>OW204025.1:31118676-33696176 GCA_934048045.1 Polygonum aviculare | reverse complement strand
AAAGGTAAAGAACAAGAGATAATGCACCGTAGAGTTCAAGCTCGGAGGTTATAGACTTTTCCGTGACGCATTTAAATTGCCGTAAATTTGGGAACTAAACGCTTATGGGCCTAACGAGGCTCGGCCCATTTCACTTAATGGGCCTGTTTAAATCTCCTCACACTTCCATAGTTCCATAGTTGGAGATCCATACAATATTTGTAATAAATTTCTTGATTGCTAGGATAAACTCAAAATTAATGTCAAGATTTTTACTCCCTCCGTCTATGGACTTTTAGCAATTTGCACAAATATTAAGACAATCCTATCTTTACAAAAATACCCTTATTAAATCAGCATTAATGTAATCAATTCTAATCATATAGTATGAATTTTACAATTTCCAAGACTTCAATTAACAAATTAATTAAGGTTAAACTTTGAACTTATTGGACAAAAAAGAAAGACCAGATAGAAGCAGACAAACATCTGAGTCTAAAATGTCAAATAGAAATAGACGGGTGAAATATAATTTTGTTTGAGCAAGATTTTTTTTTTAGGATTGGAAAAACAAATCATACCTTAAAACTACTACTTTAATGACCTTATGATATGGATTAAATTAGGGGTCATATGCATGGGAGGAGTGAGGTGCCTCCAAGGTAGCTAGGAATGATGCAAGCTGGGTGTGATGATGTTGGGCAGTGAAACAATAATTTAGTCAACAACTATCTTTACTGCAATTAATGAACTAATTAAAGATTAACGCCATTACCAACATCATTAACTACTCCTTTTCCAAAGCTGGCTAGCCATTTAACTATAGGGGTAACGTACTTTAGTCAGAGCACATAATTTAGTTCTGGCCACCGGAGATTTTTAACCCTCTTTCCTCCCTCCAACACCGGCTAGATTTGCATCTTTTCTGAGAATTTAACAGCTACATCTTTGCTGTTCAGCCCAAACCCTAAATTAAACAAGTAAATAATGTAATTGTTTGATTACCTTGGGAGTAATTGGAATTTGGGTTTACAGTTTGCCTGCAATCACGTGTGGGGCACGTGATAGGTGATTGCAAATCGGGGTTACGACGTTTACGGCACATGACACTTGCCAAACGCACAGTTGGTAACTTGGTATGGACCAGGTAACTTTGAATATATTGACACTTCTTCGCATTCATAAGTCGAGATTCCATTTTAATGTGACAAAACGGTACTTTGGTTCTATTTCCTGCGTTTAAAATCATGAATACGTGTACGCTGTACTATTTTTGTCTTTCTCATGATATTTCAAATTGTTCCATCCCTTTTTACACGTTTTTCCTCATTATATCAACCATTTTTCAATGTAGGAGTTGAAACTTGGTGTTGTTTAGGCCCAAGAATAAGATTAGCGTTATCATTACAATTAATTCCTTGAAATCTCCTACTTATGCCCAAGATTAGTCCTTGTCATTGCACTATTCACTATCGTGTATGTTGAGACTAATAATTGAAACACTTCCGAGCTCAATAATCATTCTCAACAACAACAGAGCTCACTCATTTTCTTCAAAAGAAAAAATATCAACAAGAAGATCAACACACACCAACCAACCACTTCAACACTCGGTCGGTGTCCCTTATCTAACTCATCAAGCGCGTGGTCCACACCTTCCTCCAAGGCGCGTGTTCCACACCCCTCCCTCGCATTTTCAACCGTTTATATAAAACCTCTCTCAATCTCTCTCCTCAGTCCTCACCCTAGACCATGTAACAAACTCAAACTCCCATAGAAATCTGCTCCGATCTCATCTCGCTCCCCCGCATCCGTCCGATCTCCGTCAATGGGAAAGCACCGCGATCGAACGGACAGGATTCGGTCAAAGACGCTCCCGTCCTCCCCCACCCACTCCTCCTCCTCCTCGGACTTCGAGTTCACCGTCGCCGTCTCCCCCCGGAAATCCTCCGCCGCCCTCTGCCCCGCCGACGAGCTCTTCTACAAAGGCCAGCTCCTCCCCTTGCACCTCTCCCCTCGGATCTCCATGGTCCGAACTCTCCTCCTATCATCCTCCTCCACGTCATCCTCCTCCGCCACCGCCACCGCCTCCCGAGACTCCACCGGCTCCTCCTCCTCCACCGACTCCTCAACCTCCTCCTTCGCCTCCGACTTCGCTCTCCTCGCCGCCGGCATCGACGCCTCCTGCGACTCCTCCCGCCCTTCCTCCGTCGCCGAGGACGAGTCCGGCGACCTCCTCGCCAAAAAGCTCAATCATCCAAACAACAACAACAAATCCTCCAAATCCGGCTCCAGAAACTACTTCTCCCTCTCCAGATTCTCCAACGTCTTCCGCAAAGATCCGAAATCGGTTCCGGACCACTCATCCGGATCCGCTCCGGTCAAGCGGACGAGCTCCACCGCGAAAGACGTGATCCGGAAGTACCTCAAGATGGTGAAGCCGTTGTACGAAAAGCTCTCGCAGAAACAACAACAACAGCAGCAAACGGCGTCGTCCAATACGGTGTCAAAAACGACGTCGTCTATTAACAGATCTGCAACGGCACCGCCAGGTCCGCCAGGGGCAGATCAGGAAATAGCGGCTGTTTCCAAGGGTAATATCGGAAGCGGGAACTTATCGCAGTCGTTTTCGGGGAATTTGGGGTACCCGAGGCGGACTCGGAGGAGTTGCGTGGGGAGTTGCCCCTCCTCGATGCGCTCCTCGCCGAGTCACTCCGGGGTGCTGAGCCGAACCGGGTTCACAAGCCGAACCGGAACGGCGTCGTTTTACTCGTCTGATAACTCTACCATGGAGGAGTTGCAGAGTGCGATACAAGGCGCGATTGCCCATTGCAAGAACTCGATGCTCCAGAGTAATAATAACAACAAGGCTAGTACTAGCAAAGTGGGGCTTAGCAATGAGATCTGATTGGTGTTGTGGTTGGGTTTTTTTTTTTTACTGTGGGGGTAAATGTGGAGCAGTTAATTTTGTCTTTTTAGTTAATTATTTTTTTGACTATTTTGACTGGTGGTAGCTGTGGCCTGTGGGTCGTGTTTGCTCTCTGTGTGTGTGGGGTGGGGTCTGTGTTTGGGCTGTTTTACCTCTGTTTCAGGGGTTGTGACTTTTTCTTCCCTCTGACGTAGTGAAAATGGGGGAAAAGGCAGTGTACTTTCTCTGTTTTGACTGAAAGGATAATTAAGGCTTTGACGAAAAGCAAAAATGATGTTTGCTGTTCGCATCCGCATGTGGTGTCTATTAGGCATAGAAATCGTTTTATAATGTCTTGTTGGAGACTTGAGTTTGCACTTCAAAGTGCACGTAAATATTGTAACGTACCTCACCTACTACATGTGTATAAAAATAAAATGGGATTTGTTTGGCCTTGTTGTAACATTTCATGTGATCATAGATTGTTCGAATAAACGAGAGTACGTTGCCTTGAAATAGAAAATAATGCCAATTTGCACCTAGCGAGTAGTAATGTTATAACACACGATGAATCGTATCTAAAGTTAGTTACTCTAGCAGAATCAGGCGTTAGATTTTTCATGATCGTATATTTAGAGATTCGAACATAGAACAACACGGAAAATTTGTCATTTTTTCCAATATTGAATAGCATGGAAATTTTGTCTGAGCATAGAGTGTCGTTTTGGCTAGTCAAACTTGACAAGAATTGTGTCACCGACTCCCTCGCTTCCTTTGCTTTCTCCTAACCATTAGGCTTTCATTTGTTAGGGAAGCCGCCTGAGTGTATTTTGGATTTAATTAACGATGATGTAAGGGGAAAGTCCACCCCACGCCTCGTTGGCGTCTAGGCTTGTTTTAATAAAGTTCTGAGGGGCTCGCCTCTCGCTTGAGCAAAAACTTGACAAGAATTAAATGAAAAAGAACAACTGATATTACAAATCGAAAAACTACAACTTTCATCGATTTGGCCCGAAACACGTATAAGTTTGATCAGCCAAAGTGATCCCCTTCCATTTCTTAATTTGTACCGCGTGTAATCATTAAGAGATGGCTTTGTTTAGGCCAATTACTCTCGAGCCGATCATACTAGCTCGTAATTACCTCACACGTTGTTAATGGACCACATAATTATAGCGGTGTAACGAACCAATGTACTTCAATTGCAAGTGTACGTATGAGATCGATCGCAAGTGATAATTACGAGTACACTTCAGCTATATATATCATATAAATGGTCCTCCCGGTTGTTGTTTTACTTATTGATCGAGACCACACCTTTGCCCCTCAACTAAGCAACGCCTTTAATGACACATTTATTATAATCCTGCCCATATACTATTGCAATTAAACCTAATTAATTACTCTATATGTATGTAGGTCGACAATTTGAACTTCTCTAAGATATAGTATGGATCTAGGAGTTTCACATACTCAATTTTTGCCTATATATTGTCGATGATATGTGGAGTTCTCCAATCCGTTGAAAATCGAACTCATTTAGATCAGTATCAAATTCGGACAACATGAAACTAGACCATGTTTTCCGAGAAGTCAATGCAGTGGCGAAATAGCTGCCAAAGTCGGCTTTCGAGACCTTATTGGTGCTATCGTCTCTACAACTCTTATTCGAAAGGATGGTACACGACGACGAACTAATTCAATAGATGCTAGAAATCTTTTCCGTATTATATAAAAAAAAACAAAAAAATGAGATGTTGCCATATTAGGGCACGAGAAAACTGATACAACGATGCATTAAAAAAGTAGGGCATTCATGGCTGTATCTACAAAGCAAAGCCCAGGTCTGCATGTGATTCTCACTTTTAATAAAAGCTCTCGTCAGCGTCAATTTAGCTTTCTTCCTCTTCCTTTTCCCTTTCTTAAATCCATTTCAACGTTGTACACTTGTCCCTTGGTAAGATTTTAATTACTATATGGAGATTAATTCATTAAACCATGTGCACTCCATGTTAATTGTTAGTACACAGAATATGTCGTGTACAAGTTTCCACTCCTTCTTCAATGATCTTCAATGTTCTTCCACTCTACAAGCCTCTTTCCCTTCAATGACCTGCAAAATAATGGACCTAGGGGCGAGCGACCCCTAATCCACCTCCGATGCTTAAGTCAATAAGGGCAATGTCGATTAAAGGCGTCACGCAGAGCGATAGCTTAGAACTTGACTTACCAAGCACATGAGCGAACATGTGTATTTATAGAGGAAGGGGAGGGGGCGCGCCTCCCTATGGGCCGATCGGGCCTATCTAGGATTAAGGCAGGTAGCTTGCTCCCCAAGTCAACCAATATCTTATCCCAAACGAAGATAAGATCATCCTCCATAAATATTATCCTAACTAGAGTAACTACCCTAATAAAGGATAAAGCATAATAAATAAGATAGACATAATAAATAAGATAGAGAGAAATAAAGGCTAACTAATTGATGTGGAATCATGTCCGCCTACAATGCCCCCTCCGGGACCCATATACTCGTGTACCTTGTACTATCCCGTGTATAGGGACCGGAACTCCAGCGGTGAGTGGCCATGCAGATTAGGGTGCTCTTATTCGTATATTCGTATATTCGTATATTCGTATATTCCTAGATTCGTACATCCGTAAGCCAATATAACGGGATCCGTGCAACTCTTACGCAAACGTCGCGTAAGGCCTTCGTAGGGTGTTTTCCTTGGCCAAGTTATTCCGTTAGCGCACCGCGTAACGTTGGTATTTTTTTATGCAAAGACACAATCTGATGCAAAACAATGCAAACTTTAATTAGAACATGAATGTCATGGACTTAAGACAAACTAAAAAATGAAAAACTAAGGGGGGGCCTCATCAAAACCGCGTGGGAAAAAGAGTACCGCCCCCACTACATGAAATCTTATGCCTCGGCCGACCTATCCGAAGCCACGCAGGGCCGAAGGTCGCCGGTTCTCGCCCGCGCTCGCGGGGGGTAGGCCGCGCTCGCGGCGCTCAGGGCTGCGCTCCGCGGTGATCCGAGCCGTGTTCTCGGTCGGTGCCGGTGATTAGGTCCACTCGCCCGAGCCCTTCGTCGCCATCCGCGATCCTCTCCTCGGGCCGGACCCCTCTCGCGCACAACCTTGCCTGAAGTTGGTTCGCCCACACTCGCACAATTGCACCCTTACTCGTGAATTGGACCATTTGGTGCAAAGACGAGGGTACCGCTCCCATGCCATGGATCCAAGGTCGCCCGAGTATCAAGTTGTACGGCCCCAGGACGTCGACGACTACGAACTCGGTGAGATGTTCCTTTCTGGCGAGACTTACGCAAGTCTTTAGGACTCCAAGTGGAAAAGTGGGATATCCACCGAGCCCGGAAAGCTGCATCTTGACCTCCTCAAGGTCCTTCTTGGATTTCCCGAGCGCTTTGAGCGTGTCGTAGTACATCACGTCGACCGAGCTACCGGAATCCACCAAGGCGCGGTGGACCTTGACGTCTTCGAGCTCCACCGTTAGGACAAGCGGGTCGTTGTGTGGATGTTGGACGGTCGCCAAGTCTTCGTCGCGAAAGACGAGTCCCGGGCCGCGCGGTCCATGCGGGGGACGCGGCTCGGCATGCTGGACGCGCATCACCTCTAGCTCGTGGCACTCTTTGCGAAACCGACTCCGCGACTCCGGATCATCTCCCTTGTAAATAGCCGCAATAGTCTGGACCACCTCAATCTGCTTAGTCTCCGCCTCGTCGCCCGAGGCCTTGATGTACTCCTTGAGGTGTCCTCTCTTTACGAGCTCTTCGAGGTATGCTTTGTAGGGCTCACAATCCTCGGTCATATGCCCCCGGGCTCGATGGTACATGCAAAACTTGCGCCCGCGCGGGCCTTCCTCCGTATCTGCCCCTCTTGGCGGGAACTTGAACCATTCAAAGTTCCGAATTCGGCCCAAGATTCGGTAGATCGGGATGTTGAATGTGGTAAGCACGGCTTGTGCCTGGTCCACCCTCTTTCGCTTTCCGGCGCTCGGCCTCGGCGACCCACGCGTTCGGCGGGGAGGTGTAGGGGACCGATCGCCGTCGTCCTCATCTTCCAGCTTAGCGTATTGGTGGACTCGATCCTGCAACTCGTCGAGTGTGGAGGGCAGGCGCAGAGTCAAGCTCTCTCGAAGCTTGGACTTCTTCGGCACCGCTCGGCGGAAGGCGGCTATAGCGGTCTTCTCATCGCACCCATCGATTTGAGCATAGCACTCCATAAAGCGGTTTGTGAACCGGCGGAGGCTCTCATCCTTATGTTGTCTTAGGCTGAGCAACGTATCTAAGGAGATCGCCTCCCGGCTGTTGGCAACGTACCGCTTAGCAAAGAGTGAAGCCAATTGCCCCCACGACCGGATCGACCCGGGCTCCAAGCTCTAGAACCATCTAATCGCGCCCTTCCCGAGACTGCCGGGGAACATCTTACACATGACGGCGTCGTCAGAAGTCCATAACGCCATCCTGTGAGTGTAATCCGCGATGTGGTTCACTGGGTCAGACGCGCCGTCATAGACCGTGAAGCTTGGTGGTGCGAATTTCTTAGGCGGCTCCGCCTGCTGAATAGTCCGGTGGAATGGTGTAGAAGTCACCAAAGCCAGCTTCCTATCCATTTGGTCCTGAGCCGATTGCTGCAGCCCTCCCTGGCTCTTGAGCAGCTCAAACAGCCTTTTCTCGGTCCGCTGCTCGGCTCGTGCTTCAATCTCGCGACGCTCGTCGCGGTCAAATCTGTCCTCATCCTCGTCGCGCCGACCCTTAGGATGGTATCGATCGCGATAACGGATTTTATCGCGTCTGCTGTCCGACCCGCGGTCGCGGCTTGTGGACCCGCGGTCGCGGGTTGAGACGCTCGCGGAACCGCTCGACTCTGTGTGATTTCCGCGCCCGCGGGGCTCGTCACCGCGCCCGCGGGGCTCGTTGCCGTATTTGCGCGTAAAGAACTTTTTGCGAGCCCTTTGCTTTTCTTTCCGGGATCTGTACTTACGCCGGTTGAAATCCCGCCAACTCTCCTCTTCAGCGGATCGCGAGTCCTCCCGTGGATCCTGGCTTCGGGCCCGCTTACCGCGCGTGCGGTTTCCGTTCCTCTTTCGGCCCCTTGGGGCCCTCCGGTCACTATCCGAACCGTCGCTACCGGCGCCCGTAGGTTCCGGAGTTTGGCGGTCATCGGGAATTTGGATGACGCTAGCCAAACGTTGCGGTTGGGGATTCTCATCGGCCGGGCGCTTCCCTTGCATCTTCTCTAAGGAGAATTTCAATGCTGCAATCTCCTTCCTGGCCTCATCGAGTTGGGACTGAAGGACAGGCCTTTCTTCCTCACGATCTCTTCCCGTCATATCGCTTGTCGGTCCCGCGACATCCCTCAGCCCAAACCTCTCACTCGTTCCGCGCGCACCGCTCCGGTGGGCTAGCGAGCTATCGTGGTCATGCGAAGGCTCTTGGATGCGAAGGGACGAGCGATCATGCCTTCTCCTGGGAACGGAGTCATGCGAACTCCTGATCGCCATCAACTCGGGCTGAAACAACTAGTCAAGATCGGCCTGAGTCTCGACAGGGGGACCCGAACTACTCGCCACATTCAAACCAACGCGCTCAAACCGCAAAGCGTTGTTCGTGTCTCGGAGATTACGAGGCTCCTCGTAACCCTCACCCGTGTCCACTGCAGGGGGGTGGGAATCGCGCTGACCGAGGCGATCGCGAAGATACCCGGTATGTGCGCCTGCCGCGACCGCGGGGCTCGAATCCGCGCCCGCGGCTCGCGTAACACCCGCGATCGCGGGGCTTGCGCCCGCGCCCGCGGGTCGCTCCTGGCGGCTTTCGCGCGCGGATTCGCGGCCTTCCGCGCGGCTGCCGGCGGGGGTCTCGGCCACGGTCACGCCCTGGATGGCGGGGACGACGTGGTGGCCGGCGTCGTTGGCCTGGTTGTCAGCGATGGCGTTGCCCCCAACGTTTAGGGTTTCGCCGTCATCAACAAACACTGCGACCTCCTCCTCTGGGATGGATCCCAAAGTCATCTCCTTTAGCGGGAAACGTTTCTCGGATCGATAATCAACGAGAAGAACGTTCTACCGTTCCCCACAGACGGCGCCAAATGTTAGTACACAAAATATGTCGTGTACAAGTTTCCACTCCTTCTTCAATGATCTTCAATGTTCTTCCACTCTAAAAGCCTCTTTCCCTTCAATGACCTGCAAAATAATGGACCTAGGGGCGAGCGACCCCTAATCCACCTCCGATGCTTAAGTCAATAAGGGCAATGTCGATTAAAGGCGTCAGACAGAGCGATAGCTTAGAACTTGACTTACCAAGCACATGAGCGAACATGTGTATTTATAGAGGAAGGGGAGGGGGCGCGCCTCCCTATGGGCCGATCGGGCCTATCTAGGGTTAAGGCAGGTAGCTTGCTCCCCAAGTCAACCAATATCTTATCCCAAACGAAGATAAGATCATCCTCCATAAATATTATCCTAACTAGAGTAACTACCCTAATAAAGGATAAAGCATAATAAATAAGATAGACATAATAAATAAGATAGAGAGAAATAAAGGCAACTAATTGATGTGGAATCATGCCCGCCTACATTAATCCATGTATGCATTCACACAAATTGCTTCCTCTAGCTATAATTAACTTTGTCGATCTCTTGAGATTTCGGTGTGTTTGACTAAAGATCAGACGGTGGCAGGAATTGTTATTCTAGATTATGCATGCCAAATCTTCACTTTTGATCTGCATTATCACAGATTAATTAACAGTATAATGCATTATTGCTTAACAAAGTTCATGAACTAGCTAGATCATTTAGACCTTAATTAATCATTTAGTTTATACTCTATAATGCTAATTATAGCTTGGACCGGACCAGAGTAAAGGATGTGCCCTCGTCTCATAAAATTTGTCTCATATTTCTGTTCGGGTGTTTCAAAAAGTTTGTCTATCTTCATTTCTTTCAATTTGTATCTAATTTTTTTCTCAATAATACCTCATTTAATCACATATATTATCTTATATTATCCAACTTTCTGATCAACCTTTTTCATCAACTTTATCACTTTTTAATTGTTAATCTATGTTAAAATTACAAAATTATTCTTATCCAATATCACTTTTTACATCCATTATCCAAATTTTCACCCATTTTATTATATTTTTCTAAATCCATGGGAAATAATTAATCCATCCTTTTGGATGAATTTTTGGGACGAAGTGAGTATTGTATAGTCTATACATATACGTTTTTTTCAAAGAATTGAGACGCCCTATTTGAGCCATACATTTTTCATACTTCTTAATTAATCTAATTATTCATTTCAACAAAAATGAAATCTTGACAATTTGATGAATATAGTACTACGTATGCCAATTAAAAGTTCAATACTAATTTTGGTATTATAAGATTGCCAATCGAGAATATAATAAGAACTAAGTGTGATAGCCACAAAGTACAGAGTGGGTACAGAATCGATCAAACAAATGAATGACTAAGCCACTAGCTTAAGAATGCTAATAATACAAATTAAGGTGCATTGAAGTTTCAGGGTTAGTTGCCTGTATGCATGGTTGGAAGGAGGAATATGTTAGACAAAACATTATTGAAATCCTCCATGTAAACGCTACTATATATAGCATAATAAAAAGTTTAATTATATATGGATTAGGATTATTATGAAATTAAACTTGTCCGGCCGGTCACCATTCATTAAACTCACACGGTGGGTTCGATCCACACTAATTAAGTGACCACATTGTACCTTTGTGGTTGTAATCGATCTGATCCGAGCTTTGAATTCGTTCAATGATAGGCGAACTCGAGTTTTTTTCGGGCTTAACATTAGTTGTTGTATGGAATCGGTCTGTTTTAAGGCTCTCGAAACTTGAAGGAGCTTGTTTTTTACTCGCTTAGTTTACTAGACAATAATGAAACATTTTAAAGGAACGTATCATCAATCTTGTTCATGAACAAGTTACAATGTTTGTTTATGCTCAAGCTCAACTCATTTATCCTTAGAGACTTAAAACTGTGCTCAAGTCCGACTCATCTATAAAACACAAACACTTGCTCAAACAACCGGAACATTTTTTTTTCGAAAATTTGGTGGACATCAGGCCGTCGTAACGAATCCACTAATCTCACTGTCCTTATGGAGCAAGAGAACATGTTATGACTAGGTGGGGCACTGCTCCACCCTGACATTTCTGCCATGTCCCCGGCCAATGGCCAATCCCGAGGATAGATCGAACTGATAACCTCTCGAGACTACAAAGAGTTTCTTACCACTCACGTAGTCACGTTGCAGCTCGACCAACTTGAGTTGGTTAACCGTAACCTTCGGTTTAGCTAGGATCAGGTGAGTGAGGTAGATATATAGACTCATAGACAGTAAGTGTTGGAACAAAAAAATATACATGATGTAACTCAGTAGATAGGTGTGTTGGATCATATATGGTATATGATTTGATATGATGAAACAGATATATAACAAATCCTCTTTCTTACAAATCATGCATGCATGTGTCCTTACCCATTTGGCGTTACGTATACGGCGACAACTCCACATGCTACGTACTGGCTTCAGCTTATCATCTTCACCAAATTAATTAATGTGGTGGCGCCAATTGAATTGACGCTCCTCCTCCACGTCGTCATAATAATCGATCGATACTATATGTGATAGTATTGGTTTGATGTCGTTGTCACGTGAGCGGCGCATGCCATATGGCGTGGGCCGTTTTGTGAACTCGGTAAGAAGTTTGGGCCCGAAAGTGTAATATATGAAAGTTCGTGTGAGTTTAAATTGGCTTAATCATATGGTTCTGTTGGTCAGTTCCTTTCTCGACTGACGACGACTCGGCTCTTGTCTTTGTTACGTATATGCATATAAGTTAAAATACACTGAAAAGAAAAAGGCATGATAATTTGTTAGGTGGAATAATTTACTTAAATCACGGATTTTAATGTTCGTACGAGTCTCTATCGATCGGCATGATTTTGTCGTGGCGAAAGTGAGATCATGGTTCCAATGTAATGTTATTCGTGCGAGTCATAATTAGATAATGAATCGAATTATTAAACACCGTGGAATGTACGTCTAATTAAGCACTATAGTATATTTTAACTTACAAGTTACATATTTACATTTCATCCACTCTCGTTTTTTATATTTTAATAATAGTAACTATGTCAATCTACGGACTACGGAGCCGTAAAACTAGACCAATTTACTCATGGCCGACAACGACAAGGCCCCCGGGTTAAAGAAGTAAAATTAGATGGAATGGTTAGAAATGTTTGATTAATTCTTCTTAATCGGGCTGATTTTATTTTATTATATTGGTTCAATTCTTAGTCGGGCTATTCGTATTAAGATATATATCATGATTGAGTTGTATATATAAAATAGTGGATAGATGATTTTTGGGTGTCGGTTATTTTCGTTAAAATTTTAATGACATCAATAATGATCAATCTTTTTTAAAAATTCCGACAAATTCTTTAAAAATGGAACTATCTCGGAACGTTGTCCCGATTAACATAAAAACTATGGAATACTAAGATTAATGGGAACTTGGGAAACACTTTGAAGAAAATATTTGCGCCCTTAACAGCTGCAAAAATCTAGTAAAACCATTGTAGTTTGCCTGTTGATAACCAAACAAGAGGGGAATTAAATATATTTTGTTAAAAAAACTTACAAGGTTTATAATAATTTGCCAATTGGTCTTAGCCTTCGGAAATTGAATGTTGTTGCCAAGATTCTCAACATGGCATGGGCAGCTTCGTGCCCTTTGCTTTTATGTTTTGCTGCAAACCGCAGATGTTGACATGTCTACAAAACGAATCAGTGTTTTAACATCATTTACTGAACCCAATTTAGTGAGCATTTACATTTGACATAGTACTCCTTGTAAACTAACGTCACAAAATTTACAATTTTGGTGATTGAAATGCCCTTATTTTAGGTGAAAAAAGGGCATTTCAATCACCAAAATAATCCAAACAATCATGGAAAAATCCAATCTAAACAGTCGATCAAATGTTTTAAGGAGCTTAGGAGCATTTGATAACACAACAACAACAACAATATACCCAGTACAATTCCTTTCCGGGAATCTGGGGGGTCAAGATGGGGCCCCCCCTAGCTAAGCGCAGAGGGGGGCGTCCGAACGACCCAAAGACTACCACTAGCGAGGCTAAACAACAAAGTAGGAGCACACCAAACCACACAAAAGCACAAAAGCACCTAATGCAAAGAAACTGACCCAACAGAACCCACTGCACAAAAGCACATGAAATAAAGCACCTAACCAACCGAGGGACAAACCGAAACAAAGACAAAAGCAAAGACAAAAACACCAACAAAAACACAAACACCCAAACATAGCGAAAGATCAGGGGCTGTCGTCTGATCAGGGACTAGCCATCCACCACACGAATCTTCTCCCTCCAACTATCCCTGCAAACTGCCAAATCAGTCGATATCCCTAAATGTCTAACGTCCTGCCTGATATTGTCACTCCAGCGTTTTCTCGGTCGCCCCCTTCCTCCTCGTATAGTTCCCAACTCCAGGCTCTCACACCTACGAACTGGCTCCTCAGGACCCCGTCTCTGGACGTGCCCAAACCAACGCAATCTAGATTCCCGTAACTTATCCTCTAAGTTGGACACCCCCAGTCTACTTCTTATCACTTCATTCCTGATTTTGTCCAAAAGAGGCATAGCGTTGATAGCACACTATGAGCTAAATGAGGCATAGCGTTGATGATGAATGAAATCTCAATACCTTACATTTGCTTAGGTTTTATATAAGTTTCATGTCTTATCCCTTACTTAGACCAGATAGGTATGCTTTTTTGATACCCGAACAAAAACATGGGTACAGGTGAAAATGATGGAAGGAAAAAGAGAAAAATATAAACGCGCACTTGATATAATACCTTGGAAGCATTTCTCTCTAAACACTTGTTATAAGATATGAGTTCCTTTTATTCAAGTAACCTATGGGTTTCTAGATCCATGCCATGTCACAATGTGTACTTAACCTTACCTCATTATATTCATAGGGCTTGTTCACTTTTAACCCCAAACAATTTTTTCATTCAATAAATCTATTTTATTTATTTTTCTAACATTCATATCTTATTTCTATTTTCACATTTTTAACCAAAAATACTTTCTACTATAAAAGTGAAACAAGTCCTAAACCATCCATTAATACCAAACACTCCTTAATTCGGGCTGTGGCCCATCAAGGTCGAACTTGGGCCAACAATTCGCTCAAACGGGCCTTGTTCGGCCCATTAACAAAGATCCAATCGTCAAGCTATCCAGAGTCCAATTCGCCACGCTGAATTTATACAAGAACAGCACAGAAAACCCTAATCCATCTCCTTGTTAAACCCCGCCCCTTCCCCCAAATCCAGAGAAACACACAGAGAGGAAACAAATCAGCCATGGCGACCACGAGTCCGGTGGAGTCCGTCCAATGCTTCGGGCGCAAGAAGAACGCGGTGGCCGTGACACACTGCAAGAGAGGCCGGGGCCTGATCAAGCTCAACGGCAGCCCGATCGAGCTCGTCCAACCGGACATCCTCCGCTACAAGGCCATGGAGCCGATCTTCCTCCTCGGCCGCCACCGCTTCGCCGGAGTCGACATGCGCATCCGTGTCAAGGGAGGCGGTAACATCTCTCAGATCTACGCCGTCCGCCAGAGCATCGCCAAGGCGCTCATCGCTTACTACCAGAAGTTCGTCGACGAGCAGACGAAGAAGGAGATCAAGGACATTTTAGGCAGGTATGACCGTACTTTGCTTGTCGCTGATCCTAGGCGTTGCGAGCCGAAGAAGTTCGGTGGTCGTGGTGCGCGTGCTAGGTTCCAGAAGTCCTACCGTTGAAGATTGGTGGGAGGATGGAGATGGATTTTGCTATATCGTTCGTTTTCTGCTGGTTTTGTTACTCTTGAAACTATTATTATGTAGTTTAGTAATGGCGTGAAGTTCTGAATATCAATTGCAGTGTTTCGTTTCTGTTTGAATTAGTACTTTGGATTACAATCAAATTGCTGGTGTTTGCCCTAAACGCTTGTGTTTTGCCATTCCGTTTTATCTATATGGATTATTTAGCTTTGAATTTGTGTCGTTTATCAGTTTATAATGCCTCCTAATTGAGTATTGGCTGGTGTCATATTCGTTGACGATCAATAGAGGCTGTGATCGTGTGGATGTTTGAATTTGGCTGGCATTGGGCAGTTCTACCGATTTTAATTATTGTTATCCGATTGCTACACACAGTTTGCTTAGAAACTGTTGTCTTGGATGATCAAATGAGATAGATAGAATGAGCAACATTTCAAGCCCCCTGTTGTTTTGGATGATCAAATGAGATCATATCATTGAACATGATCAAATGGCAATCCTTTCTGGCTTGTTTTTCAAGCTCTTGTAGCCAATTCAGTTGCTACAAAATGCTCTACAATTGTGCTTCTCTGGAGATTTTAGGGTACTTTATTAAGTTCATGAATTTGTTCATTCATGTCACGAGGTCAAAAGCACAAGATTCCTCTCAAAATTGATATTCAGGGTAAGCAAGATATGGACAAGCAAGTCACTGAAAATCTGAACTTCGAGTTACATAAAGATAATGATAATTATTACTCATTCGTAGACTCGTCCAGAAATTTGCCTAATACGCTACAATCTAACAATTATGCAGAGCCTAAACAAGTTTGATTTCACACTTTCCTTCTTCACTTCCTCATACAAAGGCCGAATTCCGGAACCATGCAAAATTTCCAGGACTTGCCACATAATTTAATGCTGGCCGCTTCTTCATCACTTAGAAGCAGCTCTTTTACTGATCCCATATCACATAGATAAGAAAACACAGAAAAAAACTGACATTTTACTTATGGCTTGATCTCTTCCTCTTGTGGGTATTAGTCCACGTGACCATACTTCCACCCCAAGGAATCCCGGTCCCGGAATCTTGTCCGTCCGGTGTCACAGAAAGCCTCAGCTTCCTGGATCCATACAAATGTGAGCCTTCACTTCTTTCCTCACTAGCAGAAGGCAAGTTATCTTCACTCAGTTCAGACTCCCTTGTTTCAATCTCAGCATGGTCAGAAGCTGCGTCATTGCTGACATCGTTCTCGAGCGAAGAAGAGCGCACCTTCCTCTTCCCCTTGCTCGATGAAGCCAGCTCAGCACTTTCCACGGCTTTCACCCACTGTGAGTCAGTGAGCGTGTCAGCATACACAACCTCCTTTCTTCGTCTCTTTCCTGTTAAGTGGGCGATTTCATAGTCAAAGCCTTTGCCCTTGGCTTCGTTATCTGTGCTCGCGTAGGCCCACTCTGGGACCTCGTGTACTTCCATGAGACGGGCCTTGTATTTCTCTTTATGCCTCCTTTCCTCGTCCATCTTCTCAAACATCCAGAACTCTTCCTCAGATCTTGCTGCAAGACGGTTGATTTCTCTTTCACTTGGCACGTCATTTCCAAGTGAGCTTGTTCCCCTACGCATAATCTCCTCCAACATCTCCTTTCTGTCTTGAGCTGCAGAAACAAGCCAGAGTATATTAGTGATCATTTGTTTGACAATCATTATTTCAGGAAGTAGCAACACCGGTCAAGTAGGAATTGAACTTCCTACTTACAACCAAATGCATTATAACATTTTCACTGTTTCAGTGGACTAGTAGCAAAGAGAAGCAACCATACAGTTGATGCATTCCAAAAATCTAGGAATAGCTCGCTACCACAAATGGATTAAGCTTTTAGTTATTCAAATGTTTCTTCAGATAGAAAAACATACCAGTGGATGTTGTGTTGAAAAGCCCAGCTTGGATTACCTTGGCATCAATTCCCATCTTCTGCTTAGCACGCTCTAGAATTACCTCTTCAATGGAGCCAACACTGACCAACACAAAAACCCTCACCTCCTTTTTCTGCCCAATACGATGAGCCCGATCCTCTGCCTGCTGGTCCATCTGAGGATTCCAGTCACTATCAAAAATTATGACCGTGTCTGCTGTCTGCAAGTTAAGTCCTAGACCTCCAGCACGAGTGCTCAGAAGAAACATGAAATAAGGGGAATCTGGAGCGTTAAACAATTTCAGTAAAGACCCTCTTTCTTCAGTTTTTGATGAGCCATCCAACCTAAGATACTTGTAATCATGAATCTTGAGATAAACTTCAAGAATGTCTAAGAGACGTGTCATTTGAGAGAAAAGTAACACCCTGTGTCCTGATCTTTTCAGTTTTGGGAGCAAGCGGTCAAGTAGCTCGAATTTTCCCGAAGCCCTCACTATCTCCTCCTTTCGCCATATGTTATATCCGTCTGCAAACAAGTACGGGTGGTTACAACACTTCCTTAACTGCATGGAGAGATTCTGCAGGCCTTTTGACTTCCCAGTTCCTGCAAGAAATTTAATATGAATAAATTAGCATATCAATCATAAGCCCGGAGGCAAGCAGTTGCCAATTTACCAAAATACGTAGGAAAAGGCAAAATGTGATTGTACTGTATTAGTTTGACATGTATATGTATTGATCCCAAAAGGAAGATAGTGAACTAGAACCAGGTAGGCAGGGTCGTTATACCTGTTGCCAAGCCTACTCTACCCAAGTCTGTAACTTGCTGATAATATACTTTCTGCCAAGATGACAAATCGCACTTCAGAATGACCTGCCTTTTTGCAGGAAGAAACTTTTCCACTTCATCTTTTGTCCTCCTTAGGATAAATGGCCTAATAACCTAATGACCATATAACCACAAGTTCTATTAGATATAAGTTAAAAGAAGGAGCTGAAAATCAAATCAGGACTACGTAGAGGAGCTCCCACCTGATGTAGTCGACGAATGACCAACTCTTGTTCTTCTTGAGTAAGTGAAACATCAGACCGGTCAGAAAATGGAGCATTAAACCACTCCTCAAAATTATCCACTGAGTTGAAAATGTTTGGAAGAAGGAAATTAAGAAGAGCCCACAATTCCTGAAGACCATTCTGTATTGGTGTACCAGTCAATAGAAGTCTGCGACGAATCCTATATCTGGATAAAAAACACAAATTTATGTGAGCTAATGCTTGGTTATAGATGAACCTGATTGAGTCAATGTCCAAAGAGCTTTATTCGAGGTAAATAAAATGTTATGACATAAGAGGCATACCCTGAGACAAGTGTCCTTGCAAGAGCACATTCATGATTTTTCAACCGATGCCCTTCATCAACTATCATGTACTGCCAGTAGATTTTCTTAAGAAATGCTTTATCTCTCATAATAAGATCATAGTGAGTAATCATCACATTAAATTTCCCCTCCCCAGAATATTCTTCCCTGAGTGCCTTCCTTTCCTCTGGACGACCATCATAAAGTATTACAGTGATACTGGAAAAGGATATACCAAAGAAATCAGTCTATTGAGATAAATAACTGTTTACTACATGTAAGAGCACCAGGCTAAACGAAGGGGGGGAAAAGATTACAGAGAACAGAGGCGAAAAAGCATTACAGCGATTAAGATGCATACCTAGGAATCCATGTCGCGAATTCAGTGACCCAATTTGGCAGAACTCCTTTGGGACCAAGTATCAAAAACGGCCCATTCACTCCCTTGTTTTCTATAAGATATGCAATTAATGCAATTGTTTGGATTGTCTTTCCCAATCCCATCTCATCTGCTAAAATTCCATTCAGGTTGTTATTAAACAGTGAAAGCATCCACTGTAGTCCTTCCAGTTGATATTGTCTCAGCTCTCCACCCTGAAGTGATGCTGGTTGCTCAGTCACCTACAATCAATATTCGGTTAGCATTTCTAAGAAAAACACAGTGATTAAACAGTCCAGCAGTGGCCTACAGGAATTCAGACCTAGAGAAGGTGGGACTTTTAAACAACAACAGTATGAGGCTTGAAGTGAAGTAGAAAACACAACACCAAACTGGCGTAGCTCATCATTCATAAAATGCAGGTATATCAAGCCTAATACTTCGCACTTCCAATAGAGAAGAAGAAATACTTTCATGAAGAAGATGCACATGCAGTTTCAATACCAAAGATACCCAAGAGAACCAATTTCACCCTAAAAACGTTCTTTCATTGCTAGTTAAATTTCCTGCTCTAATGTTGCCTCCTCAGTACAATATCAAATTTATTTTGCAATTAGAAACTACATATCTATATACATAGAGTTCATTTATCTAAAAGCTATATGTGATGAGATCGTATGAAATTGAAAACAAAATATTGGTCAATTTATAAATGTTAATTGCAAAGAATGATAAACTCACAGTAATATATTGCAGATGATGAATATTCAATGTTCAACTAGGGAAATGAGGAAGGATGTAATCCATCAATAAATAAGCCAGATTGAATATCATTATTTACCTTTTCCTGAATGGAATGTACTGCAGAGTTGTATTTCCTCTGACCTTCAAGTAAATTCCCAGTTTTAGAGTCATTTTTGCTCGGCTCAACTTCTTCATCAGGAATAGAGTTTCCAGGAGTTTGCAACTCTTCTTCCTCTAAGTCCTTCGATGGTTCAGCGCCATCTTTATGTTCAGCATCTTTTTGTCGCTGAACAGCAGCTCCAAGAGAAACCAAAAGATCATTTGTTTTACCAAGAAGCATGGTCAACCTCTCATTTTTACTCTCTTCAACCAGTTTCATGTATGCTTCCTGATCATCAGACTTCAAAGCTTGAAATCTCAGTTTCTCCAGTCTAGTAGCTCGTTGTCTTTGTCTCCCATGCCATGCCTGTAAAACCCCAAAAAGTTACCCTATGAAATGCATCGAGCTGTAGGAAAATTATCAAGTGCTTCTCATAGTGTATTTATGAATTTCCATTAGTTTTGAGATTTATGCTGTGGATGTATTCAATAGCAAAATGGGTATGACTTGCAGATATAGAGGTTGCTAGTCTTGCACAAATCTTGTGCTACCGGCTAGTTCCCTAGATCGTGTCATAGAGTATAAAATTATAAAAAAGGCCTGCCGCTTCAATGAAACGACTCACTGGAGCAAAAACTCCCAATCAAGCCAACAAAGAGTTAAGCAATAACATATTACACTTCTCATCCAGCATCATCAATCAAGAATTCTGGTCCTGTCACACTCACATGTTATCCTTTTATACTATAAGAACATCCACAATGGAGACTTGGGAGAAGAATTTCTTAACAATTTAGAAAAAGGTAAAATGAAATCTGTCAGACAAAATCAGAGAAATGTTTCTCTTTTCTTCCCTTTTATCTCTTGCAGAAGAAATTTCTTCTGCTCTATTCTCTGACTTTGTCAGGTTTCTTCTCTTTTCTTTTTTTCTTTTTTAGTTAAGAAATCCCTAAAGTTTCTCCATAGTGGAAGCTCTAATGCTTTTGAGATGGTTCTGTAACAGATACAAAGAAGAAATGCTGCATTGTTGATATCATGATACTGATTACTCAAATGAAAATTATGGAATGCCTATATCACTGATAACAAAAAGCACAAATGTTCATGAAACTATGACAAATTTCTAACTCAATACTTAGCATCAGATTCTTTGAGTTAGGTCTAAAATAAGAGTGAATAGAGGTTTACTTAAAAGAGAGAGTAACATACTTCGACCAAAAAAAAAGAGAGAGTAACATACGAGAATTGCATCGTTCCTCTGTTTCCTACGTTTTGCAACAGTTCCGAGTTGCAGGACAAACTCACGTGCTGCATTAAGTAGATCAGCAAAAAACTTCCTCTTCATAGTCTCCACAAAGTTCTTTTCTTCTTCCTCCAACCTGGATAGCCTCTGCAATAAAATTGTTCAGCTAGTCAGTATAAGGCTTGAAACTGAACTATTATAATATCTTCAGAAGAAAAAAAATGAAATTGCTGAATGCACTTTCTGCAGCAAATTCATCTCCACTCAGTTCCTGCCAGTTCACCCTTTCTCAATTACACTTAAGGTCTAATTCTTTTCAGCTTAAAAAATCAAGAAGTATAGTATGCTAAGTAACCTCATTATCCCGCTTCTTCCTCAATTGGTCATCAGCTTCTACAGCAAAAGGGTCTCCAACACCATACATAGGGCGAGGCAACCGCGTCATGCCGCAATCATATAGCTGTTTGTCTGCATATGCACAGCTTAAACGAAGCCAATATTCTGCGCTTACATCTGCACGAACTTTCCTTTGCAGTTCCCCTAGCTGAGAAAAGGTCAAAGATGCTTCATAAAATATTTCAATAAAAAGGATATTACTAGAGTAACTACCAAAGTCAACAAACACAATCTACAAGTCAACGTATACAAAAAAAACTGGGTAGGACTTAAGGGAAGACAATAAGGAGAGATCACTATTAACACTTAACACTTTCCTCAAATCTTTAAGAGCAATCACTATTTAAAAAGGAATCCAATTCCTCGGGCTCTTGTAGCTTTCTCGGCATACGTATACCTCAAAATATAACAAAGCTCCAACTAGACTTTCCATATTAGATATTCTGTTATCTCTTATTTTGAACAGGGAACAGTAATCACACTTGTTGAAAGAGAATTTACAGAAGAACTACCTTTAGCCCATAAAGTTCAAGCAAGCACTTGGATTGCAAATCTTCACCTCTACTTGATGGTAATTCTGTTTAGGCACAAAGAAAAATTTGCTAAGCAACTATCGATAAGATATTTCCATACATATTCGACACCAACGCAATAAAAAGTTCAAAGCAATGCACTCATTTAAGCATGGGAATTAAACTTGTTACATAAATTGGGACCCTTAGCTATGAGAAAACGTATCTCCTAGTTGAAAGTCCAGATATTTGCAATACTGCCAGCACACCAGTAGTGTCCATACCAATCAATTAGAGCGTACAGAGGTACGAGCACCTATAGAATGCCGCTTAGACTAACTCAGAAACCTGAAACTTTAAAAGTCCTCACAGATCCAGTTTTATTAGGAATGAGCCAGTTATCAACAACAACAGCAGACATCTTTGGTATCTTTATAAATGCTTTCGTGTCTATACCAATCAATTAGAACTTCGAAGCACGAAGGAAGACTAACAACAATCAGTATATCTGACACAGTGATACATTGAGACCCTTTGAATACGAAGTAACCCACCGTGAGATTGAAAATAACAGCACAGAGCATACTAACCTTCAAGCTCTTTCAGTCGGTGGTCAATTTGACTTTGCATACGGCTTTCCTTTATTTCAGATAATACACCAGAAGACATACATGCTGGCCGTTGCATCACCACAGAGTCCTCGAACTCCATAATCAAATCCCGATAACTACTCGCTCCAGAAATATCCTGCATTTTAATCATTTATACACACATCAAAAAATTTATAAACAAATCAATCAGTGAATTCAGTGGTTGCATGTAGTTTACAAAGCTTAATTCAGAAATCCATCTCCAGACAAAAACCTAACTCAAAGAACAGGAAAGCCAATCTCAATTTTTATTTTCCAATACCAGCCACATTGCAACATTAAAGGCTTAGAACTAGTCTCTAATTGTTAAACCCAAACCAGCAGGCAGAAAAGCTTATCAATTGACCTTAATGCGAATCTTCTGAAATCAAAACACGAATTCCACAAACACAAACAGGAAACACACACACAGACAAGATCTAAAGCGAAACCTGACTCGCAAACCCTAAATTTCCAAGACAAAAAGCCTTACTTTCTTCACGGACTCGGTACACGTATCATCAGAGTTACCGCCAGAACAAGACGGATCTCCACCACCACAATTCGCACCATCGCCACCTCCACTCGCCTCGCCGCCATGGTAGATTGAAGAAACGGAATCCAGAACGTGAGGAGGAAGGGGCAGATTGCGAGAGAGAAGATTTAGGGCACAGATCAGCGTCTTCGTCTTCTCAACGCGGTCGAGAGCGGGAGGAGCAGGAGCAGAGGAGGAAGAGCCAGGAGGGGAGACAGCGGGCTGATGAAGGCCTCCGTCTTCGACCTTGGCCACCATGGCGGGAAACTCAGAAGCTTAGCTGAGTCAGAGTGTGTAGCAACGGCTTGTAGAGGACGGATCTTTGGCCCTGATCGCTAATTTTTGCGATTTTTATTAAAAAGAAAAAAGAAAGGGGGGAATTTAAAGAATTACTGGCGCTCTCTTTCTATCTCTTGTTCGTCGGGTTCCAGTTGAGAAGACGGGGAAGAGAGCGTGTGCGGGGAGCGAGAATCCCTAATGTGTGTAAATTGGGGCTTCTTTGTTCTGGGTAGGGGGGAGTTTACTATTATACCCTTGTTTATAACTTAAAACCACGATTGTGTCCCTGCGTACTTTTTTAAGTACTGTGCCTGACATGCGCGCGAACTGCTAGACTCTCTGGCTCCCCTAGATTCTCTAGTTGTGCAGATTGTTCTTTTTTTTCAGCAAAGTTATTTTTTCTTTTTCTTTTTCATATGCCTGTGTTACAAAACACTAACTCGTTGCACCAAGTTTTGTTAAGGTTCCCCAACAGATTGTTGTGTGACAAATCAATTAATTTTGTTAAGGAGGTTTTTCAGCAAGGCTCAATGGAGTTTTCCCATGCCCACAAAATTTGTTCAATGCTAATTAAGTTCAGACTCCAAGAATGTTTGCACTTTGCAGGCAGGGATGGAGCTAGCATTTCAACATTGGGTGGGCTAAAATTTAAGATTTGGAAAAAAAAAGGGTAAAATTTTGATTAACAAGACAAGTGATATCCCCGCCGGAATCTCTTTGGTTAGATCTCATTGTTTGCGAAAAGAGCAAGGATCACTTTTCATAGAGCCTATACACTCTTGGAATTCTCATAGTATGCAAAGGCATTCCAGCCGAAGTCCAATCCTCCTCAAATGTTGGAGCACGTTCTAGTAAGGACGGTCGAAGCTTGTAGCTTATCACAAACTTGAAGCTAAGGCCAGGGGAAACGACGTATCATGTGTGGTTAGTGGCGGAGTCGGAAAAAGTCATAAGGGGAGAGCTGAAGTGGACAAAAGACCACCCACAGTAAAGAGTTTTATTGATCTTTGGATAAAATTTTAAATTAAATATTGTTCAAGGAGAGGCAAGAAGGGGCGGCCGCCCCCCTTCACCCCTCCCCCACTCCGCCAATGTGTGGCATGCATGTGATTCCACCTTATGTGCAGCAATGCTCCTTAGAAGTTACCAAGACTCTTGGTAACTTCCAAGGAGCAACTTGTGCCTCTTTTTAGACACACATGACATGTTTTGAAGCCTTCAAGAGTAACAACAGATGGAGAAAGAAAGGCCCATTTATGTCGGTGGGCTATGAAGGGGATGAAGCCCAAGCAAAGGATTTGAATCTTATCTATTGTGTTAATATGCCTAGAATCTGAATCACACACTGCGACAGATAGCACGGGGGTCTCGCTGTGGGTTTGTCGTAATCCGTTTTGGGCCTGCGGCCCATAATTGTAACTAGGGTTTCTTTGAGCTACTATATAAGCTCTCGAAATACCTAGACCTCTGTATTCCGAATTCTGTCTTCCATAATAATATACGGTTTCTCTGCCCGTGGACGTAGGTAACACACCGTTACCGAACCACGTAAATTTGTGTGTCGTTCTTGCTTTATTGTTCTCGTTCGATCTCTCGTTACAACATATATATTGAATATAAGTCAACACTGGGGTCAAATACAGAGCTCTCATGGATTCTTGACAATGTCATGCTGATGGTATCGGTAGCTATTTGAAGTAGTTGTTCCTTCATTTTGAATTTTTGACACATTGTTTAGCTAAATGTAATATGTATATTAAATTTCTTTGGAAATTGGCTTCAAGAAGCTACACTGCATTTTATAAATGAATAATACTATAAGATTGCACCAAAGATATACGGACAAATTAAAGGTAACCCACTCTATGTAGAAAGGAATCATTTTGAAGCCAAAGACAAAACGCCGAAGGTACGTTGATTAACTTGGCTTTTATAGCATTATTAGATAACTAATTAATTTTGTATATTTGTACGCAAAATTCAATTTAAACGGCTTCTTGAGTTTACTTTAAACCATTTACATTATTCGATTGAGCTAAATTTAAGTAACCTTTTTTTTTATCAACTGTGGACCGTGTAAAACAAATGTACGTGTTGATATAATAAAATTCAGGTTTATTTTATGTGGTTCTTTATTTTTGCATTGCTCCTTTTCCTTAGCCTCTACTCCTCTTGACACAACTTCAACCTCAAGCTTCTTATTTTCCATCCCAAAAAACAAATAACACACCCTTTTTTCCCATCATAAAATGGTCCTCAATTTCCAACAATGGGTGCAAAAACTCTCACATATCTTCAACATTCCAAAACCCTTTCTAATCATCATCAAGAGCCTAAGGAAAGGAAATGAAGGGCCACACCAATAGGTCAGATCCCGGGCTGATGAGGCGTATGATCGACACTTTGTCGATCAAAACCAACGAGCTAAGGAATCGGATAATGATCTATGTCTTGCTCCACCGCGACAAAAGCCTCCTCATGGACGGGATGCACACCATGCTCGGTGGTCCACGTCACCGCCACATCACAGCCACTGCCCATGATGACGTGGATTATCGAGGAGAAGGCGAAAGCTTCATCGTGTACATGAATAGAGAGTCTGCTACCGTGATGGAGCCAACTCCAACCGGTGTTGTTCCTCGCCAAGTCTTTGCTTATACTCAAGGTATAAACTTTTCTTTTTTCTTTTTAGTTTCCCTTTCTCATTTCATTTGCTTACCTTTTTGATAAATAATCACATGTTGATATTCGTAATGTCATTAGGATCTTAAATCTTATGCAAGATTCAAACACATGTAAACGGTTTAAGATTTGCACATGTTTATTCGGTATATTGGTAAAACCTGAGCCATTTATCAATAGATAAACAATATATTTTTTTGGTCGAATAGATAAACAATACTCCGTATCAATTTGTCGCTAGAATAAATTTAACATATTTTTATATGGCTCATTTTTGTGGGTTACAAAAATGAATATGTAGCTATTATGATCTTTGGCACAACATATACATGTACGTACCATGCATAAATTAATTTAAAGACTAGGTAAACCTCTAGCAAAGATTGACACGAATGAATGCCGTAATGGGCCGGGTCACCTCACCATTTTGGTTTTAATTTGTTTAAATCGAGTAATGAGAGGGAATTTAATTAGGAGTTAATGACTATTGTACAGAGGATCCAGAGGATAACTACAAAGACTTAACACATGCCCTATTAAAGGATTCAGAAGAGGAGATGGAGCTCACAGACAATGAAGATGGAAATGGTAGCCACCTAATGAACAAAATGAGGGCGATTCTCGAAGACGACAATGTGATGTTGGATGAGGAAGACGACGATGAGGAGGAGGACATAGACCACGCAGCAGACGTTTTCATAGAGCGCTTCAAGAGGCAAATGCGATGACGCTGTTCCTTGAGTTTAATTGTGTTTTCTTACTCATTATATATATGTTTCAGTATTGATCTTGTAAGTATACTTGTTTTTGGTATGCTTTCTAATTACTTGACCTGCATTTTTCAAGTGCTTAACAAAATGAGCTTGTTTGGTTCTAGTTGCAAATTTTCAATACTTTCATACTAAGATATTCATATATATCTACATGTGTTTTGGCGGTAAAATGAGCTTGCTTGGTTTTAGTTTTCTTTTCACTTTTGCCCTTACTCAATTGTAAGCATAGAACAAAAAAAAAGCAGTATGTTTGTACTATGTTAAACCCTACATATAGTATTTGAGACCACATGAGGTTCAAAAAGTGACACGCCATTCCTTTACAATGTTGATGTACAAATACTTTCAACAATTTCAAATTGAAAATTTCACAATCATTTTTTCCATTTATATCACTATACTTTTACAGTCTTACTCTCATATAATCTCATACATTACACCTATTATCCAATTTTTTCATCAATTTTATCCCTTTTCTCTATCAATTATACAAGGACAGTATTTCGAGCTCATACCGTTTGGGGCGGGGAGGAGGATTTGCACGGGAATGAGGATGGGGCTAGTCATGTTTCAGTACATTGTAGGGACTCTAGTTCACTCCTTTGATTGGAAGCTTGGAGATGGTATGGAGCTTGACTTCGAAGCAACCTTTGGCTTGGTGCTTAATAAAACTCATACACTCGAGGCCTTGGCTACTCCAAGGTTGAACTCATCTGCTTATAGTGATCTGTGATCGAGGCCAAAAATAAGAAAAACAATTGGCAATTGACCTTTTTTAGGCCTTGGCTGGTTTGTTTTTAGTAGTTTTATACCGTTGAATAAATTACCTGTGCTTGTGCTAGATGAGTAACGTGGGCTTATTATATGTTTTTTTGGTCAGATGTGGGCTTATGATTTTTTCATCGGCAGGAGTTGCTCATTAGGCCCACTAACAAGAATGCATGTAATATTACTACTACGTAGTATTTTACATTGACCTCGGCTATCCTTCTTTACTCTGTGTATATTCAAGTCTTATCTATCATTTACTTGTGCAATATAAAATATTGTGTATATTCAACTTGTTAGAATACAAATTCAGGTATTAGATACGAATATTACTAACTAGATAACGCTAAAATCTATATTTACAAGTTTATAATGAGCCCATATGGCTATCAATAGTTTTATTTTCAATAAAAACAACTGACGATTTTTTTTTTGTTGAGGGCATTGCCCACGAGAGTCGAATCGGTGACCTGGGTACTACCCTTGGAGGCTTAACCGTTTGGCTAAATGCCCGAAGGCTCAACTAATGATTTTATATGCTTTTGATTTCGAAATGTGTTATATACAAAAAATTCAAGTTAATCACCCATTACTTTAAAGGATATTTTTAAAATTAATTAAGTTGGAATTGTATGATTCATAAGATCGTAGTGATATATTTGCTGAGGTGTTAGAAGTGGTGCTAAATGAATGGAAGGACAGTATTTTTCATTTCTTTTTTTTTTGTAAGGATAAAGGGGCAATTTTATGGCCCAGTACTAGGTGCTCGATCTGTACTCTTAAAGGGCAATTTTATGTCCGAAAAAATAAGCTCGTGAATATGTGTTCGGTAAAACTAGTTTATCATAACTTACATAAACTTATAGAAACTTATTTATTTTTTTCCTGGGTCCGGATCCGGTAGGAATGATTATTATGGTAGGAAATAGGAATGAATCATAGCCATTGGATGAGGAGAGATCAAGTGCTCAAGAAAAAAGAGGGAAAAAAATGGCACGGGCGTATTTTTCGGAAAACGGCACGGGCGTCCAGATTTGTGCAACCGTATGGCCGATTTGTGCAACCGTATTTGTGCAACTCTATGGCCGATTTGTGCAACTCTATGACCGATTTGTGCAGTCATATTTGTTCAACTCTATTGCTTATTTGTGCAACTCTATGATCAATTTTGCATTCATGTCATATTTTATAGCAGTCGAAGTTCGTATAGTTTGTTTCGCTTTGGCAATTTGTTCAACTCTATTGCCAATTTGTTCAACTCTATGGTCAATTTGTTCATCAATATTTGTGCAACTCAATGGTCAAATTTGTGCAACTCAATGGTTAAATTTGTACAACTCTATGGTCAATTTGTTCATTCATATTTGTTCAACTCTATTGCCAATGTGTTGAATTCTATGGTCAATTTGTTCATCAATATTTGTGCAACTCAATGGTCAAATTTGTGCAACTCAATGGTCAAATTTGTGCAACTCAATGGTCAAATTTGTACAACTCTATGGTCAATTTGTTCATTCATATTTGTTCAACTCTATTGCCAATGTGTTGAATTCTATGATCAATTTATTCATCAATATTTGTGCAATGGTTAAATTTGTGCAACTCAATGGTCAAATTTGTACAACTCTATGATCAAATTTGTTCAACTCTATGGTCAAATTTGTGCAACTCAATGGTCAAATTTGTACAACTCTATGGTCAATTTGTTCATTCATATTTGTTCAACTCTATTGCCAATGTGTTGAATTCTATGGTCAATTTGTTCATCAATATTTGTGCAACTCAATGGTCAAATTTGTGCAACTCAATGGTCAAATTTGTAAAACGAAAAAAAAACACTAACTACGATCCCAATGATATCCTTCATAAATACTCCGTACTAGATCCAGCAAATTGTGCAGTTGAACAGAGATATGCCAAATTAGACCTACAAACAATATATTTGAGGTTGAAAAGCGAGTAAAACATGATAAGAAGTATCAAGTATATGATTTGATGTCTCATGGTATATTTATTGATCTCCAAAGCTCAAAGAAGAAGCTTGTAACATTGCACCCAGCAGAAATATCTAGGCACTGCGTGAACGAAAACAATACCAACCAAACACCATTGAGCTACATCGACCAATACTAATCAAACACCATTGAGCTACATTAATCAAATCTAATATAAGATCTAATCAACCATTGTGATTATGAACTGTTCAATCGCCTGCTATATATGCCTAGATCTAGCCTGCTTTTAGAGTACAATTCAAACCAAATTCAACTTAAAGACAACATTCAAGCCTGATCAAGTCAACTAGAGTAAGCATCTTTATATTCACTAGCAGATCAAAAGAGCAATATCATAGATCTAATTGTGCGATCAGATCACGAGAGTCAAGCACTACGAGCTGAACAAACAGAAACACATCACTCACCACTGGCGCCATTCTCGGAGAGCGGATCCTTCTTCGCGCATCAGATCCGGGGGCGGAAGCACGGGCCCGTCGGAAGCGAAAATCATCGGCAGCGTATCTCTTCTTGAACAACGAAGAACAGAACGAGCATCAACGTCGCAAAGGCGGCGAGCAACGACGACGGGAACTTGGAAGCCTTGGTCGTCATGACCACCAACCACGACGCTATCGCAGCCGCCAGCTCCTTACTACGTGGACGAGTTCGGCGACAGGAGGAAGGCCTTCTAGGACTTCGCCTTGGCCGCCGGCGACATCTTGTCCACCGGATCTAGATCTGCGAGGCGAGGGCCTTGGCCGGCAGCGTCGTTTTCGTGTTCCGGTGGAGATCCACGCCCTCGGCCAGATCTGACCGCCCCTCGCCTCCTCCGCCAAATGGGAGCAGGAAATCGTCATACCTCGCTCATCGCCGTTACCGAGCATCCCAAGGCTAAGATCTCCGATCGTCTTCTTCTCTTTCACGTACTAGCTGAGCAAATTGCACATCTGCGAGAACGCAACCAGATGCCAAAATTGGGAAACGAAATTGAAAATCGAGTAAAGACACACAAAATCAGCATGTAAGAACTGCCTAATTCGACCTAATCACAACCAGAAGCGGCGGCGGCGTTGTCGGGAGTCGCGACCGGTGTATCGGCGGAGGACGGGCCATCGGCGAGCGGAGCGGGAGCAGAAACGGCCGGAGTAGACGACGGAGACGACGGCGGAGGCCGTGGTGGGGCCGGAGACGAGAGTGGAAAGGATTCATCGAGCGAGGGGAAATGTGAATTGGAGGCGGACGAATAGGAATGATCCGATTTTTTTTTAATAATTTCTTTATTTTATGGGCCCAGGGGAGAATGTGAATTGGACGCGTGTATATCAGCCGTGTGATGGAGATAATCAAACGTACAGGATTCATTCCTATTTCCTACCGTAAGATTCATTCTTACATGAGTCTTTCTCTTTTTTCCTATCCCAAACACCTAATTTAAAAATAATTTCAACATCAACTACAATAATTTCAATTTCAACGTCAATTCTAATTACATAGCTTACCGAACGAAGCCTTAACATCCCATAGTTTAATATCCTCTTGTAAATAATAAAATGTTGCAAATGGATAGTGTGAGCGGGTAAAATTTCGTCATCTTAATTATGTTTGTTATCTTTCGCCATAGAGGTAAGTTTATTTATAATGTTATTTTCTATATTTAATTGCTTATTTATTGTTAATAAAATCACGGCAGTTATCCGTTATATGGAAGGTTCTATCTTATTCAATAAGATAGAATTATCGCTTGGAGTAAATAGCAAGATATCACTTGTTTAGGGATAGAATTTTCGCCTCCCAATCCTCTCTCTTCCATTATAAATATATATTTTCGCCATGTAGAATGATCCATCCAAAACTATCCTGAGTATGTTGAGTTTTGACTTGAGCATCGGAGGTGGATTAGGGGGCACCCCCTTTATCCATTGTTTTGCAGCTTCTGAGTCAAGAAAGTGGTTGGAGCGGAAGGTGAAGGAAGGAGCCCCATTATTGCACTAGCAGATAGTTTATGTGATCTAACAAGAGTTATCTGAATCAAGGATGAGAGTTGATCGATTTTGATCTAGTGTTGTTTATTATATATTGGTTAGGAAAAAGACATGAATGATTATTGCTAAAGGAGATTGAGAGTGAAAGGAGGGCTAATTAATACATTAATCCATTCATCGCAAACTCATTAATTGGCTTAATTTCTTGTAACTCAGTTAAGAATTCTTTTTAATTATTTTCTTGGGGTTGTATGATATGAAGTGGATCAAGTGCATGCTTTTGGCTAATGATCACTTGATCATAGTAAACTAACATTACACGAGGTTTAAAAATGTATTTACGTTATAAAGATGATTGGTCTAAACTCACATGTTCAATAACTATCAGAAAGTAATTTACGTTATCATTTTTTTCCCTTTTTAATTTTCTTCCATTTATATTGCACATACAATTGTCCATTACTTGAAAGTGAAATATGATTCATTACCCTTTTCAAAAATGGATTATTATGTCATCCAAATTTCCTTCCTTCTTAAGTATTCTCTCCTCCTTTGTGTAACTGATTAATTCCTCTTTCATGTCAATCTAATACTTAAGGCCAAGGCAACACGTAGATTGACATTGCCCCACTTGGCTGGAAATTAACTTCTCATTTGCTTGTTGCATTGCTCAAGTATGATAACTTTATAACTTTTAGGTTGCATAGCGATTAGTTCTAATTTGCAACCATGCAATTTTTCTTAGCAATAATGGAATAAAATAGCTAGCTTTGGCTATGAACAGTAGATTATTATGTTGGATCGATATAGACGACAGGCATTAATAGGCTGGTTTGACACAGCCACATCATTAAAAGTTACAATGTCTTTAGATTAATTCTGTAAGGCAATGAAAAAAAAAGGATTATATGAGATCAAGAATTAAGTTTTCTATGATATAGTGTATTTTTGCATGATTTTTATTTAATTCAATCGTTAGGTTATAGTATATGACTAGCAGATGACCCGTACCTTGTACGGGGGTACTATTTATTTATTTATTGCTTTGTGTATGAATTTACTATAACAATTACAAATATTATTATATGTATACCTTGTTTTAAAACGACGCTTATTTTTTGGATTATAAAATGACATAAATCTTGTATATCATCATATATATAAATAAGTTTTACTTATATATTTACTTTTTGTACATACATAAACATATATATAAAAAAATTGAGGAAGAATGAAATAAGATAAGATGCATTATCACATTTTATTAACAATTGATACAAATATTTTGCATTTAAATTAAATTATGTAAACTAACATATATAATAAAATCAATAAATTTAAATACAATTCGGATTAATATATTATAATATTAAATATATAGATAATATTTAATAAGTTAAATAGAAAACCAAACTATCTCGTATATATGTTATTGTTTTCTGAAAAATATTTAAATAATAAATATATTAAAAAGTAATGAAAATGTGAAAGAATTATTATCTTAATCAAGAAATCTATCTTTTTTTTTTCTTCTAAAGTGTAATCAATACGCAATATTAGTGATATATATGTTAAATATAACATGTACTTTTTCTATTGATAATTTAATAAGATATGATAGTAACAATGTATTTAATATATTGTTTTAATAGAATGAATATTTGTCTTAAATATAGTGGTAGAATTTGCTACCATTGATGATTTAAAAGATACCATAATAAATTTAAGAAAAATAATTTAAATTAATATGATATATAATTAAATGGGTAAAATATTATGATTATGATTTATAGATTGTGACAAAAAAATAATAATTTTTTAAATAAAAGGTTTATGATAGATCTATGTATTAATTAAATTTGTATAATGATAAGATAGAGATTTATATATTTGGATAGAACTATTAACAACACAAATTTTAATATAGAACTAATATTTTAATTAAGTATCTATAAGATTATGATAAAATCAAGATTTAATAAGATAGATTTTTAAAAAAGGAGAGTGATGTGGCGCAATATGGTGACAGAATTTGCTTCCGCTTTAGTATATAGTAATAGATTTGACTTCACACCCCGAATTCGAGGCTTTGATGGTCTAGTGATGAAATACTCTTCGATCCTATTGTTGGTTTTAGAATAGAGTCTTATCGAATTTAAGTACGTGCATGCATAATTGCATACTCATGTATATATGTGTCGAACAAGAATAAACTAGTTGAACTTAAATAGCTAGCTAGATGTACATATTAGAATATCCGTTGAAACGCTTGGTGTATTAGCTCGCTGGTTGAGCACTCATGGTAGTACCATGAGGTACGGCGTGCGGTTTGCCCGATTTCCTTTAGAGCTGGTTAGTAACCAGTTCTCATCCCTTGTGGATACTCTAGGCGAGCCCAAGTAATATTTACGACGACCCTAATCCATTCCTTATCAAAAAAAAAAAAAGAATATCCGTTGAAAGATTGGTTAGAAGTATGATAACCAAGTATATAAAGTTGGTAGACTATTTCTCTAATCCGATCGATATCGTACGTGCTTACCCGTCTCCTATTGTATGCCCCGCCGAATGAATCTCAGAAAGACAGCTTCTGGGAAGACTTTACTAGTTGTGTTCTTGCGATCGACATTCCAATGATTATCGTAGGAGACCTCAATGAAATCCAAGAAGCGAGTGATAAAAGAGGTGGGTGTATACCGACGAACAGTAGATTCGAACGTCTTCTAAAATTTAAAGACACTTGTGATCTACGCGATATTCCTACCACAGGGAATAGATTTACATGGCGAAAGAACAAAACAGAAATTGATAACATCTATGAAAAACTGGACCGAGTACTTGTTAGTGACACTATTCTTCAACGGTTCCCAGGAATCCGAACCCATAACCATGCATTCACATCGTCCGATCACTGTAAAATCTCGGTTGAGATTGAGAATGGTGAGTCTTGTAAGGCTGCACCATTCAAAATGGAAAAAATGTGGTTAATGCGGAAGGATTTTAGGAATGTGGTCAAACAAGCCTGGAGGGCTAATTTTCAAGGATCCTTCATGTTTCAGCTCATGAAGAAAACCCAATTGCTTAAAGCACATACAAAACAATGGAGGAGGAAGACGTTTGGGAACACTTTCGAGCAACTACGGGAAATCGAGGATACGCTACTCGAACTGCAAAAAAAGATCATTGATTCCCCACAACCAACACTCATTCAAAAACAACTCCGATTTTTGAGGAAAAAGGAATGTATATTGCAATACCACCAAACGTACTGGAAACAAAGAGCCAAAACAAAACACATTAAATTGACCGACTCGAACTCAGGATACTTTCACAAAATAGCAACAGGGAGGCGAAATTATAAAACTATAACAACAATTGCATTAAGTGATGGCACTCAAGTTGTAGGAGAAGAGAACATTTGTAGAGAAATCAGAAACGATTTCTGTAGGAGATACAAACAAGAACAAATTAACTGTAATTTACTTGAGGAATATCTAACGCTCATAGACAGAGAAATAACAGATGAAGAGAATAATAGCTTAACAAGGCCGGTAACGAACGATGAAATAAAAACTGCAGTGTTCCAAATTGGTTCAGACAAATCGCCAGGGCCAGATGGCATGACATCAGAGTTCTATAAGAAATATTGGGACATTGTAGGTCCCACTGTACAGAAGGCTGTTAAAGGTTTTTTCCACTCGGGAAGGATTCTAAAGCAAACCAATCATACGTTTATTTCGCTATTACCAAAGAATGATAACCCAGTAACGACGAACCACTATAGACCCATTAGCCTATGCACAACAACATATAAAGTAATAGCTAAGATTTTAACGGATAGACTAAAAAGAGTCATGCCTAGAATTATCCATCCGTTGCAAGGGGCTTTCGTCGCAGGCAGGGCTATACATGATAACGTCCTTATAGCACATGAAGTCTTCCATTCCTTTAGAGGAAGCCAAGCTAAGGAAGGGTGGATGGCGGTGAAATTGGATATGGAAAAAGCATATGACAGGGTTGATTGGGAATTCCTCTTCCTTGTTCTCCATCGATTTGGTTTTAACGACAAATTCATAGGATGGATCCGAGAGTGTGTATGTACTGTATCTTTTTCAGTTTTGATCAATAATGGTCCTACTATGCCATTCACGCCGGAAAGAGGAATTAGACAAGGCGACCCCTTATCACCTTACTTATTTGTAATTGGTGCAGAAATCCTTGCTAGGAAGCTTCAGAAGGCTAGTGAAGGCCCAAAGCCAGTAATAGGTTTTCCGATAGCTAGAGGAGGCAGGAGAATTCCGTTTCTCGCATTTGCAGATGATATTATAATATTTGCCAAAGGAAACCAGAATGCGTGTAACCAGATGAAAAAGATTATTGAAGAATATTGTGCAGCAACTGGACAAAAGGTTAACTACCACAAATCAGCATTTCACACCTCTAAGAAAGTGACTAACCAACAGAAGCTAAGCATCAAGCAAACACTAGGCATAAGTACAATGGAAAATCTAGAAAAATACCTAGGATGCCCGATCATAAAAGGAAAAGTGAATAAAGAAACCTTTCAGGACATAGTTGGAAATGGTCAGCGGCAACTAGCAAAATGGAAAGCTAATACGCTATCTCAAGAGCGAAGAGCAGTGCTAATCAGGTCGAATCTATCTTCAAAGCCGAACTATTTAATGCAAAGTTTCATGTTGCCAAAACATGTAAATGATGAAATCGATTCCGTTAATAGAACGTTCTTTTGGAATAAAGATAGACAACACAAGCCGCTTATTGGGTGGGACCGAATTTGCAAACCAAAGGCAAATGGGGGTCTAGGCATTAGGAAAGCAGAAGATATGAACAAGGCGCTCCAAATGAAACTTATGTGGAAAATTCTTACTGACCAAGACAATGTATGGGTCCAAGTGGTCAATGAAAAATATCTAAGGGGAAGATCGCTATTTGAATACGAAATAAAGGCGAATAGTTCATGGCAATGGAAACAATTGATGAAATTGAAACCAGAGTTTGAGAAAGGGTTGAGATGGCAAATAGGAAATGGACGAAAAGTTAACTTTTGGAAGGATAGATGGGCCACGAAGGAACCACTTTTAGAGTGGGCAACAACAAATGATGTGAGCTTGACAACGAAAGTTGAGTCTTTCATCTCCTCGGATAAAAGATGGAAAATAGAGGAACTGCAGCAAGTGATCGCTAGTGATGTGATAGACGAGGTTTTAAGAATCCCCATCCCAGAAAATGACATTAATGACAAACTGATATGGGCCCCAAGCAGGAATGGATGGTACTCCACGGAATCAGCAATAAGGCTAATTACCAAAGAAGAAACCATGTCTCAGAACCCAAATGCATGGATATGGAAGCTGGATACATACCCAAAAGTAAAGAACTTCTTATGGAAAATTGACATGAATGGGTTGCCGACTAAACAGAGACTTATAGAAAAACATGTTGCCATACCGCAAGGATGCCTCTTGTGTAATGCTACACACGAGGATTCGATCCATTTGATGCTTAAATGCCCCCATACTCTCGCAATAGTGAAGTGTATCAATAGTAAAACAGAACGAGTAATTAGAGGACTTGACTCAAACCAAGTGAGCCCGCGAAATGTGTTATCCCTGTTGAATAGTAAGTTAAAAAGAGAAGAATTTACTGAACTAGCAGTGACATGGTGGGGCATCTGGCATCAGAGAAATAAGGTCCTCTTTCAGCAAGCACCTAGCGACATCATACAAGATCTTAGCATGTATGTCCGCAATCATTTAGTGCACTGGAAACAGGCGAAAGACTGGCATGATGATGAAGAAAAGAGTCTGAATAAGAAAGTTCGCCCCATAAGCAGAACGCGAAATAAATTGCAAACTTGGAAGAAACCGGCCAAAGGAAGTACAAAATTAAACTTTGACGGATCTAAGCTTAGCAATGGTAATGCGTCTGGAGGTTCAATAATAAGGGATGATAATGGAAAACCAATTGATGGAGCTGTCAGAACATATGGAAAAGTCTCGGTGCTTATGGCAGAAACATTGGCATTATGGGACGGCGTAAGAAAACTGAAGCGGATGAATAGTACAAAACTAGAGATCGAAGGGGATAATATAACAGTTATCAAAGCGTTAATGGGGGAAATTCGCTGCCCATGGGAAATTGAAAGAATTGTTGCCGACATTCTCGTGTCCCTTCGGGGGTTCGAGTCAGTCCGTTTTTATCATGGGAGTAGGCAGTGTAACTCTGTGGCTGATAAAATTGCTTCTCTGGGCCACAGTCTCGCATGGGAATCTATCTGGAATCACCACGAGCTTTTAGCTCTCATCCGAAAGGATGCTCTAGGTATCCCGCCGTAAGGCGAGGCCTAATGATCACCGGTTCAAAAAAAAAAAAAAAAAAATGAACTTATGTGGTTAGTTTACATACCTAACTCTTTGCAAAGTAGGTAATATATATGTTGCACCATGACATACTTCATCTTGGCTTTTCTACTTCTTCCTATCCATTTCTATATGTGAGTGTTTCATGACAAAAACTCTATGGAAGAATTGTTAGGACACCAACTTTAATTTAGCAGGATTAATTAATTAAATCTAATCATAATTAATTTGGCAGTGTTATTACTATATGATTGCTTAATGTATACATGTACACTCTACATACATGCCTTTTGACATTCGGTGTAAGATCAGCAATTGACTTTTGCATGTGTTTGATGCCATCTTGGAATATGGCGTAATACCTTATTCTATGGTTTTGTTGTGCTTAATTAAACTTCCCACGTACTCAAATTTGGTGTATTGCATAAATTGTGTGCATGTTCCTTTTCTCTCTCTCTCTCTTCCTTTTTTCTACAGTACAATTTTCATGTGTAAAAAATTAATGGAAGTGGAAGGAAAAGATGCATTAATGTAGTCAAAAGAGAAGGGCTAGTAGTGCTAATAGCTAGTGTTTATGCTTTGTTCTAATGTCTAAGCTATGAACTAGAGTGATGTCCTCAAACTGTTTCCTTAAAAAAGTGTATATAGTACGGAGTAATATAGTATAGGATGCTCAATACTGAGGAGCTGACTTAAAGCTCTCAGGTCTATTTAAGGCAAAAGCTGGATGACGTATGCTATTTTAAGTAACTTTGTTGGCCATAACATAATGTTTTTAAGTAAAATAATTAGTAAACCCTAAAAAGGCAGATCAGTGGACTCTGATGTAACTGATGCTGTCTCATCTTTCGTCTTTGGCATAAACTGAGTGCCAAAAGTTGCTGTATTTAGGAGTCTTTAAAGGTCATTAGGTGTATTGTAGAGTGTGTTTGAATTATCTAAATGTATATATGTACCCTTATTTCTTGTGACCGGCCATTTGAGATGATTGTTTGAGCATTCATGGTAGTATTATGAGGTATCGGGTTTGAGACTCCAGTAGTAACTGTGGTGATCACCCTATTTCCTTTCTTAATTAAAAATAATAATTTGAGATAATTGTTAGAAAAGTGGTATGTGTGATTGATGTTAGAAGGTTTCTCACACGAGTTAAAATTTGAGGTGTCTTCAGTTGTTTTCAAAAACCTCATCTTATGCACTTTTCACAGTTGGTTTTAGTCTTTTCTCTTCTTTTGATGCGTCAGTTTATTCGTCAAAAATTTTTAGTTTTGACATTGTTTTTATTCTTTAACATGTTTGTTTTTATTTGATTCTTGCTTTATTTGATATAATTATGTCAATTTGTTTAGTTATCAATCAATTTTTTTTTTACTTCGATCTGAGTCTACCATACATGTTTGATATAACAAAGTCATTGTGGTATTTTTAAAAAACCACCTTAAACTTGCCATGATTAGCTTAAAAACATATAGTTGGACTTACATATATATATATATAATATAGATAGGAACCAAATTTGTACCCAGCTAACTCTTTGTAATTTGCAAAAAAAAAAAATTTTAGATATTGTTGTCTCACTTCCCTTCGTCTTATAATCATTGAGCACAACACACTCTTTACCTTTTTTTGTAAGGCAACATTTGTAGGTAATAAAGGTGACTGTAAAAAAAAAAATCTTACAAGATATTGTTGCCTCACTTCCCTTCACTTTTATCTAACCAACTTCAAAACATCTCTTTAATTTCTTCCCTTTGACATTAGGCTGTGTTTTTTATTACCACTTGTTACTTGTACTATACAACCATGTGAAATAAAGTGTTGTTCTGAACTAATGTACTACAGTATGTAACATGAGGGTGCACCTATCTGGAACACTACAAGATTGAATGTGGTAGAGGTAGCATATTCTCTACTACAGAGAGTACAATATACCTTTTGCCCATCCTGTTGGACCCAAGTTGTTCTTGCTCTAATACATGAAATAAAAAGAGTTAATTAGTTTTTCCACTTGTTTTTATTTTTCCACTTGTAGAGAAATAATGAAAAGGCCCAATATATAGATACAAGTACTACTCTTGATTGTTATTAAAAATATAGGGCGATGCCCTTGGGAAATAGAAATGCTAAGATCTGACATAATGGTCTCGTTGCTCAACTTCAAAACCGTTAAAATTTCTCATGTGAGTAGGTGCTGTAATACAACCGACCTGATTGCAAAAATGGGTCATAATATCTCAAACACAACCATTTCAACACTTCCAGAACTTCTTGTTCGCATCCGAAAGGATGCTCTAGGTCGCCCCCGGCCCCGTAAGAGACGGTCCCCTAATCATTACCTTTTCAAAAAAAAAAGTACTACACACTTGATTCACGTTCTTGTGTTTTTAGCCAATTGCTCTTGCTAGTACATTCCCACAAATAGCCTTGTCACTTGGGCCTAGTTAGTTGGCTGCAAATTATAGAACATAAATGGAAAGGAAACGAGTCGAGTAAATAATTTTAATGTCATGAAACAATCAATAATGACCACATGTATCGTACCACGAACTAGGTTTGTGGGTCGAGTGGAAACAACTAAATAAAAGATACTATTGAACTCTAACTAAGTTATAAGAGAAAAAGAGAACAAAAGGAGTATAAAAGATATCGAGGATCTTGAGAAGATACTATAAGATATTATAAGATTTTCCGAAAATATTTCTATCCTTTTGTGTCCAGTAGGTGTTCTTACTTCAATTCGAACAAGTTGAAGGATATGTGTTTCCAATATATCCAAATTAAGAAAACATAATCAAATAGCAAAAAACGAAAGCCCATACCGAATGAGCATAACAACTTAGACTTCGTTCGACAACACTAATGGGGAGGGGTAACAGTGGCAAAGTCCTATTGTGGAGCATGCTCGATTTTGCACTCTAGTACTTCTAGGGGACAAGGTACACTAAACGAACCGCATTAGGGCACAACACAAGACAAAAGAAAGCACACAAAATACACTAACCCAAATCCCCGATTAAACCCTACACCAAGCTACCCCCTAAATTTTGAACTCTCAATTTCGAGAAAACCCTAAAACTCGATCTACACCTCAATCCCACCCTCCCATCCTTTACCCAAATCTAACGCTTTCGTATAACCCTATCTCGGGCCGTGTTGCTAAATTAACAATCCCGATTCATGCAACCCCATGGGTAATAGAGACCACCAACCTTGTTGTATTATATGGACATTATGGACATTTTTATCATGACTTTTGACCCTAATATTTATGTTTTAACTAGAGATCGGACGAGAACAATAGACAGATTGAATTGAAACAGAGATCCCCGTGCTATCTGTCGCATTGTGTGATTCAGATTCAAAACATATTAACAATTTAGGAGGGGCCTTACTAACAATTGATGACATTAAGCTAGCTTAGATTAGTTGGCATATATAGTTTGAAACAACATGGGTCCTTATATGACAATAGTATGTGTTTGCGCCGATATACTACAACCACAGCCAAGCTAGTTCTAGTGTCTTTAACTTTACGCAGATTCCTTCCACAAGTGTTAGTATACTTAGTAATATTTTAGTACATATATAGAGGCACATAGATACAACACAAAGGAATCAACCTCGCCCATCCTAGCTAGTAATATTTAATCCTTGGTTTAAACTTAATGGCACTTAAAAGAAGTAATCAACCAAGGGGTAATTAGCCGACCAACAACAAAAGGCACACCATAGTGGAGGATCACTGCATTTTTATTTTCTCCGGCCTCTTCCCCTTTTTGATTTTTTTTTGCCAGCCTATGTCAGCAAAGTTGTGGCCTATGAACTTTGAGTGTTATTTGGACCACAATTTAGTACTACTATTTAGTTATATATATATATATATATGCTTGCAAACGAGACAAGGCCTTGCTTAAAGCTGAATAGCGAATCTATGCCTTCTCTGACTTTGTTCGCCTAGACCCTTCTTAGAATATTAAACCAGCTTGCAATAGCTAGCCATTAAAGTTCCTCAAACTCATAGTATATGCTTAGCTCATTAATCATGCACCATTAAGATAATTTAATCTATATTTTTGTACGTGAATACTACTATATTGTCATTATGAATTTCAAGTTTCAACTATAAGAACTACTAGAGTTCTAGGGTCGATGAAGTAGGGGTTATGCTTTTGCACACATGTAAGCTTAATTAGTGCATAAGTCGGTAAGTTGTTATTTTAAAAACAATTGATAATACGAGAAATAATAAGTGTAAGGCCCGAGGCCCTAGAAGTGATATCACATGCCAACCCGAGGACTTTCTAGGAGGTTTCCCATTCTAGTACTACTCTCGTCCTAGAGCGCTTATCTTCATAGCTCCTTTGATCTCTCGAACCATGAAAAGGAAGAACTCTCGTTGGCATGGGAGAACCTCGATCCCTTCTAAATTATCAGGGTTACAATAAGTTTATGTATTAGTGTAATTTAGTCGAAGTGTTATCAACAACGGAGAGTGGTATCTCAGTTTCTATATGATCAACTCGACTCAAATCACAGACAAGAAAACGGGCCCGAAACTATAGCTAGACCGTCGGCATTGATGCACTGTTGGTTGATATTGATTTGTGGATACCCGTTCTTCAAATTTGTAATTATGAACAATTCCTGACCTTGGAACCTAAGTTATTGGTTTTCTTTTTTTTTCTTTTCACCTACCCAATTCACATAGTGATTCCATTTGTTTCTCATACAACTCAACTGTTCACTGAAAAGTAGGATCAGGGTTTGGGTTAGTCAAACCAACAGCATTGTGGTTTTGAGAGGGATTGTCTGTTGTTATGTTAACTTCACTTTCAAGTAAATTCAAATCTAAGTCGCACAAAATCTCTTCTTTTGTACCGTGATTGAGATCCTCCTTGATTTTGGCTCCAAGCTAAGGGACATTGATTCAGCCTTTCATTGATTTTGTGTTATGATTTCTTTTACTGTTTTTGATCTTTTTTTTGAGGGTAGTTTAAAGATAGAGAGAGCACAATGATGACTATAATGAAGGAATTTTTGGTAACTTTGCTTGTGGGTTTCACTTGTACGGACACAAGTAAAATTGGAAATATAACTATATAATTAAGGGTGAAGTCGGAAATAGGGATAAATAGTTATTTTATGAATTTTATTAATTTCAAAATTATGAAATAGCAGGCGATTAGGACCTTTATTTTATATTTTATATATAATATTTCCATTGCGTTTTATTTTAGACTATTGTGAAAATTCGCATTTATAATATTGTCAAATAAATAGGAAGACATTCGACCAAAAAAATAAATAAATAGGAAGACAAAAACCACTAAGTGTTTTTTATATTTTTGGTTGTGTTTGAAATTTTATAATAAGGTTTATATTTTAATCAAATCACAATATTTAGGTGGGAGCTAGTGTTTTTTGTTGATTCTTCACACGCCATTTTATTTAACTATATATAAATGCAGGGTATATTCGTTTACCTCTGACATTGATATACATATATAGTTGGTACATGCACATATATTTCTTTTGCTTGAAATCGATTTTCAATTGTCAAATTTTCTCCTTTTCTATAATGTATGTTGCATATGAAAGATTATATTTTATTCAAGTAGCTAGTGCATAGCAAAGCACTCACTTTCTTCCACCCCTTCTTTTTTATTTCTAGGCTGTGTGTACGTACACTTAAAAGCTTGCTTTTTTGAGGGCTACAAATAAGGCTCTCCCCTTCATTCCTCTATCCTCATAAACCTCTCATCTTGCAACTTTCAATTCCTCATACTCTCAATTCCACATTGGCCTCAGTTTCAAAATCCTAGCTCCAATCAAACTATCATAAACACTTTCCCAATAAACCCTTAGCAATGTCGACTACCGTTTGCCAAAGCGTACAATCATGTTTCGATACCCTGACTCTCAAGCTAAACCCTCCAAACATGACCCAAAAATCTCCATCCATGGATTCGGCCAAAACCGGATGGAGTTGCATAGAGTCTCTCTCAAACGCGTCGAGTGCCCAAAAGGAATCAAGCGACGACAAGTTGGAGGTATATGTTCATCCTTTAGACAAGCGCTCGAAATCCATGCTTAGTGATAAGAGCTTGCAAATGTGCACCGAAAACCTTGGAAGTGAGAGTGGCACTGACATCACAGAGGACGACGACATCTTCTCAATGATGTCATTGTCATTGGACACAAAGAGTGAGCGATCTTACACACCATCAAGGACTCCGCGATACCACAAGATCAAGGAGGAACCAAGGCAAACCGGCTACGAGAGCCTTCCTCCTCCGTTGACCACCATGTGTGGGGCCAACACTATTAGTGTTAGGCCCCATCGCGAGAGCGGACGCTTGGTGATGACAGCAGTCATGACTTCTCCTAGGAAAGCTAGCATCTATGCTGAAAGATGTAACGGCAGGCTGACCATGTCCCTGTCAGACGACTGCTTTAGCGACGAGGAGGAGGAGGAGGAAGAGGAAGTGAATGATGAAATCATGCCCTTGATTGATGGAGGGGGAGAACTAGAAGAAGAGGAAGAAAGTGTAGAGGAAGAGCAAGAAGAGGAAAGTTTGGAGGAGGGCATGGATGGAATTCACAAGGAAGTTGGGGAGAAATTTGGAATTAGTGAATTTCAGTGGCTAAGTAGGTGTAAAGAAGATGGGCGTGGGACAAGAAGATTAATCAATTGGGAAACATTTTGCGTGGCTACTTAGCTAGCAATTCCCTCACATGCATGGACCAATTACCCTTTTTTTATAATTACAATTTTTACCCCTCATTTTGTTAGACATATTTTTATTTGGTTGTCCTTTGTCCAATTTGCCCCCGATCTTCATTTGTATTTACATTGCTCCTTTTCCGTGAAAGATGCTGATGAACCATTGGTAGTTATTATCGTTACATCTTTCTCCAGCTTTGTTAGCTAGCTTTGGAAAATGGTGATAAACAAACAATTTTATAAAGCAAAACCTACCAAAAACATGTATTGATTGGCGACACACTAGCAAGATTAAAAATTTAAAATTGTAATGAATCCTCATCGTCGGGCTAAGCTGGTGAAATTGTGTGGACCATTTCAACTAGAGCTCTAGCTCCAAGTGGCTACGAGAACACGCCAACCTCTCCTCATTATGTGGAGTTACTTTCATTGCCAGCAAATATATACGTGTTGAAAGTAGATTGGTAAAAAAAACTTTTTATATATGCATTAAAGAAAGGGTTTATTTATTTATTTTTTGGTCAAAAGAAAGGATTTTATTTTATCACAATCAGTATCAATTTATGATAGTCTTAAATTATTATAGTTAATACGGTAGGTCTGCACAACTTTTGTTTAGAATAAAAATTGTCTTATTGTCAATCCAAATTACCATTCCATGGACATTATTGCGATCTAATTAATTAGGGTTGGCCTTGTGGTCTTGATCATTATATCCTGCTTAATGAACCTAAAGAGATTGAGATGTTAAACTTGTTTGTTAACGTACCCGGCCTTGGTGCGAACACATTGTGCGTGTGTATGTGGTTAACAATTGAGTTACACGCGGTTTATTATCAATATGTTTTAGCGTGAAATCTTACTAGGCATATGTTCTTTGCTTTCATGTGTATGACGCCTAGCTAGTCTATCGGCTTATCGATTAGAAATTCAAACAAAACAATTGTGCATGAGACAAAAGTTTAACTAATATAGTAAAAACGGGTACTGAATCTCCCATATATATATACATGAGCAAGTTTTCATAATTCAAAAGTTACTAATTTTATACAAGGTAGAATCTTAATTTGACTTGGTGGTAGCAACACAAATTTGAATCACATTCGTTACACATATTGGCCTTTTCGGCTGTCGTGAACCTTAAGTTTAATTTGTAACTTAAAAATGAAATACAAAAGTTAGTTGCACATGCAATACTCTTGGTCCCCCAAACACATTGAAGAAAGATCATCGAGTGAATTGTGTCTTCAGGTCGATCATAATGTGGCTGGACAATCAAATCGCGTTAAAAAGTAATGGCTAAGAGTTGATGTGGGATAAAATGTTGTCAAAGCCACTCAACTAGTGAACATTATCTTTACCCTCATGGCCTCATGGATTTCAGTTCACTCACTCATTGCATCTCTCGAATCGATTGACACTACTCCTTCTTTCTCTCGACCAGGCTTTACGATGACATTTCACCCGACCCACAAAAACGGGTGAAAGTTAGATGAACGACTAGGATCGAATGTCTTAATATACGTACACTTGAAATACAATTACAATGCTATATTTTCAGTATGAAAGTCACAAATATTTAAACCTTATTTATGGGATGTTTTGAATTTTGATGTTATTTATGTATTAAGACCTTTGTCAGATATATTTATTTAATATAATGGATATTTTGCATTTAGATATTATTTATGTATTAAGATCATTTTTGTATCGAAGATTTGTGTGGAACGGCATAGACAATTACCTAATAGCCCGTTAATACCGAAAGTCCCTTTATTTGCAATATAGCAAAAAATTAAAAATATATAAGTTTTATTTCTCTCTCCTCCAAATCCCTATTTTCATCGACTCTTTCCATTACACTCTCGTTCGCTCCATAGATCTGCAACTTCTCCGCCCTCTCGATCGATTTGCAACTTCTCCGTCCTCTCGATCGATCTGCAACTCCCGTTCGATTCTCCTCTCTCGGAACGATGCCAGAGATGTCTTCGCTCAGGTAAGATCGGACTCGAAAACTGAAATTCAGTTCTAGTAAGAATGCTTTGTGATTTGAAATCGATCGGTTCCCGATCTTAGAGTGGAGGATCAGTGCCAGTTGCAACTTGTTGAGCGAGAAGATTTCGATGAGTAAGATGACTTGTTTGAGGCGATCGACAAACGTAAATCGGAACCCTAACAGGCGCGGATCTGGAGAGAGGGGTCGTGGACAGCGTCGGAGGAGCTACAACGGCGGATTTACGCCGTTGGACGACGGGGCTCCGGATCTGGTTTGTTGGAGGCGGATTGAGGCGGCGATGAGGCTCCGGATCTGGTTGTTGTGGATATTTGCCATTGATTTTGACTTTCCGACGAGCTCTGGTGTGAACGACGAGGAGATGGGAATGGACATGGACGATTTTCCAGAAGACGTTCCGATCTTGAGTGTTGGAGAAGAGAAGGAGATTGGGAAGACGAAGATCATGAAGAAGCTTCTTAAGGAAGGCGAACGTTGGGAGCGACCTGGCAAAGGTGATGATGTGGAAGGTATTTCAGTGATTTCTTTCGGGATTTGGAGTTTGAGTTTTGGATGATGGATTTTGAATTGAGGCTGATCTTGTTGTGTTATGCTCTGTAGTTCACTATATTGGCACACTGCTTGATGGAACTCAGTTTGATTCAAGTCGTGACAGAGGAACCCCGTTCAACTTTAAGCTCGGCTAAGGTAAATTGTCACTTGTTTTAATTGTCACTTATTTATAATTTTGGATCACATTGTCTTTTAGGTGGACACAAAAACCAATTGTCACTTAAGTGGACAGAATAATTAATAGTTACTTGTGATGATAGAATAATTAATTTTGGATCACATTGTTTTCATTGATTGAATGACTTTTCTTGTTTATCAATTTGACATATATTGTCACTTGTGATTGGATCTGAATGGTTTTACTTGTTTATACATTTGACATATATAGTCACTAAATTTTATAACATAAGTACTATTCATAACACACCATAAATGCTAAAAAAACACAAAATATGTCTAATTTACCAAAAGATCCTTTAACCAAAAAACTCTCTCTCTTCCTCCTCCGACCCTCCCTTCCTTCCTCCCCACCCTCTCTCCCACTCTCTGGTTTGTCCACCATGGAAGTATGATCCGGATCCTCTGGATCCCGACGATGACGTCGCTGCCGGAGTTGGGGCTCTCGGAGGCGCCGATTACGAGGAAGGAGGGGCTTCTTGTGGTGTAGAGCTGGTAGACGGTTTCCGGGAAGACGGAATCGACGCCGTTGGTGTTTGGGGTTGCCATTGTAAGGCAACCGGCGATGGCTAATAGGAGGAGTTGTAGTGCTAGATTTCCCATATTTTATTCCCGGCAATCGCCATCGCTCGATAGTGGTGACCTTGATTGACGACGGCGACGGGTTGATGTCAGAGGCAGGGAGTGACGGCTGTTGTGACAAGTCTAGCAACCTAGGGTTTCATACAAAAGGAGGGTACAATGTAAAATTTCGGGAAAATCTACAGATGGAAGATTGAAAATGCAGAAAATTAGGGATTTTGATAAAAATTAAAGTTAAGGATCTTTTGATAAATTAGACAAAGTTTGTGTTTTCTTTAGTAGATTTACTGTGTTACAAATAGCATAACCCATTTTATAATCACTGTCATTGATAAGAAAACTAGTTTCATAAAATTCATGAGTGTCCCTAAATCTTCTAGTTATTTCTTGAATATTGTCACTTGTGATGACAATTAGTTATGAATATTGTCACTTGTGATGACAATTAGTTATGAATATTGTCACTTGTGATAACAATTAGGTGTTATCAAGAAGATCCTTTAATAACATTGGTGATGATATATATTGTCACTTGTGATGATAATTTGGAGTTGTGTGCATAAGTCTTGTTTTAGCTATACTTATTCGGTGTGATTACTATAATCTTCTAGTTAATTGTTGAATATTGTCACTTGTGATGACAATTGAGTATGTGAATAATTGTTGAATATTGTCAATTGTGTTGACAATTAGGTGTGAATATTGTCACGTACTTGTGTTGACAATTAGCTGTAAATATTGTCACTTGTGTTGACAATTAGATGTGAATATTGTCACTTGTGTTGACAATTGAGTGTGTGAATAATTGCTGAATATTGTCACTTGTGTTGACAATTAGGTGTGAATATTGTCACTTGTGTTGACAATTAGCTGTAAATATTGTCACTTGTGTTGACAATTAGCTGTAAATATTGTCACTTGTGTTGACAATTAGGTGTGAACATTGTCACTTGTGTTGACAATTAATGACAGTCAATGGCAGTCAACGACCGGTCAACACCGGTCAACAATCGGTCAATGCCGGTCAACAATCGGTCAATGCCGGTCAACGGTCGGTCAACGCCGGTCAACAGTCGGTCAACGTCGGTCAACTAGTGGAGAGAGAGGTTATGCTATGTGTGCAAATATGACATATTGTGGTATTTTCTTACTATATGGCATTTTCCAAATGTCATATAGCCAAATCATTCTTTTTGTATCCTTATTTAATTTATTCGATATTTTTTAAAGAAAAAGATAATTTTGCTTTTTTTTTTTGTCTAGAAAAGATAATTTTGCCTTGTATGTGCAAATATATGTCCATTATATTTTATATGAAGTCGTATATTTCAAGTATCCATAAATGAACGAACCAACAAATCTATTTAGCGGATGAGTGAATAGTCGATAAACATACCCGAAAAGACTAACCGCCGACATAATTACAATTAACCTCGTCCTTCCGTACTCTCTATTATCTTCACTAAAATCACGACTTACGTACGAATGTCATTTTCACCCAAACATGTATCCTCATTGGCTTAGCCCACTCAACCATCTTAATTCCTTACCCTAATTGCCAACATGGAAAAAGACCCACATTGTACTATTATTCAATACTATCTCACACTTGATTCCTTTCCATGCGTGAAAAAACAAAGATCTAAGCAAATATTACGTTAAAAGTTATCGGAAAAAAAATGCACAAGTAAAATTGGAAGGTAGAAAAGTGATAATGCAAAGGACAAAACACGTGATACACTATCTAACAAGAAGGATTTTGTACCACTTTGATTGATCGTACGAGCACGAACTCTTTTTTTACACCATACATGGAGCTAGCCCTCCTTTCACCCGTCCAAATAAATAGGTGGAATCTTATAAGGTCCGATAGGACAATATTAACGAAGGAATGTCCGTCTCTACATATATAAATTCGACTCTTGAGTTTTATCCCAAAATCAATTGTACGTAATAAGAAGGGCCGTTCATCAAATTCATATATACAGTAAGCGCGGTCTTTTTCCGGCTTTTCAAAACACTTTTTAATTCTCCGTCGATCGTCTTTAGACTGCGATCGACGCGAAAACCCGAAAGGGGAACCATTTGTAACCTGGAGATAGAGGGGCTTAAGGGTAGGATTGGAAATGGGGTCGAATCAATTCATGTTCTCTTTCTAGGGCTCCGTACAAATCCAGACGTAATAATGCATGCCCATGTGTTTCAAGTGTCAACTATATTTGTATAAATATTTCTCAACTTAGTTTTGTCGATGAATTATGACCTTAGCTAGTTTTGATGAGCTACTTTCAAACGTACAATACCGAATCTTCCTTTGATTTGTAGTATAGGGATCGATCATATGCATATCAAACGAAGTTGATTCGTAACTATATCGTAGTTGGCAAAAGCTGGGACCAGGATTGCACTGAGAGATATTGTGACATTCATTCAATTTATAAAACAATGTGGATGAAAAAGTTATTTTAGCGATAAGTTTCATAGGTGGTTTGAATAATGAATTGATCAATATTGTCATATATGTCACACAAAGTAGATTCACATTTTTGCGAACCGGTTAAAGTTCAAGGCCAGTTTGTTATTTTTGAACGCCTTTGATCCATTTTGGTGTTTTTTTTGTTATCCACTGGTTCATCGTAACTTTGTCTTGACTACGTCCGACTTGATCGGGGTCGCACACCTACCTTTTGGCGATGAGTCTCTTAAAAGGTAATTTATTTACTTCCACTGTAATTGAACCCATTTCGGTATTTGACATACGTAGAACAAGTAACACCTTTGAAAGGTTAAACTATTTTTTGCAATCACCACGTACGTACATGAGGTTATTTTCTACAGTTTTTACTGCAAGATTTTTGTAGGATCTACGTGTGTTAGAATACGGATGTTGATCCTCCAGAGGGATCAACAAACCGGGCAGCGGAATATTAAAGCAGTTCAAACAGATTGTAGTTAACACAAAGTGATTAAATCAAGCCAGCCTTTTGTTATTACCAAGCATGAACTTACAAACGCGAATCCTTGATCTTAAGGTCTACACAAAACCTTTTACCCAGATCTAGATCCCTCGGCGTCGGACACACTCGTAATTCGACTCAACAGACTTGACCCACACCTCTAGCTCTCGTACACAACTTGACCTAGAGTACTTCGTGTGTTCTTTCTCTCAATCGCACTCAGCAATTGACTCTCTCAGCATGCGTAACAAATGCAAGTACATAAACCCTTATATATACTAAAGGCTAGAAACCGATTCTATCCTATAATATAAATCGGGATTTACCCTAGAATAATCTTATTAAGAGAAACAGAATATCTCTCCTAACAATACTATCCTAACAAGAGAATTATCTTCAAGTCAAAGATCTGATTCTCTCCTTAATCGTCATCCATCAACGCGTCTTTCCATAGATAGAAAGATCCCTCGCTGGTGCTCGCGCGTTGATACTCTTGCCAAATATAGTAACTTGCTTCAGCGTTGATCCCTTGCTTGCGCACTCTGGAATCTCCGCGTCTCAGCATTAACTCTGTTTCCTTGGCACCTCATGACGATTGTTCCTGCTTGTGTTCCTTTGCTCATATAACCTAGAATGATCCTGAAACACTAGCAAACAACATTAAATTTTTCTCAAGTGTTGTATCATCATCAAAACCTTACGGGATCTATTATTGGGATCAAGACCATCCCAACAATTTTAGAACGCTTACAGTTAGCCACAGGTTACAACACAATCACGATCACGACCACTAGTTCACCAATTTTCTTTAGGGCTTTAATTGACGTTTAAGAGTTAAACAGTGCATGTTAAAGAGTACACATACATGATACATGCATATGCATGGGTGGATCCAATTATTACTAGTAGTAGTTATAAAGACGGAAAATTTATCCCAAATGTCGTTTATTTGTTGTATGATTTTTCCCAAGTGGAAAAGCATTTTGTAAGCTCCAAAATTGGTGAACTGTTCTTGTTCAAGTGTTTGAAACATACTGGCCGGCTTATTCCAATCATACATACGTACATCTCCCTTTTATGAAAAAGGTAAGTTAAATTTTAGTTATATATCTATAATGTTTGATTTTCGGAATACAAACTAGTTTTATAATCCATTTAATTTTTTGTGGCATAATAACACGTACGTTGCATTCACTTATTTATTAAAGTTAAATAAGATTGATAACTTTACAAAAATCTCGATTATACATATACAATGTTAGAAAGAAATGCATGCTAAACACAAGCTGAATTGGACGGAAAAAGAGAAGGTAAAATCCGGATCAAACATCTTTAATAAGAAATCTTTGATCTTTTTCGTTGCCTCCTTTCCCTCAATGCACCTACCTTTAAGCTTAAAGGCTCTAACCTTGTCCCTTTGCCCATAATTGAAAATTTCCAAATCATCATAGAATTTAGCTTTTAATGTATGGCTGTTTTCAATTTCTTTTTGCATCTTTTATCCCTAATGTGTAATGCATTTTCAAAAAAAAAAGATTTTACATTACTCTATTAGTATTATACATATTATTTTCTTGATAAATCAAATCTTAATATCACACATCAATCCTAAGATTCCCAACACAATGATATACGTACAAATTACAGAAAAAGATTTCGGTTCAACAATTTTGATTCCATTTTATAAGATAATTAATCTGTTTTGAGTAAATAAAATTCACTCTAATTTTACAATAATGAAAACCAAATCAAATATTGGGCACAATTCATATGTTTCACGATTAAAATGATTGCAATATATACATGCATTATAGTGTTAAGGGTTGACAAAAAAGAAATGAATTACTTATAAAATAGTCAAAATGAATCGAGCTTCATATCCATATAGTCTACAAAGGTGACATGCAATGTAATTCACGAGGATTATGAACCTGTCATTATAATGGTCACCTTTAAATTAAAGTTTTATATATTTATACTTTTTCTCTTCTTTGACTTAACATCATCCACACAAGAAACGACCAAGGATATAGCACCATATATAGTGCAATGCTCCTTTCCAGAATCAATAAATGTAGTATTATATATAAGGGTCCATTTGACATTATATAAATATGTACCAACTGATATTAAAACCGAGACTAATGTGTCTAATACTTGGACTTAGGATTGTATTTGTGTATTTTTTTTGGTCATATGGATTGTATTTGTATATAGTTTTCGAGCTAGATGCACACTTAGGTCAACGAAAGGGCGTTCTAGTTATATACAGAATGCTCATCCTATGTCTTAATTAAAGTCACTGACAAACTCATGAATTTATCCCAGATGGGGCTAAATACTTTATAATATATAGCATAACAAGTTACAAATTTGATCACTCGGTTAATCTATAGAACTTGGGATAAACCAAACTAGTTTAATTTAAGTATAAAACTAGTTCAAATCTGAGTAAAGAAAATGAAATAAATTTAAGTTTTTATTAAACCCAGAGTGGATTTCAAAGAATCATTATGATCCAATTTACAAGTTAAAAGTTCAAACTGATAAAATTTGGAGATGAATATGCTTTGATGAGGGTCACGAGACAGACAACTCGTTCTTCTTGTCGGCGGTGGGCGGAAGTGAAGCGGTCGACGGACCCTAAGAAATTAGAGGCCATGGTCGAAAACTAAATAAAAGCCCTTTTGTATATATTTTCTTCCTATATTATACACAAAAATTCATCTCCTTAAAATTAGCTAATATTTAATATTTTCCACTAAACATATGTTTCACCATCTTTTTCTTACAATTTGTTTTACGGATAAAGTAACAACATTTCAATTATAGTGTATGACTAATATATTTGTTTATATATGTGTTTTTAATACTCAATTCGTTTCAAAATAGTTGTCTATAAGATCAATTTATTTGTTATATAATACTTGTTTATTACACATTTTTTTCCATCTCTCTTCATATATACCTTAATAATTAATTCTATAATAATTCTATACATTGTTATATACATTTTTTTATATATGAAAAAACAAATATTTCTTAATATATAAATGAAAATGCTATTTGGACAACTATTTTAAAACAGAACCAATATTATATTACTCTGTACTATATTAGAGGCATAAAAAAGTATAAAAAACCCAGTGGGGGCTATAGCCCCCACCGGTCCCACATACGTCCGCCCCAGCTTAGAGTATAGACTCGTTATAAAAATACAAAACATATTTAGAGTATAAATCCGTCAATAAGATTCGACCAAAAAAAAGCCATCAATAAGAATTCATATCTAAAAATTAAAACTCTAAAAATAGAAAACATAACGTCATAAAAATGTTAAAGAAGATCTTTACAAAATCAAGATATATTTCTAAATTTAGGTTCTTAACTTATACCCTAAGAACATAAGTTAGAAAAAGCTTATACGAAAAATATATGAGAAATATTTTTTTGTGAAGACCTTCGTTGACAACTTCATCGATTATTATTATCCGAAAACTAAGATAAATGTGACAATTCAAAATAAAATGAACCATATATCCAACAACCCTTTTCAACGATATGGGTGCACGTACCTAAGAAGTTGCTGACATTATTTTAAAAAAATTCCACCTACTTTCCGAGAATTTTTTGGTTGAAAACTACTTTCCTAGTTGTATTTATAGTACATAGATTTTAAAAAAGTAGCACTTATTTGAATTTATTCTCTCGCGCTCCATTTCTACATGCACATGTTCCCTACAACAGAAGCATTCATATGATCATTTTTTTTCGTTCAAATAATGGGTCATTTTTCCCCAAAGTGTATTTATGAGTGTACATTACAAACATACCAATAAAAATAGTGTAGTATAATTGTTGCGAATGGATTTGACTTGCACTTTGTGGTGGAAGCATTTTTTTTTTCATTTCAAGGGAGCATAGAGAATCTCATTAGATTTGAAGAAATGATTTTTGTAATTGACCAAAAATGGCGATGATTTTTTGGCAGTTGAAATTAGTTGTACATTTGTACTGCCGAAAGTAGATTACAAGCAAAAGGAGGGAACAAAATCATGTGAATTAAACTGCTGAGGTCCCGTTTGGCAGCTTGGAAAGCATTTTAGTTATAATTGATGTATTATAACGCATTCAAATGAATAATTGATGTTTGGCTTTAAATGAGCAAAAGCCATTATATTTTTATCACTTTTACTCAAATATCGCATCTATCACATTTCTCTAAATCATTCCCACTCGTATTGGCGTTTGGCGCATCGAGTCACTTGTTGAGCACGTACTTATGGGTGTACTATGAGATCTCATGTTTGAGGGACAAAATTATGTTTAACACTTCATGTATAAATGTGTTTTGTGCTAAAATGTTCTCACATTTCAATTTAGTAATATAAAATTGATACGTTTTTTTTATCACAAGTTAATCGGTTTTAAGATGAATTACTATTAATTTAATGTGTTAAAAAGTAATTATAGAAAAATGTTCGTATATGCACAACTTCTAGTCTATCGATCAAAGTAGATTTGATTTGGGTATGTTTCCTAACTACTAAGAGACTGAGAAATTCACCAATGGTTAAGACATTTACACTTCTAAAAGGACATGTAACAATACGACTCCCACATAAAAAGTGTAGAATTAAATCAATTATAATTGGCATAATTTTAATGGATTACTTTTCCTATTACAAATTGATTTTAGGATGAAGCATAATTCTTATATTAAACTTAAATATGCATGTGTACCTCCTATGTATCAGTCGTGGACTTTAACGTTTGAAAACCATAGTATGGCATGCAAATACATGAACTATTGAACTTTCAAATATTGGTAAAATGGAAATGGTACTCACTTTGATCCAGCAAAGTTTAAAGGTCACTATTGTAGCCCTATTTTCTTATATGAGAGTGATAGGCCCATATTTGCATTATAATGGACCTCATAGTTTACAGCGCGCATCTGAATACAATGAAACCCAATAAAAACTTAGTACAAACAATGAAAACCAAAACCTTCCTTTTGATAATTCGACCAAAAAAACCTTCCTTTTGATAATGAAAGGAAGACCAGCACATTTTTCATACATGCTGTAATTCAAACTCATAATAAATCACTTCAACTCATTCAAACATATGATACTAGACTTTTGGAATTTCGTGATGAACATTGAACAATAAAACGTTAGTACAAAACTTAGTACAAACACTGAACAAGGAAATTGGGTATACAAATACTATAAGGATTGCACAAGATTTTGATGGATTTTCATGGATTGCATTGCATCTCCTCCTACTCAGTCCTACGTAATTTATTACATACACCGGTTGAGGCCACTGGTAACAGTTTGATCCGATCCGATCCGATCTCTCATTTTCTTGCACTGATGAGTGTATAAATTTGTTGAAAGTGAAGAGGCATTCTCTTCTGGACTCACTCTACATTGGGTTTTCCCTTCCTCTCCTTGCTTGGCGTAACATTTCTACAAAAGTTCAGTCATTCATTGCCATTGTAGCCATTTGGTGAGCTAGGATTTCATTCGAACCGGGATTTGCATAATCAGTGTAAGAAAAGTAAGAGAAAAGAGCTTACCTCTTTTCCTCCGTAGCTCTTCATCAAGCTCTTCTTTCCATTTCCGTTGCCTCTCAGAGAAGCCAGGACTAACAGCACAAATCCGTCCATTAATCTCAAGCAAAACTCAATGAAATAACCTTTCGAAAACCACGAAAAACCATAGTAGTATCTTACCTTGAACGAAGAGTTCCCTGCTTGACTTCAAAGGCTTTCAACTCAGGGAGCTGAGGTGCTGGTTGGATTTCTGTCAAAGATTCCTCATCAAGAGCATTATCCAATGCACGCTTTGTACGATTTCCTGGGCTTGCTGTCTTAGGATCAACAGCTGTAGATTGTCTCCTACTAGGAGCTCGATGTGGGGATGGAGTTCTTGTGGAAATATTACTTGCAATAATATTATCACTCTCTACAGCCCCAAAAGAAGTGGCAGAAGCAGAATTCAGTGTATTGTAAAATTCATAAAGAGGCGATTGCAGTCTTTTGAGATCCAAAGCCTGAATTGAATGTAGAGCAAGTGCATCAGCATTTACGGAATTTACTATTGGCAAATTTGAATGGTATTTCTAGAAAAACAGTTACCTTTTCATCAAGAAATTCTCTGATCTTGGATTCAGTGACTTCATCATCGTCATCTCCCAGTGGCTCACTAGGAAATGTGAATTCACTGTCCATGATAACACAAGAATCTCTATTGGCTCCAGAAGCATTTTCTTCTAACGTGGTGGTTTCATTGAACTTGCATGACCAATCATCATCAGGTTCGCACATGGGATTAAAGCTCTAGATGCGTAAAATCAGAAAAAGTCAGGAGAGTTTCAAATAAACTAGATTACAAACTCATATCAGGATCAGAAAGTAGTGTTACCTTATTCATGTCATCCAAATTTGACAAAGGGCTAGGCTTCTCAACTGAATTAATCATAAAATCATCTTTATCATCTATCTGGCACATGTCATCATCATCGTCAGCGTTTTCATCCCATCTAAAACCTGTCTGGGTGCATGAGCTCATGCTGTCCAGTTTGCGGATGTCCTTCAGACTTCCACGGGTTGTCCTCATCCCACGGTTCCTACAGGGAATAGAAAGTTATAAGCTAAAATCCAAACCATGTAGGAACGTAATTTAAAAGGCATAACACTTACAGATTCATGTGATCTGAACCTGGGGTCTGTTTTTCAGTACTTTCCTGAAATCAGTATACAGAGGTTAATTACCCTACAAAGTGATCACTCAGTATTTAAAACAGTACAAAAACCATCCTCACCATAGTTGATGGGCGAAACACGGGATGAGATTCTCGATATTGGCCAGTCACAAAAGGATGCTGCAGAATAATCATAACGTATTTAGCAACAAGAACTAGAATGTAATATAAAGAAATTTGCAATCCGAAAACTAATAAAAATAATTTTAAGTAAGGTTAACTACCTGTAATAATTCTGATGCAGAAGGTCTCATGTTTGGTTCACTGTCAACATGAATTTATTGCTTTTAAGAATCAAGGAGTAAATGAAACTATGGAGAGTGCAGGACAAAATTCCTAAGTCAACAGTTGCCTATATTGGAGTAATCACAATGACTAGAAGGAGATATGCTGAGAACTGAATAATGAATTAGAGATCACTGTCATACATCTGTAAGCATTTAAGCAGAAAATCTTTTGCTGCCGAAGAAAGATTGTCAGGAATTGGAGGAGGACTTTTGGCATTCCCTATATGGTAGAGTGCAGCTGCCTGAAAAAGCAAATCAAAGGGATCCGTGTACTTAGGTTGTGAATGATAATGAAGATGCATGAAAGTCACTACATATAGTAGCCTTGTATATTTTCAGAAATCAATTTGTTAAGTTTATATAGCTCAAAACATCTGAGTCCAGAATATGCTAACCATGCATGCCTCTGGATGCTGCTGGCTCCATGGAGGCCTTCCAGTAGCCATTTCAATTAGAGTACAGCCAACACTCCATATATCAGCAGAACTGAGGAACACAAATGAAAAGGATCCACAATCAAGTACTTGAATTGGACATTGTAATTTACCTATAAAACACAGAATAACAGGTAATCATTGGTGTATTGGCATTTTGTGAAGGGTTGAGTAAAGATCCAACATACAAGCTTAAGCTTGATGTCCTACTTCATCAGTCCTACTTCATCAAACTGGTTCACTTTGCATCCATAATTTGACTAACGTATTGGTTTTATCATCATAGTCTCCTTCAAATTAGTACAATAATTTTAAATCATCAGAGAAATCAAAGACTGTCATAATGTACACAGTGGAAGGTGAAAAAAGCCACACAATCTTCTCACAGCTATGTATGATTGCCAATTTGTCTATCTAGTAATCCAGAGGCAAAGTGCATAATGATGTAAATAATGGAAGTAGAGAAACCATAACTATCTACTCACAAATTATGTCCTGTTTGTCTAATTACTTCAGGCGCCATCCAAAATGGAGTACCCTTCATTGATTTAGCTCCAGTCATTGTAGCCTATTTCGACAGAAGGAGGAAGAACAAAGAAGGTTAAGATTCTGTTTTATAAATTAAATGACAGCATAAGAAGTAGATAGAGTGATATGTAGTTTACCAACTCCACAACTTTCTTTGATGCACCAAAATCTGCTAGTTTTATGCATCCTTTATTATCAACAAGAATATTTGCCCCCTGAAAAGATAAACCCTTGATGGTTAATGATAAAGAGAGTGCAAGAGACATTTTGAAGAGATAGAGAGGGTGGAAAAAGACAGATAACAATTATTCTAAACTCTTGTATTCATCAGAGTTCTTACCTTGATGTCTCTGTGCATAATACCATTATTGTGCAAGTACTCCAATCCTAAAAGCAGTTGTTTGGTATACATTCTTAGGACCTAGTCAGAAGTAATAAACAACCAATAAAGATTAAGATCACTCACACCCATAAACAACCATATCACATTATGAAAGGAAGACACAGCAACTCAAGCACTTACGGCCTCAGGGAAGGATCCAAATTTCTCAAGAAGTGAGTAAATAGATCCACCAGGAACAAATTCTAACAAGATGTTTAATGCCTCTGTATCTCTAGCCGTGCCCAAATATCTCTGAGAAAACAGCCGTTCCCAATTAGACACCAAATCAATTGAGCAATAGGTCTGACTTTAAGAAGGCAGCACTTACAACTATGTTTGGGTGAGATAGATTCTTGAGGAGCTTGACCTCCTCCTCAAGCTCCTTTATATGAGCCTACATTGAATCGAAAGTTTAATCAGAGCTCGAGCTTAACACACAATTGCAGAAATTCATCACAAAGCAAACAAAGTTCAACAAATTCACCTGAGTCTTAGCATTTGAGGCGCCCTTAGCAGGAAGACAGACCTATTGACAAAGAGAACCACAAAATCACTCATCGAGAATCCAATACTTCCAAGAATCCAAATCCAACACATCCGAACACTAACTCTCCAGATCCGAATTAATCAAACTCACCTGCTTAACGGCAAGCAATTCACCGGAATCAAGGTTCATCCCCATGTAAACCCTACCGAAACCGCCACATCCAATCAACTCGCCTTTCCTCCACCGGAAAGGCGGCGCATCTTCCTTCTCAACCTCCGAAGTCGTCGTTGGCGGCGTGAACGGCTCGTTCGCCGGCGTCGGCAAGGGCGGCGTATTCTCCTTCAACGGAGAGTGAGAGAGTGCGGGGAAAGGCAGCGGAGACGGAGATCTGGAAAACAGTCCCATTCGCGATTTCCGTATACTGGATCCGAGCTTCTCGACGAAGCCACCGAATCCGGCGTCGTCTCCGGGGCCACCTCCTCCTCCGGTGGGGCGAAAGACGAGTGATCGTCGAACTGAGCCGAAGAAGTCGTCCATCTGAAATTCGATGTGAGGGAGTAGAGGAGACGAGAGTTGGAGATTGTAGGAGTGTGGCTGAGAGGAGAATTTAGGGTCTAGGGAAGCTTGATTTTCATGGAGGAGAGAGAAGAAGAAGAAGAAAAAGGAAAGGGGGAATTTGGAAAGGAGGGAGAATGGAGAGACGTTGGAGCAAGGCTTAATTTGAAAAAAATAAATAGAATATATTATTTGGGGGTCTCCATTTCCACGCTAATCAGGGAAATTGAATTCCTCCCACGTGGATACCAGACGCGCTTCCGGACTTCGACCATATCTAATAACCGGGTCCGGGTTTGGGCCTATGGTCCATCTTCGGCCCACGAATACGGATTCTTTGTGGATTGGGCCGCATTTTGCGATATTATGGAAAAAAATAGATTTTTTGAAGTTTGTATTTGCAAATACGATTTTTGAGGCTTGTATTTTGGGTTTGATTTTTCTTGATTTCTTTTGGTCTTGTATTATGATATTATTTACAAATTGAATATATTATTCTGATAAACATAACAAAAATAGAAACTAAAACCCCAAAAAAGAAATAGTAAATCCGTCATACATAAGGTTAAAAAACCAAAAATTAAAATTTGCATTATAGTGTGTCATAAGGACAAATGGTAGAAAAATCCTTACATATATTAATGCTCGTTTGACGTCACTATTGATTTAGCTACAATACAAGTGTTAGTAAAGATTCATGCTATAGTTAATAAAGATTTGCAATCCAATTTACGTCCAAAATTGAGGAAGTAATTTGTTATGAAAAAATTTGATAAGCACCCTGACTTTAATCATTTATGGCTATGTTCTCATAACCACCATTTGTTATTGTGTTTCAAAGGTGCTTTTCAGACTAACATCATAATTTGGCAAGCACCCAAAAGACACCGGTTTTTAAACTCATTGCTATGCATGATTTGGCAAGAACAATCCTTTGGGATATTCTCAACTCAGAAAAAGAAATGCAAGATTTTGGACGTTACTTGCTAGCTGCTATTAAGCATTAACATCTTCACAAGATTTTTCTCTTTCACAAACAAACAATTCAAGAGGTACGTGGAACAAAACACCAAAAGGAAAATGAATTGGCGGTTGTAGTTTGTCACGGATAAGATGGTTCAAATTTCCAGTAGTAGTCTCAGCATGAATCAAACTCTCTTTTCTCTCTTGCCCATAAGTTCTTTCAAGATATACAAACTACTAAATATTTTTTAAAACCCATTTATTTTTTTCCCAAGAAAAAAATATGGCCTTGGCTGCAACCAGCCAAGTCTCCTGGTCAACAGCGGGCGGCACCACCGGGCTCCCCGGGCGGCGGTGCAGGGGCTGCCCGTCGACCGCCTTCAAGTTCAGCAGTGGTGAGCTCATGGGCTTGAAGCTGAAGCTCAATGTGGAAGCTTCTAGAAAGACAAGTCTTGGGAAAGTTTCCATGGCTTTGACTGCTGATTTTGCTACAGAATCTAAGGTCCAATTCACAATCTTTTCTTTGTACTTCTTTGAGAAATGATCACTAGTTTATAAGTCCTTTTTGGTCATTTTATCCAAGGTGAGTTGCATTTTCATGATAAAAGTTGAAGCCTTTTTTCAACTACTCAGTACATAATTTTGCCTGCAAGAAGAGCCAATGATCATGTATTGTGCATAATGTGACCATGATTTGCTGATGTGGCCAATGCTGGTGCTGATGTGGCAGATCAAGGACCCGGGACAGGACAAGACCGATGCGAGGTCAGTTGTGGCGGTTATACTAGGAGGAGGCGCAGGCACTCGCCTTTTCCCTCTCACGAAACGTCGCGCTAAGCCAGCTGTCAGTTTTAGCTCCAAAGAATCCATAGCCTCTTGAAATTGCAGTTCCAATTCCAAGATGTAAAGGATTTCATTTTTTCATTATGCATTCTGTTCTTAGGTTCCCATAGGAGGCGCGTACAGGCTAATCGACGTCCCAATGAGCAACTGCATTAACAGTGGGATCAACAAGGTGTACATTCTAACACAGTTCAACTCAGCATCTCTCAATAGGCACATTGCCCGGGCTTACAACTCTGGCAATGGTGTCACCTTTGGAGACGGCTACGTTGAGGTATGTTTCTTAACATTTGGAGCATTCCAATGTTGTTAACTTATAAAATATAAAATTACAAAAAAATTCTTACCCTTGAAGGATTGAATTGATCAGTGTTTAGCAGCCACACAAACGCCAGGAGAAGCCGGAAAAAAATGGTTTCAAGGAACTGCTGATGCTGTTCGGCAATTCGACTGGCTCTTTGAGGTATTATGTGCTACAAGATATGCTACCAATGGTGTTTGGTAGCATGAGAATAAACCTTGAAGTGTATTTTTGTAACAATGTGTAGTACTAGTTTCATGTTGACAAGATTTTGTCGATTTTAATGTGCTAGTAGGATCAAAGAAGTAGGGATATAGAGGATGTTTTGATTCTATCTGGAGACCACTTGTACCGGATGGATTACATGGACTTCGTCAAGGCAAGCTCAAGGCTCAAATATGAAAAAAGATACTAAATCATGTCAAATTTGAACTTATATTGATTGAGCTGATTTTGATTGCATTTGCAGAGTCATAGGCAAAGTGGAGCTGATATAAGTATTTCATGCTTGCCCATGGATGATAGGTAAGTTGGTTCATGATCAGAACTCTTTCAGCAACTCTCTTTTAGCATAACTTTTGTTTTTGAGTTCTGTGCTTTTCTTGTAGCCGAGCCTCAGATTTCGGTTTAATGAAGATAGACGACACAGGAAGAGTTATGTCCTTCAGTGAGAAGCCTAAAGGAGCTGACTTGAAAGCAATGGTTAGAGCTCAAACTTCAAAAACATATATTAGAAGAGAATATCTCAAGCACTAAAAATATGTTGGCTAATGGCTGTGTGCATTCTAGGCAGTAGATACGACGGTTCTAGGCCTGTCGAAGGAAGAAGCTTTGACCAAACCTTACATTGCTTCAATGGGAGTGTACATATTCAAGAAAGAGATACTTCTAAACCTGCTCAGGTATACTGAAATGGTGGTTAACTAAATGTTTGTTATGTCACGAATGAGGTCTATAATCGTTACTTACGAATTGATCAGATGGCGATTTCCAACTGCGAACGACTTCGGATCAGAGATCATCCCTGCATCAGCTCAAGAATTCTGCATCAAGGTTTCCAAATGAAATGAAATTGCTTAGCAAACTCCAATGGAATGATTGAAATCTAACTATATGATACTTAAACAGCCAATGAGCCAATATTTTCTTCTTGCAGGCTTATCTGTTTAATGACTACTGGGAAGATATTGGAACAATCAGATCATTCTTTGAAGCAAATCTTGCCTTGACTGCTCATGTAGGAACATTTATTTGTAAACTTGTTTCTTCTAGCTCAAGTTAAAAGTACAAATTCTACATGGGTTTGTTACATTGCTTTGTTTGTTGTGTTTCAGCCTCCAAGATTTAGCTTCTACGACGCGCAGAAGCCAATGTACACATCAAGAAGGAACTTGCCACCTTCAAAGATTGACAACACTAAGCTTGTTGATTCAATCATATCACATGGAAGTTTCATAAACAACTGTTACATTGAGCACAGCGTCGTAGGCATAAGATCGCGAATAAACTCTAATGTAGAGTTGAAGGTAGCCACCTGCAAAAACTTCTATGTCTATTAGCTACATTCTGGAGTTAATCTTGCATGAAGATATTTGAGCAACTTAATCTAACATTGACGTTATGTGTGAGCAGGATACGGTTATGCTCGGTGCGGATTTCTATGAGACAGAGGCAGAGGTTACAGCCATGTTAGCAGAAGGAAAAGTTCCAATAGGGATAGGAGAAAACACAAAGATCAAGTAAGACATACAAATTAATGAAACCTCTTGTGCTTCAGCATTCGAAAGGTTCTAAGTTCGGATTTGGGTTTTGCAGGGATTGTATAATTGACAAGAATGCAAGGATTGGGCAGAATGTTGTGATTGCAAATTCAGAGGTATGATGAATGAACTAATATTGTCCAAGAAAAAAAAAACATATTAAAATGAGTTAGATTTACATTTTAGTTGTTTTCTTTTGTTTTTTTGGCATGGATTCAGGGAATACAAGAGGCTGATAGATCCTCAGAAGGATTCTACATTCGCTCAGGAATCACTGTCATACTAAAGAACTCAACAATCAAAGATGGACTTGTGATATGAACATGGAAAATTTTGAATCTATCTATATGAAAAGTCAGTATGTAAATGATGACATGGCCACTTTCTCTATTAATGGAGTTCTGTCAAGGCTGTTTAGCAAGGTTGATGGCTGCAAGAAAAATAGAGAGGTCTGAAACATATGTACCATATGAAACTCATTGGCTCTTTTAGTAAGGTGACTTACCTTGATCTTTCTCATGCTGGGTTTTTTGGTAAGCCTCATATATATAATATAGTTCGGCTTGCTTAGACGCTATTGTTGTAGATTAAGATTTGATCATATGAGCATAAAATCATATACATTGATCTAACATGAATATTTAAACTTGCTACGATTTTTTATAACCAAATAATGACCTATACACACGTTCATGTAACCAAATAATGTGAGCTTGATTTTGCAAGTACAAGCTTTGACTTAAAATCCAATGAAAATCCATATTGTTTCCTATAAGGGTCATGTGTGTCGGATTGGCGCAGGCTTTACCTAAATTGAACCTTGAGGATTGGATTTCTGATAATGCATTCTGTGGAGAGATCCAAACAAACCCTTAAAACTTGGTTGCATGTGAATTGAAGGTATTGAAAATTCAATGAACAAAACGTTTTGCTTATTATACAACAAGTCCTCTTTCTTCCTAGCTTCCACTAGAAAACTTGAAATCTGGTGCCATACAAGCAAACCTGGTAAAAACTTTGGCAATTTTTGTTTTCATTACATTTGCTCAAGCAGATGATCTCCACCAGAGACCTTGAACTCAGAGGGGGCTTTCTCCACATTCATGACCTTCACTTTTCCATCATCTACAAAAGCCGACCATCTGACATAGATCGCGTAGAAACAAGATCGATCATTAAGAGAAGTTTGGGCACAAAAAAGAGGACAGATGAGAAGAAATGTGGGAGAAATTGGTTATAGTTATACCTGTGGGAGCGAAGCCCAAGTAGGGCTGCAGAGAGGTCAATGGTTAAGTCCAGGCTTTTATGGAAGCTCCCGTCCAAGTCTCCATAGAACTCAATCTGGAAAACAGACATTCAAGAGGGCAAACTGTAAAGGTTTTGATCAAGCAAAAATACAAGTAACATTTCAGATAGTGCAGTTAAAAACAGTAGTGTAACAACAAACAAATATTGATCAATCAAAATCCAAGAAAAACATTTCAAACACCTGTCCTAAATTCCGAGGTTTATGTGAAAACTACACTGCAACTTGATCATGTAGAAGACAGTAAGGTCTTGAAAATTCAATATACAGAACAAAGTTTGCTACACAAAGTGACAAAGATTAAGAAAAATGAAAGGACAAGAATAGATGGGAAAACTTACACCGTCTTTAGCTTGGAGTTTCTCGGCCCAGCCATTCAGGACATAGGGATCATTTATAGCCACACAAATTACAGACTCAACCCCCTTGGCCTTGAATTTATCAAGGTTACTCTTATAGCTTGGCACATGCTGCATTGAACAAACTCCAGTATACGCACCCTACAATGCATCCATACCGAGAACACGACAATTATTAGCCTCCAGAACATGCTATATAATGCCTAAATGATCGACGAATGGCTCCGTTAAGCAATAAAGCACTTGAAATTAATAGACATTTCTTAATTAGAAGTTAAAACTACTCCATCTATTCAAAATAAAACAGCATTTTCACACATTAAAGGACCAATTGCTTGATTGGATAGGGTAAGGGGCGAATGGATTGAGTTGTCAGATTAGTTAAGCTGTAAGCTAATGGTGAATTCACTGAATTGAACAGCTGAAACTATCATGTACAGACAGTTTGATCAAACACTACTTTCATTCAGTGTCACACTTCTCACTCCAACCTCCATATCCATCTCAAATTCAACCTAAACATCTATCAGTCCATCTCGCAAGTAAAATCAAAAGAATTTCACACACAAACTGATAATCCGAAACATCAAAAACTTTCAGAAGGAGATTAAAGCACTTACAGGTAGGCCGAAAATGACAACCTTCTTCCCCTGAAATTAACAAAGCGAAGACGAATTCGGACATTATAAACACCAAATTTCACAAACAACGAAGACAATAATGGATCGAAATCAACAATTTGAAAGGAAACGGAAACCTTGAAGATTTCGGAGATCGGAGTAGTGGAGAAGCTAGAGGAGACGCCCTCGTCCCAACTCCGAGCCTTCTGGAGGGAGGCATTCGGCGCCGCCGAGACTATGTCTGAGCCCGCCGCTACGGACGCGTAAAGCCTAGACGCCGTTGAGCGAAGTCCGCCGGCCACCGATCTCTTCAGCATCATCGTCGCCATAGCTTCTCGATCTCCCTTTGGAAACTGGAATCGGGGATTTGGTCGTAGTTGTCTGGTTTGTTCTATTCTGAGGAGCTCAGCAAAATCAGGCTTACTTAATTGGGCCTATAATCTGGATCTGTTTGTAGATTAATGGGCCTAAATCGGCCCAATAGCGATGCGCAAGATAATCGGGGACTTTAGAAGCAATCATTAGCATTTAATCCGCCCAAAGATTGGATCTTAAAATTTAGAAACCAATCATCACATAATTAAATCATGAAAATCTCAACTTTTTCGTAATAGAGTTAATGTTTTAATTCCTATAACAAAGTGTTAATCCTTCACTATATACTAGATATACATTGTCCCGTCCGATGGACGGGGGAAAGCACGTCGGAAAAATATTAGAAATTCTTAATAATATCTTGGTACATGATATTCATATTCCATCCCATAGACGAACCAAAATGTAAAGAAACATATGATTTTTTTTAGTATTTCTGTAAAATATTTTTAAAAGTTAATACAAATTTAATAAATCCAATTATAAGTCTTAGTCTTAGGTACAAATTTAAGTGAATGAAAAGTTAAAAAAATTGATTTACTGAAGTGAATTTTTAAAAGTTCTTATAATCATGCTTAAGAAACTTATTTCTTAAGACTAATTTACATGTCATTATTTCCTATTTAATATTATAATTTTTATAAACTTTCTTTAGGATCAAAATATTCAAAATCTCAATCGTTATAATTATGGTGGAATGTCATTGGACTCTTGAACAAATAATGAAATTAACTAAGGGAGAGTTGAAAGGATCAGGATTTCACCTAAGAAAGCAAACATGAAGTAAAGTATTGAAAGCACATGCATTTATTTGACCTTGTTTGGGGACAAAATTAAGATATACTAGCGGTCAGGCCCATGCATACGCACGGGTTCATATTATAAGCAAATTTTATATATAAAAATTTTGAAGTATTTGTTTTATTACATATAATTTAAGTATATTGAATTATTTTACATATAATTTAATTTAGTGTATTATTGAATTATGTTTCAAACATATTTTTATTACAACCTCTCTTGTATTTAACAACACTTTATGTTTAAATTAATTGAAAAAGAGAGTAAGTTGAAGGACAATTTCAAGAGGTTATTTAAATTTCAACAATCTCTTTCTTTTATCGTATAGTTTGTATAAAAACATATGAATATTCGTTGCTATTTTTTCCTAGTCTATATGCCTATTTATTGATTTATAGATGGGTATATGTATATATTTAATGTTTAAAATAATATTTTAGTAGATTTGTGCTATAATATGTGAGTTGAAGTAATAAGTAATATATTAAAAGTAAATTCAAATGATCTATAATATTGAAAGTGAACAACAAATATTGGCACCTTTCTACAAATTTGTAATATTATAATATAAAAGCAATATTTGAATATCTTTATGCAATTTAAATGATGCACCAACTATAATTTTGATTAATGATTAATAGTATATATGTTCAAGGTAAAATGAAAATGATTTGTAATATTCAACGTGAAAAATAATATTATTTTGTATTACAACCTAGCCTACCAATAATTCATGTTTGATATGTGCATAATTTCGAAGTTTTAACCATTAAGACTCCGTTTTGTACTTGTTTTTTTTTTGAGCAGGTTCAGCTAAATATAGCAGAATCGACCAAAAAATTGCACCCTTGTACCCCCAAGGGGGCTGGCTTTCCGCTAGCGTCTCACTCGTTTCGCTACCTATAGCGCCAAGCGGACCCTAAGCTACACATAAATTTATAATTTTTTTTAATAATACATAAATATAAAAATTTGTGAATAAATCCATAATATTGATTACTTTTTTATTCTCATTATTTTTCTATATTTTATGTTCTTATACAGAACTCATTTTTCTACTATTAAGATAAATATGTCATAATAGCATTTAAAATAAAAATGATCTATCATATTCAACTTGAAAAGTAATATTTGACTACTTTTGCATTACAACCTATACCAACTAAAATTTTTAAATTATCTATAAATTAATTAAAAGGTGAAAAAATAATTCTTATGTGTGATAGGTTCATAATTTAAAAGTTTTTTAACCACTAAGTTATACATAAATATATAAATAATTTTTATTTATAAAGTGTATATAAAACTTTGTGATCAAATACATCATATTGATTACTTTTTTCATTCTCAATATTTTTCTATTTTTACGTTCTCATGTAAAAATAGTTTTCTTTATTAAGTAATATTAATATTAACATTAATTTATCATGAAGACATTTAGTATCCTCTCATGTATACAACTTTATATATGTAGTATACATAAATATAGTTTTCAAATTATCACTTTTTGTGTTCACTTTTTAGTTTTCTATAGGAAATAAAATAATTAATTTATACATTTCTAATACAATAGTTTGTTTTTTAAAACAATTACCTTTTTTATTCACTTCTTTATGCTCATTGATGTCTTAGGATGACATTAAATACCCCCTTTTAACACAAAATTATAAATATAGTTTCATATTTTATATGAGAGATAAACCACTAATTGTTATACATTTCTAATGCAATAGTTTTTTTTAAGACAAAATTTATAGTTTTAAATATCAATATAGTTTTCAAATGATCACTTTTTGTATTCACTTTTTCGTTTTTTTATGTGAAACAAAATATTAATTTATACATTTCTAATAAAATAATGTGTTCTTTCAAATGATAAATTTTAGACAAAAAATATAGTTTTCAAATAATCACTTTTTGTATTTACTTTTTACTCTTCTATATTGAACAAAATACTAATTGTTATACAGTTCTAATACAATATTTAATCTTTTAAATAATCATCTCTTTATTTACTTTATATGTTCATTAATGTGGCATGGGGCATTAAATATCTCTCATGTACACAAAATTATATATACTAGAAGTCATTACCCGTGCTACGCACGGGTTTAAAAATTATTTTTAAGTTTTATTAATCAATTTTAATTGAAAAGTCTGTTAAATATAACTTTAAATGATAATTCGGGTCATTTTCTCGAAGCATAACTTTAAATTAAAAAATGATCAAAGTTTAAATCATAACTCACCGATCATAACTCTAAAACACATATTTTAATTCCTTTTATTTATCAACTATCAATGAGATAAAAACAATCAATCTTAGGTTACTCAATTTCATGACATATTGATGAACCTTTTGAAATCTATATTAACAATTTGGAATGACCCGTGAAATAAATATTAAATACCTGTTGTTTACTAACATTGGGAATTTTCATTCTTTATTAAGTAAGAATAAATTTATTTCTCAACTTTATCCGGACAATGATTTCTAAAGGTCTACTTCATATGTTTATTACATATATATATATGTACTAGAAATATTATTATTTAATAATAGACATTTAAAAGTTATTATTCTTAAATGTTGTACAATAGTTATTTTGTGAAAATACGTACACGATATACCTGTATCTTTGATGAAGTATATTTGTTTTGGTAGAATTTGATGAAGTATAATTAGCAATCACTAAATCTTAAAACAAAATTGAGATCATATGCCCTGAACAATAGTTCAGGTTTGATATACCTGTGTCAATCCAAAATAAAGATCGAATTAAAAAATACACAAATAAAAAAGGTTATAAAAATACAAAGACCGATAATCGCAAAAAAAAAGTAAATATAAAAATGAACAGAGATGAAGAGGTTATATTTTAATGATTTTATAAAAGTACACAAAAATGTTGTTAGAGAGGTTTGAACCCCAAACCTTTGGATTGTTAAAGGAAGGGTTTACCGCTATGCCATTGTGATCGATTTGATTATGATTTCATATTGTTAAATTATATAGGGAAGATTGCAATAAAAGTTAATGGAGCAATAAATGAGGACACCGCTTCACTTTTATATATATACTAGAAGTCATTACCCGTGCTACGCACGGGTTTAAAAATTATTTTTAAGTTTTATTAATCAATTTTAATTGAAAAGTCTGTTAAATATAACTTTAAATGATAATTCGGGTCATTTTCTCGAAGCATAACTTTAAATTAAAAAATGATCAAAGTTTAAATCATAACTCACCGATCATAACTCTAAAACACATATTTTAATTCCTTTTATTTATCAACTATCAATGAGATAAAAACAATCAATCTTAGGTTACTCAATTTCATGACATATTGATGAACCTTTTGAAATCTATATTAACAATTTGGAATGACCCGTGAAATAAATATTAAATACCTTTTGTTCACTAACATTGGGAATTTTCATTCTTCATTAAGTAAGAATAAATTTATTTCTCAACTTTATCCGGACAATGATTTCTAAAGGTCTACTTCATATGTTTATTACATATATATATGTATTAGAAATATTATTATTTAATAATAGACATTTAAAAGTTATTATTCTTAAATGTTGTACAATAGTTATTTTGTGAAAATACGTACACGATATACCTGTATCTTTGATGAAGTATATTTGTTTTGGTAGAATTTGATGAAGTATAATTAGCAATCACTAAATCTTAAAACAAAATTGAGATCATATGCCCTGAACAATAGTTCAGGTTTGATATACCTGTGTCAATCCAAAATAAAGATCGAATTAAAAAATACACAAATAAAAAAGGTTATAAAAATACAAAGACCGATAATCGCCAAAAAAAAGTAAATATAAAAATGAACAGAGATGAAGAGGTTATATTTTAATGATTTTATAAAAGTACACAAAAATGTTGTTAGAGAGGTTTGAACCCCAAACCTTTGGATTGTTAAAGGAAGGGTTTACCGCTATGCCATTGTGATCGATTTGATTATGATTTCATATTGTTAAATTATATAGGGAAGATTGCAATAAAAGTTAATGGAGCAATAAATGAGGACACCGCTTAACTTTTATATATATATAGATAGATAGTATAGATATAGATATAGATAGATAGATAGTTGATGGAAGTGAAAATTTTCATCACGCCCATTTCATAATCATTATCTACGATCAACACTCCTACAAACTTAGAGGAAAAAAAATGATGAAAGTATGTGCAAGTCTATGTATCTTTGTGGTCCTTGTCATTGCAACAGGTACTTATAGCCTCACTATGATTTTGCTACCTTTGAAATTTAGAACTCTAACCAAGATTTTATCATAATTTGACGGTCAACTCTGAGTACAATTATTTTTTTTGATCAAAACTCTGAGTACAATTATGCTCTAATTTGATCAAATTTTATTAGTTGGACCAATGGCACAAGCAGCAGAAAGCATGCATATGGGAGGAGTAGAACAGAAGAGCCAGGCTATTTATTGTGAGCAGCCTGTGGGAAACTGTGATGGGGGATGCCAATCAAGATGCAAAATCGCCCACCCCAACGGCTACTCTAAATGTGAATTTCTCAATGCAATTGTTATTGGCCTTCCTTCGCCAATTGCCCAAACTAATGTATTTTCATAAAGTGTTCTTCCTAAACATCGTGTCTATAATGTAAACGCCCAAAGTGTATACCAATAATGATGTATATGTGCACCTCAAATATGAGTTGACAAGAATAATAAAGTATGTGTGTTTGATCGACGCCTAATAAGCATAATTAAGTTTTGGATCTTTGGGTTCGTATTTTTTTTTTATATTGTCATAACTATATATTAAAACGGACGTAAAGATAATAATCTATAGCGATATGTCATATGGGTAAACTCCAGATTGAACCATATCACCATTCTTTAAATCAAGTGCGTGCGTGTTTAATTATAAAACTTACATGTATATATAAAAATCCAAAAAACATATCCAAAAGCATAAACCATCAATAGGCAGATGGCAGCATGAGCATGAAGGAAACAAGAAGATAGAAGATCGCTGGAAAACAAAAGGGTTCAATATCTGGAATGGGGCATACTCTGTTTTTTGTTTTTGGTGGAGTGAAATTGCTCATGTGTGTTGGAATGGGCCATTTCAAAGAATCATTGTGATTTCAAAGATAAGACAGACCAAACACAAGACCGGAATCAATCAACCATTCCCACTCCAAACAGTTCTTACTTATCATACAAAAAGTGGTGTTTCCACCAGAAAGTTAAAATTGGGTGACATACAAGCAAAGGTTTTGGTTAATCATTACAATGCTAAAACACTATGGATTGTAATTAAGTTCATGAACCCCGAATTGCGCCTAGAATTAGATTGACACATCAAATCTTCAAGCACCCAGCAAAAGCAAGATTCACAAGAAAACCAACCATGAGAAAGATTTGCCCACCACAATACATTGTTGAGCCCCACACAACCTTCAATTCTTCTTTGCATGCCACTTTTCAATGCTTCCATACCAATTCCACTGGAAAAACAGCGCTACAACACGCAAAATGCCAGCTGAAACCACCTCTACAAATGCCATCACGAATGATCTCTGAGGAGACATGCCTGATGTTGCTAGGGATAATGCCAGCCCTTCAAGATTGCAAGGGACCATAAACTTTGCTTGTTTTATGCCATCTATAGCTTTCTTTGCAACTTCGTCGGCTTTCATCCATCCTGAAGAAGCCGCGATTAAAGAAGTCAGCTGGGGTCTCTTCTTGTTTTCTGCACATACATGGACAACCATTAGAAACTGAACCAAGGTACACAGTCTGGGGGGAAAAATACAAGTATATAAAATCGAAACCAGAAAGCGAAATACATTCCACTAAACAAAGATACAGTTGATAGCCCTAAAGCATTCACTACCCAAACTAACACAATCGAAAGTTTGAAATCTGTTATCATAATGAAAACTGAAAATTAAGACTAAGGTATAAAGATCTGCATGTACCAGTACATGAGCACATTATCTATGCATGGCTCCAAAGAAAAAGAAAAGTAGATAGGTACAAACCTTCCGTTAAGCCAGGAGTGTCGGTGTCTGGAGGGAATATCAAAGAAACATGGATATCGTTTGCAATGACTTCTTGTTGCAGCGCTTCCGCCAATCCACGCAGACCAAACTTACTAGCAGAATAAGCAGTGTAGCCATAGATACCCACCTGTCAATTAGAACAATATAGCATAACAAATGAGCCGAATGACGGAAAAAAAAAACACCTTGCAGAACAAAGTCGGTATGAAATTTAGAACCCTAACTTTTGAATGCCTAAAACAACCAGATGATGAAAACCTAAAGTCACATATGTAACACTATCAATGCAAAACATAGCATAATTGTAATTTCATTTCATCATCATCAAAGGATAAGCGGATAGTAGCAGCAAATGGTATAAATTGAGCTCTGGAAGAATGAAATGTCCACATCTAATCAACTATCCCACAGCCTGTATAATATGGAAGTTCCATCATTCTAATGCTCTGATGTCATCTTGCCTAGTGAAGCCAAACTTCTTTAAACTTCTTTGTTCCTATTACTAGAGTGAAAGCACTGATTCTTCCCCTTCGCAATACACATAGAAAATAAAGACGAACTCACAAATTTACCCTAGAATCACAGCAAAATCCCGCCCATGCTCAGCACAATTAACTCAAGAAAAGACGAACTCACTAAAATAGTCAACGGAATGCAAAATCAGTCCAGAGATTTCACTTCACAGAACAAAAAGGCTAATTATACTGTCTACAACAATGTGCACCATAACAGCAAATCAAATCTTCAAATCAGATCAATGCAATCTCAAAATCATTCACCTGACCAGCCTGGGAAGACATAATCGCGATCGAGGCCGGGCCACGAGCATCCCGATCCTTCTTCATGGACGGCAGAGCGGCCTTAATCAGATGGAAAGTCCCGATCAAATTGACCTCGATCATAAACCTAATCTCCTCGATCTCCTGCACCTCGAGCTCCTGAGGAGTAAAAACCCCTTGATTACACACCAGAACATCAATTGGACCAGCAGAATCGATAGCCTTCTTGACCTCGGCGAAATCCCTAGCATCGGCGCTGACGACGGAGACGTCAACGCCTGTGGCAAGACGAATTGAGTTCCTCGCCTCTTCTAGCTTGGAGACGTTGCGCGCGAGGATGGAGACACGAGCGCCTTCGGAGGCGGCGCGAAGGGCGAGAGCGAGGCCGATTCCGCTCGATCCGCCTGTGATGAAGACATGGCGGTTCTTGATGGGGATCTTGACGGGGCGAGGGCGGACGATGATGTAGAGGAGGATGAGGAGGGAGAGTGGGAGGAGTAGGATGAGGAGAGAGAGGAGGGAGAGATGGCTTCCGTCCGCCATGGGAGGGAAAGCTCCGAGTCAGCAGTGGATCGTTCAGATCTGTCTGTTCAAGTTTGCTGTTGTTGACATGTTGTTACTGAATGGGAAATTATTGGGCCCAATTTAAGGTTTAAATGGGCCTGACGGCCCACGTACTATACGAATTATATATTTAAAAGTACGGCTGCTGATTGATCCGTGAGTGAAAATCTATTACTATATACTAAAGCGGAAGCAAATTCTGTCATCATATTGAGCCACATCACCCCCTTTATTTAAAAATCTATTTAATTAAATCTTGATTTTATCATAATCTTATACATACTTAATTAAGATATTAGCTTTATCTTATAACTTGAGTTGTTTACTAAATAATTCTATCCAAATTTACAAATCTCAATCTTATCATTATACCCATTTAGTTAATACATAGATCTATCATAAAATTTTTATTTAAAAATAAAATTATTTAATCATAACGTATAAATCATAATCATAATAGTTTACCCATTAAATTAAATTGTATATTAATTATAACTTATTTTTCGTAATTATATTATGGTATTTTTTGAAAAACAACAACGGTAGAAAATTCTACCAATATGTTAATGCCAACTATTAATTCTATTAAATTAATATATTAAGTATATTTTATTATCATGTCATATTAAAATCTCAATAAAAAGATTAGATATTATATTTTCCATAAATATATCTTTAATATTACATATTGATTATGCTTTAGATAAAAAAAAGATAGATTTCTTAATTAAGATAATGATTCTTTAACATTTTTACCAATATGTATTCTTATTTAATTATTTTTTTAGAAAATAATAACATATATGCTAGATAATTTGGTTTTCTATTTTTATCTTATTAAATATTATCTATATATTTACTATAATAATATATTCATCTAAGTTTTTATTTAAAATTATTGATTTTATAATATAAGTTAGTTTATGCAATCTAATTTAAATGGCAATAGATTTTTATCAATGTTTAATAAAATGTGATACTGCATCTTATCTTATGTCATTCTTCCTCTATTATTCGCAAATCTGCCTCCATATTGTGCCACATCGTCACCCATTAAAAATTTATCTTATTACACCTTAGTTTTATATTATATAATCTTAATCTTACACTTAATTAATTAAAATAATAGTTATATTTTAGATTTTGAGTTATCATCATATATAAATCTCAATCTTACCTCAATTTGATAATGCTTTCTTATCTTATACAATTCTTCATCAATCATATAAATATATGTTTACGTATGTGTAAAAAGTTAATATATAAATAAAATATATTTTAATATATATATTTGATGTTATATTATAATTATGTTATTTATAATTTTAAAGAAGACACATGATAATATTATAATAAATTCATATACAAAATAATAAATAAATAAATAACACCCCCATACAAGGTGCGGGTCATCTACTAGTTACACTACTAGTGTTATTACACACTGAGCACTAGTGGGAAACTTCTTGCCTTCTTCCTCCTGTTTGTCATGTTCCTTTTGATTCCCTCATAATCGTTTATCAAACAATGGCTTTTGTTAAGGATCTTTTTGTTAGAGTTGAGTAAGTCCGGGTCGGGTAAGCCTGTCCGATTCGTTCTCAAGTTAGAGTCACTTTGGATAGGAAAGATTAGGGCTGAGCAATATAGCATGGTTGGACAAAAACCGAAAAAAATTGACCGAACAGAAAATGATAGAGTTCGGTTCTGTTTTCGGTTCAAGAAATTTCAAGTTTCGGTTTTGCTTATTTTTCGGTTAAGTTCAGTTTTTTCAAAAAAAAACCTTATATTTATCAAAAACCAAAAAAAAACGAACTGAAACCAAACCGATGTTCAGCCCTAAGAAAGATATGCAGATTTACAATGATGTACCTTGCTAGCTCGATCTAAACCCGCTACTTGCCCGTATTAATTCATAGGCCAAAATTTTGCGCAATTTGGCCCAAATCCGCTTTTCTATATGTCGACATGGAATCTTGAAGGCCATAAATGATGGGTGGCAAAAAGTGCAACTCACCCTACTATTGCTAGCTGGTGAAGTTGACCACGGTGATGGCTCCGGTGGCGGCGTTGGTGGTTGTATGAACTTTCTTCATAACTTTGGCTTGGTAAGTTGGTTGTGATGGTGATGGGTCAAGCCACCAAGTCCACAAAATCATAAATCTTCTTAACAAGAACAAAGTAGTCATAGGTATATTTGGTTTCTAGGGCTTTGATTTGCTAAGTGGTCCTTAGCCAAATTTAATTAGTGAGCATTATTGCCAGCCTGACAGATCTGAGAAATTACAAGATCCCATCACTACAATTTTCAATCAATCTTGCTTGTGAAAATGAAAAGCCTCCCAACAAATATTCCCATCATCATAGATGCCCATTAAGTACAAACTTTGTTATTTTTTTAAAAATAATTTTGTATACTTTAGCTTTTAGGATCTGATGGTTCATATCATATTCAAATGGTTTTGATTTTTTTTTGACTTATGCCTTCAATAAGTGAATTGTTACCTTAATGAGCTTGTGATTCTGGACCATCCAAGAAATTGTCATCATTCATTATTGCCGGCTTACCATTAAAATACACAACAATACAAATATCAAGCATTAAACTAGGCAAAATTACCCCACTTACAACAAAATAGATCCATGACACTAGAATCAATCATAATTGAATTAGAATAATAATAACAACAACAATCAATCTGAACTATAGATGATGACAAGCTTATACCCTATAACACCATAACCAAACAAACAAGCATCTGAATTATTATACAAGTGTGAGGAGGTGAATTTATTAGCCCTTTGCTAATTTAATTACCCCTCTTTTTTATGGAAAGAAAATAGAACTAATTGTAGATGGGACTTTAATTGCATTCCATATACAAAACCAGCTTCATCTTCTTCTTACCCATCAAAAACTGCTTAATTTGCCTTTACCCACAAGGCAAGATGTTTTCCCATTAATTTGGAAAAAACCCATCATTTATTTCTGAAAATCCCAATTCCCTAAATAAGCTATATTTATATAAGATTAACACCTGCCATTGCTGGTACTAACAATCTGTCTGCTGTTAGACTTGCTTGTGTTTGAAGATGGATGCCTTCCTCCTTGCCTGTTCTTCCTTCTCGGCTGCGACGAACGAGGAATAAAAACTCCTGTTCCTTTGATCTCCCTCCTCAAATCCTCTGGTTGAAAGAATGCAGGGGAAATTTGATGCTGAATTGCCTGTGGAAAAGCCTGCACAAACATTTTTATCTCATTAGTTAAAAAAATGTGTACAAAATGACTTGAAGCCTAACTAAAAATTCCTACTTACATAAGTTTTTAAGTACCTGAAATGAAACCTTAGGACAGTGTAAAGCCGGGTCTTCGTCGTCGTCCATGATTAGAAGAGAGATCTGCCTGTTGAGGTCAGCAAAAAAGAGATCATCTTCCATGGCAACTTCCATGATCACTTGCTGAATTCTTGATTTTTTTTGGGCTATCTTTATTCTCTATTTTTGTGAGGTTGGACAAGGATTTAAATAGGAGGAGGAGAAAGAAAAGGTGAGTAGTGTGGTGGGGTAGGGGAGTGAGCAAAGAGCATATGGGTGGTGGGGTCAAAACATGGCAGTTGGAAGATCTGGCTCTAGATGGTAATATTATGAAATATAAGGACCCACAATGAAATTTTTCATAAGAGAGTGGTATTGATGATATTATCCAGTTGGAAGGAACAAATTTTGAAGATAGATGGATTAGAAAGAGGAGCTAGCCCACACCCATATATCTGATTGAAGATATGGTTATGTTACAGCCAAGTCTTGATAGTTTTGTAGCTAGCAAGCAATTTGAAGGGAAATTGTGGATGTGGGTCTTTTGTATATTCTGTGTGTTTCATATCCACAAAAAGGGGAAACCAAAGGGGATGAATATCACACACTGACATGTCTTCTTGTCATCCTTGAGAAAAATGAAAGTCATGTCACATGGGTTACTTACAAAAGAGGGCTTCTGCCCATGTTTATGGGTCTTGAATGAGCATGAATATGGAGGCTGAAAGCGGATTTGACATTGATCGGTTGCGAAAGCGAAGGATAAGGATGAAGATTGGGAAATCGCGTAAGGGAAGGAGTTGAGTTCGACGCTCTTGAAGATTGTGACATGATGTTCGTTGTGAATTATCGACGACGTTTTATGTTCCATGAAGTTATTATAGTCTCTAGCTATAGCTAAAATAGTTCAAATTAGTGACACAACATCATGTACCATGTGGAAGAGTCCTTAGCTTTCTGTTATAGGGCCCAAACACAATTAAAGGTAGCAAAGGGAAAGAACATGTTTTTAGGGTAAAAGAGAAGAACATGGCTTAGGGGCTAGTTCTTGATCTAGGCTTGAAATGATTATCACCATGAATGGGCATGTGAGGGTGCAAGAATGATGCCCTTTCAAATTGGACCGACGCCAAAAATTACCTGTAATTCACTATTTTATCATCTGGATGTGTCATGTTACTTTGCCTATCAATTTTTAGTAAGATTGTGACATGATATTTATCCAAGTGAGGTGTACTAATATGACCAACATGTGAACACTTATCAGATTCTAAATTATGGACCTGGGATTTCAGATTTTTTGGCTGATCTTGGGTATTAACTTAAACTACCGGACTAAACAAAATGAATTATGTTTAAACAATTTCTTGTTGCAAAATCTGGATTATCATATAAAATTGATCACTTTACTTCAACTCGTCCAACTTTGAGAGTAACCGGATCGTTTTGAATTGATGAATTGAATTAAAAGATAGTTTGCAAGAGAATAATTATCTCCAGATCATCACAACTTTAGAGCAACCCCATTAAAGCTGAAGAAGCTTTCATCTTTATGGTGTTAAGAGTGACATTTCAAATCCAATCAAAAATGCGTTAGGACTTATTAGGACCGTTAAAGCAACAGAAACATTATTATAAGTTACCACCTTTTGCCGGTTTTTCTACACACAAGGGCCTATGTCAGCTTTTTTTTTCTCTCAAGTCTTCAAATTCAAAATTCTGCAGCTGTAAAATAGCAAGTATTCTTGTAGAAGGGACACACAAAGCAATTGCAAACAGAGATGTAAAGCAAATATAGAGCAGAAGCCAAGTTGTGCAAGAAACACTTGTTGTAAGTTGTAACAAAAAACACACCAATTACCCGTTTGTAAAAAGCCTTTGCAAGGCTACTCAGCAACTGTAATTCAAAATCTAAAGTAAGAAAAACACACTTGACATAACTAGACAATGTTTTACTGCATCAAAAGATACAATCTTCAAGGTTTCTAATAAGCATGAAGCTGATATAGTAGCATTTGTAGATATTCCAATTTATCCCATGGCTAGAACCATCACCTGATCAAGAAGACGGCTGTTGGGTTTCCAGGGGAAGGTGGGTTCTGATTCACAAGCGACACCAGATCGCCTGCTCTGGCCAACGCATCCAGGTGGGCTGCAGAATGGACCTCCGCCTGTTCCAAACCGAGCTGCCTCTTGATCAAATCAGTGTTCTCAGCAAGAACCTCCAGCTCCCCAAATGGCAGCCTTGGGTCCAACGCTTGAGGCCCGAGCTTGAGCGTCTCATCCTTCTTAAACTTCAAAAAGGGCATGCACTGCTTTTGGATTTGCTTGAAATTCGCTGCCTGTCCAAGACTGCTCTTCTGCAACGTCTGCATAATTTCAGAGTCCGGAGCAAAAGTACTAGTGTCTCGGTCAAATTTGCTCCTAAGTATGTTCAAGCAAACTTCCTTCCAACCGTCATACTCTTCATTCACATAGATCAAGCCGCTGATTTTCTTATCATCTGAAAGCTGAGTAACCGGTGGCGCTTTCTTACCTTTCTTTGAGCCTGACAGCTGCTTTTGAAGAAGCTTCCTCATTGAAGCAATAGTTTCTTGTAGGTAAGTGTTGGCTTTCTTGAGAGTCAAGTCGGGTTCGTCAGCTGTGGGCCATCCTGCCTTGACCACGAATCCTTCTTTATGCAAAAGCTCTCTCCAGACAAACTCCCCGTAATGTGGGCAGATTGGAGTGATCAGCCTCGTTTGGACATCCATAAATCGAAGGACTAAGTCATGGTTCATGCCCGCAGATCCACATGAGAATCTGTATTCGTCTCTAGCCGCTTGCAAGTCATAAAACCCGTATTTCAGAGCCTCACGGAACATGTAGTTGCTGTAGCTCTGCTCTGTCAGTTTTACTGCCAAGTTTATCTCATTAGCAAAGACCTTGTCGGCATATGTAGATGCAGGGCCAGCTCTCAATGAGTCTTTTGCAGCAAGAACTTCCTCCATCCATGCTATCTCCTTTGTGAGACGGAGAATTGCAGCATTTGAAGTATCAAACACAAAGTTGGCATCATCAACACCATCACCTGCATTAGCAAGAGAAAATCAAGTTCACATTCACAGAGGAAATTGTGATAAAAAATAAAATCTGCAACATCAGCAAAAAAAACTGCATAATGTGTTTGCATAAAACCTGTAACATTAGCAAAGAAACTTGTATAAAGGTAAAATCAACAACATTACCTGCATCGGCAAGAGAGAATCGGGTGGCATCAGCTGAAAATTCCTCAATAGCTTCGCGCAATGTTCTGAAATTTCCTGTGGATTTGGACATCTTCTCGGAATTGAGCATGATATGTCCATTGCACCTGAATCCACGAGGCCAATGGCGCTTCTCCATTATAGCAGTATGATTGTAGATCGAGAACGTTAAGTGGTTCTGAATAAGGTCTTTACCAGAAACCCGGAGATCAAAAGGGTACCAATACTCAAATTCCTGCTTCATCTTTCCAATCACATCGTGCCCAATCCCACAAGACTTCGGTGAGGGCCCGCCACAAAAAAGAAAATCCCAAACCTCATCAGTCATCTGTTCAGGCCTTACAGGGTTGGTGCTGCCTCCATAAATATCACCATTATGCAAAAAATGGGCAATGGTATAATAAGCCATGTATATGGTTGAATCAGACAACGATTCAACAAGAAACTGCTCGTCCCACGGGATACGAGAGCCCAGCCCAAAAGAGCGTGAGCAGGCCCACTGGTTAAGCCAGCTTAATGTATGTTCAAAGCCATGCTTTGTTTCATCAGAGAAGAGGTTCATGCTTGACAAGCACTCTTCAGCTTTTTTCTTCCATTCAGCTTCCCCATATGTGATATACCATTGATCTGTCAGCGCCACAACACATTCATCACCTGATCTGGACATAACTGGCTTCTCAGGCTCGCTGTACACTATGGCCTGCCCTGTCTCAATCAGCATGTTTCTAATTATAGGCTTCACCTCTTGAACCTTCCTCCCTTCATAACCTGCAACAGTCATAATTCCTTCAGTGAATCCCTTCAAGTAAGTGTCTTTCTTAGCCTTAGCAAGCTTTTCTTTGTCATTTGCGCTCTTAATGTCCATCTCAACACACAATTTCTCAGCGGCCCTGTCACCGAGTCCAGGGATGTCAATGATTGGAATGATTTCGTAAGGTAAAACCCATTCATCTTTGACACCAAACTTAGCCCGAAAAGCCGGCTTTTCCTTCAGCACTTGCAACGAAACATAATCATCAGGAGCATCACTAGGGACACTAGTCACAATCCCAGTACCTTTATTTGTCAAGATGCTAAGCATTGGAAGAGCATATATTACATCATGACAAGTGAGGGGAGACTTCAAAGGCAGTCCGATTAAATCTTGACCCGTAAGTTCAACCAAACAAGTTGGTTTCTCTGGAACCCTTGAGAATCCCTGATAAGCAAGGTTAAGAGCTGCTCTATGTGTCATTATTAAAACTTCCGTATCATTAATTTCAAAGGCCCCATAAACTCCATCAGGCAAAACCCATGCATTAGTCTGTCCGAACATGGTCTCGGGTCTGAGAGTTGCAGCAGCAAGAAAAACCTTTTTCCCTTCTAAAATGCTCAACTTTGAGGGGAAAGGAGAAACCACTTGCATTTTAATTAGAGTGTATTCTTGGGGCTGAACCCCTTCACCTGATGCCCTGTCATGATCAGCACATGGCTGTCCATCCAAAGGCGAGTAAATTGTGTGTCTCAGATCCTTCACAATCTTACCAGCTGCTTTAAGCTTCCTCATTTGCCATTTCACAAAAGAGTCAAAGAAAGGGTTCATATCTGTGGTGACAAAAGAACGCCTCCAATCACAACCCAAGCCAAAAGCTTTCAAGTCCTCCACAGCCAAAGGTGGAAAGAAGCTAAGCCAATAATATGGATCTTGGAATTTGGCTATCTCTTCATCACTAAGGCCATAGCTGCGCATGATTTCCCACTGGTACATCTGCCTACCGGCTTTTGCAGTAGCCTTGGACTTCTTTCCTTTATAATTCTTATCAGGTTCTGTTCGTGCATCTTCTTCAATCTCCTCCTTCTCTTGTACCTGACTACTTTCCTCTTCCGCTGTGGGAAAAACCGGCGGGTTCCCAAATTGCTGAATCTCCCTTGCAAGCTTATCGGCTGAAGCCTTGATCGGCATTCCAGTGCAGTGGAACCCAAAAGGGAAAAGCACATTGGCACCCCTCAATCTATGAAAAGCAGCAGCAAACTCAACCTTGGAAAGCGAAAAGGCATGGCCAAGGTGCAAGTACCCATTCATATAAGGGAAAGGGAAGTTTCCAAAGAACTTTTCACCGGGCTGAGGAGCAGTAGGACATGATTCAGAGAGAAAAACAGAACCCTCTTCCCACCATTCCCTGACCTGGGTTTCAATCTCACGGAGGCGGTCCCTTCTAGCAAAGCTTTTAGATTCAGCCATGCTGGTATATGAAACTGCACAGAAACTGTTATTAAATAGTGATGTAAGTAGCAGCAAGATATACGGAGCAATAGCATGGTGGAAATTGCAAAGAAAGGAATGAGTTAGCAATCATGCATCAGTTAGCTCCACAAATAAACAGCATACAAATCCACCGTTTATTGGTATTCATCTACAATGCTAGTCACTGAATTTTTTCCAGATTAAAACCCTTGCAAAATTTACAGCTTGCTAAATAGAAATTTTTGGTAGTTCTGAGCTTTTCTTCCATCTCTTTCCAGATTCAATCATATAAACAAAAAAGAAAAGCTAAGGATGAGTGAAAATTAACAAAGAGATCCCCAATTTAGGCAAACAGAGAAAAAAAGGATGAAACTTTCACAGGGAAAAGCCAAAATCAAAATCAGCTGAATCAGAAACTCATCAATGTGTGCTACACTGAGATTAAAGCCGAGATCTTTCTCAGATGCAAGGGCGATAAAAGCTGTGAAATTTTGCATAGGAATTACCTCTGAGAGCAAGCAAGTAAAGCCCTTGAAAATCCTCGCAGATTCAGCCTGAAACAGAAGAGATTCAAATGGGTAAGATGAGCGTTTATACATGAACAGACGACATACAAGATGCGCTACTCACCGAGAGTGATAAGAAACGACGAATCTCATACGAACAACTCAACAAGCAGATAGGGCAATGGCGGGCACATTAGGGTTTTATTGCACACGGACCCTGTTCAGATTTTTTTCTCCCTGAATTCGATATGGACCGGCTTCAATTTGGACCGGGTTCAATTTGGACCGGGTTCAATGTGGACCGGGTTCAATTTGGACCGGGTTCAATGTGGACCGGGTTCTTCTAAATTCTTAAACCCTCCTTACAATTTGCAATCCAACCGCCTACAAATCTACATTTTTTTGTACCTTGCAAAAACTGCATATGGAAGTTGTAAATGTGAATTTGTCCATGAAAATGTAGTCCTTGTACGTTTTTGTGTCATGGGAAGTTTTTCGAAGCTCATATTAAAAAGTTTCGGAACTTACACAACGTGCATATACATAGTTCAATTCCAAAGCCCAAAATTCCCTATTCCCTAATTTACTTCTTACTAGTACTACCAGGGTCTAAGAAAAAACTCAAAAGTCAAGAAACAAGTTTACAAGATGTATCTTTCTTTCCTTTGTATAATTGATCCGGGACAAAAAAAAATCCTATTTTGCACACCAGCAATGAACCAGCTTCTATTCACATTCTTTCCTCCTCTCCAAACCTTCTCAGATGAAAATGTCCAGCCCTGTCAACATCTGATGAATCTCTTCTGGGAGCTGTTTCAAACCACAGATCCAACGCGATTCGGTTTGTCGGTTTAAACCTGTGATCGAGACGCTCATGATTCCAATTTTTGAGAGTTCTCGTGCTTGAGATAGAGTGTGTAGAGAAGCTCGTTCCATGTGTCGGGAACTCCTGGCAGACACCAATGGCTGCAGTCTTGCTTGCGAAGTGACGCGGGACCCTTATTGGGCCCGAGATAGTACAACGACGAGTGCCCGTCTTTCCTCTGGGAAGTCAGGTGAGTTATGTTGAGTATGTTCATGCCTTTGATCTTTGATAGGTGAGAGTGAGTTGATAATGAGTCCACAAATGTGTTGAATTTTGGCCATGTTTCCGACGGAACCAAAGATGAGCCTAGCTCTGGTAGCGTCTCTAGATGGCACGCTCCTCCCGTGTTCCAATCGCCGCCCCTGCAGATACAAATATTGGTCACCTTCAAATAAGTTGTGTTTTAAGTTGCTTGTATGAACTTGTGAATTATGTTAAGACATAAAAGGATACTTTTTTCGGGCACGATCACTAACCTGAAGTGTACGGGTGCGTAGGTACGAAAGAAGACTCTAGTCTTCCTCATGTCAACTTCTTTGTCCAACCATTCGATCACGCTGTCTATGGACCTGTGGTATGCACTTTCCACTTCCATATCCATCTTCACATCGTTTCCTTCTTGAAAGTAGCAACCTCTAATAAAAGCAAACATACCATTCAGAGTCAAGTCAATTGATCAATGAAGATAACACAAAAATTGAAAAACATGAGAATGTAAGCATAGTGGTAATTTGTACTGAATAGCATTCTTAAGCATTTGATTTGATCAGTTATGAATTACCCTCGGACAGTCTTCTCATAGTTCCACCAATGACCCGTGTTAAGGACAAGCATATCAGCACTCTTCCATCGCGAAGCGGTCCAATCCATTTGATCAAGTTTCAACGTCGTCTTTATATTCTGCGCAGCCCCTTCAGGAGGCCGGCTCTGTAGGACTAGAAAGGGAGCGCGGTAGTACTCGACAGTGCAATTATACTCCTCAAATTTGAACACCAAGAATCCTTTGTGCTTGGTAATCGGGTTACCATTCACTTCATAGATACTACTTTTATTCGTAACACCGGACGCAAGCAAGCAAAGAAAGGACTCCCATTGATTCCTCCCTATCGAGTCACCAGCGAAAACCACTCGCTTGTTTCGCAGCTTCTCCAGCATTAGCTTAGCGTCGAATCTGAACATTTGAATTGCAAAAATCAATCTGGTTAACTCATCTTGCTACATAGTACAATCTGAGCAGTGAATTTATTAGCCTTCATTTTCCAGTCTACCTCCAAAAGGCAGGGAAAAGGACTCATATTTTCAATCTCAAGGCAAACAAACAAAGCCATGGAAAAAAGTATGTCCCTTCATGGTCAATCAACCGTATGCCATTATTCAAAGGCTCACGGGCAAGTAAAGTGTATAGAAAGACATGAAAAGAATACAAAATTTACAAAAACAGAACAAGTGTTTGACAAGGAAAGAACAGTGGTAAATGGTAAGCAAACAACAAGAAAAGAATAAGACAAGCAAAATTTTACCGTTGGAACTTAATTTATCAATCTCTAAGATAATGGTACAGTTTGATAGTGATTTAGACAACAGTTTCAAGATAAAGATCAAATCTTTCTAACTAAAAACCAAATTGAGGAGGGTGCAATTGAGAGAAGAAATTGACCTGGGCAAGAGGCAATTTCTGGGTTGCCATCGCCATTTGGTGTAGAAATCATCAGGCCGGCCATTCTCAGAGCACCTAAACCCATCGTCCAGGAAACCACAATCCCTAGGGTTGTACAGAGGGTAGCCCTCATCCCACACCCAATCCCCATCGAACACGTCGCACCCATTTCCGTCCTCGCTCAGAAACTCAACCCTCTTAGAAAGCAGAGAGCCGTTAGTTTTCTGGGTGATCTGGAGCCACTGAAACCGAACGGATTGGAACCGAAAGTAAAGGCCTTTATCAACCGCCTTGTAGTCAAGGTAAAAGAAGCCAAAGATGACGAAAATGATAACCAAGAAGAAGCCCAGAATCCCAACGGAGGGCTCCACGAAGAATCTCAGTTTCTTGAACTTGAATCTGTGAGAAGAGGATGAAGAAGGGTCTGTGGATTTGGGCTCTATGGCCAGAGGTTGGGTGTTGGACATGGCTAATTGGTGTTCTCTGCTGAGATTGTTTGTTTAAAGAAGTGTGGATGAGAAGTAAAGACAGTAGGAGTAGTGGTATTCATGGCAGGGAAAGGGAAAGATGGGTTGTGGAGGAAGCAAAGTGGAGTTGCAATGGAGTGCATTCATGGCGGTGGGAATTAATTTGGGAAGTTGCTTCAAACCAAATGATGGTGGGACTTGGTAGTGGGAGGGGCTAGATTTGGGATTTTGCAATAATTTAAAAAAAAAAACAGTTAAAAAAGGAATTGGGGGGTATTGTGCGGCCGGGTCTAGAGGAAGGGAGGGCGTCGGTGGGCTCTGATGATGCCACGTCATACGATTTGTGTAAGGAACGGTCGGTTGTGAATCAAGTGGGCCCCATATAGTCGTGTCTTGATTTGTCCTGTTGAGAGCCCGTAATTGCTACAAATTTACGGTTAACGTCCTTACTTTTGAGGTTCTGTCAAAAATGTCCTTACTTTTTTTTATTTTATCTGGATCCGTATATGATTTTGTCTTATGGGTAAAATTAACCTAGTTGCCATTACGGGTTTATTTTAACAGTGAACGAATTTCATGTTTTTTTTTAATGTATATGCTTGCAAAAAGGTGAGAGGTTTTTTTTCGACCCAAAAAAAAAAAGGTGAGAGGTTTTGGGAGTCCCGCTAAGCAGAGATCCGATTGTTAAGAAAATAATTAAAGGGGCAGTTAAGGTTAATTACATTCACATGGCAACAAATGAGGCCAGTGAGTTGTCACGACTCACGTGTATGATTTATGCGATTCCAACAGGTCCATTAAACGTACCGGCCATGCATGCAGATTTAACGCATCTCAGCATTATATATACTCCGTATATAGATTATAGAATTCGTCCAGCTTAAATCAATTAATTCAAACTCAGATTAAAATAACCCAACTCAAATTACAGTCAAGACATGTACATCTTTACGTAACATTTGTACGTGTTTGGTTGCACTTTTAATGTCAAGAAACGACAATCATCTGATGAATATATGACCAAAAATATCCAATATTGGGACTATTAGATGGTACGAATTAATATTAGTAATCTTCTTAAGGATGCATGACTTAATTAGAAAGGTAGTTAGTTATAGATTTAAGAATCGTGTCTCCCGTCATATATAAAACCTCGAAAGCGATATTGTTAATACGAATCCTCCAGGAAATTGCTTCATTAATCCGACAATCCTTTGCTTTCAAGTTTCGTAGTATCAACTTAGGATTAACTAAAAAAAAACTTAATCTATAAAATCAGCAAGGGTCCAAAATGTTAATTAATTAGGATTGAGCCTGTGTAATCTTAATTAGCATTTCAACGCCATTTAATGTCAAGTCGTCCTTGCCTGGTTTTTAATCAAAGCTCCCCACAAAGAAGTTGCAACAGCATTAGAATCGAAAAATAAATTAACCAATGGTCCACATTAGCACGTGAAAAAATATAGTACCATACTAAATGTTACGATGAAGAAAATATGAATGTTGTAATGTTATGTTAGGAAAGAAGTACAATGGACAGTTAGGACTAACGAGCTTTTCTTGAATGTGCAGCTACAGAACACCATCAATTTATGTATGTGGTCCTTGTCATTCATAAGTATTCTAAGGTATACAAATTAATTCCTATAAGCATGAAATTCTTGAAGAATTGTCACCACATTCAGTGATAGACCACGTAGTGTAAACCAGGTATGAGAAAATATGGGCCAGATCAAGCCCATGCTATCTATAATAAAAGAAGCCCATAAGAACAATGGCCCATTAAGTACAGATCAAACCCATTAAGTACAATCAGGCCATCACTAATCATGACTTTGCAATTCTATATGGATTTTTATATTGTGTGTGCTACAAACATGCTATAAGATATCGATTTGATAAATCCATAAATTTGAGATATTAATATTTTTTGTGACGGGTTAATTTATTTCCGCTTAAGAATTAGTTAGTTTGTTTAGTATGCTTACAATGTGTATTTATCGGGCACAACCGAAAAACTGTTTCTAAATACGTGTAACTTGATGTACTGATTGTTTTTGTTTTTTAGAAAAAACGGAAATTTCGTGTGGTACCCCTAAGATTAAGGCAATTTCGCCCGGTACCCTAAGACTTTTAAATTTTCGCGCAATAACCCTGAACTTATACAAAAGTTCGCCACATGCCCAACTCCGTTAATTAAACCTCAAAAAGGAAATTTACTCGCTCAGAAAAAATAGAAAACCCGTGAACTCCTTCCCCTGTATTCTGAAAACCCCATTCCCGTATTTGAAATTCGCGGACGGTGGACAAGGACGACGGCGGACAAGGACGACAACGGACGAGGACGAAGACGGGTCTGACTTTCTCTCCCCTTTCACGTATCTTCCTTGGTGGACGACTCGACGAGGTGGATTGGGCAGCTTGTTGGGTGTATTTGGAAGACGGCGACAACTCGCTTGAGGGTTCAATTCGCTCTTCGATGTGCGAATTTAACGAGGTACCAATTCGCTCTTCGATGGTAAAGTTTCATGAAGATGATGATAATGGCCCTCAAAGAAAGCTCATTGAGGTACGAATTTAACGATTTTATACTCAATTTAGGAAATTTTGGGTTCTAAAAAATTAGGGTTCAATCGTGGAGTATGTAATTCTCAAAAGTTAGGGTTCAATTCGCTCTTTGATTAGCATATATTCTGTTTTAGTATTAGATGTTGATCATGATTAGGCTATTGATTTTCTAATTGCTCAGGTTATTAACAATTGAGGAGTTAGAGTATCTAATTGTCCTGGTTTTTGTTTGTAGGATTTGGTTTGCAATGACATGAGAATTAACTAATGTTTGACCCATTATTGATTTGCTCGAGTGTGATGAGAGATTCTTTACTGCGGTGGAAGTAACTGCTGGAAATAGGTAACAAGTCAGATTTCGCATGACTTATCTTTACTGACATGTTATGGCATGACTGTATGAGTACATGGATATCTCTAGACTCCAGCTGATTATCATGAAGTATGTGGCTTTGCAAGCTCTTTTTGTATTGGAAAGGTAATGTATTGGCAATCCATTGAAATATTGGCACACCATGAACAGTTGTGTCATTTAGTTTTCAATGGTTTTAACATAATTGCTGGTGAAAAAATCTCTAAATAACAAGGGGTAGACAGGAATATCACAAACCACGTAAGTATAACAGCACATAAATTGCAGTTTTCTGAGGAGTACTCCAAAGCCTTTGCCCAGGTCAGCTTGTTATGCTTTACAGCTTTGCAACGCTCAAGATAATGCTGAAATTCTCAGATTTTTTGTGTATTTGTTATGTCATCAAAATCCCTTAATGTATGCCATCCATTAATTAACATGGAGATAGTTGCTGCTTGTTTTATTTTAGCCTGTTAGCTTAATGGGAAAGCAATGTGTTTTACACATCAATGTGGGTTCGAATCCCACATAGGCTACAAAATTTGGATATTTGCATTCTTTACTAATTTCTTACCAGTTTCTTTTATGGTCCATGTTTTGACGAATCAGCATCTAGGCTCTCCTGAAAATACTGATCTTGGGTTCTTGAGAAGTGATAATGCTAAGAAGTATGTGAAGCAGCTTCCTCATGTTCCAAAGGAGAAGATGCTCGTCTTTGCTCAATCTCTTCAGATTAGAGTTAATATGCAGTAGCACTGCAGTAACTAGTGCAATCACTAAACCAACAAATCCAACAAGACGTACAATAAATCAAAATCGACCAGTTTTTGTAGGCAAAAAAATCAATCAGTTTAAACAACCTCTGCAAGTTTTGTAGGCAAAAAAGTGGACCAGTTTTGCAGCCAAGTGTATAAACATGTACTCGAAATGTAAACATAGTATCGATATGGTCTAAAAATCAGAAACATTGTCATTTTGTAAAATTAGCCTAGTTTTCACTAATGCTGACTTTCAGGATTCCATGGTGCAGAACTCATAACATCAGTAGAGCAATTTCATTGTCGGGACCTAAAGCATTCTTCGCTTCAATCAAGCCTCGAGCCAACTCTAGGTTCAAACATGGTAATTCAGTAGAGCCAATGGCTAAATTAATCACTTCTTTTCCATGTAACAAAGTGAACATCTTCATTAGATCATTGTCGTTCTCCAACTTGAAACTTTGAGATTGATGTGCATACCATAGAACTTGAAACTTTAAGATTGATGTGCATACCATAGACTCGGATGTTCGGGAAGGTGCATATCCTTTTTTACAGCCCCCTCTAGTAAATCAACAAATATATCAAGTATTGTACATTTATCTGGATCACTCACTGTTGTTTCAACATATTGTTGATGGGTATAGCGGAACCTCAACAATAGTGCATCTCCCATTCTACAATACATTATAAACAAGAGTGTCAAACTCCAATTTCCAACTTGCATATTACAAAGATTGAGCCTATAATACGTATATCATACATGTACTAGAAAAATATAAAGAATCCATATACAAAAAAGACATTGAGTATATATATACTATGTATCATATCATATAGCATATATATCCGTACGTACTCATACCGTATAATACAGTATAGGTTTCATCTATAAGAATATTTTTTTGCAAACCATGGTACGTATCAATCAATATGTACGAATCAAATTCGAATATTGGTTCTCATAGAAAAGCAAACTAAACCCTAGAGATTAAACAACTTATTAACTATTTGTGAGCAGAAATTGAAGAATTCATAAGAATTTAGAACCCTAGAGATTTACCATAACAACTTGAACTATAATGCTCTAAAATTTCAGATTTGATTGTACCTGAACCGAAATTGTCTACGTCCCAAAACACCAAGAAAATTGTAGTCGCCCACCACTTGAAAATTTTCGATCAATGCAGTCGTCCATTCAACGATGTTCACCCCCAAAGAGAGAACGATATGGTGTTGGTGAGTACGTAGAAGATAAACGGTTTTGTGAATAATATCTCTTTAATTATTTTTATTTTTTTAAGCCAAATATAACGTTAATGGATTGAACATAACAGCTTGGGCATGGGGCGAACTAATGTAATTTGTGAGGGTTACCACGCGAAAAAAAAAACTTCTCTGGGTACCAGGCGAAATTGGCTAAAGTTAAGGGTCACCAGGCGAAATTTCCGTAGAAAAAATTGATGTACGTAGGTCACCCTTTTTTTCGAGGAAAATGTATAAGGTCAACTTTCGCCCAAAAAAATAATTAGGAAACACTATTCTCACATAACTCACCCGATCATCCAACAAATATCCATAGGGGTAATCAACTGATTAAATCAGTGCTTATATATATCAAGCTATACTCAACACATTGGCTTGTTAAACATAATAATCTAAATAACACTAAGTAGTGGCCAAATATCCCATTAATCTTAACCTACAAGAGGGTGTTTAACCAAGTAAGATTAGATCAACGAAAACCTAGGTAACTCCATACGTGCATACAATGATAAAGCTAGCTAGGTTTGACGTACTAAACAACACCAATTAAGCTAGCTAGAAACAAGAACAGGTGATGATATAATGGATCGAGGCTGAGCCCGGCCGTGAAACGAAGCGGACAACTCGACGGCAGCACCGCGGCAAGTAGGGCAGTTGCCGCCCTCCTTCAACCAAACCTCGACGCACAACATGTGGAATCGGTGGCCGCAGGGCTTGAGAGTGAGGCGCGCGACGCCGTTTTGGTCGCTTTCGAACTCCCCGAGACAGATGGTACATTCGGTACACCCTCTGGTGACGACCTCTTGTTGAGGTTGAGTACGTGATTGTTGTTGGGGCGTGACGACGACTTGTACTTCTTCTTGACATGATGAATATTGCGGGGTAACTTGACGAACGCCGTCTACTCGGACGCTCACTATATCCGCTTGTTGTTGTTGTCGTCGTCGTTGTCGTTGTCGAGTTACTTGGTTGCTTAGCCAGTCGTACACCAACACCCACATAACACCCAAAAAGGTTAACCCATACACAGTCGCGGTGATTGCAAAAACAGCCACTTCCATGCCATCCATGCTTAATTACTTGGATTGTTTTTTGACCAAAAAAAGAAATTTACTTGGATTGTTGAAGCAATTAATCCAGCACCCCGCCCTAGCTACGTATATTTATAAGGCCCTATCAAGTTGGGTAACCCTATCTATCTTTTATAATCACGCTTTCATTCCGCTTTCCTCCTAAATTTGAATTATATCTTTTCTAGTCCTTCATGTTACACTTTATGCTTGTAACCGTGATATTTGTTCCGTTTTTTCATCACGGTTGTCTGAGGAACCGAGATAAAAAATTAATTTATTGTTAAAAAAAGGCCATCTTGGTCTTGAAAGAACCGGGTGATCCAGACACAATTTTTTTTCTACCACTTACATTTTATTCCAATAAGTAACTAAAACCGTAAAAATTGTTAGAAAAAACATAATTTTTTTGAAAATGGACCAAACAACATATACTCCAATTTTTCTAAATGGACCAAACAACATCCTACTAAATATCTTCGAATGCAGGTAAGCTAATTACTGAAGATACATCAAACCTAATATGCAAAACTATTTGTCTCAATAAAATTGACACCCGTAAAAACAGTCCCCAATGTATCAAAATGTAGACTATTCTAACAAAAACTTCAAATGCATATAAAGTCATCATTGTGAGACGCCCAACCACTTGGTGAAGTTCTCAAATTCGGTGTAGTCAGAGTCTGAAATCATGGTCTTGTAGAAAGACTTGCCAGAAGCCTTGATGGTTGATTGTTCCTCCTGATAATACAAACAACAATAGCATATAATTATGAATAGCTTATAGAATCACTTAGTTCACCAAATGCATTCTCTACAATCTTTATCAATGAACAATCATTCACATTCCTAATAAGATAGACAAAATTGAAAGTGTGCAAACGAAGAAGACATTTACCTTGGACAATTGCGTTCTCTTCTTGGCAATCTTTTCTTGCTTGGCATCCACCCTCTACTTCTCAGCTAACAAGGACATCCTCCTAGCAGTCTTAGCATACGGGTTCAGCTTCAACATAAAAAAAAAAAAAATTTTGAAAATTGTCACATCTAATTCTAGTAGAAGAGTAAGGTATACAAACTACTCTCACAACAACACAAAACCAGCCAGTAGATTCCTACTCTCTAATCTCAATCTCCACCCTCAACCTCCATATTGTGCTTCTCATCATCATTATGCTAGCAGTTACATTCAGAACAATGAAATAGAATAACACCAAGAGAACATCTCAATTGGATAAGACAAAATCAAACTTCCAAGATGCATAATTATACTAATTAGAAAAGACTATGTAAAGAGAGATTATGGCATTATTAAGAGCTCAATTACCCCAAGTTTGGCTTCTCTTCGCAAGGGTCACACCAGGTGCTCATCAATATCTCTTAATGGCAAACTTCACTTCATCAAAAAGCAAACTTTAAATTCAAGTTAATATCTAGGTAATTTATGACATTGCTTGTTCTAAATGATCTTATTTAAGAAAACATACAAACTTTTAACATCTAATTAGATTCAAACTAGAAAAGAATGGGAAGTGAAATTTACAACAAAGGACAAAAGAGGGGACTTATCATCAGCAACACCCAATCTAATCAATCCAAGGTATCGAGAACCAAACTTGATCAAGTAACTCTCAATTATGACAGCATAAATATTTATTATTAGATCTAGTTATGAAAGTAGTTAATAAAATTTCAAAAGACCATGTGCACCACACTACATGTGACTTCTTCAAACCATAGAAAGGGGCTGGTGGTAACCGGTGGCAGATTTCTATAAAGCAAAGATAAAATAACCAATACTCTCTATTCCTATGTCAATTGTTGGCCACCATAAGTGAATAAACAAACAAAGAATAGCTTCAGCTAATTCGTAAAGACCCCCCCAAAAAAGAGGAAATCCTAGACAGTTACACTCCAATTTGTCAATCATATCAATTTAAGATAAAATGCACTCTCATAGTCACCAAGTTGCTCCCGTAACCCAGTCTATTTTTCTTTTAACCAATTCACATAATACAACAAGTACTCACACAATTTCCCCTGAACAATTTCTGTAAGCAAAAATATCATAGTTATTGACAATATCAAGGCAATCACATTTACAGTGTATGTAGCACAGACTAAACATCTAACTCTTATAGAGAACGTAACAACAATTTCATAGTTCCGAATTCTCAAAACCACTAAGCAGTACAAAAATAGAGAGAAAAAAAAAGACATGGCAGCAAAGACAAACCAGATCTCCGAGGGAGGACTTTGATTTTGTGAGGCTGGGGCTGAGCAAGCGCATCCTTGGCCTTGCGAGCAGCTCGCTTGGCCAGATTCGTCTAATGCCTCTTCTCCTCCGTGTGAGCCAAGTAGTTGCCTTCGTTGTTGTGCAAAGTAAGACACAGCTTGCACTCGTAGCTGGCCAGAAAAATCAACCAACAAACCCTAATTCAGCCACCACGAAGCTGAATCGGACAGCGGAAAGAGGAACGAAGAGAGCGAGGTCGCTTACCTGCCGAGGTGATTGCGCATGAAATAGGGATCTTTGGCGAGATCGATTGTTTTGAGACCGAGGCCACGGAGACGCTCCCGCCGATCGATTGCTTCGTTCTGGGAGGTGGCGGCGCCACCGCTTCCTGGCTTGGAACCCCATTCTTTGTCCATGGCTGAACCTCCTCTTCTCTCTTCGCTTGTCGCTTGCACAGGGAGAGATGGGGAAAGCGAGGGTTTGCAGAGGAGGGTTTGTAGAGGAGGATATTGAAGAACGGCTGCCAAAAGAAGGGTTCTAGAGAGTTCGATCTAATGCGAGTACACACCCACACACAGTTTTTTTATTAAAATTAGCATAGATTCTATACCGGTTTCAAAATAACCGGGATAAAATTAGTTTCCAAAGCTGACACTTGATAATTGAACACGGGTATCTCTCCAACCGTGATAATAGATGAAAAAATATTTTTTAGCACGCTACTACACGGAACCGGGATAAAAAGAATGTGATAAAACACTATATTTGTACTAGTGTATGGATATAGATAGATCGAATTGTGAAAATATGAATGTTGCTATGTTATGTTAGGGAACAAGTACATCCACGTGTAAAAAATTAATGTCAATGTGCACCTACAAAACATCGTCAATGCACGTGGTCCTTGCCACTCATAAGCATACTTACGTATGCAAATTCTAGAAATATGAAGTTTTCAAACAATTACTTACTAGCTATTATACATTCGATGATAGACCACGTAGTGAAAATCAGATACAACATCTCAAAAAATCAGCCATTTTTATCATATCTCAAAAAAAATCAGATATAAGACAATATGGGCCATATCAAGCCCATGCTACCTATATAAACAAGCCCATAAGAAGAATGTCTCATTAATTACAATCAGCCATCAGGCCATCACTAATCTTATCATATACTTTGGTCTTTTTATCGATGCCATTTTACACAATCCATATGGATGATTGGATGATACTATAGTGCACGAATACTTTCAGTTTTTATCTTTTTCATCAAAAACATATAATAACCCATTCAACAGATGAGGATACTTAGTTTGAACAAATAACACAACCCCTTTTATTAGATTAGGGAACAGTAAGTAGTTTTCACTGTTTGTTTTACATCTGTCAATAGACCCACAACAGTAATTATCTCGCAACCGCTACCTGGTTTTACATTTCAACCTTCCAAAAGGAAAACTTTCTCCCATCCAGCCCTCCACATTTCAGTATTTACAAACTTTTCCCCATTCAACACAAATAGTAAAACAACAACAACAACAACAACACTAGTCAAATCTTAACTTCGATCGGGCTCATTGCTCTTCCATCATCTTCTTCTCGTGATCGATCAATCAAAAGCTTATCTTCGCATTTACTTTGTGGCTGCAAGAACAACTGGTCCTTCCACCTGAGACATATCATACGTACACAACCTATTAATATGTGGATGTACATGAATTATGATTTCATTGACATTCATTTTTTACACGTGGATGGATCTCACACCTTAAAAACATCCATCAATCCGCTCCATCAAATTAATAAATAACAAAAGACCATGGTACCTTCGTGAATCTAGTTGAACCGGTGACCTCTGGGTATTACCCTTGGAGGTTTAACCGCTCGACTCTCATGGAACAATGCCCTCAACAGAAAAAAAAAACCATGATAATGCATAGAGATTTTTGTTACCTTGAAGGTAGCACCCCAAATTTCCTCCTCTTTAGCCGGGATAGCGGTTATCCGGTTCTTCGGGTTCTCATAGCATCTCAAACCTCCAAACGCTGTCGAGAAGAAGCAACCTACACACAACCCAACCTCAATGCTATGAGTTACAACATTCAATACCATGATCCGGTCGAAATCAGATTCGTAAGTCTTAACCCAACACGAAGCGATCAATCAATCAAAATCGTCAAATCGATCAAATCCTCACCTTGAGGAAACGAAGCAAGAGATTTGCCACAAGATCGTCTAAGCAAGTCAGAATCATTGCCAAACGCAACATACCCATCCGCCGTTATCCCCCAATATAGAGGAACCTTCCCAGCCTCATCCTATCCCCGTAAACATTCGTATAGGTCAAATACTTATGTCACACCTGGCCTTATACTTGTCGCAAACTATATATGTGTGTGTGTATAATATACTTACGGAAGCGACAAAGAGGGTGGAGGTGGACTTGTCGAAAACAATAAAGGCGAACTTGCCCTGGAAGTGGCCGACGACATGGTTAGGAGGGTAGGGTGCACGGTCGCGAAGCGCCTTGTAAGCTTCGATGACCAAGACAACCTCGGTGGCCGACTTGGCTAGCCCGTATTGTTGCCTTAGGCTTCCGAGGTTGTCGAGTGTTCCCTCGAACAAGCAGAATATCTCATCGTTCACGGCAAATGACCTAGATCAAAGTACAAATTTTGGTTCAATAATAGTCTAAAATACTTTTAGATCAAAAAAAAAAAATAGTCTAAAATACTTTCATATCACAGGCGCTAATTCTCATGTCCTAATCTATTTTTGGGTAATGTTGCTTCAAGATTCGGGCACTGACTACAAGAACTTCTCACGTGTGGCGTGGCCACGTACGCAGAGATGGCACGTGTTTTGACACGTACTGATTATTCTCTCGTCTAAAATACAGGCGGGGTCCACCAATTAAAACAAGAGTTATGTGAAACCCGAAAGCCACGTCATGATATTTGGATTCGATAAATCTTTGAAACCCATGCCCGTTAATTGGGTCCAATTGATCCGGATCCACCCAACTAAAGATTACTCCGATCGTATTTAATTTCGTGAAAATGAAATTCTACCATCTAGTTCTTACGGAGTATTAATCTTGTTAGTGCAAGTAAAATAAAGTTAAAATAATCACAATATTGATTCTATGAGGCCTTAAAAGTAAAAACAAAGCATCGGGTTCGTATTCATCGGCTAAACCTAACATTATTTTTCAAGTAATGAAAGTGTCCGATCTAATCTAAACAAAAACACTAAAGTTTTTTGGTTAAACAAAAACACTAAAGTTGACAATATTAATCATCGATATAAAACTTTTTTTTTAGTTTTAAATTCCATTTTGTCAACTTGTGGATTAATATTGTCAACTTTTTTTTTTGGTCGGGATGGATTAATATTGTCAACAAAAACACTAAAATTGACAATATTAATCCATCCGACCAAAAAAAAAAGTTGACAATATTAATCCACAAGTTGACAAAATGGAATTTAAAACTAAAAAAAAAGTGTTATATCGATGCTTAAGAGTTTATAAAAAAAAGTATTAGTATTAAATTATATGATTTTTTTTTTATCTTTCGTCCGGTTCGATTAGATGGAGCTAATTTACGTCCGGGCCGGGTACTGTCAGGGGTTAAGGAAGACCCTCCCCGATGTCGATCTCTACCATAGAGCGAAATTCGATCTCTTTGAGTCTCAAACTTATGATCTCTGGGTGACTCAACCCCATTTTTAATCATTGGGTCAAGGCAACTTGGGTAAATTACATGATAATCACTCTGATTGGCGATTTGATCACGCAGGATATGGATGGAGGGAAATATATACCTTGGGAGAAGAGGGGACTCATTATGGTGCGTAAAAGCGAGGTGAGCGTGGTCGCCGACCTGTACGGACATCGCGGAGGGGTTTTCTCCGGTGAAGTGTTTGAGGAGGTCGCCGGACTTCGTCTTCGGCGACGGCGTCCTGCTGCCGGCGGCCACCAGCTCCTCCGGCGCCGACACCACTGAGCCGCTAAATACGCCCAACATCTTCTTTTTTTGTGTAAAATAAAAAGAACGTAAAAACGACGAGTTTTGGGATGATCGGAAAAATGAAACAACGGATGAGTGGATGGATGTGGTGATCCAATGATCCTTATAAAGGATAGGGGAGCGGGGGTAGAATCGTCATTTCGGTTAGAGAGGTGACTGTCAAGTCTGTCATGCAAGTGGCGCCGTGGGGCCCGGTTGAAACGTAAGATTCCAATAAACGTAACTCCGGTTTATGTTAGTCTTTGTTGTAGAAAATGTCATTTTAAGATTTTTTACATCATTGTTTAAGACAATAGTATCCCAACATTAAAAGGTTATTAACATTTTCGATTGAAGAAATGCCGTTTATGTCCGAGGTTAATTGTGATCCTGTTGTACGCTCTAAAGACTACGTACTCATCTAACTCTTTTGTTGCTGCGTATTTGGCTCAACACAATAATGACGTGTTAGGCTAATTTCTCTATTATTTGTTGGGAGTTTACTTTAGTTTTTGTCTAGTTACCAAATTGTTTTACCCTATCGATCAAGGTAGGAGGCACTGTATATCAAAATCTTTTTAAAAAACGGCCTACTAAATGTTAAAATTAAACCCGAAACAATGAGTCCATTGTAAAAAAAAAGATTAAAAAATTTCAAATACTACGTATAAAACATATCATTTTTTTTTAATATTCATGATAAAAAAAATCTTAAAAAAATGAATTTAATTTTTTGGGCAAAATAAAATAAAATGAATTTAATAGATCAACTATGTCTTTGCTTTTCGTCTATGTATAACTTTTTCTACTCATCCGGAGTATTATTGATTTCTTCCGCCCACAGGCCACAGCCTTTTCCCATTTATAGATTTATAGATTACTTTATCCATTTATCACTTCTCTCCGGCGTTATTAATTGTTTAGAGTTATAATGTGTGAAGGAGGTCGGATTGTGTGCGGTGGGGCGCAGAGGAGCCCCGTGGAACGGGGTTTGAACGGACGGGATGACGTCCTGAGGAATCTGTGATGGCGCCACGTCAGATCTGTGATTATTTATGTGGGTCCCTGCAAACTTGATTCCAGGTTTTGTCTGGTAGCTGAAGAAGGAAGTTAAGAAAGAAAGAAAGGGGAAATGGATGAATGAAACTGTTGGCAGAGAAGATAGATAGCCCACTGATTCTGGTAGCTAGTATTTCATCACTGTACGCTTAATATTCCTCCTCCCTTATACCATTTGGAATCTTCTCCCTTTTTTTTATTTATTTATATCCGCATGTATTTAATACGGAGTACTATACAAGTTGTTCATGAGTTATATATTCGGGTTTAACTTCACTTTGTACAATGGAAAACTTTATTTTGTGTTACAATCAATTGCAGCATCTTAGCTTAGGAGTTGTTTTCACAGCGTAGGATCTTGTCCAACCCGCATGGCGGAGTTGTGGGGCGTTTTTGGCCGCGTTAAGATGGTGCGAGATTTGGGTGACCGAGATGAGGGTGAGAAACAATCATCCCCGTCTTTGAACCGGTTTCCTTGTGTACGACATGGTGCGATTTATCAATAAGGACTTAAAAATTCAAGTTCTTTATGTGCAACGTGAGACGAATAGCGTTGATCAATTGGATTGTCCGTTGATTTATAATTTCTTATAGGGAGATATATATTGTGTGTTTTGACTAAGAATTATTTTGATTAGTACTATTTTCATAATGCAAAGAACATGATCGTCTTAAGTTTAATACTACCTACTTAATCTTTCGACCAAAAAGAAAATACTAACTACTTAATCCATTTTACTGTTAATAGTTACGTTTTTTAAAGAGTTACCATATAAAAAAATATCATATATACAGCCAATTAAAGTAGAACCGCATCTCTAGACTCATGTAATGACCGAAGATAATTTTTGTCAAAAAAGAAAGCTTACACAAGAATGCAACAACAAAAGGTTGGTTCTACCTATTTAAAGACTAACAAAATATATTCTGACCATGAAAAATAAGAAAACATCCATCAAATAATAACACAAAAAATAATTAAAAAAAATTGTGACCACATATGCATTGAACCAATTAATTAAGCGAGGTGTTGCTGACAATGATGCATACTTATTTTTCCTTTTGGAAGCATCAAGATTCAAGTGTGATGTATGAAATTAAAGTATCAAATTGAATCTCCCATGGCCATGGCCATGGCTTGCAACTTGATTATTGCAAGATTAGGTTTACTTAATTCCACAATCACTCTGAAGTCAAGTATGAAAGCAACCTTCTTTACATATATCCATCTTAAGCTATGCAAATCCAAAAAAATAAATAAATCTTAAGCTATATATGTTTCAGTGTGTTCGTCATCCTTGCATTTGATTAATTAAATTAAATAAAGCAAAATAGCTTAACGAAAATAGTAAACTGTGTACGTGTTACATGAACAAATTAGTTGTTGGTTCATTAACTAATTGGTTAAACGACGACTAAAAATTTAGGTTATCATACGTACTAGTTGTTATTATTGAACACAGCCTTAATTAATTATAAGTTTCCTAATTAAGTGTCTCTGCTATTGCTATCAAATCCGAATCACAGCCCATATAGTCCATACAATCGGCCGTCAGTAGGCCCATATGTCAATATCTTGATCAAACAACCACTATAGTGTATTCATCAAAGATTTACTAGTCCACCCTTCTTCATAATTTTGTCCCAGCAAGTATTAGACTATCAATTGAACCAAAATTTGTACCATGGTCATTTGCTCTGAACGATGAGATATTTTGCTTGTTCGAGGGAACACTCGACAACCTCGGAAGCCTAAGGCAACAATACGCGCGTGCTAGCCAAGTCGGCCAATGAGGTCTTACCATTGTTGACCGGTTTTACCATTGTTGAGAATTACGGTGTTGATATTTGTGTTTGCCATGATGACAGGGAAGGGGGAAAAAAAAACTGGGAAAAGGATTGGGGAGACAGTTGATGTGGAGGACAATCAAGGATCGGGAAAAAAAAAAACCTACGAAAGACATCAATCTGAATATAGGATAAATCTATCTAATATAACGAGATACAAATCTATCTAATATCTTGTGCTAATATAAGATAGGGTTACCCAACTTTGAATTGATTGGGCATTATAAATATACGTACGTTTTTCGACCAAAAAATAAAAATAAATATACAATTGTTTCATATACATAATTACGTGCGTACGTAGCTAGGGGGACTGGATTAATTAATTGCTCGAATAATCGAAGTAATTAAGCATGGGTTTTTTGTTGGTTTACCTGGTTCTTTTTGGGTTTTGTGTTATTATGGGGATTTTGTGGGAGTGCGGCTGCCAACCAATTCAAGAACAAGAACAAGAGGACTTAGTGAGCATTCGAGTAGACGTTCAAGGTACACAACAATCGCGTCAAGAAGAGGCGACGACAAGAGGGTATACCGATTGTGCGAGTTGTCTGGGCGAGTTCGAAAGCGACGAAAACGGTGTCGCACGTCAAGAAGAGGTGACAAGAGGGTGCACAGATTGTACGATTTGTCTGGGCGAGTTCGAAAGCGACGAAAACGGTGTCGCACGCCTGACTTTGAAGCCCTGCGGCCACCGATTCCACGAGCTATGTGTCGAGGTTTGGTTGAAGACGCGGCGCATGTGCCCTAATTGCCGCGGTGTTTCAGTCGGTTCTTCCGTTTCGGTCCACGGGGCTCAGCCCTGATCCATCATGCGTATAGTATATGTACTTGTCTAGCTTGTTTCTAACTTTATGGTTAGTCTATATGGTCCCATTTGATTCTATCAAACGAGCTTTATCATCGTAGTACGTTGTCCAACTAATGTATGTATGTATGGAGTTAACGGTATATATAGAGGAAAAAGATTTATTAACGACAGCAAAACTACGTACTTGAAGGGCATTTCAAATCTCTTCAAGTGCTATACTAGCTAGCAAATCACTACAAGAATGTTAGTGACTTGATTGTATACCTCCACTTTCTTTGTTTACTTCTTGAGCTAAAATGGTCAATAACCATCGGAATGCTTACTTTGGCAATCAAAAAATTTCACATATGTTATTAAAGGATAATATAGATATGAAAAATTGAAAAGATTATTTTAAAATTAACATTTTATTAATAAAAGCACATATAAACATCGATAGGTTCGGACTTCGGTCTATCGAGTTTGGATTATAAATTCTCAAGTTAAAAGCGGTTTTGATTCAAAATTTGATTTCGAATCGGTTAATTCGGGTTTGTATTTACATTACTCATTCATGGTACGAAATTTATACTAGTCTACATGTATAAGATTTTCTATCTAAAAATCTATATCTATATTAATTAAGTATGATCTTTTAAATTAAAGTAATTAAATTTCAAATGATTTAAAAGATTTTACCTTAACTAATAAATTTTATTAGCTAAAAATCTTATATATTTACTTTTAGAGTTTAGAGTTTACATCATAATCATAAATATTTTTATAATATTTAATTAAATCTTTGTTTAATCAAGTAAACTTTATAAATTTAATATATTTTCTTTTACTAACTTGCCTAACAAATTTTTTACTTTTATCTACATACGGAAGTTAAACCATGTAACAATCTAGATAACATTTTTTCCTCTACATAGATTTTACAATAATTTTCAACAAATATCTATTGAAATAAACAATATATATTATCCACAATTCTCGAAAAATACCAAAAGATAGAAATAGAACACGTTATAAATCTATCTTTAGAAGGTAAAAATCTTTTTATAAACCTGAGAGCATCAAAAATCGAAGATCCATAATCAGTCTGAAGGAAGAGACAAGATAGATATCTTCGGATCAAAAAAAAAAAAAAGATAGACATCTTCCTTTTTAGCAGCCAATTTTATATCCTAGTAACTTTGAAAGATTCCTTAATAAGATCATCGTGTTAGAATCATTCTTGTGTCTTCCCAAACCCCTCAGATTAACTACGTACAAAACAAACCCTCAAGTTATGCATCGGTGGGAAGGTAAGCGCGAAAAAGTGACTTGGATTTCAACTTTCATTGATGAAGATTTGTTGGTAGAGATCTTCAAGAGATTACCCGCCAAAACCCTATACCGATTTTGTTGCATCAGCAAGGGATGGCGATCCCTCGTCTCGTCGTCTTTCTTCATCAACCTTCATCATCACTCAACTAATTCCCCCGCAACACTGCACAATATTTATGGCAAACTCTTTCTCGTCGTGGAGAACGAGCAGCGACTCCTCGGTTTCGATTCCTACTTTTGCCCCGAGCAGCTACTCCTCGGTCCCAATTCCTACTTTCTTCGTCTTGCAGCCCAATGGATAATGGTTTACTCTTCAGATCTTTCTACTTTGTTGGCGTGGTTCATGGCGTAGTCTGTTTTTCTCGTTGGCCGTCCGAATTAGGCATGGCAATTAGTCCTTGGAACCCGGCAATTCACAAGTACGTAGCCGTCCCTCCCCTTCCTTGCTTCGACATGAAACGCTATGCCATAGGATTTGGCTGCAACCGCTTTAGGAATGATTTCAAGGTTGTTAGAATTCGGGTCCCTTTTGACGGCCTTGGCAATAACAATCTCAGCTCGGTGCACTCGTCTCACGAAGGCCATTGGCGGATGGCGAGTTTTGATGTCAACCTCGTCAGGTGTACTGAGCTCGGAGTGGTAAACACGAGAGGTTGCTTCGTGGATGGGGCTATTTACTGGCTCCTCCGGCGAGCGGGCATTGATGATGTTGATGCTCATATCATGCTGAGGTTCGATTGCGAGCGAGAGGAGTTCACGACAAGGGAGCTCCCACGAGAAATGTTCACGACCTCCCTCTCGCTCGAACACGAAACAAAAAGTGGGGCGGAGCTCGTGGTGTATGGTGGCATGCTGTCGGTAGCGGTGCAAACGTGGTGGAACTTGGGCGATCGTGGCGAGCATTGGCTCCATTTGTGGGTGATGGTGGAGCATGGAGTGAATACAACGTGGAACAAGCTTTATACCTTTTTTGACATGGCTGCAGGTACTGACTCGAGATTATGCCTCAAGCTTAGTGATCTTTTTAGGCTAAACAGATACAAGATTTATGCTTGTAACACTTGTCGGAAACTATGTCGGCTAATGAATAGACATTTGTACGAGGAAAGCATGTTTTTGATGGATGATCCCAACGCCAAGTCTTACGCGAAGAACGAGCAAGTTGTGTTTTCGAGATAGATTTGGTTTCGATTCGCTTGATAACTAATCTCTTTGCTCATAGCATTACATGCATTGTTACTTATGTACTATTAGAATGATGTATCTTCTTAAGAAACTTTGTTTCTTGCATGACTTTGTTATGTTTTCGAATTACATATATAAATCCCAACAGTGGAAGCTAGAAGAACAATAAAGATCAAAGCTTTGTTTCGAAAACCACATCAATCCTAGGTACATTGGTGGATACACAAAACCGAGTGATGATGGTTCAAATGAAATTCAAGAATGCGCGGTTTTGTTCAACAGAGGTGGATACACAAAACGATTGACGGTTCAAATTGAAGAAAGCTTGTCTGAGAGAAGAGTTCTAACATCACTCTTACATCTTCATTTTTGTGGGCTGCAAGAGCTTCGGCCTCCAATGTCGGCTCCCACAGGATCGTGGTCTCGGCTAGCAGACCCGTGACAACGTATGGGTCCATGTCGGACGCCGGTCGCCTGTCTTCCAGATAACCTAAGACAAGAATACCAAAACAGGTCAGCTCTCAAGATTGTATAACCTTTAAGCTAATGTTCAATCTTGAACCAGTTGTTAGGCATATAACCGAGTTAGAGGATGCTATACCTTTTCCATTCTTTTCAGTGTCACGGCCCACACGGATCGAGCAACCGCGGTTTACCACTCCCTGTAACACCGCAAAAGAAGACATTTGTTATGAGCAAAGCTTGTATGCAATGTAGGATCTTTTGATGAACGTAGTACACGAGAAGGTGATCGCGTAGCGCGAGGATCTTACCCATGAGAAAGTGTCAATGCTAGCGGTCTCGTGCTTTCCAGTCAGCCTCCTCTCGTTTCCTTCACCGTACGCGCTGATGTGCTCCCTGTGGCGCAAGGAAAGGTTCAAAATCGCCTTCTTGATCACCTCGAATCCGCCCTCTTCTCTCATGCTCAATGTACTGCAAAACAGAACCAACCAACACAATCAAATTCCAAACCAAACCTCTCTGAGCTGAAAACTCCATACTTTACTAAGAAGAACGTTCCGGTTTTACCTGTAATTGGTGTGGCACCCGGCTCCGTTCCAGTCTCCCTGCATTGCCATGAAGGAAGTGGTTAGGATTATAAGTTCAGAGCTAGCAACTGAAGTATAAATATAAGATTTTAGACATTTTTGCACCTCAATAGGTTTAGGATCCAGGGTAAGAACTACACCAGCTTGCTCAGTAATCCTCTGCAGAAACAGAAGAAAGCAGTACAATGTTCATCAATCTAGCACACATTATGGTCCCTTTGGGGCAAGAACAAGTTTTAAGGAAGAATGTATTACCTCGAGGATGTAGCGGGAAATCCAAATGTGGTCTCCACCTTCAATGCCAACACTTGGACCAACCTGGTACTCCCACTGAAAGTTTATAGCACACACCAATGTTTCACTATCAGCAAGAGCAATTGCAACTGTAATCATACTCATTGTTATTCATGAGTTGAGAAATATGGAACCTGGCCAGGCATGACTTCTCCATTGGTTCCACTGATGTTGATTCCGGCATGCAAGCAGGCCTTGTAGTGAGCGTCGGAAATGTCACGGCCAAAGGATTTATCAGCACCAACTCCACAGTAGTATGGACCCTAACCAAAAGGCGTGACAAGGTACACATTTTCAGTTTTAATCAGGGGGGAAATGAATAGTTACCACCCATTTACTAGTGATTTATAAGTTCATACCTGAGGACCAGGGTACGCGCCAACCGGCCAGCCTAATGGCCAGTTGACATTCGGTTGCATAAGTGTGTACTCTTGCTCAATCCCGAACCTGGGTCAGGAAACAGACCATGGTAAGTTTCTTGGACCTTAACTGTACTTGAACTATTTTTGACCGGTTTCGGAAATTGGATGTGAAGAGCAGAAAACTTACCATGGAACTTCACTGGCCACCTTTGGATCACTGAAGATCTCAGCAGCTCTATGCCTCTTGTTTGTTGGGATCGGCTCGCCAGCTGGCATGTAAGTATCACACATAATCAGTTACCCCACAATGCCAGATAAAACTCACTCTCTTGTACACAAGTAAATGAAAGTAAAAGCCATATGTTTTCTACATTGACCTCAAATCTATCTGGAATGTGATAACTAGATCACATCTCCAGCAAGCTTACCAGGATGTTGTTACCGCCACGGAAAGGGTCCTTGAAGATTACCTGAGGACTACAGAAGAGATTCAACAGTTACAAAAAAATGAAGAGTGGTAAGCAAATGAAGAACAGGGAAATTTACCTACAAATGTAGAGCAGTAACTTACTATAGGATCACTTCACTGTCTTCGCCCGGTGCTTGGCCAGTGCTCGACCCATCGTAGTTCCACTTGGGTAGCTCAGACGCGTGCTCAACGGGTTTTGAGATCGTCTGAAATCACTTGAACATAAACATATAGAAGAAGAAAAAAGTACAAAATGTGAAATGAAAACTGATCATCATACCCTTGATTTACTACGGAGATCAATTCCAGCTCCACCAATCCTGTTCAGAAAACACATCAAGTCAACAAAATCTCATCATTCAAGAACACTGCATCTAATCAGGATCACAACAGAGAGATTCAAATACCAAACATATTCAGCAATGATCTTGTCAGTGTATGGGGTGACATCCAGATTAAGAAGCTGCTCAACCCTGTTAATAGTACTGCCATCAGCCTTGATGGTAAGCGCTCTAAGTTTGCCAGTGCTTCTCGGTGACCGCTTTCGGTTGTCTCTGAACAGCATACAGCTCAGTACAGTTGTTTATGCAATGGATATAACAATGCACAAACAAGAAAAGAGAGTTTCAGAAACAAACCTCATCACGCTCCCTCATACCATGAAATCTTGTCAGGTTCATTGCTCGGATTACGCTTGAGCTCTGCAATTCTGCTACACTGAAAATGATAGCCAATTACACCATCCAGAGTATCAACCCGGCGAGAAACGAGAGTATGAATGAAGCCAATTCACACTCGTATACAGCAATCAACAGATTCAGCATATAATCAAGACCGAGAAACTCACCGTCGAATCTCGAACCATCCAATTCAACGAAACCCTAAGCGACAGAAAACCTCGTCTTCGTCAGTTCGTCAGTTCGTCAGTTCGTCATCGTCTTCCTGCGCTATGCCCTAGCCATTGCAAGCCACATGCCTCAACTTCTCGGGAAACATTTGGTGCTTCTCGCGAATGGCCGATCTTGAATTTGAATCGCACGGATTCAGCTTTCCCGTTGTCGAGAAGAAAAGAGGGGGAAGGAACTAAACCCGGTTTGCACCGGTTCGTGTGTGTGTTTTTTTCCGGACGGTTCGGGCTCTATTTAAATGCTGTTCCTGTTGTTCGTCGCGTTCGGCATCCTCTTCGTCGTGTTCGATGCCTGGCGCCGTTCTATCGACATGAGGATAAAGGTTCGTGCCTTGGAAGCGGAGCTTGCCGTCCGGAGGAGGGACGCGGAGCTGGAAGCCGCCGCCATGAAGGTCTGACGAAGATGGAAGATGAAGACGTGTTTAGGTTTTAGGGTTATTTCGTCGGTGTCTGTCCATTTCGTTCTTGTTTTTCGGGTGTTAGGGTTTTAGATTTCTCTCGAGTTCCCGATCCCGATTTTGTAGTGCCAGCTTTTTGTTGATATGAATCTCAGTAGTTTATGATATGATTGATTTTTCCTGCAAACAAATGATCGGCCTTGTGTTGTGATTCTGGTATTAGTTGTGTGATGAGGTGAGTTTATGCAGGCAACAGATTTGGAATGGCACCTTCTTGGCATTGCTTGTTTCTGTGCACCTGCTATATGGACAAACTCAAAAAAAAGATATATTGCTTTTTCCCCGTCCGAACTTGATAGGGCCTTTTAAATAAAAGATATATTGCTTTTTCCAAAAAAAAAAGAGAAATAAAAGATAGATTTCAAATTTAGGAGGAAAGCGGAAGGAAAGCGTGATTATAAAAGATAGATAGGGTTTACCCAACATGATAGGGCGTTATAAATATACGTAGCTAGGGCAGGGTGCTGGATTAATCGCTTGAACAATCCAAGTAAATTCCTATTTTTTGGGTCAAAAAACAATCCAAGTAATTTAGCATGGATGGCATTGATGTGGCTGTTATTGCATTCGCCGCGACTGTGTGTGGGTTAACCTTTTTGGGTATGATGTGGGGGTTGGTGTACATGTGCATGTTTCCAATTCAACAACCACAACAACAACAACAAGCGGATATAGTGAGCGTCCGAGTAGACGGCGTTCATCAAGTTACCCCGCAAGAAGAACTACTACAAGTCGTCGTCACGCCCCAACAACAATCACGTACTCAACCTCAACAAGAGGTCGTCACCAGAGGGTGTACCGAATGTACCATCTGTCTCGGGGAGTTCGAAAGCGACCAAAACGGCGTCGCGCGCCTCACTCTCAAGCCCTGCGGCCACCGATTCCACATGACATGCGTCGAGGTTTGGTTGAAGGAGCGGGGCGGCAACTGCCCTACTTGCCGCGGTGCTGCCGTCGAGTTGTCCGCTTCGTTCACGGGGCTCACCCTCCATCCATCACCTGATCTTGCGCATTAATAATAGTAATACCTACTTCTTTAGCTAGCTAGCTTTATCACTGTATGTACGTATGGAGTTAACGATATATATATACAGAGGAACAGGATTTATTAATTGTTTTTTTTGGTCGGAAGGATTTATTAATTGTGCGTATGCAGGCTTGAACGCTACGTCTGTACCTTGGTTTTTATTCGTTAGTAGTATTAAACACCCGCTTGTTAAAATCAATTAATTAGCTATTTGGCCAGTACTTAATGTTATTTAGATTATTATGTTTAATAAGCCAATGCGTTGAGTATAGTTTGATATAAGCACTGATTTAATTACTCCCTCCGTCCCATAATGTTTGTTTCATCCCGTTTTTACCGTCCCAAAATGTTTATCCAACCCCCTCCCTCCGCTTTCCATTTTTATCCACTACTTTATCACTTTTCACACCAACACTTTATCACTTTTTTACCTAATCAACTTACTTTTTCATCATTTTCATTTCTCTTTCCTCCTATCACCATCAACTTTATAAAAAAAAAAAAACTTTTTCCAACCCTAAAACGTGTGAATAGTGGCTTAGGACAAACATAATGGGACGGAGGGAGTAGTTGATTACCACTATGGATGGTTTTCACTACGTCTATAATCTATATATCATGGAATGGATAATAGTAAGTCTTCAAGAATTTCATATTTTTAGGAATTTGAATACCTTAGTATACTTATGAATGATAAGGACCACGTACATAAATTGATGATGTTCAGTAGGTGCACATTCAAGAAAAGCTCGTTAGTCCTAACTGTCCACTGTACTTCTTTCCTAACATAACATAACAATATTCATATTTTCACAATTCTATCTAATCTATATCTATATATCACTATACAAAAAAAAAAAAACAAATCATACTTCAACTTAACTCTTTTTTGGTCGAAATATATCTCAACTTAATTAACGTGTAAGAATCTAGAAAAGATATATTTATTTCAAAAAATAAAATAAAAGATATATTTCTTTAGAGGAAAGCCGAAACCGTCATTAAATAAGATTGGGTTACCCAACTTGATTGGGCATTAATTACGTTTCATATACATAAACGTGCTTACGTAGCTAGGGCGAGCTGGGTTAACTGCTCGAACTTAACAATCGAAGTAATTAAGCATGGGTGTGGGTGTTCTTTTAGGATGGCTGGCAGTTTTTGTGTTTTTAGGCATTATGTGGATTTTGTTGGAGTGCTGCTTCCCACCAATTCAAGAACGAGAACAAGAGGATTTAGTGAGTATTCGAGTGGACGTTCACGTTACACAACAATCACGTCAAGAAGAGGTGACAAGTGGGTGTACCGATTGTACGATTTGTCTGGGCGAGTTCGAAAGCGACGCAAATGGTGTCGCACGCCTGACTTTGAAGCCCTGCGGCCACCGATTCCACAAGCTGTGTGTCGAGGTTTGGTTGAAGACGCGGGGCATGTGCCCTACTTGCCGCGGTGTTTCCATCGGTTCCTCCGTTTCGGTTCACGGGCCTCGATCGATCACCTGATCTTGCCTATAATATATAACATGTACTTTTCTTGTGTCTGTATAAGCGGCAAAATTATGATTTCGAAAAATGTTTACACGATTCAAATCTTATCTAAAGACAGGTATTATTGAATGTTTTCCTAGTATTCCACATTTAAGAAGGAGAAGGATCATGTTTTCCTAGTATTCCACATTTAAGAAGGAGAAGGATCAACGTAGGAAGATTGTACTCGTTGGTTACATGGATCAATACCAGAATCCAAAAAAAAATATTAAAATTGTAACTCCCGGTTACATAAAATATTTGGCTAATCACATAAACATCGTTTAACATTAAAATTGTAACTCCCGGTTACATAAAATTAGTGATGTACCATTCAACCAAAAAAAAAAAATAGTGGTGTACCATTCAACCAAAAAAAAATTAGTGATGTGCCAAAATATATTATAGTAGCGATAGTAACATACTCCGTATACAATTAATGTAACAAAATTACCCTACATTAAAGTGTGTTCTACATAAAGTTTATGTAACAAGTAAACCTACATAAAATTTTATACAACACTTTATGTAGGTTATAGAGGTAATTTTATGTAATGATTTATTATTGTCCCCGTTATAAGACAAGGGTAGATTTTTGGAAAAAAAATATTGAAAGTAGTATATCGGTGTGACTTTATCCCATAACAGAACTTGTCATTTGAAGCTACGAGTATCAAAATAGGCCATTCAATGTGCAAACATTTTGAAAAACTATTGCTGAAGTCTTACTTGATTCCTCGTCTCAAACAAAAATTACAAGAAAAAACTGTTGCTCAAGTCTTACTAGAACCCTCTTCTACTCTTTATGTCCGGAGCCTAAAAGGTGAAGAGAAATCAAAGGATTTAAGTTTATCTGTATTTGTCTGGCAAACGGTAGCCAGACATAACAATTTTGTTGGCAAGCATCTTTCCAGTCTTGGGCATCACATGCCAATGCAAGGTCAAGTTGAAGTCTTTCCCTCTAAGATTGTTACCCTGTGTTAAACAGATACATACCCATATTAGCCTCGACATGCAAACCGAAACGTTCAAAAGCATATGAAGATAGGTACAACTTTTTACCTGATCAGCGAATCGGTACTTGTTCTTTGTTATGACTGAAAACTTTGCCTTCTCACGTGAAGGAATAATTCCATCCCAAAGAGAGACCTAGGACCAGTATTAAGCGAAAGCATTTAATATGATTGTTCAAGAAACTTATCTGGATTCAAACAAGAATGGAAACACTCTTTATGAGGATTTGAAGCTAAAAATTAAAGGTTCAGCCATCAAAAAAATAAAGTTTCCTACCTGATTCAAGGCATTCTTTTCAGTTTCATATTCAGCAGCAAGAAAAACAAAAACCTGCAGCATCACAAGAATTGTCACAACAGCATAGGTTCATCATGCCGTAATCATAATCTAAGCCAAACAAGCAAAAAGAACTAGCACTTTTAGAGCATGAAAAGTGCTAAAAAGACAACTCAGAAACCACAGAACCAGGATAGGTTGGAATTCACATGATAGCAACTGACAACAAAAGGTGCCAGTTATAAGCTAGTATATGTTACAGATGAGAGAATGAAAACCAAGACTTGTATGTCAAATGAATAGTACGACAAATTGACAATAGTAAACAGCAAAGATGGGTCTAAATCGGATAGCCACACTACTAAGTTCTAACTTGAACTGAGTGTTCTGATTTAAAGTAAGCATCAGTACCAGGGCTTTTTGAACTATCAGTTAATATTTAGATCCATAGTAAACACAAAAACTCCATCCACTGGACCACTAGAATATTTGAGCTAAAACATAATCAGTCTATGATAGCTAATAGCAAAACAGAATTTTGCATAAATCAATTGCGAGAACCTCATAAACTTGGATGCTTCAATATGATATGTAAGCATGTAACTATTTCTGATGAAGACATATGTATACCTGCTTTGTGTTCCAAGTAAACAGTGATTGCAAGTCTGCTGTAATATTCAAAGTCAAGCTGACCTGCATTCCAAAAATACTAAAAGCTCAAATTTTAAAACAGACCCAACTCCCAGAAAAGCACAATTGAGGCATGTTCAGGGCATAGCCACAAGACTGAATATCAATGTTGGGGAATCAAGGAAGGCTGCCATACCTATGCAAAATTCTACACAGAAATATTATGCACAGGTTTCATTAGTACAAGGCATTTCCTCTCAATCTCAATGTATTAGCTCATAGCCTAGCTTTTGATGATCCTCAATGAGGATATATCAAAAGCATTTTATACTTTGGATTCGACGTATAGCCTCATGCTTGGTTTGCTTAAACCATCAGTTTTACCATACACTTGAAGACTTGACTGCCTTTATAAATCAACATACATTGACAACATGTTCTTTAGATGCTCATGATACTCTATAAGTACAGCATAACCATAGTCATCAAGCTACATGAAGTTACATTACAGTAAAAACCTAGGGGATCTAATAAGATAAAGGTACCATAGAGCCCTAATCATGTCTGTAGTCTCATTCCCCTGATTCTCCCTAAATCTATCAAATTCCAGTACTCAATAGCACTCAAAAGCGAAACAACAGTAGAAGCACACAATCACATGATCCGAAAATCCCCAAATACAAAACTAATTCCATACCTCGTCGTTCCCACTGGAGAACTTCTGAAACCTAATGATATCAAGCACCTGATTACACACACACACAACAAAAGCACCACACATGATCAGACTCCGCAACTCAAATTTCACAATTCCGAATTTCCAAAACCCTAAAGACGAACCTGAACACTGGAAGAAGGGGAGGGAGAATTGAAAGTATCGGCGAGCGTAGCAACGGCACACATGATAGCGAGTACGGTGACTGCTAACGTAAGCACCGCGTTGGCTCTGTAGCCGAATGAATGCATTCTTTCTCTTGTTGAGAAAAAGTCAATGAGAATGGCGGATCGGAACTCGGAAAAGTACAATTGAATTTGAACAAACGGATTGTTGAGGAGACGAAGGCCAATATCAGCCTAATTAGGAAAGAAAAGATAGCTGTTTATTATGCTTTAAAAAAATATAGAAAAAATAAGAAAATTGATAGCGGGCCGGACCGGGCCGGGCTGATTCGGGCCGGCCCATGTTCATACGAACTGATAAATTTCTTCACCAGAGAGTCGGCAGAAAGAATTCTTCAGTGCTCACCACCGACATATCTTCTTCTCTGCAAAGGTCACAGAGATTCGATCGAGGAACTACGAAAGTAAGCGACGAGCTAATAGATTGAGCAATGGAGGCTTCCACTGTGCTATACAACCAGCTCAAGGTAAATTGAGTGCTCGAAACTCGCTTTTCGGATTGTCGGTTTCTCGGATTTAGTCTTTTTGTAGTTGCATCTGGTGAGGAAGATCTCAATTGATTGGTTCACATGGTGGAAAACAGGCAGCTGATCCGTTTTTCTTGCTTGCTGGTCCGAATGTGATTGAGTCCGAAGATCACGTTATGCGGATGGCAAAGCACATCAAGTGCATAGCAGGAAAGTATGATTTCCTAGCTGTTTCGAAAGAATGTTGTAGTCTATATGTAAATGCAAGTTGAATTTGGTGAACTTCAATTTTGTGATTGTGGTGTTATTGTAGAGTTGGACTGCCTCTTGTGTTCAAATCAAGCTTTGATAAGGCCAATAGGACCTCCTCCAAGTCATTCCGGGGTCCTGGTATGGAGGAAGGCTTGCAGGTCAGTATACAATCTTCATCTTGTTTCCAAATTTCCATCAAATGTTATGTTGCCTAGGTGGCTGTCTTATGCTATAAATGGTCTGATGTTGATGTATATCTGAAAGTGTGTCTGCAATTTTGAGATTGTCTCGGTGAAGAAGTAACTAGTGAAACGTCCAAAAGTTTGGTGTTGTATATTTTTCTTAGCTTACCTGAATTGTCCCAATTTTACAGTCATGTAATTTACCAAGTGCTGAGATCACATTTTACATTAGCTTAATAATGTTTATCTTTGCTTGTGTTTTTATAAATGTAAGTTGCTCTCATGTCAATAATGGTATGAACTATGAAGTGTCAACTATATAGTTGGCTCTAGAGTATAACATTAGGATGAAATCCATTTCTCCTTGACAATTTCCTTCTTATTGGTTAAATGCTAACTTTTAGATCCTATATTTTGCAGATCCTTGAGAAGGTTAAATTAGCATATGACCTTCCCATAGTTACCGACGTGCATGAATCCAGTCAGGTAAACTAATAGATCCCTGTTTTTCTATTTTTATGCTCATTTATTCATGGATCTTAAGTGCTCAGCTCATCTGCCTCCTCACCTGATGTTCCTGCACTTTTCTTCTGTAAAAATCATGGTACAGATATGGGGAAGACTCCCTTTGTTGGCATAATTTTAATCTGAAGTACTCATTACTAAATGATCACACACCTAAGTTGCTGGGGCCTGGGGGGGAATCTTTTGGTGTACAACTGCACATGTATTAAGTGGAATGATCATTAAATTTGATGATAAACTTCAGAATGCTTTAATGTATTCCTTTGATGTTAACCGGATTCCTCCAACAATTGCAATCAGCTTGCATTATTGATAGCCGATTTGCAATTTGTTATTCTTGTCACTCTAAATCAGCAGTCTGTCTCTAGAGATGATAATTAAGTTACAAATACTTTGAACTATTTTGTTCCATTTTTGGTCTTCGTTGTTCTACAGTGTGAAGCAGTTGGTAAAGTTGCTGATATTATTCAGATTCCAGCTTTCTTATGTCGTCAGGTTATGCTGAGATTCTTCTGCTGCGTTTCTGAAATTTCATTATTTATAATTTTGTTTATCCTTTCTGTATGTCACATTTTTATTTGGAAGAGTTTTACTCTTGCAGACAGATCTCCTTGTTGCAGCTGCCAAAACAGGAAAAATTATCAACATAAAAAAAGGTCAATTCTGCGCCCATTCGGTGAGCAGAACATTACTGTTTGTTCTTATTCTGGTCCTGGAGAAGTGGAGTTCCTTTGGGTCATATTCATTAAATGTTCCATTGCTCATATCAGTTCACTAGCTACAACCACTGGCGGAAGCACATAGTGCCGGGATTTAAATATTTTTTTATATTTTTTTTAGATATGGGTAGTTTAATTATTCTCTCTATATTAATTTCTTAATTTAGTTGTTAATTTAATTATTTGATCTCTACTTCTTATTTTCTGTCTTTGTATATCCATTTATTTCAATTATTTATCATAAATGTGATTTAATTTATTTGTTTTTTTGCTTGTTTTTGGGTGAAAGATGGACACAGTAGGAATTTAGGTTTAAAAATTTTAGAAAAATAAATATACATGTGAAATTTGTTTGATTTTTTTACTCATAGAACTAATTTTATGCCAAGATTAAGTAATTTTGAAACTGAAGATATTATTGAGAAATATGTTATATAGTGCATTGAAATTGAAGACATTATTACACGATTTAAAGATATGACAAATTGAAGAATGTTATTATAAGAAACGAATTAATGTAATTTTAAAATTTTTCATATTTAGTCCCCTCTGAAACAAATTTCTGGTTCCGCCACTGGCTACAACAGTTAGTGCATAATCTTTGTTTGTACTCTTTCAGGTTATGGAAAATTCTGCTGAAAAAATACGGCTGGCTGGAAATCAAAATGTAATGGTTTGTGAAAGAGGGACTATGTTTGGCTATAGTAAGTTTTCTGTAACCTGATACTACTTTCTTTTATTACTGTACATTTTCCTGGCAGTTTTCTTTGTCAACTCAGTCACAAGTAATATGTCAAGATATGCAAACTCTCCAAGGAAGCTTTTTGTGCTTATGAGAACACTTAATGATTCAAGGCATGTCACTCTCTAGGACATACCAAGATAAATTTATAAAAAAACTATAGAACTGTAGATTTTTGTGCTTATGAGACCCTTGACAAGCTGCTCCCCAGCAATCAAGCCTTGAGACCTTGCCCCCACTTATGCCTAATTATAGCTGTAGTAGTTCACATACTTAGGTACAACATAATCTTGCCTGTATGTTCTGGAAAATGAAGCAGGGGATTGGTGAAGAATATTTGACTTCGACTCTGGATTGGTCAGTGGTCTCAAAACATAAACCTTGTTTTCTGATATAGTTATGTATCTATACAAGTAGGGTGTTCAAGGGTAGCCCAACTGAAACTGTACCAAAATCATTTTTTGAAACCTTAATGAATGTTTGTTGAATTAAGAGAATTAGAAGGAAGATCTATTTGTTTATAGTCTATGCACATAGTTATTATAAAGCTTGGTTCTTATGGGTGTTTATTTATTAATTACTTTTTTCTAATTACTACTTAATCTTTGTAGTGAGACTAAAATGCGTCCTTTCTTGATATGCAGATGACTTGATTGTTGATCCAAGAAATTTGGAGTGGTTGAGGGAAGCTAATTGCCCTGTTGTAAGTAGAATTCTATTAATAAAGAGGAAATGTAACATAAATAACTAAATCAGATTATAGCATAAAAAAATCCAAGCTATTATATCCGCCATAATAAAGCCAACTTTGATACACATTTGCAGTGGTAGTCCTAATCCTATTTTGTGGTGTTTTGGGCCAATATCATGGTAGTCCTAATCTGACTCTATTGCCTAGTCTCATTTGAACTATGATTTTTATTTGTATTTCATTGTAGCACTGAATGCACTGTTACAATCTGCTGAGAAAAATATTATCCATCAGTACATGAAAACTTGAAACTTGAGCAAATATAGTGTAGTAGTAGAACATACTGGATGTCGATCCCAGATTTCTATTAATCATAACCTCTGATGCATTTGAAAGCTTGTTTATTTTCTATGCAGGTGGCCGATATAACACATTCTTTACAGCAGCCTGCTGGTAAAAAGGTTTGGACAATTTCTTTTGCTAAAAATATATACAGCTGCATTCCCTGCTCTTTTTCATGCGAAAATATATGTGCTCCTATTTAATACAGTATTGGTTATTTGTTTGGAGTTATTTCATATATTAGCGGCGCCTTTTGCTGCATATGGATACTTGCCAGTTTGTACGCAACTGTAGTACATTGGTACATTAGCCTGCACCTGTATAGAAGAGAAAACAGAGTCCTAGAATAATGAGTTCCACGAAATGCCCTGGAGAGGTTTTCAGGTTAGATGATAAAATATGGATTCATGTTTTGTGATCATTAAAACATCAAAAAACTGTTAAAGTAGTTAGATAGGCGAAAGAGATCATTAGCTTATCATCATTTAAGAAAAGCCTTCATCCCCGGTGCCAGCAACCATCACAAAGATGCTGCTTCACCCGAGCTCAAGTGTAGACGAATTTCAGCAATGTCTCTAAAACATATGTATCGCTAGAATGATGTTTGGTGATAAAGTACACCCTCTTTTAGTCTCTTGCCCGATAATATCTCAAGTATCCTAGTAAAAGTCTGTTTAAGAATCCTTCTTTGATTGTGATCAACAACTTTCTCCTGCTTCCCCATTATCTTCATTTTTGTTTTACTCCTCTGATGACTGATGAGTTCCATATCCTTAGTTTAGAAACTTAAAAGCTTTTGTTGTTTCAATAGCTGGAAGGTGGTGGCGTTGCCAGTGGAGGCTTTCGTGATTTAATTCCTTGCATTGCAAGGACTGCAGTAGCAGTTGGAGTTGATGGAATCTTTATGGAGGTAAATGCAATCAGAAACAATGACATGTTTGGACTGCTTCTTTGTGAATAATCTATTCTGTCTCGGTTATTCTCTTACATAACATTCTCTGCAGGTGCACGATGATCCCTTAAGCGCACCCTGTGATGGTCCAACACAATGGGTCAGTCTTGAAATAAATATGCTATCTGATTGATTTGGCTATTATAAATTCACAATCGTGTTTAAAGCTTCTTCTAATTTCTGCGCCTCATCTTGGGTTTTTGTCAACAGCCCCTGCGGAACCTGGAGGAACTGCTACAAGAGCTTGTTGCTATCGCTGTAAGTTCCTTTCGGTCCTATCTATAACATGATCTGTCTGGTTGGACAGAAATATGTCAGGAGTACCTAATTTCTAAGTCCTTTTTTCTCCCTTACGTCGCAGCGAGTTAGCAAGGGGAAGAACCGCTTCAACATCGATCTTACCCCATACCGTGATTAGGAGGCTAAGCAGGCTACAACAAGGTCTCTGCTCTACTCTTCTCGTATTGCTGTGTAACTTCATCAATATTTATGGACAGTGTGCTGATTGATCACTATTCTTACAATCTTACCTCTCCTTCACTTATCGATACTTGGATTGGGATGGTCGAGTTGTTTACGGTTAAGTATGAGTGTAGCATTCCACTAGTCCACTAGTAGCCTAGTACACTGTTTGCATGATGTCTAAATAAAATGCAATGAAAAATCAAAGCAGTGGTCTCGTTTGGGTTAACTATTCAGTTGTACTCTGCAACTCGTGAGATCACATGAAGGATTTAAATTAGTACGGAGTAGTAGAGACGTGTACTTTACAAATAGACGCAACTACTGATTATCCAAATCTCATGTTTTCGCTAAAGGGCAAAGGAATTCCATCAAACTTTCAAATGAGTCATGAGCTATATCTGCACAAAGAAAACTGATCACAAAATTGCTAACCGATTGCCACTTGTTCTCGGTAATCACGGTGATTATCATCACCTTATCAAACTACAAGAAAATCGTCTCCCAAAATAGCACACAGGGTCAACCTCCACGGTTGACCCACAATTACACCTCTCTCTAATTTACAATACCAGTCAAACTACACCAAAACACTAATCAAAACTCGCGGCTTCGGGCCGCCGAATCCGAGCTCAGATCAGCGCAGCTGGTCCCCTTCTCCGGCAACGACGAGCTAAACCCTAGCATCCCACTCCTCAGATCAAACTCCACCAAAACATCCTCCAACTGATGAGCCCCAATCACAATCTCCCCCTCCTCCAAATCCGACCGTCCATCCACAACCCCCAAACACATCACACCGTCCGCCACCTCCACCATCGAATTCCGGCCGTTGATCCTCCACCTCACCATCTCACTCTGAAGCACAAGATCAACCACAGGCACCGCTCCCGTACTCCCGCCCGCAGCGTAGCAGACCCCAAACGGCGCGCGCGTCTCCACACGCGTCAAGTTCAGCGCGTCGCCGGCCATCTCAAAGGCCGTTAGAAACGTCTTGTAGAAGCCGCTCCCCATTCTGGTCAACGGGTCAACGGTGCTGAGTCTGGCCCGGAAACTCGACCCCTTGAGCTTCTTGTTGCTGATCTCGACCGACTTGACCCGGACGTAGTACTCGTCCGACGAGCCCGACCCGGACTCCAGAAGGGGTGTGTAAGCCATTGATTTGGCGATCTCGGAGAGACTCTCCGGCGATTTTCCGGCGAGGATCATTCCGTTCTTTCCGGTCTTCCCCGGTAAGCAGAGGGAGAATTTTCCGGGGAGGTTGAATTGGTGGATGAGTTGAGAGAGCGGGGAGATTCGGCTGGCTCGTCCGAGGCCGAAGACTCCCCTGGCCCCGTTTGGGAGGCCGTGGGCGAGGAATTTGGGGGCGGTGATGAAGAGGAAGTCGTCAACGGGTTTAATTAGGGCGAGTTGACTCGGCAGGGAGAGCGAGACGAGTTCGCCCCTTCCGGAGAGTTTCGAGATAGGGTTTCGCGATTGGACGGTGCAGGTGGTTGTCGACGGCGGGGAGGGTTGGGAGGAGTCGCCGGCGGTGGAGCAGGGGATTGAGAGCGACGGGATCGGAGTTCCGGAGAAGGAATCGACGAGCCAGAGAGATGGGCTTGAGAGATCTAGGAGGAGGGATACGGGTTCGGATCCGAGGCGGATCCGGGTTAGGAATTGGTTTGAGAGGGGGTGTTTGGAGATTGGGATTTGGAGGGAGAGGGAGACGTGGAAGGTGGTAAAGAGAAAGAGGAGGATTAGGAGATAAGAGGACGCCATTGTTGGATTGGAGAGGAAGAAAGAAAAGGGTTTGTGGAGGTTGGAGAAGAAGAAGTGGGGATTTGGGGGCGTTAAAAACGTTTTTATCCGTAAAGGAAAAAGGGCGTTTGTGGGACGCCGCGAATATGATAAGGGAATAAACCAAACTGACGGCGTTAGTTTTGGGCCGTTTAAGTAACGGAATGCGGAAATGATACGGATATACGATAAGCACAAAGTAGTTGGCTGACTGGATCCAACCTTGGCTGGGTCCCACACTCGCCCCCGCCATACTTTTCTCTTTTGTATCTTCGTTTTATCGAAATATCTTTAATTTCTTTATTCTTATCTCATTTGTCGGTAATTCTTCGCCTAAAAATCATAATTTAACCATCTATCGTATAATTACATGGATTATTCCTACTATTATCAATTCGTTCTAAAATGGTAGTCATGTACTTATGTGTTAGGTTCGTTCGATTCGTATACACACGACAATTGGTCCCTCCATCATCATCATCAGAATTCGGACCACCGGATTTCGACATCATTGGTTAGAAAAACTATAATAAGGGTTTATTTAATTCAAGATAATAGTCGCTTTTAAAGAAAAACTGAACTGATCGCTTAACAATGTTTTTTTTTCTCGTCCTTCAAAACCAAAAACAATGTTTTTATAAAGAGAGTGGTTTGGTCCAACGATTTTTAAAGATTATGTTATTGACTTGGTAGTCAATTAGGAAAATAAATCAATATTAAGCGGTTCTTAGAGGTGTTATAGGGACGCTAATTATAAAAAAAATGGCAATCTATAGGACGCCTATTTGAATAATTTATTTATTTATCTTAGATAAGTGAATTGGACATGTGTTTCATAACTAGGCGTGTCTCCTATTCAGTGATAACGACACGTAGTATGACAATTCTTTTTTTTTTTGAGACAAAGTATGACAATCTTTTTTTGAATAATACAATTAGGTATTGCCGTATTGATGATATTTTGGGGCTTTGCTCTTTAGGATGAAACTGAGGGAGCCAAGGTTGCCAACGGCGCACGTAGATAGAGGATGAGAACATGAGTGATGAGTCAGAAGCAAGTAAGCAATTTGATAATGAATTGTTCATATCAAACTTCTGAAATGTGGATAACGTTCATCACACCCATATCACCGACTACTAATCTTATTGATACTTTTAATTCCTAATTAAATTAGATGGCACAAAAGTCTTAACCTTTGACGTACAATTTGTTTTAATCAAATTGCGTTTTCGTTGATATTTGGTAACTTTTGGCAAACGACAAAGTGTTGATAACTAATACGCAAGTTCAAAGGCCTACCAATGTTGATCTTGCCTTGTAGTTGGCTAGATTAAATCAGGCAGTTTCGTTCCGTGTTCAAAGCAATAGGTTGTGGCGTTAACCAACTCATGTTGGGTCACTAGTAAAAAGCCCATGGTAGTATAAAGAGATCGTCAGTTCGATCCTCGGGATTGGCAACTTGGGGCATAGCAGAAAAGTCATCAGCTATAATGTGGTCTCTTGGGATTAATGGGTTCGCTCCAGTGCCCAGTACATACCCACGAGAATTCCTAAAAAATAGTTTGTGGCGTTGTAATGGGGAGACTTTTAGCAATGCGGATCTTCTGGTCTGATCACATGATCCTTCTTTGTGGTTCATTTATTCTAATTGGTCTACGTCACTTTTTAAAATAAAATAAAGTAAAATCAAAATTTTGTTGTTTAATTTTAGAATCATTTTAACCAATTAGAAAAAAAAATGACCAGTAAAATGCATCATGGAAGGGACCAGAAGATCTGCGTTAAAGTTTTACTTGTAGTTGTCACCTTTATATAGGTGCCAACGGAACAAGTTAAGCCATTACCAACACCATTTTACTACAAGACAACTGTGAGCATTGTTAAGTTGTAAGGCATTAATGAAAAGGTTTTTGCCATTGTGACTTTGCATGTTCGATTGTGCAAGTTATATATTTTTAAGTTTATTATATCAGCATATCATATCAAATCAAACTCTTCTTTTTACTCTTCAAGTCTTTACACCGGTCGGTGGTATACTGATAAATGGGCTCTATAGAAGACTTGGGCCATATTTGGGCTGATATATTGGGCTTGAATGAATTTCGGAGCCCACATGAAAAAATGAAGTCACACAATGAAAAAAATGAGCCTACATGAATTACTAAGTCCATGCATCAAAGGAAAACATAGCTATCTGAAAAAACTTATGCCTCTTCTGTATCAAACGTTTTAAAATCGTGATCTCTGACACAGTGCATTTAAAAATATGTAATGAAAGATAATGACTTTATGCCTACAATCCGAACATGTTGGTCTAAATGCCCAAAGAAAGTGTCCACTTTAAGGGCTTCTTTTCTTTTTCCTTTTACACTTCCAATTAGTTGTCTACTCATAAGACTATCCCTTTATGGCTTCCACTTAGATGTCTACCCATAGACTAGCCCATACGCCCATTTATGAGATTTTTTTTAATTTGATTGGGTAAGGATTAGGATCGATAAAAGTACTCTTTGAACTCATCTAAATTATTGTTTATAAAATTTGAAACGATAATCTTGGAATATTATTCCAATAATTTAACTTCCGATGTCTTGAGGAATAACATCGAGATAATTACCAACAGTACGGTACCAACATTAATATTATCACTTCAAAGACGTTATAGAGTAATTTTTGAATACAATATTGGAATTAATTTGTGATATGCCTACAATAGGCCAACCAGCCAAACAAAAAAAAATTGTAAGTGAATATTCTGGTATTACGTCACGTCAATTGTAGTAAGACTGGAAATTGCAGTGTGTTTTGGATTCGGCGAAGACGTACGAGAAGATTAATTTGTCTCCAAATGAAGCCAGCAAAGCAATGGCCGTGGTCAAAATAATGTAACGGTGTCTGTGTCAGACAGGTCACGAGTTTTTTGTTCCCACGGTTTTGATTCTCCGCACAATATTATCCAAAAAAAAACAGAGAAGCATTATTATGGGCCACTCTCTTAAATGGGCCCTCTCATTTCCAATCAGTTTCGGCCCATCCATTTCCAGCTCCTTTAGTCTTCTTATCCCTTCCCATTAAATCATAAAAATTTTACTCGCACCGGGCATATTTACTATGTAGTCCAAGCCTATCGGCTGACCTGGTGAGGGTTTCCGTGAATGGTAACGAGATCGATACTCGATACAACGAAGGAGTCGTAGGGATCGGGTCCGATTTCGATGAGTTTGTATAGGATTAAGAACTGCTTTACGAATGAATTCAAGCGACTTTGATTAGTGTATATGCAAACTTTAAGGTTTAGCTAGTGTGGTTTTGGAGCTTGAATCATAACAAATAGAGGTTCTGAAACTTAAAATCTTAGGTTTCGTTCGGCACTAGCGGAATAAGTAGTGCGGAATCCTCCAAAAATAGCATCGTTATAAGTTATAACCAGTGACGGGCAGGGGTTAGTGGGGGCACGTGCCCCTACTCCCGTCCGGGTTTTAATTTATTATTTTTATTTTAAATATTTTTTAAATAAAATATACAATTACACAAATGTAAATTAGTTACATAAAAGTTAATAGTCTAGTTGGTTTAGTTTAAATTTTAGGATGTCTAGTGTTCAAGTCAAGTCTATGTATTCTATCTCTATCATGTTACTAATATAACTTTAAAAGATATGCTATAAATTAAAGACTATTTTAACAAATTGTAAAATTTATAAGAATTAACATACGATATAATTATCATCGACCGACGACAATTTAACGTAGGCCGACAATTATAAGTTGTGCTCCCACTCTCGTAAAACTCTGCGTCCGTCACTGCTTATACCCCCAAGGAGACTGGATTTCGCAAGTGTTTTTCTTCTTCTGTTCTATGCTACATGTCCAGCTGAACAGAGCCTTAATCTCGTAGCTAATCAGTGATGGGCACGATCAAGTAGTTCATTCATGTGGCATTACTAGGATCGAGTCAAGAACCCTAATTAGTAAGGCATATTTGGTCCTGTCTCATAATCGTATGCTACAAGAATAAATTATAAAAATATAGGACAATAATAGAAGGGATAATATATATACACATACAAACAGCCAATTAGTTTCCTTTGGTAAGGTTATAATACTAATATTTTTGGTAAATTGAACAAGCATGAGCAGCACGTGAAATTACATGTAAATATTCCTTACACATTTGTGCGTTGAAATTCGGAAGCCTCATCTTCCAAGTTTGTCTAATTCTGCTTAATCTAATCAATTAGCATATTAATTAATGCTACGAATGCCCATCTTTCCACTTGATCTATTGACTTCTTCACTTCAAGTCCAACAGTAGCATGTGTTGAAATTATTGAATATAATTATGCTTATACTATGCTCTATCCGTAATATCATACCTAGTCCCCGCTGAATGTACGTATATGGTCCATTAGTTTAGGTATTTGTTATTCTAAGTTAATTGTTTTTAAAAGAGTACTAACTCGGAATACTAAACAAATTTTAAAATCCAAGAGGTCATTAAAATAGTAGTCGTGAATGCCTACGAATACATAAGCAACACTTGGCAAGCAGAATAGATTCAGGGTTGTACAAATCTTCGTCTACGACGACGAGTAACAAGTTGTCCCACCATGCTGTTTACAAATGAAAAATTAACGTTACTCTATCGAAATCAAGGATTTTTAGATGTATCAGAACGCTAATGTGAATCTAAGTTGATTTTTGTTGCATTGCTAGAGATCATCTATAGAAAAAAAAAGAGTAGCAATTAGCCAATTACCTATGGGTTAATTAGTTTAATTACATATCCTGATCGTTGAATATATATGCATGTTCTAGTGCCATCAACATCATGCACACTCTCACTCTTTGCCCACGACAAGTTTTACAGTTGGTCATTTATCGAGAGGAATTTCGTACCAATTGAGCAATGGCTTTAGCATTTAATTGATCGATTATCACAACAGTACATTATAGTTGTAACTTGTAATAGATGCAATATGCAGGCTGATTTTGCCACATGCATGTCGTAAATAATCCAAACAATTACAGAATACTCCCTCCGTCCCTATATGTATGTCCATAAAGCACAATTTCGCGTAAATTAAGAAAATGTGTAAGAGGTATTTGGTGGAGTAATATGAGTGGTTGAAATGAAGAAAGTGAAGATGGGTTAAGATTAAAAAATGGGCCAAAATAGAGGTTGAGAAATTTAACTCAAAAAAATTAATCCAAATATACCTTAAATGGGTGTTTTCTTAATGGAAAAAATTCAATAAGTATGAATATTAAAAAAAAATATTGAAATATTGTTTATTTTTGGGTTTATGAGAGCTTATTTGTAATGTATTTGATGGAGATGATTGGATGGAGAGAGAAATGGGGAAGAAAAGTAAGTAAAAAGTAGAATGTATAAGGGTAAAAGTGTAAAAAAATAGTGATATAAATGAAAAGAATAGAATTATGGACAAACATTCCGGGACGACGAAAACGGAAAGATGGACAAACATAAAGGGAGGGAGGTAGTAATACGGAGTAGTAATAATATCACTGCATGCATTTTATTTTATTCAAGATGTTACATCTTGTTATAACACAACTTTTTTTTGTCACTCTTTACCATTTACCTCTGTTATTTTAATTTACTCCAACTCTAGTACGTACATATATAAAGTGGATGTGATGTTATATCGTGGGAGCCATGATTGCACCAGGTCAAATCACATCAAATCGTACGGACCGATACTCTCAAAATTTGATATGGTTAGAGGGTTTTAATCCGGAGCCGAGGATAATGGCGATTGATTAGTTTAATTAACAATAACACTAGTAGTAGTAATCAGTCATACATAATTGATTAACTGGCTTAAGATTCAAGTAATGTCCTCTTTACTTCAAACCCACACATACCCACGTAACGACTTGTAACCTTTCATTTTTTTTTAAGCCTTATTAATTACAGTATAATATGCTGAATTTATCATTTTTAAAAGCAATAATCAGCGTTACTATAATAAACGAAACAAAGTATAGAAATAAAAAGGGAAGGATAAATGAGAAGGGTTAAAACGGGAAAGAAAGTACTGAGAAGACTGCAAAGTTGTGACGAGACTAGACATGTGCGATAGAGAGAGATTTCAATTCAGTGTCTAAATTTACGGACGGCTACTAAGCCATCCTTTGGGACCTACCTCAGTGGCTCAGTTTTTTACTTTTACCCTTTTCACCTTGTACCCTATTTTCACCATTTTAACTGCGAGCATGATGTACTCATTTATGGTTGCAATTTAGGATGTTACAGAAAAAGCCCGTCAAAGAAGCTGCCCTATTCAAGTATTCAATTATTCTTCATCATCATCATATGTTGGCAATATTTAGAAATAGTTGCCTTGCATTTTGCTATTCCAAAAGTGTTATATTGTGCAAAATCAATCTTAAGAGGTGAGATTTAAGATTTGTCAAAATTTTGACATTGTTGAAGGATATATATTTTCTTGAGCTACGAACATCGTACATTGTTGTTTGTTTTAAGACGTGAAAATTGGCTCCCATTTGTCAAAACACCAAGTTCCGATTAGCATCAAAATCGAGGGTAATACCAAATTTACAGCTTCAAAAAAACACTATTAATAGTACTATACAAAGAGTCAAATGTAGTACAATTAAACAAGACAAAGGCAGACGTGACCATGTTGTTAATATTATTCAAGATAAATAAACACTTTTAAACTCAAAAGAAATGGTAAAAATCCACTAGCAAGGGAGTAAGTAACGGGGGAGCAAGGAATTGTACCGCACACTTGTGAACGAATATCGGATCTCGAGCTCCCTTCCACATTAATGGTTTTGTTCCCCGCTCTTTCCACCGTCAGATCGCCAATTAATCTCAGATCTGGATCGTACATTTTCTTATCCATTCCTCAAAATTATTGGAGTATTGTAATTAGATTAGACCTTTGTAGTTAACAATGCAAAGTCAATTTCAATCTTTATTAAAGTAAATGGCAAGTGAACGGGAGTTAGAGAAATTACCTCTCGTTGGAATTCTATCTCACGTCCAAAATCATAATTTAAATGGTCTATTATATAAGTATATGAGATATTCTTCCTATTGTCCACATAGGCTTGTCAATTGGTTTTATGATTAAATCTCGTGGGCTTATGTGGCGCACAATGGTCATCCCTTCCGTTATCGAGCTTAAGTCCTATTTGGGCATATGGTCGTCCCCTCCGTCATTATCCGTCCAATATCGGCCCATCGGTTTTCAACATGGTATCAGAGTCTTGTTCGGTCATGGGTCTCCTGAGTCTTGATCGGGTCGGGCCAGGTTATCCCCACCCATTATTGTCTTATTGTTTTATCGTGTCAATTGGGTCAGAGCAGTTGCCACTTGAGGGGGCGTGTTGGGAACTCTATCCCACGACATATAAATACATGTGTTATTCCTCATATTGTCAATTGGCATGGACTTATGTGGTTAGGTCCATTCGCGCACGACGGTTGCCCCTCCATTATCATCTGTCCGGTAACGACCCACCGGATTTCGACACATCTCTTCCATGTGACGATCTCGACATTTACTCACCTGATTAAAATACCCGAAAGTTAAAGATGATCATCTTTTCTAATATTACGGTTAGTTCATTCATTTTGAATCAATGCACATCGACCATTTACGACAATATTTAAAAGTAGAACTAAGCATCGTATAAACCAAATCGAAATTGTCTAAGCTGATTCGTTTAGCTAAAACATTAATGTACATTTAACGTTCTAAATCGACTCATAATCAGCCCTGTTCGAAACCATCACATACTTCGTCGAAATCATTCGACGCTAAGATGATCAAGTGTGTGATTATCTCAATTTTCCGTCAATCAAACACTTCACACGGAAATGGAACGCCTTGTTTACAAAACCGCATGGGAATTTTTATAAGTTTTGGAGGGAAAAACAAAAGGAAGAAGGTGGGGCCCAGGCAGGGAAATGATGGATATGATGGAGGGGAGCAGAAAAGAACCAAAACAAGGTATACCGTTGAGATTGGAGAATGAAAGATTGAAAGCGTAGGCCTGCACACACCCGATCGTAGCGCCCCTGTATTGGAGAGCGAGTGGGACCCACCGACATCAATGAGTATGACTGTAGTCTGTAGTCATTGAGTGAGTGAGGGTGCAGGAACACCCGCGTGACCACTATGATTACGCCCATCATCCATCTTACACACACACACTCACCATCATATTAAGGGTCCGTTCTATAGGATCGAAACAACGATATTAGTATTACAACTTTCATGTTATAGTACGGAGTTATTTTTCCTATCAAACACTACAATTCTAAGGGATGAGTTTGTTAGAAACATTAAAAACCAAAAAATAAAAATTAGCGATTAGCGGGTTTTACCGTTTTTAACTGGCTATCGAAGAGCTCCTATTAATGTTTTATTAGGAGTCTTACACTCTTACGAAATAGACCTTTATATTCACAATTAATCATAAAATAAATAAAGTTTTTATCTTGTTTTGAAAATAAATCCAATATATTCCCGTAAATATAGGTGAAATTAATCATGAGATTTTTCTTTTGTTATATTTATATAGAAAGTACCGAACCAGAAATTAAATTCCATATAGACCCAATTTAACTTAATTCTAACTTGCTTATTACTGAATTTCTCTTATAATTTCAATTAGCGGTTTTTTGAGCCATTCCAAAAATACAATGTTCAAAATTTTAAGATCTTTTCTTCTTACCTCTTCTCTGGTGTGTCATAGTTAAAATATCTTAAAAAATATCCTATTTTAGAAATTAAACTAGTATCAGTCCCCGTTTCTTGAAGATATAATTTTGATGTAACTAAAAATTTATTTTAAAATTTATATGATGTTATTCAAAAGAATAGTTTGATAATAAATCTTGTATTTTATAATTTAATTCGATTCTTATGAGATATATTTTAATGATATATTATTTCTATTATATTATATTCTTTTAACTGAACAGAGTATATAACTTTTAAAATGGAAATTTGTATGTAAAAAAGATTTTTAGAAAAATTATGTATAAAATTAAAGTCCACTTTTTTTTTGAAAAAAAATTACAAAAGGAAATCAATTGATAAGAACATTTCTAATGTGGAGTATATAATGAAATCATTAATCAATTAAATTGTTTTAATAAAAATGGGTGATGCGGTCCAGTAAGAAGGTGACACGTGTCGGACTATATATTATTTTTAACCTCCAATTCAGCATATAATTATGATAATTATTTGATATTTCCTTCTAAATTAAATTAAGTGATGTAGTAAGTGTAAAATAAATTAAAGCGACAAATCAATTCATAAAGATAAACATGACCAGAATGATTTCCTTGTTATAAATGTCCATGCATGCATTTTGGCCTTCGTTTGTGTTTCAAGTTTGGATAAACATGAACAGTATATATATATATATTATGATTAGACAGGACGCATTACTTAGGATTATAATGTCAACGTCGTTGGATCATTATAAACTTTGATGTAACGCCGTTAATGCTGGGAAGCCCATATTTATAATGTTTTTTTTCTTTTGGCAGGAAGCCAAATTCAATGGGCACTGGTTAGGTAACTAGTTTGTCAACATTTTCATTTTTTGTGAATTTCTTCTATTTTTTATGGCTATAAAGTTGTGCTACTAAAAATATGCAGTCATATCGATAGACTGTGCTATTATAATTCATTATGAAAGTTTAAAGATTCAAGGGTCCTCAAAGGAACAAACTATATAGCACACATGTAACGTATCACATGTATTCTACACGTACTTGTGATCAATGTATATAGCACAAAGCATATATATATTCACGTTTATAATTAATAGCGTTATACTTACACGTACACTATAGAGTCACAAGACATTAGTCTGATACGTTAGCTTATACTCCGTATTTAGTAATATTGCCTCAAATCAGGCAATACATACAATAAACTAATTACAATTACCGGGCATGTTATATGGTTTTGCGAGATTATCACACAAGGAACTAGAGACGCCTTAAGCCCTTAAGAGTGATAATGACAATATTTACATCTTAATTAGCATGCATGTAAAATTGTAAGGAACCTACTTAAGTAAAATTATCGGTATAGTCATTATGTGCAAATAATCATATATATGTATATATTTTACAAGTAATTTTAACCTTGTGTAATTTTATGTTTATACTATAGTTGATTTAAGCGAGATAATATGTGATTAGTTGGGTGGCTCATTATCATCGAACTACTCTTATTAAATACTTAATATTATCAATAAGATTAGAAAATTAGGAATTAAAAAAAAGCGCCAAATTTCCTAATTGGTTGAAACCCACTATTCTAAAAGGACAAAACCCCATTGAACAAAGGGGGAAAAGCATTTGCATTACTCTTAAAGACCTAATTTTCTTCACTAATTCGGCGGGACTAATCAAGAACAATCAAATTAGATGATTAACATCCAATTAATTCAAATACCTAACGTTCATAAAGTGGGAGTGGGTCCCAAATTATATTCCTCTAGGTTGGTGAATGGTGAGAGGCTCACTGATCACATACCCCACCATCATTTTTTAAAAAAAGAAGGAGAAAATAAAAACAAAACAATGATGTCCAATTGCCCATGATATTGAGGAGACTGAGGAGTGCGTAGCGACTAGTGAATGTCACTTTCATTATAATAACTCATATTACTTGCACTAAATTTTGCAATGTCCAACTTACAAATCTTTAATAAATGCATACTTACACCAAATTGCATTAACTTTTGCCAACATTTATACATGATCTCAATTCAAGGCTTATGTCTCACCAACTCCATAGTTAATGGTATATAGAGCATGCCTTGAGTGAATTCCCCCCTGGTTTGAATTTGTTCCGGGTTCTCCGTTATCGCGGCAAATTGTTTTTCCGAGCGAGAACATCAAGTAAAGATCGCAGCACAGTCGTTGAATACGACACAATACAAGGCAAACTCGGGAACGAAATGGGTAACGAGTAAGGAAGCATTGATCGCCTAACGAGCACTAATGATCATACCTAACAATCCTAACATGTATTGATATTGTAATACCTCAAAGGAGCCTCGAGATATGTATGCTTGTAAAGTAGAATATTCAAGTCACAAAACACTAGAATGTGGAGAAATTATAATATAACATTATGATATTTTTATACAAAAAAAGAGATGGGTCAGCTTCCATATGAGAGGGAAGCAAAGCAAATGGACAAAATGAGATGATGGGTTCAAGCTCTCACTCTTTTTTTTTGGCTTTAGTCCTAATTAATGCTTAAAACCTTATTTCTTTCCCATCATCAACATTACAAACACATATAAACATCTCATTATAGAAAAGTCTCATGCCACAATCCCTCACCTTCCTCATCTTCCATATGGTTCATTGCTCCATATTATAAGCTCTTTAATTTTTTGATATATCTATAACATACTTAACTCCTATGATAATTAAAGCTAGCCCTCCTGTCTTTTTCAACTTAGGCACTAAAAGAAAGGGGAAATTATAACTTAAAAACAAAGGGGAAAAGGTAAAGCTAAATTTAAGGCACCATGTATGGCTTGTCTCGGGTCAAAGAAAGCCCTTGACTGAGCCCAGCCCGGCCCGAACCGAACCGACCCGACTCACATTACACTGCAGCTGGATGTGTTCTCGTCACTGAAGTAGTTGTACGGGTCCCCGTTGGGTGGCGGTGGCCCGTACTGATATTGAGGCATGTAGCTCATCCCCGGAGGCGGTGGTGGACGAGGGTACATCATCGGTCCACCCTGAAACTGGTCGTTGCCGCCGCCTCGTTGCTGGTTCATCATCATTTGAGCCATGTATTGCTGGTAGTAAGGGTGTCCGGGCCCCATTTCCGGGCCTGGCCCGCCCGGATAGTACCCGGGCGGGCCTCCACCTCCATGGATGGAGGCCGACGCCGGCATCCCATGGACGGCCGGAATACCGCCCATCTGGGTCATCTGCATGTTTGCCATTTGGGCCATCGGCATCGGCTGGCCCATCGGACCACCACCACCCATCGGGCCTCCCGGGCCCATCGGACCGCCACCACCCATCGGGCCTCCCGGGCCCATCGGACCGCCACCACCCATTCCTCCCATGGGATGTTTCATAGCCGGATTCATTCCGCCACCAGGCCCGCCACCGCCCATGTTTTGTAACCCACTATTACCACCGCCGCCTTTCTTCCCTCCGCCGCCGCCATTTTTACCCTCCATGGGCGGCATCCCACCGCCGTTCTTCTTACCACCGCCATTATTACCCGGCATGTTACCCCCTCCACCGCCTTTTTTACCGCCCCCACCATTTTTACCATCATTTCCACCCTGAATCTGAACAGGACCACCACCACCACCACCTCCTTTCTTACCACCGCCATTATTCGGAGCGCCACCGCCACCACCGCCTCCGCCCTTACCCGGCTGCTGAGGGTTCATCATCATCTGCGGATTCGGCTTCATCATCTGAGGGTTTTGACCACCATTCATCATCATCTGAGGATTTTGACCACCATTCATCATCATCTGAGGGTTTTGACCACCGTTCATCATCATCCGAGGGTTTTGACCGTTCATCATCATCATCATCTGCTGAGGATTAAGCCCACCAGGAGGAGGTCCACCGCCACCGCCTCCGCCACCAGGCCCACCTTTTCCCATCATGTTAGGCATGCCCATAGGCGGTGGTGGCTTCATCTTGTTAGGCGGTCCTGCATCCAGCTCATCATCATCATACTCATCCTCATCGTCATCAAGCTCATCATACTCATCATCCTCATCATCCCCAAGCTCATCATCACTGAACTCCTCATCCTCTGGTGGAAGACTGAACTTGACAGACTTTGGATCCTTGCCATTGTTGTTGTTGTTGAAGCCTGCAGGTGGCATCATCTTCATGTCCTTGAATTGTGGTGGCATTTTCCCATCTTGCATCCCAGCCTTCATCTGCTGTAACATCTGCATTTGTTGTGGGTTCAGCTGTTGCATCCCACCACCACCACCACCACCGCCGCCTTTCGGCTGGTTTCCGCCACCGCCACCGCCTTTCGGCTGGTTGTTCTGTGGGTTTCCGCCGCCTCCACCGCCTTTCGGCTGGTTGTTTTGAGGGTTTCCACCCCCACCCCCACCCTTTTGGTTGTTGTTCTTGTTGTTACCACCACCACCACCACCACCTTTTTCATTGTCCAATTGCAAGTTCTTCATCTTGGCATTGAGCTCAATCTGGTTCTGTTTGTTGTTGGGAGGCTTTTGGCCACCCCAGAGCTCTGCATGCTTACCAGATTTGTTGAGCTTCTTGATAATGGTGGCTGGGTCTACAATTCCTGAGACTGTCACCTTTCCTTGCTCTGAATCTATGCTGGTCTTGTAAACACCTAACACCACAAACCAAACAACCAAAGTCTGTCAAGAACTAGTCTCAATTGAGAGATTAATCAACCCAAACATGATTCAGATAAAGATAGTATCTTTAGTGAAAAAGAACAGAACATGGGTCATGATTTCTCTCAAAGATGAACCAACAGGGCAAGTAAGGAATCAAAGATTAGTGATTTTAGAGAAGTGGGTACCATCAATTTTGTGCAAGATCTTCTTCACTTTGGATTTGCAGCCATCACAATGTATGTTCACTTTCAGAACACAAGTCTGCATGAACAAGAAATACCCATCAGTCAATACACACCCAAGACAGTAAAAAAGGAGCATGGACTGAAACACAATAGCAAAAAGATTAAAAAAATCCTGAAAGGAGAGTGTGTGAGAGAGAAATTGTTACCTGAATCTTCAAAAACTCTTCCTTACTCATACTTATTGAACACACAGAAGAACCAAATTAAGCTCAAAAACAGGGGAAGCTGTTAGCAAAAACAGGGGAAGTCTGTAGCTTGAAAGAAAGATAGATCTGAGAGAAAACCACTAAACAGAGTCGATATTCTATTTCACTTTCTTCTGAAAGACAAAAGCTTGAGGTAAAAACGCCATGAGTTTTAGGTTCTTCTTCTTCTTCCTTCTTCTCCACCTTCTCGTTTTCTCACTACCTGGGAAAGGCAAGAGAGATTAAGCCCAGAAAAAGAGAGCTAGAAACAAATTAGTGGGTAAAATGCCCTCTATTTCAGAGCAGAAAGAAATGCAGAAGGAGGAAAGCGACGCTGAATGAGAAAGAAGGAAGATGAATGAGAAAGCAGGGGAGTGGTGAGAAAGAAGAGAACAGAGGAGGAAGAAGAGAGAGCTCCAACAAGACTAACCTTTCTAAAATTTCTTATTTTGAGACTCTGTTCCCCATATGCCCCTTTTTATTTATTCATTTTTCACTGCTGCAATTAATTTTTAGTGGTTGAAATTGTGGGGTTTTTTTTAATTTCCACCCATCTTTTTCTTTTAGCCTTTTATTCTGGGGATTCGAATATTTTTAAAAATGGGCATTGTTCAGGAAATTGCACCAAAAATCCAATGAGTATATTCAGAATACTATGCAGAAATTGGAATATTGTAAAAAATGGCCTAACTTTGTGTTTTAAGTGTATAAAGTACCACCTAAAAAATGGTCTAGAAATGTTCGTAAATAGCGTGATAACACGGCTTTGTTTTTTTTGATAAGAAAAGAATCGGGTGGATCTGATAGAACCGTTACATCGGAAGACCGAAAACCATATTCATACAAATAGCATGACATGCAAGTAGGTATGTCGAGTAAAGCGCATGTAACGGTTTTCAATTCGGGACTACAGATACATACGAGCGACGAACAATGTGAGGTATCACACGCGGAGTGAACAAGGCGACAATAATCGGAACGTCAACTACGAAAAATACGCAAGATATACTCTCCTTAGGCATTAAAATGTAATCTACTAATTCTTTGAATGTTATGAATGATAATATTTCTAATTTAAGGGTAATAAATGAAAATTTTACTGCCTTGATGATTCTGTTTGAACAAAGATGTATGTAGCATGTGACAGGGCCCAGCTGAGGTGATAATGATAATCTTGCTTTGAAGGTTTGTGGTGTTGGATTTAGGGTTTTCTGCACTTTTTTTTCACTCAAAACACAACTGTTGTTGTTGTTTGGCATTTTGCCCTGAAATCCTGTGTAATGTGTTTTCTGCAACTCCTCCTCTGTGTTTTGTTTTTCTCTTTTTCTGTGGGCATTCAACACGCAAAAATATCATCAATTATAACGTCGGTTACACTTACACCTTGCAACAATATCAGAAAAAGGCAAGAAAAGGAATCCACTACAAATAATTATTCTTCTTATTTTTTTTTACTTTTTCTTTAATTTCTTTGGCAATAGATCAAACCCAAATTGATCAACAATTCAATGTTGTTCGAGAGTGGAATATAATCCATAACACCATTGTTTCATTACCCGAGATTAGTTCCATCTTTCATTAGTTCAACCATACCACGAGAGTTTAAATATAATATCATTTTACAAAAATAAAGGATAATTTCTGAAGATTTTGAGAGTATGAGATAATACTTTCGTCACGTGTGTTTCAATAAGAAAGACATTCAAACACGATAAAATTATTCCAATCTTTCGTAACGCTCTAACGGCTTCTAATTATGAAAATAAGGAAGGGTACTTTAGTATATATGATAAATAAGATCTCTTTATTTTTTATCGTTTGATCTGTTTATATTCAACTAGGTTGTCTTTTTTTGTCGAACTAATGTTTGTCGTTTTTCAAAAAATTATTTTCAATTATCTATTAAAAAATAGAAAGTAGATATTCTCAAACCATGTAACAACCTCTAGTTATGAACACCGGGAGAGTTATTTTAGTCCATTTGATAAATAAGATTTCTTTTATTTTGGCCATTTAATTTGTTTACATCAGATGTCATTTTTGTCGAACTATTTAATTTTTAGCGAATCACTTTTGATGACTATTCAGTTGTTCGTTATAAAACATATAGAATAGTCTTTTCTATTTTAGTTGGTAGACTAGTCATATAGACTAGTCATTTTCATATCACAACTTAAAAAATGAAAAACCTATTTTTAGTATGTTTGATAAATAAATTATTTCTACCAAAGAAAAAATAAAGTTGTTTTATTTTCAACGGTTTGTATGTTCAAATTCAACTAGATTATTTAGTTTGTCAAACGAATATTCGGATTGTATTTAATGACTACTCAGTTGTTTTGTTAATTAGACAGATTATTTTCAGATAATTTCTTTCAATGACAAAAACTAGAAGAGCTATTATAGTATGCCTGATGAATAAAATTGTTTTTTTTAGTCTGGTTTAATTCAACTATTTTCACCAAATAAACGTCTGTTGTTTTTCGACGAATATCGTTTCCAACGACTATTTAGTTATTTGTTAGTAAACATACAAAGTACTCCGTAACATTTTTTCTCTTTAAGTCACAAGTAAAGTCTCATTCTAATACTAAAATTTTCACAAGACATCATATAATGAATAACTTTGCAAAACGAATATGATTCCTTTATCTATAAATCATCCTATTTTTTGACCCCCCAAAAAAGATCCTTCTTATAAGTTATAATATATTATTCAACATTCAACATAAAGTATTGTAGATGCTTGAGTTGCCACATTATATTCGCATACAACGTTATAGACTTATAGTTCTATTCCTATATCATACTGGATGATGTAATACACCTCCAAAACAAATTAGATGATGCAATAGTACTGTTGATTTATACCACATTTGATGTCATGTAATTGTGACATCAAAATGTGAACTCATCATGATCAAGAAAAATGGTAAATGTTCATTATATATATTCAACCTAAGAAAATTTCTTATGAGTAACTCCACCGACTCCGGCGAGTATGATTTTTACATCGGAAATTTCACGTGGTACCCTTTAGCTTAAGACAATTTCGCATGGTACCCAACTAGTTTAGAATTTTCACATGGTGCCCCTCACATTTGAACAAATTTTGCCCCATGCTCTCTTGAAAGTTAAAACTTGTTTTTCATTTGTTTTTGTTTTTTGGATAAGAACATAAAATTTGGTTTTAAAATAATGTTAAGTCTTTACTCTTTCTTATCAATTGTATTTTCTAATGATAATTATGTCTTTTTTGTTATCATTATTCTAATTGAAAGTTTATTTATTTTTTTGTTTATGTTTTTGGATAAAAACATAAATTTTGCTTTAAAATAATGATTACTTTTCACTCTTTCTTATCAACTCTTCTCTTCAAAATTTTGCTTTTAAAATAATTATAAAAACATAATGATAACTTTTCACTCTTTTTTGTTATAAAATAATGATAATTTATTTTTATTATTTTTGTTTTACGATAAATACATAAATTTTGGTTTTAAAATAATGATAACTTTTCACTTTTTTTTGTTATAAAATAATGATTATTTTTTTTTAATTTGTTTTTGGATAAAAACATAAACTTTGGTTTTAAAAATAATGATAAAATCATAATTATAACTTTTACCTACTTTTTGTTTTAAAATAATGATTGTTCTATTTTATTTTTTGTTTTTGGATAAAAAATAAATTTTTATATGTTTTTATCCAAAAAAACAAAATTTAACTTTAATTAACAAGATGGGCATGAGGCAAAATTTGTTTAAATGTGAGGGGCACCACACAAAAATTTAAAACTGGTTGGGTACCATGCGAAATTGTCTTAAGCTAAAGGATACCACGTGAAATTTCCGTTTTTACATTATAAAGCATTAATTAATTGGGTTGACTCTTTTTGGTCAAGCATTAAGTGAGTTGATTGCAATAAGATTGGTGCAAGTTAATACGGAGTAACACTTAATACAAAGTTTGTATTTGGACAATTCCATTAACTACACGAACATTGTACTACACCAAAATATATAATGACAGCCAATTTTCACCGTTTAAAAGAGTTGAAATTCAGAAGAAAGGGTAAAAGATTAATGAGAACAAAAGAGGCAGAGATGGCAGAGAAGTCAAAGATCACAAATGACTTGTGTGTTTCAATAAAATTATTTGATGCTGTTTTTCTCTGTCAAATCCAAAAATCATGTTTGTCTACCTCTAAAGTTTAAATGGCGAATCGTTCACGGTTAAACATTGCTCTTTATTTTTCATCTTCTACCTTTTATTTTCACCTCCAAATCTTCATGTTGTCAACGAAGACAAGACCTTCATTTTTCTTAAAGATGTGTCCACTATGAAAAATAAACAAAAATGCCTTTTCACTAGCTATAATAAGTATAAGACTAACTATCCTTACAAATTATCAATAGTCAATCTTATTGCTTTCACAGTTCGTATGCGCCTTTTTAATGATTCCATCGATGGGTTTAAACGGCTTATATGTATTATAGATACAATTCATAAATATATTTCTCATCTGACATATTCTAATATCGAAAATACTTTCATATTTGTTATTATTTAATCGTAGATATTAATAATATTAAAGTGATAATTTGATACCTTCGATAGACATATCAAAAATATAGTATCACTCGTATCGGTATCTATATACATAATATCTCACGTGCATATATGTACTTTGTATCCTTGATATCGATATAAAATGAGCCTTCGATTTTTTTACCTATATATATGCGCTTTCATCATACTTACTTGTACAATTGTACATAACATGTAGATTTTTCAGTTACTAATCACATTTATATTCTTCTAACCACATATATATATTCTACCAAACATATAACTTCATGAAAATTTAATGGATAGAGCGACTCTATATAATATAAGTACATCTTTGCAATTTAACAATAAGAAACATTGAAGATACTTAGCTACTCTAAGATACATGTTTAGAGATGACACCTTCCATTGTATTATGCTGCCATTTCTTAGACACAAGGTAATGGTCCGAGATCCCTCCCCTGACATGTTTTATCTAAAAGAATATCTCTTCAAAATTAAAAAAAAAAAAATTGTTCAAGTGGAAGATCCATAGCCATGAAGATTATAATGGGTTAAATCGATCTCTACATGAACTTTTGTCTCCATTATTTTAACGCACGTAGAAAGGATCAAAATGCAATGTCCTACGTGCAACCTAGCCATAATGCAAAAGTATAGTGCATGCATTTTGGTAACATGGCAACTTGTGACACGTACATGTTAATGTTTATATATACTATATAATTCATGAGGAGATCTCTTAAAGTAAGGTAAATACAACCGTTGATCAAATGTATGTGATGTTTGCTTATACCACCACAAATATTCCTTCAAAATAAATAAATCAATATGTATACACACATATATATAATCGTTTGATATATGGTAAACTATGATTGATGTATAAAGAGGGAATTTGGAGGGGGCCCAAAGTAAGTGTATGATAATGTATGGCTCGTCTTCAACTCATTCCTCAATCAAATGCTTCCAAATTGGTGCAATCACATGGGGAAGTTTGCAGGCGATGAATTAGTTGTCTTCTTATAAGTTAGTGGAGTAGGGGAAGATATGGAGGAATGGAAAAGCTCACCAATTCCTTAGCAACTAATAGAAATTTGAACAAACCCATTTGGATCGGAGTAAATGCATTGTCTTTCAATTCTTAGCTTATATTTTGTCAAGAGGTTTTGGATCCTATGGTCCATGCATGCATTGTTTATATAGTACGTTGTTATTATTATTATTATTGTAACTATTCCTATTGTGTGCTCTTTTCAAAGGCTAACCCTATGATGACTTTTTTCGATCTCTACACATTATGATAGCCTTGATACAAGGACAAATGACATAAAATCACTTTCTAAGATGCTCATCTTTTTCGACAAAAAAAAAAACGATGCTCATTTTTCACATACATATGGTTTAATAAAGAATTTGTAGGGAGAACTATAGTGAAATAATCTCCTTAAGTTATACGTTATAACCATTTGTGGCCCATACAACAAAATAAAGAAATCATCATAGTTTTTCAACGTGTTTGTTTGAGACAAATTTATGGTGATTATTCAAGATTTTTCTGATTAGTAGGTAATTTTATAAAGTTTATCGGCCAGAAAACCCTAAATAGAATACTGAAATCCATCTTATGTTTTCTTGACTCTTATATATGATTATTATCCTTACACTTTTAACCGCTTGATTAGATCCCGAAAGGCTTAAATAATGCGCCTTCTTAACAAAATGTAATTAATGTCATAGAGATATTTAATTAACTGCAAATACGAATAAAATGTACGTGTACTTTTTTACCTAAGCATATGATTTACGATCACTTTCAAGCTATAGCTAGTTAGTGGATCGAAGCTATGGTGTCAATGAATGTCGTGGGAATCCAATGCAAATGCAATGCACGATTGTTAGTTGCCTCGCAATTAAGTTAGAGAGGCTTCATTTCACTCTATAGTGAATACTACAGTCTACACGTGACACATCCACTTCATTTGCATGATGGGGAATTTCCATCTATCATGGGATCAATGAGCCAAGTTGATTGTCAACTTCAACTTTATAGAGTGAATTTCCATAATACCCAAAACTCAATTATGTGTACCTCTTGAAAAATATCCATGAAATGTTTTTTGGAAATATATAGAGTGAATTCTCAAAATATCCTTCAATTATGGACCAAACTGAATCGTATATAGCTCTTGAAAAATATCCACGAAATGTCTTCGGAAATTTAGTCAAGTGGCCGGTCAACCTCCAAAACAGTATTTAAAAAATTTCACTTCGTTTTTTTAATAGTAATTACATTAGATAAAAGAAAAAGACCCATGAAATAATAGTAGAACATTGCAATTGCCATATATTTAACTTTCATATGGTGGAGTATGGATATAAGTAGATGACCTTTAATTCAAGATGAATAAGTGACATAACTAGGGCATCATAATATATGTAGGTACATTTTTCTTCACCTAAAGCTTCTTCTCATTTTTTAAGTATATTTTTTCCCCTTCAATTTGCTATTTTAAACTTCTTTTTTGTTGAGAAGCAAAAAGAAATGTTCCTTCTCCCCTTTATTGTTTCTTTCTCTATTTGGACCCATTACATTTATAAGTTTCAGATTATTTCAAGTTACACATTCCATTATTTTTGTGAGGGCCGGAGATGATCCAACCAAAGAGAATAAAACAATTCTCAGTCATTCATGATAAATTTAATATATAGGCCTTTCCGAGGAGTTAAGACCATAGTGCATTACTATAAAACTATGTTTTAGAAACTCGCATGTGGTGATATCATATTCATCAAATTCCCAAGCTTAGAAATCAATTCTTATTTATAGTAGGTAATACTATAGCCCTAGCAATCAAATAAATCCAATAGAAAAGGATAATGGTAATTCGATTTTTTTTGTTGTATTGTTTTAAAGATATATTATAAACGTATTAAACCCTAAAAAAACAAATAAATCCGTGGATAAAATGATAAAAATCCTAAATTAAGTAATTATCAAATCTTTTAAATATTAACTTATTATAATAAGTTCTCAAGACATATATTAAAAAACTTGATAACAATTTGATAAGTATATTTAATTTTAATTTATTTCAACATGGGTATAAATACACTGTAGTTTTGATAACTCTTTTGAGAGGGATGGGGGGGACAAAGTAGGAGTAGCTTGTACTATAGTAGTAGGAGAATAATCATTTTTATTTTATTCAAGTTATTATACTATATAGTAGGTAAATTAAATGTATGGAGGCCAGGGCTCTTCTTTTAATTAATTCTTTGCCTATTTACTTCACCCGAAATTCAGAAGGGAAACATGTGGAAACATTAATTATGAGTTCTGACTATTTTGACTTGTATGCTACGCTCCAACCCCCATACAAAAAATTCCAGGTCCCTTTACTGAACCAAAATTTTGAATAAAATAGTACTAAAAATTACTATAGTAATACAACTTTTTTTAAGATAATTCAATTTATGTTTATTTGCAATTATAATGAATACCCATTTGGTTTCTCTAATTATTTACAAGAAAAAAGGAGTCAATTTTACCATCAATAGGATGTTGATTCAATAAACAAGTATGTTTTCAGTACACTGGAATACAATTGAAATGATTTGGACCCGTGAGATTTCTGTTTGCGATAATAATTCGAGCCCGTGATTATAGAATAGATTAATTAAAAGGGTATAATGAATAATGATTGTTTATTAGAATGCAAGTTTTAACTTGAGCAGAAAATGACCCAAAAAAGCAAAGCCAGCTTATGCAAGAGTGATCAGAGAGACCCAAATCTAGAAGCAAAGTCTTCAAGATCCATTCCCTTTCATACTGATTCTCAGAATTAAACACAACTTTTGCTGTTTTTTCAGTAAAAGAACCTAATATTCAAATTGAAAAGCCACAGAAAAGGGGAAAAAAAATATACCCAGGAAGAATTTCTGTGTTTCATGTTCTTTTTAATTCAATCTGGATCTGGGTTTTCATTTACTTGTGGTGCAAATATACTCCCAAAACGCATCGTTTGGAGGTATAAGAATGAAGAAAAAGAGGGTTGAAAAAGATGGTATGTAAAACAGTCCAATTTGCACTCTTGTTGTCTCCAAGCTTTTGACAAATTTCACAGCTTTCTGGGTTTAAGTGCATCTCTAATTTGCTTAGCAGAACAATAAAAAAAAAAAGGGCTTGATTGGCCTTTACGCCAAACACAATTTACAAAAGCACTGCCCAAAGATGTTGAAACAAGAGCATGTTCTTGAAAGGCAAAGAATTAAGGAAAAGAAAGGCATAAAAAATGCAGGGTATATTGTGATAAACAAAACCAACATTTCACCACTTGAGTTAAAAAAATACAGTAAAAATGCTGGAGTTGGTTGAACGGTCAGTCAAAAAGAGACGTATTAGGCGGTTGCTCCAATGGTTCGAGTCAGTTCAATTAAGTCAGGTTGGTATGGATGCTAACGACGTGGTTGATAAAATCTCGAAAATGGGTCATGATTACCCTATTGAATACATTCAGAATTGTCAAGAGCTTTTAGCTCTCGTCCAAAAGGATGCGCTAGAAGAATGTCCCAATTCTTAAGTGTTTCAAAAAAAAGGCAATGTATGAGAAAAATAGTGAACTTTGGATTTTGGAGGAAGAAAGTAACAGAATCAGTGATTTTCATCAAAACCATGATGTTAAATTTTGATTAATCATAATTCCAAGATCGAGACTTGTTGAGAGTATTTTTTTATTTTTATTTTTATTTTTTTTTTGAAAAGGTGAGAATTAGGAGGGCCTCCGTTCAGGGAGGTCGTCCTAGAGCATCCTTGCGGATGAGAACAAGAAGTTCTGGTTGGTTCCAAAGTGTATCATTCGAAAAACTATGGCCCATTTTAGCGATTTTATCGGCCACAGTGTTGATCAGACGACCCACGTGAGAGAATTGGACCGTCTCAAAATCTCGCAAAAGGATGAGAGAATCCGATATAATTCTCTCGATTTCCCAAGGACAAGTCCGATGGCCTTGTAGAACCTTGATGACAATTTCGTTATCACCCTCAATTTCTAACTTAGTTATGTGCTTTTCTTTTGCTGCCAGGATTCCATCGCGAAGGGCCATTGCTTCAGCCTGAAGAACTGATATTGTCCCATATTTGATAGCAGAAATCGCAATAGTCTCGCCTTCATAGTCCCTTAAGATTATTCCGCCCGTTGCATCTCCATTTTGGAGTCTCGAACCATCAAAATTGAGTTTACTAAATCCTCGTTTGGGCCTTTCCCATTTCTTCGGTCTTTTCTTCCTTGTGGCTATGGGTATGTGGGGCGATCCATTATACGCATCCTCTTCTTCTTCCCTTCTCTTGCTATCTTCCCATTGTTGAAGATGGATCTTTACGTATGACACAAGGTCCGGAATGAGATCATTCGGCGATTGTTGAAAGGCTAGTTTGTTACGCTGATGCCATATGCTCCACCAGCTAACAACTAATTCGGTAAAATCTTTTGCATTTAACTTTTGATTGAGCTCATGAAGGATGTTCCGGGGGGTTTTACTAGTAGGGTCATAATGCCTAATTTTGTGGGCTGTTGTGTTGTTTATTCGTTGTATTAGATTAAGAGTATGAGGACATTCTATTAGCAGATGGGTTGCGTCTTCCTCTAAACTATTGCATATAAGGCATCCGGCAGGGGTATGTATATGTTTCTGTTGTAGTCTAACTTCCGTGGGTAATCCATTCATATCCACTTTCCAAAGACTTGTTGAGAGTATTGATGATACACAGGATAGGCTCAATCTAATCAAAAGGTTGTTGCTTAATAAATAGAGTAAATAAAAGAACTTGGCAAAAATAAAGGTACCTGAAAAAAGTGAGGATAAGTGTCAAGAGGCTTCATGAAGAAGCTCATACTTTATGTTATTGTAATGACAATAACATCTGTCATTAATCATTGAAAGAATACTAGGGCTCACGGTTCGGTTCAAACTGAAAAATGGCACCAGCAGACGGACACAAATCCGAATCGAGCGACATATTTTTGGTCTTTATAATTAGAAGTTTAGTTTTCGATTCGGTTTGGCCTTCTTTTTAACTCATATTTTAAAAAGCATTCGGTTTCTATTTGGTTTGGTTTGACAGATGAACTACCCTAGAATGATTTGCAATTCCATATGATTTCATGCAATCATATATTGAATGCTATCAATCCATCATATCTGTTTGATCACTTTCACATGGAAAAGCCCCATGTTTGTTTCTTCTCTATTGAAGTTTGTGATTCGTAAGCTAGGACGAAAACGTCCACAGTCCACATCTTCATCGCCTTTTCAACGTCGTATGGAACAAACTTGAGCAGATATTGCTAATGAATATGTGAACACAAAAAGGTTCCTAGACATCATGATAAGTTTTGAACTACGTCCAGTTTTACAAATATGTGAACTACTACTTACTTTGCTGGTCGACCAAGCAATCTCTTGCAAAAATGGAAGGAAACAACACAAAAGTAGGATCTAGCTTACGTTGCCAGTTTGACTCCTTTATGAATCATTACATTTGAAAATGTACAATGTGGAATTAAAAAAAAAATTGTTCAAAAATGAATCTATATATACAAGATACAGTTTGTTGAAGTTGTTGGTCAAACTCAAATCAGATTGATGGTAGCAGCCAATGAAGATAAAACATTAAAGTCTCCAAAAAGTGTGGAATTGGGCATCAAGGGAAAAAGATTGGACGTCAAATGGAAGTCAAGAGTTCAATAAATTTAACAACAAACCACATACCCACAAATCACAATCACAATGAAGAAACTGGTCTGACTTTTGGACACATAAGGACCATGATATAAGCATCAACAATTCAATACAAAAATGACATGGAAAACTTGCATTTGAAATTTTTGTCTATGAAAGAACTAACCAGAACTTTGTACATAAAATATGATCTTTGAAGCCACAGCTAAGATTTTATTTTACCTGATTCATTAGTTATGATCTCAGAAGCCAAAAACTTAGTCTTTGGAACCAACATTTCAGCTTCTTGCATAAATCATGCAACTCTAAAAGTTGGGCCAGTCCATGTGCATGGTAGAGAATAGACTAGGAAACAGAGCACAGGAATTTCCTATCATCAACTCAATCTAGAATTCTAAATCAAATGATGCTCCTCAAAGCTTCAGAAAAATATACATCAGCTTCATACTAACCCATACAAGAAAAGGAGAAGTCATCACCTTGAGAGCCAAGCTATGTCTTGATTATCCGAAGAGTGTTCATGTATGTATAACTTGAGAATGCCACAAACAGCTTACGGAACCTGCACAGAGCGAATGGAAGCATAAAAAGGATGGTGAAATCAGTCTCTTCCTATGTCTTGAGGGAAAACAATGTTTGGCCCACAAACTGAAATGCTCAATAGTATGAATTGGCGTTGAGTAAAACCTACCAAACCCATTGGCTCATATGTTGTGCCATAGCACAAACACTTGTAAGCGGCTGCTCGTTTATGACAAAGCAGACGTCTCGACTTTGATGGGTCATGGCAAATAAGGTGGACAGCCAGACATCCAAAGGTCCACTATACTTGCGGAGTATGTTGGTACTGATCTGGCATGATAACAAGGTTTTTGAAATCGGTGATAAATCAGAAAGTAGATAATACGTATTCTTCCTATAATCAATGTTAAATACTCCATTCATATTACAAAGTCATCTCCATTAATAGCAGCCAAGTATTCACTGAAAGTAGCATTTGGTGACTCTACTATGATAGTTCTCTCTCAAAATTTATATGCCTTGATCTTACTAGTACTGAAATTGATATCCAAAAGCAAGTAGTGAAAGGAAATGTAAACATACTAGTTCCCATGCTTCGATTTTTCCTTGAGAATCAAGCACTAGCTTTCTGCAACAATATAGAAAAGTATTAGCTCTACATGCCATTATCATCAACTCATCAAGTATTAAGGACATGCATACCTGATATACATAAGCTTTTCATAATGACCAGGATAAAAAAATCATAAGTCCGTGATTTAATATATGAAACAGAAAGAGGATTGTTCCATTTAATATATGAAACAGAAAGAGGATTGTTCCCTCCAACTACTGAATTTCAGTCCTGTTCTGTCTAGAAGTACATGCTTATGCAGCCGAAAGAATCTTCTGAACAGTGCATAGGCATAATATACGGCATATAGCCAGTGTTCTAAAAAACGCTAGGCGGAAGCTGGGCGGTGGGATGGGGCCTAGCGCCTAGGCGGCTAGGCAGGGGCCTAGGCGGAACCTAGGCGGATTTGTATGTTATTGGAAATATAAGATTATTATTCTTATTTGGTGAGAATATAGATAAAAGAACAATCTCATCTTAATATTTATGTATAAATTGACACCTAGAGCCCCATCTAGCCTCAACTTAGACCCGCCCAGCCCGCCTAGAAGGTTGTCTAAGCCGCTTAGGGGCTCGCCTAGACCACCTAACCAACTAGCCCAGCTGCCTAAGGGCCTGCCTAGACTGCCTAACTAACTAGCCCAACCGCCTAAGGACTCGCCTATACCACCTAACCAACTAGCACAGTCGTCTAGGCACCCACCTACACCGTCTAGGTGCCCATCTAGACCACCTAGGTGCTCACTTAGCCCGCTTAGCCGCCCAGCCAACCGCCTAGGGCCTAGTCGGGACGGTGGGGCACCGCCTAGCGCCTAGGCGGGGCCTAGGCGGGCGCCTAGACCGATTTTTAGAACACTGCATATAGCAATGAACTAATACATGAAAAGTTGAGATACTTAGTCGGAATTAGATGATAAGAGTTCCATTACCTTACCCCAGCATGCACATCTCGGTGATTACAATGACCTGATACTCCATATCTATCGAAAGTAAGTACCTAATACCAAATAATTTAGATTAAATTTCTACAATAGGGCCTTAAGAAACAGAACAGATGTAGTTGGTTCGGGATTAGAGCTACAATCTTACCAAGTCAATACTATGCGAAATGACTTCTTCTTCAATAAACTTGGCGATTAAAGAGAGGTCCCATGCTTTCCCAAATCCATCCTATTATAAAACTCAAACAATGAACTCATGATAGAACCCGACAGAGTTTCAAACAGAGCAATGTGAGATGTTTCAGCATAAAACCTGTAGGTCTGGATGGTCTACAACTTTCACTTGTTGCGTGGGAACCTGCAATTGCACCAATAAAAGATGATCTGGTTTTAACTCTGATTAAATGTGACGACTGTATGGGAGAAAATGCTACAAGATCAGTTTAAAGTTCAATCATGTCTATGGAACTATATGTTGTCATTTCTCAATTTATCTTTGATGATAACTAATGCTCAAAAACAAATTCTGATCTCATTCAAGCATGCATCCAGACATAAAGAAGCAAGTAGCAACTATCAAATCGGATTTGAATGCAAAAACAATCAGACAGGTTACGCAACCTTAAGTATTACAGAAGTCTTGTGTAACTCATCACTTCTAATTTTTCCCATGCCATCTGCATTACCTGTTGTCAGGCAATCCATAGGAATTAGCATGCATACATTCAGTTCCCATAGAAAGTGCATGCATGAGTTTATACCTAAGATTCATTATTAGATACATCAAACTAGTTCAAAGAATGTTTTACAGTAGAATGCTATATCCAGAGCACACATTTTTCTACTCACTAAACCTACATCAACATCAGACATACCAGTTGACAAGCATAAGATATGAACATGATGGCCTCTTGACGTCAAGTAATTAATCGATGGAGCAAAAAACCTGCAAAACCCACAAAATCCAACCACTTTATAGCAAGCCTCCATTAGGTTAGAACAAGCTGTCAGAAAATGATGAACCATGTGTGTATCTTTTTCCTTTTCTCGACTTCACATCATTACATGTATATTCCATACCAGGGCATATAAAATCCACAGCATAGCACTCACATGGACTCATCATCAGGATGTGCAATAACCAGCAAGACATTTTTCTTCTGCTCACCTGAAGCACATGCAATAGCAGAACAAAAACAAAATAATAAAAAGTCATAAAACTTACTATAACATTGTGTTTCAGAAGTGGAATAGCACATAAATCATAATTTTGTAGAGCTCAAGGCTTTTACCAGCTAAAAGTGCAATCCAATAATTCAATAACCAGAGAAACAAACATAGATCAGACTCATTGGCAAAACTCATACTCTCCATTCTTCAGCACAAGAGAGTATTTATTTGAAACAACATCTCCAGATACTCATCATACGCTTAACTGAAAATCTGAACTAGTTACCAAATGACAGAAACTGAGCAATAATCCGCATAGAGCACATCACATGAGCATACAAACAAATAGCCCTCATTACAAATTCAAACAAGATACACTTTCGGACTCCGAGAGATGATTTCAAGTGCTCAAGTGCTAATATTAGTGTTTTTTTCTTAGCTTAACCAGCAAATATCAACTAACTGATAGCATACCTCCTTGAAGACAGGCAGCTTTGGACTGCGAAAACGATGAGCAGAAAATCTTGCAAAACGAAGCAATCCAAACCACAGAAATTGATAATACAATGGTCAGCCAATCCATAGTTACAATTCTAGCCACCAATCCAGGTTTGATCTTCAATTGAAATGCAAACGGTAGGTCCACATTTCCTATCTTTAATTTCCTAATACCTAGACCCAAATCAAAGCAAAGAGGGTTCAGATCGAAGATCATAATGAACCGAACTCGAATATCTACGGATACTCCACAATTAGAAACGTCGAATTTGTTGGTATAGATGGCAGGAATCAACTAATTATAGCAAAAAAATCCCAAGCAAACCCTAACCTGCGAAATCAAAGTCGAAGACTTAGATGGCGTTGAAATCGCCGACCAGAATCGAGTGGGTCGGAAGGTTTCGTGCTCTTCGTCGTTCGAGTAGGTGCAAATTTTGGATTGAATAGGTATAGCGGAGATTAGATGAAACGTCGTGGACAGAGCGCCAAATTCTATAAAAGCCCCCAATTAGGGGAAAAACGGCGGCAATTTTAAGAACAAGTTCAGTCTTTTGCACGTGAAAATTCTATAAAAGAATTTCAATTAAGAAACTCTTTCCTTACAATTAGAAAAAAAATGCAAAAATTAAAAAATGCATGACAAATAAGTATAATAAAAATATTTCTAAATATTGGATGATTTATGGTTAAGGTTAATAATTCTTGTACAAGAGTCGAATTTCTTTGGAGCACCTAGTTTAGCAAGAAATATAACTGGTTACATTTTTTTTATTTAATTTTTTTTTATTTAGAGTTGGTTTATTCCAAATTTAAAGAACAATTTTTCCAGTTTTTTTGGGTCAACAAATTTATTTTCCAACCTTAGCATTGTTAGCAAGGGATACTTCTGATCGAAAAAAAACTTAGCAAGGGATACACAATATAGTGTGACCCAACATTTTAATCACCCCAATTAGTTTGTGTAATTACATTTTTAGTCTATCAAATCTCCCCACAAACTTGAAAGGAACTTTCCATAAAAGTAGATTACATGTCTCCATATGACATCAAAGGTGCAAATTCAATGATCAATTCACAAGATCAGATCTATCAAACAAAATAATAGACATTAACAAAGAAGAAAAACTAGTGTTCATCATATTCTAAACATACATCCAAAACACACGAAAGAAAAAAGGAAGAGGATCAGCGCGATGATCTAGCCTTCTTCCTAACAGAAATGCACCCCCTTTGATGATCCCTATAAACCCTAATTTCCGAGCAATCCCTGAGATCTTCAAGGCTAACATATTGTTGTTTCACCATCCTCGAAAACCCGCCTCGGGTATCGTGTATTAGCACGTAAGGATGGCAAGCCTCGTCATCATAGTAGTAAACCAAGCCTCCTCGGATCGACCCGTCTTCGACACCATTTGGCATGTAAGCTTTGAATAGAGCCTTGCTCTTGAGCCTCTTTGAAGAGCCTGGCTTAAGAGTGTGGACTCTCTTCATTATTGATCCTACCCTTATTTGAAGCTCAATCGTGCTATCAGTGTGGTTATAGATCCGAGTTCCGAGTTTAAGGGAGTCATTGCCCAAGCATGTTACTAGTTTTGAAATGCTTAAACTTGGCATTTTTTTTGATGGATGGTTGTGTTTAAGGCATGGATTTTTGGGAAGAGATGTTAGTTGATTTGTGATGTTGAGAATTGTTTAGAGGGAGTGGAAAGAAGGAAGCAAGTGCTTTTAATTTATGGTGGGGATATATGGATCATGAGGTTGCTTCCTAATTACTTATTCCTTAATCGTTGTAATTTGGGACGTTGCTTTTTTGGGCTTTTTGCCTATGCAAGTATAGAATAATTTGACACATAGCTTTTAGTGGTAAACATTAGTTAGTGCCACAATCTAAGGCAACTAAGATGGGTTTAAAGGTGAAGAAATTGACCGAGACCTAGACTGACAAGGACCACCCCGCGATCCATGAACATATGCATTTCGCATATCAAAACCGTCTAGCTCCTAGGGACCGATACTAAACGTGGGGGTTGGCATGTTTGTATGTGCACGCAAAAGGTCCGACACTGGGTCCAAAATCGTTCGTCCAAAAACTAATTGGCAAACGAGAGAGTAACTCAATACCTCATGTACTAGGTATGTTTGAATCTTGAGTTCATCTTCTAGACCAACTATTGATTTGGTGCATGTTACCAAATCTGTAAAGTAATTGTGAAGGAACGTTACCAAACTAGAAGTGCCATGTGACGTTGAATCCTCTTTTGGTGCACATGGTTCTTTGAGATCGAGAATAAAACCGTATATTGGGCTGGCCTAGCACATCTCATTTCAAGATGGGCCGGGGCCAGCACATGTATTGATTTCGACATTAGACCTCTCTTCAAAGTTCAAACTTTAATAACACTAGAAGTCATTACCCGTGCTACGCACGGGTTTAAAAATTATTTTTAAGTTTTATTAATCAATTTTAATTGAAAGGTCTGTTAAATATAACTTTAAATGATAATTCAGGTCATTTTTTTTGAAGCATAACTTTAAATTAAAAAATGATCAAAGTTTAAATCATAACTCAAAGATCATAACTCTAAAAAACATATTTTAATTCCTTTTATTTATCAACTATCAATGAGATAAAAACAATTAATCTTCGGTTACTTAGTTTCATGACATATTGATGAACATTTTGGAATCTATGTTAACAATTTGGAATGACCCGTGAAATAAATATTAAATACCTTTATTTCACTAACTTTGAGAATTTTCATTCTTTATTAAGTAAGAATAAATTCATTTCTCAACTTTATCCGGGCAATGGTTTCTAAAAGTCTACGTCATATGTTTATTTACATATATATATATATCTATATATATTAGAAATATTATTATTTAATAAACACATTAAAAATTATTATTCTTAAATGTTGTACAATTGTTATTCTGTGACAATACGTACACGATAGACCTGTAACTTTGATAAAGTATATTTTTTTGGGTAGAATTTGATGAAGTATAATTAGCAATCACTAAATCTTAAAACAAAATTGAGATCCTATACCCTGGACAATAGTTCAGGTTTATTGATATACATGTGTCAATTCAAAATAAAGATCGAATTAAAAAAGGTTAAATATAAAAATATAAAGGCCGATAATCGCCAAAAAAAAAGTAAATATAAAAATGAACGGAGATGAAGAGGTTTTGTTTTAATGATTTCATAGAAGTATTTGATTTTATAAAAATACACAAAAATGTTGCTAGAGAGGTTTGAACCCCAAACCATCGGGTTATTAAAGGAAGGGTTTACCGCTATGCCATTGTGATTGATTTGATTATGATTGCATATTGTTAAATTATATAGGGAAGATTGCAATAAAAGTTAATGGAGCAATAAATGAGGACACCGCTTAACTTTTATATATATATATATATAGATGGTCAGCCAGACTCACATCAAACTAAAACAAAATACAATTAATCCAATCCCCAAGTTTCAGAATGATGCTCCAAAAACTATTGTTAAGTCTCACAAGTCACAGCACATATGTCAATATCTTTGAGGTTATACGCGTTGATATGTCGGACAAATCTAACCATTTCGCATATATGTTTAGAGTCCATCTTCTAATAACTCAAAAATTTACACCAATCTATAGGGATTCACCGTTATATATTATCATCATAATTTCATAGCTACATACTAAAACGGAGGTTAAAAATAATAATTATCATGACACATGTCAATTTCACGTTAACCCACATCACCTATCTTTAATAAAATAATTTAATTCGTTAAAATTTGATTGTAAACCCCACATGTATATAAAATATGAAAGAATATATATCATTTAAATTATACTTATAAGGTTTCCTTAAAGATATAATTAATTATTCTACCCAAAGAAAAAGATATAATTAATTAATATTACCATATACTAAATCGAAGATTAATATAGTAATACTCCGTATGAAACAACATATGTCAACTCCAAATAAATATCTAAATTAATAGTAGTATACAAAAGATATACTGAACCAGATGGCATTTTATTAAATTGAATTGATCGGTTGGCATTTAATTGACTTATTTTTTATCGGTTAAAATTTTATTGTACATTCTACATATAGAAATATATATATATATATACATATGATTTAGATTTAATTTTTTTCAAAAATAACTATGAAATAAAAATAATAATTATAAATTAAAGAAACTTATTGATAAAAACAAATATGCAATCTTTATACAAAAATTATAATCCTATATTTTTTTGTTTGATTCAAAGAATATCTATTATAATAAAAATAATATATCATTAAAATAAATCCCATAAAAAGAAAATCAAATATAATTATACAAGATTTTATATCAAACTAATTCTTTTGAATAATTTTATATAAAATTTGAAATCAGTTTTTAGTTAAATCAAAATGAAGGCACAAGGGGACTAATACTAGTTAATCTTCTGAACCAAAAGCTTAAGTCTATATGTAGGAATTCATTCTTATATATATATCAGTAGATTTTACAACTCACCATCGATGCAAGACAACATTTCTCCAACAATAGTGGTATAGGCTGATCGAAGATAGTCAAATCATAAACTGCAATATGATAGCTGTTGCACAAGTATACTTGAAACAAAGTATGAATCCTCTTTTGGACGTTAAATGGACGAATTTTTGCTCTAAAATCGATTGATTATATAAGTAGCAAAGAAAGCAATAAAAAAAGTGCACATTATGTCCGAGGAAGATGACAAATCATGGGCGATTGAAGAAAATTAACGTTGGTGATTTGATATTCTTCCTCTTACATCAAAATCGGATTACGAATGAAAACCAATTTCAACTTTACACCAAATTTTATCTCATCGACATCGGATTAACATGTGTGAATATAGGCATGCATACACCTTACATAATAGTGCTAAATCTTATCTCATGCCCGAACTCATCGAATGAAAAACTTATTCCTTGTACATTAATAAAGTAAACTAAAAAAAAGTGGCTCATAATTCAGTTCGATTTGCATTGCCCATTCTTAAAATTCCTTAAGGACGGTATGTAACTTGCAATGGAAATATTCCTCCTTTATACTTTAACCTTCTTCTTCGATCTTTATTTTTTTCCTGTAAAAATAATGATATAGAATAAATTGTGATTTTAACCGTTAAATCTTGTTAAAAATGCACATATTTCTGGACGTTATTTTAGAATTTTAGATAGTGAATTATGAGGTTTATTTTCATATAAAAATGCACATATTGACATTTTTATGCACTTTTTATTACTCCCTCCGTTTCTTAATAAGTGTCGTTTTAGCACTTAAAATTTGTTTCATAATATGTGTCGTTTTAGGTTTTCAAAGTGATTTAATAGGGGTGAATGATGATAATTTTTATTGGAATGTGTATTTATTGACTAAAGTTGTTCATACATTGGCCAAAAAAATGTAATGAGTGCTAAGATTAAAAAAAAGTTGTAAGTTTTAAAGTGAATGATTGCTTTTCTTAAAAACTGTGTTAAGAGCTAAAACGACACTTATTGTGAAACGGAGAGAGTATTATTTATGGGCTAGAATTGATCGAGGTGACTAGTTGCAAGTTGCAAGTTTATAATATAGAAAAGAATAGTGCTATTTAAAATTTTCTTAATAATTATGACAAAGTCCCAAATGATGATTTAACATATAAAGTTGAGAATCCTAGAAGTAATATAGAATACGAAATACGTTTCTGGCCGTAAAAGAGATCGGCTAGATAGATCAATATGTTATCTCCAAAGCATGATGAACCCCACCATTAATATATCATTACCATTTTCAAATCAGGTGGTTCACAAGAAAGTCTTCAACAATTTGCCCAAACAAAACCGAAAAAACAACTTCTTATAAACAAACACTTTCATTTTTTAAAAAGCAAAAGACAATGACCAGTCCATCACGTTTTGATCAAACCCCATAACAAAAAAACAAACCAAATCTATACATAGCTTTTATTTAGATAATAAACTATATTTCAGACATTTAGCGCGTCAGCTCACTGGTTAAGCTCTCATGGATATATTATGAGGTCTTGATTTGAGACTCCAGGGTGACGCTTTGTCCTAAAACTGCCTAGTAACCTAGGCGAGCCCAAATAATAGTTACGAACGACCCTAATCCTTTCCTATTAAGAAAAGCCACTATTTCAAGTTCAACCTTTCATTTTCTTGAAAAAAAATATATCTCATTAGGTCAAGTTATCACCATGACCATTCAAACAGCTCCAAACACCAAATCACCTTTAATTATATAATCCATGATGATTACTAATCATTTAAATGGTCATTGCACTCACATTAAGCAAATTAAATACAAATAATTAAATGGTTTAAGGGTGGGATTTAACTTCTTTTAGAAGATACCCTTTGTTGATGATTGCACGTCCACTTCAAACTCTAGATCTCACTATAATTTAATGGCCAAGCCACACAAAAGCAACAATAAGGTTTAATTTAGTCTATTATGCTATTATAGCTACTATATAGTATAACATTATCACTCTAATCTTGCAACATATGGTACAATTTTTGTGGCAAGTTGATATTCCTAGATAATATTTAAAATCCAAACTTGTGCAACTATGTTTTTGTAAACATTCGACAATGCCCACAAGGCCTAAAGCACCAGCCGCCATGTCAACCATTGTTTTTCTTTTCTTTTTTCTATTTCTTTTCTTTCATATCTTCTACATTCTTTATTGTAAAATGTTACTAATATTCTTTTTAAATTTTAGCACTAAAATGGGATTGTGGTTTTTGAACGTGAGTTCTCGCACACGCGTGTGACGAGTGGTTAGATTTTGTGCAAGGCAAAATTAGTTTATGGTAGTAGTAGTCCTAGTCTTAGTTATGAGTTTGGTTTAAAGTTTAATCGATATGATGCAAATAACATGATCATGTCTTAAAAAGATAATCAATTTTGCAATAGTATACACAGTACGTAAGCTATGCAGAGATAACTTTGTCCTTGTTACTGAAACAATGACTCTTAAGTAGAGTTTGAGATCGAATCACTCGGCTAGAGACTGGGGATAACTTATACCTCATCGATATTCGAGGATATATCTCAAGGAAGTTGAATATATATATATATATATATATATTCGTTACACAGCGAAAAATTAGCTTATTATAATGTACAAAACCTATACATTAAACCCTATAACACCATAGCAAATTGCAATAGTCTAGTTTCTTAAAAAGCAAATACTATTTTTAGCACCAATTCCCATTTTAATAACCAAAAAACCTTTAAGCCAAAAGTTAGAATGTGACTACATAAGCACTAACTCATTCTACTCTAGTTGCCCAAAGAACTTATAATCAGGTAGCTATAATCACCATGTGCTATGCATTCTTTAAAAGAGAAAAGCTATGTACACTACAACATTAATAAGGATGGAGTTCAAATGAAAGCATAATATTGTTAGACATCAATTAAGTAGAATTTCTCTAAGGCTGATCTACATGTCTGTATAATGTATTACTCTAACCTAAAGGATTAACGAAAACTTATGTCATAGACTCATAGAAATATCATAGGTTCAGGTGTTAACGAGGGCTCATTCCAAATCTTGCGCTTCTAAACTTTTCATGCTATATGAATCTAAATCGAAAATTATTAACGACTTTTCTAACCTGTCATAGGGACATAAGAGTAAGAATGCTAGTTTTAGAAGAAGAAAAATTATATAAGAAAATGCACATCTTTTGTTGATTCTTTAAAAGTTTTTTTTACGTACTTATAATTATCAGATAGTTTCCTAAATAACGATCTTATTCGATCTCCTAAAACCATATAGGGTAGAAAAATCGAGTTATTAATAACTCATGCCTTACAAAACGATTGACCTTATCTTATCCAAGTTAATCCGAGAACTTAAAATGAATCAAAACGACCTAGTTAACTTGACTCTAAAATTCGGCTATATCTTAATTCCAAAAAAAAATTGATTTGGTTTTACCCAAAGTTAAAAGACCTGATAACTTAGAATGAACTGATATGACCCCACTCCACTTTACCTAATTGCCACGTCTAGTTAGTGGTAATCTTGTATATAAGCAATTCAATTCTCCTTCTCGAGAATATTTGCATATATAGGGCTTTTGTCCCATTTGCATACTTAAGAGGACAGTTTCAAACTACGTACAGATTATAATAATGGGTTAATCAAACTGTTTAAGGGTTTCTTGTAGGCCCCAATAAACAATCTCTTTTTTTCGCATAAATATATCAAGCACACTCGAATGATGAAACAACTTTACTGAAGGCAAAAAAAATAAAAAATATTATCAACTAAGTTTTCCTTTTCCAAAGTCCCTTCATAAAGTCCAAAAACTAATTCGAGCAAGTAAGTGTCATTCGATGAGCATATATAAGCTCAACACATAAGTTGATTATTGCTCTAACATTATGGTTAGGCGATATGATATAATGGGATTGATCGATCACTTCACTTTTTACGCATTCCTATTAATCCCGAGTGATGCAACATTTGAAATTGACAACAATGGTAGTGCAATTAAAAGAGGAATACACTTGATGTATATTTTTGCTTTTGGCTAAATTAGGGCATGTGCTATGTATTGCGGCCTTTGAATTTTGAAGTCACAATGCCTTTATGATAGATTATGGTGAATTTTGAAGTCACAATGCCTTTATGATAGATTATGATCAGTTAACTGAAGCATATAGCATAAAGCAAGATGTGAAAACATATTGCAATGATGAGATAATGATTAATATAATGTGGTAAGTATACTATTGCAAAGTTTGTAAATTTAGGGAGTTACAATGTGGACCGCTGCCCTGAAGTCTCGAACCCGAGACCTTGGCCATGAGTGCTCAACCAGTGAGTTGATGCGATAAGCGTGATTTTATAGTATTTTTAGTTAGCACATGAAAAGTCTTTCCAAGCTAAAAAGCATAGCATTTTAGGTTCAAAAAGAATAGTTTCATGAAACGTGAAGTAATGGTGTAAAAAAATTTGAGATTATAAGATCATGACTTGAAGGGCAATATTAGGAAAAAAAGTTGCAACTTTTTGACAAAATGTCATAGACTTGTGCTACTTAGAAAGTAATAAGAACATATTCATCAAATTTTAAGCACTAAAATAAATGTGGAATAATAGTATAAAGCTACGTAATGCCAAATTGCCATTACATCATATAGTAAGGCCTAAGGGGTTCCAAAATACCACAATAAATGTTACTATATGCCCTTCTTGTATCCATGGAGCCAGATAAAACATTGCACACAATTAAGCAACCTGCCTCTCTACACAAGAGTTAAGCAAGGATTCTTTAAAACATTCCGAGAAATGACAAGAACATGATATTATTGACAGAGATCGAGTTGCGTCTAGTCGTGATCAAAGTTGAGACTCTTGAAAACTACTCCTTGAAGCGGGGACAACTTTAAAATGGTCCGATCATTATGCACTAACCGAAGATGACTAATTTTTCATGCGTATCGCGATGGTATTACTTATTGTAATGTTTAGCTCGATCACTTCATCCATGTTTTTGCTCGACCTATTTTTCATGCGTATCGACGATACTGCTTATTGTAGTGTTTAGCTCACTTCACCCATGGTTTTGCTAACTTTTTATCATCTTTTTTGGTTCTTGTATTGTTTGTTTGTTTGCAGTTTTTCGTGTTTTTGCTGTCTTATCGATTGACCCGGCCACCGATCGTTTTACAATCTTGATCTTCTAAACTTGTTTGATATTTCGAATCTTTTTCTTTATACCAAGAAAGGACAAATTACATGTCATAACCAGCCTGTCAAGCAAAGAGATCGAGTAAGTAAGACAAGAAATTGATGAATGATATATGATCACTCTTCTCAGCATGCCATTTTCAATGTAAGCACTAAATAAAGGAGAGGCTGACAAAACAATAATGGAAAATAGAATCTAATATTGAGGGATCTAGGACTTGTTGTATCATTTAGATTTTGGACTTAAAGACGCAACAACTCGTTTGTAGTGCATTGGACCATGTAGCCCATGCTGCCTTGAAAATTAAGCGCTCTACAAACGAGTTTGAAGGCAAAAGGATCACATCATATCTCGATCTCTACATGCATGTAAGATTCTTGAGAACATATCCATCCATTTTGATAAAAAAAGTACATATTCTTAGTCCTCAAAATGGCAATCAAATGTTACATCAAGGATTACAAAACTCTAGCTTGAAATCATTAATAACCAAAAAGCATTTAGTTCTCTCTTTCTTTTTTGGTAGTACTAGCATTTAGTTCTCTCTTTAATTGTCCTCTTATCAGCAAGTTAGGAAATGATTTAGTGATCACCAATGCATTAGTACGTGGCGCATGTTAAAGTTAAGGAAGGTAAAAAGATTTGCATACCTATAAGCAAAATACCGTCCACAAGCATACTAAATATGCTTTTTTTCCCTTGGCTTCTACGATTGTAGGCGGTGCTTTAAAAACCACTAGGCGGAAAGGGGCCGCCTAGCTCCTATACAGCTTATACGGTTGCCTAGGCCGGTTAAAAGGCTAGGAGATGGGGGCCATCTAGCATCTAGACGGGACCTAAGCAGGACCCTAAAGCAGACATTTTTAAAACACTGATTAATGTAGGCCCTTTAGAGGGTTAGATTTAAAGTAAATGAGACTTAGCTTATTCCTTTTTTCATAAGTGTGCATGTAAAGCTTTGTTTAACCCTTTTGTACTCTTTATCTTCTACTCGTGTATGGCTGTGCGGATCACCTTGAGTCTATCGAAAATACTTAAAAGAGTGCGTATATCTTGACCTCTTAAATCTATAACAATAAGACTATACTTTATGATGATGATATTGTTGTTGTTCTAATTGTATGTAGATCAAAGGTTTCACAATTTTACCTTGATGGGAAGTGGACGAAATTCATATGAGACATCATTACCAAATTGTATATGAAAGAGACCTTTTCATCACTATATTAGTAAGGAAGTATTGGAGCCACAAACAAAAAAGTCCTTTGATCAATACATTTAGAAAACTATACGCCGATTGATTCCTTCATAAAGATGATTCCTTATGAGCAAAAACATAAAATTTACCATTAAATACAACTCTGGGGACTCCATCCAATAGATCTAAGCAAGTTTTGCTCATCAATGAGTTATCATCACCAAACAAAAAAACAAAACATACAACATAAACAATTGTGTCTTCATCAGTTTGCATACTTAGGGCGCGTTTCGATTACACAACGTAACACATTATCTTGCATTATAAATTATAATGCATTAAACTCTAACAACATCGCCCTTCTTGGAGCCTGAACATTAATACAAGAGGAGTTCAACAATTTGAGCTAGTAGCTCTTCTATCCAAAAAAAAACAATTTGAAAGGCTATTTGATTTAAGCACAAGTGGCCACCATCAAACCTCAATGCTACTCCTTTCTTATATTTATGCAGTGTAATGGTCAATGATTATATTCCTTACACCAAAAACTATAGTTTATTTTAAGGAAATGAATGTTAAATTTAGTAAGAGCGTGCAATATTCCATAAGGACTCTCATCTACACTATAAATACCCATCTGACATCTCATTTTTTGGCAAAGGCAAATCATTTCATAGGAGCTCAAAACCTATGAGCCAAAGTCATTATCAACAAAGCTCTAAACTGGGTTGAAAAGGGAGAAGAGAAACACACAAAAGAAGTGTTGAGCACATACCAACAAGGCACCTACTTTCTACTAGCTTATAACTTCTTACCTCAGTCCATCAACAATGGCAATCAAGGTATGTTGTTGGCCCAAACAAAGATCAAACTAGCCAGAGTCATCATCATCATCTCATTGTTTCATTTTAGCTTTATGTTTCTCTGACCCTGATCTTGGAACTAACTAACTTTGCAGATGAACACCATGAGCCTGTCAATCCCTGCTTACAACCAAGCAGAGGCGCTCGTCGGGTTCCCCGGCGGGCTCAGCATGACATCATTGAAGTTCCAACAACAAAAAGAGAAAGTAGTGATTGTCATGGGAGCAACAGGCACAGGCAAGTCTAGGCTCTCAATAGACCTCGCGACTCACTTCCCCGCGGAAATAGTCAACTCTGATAAGATTCAAGTGTACAATGGCCTAGACATAGCCACCAACAAGGTCACAGAAGAAGAGTGTAGAGGAGTTCCTCACCACCTTCTAGGAATGGTTGACCCTGACGCCGACTTCACATCATCCGATTTCTGCCACCATGCCAACCAAGCCATAGGATCAATCGTCGAGAAAGGCAAAGTGCCCATCATAGCCGGTGGATCCAACTCCCTGATAGAGTCCCTAGTCAATGATGATCCTTACTTCAGTAGGCGCTACGAGTGCTTGTTCTTGTGGGTAGACGTTTCCTTGCCAACCCTCAAATCCTTCGTATGGGAGCGCGTCGATAGGATGGTGGAGGCAGGACTAGTTGATGAGGTCAGGGCCTTGTTCCACCCAAATGCTGACTACACAAGGGGCATAAGGCGCGCAATCGGTGTCCCTGAAATGGACAAGTTCCTTCATGCTGAAAGGAACAATGCTGATGAGGAAACCTTAGCTGAGCTCCTCGACGAAGCCATTGGCAAGATCAAGGAGAACACTTACAAGCTAGCATATCTTCAGCTGCAAAAGATCAAAAGGCTTAGAGACTTGTGGGGTTGGAACCTTCATCCTATCAATGCGACGGAGGTCTTCAGGAAGCAAGACGACGAAGCCAATGAGTTGTGGGAGGAGTTGGTCGTCGGACCAAGTACTAGTATAGTAAACCAGTTCTTGAATGGAGTTGGATACTCATCTCTTTTGGATGAACCACAATCCATAATCAGGAGCACAATTCCTATGCCAGCCATGGCTGCAGCCACTTATTGAGTACACTTCCATACTATCAAAAACAGGTGATCACTAAAATGTTGTTTAAAAGACAGGTTTTTGAAATACCCACATTGCAAGTTCATTTTTTTTTTTGGCTGATTCCTTTGCTTGTAATAATCTGAGAAAGTATAAAAGAAGAAAAAAGGGAGTGTGTAAAAGTTTTGCTTTCTTTGTCAAGGCATATAATTTTGTTTGCTTTCAGTGTACTTTGTGACATGTCTGTATAACAGTTTTTCAAGTTTACTGTCCTTCTGGGTTATTTGCAATGACTCATATAGCTGAACAAATTGCCCAAATGTAAGATCAAGATCCTAAACAGCAGTGTTTCATAAAGGACAAATTGACTTAGTTTTTAAATCAATAAATAAAATATCTTGAGAAGCTAAAGAGAGTGGAAGATTAGATTTGAGCATCTAGCAGCTAGTGGGAGTTATAATGGAAAGACAAAAAAAAGTCAAATGCAAGGTCAACTTGTTCTTCCAAATCTCAAGTTTAACCTGTTCCATTTTTTTTTACTTGGATTAACAAAAGAGTGAGTGCACACTCCCTTTCATAGTCTGAGTGCACATAACACAAGTTTCCATAGGAAATTACATATAGGGAAAGGATAAAATAAAATAACATCAAAACAGAGATACTCACAGATGACACTAAACAATGAAGCTTAAACTGCACATTCTTGATTGATGAAGGGAATGATTAAACAAAGCGCATTAAGATATAAACATTGTTATCCAATATTTAAACCTGTTCAGGCGCATCTTCAGCTTCAAATCTTAATTTTATTCTTGAGCATGCTTTCGCACAACTACAAGGGTCAAGTCAAATGGGGCCCAAAGGCTTTTATACTGATGGTTATAGTTAATCAGCACACATGCAAACAAATCTAAGCATAATTAATTACAATCGCCGAAAAGCAAAGACTACTACTAGTTTATGAAGGGACGAACTTACATATAATATATATCCCATCAAACACTATTTTTCATCACAATACTGAAACTTATCCATTGAAAGATGGCTTCCACTAGACATCTTAGACTGATGGATTTACACTAGGCTGCATAAACAACCGAACGATCTATCATTAGATTAAACCAATCAGCAGAGATTAGTGATGGGCAAACCACGATAGTTGAAGCCGCCCTCTCATAAGATTAGAGAATTCTACTATTCAGTAACTAACACAAAGTCACAAGGGTGTCCAACGGTCAGGATCGGCCGTGACCCGGACCGACCTGATCAGGAAATTATGGGTCGGGTTATAAAATTTTCATTTACGGGTTACGGGTCGACCCGTAAAATTAAAAAAATTATAATATATATTTAACTTTACATCGTTTATTTGGACTATGAATTGTATAATTTTGTTATTTTGATTTGTGAAACACATTTCAATAATTTTATGACATTGGACATTAGTAAAATAATATTACACAACCAAAAGTTTTTTTTAAGGTGTAAAAAACACATAATTAAACACAATTCTATAATCAGGTCAAACGGATCACAACCAGTGACCCGACCCGTAAATTGACCCGTAAAACCCGGTCAAAGAGGTCGACCCGTGACCTGTCCCGTAAACCGGGTTACGGATCGGGTCATGGGTCCATTCTATTAAGTTACGGGTAAACAGGTCGACCCATGACCCGTAAACCGGTTTCGGGTCGGGTCGACCCGTTGGACACAAACACATAGCAAAAAGCAGCAGAAATCAAAACAACTATATATAGCGTGCTAGGCAACAACAGAAACGGGCCAAGCCCAACTTGTCACAATAATGGGCCTAGTCCAATTTCTCAGTGTATCATAGGCCCATGACTTTGCGCATAAAGAAGTCAAGACACTACTTTGAGGATGGTATTGGTATTGGTATATTGGTATATCGGTATGGTGTTTGTTAAGAGTAACATGATGGTCCGAAAAAAAAAAAAGAGTAACATGATGGTCTACTTTTTGCAAAAACTATACTTACTACGTTTGTTTATTACCATTATTATTTATCATGTCGACTTATGGTCCTATGTTTTCTTTTTGGTACTCCGTAAAACTTACGGTTACATGTTTGTATTTATTTTATAATAAGTAAAATGATTTTTTTTTGTCTATTAGATGGAGTTAAGTAATCTCATGATTATAAATGTCTTTAAATAATTGATTCAACGATTAAGCTATTAAAATACAATCTCGAGTTCACCGGTTCGAACCTCACTTATTATTCGAAACTTATTATTCGAACCAGACTTTACACCATATAACCATATAACATAACTAAGCACTACCACCCGCCAATCAACTGTTGGCAATGGTTTGTTACGGATGATGAATAATTTACGGCGAAATTTTGCGCACTCCGAAATTTCGGTTGCGCACCCTCATATGGACAGATTCAGAACTCGTACATAATTTTTCAAAAAAACCGGATTTAATATGGACAGATTCAGAATCCGTCCATAATTTGAGAAAAAAACCCGGTCCCATGTGCGGGTTTAGGAAATGTAGATACGGACCGGAATTCGCCTGGACAAGTTTTGGACAGGTTTAGAACCCGTACAAGTATGGACAGTTTTAGAACCCGTCCATATTTTTGACTTTTTAGATAAAAAATATGGACAGTTTTAGAACCCGTTCATAAGTTTTAAGGCCCTCAAAATCCATCCGCCGTCATTCATCCGCCTCATTCATCGTCATTCAACAACATCGTCATTCATCCGCCGTCCATGGATCGAGCGAGAGAGGAGGAGGAAGGCCGAGTCTCGACGGCGGCCGCGGTTCCGGGTGGCTCGGAGGAGGTTGCCACCGCCCAATTTTCGACCGGTGTGGATCCCGCACAAGCTTCTTCAACGGGTATCGAAACCGTTCAAGGGTCGCCGGGTCTCCAAACCGTTCAAGCTAGGATCGCCGGCAGAGGACGACAATCTCGACGGGTCCAGTATCGCAGAGGAGCGGGGAGGGGCAGTGGTCCGGAGCGGGGAGGGAGGTGTGGCGGTGGGGAGTGCGGAGGGTACCCAAGCGGCTGTGGTGAGCGGGGAGGGAGATGCGGCGTCAGAGGTGGCGGGCAGCGATGGACCGGATGGTGGTCCGGCGGCGGAGGTTGAATTTACCATTGTATCATATAAAATAATATATTAAATACATTTTTACTATTGTATCATATAAAAATATCAATAAAAAAAGTGGATGTTGAATTTACCATATATATCGCTAATATAGCATAGTGATTACGCTTTAGGAAAAAAAAGATCGATTTCTTAATTAAGATAGTAATTCCTTATTATTTTCATTACATATTTATATATTTATTATTTAATTATTTTTTCAAAAACAAATAACATATATACGAGATAATATGGTTTTCTATAACTTATTAAATATTATCTATATCTTTAATATTATAATATATTAATCCGAGTTTTTATTTAAACTTATTGGTTTTATTATAAAAGTTAGTTTACATAATTTAATTAAATACCAAAAGATTTGTATAAATTGTTAATAAAATGTGATAATGCATCTTATCTTATGTCATTCTTCCTCAATTATTTAAATATATATCTATGTATGCATAAAAAGTAACTATATAAATAAAATTTATTTATATATATGATGATATACAAGAATTATGTCATTTTATACTCCAAAAAAAAGCATCGTTTTAAAACAAAGTATACGTATGATAATATTTGTAATTGTTAAAGTAAATTCATACACAAAGCAATAAAAATAAATAAATAACACCCTCGTACAAGGCACAGGTCATCCGCTAGTTGTATCCTAAAATTAGACTATATCAATTGCTATGTTTATATTTTGCAATTTGTTTGGCTCAAATTCGAACTTATCGATTGTTGTTTAGGTTGTAACTCGTTCATGAACGGATCCGTAACCCGTCCATGAACGGATTCGCCTTTAAACTTACACTTACATATATTATACTATTATGATTAATCTCACATATTATCCCTTCAACTAGCAAACGACTCACAAGAAGTCCTCATGGTACTTGACGAGTTGAACCATCATAAAGATATTCATGGTATATGACAAGTACTATCATAAAGGTCTTCATGGCACATTACGAGTTCAACCATCGTGCAAGACTTCATGGTATAAGACGAGTTCAACCTTGTAAAGGACTTCATGGTTCATGGCGGGTTGAACCATCATCAAGGTCTATATAAAACATAAGAGGTCCTAATAGCTAGTGGCTAGCGCTTAACGATGAAGTTCTTCATGGTCGATATAAGCTATATGTGGCATCCGATTTGTAACTTAAGATTTTTTTATGTTTTAATTGATAAAACGTTGAATTGTTGTAAAAAAATGGATATAATAAGTTCTTTAAAAAAAATTCAGAAAAACGGCCATCAGGGTATAAACCCTATGTACTAGTCCAGAAACCGTCCATAGGGTTTAGGGTTTAGGGCTCAGGGTATGTGTAATGCCCTATGAACGGGTTCGTAACTCGTTAATGGGAAGTTTTCACACCCACCTATGGACGGATTCGTAACTCGTTCATGGGAAATTTTCACACCCACCTATGGACGGATTCGTAACTCGTTCATGGCCAGTTTTCAAACCCGCCCATGGACGGATTCGTAACTCATTCGTGGGCAGTTTTCAACCTCCTCCGAGCCACCCTTCTCCTATGGGATGAATTAACAATTGAAAAGTGAATAGTGAAAAGCACGAGGCCGCATTAAAAGCCGAAATCTGTCGGCCGCATAACTGGATTTATGGACGGGTTCAGAATCTGTCCATAGGAGCCGTTCAAAAACCCTAACTTGGACGGGTTCACAATCTGTCCATAGGTGCCGTTTTTTTCAAAATTCAAAATCTGTATTTGTGCGGGTTCTAAACATGCCTATAGAAGTTGGTTTTTTAAAAAAACTTGAACATTTTCAGAACCCGTCCATATGGGCCGTTTTTTAAGCGAACCGGATGTTCGTTTATGGACGGATTCTGAAACTGTCCAAGGTTTCCAGAAAACCGGGTTCAGTTTGGACAGTTTCGTAACCCGTCTATACTGGAGTGCGCGACCGAATTTGAGGAGTGTGCAAACGAGCGGCCATAATTTATTATATATGGTACAAATTCCGAGCCAAAAAAAGAGGGAAGTTGTAATATTTTACCAGATTTGGGCATTTGATCTACCTAACTAAATACAGCATGTGCCACCACCTAGTCACCCACTGACTTATCTTCTTGCGTATTAGCTTTAGCTTAAGCATCTTTGAGCTTGAGTGTTCTTTCATGGAGGAAAACCCCCAAATTCGTAGAAACTAATATTTCACAGGCGTAGTCGCCGACATTCCGATCGAGTCAGCAAGCTCTGAATCCATCGATCGGAGCTCCATAGGTGTAGTTGTGTGTAGTGATGGTGAATCTGATGAGTGTTCTGCTGGTGGCGAAATCGGCGGCGTGGAACGTGCAATTGGGATCGGATATAGCCTTCGGGACGGCGTCGTGGTACATCTACGCCGCGATTTGTTGCGTGCTGGTGCTATTCGCCGGAATTATGTCCGGTTTGACTCTCGGTCTCATGTCGATCAGCCTCGTTGACTTAGAGATTCTCAGGCAGAGCGGAAGTCCTACCGAGAAGAAGCAAGCAGGTGAGGATTTGATCATCCGAATCGCCTCAATTTCGCTCGATTTTTCCTGATTATTGACTGTGCTGAGCTAGTGAGCTCAAGTCTGTTTAGAGGTTTATGTTATTTCTGGGAATTAGTTGGATTATTGCTGGATCAGGTTGTGTTTAGTTTAAGGCATGCAAAGGATCAGTGTCTAGAGCTAGAAATGGCATTGCTTGCGATTTATCTAATTGCTTGTGTTGGGAAATCGACCCCTTCAAAGACTCTTGTACACCCACAAAACCCAGCCGACTCAAAGACACAATATTACAAAAATGACTTTGTATTATACAGTGAAATGTACAAGACTAAATTACACGGGTACCTCGACACTCTTTTATGGGACAATCTAGCCCGTTTAGTATTTGAAAATACTAATCACTCTCAACAGCTTGGTTGTCTGATAATGTCTCTAGCAAGGAGTGTGACATTCTGTGTTAATGTGCAGCTGCTATTCTTCCGGTTTTGATGAAGCAGCACCAGCTTCTTGTGACTTTGCTCTTGTGTAATGCAGCTGCAATGGAAGTAAGTTCTGAGAGTTGTTGATTCGTTTTGTAGCCATTTATAGCATTTTTGGAGAAATGTTTGTCAAGTAGAGCAAGTATATATGTATATGTTTCAACTGAACAGTATGCTCCGATTCAAGAATGGTTGCTTTATCATGTTTGCCTTACATGAATATCTGCTTGATGCTCGAGTTTCGCAGGCCCTTCCAATATACTTGGATAAGCTTTTCAACGAATACGTAGCTATTGTGCTATCTGTAACTTTTGTCCTGGCTTTTGGTGAGGTATATTACTTATTCTGTCACATATCTTTTCTCTGAAGTTTGAATTTCAACACATACTACTAGCACTTGAGCAGTTTGCTTACTAATGGTTATTATTGCTTATCAGGTCATCCCTCAATCCATATGTACAAGATATGGACTAGCTGTAGGTGCAAATCTTATATACCTTGTGCGCGTGCTGATGGTTGTTTGCTATCCCATTGCGTATCCAATTGGAAAGGTAATTTAAGCTGCGCAACCCTTACGCAATTTTTACATCCATGACTTGTCCTTTCTACACATTACATTTGAACTCCACTTCCTTCTTGATCCATTTCCATTGTGTTTCTTCAGTTCAGTACCATGATTGGGTTCAAATTAATAAAACTTACTTCAGGAAAACATTGATTGGGTTCAAATTAATTCAACACTTTCCAATGACTAAGTTTAGAGAGGAAGACACTTTTAAAAGGAATTAAGAGCAGCTTTGTACAATGACCAAGTCAAATTTATTATGTGATTTCAGGTGTTGGATTGTGCACTAGGACATAGTGAGGCTCTATTCAGGAGGGCTCAAATAAAAGCCCTTGTATCAATTCATGGCCAAGAGGTAGTGTATGAAGACTGCTGAAAGTCAGTTTCTTATGAAAATATGGGTAGCTCCAAAAGGGTAGGTGGTAAATTTTCTTACATATCTCATTGTACACCAATTTTCAGGCTGGAAAAGGTGGTGAGCTCACTCATGATGAGACAACAATCATCAGTGGAGCATTAGATTTAACAGAGAAGGTATGACAGATTGGTGAAAATGCAGATCTTTTGTACGTTTTACAACGTTTCCATTTGTTTTACGACTCGTACCTTTCTTATCTTTCTTTACCTTACAACTATGTTGTTTGGTTTCGTTTCTCTGCACTTGAAAATGAAACCTTTAACATGTTAGTGTTGTAGAAACCAAATGTAAGTGTGTAATCACATTGCTCTTCTTTACTAGACTGAGCTAAGTTCATTTATGCAGAGATATTGTTATCTCTTTTGGTCACCATTTATTCCTTATTTCATAGCTCTCGGCATAGCTGAATTTGCTCCTAATCTTCCTACCTACGCTTCTACGTTTAACATCCATCATGATTTTGAAAGTTGTAGATCCTGAATGATTTTCTCTCTTAATTTCCTGTATTGTCCTAAACAATTACATTTTTTTGGCTTGGGCAGACAGCTCAGGAGGCTATGACACCTATTGAATCAACATTTTCATTAGATGTCAACTCTAAATTGGACTGGTAAGGACCCAGGAATTCCAATTGTCTTTATTATTGTTAGATAATGAAAAGTCTTAAATCAGAATTTTAATCAAGGAGAAGATTATGTTTTTCAGATCACATTTATACATCCCTGTCTTCTCTATCATGGCTATATTTCTGTTAGATCCCTTTGTTTTCTTCTATGGTAGTCAGTTTAGTTGCCTATCTAAGTTGGTGCTAAGTGGTTTCTGTCTCTCAATTTGAGCTTACAGGGAGGCGATGGGAAAAATCCTGGCTCGTGGTCATAGTCGAGTTCCTGTATATACTGGAAATCCAAAAAATGTCATTGGACTTATGCTGGTGAGTTCCATTGGCAGAATGCCAAATATATTATATTCCTAAGCTTGGCAATCTCACAACCAAAATCTTCTCCTAGGTAAAAACTCTCTTGACAGTTCGGCCTGAAACCGAGACTCCAGTGGGTGCAGTTTCGATTCGGAGGATTCCAAGGTACCAACCATTTTTCAGTTTTGGTGTTAAAATGCTTTGACTGGTTGTTAATCTGAAACTATTTGACAGGGTTCCAGCTGATATGCCTTTATATGACATTCTGAATGAATTTCAGAAGGGTCATAGTCATATGGCAGCTGTAGTGAAAGTCAAGGCCAAAAACACCAACATATCACCCATCATTGATGTGGAAGAGCCTGAAAATGGTCAAGGAAAGGCTACTTCTGAGTTAGTTGCTCCTTTGCTATCCAAGACCAATGGAGAATCTGACAGCATTGTTGATATTGAAAAGATATCCAAGCAAAACACTATGAAGAGGCATAAGTTGGGTGAGCACGGTAACTCATCGTCGAGTTTACTGCCTTATTCACCAGATGAGATTGAAGAAGGCGAAGTCATTGGTATTATCACCTTGGAAGATGTGTTTGAAGAGCTTTTGCAGGTTAGTATGAGTTGTTCCAGGGTAAAATGTATTTACCTGTATGGTGCAGCATGCTAATTGCTTTGATATGCTTGGCAAATTCAGGAGGAGATTGTGGATGAAACAGATGAATTTGTGGATGTCCATAAAAGGTGTGGAGCATCAGAAATTTAGTAAATTGACTACACTGAAACCTACATCTAAGAAAAGATTGAACAATTGTAAGAGCTTGTTATTTCGTATTGCAGGATACGTGTTGCTGCGGTTGCTGCAGCTTCATCAATTGCGCGTGCTCCTTCGGCTCGGAGGTTAAAGGCTAGTGTAAGTAGCTAATACTATGTCCTGTAAAATTTCACATATACTCTCTCTTAGACAGACATCCTGCCGTTTGCCTATACTTAGAACTGATTCATGCTTGCTAACAAACTGATAGATTTGTTTTTTCTTGATGAGTGAAATGTTATTTGATTCAATTCCCAAACAGTCTGTTTAAAACAAAATATATTATTGGAGCATTAAATAGTGCTAGTGATGGCAAAGATCATGAGTTCAACTGTACTGAATGCTTACTTATGGTTTATGTTTTCTTACTCTTGTGAGATTTTCTCTTTTTGCTGCTATGTTGTGGATTATTAGTGGAATCCTCAGCTTTGCTATGGTATAATTTCCAGGGAGGACAGAGTAGGCATGGGTTAAGTATGAAGAAGCCAAGTGAAGATGATCAAGGTGCAACTAGATAATGTGATATTGTCACTTATTCCTCGAGGACGTAGTAAACAAAAAGGGTAGTAAGTTGCTTCACGTCCAACATTATAGTTGAAAGATTTTAATCTTATTGAATCCTTACCAAGGTTTGCCTTATTGAGAAAACCATTTTTGGTATTGGTTTTTCTTGGTCAGTATCAAAATTGCCTAGAGATGGCACATTCCTTCACACGTAACTAGTATGCTGAAACTCTACAAATATTTGTATAGTTCAAGTAGCGAGTATAGTACATTTGTGATGAGGGGCTATGGGATCTCCGATTCACATCGTCTGAATCAAACGAACTATTTGTTGTACTTTGACATTAGCCATATAATGAGCTTGCTGTTTTGGGCAAGTAGCCAAGTAGGCATGAATCACAAGTCTTGGTACCTGTTTATGTGTATATTGGATGGTGAATCCATTGAAGAGGACCCATATGCATTTGTAAGTCATGCATGTTCATAGAGGCCGGATTTAAGCAAATGTACCCATTTTATAGGACGTACAATCAAACCAGAGACAAAGCAGAACTGGGTTGGAAATACCCGTCAGTAAACGACACACCTATGGAACCGGAGTAATCGGGCGAAAACCAAAGAGAAACTCGGTGATGTGTGAACTGGGTTGCAGGCTTACATTGAATTCCATTGATGTTGATCTTCATTTTCAGCTAGATATCATGCTGAGATGATAGCCCTCAAGGCCAGCCTTCTTCATAATTTCTCTCTGCAAAACAGAGGGTGTGAAAAGTGTCACTCACTGAAGTGTTATGTTTAGACAATATTTTCTTGCACATATGTTCTGATCTCAGATTGACATGAATGACATATATACTTCGAAAACATCCATACAAGCACAGACTAGAACCATTACCTGGATTGCGGTCGTGATCATCCCCGGACCTCCCTGCATTTTCGAAAGGCGAAAAAAAAGCAACAAGAAGATCAGCTGTTTATGTTGCCTTCATTTTGCAAACACACATAGCGTAATGTTAGTTCCTGAAAAGTACCTTGAACTGTTTCTTTTCCCAGGATAGATCCTTCCATGATTTCAGTTCCTTTGCTGGCCAAACTGTTGGGGCGTCAATAGCTTCCACATGTTGCACCAGTCTAAGGCTATCTGCAAGTAGTCACAGATGTCATAAGCCAGATTATAATCTCCCACAGGTTGCATGACATTCTTCCATTGCCATGTAAAGGAAAAGCTTAAGAGCTTGATACACTTACTACTGATAAATGCCTCCCTCCAAGCTTCGCGGTTTGACCAAGAAGGCGACGTTTCTCGGACAGCAATCCCCATGCTCAGGCAGGTTCTGAGAAAGTAACAAGCCCTCAAATCCTTATTCAACAACAACGACATTTCTACCATGAATTTAAACAAGACCATTGTACTAATCAGTGTAGTGGAAGAAAATGTCGCAATGTTGAAGAACTACTCACTCGATCACTAGCTGGCGTATAACTCCCGGAAGAACACCATCATTTACAGGTGCTGTCTGCACTTCATACGAGCTCAAACCTCCATGATCAACTCTTGAAGTCTCCGACTCGGCTTTGTCTTCATCCTATATATCATCACCATCATCAAGCAGTTTTGAAAACAGAGATCAAAAAGTCCTCATCATCAACAAAGCAGAGCTCTAGAGTTCCAAAGTCCTCACCTTTAAACAGACAACAAAGAAATTAGTGACAGTCCCTTCAAGCATCCGATCACCATCATCAGACAACAACAGCTCAGTAGCTGAACAAGGCCTCATACTCTCCAGCATCTTCCTTTGCCTGACCATGATTTCAATCTCAATTTGATGATCATCAAAATTTTGAATAGCAACTCAAATTGGAAACCCTAACCTTGCCCAATCAGAGTACTTAGCCATAGCCAGATCCCTCTTTCCACATACAACACCCAATCGAGCCCAATTTCCACCCTCCTCAAACACCGGAGGAACATACATTCCGATATGAACAAACACATCAAAAACCCTAGAAACCGATTCCTCCCCCAACGGCGAAATCTCTCCCAATCTCTCGCGATTCCCGGCGACAAGAGCCGTAACGGCGAGCTCCTCGCAAGAATTAACGTCTCTGGCCTCCATCGCCACCGGAATCGCGCAGGCGAGAGAGGAATCAAACCGCCTCCGTATCATCTTCTCCAAATCGCTCGATAAGGACAGAGTTTGAGCCATGGCGGGGGAAATCAGGGATCCGGATCCGGATCCGAACACCAGATTCGGGTCGGAGCGGAGGAGAGTTCGGAGAGATTGGGAGAGACGGCGGATATGGCGGTCCCAGAAGAGAAGTTGGTTGCCATGGGTGCGAGTTGTGGTGTAAGCGCCTGAATGAGCTTCGAGGAAAGTGGAAACCGGCGGCGTTTCTCCGGGAGACAATACGGCGCCGTTCGCGAAGAGGAATCTCGCCGGTGACATCTTCTCAGAGCTCTGGAACAGTTTTGACTTTTGAGTCAAATTCGTCTCTTAGGCATTTCGTCGAACACCTTCCGTGCAACTTCCATTACACATCAGAACCCGCATGCGCGCTACCCAATCAGCATCTGGGCCCATGCTAGCACACTGGGTTTGTACTTGGTAGGTGAATTGGGCTTCTTCTTCTTCTTCTTCTATGAGTGATATGATTTCTGCCAGGCTAGCACAAGCTAGGGTTTTGTCCTTAATTGACACATGTTGAAGTTCTGAGTACAGGTCCACAGGATCATCAGGGTGAAAAGGGTATAGTATGGGAGTGGAATTCTGTGTACCTCCTCCTCAAATAATGCCCTCTATTTTGAGCATTGAATTATCAAAGACTGTTCATAGGATCTGATTATAGTAGCCCCATGCAGACTGTCTGCAGGTGATAAAGGGTCATCACATGGACTTGTCTGACAGATTTTATACTTGTATTAAACTAATCTTATCTTCTTGATTTTCATCAACAAGGCTTCCTCCATCTGATAAATTTTGCATTGATTAGTTTCTGCAAGTTGTATGGCATCTGCAGGGTTAAAACTAGCAAATGATTGAGAAAGGCTGCAATCAGTCTGTTGCAAAATTTAGTTGCCATCACTGAAGAAGGTCTGAACCAGAGCCTGAAAAGAGTGGTATGATATGTGTGAACCAGAGATTGGATTGTGTGTATCTTGGGTGTCTGGTAGGATTATCATGTGAGTCACCTGAAAACTGTCCTTTTCCTGCATTTATTTTACCTACTAGCTGAAAGCTGATTTCTTCTTCTTATGGAAGGGCAACCATTTTCTTTTTCATTACCAGTTAATGTTGTTTTGCCATGTGTACTGAATTGGCTGTTTCTGGAAATGGAAAGCATGTGGGTATGCCTTAAATTTTGATGAGAATTTGGTAACAGATAGTTGAGGATGATTAATCATCTCAGTTGCTCTGACACCAAATTCTGACTATCTTTGCATTATTGCTGAAGTTGGTGTTTCTTGGTATTGCTTCCCATAAAAATCATCACTTTCAAAGTGGAGTTGATGATGGATGCCTTAAGTGCTGCAAATTGCAATTTGCTGACTTTTCATATATTCAGGCAAAATTAAGTACTGTTGAAGATCTGTAATAATTGTGAAAACAACTATCACAAAGAGCCTCCTTGGAAGCACCAAGCATCAGTTTGTGTTTTGAAAGGGACAGGCAAATCAGATTTGCCCAACACCATTGTGACTGGTTCATCATTATTATACAAAACTACATCATAAATCATGATCTGTGATCACTACAAATTTTCAGCAGTTAGAGCTAATCACATTTCATACTGCAGGACTGAAGTATCTAACAACCTAGAAGCTTAGGAAAGTCTCCATGCTTATGGCCTAAACAATCCCTTATGATGCAAAAAAACTAGTCCTTTTTAATTATACAAATACGCGTTCTAAACTCATGCTAACCCTCATGATCCTTCAGGAGGAAAACCGAGCACCTCCAAATGATGTGAAGGCGAGCTCTCGTCTCCTTGATATGGCTCGATAGCCCTTGCCACAACCGCTTCGTTGAGAACCTTGTGTCGGGTGATCGTCTTGCCATTTTTACGCGTTCTCGCACTTGAAACTGTACTTTGCAAAAGGGTGTAGGATCTCTAGATTGGTGTGTACTGGAAATGGGAAGACTTCTTTCTTGGAAGGAGCCTGAGAAAAGCTGAAGTTTGGCAATGGAGGAGGAGATTGGTTGTGTTATTATGCTGGTGCTTTTAAGGCACAAGGCATTTATAGCAAGTACATGGACAAAGGTTTGGCAAAGCATTATTAGGGGCATTTGGAGGTGGTGAGGTGTGGGCCCATTGTGTCAGGGCCCAATGTGTTAAGGGGCCCACTTTGTAGTGGACCCATTGAAGGCAAGTAAGTTTTATGAGCATGAACCCCCCTCCATCCACCATGCCTCTCGTGCTCATGCTCTGGGAATGGGGCCCACTTTTGTCTTTGCATTTGAATGGACACTAGATGACTAGATGACTAGATGACTAGATGACTAGATAAACCCAGCTTCCCTTCACAAGTTTATGAATCTTGATTTGCACTTAAGATGGGATGGTTTTACTTTTTTGCCCCTTAGTTTCTTTGTTATCTACAAGACTGATGCACACTGTTGTGTTCTTGCATCTCTTCTGGAGTTGAACTTGGAAGTATGAGGAATTTGGTGACTTAACCCGCTCGATATTGAATTGATTGTCGAAGACATAAATTTGCAGCCTCGAAAGTTTAGGGCTATGCATTTGGTTCGAAATTTCTTGACATTATGAACCATATATAGACGGGTCAGTCCTATATGGTTTGGTCTAATCGGACTAACATATAGGTTTTGAAATTTCGGATTTAGACCTGACCGAATTGAAAGTCGTGGATCAGCTCAGTTTATCGCGAATCTAGGTCACTCAGAGCTACATTTGCACTGTTGGGGATCGACACTAGCTCCTAGTCCCACAGACAATCACAGCGGAAGCAAAAATAACAATCTGTAGGATTTTCCGGATACAACCAAGACGACGAAACCAATCAACGACAATTCAGGAAACAAGCAGAGCAAATAATAAGCAAGGGACACCAACATTTATAGTGGAAAAACCCTCTCAAAACGAGGGAAAAAACCACTTGCCCGATCGAGCACAAATCCACTAATCAACAAGTCAAGTACAAGTGTTTTCGGATCTCACACCGGAGATTATCAATACAAGGAGAAACTACTCTGGAACTCCTCAATGAACTCAAACACTTGTAACAAATGAGATTAGGTTTCCTAGACGGAGAAATACCTATCGACAAACACCCACTGTCGAATCCAGAGACGAGGCGAATATACCCGGGCTTCAAAGGAAGATCACTCCTTCACCCAAATCCTCCTCTATCTTCTTCTTTCTCCCTCCTCTTCTCTTGTGCTTTCTCTCTCTCACTTTGGAGTTTTGACCGGCTGCTCAATTTCACACACACCACCACACACATACACAAGCTAGTATATATATGTGGCACGTGATCATTGCCCTAACAATGCATCTGATGCAAATTGTTGGGCTATGGGCTGGACACATGGGCTTAGGCCCAACAATCTCCCCCTCCAGCCCAAGGGGAAGACGTCCACACCGACTCCGGAACCTCAGTTATGCACCAGTCCCGCCATCTTGGCGCAGAACCGATGCTTCTCAACAGTCACCACCTTAGTGAACATGTCAGCTGGATTCTTGTCAGTGTGAATCTTCTTCAAACACATCCGACGATCGCTCACAGCATCTCGAATCCAATGGTACCTCACATCAATATGCTTTGTCCGACAATGATATGTAGCATTCTTGCTCAAATCTAGAGCACTCTGACTGTCACAGTTTACTACATATTCTCCTTGTCTCAAACCCAACTCTTGAAGGAATCTTTTCACCCAAAGCATCTCTTTTCCAGCTTCTGTCATGGCAATGTACTCTGCCTCAGTCGTGGACAGAGCAACACACTTTTGCAACTTGGACTGCCATGAGACAGCTCCCCCAGCAAAAGTAAACAAGTATCCCGATGTCGACTTTCTACCATCAAGATCTCCTGCCATGTCTGAATCCGTGAACCCCTCAAGAGTAGGCTCAGCTCCTCCAAAGCACAATCTCATCTTAGAAGTACATTTCAAGTACCTGAAGATCCATTTTACAGCTTCCCAATGAACTCTACCCGGATTGGAAAGAAACCTGCTCACAACACCAACCGCCTGAGCAATATCTGGCCGGGTGCACACCATCGCGTACATCAAACTACCAACCGCTGATGAATAAGGAATGGTGGTCATCTTCTTCTTCTCTTCACTTGTAGATGGGCAAAACTTCTTGCTAAGTTTGAAGTGGCTAGCAAGAGGAGTACTAACCGACTTAGCACCTTTCATTTGAAACCTACTTAGGACCTTCTCAATATAATTTTCCTGTGACACCCAAATCTTCCTGGCTTTCCGATCACGAGTAATCTGCATACCCAAAATCTGGCGTGTCGGTCCCAAATCTTTCATATCAAATGAAGTGCTCAGATCTCGCTTCAATTCTGCAATCTGAGACTTATCTTGCCCTACAATGAGCATGTCATCAACATAGAGAAGAAGAATGACAAATTTACCATTTGTCTGTCGCTTGAAGTAAACACAGTGATCCGCACTTGTCTTGGTGTAGCCATGATTCACCATAAAGCTATCAAACTTTTTGTACCACTGCCTAGGAGCTTGCTTCAGTCCATATAAGCTCTTCTTCAGTTTGCAAACCAAGTGCTCTTTTCCTTTTACTTCAAACCCTTCTGGTTGCTCCATATATATCTCCTCGTCTAAATCACCGTGGAGAAATGCAGTTTTCACATCCAACTGCTCAAGTTCCAAATCCATGCTTGCAGCTAAGCCAAGGATCACCCTGATGGAACTCATCTTGACAACCGGAGAGAAGATCTCATCAAAATCAACTCCCTTCTTCTGACTGAAGCCTTTTACAACTAGTCGGGCTTTGTACTTGACTAGTTTCTCTCCATCCGTCTTTAGCCTGAACACCCATTTGTTTCTCAATGCCTTCCTTCCCTTAGGAAGTTTCACAAGCTCATATGTGTTGTTCTTTTTCAAAGAACTCAACTCCTCTTTCATGGCTTCTACCCACTGAGCTTTTTCTTTGTGATTCTGCACTTCTTGAAAACTTTCAGGCTCCCCCTCTTCAGTAACTGCAACATACTCAGACGAGGGATATCTGGTGGATGGACGACGCTCTCTTCTTGATCTTCTGAGCTCATTCTCTTCTTCAATTTCTTCCGGCTCCCCCTGCTCAGAACCCTCACCAGTTTCAGCTTCTGGTAAGTCATCATCTGACTCAGGAATCTCATCAAAGCCATTCTCTGAAGAAGAATCATCACTAGTGTTACTACCTTCTGACTGAGAAGGCAAATAAAGCGGGAACTCTTCAAGTTCCTCAGGCGTATCTGAATCTGACAAAATCTTGTCTTCATGAAAGGTCACATCTCTAGACCTTATCACTTTCTTCTTTTCTGGATCCCACAACTTGTACCCAAAGTCAGCATCTCCATAACCCAGAAAAATGCAAGTCACTGCCCTGTCATCTAGCTTCTGTCTCTGCTCTTTAGGCACGTGCACAAAAGCCTTGCACCCGAAGACTCGCAAATGAGAGTATGAAATGTCTCTGCCAGACCAAACTCTCTCAGGAATATCAAAATCCAAAGCTGCTGATGGAGATCTGTTCATCAGATAACATGCAGTCATCACCGCTTCACCCCAAAATGGCTTTTCAAGCTTCGCCATTTTTAGCATACATCTGACTTTCTCTAGGATGGTTCTGTTTGTTCTTTCCGCAACGCCATTATGTTGTGGCGTGCCCGGAGTTGTCTTTTCATGTCTGATGCCGTGCTCCAGACAATACTTCTGAAACTCCTTAGAAGTGTACTCGCCTCCATTATCACTACGGAGACACTTCAACGAACAACCCTTCTCTCTTTCCACCATGACATGGAATTTCTTGAAGCAATCAAGAACCTGGTCTTTTGTCATCAAAACAAACACCCAAACCTTTCATGAAGCATCATCAATGAAAGTCAGAAAATATCTACGACCACCATTTGTGGGTACATCAATGGGGCCGCATACATCAGAATACACCAACTCAAGCAAATTCTTTTTTCTTTCAGAAGATTTGCTAAATGACACCCTAGCTTGTTTTCCAAAAACACAATCATCACAAGGGCTTAGAGTCATACCTTTGGCCGAAGGGATGAGAGACTTCTTCGCCAAAATTTGCAGTCCTTTCTCACTCATATGCGCCATGCGCCTATGCCATAGGTTCATTGATGTCTCATCCTCAACTGCATTCAGGCCATCTCGTGTGACCTTCATCTGAGTCTTGTACAGAGTGTAGCTAAGACTCCCTCTAGCAATCACCATTGAACCTTTCGTCAGCTTCCAGCTCTTATTAGCAAAGTAGCTTTGGTAGCCGTCTATATCCAGAGCATGAAGAGAAATCAAGTTCATCCGCAGATCCGGTACATGTCGCACATCCTTCAGAGTCAACGTGCAACCCGCATTTGTCAGAACACAAATGTCTCCAATACCGACTATCTCTGCATAGCTGTTGTTCCCCATCTTCACTTTACCAAAGTCTCCAGCTTTGTAACTAGTGAAAATTTCCTTCTTCGGTGTAGCATGGTAGGATGCAGCTGAGTCAACTACCCATTCTACACGACAGTCAAGTTTGTCGTTGTGATCATCCACACAAGACAGAACAACTAGCCCTTCTTCTTCACCATACACTGCAGCTGTGGTGTTTTTATCATCTTCATTCTGATTTTTCTCTTCACTCTTGCTCTTCTTCAAGGCATTACAATTTCTTTTCATATGCCCTTCTTTGCCACAATGAAAGCATTTGAACTTTTCTTTACCCTGAGAAGTACCTCTGTTCTGTGACTTCCCTTTTGACTTTCCGCCTCCTTTCCGCTCTTTGCTTCTCCCTCTGGACCTATTCTCTGTAGTCGTCAGAGTCTGCGAAGAGTTAGTACCCATGTCTTTTCTCCTAGTCTCCTCATTGTAGAGACTATCAACCACGGTACTGAAGGACACAATTCCCTTAGGAGCAGAATTGTTGATGGAAACCACCAACGTCTCCCAAGTATCCGGCAAAGAACTCAAGAGCATCAATGCTTGCAACTCATCATCAAGAGGCAACTTCATGGTGCTCAACTGATTTACAAGCTCCTGAAACTCACTCAAATGCTCGGCAATAGACTTTCCGTCTTTGTACTTCAAATTAACTAGCTTTCTGATCACAAAAGCTTTACTCTGAGTTGACTTCCTCTCGTACATAGATTGAAGCTTCTTCCACAAGACCTGTGCATCTGTCTCATTGCTCACATGATGATAGACACTGTTGTCTACCCATTGCCTTATGGTTCCCACCGCTTTTCTGTGCGTCTTTTTCCAGTCACTATCCTGAACACTGTCTGGCTTCTTTGATCCCAACTCAACCGGATCATACAAATCTTTGCAGTACAGAATATCTTCCATCTTCGACTTCCAGAGAGAATAGTTCGAAGACGTCAGCTTGATCATTGTCCCCGCAAACTCATCTGTCTTAGTCGCCATAACTCACCCAAACACAGACGGAGCTCTAACCTCGCTCTGATACCACTTGTTGGGGATCGACACTAGCTCCTAGTCCCACAGACAATCACAGCGGAAGCAAAAATAACAATCTGTAGGATTTTCCGGATACAACCAAGACGACGAAACCAATCAACGACAATTCAGGAAACAAGCAGAGCAAATAATAAGCAAGGGACACCAACATTTATAGTGGAAAAACCCTCTCAAAACGAGGGAAAAAACCACTTGCCCGATCGAGCACAAATCCACTAATCAACAAGTCAAGTACAAGTGTTTTCGGATCTCACACCGGAGATTATCAATACAAGGAGAAACTACTCTGGAACTCCTCAATGAACTCAAACACTTGTAACAAATGAGATTAGGTTTCCTAGACGGAGAAATACCTATCGACAAACACCCACTGTCGAATCCAGAGACGAGGCGAATATACCCGGGCTTCAAAGGAAGATCACTCCTTCACCCAAATCCTCCTCTATCTTCTTCTTTCTCCCTCCTCTTCTCTTGTGCTTTCTCTCTCTCACTTTGGAGTTTTGACCGGCTGCTCAATTTCACACACACCACCACACACATACACAAGCTAGTATATATATGTGGCACGTGATCATTGCCCTAACAATGCATCTGATGCAAATTGTTGGGCTATGGGCTGGACACATGAGCTTAGGCCCAACATGCACAACCCTTGACCTATGTGTTCTATATTAATGTTTCATGCTTTTTTTTTGGGTGGTTAGTGGATAAGTGTGATGCATATGCATGCTCAAGTCTATCTTGGATAAGTGATACTGGTTCACGTTTTTAAGATTCCATTTCTGTAGGATCGGAAGCGTCATGTTAGGTATAGGAAAAGATGGTTCTAACTTTATAGTAAGCTTTTCTTGATTTTTCTATATTTGAGACTTCAGTAATATGTTCATCTCAAAAAGGAAAATTATTGTGTATTCATATGACCAAGAATCCAAGATACACCCACCGTTCTCCATATATGCATATAATATTAATTTTGATTGAAATATTATTATAGTTTCCACAGTCCAAAGAACCTGCATTTTCATGTAGTGCGTGTGTGTATTGGCCCTGCAAATTAATTCTTGCATGAAAATAGCAATGTGGCAGTGTGGTATGTATGAAATCATTAATGAACACAGAACATAGAGAAAATCATTTTCCAAAAGAAGGTAGATGGTAGTTACAGATCTTACCCAGAAGAATCTTGCACACATGCACATGAACTCTGTCCATTTCAGTGTCATATATACATTCTGACATAGTGACATACACCAGAAGCTAGAATTTAGTGCACATATCTACAAAAAAAAATTGATACATTCAACTTCTACATATTTCTAAGAAAAACCCAATGTAATAAATCCAAACATGGCATTGAGCAACTTACGCCAAGTGACCAACTTACAAACCAACTCGGAGTCTAGGACAACAACAACCCATGAAATCAAAAAGAAAAATAACAATACAGTCGACGTTAGTCACTTTACCTAGTTTGTGATCTTTACTGAATACCTCGATTATAATCTTGAATTTAGTCACCGAAAAATGAATCCCTCGTAATCGAAACAAAAAACTTAGCAAAAAATAAACTATATGAAATCATTTTCCATGTACATTACATGGGTAAAGAAATAGTATAAGGTAAAAGTTGTGATGAGAGTGGTTGTCACAATTGAGAAGGATGGAGATTCATATCCTAATGATGTAAAGCTTTAATCTTGTGGTGTCTAGCCATCCTCTTTCCACCACTTGCAAAACTTATCACCCATGCTCCCCATCTTATAATACTATAAATCCTCCTTTGTTTTGTGCCCCCCAACAAACACAACCTATGTTATTTATAATTTGCCTTCTCTTTTGATCCCCTTCTCCTATATTTCAGACCATCCCTCATAATTTATACTGCTAAAACACATGCTTATCATATATAGCGCCCTTGTTCTTCCTTTCTTTATGTTATTATTAAAAACTCAAGAATGGACCATATTTCGTGTATGGGGATCGAGGGCCTACACGGATGTAACAATGATGCAGGTCGATAGACTGGTAGTCGTGTACCTTACAAGTTCGATATTGTTTGGAGAAAAGTGAGAGCTTCCCATATTGACGAAAAAATAATAGAAGATAGACCTCGACTTGTCTAAGTCTCATATGACATCCCATTTATCACGGTCTGTTAGAATTCTAGAAAATACGCAAACTTTGTACGATTACATCTTAAAACTAATTGAGTATCTGTTAAATCTCGGTGGGCCATACATGACGTGGGGGGCTCACACGTCGGTTCGTGCGCATATGCGCGGTAAGCCCGACACATAAGCACATGAGGTTCCACCCTAAAACCAATTGGCAATAGGGGGAGTAACCCATGTACTTATATGGTGGGTGGTTTAGGTTCTCATTCCCGATGTGGGATAAGTTTAGTCTCAACAGTATCAAGGACTACTATATCATCGATTTCATATACTAAACTGAGCCGGTCATTGTCTTTGGATGTAGATCTGACATTACATTCCAACAACAATGGTATCATTGTCACTTATTACCATCCTATCCTTAATGGTGTCTTTAATCAAGGCTAGGTGCAATGTTCGTTAGTATCATATGTGGTCTCCTTGACAATTGATTATGTAAAATAGAAAAATGCATGTGTAGCAATGATGTGTTCTTTGATAATATGTACTGATGTATAGACCTTACATGTCCATCGATCAATATAAATTGTTCCACTCTGACTAATTAATAATTAATATCATCAAACAGACTTTGACAGTGAAATTTAACTAATCTTCCTTAAATGCATTACAGCTTACACACCTCACCCTTATCCGACAAGTACTTTTTATGTATCATTATCTATAAAATTTTCAGCCAGAATTTCACATTTTATTTGCAAGCTACGACATTATTATTTTTGTAGATCTTTAGCACATACCATGAGATTAATAACGTACGTTGTGATCAAATTTAGAGCTAATGCATGCATGAAATTATAATAATACGTGTGATTGGTCCTATTATTTCACTATCAAAATGTGACGATCTATAAGTGCATAAATAGTAAAATGAGCAGATTTTTTCTTGCTTTGAAAAGATCTTTGTGGAAGCTAGAACTCGATTGATAAAGGTGACAAAATAAGTAAATCAATTGCTAGAAGGCACTTGTGGAGTACTTGTGCTCCTAACTCCACAAATTGGACCTACATTAATTATACAAATTAAATATCACTACTTGGCATAAAATTCTCCCTTTGAATTAACCAAAATTACTTCTTTTGGTTAATCATAAAAACCGAAAAGCGAGATAGATTTTGTTCGGGAAGTAAAAACGATGGCAAATAAATTGAGTTTTTTGCCGTATCAGTTAGGAAACTCGATCTCATATATGGTTTTATAAGAAAAGAATCCCTCTATTCTAATCGAGGAAAACATGCCAAAATTATGAAATTAATCGCGGAAATTTGGTTCGATCAAGCGACTAAGTATTAAAATTCTTTGGTAGATTAATCGGAGGTGGCTACTATAGATCGAGAGATGGAAACAAATCAATAATTAAATAGGTTGTCACGAGAACACTGACATGAAACAAATCGGCCGGTGGTATTTGTAATGCAACATTACTGCATTGCCTAGCTACAAATAGTTTTTGTTTTTTGCCCTACACGCTCAAATTCCTCCATCACAATTGTAAAACCGGTTTTTCATGTGTTTGGTATTATCATAAATACGCGCTTGATACCTAATTCGATTTGAAGTAGTACGTACTATAGCGACAAAACTCAAATAATTGCATGTTTAATCACCTATTAATTTAGCTTTATCTAGCCAAAAAACATGTCAACCAATAAGCATGCAAGATTGATATATTTGGTACTTGTATACTTTTGTATGAGTTTGAGACCCAGACAGGGTCCCATTTCACGTGATCAACCATATCTTTATGTCATTATAAAGAATAACAAGCAAATATGTGTGATTTTATCTTATCTTATGTAAATACAATACACATTAAACACATCATGTTAGTGTCTGGTAAAGATTACATTGGAGTGAAACGTCAATGGAGGTAGTCCGTGTATAGGGAACTCAGATTGTGGGCCCAAATGTAGACACTTGGACGAGTTTTGGCCCAATAATGTGGCCCAAATACACTTGTCATTCCACTTTCACAACAGTTCTTTGGACTTGGAAGTGCAATGGGATTGGAAAGCAACTCAAATGAAAATCACAATTCTTATCCATAGCTTTGTGATTAGACGTGTTAATTACGACGTGGTGATGTTCTGTGTCTCCTCTATTATACTTGCAAGCTTATCGATCTGAATCTCTAAGACCTCGTTCGTAAGGATATATCTGAATCTCTAAGACCTCATTCGTAAGGATATGTTAGGATAATCCTCTATCTATCAAGACCGTCCGTGCATATACGTACGTCAAACCTATCATATAAGTTCGGTGAGATTCCATTCTAAAATCAATGGGTTATAAACTTATAGGAATAGTAGCTATATCCCGCTAACTCTATACCGGGCATGTATATATCCCATTTTTCTGATACTTGATGCTAATTTATCTCACAACATCCCTAATTATTTTTCTCATTCAAAAATCGATATGCATGTTCAAATTTGTCCAACCCCTTTGGATTTAGTGGGTTTATGAGTTAGTAAATATCACATTATTAAGTTAATTGTTAAGATTTTATGACATTTCTATTGTTAAGCTCCGAATAAGATATTACAAATGCTTTTAATGAGGCTAACTTCTCAGTTCAATCTTTCCATACACAAGGTTCAAATTCCAATTTCTAAACAAACGATTGAGGGATATAACCTGTTATCCCACTAAACGAAGTGTGATGATTCATAGTTTCAAGTTGTTTTTGAGTGAATTTTGCTAAATTTGAGATTTAAATGATTTAAAATTCAAGTTACTTAAGGTGTAATATACAATGAGAAAAATGTTGGATTTAGAATTGGGTCTAGTTGTCATTATTTGCCAAGTGTGATATGTACATGTGGAGGTGTTAGAGATAAGATGTGCATGATTATACAAATTGATGGTGACTAAGTGGGAGTCCAGCTATGAAATTCAATCAAGCCTTTTTGGAGACCCCTACATTCATCATAAAGTTGATGTTAAGTTAGCATCCTGAGTCCTTACATTAATTTGTGGTGCAAATTGTTTACACCTTTTGAAAATCAAGATACTTCAATTATTTATAAGTAATCTGTCTAGATTTGAAACCATATTATTGTTCACGTTAGCTTTCACAAAGCTACCTCTTATCCGAAATCTTAGAACCTTATTATTGTTCACATCGACTTTCAGAATCATATTATTGCTTAACATAAGTAGCTGTTTTAGGACTTAGGACCTTTATTTATTTATTTATTTATACCAATTTATTTAGTAAGCTAAAACGATTATTCCTTACTCCCGGCGAAATTAATTAATGTTTTGAGCAATTGATAACAAGGGTACGTAGCGAGAAACTAAGCCATTTATCTATACTGTCTATAGTATAAAGCGGAGACAAAGTCTTCACAAAAAATTGCGTCACGTCTCACGTGTCATATCTTTAATAAAATAATCAATCGGGTCCTTGCGTATATAAAAAACACTAATCAAAATAGAAAGATAAATATATATGATTTGATAAAAATAATCAGATGGGCCTCCTCTATATAAAATAGATAGTTAGAATCTAATATAATCTTATCCTGTAAAAATTGCCGAAAATTATGAATTATCCCGAAAATTATGAATTATCTCTTGCCAATAATTAGTTGTAATCTTCAAATGAATATTATTATTTAATAAAACGTGATATTTATCGTAAAGTAATTTTGAACAAATCCAACTTATTTATATTATGAGTTGATTTACTATTGGTAAAAAAACAATAATCATGATATGAAGATACGTAAATATGATCCTATATTTTTAACGTGATCATTGACGTTACATATCTAACTAAATTGAGTTTATAATCGCATTACCCGTACATGGTACGGGGGTTAAACTAGTTAAATCTTATATACGGGACATTAAACTTTCAACATTTGTTTAACATAAATAGCATTGTTTAGTGACACTTTCTTTTCTTTAAATCTTTGATACGTGCATGAAAATGAAAGATATTAAGGCTGAGATTAATATGTGTACTACATAAAATTTGGCTTACCTTCATGCATGAATAGACACTCCTTGATTAATACACCAAGTTTTGGTAAGATATAAAACTTGGCTTCATAGATAATGTTTTTAAATAAGAAATTGAGAGAAAGAAATCTTAGTCTTTTTGCTTATTGATAATAGAATCTAATTGGAGAAAGCTATAAAATAAAGATATCTTATTCACATCTAGACCTGTCAAAAGCTGACCCGACCCGTAAACCCAACCCGACCTGACCCGAAATTTTTGGGTTTTAACCCGAAAATTTGAACCCGAAACCCAATTTGAACCCGAACCCGGTAAACCCAAAAATTTCTGGGTTAGGGTCGGGTCAAACCTGCTGGGTCAAGAAATCTATAAGGCGGAAAACTTATTTCATAATACACTTTAATATAATGAAATGACAAATTGACGGGTAATTGTGCACTGAAAGGTTTTAATTATATTACAATATATAAAATTTATTTTAGAAAATTGTGATATATTTATTATTAAAATATTTTAAAATTATAATTTATTATTTAAATAATATTTTATTTAAATTTTGGTCAAAAAATTTGATACTCTTGACCCGTTGGGTTGATCCGACCCGACCCGAAAACCCGAAGTGACCCGACCCAGTTTGACCCGTAACCTGATTGACCCAAACCCGAACTCACCCGAATCTGGAATGACCCGACCCGAACCCGCCCGACCCGATTGACAGGTCTATTCACATCCACTGTATAATACTCAGATGTTATCGGTTTGATTCTTATGGACATTCTTATCGGTTTGATAGGTCTATTCACATGATGTTATTATGTCTTAATTATTTGATCTATCATCATGTTTTTATGTTGAGAGATAAGAAAGTGATAAGGTATGTACATGTGAAAGGATACATGGCTACTTGCGATGAGATTGGGAAGAGGATTTAACAAAAAAAAGTGGAACAATTCTCCTATTAAATGCTAGATACCCATAAGAAATTGTCTAATTTAGCAATAAATTACATTAATCTCTCATATCTTATGATTTATATCCATTTTAATTTAGCCGTAGTTACAGCTCAACATGGTACCGTTACATTCCACAAAAATATTTTTATCACAAATGGAATAAATAGGTTAACACTTTAATTGCATACTAATGTAATTGTTTAAGCTCCAAACTTGCAATCGTCTGTTTTTTTTTTGTGATTATAAAAGAAAATGGTGAACCTCCATGAAAAGAGCAGATACATTTAACTAAATAACATTAATCTCCCACAATTCTATTGTTCAGTGTACATATTATTAACACTACAAAGTACAACACATGTTTGATTTGTATTTCTATTAAAACAACCTATAAACTCATTACATATAAATCACAGATTCACTATTTTGGACCCAACACTATACGAATAATCCTTATTTAACCGTAATCACATTGTGATTTGTCCGTTTAAGACACAACTTACTGTTGCCACCTAATACACAAGCATAAGTACAAATTCTCCTATTAAATGATAGACACCCATAAGATGTTGTCTAAATTAGCAATAAATTACATTAGTCTCTCATATCTTATGATCTATATCCATTTTAATTTAGCCGTAGTTGCAGTTCAACATGGTACCGTTTTGTTTTGGTCGAATTCAACATGGTACCGTTACATTTCACAAAAATATATTTATATCACAAATTGAATAAAAAAGGTATAACACTTTAACTACATACTTTCTCAGCAAATACTCCTTATATTGTAATGTAATTATTTGAGCTCCAAACTTGCAATCATCTGTTTTTTTGTGATTATAAAAGAAAATGGTGAACCTCCATGAAAAGAGCGGATACATTTAACTAAATCACATTAATGTCTCTCATTTCTATTGTTCAATGTACATATTATTAACACTACGAAGTACAACACATGATTGATTTGTATTTCTATTAAAACAACCTATCAACTCATTACAATTCAATCGCAGATTCACTGTTTTGGACCCAACACTATACGACTAATCCTTATTTAACAGTAATCACATTAATTTATGATTTGTCCGTTTAAGACACAATGTACCGTTGCCACTTAATACAGAAGCATAATTACAAGCCCTCCTATTAAATGCTAGATACCCATAACAAATTGTCTAATATAACAATAAATTACATTAATCTCTCATATTTTATGATCTATATCCAATTTAATTTAGCCATAGTTACAACTCAACATGGTACCTTTACATTCCACAAAAATATTTTTATCACAAATGGAATAAAAAGGTTAACACTTTAACTGCATACTTTCTCAACAAATACTCCTTAGTTATATTGTAATGTAATTGTTTAAGCTCCAAACTTGCAATCATCTGTTTTTCCCTTTTTGTGATTATAAAAGAAAAGAGTGAACCTCCATGTGTACATATTATTAATACTACAAAGTACAACACATGATTGATTTGTATTTCTACTAAAACAACCTATCAACTCATTACATATCATTAGCAGATCCACTGTTTTGGACCTAGCACTATACGAATAATCCTTATTAAACAGTTTCTCACATTAATTTGTGATTTGTCCGTTTAGGACACAACTTACCGTTACCACTTAATACAGAAGCATAATTACAAATCCTCCTACTAAATGCTAGATACTCATAAGATGTTGTCTAATTTAGCAATAAATTACATTAATCTCTCATATCTTATGATCTATATCCATTTTAATTTAGCCGTAGTTATAGCTCAGCATGGTACCGTTATATTCCACAAAAATGTTTTTTTTTAAAACAAAGGGAATAAAAAGGTATAACACTTTAACTACATACTTTCTCAGCAAATACTCCTTATATTGTATGATGCTTAGCTCAACTTGGAATATGTTAGCAAAGAGTGTGAGCTGGGTCCGGAAGGACTTGTTTCGGTTAAGAGATTCTTCTATGATGCTTATTCAAGGTGCTTGAATGGGAGCATATTTAATGGCCTGACAATGGATATGGTCTCTTTTGGGATGGAGCTCTTGGGGTCAGATTCGGCCGAGGAGCAATTGGTTGGAGCAAGGATTCTAAGGAAGTTTTTGACAAGTGAGCGGTTTTCTGATGATATTCTTCAGAAGATTGGACTTACTTTATCAGTTGTTGAGAGATTGGTGGAGATGCTGAACTGGAAATCTTTCCAAGAAGAGGAGATTAGGCAATCAACAACTGTGATCTTGTCAAAGGTAGCTTGGAAAAAGCAGAATTCTCTCCGGGTTGCAGGAATTCCCAAGGCCATGGAGTCAATCTCTTCGTTTTTGTACGACAACCGGAAAAAGAGTTACAAAGCTGATGAGATTGAGGGTAAGAGCATTGTCTTTGATCATGAGCATTATGGGTTTGGGAGCTTTAATCATTTGGGGCTACTCATAATCAAGAAACTCGCGCGTAGCCATGATAATTGTGGGAAGATTGGCATTGCAAGAGGTCTTTTGCCTAAGATCATAGATTCACTCATGCAGAAGAGAATTTACTGAGGGATGAAAATATTACTTCTCAGATCTTAACTATTAAGAGGTCCTTGCAAGTGCTGAGGATGTTGGCTAGCACGACGGGCGCCACAGGTAAACAGCTTAGGCAAGAAATGTCAGAATGTTTGTTCACAATCAGCAATATTAGAAACATATTGAAGTTTGGAGAAAAGCATCCAAATCTTGAGCATTTGGGTATTGAGATAGTGACGAATCTCGTGTTGGATGATGATGCAACCGAGAGGATTGGTGGTACCAGAGGAATTATCAATGAGATGTTGAAGATATTTTTGAAAGGAGTAAATACTCCTTATATTGTAATGTACTCCCTCCGTTTCAAATTTACATGAACATATGCTAACTTTTGCTTGTTTCATAATACATGACCATTTCACTTTTGTCCATCTCTTTCCATTTATACCCTCAATAATTATCTTTAACATAATCATTACACTTTTTCATATTTCTCTAAATAAATAATTGACTCTACATTTCATAGGGGTAATATAGGAATAACATTTTTTTCTTAATATATGTGCAATGTCTAAATGGTCAAGTATTTTGAAACGGAGGGAGTAATTGTTTAAGCTCCAAACTTGCAATCATCTGTTTTTTTGTGATTATAAAAGAAAATGGTGAACCTCCATGAGTGGATACATTTTAACTAAATCACATTAATGTCCCTCATTTCTATTGTTCAGTGTACATATTATTAACACAACAAAGTACAACACATGATTGATTTGTATTTCTATTAAAACAACCTATTAACTCATTACACATCAATTGCAGATCCACTGTTTTAAACCCAACACTATATGAATAATCCTTATTTAACAGTAATCACATTAATTTGTGATTTGTCCGTTTAGGACACAACTTACTGTTGCCACTTAATACAGAAGCATAATTACAAATCCTCCTATTAAATACTAGATACCCATAAGATGTTGTCTAATTTAGCAATAAGTTACATTAATCTATCATATCTTATGATCTATATCCATTTCAATTTAGCCGTAGTTACCGCTCAACATGGTACCGTTATATTCCACAAAAATATTTTTATCACAAATGGAATAAAAAGGTTTAACACTTTGACTACTTTCTCAGCAAATACTCCTTAATTATAATGTAATGTGACTATTTAAGCTCCAAACTTGCAATCATCTTTTTTTTTGTGATTATAAAAGAAAATGGTGAACCTTTATGAAAAGAGCGGATACATTTAACTAAATCACATTAATTTTCCTCATTTCTATTGTTCGTGTACATATTATTAACACTACAAAGTACATCACATGATTGATTTGTATTTCTAATAAAAAATCCTATTAACTCATTACATATCAATCGCAGATTCACTGTTTTGGATCCAACACTATACGAATAATCCTTAACCGTAATCACATTAATTTGTGATTTGTCCATTTAGGACACAACTTACCATTGCCACTTAATACAGAAGCATAATTACAAATTCTCCTATTAAATGCTAGATACACATAAAATGTTGTCTAATTTAGCAATAAATTACATTAATCTCTCATATCTTATGATCTACATCCATTTTAATTTAGCCGTAGTTACAACTCAACATGGTATCGCTACATTTCACAAAAATATTTTTATCACAAATGGAATAAAAAGGTTTAACACTTTAACTACATACTTTCTCAGTAAATACTCCTTAAATATATTGTAATGTAATTGTTTAAGCTCCAAACTTGCAATAATCTTTTTTTTATATATATAAAAGAAAATGGTGAACCTCCATCAAAAGAGTAGATACATTTAACCAAATCACATTAATTTCCCTCATTTCTATTGTTCAATGTACATATTATTAACACTACAAAGCGCAACACATGATTGATTTGTATTTCTATTAAAACAACCTATTTACTCATTACATATCAATCGCAGATCCACTATTTTGGACCCAACACTATACGAAGAATCCTTATTTAACAGTAATCACATTAATTTGTGATTTGTCCGTTTAGGACACAACTTACCGTTGTCACTTAATACAAAAGCATAATTACAAATTCTCTTATTAAATGCTAGATACCCATAAAATGTTGTCAATTTAGCAATAAATTATATTAATCTCTCATATTAGACCTGATCAAACACGAGTCCGGGCCTGGTTTGACTGATTTTCTCAGCCCAATATGAAGGTCGGGCCAGGTTTGGGTCCGGCCACCAGGCCTAATATGTTTGTCTAGATCCGCCCATAGGGCTGGGCCGGGCCGTCCATTTTTATTTTCAACTGAAATTTTAAGTTAAAAAAAACTAAAATTGTGAACATGAAATTTCTAAATCTAAGCAGTTAACCTAAAACTAAACATTCTCATCAATAAGTTAAACCAAGAATCCAACACACATTCATCCATAATACTTTATATAATAAAGATATTTAGGGTTTTGTAATTTTCGATATATAATGATATATTATATAGTAAATGAGTAATTTAATTACTCCAATATATTATTAAAAAAATCCGGCCTAGGCTTTAAAGCCCATCGGGCTTTATACTAATGACCAAACCCGACCCTTTAAAATATTCGGGCCGGTCAAACGTTGTCCCTATCCGCCCATTTTCTTGGGCGGGCTGGGTGATTCGGGCAAAGTCGTTGTCCCCAAATCAAAGATAAAAACCCAAACAAGACAAGCAAAGTATAGCAAGTAAGTAAGAGGTCGAACCCAAGAGAATCAGTTTCTTATGTTGATTTTGTTTCGATCATGCAAACACAAATAAGGGGTGTTTTGAAGGAGGTTTTTAATCAATAGTAGCAAACAGAGTTCATCCAATCAATTCCACTTTATTAATTCATCGATCATCAATTCATCCACTTCTTTATATTCCTAGGTCAATTTCAATCTTTATCTTAATTATTCGCTAGTCCACGGTCCTAGCAAAACTATGATTATGAACAAGGACGCTTAATTCAATCATGCAATGAACACAAGGATAATAGGAAATTGAATTATGCAATCAAGCTACGAGTCTCATGCACAAAACAACCATTGAATACTCTTCCTTAATCTAGTCCACGATCCTAGAATAGAGTTGTTTCGAGAATAGGAAAAATGCATAGATAACAACCATTCCTAATTCAAACGATAGATCTAAGCCAATTAGATAAGTTGATGAGGCTCATATAATCAAATAAAGATCATGAGATGAAGCACAAGAGTATCAATAGAGACATAAGGATAAATAAGTTACCAGAATTTCACGACTTCATAATAAAGCTTCCTTGATTGAATAAACTTCAAGGGGGATTAGTTTTCCATTACAAAGAAAGCAAAATACAATAATGTTGATGAATGTTAAGATACCTAAAATATAAGGTAGACTCCTCCTTATATAGACCCAAGGAACAGACTCCCCGAGATATACAAGAAAAGAGGCAAAAGATAAAAAAAGGAAACAAGATAGAAAAATCTCACTCGGCTCCGGATCGGACACCACCGCGCCCGCGGCGGATTGGTCTTCGGGTTCTCTAAGTCGGCTTCTACCGCGGCTGCGTCCAAGGCGGTGCACCTGCGACCTTCTCGGGTATGGATTGTCGTCACCTTTACTTCACCGCGACCGCAGCTCGGACATCGCACCTGCGGATCTGAGTCAGTCACGAACTTCTTTTGAAACTTAGCCCGGAAAACTCTCGTATGTTCAACTCTTATGTCTTCGGTCTTCATACTACAATAATGCTTAAACTCTAACCTAAACACACGCACTAAAGCCCTAAAATACAAGAGTTAACACATACTAAAGAGAGCATATCACTGGACAGGTGGGTGGGTTGACCCGCGTTTGGTCGGGTCTAATTTTAATTTAGTCGTAGTTACAACTCAACATGGTACCGTTACATTTCACAAAAATACTTTTATTACAAATGGAATAAAAAGGTTTAACACTTTAACTACATACTCTCTCAGCAAATACTCCTTATACTGCAATGCAACTGTTTAAGCTCCAAACTTGCAATCATCTATTTGTTTTTTTGTGATTTTAAAAAAAATTGGTGAACCTCCATGAAAAGAGCGGATGCATTTAACTAAATCACATTAATTTCCCTTATTTCTATTGTTCAGTGTACATATTATTAACACTACAAAGTAAAACAAATGATTGATTTGTATTTCTATTAAAACAACATATTAACTCATTACATATCAATCGTAGACCTGGGTCCGATTAAGCGAACCGCTGGTTTAGGTTTGGGTTTAAGGCAAACCTAAACCTTGGAGGTTCCGGTTTGCTGGTTCAGGTTTTGACCGGTTTCGGTTCCGTTTTTTTTTTATTTTCTTGAGAGTCCGCAGGCGCGGCCCACATTCCACGACCGCGGTTTTCATCCAGAAGGAAATCGTTGTCGCTGTTCAGGCAACCACGCCCGCGGTTTGGCTGGTTCACTAAAACTAAAAAAATATAATTTATTTATTTAAAAAAAATCATAAACCATCGGTTTTTATCTGGTTACGGTTCCGGTTTGAACCGCCGGTTCACCAGTTCGGCCTAGCACCGAACCTTAACCTAAACCTAGCCTGACCGGTTTGGCGGTTTAGATTAAGATTCCAGTTCGGTTCCGGTTTTGACTGATCCGGCTCCCCAGTTCAAACCGAACCGGACCCAGCTCTAATCAATCGCAGATCCACTGTTTTGGACCCAACAGGCCAACACTATACAATTAATCTTTATTTAACGATAATCACATTCATTTGTGAATTGTGATTTAAACGACACGCTTACCGTTGCCCCTTAACATTAATCACATTAATTTGTGATTTCTTTGCGATTTGTCCGTTGCCACTTAATTACATACCCCCGATAGATCCGTTATATTACCCCCGTGGCTCTCTTTTCTGTTTGGCTGTTAGCGCTTGCAACTCGAAACTTCATCTCCCTGGTCGAGTTTTGTGTGTGTAAAAATTAAGCAATTTCATCTTCAATGGCGGGTTTTAGGCACTCAATTTACGAATAATAGGAGGCAGACAGGGTTTTCGATTAAGCAATTTTTCCTCCTTTCCTTGCTCTGCACTCAGTCCACTTTTCCTCTGGTTTTCTGAGCCTTTCAAAGAAGCATTGGCAATTGGGAATTTCTTCTTTTATTATCGGGAGGGTGAAATTCAGTCTTATCTTCTGCGAAATCTACATAAAAGTGGTCATCAAATGCATCCTTCTCCATTGTTCTGTGTGTCCGTAACCTTCTGGTCAGTGCTAGGGTTTTACAAATCCGTTTTCCCAATCTTTCTGGGCCTGATTTTGATGGAATGCGCTTGGAGCCTAAAGATTCTGACCCGAATGGGCGATTTCGGATGTGGGTTTTTGGTTTTCGGGTGTAGCTCGGGTCTGGGCAATGCTATACTCTTGTTGTTCGTGGCCTTTGGGCTAGGGTTTAGGGTTTTGCAAATTGGGGGTTTCAAAAGGGTGATTTCGCGGGTTTTGGGGGATTCAAAAAGGGCTCCCAATCATGGGTTTGATTGCAAAATTAAGGGTTTGGCCTGTGGGGTCTTGAAGGGATCGAGGGATCTGAAGAAACCCAAAATTGGGGACCAGTATTTAGAGGGGGAGAAAGACGGTTTTCTTGTTGGAGTGTTAGAAGAGGAAGGTGAGGAAATGTGTCTTGAAGATGAAGTCTTTGGTGTGAGTGAGTTGAGGAAGATGGTGAAGGATCAGAGGCGAAGAGCGAACGCGGTTGTGAACGATCTGGAGAAGGAGCGAATGGCGTCGGCGTCTGCGGCGGAGGAGGCCATGGCCATGATCCTGAGGCTGCAGAGCGAGAAGAGCGCGTTGCAGATCGAGGCGAACCAGTTGCGGAGGATGAAGGAGGACAGGCAGGCTTACGATCAGGAGGCGATCCGTTCGCTTCAGCGCGTTTTGGTGCAGTACGAGGACGAGAGGAGCGTGTTGGAACAGCAGCTGAGGTTGTGCAAGAAGAGGTTGAGGGCCTATTTGCAGGATGAGTAGTCCTTGTGGCCGGAGTCTGGCGAGATCCGGGTTGGCTGGTTGCAGGCTTGAAGGTTTGTTTGGTGGAGCTCTTGATTGAGTTATGAAAGGCTAAGCTTGATCTTGTTATGCATAAGAGAAGTGTGTGCTCATAGTTATGCAGATGTACATGTTATTACATACTAGTGTTTTTCCTGATCTTGCAACATTTTGGCAAGTGTATAATGCTCTGCTGAAATGAGAGATAAATAAAGGAACTATTCATTTTGCAATGTGTTTTCTTAGAAATTACAGCATCCCTAGTTTTCTTGTTTCTCAGAACTATCTTAGGGAATGTTTGGTTGTAAGCTCTAAAAACGGTAACGGAAATGAAATGAATTTAGTCCGTTTTGGTGCCAAAAAAGGGATCATGGAATCTTGAATGTAGTAAAGAGGGCATGATTAAGTTTGAAGTTCGAAACATCAACAATATAGGTAGAATGCTTAGTAGTCTCTCAGGCCAGAAACTAATGATAATCCTACAATTGTTACAATGGGCAAACACAAGGAAAGGAAGAAAGAAATTGTAAGGTACCAAGCATGCTTTCACCTTGATATATTGACTAGAAATCCTCATCCACGTTGAAGACGAAGTTCTTCGCTCCCTCTTGTATACTTGACATAACCGACGCCTTCTGATAGTCGCCAACCCTTCTTTCGAAAAAATTGGCTTTACCTCTACAAAAAAAAACATGGATTTAAGCTACTTTAGAATTTGAAATACAAGATCATTCAGGCATAAAAGGAATGCATTTATCGGTTAATCCAATAATTCTTACTGCAATGATATGAATTCCATCCAGTCGAAGGGGTTTTCGACATTGTAATGCTTCTGGTATCCCAAGGAAGCCTGAAACAAGATGGCATTCAGTGCAGATCAGCACTTAATACTTGGGAGGAGCCAAATATCCATAAACTGAATTACTACAATCCAAATGAAAGAGAAAATTAATGCTAAAAGAAGAAACAAATTTTATAGAATTGTACCAAAAGATGGTCAGCAACAAATTGTATATACTGGCTCATTAGGGTAGCATTCATGCCGATCAATGCACACGGGAGTGCATCACAAACAAACTCTGTCTCGATTTCAACAGCCTCCAGTAAAATTTCAAGGACTTTTTGTTCTTGTAACTTATTCCGCAATAAACTGCAACAACAATCACATGGTGAAAACGGGATGGTCAAGCCTCAGATAAAAATGGACCAAACATGTTGTATATAAACATGTATAATATATACCTGTACAAGAGGCAAGCAAAATCACAATGAAGACCCTCATCTCGGGAAATAAGCTCGTTTGAGAATGTCAAACCAGGCATCAATCCTCTCTTTTTCAGCCAGAAAATAGCGCAAAAGCTGCGCGTTATGAAGCAAGTATGTAAATAAAGAACCATCCAACAAGAACACTGTTTAGCTAAAATGAGATTGATGTGAATGAAGCCTACCTCCCTGAAAAGAAGATCCCCTCAACACAAGCAAATGCCACAAGCCTCTCAGCAAAAGTACGTGAACTGCACAAACCACACAAACGTCATCACAAGCGCACAAACGTCAATCTCATTGTGCAATATGGGATGAACCTGCACAGTAAGGTTTTCCATAAAAGTAATATAATATACCTCTGTATCCAATTCAATGCCCATTTAGCCTTTTTAGACACACAAGGAATGTTCTCAACAGCTTTGAACAAGCGCTCCTTCTCCTTCGAGTCCTTGATGTATGTTTCCAGTAACAAGCTGTACATCTCTGTCAATTAAATGAAGATACACATCATATACTACATTTTTTAACCATATAGAGTAAATTTAACAAGGACTACAGAGAAGCAAAACTTACCAGAATGTATGTTCTCCATTGCAATTTGGAATCCATAAAAAGCACGGGCCTTTAGTAAAAAAAAACATAAACCATACACATCAGAATCACATTATGAACAAGAAAAATCCACACCTTAAATCATCAATAAACAATGAGATGAAGACACCCACCTCTGCAATTTGAACATCATTCAGAAACCTTGAAGCCAGATTCTCCAATACAATACCATCAGATGCAGCAAAAAATGCAAGAACATGAGTTATAAAGTGCTTCTCTGAATCAGACAGAGTGTCCCATTGTTGTACATCACACGAAAGATCAACCTCCTCCGCTGTAGAACACCATTATCACATACCCAAATAAGCATTAAACCAAAACTTGGAATTGAAGAAAAAATATCTACAACTTATAATTATATAGCCACACTTTGTTGCAAAGAGTTAAGCATATAGCATCCAAACTCTCAATTCCAACCCACAAGACTCCCAATTTACACAAATTTGTGAAACACACATGGTTTCAATATCTTGTAATTCCACCAACAGAAACAGATTCAAGTCAAAATTCTTGCTGTAAGATAACAATTGGGATAAGAATTACCAGTCCAAAAGCTTGCTTGGGCTTTCTTGTACATCTCCCAAACCTGATTGTACCGAATTGGGAACATACAGAACTTGTCAGACTGTTCCATCAACAAGGGCTCTTCATCAGCCTCGTTTTGAATTACATCCTTCGTTTCTCGCTCTGACCCATCTCCCAAGGAACCCATATTAGCGTTCTTGAGATATATCTGTTCTATCTCCGCACAAGAAGAAGAAGAAAGGGGAACGGATGAAAACCCTTGCAAAACCCCTTACACCCAGAAGCCAACAAAAGAGATATGAGAGAAGGGATTGATTTTGCAAAAAAAAAGATTTAACCTTTTTGGGGTTTTCTGATCGATCATTTGCGTTCACTCGCGGTCACAAGTTGCAAAACTCAACAGAGGAAAGAGGGGACCCCCCCGAAATCTTCGAATTGGGTCTTCGTAAACGACGCCGTTTAATTTGCCCGACCGTGATTGATCATCAATCAGACTCGTCTAACAATGGTAGTTTGTTGACCGTCTGGCTTATTCCCGCGAAATTAGGCCTGGAGATTTTGGGCTGGGCTGAACGTTTTGGGCCGGAACACATTACAACATTAGCACTCAAAAAGCATTTACTTTTTTTTTTTTAGAAAATTAACTTTGATGGATCGAAACTGATGTTTGAACCGAACAGCATCGGGATTTGTGATTCGGGATCGGCATGCCCATGTAATATGAAAATGGGCGTGAGGAATTACGAGTACACCCTCGGTAATAAGAGTAGACGCACTTGCACTACGAGATAGCATACAATAGGCTAAACAGTTTGGGTTTGAAATCTTTAAGTGAGATGATAGTGTTGTAGCCGATAAAATTATTGAAGTAGGACGGTAATCTGTTGATTACGTCCTGATTCTTAATTGGTCAACAAAAAAGGGCCAAAGAAAGTAAGACATTATTTGAGAGATCTTCAAATTTGGATCTTCCCATCCCAAATTTGATCTCCACTAACTAAAAGCTATGTAAAAAATTAGTATTAACCAAATTATTGCAATACTTATTCACGACTCACGAGTCACAATCACAAAGTAATAGAGAATTAAATTTGTGCTTTGATAATAATATCTTAGGCTGTGTTTGTTGTTAATTAGATCATATCCTTTCTAGGTGAAGCAAATTAAACCACAAAATCGCATTTTCTCTTACAACAATGAACTAGTTGACCATATATGTACGTTTAGTAATTCAAATATGCTTGCCATGTCATTGATCGATAGTATTATCAAATCACACATCTCAATCAGAGTTTATTATGATACTGATTTTTAGTATTCTACGAAAGGAACTTTTGTACTTCAAATACAATGTATATTCATGTACTAAAATTCAACTTTGATCTATTAATACTCCATATGTTAGAAAAGAAAAGTGGAACAAATTCGATCACCATACTTGATCGATTTAAGGTTCTTGTGGTGCCGACAGTTTCTCTGATCAGTGATTAGGAGTAACAATATTTGGCAAATTGCCAACATGTGACATGCAAAATTATTTATAAAATGACAAACAAAATCAATCATAGAACCACGACGTACTCACGAGATTCACACACCTGTTATTTTAATCAAGTGGTGTGACAACCACTTAATTAAAACCACCACTTGATTAAAATAATTTTTGTTACCCGACCAAATATAACGGTGTTGGTTTCCTTCTTTTTTTTTCTTTGATTTATTTTATAATTGGAGTCTAGAACCCGAGACCTTATAATCTATTTATGAGTGCTCAATCAGTGAGCTGATATGCCAAGCACGTGGTGCTGGTTTACTAATGCATCTACAATACGATGATTCAGATTTACAATATCTAACGTAGCTTTGCGTGTTTGGACGCATGATAGGCGGACACATGCAGGCAAGGGGATGAAGGGGCTTGTGACTCTCCTTTTGTTCGGTTTATTGTTTGTATATTATTAGAATTTTAGGTTAAATATGCGTATATTTAAATTTAGTTTGTATTATAAAAACCAACTCGCCTAAATGTTTTTTTTTCCAATTTTACATTCATCTATTAACGTTCAATTCCCCATAATATCATTCTATTTTTTTTATATATTTAATACTCCGTACAATTTTGTCCAATGTTTTTTATAAAGCAACCTTTTTTATATGGAAAAAAAAGAAGTACTACTATATACATTATACTCCGTATTACTTAATTTTGCATGGCAGTTTCATTGATATATAATACAAACTTTAGCCCTCCTAGTGCCTACCAAATGGATTAAGCCTAGTATTTAGAATAATTTTTCCTTTATTTTTTTTTAATAAAAAACTTATAATAATTTTTTTTTTTTTTGGTCGAAACTTATAATAATTTATTTGGATACAAATCAGTCACTCATTTCCTAGTGGAGCAAGGAAGAGAGCAAATTTTAGGGTTAAAGGGATAGAAAAATTGGATTTCCATTTTACCGGCCAAGAAACACGTATAGACGTAGACTTTTAGCTTTTAGTTGTTGGGGACTCGAGCAATGACGTCCCCATGTCTCCATTTTTGGGCTATAAATTGGCCCCAAAATTGAAGCCATTAAATTCATCAACAACAACAAACATCCTTACCCAAACATTGAAGCTAAACTACCTTAATTGGTTGAATCATACAAGTAGTTGAATCGATCATGGCGGCTCAATCTCACTGTTGCTTAAACAACCCGCCCGTCCTCAGCTCGGCTTGTGGGTCTGGCTCAGTCGACGAGCTTGGAGGCCTCAAGGCTTACGTCTCTGGACCAACTGGCTCGAGCCGCGCCATCCTCCTCCTCTCCGACGTCTTTGGTATAATATGTAACCTTTATATGTATCATGTTATGTGTTACCATATGTTTTTTTATGCTATAAATTCTTAGTATCTAATTATGTTCAACTTGCCACCTTTTGCAGGGTATGAAGCACCAAACTTAAGGTACGTATGCAATTATGCATGCATATGATACTGAATTTGAGATTCATAGGCCTAGTACCAATACAATTGCGATAAATTTTAATGCATGCCATCAGTCTATTAGCCCAACAACAACAACAATATGTTTACCCGCTAACTCGAGTCAGCGGGCATACACAGAATCGGGGGCCAAGATGAGGACACTTTAGACCTAGATGAAATGCGCCCTATACAACTCAAGAACTACTCGACATCTAATATACAAACAATAACAATAAAACAGACAAAAAGGCTTAAAAAAGCTAATATTATTTAACAAAGTTAGACCACACTTAACGCCCATGAGCCAAACTCACACCCAAGAACTACGCGACACCCGCTGACTAGCTAGATGTCTTGCATGAATTGCATGATAATTAAATTTGTCTCAGCGATCTTATATTTCTCTTTTTTTTCCCATATATATTGTCTTACATGATAATTAATTAAACAATTGAAGGAAGCTAGCGGATAAGATTGCGGATCAAGGATTTCTTGTGGTGGTTCCTGATTTCTTGTACGGTGACCCTGCCAATTATGAAGACCCTGCTTTTGATTTCCAGGCTTGGAAAAAGATTCATTCACCGGTTAGTCTCCTTTTACTTCATATTCATATTATTTTTTTTCTATGGAATGAATAGGTTGTTAGAGAGAACTTGTCCCAATCGGACATGCATATATATATAGGGAGAGGTTCAAGTAAAACACCTCTTATAGTGAAATGAGTGAATTAATAATAGGCATTGGATCACCATGAAATCAAGGGCTAAGATTTGGCTGAATTTTTTAAAATAATGGCTGAATTATAGTAAAATCACAATTAAATGTATATTCAATTAAACTTCCATAATAATAGGGAGAAGTTACCACACATAATCGTACTTGATTTTCTCAAATTAGAAGCTCCTAAATTTAAGGGATGTGAAAATTTGACTTTTTTTTTTTTTAAATTCGAACAAAAACCACACCAAACTTCTATATACATTCGTCGGTTATTACAAATTCGACCGTGCTACTTCAATATTCGATAATATTGAGTCAATATTCGACTAAAAAAATGTTTGAATTTATCAAATACATGGTTGAATATGACATAACATTTTTTGAATATTGTTCAAAAGTACTCTAATTTGGCATGGTTTGAATATGTAGTCGACTTTGTCGAATTCAATATATCGTCTTATTTAAGGTGAAACTACAATGAATATATTGAATATGTACTTTAAAACATTGAATTTGACAAAAACAGTTAATCTATACTCTCACTATAATTTCATGATTGAAAAAAATTGAATTGAATTTGAATACATCGTAAAATAAAGATGATTAATAGTTGCTTCTGTAGTGTTTACTGTCGTCTTTGATCTCTATCTTGCTTCTTTCATTCTCTTTAAACTTCTTTATATTCTTCAACCATCTCGATATATTCCAACCTTCAAGACTGCATATTCCATAAACAACACATAAACATTCAGAGTGAAATAACTATGATCCAACTTTTTATCAAACTGAAATCATACTTCATAAAATGTTATATTCAAATAATTTATCAAAACATTCATGTGATTATCTTAAAAATTCAAATCTCATGCTACTTAGAATTCAAGTTACTATATCAATTTAAACAAATATTCAAAAACCAATGCATTCGAAAACCATATATTTCAATTTAAAACATACATAGTTATATTTAGGTTACTACATCATCGATTCAAATCATACTTCATAATATCCTATCTTCAAATAATTCACAAGAATATTCATTTGATTATCTTAACAACTCAGATTATTCTACCCAAAATTCAAGTTACTACATCAATTCAATAAACATGATATCATATTCAGTATATACGATTATATATTCAGTAAAGAACATGATACACGTATGATAGATTCATGATATATGAGTTCAAATTCAGGATCACATATATAGAAATTCATGACACACGAGTACAAATTCAGATTGCAAAGGTACAGATTCAGCACATTGCATCCAATGGATCAATTAATTCAATCACACACAAAAAAGCTAGTAAAAAAAACAAGAAACAAAAAAAACATTATATACTCAGAAAATAATATAAAAAACATTATATACTCAGAAATAGTATAAAAAAACATCTTCTTCCCGATCCACCTTTATAAGTCTTTTAGATCGGTGTGACAATGCAACATCTTCTTCCCGATCCACCTCTGTTTCAGCCACATTCGTTGATCGTGAATTTTTAGAACCTACAGTTCAAATTCATGTTGATACGAGGTCAGAAATATATTCAGAAACATACAATGCAAATTCATGCTCATACGAGTGGAAATTCAGATCGCATATATGCAAATTCATGATATGTGAGTTCAAATTCATATCGTATATATAGAAATTCATGATACCCGAGTTGAAATTCAGATCACATATATTCAGAAACATACAGTGAAAATTCATGCTCATACGAGTAGATTTTCAGATCGCATATATACAAATTCATGATGTGTGAGTTCAAATTCAGATCGCATATATATAAATTCATGATACCCGAGTTCAAATTCAGATCACATATATTCAGAAACATATAGTGCAAATTCATGCTCATACGAGTTGAAATTCATATCGCATATATACAAATTCATGATATGTGAGTTCAAATTCAGATCGCATATATAGACATTCATGATACCCGAGTTTAAATTCAGATCACATGTATAGCTTCTTCACATATATACCAATCCATGATATACGAGCTCAAATTCAGATCGCATATATAGAAATTCATGATGTACGGGTTCAAATTCAGATCCCAAATGTACATATTCAACACATTGAATCAATCCACTAAATGATTACGTATATTCAGGAACAAACCTAATAATTTCAATTTGATACTCGTGGAAATTCAACGAATAATTTACCCAAATGGACCGATTAATTCAATCACACATTCATCATCACACAAAAAATACTAAAAGAAATTACCCCTTTCCTCTCTTACGATAGACTCAACCAACATTATGCATTTTCCCTTATCCAAAAACAAAATACTCAAAAATAGAACTCAAAAGTGGCCCGAAAACAGTAGCCATATAGAACTAGAAGTGGTCCAAAAACAATACTCATTAGCCAATTCCAAAATCAAAAAACTACTCAAAACAAGAAACATCACCTTTTACGAGTTTTCTCTTGTTGCTTTTGTTCTTGCTCTTTGGGGACATTGTGCAAATCCTACAACAACAAAACCAACCCAAACTTAGGGATAGCAAGAAAGCTAAATCGAATCACGATATATATATTTGTACATGATAATCAAGCCGAAAATGCTTGTTCTATGGAATCGAAAACGCCTAAACGATTCTGAATAGAAACGAGTAAATCCCCCAGAACCCACACCACCACCAAACGCCCTTCAAAACCATCCTTAAACCCCCTCAAATTCTTCTCCTACCAAGACCTCCCCTCCGCCAAATCCACCATGAAATCTCTGGCCTCAAACACTAAAACCCCAATCTCCCTCCAATTCCACAGCTCCGTCCTCCAATCCTACTCCTCCATATCCCCCTCCTTCTTTGATTCCATCTCCCTCTTCACCCACATGCTCAAAACCCACTCCCTCCTCCCCTCGTCTCCTGCGACCCCTCCGACATGGACTCGGAGCACCCCCTGGCCTCCCTGGCGGACTCGGAAGGCCCCGCCCGCTCCCTCCTGGAGTCACCCGCCGCCTACGCCGTCGTCTCCTCCGCCCTCTCCGCCTCGTCGTCCTCTCCTTCCCCCCCCCCCCTCCTCTCCGGCCTCTACCTCTCCCGCCTCCACTCCCCTGCCCCCCTCCCCTCTCCGGCTTCGAGGCCGTCCTCCTCGCCATCTACTCCTCCGGCCGAGAGCAAGCTCTTCGACCCCTCCCCTGCCCTCCTCCCGGAGCTCACCCCTCCCGCCGAGACACCCAACCCCAACCAACACCCCATTAAGAATCGATAAATCGAAGAACAAGAGAGCGGGGGATTCATAGAGAAAAACCTGGGTTACGGTCGCCGATTCCTTTCAATTTGGGGCACTTGAAATTGGAATGGATCTGGATCTGGTAGGCACGATAATGGATGCCGATTCCTGGGTTTTTGACAATGCAATAGAGATTAATAGGATTGGATCTGGTAGAAAGAGAGAACGTATAGGGTTTTTGAGTAGGAGTTCAAGAGTTGATAAGAATAGTGCAGGCTTTTCACGAGTGAATATATTGGTTGCAGGATTCTTTTACCATATTAAAATAGAGGATTGACTTTTTTAAAAAAAATTTAAGAAGATAATACTAGATTTGGAGAGAGAACGTATCTAGATGGATTTGATCGGGTGTAATTCACCAAATAAAGGTACTAATGCACAAATCTAGTCCGTTCATTTTTTAAAATCTAATGGCTCTTATTTTTGCACTAGTTACACTATAACTAGCTATATCACCAGATCCTAATTCTATTCTATATATATATATATATATAAAACCCACTGGTATATAAGGAATGGTAAAACTCTTACCTATTGGCTTAACTCTTTTTGGATTAGAAAGTGGATCCGACTTTATGTATAAAGTGATCAAACTTACCCGACTCGTCACTCAGTTCGATCTCTCGGTCCACTGGAATTTCACACAAGTTAATGGCGTGTATGCATGTATATGTAGGAGAAAGCTTGTGAAGATGCAAAGTTGGTGATTGATGCCTTAAAAAGCCGAGGAATAACCTCTCTTGGAGTTGGCGGGATTTGCATGGGCGGTATGATTTTTCATTTTTTCAAATGGAAGAAATAAGTTAAAATAAGAACATTAAATTAAGTTTTGTTTCATTTTTGGCTATATGTATATACACAATATGTGTGTATGTAGGATCGACGGCAGTGAAATTGGCCAAATTGGATGCTATCAAGGCCGCCGTTGCACTGCATCCTTCTGATCAGCTGAGCCTTGATGAGATCAACGGTAACAACTAATTAAGTCAATTAATTACTTACACAATTTAGTATGATAAATGCAATTAGCACAGTACGTTTTAAGTGTCATTAATCGTTTCATCAGATGTGACGGTTCCGACCGCGTTCTTGGGGGCCGAGAACGACATGGTTTCTCCACCGGAGCAATTGAAGCAATTCGGAGACATCCTCTCGGCAAAACCAGGGGTATTAAGACACAACTAGCTAATCATTAGTTTCTTAAAGAAAAGACAAAAATGATAATATAAGGTCTAGTATACATGATTGAGTTCTCGATTCGATCTTCTTGGCATTAGGACCATTCGATTCCGAACCATCCACGCGTATGTAGCCTACGTTGACTCGGTTTGTGTGTTGGGCTTGGCACAGGTTAATAGCATGGTGAAGATCTTCCCGGGGGTGTCGCACGGGTTCGGGCTGAGGTACGACGAGGCGAACGAATCGGCTGTTAAGCGCGCCGAGGAGGCTCAGTCCTTCATGATCAATTGGCTCGCCATCCATGTTTAAACCTGGATGCGTGCATGAAGGGTTGTACACTTGTACGTGGATCTGCCTAGTCGTACGTGTGTCTACGTGCATGCATGCGCGTACGTGTGTCTACGTGCATGCATGCGCGTACGTGTGGAATTAATAAGTAGTAGTAATAACTAAATAAGTGCATGCATGCATGGGTTGTATTCAGTTTCCTGTGGTTTGTTGTTTGTCGTGTGTACGTGTGCATGGTGCGTTCAAGGGTTGATCATGTATGAGCGAATTAAGTTTATATTATAAGTCCAGTGGAATTTCCAAGGAGGTTGTTGTGTCGTGTCGTGTCGTGTCGTGTCTATGGCTCTTAGTCAATTGTTGAGCGGGGTACTACAAGCTTCACGTGTGCACGAGCGGAGCCGTTCTATCACATCTCAGTGGATTACAACTTTTTATTTTTAAAGTTAGACGTTGGTGCGTGGCAGGAACCACTTCATACATAAGATCGGGATCCATTTTTCTACCAAAAAGCTTAAGCCGATGGATAGAGATTTCACCTTATCTATATACTAGTGGTATTTGATCCTAACTTCCGATGTGGGAAGCCTCCCAACACCAAATTTACTGAAACAAATAAAACTAAAAATACCTCCACCTCAAGGGATCGTAACTAGCGCTAACTATACAATTTCGATTTGGAGGACCGAAGACGTGCTGTCACATCTTGGGGGATCAACGCCTCGGTGAATTTACCATATATAGCCTTTTGTAAAGTTTCATTTATCATAGTTTTAACCGTTTTCTGGGGAAAAAAATGAGTCATAAACTGAAAAAGACTTGTAACTTTTAAGTATCATTTAACTTATTTTAATAAATAAGATACCTAAATATACTTTATAATTCACCGTTTTCTTTTCATATATATATAGTAGGTTTCAAATGGGTCGTAAATGAAGCCTTACCGTACCATGTAAGATATTAATAAATATTAATAAGATCTCATTATGTGGTCCATATCACATTAGGTTTATTTATGGAACATGTTGATTTGATAAGATAAGGATGATGATAGAAGATATGATTTTCTATAAAGTAAAGATATATCTATTATTGAACAACTTTGATGATAGGTTGAAATATATCTTTAGAGGATTTTGGCCCCTCTCTCTGCCTATATAAGTGACCCAAGATTCATCATTAGGTTATTATTACGTATTGCATAACTCACAAAATATTAGGGTTAAGAGGCTAAGAGAGAGAAGGCGATTTCCATTGCTCGGTGTATTGTGATTATCGGATCGGATCCCATCATCCTCGTCCTCTCAATCACGATGTCTACTGGTATGTATTCGTAATTAAAGGCATGATCGAAGATCCTAATATTAATCATGATAAGGTTTAAGTTTACATGTGGTATCAGAGCGTTTTAGGTTGAAGATCATTCTTTTAGTTCGAAATCATAGAAGAATCATGCTAGTATCATGTTTTCCGCTTTTATTTAGTTTGATTCTTGCATGATGTTTTTGTATTATGTGTATAATATATGAATTTATGGCCGAAAATTGCATAAGAAAAACCGGAAGTTTAGGATCGACTGAAAATTAGGGTTTTCCGCAATCTGTCGATGTTGTTTTTCTCTATGTCGGAATTTGACGAAATTTGCATGGTCGATCGGAAACGGCGAGATCTTTCCATCGTTTAAGCCCTCAAAATTGCGTTTTTCGACTTTTCGGCAATTATTGTAATGCTATTTTATGATGATAGAAAATTCGTATGATGTTTTTACGAATTGCTTATTGATCCTGGTAACATGTATAACCTAATGAAGTAAAGTCTAAAAAAAAAAACAAAAAAAAAAACGTCTTGATTAATTGCTTGTTTGTTATGCATGCTCAATACCGGGATTTCTGTATTCTGATATACAATATCATATTATATTGTTTTGAAATTCACCACAGTGATAACAATTCAATACATGTATATTGTATTTCATCATAGAGTGACATTCATATTATTGTTTGCAATCTGCCACAGTAGATTCAAAACATGTCTTGGATGTTAAATCATATGTGTTTATTGTATTCTATCATTAAATGACATTCATATTATTGTTTGCAATCTGCCACAGTAGATTCAAAGTATGTTTTGGATGTTAGACTAAGTAATATTATTGATTGGTTTATTTCTTAGCATAATGGTATGCCCACAGGTAGACTATGCATCATAAGTAGAATATAACCATTAAATGGATGATTTTTTTTTTATGCGATTGAGCATGTATAGGATATCCACAGATACCATACTTGTTTAATTGTAGGATGTAAATCATTCCTATATGTTCAAATCTTAGTCATGTATGTTATATTTTGCCTCGAAATTTAATTATTGTGAGATGATTCCTTTATATATTGCAGTTCCTCAACCTGCACAGCTTAACTCCTTTGTTAACTCAGTTCCTGAACTAGATGGGACTAACTATAATGAGTGGAAAGAACATGTGGAGTTTTACTTGGGTGTGCTTGAGATAGACTCGGGCTTGACTGCGGATAAACCAGCTGATCTTACAGCTGAGTCCACAGATGAACAGAAACTTGCCCATCAAGCTTGGACTAAAGCCAATAAACTGTGCTTGAAGTTCCTACGTCTCACCACAGCATCCAACATTAAGTCTTCCATTCCTGAAAGTGATACCTTAACCGCTAAGGGGAACTTACAGACAATCACTGAACGCTTTAAGCCTGGCGACAAAGCTGTTGCTGGAAAACTTATGGCTGAACTCACCACTGCCCGTTATGATGGTACTAAGACCATGCAGCAACATGTACTTGACATGGCTAACTTGGCTGCAAAATTGGCTAAACTGGGCATGAAAGTAGAGGATTCATTCCTAGTCCAGTTTATCCTCAACTCTTTGCCTCAACAGTATGATCCTTTTCAGATTCATTATAACACGATTACGGAAACGTGGAATGTGAATCAGTTGACCAATAAGCTGGTTCAAGAAGAGGCTAGAATTAAGCAACAAAGCAGCCATGTGCCTAACGCAAACTACATGCATGGGAATGGGAAGAACAAATTCAGAAAGAAAAATTGGAAGGACATTAAGAAAAGTTCCTCCAATCAGAATAACTCTTCCAACCAGTCCAGTCAATCTGCACCAAAGAAAGCTAAGAAGAATGATAACTGCCATTTTTGCAAAAAGAATGGGCACATTCAGAAGGATTGCGTAAAGCGCAAAGAATGGTTCGAAAAGAAGGGTAAGCCTCTGGCTTTTGTATGTTTTGAATCAAACTTTGTAGAAGCACCTTCTAATACATGGTGGATTGATTCTGGATCTAATGTTCACGTTTCAAACTCGATGCAGGGATACCTTACAACCCGGAACATAAGTCCAAATGAAGCTTACCTTTACATGGGAAATAGGATGAAAGCACCAGTAGAAGCCATTGGAACTTTTCGTTTAGTTTAAGTACTGGTTTTCATTTAGATTTAGAGAATACTCTTTATGTTCCTACAGTTTCTCGCAATTTGATTTCCTTGTCTAAACTTGATCTTGATGGCTTTTCTTCATCTACTGGTGATGGACGTTTCAGTTTGTTTAAGAATAATGATTTAGTTGGTTCAGGATTTTTAGTTAATGGTTTATATCAAATTACTCTTGATAACTCCTTTTCTGAATCCTTAGTAACCTTGCATCCTAAAGTGAATTTGAAACGTAAAAGGTCAAGTGAAGATTCTGCCTTTTTGTGGCATAAGAGGCTCTGTCACATATCCAGAGAAAGAGTTAAGTTATTAGTGAAAGAAGAGATTCTTCCGAGTCTTGATTTCACTGACTTTGAGGTTTGTATAGATTGCATTAAGGGTAAGCAAACTAAACACACCAAGAAAGGAGCCACAAGAAGCACTGAACTGCTTGAAATTATACATACAGACATATGCGGACCTTTCGATTATCCATCCTTTGGTGGAGAAAAATACTTTATTACCTTTATTGATGATTGTTCACGTTACTGTTATCTTTACCTTTTGCATGACAAGTCTCAATCTGTGAATGCAGTAGAATCCTACATAACAGAGGTTGAGAGACAATTAGGTAAAAAGGTGAAAATCATTAGGTCTGATAGAGGTGGTGAATTTTATGGAAAATATGATGAGTCAGGACAACGTCCTGGTCCTTTCGCTAAACTTCTTGAAAAATTAGGGATTGTACCTCAGTACACAATGCTTGGTTCGCCATGGATGAATGGTATTGTTGAGAGACGCAACCGTACACTTTTGGAGATGGTTAGGAGTATGTTAAGTAATTCTAATTTGCCCATATCATTGTGGATGCATGCTCTTATGACTGCTGTGTATATCTTGAACCGAGTTCCAAGTAAGGCTGTTCCTAAGACACCATTTGAGTTGTGGAAAGGATGGAAACCCAGTTTAAGACATTTACGTGTTTGGGGATGTCCAGTAGAAGCACGCATTTATAACCCACATGAAAGGAAACTCGATGCAAAAACCATAAGTGGGTTTTTCATTGGGTATCCAGAAAGGTCAAAAGGGTATAAGTTTTACTGTCCTAATCATAGTACAAGAATTGTAGAGACCGGTAATGCTAAATTCATTGAGAATGGCGAAGTCAGTGGGAGTGATAAAGTCAGAGAAGTGGTCATTAGAGAGATTCGGGCACCAATACCAATTCCCGTGCCCGGGATTTCGAATGACACTATTCTACCTAATGCTATTGGCCCAGCCAATAATGTAGAACCAATTGTCAATGATCATGCACTCCATCATGAGCCTATCGCCATAGAACCGAATGTGAATGCAGCACCTGAAGTAGCATTAAGGAGGTCCTCAAGACCACGAAGGCCAGCTATTTCAGATGATTTTATATTGTATTTGCAAGAATGTGAATTTAACATGGGATTGGAGAAAGATCCGGCCACGTATTCACAAGCCATGAAAAGTGAAAATTCTGAAAAATGGATGGATGCCATGTTTGAAGAGATGAAATCAATGGCCACAAATAAAGTCTGGGAGTTAGTCGATTTACCAGAAGGACACAAGAAAGTTGGTTGTAAGTGGGTCTATAAGACCAAACGCGACTCTCTTGGTAAAATCGAACGACATAAAGCTAGACTCGTGGCTAAAGGATTCCATCAAGAAGAGGGCACCGATTATAATGAGACCTTCTCTCCAGTTTCTAAGAAGGACTCTCTTCGGATAATTATGGCTTTAGTAGCTCATTTTGACCTAGAGTTACATCAAATGGATGTGAAAACGGCATTTTTGAATGGAAGTTTAGAAGAAGAAGTCTATATGGCTCAGCCAGAAGGCTTCACTATAGATGGAAAGGAAAACATGGTCTGTTTGTTAAAAAGGTCAATATATGGATTAAAGCAATCTTCTCGACAATGGTACCTTAAGTTTCATGATACCATTACCACCTTTGGGTTTACTGAAAACATAGTTGATCAGTGTATATACCTGAAGATAAGTGGGAGTAAGTTTGCATTTCTGGTTCTATATGTTGCCGATATCCTAATAGCAAGTAGTGACCTTGGCTTATTACGGGAAACCAAGGACTTTCTTTCTCAAAACTTTGAAATGAAAGATATGGGAGACGCTTCCTATGTGATCGGGATAGAAATATTTCGTGATAGATCATGTAGGATTTTAGGATTGTCTTAGAATGCCTATATCTCAAAAGTTTTAGAAAATTTTGGCATAGCGTCATGTGATCCTAATGCAGTTCCAATTCAGAAAGGGGACAAGTTCAGCTTAAGTCAATGTCCTCAAATTGAGTTAGAACGTGATCGAATGAGAAACTACCCTTATGCGTCTCTTGTAGGGAGTTTGGGATATGCACAAGTTTGCACTAGACCAGACATCAGTTTTGCAGTTGGCATGCTGGGTCGCTATCAAAGCAATCCAGGTATTGATCATTGGAAAGCTGCAAAGAAAGTGCTGAGATACACTTACAAGGAACAAAGGAACTTATGCTCACATTTAGGAAAACCGATCATCTTGAGGTGGTTGGTTATACGGATTCAGATTTTTCTGGATGTGTGGACACTAGGAAGAGCACTTTTGGTTATGTGTTCATGCTAGCGGGCGGTGCTGTTTCATGGAAAAGTTCCAAACAGTCCATCATTGCATCATCCACTATGGAGGCCGAGTTTGTAGCATGTTTTGAGGCATCAATTCAAGCATCATGGTTGCGGAATTTCCTTTCAGGGCTTACAGTCATGGATTCCATTGCTAGGCCGCTGAAAATTCATTGTGACAACACCGCAGCTGTATTCTTTTCAAAGAATGATAAGTATTCTAAAGGTATAAAACACATGGAGTTGAGATACTTATCAGTCAAGGATGAAGTTCGGAAGAAGAAAGTGTCAATTGAGCACATCAACACTCGTGCTAATATAGCAGATCCATTAACAAAGGGCTTACCCCCTAAGACATTTAAGCAACATGTTGATGCTATGGGTCTTGAGGGTGGTCACTAATATCATTCTCCCTTATGGATTGCTACGTGTTTTGTTATGACATTGGTTTTGAATATTCATTATTGCAACTTCTGAAATTTCTGTTTCATATTATGGATTATTTATGTACATACTAAAGCAAATGCATGATAACAGAACTAGTCTTTCTTCAAGACATTAATGGGGACCATTATGTTTACTTCTACTTATACAGACTTAGTTGTTTTGACTGTCAGCCAGTGGTACATGGAAGGGACTACATTCTTTAATTAATGTAGAACCGCTATGATCCTGATTGATGACTCAAATCAACTAAGGGTAATTAAGATAAACCTATTAAGCATATCATTTCAGCATTTATGCGCGCCTTATGTTTGTTCCTATATGACCACTACAGTGTTTGTCATATGGACCAAGTGGGAGAATGTAAGATATTAATAAATATTAATAAGATCTCATTATGTGGTCCATATCACATTAGGTTTATTTATGGAACATGTTGATTTGATAAGATAAGGATGATGATAGAAGATATGATTTTCTATAAAGTAAAGATATATCTATTATTGAACAACTTTGATGATAGGTTGAAATATATCTTTAGAGGATTTTGGCCCCTCTCTCTGCCTATATAAGTGACCCAAGATTCATCATTAGGTTATTATTACGTATTGCATAACTCACAAAATATTAGGGTTAAGAGGCTAAGAGAGAGAAGGCGATTTCCATTGCTCGGTGTATTGTGATTATCGGATCGGATCCCATCATCCTCGTCCTCTCAATCACGATGTCTACTGGTATGTATTCGTAATTAAAGGCATGATCGAAGATCCTAATATTAATCATGATAAGGTTTAAGTTTACATACCATAGGGTCATTAAATGAGGAGACGAGGGCTTTTGGCAATGGGTGATTGATGCTATAGACATTAGGATTCGAGAAATCGTAATGGACTTTTGGAATACTGTACGCTGTGGGACTTGGTGGACGTGCATCCCTTGCTACATGCAAGGCCAAGCATGAAATTTTAAATGAATCGTCTAACCTATGTTATATAGATAACATAGTTTAAAATAAAAAAATATGTTATCTCTATTTAGGATTTGTTTAATGATGGATTTATGCTCTTGTTTATTGGGTTTTAGCTTTCAAGATCAAAAAAATTTAACCTATACCTTTAGGACATAAGTTAGAAAGATCGAATTATAAACTGAGGGTCGATCTTTGGCTTGATTTACAAATTTGAACAATATTCGAAATGTGGACGATTTTGGACTATTAATTTTTGGAAGGTTATTATAAAATTATAAATAAAATACATTTGGTGACCAAATATTTTTTATTTAATTGATTTCTCGTTAAAATCTAACATCATATGATATGTTTGCATAAATCTTTTATAATTGACCCTCGCCACCTCTGATTTGCGGCCGGGTCTTTCGAAGACAAAACGAAAACAACCTTGTTTAATTTGAGTCAAGGTGATTTATTATCCATTTTGCGGGCGGTGTTGTAAGAAAAGAACCAAAGCGGCTGCATATACAAATACAACGACCCTTTGTACTACTACTACTGAAGTAAACTTCTTACTAATTTTGATGAGGGTAAGGCAGCAATAACATGTCTATATTTACATCGATCTAGTGAAGCTACTCAATTTGTAGGAACTACAAAATAACCTAAAAATAAACCAACAATAATAATAAAAAAGGGGAATAAAATATTATCTAAACCTCATAATGGACATTAGTACGATATTTCACTAAAACCTATGATTGGAATCTTTTTCTGAATCCTACTCACGATTCCAAAATGCCTAGATTTTCTGAATTATTGATGATAAGGTAATTGGCGACGAAATATAAAATATTCATTTGACAAGGACGCTTCTTTTTTTATTCATTTTTTTGACAATAATTTATTCTTAATCCTTTAATGTGCATGTTAAATTTTTCTTCTCCGAATTAATTACAACCGACAACATAGAATCAAATGTAGTGTCAATAAACTTTCAACCAAAAAAAAAAAATGTAGTGTCAATAAACTCTAAAATTTAGAAGAGTAGTTTTTTTTTTTTTTTTTTTTTTTGTGAAAACTCCCTTGAACGATTGTATTGACATTGAAAGATCTTATACAACGAATTTTGGTTCTCTTTAGAGCTCAAGTAACATGGTATAGGATAGAATAACTTAATCCAGGATTACATATTTGCTGCTATCCTACACACATAAAATAAATCCTAGCCTTAATACAAACGGACCTAATTAACTAGGATTATACATGTAATTAATTACTCTGAATTTTCTCAACGTACCATATATATAGTTAGCCAGTTTACGTATGTATCAATAGGTTTTGGTTCAAGCGATGACTACTCTTATGGTAAGGACTACTCCTTGTGGTAAAACAAGTACTAATCTCATCCATTAGATTTACCTCCTTTACTATGTAATAGACGGTCCAGATTTTGTATTACAAAAATATTTTTAGGAAAAAGTTTTTTTTTTACGAAAACGATATTATTTTCTTTTTTGAAAAATACCGTTAGAACATTTAAGTACGACAGTTCAATTTTATACACTAAAGAGTTCAAATTAATATACTATCAGTTCAATTTATAAATACTACGAGTTCAATTTTCAATATTATATGGGTTCAATTTTTTTTAACTATTAGTTCAATTGTTTGTTCTATGAGTTCAACTTTTATATCTTTTGAGTTCATTATTTTATATAATTCGATTTTCACAAAAATAAAATTATTTTAGTTTAATATTTTATTAACTCAAAAATATTTAATCTATAAAATAACAACTGTAATACATAAATAAAAACTAAAAAATTAAAAAAATCTTTCTTCACAAAAACAATGATTATAATCCTAAAATGTAGTAGTTCAATTTTATAACCAAAGTGTTCAATTTATTATGTTAAAAGTTCAATTACGTGCACTATAAGTTCAATTTTGTAATTTGTACGGGTTCAATTTTTTGTACAATAAGTTCAATTTTTTCCTAGTGTTAGTTCAATTTTTATTACTGTAAGTTCAATTTTTATGCTATTTGATTTATTTGAAAATGAAAATAAATCAAAAATAATTTAAAAAAATATTTTTTTTTTGATTTCATAGACCATCCATTATAAGGTACGAAGGTAAATCCAATGGATGTGGATTCTCCTTACCGTAAGGGGTTGTCCTTACCATAAGAGTAGTTCTCACCGGAACCTAACTCTGTAGAACATGTATAATTAGGTTGTCCTTACCGTAAGAGTAATCCACTGTATGTATGTATGTATGTATTTTTTTTGGTATATATATATATATATGTATGTATAGAACATGTATAATTAGGTTGTATAGTTGCCAGTCATGATTACTGATTAGGCTTAAGGCTAGGGTTTTTTCATTAGCACGAAGTGCATACATGGGTAAAGAGCTTACGTACGTACATTTTACTTAATTTGTGTTTTATTTTATAGTGTTAGAGAGAAGACGGGCCCAATTGTCAAGCCTGGGGGGTTTGTGACCAATTGGTCGTTTTTCTTTCAACTCTCCACGTGGGAAGTATAATTGCAATCCTAACAATCTCCCCCTCAATTGTGAATCTTTCACAACCGATAATAGCGAACCCTTCCGGTCCCTAAGCCGAACCATCGACTCTGATACCACGTGTTAGAGGGGAGACGAACCCAATTGTCAAACCCAGCTCATAAGCCCATGAAGTTCCATCCCAAAACCAATTGACAATAGGAGGAGTAACTCATGTAGTGAATTTATTTTCCTCCTAACTCTCTATGTGGGAAATACAATTGCAAACCTTACCCGACAGGTAGGGTCGAATAAGAATCGATCAGTCGGTTTGATTAACTCAATCAAATCTTATGAGCTCCTTAATTAGCGTCAAGGGTCATTAGTACTCATCTAGCTACAAACTATGGCCACGCAAGCAATGACGTGTATACGTCCCCATTTCTCCATCTACGGCCTATATAAGGCCTTTAATGCAAGATTGGTTCATCATCAACTCTCATCAACGTACCCAAACATTCAAGCTACACTAGCTCGATTGAATTACCTGATCATGGCAGGTCAATCTCACAACTGTTGCCTAAACAACCCACCAGTCCTCAGCCCGACCTGCGGATCCGGCTCAGTCGACGAGCTCGGAGGCTTCAAGGCCTACATTTCCGGACCCACCGGCTCAAACCGCGCTGTCCTCCTCCTATCCGACGTCTTTGGTATAACGATGATAACGTGTATATATACCTTGTTGTTATAGTATTGCACGTACTAACGTACGGTCTAAGCGCGACTTAATGCTATTCTCCTAAGACATATACTGCATTCTATCAAATTTTGATTTGCCATCTTGTATACACTTGCAATATTAATTATATGTTCATCTTGCCACCTTTTGCAGGATATGAAGCACCAAACTTGAGGTACATATTCATGATCTTAGCTAGTCATCCCGTACATATAAGCTATGATTCTTGCATAAATACAAGGACTTAGGATCTCGTACACCGGGTAATACCACATATTGTGCTAAAAAAAGCTAGACGACCCGTCGACCCCAGACGAAGAGGGCCCATGTACGTACCTAGCTAGTATATAGGCGGTCTAAACATACGCCTAGACGGAGCTTGCTAGAAGGCTAAGGCTTAGGCTACATTTTCACAGCAATGTATGTAAGACACTAGTACGTGTACTTGTTTCATCTCATACATTTTTGTTTTCTTGTTTTCCCTATTGTGTTACAAACAATTGAAGGAAGCTAGCGGATAAGATTGCGGATCAAAGATTTCTTGTAGTGGTTCCTGATTTCTTGTATGGTGACCCTGCAAACTATGAGGACCCGGCTTTCGATTTCCAGGCATGGAAAAAGATACATTCACCGGTTAGTCTCCATTTTTTTTGTATGGAACTAACAAGTTAATGGCTTATTATCTTGATTGTTTATAAGCAAATATAACGTTGTATACATTTATGTATATGTAGGAGAAAGCTTGTGAAGATGCAAAGTTGGTGATTGATGCCTTAAGAAGTCGAGGAATAACCTCTCTTGGAGTTGGCGGGGTTTGCATCGGCGGTATGATTTTTCATTTTTTCAAATGGAAGAAATAAGTTTAAAAAGACCATTAAATTAAGTTTTGTACATTTTTGGCTATATGTCTATACACAATATGTGTATGTATATATGTAGGATCGGCGGCGGTGAAATTGGCCAAATTGGATGCAATCAAGGCAGCCGTTGCAATGCATCCTTCTGATCAGCTGAGCCTTGATGAGATCAGCGGTATAACTAATGTCAATTAATTAGTTACATAATGCAATATGATCAATGCGATTAACACAGTTTAAGTCTCATTAATTGTTTCAGATGTGATGGTTCCGACCGCGTTCTTGGGAGCCGAGAACGACGAGGTTTCTCCACCGGAGCAGTTGAAGCAATTTGGAGACATCCTTTCCGCAAAACCAGGGGTATTAAGACCAACTAGCTCATAATTAGTTTCTTAATGAAATGTCAAAAAATGATTATGCTTATAAAGAGCTAGAAGTTATCAAATCAACTGATTAGTAAGGTCTAGTATACATGCTTGAGTTCTCGATTCGATCTTCTTAGCATTAGGACCATTCGATTCTGAGCCATCCACGCGTGCATAGCCTAAGTCGAGTCGATTTTTGTGTTTAATTTGGCGCAGGTTAATAGCATGGTGAAGATCTTCCCGGGGGTGTCACACGGGTTCGGGTTGAGGTACGACGTGGAGGATGAATCGGCTGTTAAGCGCGCCGAGGAGGCTCAGTCCTTCATGATCAATTGGCTCGCCATCCATGTTTGAACCCTCATGCATGCTTAACAAGCTCCCTAGTGTGTACGTGCATGCATGCGTACGTGTGGAATTAAGAAGCAAATAAGTAAATGCATGCAAGTGATCGATGAACTATGAGCTATCATGGGCGTAGTGGGTGCATGCTATATATATAATTTGTATTTCTACTCTTCCAAGTTGCCTGCCAGTATTGTAATTTGGTATTTGCCTAATGGGCTATGGTGTGTTAAGTACTTAAGTTAATCATCTTTGAAGCTTATGATTCCTATGGATTCACCAAGGAGGCTGTTGAGTCTATGACTCCACTTAAGCATCCAAAGATTGATTCATCAATAAATTTTTTATTGGCTTATTATATACCCGTCTAATATTGTCTCATTTTCTGATCTGTACTTTCCATGATTGTTTTCAATTTAACCGTATAATTACTTGTATTATCTCGACCTAACTAAATCTAATTAATAATGTTTGCAACATTGTAAAAAATAAATCGCTAAAGAACAAAAGAAAAAGCCCATCAGTAGGCTTATATAAATGAGTACAGTGTGTGTTAGACATTCACAAATCTTTCATGAAAAGCTACACATTCACAAGAAATTATCCAACTGAGTTCCATGGGGTAAGACATAAGAGCTAAGCTAACAATGTCATGGGCGCTTAACATCAAGGCTAATCAAAGTCATAGTACAATATAATCACCGGACAATAAGCAGAGTAGATTTGAGTAGATACAATAGGTTTTTTCATTGCTTCCAGTTTATCCAATGCCAAAACAACCAGAAAACGCTGCGTTTTGGAAAATGGAGACAGTCAACAGAGGTTAAAACGAATTAAGGATTTAATTCACAAGGATTTCCCAGGCAGTAGTATATTACCGAAAAGAAGTTAACCCCTTGAGATTCTATAGAACATTACAGTTTCTCACAGAGAAGACACATGCACACCCCAAGAACAAGCAAACGCCGAATTCAATAGAAGAGCTAGTACCTAGTTATTACAATTGGTACCTAGTTGCCGTAAGCTAAAACATTCTCCGTTTTACCCGTCTTCCATTAGCGTCTGCGCCGTCGAGCATGGGTTCATCCCCATATCCCACTACAGGAATCGTGTGCTCAGTATTCGTGGCCACGCATTCCAGTAGCTCGGAGAGAACAGTTGGGCAACTCTCCTTCAAATAGTCAAATCCGTCCGTTTGCATGACAGCTGAAAGAGAAAGTACATCCATTGTTTTAGTGTTATCAAACATTCCCAAAGTACTCTTGCAATTCATCACAATTCAGTAATACTGATGAATTATCATAACTTAAAAATGACAGAACCCAGGACAACTTGAGCCAAATCCAGCATGATTACTGGAATACCTAATGTGAAATAATATCTTATACACTAAACTTTGACTTAAAATTTATAATGTAGTCAGAGCATATCTGAAACCCGGAAAGCTAAAATATGAACAAACCAAAATCCAAACTGTTCGTCCACAATGTATTTGAATCCCAAGTGATACAGCCAGATGACCCAGATTCATACCCAACCCAGCCCAAATAGTGTTGTAATGACTTGACCCAGCAAGCCTGGTGGCCATTCTAATTGGACGAAAATGGTCTGATTATGGTCACAGGAGTACAGGAGAAAAAGTCATAAATCTTGAAACAGAGCATGCAAAGAACTTCAAGCATATGCATTGCAATTCATTTTAGTGGCTCAAACTCCACACTTCATACTCCTTCCAAGATGGCTATCAGAATGCATTTTTGAGAAAGCTTGAAAAAACTAGTTCTAGTTTATATTAAATCAACAAGTGGAAGAAGCTGACCTTTAAGATTTTCACGTGATGAAATGAAGTTGATGCAAACGGTCTTCAATTGGAAACAGTGATGCTGCTCTGCCAAGGCCAGTGTAGTGGCCACTGTGTTTATAGCAACATCTTCACAGAGTCTAGCTTCGCACAAAAGTCTTAGCCTATCGAGTCCATATCTGTCTGCTGCAGCCAGAAGGTGCTGAGCCATTATTGTAAAACTCCCTTTAGCATTAAGGCCAGAAAACTCTTGCATATCGGGTAGATCATCCCAATACATAAAGTGCAACAAAGCCTGTCAACATACCAGAAAGAGCTTAAATTTTACCATTTAAGGGGGAAAATGTCATCCTAGATAGTTGAATCTCAACACCATAAAAGCAGAATAACTACTTCTGAAGATACAACAAAGGCACCATTTTCTCTAGGATGTCATGTCATGATGGGGCTTGTTAATGTTAAAACTACATACTCATTAACAACAAAGCCACTGCTAACAACTTTTTATGGTATATGATTGTCTAACAAACTCATTAAACTACATATCATCCACAAAAATGATTGCAGTCCAAAAAATACACAAGAAGATAAAAAGCGCATCAGCTTAAAATAAAATATTCAGATATTGCGGACAAGGTGCATATTAAGATTGGGACTAGCATATTCACAGCTGAAAGTTCATTTAGCCATGTAACTATAGTTTTTGCCAGCTATAAACACCACAATCCAACAGATATAGCAGTGTTCCAAAATATACCCAAGCAAATCACCCACAAAAAGGGCAAGACAATACAAGAACAAGAATCTCCACATAGACAGAGCACCAATAAAGTAGTTTGTGACATTCAGTAAGGCAAGGTATCATAGTTAAATGACCACAAATTCATCATAAGTCCATAAGTAGTTCCATTGTAAAAGAGGTTCACTTGTTGTTTTATGTAATCACCAAGGTCCAGCCTTTTGTAGTGCGTGGCATACATTGACCAAAGAAGCACTTCGTTATATGTCTAACCGTAGTTCATGTCATTTTATTTGGTAACCTGGGATGAGTTTTTCATACATCATTATAACGACATTTATTTATTTATTGGGCCATTACATCAAGACAATGCTCTTAAAATGCTTATTTTTGGAAACCTATTGTCATCCAGTATAAGTTTAGCAACTTATTAAATCATAAAGTAAGAGCAGGGTAGCAGTCAAAGAGGGTCACTGGGATTGACATACAATATAAAGAACTCTCGAAGATAAAGCATGTGATACACTATATTCAAAATGCAAAATACCTTAAAAACTGGAGCTTCCATGTCCTCAACCTTTATACACTGCATGTTTTTCTCCTTCATTGGTCCAAAAAGTTGTGCCCTGAAAATAGGTGAGCGTGCTGCAAGTACCAACTTGTGTGCAGCATATATCTCCCCGTCGACTTCAAAACTAACGTCAGATCCTTTATTACATTCTAAAAGTCTCCCGATTTGCTGACCCATATTTGAAGGTGGGACAGGGATGTCATATATCTTTGGTCCATCTGTCTTGGACTTTACAACACCAACAATACCTCTGACTATCAGGCAATCATCTTTTAGGTAGTCAGAAGTCTCTAAAGCTACCCTCTTGAAAAAGCGTTTGTAGCCCCTGAAAAGATTATAAAAAAACAAAACAAAACGGGAAGCAAATTAATGTTCACATAAACGAATGATGAACAGACTCCCCATCCCATGAACTAAATGATTACAATAACAGGGGTAAAAGGAAAGATATCCATTTCCATAACATACAAGAAGACTAATCAAGGAGCATTCTAGGTACATAAACCATCCCGGATACTATCAATAGTTTCCTCATACTTTCATATGAAATCAACACCAAGAAACTGTATGCCTTGCCATCAGAATAATGCCAAAACTATAATACCACCTAACCGTTTAAAAAGCCTGTTCCACCACTTCATATTAAGCATTTCAGCTTACAAGACACATATAACCCACAGAAAATCCATCAATGACTACATTTCCTACACATGTGACATCAATGTATTACATTTCCATGCTTTTCCCTTGATATAAAAAAACCGGACACTAAATCAAGACAAAACATAACCATCATAGAACACCCTAAGCATTTAGCATGTATACTAACCCCCTGAAACACCAACTGCATGTCCTACATTGAAGCTTATGAGCATACAAGGTAAACTCAGCAAATATCCAATGACAAATATAACCAAGGAGCTAGGCTTAACTACTATGCCCAATACAGAGCAAACAAGATAGATGATTTCAGTTTATTGCATTTGTCCCTAGGGTCACTTCTATATCAAAAGAAAGGAAATGCGCAATCTGTCCAATGTCCATACAGTACTCATCTCCAAAACTTCGCCTATCACCATTCAGCAACAACAAGCATTAGCTTCTTGATTCAACAATACACAACACTAGCTTGGGCTTACAACTACAAACAATAACCAGACATAATGCAATTGACTAGCACTAAAAAGAAAAACGCTAAAACAACTTGATCAAAGCCCTTACCACATACTACCACGGTATTTCAGGCTATAAGGCCCGCTCTCCAGAGTCCGACCGAAATGGCTATGCACCTTATGATTCCCCTTCCCACTCTGATCCACAAGCGTCAGCTCGAACAACGCCCTAACATCATTTCCATCACTAGCCAGAGCAATGAAAACCGAAACATAAGTCGCGTTGTCCTCTTGGCTCTTCCCGTCGGGGTAGAAGTAAATCGCCCATGTGTACCCGCCCACCTCGAACGATTCGGAAGCTATATACTTCCCGATCCCAAGCCCCTTCGAGAGCGCGTACCCCGTGATCCTGAACTCGTGAGAGACATTCACGGTCTCCGTTCGAGACGTCGAGGAGGTGGTGACGGCCTGTGGAGGAGAAGAGGCGTTCGCCGTCGAGGTGAGAGGGGGAAATCTTGGCGAGGGTTCTAGGCAAACCCCGGGGATTTCCATCTACAGAGAGATGATGAGCAGTTCAGATCGGGGCTCTGATTGGCGGGAATTCTAGGGTTTTGATGGGAATCGGGGGATTTAGACACGGAAATCGATCGATTGGGGTACGGATTGTGGATGAGAGGAGGATGATTGAGGAGGGAAGGGGGGAATTGGAAGGTAGGGAAGTCGAATCGGAAGAATTTGACGTGGGGAATTTAGGGGTAGATGGGGAGGATGAAATTAGGGATTTCGTTCGAGAGGGAAGGGTTTATGGTGAAAGTGAAACGGTTTCGATTTAAGACAATTTCACGTTCGAAGAAAAGTCAAATATATCAACCAGCACACAGAGACATACAGGAAGGCGAGGTCGGTGAAAGTTATGGATTTTTTTATTAAAATTATTAATCATTTCCCAACAACAAAATTTGTATCGTAAATAGTTTTATAAATTAAATCCCTATATAAAAATGTATAAAAAACTTTTAAATTTTAAAATTTAAAATTATTAAACAAATAAATATAATTAAAAAAATAATTTTTAAAACAAGGTTCTTTTATTTATCATGATACGGAATTGAGATATGATTTTACACTTTATTTTTGTTTTTTCGTAGACTATAGTAGTATAACTCAATGCTCACTTTGAGAAGATGTTTTCAACCCTTTGTGGACTTGATACTATGAAATGTGTTGTTAATCAACTTGTTCTCCAAGCTCTATTTTACCCATTTAATTAACATTTGGCTTGATTTTACGGCAGAATTATTTGCAAGACAGATGCTTTATAGAGTCACACTTGGTTATTTAATCAACATGACATGACATAGTTGTTTTTGGCCTATTGCAACGTGCAATTTTCAATGGCTTACAATCCTAAGTTGGCTATCCAATTTTAGTTTGTCAGTTATAAAATCACATGTCCTTCCCTCGTCCCTTGCTTGTTAAGCTCCCATTCGCGCTCGTTGTCCATACAAGCTCGAATGGGAGCTTAGCTCAAAGGAGGAACCTCATGTAGTTAAAGATCAGAATTAGGCGAATTATTCAAGCTGCCCACGTTGAGATTGCCTGTGAACTCAAGATCCAGATCGACGGACATTCGTTACCGACACTACCCGAAGAGTCGAAGACGATGAAGAAGAAACTTGCAAGTTGGAACCAAGAGAAGAAAAGCTTGACAGAGGTGGAATTTGACATTTTGCTTCATTAACTTCTACATCAAGCACTCAAGAAGGAGCTAATGGACAATATTATTATGGCAATGATTATTGAGAGGTGGTGACGTTGATGACATCATACATGAAGTCCTATGAATAAAGTAATAGCCAATGAGGAATGAAACAATGACGTCATGCCGCCAAACCCACCTGAAAAGAATCCAAAACCAATAAGCTTGGTCAACAACTAATGGCTTCCACTCAAAGGAATGTTACAAGATGATGTCAAATTGTCATGAAAAGCTTTAGCTTCACACAAGAGAAATCCGAGTAACCCTCCTCTTCAAGACTCAAGAACTCTACAAATAAATAACAACAAATAGTAACAGTGTATCAGGTTTAAATTTCACCTTGTTTAACAAGAGACTTGCAAGAAAAAACCGTTCAGGTAAGAAGGAAGCATGCTTTCAAGCAATGGAATGCAAAAAAATGCAGCAACAAAAATTTCTGGCCCCACGTTACAGCAACAATTCTCCCATGCCCTCTACAATATGTGGCCAAAAGTTCAGAAATTGCACAAAATATAGTTTTACAAGCAAACTTCCTATTCATTTCAGTTTGTATTTTGTTATCACAAACTTTCTATTTATATCTTACATCTTCAATTTCATTGTCATAACTTACCAAGCTTGCAAAGCCCAGCAAATTCAGGAAAAAAAAGCTCAAAAATCTCTTACTTTTGATCCAAAAAAACATGGATCCTGGCATTTCAGGAGGAAGCATAGAGCTTCAAATCCATGAGCTCAAGCGTCTCAGCGATGCCTACGCGTCGGGTTCCACGCTTTTCGAGCCTCACAACATTGAAAAGAGAGAGAGCGGAGTCACAACAAATTCTGTTCCATCAAGAACAAAATTCCGGGCACCCGAAAAGAAGCTAACACTTTTCGCTCTTCGCCTAGCTGTGCTCGAAAAGGCGGCTACTGGCCTAGGGACTCTGGGTTTCATCTGGGCAACCGTTGTTCTCTTAGGCGGCTTCGCCATTACTCTTGACAAAACCGACTTCTGGTTCATAACGATCATATTGCTGATCGAGGGAACGAGGATTTTCAGCAGGAGTCATGAGCTAGAGTGGCAACACCAATCCACCTGGTCACTCACAGGCTCAGGAATCAACAGTTTCCGGAGGGTGAAGTCGAAAAGCCGGCAAGAAAGAGAGGTTTCGGTTTGGATTAAGCAGAAGTTGCCGTCTAGGCAATGGCTAAGGTCAGATGTTCCTCTGTTTCCATATTTTCAATGGGTTTTCTTGTCAAAAAACATAAGCAAGCTCCTTCATTGGCTCCAAATTATTGCTGCACTCGCTTGTGTCGTTCTTTCGTCGCTCAAGCTCATTAGGCATAACTTTGGAGATGTGAGGCATGACTCTGAGAAGAGGAACCTCAAGGCGGCTTTGGTTATATTCTATTCGTTGGCGCTTGCTGAGGCCCTTTTGTTCTTGCTAGAGAAGGCCTATTGGGAGATGAAGGTGATATATAGTAAGGTCTTGGAAGATGTTAGCAAAGAGTGTGAGATGGGTCCGGAAGGACTTGTTTCGGTTAAGAGATTCTTCTATGATGCTTATTCAAGGTGCTTGAATGGGAGCATATTTGATGGCCTGACAATGGATATGGTCTCGTTTGGGATGGAGCTCTTGGGGTCAGATTCGGCCGAGGAGCAATTGATTGGAGCAAGGATTCTAAGGAAGTTTTCGACAAGTGAGCGGTTTTCTGATGATACTCTTCAGAAGATTGGAGTTACTTTATCAGTTGTTGAGAGATTGGTGGAGATGCTGAACTGGAAATCTTTCCAAGAAGAGGAGATTAGGCAATCAGCAGCTGTGATCCTGTCAAAGCTAGCTGGGAAAAAGCAGAATTCGCTCCGGGTTGCAGGGATTCCCGGGGCCATGGAGTCAATCTCTTCGCTTTTGTACGAAAACCGGAAAAAGAGTTACAAAGCTGATGAGATTGAGGGTAAGAGCATTGTCTTTGATCATGAGCATTATGGGTTTTGGAGCTTTAATCATTTAGGGCTACTCATAATCAAGAAACTCGCGCGTAGCCATGATAATTGTGGGAAGATTGGCACTGCAAGAGGCCTTTTGCCTAAGATCATAGATTTCACTCATGCAGAAGAGAATTTACTGAGGGATGAAAATGTTACTTCTCAGATCTTAACTGTTAAGAGGTCCTTGCAAGTGCTGAGGATGTTGGCTAGCACGACGGGCGCCACAGGGAAACAGCTTAGGCAAGAAATGTCAGAATGTGTGTTCACAATCAGCAATATCAGAAACATCCTGAAGTTTGGAGAAAAGCATCCAAATCTTCAGCATTTGGGTATTGAGATAGTGACGAATCTCGCCTTGGATGATGATGCAACCGAGAGGATTGGTGGTACCGGAGGAATCATCACCGAGCTGTTGAAGATATTTTTGAAAGGAGGAGTGCAAAGTGATCATAATCGCGTTCGAATTGCGGCTGGAGAAGCTCTGGCTATGTTGGCACTTGAAAGCAAAAGCAATTGTCTTCGGATCTTGAAGGCGGGCGCGTTGGAAGAGCTTGTGAAGTCATTGAAAGTTACTTTGCTCAGGGAGAATTCAGCAAGGATCTTGAGGAATTTGTGTGCCTATGCTTCTGATGATTGCTTCATCATGCTAAGAAGAGTTGTTGAATCTGTACCTACTGTAAGTTCTTTCAAAACTGAGAACTTTGTTTCTTGCTATCTTTATTAGGAACATTTTTAGTTTTGATCAAGCTGAATTATGTTACATTTATATGAAGCAATTGTCATTTTGGATATAGGTGATCAAGGGCATTATGTCAGAGGAGAGCAAATTGCAGGAAGTAATGATAGGATTAGCTGCCATTACGTTCAAGTGCATGACAATTGAAGAATCAAGCATAATGTATGAGAGAGCAGGAGTCACAGAGGCTGAAATGTGTTACACATTGGTTCATGTACTATGGAAGTACCCGAATCCGCCTACCAAAGTTCCTAGAGTCCGAAGATTCACGATAGAGTTGGCGATTTGGATGATGCGAAACCGAGAAACAAGTAAGCAGTTCTTCAAGAATTTCAAGCTGGACAAGGAGCTTGAGAATGTGTTGGACACTACATCAGAGATTGAGAGCTTTCATATCTTTTCGGGTACTGTCGGTCTAAACCGGTTCAAGAAGACGATTCATTCACTTGTCGAGACGGCGTTGGAGTTGCTAGAAGATGAATGAGATCCAGGTTCAAGATTTTATCATTCAAGTAACACGTTTTAAGCCATGGATCATATGTTCAAGTGTACATATATAAAGTCGATTATTTGTAATCTGTGTATACAATAAACCTCAGATTTTTTATAGGCAATGAAAAAATGAACATGTATATATAAATTTATCATTCATACTTACAAAGACAATGTCACAAGTTTTGCCATACTTGTTTGTTACGTCACATAATCTACACGTCCTTACTCATGGTTTGGAGAATATACTGAGTTGATACAATAGCGTTTCCAATTGCGTCCAGTTTCAACATTGTTAAACAACCAGAAAACGCTGCGTTTTGGAGAATGCAGACAGTCAACAGAGGTTAAAACGAAGGTACACTTAGCCATGAAGCTATAGTTTTTCCAGATATAAACACCACAAGTCCACAACCCAACAGATATAATAGTGTTCCAAAATATACCCACCCGCAAAAATGGCAAGACAATACAAGAACAAGAATCTCTACATAGAAAGAGCACCCATAAGGTACTTCATGACATTCAGAAAGGCAGGGTCATATAGTTAAATGATCAAAAAAGTCATCAGAAGTCCATAAGTAGATCCATTGTGAAAGAAGTTCACTTGCTGTGTTATGTAGTCGCGACTGGCCAGCCTTAATACAATTGTAGTGTATGACATGAATTGACCAAAGAAGCACTTCGCTTATTTATGTCTAACTGTAGTTCGTGTCATTTTATTTGTAACCTGGTTTTTCAAACATCACTCTAAAGACATTTTTTTTGTAAGGCCATTAGATCAAGATCATGCTCTGGAAATGCTTATTTTTTGGACACCTATAGTCATCCAGTATAAGTTCAGCAACCATCTTTTAGGTAGTCGGAAGTCTCTAAATCTACCCTCTTGAAGAAGCGTTTTTTTTTTGGTCAGAGTCTTGAAGAAGCGTTTGTAGCCCCTGAAATGATTAAGAAAAATAAAACAAAACAGGAAGCAAATTAATGTTCACATAAATGAAAAGCAAACAAGCACTATAAAACAACATGAATGAACAGACCCCCCATCCCATGAACTAGATGATTACAATACCAGGGATAAAAGGAAAGCTATCCAGTTCCATAACAAATAAGAAGATTAAACAAGGATCATACAAGGTACATAAACCAAGAAACTATATACCTTGTGATTTGGATAATGTCAACTAGTGTAGGCCCCGTACCCTGTACGTGTATAACTTAGATAACTAAGGTACGAGATTTAATTTACTAAAATCGAAAATGAGTTAAATATTTTTCGTGTAGTTTTATTTATTAATTGAAGTGTCCGTTTTTCCGTAACGTACAATCTGATTAAGTATAATTAATTTTATATTTAACCAAATATATTCAATAGGAGTGTCTATGTGTAGAGAAAAACAAATTATGAATTATGGTATAATTTTTATTTGTTTTTAACATGTAAAAGTTCCCAAAATGTAATAAAAACAATTTTGTTACATCGTAAAAGCCAGTGTCACATGTCGCTCTCAAATTGGCCGGCCATGGCTCTTCCAAAGAGCGACACATGGCACACTATTGTATTTCATTTTTTTATTTGATGAAAATTGTAATTTTAAAAGCATGTTTTTGAGATTTTAGTGGTACACGTGGCGATTCCAGAGCGCACCACGTGACACAATAGTTTTTACGGACATTGCTACTCAAATAATATATAGGGAGATACTATAATACCTCGTTTAAAAAGCCTATTCCACCGCTTCATATTAAGCATTTCACCTTACAAGATACATAGAACCCACTGAAAATCCATCCATGACTACATTTCCTACACATGTGATATCAAAGTATAACAAGACACTAAATCAAGACAAAATGGAATCATCATAGAACATTTTACCACGGTATTTCAAGACCAAGAAACTATATACCTTGTGATCAGAATAATCAAGACATTAAATCAAATCCCTTACCACATTTTACCACGGTATTTCAGCCTATAAGGCCCGCTCTCCAAATTGAGATGCGACTTGTGAACCCCTTCCCACTCTGATCCTCAAGAGTCAACGAGAACAAAGCCCTAACATCCTTCCCCTCACTGGCCAGAGCGATGAACAAAGAAACATAGTGGGCGGTGAAAGCAGAGGAGGTCCAGATAGGTGTGTTGGCCAGGTCAAGTTCTGGGGAGCTTGTTTTCTTTGGCTCGAAGCAACTTCTTCATGGAGTTGACGTCTTGACAGCTGAAGCGGAAGCCGTTTGGTGGGGCTTGCAGGTGGCAAAGGAGAAGGGGTGTGAAAGAGTTGTGCTGGAAACGGACAACTTTGGTCTTGTTCGAAGGTTGCAGGGGGAAATTCCGAGGAACCCAACAGGGAACGTCATCTCATTGATTTTAGAACCAACTTTGATCTCCTCATGTGCAGATGGAAATTCATCCAGTGGTCTGCTAATGCTTCTGCCCATTTGCCTAAGGATTTTGCTGATGTTTTGTGTAATGACTTGAGATTAGCTTAATGAAGTTCCCCTTTTCATAAAAAAAAATCACCCATTTATAGCCGCCCACTTCGAAGGAGTCGGAAGCTATGTATTTCCCGACCCCGAGCCCCTTCAAATACCCATACCCCTTGATCCTGAAGTGATGACCGGCAGGCCCAGCCACGATCGCCGTCCGAGAAGACGATGACGTTGAAGAAGTGGGCTATAAGAAAATTCCGGGGATTGCCATCTACAGAGACGGGAATCCTAGGGTTAACAGATTGCAGAAGCTTAGATGCCAGAGTAGTCAATAAATATTAACAAAATTCACCACAAAACTTCAGCAGATTGCAGAAGCTCTCAAAATGCAAAAAAATTAACTATATAACATTAAAATTAATATACTATTTATTTAAGTATACTTTTTTATTTAAATTTTATAAACACCCGGTCCGGACCGAGATCGGGAAAGTCCATATTCATGGTCCGAGGACCGCCGGTCTGGTCCAAAAATCCGGTCCGGACCGGATTTTACCCACTCCTACTCATAATATCTGACCTTCAGAGATTGCACACAAGATATAGCATTGCAAGCAAACATCCTTTTTATTTAAGGAAAATGACTCAAAATAATTCCACGTATTAACTTTCAACCAAAATTAATCTCAAGTTTAAAAAACATCACCAACAATACGAACTATTACAATATTAAACAAAAACGATTTGGAAGCCTTTTTCGACGAGTTTTTCGGTGGATTCGATGGTTCGTGGATCGAAAATTTGACATAACAACTTAACATTTTACACTTGTTTAAAATATTTTTGATCGTCATATCATCTATTCTATCGAAAAATTTGTTAGAAAAGGCTTCCGAATCGTTTTTGGTTAATATTGTAATAGTTCGCATTATTGGTGATGATTTTCAAACTTGAAATTATTTTTTATTGAAAGTTGATACTTGGGATTATTTTGAGTCTTTTTTCCTTTATTTAATTTCCCTATACAAGCATAATGTATGAGAGAGCAGGAGTCACGGAGGCTGAAATGTGTTACACATTGGTTCATGTACTAAGGAAGCACCCGAATCCACCAACTGAAGTTCCTCGAGTCCGAAGATTCACAATAGGGTTGGCGATTTGGACGACGAGAAACGTAGAAACAAACAAATAGTTCTTCAAGAATTTCAAGCTGGACATGAGCTTGAGAATGTGTTGGACACTACATCGAGCTTTCATATCTTTTCGGGTACTAGTGTCAGTTTAAACCGGTTCAAGATACGGCGTTGGAGTTGTTAGTCCGAAGTAACACGTTTTAAGCCATGGATCATATGTGCAAGTGTACGTACATATATAGAATGTGAGCTATTTGTAATCTGTTCTAGAATATACTTGAGATTTTATTTTATACAAAACATTTACATATAAATTTATCTTTCGAACTTACAAATGAAGAAAATGTCACAAGTTTTGCCAAACTTGTTTGTTATGTCACATAATCTACAAGTCCTCACTCATGGTTTGGCCAATGTATAGGCGTATAGCGTATAGATTGTCATGCTAATCGTGATTTGTAATGCGCACAACTTAGGCATGTGGTAGGTACATCATACATGCAAGTAGTATTTAATGGAATTTGTATTTTTCCCACAAAAAAACATGTGATATACATACTTTATAACAAATAAGAATTTGACGTTCCAAAATTTGCAAGAATTTCATGGTAGTAGAAGAACAAGTGGGGCAACTTTTGGTGTCGAAAGGATCCTTACTTTATACTATAAATTTCATTATACCAGCATTCAGGCAGTGAGATAAAGTTATACGCTAAATCACTATTAAGTATTAACCATTGACCCTCACAAGAAATTAGATCTTGATTGTCATTAATTAGTCGCTTTCTTACCTCTGTTGTTGCCAGGAAAATGGTGCAAATTGGGCCGATGAGAGGAGCTAACACCATCATTATTTCTATCATTAGTACGTGTATTTTTTTAGTAGTATTTTCAACAACTATTAATTATTTAGAAAAACTTGACCACTAGAATCCAACTATTTTCCTATCAAAATTATTTACAAATTATTCTATGATGTAAAATTCAACTTATACATAAAATTTATGCATAACCCAGATAAAAAAATCAAAAATCAACGACTTTTTATTAGCTACTAATGCAAACATACGACGGATGATGATAAATTCATTAATAGTAGTAGCTTGAGCCATGAAGCCATTGCTGCCTGCCCAAAAGAATCTAATCATCAGAAATCATAAAGAATGGAAGGAAATTGGTGTAGTTCAGTGACCCTTTTGGGATCTTGAAAGACATGGAAACTTGTAGTTGTAGCCACTCAAATTCCACACCCCTATCTACAAGGCAAAGGCCACTCAGATCCCACAATTTGTCAACCTTTTAATTTCTTTATTGTCTCTTTCTCTTAAACTATATCCATTTTCTTTCATCTTCTGCCTCTCTTCTTCTTCCCCCACTCTCTGTCTGACCCTTGGAAGTTAGAGTTCTCATCTGGGTGCTTCACACATTGCAGGTATTTGTACTCATCCTTTCTAAGTTTGCCCAATTGGCAATAAATGTGGTAGCTTTTTGTAGCCCCCATTAGGGGTTGCTCATAAAGGCTTAATCTTTCTGTTTGTTTGTTCATTTATGGGTTTATGGTGCTTTTAGTTTTTTAAGTGGGTGATTAGGGTCACTAATTTGGGAAAGGTGGGAGCTTTATGCTGCATTTGTTTTTTGAGATTACGAGGATTCATATAATATAGTGCCTTCTGGAAGATTTGAAGGCCGTCTTTTGGTGATTCTCATACTTTTCTTCCTCTTTTTGGTTTCTTTAATGAAGGGCTTAAGCTTAAGTGGTTGATTACTTCAGATGCTCCTTAAAGCTGTGCCTCTTTTCTAAATTGGGTATTATCAAACTGGTTCAAAGTAATGTGATTTGACTGTAATTTGGAATCTGTTACCTTAATTTAGACTTTTGTAGCTTCAGAGTTAGCAATTCTAGTGTTGACTTTCTACTTGAATTTGTATGCTCATTTGCTCCAATTCGGATCTTCATCTTCAACTACAGCTTTGACCAAGTAATAAATGTTTTTTTTACCTTGAATCTGGTACTGAGATTAACGGTGGATTAAAAAGTTTGGATCTTGGAATAAGCTTTCACATGTACAAGAAGATTAAGAGAAAATGTATGTAGATCAAAGATCAAGATGATAACCAACCGTTGATTTCAGGAGCATTACCAAACATGGCACAAATCCCTGCACCGTCGATGCAATGGCAGATGAATGCTACAAGAAGCTCCAAAATCGCGAGCCCGATGGCTGCCAACGGACTGAGCTGTATGCTGTTCAGAGACAACCGAAAGCGGTCACCGAGAAACACTGGTAAACTTAGAGCGCTTACCATCAAGGCTGATGGCAGTACTATTAACAGGGTTGAGCAGCTTCTTAATCTGGATGTCACCCCATACACTGACAAGATCATTGCTGAATATGTTTGGTATTTGAATCTCTCTGTTGTGATCCTGATTAGATGCAGTGTTCTTGAATGATGAGATTTTGTTGACTTGATGTGTTTTCTGAACAGGATTGGTGGAGCTGGAATTGATCTCCGTAGTAAATCAAGGGTATGATGATCAGTGTCATATAGATAATGATCTTATTTCACATTTTGTCTTCTTCTTTATGTTTATGTTCAAGTGATTTCAGACAATCTCAAAACCTGTCGAGCACGCGTCTGAGCTACCCAAGTGGAACTACGATGGGTCGAGCACTGGCCAAGCACCGGGCGAAGACAGTGAAGTGATCCTATAGTAAGTTACTGCTTACATTTGTAGGTAAATTTCTCTGTTCTTCATTTGCTTACCACTCTTCATTTTTTTGTAACTGTTGAATCTCTTCTGTAGTCCTCAGGCAATCTTCAAGGACCCTTTCCGTGGCGGTAACAACATCCTGGTAAGCTTGCTGGAAATATGATCTAGTTATCACATTCCAGATAGATTTGAGGTCAATGTAGAAAACATATGCCTTTTACTTTCATTTACTTGTGTACAAGAGAGTGAGTTTTATCTGGCATTGTGGGGTAACAGGTTATGTGTGATACTTACACGCCAGCTGGCGAGCCGATCCCAACAAACAAGAGGCATAGAGCTGCTGAGATCTTCAGTGATCCAAAGGTGGCCAGTGAAGTTCCATGGTAAGTTTTCTGTCCTTCACATCCAATTTCCGAAACTGGCCAAATGCAGCTAAGGTCCAAGAAACTTACCATGGTCTGTTTCTTGACCCAGGTTCGGGATTGAGCAAGAGTACACACTTATGCAACCAAATGTGAACTGGCCTTTAGGTTGGCCGGTTGGCGCGTACCCTGGTCCTCAGGTATAAACTTATAACTCACTAATAAATGACTCTTATCTGTTCATTTCCCCCTGATTTAAACTTGAAAGTTGTACCTTGTCACGCCTTTTCATTAGGGTCCCTACTACTGTGGTGTTGGTGCTGATAAATCCTTCGGTCGCGACATTTCTGACGCTCACTACAAGGCCTGCTTGTATGCTGGAATCAACATCAGTGGAACCAATGGAGAAGTCATGCCTGGCCAGGTTCCATATCTCTCAAGTCATGAATAACAATGACTCTTACTACAAGTCTACAAATGTTAACTTTCCTTACTAATAGTGAAGCATTCTTGTTGTGCTATGAACTTTCAGTGGGAGTACCAGGTTGGTCCAAGTGTTGGCATTGAAGGTGGAGACCACATTTGGATTTCTCGCTACATCCTTGAGGTAATACATTCTTCCTTAAAACTTGTTCTTGCTTCAAAGGGATCATAATGTGTGCTAGATTGATGAACATTGTACTGCTTTCTTCTGTTTCTGCAGAGGATTACTGAGCAAGCTGGTGTAGTTCTTACCCTGGATCCTAAACCTATTGAGGTGCAAAAATGTCTAAAATCTTATATTTATACTTAAGTTGCTAGCTCTGAACTTATAATCCTAACCACTTCCTTCATGGCAATGCAGGGAGACTGGAACGGAGCCGGGTGCCACACCAATTACAGGTAAAACCGGAACGTTCTTCTTAGTAAAGTATGGAGTTTTCAGCTCAGAGAGGTTTGGTTTGGAATTTGATTGTGTTGGTTGGTTCTGTTTTGCAGTACATTGAGCATGAGAGAAGAGGGCGGATTCGAGGTGATCAAGAAGGCGATTTTGAACCTTTCCTTGCGCCACAGGGAGCACATCAGCGCGTACGGTGAAGGAAACGAGAGGAGGCTGACTGGCAAGCACGAGACCGCTAGCATTGACACTTTCTCATGGGTAAGTTCCTCGCGCTACGCAGCCACCTTCTCATCTTCATCAAAAGATCCTACATTGCATACAAGCTTTGCTCATAACAAATGTCTTCTTTTGTGGCGTTACAGGGAGTGGCCAACCGCGGTTGCTCGATCCGTGTGGGCCGTGACACTGAAAAGAATGGAAAAGGTATAGCATCCTTTAAACTCAATTTTAAGCCTAACAACTTGTTCAAGATTGAACATTAGCTTAAAGGTTATAAAATCTTGAGAGCTGACCTGTTTTGGTGTTCTTGTCTTAGGTTATCTGGAAGACAGGCGACCAGCATCCAACATGGACCCATACGTTGTCACGGGTCTGCTAGCCGAGACCACAATCCTGTGGGAACCGACATTGGAGGCCGAAGCTCTTGCAGCCCAGAAACAAAAAATGAAGATGTAAGAGTGATGTTGGAACTCTTCTTTCAGACAAGCTTTCTTCAATTTGAACCGTCAATCGTTTCGTGTATCCACCTCTGTTGAACAAAACCGCGCATTCTTGAATTTCATTTGAACCAACAGCACTCGGCTTCGTGTATCCACCAATGTACCTAGGATTGTTGTGGTTTTCGAAACAAAGCTTTGATCTTTATTGTTCTTCTAGCTTCCTCTGTTGGGATTTATATATGTAATTCGAAAACATAACAAAGTCATGCAAGAGAAACGAAGTTTATTAAGAAGATACATCATTCTAATAGTACATAACAATGCATGTAATGCTATGAGCAAAGAGATTAGTTATCAAGCGAATCGAAACCAAATCTATCTCGAAAGCACAACTTGCTCGTTCTTCGCGTAAGACTTGGCGTTGGGATCATCCATCAAAACCATGCTTTCCTCGTACAAATGTCTACTCATTAGCTCACTATGTGTCTGACAAGTGTTACAAGCATAAATCTTGTATCTTTTAGCCAAAGACTACCATTAAGCTTGTAGCATAATCTCCAGTCAGTACCTAGAGCCAATTCAAAACCATAAAAAAAAGTATGAAGCTTGTTCCACGTTGTATTCACTCCATGCTCCTCCATCACCCACAAATCAACCCAATGCTCGCCACGATCGCCGAAGTTCCACCACGTTTCCACCGCTACCGACAGCATGCCACCATACACCACGAGCTCCGCCCCACTTTTTGTTTCGTGTTCGAGCGAGAGGAAGGTCGTGAACATTTCTCGTGGTAGCTCCCTTGTAGTGAACTCCTCTCGCTCGCAATCAAACCTCAGCATGATATGAGCATCAACATCATCAATGCCCGCTCGTAGGAGCCAATATATAGCCCCATCCACGAAGCAACCTCACATGTTAACCACTCCGAGCTCAGTACACCTGACGTCGATATCAAAACTCACCATCCGCCATTGACCTTCCTGAGACGAGTACACCGAGCTGAGGTTGTTATTGCCAAGGCCGTCAAGAGGGATCCGAATTCTAGCAACCTTGAAATCATTCCTAGAGCGGTTGTAGCCAAATCCTATGGCATAGCGTTCCATGTCGATGCAAGGAAGGGGAGGAACGGCTATGTACTTGTGAATTGCCGGGTTCCAAAGAGCCATGCCTAATTCGGACCGCAAACGAGAAAAACAGACTACGCCATGAACCACGCCAACAAAGTAGAAATATGTGAAGAGTCTACCATGATCACCCCCATACCGAAAGGGAAAGCTTTCGGCGAGCCTGGGAAATCTCCCTTGGGCAGGAAGAAAGTAGGAATCGAGGAGTCGCCGCTCGTTCTCCACGACGAGAAAGAGTTTGCCATAAATATTTCGTGGTGTCGCAGAGGAATTAGTTGAGTGATGATGAAGGTTGATGAAGAAAGACGACGAGATGAGGGATCGCCATCCCTTGCTGATGCAACAAAATCGGCATAGGGTTTTGGCGGGTAAACTCTTGAAGATCTCTATCAACAAATCTTCATCAATGGAAGTTGAAATCGAAGTTTCTTTTTTGCGCTTACCTTTCGACCGATGCATAATCGATCGCCTCTTGAGGGTTTTTTTTTGTAGTTCATCATAAGAATGCTATATCTAGAAATTCTAACTACTTCAAAACAGAAGAAACCGGAATACTATATATCTTTGTCGTTGATCTTATTAAGGAATCTTTCAAAGTTACTAGGATATAAACTTGGCTGCTAAAAAGGAAGATATCTATCTTGTATCTTCCTTCAGAAGCAAGTTTACTCTTCTTGTTGGGCTCAAAAGTTTACTCTCCTAAAAAAGTTTATTTTCTATCAAAAAAAAAAAAGTTTATTCTTCTTGTTTCTATAAATAATTTTCGGGTTGATACGCGTTTTAATCAATGCTTATATACACAATATAGAAGTATAAATTACAAAACCAAAACTAATTGTACTAATTATAAAAGGCTATATAGATAACATTGACATATATTATGAATGACAGTATAAGCATGTATTAATGAAAAGATTTGGTAAATCTTGAATTTTGGTTATTTAATTTTTTTGTGAGGGTATACTATTTCCATTTTAGAGTTTTTGTTTCCATATGTGACGGGTCTCCTACGATCATCTCGATACCGAAAGGGAAAGCTTTCAGCGAGCCTGAGATTCCCTCCGGTAGGACGAGAGATGGAACCATTACCGAAGAATGACTCGTTCTCCACGAAGAGAAAGGGTTTGCAATTTCGTGGTGGAATTAGTTGAGGAGTGGTGATGAAGGGTTAATGAAAAAGGACGACAAGACGAGGGATTTCCATCCCTTGCTAATGCAAGGAAATCGGCATAGGGGGTTTTGGCGGGTAATCTCTTGAAGATCTCTACCAACAAATCTTCATCAATGAAAGTAGAAATTAAACTTACTTTTTGGCGCTTACCTTCCGACAGAAGAATGCTATATCAACAACTTCAAAACATAGAACACCATTATAGTAATACACTAATCCGTATATCTTTGTCGTTGATGTTATTAAGGAAGCTTTCAAAGTTACTAGGATACAAAATAAAATTGGCTGCTAAAACATGATGATAACAAACTGAGCAGTGAGTTTGACAATATGCAACTCTTCTCCCGTGAATCCCTCCGGCGGTTCGAGCACCTTACGATCAGAGGGGGGGCTTCAGGAGGCTGCTGGGCTGGTGCATCGTTTTGCGCACGAAACCCGGACAGACGATGTTGATAATAGGCATGGTATGGTTCAGACGCATTCAGAAAGTTGAACTTCACATTCCATGCATTGCTCACCTTAATCCTGTTCTCAAACTCAGCCCCATTCTGCGCCACAAAGTAGGCTGTTTTATCCACAATGTTTCTGATATCAGGTGGCGGCATCAACATTGGCAATGCACCTTCCATTCCCTGCACTCACAGAATTGATTCAACATATTAGGATCCGCAAGTAAAAATCAAAAGAACAAGCCCCAATCCCAAAGCTATGTCAAGATTGTATATATCCAAATTGTGCCACTCTGACTAGGGTTTATGATTCATGGATTTGTCAAGGTTCTATACAATTGTCTTAATTTGCTAACCAATTAGACTATCAACATTATGAAAGCAGGTTCAATTCTTATTCTTTCTATATGTAAAGCTACGTAATGTTTGGATGAATTGGATACCTTTCATTCATTAGAAAGTGTGTATTTATACAACCTATATGGAAACCCTAGTATCTTGCTTAGGGCCCAAGACAAAATCATATCTATACAAGATAATATAAAAAGGCAATACAAGATATATCACAATACCCCCCACAAGCTCATGGAGGGTTACGAACATGAAGCTTGGAGCGAAGAACTTGAAATCGAGTAGTGCCAATAGCCTTGGTGAAGATATCTGCGATCTGATCCTGAGCACGAACATGTCGAACTACAAGAGTACCGTCTTCTACTTGCTCCCGAACAAAACAATAGTCAATATTGATATGCTTGGAGCGATGATGGAAGACCGGATTAGCAGACATACAGGTTGCGCTCAGATTGTCACAGAGAATGATAGGAGGTCGAGAAGCAGGAATCTGTAGTTCAGCAAGCAACTGAGTAAGCCATAGAAGTTCGGCAGCGGTGAAGGCAATGGCCCGATACTCAGCTTCTGAGCTAGACTTAGCTACAACATTCTGCTTCCTGAAAGACCAACTGATGAGATTTCCACCAAAATAAATGGCGAAGCCGTGTTGTGAACGACAGTCATCACTGTCACTAGCCCAGCCAGCATCACAGAATGCAACCAATCGAGAATCTGTAGGAGGCCGAAGGACCAGAGCCGAAGTCAGGGTACCCTTCAAGTAGCGGAGAATACGCTTGACAGCAGCCCAATGAGTGTCCGTTGGCAATTGCATGAATTGACAGACGTGATTTACTGCATAAGAAATTTCAGGTCGCGTGATAGTGACGTACTGCAAAGCTCCCACAATACTCCTGTAAAGATGAGGATCATCAAAGGGATCACCAACACGAGACAATCGAGAGCCAGGTTCGGCTGGAGAAGCGATGGGCTTGGCATCCTGCATCTTGCTGCGTATGAGAAGATCCCGAATGTACTTTTGTTGAGAGAGAAATAAGGAACCATCCCGTCGTGCAATCTCGACGCCGAGGAAGTAGTGAAGAGGCCCCAAATCACGCAAAGCAAACGTGCTATGAAGTAACTGAATGAAGGAGGAGATCTCAGCGGCGCGATTGCCTGTAATAATAAGGTCATCCACATAGACCAATATATAGAGAACGGTCGTATCCCTGCGGCGTACAAAGAGAGATGTGTCAGACTGACAGGAACGGAACCCATGTGATAAGAGAAACTGTCTCAGCTTGTGAAACCATGCCCGAGGAGCCTGCTTAAGGCCATAGAGAGCCTTGCGAAGCAAGCATACATCTGTAGGACGTGAGGGATCAGTGAAGCCAGGAGGCTAAGCCATGTAAACCTGCTCTGAAAGATCGCCATTCAGAAATGCATTATGAATATCCACCTGACGAATAGTCCAAGAGTATTGTAAAGCAATAGAGAGAATGAGCCGAATAGTAGTAGGCTTCACAACTGGACTAAAGGTGTCAAAGTAATCAACCCCTTCCTCTTGATTGAAGCCCTTGGCGACTAGTCGAGCTTTGTAACGCTCAATCGACCCATCCGCCTTTCGTTTGATCCTGTACACCCACTTACATCCAACAACGTTAGTATTACAAGGGCGAGGTATAAGTGTCCATGTATTATTACGTAAAAGGGCATCGTACTCTTCCTGCATGGCATGTTGCCATTCGGGAGATTTAGAGGCTTGTAAGAAGGTTTTGGGTTCATCATAAAGAGAGGGTGTGGGCGGCAGGGGATGTTTGGTAGAGGTGAAGGTTTTGGGTTTTAGGTTGTTGGTTTTGGCTCGAGTGACCATATCATGGGTAGAATTTTCAGCAGGTCGAAAGTAGGGAGGAATGGACGAGGAGGAAGGGCTAGAGGACATACCTGTAGTTGTGTTGGAGTCGGCAGGGACAGCAGCCTCGCTGGAGGTTGAGCCCGAGCCATCACTTGCACTAGGAGGCGAGTTTGAGGGGCTCGTGGAAGGGGATAGAGGCTGCATGATCTGAATCGGGGACGATGGAGGGGAGGCCCGAGAGGGAGGTTGCTGGTTGGACGTAGTGCATGGGGCAGGAGGAGACAGAGGTGATGTGGGCGGCCCCAAGAGAGATGCTTGTTGAAGCAGGGAAGTCGATGTGGGTTCAATGAGGGGCAAGGACGCCGACGTCCGATGATGGGCATGGAGCGGATACGGGAAAGACGTCTCATCAAATATGACATGGCGAGCAATAAAAATTTTATTTGTTGAAACATTTAAGCACATGTAACCTTTATGTTTGGAGCTGTAACCAATAAACACACAAGGAGAAGAGCGATATTCCAACTTATGTTTGTTATAAGGTCGCAAAAAAGGATAGCAAAGACAACCAAATGTTTTGAGAAATTTGTAGTCCGGTATCTTATTGTAAAGCACTTCATAGGGAGATTTAAAATTAAGCACAGGAGTTAAAGTGCGATTGTGAAGATAAACCGAAGTGTGAAAAGCATGTTCCCAAAACGAAATAGGTAGCTTAGCATGAGAAAGAAGAGCAAGACCTTTTTCAATTATGGTTCGATTGCGCCGCTCAGCAGCACCATTTTGTGATGGAGTGTGAGGACACGAAACCCTGTGAATAATTCCTTGAGATTGCAAGAAAGTAGAGACATTCCTGTATTCACCACCCCAGTCAGATTGAAATTGCTTTATTTTCTTATCAAATTGTGTTTCAATTAATTTAAGAAAAGTTTGAACATAATGAAGAACTTGAGATTTTTGAGTGAGAAAATATATCCAAACAAACTTAGAGTAATCATCCACAAAAATAAGAAAATAAGCATGACCATTAAAAGAAGAAACCGGGGCGGGTCCCCAAACATCTGAATAAACCAAATCAAAAGGAGCGGAACTAATAATGTGCGGACTAGTAAGGGGAAGTCTATGACTTTTCCCTAACTGACAGGACTCACAAACATGTTTCAAATTATTCAAGGAAACAGGTAAATCAAACCTAGAAATAAGACGCCTAAAAACTGACTCATTAGGATGACCTAAACGCTCATGCCACGTTTGAAGAGAAGTCTTTTCACCAAGGTAAATTTGGGAAGACGGGTCGGTGGAGGGAGACGCCGGTGGTTGCAAGTGATAAAGCCCGTTTTCAACGGTTCCTTTGAGGAGCGTGCGTCCCTGCTTGTCCTTCACAAAACAACAAGTAGGATAAAAAACCATATAAGCATCGTTGTCACGAGTGATTTGGGAAACACTTAACAAGTTTTTCTTGATTTGAGGTACAAAGAGAATGTTATTAAGATGAATAGGGCGAGGATATGTAGGTAAAGTAGTTTTGCCCAAGTACGTAATGGGAAGAGACATACCGTTGCCTACTTGCAAACCATCATTGCCCGAGTATTCGGAATGCACAGAAAGATTACCGAAGTCGGATGTGACATGATTGGTCGCTCCAGAGTCAAATAGCCAATTTGGGTCAACAAGAGAAGAGGGTGGATTATTGACACTGTATGCCTGGCGGTTCAATAACGGCTGTTGTGGTGGCGGTTGAGAAGCTTGAGAGTACACATGGTACTGCTGCGGCTGCGTGTGAGACGGACCGCCAGAATTGTGATTGCTGCGGCCACTAGAACGCCCTCCGCGGGCGCCACCGTGCCCTCCGCGGGCGCCACCGTGCCCTCCGCGCTTGCCCGAAGCAGTTGTGGGCGGAAATTCGGTCAAATTGGTGCGTTGCCAGCAGTTGATTGCTTCATGGCCTGGTTTTGCACAGATTTGACACATCAGAGAAGATGGTGGTGTGGACGAATCAGTGCGAGTGGGATTCGGAGCACCACGACCAGATCGGTTCGCAATATTGGCTGAGAAAGAAGAATCTGACGCCGAGGAATGTGAAGCATTAAGGCGTTCTTCTTCTCGTAAGAGAAAACCTAGAAGTTCATCAAAGGAAATAGGATCTTTCTGCATATTGAAGGTTGTTAGAAAACCAGAGTAAGAGGAATCTAAGCCATTAAGAACACATTCAACAAAATCAGTATCGGAAACAATAATATCACACTCCGCCAGGGCATCCGAGAAGCTGCGTTTCTTTTCGACATACTCCAAGATGCTGAGATTCCCTTTAGAAAAGGTTTGCATCTGTTGTTTGAGAAACATCGAGCGAGCCCGGGTTTGCGAGAAGAACATTCGTTCAAGAATAGACCACGTCTCATGTGCGGTATTAGCCCGAGCAACATGAACAGCAAGAGCGGGAGAGATGGTGGACGTCACCCATAGCATGACAAATCTGTCCTTCTTCAGCCAGTCGGAATAAGCAGGATTGGGAGGGCCTACCGTCGACTGCGAGGAAGATGGAAGAGTAGGAGCCTGTTCATTGCAGGCCAGAAGGAGACCATCAAGTCCATAGGCCTCCAAGGAGCGCTTGATCTGGTGTCGCCAAAGAGAGTAGTTGTGACGATCAAGCCGGATTGCAAGTTGAGGAAACTGCAGATTGAAGACACCATTCCCAACAGCGGCATTAAGGAGATTGCCAGTGTTGGTCCTGGGCACCAGACCGTCGGAAGGGTCCTGGTTCGTCTGGTTGGCATTATCGATGGACATGGCTGGTGGAACGCCAAGAAGGAAGTTGCGGAAACGTGAAGATCAATGAGGATCGGAACAAACTGATACCATGTAAAGCTACGTAATGTTTGGATGAATTGGATACCTTTCATTCATTAGAAAGTGTGTATTTATACAACCTATATGGAAACCCTAGTATCTTGCTTAGGGCCCAAGACAAAATCATATCTATACAAGATAATATAAAAAAGGCAATACAAGATATATCACAATACTATAAGATTCTAATCCTCCATTGCCAGCACTCAGAACGAAAGCTTCTACAGTTGTACGCTGAGATTGAAATAAAAGAGGAACTGAAACTAATCAATACAAGGCGAACTGAAATTGAAAGCTTCTACAAGTGAAAATTCAGATCTTTCTTGAGAAAGAAGAAGCAAGAATTAAGTATCTTTCCCGAAAACTCTCTTTCCCGTTCTCTGAGGGCGATAGGCGCGAGTCGTTTCTCAACTTTCGTGGCTGGCACATAAAGCTCGATTGTGCGTCGATCTGCTTCCGATCTCTTCGGCAGACGATACGATGGTGAGAGCCAAGGGAAAACCTGCTGTAGCTCAAGGAATTGGCGATTCTAGGGGAAACTCGAGCACTTCTGGAAATTTGGGGGTTGAGAGAACCCTAACTTCGGATCTGAGTGATTCTAAGGTTAATGGCTCTGATTCACAAAAACAACTTGAAAATCATACTGAATCTGCTGGAGCGAAGCAATTAGTGCCTTCTGAGGTGGCTGGAGATTGATCGACCCTTGCTGGTGAGCGTGGAGGGAAGAAATCGTCTCTGGAAGCATTAATTGGATCTAAGAATTCTGCTCTAAAGAATAAGCTCGATTTCATCCCTGACCTTGATAAAACGGTTTATAAATTTGATAACTCTGAAGTAGCTAATGAATCTAATGAATGGAAATTTGTGCTAATTGGAGGTATTGTTGGTGATAATGTCTCCTTTAACAATTTCCAATTGTTCATGAAAGATTGTTGGAAAATTAAGACTCCTGAGGTTTACTTGAAAAGAAATGGTGTGTGGATCCTTCGATTTGCTTCAATGGAGGATCGTGATTGGGTTTTGTCTGAAGGACCTTGGTTTGTTGGTGCTAAACCTCTAGTTCTTAAGATTTGGAGCTCTGGAATGCCGATGAATTGGTCAATTTTTGATCAAGTTCCTGCTTGGGTGATCCTTCATGACATAGATCCTATTTTCTTGTCTCACCATATGCTGAGTATAATTGGCAGTATTATAGGGAAGCCTATCTGTATGGATCCTTTTATTGCATCGAAGAAGAGGCTCTCCTATGCAAGATTGTTGGTGAATGTTACTGTAGAAGATGTTCGGAGGACTGAGGTGATCTTGGAAGGGCAAGATGGAAAGAGATACTCCCAGAAAGTAGAGTTTGAATGGTTGCCTTGGTCCTGTGAGCATTGCAAAGTGTTTGGTCACCATACTAGAGCTTGTGGTAAAGGTCAGGGGAAACAGGATAATAGGGGAGCTCAGAGGGGTCCTTCTAGAATTTGGGTGAAGAAAGGGAACTCTATTCTAGGGGAAGGGCCTAGCCAGCTGAAGGTGGATCAAGGACAAATGGCCACCAAACCTCCTAGCTCTGATAAGGTTTCAGTTGTGGTATGTAATGTTGGTTCGGATAATAATCCACAACAGACCTGTTCAGAGGACAATAATGAGAAAGAGGCTCATGTGGTCAATGCTGAAAACCGGGGAAAACAGCCAGTTTTGGATATTGAAGATGAAATTTCTGAGGGTGAGTGGATTGAATCTTCAAGGAGGAAACATAGGTCCCATTCACCTCCAGCATATGGGCTAAGAATCAGGAACAAGAAGAAGGAGACTCCACTTAGGGTTGTGTCTAAGAAGGCTAATTCTAAGGGGCCAAATATAGGAAAGGGTCCAAGCAGCCCTGACAAACAACCTAATGACTGAGTTCAAGGTTGGTTTTTGGAATCTTAGGGGTTGTAATAAAGCCTCTAAGATTAGTCTAGCAAATAGATTTGCTAGAAAGAATAATATTTCTATAATGGCCATTGTTGAGTCTAAGATTGCTAAGAATAATGAGGAAAATATAGCTAGGAAGTTGTTGAAAGACTGGAGATATTATACTAATAGCTCAGATGAATTTAAGGGGAGAATTTGGTTTGCTTGGAGAGCTGATTTGCTGGATATTGACATTACTGAGAGCAATCGTCAGGTCATTCATAGCAAGGTGCAGAGTAAAGATGGTCAAGTCAGTTTTTCTTTGACTGTTGTTTATGCTTTTAATGATGCTAGGGATAGAGTTGAGGCTTGGAGTAGTCTCAGGCGCATCAAAGATCAGACAGCTGGGGCTTGGTTAATTGCTGGTGATTTTAATTGCATATTAGACCATTCAGAGAAAATCTCTTTCAGAGGTGATGATTTTGGTTCAACAGATGAACTTGCTGATGTCTGTGAAAACTTGGTTGTAAACGACATTCCTTTTTCTGGATAAAAGTACACCTGGAGTAACATGCAGGAAGGTATACACAGAATAGCTTGTAAATTGGACCGAGCTTTGGGGAATGATGATTGGGCTAGAAGTTTTCCTACTTGTACTGTTTTCTTTGCGGATCCAGAATTGTCAGATCACTCTCCTGGAATTGTTACTATAAATCCTACTTCAGTAGCTAAGAGGATCCCTTTCAAGTTTAGGAACTATTGGACAGATGAAGCTGACTATGATCAGATTGTCTCTTATGCTTGGCAGGAGGAGAGAGGTGTTATTGCTCAGTATAAGCTTATGCAAAAGCTTCATAGAGTTAAAGCTAGCCTTAAGCAATGGCAAAGAGGGAAAATGCTAAATTTGGAGGAGGAAGTTGAAGCCTGTATTCAGACACTAAGTGAGAAGCACATTGAGCTGCAAACTGATATCTTTAATGTGGATAAACAGAATGCAGTCAAGGAAGCTAAGCTGGCTCTTAATCTCAGGATGGACCAATTAAATAGTTTCCTTACTCAGAAAAGCAAAATCGACTGGATAAAGCTTGGTGAAGAAACGTCTCCTCTGTTCTATAGTGGGATCAGGAATAGAAAAGCCAGGAATAGTATTTTTGTTCTGAAGGATTGTGAGGGCAATCTCTTGGAGGAGCAGGTTAGTATTGAGAATGAGATTATTCTTTTTTATACTGCTCTTCTAAGAAAAGAGACCAATAAAAATCCTATTAGCTTCCAGGGAATTACAGGTAAGACAGTTAATGCTGACAGTCATGCAAGATTGGAGTCTTGTCCTACTGAGAAGGAGGTAAGAAGTGCTGTTTTTGAGATTGGAAGCAATAAGAGTCCAGGGCCGGATGGTTTTGGTAGTCACTTCTTCAAGCATAGCTGGGATCTGATAAAAAATGATGTTACAGCTGCTGTCCATGAATTTTTCAAGAGTGGCAGGCTTTTGAAACAATTTAATGCTACTTTCATCAGTTTGATCCCTAAGGTAGATAAGCCTTTTCTAGTTAAAGAATTCAGGCCTATTTCGTGTTGCAATACAGTCTTGACGATCATTTCAAAGGTGTTGGTTACAAGAATAAGACCCCTTCTGGATGAGATAGTAGCCTATAATCAAGGTGCTTTTGTGCCAGGAAGGAGTATTGCACACAATATGGCTGTTGCTTATGACTTGGTAAAGGGTTATGGTAGAAAGAATACCTCCCCTCGTTGTATGATACAAGTGGATATCCAGAAAGCTTATGATAGTGTTAGATGGGATTTTCTTGAAAAATCAATGGCTTACTTTGGCTTTCCAGAGAAGCTGATCATTTGGATTATGCAGTGTGTTAGTTCTCCTTGGTATTCAATAATTGTTAATGGGGAGCCTAAAGGTTTTTTTAAAGGTGAGAAAGGGCTTAGGCAAGGCGATCCTCTATCACCCTTTCTCTTTGTTTTGGTCATGGAAATGCTGAATAGAAAGATGCACCTGATTAGCAAGAAGAAAGGTTTTTCTTTCCATCCTAAGTGTAAACGTTTGCAGCTCACCAACATTGCCTTTGCTGATGATCTTCTTATTTTTTGCAAACCGAATGTGAGAACTCTACAGCTTATCAAAGATGGTCTTTTGGATTTTGGAAAAGATTCAGGGCTGTCTGCAAATGCTTCTAAAAGCAAAGTGTTCTTTGGTGGTCTTAAGGCTGATGTGAAGTCAGAATATGAGAGATTACTGGGGATAGATCCTGGCCAGTTCCCTATACGCTACCTTGGTATTCCTCTTCATGCTAGGAGACTCAAAGTTGGAGAATACTTTCCCTTACTTAATCGAATTATGTCTGTCTTGCAAAGGCAGAATATGGCAAAGCTTTCTTATGCTGGCAGGGCTCAAGTCATAAAAGCGGTGATTGAGGGGATCCTTTCTTTCTGGATGCAAACCATGATCCTTCCAAAGAAAGTAATAAACAAAATTATTTCTCTGTGTCGAGCTTTTCTTTGGTCAGGGAAAACTGAGGGGAAGAGATGCCTTGTTGCTTGGGTAAATGTGTGCAGGCCTGTTGAAGAAGGTGGGTTGAACTTCAAGGAGCTTTTATCTTGGAACAAAACCTTGATCTTCAAATTAGCCTTTGATATTATTCTGAAGAAGATCAACCTGTGGACAGAATGGGCTAGACAAAATCTTATCAAGAGAGAGTGTTTCTGGTTAGTTAAGATTTCTCCTAATGACTCTTGGCTTTGGAAATATTTGCTGCAGGCTAGAGATCATGTTATTACTAAGCTGAATATCCAATCTATAATTCAAAGGGATGTGAATTATATCCCTGTCAAGATTGTTGATAAAAGGGGAAAGCTGAATAGTGGTGCTGTTTATGACATGTTTAGACATCCACATGATGTGGTAGAGTGGAATAAGGTAATCTGGGGTGGTATTCAGTCTCGAAAATGGAGCTTCCATGCATGGTTAGCTACTCTAAACAGACTCCCTACAGCTGCTAAACTCTACAACTGTGGGCGTATTGCAAGTAATTTGTGTTGTCTTTGCAATAGTGGGGAAGAGGATGAGCACCATCTATGGTTTCGTTGCAGCTTTGTAGAGCAAGTTTCAGATGTTGTTTTCTGTTGGGCTGGAATTAATATTAGGTGGACGAGCATCAAAGACTGGTGGATTTGGTTTATTCAGAGTAAGGGCAAAAGCTCTAACATATATCTTTCCAAGCTCCTTGCGGTTATGGGGGTTATTTACTTTACTTGGAAGGTGAGGAATGAGTTGATCTTTAGGAACACTCGGCCTAATGTGAATTTTGTTGCTAAGGCCATAATTGAAGAATGCAAGCTGAGGATCCTAATCAAACTCAAGATAGATGGGAGAAGAGGCCAGGCTCTAAGAAGAAGACTGGGGCTGTAAGTTTGCAGCTGTGATGATGCTTTCTGGGTTGGGTGGTGGCTGGTAGATTCTTTTTCTGTTTGGAAATCTATCTCCTCTCTTCACCCATTGCTGAGTGCTCTGGCTCAGGCCATCACGAGGACGCAGGGGTGGGTTTGACCCACGTCCATGCATCGTGACCTTGAGAGACTCTGGTGTGTTTGGACATTATGATGAGTGCTCTTCAAGGTCCTTGCAGGGTGCCTCGGGATAGATTTCTGTTTTGGTGTTTTTGCTCGTCTTGAGCTGGGTTCTTCTCTTTCGGGTAGTCCTTGGTGTAAGACTTGTTCCTCTCGCATTAAGTGCGGAGTGAGTGTGACAGAGGTTCACTCATGATGATGCATTTTAATGGTTTGTTCCTTATTCATGCTTCGAGATCCAAATAGTAGCGAGTGCTCGCATGTGGACCTACTATGTTGTGATCCTGGCAGGAAGTTCGAGCAAGTCATAGGTGCTTTTGTATTTTGCAGTTTGAGAGGTTGTTGTTTTGGAGTTTGGAGTTTGATAAACTCTCTGTTTGTTCTCCTTTCTCTCTTTGAAATAAAGTTTTTTACCATTTGCAAAAAAAAAGAAGCAAGAATTACTCGGTTGGCGTAAAATTACTAGAAAACAACAAACCAATTGAGACCGACGAGTTCAAACCCGATCGAATTCGGATGTTTAAGAACAAGACGAACGACAAACAAAACCTAGAGATTAACAGACGAAAGTTTAAACCTACCTCTCCCTGTAGACTTTGACGAGCAGAAAAGATGCGCCGGCGATGAAGAACTCTGTCTCTCGAGTCCTGATTCTCTACCTCTCTAACGCGAACGTCAATCTTCGATTTTTGATGTAATCTCAACTTCCTTTATAAAACGATTTTTACCTTCTAAAGATAGATTTATAACGTGTTGTATTTCTATCTCTTGGTATTTTTCGAGAATTGTGGAGAATATATATTGTTTATTTCAATAGATATTTGTTGAAAATTATTGTAAAATCTTTCTAGAGGAAAAATTGTTATCTAGTTTTTTTTTTTTTTGAACGGGTGAAAATTAAAGACTCCTACGTCTAAATTCATAGCTGCCCAAGACTGCGTTGACATGGCTGACTACTATGTTAATGAGTTTGTTGTTGAGGCTAAGTTCAAGTCTAGTGTTATAGGCTTCGGTTACGACGGCTCTAATAATGATTTCAAGGTCGTGAGGATTTGGATTCCGAATCAAGAAATCGAGGACTATTGTGAATCGGTCCAGCCAATGTACGAGGTTTACTCGTCTCGGGTGGGTATTTGGAAGGTGGGTAGCTCTGAAATCCTCAAAACTTGTAGCTTACTAGCTTCTTTGACAAAGACCGAGCGAGTGACACCGGTTGTTTCGTACATGGGAGCATTCATTGGATCGTGCACGCGGAGATGAGAAACAGGCTGAGCGTTCGGTGTTGATGTTCGATTGTGAGAGCGAAGAGTTTAGAGTAATCCAGCTCCCGGGAGGAATATACAATCCAATGACACTGGGCTCACAGAGGACAGGGCTCATGGAGTACGCCGGCATGCTGGCATTAGTTGTCGAAAGGTGTCATGAGATGTGGGTGATGGAGGAGCACGGTGTCGCTACCACTTGGAAGAAGCTTTATAAGTTTAACTATCGTACATTTTTAGAGTTTACGTCTTATGATGTTTGTGATGATTCGTATCTGGACTTGGCTCCATATGGTCCTAACCATTGGACCGAGGTTCGTGGTGGTTGTGAGTTGTATGAGAAGGTACTTGCTGATTCTCTGACCCTCTTTAACTAAAGGCCCATGTGCAATTGGTTAGAGATTGAAGTACTTTTATGATGTGACTATGTGAAGGTAGCTAGCTCCAATAAACATAGTCCTTTAATTTGTCCTGTTTTGTGAAAAGGTTCTTGCTATTGAGGAACGAGGTCTGAAAGAGTGTTGGCACTTGAAACTGATAGAGAAAGCTCTGTCTTTTCATCTTAAACGTGATGCATACAATAGTACAATTGAGTGTTTGGCACAAATGAACGAATGCTAGTGTTTTCTCTGGGTGCTTTAGAAGATAAATGTGTTGTGATTACATGACTAAATAGGAAATTAAAGTTCAATTTCAGATTGGTTATCATCAAGTACTTTCTTTGTCTACTAGACTTTCACTAATCACATTTTCACGTGAATGAAATGAGTGTGATTCAAACTCCATAGAAATGTCGCAGGAGGAATATACAAGTCAATGACACTGAGCTCGCAGAGGACAGGGCTTATGGAGTACGCCGGCATGTTGGCATTAGTCGTTGAAACCAGAAACCATAGAAAATGAGCATCAGAATTATGAAACCCACATAAACAAAAACAGCAATTAACCGACCAACTTGAACCAACGAGACCCACTCGTAAGAGCATCTACAATGGTGAGGAATCACCCTCCTCTTAGTACACTTTTTCCTTAAAGAGGACATCCTCTTTGTTGTAGAATTTGCAAAGAGGATCCTCTTTCAAAGAGGATTGTTCACAATCCTCCTTCTGTAGAGGATTTTCTACATGGGCTCTTGTGCCAAAGAGGAAACAAGTGCAAGTGGTATGTTGACATGTGTCCATTTAAACACTCATCTATTTAATTTATTTCACTTCAATTTACACTTATTAATTTTCTAACTAAAAATTGAATCAATGTGAGATTATCTTAAAATTACAAAATTAGTTAGTGTTTATAATTTATTTTTGTCTATAAAATGAGTCCAAATTTACCTTATTATTATATAAATTAGTTTTTTTTCCCTCTTCTTATTCCATGGATCATAAATTCATAAAGTCTATAATAAATGTTATTTTTATTTTACATCTTTTTAATATACTTTAGAATATTGCTTGAATATATATTTACCTTATTATTATATAAATTAGTTTTTTTATTTGTAATCCAATCTATATTATCACAAGTTATTTACAATCTTATTAACTGCACTAAATTAGTTTATTAAATATAGTTGAAATATTAATTAAGTTGAGTAATTAATTTTATCATACTCTTGATTATATAGAATATATGGAGTGAGTATATACATATAAAATAAGAGAGGAAATATAAGAGGATCCTCTTCATTGTAGGAAAAAATAAAGAAAGAGGATGAGGAAGAGGAATGAAAAAGTAGAAAATGAGGTGGATGAAAGAGGAGATGATATGTCAAATGGAGAAAAAGAGAGAGAAAATTGAGAAAGGATTACACCTCCTCACCATTGTACATGCTCTAAAACTTGAACTATAGTTTATGTATATAGGCTCAAAAAAATAGGCACAGACTGTATTGGGTAGTTATGATCTACAAGTCAGAGCAAAACCAAACCTGGATGCAAAATGAGATGCCCAATATATTGTTAGCCAGCCAATGCTTCTTTGAAGCATACCAAGCACAAAAGAAGGTCCCAGGATCTAGTGAATTCAATTTCCAAGGCTGCAAACATAAATGGAGCAGATATATTCAAACAGCAAGCCATAGTTATATAGACATTATATTATACTTAAATAAAGGGAGAAGGCTTTCAGTAAGATGTAACTAAAGACTACACACAATGCCAGACACATATTTAGGAAGTATCTTTTCTTGCAAGATGTTTAATGTACTTGCATTAAGTTAATTCTTCTTTTTGCTACCACAGGACCGAAATTCCAGATAGAATTCTCTAATCTTCAGTGAATCCATGACTTGAACATGGAGAGGAGCTGGGGAAAGTTGAAATGAGGAATTTTACATACTCCATTATTTATGACTATGTGCTTCGTCTATTCTATCAGAAACAAACAAATAGAGATTTACAACATCTATTATCTATTATCTATCTATTACTATATACTAAAGCGGAAGCAAATTCTGCCACCATATTGCGTCACATCACCCCCCTTTCTTAAAAAATCTATCTTATTAAATCTTGATTTTATCATAATCTTATACATAATTAAGATATTAGTTCTATCTTAGAATTTGAGTTGTTTAATTAATAATTCTATCCAAATATATAAATCTCTATCTTATCATTATACACATTTATTTATACATAGATCTATCATAAACATTTTATTTAAAAAATATTTTTTCGTCATAATTTATAAATCATAATCATAACATTTTACCCATTTAACTAAATATCATATTAAATTTAAATTATTTTTCGTAATTTTATTATGGTATTTTTTAAATCGTCAATGTAACAAATTCTACCACTATATTTAAGACAAATATTTATTCTAATAAAATAGTATATTAAATAAATTTTTACTATCATATCATATTAAAATATCAATAAAAAAGTAGATGTTATATTTACCATATATATCACTAATATTGCATATTGATTACGCTTTAAGAGAAAGATAGACTTCTTAATTAAGATAATAATTTGTTAACATTTTGATTACAAATTTATATATTTTTTAATTAATTATTTTTTCAAAAAACAATAACATATATACGAGATAATTTGGTTTTCTATTTAACTTATTAAATATTATCTATATCTTTAATTCTATAATAAATTAATCCGAGTTTTTATTCAAACTTATTGATTTTATTATATAATTTACTTTACGTAATTTAATTTAAATGCCCAAAGATTTGTATTAGTTGTTAATAAAATGTGAAAATGCACCTTATCTTATTTCATTCTTCCTCAATTATTTAAATCTATGTTTACGTATGTATAAAAATTAAATATATGATGATATACAAAAGTTATGTCATTTTATAATTAAAAAAATAAGCATCATTTTAAAACAAAGGATACATATGATAATATTTGTAATTATGATAGTAAATTCATACACGAAATAATAAATAAATAAATAACACCCTCGTACAAGGTACGGGTCATCTGCTAGTTATATACTAAAGCTGAAGCAAATTCCGCTACCATATTGCGCCACATCACCCCTTTTATTAAAATAGTATATTTAATATAAATTCTTTTATCCTTTATTGAATTGGAAATTTTATCTTTTTCTACCATATTTATTTTTGCAACTACTTACATAAAGATATATTTTAGAGATATAATAAAACATACTAATATATCATTGTAAAGGTATATTACGTAAAAGCATGTTAATTTTATACACATATATAATAAAGCATGTTAATATATCATTGTATTGATATAATAGTATAATACGTGAAAGCATGTTAGCTTATATACATTGTAATGATATAATATATTATGTTAACAAATTTATCTAAGATATATACTATGTAATGTATTTTATATGGTATATCTATATCTATAAATAATTATATTTTTTTATTAAATTTATCTATTAATATTACTATTAGTAATCTATCTTAACTATATTCTAAATTGGAAGCAAATTCTACCATCATATTGCGCTACATCACCCCCTTATTTAAAAATTTATCTTACTAAATCTTATACATAATTAAAATATTGTTTCCATCTTAGAATTTGATTTGTTTAATTAATAATTCTATCCAAATATATAAATCTTAACCTTATTATTATATTCATTTAGTTAATACATAGAGGTATTATAAAGGTTCTATTTAAAAAAATATTTTTATTTAGTCATAATTTATAATTATAATCATAATATTTTACCCATTTAATTAATAACATATTAATTATAAATTATTTTTCCTAATTTTATTATGGTATTTTTAAAAATCATCAATGGTAATAAATTCTACCACTATATTAAAGTCAAATATTCATTCTATTAAAATAATATACTAAATATATTTTTTACTATCATATCATATTAAATCTCAATAAAAAGATTAGATGTTATATAAATAAATAACACCCCGTACAAGGTGCGGGTCATTTGCTAGTGTAACTTAATTTTAACAGAGATATATAACACACAAGTCTCTGTTCTTACGAATTCAATTGAACGACTCAATGAAGGCATTTAGACAGATCTTTTCAGACGTCACACCGAATCCGTAGGCATCAATGAATACATTGAAACAAGTTCAATGACTACACTCCCACTAACCCCTTATGCTAAGCAGATGAAAATGCATTCTAACAATGGTCATAACCATTTGAAACCCACTTTCAATTGGCAGAGCATTAATACATTACAAGTTAGGCATAAAGAAACAAGGCATACTGTCACATTATTGATCACCTTTTCCTCCAATGTATCCAGAATATTTAAGACTTTTCCATCATCAGATTACATCTATTAAGTTCAGTATCAAAGTTCAAACACATACAAGTATATCATCAGTAGATGTACTATAAAATGAGTGCCTTCCCAAAAACACAACACAGATCTTATATACAAAATAATGATCCATAAGAATAGGGCGTACGAACGGGCAAGGATCTCAAGGACAAAGAGGTATCAAGTCAGCACAGCATTAACCAATTCTTTGGACAAGAATGTGAAGAGCAAAAAGAGGGACAACAGCATTGCAGTTTCAACCAAGGGAAAACAATCACAACAGTGGGTTACAACGTCGTCGTCGAATAATAAGAAGCTGAAGGCAGAGTGTGACCTGAGTTGGATTGTAAAATGGGTCTTCCAATATCTCATCAAAGAGATCATCTTTACTATCCTGCTTAATCTGGTAGCAAAGCTGTGCAGGGAAGGACAGAAGACAAATGATTGAGAGTCACATAAATTAGAGGCAAGCCTCTGCTTCAGAATGGAAGGTAAAACCATCAAGCGTAAGAAGAACTTCATATTGAACGTAACAAAGTCCAGGAACTTCATAGTGAGCGTGGAAGAGTTTCAAGGAGGGAGGCGAGATGGTTTGGGAGGGCTTTTAAAATAAAGCCCGAACCGTCCGGAAGAAAAATGACACACGAACCGGCGCAAACCGGGTTTAATTCCACCTTCCCACTCTTTCTTCCCGAGAACGGGAAACCTGAACCCGTGCAATTCAAATTCAAGATCGGCCATTCTCGACAAGGACCAAATGTTATCGCACGGGGACGTAACTTTTATATGTACTAAGATACGATGTCCGTGCGTAGCACGAGACTTGTTATTATATCTTACCGAGATATTCTAAACTCGTTGCGCTCACAATCAAACATCAACACACATTGTCCTATACGGGCAATGTTCGAATTCCATGCATACACGATCCAATGAATAGTTCTGTTTACATAACAGCTGTATTTACTCCTCTTGAATCTGAACTCATCACCTATGAAACGACACGATTCGAAGATCTCGGTAGTTGCCACCTTCCAAGTACCCACACGAGATGAGTACACCTCGAGCGTCAATAGGAGCGATACATAGTCGTAGACCTCGTTATCATTCCTAGTGATTCGAGGAGTCCTTAACCCATAGGGAAAACGAAGCCGAGGAAGGCTAACATACTTGCGAATAGTAACACCCCATACAAACCCGGCTTTAGGAGTCCTTAACCCATAGGGAAAACGAAGCCGAGGAAGGCTAACATACTTGCGAATCGACGGGTTCCAAAGAAAAGGCGGAGTCGAGGAAGGATTCGAGGCAATACGAAATACATATCACGCCATGAACCACACCAACCAAAGTGAAATACTTACCTTCCGCATCTTGTCGAGTCCGAAAGGGAAAAAGTAGAGGCAACCTAGCGAGAGACTCTTGAACAGGAACGTGGGAACTGCGACTAACCCATAGGTAGGGTTTCAAGTTAGGACACCTCCTAACCTAGGTTGCACTGAAACGTGAAAAGCTTAAACGTAAATCGCAAAACGCGAACGCCGAAATGGCAATCCTAAAATTTGTATGAAACGAAACGTCGAGGAAACGGCAATATATACTATATGTTATTTTAAAGATTTAGATAATAGTAGCATTACTACCACTAAAACAAGTAAATAATAATCCAAACAAGCAAGTTAATTGAGTTAACGTTTAACAGAACAATATTAAATGACTTCATACCAACAAGTTCAAACTTAAACCAAGTTCAAACTTCAAACTTAAAACCTTGATACCGCCCCAGATGATATCAATTCTCTTATGTATTCTGATGTAACAGAGAACTAGTGTAGACCTCGTACCTTGTACGGGTATAACTTAGATAACTAAGGTACGGGATTTAATTTACTAAAAATCGAAAATGGGTTAAACATTTTTCATGTAGTTCCGTTTATTAATTGAAGCGTCCGTTTTCCGTAACGTACAATCCAATTAAGTATAATTAATTTTATATTTAACCAAATATATTCAATATGGCCGGGTGTCTATGTGTAGAGAATAACTAATTATGAATTATGGTATAATTTTTTTTTAACATGTAAAAGTTCCCAAAATGTAAAAAAATGAATTTTTTACTTCTTAAAAGCCAGTGTCACATGTCGCTCTCTCAGATTGGCCGGTCATGGTCCCCTCAAAGAGCGACACATGACGATTCTAGAGTGCACCACGTAGTGCAATCTTTTCTACACACATTTCTATCAAAATAATATATAGGGAGATGGCTTCCTCAGACAAACTATTTCCTCTAATTCCTAACTCCCTGGGAGCCTTCTCTCTCAGATCAAAAAAATAAAATAAAACCAGTAAAGGATGAAGTTCAAAACCAGTAAATGATTTCACTTGAACTAATTGAAGCCATCAACTTCCTAGTATTCATTATAGATAACATTGGTCAAGAGGTCAATTGGGGTCCAAGAGGTTGAGAGATTGGCGACTGGCGCCGTCAGTGAAGTCTCCCGGCGTTGGCGGCAGACAGAGAGAGAGCCAGAGAGATTGAAACAACAAAGAGATCGAGCGAGAGAGGCAAAGACTAACCCAACTACTGCTACTATTAGGTTTTTTTGTTAATTTGAGTATTTCTAAAAAACATCCAAAACTTTCTAAAAACTACCAAATCGCCCTCCGAAACGCGGCGTTTCATTAAGTAAATGGTCAACGAAACGTTGACCGTTTCAGAAATTTTGAAACGCATTTTGGGCGCATTTCTGAGTTTCTGAAACGTATTTTATGTACAATCTCGCGTTTCAGTGCATCATAGCTCCTAACTTAGGAGGTGTGGTGCAACGAGTGAAAGATTTGTGAATGTTGACCAAGGAAATTGATGAGATTTGGGTTTTCCAAGACTTGCAAACACATAGGAATCGGGTTAGGGTTTTGATTGGGTAATCTCTTGAAGATCTCACTCGACAGATCATCGCACATCAAAGTCGACTAAGATCCTCTTCTTAATATATCTCAATACGAACGGACCAACCTAGTAGAACGATGAATCGAAGGAGCGGAATCGTTATTGGACTCCATCGATCGTGCACTGAGCCTAGCTAGGGTTTTGCTACATATGTTTCATCTATTTTTTTGTTGGTCTTATCTTTTCTTTTCATACGATATTTATTTAATTTGGTCTCCATCTCTAGTATCCACGTTGAATCAACTGGACAACCGTTTTCTAGATTCCACAAAATCCAGCCCTTTCGTTGCAATTGTCAATGGTGTCCAACCCCTCACGATCGATTCGTCTTTGTACTATGATAGCATGCTCATCTTTCCTAGGCCAAGATCTATTGCTAGAGATCTTCAAAAGACTACCCACCAAAACCTTAAGCCGATTCCTTTGCGTTTGCAAGTTTTGGGAAACCCTAATCTCGTCAACGCTCTTCATCCAACTCCACAACTCCTTCACTTCTTCTTCCAAACCTCCTAACTTGAAACCCTACCTCCAAGTTCATCCAAACTCCTTCACTCTCTGCTGACCTCGAAAGCCTCTCGTCAAACCTCGCATTCGCAAGCTACAATGAGCTCGCGGAGGACAGGGCTTATGGAGTACGCTGGCAGAGTACGCTGGCATGTTGGCATTAGTCGTCGAAACGTGTCATGAGGTGTGGGTGATGGAGGAGCACGGTGTCTCTACCTCTTGGAAGCTTTTGAACTATAGTACATTTTTAGAGTTTAAGTCGTATGATGTTTGCGATGATTCGTTTCTCGACTTGGCTCCATGCGGTCCTAACCAGTGGATCGAGGTTCCTGGTGGTCGCGACTGGTATGAGATGATAATGAGCGGACATGCTTTCGAGGAAAGCATGTTTTTGATGGATGATCCCGAAGCCGAGTCTTATAACGAGGGCGAGTTAGTTTCCGTCCCTTACTATTCCTAAGAGATTATGTGTTTGTGAATGTTAAAAAATGAAACTTCACCCTTGTGTAATTCTTGCTTTGTCAGTCAAATCAATTGTAAGAGGAAAGAAAAACCAAATTGTGAATTCGATGTTTTGTATGGAACAAAACCAAATGAATACTACCCTGTTTTTTATGTTAGGAGAGTTTTAACATTTCAGTGAGTGCTTCAAAATGGCTTTGGCTTTGAGAAGAATGCTAAGCTCAAAACCTAGCTAAGCTTCAAATCAAATGCAAGAATTTGTTACTTCATGCAAGCCATTTATAAGACAAAATTTTACTCAAATATTTCGCTTCCAATCAAACCTATGAGAACAAAAATCTACAGGAAGTTACATAATAGACCATATACACGAGTCTTCATTTTTTCCACCACAAATAGTTCCATTCCATGTAAAACTATACCAAGAATGTATCTAAGTTAAGATCTCGAAATTATAACATTCGGAGCGCAAAAGGAAACGGTTCTTACATCTTACCACATCTAAAGAAAGAGGCTTGAGGCCAAAGCTGCGGATCCGAGGAATGGTCTAGGAAGACACCCATCCCTTGCTAACGAAGAATGACGACAAGACGAGGGATTTCCATCCCTTGCTAATGCAAGGAAATCGGCATAGGGTTTTGGCAGGTAATCTCTTGAATATCTCTACCAACAAATCTTCATCAATGGCGGGTAATCTCTTGAAGATCTCTACCAACAAATCTTCATCAATGAAAGTAGAAATTGAACTTACTTTTTGGCGCTTAACTTCCGACAGAAGAATGCTATATCTACAAATTCTAACAACTTCAAAACTTAAAAAACCATTATTCGTTGATCTTATTAAGGAAGCTTTTTAAGTTACTAGGATACAAAATAAAATTGGCTGCTAAAACATGATGATAACAAACTGAGCAGTGAGTTTGATAATATGCAACTCTTCTCCCGTGATTCCCTCAGGAAGCCTAACCTTGTATTGCTCTGCCTCCGGCGGTTCGAGCACCTTACAATCAGAGGGGGGCTTCAGGAGGCTGCTGGGCTGGTGCCTCAATTTGCGCACGAACCACGAACATACGATGTTGACAATAGGCATGGTATGGGATCAGATGCATTCAGAAAGCTGAGCTTCACATTCCCCTGCATTGCTCACCTTAATCATGTTCTCAAGCTCAGGCCCATTCTCCAAGTTTCTCGTTCGATTGTAAAGTAGGATTTTAGACGTTGGAGTGTAGGTAACATGATACGTAAAGGGAGTTGGCCTTATAATTTGAATAGTTTCGTGAACAAAACCTAGAACTAAGAAACAAAACAAAAATGAATTAAAACTTCGACTATGAATAAGTGGGGCGTGCCAGGCCCTTGCAATAGTGCAACGCATGGGCGACGCTCGAGGGCCCAAGACAGCAAGCTGCCTTAAGTGGGCCCTCCCCCTTAAAAAATAAATTTAATATCGAAGTGGGCCGATGGCCCACATATCAGATATTAAACTGATAAGAACAGATACTACACTTGATCTTAGCCAAAAGGCCGAGAAAGGTATGATTTGCTCAGTATCTCGTTTCTGTTTTTATACTCAACTTACTACTTTCTGTTGCGTCCAATTGTCGATGTGGGACGGAAAAGAATGTCCACACTACGTCACATGATTTTTGGGATTTCAATTGTTGGTCGTTAGGGAAAACATAAACGAGATTAATGAAGTGTTCTCGTCATTGAAAAATTAGTTTTTATTTTTCAGTTGCATAAGCGCATACAATGAGAGGAATTATAAACAAACTGCTAGAATTGGACATCTTTAATTCTTCAACGAGAGCAAATTTAGACATCTGCACATGGAGAAAAATTCAACATCAAGGGTGATAGAGCGATCCTGGTCCATCCTTGGGACCTAAGATTAATCCAAAATACACTAACCCTAATAAGCAAAATTGCATACGAGAACAAAGCAACCCAATGGTGGTTCATCTGAGGAATCCTGTTATGTCATACCAAACCCTAATTACAAGCCCACTGAGCCATCTAACAAAAGACTAACAATTACAAAGAAGCTTCTCTTAAAATCAGCTATTGTTGCTACGGGGATATTTAAGGCGAATCGTCGAACAGACATCTCCTGATAGAAACTGCAATCTTGTGTACCGGGGATGGATGCAAGATCACTGTACATACTGCAAAACAGATTGCAAGAGCTGTCATTATCAGGATCGAAGACCGGGGTTTTATGACATGATTAGCCATGTCAGGGTTACATGATTTTCTCCAGTGCTGTTTTGTGTCAACCACATCCATTGTGACTTCTCTGTTGAGAAGCGGGATTGTTTCCTCTAAAGCAGAAGTTGAACACTCGGGGCTCGTAAGATTTCCTTCGGCTCTTATTCTCACATCCTGTAATCCACAAAAGCAAGAAAGTTTTTGCTCATTATATGCAAAAACAGAGAATCAAGTGTAAAAAGCAATTCCAGTAGTATTTGAGCAAATTGAGGATGACATTTTGAAGGGTTTCTGTTATCTGATTCATTGGTTTTTTTATCATCTGGATTAAATGATAGAATCAAATGGATATGGCAGAAGAAACCACACCTGAAATTCAATGGGAACAATAGAGACAGCATCATTTTGAGGGAGGACATGGGAAAACAGGCTCCCTACTGGCAAAGGCTTCGTTACATGCCATGATTGGTCCTCGTTCTTTACGAGCGTCTGTGAAAGAAATTCCCTTGCTAGTTCAACTTGTTCCTGCAGAAGCCTCCTATCGGCATCAGCAATTGCATTACCATTTTTCTCAGCAACATCCTCTACAATGGTTGAGACAGACTCTAATATTCTTCGAAGTGTGTGAACAGATTGATTTCTGATGAGAAAGTTTAGCAAAGAAGTTATTCTCTTGATCTGTGAAGACGTCACGGCATGTTGCAACTTATCTGCAACAGGATGCTTCAGTAACCATGCTACATCTAGTAGAAAGTCGGAAAAGGTTGATTGCCTTGAGCGAGAAGCTTGACATGGGCCGTGTAATGAATCATCGGGTTCAATGCGCAAGTCATTTTTGCAATAAAGATCATGTTTTTGTTGCATCATCTTCATTTCAGAACAGAGTTCTTCATCCCCAATTATGATTGGTATGAAATTGGATAAACCAAACTCATTTTCAACCTACATAAGAAAGAAATAAGGCGAGTTCAAATCATCTCTGTATTCAAAGAGAGAAATAGTAGGCATTGTTTTCAAATTCTAAAAAACAGGGTAGTGAGACCCACCAGGTAATTGCAAAATTGGTATATATTGCTCACCCAATTTTTCCCCATTTTAAGCCGGACACGAAAGCCAAAAGGACCAAAGGAATTGCAGCTATGACATTTTAATTAAGCAAACTTCAATTCTCGACTCTCAGATAGGTTCAACACACCATGTAGTTCAGAAAAAGATAATAATTATTAATGCATAGGAAACTCCTTAACTAAGCTTCACCCATTTTTTTTTTGTTGGAAGGGGGAATTAATGACCATATGCATACACAATAAGGTGACTGTAGAGAATGCTACAAATAAAAAATAATGAAATTCGCTCATAAGCCATATCTATGTTGCTCTCTCTCCTCTACGGCTCTCTTGCAGTTTCAAAGTCCTTCTTTCTAGATCCTTCTATGCAATATCCATCTTCTCCACTTCTTGATTTAAAGCTGAAATCCAGCTCATTAACTATCCCTTCTCTTGGTTACTATTACTAATTCCCTAGGAATGTAACAACTCATAAGGACTATACGGAAGACTTCAGTTATTAAATTTTAGCATAAGAAGCATATTATCCAATTGTCCAAATTATCAAAGGATTCCAAGATCGTATAACATCCAATGTAGCTGAAAGAAGAAATCCAACAGAAATTGCCCTTACACACCTCAATAAATGCAGGCCCGTGCATGTTCGGCTCAGTGTGAGGGACCAAAATTCTGCACAACTGATGATCGTAACTTACAGAAGCTCCACCATCAAGTCTATCGTGTTGAAATGCAACATAATATGTATGATCCAGATATTTTCCAGCAAATGATACGAGAGACCTACATCAGCCAAATGGAAACACATTGGTTTAAGACAGCTTTATCTTATCCATTCAGAGGCAAAACTTAATATAAATATGCATTTTTTATTGTCAATCTCCATAAAATAATATACTTTGTAAAGCAAACCCCAAATAGCACATTTCTGTGTCAATAATAGGATTTTTTAATAATACAATCATATCTAATGAAACAGAATTTATTTCATTTGAAAAAATAGTCATCAGTATTTGCAGGAAATGTCAAGGACCCACTAGCTGAAGGAAAGAAGAAATCTACTTTGGCATGGGCATAGCATGCATATGAAGAGAAGCTTTACATAGTTCTAGTATGCTTGCCACATTTTGAAATCTAGTTATTGATAACTTATCCAGCCTTAATAATACCGATACATAAATTGTTTTGTGGGATTTGAGGTTGTTCTGACTTTAGAACAATAGAGCAAGTGAAAATTGCCTCAATGAAGGTAAAGAGTGGTGGAGACAATTAGAATGTTAAAGTTAAGGTAGGCATGCTATAAACAAGATGGTTTAAAATAAGCAGTTGCACATGATAGCAAAGAAAATTACACGTCAAAATCAAAAACACCACTAGAAACCCAGAAGCAGAGATATGCCATAACATTTACTGTACAAAGTAGGATCTACTGGTCATTGATTGAACAACAATATTATCTTAAAATTTGAGGAATAAACTAGCCATACCGGAAGTTAGGTTGAAATATGTTGCTCCCGCTAACAATAATCTCCATCGGTTTGCCTGCCTCAAATACAGAAGGATAGACATAATGAAGCCTTGGGGCCCGCTTTTCCACATTGGCCTTCACTACGGATGTTCCATCTGGACAGGAAAAAAACAGATAATCAGGAAAAGGAAAAAAGATAGTAACTTTTGGTCCAACGAAAGGGCAAAACAAATTCATTCCAACAATAAACATGCAAGTACAATGAAAAAGCAAAGAGCCATGGAAAAAAAAGGAGATAACTTTCTCAATGAAACTCAAAAGACAAAACTCCTGAGCACCATTTCATACATATAGCAGCCCTGGTTGTGGAGTAAAGTTGAATGACTGAATAAGAACATCATATGCAGATTTTCCAATAAAAATAACTACACCAACTGTACTGATGATTAATAAATCACATAAAGGTACAAGAAGGAACTAACCTCTCATTACACGGAAAATCATGTTATTCAAATACACAAGTGTTGTGCCTTTCCTTGACAACAATCTCCCAGGTGAAAGAAAATCTTGCACGTAAGAAGCAGGGTCGTCCAACAACTATCCAAAGAATAATAAGTGCAATAAATGATAAGCAGATGTTTGAAAGATGTATACACCTAAACTATAACCAATGCAAAGTGTGTGTGAATGTTTTGGGCTGAAGAAAACATAGAAATGAAACGAGCCAAATCAGTAATATATTAAAACTTCAAGCCGTTTTGCAAATCCATTAGAAGAAATTAAAGAGAGGGAAAGAACAAACTTCAGGAAAAGATTAAGGTATGTAATAACAATCAGGTAACCCAAGATTTCAAAAAATCTCACAAGCTTAGACAAATTGAGCTTTAGATAAAATTATAGATTGCAGTAGCAGCTAAAAATCCAGTCCAATACCTTCATCCACTTTGAGACCGGCATTGAGATAAATGCTGTCAATATTATACAGCCAGGACGGATATAACCTTCCAATTCAACAGGCATGTTCGCTAACCACTGGAATATCTGTAGATATGTTAAAACCGTTAATCAACTTCAGCTAACTACAACAGCAACAAGGTATATCATTAAAAACATTAAACTGCAATGAATGTGTCACAGTACTTGTAGCCGTAGTCGTCTAGGAAATTCTGCAGGATTCCAGTCATAGAGCTTGAAAGAGATGCGGCCTGTTGGACACTAAAACCAGACCATCACAAGACGTGTTAACCAACAAAATAACCAATGAAATGCTACCAGGAGCAAAACTAACTTCGAGAAGCTTACCGCAGATGAGTAGGCACCTTTATTATCGAAATATGGAGGCACATCATTGTTTGAGTCATCTTTCACTCCATCAACTTGAGTTTCCCCAGAAGCAGTAAAGGTGGCAGCACTGTCACTGACAATTTGACAATCTGGTGTAGAGTTAGAGTTGGACCTATTCCCATCCTCAGGACCCTGGGACCTGTCCCCTTCTGTGTTATTGGTGCTCAAGATTATGTTACCTGCAAGGTTTGTCCGTCAAAAAAAATGTAAGGGAAGGTTCGTAAGCAGAAACCAAGAGCTTTAGCAACCAGACAAAGAGAGAAGCAGAATTGCAGAAGTGGTTGTGACACTCTACCTTTCCCATCTTCTCCATCAGAGGATACATCTTCACCTTGCAGATCCAGTTGAGGCTCCTTGTCAGCAGATCCTATGGAGTCAGTTGGCTTCCTTCTTCGCCGCCTATTATTATGACGCTCTAATTTCCTTCTACAGCTACGTTTACCTTCATCAAAATCAGATAATACATGAAACCTGAAAAGAAAGTAAGAAACACATTAAGTTAACCGCATAAATACATAAAACAAATCAAGGGTCAATCAAGAAAATGTACTATGTGATTCAGCAGAACAAGGAATTAGGTAGTCCCTATATAATGCATTTTCATATCAGAGAAAGACTTCTGCAATGTCCATTTCTATTAATTTGTATCCGAACATAGATACACTTATCCTTCTATTCCTTTCATCTAGGTCCCATACATCTCCCACCACAGGAAAAGGAAAACTAACCCAACAGGTCAGCCTACAGGCCAAAACGCTCCAATAAACCCTTTTTTTTTATGTACATGGTGTGAGGATTGAGGATCACACGAAGCATGCAGGCAGCACAAAGGAAAATTAGGTTGCCAACAAGCTGACACGGCAAGATAGCAAGTATAGCTAAGCAACCAATATCAACTAACACCACTTGCTTTTAGCGTACATGTATATGTGCATACTTGTTCACATTCTATGGAAAGTTTATGCTGAGCAAACTTAAGGATTTGGTGATCCTGTACAGACAAAAGACCTAAATTCTAAGGAACTGCTCTACTCACTATCTTTGCACTCGATTGAATTTATCAAGCTTAGAACATTGGTTGGACATATTGATCATCCTTAGCAACATTAGCTCACGTACGATGTACTAAACTTAGTCCATGTGCTGATTAGTGCATAATCTGAGATAATTGGCACCTACTAAGTATGATTCAACGATAACTTATCTCTCTCGCAGATACCTTATACCTCAATTCCGAATTCATTCAGCAAAACAACATAACTACCTATCTTTGTCACTTACTTGCCACACTGTTGACAGTATCTTTTGTTCTCCCCACTCAGCATCACCGATTTCGCGTTCGCACACTGCAAGCAAACCCTATGGCGCCTGTGATATCCCTTAAGCTCGCTAATATCGGCTTCACACTCAGGCACCTGGCACTTGGCCTTCGAACTCCTGGCCACCCTCACACGCTTCTTCCACGGCCCGCCTTGCTCCTTCTCCGCCGCCTCCTCCATCTTCTCATCAAGCTCCGGACACGCACATGGCACCCTACCGGCCAGGAAATTGGAGCAAACGAGCCTCGGATCCCGCTTCCTCACGCGATCAGTCGACGGCTCGGCCACATCCGCCGCCTCCGCCTGGAAAGGCGGAATCGGAAGCTCCGGAGGAGGAGGAGGAGAGGACTCCTCCATGGATAGGAAGAGCTGCTCGTCGAAATTGAAGTCGAGGAAGTCGCTCCACTCGAACGGAGCCACCGCGGACGAATCGTCGCCGGCGGTTGAGGGGAGGTCCATGTCGGGAGCCCTAGATCGCGGATTCGGATTCGACGGTGGTGGCGGCGTGTGCGATGGCTGAGATGAATTCATTCGATTGATGGTGGTGTGGAATTTGAACCCTAGGGATTGGGATCGAGGTGGATTAGGTGAAAAGGGGGGAAGAATTGGGTCGCGGGGAAGGGAAGAGAGAGAAAGGGTTCGGTTGGGGGTGGCGTTGGGCGGAAGTCAGCCCGGTAGGTGGTGGAGGTGGCAAGCAGATGGGAAAAGGACGTGATTGGTTGGTGTATTACTACTCCCAACACAATTAAGGGGTTAATAATGGATGGGTTAACTATGTCGACACTTCTCTCGAATTTATGTACTGTATTCTTTGGGGGGTTCTTGAGAAGATTTATTCCCATAGTCTAGGAGTTGGTATTGATTTTAAATTGCATTAAATCGACTTATTTGGATTACTTTTGAGTTTTTATTTAGTGTTAAATCAACTTTAACGGTAGTCTTCAGTCATTTGGTTCGACGGTTAAAATTTTAGGGTAATAACATTATACGAAAGGTAATCGTTAGTAGATTTTCTAGGTAAGCCTGATGCAACGGCTCTAATTCTTAAAGCATGTTTATCAGTATGAATTCTAGTATCAATGCTATAAACAAATGTATGGTTCAATGAAAAACAGGGATTACATTCAAATCACCGATACCTGTTTGGGAACGGGGACCATATTCAAATCACCGATGCTTGTTTGGGTGAGTTTTAGCACCGTTGCTTAGCTTAATTATTTTTATTTTAACTTTTTGTACGAGAAGGATATGCTTGTAATTTATAGTTTATAATAAAATACAAGGATATATTATTAATTTGATATAAAGGAAAAAAAAAGTTTTTGTAGTGCTTAAAAATTGATTGATAAAATATTAAAATGGGTATAGAATACTTAGATGATGTGACAGAAAGAGAAAATGGAGAAAAGGGGGGTGCTCGGAGTGTTAGTGATAAACATGCTCTTACCTAGACCTGTTAGTCAGGTTGGGTCGGTCGGGGTCGGGTCAGATCATCTTGGGTTCAGGTTGAAATTAGTTCGGGTCGGTAACGGATGGGTCAATCGGGTCGGGTCATTGCGGGTTTTTCAGGTGGGGAATCAACTCAGCGAGTTAAGAGTATCAATTTTTTTTACCAAAAGTTAAATAAAAAATTATTTAAATAGTAAAATATAACAATAAAATATTATTATTAAAATTTTCAGAATAAATTTATATATTGTAATATAATTTAAACTATAATAAATCGGGTCCGACCCAACGGGTTCAGGTTTCAATCGGATCGGATTGAAACTAGGTCACTAGTCCAAAATTTTGGTTCGGGTTTGCTTTTGACATATCTACTCCCTATCAAAATAAAATCAACTTTAAGGGTTCTATATTTGTTTTTCATAGTAGTATTTTTTATACTCTAAACGTCTTATAAATAGGGAGGTGAAGTAAAGTTAAGTGAGATTAAGACAATGATAATGTGACTTCAAGAATCTAAAAATAAGGCATTGATTTGTTATCGATAAACTTTACTTTAGTTGAGATCTACATCGAGACAAACATATGAGTTTTTGACTTTTTGTAGGGGTTAGAAAAGAAAATAGGAATACGGTACGATTAAATCTAGGCAATAAAAGTTGACCAATACAACGCATAGGCTTGAATATTGTGAACTAATAAAATCATAAGTTGTATTGACCTTTCTCAGGTTAGACAACTACGGAGTATATACTATAGTCAATAAGTCGTGAAATATGAATTATGAAACCTAACTCTGAAAACTGTGAAATTTAGGGCAATTGCTTGCCAAGGCCCATGAGCCCATGAGCTCAGGGCCCATGTACACTCATTGCTGATGTAGTCAAGATTGATCATGCCCCAATGTACAAAAGTAAGTGAACCTGACTCAAGTTCCAATTCTACCAACTACAAAACAATGCCAACTAGAAAAGATCACTCAAAACTCAATCAAGAGCATACTACCGATGATATGGGCTCTACATCGACGCCGATTGAAGGATTCTCGTGAGTCCAAACCGAAGAATCCGCCGATACACACAACAGCTTAATGTCGAAACTGATAGTTCTATAGCATACGATCTTCTACAAAGGTTCAACATGTTCAACGCTCTACTAATCGCGCGACTGATGGCATTGCCAGCCTTTCACTTGCTCTAGTTCCACGTTTACCTTCTTCTATTGTGAATATTTAACATATCAAGTGCTACTTAATAAAAACCAGTCCCAGGCTGCTTAACGACCAAATATGTCCGTTAATCTAGCAGTTTTGCTTGCCCATTTTAATTACCTGTAGATATTGTCATTACATTAGCATGTGCTTATTGCACTCTCTTTACACTTCACATTGATGCTTTGTTATCCTTTGAAGTTGTATGCCTAAAGTATTTGCCTTTGTATCTAAACTTTTCCGATCCGATTGACCGGTCTAGTTATGATCAATATTTCGAATAAATAACCCTAATAGGAAGTCAACTGAATGACAAAGGATAAAACCAGGCTTACTAGTTTAATCAACGTAATTATCACATGTTTTTCATTGTGTTTGGAGATAATTAAACATTAATGTAATTTAAGGTCTGACAACTCAAACCAATAAGAGGGACTAATTGACTAAATAATTAGTACGAAACCATCATACTAATATATACTTATATCATAATCTGTATCCTACATGAAGACTTATTTTTCTGTGCCAGAAGAAATTATAATAATCCTCACGAGGTTCATGCTCCTTGAACAGCTAAGCCTAACCCACATGCACACAACTTAAAAAACAACATGAAAATCCTAGATTTGATCCTCTGCCACCATTACCAATCTAACAAGCAAATGAAAAAACATTATCTTAGAATTCTATACTCTCTAGATGATTAACCAGGGGACAAACCAACTCAAATATGCATAATTCCAGTTAAGCACTCCGAGCTTATTCAAAGAACCGTCCAAAGTCATCGTTTCGAGTTACTCGCGTTGCCCTAATGCAGAACTAGCTGAGCACAAGCAAAACTATTCATATGATCTTAAGAAGCATTATACATGACAAAGAGAGATTACGAATGATAAAGAAGAACGAGTAAGCGTAAGCTCTCCCTGAATTCGCACCGAATGTAGCGTTACAATAACAGAAATCACACGAAAATGGTTCATTTATACTCCATTTGCATACAAATACTCACAGCTAGACAGAATTCATAGCACTGGTGCCATTAGATCTCAGAGAAGCAATCCCCTTGGTCGAATTATTACTCGAATTGTTACCTTAGCTGGTTTCCGAAGATAGGTCCATAATTGGAATCGACCCGCCTTCTGAGACAATTTGTTGCTCCATCTGCAGCACATCATGTATATATAAGCTATCAAGGTTTCGGTCGGATTTGATTACGAGTAGAGCAAAATGATGTCGAGAATTTTTACCATGAGCAACTTCTGAAGGTTTTCCTTTATAATGAAGTACTCTTGTTTCACTCGTTGCAGACATTCTCGACACCTGCAAAATTTCGGACAAGGTCAGATTTCGACAAGCAGCTCTTGAGCTTGCAAATTGATCATAGGGTTGCAAGCGCGAATCAGAAGACTCACGACTGGACATCTTGAATGTCGCAGAAGTTGCGGAAGGCGATGCAGGCGTTCTTCACCCTCTGTGCACCTATGCTGTGAGCTCAAGAACAGGCATTTCCCCCAAAATCAATAATACCCTAATTGTAATTCATCAAAGCCCTAATTTTGAACATGGTGCTAAAAACCCTAATGGAAACCCCACTTCAGGATCAAAATTCCAGTTCTCAGAGATGATGATTTCAAATTTAAGCAATGTCAATGATCAATTAGCACACAGAATTACAACAGAAGGCTTTAAAATGTTGGAATGATTACCTAGAGCTGCTCCCTTTAAGCTGATGAACATGAGCATCAACTTTCTTGAAATCCACATTCTGCTCATTCCTACAAAGACAGAGAAACTCAGTGAAAATCAAAAAGGGATTTTTAGATGAAAAAGAGGGCAAAAGATTTGAAATTTAGAGCTCACAGAGCAAGAGAGAGATCATTCAGAATCCTCTCAGAATCATCAAAGAAAACAGAAACAACTTCCACCACAAAATCCGGGTTGCTCTCATCTTGCAGAAGCTGAAGTTGGACGAACTGAGCATCCAGAAAACCCTATAACAACACAATTTACCGAATCCAAGCAAGACAAATTTACAATTAGGGAAAGACCCAATTTGAAATCGGAAGTATGGGGTACTGGGTTTTTTTACCTGATCAAAAAGCGCCTTTCTGTGATGAACAAATTGCACGAGCAACTCGTTGAGCCCCATATTGTGGCTTGCTCAAACGAAACGAGCAAAGGAAGCGAACTGGTTTGAAAAAATGGTGGTGGAGGAAAGAAATGAAGAGGGTGTTTAGGAAATGATCAGTAGTAAGCGGAAGAGATTCGGTGAAATGAATGCGTTGTGGGAAAGAACAAATCCAAAAATCGATACTTTCCTTCTTTATGGATATGGTGGGGGTCCTTTCTCTGCAACAGGGGAGAGAGGAAGAGGACTGAAGAGGAGACAAAGAGACAGACGAGGGTTTAAATAATTAGAACTTAATTGATTTGATTTATGCGCTAATTATACCAACAACAACAACATTTACCCAGGTAGTCCCACCGAAGTGAGATCTGGGGGGTCAGGATGGGGGTATTCCAGACCTGGATGGAATACGCCCGAAATAACCCGATCAAAGGACACCAACCAAAAAGGCGACTACATAGATGACTAAAATTACAACTAAACTCAAAGTAAAAGCTAAAGCTAAAACTCAAGGCAAACTTAAGAAAAGAAAACTAACTAAAACTAACATCCTGACTTTAACCACCCGCTTAAAAAGGCTACTCCACCAACCCGGCTACTAGCTCTCCACCACCTTGATCTTGTCCCTCCAGCTCACCCTACACTGCGCCAGCTCCACTGAGATCCCTAGCAGGTTGATATCTTGCTTAATGTTGTCCATCCAACGCTTCTTCGGGCGGCCTCTACCTCTACGGTAAGCCCCTAACTCCAAACGCTCACACCTCCTAACCGTCGCATCCGGGCTCCTTCTCTGAACGTGACCAAACCAACGAAGTCTCGTTTCCCGCAGTTTGTCTCCTATGTTCGCCACTCCCAACTTGCTTCTGATCTCCTCATTTCTAATCTTGTCCATCCTCGAGTGACCACACATCCATCTGAGCATTCTCATCTCGGCGACTGCCAGCTTCTGTTCCTGAGCCTTCGTCGTTGGCCAACATTCGGCACCATAGAGGATCGCTGGCCTTATCACGGATCTGTAAAACTTTCCTTTAAGCTTCAACGGCACCTTCCTATCGCAAAGAACTCCTGACGCTGCCCTCCACTTTTGCCAGCCCCTTTGAATACGAGATCTCACGTCCTCACCAATACTCCCATCGCTTTGCAAGACTGAACCCAGATATCTGAAGTTATCTCTCTTCGCAATGATCTCATCCCCCAGCTGCACCTCACTCCCAGAATCGTCTTCTTGCCCGAAACTGAACTCCACGTACTCCGTCTTAGTCCTGCTAAGCCTGAACCCCTTAGATTCCAGTCTCTCCCTCCACACTTCCAGTTTTTGATTTACTTCCGCTCTAGAATCCTCCACTAAAACGATGTCATCCGCGAATAACATACACCCCGGTACCTCTCCTTGGATATCCTTTGTCAACTCGTCCATCACGAGCGTGAACAGAAAAGGGCTCAAGGCTGATCCCTGATGAAGACCCATACTCACCCTGAAAAACTCTGTATCCCCACCTTGCGTGCAAACACTCGTCCTCGACCCTTCATACATGTCCCGAATGATTCTGATAATCGACTCCGGCACCTCTTTTGTTTCCAAATGACATAATAGAAAATTTTGTTAAGGGTTTTGGACTTTTAGTTTTCAAAGGATGGTAAAAAAATGACATAATAGAAAATTTTAAGGTGATGCACTGATAAGTAGTCAATTTTTTAAATAACTTTTGGAAAATACTGTAGAAGTCAAAATATAGGGAGTAATGATTAAGAACCAATTTGACAAGTTTTACAATCATAAAATGAATTAGGCTATGTTTCGATAAATATTTTGTAGTGTAGTGTACTCAGAGGTCACCGGTTCGATTCTCATGGACAATGTGCTCAACCAAAAAAAAAATTTGTAGTGTAGTTATAGTATCATAACTATATACTAAAGCGGAGGTTAGATTTAATATTTAGCCCAACACGTAGTACTTCCTTATTGGACCACGTCACCCATCTTTAATAAAACAATTCAATTTATTTGATTGGTTGAAATTTCATTGTAGACCCCACATTAGATATCTTCTTATCTAACCAATTTTTTTTAAAAAAAACTCTATCTAATATATTGCTTGAAATAAAACAATATGTGTTGCACAAAAAAATCTAACAAAAAAAAAATCTATCTAACTAATCTAACGAAAAAAAATCTATATAACTTACCAAATCTATCTAACTAATATATCCAATTCAAATATGAAATTTATAAGATATAAAACATTAAATTTATAGATAAATAAATAATTAAAAAAAGATACTTCATAATAACAATTAATGAAACATGGATAATTTATTTAATTCAAGTCGTGCCCTCCCGGGCACGGGCACTGTTACTAGTTTGATGTTAAAGCTGGAATTATTGTAGTTAATTCTCAAGCTGAAATTTTTTTAAATTGGGTGTTTTGGATATGGAAAAAATAAAAAAGTTTTCACGAGCGCTCGTAATATTAGAGGAGACTCGTGATTTTTATGGCAGATTTATTATTTTTTGACCGATATAAACTTCTATAAGTTAGGATAAGCTAGTTTTATTGAGCACATTTTCCTTTTCATTATGTTTTGATAAGCTTCCATAAGTATCATTTAAATATTATCGGAACGGAACCTTAATATTCGAATTTTAATCTTTCTATAATACATGCTTTTAAAGAATTGGTTAGCAAAAACCCTTTGATATTATTTTGTCCCTTCTTTCTATCACCATAACAACCTTAATAGCCATGCTCATGAGTCATAATCATGATATTAACTTCATTTCTAATCACAATACCGATAGGTGTTTGACCATCAATAACTTTTCTCCTAAAGAATCATGTTGCCTTCTATGCGTGAATTCCCACTTGTAAATGTGGCTTTTATTTAGAAATGCAGACATTTGGACGAATTTTGCATCATTGTAAAATGCTGGGGGTCAAAGAATCGTTGCCCTAATCCTAACATCATTTTCATACCCATTCCCCAATTTTCCACTTATATTTTCCTTTTTGTCTTTGTTGTCAAAGAGACAAGGACCAAATAAATATGCTTATTCTTGTGTTGTTTCACTTGGACACTTGGACTTCATTGTAGAGATCGACATCCGATTCCTCTTTGCGTTACATTTCATGTTTTTTATGTTATGAAACTCAACACAAGTAGTTTATCTATAGCTAGCGTTCATCGAATTGCATGATCACGACGGCTTGATGTCTTGCTCCGGCTGCAATCTGTGCGTATCTCCAATGATGTAGCAGCTCACGACGGCTTCTATTGGCACCCTTCTCCGAATGGTTCTGATAGGGATCGAAATGGGATCAAGAATCTTCATCTAGTGTGCCACCCATTATCAAGTCGCCATTGGAAAATGAAGACGCGCATGTGCGCTAATGATACTCACATGCAAGGGTTGTTTGCATGCTTATCTTAGCTTTTCATTCTTAGACTTAGATTCATTTTGGATTTTGGGCACTTGCCTTTAGTTTTTCATGTTTTTCCTAAGTATAGGACCTTGTCCCGGCTAAGGCCTCAGGACCGACCCTCCCCATGGTCGAGCACGAGCCAAAAATGAAGGAATAGAAGAATCAAGCTCTCAGGATCGACCCCCCAAGGGTCGTGATCGACCCCCCCCCCCAGGGTCGATCCTGAGTGTCCCAAAAAACAGCCTTCTCAGGATCGACCCTGTTGGGGTCGATCTCGACCCTCTTGGGTTCCGGCGCGCGTGTTTTCCTTCCTTGCGGGATTTCCTTTGTCTTGGGCCTCAAGGCATGGTTTTATTTTAGGAAGGAGATGTTTTTTTTTAGCTAGTTGTTATTTCCTTATCTTGTTTAATTAGATAGCTTCTTTTCCAAGCAAAGTTCTATCTTAGGCAAGTGTTAGAAGATAGAATTTTGGCTTTCTCTTTGTCTATTTAAACTCAAGCTGCATTCAATAAAATCAGTTTTGAATCCTTGGAAATTGACTTATTGAAGTTGATTTCCTGGGAGTCTTAACACCAAATTGGCGTGTCCTATTGCTTGCTTGATCGATCATCCTCAACATCAATCCTCTCGACCTCTCTTCTCTTCTCTTCTCTTTCTCTCACGCTCCCTCTTGTTCTCAATTCTCAATTGCATGAAAAAGTCTTCCAATAATTTACATAACGTTCTTGCATCTCGTGAAGTGAATCATACTAAACTTTGTGTATCTCGTGTGCAATTCCGCAGGTGGCCGCGAGGACCCAAGTCCTCTAGGCTCTCGTTCCACCACCAAATCAAGGTTTCAACCCTTGTTGGATCATCCAATCCAAGGGCGAGCCTTTCTCTTCTAAGAAGCAAAATTGAGCAAGGGCAGCAGGCGAAACAACCCCTAGATCCTGAAAAGCTTCCGCAACCCCAACCATAGCCCTCGTCGCAGGCAATCACGTATCAAGTGGTACTCAGATCCTACCTTATTTTGCCAAGTTCTTGCTTCAATTTGCTTTCATAATCAGTTTTTACCTTGATTGTCCAAAAAGATTGAAACTTGCCTCACAAAATCACTCGCCCAACCCCAAACTCCACTCGGCCCATCCTCCATAACACAAAACCGAACCAAACCCTAGCCGTTTGGCTCACACAAGTGGATTCCCACCCCCCTCTCGTGATTTTGGCTTGTTTCTTGCTTTCCAAGTTTCTTGCTTTTAGTCAAGATCATGCTAGATTGTGTTTACTCATTGATTTGTTTTGGATGATATTGCATTGATTGACTTGATTTCTTGATTCTCCATGTTTGCATGCTCATTACTTGCTTTCTAAGTCATTGTGGGATGCATACTTGGTTGATTTTGATAACTTGATTAATATTGCAATTGTCCCTATTTCTTCCACAAAAATCAAACCTTTTTCCCTTTGTTTATTTTTGTTTCTAGGTTGTATCATTGGTAGTATAAATCGAATTGTTTCAATTTAATTGCATGCTTTTTATTTTCGTTTTTAGTTAAAAAAAACAAAAAAAAAAGCTATCCTGCCGAGAGCTTTCAAAAAAAAAAAAAAAATCAGACTTACGTCAAAAAAAAAAATTCATGCTCTTCATTGCTCTCTTACTACTTCTCATAGTGATTGCATGCTCAATTCGATCTACCCTGCCTAGTTGAAGCATTCTTTCACCCCCCTTGTATGCATTGCTTGTTGTGCCTGAAACCGGAACTTGCATTGCATCCCCTTGTTTGATTGGATCGTGCACTAGCGTCTTAGTAATTCGCATCTCATTACGTGCACATTGATAGCCCATCTCTTTTGGCCTTTCATGCATATTGTCCTGCTTATTACTATCGCCATCTTGTGAATGCCCTTTATGCTTGATTCAAGTAGTTGACTTGCAATTGAATTTTATTTGATTTCTTGTCATCTTGCATATCCGATTCATCTCTTTGGGTGCATGTCTACTTGATCTATAGGATCCCTAGCTTGTCCTTTCATTCACTAACTGATTGTGGAAATATCTTGTTGCTCCTTGCATTACTCGGTGTTTCTACCACTCTATTGCCTGTCGCTGCCGCGTTTCCTTTACTTGTGTAGGAACCATGGCTGAAGATCCCACTTCCCCTACTGCTCCGGACAACATTGACCCCAGCAACGCTACCATCAAGTTTGTGGTCGATGAAATCCGCAACCAGCTCGATGAGGCCAGAAAGGGGATTGAGCTCGGCATCGAGTCCCGCTGGAAACTTATTGAGGAGCGCCTCAACACTCTCATTCTATCGAGTGGTTCTCCTCATAAGTCTCTCCAGCCCCACAACACCAAGGAGAAGACGCCTCCCCCACCCCCTCATACGGCGTCCGGCTCCAACTCTAGGGGCAAAGCGCCTCTTGTGCAAGAGCTTCATACCGACACTCTTGCCAGCTTCAAGGAGAATCCTCCAAGCTACTACTCCCACGATCCAAAGTTGTCGTCTGGCGCTCAACACCACCGCCGGGCTCGACACAACCCGGATCCTCTCAGGCGCCCTGCTGCTGCGCGCCTCCCTGGTGTCGAAGACCCTCTGGACGAGCTCCAATATGTTCCTCCACAGGAATACCAGAGGCCCTACGACGACTTCTACCAGGAATGGGAGGAGGAACCCGCGGAGTTGCCCCGCGCCTATGGGCGTGGCCGACGTCCTTTCTTGCACCAGGACGCGGGTGACTCCCAATTCAAAGGCGATGTGAAGATCAAGATTCCTCCATTCGACGGTACTTACAACCCTGAAAAGTACCTCGAATGGGAGGAGAGCACCGACAACGTCCTCGACTTCCTCCATTATGCTGAACATGAAAGAGTCGGCGTTGTTACCGTGCACTTCACCGGCCAGGCAAAGAGTTGGTGGCTGCGTACGAAGGCGGATCGCTATAGGCAAGGCTTGCCTCCCGTCGAGACATGGCCCCAACTCAAGTTCTTACTCAAGAAGAAGCATGTCCCCGAGGACTATCTAGAGACGATGCGGCTCCGAGTTGCGTCATGTAGGCAAGGAAACCGCGACCCGGTTGCTTACTTTGACGAGCTTGAGGAGCTCACATACAAGGCCAACATCCACCAGTCGCAGCGGTCCATGAGGACCTAATTCTTGGCTGGCCTTAACCAACCGATTCGGGAGACATTGGAGATCCATTCCATCACGGACGTACTCAAACTCGTCCAAAAAGCTCAGCTGCTTCATAATCAGCTCCAGAAGAGAAAGACTCAGTTTTCCACCCAAAAAAGGTACTTTCCGAACTCTTCACATTCTGGGTTTACTAATCTTTCTTCTTCTCAGCCCAGGGGTGTTTCCAACACCACCATGGCACCATCTCAGGGCTCGGCACAAGCATCCTCACGCACCGCCTCTTCCACAGCTTCTAAACCATTGGAGCGAGTGCGTGACATCCGGTGCTTTCGGTGCCAAGGGCGTGGGCACGTCTCCAAGGACTGCCCCAACGCCAAGCAAGTTCTCTACACGGACCAAGGTTACGTTTCGGAAGGCGACGAGCTCCCCGAGGATGTAAGCTTCGTTCAAGTGGAGGAGGAGACGTACTATGCTGACGATGGCGACGCGGAACAAGTCGAGCCTGACGCGTCCAACCCGCCACTAGCTTGTGTCGCCATGCGAGCTTTACACCTCCAAGAGTCTCCTCCTACCGACCAAAGAGAGAACATTTTCCACACTCGGCTGAGTGTGCAAGGTCAGTCGTTATGTGCCATTATAGATAGTGGTAGTTGTTGCAATTTGATCAATAAACGCGTTGTTGACATGCTAAAATTGACCACTACCAAGAGATCAACTTCATATTCACTAAATGGCATAAACGACTCTAATAATGAAAATTTGATAACTCACCAATGTACCGTCCAGTTTTCCATAGGTCCTTATAATGATAGCATGATTTGTGATGTCACTTACATGGATTGTACGCATATACTCCTAGGCAGACCGTGGTTATTTGATAAGAAGGTCATTCATGATGGTTATCTTAATACCTATTGCTTTAACCACAATGGGAGGAGGATTACTCTTCTACCCATGTCTCCACAGGAAGTTTTGCAGGACCAGGTACTTAGAAATCAGGCCAAGGCGCTTCGAGAAGCCAAGGCGAAAGAGGACGCAGCGCGCCAGGCGGCGGCTACGCCCACGGCACCACATGAGGCCCCTCGGGCAAACGGTGTCAAAACGACCCCAAATTTGGTGGACCGCTCCCCTACACCATCTCAGGAGCCTCCACTAAATTTGAGGCCGAATGGAGGTCGGGATCCCCAGGAGCGCAAGAAGGCGCCCTCGCGAGGCACCACCGACGCCGGTGCGCAGATTGTGCCTCGGAGTGCCCTAGGAGCTACACCCGGCGGATTGAGCTCAAATTTGGTGTCTGGCTCGAGTTCTGCAAGTACCAACTCTCTACCGAATTTCAGCCCAAACGGACAATGGCGCCCCGGGATTCCCGCAGTACCGTCCAAAACGCCGTATGTGCCTCCAACGAAGCACGGCCCAGATGGGCGTTCGGCTGAGATGTCTTCTCCACCTTCCACCACCATTTGGAGTCCTAAAGCTGCTGATCATGAGGCCTCCAAGTCCACCATTGCAGGCGGCGTTGAGCAATGCCCTTGTTACTTAGCAATCCCTTCGAAAGTATCCCTTGCACATAAGGTTACTTCCTCACTCTTGTCTTCTTTTTCTACTTCTACACCCCACCTCGAATCGAGGACGATTCGAAGACAAGTGGAGGAGAATGATAGGGATCGAAATGGGATCAAGAATCTTCATCTAGTGTGCCACCCATTATCAAGTCGCCATTGGAAAATGAAGACGCGCATGTGCGCTAATGATACTCACATGCAAGGGTTGTTTGCATGCTTATCTTAGCTTTTCATTCTTAGACTTAGATTCATTTTGGATTTTGGGCACTTGCCTTTAGTTTTTCATGTTTTTCCTAAGTATAGGACCTTGTCCCGGCTAAGGCCTCAGGACCGACCCTCCCCATGGTCGAGCACGAGCCAAAAATGAAGGAATAGAAGAATCAAGCTCTCAGGATCGACCCCCCCAAGGGTCGTGATCGACCCCCCCCCCAGGGTCGATCCTGAGTGTCCCAAAAAACAGCCTTCTCAGGATCGACCCTGTTGGGGTCGATCTCGACCCTCTTGGGTTCCGGCGCGCGTGTTTTCCTTCCTTGCGGGATTTCCTTTGTCTTGGGCCTCAAGGCATGGTTTTATTTTAGGAAGGAGATGTTTTTTTTAGCTAGTTGTTATTTCCTTATCTTGTTTAATTAGATAGCTTCTTTTCCAAGCAAAGTTCTATCTTAGGCAAGTGTTAGAAGATAGAATTTTGGCTTTCTCTTTGTCTATTTAAACTCAAGTTGCATTCAATAAAATCAGTTTTGAATCCTTGGAAATTGACTTATTGAAGTTGATTTCCTGGGAGTCTTAACACCAAATTGGCGTGTCCTATTGCTTCCTTGATCGATCATCCTCAACATCAATCCTCTCGACCTTTCTTCTCTTCTCTTCTCTTTCTCTCACGCTCCCTCTTGTTCTCAATTCTCAATTGCATGAAAAAGTCTTCCAATAATTTACATAACGTTCTTGCATCTCGTGAAGTGAATCATACTAAACTTTGTGTATCTCGTGTGCAATTCCGCAGGTGGCCGCGAGGACCCAAGTCCTCTAGGCTCTCGTTCCACCACCAAATCAAGGTTTCAACCCTCGTTGGATCATCCAATCCAAGGGCGAGCCTTTCTCTTCTAAGAAGCAAAATTGAGCAAGGGCAGCAGGCGAAACAACCCCTAGATCCTGAAAAGCTTCCGCAACCCCAACCATAGCCCTCGTCGCAGGCAATCGCGTATCAGGTTCTTTCTCAACTAGATCAGCTATGCAGCTCCTGCAGGATATTGACGCCATAGCCCCCACAAACCAGATTTGGAAGGCAATCTGGCGTACACCAACTCAACAACGGGTCCGTCAATTCTTGTTTTTGGTAGCCCACAATGCAGTTCTTTGCAACTCCAACCGGTTTCGACGTCATCTTGCAAGCTCCCCGGCTTGTCCTCGATGCTCCGGTGATGAAACCCTGCTACACCTGCTTCGAGATTGCCCCTCTGTTAGACAGGTTTGGTTAGCTATCTCAGGCAATGTGCTTAGCAACTCTTTCTTCAATCACACTGATATTCAAGTTTGGCTCTTTGAGAATATAAAGTCAGCTTCAAGTTGGAGTACTACTTTCTCTTTCATGGTGTGGTATACCTGGAAGACTCGCAATTCCCTTGTGTTTGACAACACTGATTCTTTACCGGGCCTCTCTTCAGCAGTGGTTTCTACTGCCTCAGCATACGCTACAAGCGCCCAGAAGTTTCAAGCTCTTCTTGCCTCCCCTGTATCGAGCCATTCAGATGCACCCTCACGCTGGGTTCCTCCTCCTCCAAACTGGCTCATGATGAATGTGGATGGCGCTTCAAAAGGAAATCCAGGCCTGTCGGGTGGCGGAGGGCTACTCAGGGATGATACCGGCACTTGTGTTTCGGCTTTCGTTTTCTCTTGTGGCCACAGCGATGCTCTGTATGCGGAGCTGCTTGCCATCAAATATGGCCTTGAAATTATTGCAAGTCAGCAGCATACGCAGGTGATTTTATGCACCGACTCTCTTGTGGCTTCCAAGCTCATCAATGATCAACATAGCTCCACTCATGAAGACCGCTGGCTGATTGACGAATGCAAGCGTCTTATCCGCTCCTGCCCATCCCCTCCAAGAATTATTCATGTGCTTTGTTCTGCTAATGCACCGGCTGATGCTCTTGCATCCTTGTTCTTCTCTTTTAATAGTCCTTTTATGCTTTTTAATTCACCTCCTGTTGCAATTCTTAGCCTTATTCAAGCAGACTTTGTAGCCCATTTTGGGCAAAACTAGTTCCTTTCAAGTTTTAATCGCAGGGCTCGTCCCGTTTCTTGACCCAAAAAAATCGAATTGCATGATCATATGTAGTGGCGGACGCAGAACGAAATCAAAGAGGGGGCACAACTTGTCTTGGAGGTTTAATTGAATCAATAATAACCAACAAGTTTAATAATTTAATACCTAAAATAGCAAAATTGGAGAAAAGTATATTAGATATGAATAAAAAAACAAAATGATTTTATGGGGAATTGAACCTTGGTGGGATGGAAAAAAAATTGAACAATAAACCATCTAGACTAGTTGATTTTTATGTCATATTAATACCAATTAATTAAAAATATATTTATATTTAAACAAAAATTACACACATATACTAACAATACCCGACGGAAGGGGGGGCACGGGACCACACAGACCCCCCTGTGTCCGCCTCTGATCATATGCAAATGTCGGAAAATTATTATACTACTAATTAACATCTAGCTTATTATATAAGGTTGAGGGATATTTTTCCTATCGCTAATTAATTTTGTGATGAAATAGACTTTTCGTATATATGTATATAAATAGTTAGTTAACTTAGTTATTTAGGATACGACTTTATCATAATCTATTGCATATGAAAGTCGAAACGATGGTTTTTGTGTAGGGTTGAGTACCGTTCGGTTTAAACTAGGGTGGCCCAAATGAACCGCAACCCGTAATCCAATCCGGTCCGGCCCGTAATTTTACGGATCGGATGTCCGACCCGTACTTTCCGGACCGGATAACGGATCAACAATTTTTGACTTTACGGTTTACGGATTATATACGGTTAATCCGTTGGATTTACGGGTTGATCCGTAAGCCCGGCTTAATCAAATAATATGATTATAAAATAATTAATGAACTATAAAACCAATATTCCAGGTGCACCCTTGGTCATTTATAGTACCCAACATGCCTCTCATGTTTCTTATTTTCCGATGTGGGATGCAGAAGTATATATTGCGTCCCATGGGCATGCTTTTCCGTATCCCACATCGACATTTCAGAGGTAAGCAAGAGTTTCATTGTAGTATAAAATCATATCTCCTCATTGTAAATGTTGGATGTGGGATTTTTTTTTGCCTATTCAGTATGTGGGCTTCACAATTGGGCCTCGTTCCATCTCTTAGTATTTTTTTTACTTTGATTTTGGAGTAAACGGATTAGCGGGTTGATCCGGTCATCCGACCCGTAAAATCCGTGATCCGTTAAGTCGGATACGGACCGGATTGTGGATCACAATTTTAAAAAATTACGGGTCATCGGATTAATCCGTAATCCGTTAATACGGATACGGATCGGACCGGATCAATCCGTTGGGCCACCCTAGTTTAAACTAAAACTTTAGGTCGAATCGAACCAAAATTGACACTATTCAGTTTGAGATCATTACAGATTTTGGTTTCGGTTCGGGTTTCTTTTCCCCGATTTAGCTCAATTATTTTAAAGAAAAACCTTTTATTTATCACAAACCGAAAAAGATCCAAATCTAAATGAATTAGTTCGGATCGATTTTTGGTTCACCTCAAATGGAATTTCGATTTTGAATTCCTTTTTTTTCATCAGTTCGATTCGGTTTTAAACATATACTCACCCCCTCAACCCTACCTCTAAATGTTACTTTTACTACATAAAATAAACGACCTAAACTATGCTTATAAACTAGATCTACCCCGTATTCATGCACGGATGAAAATTCCCGCTAATCACTCACGAGGAGCATTATCAAAACGTATCGCCAAAAGATTCCGAGCGTCATAGTCCCACATGCATGACACCTTATGGTGGATTTGGGGCTCAAATTATTGGTGGTTAGAAATTTTTATACTTTATAGTGCGCCATTTTTTATTAAAAACAATCATGTTTTGTCAACTTTACGAGTTTGTCATGTTTATCGTTAAAGGAGTCGTTTAGCTTGGGTTTGTGGAATTTGAGAGTTTGTTTTTTAGGATACAAGTTCTAATAGTGTATTTTATGCTTGGTTTTGATTGATCGCTTCGGACCAAAACCAGGAATTTAAAATTCACGATCATTTGAGGCACACAAAACAATTTTGTAATGAAGAAATCTGGTCTAAAACCGAGCCAAACCACATATTTCATGACTCTCGGGTTATTATTTTCTCCGGTCTGATCAAAACCAATTTGGTCCGGATCGATTTTGGACTCTTATCCGACCCTATTAGTATAAGAAGGTTTTCGTCATCCTTTGAGCTCCGTACGATAAGAATTAATATACGTTGATTACAAATTTACAAGTTAAATCCAGACTTTGCTTTTCAAGTTGGTCGAGATGGATGATAGAGTAAACAATGATAATATATTGTCAAACGTTTACACTGATTAGTTTATGTTATCAAAACGAGCATGAAATTGATTTGATTCTAGCAATGTTTGGTAGAAAATCCATACACTTGGACCAAACAAAAACCAGACTTTTTAAAAAATCAATCAATGAATTTTTGACAAAAACTTCTCAAATGGCAATAAAAGATTCCCAAATGGCCAAAATTTTGCCGACCAAGAAGCCCTTGAAATAGTTTGTTACTGTATTTTCTTTGTTTCATGATCCATCTCGTCAGGTAACTTTTATTTAGAAGGCTATAATTTTAGAGTTTTGGTTAACAATAATGATATATATGACTTCGGACATCTAGTTAATTAATTAAAATTTTAATAATAATATCCAAAAACCACCTTTACAACTCTTATGAATGCTGTCCTCAATTTAAAAAACAATAACGATAGATATAAATTTCAATTTAATCAACCAAAACCATGTAAGAACACATATCAATGTTTTTTTTTGAGCGAATATATCAATGTTATTAATCAATTATTTGGTGAAATTTATGGGACACTAGAGCTCGAACCCTAACTTGTTGACAAGTGGAAAAGACTGCAAAACAACCAGGCAGCCATGTGATGAAAAGGACTACAAAATCACCAAACTTTGATATTGACCAATGACATATTTATGGAGTAAATCTCAGTGATAAAAGCTTCCAAGTTGGTACTTGTTTCAACTTATCTTCAGACAATACTGTCCAAAAAGATGGCTCATGGGACCATACAGATGAGCTCTGTAACACCCAGACGAATTTTCATGGTGTCATTGTACTATTATGGACACGTTTCGGGCTATGCACACAACAACCATTCGACATGATAGGTGAAAATTTGTGTCATATTATGCATTATTGGTCACAATGAAACAAATATGATCAAAAGAACTTGTCCAAATCGAAGTGTTCTTGTTTCGTTTCGACTTTCGACCATAATCGCGGTTCTTGTTTCATACGGACTCTGTAATGTATACATGTTTTAGGCCCTATTTGGTACGTACCATGACTATAATGAATCGGTTTAAGAATTACTTAAATCCGACTCTCAAATTTAATTAAGATTTTTCTTTCCGAAACCACTAGTTCATCAATTCCAACGGTTTCTTTGTATGGGTGTATGAAGTATCGATTAAACCAAAGTCTTCTTCGCGAACGTTGAATTTATAGACATCTGTTAGCTAAGTTAAACCTTGCCTAGTATAATTCTAACCCAATTCTCCATTCTAACTCGATTTAAAGCATAGTAACAAACATGTCCTTGGTGTTTTTCTAATATGCATAGTATTAAGTAAGTATTCGGACGCCCCCCTCTGCGTTTAGCCAGGGGGGCCCATCTCAACCCCCCAAATTCCCGTAAGGGAAGTGCACTGGGTCTATTATTTTTGTTGTTGTTGCATAGTATTAAGTATTGTACCAAACTTGTCCTTAATATTGTAATAACTTGATTTAAAACAAAAGTCAAGATCGAGCTCAACGATTGAAGTCAGATGTGTGAGAGCTTTATCGGAAAGTCATGAAATGTATAAAGCAACAAACATTGAAACTCAAGTTTATAATCTAAGTAATGTGATATTCACAGATAACAATACAAAATCATATTGCAAAACTTAACATAACATAGGGTAGTTCTCTCATATGTTCATAAACCATTTTTGTTCTTTTAATTTATTTCATTCCATTTGACTATTTGAAACGTGTCATTCTAATGGCTCCCATGTTATAAGACCAAAATGGGCCAAATGGCCCATAAACAATTAGTCTAATTGGGCAATTGTTGGGCCTCCTTTTTCCGTTACTGGAATTCACAAATTACCCACCACATTCAAAACTCATTGAATTTGCCCATCAAAGTTACACTGTTACAGAGTTACAGCCAATAAAACATCATAACAGACATACACTGTTGCCACATTTTTGCACCTTGTCTACAATCCCTTAGAACTTCCTCCTTAGACAAATGAGTACTAAGTTCTGAGGTCAAACCCTGGATTCTTCCTGTCCCTCTTTGTTCACTCCCAACTCCACATTGCCATGGTGTTAGTAAACTTATACTAACATACTATGCAAGGTCAGGATCCATTGATCCTTGATGAAAGAGGTCTCAATGAATAAGAAATCGCCTTAGGCCATTGCGCGCGTTGTAACTCAAATCTCGAGTGCGATTTGCATAAGCTGATCCACGTCGCTTAAGTGCTTTGTTGAGTTGTACTCTTCTGCGTCGTGTAGCTCCACCGAGTATGTCCTCCTAAGCGAAGGCCGCTTCGTTTGCTTGACCAACTCCTCGTAGTTTTTCTCTCCCTTTAGAATCTCCACCGCCTAAACAACAAAAGGCATCCATTTTAGTCGACTTCTTACCTTTGTTATGCACATAGAAGATGGAAACCGACAAGGAAGCGAGGAAAAGTATAGTTATAAGATTTTGTACAAGTTTGCAAGACAAAATGGGAATGGGAAATTGTGTGCTATTAGAGCCTTTAGGTAACATAGCTGACAATAACATGTTTTGGTCAATGGAACATGTTAGATGAGTAAAATGAGATTCAGGCAGGGTTGGAAACATGCCTCTTTCATTGTAGGCCTCTGAATGGAAGAAGGATTAATGCACATTGAAGATGTCACTATCATTAGCTTCATTTGATCCAAGTCATAAGCATCGCCAAGGACCGGATCAATGAGGTCTTTCAGATTGTTCTTTTCAATCAATGGCTTTGCCTGGAATTATACCCATCCATATAGTTTTAAGAATGATAAAAAAAAAACATAACAAAAATATGACTTAATCCTCAACTTAACAGAATACACAATGGATACAAAGAGCATAAACCATACCCACATAACAAGGCTATGCTGTGAGTTATCCAAAGCGAGACGACCAGTGATGAGCTCTAACAGAACTACACCATAAGCATAAACGTCAGTCTTCTCATCTACGATTCCGTGCATGAAGAACTCAGGAGGAAGGTATCTGTAAGATTTAAGAGTCCCTGGTTGGTCATACATTACATATGGAATGAGGAGTAAAGTGTATTTTCGTGCACAAACCCGAATGTGCCCTCAATCTTGGATACAGTATGGTGAGTCCATTGCTCAGGGAGCCATTTTGCCATCCCAAAATCAGAAATCTGCATCAAATTTGAGTCATGAAATTCTACCTTAATAAATTTCATGTAAATTGCATTGAATTAAAGACATAAAAACCTGGGGATCAAGCTCCTCTGAAAGCAAAATATTTGCTGATTTTATGTCTCTGTGGATAATTCTTCTTTGACCACCTTCATGAAGATAATGCAGGCCTTGAGCCGAGCCTAGAGCGATCTTATACCGACTTTCCCACAGAAGCTTCTCCCCTGAGCCTGCCCATCACAAAAGAACAAAGATCAGATGAAAAGAATTTTCTGGTTTCAATGTATTATGATTTCTCAGATGAAAAGAAATTTGGTTAGTGCCTTGAAGAATAGACTCTAGGCTCCCATTAGGCGAAAGCTGAAGAACAAGGTGAAGACCGCCTTCGACACCATAGCCAATCACTTGAGCAATATTTGGATGGTTGACATGGACTATGATTCCAAGCTCAGATAAGAAATCTGATGCCATTTCTTCGAGGTCGCCTTTTATAAGACGCTTTATAGCTACGAGACTCCCATCTGGCATTGTTCCTTTGTAAACTTCGGCATAGCCTCCCTCGCCGATCAAGGTTTCTTCAGAACAAATCAATGAATTAGAAAAAACTATGTAAGCAAAAAACTTGATTTGGATTAGTATCATATATTCATATGCAAAAATTCTTATGACATTCTGTTTCGAAAGAAATGAAATACCTCGGCTAAAGTTGTTTGTGGCATCATGAAGATCCTTGAGAGAGAAATTCTTCCAAGAAGATTTGAAACAATACATGCTTTGATCAAACACAGGCAAGATAGGCATCATACTATCTCTTGCACTCCGGCTTTTCCTCCTCGAAAGCTTAGTGAGAGTCAAAGGATTAAGAGTGTTCTGAAATTTCTTAGGCCCCTTTTTCAACATATGAATGAATCCTTTCCAATGAGATTGATTGTCCAAGCTATCCGGAGTCTCAGTCTCAGACGTGCTCACTGCTTCGCACTCTGCAGCTTCCTCACTGGTCCTTGTCGGCTCATTCGTCATGTCCACTACCTCTAAATCTACACAAACAAGTTGTCAAGATTCAAGATTCACATTGTAACACATGTGATTTCAAATGGCAAGAAAATAAACGTTACATGTATACCATGAGACACGAATTTGCTTCGGACTTTTTTGAGGATGGCCATTGTGTAGCCTTTCTCACCAGGATGGTCAGAAGGAACAACACTACAAGCAAAAACTCATATGATTACGAATAAGGCGAAAATGTTTGTAGGAGGCATGTAACAAGTAACAAATGGCATAGCTCTTAATATAATGAACCTCAAAATTCATTCCTAACAAAAACCAGTAACAAAACAGATAGTGACAATGAACATGAAAGAAACGGCTATCGAAACTCTTCGGCCAGTACAAGGAAGAAATCGCGACATGATAAGTTTCCTGCTTTCTTAGATTTTCCCAAGAAAATGCCATACAAACTGAAAAGGACATTGCAATATCATCCTTGAGCTTGAGGTTTAGACTTGATTGTACATGTGAAATTCACATTGACGTTCTTAATTCATAAACACAAGGGACCAGGAAAAAGAATAAAAGACAGAGAAGGTTAAGAAGAAGAAACAAGGCTGTGTTTAGCAGAATTGTCATCTTCTTCTATGCAAACAAAACCAAACAGAGACAAAGCAATGTAACCCATAAAACGGGGAAACGAAAATCAACCAAACAAACCCTCAAAAACTGCCAAATCATAACATCACATGCCAAAATCCAATCTTTAACCGAAACAATAACTGAAATCAACAAATGGGTATTGAGATTACCGTGTGTTAGAGCTGGGTTCTGCAGCATTGCTATGGTTGCTGTTGTTATTGTTATCTGTCTCATGGGTATGTGATGAGTTGAAAATGGAAATCAGCATTTCCCTTGCTCCCTGTTATCTTCTTCTTCTTCTTCAAATGGGTGCAAATTGATGAAGAAGAAGATTTGAAAAATTGTGATCAAAACCTGGAGAAGGAGGAAAGAGAGGAGGACGAGGAAAACAGAAGAAAATGGATTGTCCTGTTTTTTTTTTTGGGTGCAATGGGTTTTCCTTGTTACCAACTGCTAATTGCTTGCATGTTGAACCGCCCGATTTTTTTTGCTTCAATTTCGGTTAGTATTCTTAATTTTGTGTTTTTGCTGTCTTTCTGATTTCCTGGATTGTTTCTGTTATATCATTCCTTAAGAAAAACATAGTATTCATATTATAATACGATGATGCGAAAAAATAAAAGGTTGAGGGCACGTTTAATGAAGCAAGAAAAATAAATGATTATTGATGAGAAATTGAGAATCCCAAATCCTTACAGTTTTTTGTTACATCTTATTGAATGAGTCCTTGAGGTACTGGTGTCTTATTGAATGAACATATAAAACTACCATTTCTAGCTTTAGTTTGACTGGTAAAACAGAGTAGGCATTATTCTGTCAGATTTCATCCTTGAACAAAGGAGAAGAATCTCAAATTCCTGTCTTCACGTTGAGAGCTATGCCTCTTTACGCGGAGAAAGTGGCCGGTTCCAATCAATTAACAACCAACCCAACAGAATTACATTAAGAAATGAAACTGAAACTCTGGTTCCATATATGATATAGATATACAAAGATAAATAGTACAGATGATAAGAGCACGACGCCAAACGAATATCCTTAGTACCTTCAGTGAGCATTCCGCGAGAGCAGGCCTTCGAATATTGTGTACAGATCCTTGTTTTCAGATCCAAATATCTCTTCAGCCTTTTGCAAAGTATCCTGTGAAGATATACAGCACACACAATTCAGTATAGCACAAAAGCAACAAGAACTAGGCGTAATATAGAGAGAGAAAAGGAAGGAGATGGTTACTTCTTTCGTTTTCTTATGTGAATTTAGCTCCTTGACGTTCGCCAAGAACGCACCAAATTGTTCATATGAGAGACGACTCCTGACAGAAGAACAGGAATGAATAGCGTTAAGCCAGAATCGGTTCACAAAAGTGTGTTCCTATGGATGAATGTAATTCAGCTCAAAGCCAACAATCTGTAGGCAAAGGCATTTCCTTCCAAATGAACTCCTATAACGAGAATTGGTGAAAACCAGGGGAGAGCTGGAATGTTTGGATTATTCCATGAATGAAAAGTTGAGTAGTTCTCAATCAAAGTGCATGCACAAAAAAATGTAATTGTAACACGCATTCAGAATCAAGCTTGGAATGCGATTTTGGGTAGCGTTATAATCTTTCTACTAACAAAGAGAGCACTAGAAGCACGAAGAAGAGGAAGAGCTAAATTTTTACCTCACTTGGCGGAAAAACTCTTTTCCATCAACTCGTGTTCGTGCTGAAATAGCAAAAGCAAGAACAGTCATTACAAAATGGTTACTTTAAACAAGTGAAAATATCACCAAAGGAAATCTATCTCCAATGTTTCAGATACCACAATTATTTGGATAATATGATCATGCAAAGTCATGTGTGAGAGAACCACCTTGAGAACCTCCATCATAGCTTGAGTAAGAGCTGTGATTGCTAGATGGATTTGTGATATCAAACATTCCCCTTGATGTTGCAAATGACATTGAATGTCTTCTTGGGGAAGCTGGCTTAGAAGTTTTTGGGGAGGCAGATGCTGAGAGAATTGGAGGGGAACCGGGAGGAGTGAGCCGTGGTGTGTTTGTTTGTGATGCTAGCAACAGGCCTGGTGATATGCGAAGTCGATTTTCTACTATCACAAATAGAAAAAGAGAAAGGACAGTGGAGAAGTTAGAAACTTAATATGACAGCTTTGATGCTATAATCTGTATCGACAACTAATGATGTAGCAGCATACCATCGAGGTCACGGTTTTCTGCAAAAGAATTTCCTGCTTCTGAGGTTTGACTCTGTATTGACGAATGTGCAGAAGGTGGCTGGACAGAATCATCATCTGGTATAGAACAGACAATCTCAACAAAATCAGGGAATGCAATCAACTTGACTATTATTGGGGCTAGACAATAAAGCCAGCATAAAGAGATGAGCAACACTGGCATCAAGATCATTCGACTATGAACACTAGTCATTTATTCAACCAAGAGATTTTTTCACAAAATCATTATTCTTGATGCACATTTTTTTAATGCAGAAAAACAGGTTATGGCAAGGGTCTCAGAAGAACCTTAATAAGTTCATCTTTAATGGAAGCTCATGGCTAGCTAGAGAACCTACTTATGAGCAATGACCACTTCTTTTATGGGTAAGAGTTCAAAACTATAACTTAAACTGCTAGTTAAGTGTGTTTGGTAAATGGTGAGGCAAACTTACTATATTTTTTGGCAAGTACCTCAAACTGGTGAGGCAAACTTAGTCAAACACATGAAAGATGCACTACAATGATTAATAACTAAACTGAAACAAGTGATTTACATCACCTCCTCCAATCGACTGAACCGTAGGTTTCACACTATGCACCGCCTTCGCCCCACTCTGCTGTTCCCAGATGAGGTAAGAAACACAATTAGACATACTGATTTGGACAAACAATGTGAAGCAATTAGATGATTTTTGGGATGACAGGATACTAACCGAACCATCTTCATCCTCTTGAAGTGATTGCATAAGTGTCTTTCTGAATACTTCCAGCTGCAAACAATCCATAAAATCACAACATTGTAACAACAATAGTGCAATCACATACAGAGAAGATTTGAATCATGATATACTTATGTGATTTCCGCTGAATTTAACCTATATCAAGATTGCACTATTCCAATTGAGCCAAAATCAACTGATTATCGTTTCAAAATACTCTCGTCATAGCACATATTCAAAACCCTAACAGAACAGAAATTCAATCAAACCAAAAATTCCAACTCAACAGGCAAAGTATTAGCAGCTCAACCTTAGACACATCTCTGTTGAGCTTCCTAACAGTATTCGACAGCTGAGCCTTCTCCTGCAACAGAACCTCCTACACCACACACAAGTTTGACCACCGAAGCAAAAAAAGTCAACTCAATTTCCTCATCCAACAACCAAAAGAAGAAGCAAAATCGAAGGAGCGAGAGCGAGAAACCTTCTCCTGTTCGGCGGCGGAGAGCTTATCGGCGGCGTCCGAAATTCCGGTCTCCAGAGACTCGATCTGGCCGCGGAGATCGGCGACGACCTGGTCCTTATCGGAGAGCTGGTGGCGGAGGGCGGCGGCCTCCGATTCTAGGGCGGAGACACGGCTGGCGAGGGCGAGGGATGTGATTCTCCGAGCGACGTCGAGCTGAGCGAACGGATCGGACGGAAGAACCTCCAGAACTTCCTCCGGGAGACCGAACGTGTTCTCCTCCGGCGCCAACGCCTCCGCTCCCGCCTCCTCTTCCGCCATTTTTGCCGTTATTACTTTCTCCCCCTTCGCTTCTTTCTCGGGGTTCGTGCTCTTCGGATTATTTTATTCCTTTTCTTTTTGTTAGTATTTTCTTTAGTACGAGTGTTGTCCGTTTGGCCAAGTCATCTTGCTTCCCGTTATCGCCACAAGAACCAAATTTGGAGAATGTGTATGCTTTTCTAGTTTGTCTTGTGTGGTGTGTGGTTCGTATAAGGATTGGAGTGTGAAATTGGATAGCATTTTTATTTTTTTTGGAATTATTTGTCTCTAGTTCACGTGTGTATGAAATGCTGTCCATATATAATAAGCTGTGAAAAATGCTGTAGAAAATTGAGTAAATTTATAGTACCATTTTACTTACCTAAGATTGATTTATTTTCCAAACATTGATTACATTTAGGTCACCTACGACTTACTAAAGAATTTTTGACGTGTTTCGACCAAAAAAAAAAAGAATTTTTGACGTGTTTTCTTTTCGAAGCAATGGAGTTTGCGGAGTAAGTAGGTTAAGTTCAATAGAAAAATAATGAGGCCAAATTGTTCATCATCTAACCGAGTCCAATGCATTATGTGGTTCTGAATTGTATTCCTAATCGGAGTTGAGGATTGACATGTTATCAATCGGCACGACATCTATTGTAACTTGACTCACCCCATCATCCAGAATTTATAGTTCTTCATCTCGATAGTTTGTCTCTCTTTTTACCATTACGGTTTTCTATATTCTTCCCTCGCGTCGAAGTTTTAAGTTATTGGTTTCTCGGACTCTCAATGTTCCAAGACTCTCTAGACAAAACAATGACACTAGTAGCAAGGACGGAACTCTAACATGTGCGATATCGTGGGTTCGAAACCTACCATTAACAACAACCTCTCGCAATTTAAAGCCTTCCATGTGAGCTCAAAAAAAAAACACCATCCATGTAGGGCTGTCAATGGGTGACGGGTAACCGACCCACCCGTTTCACCCACCCACTATAAACCACCCATCACCCACAAAAAGTGGGTGATGGGCGGAGCGGGTGACGGGTGAAACGGGTTACGGGGCGGATATGGGTGCGAGTTTGTCACCCATTAACCCGACCCATTCACCCACCCACCACCCGACCCGTCACCCGTTTCACCCGACCCACCCACCTCACCCGTTTATATATAAAAAGACAAAATTTTAACAATAGTTCCGTGGAAAAAAACTTGGCATAATATGCCAAGTTTAACGATAATAAGCCAAGTTTTTCCATGGTAAATTTTAACGATAATATGGTTTGGGTACATTCCTTCACCAGAGTATAATTCACATTAATAAAGTCGCTTGTACTTTGGGCTATGACCATTTTTTTATGTTTGCTTATGGATTTGCATTATTTAAATACTTAATATATTGATAATTTGCTTGCTTTATCTTTATTTTATTTTTATTGTATTGAATTATCAGTATTAAAATGCCCTATATAATGATACAGATGGTGGAAAAAAAGTATTAACGGTTTTTAACGGGCGAATGGGTCACCCGTTAAACCAACGGGTGACGGGTGGTTCGGGTGATGGGTGGAACACTCGGCGGGTGACGGGTGGGGCGGGTGGGCATTTATACTTGCGGGTCGGGTGGTGGAAGTGCTCCACCCACCCATGACCCGCCCCATTGACAGCGATCCATGGATCATCAAACAATGAGGTTAGTTAGGGTTTGGGGCTTTGGGCCGTGAATCCAGGTTGTAGTTTTGGGCTTATAGTTTCAGTTTGGTTGATTGGGCCTGACCCAACTTAGGCCCAATATGATTAATGATTGATGCTACTATATACTTACTTTATTAGCGAGTGTAAACCGACCAAACCTGTGACGAATTCAATAATTTGTATACTATATAGTATTGCTATGGTATACCATAATATAAGCAAATCAGTCAATATTATATTGAATACATTATGCATGAATGACGAGTTGACGTGGTCCCCGAAGAGCACTCCAATCCACCCAAACCACACAGAACAAAACCAAAAGGAAGAAAGCTGACTTAAACGCCGTTAACAGCATCCAAAGCGCTAGTCCCACGTCAGACAACGACAGCCACACGGAAAGTTAACGGCTCCCCGCAGTTAACTAACGTTGGGCCCCACACCAGTCCATCGTGGCTACCTCCTCGAAACTGACTCCTCCATTTATTAAAATCGGAAAAAAAAGAAATCCACATATATATAAATATAGAGAGCCTCTCTGTCTTTCTCACCACCACAACGCAACGTAATCCACAGGAAATCTCTCATCCTCCTCCCTTCGTTTATAGCTTCGTCCTTCTTCTCTCTGTACAGAGGAGGAAGAACAAATTTAGAGCGTTAGGTTTTTCGCCTCTGTTTTCTTTTCTTTGTTTCTGAGAGAGAGAGAGAGAGAGTGAGGAAGAGAGAGCGGGGGAGAAATTTCCATCACCGGAGATCTCTCGTTTCGTGTATTTTTTCCCCTGAACGAGACAGATCTTCAATCTCCCCCGATTTGATTCCTTCTCTCCTTTCCATCCGTGTTTGTAGTTAGTTTTTTAGCCGATCTTACGATGGGAACGGAGGTTTTGCGTCCACACGATTGCCTGACCGAGAGGATCAGGGGACCGCCGGCGATGGTCTATCCTCGCCGGAAGAACGCCTACAACAACAATAACCAGTTTTACAGCCATCCGCCGAAGCCTAGCCGGAGCAAGCCGGCGCCGGCGCGAGAAAACCAGAAGAAGAAAGCCTCAGAGTCGTCGTCGGCGATTTCGAGGAGATACAGCTCGGACGATCTCAGACAGGCGAAACAGATCCACAACCACAACCACAACCAGAATCCACAGATCACGATCCTCAAGCGAGGCGAGCCGTTAGATCTGAATCCGAAGGCCAGATCCGGCAACCGTTTCATCGTCTCCGGGACGGAGAGGCTAGGTCCGGATCCGGTGCTCCTCAAGAAGCAGATCCGGTTCAGAGATCCGAAATCCGAAGTCCGTAGCCGTAGCCTGAGTCCGAAGCCGGTCACCGGTCCAACGCCGGCCATGTACGCCGGATCTGCGTTCTCCGTTTCACCGGCGCCGGAGTCTCTCCCGTTGCCGACGTTCTCGACGAAGAAGCAGGTCTCCGTGACCGTCGATGACTCGGCGACGAGAGATCTGAGGCGCCTTCTCCGTCTCGATTGATGAAAAATGATAGCGTTAAAATCTGGATCTGAAACCATAGTAGGTTCGGGTTGCCTTCTGTTTTGCTTCGGGTTCGAGATCCAGCCGTGTCCGTTTTTTTGGTATTTTTTCGGATAAAAAACGGATCGGACGGATTTTTGGAACTGAGGACAAAATAGTTGGGGCGAAATGAAAAATTGGATGCCAGATGGTCGATAATAAGTAATTATGTTAAAGTATAAGCTATCGTATGTAATTTTAATTATAGGCGGGTTTCATTAGGACCCAGGTCGGGTCTTTCAGGGACTGTGGATCATTGGTTGGTTGATGAAGATGGGTCGTGTCTGTAATTGTCAAGAAATTGAAGAAGAAAATGATGATATTGAATTAAAATGAAACTATATGACTTGAAGACCAGATTTAATTGTTTAACTAAAATTTTGAGTGGACGCTATTGGATGAGGTTAGGTACCTCGCTATGGTTTATGCTCATTTGTAGATGGTTGCTAGACTTTAGTTTCCCGACAGAGGAATCTTTTAGGTATGAGAGAAAAGGCAAAGAATGGAAACAAATAGAAATAAGGTTTGACATAATATGCATAGAGTGTAATCAGCTCAGGGGAGCTGTTGACTTCAATTATATGATAGATTATAAATGAAAGTTGCATCATGGAATAGCAGAGGAATAGGAAGGAAGTCCTTCTGGCCAGAAATTGATTCATTTTGTAAAATTGAACAAATCCAAGTTATGGCGATTGTTGAAACAAAAACAGATAAACTTCCGAGCGATCAGGTATGGAGACGAGCAGGGTTTGACAATATAGTCTGGTCCCCGGCAGAAGGAAGAGCCGGAGGAATATGTGTAATGTGGAAAGCACACCAGCTCACTAGTGAGAGTATTGAAATCCTAGCCCACCAACCAAGATACATTATTTTGAAATACGTCAATCTTCTGACAGGATGGGCACTTGCGCTTTGTTTTATATACGCCCCACCTAATGAGGCTAAGAAAGATAGTTTCTGGTCAGAATTTACCGGTTGCACTCTTGAAATTGGAATACCTATGGTCGTCATAGGAGACCTAAACGAAATTCAGGAGATAGGGGATAAAAAGAAGGATGTGTACCTTCGATCAACCGATTTGAACGACTCCAAAACCTGAAAGACACTTGCAACCTGCACGATATTCCTACCTCTGGAAATAGGTTCACATGGCGGAAAAACAAAACGGAAATTGATAACATCTATGAAAAACTGGACAGAGTTTTGGTAAGCGATATTATCCTACAATGGTTCCCAGGAATCCGAACCCATAATCACGCATTCACATCATCCGACCACTGCAAAATATCAGTTGACATTACGAATAGCAGAATGATCAAAGCAGCACCTTTCAAGATGGAAAAGATGTGGCTCATGAGGAAAGATTATCGGAATGTGGTTAAGCAAACATGGAGGGCCTGTTATCAAGGGTCATTCATGTTTCAACTCATGAAGAAAACTCAGCTACTAAAAGAACACACGAAACAATGGAAAAAGAAGACATTCGGTAATACATTCGAACAACTAAGGGAAATTGAAGACACCCTCCTCGAACTACAACAAAAGATTATTGTATCACCGCAACCAGCTCTTATACAAAAACAGATTCGATTCTTGCAGAAGAAGGAGTGCATCCTTCGGTTCCATAGAGCATATTGGAAGCAACGGGCAAAGACAAAGCATGTAAAACTGTCTGACTCAAATTCAGGATACTTTCATAAAATAGCAACAGGAAGGAGAAATCATAAAACCATAAAAACAATCGTGTCGACTGATGGTACCCAAATTGTGGGTGAGGAAAATATCTGTCGAGAAATTAGAAATGATTTTTGTAAGCGGTATAGGAAACAAGGGATAAACACCGTTGTGCTAGAAGATTATCTGACACTGATTGATAAGGAAATAACGGATCAAGACAATGACATTCTAACGAAGCCAGTAACAAATGAAGAAATAAAGAAGAGTGTATTCCGGCTTGGTTCAGACAAATCACCGGGGCCAGATGGTATGACATCGGAATTCTACAAGAAGTACTGGGACATCGTGGGGCCTACAGTCATTAAAGCGGTAAAAGGATTTTTCCATTCTGGAAAGATTTTAAAACAAAGTAACCATACGTTCATCTCGCTATTACCGAAAAATGACAACCCATCGACAACGAACCATTACAGGCCTATTAGTCTATGCACAACAATATATAAAATAATAGCAAAAATTTTAACAGAAAGATTAAAGGTGGTAATGCCCAAAATTATTCACCCACTCCAAGGAGCATTTGTAGCTGGAAGGGCAATCCAGGACAACGTGCTAATAGCACATGAAATATTTCATTCATTTAGAAGTAGCCAAGCAAAGGAAGGATGGATGGCTGTAAAATTGGATATGGAAAAAGCGTATGATAGGGTGGACTGGGAATTTCTTCTCCGAATGCTCTACCAATTTGGCTTTGATGATAAGTTTGTAGGATGGATCCGTGAATGTGTATGCACAGTGTCATTCTCTGTTTTGGTCAACAATGGACCGACTGCACCATTTACACCGGAACGCGGAATCAGGCAAGGAGATCCGCTATCACCATATTTGTTTGTAATCGGAGCAGAGATTCTTGCCAGGAAACTCCAAAAGGCTAGCGAGAGCCCAAAACCGCTAATAGGATTCCCGATAGCTAGAGGTGGTATGAGAATTCCTTTTCTAGCGTTTGCAGATGACATTATCATCTTTGCAAAAGGAAACCAGAATGCTTGCAACCAAATGAAAAGGATTATTGAAGAGTATTGTTTAGCAACAGGTCAAAAGGTTAATTATCACAAATCAGCTTTCCATACGTCTAAGAAAGTGGGAAATCAACAGAAACAAAATATTAAACAAACAATGGGGATAAGCACAATGGAGAACCTAGAAAAATATTTAGGATGCCCAATCATTAATGGGAGAGTAAACAGAGAAAGCTTTCATGACACAATTGGAAATGCCCAGCGACAGTTAACAAAATGGAAGGCCAATACGCTATCCCAAGAAGGGAGAACAGTGTTAATTAGATCGAATTTATCCACAAAGCCAAACTATATAATGCAAAGTTTTATGTTGCCAAAATATGTTAGTGATGAAATAGATGTCACAAACAGAATGTTCTTTTGGAACAAAGATAGACAGCATAAGCCACTTATTAGTTGGGACCGAATATGTAAACCAAAAGCTTACGGAGGACTAGGCATTAGAAAAGCGGAGTGTGTTAACAAGGCACTGCAAATGAAACTTTTATGGAAAATTCTTACTGATCAAACAAATATGTGGGTACAAGTGATTAAAGAAAAATACTTAAGGGGAACCACACTGACAGAATATAAAGTTAAGCAGAACAGCTCATGGCAGTGGAAGCAACTGATGAAATTAAAACCAAACTTTGAAGAAGGTTTGAAGTGGCAAGTAGGAAATGGCAAGACCATCAAGTTTTGGAAGGACAGATGGCTTTCAAGTGAGCCACTTATGGACAAAATACATGCGAACGATATAATGGATTTGGAAATTAGAGTGGAGCAATTTATTTCGGCCGATAAAAAATGGAAAGTAAATGAATTGCAGCATGTCGTTCCCAATGATTTGTTGCAAGAAATGCTAAGAATTCCTATCCCAATAAATGATATTGATGATAAACTGATCTGGGCTCCGAGCAAAAATGGATGGTATTCCACAGACTCAGCAATGAGTTTAATAACTAAAGAACATACTATGACCCCAAGCCCTAATGCTTGGATTTGGAAGTTGGATATATATCCAAAGGTAAAGAATTTCCTCTGGAAAATTGATATGAATGGGTTGCCTACAAAGCAAAGACTCGGTGAAAAACAAATCGCAGTACCTCAAGGATGCACTTTGTGCAGCGCTACACATGAGGACACGATACATTTGTTGTTAGAATGTTCCCATACGCGAGAAATAATGAAGAAACTTAATGTCAATACGGAGAAAGTGCTAAGAGAATGCAACACATCACAAAGGAACCCCCGAAATGTACTATATGATCTAAAGAGCAAATTAGAGAAAAACGAATTGGTGGAGCTGGTAGTGGCTTGGTGGAGTATTTGGCACCAGCGGAATAAATTACTCTTCCAAGAAGAACCAAATGACCATATACAAGACATTTGTTTGTACATCCATCACCAGTTGACTCAATGGAGGCAAGCGAAAGATTGGCAAGAGGATGAAGAGAAGGACCTAAACAAAAAGATGAGTTCAATAGAGAAGTCACGAAACAAAGTGGGAAAGTGGAAGAAACCCCCTAAACACTATGTTAAATTGAATTTCGATGGATCCAAGATCAGTAATGGAAATGCAGCAGGAGGTTCGATTATAAGGGATGAAAACGCCAATTGGTGGATCAGCCAGAACATTTGGGAAAGTGCCAGTGTTGATGGCAGAGACAATGGCTTTATGGGACGGAGTAATGAAGGCCAAGCAGTTAGGTGTAAAGAAACTAGAGATCGAAGGGGATAACGTCATTGTCATAAAGGCCCTAGCGGGGGGAATTCGTTGTCCATGGGAAATAGAAAGAATTTTAACAGACATTCTCGTATCCCTACGGGGCTTCGAGTCAGTACGATTTTATCATGAGAGTAGGCTTCATAATTCTGTGGCTGACAAAATTGCGTTTCTGGGCCACAGTCTCTCATGGGAAACCATTTGGAACCACCACGAGCTTCATGCTCTCATCCGAAAGGATGCCCTAGGTGACCCGCCCTAAAAGCGTGTTCCTAATTCTCACCGGTTCAAAAAAATAAAAAAATAAAAAATAAAAATAAACCAGCTACGAATCCACAAAAAAAAGAGGTATCTTTTCAAAGTAGCATCATCTTTATGAGTTGCCTCGCATTTCGGTAACAAGTGGGGTGGGAAGCCAAACCCACTTGGTTCTTCTTTATTGAGATTTTTTAAAGTTTAGTAGATTGAGATATCGAAATAATTGGGAGTTGAACAAATTAGCAAGTGGGTAAAAAGGAAAAATGATCAAGATGCATAAAAAATGTTAATTTATTGAGATTTTTTTACTAATTAAACACTCTAATCAAAATCTCATCGTATTATAGAATATTAGAAATGGTCCAAATGGATGTTTTCCACAAGTGGCAAAAGGTATTGAGAGAAAGCCAGTTTTAACAAAAAAATGTACTGTTTTATATATAAAACTTACATATAATATATCATCTAAAATGATACTCCCTCGGTCCCATTTTGTTTGTCCTCTTTCCTTTTCCGTCGTCCCAAAATGTTTGTCCTCTTTCCATTTATATCATTAATTTCTTACAATATTACCCCTATTTAATCTCATCTTTTACACTCAAGATCCAACTTATCCTTCTACTTTATCACTTTTCAACTTTTTACATCTATAAAATTACAAAACTACCCTCATTTAATTTTAACTTTTACCCACTTTCTCATCTTCCAATACTACTTTATCATTTCTTTAATAACCACAAAATATGTCATTTAGGACAAACAAAATGGGACAGAAGGAGTATTTCAATAAGTGTATAACAATAATACTAAAGTACTACTGCATTAGCTTGTACAGTATTATAATTCAATGTTGTTCGTTACTTTTAATAGGGCCTTTTAGCCTTTTGCTATAGCTTGAAAATCGATGATCAATGCATTGTATTTGTACGTATTATTAACACATTATTATGCTATTGCGAATGTATACAATGAATTCGTGGTGGGTGATATATTGTAATCTAATCATAGTTTCATGGTTGGTGATGAACTGGTGGACTATGTGGGTCTTCCTCTATGCTTCCTATGTTTCTTTATTTCTAATCTTCAAATGCATTATATTCATCTACCCAAAAATGCACTCTACCCAATTGTTGATTTGTTAGTTTTGAAGCTCACTTGTAAATTTTAAGTAATCTAACTCGAACTATAATTTTAACTACAACTAGTTAAAAAAACCAGTACAACCAAACACACCCTAATTAGGTGGAGTAATGTAGACGAGTAATTAGGCCTGGCTACACTTGTTTGGAGAAAGTAGATTTTAGAAAAAAAATAGTGTTTTTTTTGTCTTAAAAAACATAAAAATCAAAGAAACTACATATATTTCAAGAGTTTTATAAATACTTTTTTTTTATAAAGAAAAGAGTTTTATTAATAATTTTTGAAAAAAGTATAATCTCGTACGTGCATAATGCATAGTTCTAGGCCCAAAATATGCAACGGTTTTGTTGGGCCGTTTTGGGCCGATTTGGGCCGATTTGATGCAAATATTTTCCATATGTTGTCAACCTTGGATGTATATCATAGTTGCAAGCATCATTTTATCATGCCAAGAGGGGCAAAAATTGTACTTAAAGCTGAGATCACACATATCCTACATTTTCTTTCTTCTAAGCATCCTTTTGTTTCTTACAAGCAACGTACTCACCTTAGCTTCTCTCTATCTTCATTCCAATTTTCCTATATATGACTAGAACAACACTAGCTAAAACCCCTCAATACAAACAAACACATCAAACAATTACCATTCATAGAAAGCTATTTCTTATTCGTGTGATTAAGATGGGCAAATACGACAAACCAAGCCCTGTTAGCGTCAAAGAAAGGACGCTGACAGGGGTCGGGAACCTAATAAAACTCCTCCCAACGGGCACCGTTTTCGCCTTCCAATTCCTAAGCCCTCTCTTCACCAACAACGGCCATTGCCACCCTTTCAACAAAGCCATAACCGGCATCCTCCTCGCGGTATGTGGCTTCTCATGCGCCTTCTCCTGCTTCACCGACAGCTATGTGGGCCCCGATGGGGCCCGCCACTACGCTGTGGCGACCCGAAAGGGGCTCTGGCCGTCACCCGAGGAGACGGTTGGAATCGACTCCTCAAGGTACCGGCTCCGCCCTGGGGACTTCGTGCACGCGTTTTTCTCTATCGTCGTCTTTTGTGCCCTTGTCGTGCTTGATAAGAACTCCGTCGAGTGTTTCTTCCCGGGGCTCGAGGTGTCTCAAGGGGTGATGCTCATGGTGCTGCCACCGGCGGTTGGGGCGGTCTCGAGCGCCGTGTTCGCGGCGTTCCCCTCGACTAGGCATGGCATTGGCTATCCTTCCGAGGATGATTCTTGAAATTTGCTCGGTTTGATGTACATGCTGAATGTGCCTGATGAATATGGTAAGATTTGGAACGTTGTATTTGAGTGTGATTGAATGAAGTGTGTAAGAAAAAACCGGTGTGTTTGTTTGTTTCCTCATTATTTATTTTGTTCACAAAATGGTGTGAGCTTGTTTATATTTTCCCCTTGTGAAATTAAGATGAAGATCTTGTACATTTTTACATGTTAAAGTGTTAAGCTATTGAACTAATCCAATACATATATCATTGCATCAAATTATAGCATCATTCATCACAACTCACAAGCCCTTTACAAGATTAACACAACATATATACACGCTACAAAGTACAAATTGATTAAAATCTTGCCCATGTAACGTGTACTTAGATCATAAATCACAATAGTAAAAAAACATTAACGATCCATCATCCATATACCTCTTGATGAGCAAGGTCCAATATTTCTTACAACCTTTCGTGTGGCTGTCCTAAGCTTACGTTGTTCCCTAAGTAGACTCCTTAGAGTGTTGGCATCATTATTAGCCCCTTTGACTAGGTCAACCTTGACAATGTGGTGATCCGAAGTGCCTTTTGACGAAACGACGGCGTATGAGCCAGGCACGAACTTAAACTCCGCGTCTTGAGACGCTAAAATGTAGTCCACTCGAGTCCCATACTTGCACGTCCCTTGCACATCTGCTTCCAATCAACAAGTTAGGTGTGTTTGGCAACTACTATACGTGTCCATAATTACCCATAATCTATTATTTTCATTAATAAAGAAATAATGTTTTTTTGGACATCATAGCTAGATTAAACCCCTGCCGTTCAGTTTGTGTTTTTTAAACTAGGTGGAGCGTTTTTTTTTTAGCGTTTTCAACTAAAAATCAACGCTCCGGAGAGGGGTACGTAGATTCTTGAAACGCTAGTTGAAAAATTACGAAAAACTCAATCTAGTTGAAATGCTAGGTATGCCAAACGAAGCCTTACCATAAGTTCCATTTTAGCTTGTTGTCCCAATAATTCTTAAACTCATACCAAAAAAAAACATTGTTTATGGAAAACTATAGCTAAAAAAGAGTAGTACTCTTTTATTTACCTTGGCCTTTGGCAATAATAACAGCAGGCTCAAATTCACCTGCAAAGTCCTTTGCATCTTGGTATCCTCTTTGTTTGAAGAAGCTCATCACTTCAGCCTTTGGTTTAGGCTTCCCTATCTCTTCACAGTACTGAAAGCACAAGTAACAAAGTTAAGACAACAATATGATGATGTTGTAACCGGCCTGTTTTTGTTCTGTTCACTGATCAGTTAAGCTTGAGAAACAGAAGGGGCCTTGTGTACCTACCTTGAGTATGTCCATCCATCTCTCCGACGAGTAGTCGGCTCTATCCAGAGAGTTAAGCCCTCCTGCAAGAATGTGAGGCCCTTCACTTGACTCAAGAATTGCATTCACTTGCTTCATCCTCCATTTCTCGTCTAAGTAATCGAGTTGTGTGCAGTACACGTTCACTTCTCCGGTCCCTGGAACGCTTATCGTCACCTTGAGCACATTCCTGAAATGGGTCCATCAGTTTTACTTCCTTACACCATTCAAACATATTACAATCTAGATATCACTCAAGAAACTCACACACTATGACAAGACTATACATATGATATGTTGTAGCATGTTTCTTGAGAAACTAACTACCTGATATCATCATCATTAGCAATCTTCTGAGCCTTCCACCTCAAAATAGGCCATTTGGACAAGATAGCATTGCCATACTCAGGAGCCCAGCTCTCGGCAAACGCGTAGCTCATCCCAAGCAACCGCGCAAGATCACGCAAGGGCTGCATTCCTTTCTCCTCATCAGCCTTCACATCTTGTAAGGCCAATATGTCAGCATCCACTTCTCTAAGAACCTCAAAGATAGTTTTGCTATCTCTCAAACACTCATCATCAGTACTATAGCTTGCTGGCACAGGAAAACACAAAGGAGACCTCACTGGGAAGCGTTTCGACGAGCTCAATGCGTCGTCTTCGTCTCCACAGCCGAGCAACTTGCTTCTCGCGAGGGAGATCTCGTTCTCGGGAAGGTTGATTGATACTCTCAACTTAGACTTCGTTAACTTCGCGTCTAAGGTAACGAAAAACATGTTTGATAAGATTTTTTTTCTGGCAATGCAAGATAATGTATTGACATTGGTAAGCCAAACATACCTGAATTCAGGCTACTATGCAATGGAGAGTTCTTCAGTATGCTCTTGGGAAGATCCATCTCAACTGGATTGTTGAACTTACTCCAGAGACAGTTAGATTCAAGATTCATCTTTGGAAGAACAGGTGCCATTGCAAACAAGGCTGCATTAAAGGTGGCAACTCGAATCGGGTTTCCAAACGACGAAATCTTCAGCTCACCATTTGTACGGATTGGAGCCTTTTTAGTATGAGGCTCTTTCTTGTACTTGTTATGTCTTGGACCTGACTTTCTAAGCTTTCTGATCACAACTCTAGGCCTTGGCCTCCTCCATGAAAAAGATGGTATCTTTGAATAAAGCCTCCTGATTTTGTTGCCCAGGAAAAAGAGCAGATGCAGGAACTTTTTGTATGATAAACCATGGCAGTTTCTTGAATCCATCTACTTTGGAAGTCTTCTTGATCTGAAACTCAAAATGGGTTAGTAGAATCTGGTTTCTTTTGAAGTGGGTCTTTTTATTTTTTTTTGTTCTCTTCTTGGATAGTGGAGAAATCAAAGATTTGTTATTATTCTGCTAGTACATGAAAAAGGTAGTTACATCAAGAAACATGACTTTTGAAGCTCAACTACTCCAAAGACTAAGTTGGGTTCTTGACAATTTAACAATTATGGTATGCATCTTTTGTAATCTACAAAAAAGGTTTACCAACTCCACTCAAGTCTAGGCTCTAGCTTTGTTGTTCATAATGTAGAAAAGTTTGAATTTATACACCAATAAACTTAAGACGGCATCAGCTGTAACTGCAAGGGTTCTAGCTGGTTATATCATGAGTTGACTATTGAGCAAAGTGCCTAGCTTTTAACTGGGCATTTCTCTGTTTTCTGAACTAAACTACATCACCCATCAAATAAGATAGAAATGCACATTGACCTAAGAGAACTGAATAAAATAACTCAAAACCCAAAAACAACATGGCGTGAAAATTTACAGTTTAGTTAGGTTACCTATGAATGAACTAGATTTAAACAATAATTTAACTGAATTTAACTTGCCCATCTTGATCTTAGCTCAATAAGTTTGATGTATCATTTTTATTTTATTTTTTATTTTTTTGTCATTGTAGTTGTACCACTTTGGGCACGTAGGGTGGACAAATTCCCAATCATTTATCACAAGGGACTAGTGTTGTGGTCCACTCTTAATTTACTAGATTAAGACATAGCCCATGTTTCATGCTTTATCTCACTTTCATACATGTTCATAAGTCAAAAGGTTGGATGAACAGGAATAAAAAGGGAGGTGTAACAACTTAGAAAAAGAATGTACAGAGAAACAAAAGCTGCATTTAAATATTTGACAAGTTTGAAAATATAAGTCCACCTGAGATCATACTAAGGCAATAATGAGATAATGACATCTCATGAGAGCCAAATCCCAACTGAATTTTTATTACAGCAAACTTGAATTGAAGACATTTATTCATACTAAAAGCTAGAAACTAGAAAGTTAGAACTCCAACTAAGCCTAATCTTTCAGTCTCTGCTCTAGCTTAGCATTAACACATTCAGTCAGACAAGATGATGCAGCAATCTTCCCATGCGACGTTGCCTCCTGCTCAACCGAAAAACAAAGGACATATTACAGAAATTAGACTCGACATATGAATTCTTCATTCACAAGCTCATCTTCAAGCTTAATACTTTCAAAAGATTGAAGTTTGATATGATTCTCAACTGTGATGGTACATAAGCCAAGTCGCGGTCTTTTGATATTAAGGGGAATCAGCTATAACAACTTGTGCTGCAGCCAGCCTTGCAATGGGAACCCTGAGAGTCAGACAATGAGATGCTCAGAAGAATGTCATTTGATAAGCTTCTCATTGAGCTAGGGTGCGTTTGACAATATAACCGTCTACATTGTAAGACTTCCGTATAAACACATTAGAGCTGTCTTGTTTGCCAAGCACAGCCTTAAATAAAAGTGGATAGGATCATTGGAAGTAACCTGAATGGTGAGCATGAAACATAATCTAGTCCTGCCTTAGCGAAAAACGCCACAGATGAAGGCTCTCCACCATGCTCTCCACATATACCAATCTGTTGAGTTGCAATTCAGCAATGTAAGGGCTTGTTTGGATGTCAGGCATAATAAAGAGCTTGTGCATGATCAAGAGCTATTGTTTTTGGTGATATGAAAAGTGATGAGTCACTCACCTTCAAGTTAGGCCTTGCTTTACGGCCCATCTCTGTCGCGCGTTTGACGAGTTCGCCAACACCCTTCTGGTCAAGAACCTGGAATTGAATCACATTTCATCAGAGCAAGGTTTATGAATTGGTTCAAGGGGTGTAAGCATTGTCAGTATAAGAACACATTTGTCGGTTTTACGCTAACCTGGAATGGGTCATGTTGTATGATTCCTTGAGACAGATATGTTGGCAGGAATTTTGCAACATCATCTCTGCTGTATCCAAATGTCATTTGGGTGAGGTCATTGGTGCCAAAAGAAAAGAACTCTGCTTCCTTAGCAATCTACAACCAACACATTTTCCAATTATTCACAAATCAAGTAAAAAAAAGAGCAACAGGACACAATCTTGTACTAAGAAGAATATAGGCAGAAGGATACCTCATCTGCAATCAGAGTTGCCCTTGGGACTTCAATCATGGTTCCCACCTTAAAAGGCACAGAGGAACTCATCTCAGCAAATACCTTCTTTGCCACACTTCTTATCAAGCTTGATTGATGGGCTAATTCCTGTCAACCCAACAATTTCCTTAGGAATACTAACTAAGCATAAAAGGGGGAGAAAACAAACATATACTAGAGATCATACCTGAGGTGTTCCAACGAGAGGGACCATGATCTCAGGGAAAACCTCAATCCCATCATTTTTCATTTTGATAGCAGCCTCAAATATGGCGCGGGCTTGCATTTCGGTTAGTTCAGGATAGGATATCCCAAGTCTGATCAAATGAAACATAACATCATGAACATACTAAACCAAACAATGAATGTCCAAATACTCCAATTATGTCTACAAGAAAGATAGTAACTAAACCTGCAGCCCCGGAAACCGAGCATTGGGTTAACCTCGGATAAACTCTGAATCCTCGAAGTGATTTCATCATGGGTCACTCCAGTTGCAGCAGTTAGCTCGCTGGCAATCTGGTCGACGTTGCCTTCTGGAAGGAACTCGTGCAATGGAGGGTCTAGTAGCCTAATGGTCACTGGAAACCCTGTAACCACCCATCAAGAAAGCAATCAAGATTCAAACTCAGTGCATCTGAATCTATTCATTATGTCAAATGAAACGTTGTAACATACCATCCATGGCGCGGAAAATGCCTTCAAAATCAGATCTTTGATAAGGCAGTAGCTGATCAAGGGCTTTCTTCCTCTGATCAAGTGTAGCTGCCATGATCATCTTTCTCATGGCCTTTATCCTCTCCTCAGATGCAAAGAACTGAATGCAATTGAAATTCAGTTATAAGCCTAGCTCTAGCTCATTTACATAAAAAAAAAAACATCACATCAGCTGAAGTCATAAAGATAAAGATTGAACCATGTGCTCAGTTCTGCAAAGACCAATGCCTTCGGCTCCGTTGTTTCTAGCAATCAAGGCATCCTCTGGTGTGTCAGCATTTGCCATAACCTTCAAAGATCTGATCTCATCAGCCCAAGCCATGAAAGTCTCCAAATTGCCACTAAGACCCGGAGGAGAGAGCGGTTGCTTTCCGAAAATAACTTCACCAGTAGATCCATTCAATGAGATCCACTCTCCTTCCTTCATAGCTTTCTTCCCAATCACAAGAACCTAATAATGACAGCTTAAAATAAGGTGACAAATCTCATGTGTTTAAAATCCATCTAACTGTTTAGGCCAACTTTTTAAACTACCTTCTCAGCATCATTGACTCTAATCTCAGAGCAACCAGAAACACAACACTTTCCCCATCCACGCGCTACAACAGCTGCATGCGATGTCATGCCGCCTCTAGCTGTCAAGATCCCGACAGCAGCATGCATTCCTCCAACATCCTCAGGACTCGTTTCGGTCCTTACAAGGATCACATTCTTTCCTTGTGAGTTCCAAACCTCGGCGTCTTCAGCACTGAACACAATCTGACCCACAGCTGCTCCAGGTGAGGCCGGTAGCCCGGTGGTCATCACTTTGTCCTTGTAAGCTGATGGATCTTCAAACTAAACACAAACAAGAAACATTTAAGTTTGTTTTGTAAGCTCAAAATATAAAACTCAGTCATCGAGTTTTCTATGTTTTTATGGTATATTTGATGATTTTACCTGTGGATGAAGAAGCTGATCCAAATGTTGTGGCTCAACCATCTTGATCACACTACGGGAATCGACAAGGCCTTCTTTAACCATGTCCACAGCTATCTTTATCGCGCCTTTTCCTGTTCGCTTGCCAACTCGGCATTGCAACATGTAGAGTCTGTTTTCTTGGACAGTGAACTCAATGTCCTGTTATAACCAACCATCATGAGATCATCTTAAATCAGCAAATGAAATATCTATTTGGAAAAAATAAAAAAGGAGATGGGAAACATGAAAAAGTTTACCATCATATCCTTATAATGGCGCTCAAGAATTTCACAATTCTCCACCAGCTCCTTGTATGCCTCAGGCATACACTTTTTCATGGTGTCCAAATCCTGTGGAGTCCTAATTCCGGCAACAACGTCTTCTCCTTGCGCATTGACAAGAAACTCTCCATACAACTTCTTCTCACCGGTGCTCGGGTTCCTCGTAAAGAGGACGCCCGTGCCTGAAGTGTCTCCCATGTTTCCAAACACCATACATTGGATGTTGACGGCGGTTCCTTTCAGACCGGTTATTTGGTTTATGCTCCGGTATTTGATGGCTCTTGGACTGTCCCAGGAGTCGAAAACTGCCTGAACAGCTAGCTGAAGTTGCTTGTAAGGATCTGCATTTCATTCCAGTTCAAATACATCAACTGTGAAAACAAATGAACTGAAATCTGAACATACTCCAATCTTGTAACTATGTATATCATAAAAACATATACCAGAAGGAAATGCTTGGCCTGTGGCTTCAAGGTAGACTTTCTTGTACAGAAACACTAGCTCTTTGAGATCAGAAGAAGTCAGCTCAGTATCAAATTTGACTCCCTTTGCCATCTTCAAGCTTTCCAGTTTCTCCTCAAATGATGAGTGCGGAATTCCCATAACCTTCAATCAAGACAGCATTGTATTCTCCAACATTAGAAACATCAATATATAGAAATTATACAATTCAAATTATAAACTAGGAAGAAGACCATAAATCACTCACAACGTCGCCAAACATGTCAAGGAAACGCCTGTAGGAGTCATAAGCGAACCGCTCCCCACTCTTTGCAGCTAGGCCAACAACCACCTCGTCATTGAGTCCAAGATTCAAGACAGTGTCCATCATTCCAGGCATAGAAATCTTGATACAAACAAACAAAAAATTCCATTAGCATTTGGTGACTGATGATCAAGATCAAGATCATAACGTCCAAGAAAGACAAGGATGAGTGGAAGGATTCATACAGCGGCTCCAGAGCGAACCGAGACGAGCAGAGGCCTTGAAGGGTTACCAAGGAAGGCAGACATGCTGGTTTCAATGGTCTTCAATCCTTCCAAGACATCATTCCACATGCCAAGTGGTAGCTTATTGCCATTTTGCTGATACTCTTGACATGCTTCAGTTGATATGGTTAAACCCGGCGGGACCGACAAGCCTATGCTACACATTTCTGCTAGATTTGCCCCTTTTCCTCCCAACTACACATTCCACATTCAAAATGTTAGCATAAAGAGGAAGAATTGGGTCAATTTGGTTCAGTTTATCACGGTTTTCAGCTGTTTTCAAGAAGTTAAAATTTGGGTTAATCCGTATTTTAAAGTTTTTTTTCCATTTTATCCCCCAACTAAGGCGGGTCACAACGGCTAAGTTTCTGTTATATAGCCGTTTATATTATGGGGTGCCATTTGCACTTATTTTAGCTAAACTTATGAACTAACAAAATAAAAGATAGCTTTGACTTGTAAAGAGACTGATTAAACTTAAAAAAGGTTTGTTCTTGTTTGCATTATCAGATTAAAATTAGGGATTGTTCTTGCATGCCCATAAGCTATTTTGCAAATGTACATAGTTAACTCAATAGTTGGGAGCCAAAGGAAGAGTTTACCATAGTATATAAGCAACTGAACTCATAGAGACTTCAATATAATTTCAAGTTCTAATATGTTTCGGGTCGGTTTGCTTCGGGTTTGGATCATTTATCGGATCAACTTAGATCATTTATCATCAGTTTGCTATACATGGGTTTCCTAGAGTTTTCATGTTGTAAATAAAATTTATACATAACATACCAAAGCCTTCATGCTCTTGTTGCCTTCACTTCTTCCTTTTCCAAAGGTGAAAACTCTCTGCATCATACAAACAACCAAGTTTATTTATTGATGTGAAAGTAGGGTAACTAAAAAAATGATGTAAAATTCCATCAAAGACAGATCTGAAGATAGATTTCAACTCATACCTTTTGAGCACCAAGATCCATGATAGACATAGCTTTGATTTGAGTAGGAAGCTTAGTTTGAGGATATGAGCTTCCTCTCAACTTGGGTTCCTTAAATATTGGTGCCATTTTAGACTGACTTGGTTGTGTTCAATGCTCCTGCACATGATTTCACAAATTTGTTATGCAAAAAACCAAAAATTTCACCATTTGGCAAAATAAGCTGTTGGACCTGAAATAAGGAACTGAAAGTTTGCTATGATATTTGTTTGGTTTCTCTGGATTCTTGACTAAAACTCATACCCTTGGCTGGCTTCAATAAACAAAAGAAATTAAATGTGGCCTACGTTTCCTGTTGCCACTAGTACTACTAGTGTTATTATAGATTTTACACAAACCACCCTTAGTTTAGAGGTTTTTGCACGAGACCATACTTTTCAAGGAAAAGTGATCAAAACACAATGACACATTCACAAATCACTATCTCAAACAATTCAAATAATGCCTTATTTTTCATAGAATCTTTATACTCACCAGACGAATTTGATTTCTTGAGATCTTTCTCTTTTTTGTTTCTTGAGAACTCTATTTTTTTCGGTAGAGTGTTTCTTGAGATCTCTAGTTACAAAAAAGAGTTGCATTAAAACAAGTGCCATTGGAGTAGATGGATAAAGATTAGGGCGATTTCTTAGGAAATGGGGAGTGTGTTTAGGAGGATTTTTAGAGCACATGTAATAGTTGGACAAAATCTTGGCCATAAGAAAATATGCGTCCATCGTAATAAAATAATAAAAGAAAGAGTAATTTGGCCTAAAAAAATTGATGACCGAGCAACATGATTACTAAAATTAATACTTGGAAATTACATGGCAATTTGACACGTGTAAAAGTATGGGCAAAATTCAAGAGTACTTGACATGTGTAAAAATATTGTCTAATTTCCAATTAGATTGATCCCTAAATTTGTGAGTGATGCTATTGACTAAAACATGGGTGTAGCGGGAATGGAAAAGTTAGAAAAGCTCCAAATAAATTTGAGTAATAAGAAAATACTCCAATAAACAAGAATTAGATTCTCCCTAAATTGTCTTAAATATGTTCATGTAATTTTATATAATTAAATTTATAATATTGATGGACCTTACATATACATAGAGATTTTTTAAAACACTTTTAATTCCTCAAAATTTGATACATTTTTCACTAGTCCAAAGTCGGAACCAAAAAGTATTATTTTAGAGTTTTTATTAATTTACCAGGTACGGAGTATTAATTTATAGAGGTTCTACCATATGATTTGGAATGTCTTTAATTTCTTCCTCTATTGAAAAAATAGGACAAGATTGATAGAGAACAAGAAACATGAATCATCAGATGGCCAAGGCTAACTTTTAATACATATATGTACACGTATGTATATATACCAATGACCTCAAAAACACCTCAAAGACGCATTTCTTGAATGTAATTGCCAACAGTTTGATTAAGAAAGCTTTACATGAACCATTAGTCTTGGCCCGGAAGCTCTTACAAGTTTAAAAAGGTTTCTCCTTCAATTTTGGCCAGAATATACAGGATTGATTCGTGTCAACGAAGCCGACGTTTGCTGGGATCAAGATTCAGGCTTTCTCAGCTGCCAGATCTATCATATCCTGCACAAAGAACAGCCCATCAATCATGGCGTTCATGTTTCAATAGTAATGTTAAATTTGAATCTGAGAAGAGACATGATACAAAGCCTACAAGGCAAGGCGAGAGTTTATCGTCAGAATACCTGTGGAAATTGGAATAGAAGCTCAGCTAGCAGGATAGCGTTGTATACAGCTTTGTACAATCGCCGGAAATGGAGAAAAAAGGAGGAGAAGTTGGCATTTTTCGCAATTATAGACAGGATCGGGATAAATGCCAGATTTGTACGAGAGAAATACTGTGGTGTTACACAGTTGCACTTGAGCAACATTCATTCACTAAATGGGTCACTTTACCACCTGAATAGTTCAATATACAAATAAAAAGGACATGTCTTAGGAAGTCTATAACAGATATGGAAGAGAATTTCACACTCAGAAAATAAATAAATGAAGTATATATTTGGGATTAGACATACAGTCATACATGTACTCAATGAAAGAATTCCTAAACATCAAACATAAATTGCATTCAAAGTATACAATCCAGGACTTCCTAGTTTCCTACCCTGTGAAACTTCTAGCTATCTTCAAACTTCAAACTTCAAAGTAGCTCTTGACTTACACGAGGCTGAAGTTAGCTTTAGGACTTAAAAGCAAATAAACTAAACTCCTATTATTATCATCTCAATCAGGGCACAGCATGACCACATAATTATTTGCTTATTGCTATCATCATTGTAGCACATTTCAAGGCTACAGAAAGCAATTGTTGGCACTCCCAAATCACAGCAGGTTGAAAAGCAAGCAAAAATGTCAAAAGCAGTTAATGGTATTTTTTGGTGATATGATGTCCACATTTTTAGTACCTAATACTTGCATATAATTTTTCATGGAGATCCATAAATTAAACAAAATGCGAAGGTACTAGGAGAAAAGAATTAACTCACTTGCACACTTTTTAGACCCTTTATGTGGGCAATGATGATTGTTATATCATCTGTTCGATTTTCATGCTCCAACCACTTCTTGTAGGACTCTCCTGCAATCGATGAGCATGCATCCCGGGGATCTTGATGTCTAGCAACCTGTAATGAAGTAACCATTAGCCATATAACCAGGAAAAAAGCACTCCAATTTTTTTTTTATTTAGCGAAACATACCATATTGACAACTGTTTGGCTTGAAAGGAACTCAAAGATGCCATCACTTGCAACAACAAAGAACTGATGATCAGGTGTGAGTTGAAGAACTGAAACCTCTGGGACAGCCACGACACCAATCTTTTCAGCTGTACCGTCTCCAACGCTCCTTGTAAAAGCAGTCCCAGGATACATCGCATCTTGTACCCACAGCCTAGGAGGATCATTGCCATCAGTCTCTTCATTACCCCATGTCTGAATAGTAGGATCCTTAATCCCCTCAACTTGATCAACACTCAGAACCCTAGCTCCACAAAGCTTCACCCTTTCACATTCATCCTTCCTAAACGGTGTCTGATCACACGACAAATCTTTGGCAACTATTTGATTTCCATCTCTAATTCCAATCACAGCCCTGGAATCACCCACATTCGCAACATAAAGGGTATCTCCAATAACAAGCACGGTGATAGCTGTTGTCCCACTCATTGTATCATCAATCTCACTATTATGTAATTCCTCATTTGTGGTGACAAATGCATTGTTGTAGGCTTTTACAGGATCTTCTACCAATATGGGATCCCTTGAAAGTAGCTCCACTAACCTTTCCCTCACAAAATTCGAGCATTGAGTGCCAAATAGGCCATGCCCATCAAATACACCGAAGAAGTGGACATTGGGATTGCCATTTAATTGTGTATTGATACTAAAGCTATCCTGATTGAACTTATCCGGAGATTCAGGGTAGAAGCCCTTCTGTGTAAGAACAGAGTACTCCACTCTGAAGTTGTGTGACGGTATAGAAACCGAATCCAGCGATCTCTCTGAAAAGACCGGTATCGTGTGGCCCCCTTGAGGCCCTCCTTCATGGCGGTGCTCATCATTTCGGTTCGAACGGACACGTTGAAAACAACAACATCGATCACGGCCAAAACACTTGCTATAAGCACATCCCATGTTCCCAACACAAGCTCAAAAGCAGGCTATTCACAGACACTCACTAGAAACAAACCCTTTTAACTCCTATTGATAACAGAACATCAAACAGACAATTCCCCAACTGTCTAAAGCCATGAAATCAGCCAAATGGGTACCCTATTGAATCAGCATTTTAAACATAATCTCCTTTGTTCAGCAAAGTAAACCCATAATGGAGGTTAAAGAACAGATACCTCGTCAACAGCAAGCAAGCAAGATGAACACGCCTTCTGAGAGTAGAGCTGAGCTAAAGGCACCTCATATTGAAAAAAGATCACAACTTTTCTTGCTAGATATGAAAATTGAAAAGTGATCTTTGTGGGCAATCCAATCAGCACAAGATTAGAATAACTAAATTCCCTTTTCTCCCCCAAACCCACAAAAAGCCCTGAAGAATCAATCAAAACCCTAAAGATCAGATTTTTATTGTCAAAACTTGTAGTAATCAACCTCAAAGAGAACGTGCGGTGGGTATTTGGAAAAGGCGAGGAAGAAGAAGACTAGTTCTTTTTTGGGGAGGTTTTATTGCTTTTGAATAGCTTTTTTTTTCGGCAGGGGTTGAAATAACAGAAATTCCCCAAATTAAATTGAAAACCCTAGAGTAGAAAGGCGGATTGAGCGACAGACAGGGATGGACAAAGATGGGGTCTTTTTGCTCTGAATTGGGCACATTAAAAATGGAATTGAAAAAAACCCGTGAAGAAAGAGGGAATGAAGAGTTGAAAGAGCGAAAGTTCATCATCCGCCATGACACAAACCCATCTAGTACGTGAGTAGTAGCGTGAGTGACAGTGACGTATTGGAGTTTGAGGAATTGAGAAAGAAGGCTGAGGACTCAGAAGGGCAAAACGACGACGTATAGGATAGACAAAGGGAAATTCGATTCCTAAAGGGCAAAAGGACGAGCAGAAGAATAGAAAATTTGGCAAGCCCACAATGAGAAAGAATTTTTTAGATTTCAACCCAAAAAAGGAGTAGGGATTTTCTTAGATATTTGGCCATATCACAGACTTTGCAAGTTGGAATGATGATTAACTAACAGGTTAATTAGGCTTTGTTTTAGTGGGTTTAAGAGCAAACATTAATTTGAAGGCATTACATAACATATATTGTTTTGGATGAAATTTGAAGGCACTAGTGTTTGCACTTGATACCTTTAAAAAGAAGTGTTTGCACTTGGTGTTGAAAAAAAAATATAATGGCGTTAATTGATTACATTCTTATGTGGACAATTATTAGCTTACTAATAGTTAGCTAGTCAAATCTTCATGATTGGTTTGCACTGTCAATGTGACTGGCATCCTAAGCATTATTGTATTGCATGACCAAAAAGAAGCTGAAACTATTATGTTCAAGAGACTATCTTTTTTTGGAGCGATATATTGAAGAAACTATACAATTTCACATAGCATAAAATCTTACATATATATAATCAATGGAATTATTGTTATAGTATGTCAAAATATGATAGTTTAGTTTGTTAATAAGTGTACGAGACATATCTTCTATTACTATATACTAAAGCGGAAGCAAATTCCGCCACCATATCACGCCACATCATCCATATTATTAAATAAATATGTATTACATAAATTCTTTTGTCATCTATTTGAATTGGAAAATTTATCTTTCTTTTATTTTGTTGAAGAAAAATTTATCTTTCCACTTCCTATTTGGATAATTTATCTTCCTAATTGAAAAATATATTTATTGCTATGGGATTCCTTATCACCGTATAGAAATTTCACCATAAGATTTGTTTTTCATTTTTGATATGTGAGTGATGGTATAGAAATTGTAACATTTATTAGAAAATTAGTAGTTTTTCAATGTGAGGAGATTTTGAAAATATATTTATACGGTTGAAGGTAGCCATCACTCAAATTGGAAGGAAAATTGTTTGTAAAATTTATTAGAAATTGTAACATCATTGTATAATTATCATAAAGTATAATTATTTAATTTTTTTTGTCAAATCTCATATTTTCTTTTTTATTTATGGTATTTGTGAGTTTTAGGATAAGATTTTGAGTGTATAGATTTAATTGTGAAGTTTAAGATAGAATTAGCACTTTTTTACAGATAAGATTTATTTTTTAAGGTATCTATGGATTAGAGATAAATCCATCATTCCACTAAAGGATTATGTTTATATTTAAAAAAAAATTATGACCCTATTATTTTATTTTATTAATCTATGGTGATTTGTGATTAATTTTTTGATAAGTCTTTTCATATCTAGAGATTCTATATGATTTCAAAATTATATGTGTGACAGTGTGAGACTAAATGAATAACTGTATCTTTTTAGTGGTCACATCTAAACTATTTATTGTAATTATGTATTTCATTAAATAAAGTAGTAGATACGTAATCGAAAACAATAAAATTAATTGAAAAACATTATTCTCGTGCAAGGCGCGGGTCCTAAGCTAGTTAATGTACTAAAATTAATCATCCAAGTCCTCATTTTAGTTGTCAAACAAGGGGATCAATACTAATAATTAGTTTTGGATTTAGATCAATACAATGGATTAATGGAATGATTAAAGTAAAAAGAAACGAGCTAATCATGGCACAAATACTAATCAATCAATTATATTCCCACCAAATATGGTTCTCAAATCTCTTCTCGATCCTCATATATATACTAACACTAACCACTAGTATCCACAATAACACTGTAAGAAACATGTTTGAGCTTCTTCAATCTTAATAAACTTAGTCCAAATCAGCTGCAACCAAACAAAATCGACACGGAATTTGCAGTTAAGGAGTCGTTGAATGACTGCCCATGAAGCTTGATAAAGGTAAGTATTCGGAATACTGCTCGATAATTTCCTTAAATTTCCCGAAGTGATAAATGATTCTAGCTTTGTGTCGTAAATCTCGAGTTGTTTGTTAGCTTCTTCCTTCATTGTTTGGCAATATTTGGTAAGTTGATGTTCTGCCATTAGTTGTTCTCATTCACCAAGAAGCTTGTTTGTTAGCTTCTTCCTTCAAAGTGAAGTTAAGTTCTCTAACCCTCAAGGCCTCAACCAACAAATTCTAACAAGAATTTATTGAGTTGGGCTTTGGGCGAAATTGAAATTAGCGGTAGGAGATTTGGGTTATTTGATTTAATGGGCCTGTGGACGGCCCATTAAAACAAAACAACTACCAATTTTACCATGGTGCACTTTTCATCAAAAACAATGTATACTTGTATAGGTTGATATGTCGATTTTGATGACAACCTATCAAAATACGTCAAAATTCATCAGGCTAAATTGATATGTTTTGATCTACTAACACTTGCTAGTGGCTAGCTCAATTAGCTATAGATTTGTGCATCCAGTTAAGCATATTTTAAAAGTCTAGACCGTTGACTGGAGCCAGTTAAGCATATTTTAAAAGTCTAGACCGTTGACTGGAGCCGGCTAGACCGATCCGATTATGGTCCGGTCTTAGAGTGAATCGAAAGTTCATAAATGTACATATATTTTATGTTAATATTATATTTTAATTTTCTAAGATTTGATAGGTCCCGTAAATTCAATACTCTTAATTTTGGAGGCGCATTTCGATATCCTAATTCGTTGTTTTTTCCTAGCCTATATGCATTATTTACACATTATTCCATGCCATACACATATATCTTGTGTGTAGAGCATCTCCAAGATTTGTTTTATAATTTTCTTCAAAACGGAGAATTAAGTTTTACGTTCTCTAAATTTTATATTTACTAGTACCAAATTAAAATATGTCAAAGTCAATATTTTTTTATTTCTGTGGGTGCAAATTAAAGAGCATTAAACCACCCAACAATTTATGTTGTGTCAATCAAAGAAACTATAAAATGGTTTGACCAACAAAAAAAAAGAAACTATAAAATGGCTTACAATTAGCTCTTGATCCATAATATCATTGCGGGTTCCACCTTCCACATCTAATCCGAAAACAAAACACACATTTTGCTACACTTAATTTAACCTAAAAAGATGCGACAACAAATTATAATTGGCTGTACAAACCTATAATGAAGCCCTGCCATCGCATTAATTCTAAGCATGCGTTGTCTTTCTTTAACAAAGAAAACATGCATGATCACTTATTAGCTAGCTAGCAAATAACTCCATTTCATTCGAAAGTGTATGGCCAATTATTATTAGCTAGTAGTGTATGAAACATATATCATGTCTTGTATATAGTGCATGCTTGGTACGTACGTACCCGTTTTTCCCTTTTTGCATGCAAACTACAAAGACACTCAACTTATACGTACGTAAAAGTTAATTGACAATCGAATTACAAAAGGGATTTAACATATAATATTTAATAAAAAAACATATAATAAAAGGAGAGAGTAAGACAAAAAGTACAGAACCTAGGAGGAAATTTTAAGCTAAAGCAAAAACCCAAAAAAAAAACAAAAAAAAAAACCCCATTTAATAAAAACCTCAAATATCTGCACTTTTCCCCCTTATTTTAAACTCCTTGATTCGACCCGCATTACCAATTTGGGCCTGTAGGCCCATTACCACCTCCCACGCTAAGCGTGACAATCCTCAGTGGGCTGCATTATCATGATGCACCCCCGTCCATCATCATCATGACATCATACACACCATCATCATCCATCCATCCACACAGATTCCTTTTTTTCCCTCCTTTTTCAGTTAACTGCCTAATAAAAATAAAAAAAATAAAAAACTAAACTAACTGAATCCTACTCTCTCCCGCCCTGAGAAACCCGCAAAGTACACGTATTCACTTCCGGCGAGAAGTAAAGGTCTGAAACACGACGCTGCCGGCGCCGGGGAACTCGTCGGCGGCGCAACTCCGACACCGCATCCCAATCTTCTCCAATCCGGAGGCGACACGCGTCAGCACCTCCCTCCCCACCACGTGGCTCCCGCTGGTGGTGGCAACCGACATGGTCCCAGGCCTAAACACCTGGACCACTCTCTTGAGAACTTCCGCCACGTCATCACGCCCAACCTCCCCAACAAACTCGTAGCTGGCGTAGCTGTAACCGTCCTCGGGGGTGACGTGGATAGTAGAATAACCGTCACCGTCCAAACCGTTCATGGAGTACCCGCACGGGTCGAACCCGAAGTCGCAGATCAGGTAGGTGGGGTTGATCTCGTCGATCCCGGTGAGTGACGTCATCTCTTTCCCGGCGATGTCGCCGGAGCGGGCGTCCCCCGGCCGCCGGAAGAACTTTCCGGCGAGGGCCTTGTCGAGGTCCGTCATGCAGACCTCCAGAGTGTAGGAGAGGGGATTCGGTGCGGTTTGGTCCACGATAAGACGATCGTGGATGTCAGTTTTTTTTATGAGGGGATGGTGCCCTAGTTCAAGGGCAGGGAAGACCCAAGGGCTCAGAGAATCGTGGATGTCAGTTGAGTCAGAGGCGGAGAACACGTGCCAGGAGTGGGAGGCTAGTTTCGACGGCATGATGGAGGCCTTGCGGAAGGGGAGGTAGTTTGGTAGTGTGGACTCGATGTAGAGGATCTCTTCCTCGAAGGAGGAGTGTGGGAAGGGCTGAGAGAGCGGGAAGATGAAGCTTCCTCGGGAGTATTTGAGGGCGGCGAGACGGAGGCGGAGGGAGGCGGCGTGGTGGATTAAAGGGCGGATGGATTGGAGGAGTTGGGTGGTTCCGCAGGTTTTGATGACGACTTTGGTTGGGTAGACGAAGAGGCTGGACTCGGAGAGGACGTAGGAGTCGAAGTGGGGGTTGCCGACGGCGGAGACGACGGTGCATTGGACGGCGTGGAGGATTTTCTCGAGGGTGGGGAAGTCGAGGCGCCGGAGGCCGCTTCCGGTGGGGTCGTCGCCGGAGAAGTGGAGCTCTAGGCGCTTTTCGAAGCCCTCGAAGCCGGAGACCGCCATTTTTTTGGGTTCTTTTGGAGATTGGTTGCAGAGATCTGGGAGTGAGGGATTGGTTGGTGATGGGTTGGTGGGTTGGATTTGTATTTATAGGATGGATTTGGGTGAGAAGGGGAAAGAGAGAGAGATGGGTTGGAGAAGGCATGCGGGTGAGACAACCAAGAGTGTGATGATTGCGAGCATAATGAAGATGGAGGGAGGGATTTGGGGTTTCAGAGAGAGATGAATTTTGAAAGGGGAAGAACAGGGGAGGAGCAAGGATACGGGAATTAAGCCCACGCGCATGACAGAAAGAAAGAAACAGAGGAGGAGTCCTTATTTTGTTTGTTTGTGGGTTTGAATTTGGAGTTTTCGTAGGGATAAAGGGGGAAGAAAGGGGCTTTTGGATTTTGCAATAAAAGGCGGGAATTGTTGATAAAAATATTTTAATTTAATAAGGGGGAAAAAAACGGTAAGAGTTGACCATTGGGCCATATATGAGAGTTGTAAACTATGCTTGACTAGTGTCTTTGGTCACTCAAAACGGTTAAGCCTACGAGGATACTCAGAGATCACCGGTTCGACTCTCATGAATAGTGTCCTCAACAAAAAAAAATAAAAAAATAAATTGCTTGACTAGTGTTGACTACATGAGAATTCCAAGCTAAATTAATGGAATTGGGCCGGGTTTAGAATCATTTTTGTGAAAATGTAAATTCAATAGTTCATATGCAAAAAAATTGTTAGTTATAATTGTCTCTTTTTGTTCATGGATAAGGGATGGACCAGCTCGCGTGATGAAGCAAATTATAATATGAAATGAAGTTTAATTATAGAGCTTCAACTTAATGGTACTCCCTTATAAAGGTTGCTCTTAATATATACTTTATTCTAAGTATCTTAATCTAGTGCAAACATATTCTAAGAGATAATCCCAAGTATTTCTTAATCCGTTTTACGTTCTTTTGCCACCCTTGGTGTACTTGAAAGCTAAAACAATTTCACCCTAGTCATAAAAAAGGTAAAAAAAAGATAATCTCATGTCCTTGTCCATTTCTTCCTTTTAGCCATACAAATAATTACCGAGTCCTTCATATTTATCCAATATAGTGAGTTGGAAGACTTTAGGACATACTAATGGTGTCTGCCCAAGAGTGATACATGAATATTTATGGCATTGTAGGAGTTTGGTATTCCTAATAATTGACATTCTACTCACATCATACATTTATATTCTACAATATATATTACATACATTAGCTAACATTCAAATACCCCTTTTCACCTTTGAGTATTATGTATAAGTATTGAGGCCCTATTATTTCACTAGTTGATTACTTTGAGCTAATACCAATTGATCTAGTGGCCGGTGAGACACTAGATCTTTCTGAAACGATTGTCCCGAAATTTGAGTCAAAACGTAGAGTGATTTTGACCAATCGAATTAAAAACTACTTAAACTCATTCCTAAAGAGACATACAAATAAGTCTAATCATTAATTTAAGAGTTGTAAGACATAGATATCATTTAATTACTAAGTTTAGATTCATTCCAACTGGTTAAAAATCACTTGACTTTTTAATATTTAAGACAAACTCTAAAACGATATGCATTCTGAACAAAGGGAGTATGATTTATTAAATAAAAAAGAACGCATAGATGAAAAACTATTGTTTGCTTGTCTTAAAGCTAGTAATTTTCTTTTATAAGTGCAAGCCTAACCTTGGACCACTCTACTTCCATGCTTGTAGGATTGTGATTACAAATTTAAGAGTGATGAGTTTTTGTTCAATGTTATGGAGGCAACATATTATACCATCCCTAAGTTAGCCAGCATATAGAAGAAAGAACTGTTCTTCCAAGGAGACAGATTGATTTTGTTTTTGTCATTTTACTTCCAAAATTATCCCTTGAACGACTTCACTTTTATAAATAATTATAAGAACCGACATGATTTAACAAATGAAAGAAACACAAATTATTGAACTACATTTAACGAAAAATATAGTTACATCTTAATGATAATTTACTATTCTGTAACTAGTACTACTAATCACTAGCATACAACATGCACCGTACCCATTCCATTTTCATTAATTTTATACAAACTACAATTGTTTCAAAACATTTTTTTTATCGATGTATATGAAATAGTTCGAATTTGTACCTTCTCAAATGAAATCCATAACATTTCAACCAAAAAAAAATGAAATCCATAACATTAATTCTTTGAATAAAGGTGCACTACTAATACTATCAATCAAAGGGAGATATTGAAAATTATAATGGAATTAGGTAGTATGATTTGAAGAATTTTAATTGATGGGCATTTCCAAAGCGTGATATAAAAGTGGGAAAAAATAACTAAGTACTACTATAAAGTAGAGAAACAAAAAGGTGAAAACAAAAAAATAGATTAATCATGCATTGTTTAGGCCTGAGATATAGATTTGATGCGTGGAAAGGGACAAATTGTCTTTATAATAAAAAAGAAGCATGCCTATAGAGATATAATCAAATTTCTCCCTTATAGTATACATAAACTAATACAAAGTAAATATAATAATCTCCCATTTGGGCATAGATTTAATTTAAGAACAATTCAAAAGCTATTTATACATGAATGGAAAAAAGAAACAGGCGTGGTTGCTTGATGTTGCATAGGCTCATGAGAATATCTTTGGATCCTTGGGACAAAAGCCAGTAGCTAATATCCCACTATAAATGATTAAATGGATTCATATGGTGTAAATTTGTGAAATATAGTAAGTTTATGTAGCTAATTAACCAGTTAATTAGTCGAAATATATATTGTTTCGCACTATTGGTTTGATCCTTACAATATCAGTCTTCGTTTCTCCATATACAATATGTGGAAGATTGAATCTCATTTTTGATAGACAAAGTATAAAGGGTTCAACGTAACTTTATCTAGACCAACTGAGTACCTAACCTTAAAGGGTTGGTCTAGTGAAGCAAGACATGATATCGGTTTGACATGTTACAAGTTCGATCCCTCACTAGTCTGCTTAAAGCGAGTCATATGTAAATCCCCTTGTAAGAGCTTTCTAAGCTCCTGAGTCTTTTCAGCATGCCCTTAGAGTGAAGCATCATTTTAGGATGACAAAATAAAAGAACAACTGAGTATCTATTTGTATGACACTATTAGTTAACGTATGTACGACGAGAGAGGCCAGTGTGAATGAGCGACATAAAACTCAGATTCGACCCGATTCGACCAAGCAACACCATGATCATGTATGTAGAGGTAGCTTGACGAAATAAGAAGGGTGTTGTGGGAGAATGAGTACAGTAGAAGAGAAGGGAAAGAAGCTAGGAATGGACAAAAGGGCATGCATGCAATGATGTGAAAATGTGAATACAAAGAAAGATTTATTCATGGGAAGTAAAAAGGAGAGGAATAATTAAGGGGAAGAGAGGATTAATGATTTAGGAATGCTGGTGGCAATTAATGATCAGTGTGAGTTGAGTGTCTGTATTTTTGTGATGGTGTGGGATTGGGTGGCACAACAATTGCCATCACCTTCCATTATGTTCGCACCCTCCTTGCACTTGGCCTTGCACGCGCACCAACCAATTTTCAATTTCACTATTCAATCTTCTTTAGTCTAATTTTTCACCTAAACATTATAACTAATCTCTTGGTAGCTTTTCACTTTGGATGATCCGTCGGTGGTTGTTAAGTTGAAAAACAAAATGGGCCGATATATAGTTTTCGGTTGAAATCTCATTAAGCATGTGTAGTTGACTAGTTGCGTGTACAAAATTGAACTTATCCGCCCATTGAACTTATACATGAGAGTAGTTTTGTTTATTGAAGTCTTGGGGATTGTCGAGTCCGTTTGGACAATCCGTCAAAAGAAGAGTGTTTGATCTCAATATGTTGGTTTGTCAAGCTCATTGGTCTTATATGCCTCATCAAGTAGCCAACCCAATGAAGGCATGGTCGATTCCAATGTGGTGGTTCACCATATTGTAACTGATCATACTTGTTTGCTATCTTCCAATATGGCGGGTTTGTTTGATAATCAATCCTATTGATACCAAAACATCGTGTATTTCACACTTCACTCTTCCTCCTCTCGATCTATTAAATATATGTTCACTCAACTTGTTCGGGAGAATTATGTTATATCTCGACCTCCCAATTCAAAATCTACACATAAAAAATAAACTAGGTTTGGTAATGTCTTTGTTGTATTTTCTTTGGTCTAATGTACGTTTTTGTTGTATGTATATCACAAAAATGTGATCCCTTTAAAATTAGGGCAATGGTGGTGCTAGATGCCGTGCATCTTTACAAGTCTACTAACCTCTCATGTCTTCCAAAACTTAGTCAACTACATGATTGTAAAGACAAGTTTGTAGGATATACCATCATGGAGACAAATCTCTCTTAGAAAGTCTCAAACCAAACCCACAAAAAATCCCTACCTTTATACATCAAAAGTTGTATCCCAAATCCTATAATTAGGCCTAATTGTTTTAAATCTTGTTAAAGTACTTAAAAAAGTAGTAGAAGAAGGGAATTGAACACCTCCTACCAAAGCCTAAAAGCTAGCCAAGTTATGCTCATCCTCCCAACCCAAATCATGGAAGCCCTAAACCCCATGATTGGTCCCACACACAAGTTCCAATATGTCTCCCACATCATCCATGGGAAATGGCCCCACAAAGAACACACACTAATCATTCATTAAAAGAAACAAAATGAGTCTCATCAACCCACAAATTTTGCTTTGTGTCCCCATTTTATTGTCACATAAGGGGTCCATTTCTCAATCTTTGAGAGGCCCATGTTGGCTCTTTGAAGGAGACAATGGTGACCCTACAATTTGTGCTAGAAAGGTTTTGCCATGCCTATTCCTCAACATACAAAATACACCATGAATGAAGTGTGGTTGGGTCTTGCTCTCACAAAGTGCTCCCCTTAGCCGCCAACGATAGGTAGATCTTTGCATGCGCAATTTTACACACATGTGGAGAAGTTTATTTTCACAATTGGCAAGTGCCAATAGATCTACCATGCGCACACTAGCTAGTTTTATAACTTATAATATAGTAAAATATGAGATAAACATATGCAACTTTTGTAGTAGCACTAACACAATGATTTTATCTTATATGAATATGATAAAAATATCGAAACAATTCATATACAAAATTATTTGGAAATTGATTTAAGGTGTGGTTAAGAGTTCTGTTTGATATCGATACTAAATATTTGAGATATCCGGTATGAAAATTAAGAGATAATTAATACTTGAGTGATATCAAGATATCTAAGTATAGATTTGATACGGATAATATCATCAATATATCATTTCTTAGAAAATATCAAGAGAGCATACAAATATTAAATTGATAACAATATCTAATGTATCAAATAATTATATATGAGTATGATATCTATATTAAAATATAGAAAATAATAGATATGATGACGTTATATCCCTATTTAATTGATATCCTGATATGTATATTATACTGACCATATGCCCCATAATCCCATATGCATACATTAGTAAGGGAGAAATTACACAAGTGCTTATAAATGTGCCATGCCCACACTAGCCTTACAAATCAAATTAGAGTAATACATAAAATGCAACATTTGGTATTTGGGTTCTTTTATTTCTAGGTGGGGGCATACACTTTCCTAATGGATGTGTCACAAAAGGTGGGTTTAATTTGAGGTGGGCTAGGTTTTCTTAATCTTGCACTTTCCACTATCTACCATTAAACATGCCAAGAAACAAAAGGAAGTGGATAGATCACTAGTGCACTAAAGTGTTCAACATTTTTAGAACAAACAACTTACATTGGACTTACGTACGTACTCAAAGTTAGCCACTCAACATTTTCAAGTGTTAAATCTTACATGCCTAATACTTGTTGTGAACCGGTCGCTTAATGCTTAAATGGTCTAGATAATAACTTAAGCGGTATAAATGAACGCCTAAGTGAGATTTTTCTAACAGAGGTTCTTAATGATCAAGTTTGTAGGTAAGAAAATAAACTGAAAATTTACAATACTCTCTCCGTTAAGAAATACTTTACGTTTTAGCTTGATTGATTTATTAAAAAATACTTGTCATTTTAGATATTTAACCCATTTTTTCCAATATTATCCTCACTAATTAAAAAACGTCCCGGCTTTTTGCACACTGTTTTTTGACTTTTTGCACCACGTCATTCAAAGACGTCGTCATTTAAAGACGTCCGATTATTATATTAATTAAATTGTGGGAAAACAAAAGTGCGAAAAATTCGTCGCGTCACCGGACGTCGACGGATGGCATCGCCGGTAGAATAGACTCCCACTCAAAAATATATTTTTATTAGAACTTTAACACTTCAATAAGTTTAATTAGCCCAATTGGCAATTTTGAGCTATTAAGATTTTATCCTTGAATCTCAAGTATACACAAGGTAAAGTACTTACCAATTGTGCTAATGAGGTTTTGTGATATTTAATGTCCTACCAAATTTATATACATGAAAAGACTGAAATGTCGTTGATGGGACGCCGTTGGGTGGAGTCCGGCGGCGCCGTGGGGTGGCGTCCGGCGACGCCTTTGGGTGGTGTCAGGAGACGCAACCATTTATAAAATTGTCATTTTTTTCTTATTTTATATTAAAATGTCAATAAGTGCCTTCGCCTTTAATTAACATGGTGCAAAAAGTCAATTTACTTGTGTGCAAAAAGTTATTGTCTTGAAAAATCACCTAAATCTATAATAGAAAATAAAAGATCTTTATAAGATTGAAGGTATGTAAGTCAAATCATTTGACTTCTTAATTTTTAAGACAAACATTAAACGACATGTATTTCTTAACGGATGGAATATAAATAAATTATTTTGGGGTACTAACTACTAAGGGCATGTTTGGATAGGGTAAGTCACCAAAGTTTTTTTTGGTAGAGGTAAGTCACCAAAGTTGTACACGACTTATTATTAAGGTGTTCTTACATTACGAGTGGTCACAATTAATCATCTCGATCAACAGGAGTTGCCCCCACATACCACAAAAGATAAAAATGAAAAAACAGCAACGTATAGCAATTAATTACAATTTACAAAGACATGCATATTGAGTTCCCCTTTTTTTGGCAAAGGATTAATGTATTAAAATTGAAGCCTCCTCCACGCCACATCATTTCTCATGCTCACACTTTGCGTAGCTGTCCAAAAGCATGAAATTGTAGGGGACGTGATATCTTCCTCTTCAATTCCAAACTTACCCAAACTGATCACTCACTGTTATATCAAAAGTCCAATTCTAGAGGAATACTTAAGTATCGTTTGGTAGATCGAACATATATAATTAATGTACGTATAAAAAATAAACTGAATTAGTGAATTATATATATCTGAATGTCTACGTTGTGATCATTATTTGAGCTCTATTAGAAATTTGAGTTCGGTATATATGTTACAAGTACAAATCGCTTTTAGCCAGCCCAAGTAAATATATAGCCATCAAGACGTTTGTAGGGTTGATGAAATGTAGGAAAAATCCCATTAATCCAATCTTAAAACATTTACAACTACATTCATCAAAAAAAAAAAAAAACATTTACAACTACCAATATTCATTTGATTATTTTTTCCATATTGTTTTTCCAAATTAATTAAATCGGATATGGATCAAAGTTTTATTTATCTATTAGAAATTCAGTTTATTCTGTCTTGTCAATATACTTGTCCATACAAGAAAAAACGAGCCTTTTTTTGATTGACGACATTGTCCATTAGAATCGAACCGATGATGTTTAGATACGTACTCTATGCCTCGAAAAAACTAGTCTTAATTAGTTAGTGGATGACATCACCCTATTGTGGGCCCATGTCAATTGCTTGCTTATGTTGTGAATGCGTCACAAGCTATAGTAATACTCCGTATGACATTTTGAACCGGGTTAATAAGTTAGAGTACGTTTGGCAAATCATTGCTGATGCTGATGCTGATCGATTGCTGATACTGATCGATTGCTGATGCTGATATATAATTGCTGATATTTAAAAACTTATATTTTGGATAAGCAAATGGGTGTTTGGTAAGATGGTTTGCTGATTTTATATGTATGAAATATAATTTGACCATTTTACCCTTAAAAAATAAAAAAAAACAAAAAAAACAAAAGAACAAGGGTCTCGTTCAATCCACAACCATTGTCTTCTCCAACACTGTTGACAAAGGGCCGACGAGCAACGACCCCAATTCTGCCTATTGCCGGTCGGATTTCTCCTCTTTGACGTCGGATTGGTGGTCGCAGCAATCTGGTAGACTGAGCAACGAGTCGTCTTCCTCGTCGACAACCGACACCGGACACTCGTCAATGAAATTGACGGGGTCGGGATCTCCGTAGCCAGATCTGGTGGAAGGGGAGGAGGGAGAAGATCGGGCGGGAGAGGGTGGCAGACGCGGTGTCCGAGATGGCGGCGAACTCGTCTTCGGCGGACAGCTCTCGATCCCGGACTCGCTCCCGATGAAGAGAATCTGTGCGCTAGGGCTCACGGCCTTGACCTCGTCGGCAATCTCCAGGACGGGGTAGATGTGTCCGCCGACTCCTCTAGCGGCGAACACGACGACGAACACGATCCAGGCTCCGACGCCGGAGATCGAGCCTTTGTTCGCCGGCTCTTTCGTGGCCTGTTGTCGTTGTACGGACAGACAGCGGAGGAATCGGAGTTTCCTTGTTCTTGTGGTGGAAGGCTGTGGGTGGAGGGAGAAGAACAATGGAAAGGTGACCACCATTGAAATGGAAACGAGAACACAGGGAAGTGAAATGAGTGAAATGGGGGAGATGGAAGAGTAAAGGGTATAATGTGGAAATGGTAAATAAGCATTTGCTTATTTTTTGTGCTTATTTGGATAAGCATGGGGGGAGGTGCTTTTTTTTCGGTTGCTTGTAAGCAAAAAGTGTTTATAAACACTTAAAAAAAAAAATCTCGTTTGGCAAAACTCATTTACTTATTTTGTGCTTATAAGCAAAAATATGCTTATAAGTCTTTAAAAAAAGGGTTGCCAAACGGACTCTTAATCACATTAATTATAGAAGTAAGCAAAGATCAAGCTAGCTAGAAGGGTTAATCTTAATTGTAAGCATGGAGGCTATCATGTTCCCCTTCCTCCAAACCCTTTTGGACTCTTCTTCCTATGAAATATACTGTATACATTAATATTCCTTAGAAATAAAATGCATTATTTAACTATATTCACTGAGTCACTTGTGAATTGAAGTCAGAATCCAATCTTTCTTCCCTGTGACTAAGTGAAGTCAGAAGTGTGAAGAGCAGAGAAAAAAAAAAAGTGTAAGCTTTTAGAAGAGTGAAGAGCACTAGCTAGATTGCACTGACCTAAGTCACTTGCCTTGCAATTCTAAAAGAAATCAAATTAATCTGCACAACAAATGAGTAAAAAGATCAATCTTGAAAAGATTACAAGCTTTTGTAATGTAGAAGGTAAAATTCTTGCATAGTACAAAGAATCTACTTAAAAACTTGGTCTAAACATAGATTTCATGCATCTAATTGCATGCATATTGTATATAATACTCCCTCCGTTTCATAATAAGTGTCGTTTTAGCACTTAGAGTTTGTTTCATAATATGTGTCGTTTTAGGTTTTCAAAGTGATTTAATAGGGGTGAATGATGATAATTTTTATTGGAATGTGTATTTGTTGACTAAAATTGTTCATGCATTGGCCAAAAAATGTAATGAGTGGTAAGATTAAGAAAAAGTTGTAAGTTTTAAAGTGAATGATTGTTTTTCTTAAAAACTGTGTTAAGAGCTAAAACGACACTTATTGTGAAACGGAGGGAGTATATGCTAGCGAGTTGTATTCTCTGTGCGTATGCGATACTAATCATTGTTGATGCATGTGTCATGTATTCATGCTGGTTTGTTTTCTTCCCTAAGAGTAGTGTATGTTTGTGCATTATTCATACATTGATACATGTACGTACATACATGTATACCCAATTAAAGACAAAAGACACCATAGAATTAATCATTTTTAGATTAAGGACTAGCTTAAATGCTTTATTGATCTTGAGAATCAAATGGGTCCTAGAATGTGTTTGGCAAACAACAATAACATTGACCTAGTGAATTCCATCTCCACAGGATTTGGAGGTCTGGATGAGGGCACTCTAGACATAGATAGAATGCGTCCGGATATGTTTGACAAACCTTTTTTTAGAATATAAAAGTTAAGAATTTCATGTATAAGACAAATATATCGACAAAGCAAAACCACCTACACGAGAACAAAACAATACCAACAAGTATAAGAACCGAACGAGCCAAGGATAAGACTGAATCAAGTGTTGTGCAAACTTAACCTTATTGCGCCTCCTTATCAAAGCACTTCATTGTTAAACCTTATTCTGATTTGCACATAAGAAAGTAACCTACAAGCAATAAACATCAAAGCATATATATATATAAGCTAACATTAATTTCCATGGTTAATTTGTTTACTTTTCAACTAAAATATAATCCATATGCATACACAAATTGAACATGTATATATAATGATGCCAACGAATGCAATAAGTAGCCTACAACTTGAAGGATAAGTACGTACACTATAGACATACCGATTCAAAGGATTAATCATACAACATCAGTAACAAAATAATGAATTCTTACACCAAACCCCAGCAACATGATTAGGGTATCTTCCTTGTTGACACATTCCCAAGAATCCACATTTTAGAAAAAAAACTTAATTACTAGGTTTGATACTTTGATTAGTGTAAATTCGTGGTGGGTATAATCATAATACAATGGGTTTAAAAACATAATCAAAATATGATTTCAATACTAATTAAGTTGGATGATTCATATATATCCTTCTTGGACAGACAACTCTAAATCTGACTTGCCAGTTAAGGCACGGCAGAAGTTTACTCAAGAAGGGCCTTTTGGGAATTTACTTTTTTTTCTTGGGGTTTTGCATTCGTGGTCCTTGGGGTTTCTATGATTAGGTCCATTAAGTTAATTAGGCATGATTTTACTGCAGTAGTTAGATTAGGTCTTCATGATTTTGTGATTTAGTTCACTGTTACTCCATTAATTATAACTATGGTAGTTGTTAGAAGTACGTCTTTGGAAGCTTTAGCTCACTTTGTATAACTTTGATTATTTATCAAGTTAGGAATCTTAACTCCTAGTGCACCACGAATGATTCAAATTATAGAAAACCCGGCTTCTTATAAACAAAAACTCAAAATAAAAACATGAACACAAAACATCCTGTATGACTCGTCCCCTACTTGCTGAATGGCGACAGTTATTTGGTTTAGTTGAATAAGACGTTACGTTTTCTCGAGTGTTTATCTAATAATTTGAGTTCGAATCTCCTCAACGGTGTGCATAGAAACACTTCATTAAGACTAGAGCGGTTTTGATCGATCAAACTCGGTGTGGAACCTCGAAATTCTACCTGAAATTATATGTGATACATTAACCGATTGGGAAGGTTGATTTGCAACAGTACCCCATTGGATAAGGGTATGGTTAAGGTTGACACTTTTACATGGGAGTTTTTTGCAATTTGTGCTATTTAAATGGGTTATTTTTGGAAATATCACCTGACATAGGATTCTCCCGGGCCTTTGATCGAGGCCGAGTCAATGAGTTGTTGTAAGGCTTGTAAATTATGGACACACATAAATGGGCCTTTTAGCCCACTACACATCCAGCAACTTCGAACGTAGTAACCAAAGAAGAACGCTTCAGTGACAATTGTGGGGTTTGGACCGTTTGGTCGACTTGGTGCACAACTAATGAATTGTATGGTTTTTCTAACCACAAATAAAAAAAAAGAATTGTATGGTTTTTCCCACCACAAACAAAAAAAAAAAGAATTGTATGGTTTCCATTTCAATATTGCGAAAATTACAGAAAATATCCCATCTGTACGGATAATTGTGGAAAATAATCCCACCTCTTAAAATTACGGTAAGTCACCTTAACTAGTTAACTATAAGGTGAACTGCGATCACTAACCCCCTCAATTATGAACCATCACGTATTCATTTTTTTTTGCCAAAGAAGAGGCGATATTCTCCGGCTCTTCAAGAAAGCGTTTTATTAATAAAGAAAGAAAAATGCTACATAGTCATCCTCCTCAATCTCTTCCTCCTCCTCCATCTCTTCCTTCTCATGGCAAGCAAGCTCCTGCATATGAGGAGAGGAACAAGCTGCTGAAGATGGAGAGGGGGAAAGACAAGTGTGAAAAGTGGAACAATGCTTTCCGTAAGTGCTAATCGATCTCGATTTAGATTTTTGATGTGATTTTGGATTTTGTAAACCTAACTATTGGTGTTCTTCTCTCCCTCTGTGCAGGTGGATTGGTTATAGACTTTTGATTTCTTCGAAGGATGTCTTACAACACTAAAACTATCATCATATTCTTCTTTTACCCTTTTACCCTTGATATCGTCCAACTCGATTCCCGAACGGAAGGACCTACATCATCAAACTCTTCCTTTGGGAGTGTACCTCCAAATAATATCTCCAAGGTTGTTTCCACTGTTTGATGACCATTATATTAATGGACATTCATCTTCAATTTTCATTTCAGGATAGATGCTAGATATTAATTCCCCGATCAAAACAAACATTTTAATATTCAATGTTTATAAAACTAGGTGAAATGTTATGGGTTCAATATTCTTTTCTATGTGTCTCCTATAAAGTAGGTGATTGCATTTTAGCTGCATATTGATCAGTAGAAGATCTATACAATTCAAAAGAGTCATCTGAATTTGATGCAGTCTGCAAGGATAAAATCGAATTAGGAACGGAAATCGCTCGAAAAATCCGATTCCAGTTAGCTTAGGGTCAGTGAGACAAGAGTAGAGGTCACCAACCGATGAAGCTAGCTGAGGTGTGAGTAATAAAAGAGAGCTTTTGCTGAGATTGAGGGAATGCTATTCATTGATAAGACGGCCAGATTACAACTCTTGCTATTTATACTAGCAATTAGGTTACTGAAAGGGAAAGACTAAGAACCGGGTTTAATTCACACGCAGGTGAGAACCGGGTTTGACACAGACGCATTTAAATAAACCTGGAAATAAAACACAAAGGCTAATGAAAGCTAGAAGGAGCTGAGATCCTGCATCAGTACTCCCCCGCCAAGACATCCTTGTCCTCAAGGATGGAACTCTGGGAATCTCTTCTCTATCACATCAGCAAATTCCCAAGTGGCATCTTCAGCTGGACAATTCTTCCATTTGATCAATAGGTTTGTGCTGGCTGCATTACCCCTTTTCACCATTTTCCTGTCAAGGATTGTCTCAGGTTCAACGGTTAGGCCAACATCAGTAACAGATTGTGGCAGGGCAGTTGGTGTTGCAGCTGTGGGGTTTGGACAGAGCTTGAGCTGGCTGACATGGAACGTGTCATGAATGGCTGCTGATGTTGGAAGCTGCAGTTTGTATGCAACGGATCCCACCTTGTCAATGACTTTGTATGGTCCATAAAATTTGGGAGATAACTTGTGTGGACCATGACCTTTAAGAGTTGATTGGCGGTAGGGTTGAAGCTTTAGGTACACCTAATCGCCAATCTTAAAGGATCTATCTGACCTGTGCTTGTCGGCCAGTTGCTTCATCCTGTGTTGCGCCCTCAGTTAGTGGTATTTCAGCAGCCTGATCAAGTCCTCTCGCTTCTGCATTCGTCTATCCACCGAATTCAGTTTTGATTCCCCTGGGAGATAAGGAAGATATATGGGTGGAGGTTGACCGAAAAGGATCTCATATGGGGTAGTGTTGATGGCTGTGTGGTGAGTGGTGTTATACCACCATTGTGCTAGTGGCAGCCAGGAGCACCAAGTAGCAGGCACCTCAGAACACATGCAACGAAGATACCTCTCAAGTGTTTGATTTGTAACTTCGGTTTGGCCGTCACTTTGAGGGTGATATGCAGTGGAGAAATTCAGCTGTACGCCCTGAAGTCTGAAGAATTCTTTCCAAACCTCACTCATGAAGACCGGGTCTCTGTCGCTTACAATGGATTTGGGGAAGCCGTGTATTTTGAAAATGTGATCAAGGTAAACTTGAGCCACATCTAAGGCAGAGAAAGGGTGTTTGAGTGGTAGGAAGTGGGCATATTTGCTCAGCCTGTCGACCACAACTAGGATAGTCGAGTGCTTCTTAGACGACAGTGGGAGACCCTCGATGAAATCAAGGCTGATGTCTTCCCATATGGACTCAGGAATGGGCAGGGGTTGAAGGAGTCTTGGTGATGCAGCGTTGTCAGGTTTGCATTGTTGGCAAGTGATACAGTTTCTGATATAATGCCTGACATCTCGTTGTAACCCCTTCCAAAAGAACAAGGATTTGACTCTCTGTGAAGTGGAATCCTGACCAGAGTGCCCTCCCATTGGTGAGTCATGGAGCCATTGCAAAATCTTGGTTTTTAGGATGGGATTATCCCCGACTACCAGCTTGCCATTTCTGCGAAGTTCCTGATTAGAAAAAGAGAACTTGGGGTGTTTAGTTAGGTCGGCTTGGATGTCCCTTATGATCTGCTGCAGTGACGAATCACTCTTCCATTCAGACTGCAAGAGGTTGTAAAGTTCATCGTTTTGCAGAGAGAGAACCATGTGTAAGAGCTGGGAATGTGATACTCTGGAAAGGGCATCAGCAACATGATTTTCTTTGCCCTTTTTGTACTGTATTTCATAATCAAAGCCCATGAGTTTTGCTATCCACATATGCTGAAATGGTGTGGTCACGGCTTGATCCAGAAGAAACTTTAGGCTTTTCTGATCAGTTTTGAGGATAAAGTGCCTTTGTGTGAGATAAGCACTCCATGTCTGCACAACATAAACCACGGCCAAGAGCTCTCTCTCATACACTGATAATAGCTGATGTCTAGGGCTTAGTGCTTTACTGATGAATAAAATAGGGTGGTGATCTTGCATCAACACAACTCCTATACCAGTCCCTGAAGCGTCAGTTTCAACAGTGAATGTTTTTGAGAAATCGGGCATTGCTAGGACAGGCGTGGAAGACAGAGTTGTTTTGAGTTTGTTGAATGCTGCTGTTGCGTCATCAGACCAAGAGAAAGAATCCTTTTTGAGGAGATTGGTGAGAGGACGAGATAATAAGTTGTAGCCTCGAACAAACCTGCGATAGTAATTAGCCAACCCTAAAAACCTCGGAGCTGTTTGATGGTTTGTGGGAGTGGCCAATTTAAGATCGCTTGTACCTTTGATGGGTCTGTGCTAACACCTTCAGCTGAGATTACATGTCCCAGGTACTCGATTTTGGTTGCCCCAAAGGTGCACTTGGAAGGTTTCAGGAAAAGCTGATGTTGTTGGAGCAGAGTGAAGATGATTTGTAGGTGTTGAATGTGGGCAAACCAGTCTTTACTGAATACGAGTATGTCGTCAAAAAAGACGAGCACAAACTTGCGGAGATGATCTCTGAAAATCTCATTCATAAGACTCTGAAATGTGCACGGTGCATTGGTTAAGCCGAATGGCATGACCAAGTACTCGTAATGTCCGGAATGGGTTTTAAAAGCTGTTTTGTAGACGTCATGTGGATCCATTCGTATCTGATGGAAACCAGAACGAAGGTCGAGCTTAGAGAACAGTGAAGTGCCCCCTAGTTCATCAAGAAGATCATCGAGTAGGGGAATAGGAAATTTGTCCTTCACTGTCTGAGAGTTGAGTGCTCTGTAATCGACACATAGGCGCCATGAGCCGTATTTTTTCTTGACAAGGACAACCGGCGATGCATAAGGGCTGGAGCTGTGCCTTATCAAACCTGAAGTGAGCATGTCAGAGATCAGTTTCTTGATTGCATCTTTCTGGAGGGCTGGGTATCGGTATGGGCGTTTGCTGATGGGGTTTGAGCCGTGCTCAAGGGTGATTTGGTGGTCAAAGCCAGGACGAAAAGGAGGGAGGCTTGTGGGTTCTTGAAAGAGTGCAGCAAAGTCAGCCAGTAGCTGCTGCAATTCTGGTGGCTTCTCTGAAATCTGATCTGTTGCTGAAATATGGAGCAGCGACGGATTGAATACTGCTGTGTGATGCTCTAGCATTTATGATTGCCAGTTGTGCACCGCCAGCCATGATTTTGTTCAGAGATGATGGTGCTACAACCTTGCTATCGTAGTTCACAAGGCCTCGTATAACATGTCTGTAACCCTTGACATTAAATTCCATCATTAAGTTGGAGAAGTCCCATGTAATTGGACCTAGTGTTGACAACCATTGAACACCCAAGACTAGGTCGCAACAACCTAACGGGAGAGCCACTACATTAGCTTCAAATACTGATTTTTGGATTCGCCATTTGAAACCATTGCAAGCATAGTTTGATGCGAGCTTGTTGCCATTAGCTACTGACACGGACAGAGGTTTGATGACGTCCATCTTGCACCCAAGAGACTTAGCAACATCGGTGTCAATGAAATTATGTGTGCTCCCGGAGTCGATGAGTATGTGTAGTGGTCTACCCTCATAATAGCCGGTGACTCTCATTGTATTGAACATGGACACCCCTGCCAAAGCATGGATTGAAATCTGAAAAGCTGTCCCGTCGTGTTCCTCTTCTTCATTCTCAGGTTGCTCAATTTCATCATCACTTGAGCAATCTCCCTCCATGAAGTGTACTGATGGGCGTCTATGCGTTAGGTGGTGCCCGGGTGAGTACTTTTCATCACAAAACATGCATAAGCCTTTTCCAAGAGTACGTACGCTCGGCTTCGTATGGCCTTAAGGCATGGACCGACTTTAGTTCTAATCATGATGGATATAAAGATTTAGTGAGTGGTCATGTTTACGAAGAAACCATGCTTTTGATGGGTCATCCCAAAGCCCGATCTTATATCGAGAACGAGATAGTTGGTATCCCTTACAAAGAGATCTAAGATATACAAATTCATGTGCTTCATTTTTACTTAGATTTTAGTTTTAGTATTCAGTATTGTTTGGATAGAACGCTCTCTCTTTTTTGAGCAAAGAACGCTCTCTCTTGGGAACTATGGATGCATTTCATTTAGTTTCTCCTTCTACGAATTGATGTTTGAATCATACATTAAAAGGTAGCCTATGAAAGATATGTCACTTCCTTACAATTGAAGGGTTAACAAAGAATGAACTAATGCAATCCTACCAAAAAAAACAACAACAAAGAACTAATGCAATGTAATAATGAAGCTAGTAAATGTAATATTGACGCTAGTAAACATCAAAGAAGACTTTCTCCTCCTTCGTGTAAGACGAGGGACGATGACAAAGTCTGGTTGAACCGCCTTGATCGTCCTAACAACATGCATTCATTGAACTCTTCTCGCTCCATTGACGTGAACGACCCAATGCATAGGTCCAATCATGGAACGGCCACAACCTAGTTGAAATCCTAATTAACTATGGATTTTAAGGCTGATGGGGCGACAACCAAGGCATATCTATCGATACCCTAACTATGTATAAAGTCGTCAAAATTGTATCTTTTCTATCATTTGTATGAGAAATTTGTTTGTAGATATTTCTCTGACTTTGTCCTCCAACAAATTGCCTAATCTCAAACCCTACCTCTAACACGTTGACTTTGTCCTCTGTATGACAAATCATGTGCACGGTGTGCATCTTCTTGCCCCCTCTTCAACTCTTGCCGTTGTTCGTTGTTGTCATTGCCGTCGTCGTCGCCGCCGATCGACGATCTTCAATCGGCGTCGACGACGACGGCGATGCCAGCAACGCCGGCACATGTTTAACCCTATATAACTTCGAACGATTGAGCGCTCAAACTAATTAATGCAGTTTATGACGACCTAATTTATGATGATCGCTCTTGTATTTATAATAGGCAATTAAGTTGGGTAACGCAATCTAGCTTTTTGATGGTTTACGCTTCAAGTAATCTCCATACAAGGAACTATATATATATATATCTTTATTATTCTTGCAAGTCAAGTTTATATTTTGATATTTGATAGTTGATCAAATTGCAAGTCAAGTTTATACTTTGACGAAAAATAATTATATTATTATTTGGGCCTCAAATTAATTATTATGATATTTTAATAAAAATTAAAAAACATTATTTTTAAATTTTTATTATAAATATTTTAAAAGGTAAGTACCTTATACTTTCCCTAAAATAAGAGTTAATCTTTCTATTTATGCAATGAAAGTATGTAACATCAACATTTTTTCCAATTTTACGCCTATACACGATCGAGTTTGTAAAGGCCTTTGTAATTTCTTTCCCTTCAAAATAAATATAATACTCCTATATTTTTGAAGAAAAAAATCACAATCACAATCATATCATAATCATGATCATAATCATCATATCATCATAACTATAAATATATATACTAAAAAGAAGGTTAAGAATAATATTTAATACGACATGTTGTTGATACCAGGAACCGTCACCGCGGTAGAGACCACCCTACCAAAACAAAATATTACTAAGTATAAACTTCTCGAAGTGGCGTCAAGCCCTAAGCTCTACCACCATCGCGATCGGCATGCGCCCCGGTCCAGAACAGCGATCCCCTACCAAGGCGGAGTCCTTCGAAGGACAAACAACCTGATTGGCCATGTACGCATCGCGCTAAAAGCATTGTGAACGCGAGGAGAGGAGGCCGTCCCATCCATGCAAGTGGGTGGGCGGCAACGTCCCATCGGATGAGCGGTGGGCGGCAATGTCCCATCCTGGCTTTTGATTGGCCCGCTCCGCGGCTGCCGCCCCAGAAGCCAACCATACAGCGACACGTACCTGGGCGGCACCCATCCCACATCGACACTCGATCGTTCTCGGCCCAGACTTCGGCTATAAATAGCGAGCTCTGTGCACCAGAACAGAGATCGAAAGCCTCACGAGTCACATACACTAGATCTCGAGCTAAGATCATTGTTGTAACCCGATACACCTAAACGCGATAGAGAATCTCTGTCTTGTAATCCCACAGCTAAATACAAAATATCCTTCACACTACTCTCATCGCGTTAAACACCACTAGCGGCCACATACTTTCCATCTCTTCGTCTGTTGACTCGGTTGAGTTCTAATTTAGCACTCTCATCGCGTTCACTACAAATCGGTGTTTTCGGACATCAACATTGGCGCCGTCTGTGGGGAACGAACCCACGACCACATGGTTAAACATTTGGTCATTCTTCCCGACAACGCGGGCTGATGCAGGATTTGGCGTTGAGGGAGGTCACCTTCCCCGACACGGACGAGAGCCCCGACGAGTGGAGGGTCTTTGTCGACGGCTCGCACTGCGACCTGGGGTCGGGTGCGGGGGTGGTCCTTGAGGGACCCTCCTACGCGTCCGAGCATGCCCTCAACTTCGGCTTTGAGGCAACCAACAACGAGGCCGAGTATGAGGCGGAACTGGTCGGGGACAATCGGGCAAAGCAGGTCGTTGCCCGAGGGGTCGTGGATGATAAACCACTTCTCTTTCCATCGCGGGCCGACGTTGGAAGAAGTGATCAGCAGGTTGCAGTGCGTGAGGCTAAAATTCACGAGGCCCTTCTTATCCGACTTCACCGTCATGATCTGTAGCATATGCGCCACTGAGGGAGGATGATTTAGCTCAAGGCACCGCATATGATAGGCCGCGATAACGCTCCAGCAGTTGGGCGCCATGGAGGCCGGGGCCAGTTCATGGTGAAACAAAAAATCCGAGACATAGCGCGGTAGCGGGGCCCGAAAACCCGCGACAAGGCTCGCCGCATACATAACAACACCCGCGTCGTAAACAGCGAGGCTGTTTCCCCCGTCGTGCGGCAGTAAGAGCTACACCCCGGCCGGCCAGGGGTATTCCGACGCGATGACATCTAGCTCCTCGTGAGTAAGGATGGTGGCACTACCCTTCGCCAGCGTCGTTGGGTTTTCATACTCGATCAGGCGTCCGGGCCTAGTCTGACGGAAGCGAGGTACTTCCGCCTTGACACTTGTAATATATCGCGAGGGGAAGCTCCTCGCGTTCCCTGAGGTGGACGCCTCGTCGCCGAGGACCTCGTCATGAGGGTCGAAGGGCCGGCAGCGGGCCATTGAACGCAAGGACGACTCGCTCTTTGTGCGGGCAGCAGAGACGGTGGTCGGGTCGCTCTGGCTTAAACCGGCAGGCTCGCGAAAGTTGTTCTGGGAGTCGCTCGCGGACATCTCCAAGTGCTCCAACGAGGGGTCTGGCGCGTAGAACTCGTCCAAATTCACTATACGATCACCGCGATCCACGCCTGAAGGGCAGGTATCGCTGGAAAACCCCAAATCTAGGGCACGGAAGCAAAGAGGCTCCTGGAGGAAGAAAAAAAAAAGATGGATAATATGTATGGGAAAGAGAAGACAAGCAAAAGAGAAACATATAGCGCGATAGATACACAATAACCATGATGATTCATAGGCAACCAAGTGTCGAAAGCAAAAGGAAAGGTGGTAAGCGCGGTATCCCCACCCCGGGCAGGTGTCGTTTCGCAATACGGCAAGAAGTCTTATCGAAACAGAAGGCCTCGGGACGCGCGGGATGTGTGTCAGAGGAACATTCCGCCCTCCTGAACACGCATCTCCAGGAATGTTTTCTTCTCCCGCTGATGGGACACTGACAGGACCGGACGTCGCGCTAAACGCGTCTTCTCCGACCTTCCACGGCGCTTCGCCTTCCCACGGCGTTTCGCCTCCCCAAGGGGGTTTCGCCACCCCATTCCACCGCCCAGTTCTCCCAAAAAACAAGCACCCCCGACCAGATCCAGGCCGGGGTTAGGGCGGCGGCGTGGCGACGCCCTCCTCCACCCGAAGATCTGGAAAAGCCCTAAACCCACCCCTCGGCGGGGCGTGCTCTCGGCAGTGGCTACCCCTAACGCCGCCGGTTTTCAGCGGCGGCGCCGCCACTGAAATTAGGGTGTTCCCCCCCAGAAAACCCCCAGATTACCCCCGGAACAACCCCGGCAAAGCCCCGAAGGCCCCGAAAACCCCGAAAACCCAAAAAACGAGAAAAGGGGAGGGAGAGAGAGAAGAAGGGCGTACCTCGTAGTCGGAAGGAGGCGGAGGCAAACTTGTGACGAGCGTCGTCGCTGGCGTAAGAGCGGTTTCCGGTCGGCGAGAGCAGTGGGCGAGTTCGAGGGCGAAAGAGTTTTCTGGATTGAGAACTGCGGAATGAGGGAGACGAAGGGAGGAACCGCTCCTTTTGTTCAAAATCTCGGCGGGCCGTTGACGAAATGGGCTTCGTCTTGCATCGGCCCGTAAAAGTGGCGGCTCAACGACTTCCCTTGCCACTTCTCTCGTCCCGACGCCCTCGTTTGCTCGTCCGTCTTCAAAGCGATAGCGCGTTCCCCACACCGCGTTTCCGGTTCGAGGTACTTTCTTTGGACCCGTCCTCAAAAAGGCGTTGAGTCCCGGTCCATGGGGTTGTGTTGATACCAGGAACCGTCACCGCGGTAGAGACCACCCTACCAAAACAAAATATTACTAAGTATAAACTTCTGAAGTGGCGTCAAGCCCTAAGCTCTACCACCATCGCGATCGGCATGCGCCCCGGTCCAAAACAGCGATCCCCTACCAAGGCGGAGTCCTTCGAAGGACAAACAACCTGATTGGCCATGTACGCATCGCGCTAAAAGCATTGTGAACGCGAGGAGAGGAGGCCGTCCCATCCATGCAAGTGGGTGGGCGGCAACGTCCCATCGGATGAGCGGTGGGCGGCAATGTCCCATCCTGGCTTTTGATTGGCCCGCTCCGCGGCTACCGCCCCAGAAGCCAACCATACAGCGACACGTACCTGGGCGGCACCCATCCCACATCGACATCTCGATCGTTCTCGGCCCAGACTTCGGCTATAAATAGCGAGCTCTGTGCACCAGAACAGAGATCGAAAGCCTCACGAGTCACATACACTAGATCTCGAGCTAAGATCATTGTTGTAACCCGATACACCTAAACGCGATAGAGAATCTCTTTCTTGTAATCCCACAGCTAAATACAAAATATCCTTCACACTACTCTCATCGCGTTAAACACCACTAGCGGCCACATACTTTCCATCTCTTCGTCTGTTGACTCGGTTGAGTTCTAATTTAGCACTCTCATCGCGTTCACTACAAATCGGTGTTTTCGGACATCAACACACGTGTTACCTTCTCATTGGACGGTATCACTCTTCTTTATTAAAACAATTTATTTGTTTAATTGGTTGAAATATATATTATTGAAATTGTGTTTATAAATTTCCTTAAAGATATAGTTAATTAATCTTACTAAATACTAAATTCGATATTAAAATAATAATATAGAAAAATATATGTCAACTCCAAGTCTCCTACTAAGTATATAATTAAAATTATAATCCATAAACATTAAAATAAATTCTGCAAATCTTAGGAGTATTCAATCCTTATACAAAAATTATAATCCCACAAATCTTTCTTCAATAAAATAATATATCATAGCGAAAATACAGTATTATTAAAATAAATCCTATAAAAAACAAATTAAATAAAATAATACAAACTTTTATACCAAACTATTATTTTGAATAACTTTATATAAAATTAAAACTAAATTCTTGGTTGAATCAAATTCGTGACTTAAGAACACGGTACTAATAATAGTTGTATCCTTGAATTTGACCAAAAAAAACTAATACTAGTCGTATACTTTTAATGGTATACGCTTTAATTAATTTCCATACAGGGAAATACTAGATCTTTATTATTCTAGCATGTCAAGCTTTCCTTACAAGTCCACCTTATGATGATGTGGCATCTATAAGCTTTCCTATTGGCTCTTGACTGTTTGCGTAACGGCCACGCTCAGCTAAAATAGGAGAAACCGACTCTGTTGCCCAAAGTAGGAGAAACCGACTCTGCAGTCTGCACTATATATACAAGAGAGTAAACACAAGAAAACGCATTATCTTCCGGACTCAGAAGTTTGCCGAGTAGAAAGAATTCTTCACCGGCGGCGACATATCTTCTCGGCCTCGTCAAAGCCGTTTAAACTTCGGGTAAGTATCTCTAGGTTTTCCTCTCGTTCTTCCTGTTTGCAATTATTACAGATTTAGGAGATTCAAATTTGATCGTTTTGAAATTGTCGTTCGCAATTGAATGCTTTGTTACTGGTTTTATGTCAATCGAGGAGTTCGTTGTTCTAATTTCTCAATCAATAATCCAAGTTTCAGATCAATGGCGGAATATTGACGAAGGGAAGTAGATTTTCTGTTTGTGATCTCTAATAGATAAAAGTTGCTAAGTTAGGCCTATTTTATGTTGGTACACCGAGTTTTATAAGGGTGATTGTTGCCACAATAATATACCTTAATTATTTGGTTTTGCTGAGATTGAAATAAGTCTATGCTGTGTTTGTTCCAGGTATATCTGTAGTTGCTAATCTCTGTTCAATGTTTCATGAGTTAAATTCAGTTCAGTTCCTCTTTTATTTCAATGGAGTATAATTAGAAGCTTTTAGAAAAAATCAGCATTGAACCTGTTTATCTTGTTGGTCATTAGCATTGAAGGAAAATAACCAGCCACTTATTCAAACAACTGATTGCATAATGGTGATGGTCTAATTAGTTAGCAAATTAAGACAATCGTATAGAACCTTGACAAATCCCGGAATCATAAGCCCTAGTCCGAGTGGCAATTTGGATATATACAATCTTGACATTGAGGCTTTTTCTTTTGATTTTTTACTTGCGGATCCTAATATGTTGAATCAATTCTGTGAATGCAGCAGGGGGAATGGAAGGTGCATTGCCAATGTTGAGACCGCCAAGTGATATCAGAAACATTGTGGATAAAACAGCCTACTTTGTGGCGCAGAATGGGGCTGAGTTTGAGAACAAGATTAAGGAGAGCAATGCATGGAATGTGAAGTTCAACTTTCTGAATGCATCTAATCCATACCATGCCTATTATCAACATCGTCTGTCCGGGTTTCGTGCGCAAAACGATGCACCAGCCCAGCAGCCTCCCGAAGCCCCCCTCTGATCGTAAGGTGCTCGAACCGCCGGAGGGATTCACGGGAGAAGAGTTGCATATTGTCAAACTCACTGCTCAGTTTGTTATCATCATGTTTTAGCAGCCAATTTTTATTTTGTATCCTAGTAACTTTGAAAGCTTCTTTAGTAAGATCGACGACAAAGATATACGGATTTGTATATTACTATTCTGGTTTTTTAAGTTTTGAAGTTGTTTGAATCTGAAGATATAGCATTCTTCTGTTGGAAGTTAAGCGCCAAAAAGTAAGTTCAATATCTGCTTTCATTGATGAAGATTTGTTGGTAGAGATCTTCAAGAGATTACCCGCCAAAAACCCCTATACATGCCGATTTCCTTGCATTAGCAAGGGATGGAAATCCCTCGTCTTGTCGTCTTTCTTCTATTAACCTTCATCACCACTCCTCAACTAATTCCTCTGCGACACCACAAAATCACAAACCCTTTCTCTTCGTGGAGAATGGGCGATTCTTGGGTCCCGATCCCTTCTTTGTTCATCCTATTTATGGGACTCTCGAGCTCGCAGAAAGCTTTCCCTTTCGGTATCGGGATGATTGTAGGAGACCTTTAGACATATTTCTACTTTGTTGGCGTGGCTCATGGTGTAGTCTGTTTTTCTCGTTCGTAGGTGAAGGCATGGGTCTTTGGAACCCTGCAATTCACAAGTACGTAGCCGTCCCTCCCCTTCCTTCCCTTCCTTGCTTCAAACTGGGATGCAACGCCATATGCTTTGGCTACAACTGCTCTAAGAAATGATTTCAAGGTTGTTAGAATTTGGATCCCTTGCGACGACGGCCTTGACTATAGCAACCTCAGTTCAGTGTACTTGTCTCAAGAAGGCCACTGGCAGATGGCGACATTTGATATCAACATCAAGTGTGAGCTCAATATCGTAGACACGAGGGGTAGCTCGTGAATGGGCTATTTATTGGCTCCTACGAGCAGGCATTGGTGGTGTACATATCATGCTGAGGTTTGATTGCGAGCTAGAGGAGTTCACGACAACAGAGCTTCCGCGCGAAATCTCCGCTAAAATAACTACCTCCGTCTCGCATTGGAAACAGGGGCCGGAGATTGTGGTGTGTGGTGGCATGGTGTTGAACTTGGGCGATCGATCGTGGTGAGCATTGTGTTGATTTGTGTGTGATATGGAGCATGGAGCAAACACAACGTGGAACAGGCTTAATGAGTTTGCATACTAGAAGAATATAAAGATAGATACAAGATAGATATCTTCGGATAAAAAAAAAAAATAGATATCTTCCTTTTTAGCAGCCAATTTTATATCCTAGTAAGATTCCTTCATAAGATCAACGACAAAGATATAGTATTCCGGTTTCTTTAAGTTTTGAAACTAGTTAGAATCTCTAGATATATAGCATTCTTCTGTCTTCCCAAACCCCTCAGATTAACCACAAAGCCCTCAAGAGGCGATCAATTATGCATCCGTCGGAAGGTAAGCGTGAACAAGTAACTTGGATTTCAACTTTCATGCATGAAGATTTGTTGGTAGAGATCTTCAAGAGATTACCCGCCAAAACCCTATGCCGATTTCGTTGCATTAGCAAGGGATGGAATTCCCTCATCTCGCCGTCTTTCTTCATCAACCTTCATCATCACTCGACTAATTCCTCCGCGACACTGCGAAATGGCAAGCTCTTTCTCGTCGTGGAGAACGTGCGATTCCTCGGTCCTAGTTCCTACTTTCTTCATCCTGCCCAAGAGAAATGTCTCGGGCTCGCCAAAAGCTTTCCCTTTCGGCATGGGGATGCTCATGGTAGACTGCTCACGTATTTCTACTTTGTTGGCGTGGTTCATGGCGTAGTCTGTTTTTCTCGTTCGCCGTCCGAATCAGGCATGGTTCTTTGGAACCCGGCAATTCACAAATACATAGCCGTCCCTCCCCTTCCTTGCCTCGACATGGAACGCTATGCCATAGGCTTTGGCTACAACCGCTCTAGGAATGATTTCAAGGTTGTTAGAATTCGGACCCCTCTTGACGGCCTTGGCAATAACAATCTCAGCTCGGTGTACTCGTCTCAGGAAGGCCAATGGCGGATGGCGAGTTTTGATATCAACGTCAGGTGTACTGAGCTCGGCATCGTAAGCACGAGTGGTTGCTTCGTGGATGGAGCTATTTATTGGCTCCTACGAGCGGGCATTGATGTACATATCATGCTGAGGTTTGATTGCGAGCGAGAGGAGTTCACAACAAGGGAGCTTCCACGAGAAATCTTCACAACCTCCCTCTCGCTGGAACACGAAACGAGATGGGGGGCGGAGCTCGTGGTGTATGGTGGCATGGTGTCGGTAGTGATGGAAAGGTGGTTGTTGAAGTTGGGCCCCGGTTGTGAGCATTGGGTCGATTTGTGGGTGATGGAGGAGCATGGAGTGACTACAACGTGGAACAAGCTTCATACGTTTGTTGATGGTTTTGAATCGGTTGGTACTGACTGGAGATTATGCCACAAGCTTAATGGTCGTATGAGGCTAAACAGATCGAAGATTTATACTTGTAACGCTTGTCGGAAACATAGTGAGCTAATGAATAGACATTTGTACGAGGAAAGCATGTTTTTGATGGATGATCCCAACGCCGAGTCTTACGCGAAGAACGAGCTAGTTGTGATTCCGAGATAGATTTGGTTTCGATTCGCTTGATAACTAATCTCTCTGCTCATAGCATTACATGCATTGTTACTTATGTACTATTAGAATGATGTTTGTTCTTAATAAACTTCGTTTCTTGCATGACTTCGTTATGTTTTCGACTTACATATATAATATGAGAGCCAACCTTACGGATTGTCGTTTTATGCGTATCTCGATTGATGGTGGATTGCCAATTGCAGGTTAGAATTGGTGCAATGAGGTTTCATGGCATCAATCTCATGCTATATAACTATATGTAATCCTCTTCTAAACCCAATCATAAATCCCAACAGAGGAAGCTAGAAGAGCAATAAAGATCACAGCCTTGTTTCGAAAACCACATCACTGAAATGTTGAAACTCTCCTAACATAAAAAACATAAAAAACAGGGTAATATTCAACTATTCATTTGGTTTTGTTCTATACAAAACTTCGAATTCACAATTTGTTTTTTCTTTCCTCCTCTTACAATTGGTTTGACTGACAAAGCAAGAATTACACATGAATAAAGTTTCATTTTTTAACATTCACACACACATAATCCCTTAGGAATAGTAAGGGACGGAAACGAACTCACCCTCGTTATAAGACTCAGCTTCTCGATCATCCATCAATTAAAAACATGCTTTCCTCGTAAACATGTCCGCTCATTACCTTCTCATGCCACTCATGACCACCACGAACCTCGGTCCAGTCCCACTGGTTAGGACCGTATGGAGCCAAGTCCAGAAACGAATCATCACAAACATCATACGACTTAAACTCGGAAAATGTACTATAGTTAAACTTATAGAGCTTCTTCCAAGTGGTAGCGACGCCGTGCTCCTCCATCATCCACACCTCATGACACCTTTCGACGACTAATGCCAACATGCCGGCGTACTCCATGAGCCCTGTCCTCTGCGAGACCAGTGTCTTCACTGGCTTGTATATTCCTCTTGGGAGCTCGAATACTCTAAATGTAATCTTCCTTCACACAATCGAACATCAACACCAAACGGTCAACCCGTTTCTCGCTCTCCGTGTGCACGATCCAATGAATGCTCCCATTTACGAAACAACCGCTGTCACTTGCGCGATCTTCGTCAAAGAAGCTACAAGTTTTGAGGATTTCAGAGCTACTCACCTTCCAAATACCAACCCGAGACGAGTAAACCTCGTACCTTGGCCTCCCCATTGACGACGATGGTGCCCTTTCATGTCCAGATGATCGTACTCTGATGAGACGATATATTTACCCTAAAGATATTTGTAGTATTACATATTGATTATGTTTTAAATACAAGATAGATTTCTTAATTAAGATAACGATTCATTAATATTTTTAGTTGATATATATACATTTCTTATTTAATCAGTTTTTTAATATAATACTATATTAATCCCAATTTATATTTAACATGATTGATTGATTTATTTAAGTTAGTTTATCAATTTAATCTAAATTCCAAAATAGTTTACCAATCAATATCTATACTATATATTAAAGTCGGAGAATTTCGAGCCTCCACGTTAATTCTGGCCCCACTTGATTAACAATTTTATATGTTTTATTTTTCCTAATTATCTAATCTTTAACTTTATCTTTTTTCTTACCCATCTAATATCTATCTTTAAAGGCATATTATTTATCTTTAAAATTTCTTTAATTATCTAACCTTTAACTTTATCCTTTTTCTTACTCATCTAATATGTATCTTTGAAACAATATTATCTATCTTTAAAATTTCTTTCTACAAAAGATTCATATATAAGAATTAATATATAGTACAGATTATAGTAGATACACAAATTAACGAAAAAAATGATCATTACCCGTACATGGTACGGGTCTTCAACTAGTATATTATAAATGCTGACCGTTTTCGAGCCACCACGTTGATTCTGGCCCCACCGCATATTCGATAAAAAAAATTAATTAAATCACTTAAGATTTTCTTATTAATTATGATAAAGTTAATTGAAAAAATCTAGATAATTAAACCGCATATTTCCTTTCGTATATACTGTACAAGATTTGTAATAGTCGTGCTGACAACTTAATTGAATTTGTGGTGGCTCGAAAACGGTCAGCTTTTATAATATATAGGAAAAATGACTTGGAATAATACCAAGTATCAACATTCAACCAAAAATAATCTCATGTTTTGATATCGCTTTTAGCAATCTGAACTATGTTAATATTAACCAAAATCGATATGAAAAGATTTTCCGGTAAACTTTCCGGCGGATTTAATGACATGGCAGTCGGAAATGTGACGTGGCGAGAAATCCGTATTATTTTAAATTTTCATATTCCACGTCCCACATACATCATATTAGTTTCCATATCGACCTATTATCACAAGAAATTAAAACACAAATTAACAATTGAAACAAAAAAATTAAAATCAGTAGCCTGTTGTTCAAGAACAAAAATACACGAACAGAGATACCGGAAAGCCCCTTTGCTCCCTTTTGGTCTCTCGTTCCCTTCCCCCCGACCCTCCCCAAAAAACAGTCCCAAAATGAAAACTTGTAACCCTAGATCTCTGAGCATAGTAAGATTTGGCTTTTTTGTGTATTTGTTCCTAAAAAAACTTCAAAAAAAAGTGTGTGTTTGGGATGGATTGAACATTATCCCGGATTCTCATCCTCAATTTCATGCTTTGATTCAACTTCCTGGCGGTGAGGGTGTTGGAAGCTCTCCGGTAAGGAACGCCATGGGTTGCTCGAAGGGAGACGACTGTTCTCCTTCCCCGAGGCGTAAGAAGGGCCATAAGAAGCGGCGTGGCCTTATGATCAAAGAATCAAAGGCAAACTGGAGACTAGGGTTCGTAATCATAACGCCCTGCTCAGATCTGTTCTCTAGGGATAGATTGGGGGCGACGGGCATCACTCCATCTCAGCGGCTTTCCTGGGAGGCTTCTTCAAAGATAGACAAAGGGGTGGAGGTTGCAACTCCACTCTGGAATGAATCCGATCGACTTCAAGCCCCGAAACTCTACAGGTTATATCCTTCCCCTTTTACTGTTTTTGGTCTTAAATTAGCTCTTGTTGCTTTTGATGTGCTTTGGACTGTCTATAAATCGTGTCTGGGGTTAGATTTCAAGCCTGCAAATTTGCACTCTTTGCTAATTAATCACAAGTGGGACTGTTTTCTGGAAGTTTGTCTTGTATCCATGGAGAAAGACAATAGATCCCTTAGGAAAGTATTGTGCCTTGAAGGTAAGCTTCATAAAGAAAAGCCTGATGAAGGAATAACTAAAGAAAATATTGTCTCTTTCTCTGAGATCCCGCTCTTTACAGACCAATCCGTTAAGGGTAATGCTAAAGAAAACGCTGAAGAAACCTCTACCATGGCTTGTAAGGCCTTAAAGGGTAGTGTATCCAAAGGGCTTGCTAAGGCTGCCCCTTATGAAACTAAGAAAGATAAAGAGAAAAGTAAGACAAGAATTGACATAGCTATTTCTATAAAGAAACTCTGGAGGAGTGGATTCAAGTGGAGGAATTATGATTCGTTCAATGATTTAAACTCTACGAGAGTTCAAGGTTTGCAGTTGAATAGCCCTAAAGTTGGTTGTTGTAATGGTACGAAATATGGGGTACTGCGTTCTCTAGAAAGGTCTCATAGAGCTACTGTTAGTTCAGCTTATAGTTTGACAAAACTTATTTGCTCGCTTGATATACTGACGATGATCTCAAATACTGAACTGAATAGGGTATTTAGGCATATTGTAGAGGATGTTTTAAAGCCATGCATTGTGGTTGAGAAAGTGGTCTATATTGGTGCTGTGTTCTACTTAATTGTTTGTTTAAAGATTGGTAGATTGGCTAAGCATATAATAAAGGAACTAATTTTGCGGTGCTGTTGTCTATTGAATGTTTGGTGTGATTTTAGTGCTAAAACTCACATGAGTAGTTTAATATTGCACTTTGACTGGTTTGTAAATGTGTTGTTCGGTTTAGTTGCGATGGTATTGTCATGGTGGATGGATAACTTAAAGCTTGAAATCTATCACAAGGGAATTGGATATTTGAATTATAAAGGGGTTGTGTATATGCTTCCTAATTGCAAATGCTGGTCATTGCTTTGTATGAATGAGAAAAGAGTGTCGTGCATAGGCCACCTTATTTTCTTAAAGAAAACATTCAATTGTTATACTTTCCAATACTTGAAAGGGAAATGGCTCATGTATAAGAGTACATTGTACACCAATGAGGTGAATTTGAAATTAGATATCAGGAATAGGCCAATTAGGACAATGAAGTTTAATGATCTGTTTACATGCTTATACAGAAAATATTGCAATTGTGGTCAATTCTATGAACATTCTGCATGCATATCTTTTAAAACGGACAGTGGGGGCATTTTGGAATGGAAACATTATAATTATAGTTTGATGCATTTGCTAACCTGCTGTAACAATAAATGGTTTATGGCTGGCTATTGTACATCTAGGAAAAGGAGTGTGCACTGGGAAGACCAAAATCAGACGAATGTGATAGCTGAAGCAAAACCACTAAGAGCTATGATAAAGGAATGTCGAAAAATGGAGATGTTAAGCTTGCAGTGGACTCATGGCGTGCTTTCTGGAGGCAATAAAAATGGTGAGCTTATGGCTCTACAAGCATCAAACGACCAAAAGGAATATACCAAAAGGCAACGTAACCTTGATATTGTATATGTGATACAAAGCCAGGAAACTCTAGCTAATGAAATAAAACTTATACTACCAATGTACAAAAGGGACTGTATTAAATTGTGTTATGACCAACTATATTGGTATTTTAATGAACATGATCTTAACATGGACAAGGTAGGACAGGGCAATATGATAGGGAGGTTACGCTTTAGTGCAAGCCCGTCATACATAAGGATCACAAGCAAGTGCATAAAAACCTCGAACGCAAGGATAGTTGACTCATTAAAACACATGGCTAAGACCCGCAAGGGTATCTATGACAAAATAAAACAAGACATTAGGAAACATATTGTAAACCGTAAGATAGGAAAACTAAGAGTCAAATCAAATTATGCTAAGATGGAAAGCCAGAAGCTCATGCGAATGCTAAATATGCCCTTAAGGAAAACCGAGAATCAACTCAACGGAGTTGTAAGATCAATTTTTAGAACTTGGGTTAAATGAAAGTTGCTTTATGGAATAGCAGAGGGATAGGAAGAAAGTCTTTCTGGCCTGAAATTGACTCGTTCTGTAAAATCGAACGAATTCAAATAATGGGTATTGTAGAAACTAAGACAGACAAACTACCAAGTGATCAAACTTGGAGACGTGCTGGGTTTGACAATATCGTATGGTCTCCTGCGGTTGGCAGGGCCGGAGGTGTTTGTGTAATGTGGAAAGAGCATCAGTTCAGTAGTGAACATGTTGAAGTTATGATACACAAGCCGAGATACATTATTCTAAAATATGTAAACCAGTTAACGGGCTACATAATTGCATTATGTTTTGTATATGCACCCCCAAGTGAAAACCAAAAGGATGAATTCTGGCTAGAATATACCAATTGCTTGAACGAGATTAATCTTCCTATGGTCATCCTAGGAGATCTAAACGAAATCCAAGAACTAAGCGACAAAAAAGGAGGGTGTATCCCTGACGCCAATAGGTTTAACCGGTTAATAAATCTGAAAGACAAATGTGACCTACGAGACATACCAACGACTGGAAACAAATTCACTTGGAGAAAGAATAAGACAGAAATAGACAACATATATGAAAAACTGGACAGAGTACTTGTCAGTGAATGCATACTCCAATGGTTCCCAGAAATCCGCACTCATAATCATGCATTTACCTCGTCAGACCACTGTAAAATATCAATAGAGCTCATGAATGGTCAGTTAAGCAAGGCTGCACCGTTTAAGATGGAGAAGATGTGGTTGATGAGGAAAGACTTCCGAAATGTGGTTAAGCAAGCATGGAGAGCTAACTTTCATGGATCATATATGTTTCAACTAATGAAAAAGACTCAACTGCTGAAGGCACATACTAAACAATGGAAAAGAAGGACATTTGGGAACACATTTGAACAACTTAGGGAGATTGAGGATACGCTCCTCGACCTTCAAAAGCAGATTATCATATCCCCGCAACCAACAATTGTCCAGAAGCAACTCCGATTTCTAAGGAAAAAAGAGTGCTTATTGCAGTTTCACAGAGCATACTGGAAACAAAGAGCCAAGACAAAACACGTTAAATTGGCTGACTCTAACTCTGGGTATTTCCATAAAATAGCAACTGGAAGACGAAATCACAAAGTCATAAAATCGATTGTATCAGGTGAAGGCACACAAATAATGGGAGAGGAAAATATATGTCGTGAGATCAGAAATGACTTTTGTAAACGATACAAGAAAGAACCTATAAACACATTAGTTTTGGAAGAATATCTTACACTAATTGATAATGAAATCTCCCCAGAAGACAATATGCACCTTACGAAGCCAGTAACCAACGAAGAAATAAAATATGCAATATTCCATATTGGATCAGATAAGTCTCCAGGCCCTGATGGAATGACGGCAGAATTTTACAAGAAATATTGGGATATAGTGGGTCCTATGGTAATTAAAGCGGTAAAAGGATTTTTCCACTCTGGGAAACTACTGAAACAAAGCAACAACACATTTATCTCTCTTCTCCCGAAAAATGATAACCCTTCAACAACTAACCATTACCGACCCATTAGTCTGTGTACTACGATCTACAAAGTAATAGCCAAGATTTTGACAGAAAGACTAAAAAGGGTCATGTCTAAGATCACTCACCCATTGCAAGGAGCATTTGTAGCAGGTCGAGCAATACAAGACAACGTACTCATTGCACATGAAATTTTTCACTCTTTTAGAGGAAGCCAAGCAAGAGATGGATGGATGGCTGTTAAATTAGATATGGAAAAAGCATATGATAGGGTGGATTGGGGATATTTGTTTAGAGTCCTTGATCGGTTCGGTTTTGATAAGAAATTTATTCAGTGGATCCGTGAGTGCATATGTACAGTATCGCTATCAGTTCTAGTAAATAGTGGACCCACTGTCCCATTTATTCCAGAACGGGGAATCAGACAAGGTGACCCGTTGTCACCGTACTTATTTGTGATTGGAGCAGAAATTCTTGCTCGAAAACTCCAAAGCGTGAGTGAAAACCCAAAACCGTTAATTGGATTCCCAGTAGCAAGGGGGGGAACAAGGATTCCGTTTCTGGCCTTTGCTGATGACATCATGATCTTTGCAAAAGGTACCCAAAATGCGTGCAATCAGATGAAGAAGATTATTGAGGAGTATTGTGCGATTTCTGGTCAGAAAGTGAACTACCACAAGTCAGCATTTCACACTTCAAAGAAAGTAAACAACCAAGAAAAACAAAGTATCAAACAAGCACTAGGAATTAACACAATGACAAATTTGGAGAAATATTTAGGGTGCCCGATCATTAATGGAAGAGTGAATAAGGAATTGTTTCAGGACACAATTGGAAATGCGCAACGACAACTGACTAAATGGAAAGCTAGTGCATTATCCCAAGAAGGACGATCGGTGCTAATAAGATCAAATTTGGCCACAAAGCCAAACTATCTAATGCAAAGCTTTATGTTGCCAAAAGATGTACATGATGAGATTGATGCCATAAATAGAAGTTTCTTTTGGAACAAGGATAGACAATATAAACCATTGGTAGGCTGGGACAAAATATGCAAACCAAAGGCATATGGGGGTTTAGGCATCAGGAAAGCAGGGGATATGAACAAAGCCCTACAAATGAAACTGTTATGGAAAGTACTCACAGAACAAGACAATGTATGGGTTAGAGTCGTGAGTGAGAAGTACCTGAGGGGAAACACGCTTGCAGCATATAAAATTAAGCCTAACACATCTTGGCAATGGAAACAATTGATTAAACTGAAACCAGAGTTTGAGAACGGCCTTAGGTGGCAGGTAGGCAACGGAAAATCGATAAAGTTTTGGACGGATAAATGGGTATTACAAGAACCACTACTAGATTTTGCTATAAGAAGTGGAACAGAAGACGAGGAAATCAAGGTCGAACACTTCATTTCAGCGGACAAAAAATGGAAAATAAACGAGTTGCAACAAGTTGTTCCTGTGGACATAACAGAGAAAATAATGCCAATTCCAATACCAGTAAATGATATTGAGGATAGGCTTATATGGGCTCCAAGCAAGAATGGTTGGTTCTCTACAGCCTCCGCAGTTAGTCTGGTAACTAGGGAAGATGCGATGAACCCTAACCCGAATAGTTGGATCTGGAATCTAGACACCTACCCAAAAGTGAAGAATTTCTTATGGAAAATTGACATGAATGGACTCCCAACAAAGCAAAGGCTCATCGAAAAACATGTCATGATTCCTCAAGGATGTCTTATGTGTAATAGCGTTCTTGAAGACTCAATCCATCTAATGATCAACTGCCCACACACGCTAAAGATAGTAAAAAGCATAAATGCAAATACAGAACGTCTTATTCGATCCTATGTAGCCCCGTGTCAAAACCCTCAAAATGTCTTATCAGATATCAAAAATAAGTTAGGAAAGGATGAATTCACTGAATTAGCAGTCATCTGGTGGAGCATTTGGCATCAAAGGAATAAACTGGCATTTCAACAAACGCCTAATGATTTCATACAAGACCTTAGCCTGCATATCCGTACACAATTACAACAATGGGAACATGGCAAACGCTGGCAAGAGGATGAAGAAATGGCGCCCAAAAGCAGCTCTGCCAGACGTGTTGCAAGGAGGAAGAAACCGGACAAGTGGAAAAAGCCAAGCCAAGGATTTGCGAAATTAAACTTTGACGGATCCAAATTAAATAACGGAAATGCGTCGGGAGGGTCGATCGTAAGAGATGTCAACGGTAGTCCTATATGTGGGACAGTCAAAAAATATGGCAACGTCTCAGTACTGATGGCTGAGGCTCTGGCCTTGCGGGATGGAGTAGAGGAGGCAAAACAGAGCAACATACGCAATCTAGAAATAGAAGGGGATAATGCGACAGTTATAAAAGCAGTGAAGGGGCATAATAGTTGCCCATGGGAGATCAAAGTGATTATTTCAGACATTCTCGTATCCCTCCGAGGTTTTGATTCAGTTCGCATCTCTCATGAGAATAGGCAGTGTAATTCTGTGGCCGATAAAATTGCGAGTTTGGGCCACAGTCTCTCATGGGAAAGTATACAGAACCATCACGAGCTTGTAGCTCTCATCCATTTGGATGCTCTAGGATACCCTCCTTGAATGGGTATCCTAATCCTCACCGAGTCAAAAAAAAAAAAAAAAAAAAAAAAAAAAAAATACACGAACAGAGATGGCAATGGGGGAGTTCCCGTTGGACGATAGGGAGGTGGGGATGGGTTTGGATGGGAGAGGGGAGCCGATCATGGTCTTGCCTGCACTCGATCCCTTCTCGTCGATCACGATCGAGCTCAGCATTGAGGCCAATGCCTTCTTCGCCCTCTACACCTGTGTAAATTGGGGGAAAATTCGAAAATTAGGGTTCCGTAGAATCAAATCAAATTGAGCAATTTGGGATCAACAAAACTTTTGGTGTGTCGTGCAATTGAGAGGGTTACCTGGCAATCGGTGTAGAGCCTATCAACCATGCGGCGACGGCGATGCTGGCGTGTATGAGGAGGAAGGAGACGGCGTCGACGCCATGGGTGATGGCATTGCAGATGTCGAGGGCCTTGACGGACCGATCGAGGAGCGCGAGGATGAGGCGGTCGAGGGGGAGCTTGACGATGTGGGAGGGGTCGCGGCCCATGAGGAGGGTGGCGTTGAACTCGGCCTCGCAGCAGAGGAAGGCGTCGTGGATGGGGTCCTTGTGGTGGGTGGCGGAGGAGGAAGGAGAAGCATTCCGAGACCTTGCGTTGGAAGAACTCGAGGTCCTCGACGTCGCCGCCGGAGGAGGGGCCTGAGTGGGTGGCGGTGTGGTGGTGGTGGCCACCATGGTTTTAATTTTTGTTCGTCGCACATTTGTTCTTCATCTGTTAATCGTGTATTTGTTTTTTTTTTTTGATAATAAGAGTGTATTTGTTATTGAATTCAGGCTATTGGTTTTAATTTTCGTTGTTTCAAAACATGGTAAGTAAATATGATATGGTACGTATGACATGTACATAAAAAATTAAAATAAAAAGGATTCAACGCCACGTCATATTTCCGACCGCCATGTCATTAAATCCGCCGGAAAGTTTATGGCATTGTTAAAGATAATATCAAAACATGAGATTATTTTTGGTAGAATGTTGATACTTGGGATTATTCCAAATCATTTTTCCTAATATATATTGATTAGCCTTATTTCTTGGTTTTGGGTTTTGTAATCTATGGTTATTTGTTTTATAATATTATTGATTTTGGTCCCTTTTGATTAACAATTTTATATATTTTATTTTTCTTAATTATTTAATCTTTAATTTTATATGTTTTAATTAACAATTTTAATTTTATATTTATCCTTTTTCTTACTCATCTAATATCTATCTTTAACAATATTATCTATCTTTAAAATTTCCTTCTATAAAAGATGCATATTAATGAACTTATCTTTTTAATTACCATCAATATATCAAAATCAATATCTATCTATCTATCTATCTATCTATTACTATATACTAAAGCGGAAGCAAATTCTGCCACCATATAGCGCCACATCACCCCCTTATTAAAAAAATTATCTTATCACATCTTAGCTTTATCATAATATATAATCTTAATCTTATTTTTATTTAATTAAAATATTGATTCTATCTTAAATTTTGAGTTGCTTAATTAATATTCTATGTTAATGTATAAATCTCAATCTTATCATTATATGATTACCTATTTAGTTTATCAATAGATTTATCTTAATCTTTTTATTTACAAAAAACTTTTTTACCAAATTATTTAAATAGTATATTATTACTAAGTATTTTTTCGTAATTATTTTCTAATACTTTCTAAAATTTATCAATAGTAGAAAATTCTACCAATAAATTTACGCCATATCTTTTTTTTTATTAAAATAGCATATTATTTTTATTCTATCATATCGCATTGAAATACAATAAAAACATTAATAAAAAGATTAGATAATATATTTACCCTGAATATATATACAAGATAATTTTGTTTTCTTTTTTATCAAATTAAATATTCTCTATATTTTTTAATATAATTTGTAGCATTATATATACTGATTACGTTATCGATAAAAGATAGATTTCTTATTAAAATAATGACTCATTAATATTTTTATTTTATATTTATATACTTCTTATTTATATAATTTGTTACAAAATAATAAAATATATACAAGATAATTTCGCTTTATTTTTTATCATATTAAATATTCTTTATATTTTTAATATAATACTACATTAATCTAAATTTTTGTTTTTAAATTATTGATTAATTTATATAAGTTAGTTTATACAGTTTAATTTAAATTCCTCAATTTTTATTTATGTATAAACAGTGTTCTAAAAAACGCTAGGCGGAAGCTGGGCGGTGGGATGGGGCCTAGCGCCTAGGCGGCTAGGCAGGGACCTAGGCGGAGCCTAGGCGGATTTGTAAGTTATTGGAAATATCAGATTATTATTCTTATTTGGTGAGAATGTAGAAAAAAAGTACAATCTCATCTTAATATTTATGTATAAATTCGCACCTAAAGCCCCATCTAGCCTTAACTTAGACCACCCAGCCCGCCTAGGAGGTCGCCTAGGCCGTCTAGACCGTCTAACCAACTAGCCCAGCTACCTAGCGGCCCACCTAGACCGCCGAACCGACTAGTCCAACTGCATAGGCGCTCGCCTAGACCACCTAGGGGCCCGCCTACACTGCCTAGGAGCTTGCCTAGACCGCTTAGGTGCTCGCTTAGCCCACTCAGCCGCCCAGCCAACCGCCTAGGGCCAAGTCGGGACGGTGAGGCACCGCCTAGCGCCTAGACGGGCCTAGGCGGGGCCTAGAAGGGATTTTTAGAACACCGTGTATAAAAAGAGCTAATATATAAATATAGGAGAATTACATTATTTTATAATCTAAAAATTACACGTCGTTTTAAGAAAAATAGACATGATGATATTTGTAATTATTACAGTGAATTCATCCACAAGATAAAAACAAAAAAAGCCCCCGTACAAGGTGCGGGTCATTAGCTAGTATACTTCTAAACCTGAAGTAGTTAAGGGCAATTTCGTCAATGAAAATTTTTAAACCGTCCATCCTATTTTTAATTAAGTGATCTATTATGACGATTTTATATCCATTTATATAACTGATTTTTAATAACAGATTTTTATTTTAATTTTCCATCCATTTGTGTAACACAAGATAAGCTATAACCTATTTATATACATATACGTTGTACATATGTGATTACTTTGTGATCACAATAACAAACAACCCAAACTACTACGTGATTTCTAGGAGATATCCCTCATTGTAAATTCATCATATTGTTCTAATTAATCGTAAGCTCACCAATAAGCCTAAGTAAACTATATGTACGTAATAGTTATTTCCTTTTAATTGTACTTGAATTCTACTACTTGATAGGATTTGGATCCTACGTTGATTGTACGTAATATTAGGTTTTGCATCCTACGTTCATACTTTTACCCTAGGTTTTAATTGTGCCCTAATTGTACGTAATATTTATTTCCTTTTAATTGTGTACGTAATATTTATTTATTTTGAATGATTTTCGAGTAATATATTTATTTATTCTAAAATAGTTGATAGGTTTTCCTTTTAAGTATTTTTTCAAGTAAATTTTGTTTTTGTACTCTAATACTAAATCTTCTTAATAAAATATGATTCGTAACAACACTATTAATGAACATATTCTTACTTCGACCAGAAAAATGAACATATTCTTAATTTATTCTCACGTATTCAAATTTTTATTTAATCCATTGTTTGATTATACCAATTCCTATAATAGGATATTATATATGAATACATATATTTTAAAAAATACTATTAATCAACTACATTATTAATTAATCAGAAAATTAAAGTTCTCTTTTAGTAAAAAAACACTATTAATTAGGTTGTCTTGATGAGCCGGTCATTTTGATTTTAAATTAAGTACAAGTGTGATATTATATATGGAGAATAAACATATTGAAGAGGTTGATATAAATATATATCTAAAATAAACCTATTAAGTGCAAGATTGAGATTTCACACCATCAAATTCGAGTTTGCTCTACATAGGATTATGTCACTAAAATTAATCAATTAACTGGCTCTAAATGTTTTAGCTTTCATAATACTAATCAAATTCAAATATTATATATGTATTTAATTTATAAAATTTATATCATATATAAATCGGTATATTTCATTAATTTGAAAAAGTCCCGGGCAAGGCCCGGGGTTATAACTAGTTTTTAATAAAACATGATAATGTATTATGTCATTCTTCCTCAATCATTTAAATATATGTTTATGTATGTATAAAAAGTAAATATATAAATACAACATATTTATATAATATTTGATTATGTACGAAAATTATGTTAATTTATAATTCAAGCTTCATCTTGAAATAAAGTAGACATATGATAATATCTGTAATCATTATAGTAAATTTATATACAAAGTAATAAATAATAAAACAATGTCACCGTACAAGATACGAGTCATTTACGAGTTATGTCCTAAAAATATAAATTATATCCCACCCTTATTAATTTATTTATTTCAATGATAAAAAATTCAAAACCATTAGAATCATTTTATATATCCTATATAAATAATCCTTTTTTGTATAAGATAATATTTTTATATCAGACTATATTAAATTTTGTATCTCAAAAATTGACTCATAATCGAGCATAACACGAAACCCAAATATGTGATAGCCTAAGAAAAATGTTGGTGGATTCCAAAGGCTTACTCTCACCGGAGCAGCAAACGAAGTTCCTTTACCATTGCAAGTTGCTGAACCTAGTATGGGTCGGAAAATACAAGCTGGACCCGATTGAACCCAAGTATCTCGAAAAAGTGCTAGGTTTCTTAATTCATCAGAAATTCAACTTTAATATTTAGTATAGCTACACTTGTATTAATACTATTAAAATAAACTTGCTAAATGGTGGATTGATCAATTTAGTATGCAAGTTATTTAGGTTCAACTTCATAGCCCTTTTTCTATTTTTTTTTTTGAACAAAAATAGCCCTTTTTATTTTATTTTCTTTCTTTCCAACTTGGTACTTTGCTCTATTTTTTTCGTATTTCAATTAATAATCCATTTGTCTCCATATTGATACAGTTTAGTTATTTTCTTGTGTCCCATTATGGCCACCATTTTTTTGAAGTGAGGCATGGCCTCTTCGATTGTCATGGGAGATTTTCCATAATGGATCTTTTTTCAGTTGGGAAGTTGTGAAAGTAGCCTTCTTTTCTACTGATGGCTGAGAAAAATTGAGAATTAGCAAGAGTCACTTGATAGGTTCACAACATTCCTGTGGAGGAGCAGCAAGCATCTTATTGTGGTTTCTACTAGGATTGGATGTTGACATTCTAGGATTTATCAATTTGGTATTGAATTCTAGATTCGAAAATACAGAGTTGTAGACTTTTGATTTCTTCGGAGGATGTCTTGCAACACTAAAATTGTCATCATATTCTTCTTTTACCCTTTTACCCTTGATATCGTCCAAGTCGATTCCCGAACGGAAGGACATACATCATCAAACTCTTCCTTTGGGAGTATACCTCCAAATAATATCTCCAAGGTTGTTTCCATTGTTTGATGACCATTATATTAATGGACATTCGTCTTCAGTTTTCATTTCAGGATAAATGTCAAATATTCCCCGATCAAAATAAACATTTCAATATTCATAGTTTATAAAACTATGTGAAATGTTCTGGGTTCAATACTCTTTTCTATGTGTCACCTACAAAGTAGGTGTTTTGAGTTGGAGAAAGTCGGTTTAATGGATTCATCAAAGCTTATGGCGCTGTTCAACGGCCCAAGCATAGTTTCTTTCCTCCTCATGTGCCAAGAATACACCCGCCAATTTCTAATTCTTCCATGTTGAAGTAATTAAAATATTTTGCATTTAATGATAAAAAAATACTCCGTAAAACTTTACAAGTAGGTAAATGTTAGCTAATGTAATTACCCTTTGCAATTTATTATCTCCTCTATAAGCTAGCCAAATGCAATCTTAATCGAAAAAACTACAACGGTTGAATTCCAATTACATTTAGACTTAGACTTTAAACTACTACTTACGGTCAGGCCTTTCCATGAGCATGTGCAAACAGCCCTACGGAACAGGGCCGTCAAATTATAGGGACCCCATGTTCAAATCTCCGCGGATGCAAGCGGAATTCTTTTTAGTTGTTTGCTTTTTCATTTTTGTAGTTGAATCGCTACTTATTTTTTGAGCCTAATCATTGCATTATTTATTAACTCTTTTATATTTTTATCACAATTATTTATTAACCATCCTATAAATATGTTCTCGCTCTAATATTTCATTCCTTAACTTACTAATTAGTTGGAATTTTTTAAATATATATTTAGATGTTCAATGTATCATATAGTATAAGTTATACATGTATAATTAGATTGTCTTATTATTTATTTATTTACATTGTTATATAATTAGCCACTTAATATAGTGTTATTGTAATATTTTTGGTTTCTCTTACTTTTTCATTCATGGATAAAATAAATAATATATTTACTGTAAATTTATAAATAGTTATTTATAATTTTCTTTCTACAATTATATAGCTTTATTTAAAAAATATGTATAATTAAAAAATTGCAAACTAACAATACATTACTCCATTGTTTAACACATTTCTAATTATGAATAAAATTTGATTAGTCAAAAAGTATAAATAATTCATACTTAATTAATTTTAGATACTCATAGTTTTTTTTCACACAAGGTCTCCAAAAATAATTGGACAGTCCCGGCTACGGTTTCGAGGCTCCCTCAAGTTATTGCAAGATCAATGGTTGAACGTACTACTACAAACTAAGGGCATCTCTAACAGATTCTCCATAATTTCTTCTAATATATGGAGAATCAAAAACTATTTTCTCCAAAAAAATATACTTGAACTCTAAGGGCTTCCCCATTTTGAACAGCTTCACATTTATTGATTTACTTTCTATATTTAATTCTTTTGTAAAATATTATAAAAATCGATATAACCAATGAGATATTGTCATATGTAGTAATTCATTTAATTTAATGCATTCTTCAAACGGATTTGGAAAATTCTCCAAATATGGGAAAAACATCTCATATTTTTCACTTTCTCCCCATTTTAGAAAATGTGATGGAGCATCTCTTGGAGCTAAAAAATCTTCCAATTCACACATACCAATGCATTTGGAGCATCTCCAAGAGATGCTCTATGTTCCCTTCTTAGAGCGCACTTAAGGGGCTAATTAATTGTAAACCATTAGTGCTTGCACTAGTAGCTAATTAATAATCTTCTTTCTTAAAAAGCTACTGCCTAATAATAATGATTTGTAATGCAATCAAACAATCTTGGGATCCTATTACCATGGAGTTCTAAAATTAACTCTACATGGAGTTGGTGGATTTACAGCCCTTGATCATATTTAATGGCTCAGATCTGATAGGATTTTTAGAATTATCTTTTTCCCACAAAAAATCAAATCTCATTGTTACAACTGAAAGGATCCTGCTTTTCCTTTTTTACTACTCCGTAATATTTGTCCCGCCAAATCAAATTTTACGCAGGTATACTTACCAAAGTAACTAAACTGCCTAAACACAGAGTTTCAATAACCTACCTCCCTTCCCCTCTTTCGATCGATCTCGTTGCAATTGCTTATCAATTTCCTTATCTCTTTCCATCGTTGTGGGTTAATGGAGTCCATTCCACCTACTGTATTCGGGCAAAATTAGATACAAACTGTTTTCTACTGGGAGCTTTTGGAGTGCATTCATCGACAATCATGGAGGCACATGCTGATCGGACCCCTCGCATAGGTATGGAATTTGATTCTGTCGATGATGTTTGGAATTTTTGGCTAGAATATGGAGGAAAGATGGGGTTTAATGTTCGTAAGGCTTATGAAAATAAGAACAAGAATGGAGAGGTGAGTTCTAGAAGATTTGTTTGTGCTAAAGAGGGTCATCGTGTGCCTGGGAAAGGAATCAACTTAGGTAAACGCAGGAAGGCTGAAACTAGAACTGGTTGTAAAGTACGAATTGGATTCTCATTGATTAAAGCAACAAACAAATACAGGATACATGGTTTTGTATCTGAGCACAATCATCAGCTTCATCTACCAGAGACAAGTTACTTGTTAACATCGCAAAGAAAAATATCAAAAGTACAAGCCATTGAAATTGATTTTGCTGATGATTATGGAATTAATCCTAGAGCAGCTCATGAATTTATTGGTGCACATGTCGGAGGAGCAAGTAATCTAGGTTACACTCATCAAGATCATAGAAATTATCTTCAAAAAAAGCGTCAAAGAAATTTGAAGTATGGTGAAGCTGGAAGTTTATTAAGATACTTTCATATGCAGACAGTGGAGAATCCTTCATTTCAGTATTCAATTCAGTTGGATACTGAAGAGCAGATAACTAATATATTCTGGGCAGATGCAAGAATGCTTATAGATTATTCTTTGTTTGGGGATGTTGTTGCCTTTGATACAACATTTGGTACAAACAAGGAAAATAGACCTCTTGGTGTCTTTGTTGGTTTTAACCACTTTAGAGAATTTGTGATATTTGGAGCTGCACTTTTGTATGATGAAACCATTGAATCTTTTAAATGGTTGTTTGAAACTTTTTTAGCAACCCATGATAAAAAACAGCCAGAGACTATTTTCACAGATCAAGACATTGCCATGGGAACGGCAATAAGTGAGGTTATGTTGGATACTTCACATAGATTATGCACATGGCATATAATGCAAAATGCAGCAAAGCATTTGATGCATGATGGGTCGAGTGTTCTGCAGGATTTCAAGGCCTGTATGTATGACTGTAGTGAAGAAGTTGAGTTTGAACAAACATTCAGTACATTACGTGAAAAGGTGAAAAGTGATTCTTGGTTGGAGAGTATTTATGCCTTGAAGGAAAAGTGGGCAGAATGCTATATGAAAGATGTACTTTCATTAGGAATGCGAAGCACACAATTAAGTGAAAGTTTCAACAAGGATTTGAAAGATTATTTGCATAGCAAAATAGATATAATGCGATTTTTTAAGCGTTTTGAGCTCATTGCTAGGCAAAAACGTGAAAACGAGATAAAGTCTGAATTTGATTCTCGAGAAAAGTTGCCTAGAATGAAGATGCAGAGGACACCATTACTCAAGCAAGCTGGTCAGTTGTACACTCCCAAGGTTTTTGAATCATTTCAAGATGAGTATGATTGGTCTACTGCTGCATATATCAAGCCACCAGTTGAAGGTCAGCCAAATAATACTTATGTTGTTGCAATTTCTAGTTATGGTGATGGTGATGGTGATTATGCTGATGTGGAGTATACAGTTTTGAGTGATCCTTCAATGGAAGAAGTTTCATGTAGCTGTAAAATGTTTGAGAGGTTAGGAATATTGTGTGCTCATGCTTTAAAGGTCCTTGACACAATGAATATTAAGTTAGTTCCTGAGAAATACATTCTAAAGCGATGGACTAAAGAAGCACGAAGTGGTATTGTTAATATTCGTGGAAGCACTGTTGTTGAGGATCCTCAGTTGAATGTAACACGAAGATATAGATCTCTATGCCGCAAGTTTGTCAGTCTAGCTTCTCGAGCAGCTAATTTTGAAGATTCCTTCTTGTTTTTAGATAACAATTTGAATATTATTACAAATGAGCTTGATAAGCTGTTGTTAAGAACATCTGAAGAGCAGGAAAGTGCTTCATCAATTCCTGATCTTAATAAAAGTGTTGGGAATGTTGGTACATCAGTCCCAATGAATGTTGCCTTGAAGAAAAAACCAGGAAAGAAAGGAAGAAAGAGAATATTAAGTTGGACAGAGAAGCTGCATAAGAAGAAGAGAAAGAATAAGCCTGCTGATGGTCTTGAAGATCACTCAACTATTGCAAAACCGAGACAGAGGAAGAAGAAAAAAGAAGCTTGTAGTAGCAAAGCACAAAAATTGGATGAGGTATAACCGATATCAACTAAGAATAAGTCTTGTAGTTATTTACTTTTAGTTTCTATGAAATACTGATCACTTATTTTTTTATGAGTCAAGAATGAAGGTCCTGTTGTGCAGCCAAATCTAACTTCCTTAGAGCTAAATCTTCTAAGTCAGGTATAATTTCACAAGAATTTTATTGTATAACATTAGGAAATCTAGAATTCTTGATAGGTTTATGATTGGTGATCATGTGCTTGCTGTCAACTAAGAATAAGTCTTGTATACTTTAATTTCCTTGAGCAATTGATCACTTGTTTTTTTTTCTGATTCAAGAATGGAGGTCCTTTCGAGCAGCGCAGTTTAAGTTCCTTAGAGCAGGATCTTTTATATCAGGTATAATTAATTTCACAATAATTATACATATTTGATTAAAAAGATAATATAATACTTATAGCTAGAGTTGTTTCTTTACAGGATCTGAATTCAGAAAATGCTCAATTCAGCTATCAGAATTTTTTCAAGGATGCAACAAACGTTGACATTGGTACATATAATAATTCCTAATTTTTCTATTTGTGTGTATACTGTGTAAGCTTTACCTCTAACATCAAATAATCTTTTCAGGTTTATAATTGCCAAGCATGTGTTTGCTGTCATAGTCTCTTTTCAGCTAATTTATTTGTGGAGGAAGTGCTGTTGTCATACATTTATAAGAGTTGTCTTCAAGCTTCTGCTGTCAAACAGCTTCAGAAATGTCATGCTTTTATTGTTATCTAGCTTTGGAGTTGTCATACATTTCAAAAGTTGATGTTTTTTGTTTAAACTGCCATAGATTTTGGCTTGGATGATTGATATCTTGGCAACTATTGATGACTTTTTGTTTAAAATTATTCCACCAACTCAGTTTCATATTTATCATATGGATGATCATGATTTGAATACTTTCACACGTCTTTGGTAAATATAGTGCCGGTATCAATTTGACACTTCAAGTGTATATATAAAGCTACATTAGACATGATATGCAAAGGCTTAAGGATAAATATATTGTCAAAATTGGTAAATGTATACATCAGTACAATTGGAATCAACATCAGTACACGCTTCAACACACTTGTGTATACAAGGTATTTCTTCCATATGGAATGAAATCAACTAATCAAGTCCAAAAGACTAACCAATTTGCTCACTTGAAAAAATTCAGCATCATTATAAATCCATTCCAATGAGACTACACTACAATGCAAAAGCTCTAATCAAGTGCATCAAATCTAGTTTATGATGCTGAACTCCCACATATTTTCTTTAATGTCTCTCCATGTCTTCTTTTGTTTGAGTCCATTCTTCCATCTCCATCACTGTGGTAAGGTTCCTCTTTCACTCTGAATTAATAACATTCCCTTCTCCTGCAGTTATCCAGAAGACAAATACAGTATGAAGCCTAAAAAAAAAAAACCAGAATCAGAACAGGGAATTTCATTATTTAGCACAAGCTCAAGATCTCAACATTCTCATTTTCTTATAGCAGCAATAGCATCTATATTATCACATACATACAAACTGGTTCAAACAATTCTGCTGCAATAAGAAGCCTCAAAAACTAAACAGTGACTAAACATTCAGCCTTATGAACATAGAAACCATTTAGAATTGGTACTACATCTTTCAGAAGAGAATCTATGATCAAAACAAGCTAAGGAAAGAACAAATTTATTGAGCAACCAAACAACCGTTGTGAGCGACGCCGACGGAGCCGAATCGGTAGCCGGTGACGAAGGGTTGGACGTTCTTGAGCATGGAGGTTCCGGCGGTGGGGATGGCGTGGTCTCCTGGGAGCTGGTCGATGTTAGACTGGTTGAAGACCTCGGAGACGAGGCCGACGCCGGTGATCGACTTGACGGTCACGATGTCGGCCCCCTCTTGCCCCCGGTGTTGGAGCACGAGATAGCAGAGGCGCGTGGCCTCCGGATCGCCGAAGATTACGACGACGCCACACTCCTCTCTCAGCTTTTCGTCGAGCTCGGCGAGTAATTGGGAGTCGTAGTCGGCGGATCGGCCGTCGGAGGAGAAGAATTCGGTGATTGGGGATTTGGAGGAGACGGAGAAGGAGGATTTGTCCGAATTTCACAAATTGATTAACATGTAGCGATTACTTCTACCATATATAAGAGATCGTCGCTACCTGATCTTCGAAAGGGGAGATGGTTGGGAAGAGATCGTCGCTGGTAGGATAACTCGTCAGAGCAAGAATACGGCCGCCGAAGTTTTTGTGTTGAAGTAGAGAAAATGTATCGTATTTTTTAATTTTTGGTAATCAGCGGAGTGGTAATTCGGTTTTTCGTGGGAAAAAGATAATTCTAAAAATCTTATTAGATCTGAGCCATTAAATATAATCAAGGGCCGTAAACCCACCAAATCCATGTAGAGTTAATTTTAAAACTCTATGGTACACAGGATCCACAATCTTGATATGTAACTTGTAATACAAAACTAATTCATACATGCGACTTTGTTGGCTTTCGACCTGAGACCCTAATACAACGTGCCGACGTCTAACGACGGCAAATAGGGCAAGTGCCCCCCTATTCAACCAAGGCTCAATGCAAGGCGCGTGAAATCGATGACCACAAAGCTCTAAATAGTCGACGTCTTCTCCGCTTTCGAACTCTCCCAGACAAATCATACACATTGTGCATCTTGTTGTGACATCTTCAATCCTCTTCAACTCTTCCATGCAACCCATGCACACGCTGTACTTTCGTCTTCTTCTTCTTTGTTGTTGTTGTTGTTGTTGTTGTTGGTTCGAAAGCCCGGATTCGATGTCCGGTGTAGAAGGCTGTTGTCTCGGTCCGCAACAATGATCCTTTGTTGCACGTACTATGTAGTACAACAACGTCGGGACATTAAGGCAATATATATAATTAATGCAGGTTATGATCGACCACTTAATTATGATGATCGTTCAGTCAGTATATATAGCTTAGCTATTGCGTGTAAATAGTTCGTATAGTTTATGAATTATGTTCACTATATATACCTTTTTTTTGGTTGAGTTCACTATATATACCTTAATGCGTATGAATCTTACGAAAGTAAATTTGTAATACCACAATTAGGGTTTAGCCCAATCTATCTTTTGATGGTTTCAGCTTGCCCTAGAAGGAAACATACGGAGTATCTTTTTTATTGGAATCTTGCACTTCAAGTTTCATACAATATGGTACGTATTTTGATCAAATACTGAATACTTAATTAACTCGGTTTTGTATATTACTGTCCATCAATTATGATAATTATTAAAATAAAGGAAATACTGTATATATATAGACGGTACTTTGTACAATATAAATTCATTTTGAGGGAATTAGCTCATGCGGCTGTTTTTTGGTCCGTTTTTCTGTTTTGGCCCGTCTCCCCCATTTTTGCATGTTTGGCCCGTATATAAGGAATTTAAAAAAACCTGCTTGTTTCTCTCTCGTCTCTTTCCCCGACTTCCTTGCTCCCGACTTCCTTGCGCCCACAAACCCTCTGATCGCCCTACCGACGAGCGACGACAAATCTCTGATCGCACCTCCCACCAATCTCCTCTCATCCTCTCCCTCTCTCGTGATCTCTCTCTCCAAGTTCTCGATGTAGAGCGAGAAAATGTAGGTCGGAATCGCCATTCCCGGTCTCGTCGGTGTCTCGATCGGTGGATCCGCCATTATCATCCTCACCAGGTTCCTATTGTAGGTCAAGTGTCTTCGGCGCTCTCCTCGCCGATTCCGCCACCGTGTGTTTCGAGATGCCGGCGCGACGGTGGCGGTCGGCGGCTACGCGCTCGTCTCGGCTTTCAAGGAACCGGAGAAGATGAGGCTGAGAGAAGGGGCTGATGAGGCCGCCATGGCTCCGGTGAACGGAATGCAAGGGTTTAAACCGCTGATGAGGCCGCCACCTTGACCGCTGGCGGAAGGACGCCGCCGGCAACGTCGTCTGCAAGCACTTCTGCAACTGCTCCGGCTGCCTTTGCTTTGAGCACGACCACATCGTTCCTTTCTCCAAAGGTTCCTTTCTTCTTCTTTTTTTTCCTTTCCCTGTTCGTTTATGAGGACTTGATTTTGTATTTCATATTAGATCCAATTCTATATACATGTGCAAAATATTGTCGTGACACAAGAAGATGCTAGATTAATCATCCATCACTCTAAAGAGGTCGTTCAATTCACATTGGAGTGAAATGTGGAGTCCGCCACGTTATGATGTGAAATGTGAATTTCTAAGAGCAATGTAAATTCAACTGTAAAAAGTGTTTAATTACGTAGTGATGAGTGTGTTTAGGATTTGTAAGTGGTTTGGTTGTAGAGGAATGTGACTTATAATAATTGGATTGTTTGTGCTTTCAATGTCACCACGGACGAGATATATATATACAATGATTGCTTAAAATTGTTTGGATGTGGTTCGATCACTATTTATGTATCTTGAGCTCTGATTATTAGGCTGTTTGGATTGAGTGCACATCATTGCTTTCAATTTCTGTATTTATCAATTCATGTTATCATGTTTCGTATATAAGCAAGTTGTGATGACACTAAGGACATTTGGTAATACTATTTCTCCGTCACTTGTATATATTCATGTTATCATTTTGTATAGATTTATGATGATTTTATAGTGAACAGGATAATTAATTGTCACTTGTGATGACATAATAATTAATTTTGGATCACATTGTTTTCGTTGATTGAATGACTTTTCTTGTTTATACATTTGACATATATAGCCACTTGTGATGACATATATTGTCACTTGTGATAATAATTTGGAGTTGTGTGTATAAGCCTTGTACATTTGACATATATTGTCACTTGTGATGATAATTTGGTGTTGTGACGGTTGTCGAGTGGTGACGACTGTCGAGTGATTACAGTCGACGATCATCGAGTGATTACAATTGACGATCGTCAAGTGGTGACGATTGTCGAGTAGTGACGGTCGTCGGCCGTTGAGTGGTGACGGTTGTCGTCGTCGAGTGGTGATAGTTATTGAGGGGTGAATCGAATGGTGATAGTTATCGAGTAGTGACAGTTACGAGTGGTGACAATTATGGAGGGGTGACAGTTGAGTGGTGACGGTTACAAGTGGTGACGGTTGTCGGTTGTCGAGTAGTGACAATGATCGAGGGGTGACAGTCGAGTGGTGGCAGTTACGAGTGGTGACAGTCGAGTGGTTAAATTTTATCGAGTGGTAACAGTTACAACTTGTCACATTTATCGAGTGGTGACAGTTATTGAGTGGAGACAATATCGAGTGGTGACAGTTACGAGTGGTGATGGTCAACGACCGGTCAACGCCGGCCAACGGTTAGTCAACGCCGGTCAACGATCGGTCAATGTCGGTCAACAATGGTCAACGGTTGGTCATATAGTGGAGAGAAAAAGTTGTTGGTAGGTTATGTCATGTGTGCAAATATGGCATCTTGTGGTTTTTTCTTGCTATATGGCATTTTCCCATTGCCATATACTTAATTCATTCCTTTATTTTTTCCCAAAACTCCCTTCAATATATATATATATATAGAAGCTTATTCTAAATCATTTTATTACGAAATTGTTAAAACATGAATGTTTACCAAATTACCTTCATTCGATTCATTTAATTAAGACGATAAAATTACACATGTAGCACCAAAACGAAGCGCAAACTAACAATCACATCACAGATTAATCTCTGTTGTAACGAGAGATCGAACGAGAACAATAAAACAAGAACGACACACAAATTTACGTGGTTCGGTAACGGTGTGTTACCTACGTCCACGGTTAGAGAAACTGTATATTATTATGGAAGACTGAATTCGGATTACAAAGCTCTAGGTATTTTGAGAGCTTATATAGTGATTCAAGAAACACTAGTTACAATTATGGGCCGCAGACCCAAAACAGATTACGACAGGCCCAGCGAGACCCCCGTGCTACCTGTCGGAGAAGAGGACGAAGAAGTTTGGCCCAAAACAGATTACGACAGCCCCAAAACCGTCTTCTTGAATTGCGGGGGGCTGTCGTAATCTGTTTTGAATTGGACCACACCAAAACCGTGGCAATAATCGAATTCGTCAAAAAGGCCACGATGGTAGTTAGGTCCACGAGTTTGAGATCCGTGGTTAAGTATACTTTGCCTAAATCATATATTATGAAGCTCATCCACAGAATCAAATGGGGAGGAATGAAGAATGAGAGGATATATACCCTCATGCGCGGTAACAGAATGGCAACAACTTCAACTTCATTTCCTTCATCATGGGTGTGTTGAGTGAGATGTGGTATGTGGCGAAAGGGCTTGTGAATCTGGAGAACTTGTATGAGTTTGTCGTTGGTGCGCTGAAAGGCAAGTTCTATCCAGCTCGTCCTCAAGCCATTCCTCCGCCCGACTAGATCTCCTCCTCCTCATCTGCAGAGGCCAGCAGCTCCTGCAGACACAGAGGAGGCTAAGGAGGTGATGAAGAATGAGAGGAAGAGAGCAAAATTCGAAAAGTGGAACTCACAATTCCGTAAGTGCGCAGTATTCGATTTTGATTTTCAATTGTGATTTTCGATTTCCGACTTTGATATATGTGACTTTCTGGTGAACACTTCAGGTGGAGTTTGAAGACGTGATTTCGATCAATTTAATGTGTTTGATATATTTCCCGATCGGCAATAATGCAGTTTCAATTCCGTTTTCAAGTTCAGTGTTTGATCTCGATCTCAACTTGTAATTGTAATTGGAGAAGTTTGATTTTAAATGAAAAGGATTGTCGCTCAATTTCTTGTAATTGTAATTGCATTTCAAATACGTTGTTAATCATGATTAATTGCTAACCTCAAGCTTAGTTGAGTAGCTAGCAAGCTTAGTTATGTAAATATTATCTTGTGGAAGTTAATAAGAGATGAGGCAATAAAAAAATCAATAAATTAAAAAAATTAAAAACATTCGATCGAACACCAAACCCTAACGCCCCAATTGGCCGAGCCCCCTCCCTCTCTGGCACGATGCAGACCATTTCGAGGAGACTAGGGCAAGAGGTTTCGAAGCCCTCACCTGGAATCTCAACTCTCAGATCTCTATACTCGTTCAACGATACTTGTAATTCCTCTCTTTTCTTCTCCTTTTCCCCCCAATCGCAAAATCTGCCATGGTTGTTCCCTTTTCTGGGGTTAATTGTTCCGAATCTGAAGCTCCTGTGCTCCTTTGAATTGAATGATGGATTGGATTTCATTTCTTGTCAGATCATGGCTTGGATCGTCCGAGGTACGTGGCGAATGTTGCTACCAGAGGGACGGGGCACGTTGCTCGAAAGGGGACTGGTGGAAGGTCGTCTGTTAGGTAATTCTATGTAGCATTGTGTTATTATTGAATGAAGCGTGATGGAGGACTCGGTGATTTCTGTTTTAATTAAGTAGGATGAAGCTGAAATTAGTTCTTATGAGTATGATTCTTTTGTATGATAATGCAGATTGTGTTTCAATGAAGTAGGTCATCTTTTAGGTAATTCTATGTAGCATTGTGGTATTGTTCAATGAAGATTGATGGAGGACTCAGTAATTTCTGTTTCAATTAAGTAGGATGAAGCTGAACTTAGTTCTTGTGAGTTATGAGTGTGGTTCTTTTGTATGATGATGCAAATTGTGTTTCAATTAAGTAGGTCATCTGTTAGGTAATTCTATGTAGCATTGTTATTCACCTTTGCAGCATACCAACTGCTTGCATGTTTCGTCTCTGTATTATGCTCTCGGCAGATAGATCTTTAAATTGCTTTGCAAACTTACTCCAATTTTTTTTAAAACAGGTTAAAAGAAGGTATGGATTAGTTGATCGCACATTCCGACGAGCGACGACAACACCTCCCACCAATCTCCTCTCTCTCTCTCTCTCCATGTTCTCGATGTAGAGCGAGAAAAAGTAGGTCGGAATCGCCATTCCCGGTCTCATCGGTGTCTCGATCGGTGGATCCGCCATTATCATCCTCACCAGGTTCCGATTGTAGGTCAGGTGTCTTTGGCGCTCTCCTCGCCGATTCCACCACCGTGTGTTTCGAGATGCCGGCGCGACGGTGGCGGTGACGGTCGGCGGCTACGCGCTCGTCTCGGCTTTCAAGGAACCGGAGAAGATGAGGCTGAGAGAAGGGGCTGATGAGGCCGCCATGGCTCCGGTGAACGGAATGCTAGGGTTTAAGCCGCTGATGAGGCCGCCACCTTGACCGCTGGCGGAAGGACGCCGCCGACAACGTCGTCTGCAAGCACTTCTGCAACTGCTCCGGCTGCCTTTGCTTTTGAGCACGACCACATCGTTCCTTTCTCCAAAGGTTCCTTTCTTCTTCTTTTTTTTCCTTTCCCTGTTCGTTTATGAGGACTTGATTTTGTATTTCATATTAGATCCAATTCTATATACATGTGCAAAATATTGTTGTGACACAAGAAGATGTTAGATTAATCATCCATCACTCTAGGGAGGTCGTTCAATTCACATTGGAGTGAAATGTGGAGTCCGCCACGTTATGATGTGAAATGTGAATTTCTAAGAACAATGGAAATTCAACTGTAAAAAGTGTTTAATTAAGTAGTGATGAGTGTGCTTAGGATTTGTAAGTGGCTTGGCTGTAGAGGAATGTGACTTATAATAATTGGATTGTTTGTGCTTTCAATGTCACCACGGACGAGATATATATATACAATGATTGCTTAAAATTGTTTGGATGTGGTTCGATCACTATTTATGTATCTTGAGCTCTGATTATTAGGCTGTGAGGATTGAGTGCACATCATTGCTTTCAATTTCTGTTTTTATCAATTCATGTTATCATGTTTCGTATATAAGCAAGTTGTGATGACACTAAGGACATTTGGTAATACTATTTCTCCGTTACTTGTATATATTCATGTTATCATTTTGTATAGATTTATGATGCATGATTTTATAGTGGACATGATAATTAATTGTCACTTGTGATGATAGCATAATTAATTTTGGATCACATTGTTTTTGTTGATTGAATGGCTTTTCTTGTTTATACATTTGACATATATAGTCACTTGTGATGATAATTTGGAGTTGTGTGTATAAGCCTTGTACATTTGACATATATTGTCACTTGTGATGATAATTTGGAGTTGTGACGGTTGTCGAGTGATGACGGCCGTCGAGTGATTACAGTCGACGATTGTCAAGTGGCCGGTGACGATTGTCGAGTAGTGACGGTCGTCGGCCGTTGAGTGGTGACGGTTGTCGTCGTCGAGTGGTGATAGTTATCGAGGGGTGACAATCGAATGGTGATAGTTATCGAGTAGTGACGGTTACGAGTGGTGACAATTATGGAGGGGTGACAGTTGAGTGGTGACGGTTACAAGTGGTGACGGTCGTCGGTTGTCGAGTAGTGACAATGATCGAGGGGTGACAGTTACGAGTGGTGACAGTCGAGTGGTTAAATTTTATCGACTGGTGTTAGTTACGACTTGTGACATTTATCGAGTGGTGACAGTTATTGAGTGGTGACAATATCGAGTGGTGATAGTTACGAGGGGTGACGGTCAACGACCGGTCAACAGTTAGTCAACGGCCGGTCAACGACCGGTCAACGGTTGGTCATTTATAGTGGAAGGAGAAAGTTGTTGGTAGGTTATGTCATGTGTTCAAATATGGCATCTTGTGGTTTTTTCTTGCTATATGGCATTTTCCCATTGCCATATACTTAATTCATTCCTCTTTTTTTTCCCAAAACTCCCTTCAATATATATATATATAGAAGCTTATTCTAAATCATTTTATTACGAAATTGTTAAAACATGAATGTTTACCAAATTACCTTCATTCGATTCATTTAATTAAGACGATAAAATTACACATATAGCACGAAAACGAAGCGCAAACTAACAATCACGTCGACACTGGCTAGTTCTCCAATCGTACTCACGAAATCCTCAATCCTCATGACCTCTTCTTCGTCTTCGTCCTCTTCTTCGTCTTCTTGAATTGCGGGGGCTAGCCAGTAACTAGCCACTACAAACACATTGGACCACAACAAAACCATGGCAGTAATCGAATTCGTCAAAAAGGCCATGATGGCAGTTAGGTCCACGAGTTTGAGATCCGTGGTGAAGTATACTTTGGCCTTGCTACACTTCCATGGGCAAAGTACTTTTTCTCCAAAAGTATACTTTTTCCGCTTTGAAATTAGCAAAATATAACTAAAATTCACGCATTTCGAGACAAATAAAGTATATTTTCCAATAAAAAGTACTTTTTAAACACAACTATAGCAAGCCCTTTGCCTAAATCATATATTATGAAGCTCATCCACAGAATCAAATGGGGAGGAATGAGTAGCTTTATGTAGGTCACCATGTTCTTGAGTTTGGGATTCATGCCCTCACGCGATGATTTCAAAAAAAAGCCGGTACGATCGTGTATATATACCCTCACGTAGTAACGGAATTGCAAAAACTCGGTGTCATTTCCTCCCCTCTTTCCTTCATCATGCTGAGTGTGCTGAGTGAGTTCTGGAGTTTGGTGAAAACGGTTGTGAATCCAGGGCAGATCTATACGCTTGTGGTTGAACTACTGCAATTCTCGATTCCAGGCTACTGGAATTTTGAACTACTTCTCGATTTAGATTTAGCTGTTTTTTGAACTACTCGTGCTCTTCTTTGCGTAGGTGGAATATAATCCGATCGAAAGACCTTCGGAAACATGTAGAAGGCTATTGTTTGTGTCTCTGAGAGTTGATCTGATCTCCTAAATTCCGCCATGATCTCCTGCTGATGGAAACCTGTTGAGTGTTTACTTTTACTGCAATTTGAAGATCGATGAACTTGATTTCCGTCATGATCTCCTCGGTTGATCATATTTTTGGTTTGAATTGAAATAACAGTGTTTCCCGCTCAATTTTTGCTTGTTGAATGAATTGAGATTGCTTAGGTTCAAATTGAAATTGCTCAATTTTTGATGTTCATTCCGACCAAAAAAATCAAGAGATGTTCACGTAATTCAAAATTGCGCTTGGCTGTTGATTAATAACCATGTAAGATTGGTCCAAGTAAGTTGATTAGGCCACCATGAATCCGAACTCAAGAACACTTGAGTTTGGGATTCATGCTTAATTAAATCTCTTTTTTTTTTGAGAGCATGCTTAATTAAATCTTAAAATTTAGAGTTTTTAAATTTTTTTATGATGCGTTTACTAATTTTAAGCCTCCTTGTTTAATATGCTTTTCTTGTTTTCGTTGATTGAATGGCTTTTCTGGTTTATACACTTGACATATATAGCCACTTGTTATGACATATATTGTCACTTGTGATGATAATTTGGAGTTGTGTGTATAAGCCTTGTACATTTGACATATATTGTCACTTGTGATAATAATTTGGAGCTGTGACGGTTGTCGAGTGGTGACGGCCGTCGAGTGATTACAGTCGACGATCATCGAGTGATTACAGTTGACACTCGTCAAGTGGTGACGATTGTCGAGTAGTGACGGTCGTCGGCCGTTGAGTGGTGACGGTTGTCGTCGTCGAGTGTTGATAGTTATCGAGGGGTGACAATCGAATGGTGATAGTTATCGAGTAGTGACGGTTACGAGTGGTGACAATTATGGAGGGGTGACAGTTGAGTGGTGAGGGTTACAAGTGGTGACGGTCGTCGGTTGTCGAGTGGTGACAATGATCGATGGGTGACAGTCCAGTGGTGGCAGTTACGAGTGGTGACAGTCGAGTGTTTAAATATTATCGAGTGGTGACAGTTACGACTTGTGATATTTATCGAGTGGTGATAGTTATTGAGTGGTGACAATATCGAGTGGTGACAGTTACGAGTGGTGACGGTCGGTCAACGTCGGTCAACGGTTGGTCAATGCCGGTCAACGACTGGTCAACACCGGTCAACGGTTGGTCATATAGTGGAGAGAGATAGTTGTTGGTAGGTTATGTTGTGTGTGCAAATATGACATCTTGTGGTTTTTTCCTGCTATATGACATTTTCCCATTGCCATATACTTAATTCATTCCTTTATTTTTTCTCAAAACTCCTTTCAATATATATATATATATATATAGAAGCTTATTCTAAATCATTTTATTACGAAATTGTTAAAACATGAATGTTTACCAAATTACCTTCATTCGATTCATTAAATTAAGACGATAAAATTTGCACCAACGAAGCGCCCATTAACAATCACATCACAGATTAATCTCCATTATTATGACTTCGATCAAGCAACAGATTAAGACTTCACAACCAAAGTCCAACAAGCCATAAGATTTCATAAGTTCAAATTGACCACATTACACTTGTTCCTAATGATCTGAATCCTACGTACTTATATTAACAACATGATGCTATCGACGATGGCGAGCCGAAACCGAATACCCCATCGACACACGACGACAAAGAGCGCACTTGCGCCGCCCTTTCTCCAACCAAACACCAATGCAAAGCTCGTGAAATCGGTGGCCACACGGCTTCAAAGTGACCCCGTTTTGATCGCTTTCGAACTCTTCCATACAAATCACGCACTCGGTGCACCCTCTCGCGATCTCTTCCATCCTCATGATCTCTTCTTTGGTGAGTTGTTGTGGTTGGATAACGTCAATGGCTAGTTCTCCAATTGTGCTCACGAAATCCTCAATCCTCATGACCTCTTCTTCAACTTCGTCCTCTTCTTCGTCTTCTTGAATCGCGGGGACTAGCCAGTAACTAGCCACTACAAACACATTGAACCACACCAAAACCGTGGCAGTAATCGAATTCGTCAGAAAGGCCATGATGGCAGTTAAGTCCACGAGTTTGAGATCCGTGGTTAAGTATACTTTGCCTAAATCGTATATTATGAAGCTCATCCACAAAATCCAATGGGGAGGAATAAGTAGCTTTATGTAGGTCACCATGCTCTTGAGTTTGGGATTCATGCTTAATTAAAGCTTGGCTACGAATCGAAAGATTGGTTCAAGTAAGTTTATGAATTATGTTCACTAATACTTGAATGTGTATGAATCGTAAGTACTTAAATTTGGAATACCGTAATTTGGGGATAGCCCAATCTATTTTTTGATTGTTTCAGCTTGCCCTAGAAGGAAATATATATTTTTTTATTGGAATCTTGCACGTCAAGTTTCATACAATATGGTATTTGATCAATTACTATTTAAACTACCTAGGAAATTGCCTTACATGATTTTTCTATCGTGTGCTCATAAGTCACACAATTAGATATCAATATTAGAAATATTTGGTAAATCTTAAAATTTAGAATTTTTTTATTTTTTTACGATGAATTTACTATTTTTCCTCTTTATTATATATGGTTTAGCCTTCTCGTTTAATATTCTTATAATGTGTCCTTAGGGCACATAATACAAAGATCACCTTAATTAATTAACTTGTTTTTGTATCTATACGAGTATTGACCATCGATTATAGTTATAAAAAAAGAAAGGAAATTACCGTATATATTGGCGTACAATAAATTTATTTTTTCGCAAAACATCCTTCAATATAGAAGTTTATTCTAAATCACTTTAATACTTTATTACGATATTGTGAAAACATGCATGCATGTTTCCCAAACCGAATAACCTTAATTCGATTCTTTTTTTAAGACGATAAATTTAACAAGCACATTACACATTAATCTCCATTATTATGACCTCAAACAACAAAGACTTCACAACCAAATTAAAAGTCCAGCCCATAATTAAGTTCAATTGACCACATTACACTTGGTCCTGATCTGACCTTGGTTCCCCGAGATGACCCCAACCTGAATCAACCTCTTCATCGATTGCGAAAACTCGGTAAAGAACTTTTTGGAATCGAGCAACTCGTCCACGATCTTGGACGACTGCTTGTTGGTGAGCAAGGCGGCGTCAGAGACGAAGAGCCCTTGCTTGAGCTTTAGGGTTTTGTAGTAGTGGTTGTCGAAGTCGAGTACGCTACTTGGGTCCATCCCAACGAAGGTGACATTGTCGGAGAGGCTCTTGCACTGCGTTTTGAGCTGCGCGGCGTAGGTGGGATCCAACGACGGGTCGGAGTCGTTGTTGCCGGTGAAGTTGTATAGCCTCCTACTAAAGAAGTTACAATGACCGATCCCAATTGTGTGTGCACCTTCAAAATAACAATATGGTTGACATCTCACTCGGACTTTTGTTTGTTACTATGTGTATGATATAATAAGATACGTTCTTTCTTTGTTGGTAAGTAGCACTCATTTGACGTGTTCTTAATACATAGATATAGATGTGTTATATATGTAGAATATATACTTGCACAAGTTTCATGTCATTAATTGGTTCTAAGCTTAAATTGGGTTTGTGTGTGAGTGTGTATATATACCTGATAAGACAACAAGGTCATGGAGGGTGAGACCTTTGTTCTTAAACGACTGCAATAAGGTGCTAAACCCGGCGAAAGGCGAAGGGATGTCTGCGTTCGCCTCCGATGCCTTGGACACCGTTCCGTCTCGTCTTCCGGTCAGTACTTTCCACATTGGCTTATTGAACTGTTTATTGATATTCATGATAGGACACCACATATTCATTTACACACTTTCATGTTGTTTTCATTCTTATAAAGCATATATATATAGTGTTGGTTTTGTATACCAATATGTAAACATGCTTAATTATTGTCAGATGTGATTAGCATTACCTTAAATGAAATAGAGTCTCTAGTAGACAATGCAAGAATATCAGCACACGAAACTTTTCCAGGACAACGTTCCTCGACCATCGTCTTTATCTTCTCAATCACATCGAATCCGCCTAAGCTTAAGTTCGGCCTCGCGGATTTTTCAGCCGTGTTGTTGCTAGTCGAATCGAGCAACACCGACGCGTCACATCCCTGTACATTATCAGCAACAATCAATTTAGCAATGCAACAACATTTCGTATACGTTAGGGAAACTACGTACGTGTATAAATACGCATTCGTTACCCTAACAAAGCAATCGTGAAATTGCATACGAAGCAACTTGGCAGGTATCGTAACGTCGTTGCTGACGAGTTCTTGAGTGAGGTTTCTAATGGCGTCCTCAACTCCATTGCAGGATTTCTTGTAGAAGTTCTTCCTTAGAACACCTGCATGCCCAATTCCAATAAATCCTAACAATATAACTAGCCAAAAACAAACTGAAATTGCCTTCATTTTTATGGCGATTAATATTTGCTCGGTTTTTCTTGGTTGTGTGTACAATGCTAATCAAGAGTACGTTGTCCCCTCTTTATATAGAGATATGAGCTGAACGTGTATGACAATTTTTAACTTATTAAACCTTAATTTTGTTTGCAACGAGAATAATCATGCCTTATATTATATATTAATTGCATGTGCTAGATGCAACAAACGGTAATTAATATTGTTGTTTGGTTTCTCAAAAAAAATTTATTGTTTCGAACAAAAAAAAATTATTGTTGTTTTGACTTTTTTTTTGGTCGATCGAAATTGTTGTTTTGACTTTTGCTTTGGAATATTTTCGACATATGCGATCATTCAACCCACTAGCGGACAAAATTTTAAATAGTCCTAAATATTCAAGTCGGTTTGGTAAAATAAATGATACCTTTATCTATCATATCATCGTAATCATCATCATAACTACATATTAAAGCGGATGTTATAAATAATATTAAGCACGACATGTGTCAACTTCTCATTGGACGCATCACTTATATTTATTAAAATAATTTAATTGATTAATTTTGATTATAGACCCTACATGTATGTAAAATATGAAAGAATATACATTATTGAAAGTGTATCTATAAACTTTCCTTAAAGATATAGTTAATTAATCTTACTATATACTAGGTTCGATATTAAAATAATAATATAGAAAAATATATGTCAACTCTAATTAAATATATATTTAAAAATTACAATCCATAAACATTAAAATAAATAAAAATCTTAGGAGTATTCAATCCTTATCCAAAAACTATATATAATCCTACAAATCTTTGTTTGATTGAAAGAATATTTTATAGTGAAAATACAATATTATTAAAATAAATCCTATAAAAATCAATTAAATAAAATAATACAAGTGTTTATATCAAACTATTATTATGAATAATTTTATATAAAATGTAAACAAATTAAGTTTTTAGTTGAATCAAATTCGTGTCTTGAAGGCATAAGACTAATACTAGTTTTATATGCTAAAACTATACCTTTTTTTTTTGGTTGAGGGCACTGCTCATGAGAGTTGAACCGGTGACCTCTGGGTACTACCCTTGGAGGCTTAACCGTTTTGACTAAATGCCCGAAGGCTTATATGATTTTAATTATAAATGTTGAAAATTTGACTTTATTATAGGGATTATATATTTGTATTTGTATTATATATTTGTTATATGGACTATATGAATAATATGATTACATAATTTATAAATGTTTCGACCCAAAAAATTTTTATAAATGTTGAAAAGTCAACAATAGAAGACTGACCAATTAACCAACGTCTATATAAGTGATCGTACTATTAATTTATCGAGATAAAAAAAACAGTTGTCTTACATGCAAGTTACAACTAGCTAGTAGTTTCTTTCAGTCCTATGAAGACTTGCATTTTTAATATTCTACAAGTTGAACGTGACAGAGTATGCCAACGTTATAAGTTATACTAGTATCGTTTTTAATCCTAGGAATACAACTAGTTTTTTTTGTCAATTGTATATTTTAAAAATGGTAGAATGTGATCGGTAAACTTGAGAAACTATTTTTAATATAAACAATATATTTCAACAAGTTTATGTTTAAGTTATACTTTTGATAATGATGGATCAAGCTAACACGCCAAATTAAGGATTATACTAAGCTCGACCAAAAACAAATTATTAGCTAGAAAGTCAGAATGTTGAGTCTTTGCCGACAAGCCACGTTAGGTTTAACCGGTTAGGTAAGTATTTTATCCATATACATGCCTACCAGCTTGTGTAATTGTAGGTGTTAACTGTTAAATACTCGACTAATTTGCTAATTAATTATAAAACCTTTTACTATATATATATCAGCTAACAATTATGCATTGGTTGATAATTTGCTTACAATGCACAGTTGTATTCATTTTTTCATTTCAACCGATATCGATTACTAACAACATTTTTATTAGATCTACACAATGACCCACAACATATAATTACAAAATATTACGTATATGCGTAGATGCGCATATACTAACTTTAGTAACCTTTAAATTACGTAGATGCGTATAAAATCCGCCAGATTGTGTTACTTCCTTGTTAGCAAACGATGTCAGTGGAAGGGCTAGCCCTCGCCTTGTCTGTAACTAACTCTCGTGCAAATAAAATCCGCTAGCAAGGTCTAGCTTGATCAAAAAAATTATGCGTATATACATTTTTTCGGTTGCCCACTGGTTCACCAGAGCTTTGTCTTGGTTACATCCAGTTCGATCCGGGTTGCGCACCTGACTTTAATAGGTGAGTCTCCCAAAGAGAATTTTTTAACATCCACGTACTGTAGTTGAATCTCAGACCTTGTAGATGCGTATATGCATGATGTAGGTGTATCGTAAGATAAGTATTTTACATGTATTGACCTAAATATTAATGACTTTGGACATGTAAGTAACGACGTACTATTCTAAAACAGATTCTAACAAACAATTAATCATCATAATAATGTTAATTTCATCATTACCAATCGTGCATTAGCTGTTTCCGTTGTTGGGCTTTGGGCTCATGATAATGTAGTCAGATTTAGGCCCAAGTATAGCTAGCATATACTGTATATTTGTGGCCCAAATGCTAAAGCATATTTGGGGTCGTTATAGATAGATGTAACTATTATGTAAGCCTATTAGCATTGATAAATACTGTAATATGATCCGCACGTGACCAACGTTTTTCCTTTAAAACTCTATCTTAAAGGCAAATGTAAACATTGTTATCCCACCCACCAAATAGCAAATCCATAGACTTTAAACATTTATTTAATCGGTTAAGTCTTTACGGTATAGACTAGAGTACGTGGTGATATGAATTATAGTCTAAAAATATTGTCAAATTAGCTTTTTTGAACGACAGTATGAAGTATAGGATTCAGATGTAGAACAAAATTGATCGATCAAATTGTACCAATCATAAAAACAAAATAAAAAAAACTAGTTGACACATTTTACAATTTTAGCCAAGTAATTTTGACATGACATGACTTTTGTACGCATGTAAATATTAGTATTCGATCCATAACCTATTACAAGCTTGTGTAATTCCTGATGTTAAATACTCCATTCATTTCTACTTATTAAAGATAGAAAATTAAATCTTTAACATTGGATTTTCATTTCATTTATGGTTATAAATCCATCAAGAACGCGTACGAATAAAACCACAATGTCACTTTTCTTCATTTTGGTTGGTTTTTGTTTCAATATGGCCTACGACATAATGGACCATTTTTCACTCGGGCAAATGGAGGAATTCAAGTTTGGCAAATTCCTTTTTCATTGGTATGGTTACTTTCTTGTCGATGGAATATGCCAACGTTGTACACCATCTTTTCCCAATAATTTATGTCTTTTTTTTACTCCTATATATCTTCACATGTTCCGTTCTTCCATCCAACATTTTGGTCACTTTTTTACTATTAAAATCAACCTATCAAGATTTTATGAAATCAATTTTTAAGTGCTTACTGATGACGGTGTACCTACTAAGGACACATGTATTCCAATTAGAGGTAGATTGTTACATTTGTCTTGCTAATTTGGTAATTTATGTTTGTTTCTTATGGATTCATTCATATTTGTGATGTGACCAAAAATAAAAACAAACACTTGGGCTTATATAGGTCAATTTCCAAGACATCACCCTCATGTAATTTATTATTTAACCATTCTCAAACGATGTATTTTTGTTAAAAAATAACATCCTTCTACCACAATGTTGATTTATTTTATACAATATTTTTTCATAATTTTTTTAAAAATATACTACGAATAAAATCATGGATAAATTATTTTAAACATTTATTAGTATTTTGTATTTTTTTTGGTCGGAATTATTAGTATTTTGTATGACCTATCCTTAAATTTCACTCCAAGTCTAAGGTAATTATACGTTGATTAAAATTTGTTCAAAATAAATGCAGATTAATAGGAGTTGGTAGATGAGCTACAACATTTAATCCTCAATTAATTATGCCCCAAAAGACAGCGGTCAGATTACAGGAAACGGCAAGATCACGATAAGATCATGAGAGTGGAGCCCTCTCTTTTCAGATCTTCTTCTCTCATTCATTTTCCTGGAAAGAAGGAAAAAGGAAAGAGGATGACTCCTCTTGTGACCCTTGTTTCCTCAGCTTCTTCTTGAACTGATAAACCAACTACTCCTATTAAAAGAAAGTTAATTCTTCCCCATTCTCCAAAACCTGCAAATTAGTACACAGAATTTACCTTCCTTTTTTCCCTTTTTAAAAGTTGTTTCCACTTGTATCTTTACCCACTGCCTCTATTCTTCTTTCCATTGAGGATTTGTAGATTACCCACCTCCAGATTGAGTCTTCAAAGTTCAAAAATTGAGAGTTTTGGGAGATTCAAGAAGGATGAAATCTACCCATGAGCAGGAAATTACTGTTTCTGCTACCCTTAATTTAAAGCAGGTTCTTCTTCATTCACTGATTCTGAGTTTTTTTGTCCTTAGGGTTTCAAGATTCTGCTTGTGTGATTTGATTTGAAGCTGATAACTTGATTAGGCTGGAAAGTGCAAACTGTCACATGAATTTGGGAAATTTGGATCATGCACAAAGATAGTAGCTTTTGGACTAAGCTATGGATTCATCTGTTCTTCATTATTTCTCAATTGGGTTAAGCTGTAGTGGTTGATCTGCTTTTACAAATATAGAAAAATACTCTCTTGTAGTTTCCTCAATAGAACCATTAGAAATTTGCTTGTTTAACCCTATGATGATTGGTAAGAAAAGGATTTTAATCCTTTTTATTTCCCTCCTTCTTTTGGTGGCTTGTGGGGTAAATTGGTTAATTGGAGGATGGAGCATGGTCCCAGTAAAGATAAATCCTTTTGGGTCTGAATTTTTTAGCAGAATAAGGTTGCAATGTTGTAACTAAATTTTTGAGCAGCTGCAAAGATCTTCTAAAATGATCTGGAAGCTCAATACATGTGGCTATGAGGTAAAGCAACATTTGGAGAGTTCAGACTAGTTATACTTATGATATGAGCGTTGAGCTTAGGAAGAGCTGTGATAATATGGTAAACTAAGACAGCGTTTGCAGCTCTTAAACCTTTATGGAGCAAAATAGTTAACACCTTTGATGTTTATTATGATTGCAATAAGTCAAAGATGATGATGGCTTTTCTTGACAAAAATAATAATTAGAACCTTCACTCTTCTGTTGCAGGATGAGGAGCATGTAACTAAACTAGGTAGTGAAGAAGCTTCCTCTTCGAGTAAAAATGCAAGAGCTCCTAACCTTTCCCTTCAGATTCCATCTAGAACAGTTGATTTAAGTAATGGACTTGTCGGAAAATCTCTGCTTCAGTCACAGTCTTCTGCAAAAGGAGGCTTTTTACGCGGTCTAAGCTTTAAGAAGAAAGGGACTAATAGTGATAGTGAGAAAAGTTGTCTTCTGAATTCAGGCCCCCAAGCAGTTGCTAGAAGTCCAAAGATAAATTCTGTATCTAAGTTGAATTGGCAAAGATGTACCTCTCTTCCGGGCCCACATGCACTTGATCCTTCGACCTCAGTTCCCACCCCGAAATCGGCAAGAACTTTTATTGAGCAAAGCAGATCACTTGTGAGTTACTGTCTATTTTGCATTTCATGAAGTCCTGTCAAATATTTCTCTAAAGATCCTTTCATCAAATGTTTGGATTTTATTTTTCACTATTGAGCCATTATGCAGATATGAAATAACATCAACTGGAACTCTCTATCTAATTTTGGACCGTATATAATGCAGAAAGGGATACCCCAAAATAGTGTACCAAGATCATTGTCAGTGCCTGGCCAAAATATCGTCATTGTGAGATCTCTGTCACTTCCTGCTGGAAAACAGAATGACCAATCAGAGATTATTAGTCATGGTAACATAATTTACCTTCTCCTTAGTCCTTATTTGCTTGTTTTTGTATGGTTTTTCCTTCATGGTTGATACTTATGCTAGTGATCCTTTGTCTTTTCTTTCTTTTCCACTTTATTTTCTTGCAAATATACTTCTTTTGGTGTGAAATCCTGTTACTTTGAGAACCATGCTTCGGTTTGGATTGGAGTTAAAAAAGAAACAAGTCTTCAGTGAAGTAACTGATTAGGCTTATTGAGTTGGCAGATCCATCAAGTGCTAGTCCGACAGGAGCTGGCGATGATGAAGAGATTCCTGAAGAAGAAGCTGTTTGCAGGATTTGTTTTGAAGCATGTGAAGAAGGCAACACCTTTAAGATGGAATGCAGTTGTAAAGGTGCACTAAGACTAGTACATGAAGAATGCCTTGTCAAGTGGTTCAGCATTAAGAAAACCAAAAATTGTGACGTCTGTGGACGAGAGGTGCTGAACTTGCCTGTTACGTTGCTCAGAGTTGCCAGCACTGCTCATGGAAATAATGCCCAAGTGGGAAATGACCAAAGTGGCATTTCTCATACTGTAAGGTAACCACTTTTGGCAGTAATTTTAGTCATAGTAGATGTAGATGGTTGAAAAAAGTACATGGATTTTTGTGGATTTAAGTCTTAATTCAACTGTATCTTTCTTGTAAAACAAACAAAAATGTCACTTGAACATCTGTTAGTTTTTAACTTAATTATTTTTTACAGTGTGTGGCAGGACTTTGTGGTGCTAGTCTTGATAAGCACAATATGCTATTTCTTCTTCATTGAGCAGCTCTTGGTAAGTCATTTTGTAGCCAATGAAGACACCTTTAAGAAGACAATGTTGCATTCCTTTTTTCTATGGCTGTTTTATTTTCATATAATATACTCAAGGTAACTTTAGATTTTACAATTCGTAGATCCAAGACATGAAGACTAAAGCAGTCATAATTGCCGGACCATTTTCTTTCACCTTGGGCCTGATAGCATCCATATTGGCTGTCATCTTAGGTATGGACGTATGGTTATGGAAAATTTCTGTGGTTCAATTTCTGTGAAGCATGTAACAAGTTCTTAACATTTTTCCTGATTGACACAATTGACGATTTCATTTGGCAGCCATCAAAGAGTACATCTGGACATATGCGGCTGTGGAGTTCGTTCTCGTGGCTATAATTCTCAGAGTTTTTTACAGTGTGGTAAATTGCTAACCTGCAAAATTTACATCCCAGTAGACAGTCTTTATTAGAAGTTCCTTACAAACCAACAGACGTTTGAGTATAAGCTTTCAATATTAACCTCTGAGTTCAGCTTATTGAACAGACTAAGACCAAGTGATTTCAGCTTGACATATTCTTTCATTTCGTTCTGCTTTTGCAGCTTCAACTTAAGGCAATATACGCAGTGCCACTTTCAGCCGTGCTCGGTTTCGGGATAGCCATGAGCCTTAATTCATTATACATTCATCTTTTCATTTGGAGAGTTCAGGTTGCTCATAACTCTAGCCCTGTATGATTGAAGCCCTCAGAAGACACAGAAACCACGTATAGTGATGTAGAGCTTTTGTGAGAGTTTTTTTTGTGCAGCAAGTTTCTGGGGCAAAATGTTGCCCATCTGTAATGGTTGTGAAGTCCTAATGGACTCCTTGATTCGTGTGTGAGCAGTGTGAACAGTGTATTGGCAAAGAGAGAAGAATTTGAGGTGCGAATGTAGTAACTTGGTAAAGATTATTCATCTTCAGAAGGATTGATCCAAGAGAATCCAAACGGTATATAATGCATAGGGAAAAAACAACTACTAAGCTATGTACTTGAACAATAATGCCTTTGGAAACACTATACATCAGGCAACTATACATCTAGGCAACCACTTGTGTAGATCTGCCATTCATGTGTACAAAATTGTTGTCTGCGTGTTGCAAGTCTTGTATGTCACAGGTGTCTGGATACTGGATGAAACTCATTTCCATCCTTTTTCAGCCATATGGTAGAACGTGTTCTCTTGACATTATCATAAAAGAGACGATGCCTGCATTTGGGGATAATACATCAAAGGCCATTCTATTGTGGTTTCATGTAGCTTTCAAGTTTCAACATTCAAGAATGTCATGGCTTTATAGATAATATCAAATAACAATGAACCAAGAAGATTTTCTTTACTATGGCTTGGCTAAGATAGAAGAATGAAGAACAAACCTTCCATACTCAAGCTTCTGAACAATGATCCCGTTTAGAAGAAGCTCCGAACTATAAACTTCTGCTCCTGAGCAAATTTACAGATCATGAATATAAGCTCCCTTGCGCATGCATAGTTCAGTTATTAATTTCATGGTTGTCTTAAACCTCTACAACAAAGGAGCCCCTAACCTTTTTCCAAGAGAGGCATACAGAACTCATAGTCTTCTTCACAGGACAAAATTAGTAGGTCTTCACGAAGCTTATCTCCAGTATAGATGGACCGGCAAATTTTTTCAAATGCCTGAAATCATTGTTTTAATAGGTTGAACATCAAGATTGTAAGGATGAGTTCAAATCCGTAGTGCAATAATTAACAGATCAACAATGCAAGAGTGCCTAACACTAGCAAAAATGGAGGATAAATCCGGAAGGAAACCCAAAGGACGGTAGCTTCAAAGAAACATTGAGAGCTTATATACCTGACCATGAACTGCCTTAACCAAGTTGGACAATACTTCAACTCCAGGCTTTGTATTTGGAGTAATTAGAACTTTTCTACCCTGCAAGAAAATTAATCACTTCAGATAACAGCAAGCTAGAAACTTATTTTTCTACAAGTCCAAAAATACTCCACCTCTAAAAGAGGATGCTGACTTGCACGTGACAGCGACGCCTCCATGTTGAATCCTAATTCCTTTTCCTTTTTTGCATCCCGTAGTATGTAATTCCTTTCATCAATATAACAACCAGCTTGTCCACAGCTTTCAAGCCATAAGTGATTCACCACAGGTTTGCTGTGAGCAATAGCCTCTAACATATTCCTTGTGCGTACAAATTCATCTGCTACAAAATGTGTAGCATCAGCCATTGATGACACAGCTGAAACTCCCAGTCGAGCCAAAATCTGCACAGTGTAAGGGTCTGTTTGGTCAGACAAATACAAAGTTTTTTTTTTTTTTTTTTTGCGATAAGCAGTTCTAAATATAAGGACATCTATTCAAATAACCTCTTCTTCTACACCCCATTTGTCACCCTCAAAAAGTAATTTCAAGGACACGCATAGCAATGTTCTAAGAAAATGATTTCTGAAATGAAATACATATTATAAGACCAAACTTCATTATAAAGTGCTATTCCAAACAGAGCCATTGACATTGGTTGGAAGACATATTTGAGACTTGATTGCAAAAAGGTAGCAGACTCACCTTCTTTTGGTGTTTAATGGTATCTTCACCCAAGCGATGGCTGAATAGAACTCTGATGCTTGCCATATCTCTTCTCTTCCTCAGTACTTTATCAGACAAACTATATCTCAGTCCGGAGGAAGTTAAACTATTAAGCTCTTTCATAAGGGAAGACCTTTCCAGATTTTTCTTGCATGTTATCTTATAATACTCATCGCCCATGCAAACAGGTGATGCTGTATTTATAGATGTTCTGGAGTGGACAGGGGTAACACAAGCAGAACGAGGTGTCTTTTCTGTTTCCTTGGGTGTCCCTTGTGTGGGACACTTTGGCTGCACCTTCTGAGCTGACGATGAACAGCCCTCGTTCTCATTGGAAAATAAACTTGGTTGAAATTGTTTTGACGATAGCTTCTTTCTACTTGATCTTCTCTGTCTTGTGATCGATTGCCCTTCTGCATACCTAGCAGATTCTTCGAGTGAAACCTTGCTTTTACCATTTCCACTTAATGGAACACTGGTATTTCCTCCACCGCAAGCTAAACCATCACTGTGGAAACCATCCCTCGTGGTAGTAAGCTTCAAATCCTTATCTTTAGCATTCAATACACTGTTATTTTTTTTACTTCCACTTCCATCAGCATCCACAAGCCTTGAAATTTTAGCCCTTGTTTGACAATCAACTGATAGTTCTGATGCAGTATTAACAGTTGCTACCCTTTTTCTACGAGTCCTTGATGAAACCGGAGAGCAAAAGCTGATGTTCTCTTCCAAGCGTTGTTTCTTAGCTGGTGTAGATTCATTATTATCCAAGCTTCTTTCTCGAGTTCCTTTGTTTACTTTCTCCTTTATTTTGAAATTTCTCTCATCTTGTACTACATTTTCATTCAAATCTGTGATCTTTTCAGTAGACTGTCTTCGCTTGCTTCCTTTTCTTGTTATCACTTTTTTTCTGACATTCTTAGAGCGTGTATGTGAAGTAACAGATAGTTTGGACTCATCACCCACTTCATCAGTTATCTTATTACTTTGTTTAGATCGAGTTGCACCACCTTGGTTTGATAGATGAACTCTCCTCTGGGTTGAGTTCTGCTTTACAGCAATGTCATGTGCCATTTTATCCTTCAGCTGGCCTCCAGAACCTTCACCACGTAGAGCAGTTTCACCATCTGTGGGGAGTGCTACTCCATTTGATAATGCTTCTATAGCTTCAACAGCCATTTGAGTATCAACTCCTATATCATAGGATCCACGCATCTCTTCATCATCTCCTACGGGATCCAGTTGGATATCAGTAGAACTTGCGCAAATCTGCTCCTTGAAACTGCTGTCAAGGTTCCGGCTTATATTCATTTTCTCAAGCCGGTCCACATTTCTGCCAGCAGTTAATCCAGATTCAAAGTGAGCTAAACCCTTTAATTTATTACGACCTATTCTTGATTGATGCTCCTTGTTTAAGGCCTTCTGATGTGTTCTCCTTTTTATCTGACCACTATTCTTAGGCTTCTGAGGTTCAGTGAGAGATTTCCGGTTTCCAGAGAGATTACTATAGAGTACTTCTTTGTTTCTCCTAAGAAATTCACCACCTCCTTCATCTTCATTGCTAACATCCCAGTTATATACCCCGGTTTCTGCAAGTGCGCAACTGGTAATAACTTTCTTTGCCAGTTTCTGAGCACCCTTCGTACTGCTCACTCCAGGACTTAGTTTTCTGTAGCCAACATCTTGCTGCTTGGTACCCAGATCAAAAACACAGTCACTGGATTTTAGAAACTGATCAACAAAATCAAGTGCATTGGCCTGTGTAGATTCTCCAGGCTCTTGAGAATTCACATAGCTCAATCCTGCCAAGTCATCAGTGCAAACACGCACTTGACCGAAGCTCTCTCCTCCAACATTATCAGTATTGTCTCTGTGTTCATGTTCATCAGTATCGCTGTTTTCAAGACCGAGTCTGTTTGCCATTGAGCAACCATTTGTATTAGACTTGTGATTCAGCTCTTCTAAGCCCTCAATGATTTCTCCCACAACAGATTCCTGATTAACTGCTCCATCACACATTTCATTGGATTTAACTTCACCTGGATTAGATACATCTCCACTTTCCAAACCCTTTACGTTCATCTTCTTACGAGCTGACAAACCAGAAGTCCTAAACGAAGCTGCACGTATTGAAGTAAATCCCTGCTTCACAGAACCTAAATTACAACAGGATGACGGCCAATGAGAAACTACAAATAGAAATGCACCAACTAAAAAGAGCTACACTTCAGATACACAGTTCTAATAAAGATATCCTATACTGAATCCATACCCCAAACAGCAAAACAGCATTCAGGAAACAGTCAAACACTTACCTGAACTGCAAGTTGCATCTCCATCAGCCGAATGAGTTGAACCCACTTGGTTGCCAGAAGTAGGATGCATCCCTTTGCTACCTAATGCTTTATCACTGCCTCTTGTAAACGAATCGCTATCAGCCAAACCTTCTACATCAGTTAACACTTTGGTTGCAAATGCATCCTCGTCATCACCACAAAGTTCAGCAACTTCTTCATCATCAAATTCACATAACTGAGTTTCCAGACATCCCGAGCAATCGCCTGCATTGTCAAGCATTTGCATCTCCTCTCCAAGATCCATCACTTGAGTTTCTTCTGCCACATTCAACGGTTGAGCTTCGCTATCAAAATCCATTCTTTGCGTCTCAAATGCACAATTAGCAAGAGCAGTATCGTCACGAGGCTGTGCATTCTCCCAGCATTGTAACTCATATAAACTGTTGTCGACTTCTTGACCTAAAGATACACTTTTGGAATTAAAGCATAATATTTGCTTCTTTTTTTTCGATCAAGAAAGCATAATATTTGCTTTCCAGCAGTTGATAGCATATTAGCAGGTATACTTTCAAAAAATTATCAAAAGAGGATTATTCAACCCCTTCACTATCTCCGATTCCAAGATAATATTGCCCTAGAAACGCCTACTACTACGGTGACACCGACATTATCACAGAATGAATCATCAAAGCAACGGCACAAAAGGGGGGAAAAAGTAAGGAAATTTACCAGAAAAGGGAGAAAATTGGGAATCGAATTCCAAAGGCTGAGTATCGGCGTAATCAGCATCCGAATTTCCGTTGCCGGAGAAAGTTTCAGCGTTTTCACTTCCGGGAGACCCCATTGTACTCCGATAAACGGAATGTAACACCAATCAAACTGCAAAAGTGCATTGGGAAGGGCAGTTCGATATTTGGTCTTTATCAGCATATTAGCGAAGTAAATATTACAGTGCGAATCCGCATACCTGCAAGTAGAGATTTCGACAAAGCGACGAACAAACACACACGCCGAGAGAAAAGAGAACAGAATGCCAGAGATGAAGGGGAAAGGAGTAGGCGAAAGTGGTGGAACATTACAACGGTTAAAGGGCGGTTTAGTTGTTACAACCGTATATTTTAATGGACTTATGGAAAACAACAACAACAAAGGGCATTTGGTCTAGTGGTATGATTCTCGCTTAGGGTGCGAGAGGTCCCGAGTTCAATTCTCGGAATGCCCCAAATTAAATATTTTTGCACGGATTGTGCAAATCGACTCCAAAGATAAATAAGAATTTATGTAACCCTTTCCTCTGTTCTCAAAGAAACACAGGAGGGTTTATCAAAAAAAAGAAAAAAGAGAAACATAGGAGTATAGGACTATAGGAGGGATGCATGGTTTTCTACTTTTAACATAATTAGTCGTACCGGCACGACTTGTATTTTAAAAATTATTTTTTTGATATATAATAAATATAATATAAATTAGAAATGTAAAATAAAATTTTAAACATAATTTGGTTTTATCGAACATTAGAAGTTTTTATTTGTTAAATGATTGATTGAAAATATGTTATTATATAAATCACATACTTATATTTTATTATTTTATATTCAATAAAATACATTATTATGCAATTTATATTTACTTATATCTTATTACGCCATGCACCAACTTGATACACCCATATCAAACATGTAGTCCTTTTAATCATAATATTTAATGAATAATATTTTGCCTCTATATGTATGTATAGACCAAAAAATATTATTTTTTATTTCAAAGATCATGGTATTTTGAATCTAAAAAACCATTGGTATAAAAATATTAGGAAATTAATAGAAAATGTTAAAAACAATTTACAAAAAATATAAAATGGGGTGAGAATATTTTTTATACAAATTTTAAAATTTTTATGAATTGCATAATTGCTTTATAAATGTAGTCGAATATTTCATATGGTTTTTGTTTTCCAATCATATGAATTTAAAAATATGAATGGTTCAATAATTTTGATCATTAAAATTGTATGTATTATGTGTTATCTTATAATTTTCCAAAATAAAATTAAAGGATCAAATAAATAATGTATAATAAGGTACTTTTAAGAGATCAAATAAATAAATTGAATGAACCAACATAACTCGATCAAACCAAACTAAATATGATTTGAAGGAAATTTTATTATCATTTGAAGGAAATTTTATTAAAGGGAAATTTAATATTCAAATTGCATGGCACGTACGAAGCCTACGATCAAATAAATAATGTATAATAATGTTGGTATATCTTTTAGAAGGAAAATTTACAGTTGGATAATTTGATTTGATAGATAAATCTTAAATGAGTAAGTATAAAAAGAAAAAATTATAAATTAGATACAGAAAAAGTGAAAGATTAGATAATTAAAGAAATCTTGGAAACAAATTTCCTTAAAGATAAATAGTATGATTTGAAAGATAAATATAGAGTTGTTATTTGAGTTGAAAAAAAAAATTAAAATCAAGTGGGGCCAGAATTAAATAAATAGTATAGATCGGAGGATCAAAATAAAAATTGTAAAATGTTAGATGGGGCATTCCGAGAATCGAACTCGGGACCTCTCGCACCCAAAGCGAGAATCATACCACTAGACCAAATGCCCACATTGAAAGATTCACTGAAACTTTGCATTCCTCAATATTGCAATTTCACATGAAGAGTGTCATACATATTGACACTTTCACAGTTGGGTATTCAGTATCTATTGTCTTAATTGCTATTATTTTTTTAATGTACTCGTAACATTTCACAACAAATATCAACTTGAAATGAGCATGGTCTTGTTCACGGGGGCCAGGTCTTGAGTAAAGGTCTTGGGATGTCGGTCGGCAACGGCTCGGCAACATTCTTTTGGGAGCATTCTTGGCTCCAACCGACCCCGCTCAGTGAGGTGGCCACTTCGCCGCTCTCTCTTGAGGAACTGGGTGCCACTGTTGCGGAATATTGGACGGACTCGGGTTGGAATTGGGGTTCTCTTGCGTCCAAGCTTCCACAAAATATTCTTCGCCGTTTGGAATCGTTCTCACTGTCTCATGATGTAGAGGATGCTGATCGGTTTTTTTGGCACCCAAATCAGTCCGGAAGCTTTTCCACGAGCTCAGCTATCAGGTTGTTGCAGCCCGAGACATTCATGGATCATCACCAGGTGTGGAATTATATATGGAGGGTGAACGTTCAGCAACGAGCAAGGCAATTTTTATTCTTGATGGCACATGGTGTAGTGCTCTGCAACCTGGTGCGGTTTAATCGGCACCTTTCTGCGTCGAGTGACTGTCCTCGGTGTCATCAACCCGAATCCATCCTTCACATGCTGCGTGATTGCCCCCACATCAGGATAATTTGGATGGCGCTTGCAGGGAATGCCATGGCTCCCTCTTTCTTTTCTTTAACTTGTGTTAAAGACTGGATTTTGCTCAATATACGAGCTAATGATGATTGGAGTACACTCTTTGCTACTATGGTGTGGTACTCATGGAAGTTCAGGAACACCTTGGTTTTTGAGGGAAGAGACGACGTCCAGTCCCTATCGCACGTGGTCGTTTCCATTGCCGAAGCATACAAGGAATCACAATTGAAGTTTTTGACGTGTACCTCCGAGCCAACCACTGACTTGGTCAGTGCAGATTTGTGCTGGCATCCTCCTTCCCCTGGCTGGCAACAGATATCTGTGGACGCGGTCTCCAAAGGGAATCCGGGACCTTCGGGTGGTGGTGGTGTAGTACGAGACGAGCAGGGGCTATTTATTGAGGCTTTCGTCTTCAAGTGCGGGGAATGCGACGCGCTCCGGGCTGAGCTGTTGGCTGTGCATCATGCCCTCTGTTATGCTTGTGACCGCCCGACCCAAGCCTTCGTCATATTCTCGGATTCCCTCTCTGCTTGCAATTTGCTCAACGCCAGTGAATCAACCCCATCGGTATTTCCATCTCATTGCCCGTTGCAAGACCCTCCTCGCCTCCAACCGAGGCCATCTGCGGCTTATGTTCGTGAGACGACAGGCCAATCGAGTGGCCGACCTGCTTGCTAATTTATCTTTAGATTTTCATGCCCCTTTTATGCTTCTTTCTATGCCTCCTGAACAAATTAATTCCCTCCTTGAGGAAGACATTGTAGCTCACTTTGAGCAAAATGCTGCTTAATAATATGTCTCGCAGGGGTTAATCCCCGTTTCCCGATCAAAAAAAAAAAGTTGATAATTAACACTAGAAGGCCAACATTTTACACAAGGGGTATTAACTATGCAATTGCAAATGCCAACAACAGATAATCAAGGAGCTAGTGGTGGCTACTGGCTGCTAGCAAAATAAGAGAGAGCTTGAACCCTGGAGAGAGTTACAGGAAGCCTTTTGAAGCTGATTTCCTCTGTAAACTCCAATTCATTTCTACCCTGAAAACATACAGAAGAATACCCAGAGCTAAAACCTAATCAAACATCGACGTTAGTACCTGACGAGAGAAAGAAATAGATACAAGAACAGAGTCTGCAACTTAAAACATATCCCAGGTTCTACATAACATCAATTTTTAACCAAAAGGAAAAGACTAATTAGGCTTAGGGGGTTCACAAGCTTCCCAGATCCAAAGGTAACTTCATTTCTGCAGGAGGTTGAGGGGTACAGAAGCAGGATCAAGTTCAAAAGAGCCGGTGGGGACGTCTCCTCTTTCCGTACCAGTCAACCTAACGGACGGAACCCTGTGAGAAAACCTAAGAAGCTCACCTGGTTGTATTACTATTTCATCCTCGTCTCTCCTACGAAAAACACATACAAAGCCCTCCAGCTTTCTCAGCATTGCAACGCGAATGCCAACATTTTCGTCGTAGTCTGTGAGTACTTCAACAAACTGATAATCAAACTTCTCTTGATTTTCAGAATTCGAGATCCAATCCCTATTCCAATTCTGAAAAAGTGCCCATGTTTCTTGTTTCTTGGGATATATGTTGATATGATCTGTCACTTGCACCTTACTTAATATAAGATGAGAGAACATAAGATCATCTTCAGTGATTTCATCGTCTCCACGGCGAAATTTACCACAAGAATAGGGTAGTTTCTTTTCGACCCACAGATGCGCATCTCCGTCATCAGGATCTGGCTCAAACCAACTTATCCTTACCTTAAACCCAGAAGAAGCGTGAACTCTTTTGATTCGAGCATAGAACCTAGGCATTGCATCTGCCGTATCATAAAGTGCCCATATCTGTCCAGTTTTGAAACATTCTTTTTTCCTGAGCATGTCAAAATCATTGAAATCGGGATCGGGAACTTCAAGAGTCTTGGGTGAATCTTCTAAAATGGAATCTGACTCATAACCATTGTCACCTTCTCCACTTGCTTCGATATTTTCCTCTACCACAGGATCATTTCCATTAGCCTTCTTAATCTCAGCAGAACTGGTTGATTTAACAGTATCCGTGGACTCATTTTTCAAACCTGAGTTGAAAATGTCCTCGTCATCATCGATTCCATTCTCAGTGTAAGATACATGGCGCTTAGCTCGAGATGAGCGTCGACGATTACTATCATCTTCCGCTGCTGCATAACTTTTCTTTTCAATCTCAGCATCTTCACAGTCTGTACTGCTTTCAGATTCAAAACTGTCACTGGATTCTTCAACAACACGCTTCTTTCCTCTCTTACCAGTGTCCTTCCTTTCAGGAACAGATGCAGCAGAGCTTCCTCTATTCATTTTACTGGCATTCATATTGAACTCATTGGTCTTCTTAGACCCACCACCTTCTTTGCTCAGCCCAGACTTTGGAAATGCAAATGAATTTGCTCCTGGAATCTGCGGGCCAGAATTCCCTTGATATGTACCATTAGAAGCACTGAGTTTCACACCTTGGTTAGAAATATCCACTCTAGTATAAGTGGCAGTTTGATGTGGATTGCTCCCTGGAGGCATCCATTGAACATTCGTATCACCTGCAAAGAATGGCTTCTTGCACGATTGACACTGAAGATGTTTATTTCCATCTTTGTAATAATAAAACTGGGATCTACAAGAAGGGCAGGTAGCCAAGGATGGTCCCCATCCATTCGAAGCCTTTGAGTAAGGTTCCTGGCTTGGTTGCCAATTTACATTTGAGCTGGAATGATTCACCTGGCCCCAACCTTGCCTCACAGCGTTCGCATTTCTATTTGCATAAGGAGGTTTACTTGGGACCTTAATTTGACCAAATCTTCTATATTTACTGTCATAGAAGTTACGTTTTTCTCTATCAAGCAGAACTCTCTGAGCTTCACCTATAAACTTGAAGGCAGCTTCAGCACCAGGAAACTTGTTCTTATCAGGATGAAGAAGAAGGGCAAATTTACGGTACTGCTTCTTAATAATTACATCATCTGCAGACTGCTCAACCTGAAGGATACCATACCAGTCCTTCTCATTCCCCACATTCTTGCCTTCAGCAGAGCAATGCACATCACACACGCAGATAATCTGGCTAATGTTGTCCAGCTCCGGATAAAGATGTTGTGCTTTGATTGCAATCTTACGAGCCCCGACAAAATCTTTGCACTCCATCTTCTTCTCTGCAATTGCCTTGGCCCTGGCAGCCTCTTCTTTGTTGCATTCCATCTCTGATATACAATATGCAAACAATTATAATTGCTTAAATAAAATGAAAGTAAGTATGAATTAATACAAAAGACATCATTCCTCAAACGAGAAAGCCAGGTATAATTGCAATAAAACAATTTTAGCCTTGGATCCCCTCACCAACTATATATTTCACCCCAATCCATATAGGTTGTACATCCTAGTAAAACTAGTCTAGTTCAAACAAGCTCACAGGTAATTGGAAGAAACTTAAAAGAATGCACAATGAGCCAATACCTACACTATACTGAATGAACAAAAACAAAACAACATCAGTCAGTAGCTTTGAGCAGCAAGAGTGCATTAAATTTATCTCAGGTAAGCAAGTTATACAGCAAGAGTGCATTAAATGTATGCCTCAGTCAACCGTAAGGATTCCTTTGGGAAAGAAGTTTCCATACCTAAGATTAAAGAGGCAATTCTTGCAATTTTATTTTTCAGCTCTATACATTGAGATCTCAGATATAATGAAGCCTCTGGTATGCATGTGGAAGATCATACTTCAGATAAACATAATATCATTACTATAACTCTGGAGTAATATATGCCCAGCCAAATGCATATCTCCGGCTTTATCAATGCTTCACGAATAAATAAACATCTTCTAATTTACACATGCAGAAGATCAAAGCCAGAATCCAAATACTGTAAACTCTTTCTCTATGACCCAATTCACAGACAAAGCAAACCCAAATTTAACAAGTGAGTAATATTCAACGACATTCAGCAAATACAAAGAATCCCAAAACAGTACTAGTAAAAGACAAACAAAAAAAACACAAGGACAGGCATTGTGCAAGAAAAAAGAAAGGATCTAACTTTTACATTGTAAAATTGCAGAGTGAAATACATACAAGGTCAAAGGGAACAACCAATGCCCAAGTGAGCAAACCAGCATCCACCTCACCGAAAAGCCGGCCACTGCAACAACCACGAAGCTTCTTTTTAGGAGGAAAGCACAAATCTCAAGCGAAGATTTTAGCAATTGGGGAGAACAGAAACTCCACCGAACCCTAAATACGAAACCCTAACTTAAATCTCACCTTCTGCTCCGAAAAACACCAAACACCACAATTAAAGAGGCAGGCTAATTCGAGAATTCCAAAACAGCGAGCACGAGTTCGAAATTTGACAAAGGCTTACCCGAGGCCAACTTCTCTTGGAGAAAGAGATGAAGGCAGAACCACGAAGAGGCGACGGAAATGTGATTCAGTCAAAGACTTCAGAAGAAACAGGAATCAAAGAAAACCATAGATTTAAAGGAAATTGTGAGTCGAGGCATGAGGGGACATTCTGCTTCTTCCGATTCCAGTTATGCCCCAACTACCCTGATTTTCAATGTTGAATCAATTTGTCTGAACTGTAATTATGTTGAGTTTGAGGGGTATATATGAAAAATGTTTAATTCCAACTTTGCCCTTACTTAATTTTAATATTCCAAGTTTGCCCTTTCCTCTATTTTTGCTAGAAATATACCCCTTATTCACCTATTTTTATAAAATTTCTAGCATAACTATCATGTCATGTCTACAAATTTGGTTAAATATAAATAATAAGATTTTTCTACCATGGGCACGCTATAAGAGGCTAATAATAGAAATATTTTATAAATCTTAAAATTTTAGTTTTAATTTATTTTTATTTTTTTTTTACAATTCTAAGCTAATCAATTTCCTTTTATGAATAGTTCACTATTTCCTTTTTAGAGTTTTAGTTTCTATTTTTGATATGCTTATCACGTGCCCTTAAGGCACACGATAGAAAAACCGTAAATAATATATCGATCTTTTTAACATATGTCAAGAGGTGTAGGATAAACTTTTCAATTTTTGAACCTTAAACGAAAATAGATCAATTCATAAAAAAAATTAATCATGTAAATAAATATAAATAAATGTTTTTAAAATAAATATTTATCTTATACCAAAGGTTATAGGGTCATAGGTTAAACAATCAGATAATACTCATGGTATGATTTTGTGTTCTACAATTAATTTTAATGCGCATAGGTATATTTTTGTGGATCAATTTCACCTTGTATGTTCATCAATACTAGGGCCCTGTTCGGTGACAATAGTATTATAAAAAAAAAGGTATTATTGTAGGAAATAAGTTTCTAGGCCAAACACCCCACCTTTATCAACCAATCAAATGGCAAAAAGTGGCTCATTTTTTAACACCTATCACATGAATTTATATGCCTTGTTTGTTTCAAAAAAGAGCTTTTACAAAAAAATGCATTATTGTGCATGATCATCCATGCACCGAACAGACCCTAGTACTTTGCAGTTTGTACATTGATTTTTTTTCATGCATATTGTACATCTGTTTTAAAATTTTAATGCGCATAGGTATGTTGTTTGCAGATGACATCGTTTTGGTAAAGGATTCGAGAGTTGGTGTCAGCAACACACTGGAAGTGTGGAGGGATCGGCTGGAAGCTAAGGGGTTTAGGTTGAGTAGGAGCAAGACGGAATACGTGGAGTTCCCTTTCGGTCGGGAGATTGAGCCGAGCGGTGGAGTGCTACTGGGGGTGAGATGGTTGCAAAGAAGGAAAATTTCAAGTATTTGGGTTCAGTTTTGCAGAGCGACGGGTGTATCGTTGAGGATGTTAGGTCCCGGATTCAAAGAGGTTGGCAGAAGTGGAGGACGGCTTCAAAGGTTTTATGCGACAAGAAAATCTCATTAAAGCTCAAAGGAAAGTTCTACAGATCTGTTATAAGGCATGCGATTCTCCATGGAGCAGAATGTTGGCCGACGACGAAGGCTCAGGAGCAGAAACTTGCAGTCGCAGAGATGAGAATGCTTAGATGGATGTGCGGCGACACGAGGATGGATAAGATTAGAAATGAAGAGATCAGAGGCAAACTTGGGATGACTAGCATAGGAGACAACTGCGAGAAGCGAGACTGCGTTGGTTTGGCCATGTTCAGAGGCGGAGCCCAGACGCGACAGTTAGGAGGTGCGAGCGGTTGCATTTAGGAGCATGTCGGAGGGATAGAGGTTGTCCGAAGAAGCGCTGGATGGATAACATTAAGCAGGATATCATCATGTTAGGGATCTCTGCGGACTTGGCACAGTGTAGAGAGAGATGGCGAGAGAAGATCACCGTGTTAGACAACTAGCCACATGGTGGAGCATTTTACTCTTGTGTTGGCCGATGTCTTCTCACTTGTTTGTCGTTTTGTGTTAGTTCGAGTCTCTTGTTCGTATCTTGTTTTGTCCCTTTCTTTTCTGTTCTTGTAGCCTTTTTAGTAGTTTTAAGTGTTTTTGGTTCATGACACTTGGGTTGTATTGGGCGCATTCCATCTAGGTCTGGATTGCCCCCATCTTGACCCCCCAGATCCCGCTCAGACGGGATTTTCCTGGGTAAATGTTGTTGTGTTGTGTTTCATAATTTTTATACACATTCAGCTGATTTCAATACATTCACAAACAAGACGTGTGTTTTTTGTTGTTATGGTTTTTCTTTTGTGTGTCATATGAACACGATCTAAGCGTGCTAAATATAGAAATTAAAACCCTAAAATGGAAATAGTGAACCCGTCACAAAATAGATCAAACAACCCACAATTTAAGATGTACCAAACATTTCCATTACTAACTGCTTATAGTGTGCTTTTAAGGCACATAACGGAAATATCCTTGTTGCTATATGCACAAATGTCTCAGTTTTGTAGACCTAAAGCAATTAGTTTTGAGATGCAAACGATGGAGTACAATTTTGATGTACATTCAATCATTTTTTATACATGAATAGTTGGTTTTGATACACCTTTTAAATGTCTTCCTATATTCGAGTATTTTGAAAAATGTGCAAATAATTCATCAAAAAGTTAGTCGTACAATACCTTTTCAACAATCTTAATTTATCCCCATCTACGATTATTATTTCTTATTTCCCACCTAAACATCTTTTTTTTATTCTCACCTAAATACACAATTTAAGTGGATTCAAACATAACAAATTAAACATCTATTTGATATTTTTATTTTTATGCCTTGTAATGTTTTGTTATTATTGTTTAATCCTTAATTAAGGAAGATTTTTGATAGATTTTGCTTTATGATAATCTAGTTAGAGCATCTCTAAGAGCAATTGTACTTTTGGAAATTATAGGCTCTTTTTTACCTAAGAACTTTTCCAAAATGAAGAAATTTTCCAAAAGATAAGAGTGCTTCTCCAAATATAAAGACATCTTCATCTTACAATTTATATTTAATATTTATTTTTTAGATAATTGAATGTAAAATATCATTTTTTCATTAGAATAAGATTGTATAATAAAGAAGAATACTAATTCTCTAAAATAAAAAAATTGTTGGAGTAAGGACAAATTTATTTTGGAGATTATAACTCTAGTATCTTCATTTTGGAGAAAATTTTAAAGTATCTCTTAGAGATGCTCTTATCTTTATAACTCGTCCGTCCCGGAAAGTTTGTCCATCTTTCCTTTTTGGGCGTCCTTGAAAGTTTGCTCATCTCTATTATATTTCCATATATCACTATGTTTTTACAATCTTAACCTCATACAATCTCATATATTATCCCCATTATCCAACCTTCCTCTCAATTTTATCATTTTTTCCTATAAAATTACAAAATTATCCCCAACCAATCTTATAAATTACTCTTTCTTATACCCTTTTCATCAACTTTAACACTTTTTCTCATCACTTATCAAACTTTTCCACTTTTCATTCATCCGCGTTAGCCAAACTTTTAAGTTATCTGTGTTATCCAAAAATGCATTTTACTATTTTTTTTGTTTATTCACACAAATTATCAAGTATCAACGTATTCTTTTGGGAAGAGTTTAAGTTAAAGGGTTTAACTATCAACGTGTAAATCCGATGGGCAAAATTTAGAACAACCATAAGCTAATATATATTGGATGAGATAAGTTACTAAAATTTAGATATACTAGTTAATTTTCTTAACAAACCTACATAGCAGCGGTATTTCAGAATCCGTTTCAATTTGAACAGCCAGCCTCATTGACCTCAGAAACTATCTCCTCCCCGGCATGGTCTTCACATTCTTGAAAACCACCAGTCTCAGTGGATGCTTGAATACAAGTATCAACAAGTGTTTCTTCTGTTTCAACCTTACTTTCAGTTTCTGAAATGATACAAGTAGCCTCCTTATTGACTAGAGAAGTTGTCCCCTCTACAACTTGGTCATCACACTCCTTAGCTTGGGTGTTGGCAGCAGCTTCTGGTTGAATGCCTAATGCTGGCTCGTCGTTTGAAGTGCCAATTTCAACATCAGCAGGTTTCTCAGAATTTGCTTCAACCTCAATTTCAGTTTGAATACAAGTACCAACAAGAGTTTCTTGCATTTCAACCTCACTTTCAGTTTCTGAAATGATACAAGTAGCCTTCTTACTGACCAGAGAAGTTGTCCCTTTTCCAACTTGGCCTTCACACTCCTTTGCTTGGGTGTTGGCAGCAGCTTCTGGTTGAAAACCTAATGCTGGCTCGTCGTTTCAAGTGCCAGTTTCAACATCAGCAGGTTTTTCAGAATTTGTTTCAACCTCAATTTCATCTTGAATACAAGTATCAACAAGAGTTTCTTTTGTTTTGACCTTACTTTCCGTTTTTGCAATAATACAGGTAGCCTTATTGACCAGAGAAGTTGTCCCCTTTTCAACTTGGTCTTCACACTCCTTGCCTTGGGTGATGGCAACAACTTCTGGTTGAAAACCTAATGCTAGCTCGTCGTTTGCAGTGCCAGTTTCAGCATCGTTTGCAGTGCCAGTTTCAGCATCCGCAGGTTTTTCAGAATTTGTTTCAACCTCAATTTCAGTTTGAATACAAGTATCAACAAGAGTTTCTTTTGTTTCAACCTTACTTTCAGTTTCCGAAATGATACTAGTCTCCTTATTGACCAGATAAGTTGTCCCCTTTCCAACCTGGTCTTCACACTCCTTAGCTTGGGTGATGGCAGCAACTTCTGTTTGAAAACCTAATGTTGTCTCGTTGTTTGACGTGCCAGCTTCAGCATCAGCAGGTTTTTCAGAATTTGTTTCAACCTCAATTTCAGTTTCTGAATTGATACAACCAGCCTCCTTGTTGACCTGAGAAACTGTCTCCTTCCCAGCTCAGTCTTCACATTCCTGCCCTTTAATTTCAGAACTGAGTTTTCCAATCTCACTTGATGCTTGGGGACACTCATCAACTAGCATTTCTTGCCCTTTAATTTCAGAACTGATATTTTCAATCTCACTTGATGCTTGCCGACACTCGTCAACTAGCATTTCTTGCGCTTTAATTTCGGAACTGATATTTTCAATCTCACTTGATTCTTGAGGTCACTCATCAACTAGCATTTCTTGCCCTTTCATTTCAGAACCGACATTTTCAATCTCGCTTGATGCTTGCCCACACTCATCAACTAACATTTCTTGCCCATTAATTTCAGAACTGATATCGGTAGGCATAGTTTCAGCTTCAACAGCCAGCTCTTGTTCATGTAGCTCATTTGGGTCATCACAAGGCTTAGAATCATCAATCTCAACATTGCTAGCTTGCATGTTGGAATTAAATAGCGTTTTACCATTGCTTGTTTCCTTGCATTCAATTTCCCTGGCAGACAAAGCATTAACATCATCTTTCTCGACTTCAGGGCCAGAGATAGTGCAATGAGCTTCCAGTTCACTAGCAACTGGACTTTCAGATACATCTTGTTGTTCAGTCTCCAGAACAGCTAGCTCTTTGGGTTCATGGATTTCAGTCTTAGTTTCAGGAGCAGAAAGCTCAGCAAGTGGAGGCGTTTTAGAATCAACTTCCCCCTCCTGGATCACATAGACTGAGATTTTGCTAGTAGCTTCCAAATGAGTACCAATCTCCTGAGCATTTGATTCCTTGGTTTCCTCTCGTAATCTAGTCTCAATTCTATTTTCCTGATCACAAAGGTGAACATCTGGTAGGATTTCAGGATCAGATTTCTCCTTCTGAGTAGCAACCTATGATGCACTGAAACGCGAGATTGTACATAAAATACATTTCTGAAACTCTGAAACTCCGAAACGCGCCCGAAACGCGTTTCAAATTTTTTGAAACGGTCAACGTTTCGTTGACCATGTACTTAATGAAACGCCGCGTTTCGGAGGGCGTTTCTGGTAGTTTTTAGAAGGTTTTGGGTGTTTTTTAGAAATACTCAAATTAACAAAAAAAAAACTAATAGTAGCAGTAGTTGGGTTAGTCTTTGCCTCTCTCGTTCGATCTCTCTGTTGTCTCAATCTCTCTCACTCTCTGTCTGTCTGTCTGCCGCCGACGTCGGGAGACTTCACCGACGGCACCAGTCGCCAATCTCTCAACCTCTTGGATGCCAATTGACCTCTTGACCAATGTTATCTATAATGAATACTAGGAAGTTGATGGCTTCAATTAGTTCAAGTGAAATCATTTACTGGTTTTGAACTTCATCTTTTACTGGTTTTATTTTACTTTTTTGATTTGAGGAAGAAGGCTCCCAGGGAGTTAGGAACTAGAGGAAATAGTTTGTCTGAGGAAGCCATCTCCCTATATATTATTTTGATAGAAATGTGTGTAGAAAAGATTGCACCACGTGGTGCACTCTGGAATCGTCATGTGTCGCTCTTTGAGGGGACCATGGCCGGCCAATCTGAGAGCGACACGTGACACTGGCTTTTAAGAAGTAAAAAATTCGTTTTTTTACATTTTGAGAACTTTTACATGTTAAAAAAAATTATAGCATAATTCATTATTAATTATTCTCTACACATAGACACCCGGCCATATTGAATATATTTGGTTAAATATAAAATTAATTATACTTAATTGGATTGTACGTTACGGAAAAACGGACGTTTCAATTAATAAACGAAACTACACGAAAAATATTTAACCCATTTTCGATTTTAGTAAATTAAATCCCGTACCTTAGTTATCCAAGTTATACCCGTACAAGGTACAAGGTCTGCACTAGTTCCCTGTTACATCAGAATACATAAGAGAACTCATCAGGGGCGGTATCAAGGTTTTAAGTTTGAAGTTTGATCTCGGTTTAAGTTTGAACTTGTTGGTATAAAGTCATGTAATATTGTTCTGTTAAACGTTAACTCAATTAACTTGCTTGTTTGGATTATTATTTACTTGTTTTAGTGGTAGTAATGCTACTATTATCTAAAGTAGTAATGCTACTATTATCTAAATCTTTAAAATAACATATAATATATATTGCCGTTTCCTCGACGTTTCGTTTCATACAAATTTTAGGATTGCCGTTTCGGCGTTTCGCGATTTACGTTTCAGCTTTTCACGTTTGAGTGCAACCTAGGTAGCAACTGGGCCTAGGGAAGTGTCTTGCTCCTCAATATCCTGAATATTGTCCTTTTGATTCATCTGGCAATTCAGCATTCTGAGAAAAATCAATCTTATTGCTCACAACTCCACAATCAGCATCAGATGGCATTTGAGAATCCATTTTGTTCTTCTGGGCTTCAGTGCATGAACTGGAACAAATAGTCTTTGGAGGAGTACTATCAGCTTGTCCTTCTGCAAAAGCCAAAAAATAAGTTTATTGAACATGATTAGTAGGACACATGTTGAACTATTCTAAGGGAAATCAAACATACTGTTCACAGCTCCACAATTGGCATCAGAAGGTATTTCAAGATCAAGCTTGTCCTTCTGTGCTTCAGTGTCTGAGCTGACACAAGTAGCCTGTAGATTATCACTGTCATTTAATATGCTGTCATGATCAGCTTCATTCTTCGGAATACTGCCTGGACATAGAGAAGAATCTTGGCCCTTAAACTCCTCGATGGTGTGTCCTATTGGTTCTTCCAGCAGCTCAGTATTCTGAGAAAAAACAATCTCATTGTTCACAAGTCTGTACTCAGCATCAGAAGGCATTTCAGAATCCAATTTGTTCGGTGCTTCAGTGTCTGAGCTGGCACATGTAGTTTGTGGATGAGCATTATCATCTTGTCCTTCTGTAAAAGTAAAAAACAAAGTATTTTGACTATGAACAATTTAGTTGGAGTAGCAACTGCGTGGACCTATTCTGAGGGAAATCAAACATACCGTTCACATCTTCACAATTGGCATCAGAAGGTATTTCAGGATCAATCTTGTTTTTCTGTATTTCAGTGTCTGAGTTGTCACAAGTAGGCTGTAGATTTGCACTGTCATCTGGTATGCTTTCATGCCCAGCTTTGTCACACATAGGCTGTAGATTTGCACCGCCATCTTGCTCCTCAATCTCCCTAATAGTATGTCCTACTGATTCCTCATGCAATTCAGTATTCTGAGAGGCGTCAATCTTATGGTGAACTCCACAATCAGCAGCATAATGCATTTCATAATCCATCTCGTTCATCTGTGCTGCAGTGTCTGAACTGGCACAAGTAGTCTGTGGATGAGCACCATCATCATGTTTTCCTGTAAAAGACAAAAACTAAGTTAATTGGATATGAACAATTTATGCCTAGTATAAAGCAAACTGAATATGAACAGCTTATGGGTGGTATCAAGCTGGTTGAATTGTTCTGAGTGAAATCAAACTTACCATCCACAAATTTACAATCAGCATCAGAAGGTATTTCAGTATCCATCTCGTCCATCTGTGTTGAAGTAGCCTGTGGTTGAGCAGTGTCATCTTGTCCTTCTAAAAAAGCCAGAAAAAAAGTTAGCTGAATATGAACAATCTACACCTAGTAGAAAACAAACTGAATATGAACAATTTATTTGTGGTAGCAAACTGGTTAAGCTATTCTGAGGCAAACCAAACTTACCATCCATAACTACGCAATCAGCATCAGAAGGCATTGCAGCATCCATCTTGTCCATATGTGCTTCAATGTCCGGGCTGGCACAAGTCTGTGGATGAGCACCAACACCATGTCTTCCTGTGAAAGCCAAATACTAAGTCAGCTGAAAATGAACAATTTATGTCTAGGAGAAAACAAACTGAGTATAAATATTTTGTGGTATCAAATTGGTTGACTTGTTCTGAGAGAAGTCAAACTTTACCATCAACTCCACAATTGGCGTCAGAAGGTATTTCAGCATCCATCTTGTCAATCTGTTCATCAGTGCCAGGGCTGGCACAAGTAGTCTGTGGATGAGCACCATCACCATGTCCTTCTGTAAAACAAGTCAATAGAATATGAACAAGTTATCTCTAGTAGAAAACAAACTGATCAAATTGGTTGACTTGTTCTGAGAGAAGCCAAACTTTACCAATAACAACTCCACAATCAACATCAGATGGTATTTGAGAATCAATCTTGTCCTTCTGTTCTTCAGTGCCTGGGCTGGCAAGAGTAACCTGTGGATGAGCACTAACATCCTGTCCTTCTGGAAAACCCAAAAACTATGTTAACTGAGCAAAAACAATTTGTGTATAGTAAAAAGGACAAATTGAATCTCTGCTTGAGCAAAAGAGCAAAGCTTTATACATACCATTTTGCTCTTCTTTATCCCTGGATGCCAGATTTGAGTTGAATCCTCTAACAGGAACGCATGATGAATCATCTTCAACCTTTTCCGCACTGTACAAAGCAATATTACCAGTCAGCACTAAGTTAAGCCCATCTGTTGAAGTATCTGAAGCTCCTTGTCCCGATTCTGCCAAACATGTCATCAAGTTTTCTTTGTTGTTGCTTCCCTGCTCACAGATCTCAGGATCTGAAACAACTGGAGCACCACCACAGCCAGAAATGTGAGCTTCACTAGCCATTTGCAGTTCTTTTATATGATCACCCTCCTCTTTACTGCCACGGATGAAATTGTCGCCACTATCCTGTGTTTGGATCTCATCTCTTGGAGAAGATTCCACACCTGGCCTCTGCACGGTATCCATCTTTACCATATTCTCCTCAGTGCTGACTTTTGTGCCTCCGCTGTTTGTATCAAAACTAGGATCACTTTTTTCACTGTGAACAGAGAGATCAGAGATACCAGCTTCCTTATGAACATGAACTTTAACCTCTTGATCAATTATAGCACCATCTACACGTGACTCAATTTCACATTTTTCCCTACCAGCATCACCAACAAAAGTTTCTACTTGCAAAACCTGAAGCGTTTCTGTGGCCTCCTGATTTGAGCTTTGATTTATAGGGTCTTTAGCGGTGGTTTGGACGTGCCAAAGCTCCCCATAAGCTCTACTTTCACTTGTGCCCACACCAGCTTCATCAGAGACCAAGTTTTGACTTCCATCCTCTTCCAGGTGAGCCTGGGTTACACCAAATCCTGGAGGTACGAAGTCCTTTTCAGCAAGATCCTTAGAATCATGAATAATTTCATCATAAGCTTCAGTAAGCATTGTTGGATTTTCAGAATCCTGAGCCGAAGCAAAGGAAGCATCGGATGAATCTCTACGTTCACCGTTTAGGGACCCTGCAGCTAAGTCAGTAGAATATGAACAGTTTATGTCTAGAAGAAAACCAACTGAGTATAAACAATTAGTATGTATCAAATTGGCTGACTTATTCTGAGAAAAGTCGAACTTTACCATCAACAACTCCACAATCAGCATCAGAAGGTATTTCAGCATCCATCTTCTGACTCTTGTCCTCCTGTGCTTCAGTGCCTGGGGTTGCACAAGTAGCCTGTGGATGAGCATTATCATCCTGTCCTTCTGGAAAACCCCAAAATCTATGTTAACTCAATAAAAACAATGTGTGTATAGTAAAAAAGACAAATTGAATTACTGCACGAGCAAAAAGGCAAAGCTTTATCCTTGGATGTGTGTATACATACCATGCTGCTCTTCTTTATCCTTGGATGCCAAAATTGAGTTAAATCCACAATCAGGAACGCATGGTAAATCATCTTCACCCTTTTTCGCATTGTATAAAGCAATATTACAAGTCGGCACTAAGTTAAGCCCATCTGTTGAAGTATCTGCAGCTGCTTGTCCCGATTCTGCCACACTTGCAATCAAGTTTTCTTTGTTGTTGCTTCCCTGCTCAGAATTCTCAGGATCTGAAATCACCGGAGCACCACCACAGTCAGAAATGTGAGCTTCACTAGCTGTATCCAGTTCCTTTAGATGATCAGCCTCCTCTTTACTGCCACGGATGCATATGTCGCCACTATCCTGTGTTTGGATCCCATCTCTTGAAGAAGATTCCACATCTGGCCTCTGCAGAGTATCCATCTCTCCCATTTTCTCCTCAGTGCTCACTTTTGTGCCTCCGTTGTTTGTATCACAACTAGGATCACTTTTTTCACTGTGAACAGAGAGATCAGAGATACCGGTTTCCTTATAAACATGAACTTTCACCTCTTGATCAATTATAGCATCATCTATAGTTGACTCAATTCCACATTTATCACCACAAGCATCACCAACGAAAGTTTCTGTTTGCAAAACCTGAAGCGTTTCCGTGGCTTCCTGATTTGAGCTTTGATTTATAGGGTCTTCAGCCGTGGGTTGGACTTGCCAAAGCTCCCCAAAAGCTCTACTTTCACTTGTGCCCACACCAGCTTCATCCGAGACTATTTTTTGAGTTCCGTCTTCTTCCAGGTGAGCCGGGGTTACACCAAATCCTGGACGTACCAAGTCCTTTTCAGCGAGATCATTAGAATCTTGAACAATTTCATCAGAAGCTTCAGTAAGCCTCTGAGCCTGAGCAAAGGTAGCATCGGATGAATCTCTACGCTCACAGTTTAAGGACCCTGCAACTAAATCAGTTGAATATGAACAATTAATGTCTAGTAGAAAACCAACTGAGTATAAACAATTAGTATGTATCAAATTGGTTGACTTGTTCTGAGAAAAGTCGAACTTTACCATCAACAACTCCACAATCAGCATCAGAAGGTATTTCAACATCCATCTTGTGAATCTTGTCCTCCTGTTCTTCAGTGCCTGGGCTAGCACAAGTAGCCTGTGGATGAGCACTATTATCCTGTCCATCTGGAAAACCCAAAACCTATGTTAACTGAATAAAAACAATTTGTGTATCGTAAAAAAGACAAATTGAATTTCTGCTCGAGCAAAAGAGCAAAGCTTTATACATACCATGATGCTCTTCTTTATCCTTGGATGCCAAAATTGAGTTGAATCCACAATCAGGAACGGATGAAGAATCATCTTCAATATTACCAGTCGGCACTAAGTTAAGCCCATCTGTTGAAGCAATATTACCAGTCGGCACTAAGTTAAGCCCATCTGTTGAAGTGTCTGCAGCTGCTTGTCCCGATTCTGCCACACATGTCATCAAATTTTCTTTGTTGTCGGTTCCCTGCTCACAGATATCTGGATCTGAAATAACTGGAGCACCACCACTGTCAGAAATGTGAACTTCACTAGCCACATGCAGTTCCTTTAGATGATCACCCGCCTCTTGACTGTCACGGATGAATATGTCACCACGATCCTGTGTTTGTATCCCATCTATTGAAGAAGATTCCACATCTGGCCTCTGCAGAGTATCCATCTTTCCCATTTCCTCCTCAGTGCTCACTTTTGTGCCTCCGATGTCTGTACCAGAACTAGGATCACTTTTTTCACTTAGAACAGAAAGATCAGAAATACCAGTTTCCTTATGAACATGACCTTTCAACGCCTGAACAATTGTAGCACCATCTCCAGGCGACTCAGTTCCACTTCTTTCTCCACAAGCATCACCAACAAAAGTTTCTGTTTGCAACAACTGAAGCGTTTCTGTGGCTTCCTGATTTGAGCTCTGATTTGTAGGGTCTTCAGCAGTGGTTTGGACTTGCCAAAGCCCCCCTGTAGCTCTACTTTCACTTGGGACCACAGCAGCTTCACCCGAGACTACTTTTTGACTTCCATCCTCTTCCAGGTGAGCCTGAGTTACACCAAATCCTGGAGGAACCAAGTCCTTTTCAGCAAGAACCTTAGAATCTTGAACAATTTCATCAGAAGCTTCAGTAAGCATAGGTGGATGTTCAGAATCCTCAGCCTTAGCAATGGAAGCATCGGATGGATCTCTACGTTCACAGTTTAAGGACCCTGCAACTCTGGGTTTCAAACCACTTACATCATCATTATCAAAACCAGGAGGTGCAGAGTCTTCTTCCAATACCTGGCCTGGATTTATCATATTCTTGTCAGAGTCAACTGTAGGCCTGTTATCTATTTTAGTAGTTACCTTATTTGCAGCAAGAGCATCTTTTTTATCGGTATTATCTTCATTTGGTAACGACATCCCAATTGGTGTAGTATCAGCAGAGTAAGCATGAGGGGTATCAAATCCCGGAGGAGCATTCATGTCTTCATCCAGATGACCAGTGGATCCAGCATTAGTAGCAACATTGACCTCGGGTTGCCTTACCTTGCACCCCTCCTCATTAATGTCTGCTTTAGAATCTTCATTCTTTCTTATAACAGTTTCAGAAGTCAAATTAGGAATTTCCTCAGCGCGGGCAGATGATTTAAGAGCCAAAACAATATACCTTGTTGTTTGACAAGGTACTGTAGTGCTCGGGGGTGTAACATCGGCAACGCTGCTGGACATCCCAACTTCTTTGGATATGCTAGCATTATTTACTTCCAAACCTCTATCAATATTTTTGGCCTCTAAACCACTTTTTTCCAAGGAACTTGCAACAACACCAAGCTCATTAGGCTTTACATGGGAAGAAAGACCAGAATGATCCTCTATTGTTGTAACATTCCCAACCAAAGTAGGAGATTGGATTACACGGCTATCCTCCCCACTAGTCTTTTTTATTTCATTAAAATCTTTCTGTTGAGCACCACTGGTCAAAGCTTTACCCACTGAGTTAGCTGACCACCCCTTTTTTCTTCCCCTTCGGCGTGGTGCGGTTTCCCCAGCTGAAGGAATAGCAGATGCAGAACTTACATTATGTAATGACAATGTTGAATTTTGTGACACTGATGAACCTTGGGCATATCCTGAGCCAGGTCCTGGGGTATTTACAGGAATATCAACAACCTGTGATCCCACACCCAGTTTCTCAGCTTCTGGCAATGCTAGAACAGATACTCCCGTTTGAGGAACGCTGATCGGCAAAGACAAATTAGAATCACTTGGCTTAGGCTGCTCAGTTGAAGTAACAACAGGAGTAGTTGCAGCCAAGCTCTGCCCTTTTCCTCTACCCAAGGACCTCCGTGTCTGCCTTCTACCAGGCATGCTGTCTGATCCATGTGGAGTGGACAAGGGAATTTCACTTGTTGCAGTTTCACTAGCAACTGGACCAGCAGCAGCAGATTCAGGACCAATCTGAGACTTCCGCCTTTGTCTTTTACCAGGTAGTTTGGCAGAAGTGTAAGGCGTAGATGAAGAGCCAGGAGCAGCTGAAACGATGGGAGTACCGCTAACATCAGTTACAGATATTTCCCTGGCACCAGGTCCAGCAGATGTGCAGGGAGATGGTTCCACAACGGCAGTAACCTCTTTGCCACTTTGCAGCTTTTGGGTCTCAGGAGCATGTGAATCAGACGGAGTATCAGCTGTGGCAGAATCAGCACCAACATCTTGAATAATTTCACTGACTATAGGCAAAGCAGAAGAAACAGCAAAACGCTCAGCAACAGATCCCTTCAACTCTAACATGGGTTTGCTTTGTTCTGCAGAAACAGGAAGCACAGTAATGGAAGCAGCACCATCTAAAGATGATGGCTTAACTGACTGCTCAGAAGGTTGTGTTAGTGTCTTTGGTTTCCTTCCCCTACGTCTAACTGGCTCTCCACTGCCCTGTCCTTTTGGAATTTGCACCTTGGATTGAGCAGCAACAGAAGGCCCTGGTGGAGTGATCTGAACTCCACTATTAGGAGGAGGCATGGACGGGGTTGCATCCGATTTCGGAGTCATACCAGCATCAGCTTGATGAGTTGCAGAATTAATGTCTTTGGTGACAGCAGGATCACTTAAAGCATCAACAATGGAAGGCAGGGGATTGCTAACTTTTGGCAAATCTACAATAGTTTTAGCAGGACTTTGAACTGATGTAAAATCTAGTGGTATTCTTCTGGGCCTCCCACGACCCCTTTTAACTGGAGTATTAGCAATACTATTAATGGGGGCAGATGACTCTACTGACAAAGTCAGAGGAGCTTGTTGGATCTGAGACGTTGGTCCTGGTTCAGTTCTAGTAGCAACAATGCTAGCATCCTGCTGCAGCTGGGGATCCTGTTGGGGATCCTTGAGCTCATCTTTGATTTTGTGAGCATCTGCTGACTCAGTTTGACACAGTTTCTCAAATTCTTCTTCAGTCCACTGTTCTTCGTATGAACGCACCTGTAAAAAATAGATCCAAAGAAAAATCAAGAAAAGGCACATGATACTGAGATATTCAAGAATGGGACAAAATATGGGCTTGACAGAAATAAACCACAAACCAACCTCTCGTGACCGCTTCCCCCTGCCGTAGTATTGAGTATCAAAACTGCCACTAGACCCAGCCTTCCTTTTTAACCCACCATCAGATGCCATTTCGGATACTTCATATGCCTTCATTGCTTCTAAAAATAATATTAAATCATCTTCAGTTACAAGACGAGAAGGCAAAGGAGGTATGACATGAGAATCATCAGTTCCCTGCTCCATTGCCAATGTCTTCCATGTAGCCTGTAATATGGGGTTGGTTTCATTAAATTGTGGATTAACGATAAAAGTAACTCATTTACAAAAAGACTAAAATAGAAAGCAGACCAAAGGAGAGTCAAATATTTTTTACCATCTCTTGCTCATGCCTTTCTTGGTCAATTGATTCAAACACATCAATCTCAAGCTCACTGCAATAAGAAAGATGGTGGTTAATCAACTAAAAACACAAGCAAAAATAAAGCCACCTTGGATAAAATATACAGAGCACTAAACGACACATTAGTTCAAAACAAAATTAAAGCCACAAATCTAAAAGCAAAAAGGATTGCAAGCCATGATGTATACCTTCTTGCTAGTAGATCATTTAAAGCATCATCAGCTAGCACAGGAGCAGCTTCCTCTTTCTTAGACTCTCGAAGGAGGGCTTCCAAGTATTCTCTACGGTCCTCAGCACTGTGGGTGAGCAAAATCAACACAAGCCAGAGTTTATATAATATCAATAAAGCTAACAGAAACAGAGGCCAATATCGTACACTAAGTTACCTTGTATTATTGTCAAAAAAACCAGCAGTGATACTTTGATTTGCTACACCCAGCTTATGCTCAGCTGAAGCTCTTACCTGTTCTTCCACTGTATTGACCTTCAGGCAATAAAGTAGCTTAACTTCAGATCAAATTAAGGTATTGGCACAACAGTGGAACAGCATCTACATCAACATTCATTTAGCTTGTTTACATTCAGAGTGTGGCATGTGGATAATCGTAAAAACACTGAGATTCCTCTTCATGTTGACCATAGAAACAAGCCTTTGTTGTATGAGTAATTGAATATCTCATATCTTGGACAATTATATCTCAGTTACTAAAATAATGATTAAAAAAATAAAATGTTATGAGAACTATACAGTATTTTTTTTTGGTCAAAATACAAGATACTTTTTTTAAATGCAATCTCAATTAGAGAAAATGGATGATAAAGATAGGGGGCATATCTTCACTTCCATTCAACAATGGATGTGACACATTCAATTCTAGAAATCGAATCCACATCACCAAGTAATATTCTCCGAGGACATATCTTCTATAAGCAATCTGCCACTATAGCGGCTTGTAGAAACAAGAAGCATAGAGTAAAAGATACTCACTGTCTCCAGTCGAAGAACAAGCACATCTTTTTTCTGACCAATCCTATGAGCCCTTGCCTGGGCTTGCAAATCAACCTAGCAAGAAAAAAAACCACCAGTTAGCAATGTCACTTGACACAACTCTATACGAGTACACGTTTTAAGGTAGTTGCCTGAGGATTCCAATCGGTGTCAAATATGATCACAGTATCTGCAGCTTGCAGGTTGACTCCCACTCCTCCAGCACGTATGCTGATACAACAAGTGAAAAATAAATACCAGAAAGATACCCACATAAACCCATATTAAGATATATAATAGCATAAATCCTTTTATCTAACCCGTGTATTCATAGATACCCACATAAACAATTGATTCATACTACTTTAGACAGCCACTATTCGACATAATTCCAGAACACAAATAACAGCACTGTAGGACTATTTTCAAAAACAGTAGAGCGTTGTTCAAATCAGATTCTACAAATAGTCAATTCACAGAACAATTTTTAAAAAAAATCATGTCCAGGAAAAAAATAAGTAATTTGTGGCTGCAATTGCTATCCTTAATTATGACAAGAATCGTGACAAGTCACTAAACAATCACTAGTCATATTAATTACGTTGTAATTATATATCCATGATGAAAGAATCCCTCATCATTACCTTAGCAAGAATATAAAATATGGTGAATCGGGTCGGTTGAACTGATCAATAAGGGCACCACGATCAAGTCCTGATGTATGTCCATCTAACCTAAGATAGCGGTACTTCTTCCATGCAAGATACTCTTCCATGACATCAAGAAGCCGGGTCATTGTAGAGAATAACAAGACCTGCAACAGAATAACATTCAAATTTAGCATAAACTTATGAAAAAGAGCACTATGAATTGAGACAGAAAAAGGCTTTTTGCAGCCCACTAGCTCATTTGAAAGCTCAAAAGTTCAGTCTGGCCTTAACTTCAGCTTAATGGTAGGTTGGTGAATGACAAGTGATCAGTACCACATTTCAAACCTAGTACATTGGGAGGTGGTACAGCCTTGATTATCTTTCTAGAATACTAGGAAATGAGCGAATTGGGCTGGAGGGAGGAGGAAGTACAATTTGTTCACAAAGGAAGTTCACTTCATATCATCTAGCTAAGGTGAACTTAGTCATAGCCGAGTATATTGAAATGACAGGTACTATTAATTCTACGGAAGAGTTGAAACCAACACAGTTCGTCAACTGCTATATATCACTTTCAGAAAGGATAAAAAAAAATTATGTGAGAGGCCTTTCTTCTTGTGAGCGTTATCAATGCCAAACTAACAGAGGAAGCCGTCATTCTAGCAGGTGATCTTGAGGATGAATAAGAATAAAGAGGTATCCGAAACAGGTTTTCAGATCAAACAAAAAACTGAGTATCTATGCATATTATTCATCTTAATGAGCATTCAGGGGAGAAAAACAGAACAAACTAAAAGTTTTAATCAACTGATAAATAGGGAAAAAATTCAGGCTGATAATTCATACTCCCTCCGTTTCACAATAAGTGTCGTTTTAACTCTTAACATATTTTTTAAGAAAAGCAATCATTCACTTTAAAACTTACAATTTTTTCTTAATCTTATCACTCATCACATTTTTTGGCCAATTAATGAACAATTTTAGTCAACAAATACACATTCCAATAAAGTTATCATTACTCACCCCTAATTAATCACTTTGAAAACCTAACACGACACATAATATGAAACAAATTTTAAGTGCTAAAACGACACTTATTGTGAAACGGAGGGAGTATTATTTTGAGATTCTTCATCTTTCTAAGCTAGCTTTTGACAAGTAAATGAATAATCATGCCTGATACTAGATTTTTGTCAAGTTCTTGCTTATACGGATAATTTTGGCACTATCAGCACGGGTTTATAGAGTAAGGAAAAAGAATTCTCGTAGTTATCTGTGTCCTAATAAAAAGTGATAAAGATGAGGGATCAAGCAGTCTCTCCGAGAAGAGACGCCCTTATAAAATCCGAATAATTAAATTCAGCACTTATCACATACCCGATGATTTGTTGCTTTTAGTTTGGGCAGCAACCGATCAAGCATCTCCAGCTTACCACAAAGTCTCACAATTGGTGGCAGAAAATGCTTTGGTATCAAATTATCAACCTAAAAATAAAGAGATTGATTAAAATATGACAAGTACAGCTAGGATAAGCTGATGTCATATAAGCTCATTAATTCAAACAAGGATATGCATGCATAAAAATGATAAAAGCATGGTTTGTGTGCTTTGTAATGGAATTGTCAACTGAAAAAGTTAAAGTCAATGATCAACATATAAGAGCAAGTGAAATAGTATCTGTTAATTTGTGTTTCCAGTAGAGTATATGCACGCATATTTGTGCATGCTTATATACATCGACACATAATGCCACAAACATAAAACGAAGAAAAGGAAATAGCAAAATATATGGGCACATAATGCCAGTCCATGAAGTAAGAGAACTGCAAATCACTTAAACCAAAGAGGGGTAAAGAGAGAAAATTGCATGCCTCATCTGAATGCAGCTGGCTGATATATGGGTGATTGCAAATATTGCGGAGCTCCATAACAGAATTGTGGACAGCCCGAGCCTGCAAACATCAGAAATTTCATCAATACTCAGCAGAGCTCACTAAACCAAATATATATATTTATAAAAGTTTAGTACAGAGAAAATACCAGAGATATGCTCATCTGGAAAAGCAATTTCATGATACATATACACGTAAAAAGGAAAACAAAACAAAAGTGACTATATGAGAACCTTTGAATTTCCAAGTGAACCAAGATTGTCCTCAACCCTTTTCATCAGAAGTTTTTGATATGCAGAAGCTTCACATCTTACAAGTCTTTCAATCTTCTCAGGCAATTCGTTCTCAACCTAGAATGACATATACCAGACCACTATATGTCAGAGAAAACAAATTGACTAACGAGAGGAACTCTAATATGCATTTCAGGCAATTCGATTTGAACCAAGAAGTTCAGAAAGCTTTTTGCCAGACCACGTTATCAGCCCTGGCGTTTTAAAGAAGAAAGGAAACAAATTTGAGAAAGCAATCACACAGACATTTTTACTTTGGTGACCATTTTTCAGTTCCTTCATCATGCTTATCAAAAAAAATACCAAAATCCAGGAACTAGATGCTGAAAACTGAAAAGATCACATGTGGGGTAGTGTTAAATATTACAGTATTGTGTTTATACTAAGATACATGTTTTTCTGAATGATTATGCCATAGAATGTCTTTTATGGTCCATGGCATTAAACAAATACAAGGATTAATCGTTCGTTGCAAATTTATAGAGGCTATGATTCACATTTTTCTCCACAAAAATGTACCTTTTGCTCATGCTAAAGTCAACAAAATTATTGCTAGTATGCCCAGCTTTTTGGTATCGAGAAGTGCTCCAGATATGGGGAACATAATAGGGCATTATCAACAGTTCTTGCTGTTCTAAATTGCCAGTAAAAAAGGAAATCAACATCATTTCTAGTATATGCCCTGCTTCTTGATATGGGAACACGATAGGGTCTGTTCTCTTTTCCAAACAAAAAGTCACATTTTCCAACAATAAGAACTTTGCGCAGGCTTGAGTGCTTGACAGCACCCGAGCACAACGTAGACCAGATACAATATCATCTATAATCTGTAGCCACTCATTCTTCTGAGTTTACTGTTCTTCGGAATCAAGCAATAATTCTCAAATGGTCCCCACAAATCCCACTTCAAAGAAGAGCAACTGGATGAATAGATCAGAGAGAGAGAGAGATACAACCTTGTGTTTTAGCCTCCGAAGTACAAATGGGCGAAGAACTTGATGGAGACGATTAATGATCAAGAGATTTTCCTCCTCGGAGAGCAATGCCTTATCATCAAATACACTATCACAACAGGGCATTCGGAAAAAAAAAAGCAAGGAATTGAACATTTTAAAAAACGAAGAAGAAAACAACATTTAACTACCTCGTCAGGGGAGTTGTCACCATTACTCTCAAATGGTTTGTTAAACCACTGAGAGAAGTCTTCAGAAGAGTTAAAAATGTTGGGCAACAGAAAATTAAGTAGCGCCCACAACTCCTCGAGATTATTCTGCAAAAAAAAAAACCCGTATTTTTTTAAAATAGCAGGACAAGAAACAAAACATATGGCACAGCAAATCAGCAAAAATTGTAAGAGATGTTTAGAAAAAAGGCAGATGGCTGGTAATGAACTATCACTTGCAAAAATTCAGTGTTGGACACAGTCACATCATTTGCCATATCACACACACATATATATAAGCTTCAAAACAATTATACTCGAGTGGGTAAACAATTTCCCCCACTAAAACATAACTCATGCAAAACTCATTAGGTTTCCGATTCACACTGGGAAACAAATTATGATCCTGATAGTAGGACCAAACCAAAAAAAGCTTTGAAGAACTGACGCAGTAAGCCTAGGGTTGTATGATCACACTGTAGCAAGCCCAAAGTGAGGAAGTTGATATTCAGTAACCTGTAGAGGTGTTCCAGTCAAAAGTAATCTGTGTGAACTCTGATAAAGCTTCAAGTCTGCATTCAACTTGCAAGAAGCATTCTTTATGCGGTGACCTTCATCAATAATGATATAACGCCACTGAACTTTGGTCAGCTTGGGACGATCATGCTTGTTCATCAAATATTCATAAGTTGTTAGTAGGACATTGAATTTCTGATGGACAATACGCTCCCTGCAGTGTTAGACATTGCATCATTATAGTTATTTTATATCAAAGTATTGCATTTGCTTAGACAGAAGAAAATATTGTTTTTGATGCATAAAATTGTGTTTACTTGAACAGCCTACGACGCTCCTCAGGGGGTCCAGAATAAATAATTTTGTTAACATCAGGGGCCCAGAAATTAAGTTCAGATTCCCATCCAGGCAGCACCGAAGATGGAACCACAACTAGGAAAGGTCCTCGATCATTCTTTGTCTCCATTAAGTAACATATAAGAGAAATAACCTACAAAAGTAACTCATAACATAAATGACACAATTACTGACTTTGTACAGGCATAAGCAGATGTACAACCTTATTAGTCCATAATAACTGTTGAGAGTTTACCTGAACAGTTTTCCCAAGACCCATTTCATCTGCGAGAATGCCATTCAAATGATTATTGTAAAGCGAAACCAACCATCTAAGTCCATTCATTTGATACCTATTCAAATCATCATTGGAGAAAGAAATGGTGGGAATTAGCCGTGTTAGTGCTTAAAATGAGAGAACCAGATAAACTGTCCATATATCGATAGGATAAGTGGAAATTATAAATTCTCACTCTCTTAGTTTTCCGCCTCGAAGACCAGTTGGCTGCTCTGGGATAGTTTCCTTGATGCTGCATGGATAAACAAATTATAAGGCAACCTAAAGGAGATTATAGACCAGTGTACAGCTCACAAGTAAAAAGTTATATTTGTTGTAATATTCCAACAAGAGTAAAATTTTAGAAGAAAAAAATACTGCATCAAAAGAACTACAATGCCGTCTAAGATACATTTTCCCAAGAGTTCTCTCGGCTCTTTTTGATGGTAGGATGCAATCATGACTGACGATGATACTAATAGAGGCCCAAAGCGGCAATCAACTCATCCCCGGGCAATAAAACACCGTGTAGACTATACTAGCTCACCATAATACGTCATAGACAAGGATAAAAAAAAAATTGCAATAGTACTGATTACTCCAAAGGGCAGAATCCTACATGAATTTACTTCAGCATAGCATAGCAAAGACAGATTAGTTGAAAGGAGAGTACATGGGACACATCAAGCACAGAATGGATAATTGATTATACGTGTCTACATTGAGTTTAGGACCATATATACACCAAAAAAAAAAGTATTTCCTAATTTTACAAGCTTAAGGAAACACTGCAAAAATTAGTACCTGTGAGCCATCAAATAGTACTTCTCGTTGCTTTCTTTGTAATGCTGGAAAGGTAAGGTAGCAAGAGAGGGTATTAGTTGAATACATCGTAAACAAGATAAGAGAGACACAGAGTTCAAAAATAAACAAGTAACTTGCTTTTGCTTGGTCATTTTCATCTTCAGTTTCAGCGACAATATCAGAGCTCTCAAGACTTGCAGATTGATTTTCATCAGCATCAGTCTCGAACTGTTTAGAAATGGATTTGGCCTCTTGCAGCTTGGCGCTGAGCTTTTGAAGATACTTTTCAGTCTCTTTGAGCAATTTGTTTACTCTATCAGACTTTGCATCCTGAAAAGTAGAAAAAAGCTGTCAGATTAATATGGAAAGTAATCAACAATCTCCAAATAAAACAAAAGAAACTTGCTTACACACCTGAACCATCCGCAAATACCCCTCCACATCGTTAATTTTCAGTAAATTTATTTTTTCACGTTGTATTCTATCAATCTTCTCACGATGTACCCGCTCCTTCCTCTTGTGGAACTCCTTCACATACCTATTAAAACCTTTCCATCGTTCCCTCTTAAATTTGAATACATCATCTAGTCTTTCCCTGAGAGGAAAGACACATTCAATACATCGAATCAATATCAAAAAGGAATTCCTCATTCAGTGAAAATAATGACACAATTGTATAATAAGTGAAAGCAGACCTGTGAAATTCTACTTCACTGAAGAACTCCTTCTGCCTCTCACGAATTCTCTTTTGTCTCTCTTCCTTCATTCGTTGTTCATATCTCTCAACATGTTTCATCCTCCTTCCAATACGATGTTTCTTAATGGCTTTCAAACGATCTACCTCCTGTGTAATTGGCTTAAAAAAGTCGTTCACTATATTGCTGCAAAAAGTACGATACAGAGAAGGAACTATAATGAGCAAAAAAGAATAAACAGACAAATAGGCCACTTGATATCAGTTAGACTTATAAAGAATGAGTTGAGAAATTGAATTTTAACATGTTCTATTCGAATGTACTTTGTAGTAGCAGATATTAAAAGTCAAATCACCTCCTGAGACGACGTTGAAGACCTAGTAGTTGAAGCTTTTTTAGCTCAATCACACTCTTAGTTTTAGCAGAAATATCTTCAGATGAGTTTACTGTTTCCTGCAGAATGAAACTCTATAGTTATGCCCTTCACAAGGAGATTAGCAAATAAGTTTATTATCTCTGTTATACTGCAGACAAGTAACAACAATAACCTACAATCAGAACCATCAATTCTGTTAAGAAATTTAACATGTGTTTGAAAGTTTGAAACTGCTATATGATTAAGGGTGGGCCTGGCACTTGGCAACATTCAGTCTATATTGTAACACTTCCATATCAAATACATCATCACCTTATCACGCCATATGGCCTTATCAACTACCTTATAATCTTTGTTTACATAATTTAACTGTTTAACTTACACACCCACCCTAACTAAAGACAAAAATGGTAGAACAATTGCAGTGGAATGCAGAATAAAAACACACAGCAAGTAGGAAGATGCAGGTCCAGGTTTTGAAATAGGACGTGGTATCCAAAGTAATAAAGATCATGTAGTTACAAATCTATGATTTGCAGGAGGTGATATCAAATCAGAGATATGACTAACTTTCATGCTCTTAAATATTTAGCAGCATATATATCCTTCCATTGCAGAGAAGAAAATCAAGCTACAAAGCCCATGCAAACAAACAGACCACAGAGAAGAATGAAAGAAAAATTGTGTTACTCTCGTGACAAAAGTTCTAAAAAAAATTCTGCTATACAGGATCATTTTAGGACACGAAACAAATAAGAAGTCATGGGGAACCAAAACGACAAAATCTCCATTAGATGAAGTGAGTGAAATGTTTCTGCCATTTTGGGGTCAAGCAATCAAGAACAGCCCTTGTACTGTGCATGAATCTCCTTATTAACAACGGTTTAGGTGTAAATGAAGCATAATTTTCATCACAGAGCAATATACACGATTTTGTATATGCATGCAGACACTAACATATAATCCATCAAGTCCCCACCCACATATAATGAAGTACAAAAGGTAGGCATATGGAAACAAATTCGAAAAGAGGTATGCCTTCATCAAAACTATCTGTGACTATTTAAACAAAAAAACAACAAGGAAAAAACTTGTGTTTCTCTAACCTTTAGCTTATTGTAGCGAACCAAAATTCTCTGGTTCACTTTCTGTTGTTTCTGCATCCAATTTTCTTCATTTACAATTCGCCTTTTTTGTTGAATCATGATCCACTTTTCTGAAGTTGTGTATTTTGGAGGTGGAACACCACCAGACAACTTATCTGTCTCACCAGGTCCATACATTTTATCCGGTTGATAAAAAGGAGGGTTACCTCTAATCATGTGATTTACATCAGCTGCAATTCGACCCATTGACAATGTTAAAATCATCTGAAGCAAACTACGAAAGAAGAATGAGAATCATCTTCAGCAGTTAAATAATGCTAGTGTAAAGAATCACATTAATTACCATCAGAGCCATGTTTCAACAGCATAGTTGTAGTAGAATCACGAGATGGCACAATTGTTTGTTTTTCAATATTCAACCCTTGCCTAGGCTTCCAAGGATTAGACGAGTTACCATCAACATATTGATGTCCTTGATTAGCAATCTCACCCAAGCCTTGAGAATGACTAGCAGAGTTTTCGTTTCTAGTCAGTAAGTCATGCTGAGCTACAGAGGCAGAGCATGGACCCCTGGAAGCCTCATTATGAACCCCAGCTGTAGCCCATCTAATTGTTTCAGGACTCATCTGCTTAGTCAAACCCATAACAGGTGACTCTTGATTCATAGCACCAGAATGCAGATGCCCGTTATCATGATTGCTAGAACTTTTCATACTAGAAAAATCGTTTGGCTGTATAGGCAGGAAAGTGGGGACCCTGCTTTCATGGTTCCGTGTTTCAACCTCCACATCCCTCTGTGTGTTCAGAAGCAGTTTCCGTTCTTCATCATTGACTGCAGGATCTGCATATGGAACAGATTTCTCCACTGACGGTGTTCCATTCTCTCCCTCCCTTTTAGACATATCAGTCTTAAGGCCTGTACTTGCAACAAAAGAAGGCGGAAGAACCCTTTCAGTCTGCGAAGTCACTACGTTTCCTTGCTGAGAAGCAATATCAGGATTGCTTCTTGGTTCATTCGTAGCCATCTCTTTCACCTTGTTGTCCATGGGATCGCTTAGCACCCCTTCTGCGCTGCTACCTGCAGTTGGCAGAACATATTTTCATGCTGAGTTACCTCCTGAAATGTTTATCCAACAAGACAAATTGCTACAACAGATTACCTTCTTTTGACAAAGCACTTCCCAAGGCAATTTCAAGATGTGGTCTTTTCGGCATTAACCCATTCCTATTAGTACGAAATTATAGATTAGAGAGCAATGCAAAAGCAGAAAAGGACCTGAATTAATCTCTCTCCTGTTCAGCATGCTCACCTGAATGCCAGAAATACAAGGCACTGGGCTCTTAGCTGCTTCAGATGATGGTCTTTGAAGGGCATGATATATGCAGGGGCTGACAACATGGGAGATTTCCCAGCATCTCTAGGATTTCCACTTCTCATACTCATATCAGAAGGATTGCATGCTGCACCTCCCTGCGTAATAAAATTCAAGATCAGAACATGCACCATGAACCAAAAAAGAAAGATCATGAATATACCCATGAGTGACAGAAATATGCAAAGCTGAGAAAAAGAATAAGACAACAAAATTGAGTAACAGAAGAAGAAATATCCTTCTCCAAAGATATACTGAAAAGCACTGGCACATACGGCCATAAGGGATGAAGAATAATCGAAAGAAACCACCAATGCTTCATGCTGAATGAAGTGTTTATTCACAGTTAATAAGTTTTCAGAAAGTCACTTCAAGAGGGAACCCAAATCCATGTTTCAAGGCCCACAGATTCTATAATACTATGAAACCAAAAAAGAGAACATAATCAATAGAAAGAGCAATAAGGGACAAAGATGAGGGCGAGAAAAGATAAAGAGCACAGCAGGGTGGGGTGGACACAACAAATATATTTGGCAGTGACTCAGTAATCCAAATGTACCAAATGAAAGGAAAAATAAAATAGCATACAGAATAGAATAGCACCCTTGATCAAACTTCAAGCTTTAACTTCCAAACACAGTTCAATCTGCATTCCTTTTTATTTACTTTCTGCTTATAATTTGGGATTCTGCAGCAGATATGCCATGAAAAGCAATTCATAGCAAACTACTCAAAACCCAACAGCATAAGTATAATCGTCTACTTTTTCTCCCACTGAACATCTAGGAAATTTTAGATTACATTCCTCAAGAGAAGATGACTAAAGTTCTTGTGTCCTTTGAAAATCCTCAACTAAAGGGTGATTTACAAATCCAGTGGATTCCATATAGAAAGATGACGATAATGTCATTTTACAAAGATCAGTGACTAACATAAGCAAAAGCAGTAGGTCAGGCCCATCAGGGAATAAAAAAGATTATATTATTATTCCATAAGTAACACATCAGACGCTACTACAAAGTACAAGCTTGTGTGTTCCAAAGCCATTTGCTGTCTTATGCATAATGAGTTCCAAGAAAAGTTGATTATTAGGAAGTTAAATGGGGTACACTAGTTACCCTTTAAGTTTTCAGCAAGTTCATAATGAAGAAGAGATTTAAATACCAACTGTATAACCTCGGGATGCTGTTCTATGAGAACAAGCACCCTATTCCTAATGCATCTGCAGTGAGGAGAGATTTAGAGATTCCTCCAACAAAATCGATCACCAAACAGAAGCTCCTTTTAACTTACCACTGGCATCTCCGGTGGATTTTTTGATGATAAATGGCCTTGTAAAGATGTTTCGGTGAAACTGATTGATGCATCTTTGGGAGGCTTCTTCCTCCAGTAATCAGAATCAACCATACCCTTACCACCAGATGGCTCAAGAGAAGAGGTACCTGCAGCCAAACAATACTCCATGAATCATTTGTTAAGTCAAACCACAAACAAACACACACTCGACAAATTGAAACAGCCAATTCCACCAGAGAATCCATCAATAACTGGATATGGTCTAAGAGAACTGCTAGCACCATCAAATTTTATAAAAGCACCTACATCAGCAGGCTGGTCTATAAGTACAGTTGCCCTTCCAAAGATTTTATACTTCATTTCAGAATCCCATTCCTTCCAATTAAGAGAAACCATGAATTTAAAGTCAGCCAGCTATCACCATCACACAATAAAAGTATGCTTTACCCGTTATTAAACGTCTCTGAAGACAGCCTATGCCTCCATTTTGAGCTCAAAAAACTGACAATTTACACATTCCTTTCAATCTAGAGAAACTATAAATTTAAAGCCAGCTAGCTGTCAAACATCCCAAAATAAAAGTACCCTTTGCCCCCTTTAAAATATGGCTCTGAAGGAGGCAACCTATGCCTCCATTTTGAGCTCAAAAAAGCTGACAATTTATATAAAGTGTAGCTATCCACACCTGGAAAAGGCCTAGGCAAGTCCATCCTGTTCATCAGCCCCTTCTTTGCATCAGCAGTATCGATATGAGTATTGCGCTGCTGCTGAGAGTTGTCATTATGTGCATCTGAGGCTGATAATTCAGGCCTCTTTCTTTTACCACTTGACCTATTATCTTTTTGAGTTGCTTGCTGCTCCCAACTTGATGAATCACGCCTTTCATATGAAGTCGAGTTAGCAGATTTGGTATCAATACTCAAAGGACTTTCATGTTCAGTAGAAATGGCACTTCTGTGTGGGACAGATCCAGGGAAAGTATCAGGCACCACACTACTAGGCCCAGCAGGTGGTTGACACATTTCATTATCTCTCAAGGTAGAATTGGAATCCTGTGGAGCTCCACCTGTGAATAAAAGATTTCCTCACCACCCGATCATGCAGACATACTTTATAAAGAATTATGCAATTGTAATTCTTAAGGAACCTGCTGGATGTGGATTAATGGCATGACCTATTTGGGCTTCGTTGTTTATAGGATTAGGAGGTTGCTGCAAAGATTCCATGTCAAAACCATGTTGGTTGACAACAGTTTCCATTGCTCTAGACATCAAAAACAAGAAGACCAAATAACAAATTATAAGAAAAAGTTCCGGTGTGAATTGACATCAAGAGCCATTGCATAGCTTGTGCAAAATTCAGTTCATGGAGGAAGTAGTTTGGCCTGGGATAAATTTGTTTTTAGTAATTTTTTACAAAATTCAGTTCATGGAGGAAGTAGTTTGGCCCACAAACTGTGCATGAACAACATAAATCATCAAGGAGAAAATCACTTCTTCAAAAAAGTACAGAGGCCATCATAAGACTAAAAAAAATACAAAGGACTGCAGTAGCAACCATTTACTGTTTCCCATTCAAGACAGCAAAGCTGAAAAGTATTACCTTGATATTACTTGATAGGGCAACGAGTTCTCTTTTCCACTTGCTTTCATGTGCTGCAATATCTGACATATGAATGTAAAATTAAAAAAACATGTCCATAAATAATAGAGATAAAAAAAAATGCTGCATGCTGAACACCATATCAGTCATAATGTATTTTTATTTATGCTTCAATGCTGTACTAAAAAGTCTTAGCATTAGCAGTCACCTTAGATTTACAATGACTCGATATATTCATGTTTTAATAAATGAAAGGGAAAGGAAGAAAGTACTTACTACGTAAAGTTTTGTAGCCAATTTGTCTGGCTCGTCTTTTGAATCATGAATCAATTTTTGGAGGAACTTTGCAGCCTCAAACTCGATATTGGGTTGAGATGCCATGTTATATAACTGTAAGCACGGCAACACAAAGCCTAAAATTAAAACAAAAAAATGGATGCAAAAATTCATACTACTGACTCACTAGACTGTAATTGCTAATAAGAACTAAAAATAAGGGCAGGCAGGCAGCAAAGCATTTTGCAACTACATATAGATATATATAATAACGGTGAGTGTCTATTAAAAACATCAAGTCACAAGCTTAAACTAACACAAAAATGGTGGTTTAGATTTATAAAATAGTCTGATGATATTAAGTAATTTGGTTAAATATGCTGACTTAATATGCATAATGTAGTTGCCTTATTAAAATACGTCGGAGTTGAACATTTATTAATCCGTTTTCAGGTAAAAGAAAAAATATCCTTTATTTTCAATCTCACTGTTTGGTGACTTAACGTGTCTATTTATCTTCATGGCAAGGCTTTAAATGCCTACTCAATGACCCCGGAACTAGAGGTCAAATTCTTCATATGATATATATATATTTATCAACCTGTTTTGCATTTATTCTCTTTACTTTCCCTGATTATACCCTTGACTGGAGAAAGGCCACCTGCTTGCCCCCTAGGATGTGTGAGTTGTGGTAGACACTAGACAGAGAAGCCTTGTTACATGCTCATTTAGTCAGTTTCTCTCCACTTCTATTTGATTCCTAGCAAGAAGCCTAGAAACATACAAATACAGTAATGTGCTTCTAGGTATGGATTGAGAATGTAAGGAGATTTTATCTGAATCTTTTGTAATTTAACATAACGACGTATGCTAGTTTTAAAACACCCACCTACTGATGAACTAGACCACTTGGTTCCAGCCATTAGATGATGAGAATATGAGATAAACAATCTTGGAAAGCATAGATTTATCCTAAAACCTCCTCGCAACTCAACTCCATATAGTAAAACCTAACAATACAGTTTGACAAAATTCAGACAGAAAGGCAGCAAACGGCCCAACGCTGTCTCAACAATCGCAAGTGCGAAAACTAACTTAATCAACTCCGCAAATTGAATTCAGAAACGAGCAAAACAACAATTACGTCGACAACCACTTTTTCCCCCTAGGAATTCAGCGCGTAAAAACCCTAGGGTTAAGTACGGGCTGTCGAATTTGGGACAAAGGACATAAAAGCTCTACTTTGGGATCCAGGCGTATGAAACACGACGATTTTATCGTCCACCTTACGAATTACGAACAACTAAGATACAGCAGAAGAGCTCAGACAGTCAGACCTAGATGCTGAAGCAAGCGAGAGAGAGAGTTGGAGAAATCGAACCTGGCCGTCGACGATCGATGACGAGTGACCAGCTAGCCGTTCATCTCGGACGCTGAGAGTGGGGAGACTTGTGAGAGAAGAGGACGAGAGGTGAAGGTCCAAGAGAACAACAACGCATAATAATGCAAGAAGAAGAGCATCGATCGACGCCTGAGAGAGAGAGAGTAGCACCGCCTATCTTACTTTCTTACCGAAACCGACCTTATTATTTTTGGGTTGAGTCGGTCAATTCCATATTTACTTAAAAGAAATGAAAATAATTCTCTATTTTAGTTAAACTTATTATCAACAATATGATACTATGTAATTTTTCAAAAATATTCGAATGGTAGTATACTAGTATGACTGTATGAGTATCAAAAGGAGATCGGGATTTCAAGAGGCACGATCCAACAATTTAACATCAGATATAATGAAAACATATAATTTTAATATTTTTTAGCACATCTAAAATTAAAGGAACATTTTTTGAAATAAGAGGAGGATGGAATAAAAATAATACATGCAAATCATGTCGGAAAAATGAAAGCAAAAATTGTTCGGATATTTAGGATCGTCGAATTATATTCAAAGAAAACTCTGAATATCAAATTTGATTTATAAACATATTTTGATTATTTATCTGTGTGTTTTTAAAGTAATGAATAAAACTTATTTAACTATAAATATTTATTTTATTCATCATGGCATTGAGTACTAATTCAAAAGTAGTTATAAGTTAATCTTTACGACTCTTAAAAGTAGTTATAAGGAATTTGACAATGGGTGAATTCTAATAGTTAATTTATCAGTCAATTTAACAAATTACATAAAAGTATTTCAATCTTTTTGTTAAGAATATACTTGATGTCCGACCATTGAACGGGCTCAACCGCCTAGTATAATTAATATTACATTATGACATAGAGTTTAAATCATATTTAAAACTTCAAAATGATAAGTGCAATAAATAAGGTATCATAGCTCTTAAAAATGATATTATTATGTTGACTTTAATAGTAATACTAATTACTACTAACAAGATATTCATCTTCTTTATTTTTGAGGTGAAAAAATAACAATTATCAATAGGTTAAAATTGATTATGTATCATAAATGGAAATACCATCCCACCGCCCCCGGGGCATTGGCATGATGGGTAGAAGCGTGGTGGGGGTTGTCAAAGGCCCGTGTTCGATTCCGAGTGAGAGCAGGGGGGATTTTTGAGTGCTGTCTCCGTGACAGTTTCTTTCATCTCTTTGTTGTCGCATACAACCGGATCAATCCCACGCTCCCGCTACTGCTAGGTCTCGCGATTTAACCCCTCTACCAAGGGCCTAGGGCAGGGTTCGGTAGGGGCGCCCAGGTTGAGCGTTATCAACTTTTGTCAAAATGCCAAATACCATCCCAGACCGCAAATAAAGCAATTATATCGAAAGTTGTTGTGTCATATAGCTTTTAGATATGATATTTGTTTTTCCAAATTCCAAGTACATATAATATATGAACGCTTATATCAATATTTTTAATTAGTCACTTAGTTTTACGATATTTAATATTTGTTTTTTTTTTGTTGATGAACATCAATACTACTATAGTATAAAGCAAAGACAATATCTTCACAAAAATTTGCACCACATGTCATTTCTATAATAAAATAATCAGTTGGGTCCTTCTTTATACAAAGTAGGTAGTTGGAATCTCATATAATTTTATCCCGTAAAAGTTACTTAAAAATTACTGAATTTATGAATTATTCTGAAAATTATGAATTATCTCTTACCAATAATTAATTGTAATCTTCTGATAAATCTTATAATTTAATAAAAACGTGATATTTTTCGTAAAGTAACATTTTGAACAAATCTAACTTATTTATATTATGAACTGATTTACTATTGGTAAAAAAACACTAATCACAATACGAAGATAAATATATACGATCCTATAATTTGAACTTGATCATTGCGTTACGTATCTATATTAGATTGATTTCTTAATCACATTACACGTATATGGTACGGGGACTAAACTATTATTTGTATCAATAAGAATGAAAACATTTGCTAAAATAACATGTCTAGATAAAAAAAAATGTAAAACATGGGCCAGCCGACATAGTGCAGACCCTCAATGTAGCATCAGCTGTTCACGTTGGGCCAGGCCCAATGTAACACTCCATTTTAAGTTTCAGATCTGAAAACAAAAATCAGGCAAAAGTTTCGATTTCTCATATTTTGAATTTTTGGATATCTTCTTCCTCCCTCTCTCTCTCCCTGACACATATTCAACCGTTGTACTAGCTCTTCGATGAACGAAGAACCCTAGTAAAACTCCAAAAGCAAAAATTCCCCATCCATCCTCTTCCTTAGATCGTTTCCATCATTGAAATGCTCAATCGATCAGTAAGCAGAACCTCTAGGCGAATCACGCGAGCTTGAACTTTGAGCTTTCTTTCTCTTTCTCCACTCTCCAAGGGAAGACAGTTCGTAAAGAAGATGAACAATTACCAAATCTACCCAGATCCCATCGGCCGTGGCAGGTTTTCGGTAAAAGTCTACATTTTTGCATAGTAAATTTGTCCAATCTGGCAAGATCGTAGTTCGAATTGGACTTGATTTGTCATTACGATTTTCTCGAAGAGTAGTTTATGTAGTCTATTTGGTATTTATCTGTTCGTTTCCCCCTAATTAACTAATTGGGTACAAAAACAGACTGTTTACAAAGCAAGAAAGAAGAGAACCATCGAGTATTTCGCGATTAAGAGCGTTGATAAGTCACAAAGGAGCAAGGTTCTCCATGAAGTAAGTTCATCGTTGCCCATCAGCTCGTTTTAGAGCTGTATATTATTCTTTTCAATGTTTTTCAGTTAATGGATTTTGCTTTATAGGCTAAATCGTTATTACTTGCCTCCTTTGCCTTGATTGTTACCAATTTGGTGTATTTCTGTTAGGTTGTGAGGGTTTAGATAACACCTTATCAAGTCCCATATAAATGACATTTAGGGTTGTGCCTCATCTGTTAGTGTCATCAAGCATTACTTTACAACGTGGGTTATGATTTACTAGATGTGAGTCAGTGAGTGTATTTCCCATGTGCAAGAACACAGATCCACATATAATGTCTTACAACTAGGTGGACAAAAAATGAGACATTACAAGCCAAATCACAAAACCTACCCACTATACACGTTCAGAGTGCTAAACTGACTAAAACATCAGATACTTACTACTAACACCAGGATCTCACTGCCCTATATTGCATACATGCGTTTGAACCTGTAAACCTGTGCTAACTAGCCCCTTAATGTCCCAAAACAAGTATTTGCTTCCATGATCCTGTTGGTTGAAGGTTTTGTCATTGCTTGGTGTTAACTCAAATCTTTTAATGCAGGTACGAATGCTCCATGCTTTGGAGCACCCAAATGTGCTGAAATTTTATGCATGGTATATATAACTTATCTATCAGTTAAGATTCTGAAAGCTATTATCTTCTTTCCACCAATTTATCCCTTGATATTTTGTTCAGGTATGAAACTTCAGCGCACTTGTGGTTGGTCTTGGAATATTGTGTTGGAGGAGATCTGTTTTCCTTGCTTAGACAGGTGCAAACTTGTAGCTATTATAATCATCTGTCACTATCGGTTTGACTATATCTCAATGATATCATCTTTCTAGCAACAGACAAGTGTTAAATTCTGTCTATTTGTACATCATACTTGTAGTCGTGCAGCTAACAACTGCAGATGCGGGAAGGTACTTAAGTTATCTAGTATAGCATCATACCAAGTGTCAAATATAACACAGAGAAGGCCAATCTTGTAGGTCTAACTATTTATTATTCCAGAGAAGTAGACCTCATAAATAAGTAATCTGTTACGCAAATGTAAATTTTGGAATATTATGCATACTGACTCTTTGTGACATTGGTGCTCAGGACATACAGCTTCCGGAAGATTCAATACATGATTTTGCATATGGCCTTGTTGTAGCTTTACAGTAAGATTTTTGCTTACCTTTGATTGGGCAAGTCCCATCAGTTTATTGTCTTATATCTAGATAATTTGATTCTCAAAATGGCCAATACTTGCAGATACTTACATTCCAAGGGAATAATTTATTCTGATCTAAAGCCATCCAATGTCTTGCTTGATGAGAATGGACAAATTAAGGTATTACTGCTACTACTAGCACCACAGTCTCTTTCTTGATTCATTTCTTCTTACAAAAATTAAATGTGTGTGTTTAGTTTATAGTACCTGTATTTATACTGATGCTAAATTATTTGCTTACTTATGGATGCAGTTGTGCCATTTTGGATTAGCGAAAAAGTTGAGTGATCTATCCAAAACCTCATCCATGGTACATTTTCCATTCTCAGCGTGATTTCACATAAGCTGGTTACAGTAATACTCATTAGAATAGTTCCTTGTAAACTTGAGTTAGTAACTACCCATTCATATCTGTGCAATTTTCAGCTTCCTCAGGCAAAGCGCGGAACACCCACCTATATGGCTCCAGAGCTTTTTCAAGATGGTGGCTTCCATTCTTATGCATCTGATCTTTGGGCCTTAGGCTGTGTATTGTATGAATGCTATGCAGGGAAGCCTCCTTTTGTTGGAAGAGAATTTACTCAGTTGGCTAAGTCCATTCTTCTAGACCCAACCCCACCTCTTCCTGGTAACCCGAGCCGTCCATTTGTCAATTTGATAAACTCTCTTCTAGTGAAAGACCCAGTTGAAAGAATTCAGTGGACTGAGCTCGGTGGACATGCATTTTGGAGAAAGAAATTTACATTGCTGCCTTTAGCTCCTCATCCTGCTTTCACAAACTTGGTAGATCTTTCAACCAGAAGATGTCTCAATGAAAAAAATGGGGAGAGACATCCTCAATCTAAAAGTACTCCAATTCGGCGTGAAAGAGAGTTGAAAGGAAATTCTAAACATGATGAGAACGGTAATTCAGTAGCAAGAGATTACCGCACACCAGAAAAAGGTGTTCCTAGTGGACGCAAAGTGCAATCTAAGACTTCTACAAGAGTGGCAGAAGACAAATCGAGAGAGCCTTCAAGTGCTACCAAGGCTGTGAATCTTCTCAGGCTCTCACGAATTGCAAAATCAAACTTACATAGGGAGAATGAAAAGGAAAATTACAGGCGACCTTTAGCCAGCGGAGCTGAGAATGATTCTGAGATCAAAATTGAGAACACTGACATGGAACTTGATTTTGATGAGAACCCTGAGGATGAACAACAAGATGAATCTGATGCACCTGATTGTACTCCTGAAGCGAAAACACCTAGTCAGGGGAATGATGAACTAGGGAAGGACAGCCAACCACCTGCAACTGTGGTGGCTAATGAGTCTGAAGAATCTTTCTCAAATCCTGTTGCAACTCCACCTACACCATTAAGTGCAACCCCATCAACAAATCAGGGATCTGATATAGTAAATGACACTGAATCTGATTCTTCAAAGTGTTCCCCTAACACTTCTGATGTGTTCTGGCATCAATCTGATCTCTCCGTCAGGCCAGTTATGCCCAGCAGGAAAGCCGATAAGATAGCAGAATCTATACCCTCGCTTCCTTTTGCTGCATTGCCAGCAGCTGAGCTCTTGAGAATGTCGAAAGACCAGGTTGATGCATTCAGCTCTAAGATTGCAACTGTTCTAAATGGCAATGCTACAATTGGAGAGAAACAGAATGTGATTCGATACCTTGAAAGTCTAAGCAGTAATCGTGATGCAGCAAATGTAATTACTAATGGGCCCATTATCCTGGTTCTTGTGAAGATGCTAAGGCAGTCCAAAGCTTATGCATTGAGAGTTCAGCTTGCTTCACTCATTGGCCTATTGATTAGACATTCCATTCATATAGAAAACGAGTTGGCGAGTTCTGGAATTTTGGGTGCACTGGCTGATGGACTCAGAGATAGACAGGAAAAAGTAAGGAGATTTTCTATGGCAGCTCTGGGGGAGTTGTTATTTTATATTTCCTCTCAAAATGAACAAGAGAGGGATAACGGTGGACCAGATCTTCAGGCTAAGGACTCTCGACCTGGATCTGGATGGCAGGTATAGTACTCTATATTTAACTCCTTAAAAATTGCAAAGCATTTTTCAAAGCTGAATTGCCTTGCTTTATGTTTTTAAACGTGTCAATTAATTAAAAGTAATTGGAGTTCGTATATTATTTGGAAGTAGCTGAAGTTGCATCATCTTGAAACTTGTCCAATATTCTGAGCTGTATTACAAAAACATTTCAACCTTAACTGTTTGTCAATCCTTGTGGAAATCTAAACAGGTGCCAAATGCATTAATTTCACTGGTATCATCAGTCTTACGCAAAGGCGAGGATGATCTAACCCAACTTTATGCCCTGAGAACCATCGAAAATATTTTCAGCCAAGGAGCACAATGGGCAGTTCGTTTCACTAGCCAGGATCTTATCAGTAATCTTTGCTATATATATAGAGCTTCTGGGAAGCAGGAAAGTATGAGGCTGACTGCAGGGTCTTGTCTGGTGCGTCTAGTAAGATTCAACCCTTCAAGCATTCAACCTGTTATAGAAAAACTGTCACTCAAGGATATTGCATCAGCACTGGTTAAAGGTAGTGCACGTGAGCAGCAAATCTGCTTGAATCTTTTAAACATGGCCATGCTTGGGAGCCAATCGTTCAGTAACATTGGTCGTAATCTTGTACCTTTGATGGATGACAAGAATCTGGTTTCGAGTCTTGTGTCTCTCATTGAGCAGGGAAGTGAAGTCTTGAGAGGAAAGGCGCTTGTTCTGGTAGCCTTTCTATGTAAAAATGGTAGAAGATGTTTACCTCATTTCTTTTGTAATGGAAGGTTACTTGCTACAGTAGATAGGTTGGCGAAGGAGAAGGATAATTATCTCCAGCATTGTTTGGACGCTTTTGTTCAGATTGTGGTTTCTACTATACCTGGTTTGCTGAACACAATAACCGGAGACATACAGCTGATAATGGGCGGTAGGCGGCATGGCCTAACCAGTCGAGCAGCTCCAAAAAGTAGCATTCATCTGTTTCCAGTCGTTCTTCATCTTCTTGCAAGCTTATCTTTCAGGAGTAGACTAGCCAGCCTTGAATTTCTTCAGCATCTGACAAATATAGTCAAGCTGGTGGAGTCTCCTTTTCAGGTATACTCAACATTTAGCATTGGACTTGTTCTATATTTGTCTGCAGCTATATGAATACTTTTTCTAAGATGTTCCCCAATTATGAAACCCCAAGTTGTTTCACCACTATTTTTGTAGAGTCGTCAACATTCAGTATAGATAAGTTGTACCTGATAAAAAAAATGAAAAAATGGTTGTTTTCGATTGCTTCATGGAGGAGGAATGTAGCGATCTACAAACTCAACTTTGACTTATCTTGCTACCCTTGCTGGAAAATATAAAAGGTTTTCTCTGATTTTTAGCTTCTTCATGTTGCCTGGTTTTAGAATATGCGTCTGTTATCAGTTTTATTTGACTTTTCACTGTGTGCTCTTTTTTGGCAATTTACAAATCGTTGTTTTTTTAGTAGTCTCTGTGGTTCCTCTGAATATGTGGACTCATCATTCAATACCATTTGCTTGACATCTACAGGGTAGGGATGACTTCCAAATAACCCTTCTCCAAGTTCTGGAGTGTATCACAGAGGAGAGATCAATTATAGTTGATAATGCTCGAATGTTTACTTGTGAAATACTTCCTAGTTTGTCCATTCTGTACAAAGGCAACAAGGATGGAGATGCCAGGTTCCTGTGTTTAAAAATCATGTTTGATGTGATGGTTGTTCTCCTCAATGAACCATCAGAAGACGCCAAAAGAGCAGAGGAATTGAAGTCCATTTCTAATAACCACTTCCTTCCACTCTACCCCATGCTCATTGAAGATGAAGATCCCATACCCGTGTATGCTCAAAAGCTCCTTGTCATGATTATTGAATTCAATTACATAAACATCGCCGACATTCTTCATTTAAAAACAATTCAACAATGCTTTGAATTCCTCCTTGGCGATCTCTCAACCGCAAATGTCAACAATGTCAAGTTATGTCTAGCTCTGGCATCTGCTCCTGAATTGGACACAAAGGTTCTTTCTCAACTAAAGATGGTCAGGAGAATTGGAAATCTGCTCGAGTTTGTAAATGCAAAAGACATGGAAGACTTCATGGAACCAACTCTAGCTTTATGCCGTGCCTTCCTTTTACGTTCTTTCTCCAAAGAACCAAACCTATTGTCAGATGACCCACAAAATGCAGCTGATCAGCAACAAGGTGTGAGGGACATTTCAGATTTTGGTAGCAACATGGGTGTCTTCCTTGAACTAAGCAGATCTCAATCTCATGAGCCCCACATCACAGACTTAGCTTCAGAGTGTGTGGTTTTACTACTGAAGTCAGCCCCTAGAGAAGCAACTACTGGTTTCTTGACCAATCTGTCCAAGGTGACATCCATTCTTGAATTCTCACTCCAAGGCGGGTCTCACTTGCTACTAGTAGTGCAGAGGATTTTGCATGCTCTTGGCTATTCTTGCAGGCAGTATCTTTCACATGCTATGATACTCTCAATATCTGCTCATGAGGTGTTTAAAATAAAGTCCATTGTGTCTTCACTGAGATGCTGTGACGTGCCAGTTTTAGCAAGTGCTGCTTCTCTTGTAGCCATGGAGCTTGAACGACTCCCTCGCTGTCGTTGATATTATGTGGGGGTTTCTTTTCTCGAAAACTTTGTCGCACTTTGTTTAAATGTGCTATGCATATGTTCTTGAATTGGCCTGATCTTTGTCTATTGACCCAGCATGTGACTGACTGGTGTATATATGGTTTAGAGGTCAAGCTATTGAGTGGTGCTAGTTGTGTAAAATTTCGCAATGCAAGTATTTTTATGGAGTTTGGTCTTCGTGTGTTTACCGCTTATATAACCTATACGTTTTACTGTTGGAAATTCTACTCGGTAACCACGAGGTTTTGCAAAATCCGCGTGGGAACCTTGGCCTATTATAAAAAGTTAAAATTTTATAAAAACTTACCCATGCTTTCTACTTAATTACACAAATCATCCTATTTTTAATTTTTTTTCTTAAAAACTATCAATTCTATATTTATAAAACACCTAACATTATAATTTTAGTATTAAATATATTTTTTATTTACTCTTATAAAGAACCACATTTTTCAAATTTTTATAAAAAATAGTTCCTTTTTCAAATTAGCAAAAGCATACCTAACTTAAAAAAAATAACATTTCTTATTAACAAAATATAAACTTGAATTTTATTAATAGTTGATCTTTTAAGGAGGTTTTCTTTAAAAGTGGGTGCACTAGTTCAAGTAATTTATTTTTAAAATAAAATAAAATTATTTTTTCTAAACATAATGTACATATATCATGACATTAAAAATGGGTAAAAACTATAGGTTTTTTATACCATGTACAACTTTAAGCAGTTTTTTGTACTTATATGAAATTAACATTTAAAAATAATAAAGATTATGTATTAAGTAATACTTTGCATTAGGTATTTTAAACAAATAGATTTGATAGTTTTGTTGAAAAAATCTATTTAAAAAATACTTCTCATTAGGTATAATGATTTAATTTTTTTTTCAACAAACCTATCAAATCTATTTTAATTTTTTAATAAAAATTTGAAAAATGTGGTTCTTTTTTTAATAATAAAATAATAGAAGATTATGTAAAATAATAATATATTGTGTCATGGAATAGAGTAAATAAAATATATATACATAATACGAAAATTATAAAGTTAGGTGTTTTATAAAAAGAAAAGATTAGATAGTTTTTTTTTAAAAAAACTAAAGATAAGGTGATTTGTGTAATTAAGTAGAAAGTATAAGTAAGTTTTTATATAAGTTTAACTTTTTATAATAGGTCAAGGTTACCACGTGGAATTTGCAAAACCTCGTGGTTATCAGGCAGAATTTCCCTACTAACTATATAACCTACTCTTCTTCAAGATCCACAATGCAACTCCAAAACGTAAAAAAAGATACCATAGAAAACCAAATCAAACAATCAAATTGATATCATAGTATCGTAATAATCGAATTGATATCAAAGTATCATGCAATAGCTACAATAAGAGTCAAGCAGAGGATAAAGCTCTCTATACTATACAAGAGCCAACCATATATGTATACAAGAGCTACCCAACCATATATGTAAAGCTCTCTATGCTATACAAAAGCCTGCTTACATTGCGGTACTATGAAAAAAAAAGTTATTGTGATATGAAGAAAGTATAAGACAAAAAAGACTAGGGTTTTAGAAGAGTATTAGTATCATAACAGGAGAAAGCAACGCTCTCAATTCTCTTTAACTTTCCAAAGTGGCCAAAAACCTGTATCATTTTTCTAATACGTTTCTCATATCCAAAGTAGCCATAAGAGCATGAGCAATGGAGAGGTTTAACATTTCTCTCTTAATATTCTCTCTTCTTCTATTTATTTGACACCTCACTTTCTCCTATATATTCATGTCCTTTTTCCCTTCCTCTACTCCATTTTATCCACAACAAAGAGGATATCTTTTCTTTTACTCTCCTAATTTTATATAAATACATATTCTATCATATACTCATACTATCAAGTATCTAATACGTTCAAATTTATATATAAATTAATGATAATAAATTTAAAACTAATGAATTAATTGTGCAATAATTAAAAATCATATTACTTGTAACAATATAAATTGAGAAGATTATTCTTGAAATTGGTTGACAAGATTTGTGTTGAGGTTTAAAAATAATTTGGATTGGTCGTTCTTGGTTATTAAACATATATAACATAGCTTGAATTTGGGGATTAAGAAAAAAATTTGGATCAATATAGGGTATACCATATTGAATATTTGGATTTCTTAGATTACTTGGATAATGACTAATTGACTATATATGCAATGATGAGGGAGTCAAATAAAAGATAATAGATGTGATGAAATTTGTATACAATATTAGGCTCAATTACAAACAAAAAAAATTGTAGGAATTGGTTATCTTATTTTCTATTTTTTACGCATGTCTTATAAATTTGTTAATGGTAGATTGTTATGAAAACAAATGAAGTGAAGAGGAGGCATAAAGGCCTATGCACTCATTCCTCTATGAAAGGAGGAACACTCCCATTCCTCTCTTAAGAGAGGATCCCCTTTTACATTTTACAGCAAAGAGGTACCCCTCGTTAGGAAAGGAGAGAGCAAAGAGGAGATACAATCTTCTTCATTGCTCATGCTCTAAAGCTGTATCATTGCCCAATGCGTTCTTTCTCAATTATCTTGAGACGAGATGCACCTCCAGACCAAGTTCCATTGGCGCCCAGATGTGCATCGATGACAGCAAGCCAAGACTCCTGCTAGAACAGAGAAGACCCATGTCATTGAGATCCACCAGATGAGACAAAAGCTTGTGAAAAGAGCGAGAAAAGTGTGTTATCAAGTTCACCAACTCATAAGTACTGTTATCAAATTCGGCCAACAAATCTCTAGTTACTATTTGGATGGAGTCTAGCTCATGATTCCTATCTTTCTCAGCCTTGGGCTTTTCAATGTTCAAAAGAAAGCATAAAATCTTAGCAATTCTACAACAACCAAACAAGACAACAACAACCCACTCAAACAAACAGGGTCAAACAAGACAATATCAGTTCGTGAATGTGTCTGGATGAACCACACAACTTCACCTTTCTTATGCCCCGTCTGAAAGCTTCCAGCAGAGCCTCGTTGAGCACCATGTATTCTGCCAAAGTGCCAATTGAATGTTGTCCTCTGGATAACAGGTGAGACACACCCATACCGTCTTTTGGTTGAGACAAAGAACCGTAGCACCAACACCCACGAAATTCTTACAATCACTAGCAACTGCACAATACTTGATTGTTGCATGCACGTTAAAGTTCAAGTAAATTGATATTCTTCTAAAGAAACCCCATAGAGCATGAATGCGCTTGAAAGCCCCCCATTGCATCCTCTTCCCCTTCTAACGATACATTTGCTAGGCATTTTCGCACTCAGAAGAAGAAATTGAAACCTTTTAATGATACATTTGCTAGGCATTTTCGCACTCAGAAAAAGAAATTAAAAGATGATAAATTACCAAGATCCTCTCCTTAGAAACAAAAATTACACGGGGGGGATAAAGGAAGAACACAACGTAGTCGGAGCAGAGAGAAGAGAAGCTTAATTCGAAAGTATGAAAATTGGAAAAGTGTAACACAACATACGCCATTTTTGCGATCTTCGCGATCGCTTCGGAAGGCGTGATTCGATAGAGTCTTTCAAAATGGAAATTTGTTACAGATTGGAATGACAACCTTTCTTTCCCTCTTCAACTATGTTAATGCTAAATAATTTTATTTAATACTAGAAAGCTTGCCCGTCCGATGGACGGACAATTTCCTTCACCGTATTTTTCTGGAAGGTGAAAATTATAAGCTTCGTCATAACACAATTTTGTTCTAATTATGTAAGTATTTTGTATTAAATTGTCCCAAAAATAGTAGATAAAATAAATATAAAATATGAAATAATTTTATTTGATTTTATTAATTTCTTATGAGAATTATTTTGATAATATGGCTTTTCTATTACGATTAAGTTTATAGCCGAATGAGCATGTGTAGGGATTACTCTTTATAATTTTATAGACATTTTGGAGGAAATTTAAATCGAAAGCATATGGTTAGCTCTTTAGGCTTTATATTCTCGCTCAAAAAAGAAAAAATGATAAGGCTTTGCATTCAAGTTATAATATTATAATTTATAACATGATATATGTATGTAAAAAATAAGACATAGAAGTATGCATTCATAATCAATTACAAATAAAAATTAAAAACAAAGTATATTTATTGGTAGACCAAAGAATTTGGTCATAGAGTTAAAATAATAATATCTTTTTTATATTTTATATTTTCATTTTCTTTCAAGTTTTTATACTTTATCCTATGTTGATACTTGTCCTTCCCACAATGAAAGACCAAACTAGAATTTTGGCCATCACCATGACCAAAATCACATTCTCTTTCATCTACTTTCTTCCTTTTTAATATTTTTTTAATCTATGGCCAATGTTTTGGCCAACCATTGTGAACGCTCTTAGAGAGAAGTCATTAATGTGACAAGAGGGGGAGAATTTTAAGTTTTGTATAGAGATATAGATAATGATTAGTGATTACTAAATTCCTTGATTCTCATAAGTTAGTTTAATTTCACAATTAATATTATTGGTATTGTAGTTTTGTGTTCAAGGTTTGACAAATAACTTTTTAACCCATAATAAGAGTTTAATAATTTATTTGCTCATCTTATACCTCACTCTCACAACTTTAGGTTGAACACTTTTGTATGATTTGATGAGCGTGTCATGTAGATAATTGTTTTTTCTAAGTTGTGTTAAGCAATAGTGTTATGTACAAATTTTTCTTTATTGTATTTTATTATACTTAAAAAATCTTTTCATCTTCAATATTACCTTATTTACTTAGAATAAAAAAAATCAACTATTATTTGCATAAATATGTAAATAAAGTATAAAAAAATCAACTATTACTTCCAACAAAAAATATATTTTTTTTGACCAAAAAAAATATATATTGTTTTTTTCGACCAAGGCCAAAGTGTAGCTCCACCTGGGCTGCTATGTAAGGATAAGTTTCTTATTCAAATTAAGTATGGTCGTTCAATTCGGATTAAAGGAAGAGGACATTACTTCGAAAATGGTGAGATACAACATGTTGTAATTTCGTCGCAAACGGACTCTTTGATGGGGCTTCTCATGTGTTTAGTTTCCTCTTGCAGTTTGGTAAAGATCCAAGTAAACATATTGAAGAGAAGAAGCTCAAAGTCACCCTCATGGCCCCTAACAACGCGCTAAACGATATTGTAGAGTCGTCTCGTGTATCGAGAGATGTTCCGTCTGATGCTTCTCTACAGAAGGACGATGAATCGCCTGCGAAAACTGAAAAACGTTCTTCACAGGTTAAGGCTCTTATTAAGTTATTATCATAATGATGTTGATCAAAGAATGTACGTACGTATCATAACTTCACCTGCATTTGCTGATCAATCCAAATCTGTGCAGGTTGGTGAAATGATCAAGAAATTGTTTTAAGAAAGGGTCCTCACCAAGACAATTGTTGATATGAGCAACAAAAGAGGCTTTCTCAGTTTATAAGCGCGAGCCGAGGCCCACCTTTCAACCTTCGCGCGCAAGCGTCAAGGATCACCTTTCAACCATCACCTTAATTTCCAATTGAAGAAAGGAGGAGGAGGAAATCATCAAATTTTTGGATCAAGCGACAATCAGAGAGCGAAGCTCGTGCTCTTTGCTTCAGTTTTTGGATCAACGTACTCTACCAAAAGTTTAGTCGGGTAACAAATTTTTGGATCAAGCAAATTTGAATCGAATTTCACTTTTATACTGTACTTGATTACTCAATTAGTTTTTTTTTTAATTATCCATATATTTTTTTTTTGGTTGAATTAATTATCCTAATATCTACCTATTATCTTTTACTAACAACTAGTTGTACCCGTCGTGCCATGCACGACTTGTATTTTTACATTTATTATTCGATATATAATAAATAAAATATTAATTAAAATTTATAATAAACGTTTTAGCATAATTTAGTTTCATCGAATATTAGAAAATTTTAATTGTTAAATGATTGATTGAGAATATATATTATTATGCAAATTACGGACTTACATTTTATAGTCAATAAAATACATTATTATGCAAATATATATTTACTTATATTGTAGTATACAAAGCACCAACTTGATATACTCAAATTAAACATATAGTTATTTTAATCATAATATTTAATGAATAATATTTTGCCTCTATATGTATAAATAGAACAAAAAAATATTATTAAAATATAATATATTTCAAAGATCATAATATGTTGAATCTAGAAAATAATTGGTATAGAAAATATTAGGAAATTAATAGAAACTTTTAAAAACAATTTATAAAAAATATAAGGTGGGGTGAGAATAAAAGTGTTTTACATAAACTTTAAAATTTTATGAATTCCTAAAATTTAATTAAATAAATGTTTTTAGATGACTTCCAATTGTTTTATTCAAATATAAAAAATAGAATATAATGGCCTATTGATTCTATAGGAATAAATAATAGAATAAATATTATTAAACTTCCAAAATTCAAAATTATTGTGGTGGCTTATTTAAGGAAAATAAAATTAAAGATAGATAGTTTGACTTTTATAGTATATATTTATTGATTGATTCGTCTTATGATGGTATAATACATGTTTCACATGATGCGGACTATAATGGTATAATTCGTCTTATTTTTTGTAAACTCGTCAATAAAGTTAGTCATTGATATATCCTATCAATCAATTATACATAAATAAGTAGATTATATAAAAAAAAATAGATTTTAATCATACAAGTTTATATTTAAGAGATCAAGCAGTACGTGAACAACTTGTATCTGAATTTCAAGGAGTGATCAACTCGTATTTGAATTTCAAAGAAAACATCTATACTGTCTATAGTATAACGCGGAGACAAAGTCTTCACAAAAAATTGCGCCACATGTCAAATCTTTAATAAAATAATCAATCGGGCTCTTGCGTATATAAAAAAACAGTAATTACAACAGAAAGATAAATATATATGATTTGGTAAAAAGTAATCAATCCTCTATATAAATCAGGTAGTTAGAATCTTATATAATCTTATCCCATAAAAATTGCCGAAAAATATGAATTATCCCGAAAATTATGAATTATCCCTTACCAAGAATTAGTTGTAATCTTCAGATAAATATTATTATTTAATAAAACGTGATATTTATCGTAAAGTAATTTTTAAACAAAACCAACTTATTTATATTATGAGTTGATTTACTATTGGTAAAAAAACACTAATTATAATACGAAGATACATATATATGATCCTATATGTTTAACGTAATCATTGACGTTATATATCTAATTAAATTGGGTTTATAATCGCATTACCCGTACATTGTACGGGGGTTAAACTAGTTCAAAATTGTTGTACATATTGTACGTGAATGAATGAACCCAGCATATAATATAAAATACCTGAATTTATTCTGAATGTATTGTACGTAAATTTGTTGTACGTGTTGTACGTACGCGAATGTATTGTAGGTGAATGGTATATGTGAATACATGTTGGGTATCTTTTATAGAAAAAAACTGAAGATAAAACTATTTAAGGAATGTAAAATTAAAGATAGATAGTATGATTTTATAGGTAAAACCGAGGATTAGATAAATAATCTAAGGAAAATAAAAGATATAGAGTTGTTATTATCTATTTGAGTTGGAAAAAAAATTAAAATCAAGCGGGGCCAGAATTAACGTGGAGACTCAAAAACGATCGACTTTTATAATATATATACTAGTTTAACTCCCGTACCATATACGGGTAATGCGATTATAAACTCAATTTAATTAGACATGTAACGTCAATGATCACGTTAAAAATATAGGATCATATATATGTATCTTCGTATTATGATTAGTGTTTTTTTACCAATAGTAAATCAACTCATAATATAAATAAGCTGGATTTGTTCAAAAATTACTTTACGATAAAAACCACATTTTATTAAATAATAATATTTATCTAAAGATTACAACTAATTCTTGGTAAGGGATAATTCATAATTTTTGAGATAATTCATAATTTTCGGCAATTTTTACGGGATAAGATTATATGAGATTCTAACTACCTAATTTATATAGAGGGTCCAGCTGATTATTTTTATCAAATCATATGTATTTTTTTTTTTTTTGGGTGGAACAAAGGGCAAAACGCCCCGGGCCAACTACTGTCTTACAAGACGGCTAGTGGCCAGCCCAAACAGATCAAGCGAAATGAACGGGACAGAGAAAGGGGGGGGCTCCTCGAGCGGGTGGAAACCGAGAGGTAAGGCATGAGCATGCCTGGCGAGGGAGTCGGCGACTGAGTTCGCTTCCCTATAGACGTGGTTGAGACGAGTCCTCCAGTCTCGTCTGATGATATTCTGACAATGACCAACTAAATTCGCAAGAGGGTGCGTCGGGTCGATATCCTTCTTGATCATCTCGATAACAAGCGCCGAGTCGGACTCAAGCATCACGCTCCTGTAACCCAGCTTCCAAGCCATCTCAAGGCCGTCGAGAACACCCCAAAGCTCCGCGCAGGGAACAGAGCAGCGGCCAATTTTCCGGGCGCAACCATGAATCCAGCCACCTTCGCCATCTCTGAGCACCCCTGCAGCAGTGGCAATACCGTCAGCCCCCACCGATCCGTCCGTGTTGACTTTCACCCAAGGGTCCGCCGGTTTGATCCAGGACACTCCGATTTCGATCGCCGGCGGGACCACGGTCCGGGCCTTCCGAGATCTCCACGCTGTTGCATACTCGCTGGCCTGGTTGATGATGAAATCCGCCTCCGCAAGGTTCCTTCTGGTGGTGCCGAAGACCACTTCATTTCTCCACTTCCAAATCCACCAAAGTGCAGTGGAAAAAATTGCCGGCCAGCCCACCGACTCGTCCGCGTTCAAGCGCACCAGGATGTTTCCGCGGAGCCAACCTGCAAAGTCAGAAGAGTGGAAATTATGCAGCTGCGCAGGAAGTTGTAAAGCTAACCATAAAGGAGAGATTTTGGGGCAATCCCTGAATAGGTGGAACAAAGTCTCCGGGCCACGGTGACACAGCGGGCACTCATCGGAATGGGCAATGTGTCGTCGTCTTCTCTCCGCATTCGTTAAGATAGCTCCTTTCGAAAGGAGCCAAACAAATGTCCGGATACGCTCCTGCACATGGAGTTTCCACACACCCTTGTACAAGACACCATCAGCCCATTGAACGTTACCCGCTCCCGTGATCAAGGAGAAAGCGGACTTCACCGAGTAATTGCCATCCGGGCTGTCCTTCCAACTCAGGGCATCCATGGAAGAGATCGGGTCCGCCAGCTTGATCGGGGCGATATCGAGCAAAGCCTCAGCTGGCAGCAACAAGGCCAACTCGTCCCATTTCCAGCCAATATCATCATCCCAGTAGTGGCGGACAACCTGAGACAAATCATCCTGCGGGATGGGGACAAGTGCCGAGTCAAGGAGGCGACCCTTAGTAGCCCACGAGTCCAACCAAAACCGCAACTCCAGGCCATCCCCCGCTATCCAACCACTGCCTTTCAAAATCACCTCCTTAATTCCAGTTTGCACTCCGTTCCAGACAGCCGACGCGCCGCTAACATCCCTACCAGAGGCGCGAGTGTACTTAGCCGACAAGATTTTGCACCATAAGCTATCCGGATCGTGCAGGAACCGCCAACTAAGCTTCCCGATCATAGCAAGATTAAGCTCCCTCATAGGCCTGATGCCCAGCCCACCTTCCGCCCTTGGTTTGCAAACTTCCGTCCATCCAACCAAGTGTATACTCTTCCGGCTACTACTCTGGCACCAAATGAAGTTCCGAATGGCCTGATCGATCTTATCACAAGTGTCTTTGGGCAGCAAAACCGTCGCCATAGGATAAACTGGGATCGTCGTCAAGACCGACCTGGCAAGCGTGATCCTCCCAGCCAGACTAAGGGTTCTGGACCTCCACGAGCAAAGACGAGACTTCACTCTATCCACCACATATGCATAGGTGTCCTTGGAGACGGGTTTGTGCAAGACCGGCATACCAAGATAATTGCCCAGGTCCGTCGTGACCTCAAAGCCACTTTCAACGCTAAGCGCTTCCATCATGTCTTGACTCACATTTTTCGAAACAAAAAGCTTCGACTTCGACTTGCTGAGTTTTTGACCCGAAGCTGCACAAAAAGAGTCAAGAATATCCATAATAACCCTCATATGCGAAACCGAAGCCTCGGCCATGAGAACCACGTCGTCCGCGAAGAGCACATGCGAAACCAAGGGTCCACGACGAGAGACTTTGATCGGCTTCCAAACTCCACCATTCACGGCTTCGTTAATGAGATGGCTAAGCCGCTCCATGCAAATAACGAACAAATAAGGCGAAAGGGGATCGCCTTGACGGATACCACGGGAAGGGGAGAAAGCTTCCGTAACCTCCCCGTTCCAAAGGAGCCTCATAGTCGAAGAGCTGATGCAGACCCTAACCCACTCGATCCACTTCGACGGGAAACCAGCTTCACGAAGCGTCTCCACCACAAAGTCCCAGTTGAGCCGGTCATAAGCCTTCTCTAAGTCAATCTTCAAGACCATTAGCCCTTTCTTTCCCTGCTTTCTTCTCATAGTATGAACAACCTCCTGGACGATAACAATGTTGTCCGAAATCAGTCTATTCGGGATGAAACTCCCTTGCATAGGTCCGATGAGATCGTTCAGCAGCGGCCTGAGACGGTTAACCAGGATCTTGGTGATTAACTTGTAAATCACGTTACATAAGCTAATCGGACGAAACTGCGAAATCTTCTCCGGTTTGGCAACTTTGGCGAGGAGCACAATCAGGGTATCGTTAACTCCATCAGGAATCTGGCCATTCTGAAAGAAATCCCGCACAAAATCCTTCACGGACGCACCCACAAGACCCCAACACTGTTTGAAGAAGAGGGCCTGGAAACCATCCAGCCCAGGAGCTTTCAAGTTCCCCATATCGTTCATAGCAAGCCAAGTCTCCTCGTCAGACACTGGTTTGATAAGGGAGTTCCAATCTTCACGGTTAAGCTGAGGAAAGCGGCCAGAACACAAGCTAGGCCTTCCAAAGTCGATCCCCTGCACACAATACAGCTCTCTGAAGAAATCGATAGCATGCCTCTCAACAAGCTTAGGGTCCCTCAACACCGAGCCACTGTCCGTCTGCAACGTATCAATCCTGTTCCTCCGTCGTCTGATGACCGTGGAAAGATGGAAATAGGCCGTGTTCCGATCTCCCGAGGCAAGCCACTTCTCCCTAGACTTCTGGAACCAGTGAATCTCTTCCTGCTCCAAGATGGATCGCAACTCGTTTTGAAGGTTCCGCTCCGTCTCAATCAGAAAAGAATTCACACCAGCCCCGACATCCCTCTGAACACGCTCAATACTCTTGATAACTTCCATCTTCCTAGAGAAAATGTTTCCGAACACTTGTTTGTTCCACTTGATGAGAACGTCTCTCAAGGAATCCAGGGCACCAGTGATCACATCATTGGCCGGCCAATTCTCTTCAACGACCTCCTTGAAGCTGTTGTGACTAACCCAGGCTGCTTCGAACCGGAACGGACGCCGCTTACGGCTAGAAGACCTGGCTGGAGCCATCGAGAGAAGAATGGGACAGTGGTCGGATAATCATATGTATTTATCTTTATACTGTGATTAGTGTTTTTTTATATACGCAGAGGGCCCGGTTGATTATTTTATGAAAGATATGACACGTGGCGCAATTTTCTTTAAAGACTTTGTCTCCGCTTTATACTATAGACAGTATAAAAATTGATTAAATTTCGGATTTCTAAAAAAAAATATACATTATCTTTTCTATTTTTGAATCAATGATATCTATTATTTTTATATAGTATTCTACCTTCGTGACCAAAAATAAATAAATTATGATTATATTATTCTATCCTTAAAGTTGCATGGTATAAAACATTGTCATTCCATAGAAAGTTAACAAACTGAAAAAGATATCATTGGTTCATCAATGATATCTTTTTCAGTTTGAAGAAATCAAACCAGAAGATTCGGTAGATAGATTGAAGAAAACCAAAAGAAGCTTTGGCCGAAAAACCTCACAAGTATTGTTAATTTTTAGCAAATTGAAGAAATCCAGGAGGTAATGTTTTTTCTTTCAACTTTCCTTCGTTCAACACAACACGTATCAATGATTCAATATTCATAGTTGACTGAGATATGTATAGAAATCAAACTATCAAGACCTTGAATGAAGAATCCATCGTTCATGGCCATTGTCATGGAATGAGTACGTTGTATTTAAATTAGAAAATTAAGCATAAATGCTAGTAACTCAAGAGTATAATGTGTAGAAAAGCAGGACCAAGTAAACAATGGGTTAGTGAAAAAAAGTATTCTTTTTCTAAGGTATAACCTAACCCTTAAATTAAGGATCGAGTATTATGAAAGGGATAAACAACGTGTGTGCAAGTGCAACCATAAAGCATCCATAATTATTTAATGCAATGCATTTAGTTTTGTGCAATTTTGACAATGTTCAGCCGGTGTTCAACTTTGCTCATTTGCATCTTATACTCTTGCTTACAGGAAGACTGGATTGCTGTTCAAAGTCTCTGCATAAATAGACCGCTTTCGGGTTTCGTACATCGAAGAAGTATGAGTTCCGAACTCGTAGAAATCCAACCATCAGTGTTGATGTTCCAATGTAAGCTTGGTTTGCAATGCATACAGAGTTGTCTACGTGCCTACAATATGCATATAAAGGGCTAAAATCATGTATTTTAAACACTAAATTTTATGCTTCCAGTTAAACTGAAGGAACAGATGTCTTGCTTGATTCAGCTCACCAATAAAACTGAGAACGCTGTTGGTTTCAAGGTTCAACTCTGTCTTAATTGATCACTCTAGTACTATTCAGCTTTGCTGAGCTGAACTTTTCCTGAATTCATACACCAGAAAATCAGTGAAAATCTTACATAACTTCAGTCTTACAGGTAAAGACTACTGATAGGACTAGGAGAAAGTATTGTGTAAGACCTGTCATGGGTATAATCAAGGCAAAAGGTACAGCTTGTGTGGAAGGTAATGCATACACTAACAAGTCTTGAATGTGTTCTTTGTTGTATGTTCTATGAGTTCTTAGTTTTCGTCACAATCGGTCCGTTCGTCTTGTGGGCAAAAACAGTTATCATGCAAGGCCAAAGTGTAGCTCCACCCGGTTTGCTATGCAATGATAAGTTCCTTATTCAAAGTATGATTCTTCCGTTCGGATTAAAGGAAGAGGACATTACGTCGAAAATGGTGAGATACTACACGGTCCGTTGTGATTTCGTCGTAGATAGAGTACTAATTGATGAGGGCTTCTCATGAGTTTAGTTTCCTCTGGTAGTTTGGTAAAGATCCAAGTAAACATATTGAGGAGAAGAAGCTCAATGTCGTCTTCATGGCCCCTACGAACGCGCTAAACAACATTGTAGAGTCGTCTCGTGTATCTAGAGATGTTCCGCCTGATGCTTCTCTACAAAAGGACGACGAATCGCCTGCGAAATCTGGAAGACATTCTTCACATAAGGTTAAGGCTGTTATTATCATAATGATGTTGATCAAAGAATGTATTATAATTTCGCCTGCATTGCTGATCAGTCCAAATCTGTGCAGGTTGTTGAGATGATGAAGAAGCCTCTAAGTTGGCTGCTAACCAGGGTAAGACGATACAGTTCGTGCTTTGCACACTCGAATCGACAATCTTCGTGTGAATCGCTCTCCGTCCCTCTTTTGAACACCATGGCTCCTTAGACCTTGCCAAGAACTGCTCAGTGCTCACTTGATCCATATTTTATGAAAGTGCAGCTGAAATTTTCTACTTAAAAAAATGCAATGAAATTAGGCCTCACATAGATCTAGATAGTCTAAATTTTACAACATATTATGGACATAGATTTCCACAAAAAACTTTTGTACATGAATTGTCTACTTTCAAAAATGCACTGAAATTATTGCTGAATTCTCACTGTAAAAATGTTCTTGTCTTGCATTGCCAAGGCTTATCTTTTTTTGAAAAAATTGTTGCATTTATTCTTCTTCTTGTCCTTTGGGTTATAATAAGGGGTTCTAAATCTGTTACTTAACTTACTCATCACAATATTTATTTTATAAGAAATTTCATTTGCTAGAACTAAACACCTAAAAACATAGAAATAGAAAATACTAAATTAGCTTCTTGGAATGATTTTTCTCCTAAATTTTCAAGCATACCATGCTAAATAGAATTCTTATTAAAAAATTCGTTGGAAACTCAAAATCAATTTCCTTATACATTTTTATCGTAAAAAATCTCCATGTAATTTTAGAAACTCTTAGCCGAAAGTTACACTATAGAATCTATTATATATATTTAAAACCGCTAAGAAATAAAGCCTTCTCATTGCGCCACGTAGGATTTCGCCACATGGCGCTCCTATATTAAGCCACCTCGGATTTGTACACGTGTCATTTTCTTATTAAGCCACATCATTAATATTTACCTTTCTAATTAATCCACCTCATGTACACTTTGTTCACCTAATATACAAGTCACATCTATAATTTTTAAAAAATGACACCTCATATTTACGTATGAAAATCAATTTGATTCACGTACAAAATCAATCATGGATACTTATTTTTTAAGATTTTGTTACTATAATCATGCTTAGAATTAGGAGGAGGTTAGTAGTAGTATATTTAGTACAAAATCAATTTAGGAGGTCATCCAAAGCTATCCAAAATTTTTTAGTTTGAATAGAATCAAAAAAAAGATTATATTTTTAAAAAAACAAAGTTTTTGCAGATTATAATTTCAGTTTTTATTTTTGGGTTTGTTTTGATCATATCTACATATCTAATCAAAAATTCTACCAAGTTTATCCCCTTTTGATCCTATCCTTTTTTTTGCAAATAACTATCATAATTGTTTCTACATCATGAAAAAAAATTATATTTAGCAAGAAATTTTACCGAATCCTTTTTTGTTATCTTGAAATTTTGATTTTTTTATTATAGGTATATTTGGATTTTATTAAGGGTATCCCGAAAATATGTTTTTAAACAAATATCACAAAAATATTTTTAGTAATAGTATATCTTGGTAAAATCCAAATCTTATCTTTTTTACCATATCTATTGTTTCCGTTTATATTTTATATTTTCCCTATAAAGTATAGATGGAAACAAAAAAAAATCCTACATCAAAATAAAAAAAATTAAATTATATTACACCATATATCGGTTTGGTTCCCAATATATCGTTTTAATCTTTTCCCTTTAATTTGTTTCCATTTATACTTTATATATTACAACAAAATGAAAAAAAAATCCTACATCTTGAAAATAAAATAGTTCACCGAACCCAAATTGAAATTGTACAAAGGCATATATTTAGCAAGAATATTTATTGAATCCATTTTTTTATCTTGATTTTTTATGATAAGTATATGTGTAGTTAGCAATCACAATCTTTAGTAATCAAAATCTTAAAGTATATTTGGAATCACATTTAAATAGCTAATTACTAAAAACTTTCTAGAATTAAACCATATGTATATTTTGGTTAGGTTTAATAACTATATTACACCATATATCCATTTTTTTATCATAAGTATATTTGATTAGTTTTAAATTTCTAAATTATTTAGGATTTTTTTTACAGGATTTACTACTTTTTTTATGATTTACAAATTAAATATTTTTATAATGTGCCCTTTCATTATGTCAAATATTTGATTATGTAGTTGTTTCAGTTTAGATATACCGTCATTTTATAGTCCCTTTATCCGACAACATTTGATTGAGATAAATTTTTTGTTGGAAATTTACACATGAATCAAAATCATCAGATTTTTCAATTATATAATGATTTTACACCGTGATGATTTATTTATTAAAATGTTTTAGCTTCCACCTGTTCAATCTTTTTTTGACCACATAGCTATTTGATATTGACTTTGGATATGAAAAACTGTTTTTTTTAATAATTGTTTGGCATATAAATTAAGTCATTTCCTTAACCGATTATATGATTTTTTTTGGTAGAAATTATATGATTTTTTTAACAAAATATTTGATATCTTTTTTTAATGGCAAATCCCTTAAAATATATTATTCAAATTAATTTGGAGCATGAGCGTTCACAAGTTCTAAATTAATAAACTTAGCTAAAGTACAAATCATAGTGGAAAACTAATTAAGCGGAGAATCAACTCAAAAAATTTATTAGCCATTTCCTTAAAGTTTCTTGACATACAAATTAAACCATTTCCTTAATTGATTATATGGATTATTTTTTTTACTAAATCTTTGATACCTTTTTCTTAAATTTAAAAAGCGTTTTTAAGCAAAGTGATGTCAATGAACTAAATTATACTCCGTATATAATAAAGTTTATGATATGATTATAAGCAAAGTGATAAAACTTGGTCATTTTGTCAAATTATAAAAAAATATATACTCTAAAGATATCGGTTCTATATTTGAAAAATATATTGATTGATTTTTGAAGATTTTTTTTGTTGTTCTCAAGTTGCTTTGTCTTCTAGGTAGGTTTTTTTTAATATGAGATGGAAATGTTAATAATGAGACAACTGTATTTTTTCATTGTTACACAATGTCGTGGTTTAAAATAACACTATGTAATATAAAAGTATAGAGTTGATATTATATATAAAATTTTATTTCACTAATTGTTTCCTTAAAGAGTTAATCAAAATTTGAAAAATAATTCACACATAATTAATTTTTGTTTCTATTGAAGATTCATTGATAAATATTTGTAACTAGGTTTTATGATATCCTACTTTTTAATTAGATACATGCATATATTCTCATAATTAACAACTATGTCAGTTTGAATTTTAAAGGAGCCACAAACTATCAAAATAAACTTTTATAAAAAAAATCATAATTTAGTAAGTTATCAAACACATAATTAAGTTGATCTCAAATCTAGACCTGAATGAAATAATTTAACTTATAGTTTTACTATACAATAATAATATTTTTAAATTTGATATATTAGTTTAAATTAGACAATAGTTATTATACTGATATTTATTACTTAAAATATCAATTGGTATATATAAATGTATATTCAAAATTATTAGACATGTGTTCAATCGATTAACATAAAAAAACAATTAAATCAAGATAAAAAAAAAATATTTTTTAATAACGTATTTTTGACAAAATATCTAAACAAAATTAAAAAAAATCCGCGCAGGGCGCGGGAACTACACTAGTGGTAACAATAATAATATGATCTCGATACTAGTGAATTTGTGGACCATCAACACCACCTCAGTGTAACGAATGATTGCCATTTGCTTCCTTCTTTCGATTATTTTATTAGACATTATGTAAAGATGGCGATAAGACGATTGCACGTTTCTGCCTTGTGATCCCACAATGTTCTACGTTTTATTTTCTTGTAATTAATTACAATAAGAATTTTAAAAAGTCTTTAACTTTTGGTTCATAATGCGTCGGTTTCTATAGCTTTACATGACTCTCCACGTTGCTTTGGGGACTTTTTTACCATGATGAAGCAATGCACATGGGAAAAAAGTAAACAAATTAAACAAATTAAATTTAAATTATTTATGTGAAAATAAAAGCTTCATATAATTCTATTTTACAATTTTCTTTTAAAGATGCAAAGCCAAGGCATGTATTTTCGATATAAAATAAAATTCGTAATCCAGATTATAGGAGTACAAAATAATTTTTTTATTAATTTTATAGACGGTAAAAAAAGTAGCCCATCTTTTTTTTGGTCAGAAATAGGCTGGCTCAAACGAGTGCAGAGAAGGAAAGGACAACTGCTAGAAACAGAGGCGCGTACAATTGCTATACGCATCGCAATACAACGACCGCCATAACCATTCCTTTCTCTTTACTCTCACTTCTTCGCTCTTCGTCTAGCGTTCCACGGAATCGAAGATCTCCAAATCCAATCGGCCAAATCCTCTTCTTCCGGTTCATCACACATTTTGTCCGATTTCTCCCTCCCCATCGCCGGTTCGTCATTCTCTTCGTTGAATTTCTACAATTTGTCTTTGTAATTTTGCGCTTCCTATTTGAAATTATTGGCTCAGTGTTTGCTATGGAGGTGGAAATCGGACTTTTTTTGAGTCGTAGATGGGAATGGTGTGTTAGCGATTGGTAATTCTGTTTGTTGGAACATTTGGAATGGTTACTGTCTTCGAAATCGCCACTGCTGATCTGGATCTGTTGTTGATAATTGTGGTTGCTTTTGGATTTTTTGTTTCTAGTGCTTCTGAAAACGAAAATGTGGTATGCAAATGGAAACAAACTGTTAGTTTGTGAGGTGATTTTGCTATTTTCAGCTGGTGTTCATCTGTGTTGATTTCATCTTGTACCTTTCCTTCCAGGTTTTGCGATTGTTGCTCGCAGTCTTTGAGTGAATAGGCTGCTTTGGACTTCTATAGAGACGAACCATGAGTTCTGAACTTGTAGAAATTCAACCAACTGTACTGAAGTTCACGTGTAAGCTTGATTTGCAATTTTTTTCTTCATATACTATCCTTCTTATAGATGCTTTAAGGTAATGATTTGTCTCTATTTAAGCCTTCAGCTGTTTATCACTTCTCCTGAATTCCTTGTCTGAGAGAGGATATGTCCAAAGTCCATCTAGCATAATTTTTTTTAGCCACTGATATGAAAATTATTCATCCTAAGTTGTGAGAATTTCAGTTTCAAAGTTTTGTTAACGATGTGTCATGAGTCTGCAGGTTACAAATCATGAGGAGCTTAAGTAATCTTTTTATGGTCAATGCTGATAGCTTAATGCTTATGTGCTTTATGTTTCTCCTTCCAGTTGAAGTAAGAAAGCAGACCCAATGCTCAATTCAGCTTACCAATAAAACTGAGAACTTTGTTGGCTTCAAGGTGGGTTTCTATCTTAATCTAAGACTTTGCTGTTCAGCTTTGTCTGGCTGAACCTTTCTGGAATTCATCTACCAGAAAAGTAATGAACATTTATTTTGGTTCTGTTATCTTCTTATCCTAGTTACGCATATACTTTTCTTCCCCAATCTCTTATAGAGTAAGGAAGAGGTTTGTAAAACAAGTAGGGCATGCCATTCCTATTCCATTTCTACACAGAAAAAGTGTGTGCTAGTGGAAGTGGAATCTATTGGCTTTCTGGTGGTAGCGAGTTTTAACCTCAGCCTTTACAATTACAGGTCAAGACTACATCTCCAAAGAAGTACGTTGTAAAACCTAATATAGGTGTAATCAAGGCAAAAGGTGTAGCTGAATTCACAGGTATGCATGCACTATGAAGTCTTGACTTCTTATCTGCTTCATTGACTATATAAGGTTTGATAATTTTTACGAGATCTGGTTTTAGTGATTAAAAAAGAAGTAGAAACTTGAAAAAATGGGGCTCAATACTTGTTAGAAGTATTAACTTAAGTGCAAGTAAGTACCCCTTCTGTTGTATCACACGAGAATCAGGAATCACCTGAGTGGCTTAGTTATTCATTTTTTTATAGACGAGATGGGTACTGAGCTCAAGTATGAGCAATTGAAGTTTTATTGTAGGTTCCTGGCTAGTCTTTATGTTTCAAAATGATAAGATGATAGTTTACTTCTATCTTCAATTCCCATGCTAGTTTCTTATGGAGCTTTTTCATAACAACTTACAGTTATTTATTTTATTGACCGCAGTTATCATGCTAGCCCAGAGTGTGGCTCCCCCGGACTTGCTTTGCAAGGACAAGTTTCTTATTCAAAGTACGATTGTTCCATTTGGATTAACAGAAGAGAATATTACGTCAGAGATGGTAAGAGACTACACGCTTTAAGTTGCAGACAGACTATTTGATGGGATTTCTTATTTCTTTCTTCTGGCAGTTTGTTAAAGATTCCAGTAAACATATTGAAGACAAGAAGCTAAAGGTCGTTCTCGTGCCTCCTACAAGCAGCACTGCAGAGTCTCCTGAATCGATGCCAAGTAATGATGTCCCAAAGCAAGATCTTCACTCTGATGCTTCTTTGCCAAAGGATGAAGCATCTGCAGAAGCTGAAAAACATCCTCCACATAAGGTGAAAGGTTTTTCTTATGAATATGAGGCTTCTTAGAAACTCGACAGTATAATTTTGATAAATTTTAGCTCTACTGATTCCAAAATGTATTGAACAGTATAGTGGATTTATGCCATGGACTAGCGTGTCCTATCACGAATCATATTGTCAGTACTGTGATGTTAACCTGGTTTTACTTTACGAATGAAAATTGTATATAACTCAAATTGATGGTGGCCTGATGTTTGCTTTCTTTCATGTCACTTGATAAAGGATGTGGAAGGATCTCAAATTGCAAAGGCTACAGAAGAAATTCGATTCACTAGAGATGCAGAGTCAAGACCTTCTGAAAATACAGATGAGTTGAGTGTTGCTAGAACTGTGGAGACCAATGAAGTTCAAAAGACTAGATCAGCTGAAGATACTGTTGGGTTGAGGATTGCTGAAAGTGTTGAGTCAAGTGAAATTCAAAAGGTGGATGAGCATAAGGTACCTAGTGTTGCTCTAGATCTAAAGTTAAGAAAGGAAGCCGAGGAATTAACACTGAAGATAAAGGAGTTGGGATCTAAGCTTGCTATGGTAAGCCTTTTAACTCCTTATCACACACTTCATGTTATCATAATTCATAACTAGGCATTTTATTAGCTCTTACTCTTGCTTCGCACACTTTGTTAAAATTTTCCAATGATCAGCTGGTTCGTTTGGACGATTTATAGTTAAGATTATATTGCTTGGATATTTAAGGCCTGATCAAATGATTCACATAAGCAAGTTTTGCTATCAAAATTTCCCAGTCTAAGGCAGGAACAATTTGACATGACATATGCTAATGTTTCTGCAGGCTGAGCAAAGTGCTGCACACCTCACTGAGGAGAAACACAGGATCTTGCACGAGAAGGAAATTATTGAGCAAGAACTGGTCAGTGTTCATAATCCCTTTCCTCAAGTTCCTAACAACTTTAATGCTTGGCATGTGTTACAATGAGCACATAATCCAAATTTTCAGGAATGGACCAAAGAACAATTTTGTTTTCTAGGACAATTTTGTTTTCCTAGGACAATTTTGTTTTCTTATGCCTGTCCTTGCTTGTGCAGGATTTAGCAAGGAGGAAGAACGTAGTGAAGAAGATTTATAAGGGTTATCCGTTGCTCTATGTATTTATGGTTGCTATGTTCAGTCTAACCTTTGGATATCTTATGCGCCAGTAGCGGACTGTAGCGCTGTACCCTTCATGAACTATGCAAAGCCTCCTGTGCTCACTCCCCAATTGAAGGGAAAATGTGTGCATAATGTGGTCATTTTTTTTGTTTATCCTTGTGTGTGAAAGATTATGGTTGAAGTGGGAAAATTGATTTTTGGTTAAAGGGGCTTCTTTCATTGCATTATTCTTCTCATATCTATTCGCCTTAGTGATACTGTTCTTGGCTTCTTTCTCTCGTCCAAAAAATTTCCCATCTGATCATGATTAATTTTGTTTTATAAATGATCAACATGTATATTGAGGCTTTTCTATTTTTATTTAAGGAGCAGCTCAGAGCTTAGTACTATAAAATATAGATTATTCATATTTCTCACTTTGAGTAGTTCTCTAAGTTCCAACCATGATAAAATAATATCACCAGAATTGATAGGTTTGAATGATGACCTGAAAGAGATGGGATAAGCACTTTATTTGCCTGTTGCAGAACAACAAGATTCATAATGTAAATTATTTTTTCTTCAAAACTGTAACAGCTTTGTACACACTAATCCCATACGTACATCTCTTTCAGATATGTATTAACATATGAATATATATGTGCTGCCCAGCCTTCCCAAGCTGGCAAGACGGTGATTTTGTGTCACCTATATATGCATGTTAACGAAATCAACGCATAAAAAAACAAAAAAATTGAAGACCAAAAAAAAAAGAAAAAAAAAGAGGTCAGCCATCATAACCATCTCTCAATTCTCAAAGCCCAAAAAAAAAATGTGCCCTTTGTGGGCCACATATGAACGGTCAAAAAAAAAACCGCCAAACGCTTCCCCGCTTGCAAAGTCCCTATTTCCACGTAGAACTTCATACCTTCACATCAAAGCTGTGAAACCAGAAGAGACATAATCAGAGTCAGGAATGATGCATTTCGTCGCAGAGTCAAAGAATGAATTTCATGCCATGGAAACTAACAATTTTTTTACCATTGAGGTTGTTATGGTCCTTCTGGATCAGTGGGTGAGCCAGGGACAAAGGGCACAAAGCCCCTACCGCCGAAAACCGGCCTCATAAAAGAGTTGTCAAATTTTCTCCAGTAGTGATGCACTGTGTGAGTAGGCTTGGCCAGTAGCATCTTGAGGGTTTTGGGGCTTAGTAAGTCAGTGCTACTATAAAAGGCAGATTCGGAATCGAGCATGTTGCCTAGAAGAGGGGCGGCGAGTGATTTGGGCGAAGAGGGATCATCAGATTGTGGAATGGTTGGATTGTGTCTTTTTGAGGTTAGCAGCAGCCAAATGAGGGGTTTAGTCATCATCCCAAAAACCTGGACATGTTAATTTTTGAAGGTGAATGATTTGGACAGTTATTTGCTGTGAATTAATAAGAAAGGTGGTTTGTTTGTTCATACCATTGTGCTGACAAGAACTACTGATATTGTGCTGGTGATCATCATAGCATTTCCGCGCAATTGGGTGTGACCGGATCTTGTGAACTGAAAAGACGAAGAGAATTGTTCATCAGTATACATGATGAAACAGAGCTGCAGAAACTAGTACTTTGTTTGACTCTAGTGAAACTAGACCATACACTGATGCTGACCTGATTGTAAGCCAATGCCATTGAAACTGCACCACGCATGAGCCCAGCCCACCATATTGTGACTTGTTGTTTTAGATTGATCTTGTCCTTTGATGACTTTTTTGTCAAATTGGATAAAAAGGACAAGGGAAAAACAGATGCAGCTCTTCCAACCAATACCAATGCCAACAATATTGAGCTCACCCCTATTGATGTTCCTGGACTGGAATAAACGGTATATATGAGAAACGTTTGTTTTAAGCAGGAAAAGAACATCTTAACTTAATGATTTATTTTTACCTATCACTCACAACCTGCCACTTCTCAATGTCCAAGGCATCCATACCAACATAAAGGAAAATGAAAATTTCAGCAACAAATGACAATGTGGCAAAAGCATGCCTGCAGAAAAAGAGGTAAGACGAAGTGAAAGCTAGTCAAAATACAAGATCAGTTATATAGATGACAAATAATATACATGGTAAAATAGAAATAAAAAATTTAACATACTTGGTGGTCACCCTTGAACTCTCAGTTACATTATGCCACGTGTAATGGGACATAACTATTCCACAAAAGAACACAGTAAGAATTGCACTCAGATTGAAGAGCTGTAACACAAATTAAGCCTGTTAGAGTACATAAAACACAATTGTGGAGATCTCAGTTTCCAGAAAACTTACTTCAGCCAGCACATAAGAGAAGTAGGCCATGAGAATCATCAGAGCAACCTCACGATCCGTAGAGTGCCTGCAATATATTAACGGCGAAATCTGTGACTGGTGGGTCTGGCTCATTACAGAATAAATTCCTTGAATACAGGTTTAAGTCACTAACAACTGAATTCTGCAGATTTAACAAGTACAAACCTGCCAAAATACAGCTTCTTAATAATGTATGCACTAAGCAATCCAGCCTGCAGCAAAAACAAGCAAAAGGAGTAATATATAGTCAGCCAAACTATGTGAATGCTCATGAAAACAAATCAAGAAGGATGACAAGTGGGAGACGATAAACTGACCAGAACACCTAGCAAGGTGCTTAAGATGAATAGGTACAAGAAGTTTCCACCAAACTCCAGAAAAATGCTTGAATTAATATGAGAGAGATCGAATTTCTGGATTGCATTGAAGAGTACGACTGATGTCGCATCATTTACTACACCTTCGCCGAAAACTAGGCTGTATAGCAAAGGTGTTTCATCTTGATTGAGCACCTGCACAATGAGAACGGCAATTTAACCATCCTGTGCATCTCTTTATGCAGGAACTGATCTAAGGAACTAGCTTACCTGCAACGTACAAACAGAGTCCGTCGCAGAAAATATTGCTCCAATAGCTGCAGAAAGATTAAAGCAGATCAAACAATGTTCAAGCCTGAATCTTGGGCTTTGGGGGTGAGAGTTAAAAGGGAGTAAACCAACGAGGAAAAAGATACGAGCAATACCAAGATAATCAGCTAATTCAAGGGAGCCGATGTTCATTTTTTCGAAGAAGTGCATTGCACCTGATTCAGATTCAAAGGAAATCAACATCCATAATAAATGACCAACACTTGAAGTAGTGTTGACACGTACGATCACATAACATCGTAAAGTTGATAGATTTTTTCGAAGTAAAAAGACATTTTGTTTTGCTTGACTGAAGGTCAGGTGACATCTCGACAATGTATGATTACCTAATGATATGATAGCAAATGATATTAAAGTACCAACCGCTCCAAAGAGCATGATCGTCATGAAGTTGCGAAAAAACTGCTTCTTTTTCACCTGGAACCTGATAATTTAGGATAGAAATAGCATCATCAGTTTGGAAAGAGTGTTGCTTATATAATTATAATAACTTAAAGCAAAGAGAGTACAAATCCTACTCTGGCCACAGCATTGAAGCTGCTCCGACTCGAAATTATGCACCTATGCTTGTTTATACTAGCTACTGCTTTATACACACAATGTAATTCTAATACATGGAGCCTATTTTTAATTTCAAATCCCACCAAATGGCAGTGTTTTAGAATATGTCTAAAACAAATTTAGAAGCTCAATACTCTGCCAGATTATAATTCTACTTAAGCACCTGAGTTTGCACCTGAGTTTGCACCCTTTTCATTGATGACAGTATTATACTGCCAAATCTATACGTTGCTTTCAAATTTGATGGCCTTGACAGTTTCTGTTTTTCCTATACCCTACATGGAATTATTTTTAAAAATAGAAACTTCTTGGACTTATTGACCCTGATGGTTGACCAAAAATCTAAACAAGGCACGTAGCTTTCAAATATTTTTCAACTAAAGGAATGAAAACTCAAGTTTGAAAACGATGCTTTGAAGTTGGAAGGTATAAACACATTTATGAAGAATATAAGAACAAAATAAAGAAATACAGTAGTAAATACTAAAGTAAACAAGACATAAAAGGAAGAAATAAGTCAAATAGACTCACCCAGCATTGAAAATGATAGGTGGGAGAAGATATATAAAGAAGAGATTTTCACTGAAAACCAAAATATGCGAACTCTTTCCGCCAGTGGTCAGCAGGATCACAAACCCCGTGCACAATCCCTGTCAACTCGAGTAACCAAAAATCCACCACATTAGCACTCAAACTTACCAAAACCTAATTCGAAATTCAAAGTAAAAGAACGAACAGAGAGAAAATCCGTACAATGACGAGCGTGGTAATGGACTCGTTAATCCACCGAAACTCCTCGAGCAAGTGGCCGATGACGATGCAGGCGCAGAGGAGCGCGACGAAGAGGTTCATGGAGACAACTGGAGTGTGGTGCGAGAACGCTCGGACAAACGGCGTCGTTTCCGCCATGGATTCCGAGATTTGCGCAACGATTTCCGACGCCATTGATTCCGCTAATCGCAAGCAGAATCGACGAAATTGAACACTGCTGAGTGCTGAGCACACGCCAGATCGGAGTTCCGGAAGGCGGATTTCCTTCGATTCTGCCGATTCCGGAGCAGAATCAAACCACGAGCAACCAGAACAGCAATGAATTGAGGATTTGGAGAAGAGAGAGGCGGAATGGGGGATTTTAAAAGGGGGGAGTTTTGAAAAGTGAGGAACGAATGATGAGGAGGGTGTATTTATGTTCGCAAAAGGGAGGAAAGTTGAAGAGTGCTGCTCTTGGTCGCGGGAAGGAATTTGTGGGGCCCGTTTCTATGAATAAGATCCTAACTGTTTTGTTACAATCTCAAATCTAGATCTTCTCAATTTGATTCTGATTCCCTCTTACAACTTGAACCCTAGTAAATATTCAAATCGATCCACTTTCAAAGTTTTAAAGAAATCTCGTAATGCAATACGTTTAATACAACTCAAAACGGATCTATACTAACTAGTTAACTGATTCACTGCCCTTATCATTTACAAGACATAATTGTTCATAATGTTTGTAGAATTAAATTGATTTAATTGAGGATGATATTATCAGTACTTCAATATGGACGATTTGTTTTTTCGAGAATCGTTATATTAATGATATTATCAGTAATTGAGGATGATATTATTCATACTACTGAATTGAGATTGTTATTTGATGTTAAAAGTAAACTTAAAATAATTCTTATTTTATTGTACTATCTATAGGTAGAAGTTGTATAAAATAAGAATTATTTTAATATGAACTATGCTAATAAAAATAAAAATATGTATATTATTTTAATTATAAAAATAGATAATGAGAATAATATTTTGATATATATATATATAAGATAAAGATACTCATATTTTGTATATAGTATAATAAATAATAGTATTTTACTAATAAAAATACATAATTTAATATGAAATGAGATTATCATCAATATAAGGCATCATAAAGATACAACTTTTCATAATATAGAAGGAGAAGATAGTATAGATAGATACACATTTGACAAGTTGATATTAATTTATGAACAATGTTAGCATTCAATAAAATTGAGAGCATAAACAACGGTTGACCAACTATTTTGACTTTTTAACTAAAAAATAATATCGGTGTTGCGTTACAAAAAAGACAATTCAACTTTTTCTCTTTTATAACACGTGTAGTGACGTCAATGAAAGACCAACTCTACAATTAGCCTTCCTCGTGACCAAAATACCACCATCATTATACTATCTCTTCTCTAATATTCCGTAATTTTTTTTATTAATCCTTTCAGCAAATGGCCAAAGTTTGACTTAACGGTTGAACATGCTTTAAATGTCATTCACTAACAAATATGGAGTACAATAAAAACATGACACCAACATTACATGTCATGTCAAGAAACATCCACATGCTCTCTCGATGCATATGCCAATGTCTATGCTCTTTGTTAGATCATACTCATTGCAAAGGTATAAAGGGAACACAGAACTAAGATTAAATAAAACGGTAATCAAAAGAATTAGTGGAAAGTCGTTACTTTGACCTAACACTATTTTTCTTCTTCCCATCATCATAATGTTCAAAAGGGAAAGCAATACCATAATGTTTTCTTTAGACCATCTAGAAACATTGAAAACAGATGGGTGTCCCCCGCTATGAAAGCAAAAGCTACTGATCATGCACATTCTGTAACCCCAAATACTGATGATTAGGTTTAATTCAACTCACTCCCACAATTAATTATTCCAAATGTCTGTCCCTTCAGGGTTGATTAATCTCATTACTTACACTAATTTTCACCACTAAAGAGATAAAATGACTCCGTTTTGAATCTCACGGGAGTCAAATCGGAGGCTTCTATGTATTATTTTAAGGAATAAGGATTTAACCGATTGACTAAATATCTGAAAGCATATAACTTTGTAATGACATTTCTATATAAAACGTTAATTAGTTAAAATATTGTGAACGACACTTGATCAAGCTAACGTTTGTAACTCATGAACGGGGGGAATGAGATTCAAAAACATAGTTTATGTTGCCTTTGAAGTCTAAGTCTGCCAGGATTAGAGAGAGTTGGATCACTCATTATGTCACAAAAGTAGTAATTAAAACCCACTAATAAAACAATTTCATGCGTACAAAGTGCACCTGTCACGTACAAAGTGCACTTGTACATGTAGTTTGTTTATGCTAATAATATATTCGACCATTTTTAAGTGGAATAAACCCGAATGGTGGCAGTGTGATAGGTTTATGAGTTTGGGCCAACAAATGGGCTCGGGAAAATTATGTGGGCCTCGTTGTTTCACTCGAATTGATTACTATAACGGCCCATAGTCTTCGGCACGGGTCGGGTTGTGATACGCGGCAAGAATAGAAAAGTGGCATGCATGAAAATTGCATAAAGCGACCAACTTTACGTGTTGTTTATAAAAACTGCCCAAAAAAACTTAGAAAGGGGCAAATAAGGCTTAAACAACAACTACTTGATGAATCAATCCTGGACGTATCCATTGGGGATAGGGCTGGTCATTTTCTGCGGGTGACCGACCCACCCGGTTCACCCGACCCAGTTTTACGGGTGAACAACCGTAAAATAGCGGGTGATGGGTGGGTCGGGTGACGGGTGAAACGGTTGACGGGTCGGATATGGGTGAAATGCTTCACCCGTTTAACCCGACCCACCACCCGTGTCACCCGTTTAATCCGACCCATCATCACCACCCATTTCACCCGTTTCACTCATTTAATATTCATAAATTAGGATTGATTTTTATCTAAATCAAAGTTTGGGACTTTGAGGCTTTTTTTTAAATGTTTGGGCTCTTTTTTTACAAACTTCTAATTTAGCAAATACTAAAATTTGTATGCTAGGATTGTGAATTGTATGGTGACATCAACTTTTTTTTTTGCGATTGATATCAACTTTTAAAGAAGAAGAAGGGTGACAAAGATGATGATTGAATAACTTTTTGTTGCAATTGATTGATATAGTGAACTTATGTTTGCATAAATTTTTAGCTTTACTACCTTACAACTTATGTAGTAATATTGAGATATTGCCATATTGTTTAGGAAAACATTACCTTAATTATTTTTTGTTAGTTTTGAAAATTGAATTTTTTTAATTGTAATTTAAGAATCTGCGGGTGACGGTCACCCGGTTCACCAGCGGGTGACGGATGGGTCGGGTGAAGGGTGAAAGGTTTCGCGGGTGATGGATGGGTCGGGTGATCCATTATTACTTGCGGGTCGGATGGTGGAAGTACTCCACCCACCCATAACCCGTCCCATGACCACCCCTACATCAAACCAAACGCCCACCAAACCCCACAACTCTATTTGAACGGGCTCTTGTATGATAGATTTTTTTTTGGTTAGTCATTAGTTCACCGAAACATTCTAAGTTAGGTATTTTATTTCGCATCAAATAATAGCAAATTATCATTCGACAAAAAAAATAATAGCAAATTATCATCATGAACAAATTCATAGGTATCTAAGATAAATTTTACTTCTAATCCCAAACTTTTTTACCGATGGAGTTTTGTTGTATCTATGATTTTTGAATTGATTTAAATTAGTCTGATTTTATCATTTTCTTGTTTGGCTCATTTGAGTCCTTGATATTATCAAAGTGATGGATTGAAATTACAGGTATGTCATCCCCTTTTTCGACCAAAAAATGAATACAAGTATTGTCATTCCATTAAACAATAGACAATGCATAAAATAAAAAGATAAATTTAATTGTTAGGCACCTAAAATACATAATAACCAGATGAAATTACGATTACAACAATTAAACCAGAGACAAAATAAGAAATTTTATATTTGGCACTTTATTTACAGATACTATATATGACAAGAGAAAATCCTTTGCTCACTAGCATGAATCCTTTGCTCACTTTATTTACGTCGTTTTGATCGTTTCTCTAAAAAAAAAATGAACGTCTTCTTCGACTTGTGCTCCATGCCTCCACCTCAACGCGTCGCCGACCCTAATTTCTAAACACCGACGTCCTTAATCACCACTCCACCACTATAATACTCAATGCTCCGGCAGGTTGAGGGGTCACCGGATCCCTCCCCACTCCACCACTGGGCATTAGTACTTAAGCATATGAAACACGATCTTGATTTGTGTTCTATTCTATCTCTTTAGAGAATGCAAGCTATCCCTTTTGTGCTATTGTTATCTTGAATGTATGTATTAGCACATAAGTATCTCCTGTCAACAGAATGTGCTCGGTTCGGATTGGTCTCCGATGAAGAATCGACTCAGGTCCGATGATCATTGTCGATCACCGCCTTCTCTCCATACTAGCAAATCTCCTTGTCATTTTAGAATCAAGATCGTGTAAAGTACCTCCTTCTAGTGTACTAAGTGAACAAATCCTATCCCTTAGATCAAATTAAATAAAAGGCTCAGATTAATTATAAAAGGGTGCAAAATAGAAGGTGTACATGCATAATACCTTATTCTTTCCAAATGAGAAATTGTAGGGATTGATATAGCCGTATTCATAGTAATCTCTCTCATAATATTCTCATAATTACCTTCTCCTTCCATTTTAAATTGCACGCTCAAATTAAATGCAATTCTCAAATTCCACCGTCGTTCACTTTCTCACGCCGGTTGTCTCACTCGCCGGTCATCCCTCTAGCATTTCTTTTTGTACCTTGTTCATCGGTCATCTATCGTGCTTGTTGTCTAGTTCATATTCTTGTTCGTCCCAATTGGTTCGTCTTACTGAGTGTACTTTACTAATTTGTTCCATGTGTAAGTCCGTACATATCCTCATAATCACCTAACCCATTGGGACTAAACTGCTTCTTACATGCACCTAATCCATTTCATGATAGGGGCCAAGTCCGTATATATCCTCATAATCACAACTCATACATTTATTCAAATTGCATATATGAAGATATATTTGTGCATGTATATTATTATACTTTTTTTTAATTAGTTTTTATATTCAACAGTATGATCATGACATACAAGTAAAATGTTATTGTTTTACCTTTGATATATATGGAAAAGAAAAATAAAAAATTCAAATTCTATCATTGACATTATAGGGTAAACATGTGGTTAGATTATATTTTGTTTTTTGCCTTTCAATTGGCTTATATAACACTCGCTCCATATTTTTCCAGATCACACAAGTTTCTCTTCAGTCTTCACTAAGTACAACTTTCTCCACCATGGCAATTTTATGCCCTAGTCACCCAATCTCTAAGCTCCCACCTTTTCTTCCCCTCCTCTAAGGTCCCTCATCCCACATTATTTTGTTGCCCTATCTTGAGGTCACCTAGAGTCCCTTTTCTCCAGATTAGGGTTGGTGCAATGGGGCCATTTGAAGAGAATGGGGGAAAGAAGTCAAACCAAAGGAAGCAAAGAGGGAAGACAACAACAAGATTACTCTCTTGAAGAAGGTGGAGGAGTCCATGCTCTCAATAGTATATGACACAATCTCAAGAGTGAAGGCTACCCTTAGACAGGGTTGTCCAAAATTTGGTGGGGGTCTTATGCAATTTTTTTTACAAAAGTACAAAAATTGAGTAAAATTTTGCTCAATAAAATGTTATCATTAAAAAATTGGTTGAATCATAAAGTTTATTACTAGTGAGTAATATAGTTGTTGGAAATTTTTTAGAAGATAACTTGTAAAAAAGGGAGGAAATATATGTACTAGATTGTACAAATAAAAATGGGTAACTTCTTTTAAAATAAGTATAAACTATTACAAGTTTATTTAGATAGTATTTAATTATATATGATTCAATGTCAACTTGGAGGAAGAGCGGATGGCGCATCCTGGAGATAATAGAGTCATGAATAACAATTGAAAATCAAAAATCACAATTGAAAATGGGTAACCAGAAAGTCTCATCAAAGTCGGAAATTGAAAAACACAATTGAAAATCAAAATCGGAAACTGTGCACTTACAGAATTGTGAGTTCCACTTTTTCGAATTTTGCTCTCTTCCTCTCATTCTTCATCACCTCCTTAGTCTCCTCTGTGTCTGCAGGAGTTGCTGGTTTCTTCACTTGATGATGAGGAGATCTAGTCGGAGGAATGGCTTGAGGACGAGCAGGTTAGAACTTGCCTTTCAGCGCACCAATGACAAACTCATACAAGTTCTCAGATTCACAAGCCCTTTCGCCACATACCACATCTCACTCAACACACCCATGATGAAGGAAGTGAAGTTGAAGTTGTTGCCATTCTCTCCGCGCGTGAGGGTATATACACAACACGCGCGATCACTTTTTTTTGAAATTCGTCGTGTGTCGTGTACGGAGGGAGACAGTGACGTATGCGGAAATTCTTATTCATTCAACCCACTGCCGGACAAAATTTTATATGTCGAAAATGTTCCAAAGCAAAAGTCAAAACAACACAATATTGATGACGTTTGTTGCATCTAGCACATGCACATGCCATTAATATATAATAGAAGGCATGATTATTCTCGTTGCAAACAAAATTAAGGCTCAATTCGACCAAAAAAAAACAAAATTAAGGCTCAAGTTAAAAAAATTCATACAAATTCAGCTCATATCTCTATATAAAGAGGGGACAGCGTACTTCAACCAAAAAGAAAAGAGGGGACAGCGTACTCTTGGTTAGCTAGTATTTACACACAACCAAGAAAAACCGAGCAAATATTAATCGCCATAAAAATGAAGGCAATTTCAGTTTGTGTTTGGCTAGTTATATAGTTATCGTTAGGGTTTGTTGGAATTGGGCATGCAGGTGTTCTAAGGAAGAGCTTCTACAAGAAATCTTGCAATGGAGTTGAAGACGCCATTAGAAAGCTCACTTGGGAGCTCGTCAGCAACGACGTTACGATACCCGCCAAGTTGCTTCGTATGCAATTTCACGATTGCTTTGTTAGGGTAACGGATGTGCATTTACACATGTAAGTATTTTCCCTAACGTATACGAAATGTTGTTGCATTGCTAAATAGATTAATGTACATAGGGATGTCATGCATCGGTGTCGCTCGATTCAACTAGCAACAACACGTACGGCTGAAAAACCCGCGAGGCCGAACTTAAGCTTAGGCGGATTCGATGTGATTGAGAAGATAAAGACGATGGTGGAGGAGCGTTGTCCTGGAAAAGTTTCGTGTGCTGACATTCTTGCATTGTCTACTAGAGACTCCGGCCATTTCATTTAAGGTACGTAACTCTAATCACATCTGACAATGAGTAAGCATGTTTACATATTGTATACCAAAACCAACACCATATTTGCTCGATCTATAAGAATGAAAACAAAATGAAAGTGTACGTGTAGATGAGAATATGTGGCGTCCTGACATGAATCAATAAACAGTTCAATAAGCCAATGTGGAAAGTACTGACCGGAAGAAGAGACGAAACGGTGTCCAAGGCATCGGAGGCGAACGTCGACATCCCTTTGCCTTTCGCCGGATTTAGTACCTTATAGCAGTCGTTTAAGAACAAAGGTCTGACCCTCCATGTCTTGCTGTCTTATCAGGTATATATACACACACACGAACTCAATTTAAGCTTAGAATCAATTAATGACATGAAACTTATGCAAGTATTATACTTACCAACAAAGAAATAACGTATCTTATATTATACACATAGTAACAAATTAACAAAAATCCAATTAATTAATGTCAACCATATTGTAATTGTCAAGGTGCACACACAATTGGGATCGGTCAATATTATTGTAACTTCCTTAGTAGGAGGCTATACAACTTCACCGGGAACAACGACACCGACCCGTCGTTGGACCCCACCTACGTTGCGCAACTCAAAACGCAGTGCAAGAGCCTCTCCGACAATGTCACGTTCGTTGGGATGGACCCAGGTAGCGTACTCGACTTCGACAACCACTACTACGTACAAAACCCTAAAGCTCAAGCAAGGGCTCTTCGTCTCTGACGCCGCCTTGCTCACCAACAAGCTAGCAGTCGTCCAAGATTGTGGACGAGTTGCTCGATTCCAACAAGCTCCTTACCGAGTTTTCGCAGTCTATGAAGAGGTTGATCCAGGTTGGGGTCATCTCGGGGAACCAAGGTCAGATCAGGACCAAGTGTAATGAACGTGGTCAATTGAACTTAATTATGGAGTCTATCTTGCTGGACTTTAGTTTGGTTGTGAAGTCTTTGTTGTTTGAGGTCATAATAATGGAGATTAATGTGTAATGTGCTTGTTAATTAAATGGCGCTTCGTTTTGGTGCTATTTAATTTTATCGTCTTAATTAAAGAATCGAATTAAGGTTATTCATGAGAAACCATATATAAAGAGAAAAATTAGTAAACTCATTATAAAAAAATAGGAGTGGAAGTAGTGGCAAGAGAGCTGAGGGAGGGCTTGGCCTAAAGGACTTGATTTCATGGAACAAGGTGTGTGCCTCTGAGCTTTTATATGATACCTAGGCCAACCCTGATTCTATCTGGCATCATTGGGTTGCTCAAACACATACAAGAGGTCAGAGCATTTGGGAAGTAAACTGCAAGTCATCATCCAGTGCAATGTAGAAGATGGTCATGAAGATGAGGGATGATCTTAAAGCTTCTCTGAACAATGATGAGAATGCCATTGTTATGAACTCAAACCTTGGCAGGTTTGACTGTAAAGACATGTATAGCAGTTGCAGAAACAAAGGAGACCTTGTCCCTTGGGCAGATCTTGTGTGGAACAGGTTGAACACTCCAAGAGTTGCTTTTATCATGTGGAAAACTCTTAACAATGGAACTCATACAAGAGACAAGCTTCAGGATTAGGGCCTAATACAGGAGGCCACCTGCCTTCTTTGCAATGCCTCTGTGCAGGAATCCAACTCTCACCTTTGGTTTGAGTGCAGCTACTCTAACAAGGTACTCACTTCAGTCCTCAGGTGGGCTAGAATAGGCAGGAGGTGCAACAACTTAGAGGATTGGGTCAATCAAACTAATGCCTACAGAAGCAGGAAGTCTTTTCACTTCAATCTTTGGAATCACTGTGTTAGTGTGGCTGTGTTCTTCATTTGGAAAGCACGCAACTTGAAGGTGTTTGATCAACAAGATATAAGTGCTGAGGATTGTAGTATTATGTGCTGCAATTATATTAGGAATTGCTAACCAACTAGTTGCTAACCAACTAGTTTAACACCTGTACCATGTACGGATAATGTGATTATAAATCCAATTGAATATAGATATGTAATGTCAATGGTCACGTTAAAATTATAGGATCATATATATTTATCTTCGTATTGTGATTATTGTTTTTTCTTACAAATAGTAAATCAACTCATAATATAATTAAATAAGTTGGATTTGTTCAAAAATTTGTTTACGATAAATATCAAATTTTATTAAATAATAATATTTGTTAGAAGATTATAACTAAGTTTTGGTAAGCGATAGTTCATAATTTTCGGGAGAACTCCCCAATTTTTGGTAAATTTTAAGCTTTTTTTAGGGGATAAGATTACACTAGCTTAACCCTCGTACCATGTACGAACAACTTAAATAAAATGGTAAGAAAAATATTATATCGACAAAGTATACTAATTATTTGAACAAAGATTTGATTAACATACTTTATAAAATACTATAAAGATATTAATGTATATGATTTAAAGTCTAAAATATCAAAATAAATACATAAGATTTCAATTAATAAATTTTATTAGATAAGGTAAAATCTTTTAACTCATTTAAAATTTACTTACCTAAAAAATCATGTTTAATATATATATATATAGATTCTTAGATAGAAAATCATATATATAGATATAGTCTAGATTATTTGTTTTAAAAATCTGAATTATATTTCAAAATATATTATATATGTTAAAAAGTAATTTCACGATTAGCTATCATTAATTACTTTCCGATTTTATCTTGATTTTTTGTTTAAAAAGAAAGATCATGTTTTATTAAGTTAGATAGAAAAACTTATACTTATATACATAGTCTAGATTTTCGTATTTAAAAAAATCCAAATTATGTTTAAAAGTTATAAAAAATCCAAATTATATTTCAAATATATATTATATTTGTTAAAAAATAATTTCAATTTTATATTTTAGAAATTACTTTCCGAATTTTCTTGATTTTTTGTTTGAGTAAAAAGATCATATTTTATGAAATAATAATATTTATTAAAAGATTGCAGCTTATCATACAAAGAAGGGTCCGGTGAATTATTTTATTATAAAAATGACACATAGTTAATTTTTGTAAGAGGACATTAACTCGACTTTATACTATTGTGTTATAGATGGATAGATAATAGATAGATAGATAGATATTGTGAAATTTTTAAGTACCAAATTTCATAAATAAAAACAATATCTATAAAGAAAGATCAACTACATAAACTTAGAATGAATCATAAGTTATCATTGGAATACCTTAAAGATCGAACTGTTGTTGGAAAGAAAAAGCAATCTAGTACCTACACAGAAATTTTCCAAAATATGGGTGCAGATTTTGATATCCATTCAACCGAGTTTTGACTGTTGTGATACGTGTAAATTATGTACATATTTTACTTTTTTTGAAATAAACTATATAAATAGATTCATAATTTTCGGTAATTTTTAAGCATTGTTTTACTGGATAAGATTTTATGAGATTTTAACTACCTAATTTGTACAAAGGAGGGTCCAACTAATTATTTTATTATAAAAATGACACGTGGCGTAATTTTTTGTGAAAACATTTTCTCCACTTTTTAGATGTTTTTTTTTGAGCCAAAGGTAGTATAGATGTTAGTTAGCAACAGGTGGACAAAACTCTAACACTTCAAAAGGATAAATTACCTTAATCAAATCTTAGTATTTTATAGTAATCGAACACTTAGTCAACTCAAATTACAGCACAAAAATAAGTGAGGTTGTGTATAGAGATTTTCCCCTTCAATTTTTACCCCGAAAAATCTCCTTTTAGGATCACAAATTATGTACGCAAGGCTATTATATTTGAATTAGCTGAGTTATGCACATACCTGTTTTATTGATAAGATGTGTTAAATTAGATAAGACGTTCTAATCTCATGGTCAACCTTCAATAAACAACCCGTTGTAAACAAGTTCCAATTTTGTGTCTTTGACTACGCATTTTTTTACATTTTTTTTTAATAACGAGTGGAGTTACACCAGTTACCAAAAAAAGAAAAGAAAAGTCACGTGACCGTTGTGGTTGGTCCGTGCGATGCATGGGCTCGCATTGGAAGGATGACAGCAAAGCAAATAGCAATGGCTGAGAATTCAAAACCCGGATCAGCCCAATTTCCCACAAAACCATCGCGCGTACTTCCCTCCAATCTCTCTCTCCCTCCGACATTCCTTCCTTATCTCTCTCTCTTCTCTTCTCTCTCTCCTTGGAAGAGGGAGAGGAGATCGCAGAGGAGAGAGAGCGGAAACAGATCGTTCTCGCTCGAATTCTAGGGTTTGTCTTTGGGCGATTTGGCGAATTCTGAATTCCGAATCCAGCCGCGGCTCAGATCGTGACGCGAATCGGATTCAAATTTCATGCCAATTTCGGTGAATTGGCGTACAAGGTACGAATACTTTTTTCTTGCTCCGCCTCTAGTGGTGATTTGTGTTCTATATAGTACGGACGCCATTGTGCTATTGTTTTTGTTGGCGTTGCTTTCGGAGTTTGTGTGCGTGTCGATTGAGTTCGTTCGTCTTGGTTTTATTGTAGAATTTTGGTGGAATTGCATGTCACTTTTGAATGTAGAAACTAGGAAGTGTGGAATGTTAAGTTGCTAGGTTAATTGTGGTGTGTTTTAAGGTGTTGATGGTTTGGATAATCGATAGTAGTGGCTGCCAGTGCTCTGATGCGTAGGGTGTTTTAGATGGTCTTTAGTTCAGTGGCATTGTATGAGTTTGAATGTGTATCTACTGCAAAATGTTAGTGTAACGTTCTGTTGGCCAGTTTCCTTCTTTTATGGCTTAAGAGAATGAAACTAATTCATGTTGTGCTGTTCCATATTCGTACAGGTCTGCAGGATCTACTTCAATATGCATGTTTACAAAAATACTTGAGTATTTGTTTTCTAATTAATCAATGTCCTCATCATTCGATGTCTGCCTTGCTATGCATTGGAAATAGTGTGTGCTTGCTTGATGAACTCTTGCTGATAAGTGGGGACTAACAAAGAGACTCTGTTTTGTGCCAGTGTGCAGCTGTATAGATCTCAATCATCTCGATGGTGCATTCAATTGGTAGTGTTAAAATGGCTGTTATGGCAAGGAATCTTTCAGCCGGTCGATTGTCTCAAACTATGACAGGTAGGCAACATGTATTTGTACTTATTTCTATAACATAAAACCACCATTATTCTAAGTCAGCTTTTGATTGTGTCGAAAATTTAAGATTTAGTATGAGAAATTCATAAGTGATAAGTAAAATACTTTTGTTTGTACTGCTCTCTGTTGATTCTTATGTGACTGCTGAACAAGAAACAACAAGCATTTGTGCATTCAAATCTTTGCATCTTGCTCAAGGGTAGGAACTAACAAACAAATTTATAAACCTTCTGCAATTTGACATATAATTAGCTAATCTATATAATTATAATTTCAGAATAAGCAATTCTGTGTTTACATGCTCTACTTTTATTTTCTGTTGCTGCAATTGACACCTAGGAGGTATATGCTGATTAGAATTCTTTTTCTCATGATAATGGATATAAACAAGTGCACATAAGATCTTCTTTTTAAGGTTATAGATGCAATTGGAAGTCTTGTGAAATGATACTAACTTCTCTGGATTGGCTAAGCAAATTATTTCATAACAAATTGTTGACATTTACCATGTCCCTTTGGCAGAAGAAGCTGCACTACAGAAGCGAGTCTCCCATTACATACAAAAACAATTACGCGAGGCAGATGAGGCAAATTTGCTTGATGAAAAAGGTACTTTCTTGTTATTTTTAACAGTAGCAGCTTATTTATTTATTTATCTCGGACAGTGTACCATGCTTGTTATCAGTCTGCCATATATATATTCCTAAATATATTTTATCCCAGCAAACCTGGAAAACCTCTGAACTTCAACTGTTTGTACAATGCTAGATGCTGAAGTTGTGCAAAATACCCCAAAAATCGACATTAATGCAATATGCATACTCATTGGACTATCAAGCAAGTGTAGTTTCATTTGGCATAAACAAATTTTTTTTTTACCTTGATCTACTCATTGATCTTATTGTCCAAACTTGGTGGTTTGTGCCTGTCATTTTACTTGATTATCATGTGCACAGCTTGCAGAGTTTTGGTGATTCTTTTTTGTGAGTGCCTTTTCTGTGAAATTAGCTGAAACTGTGACATTGTTGGTTTTTGTGTCTTGACAGATATGCATGTTTTTGATCTAAAGCCTATGACGGATACTCTGCAGCTAGTAAGCTCTAATTCAGTTGTATATACGGATTTTTGCTTTGTGTACTTTGTTTTTTGGAAAATACTTGGGTCTTGTTTTTCTTTGTTATGAAAAAGTATTTGTGATCTTCATAACTAATGTAGGAGTAGATAAAATTTGTTTTTCAGGAAGATACATGTTTCTAATTTTGTTTATTCTTGATGAAGGTTTGTTGCAATGCTTGTAAAAAGCCCATCAAGGCAAGTCAGTATGCAGCCCATGCAGGTTTGTCAATTCCTCACCCCTCCCTCCTCAAAAATAAAATAAATTATTTACAATGTCATGGATATATATCTGGGCAAATTTCTGGATTTGGAAGCTGGGAGGGCTAGTCAGACTTAGTTGCATGCTGGGGGAGATTGAAAGTATCTTTGGTTAAATTCAATGGACTTGGCAAGTATCATGCAGTTTCTAACCGTAGTTCTAAATCTACTACTGATTTATGAATGTGAGATGTTGGCTGTACTGAATTCTTCCAGCATTGTAGAGCTTTGCAGGTCCTTGATGTCTTCAGGAGAATTTCTGTCAGACCGTAATCGCGATACAGTATCAAAACGGCCTCCAAAAATGGATAGGAAAAGGTCAAAAGCAGCTGGCAGTATCCTCACACTTGTTTTAGCTTTATTCTTCTTTGGTTTGTCTATACTTACCCTTTACTTGCTAAATTATTTGATATCTCTAACATATAGGGAGTAAGTTTCTTGTGTGATGATTGTTCTGACTGAGTCATCCTAATCTGCTCACCCTTGTCTATGCTCCTGCTGATGGTCATACAGATGGAAGTCTATCGTGGAGGAGATAGTTCAGCATCCATTTATCTTGAGTTGTTTTTGTAAGGGGTCAGTAAAGATGATAGTTTTATTACAGGTTCTTGTGTGGCTAGTTGTGGATTTTGTAGATGTGTTACTGGAGTTGGTGACAGGACTTTAAGATTTGCATATCCTTGGGGAAAGATAAATTGCTGGAAGAAAAATACTTCAAAATAACTAAACTCTTTTAGTTAGACTATGCATATCCTTGGGGAGTCGCTGGTGGTGCTTTAATATTTGCATATCCTAGGGGAGAGATAAATTCTGGAAGAAAAGTACTCTTAAGTAACTAACGTTGTAAAGTAGAATATGCAATTATGATGCAATTAATGACTTTTTAATAACTACAAATCACAGAGAAGCACACTATTTGAGAAATTTATCAGAATATTAACAAGTTCTTAGTTTGCTGTTTATTTTAAATGTGGGATTGAGGGGTTGCTTAGTTATACTATACTAGAGTCATAGACTTATGCAGGCATTTTATGCCATTTTTCTTGTTCCTTGCATATTTTTATGTGTTCATGGCTGTGGTGCTGTAAGTTCAACTGAGAAATCAGTATCTTTGTATTGATATGTGTGGATCTTAACACCTAGATGGATAAAGTGTCACCTACTGTGGCACAGGAGCGTTGTGAAAAAGTGGATCCTTTTGATGCTGCAGTTTCTAGGTTTCATTTAATGGGACAGGATGGTGCAATGTCTTCTGTCGTGGCGGACACAAAGGGTAATCTTTCCTGCCCTCTGGTCCTCCTTGTTTTTTTTTTCTTTTCATCCTACAAAAAGTTTTGCTCAGATATGACCTTATGCCTAGTTAGCTGTGCCAACCATAGAATCAATCGGATTTCCTTCTACTAAATGTTAACACGGTCTCACACTTGACACAGAGAAGCCTAGTAACCCTTTTACGGTCTCAATTTTCACTAGTGGCAGAATAGAGGCGTTGTGCCTAAATTTTATGAATTTCTCCCTGGATATTTTGGATATTACTGAATATTCTTCCAGTGGCTCTTTGAACATTCTTATATAGGTGGAACGGAGGTTTTTGTTTAGACAAGCATATGTAATAGATAACCTTTTCTGCTTCTCCTCGGTGGCTCTTTGAATATTCTTATATACTGTTGTCTGTTGAAGAGAATTGGTACATTTGAATATCTTAAAAGGGTTTAAAGTTAGGATTGTCAAAGATGTTGTAAAGTGTTTTTTTTTTAATTATTTAGTATGGAATCCAATTCATTCTATTGGCTGCAGTGATGTATCATCACTCAGATATGCCCTTTTTTCAGAGCCGTGTGGTGTATTTAGTTGAGCTACTCCATCAAACGAGAGCTATATGCTTTCTGGGTTGGCAAATGGCTTTTCTTTTGCCTCCTTTTCATTACTTTTGTGTGTGCTGCCATTTTATGGGATTGTGTTTGTAATATTCTTTTATCTTTTCATGTTCTTGAAACTAATAAATAGAGAATTTTCTTGAACTTATAACTGTTTGATGAATTCTTTTTTATGTTTCCTCTTTAGATGATCCACGACGTACAAAATCGTCCAGTACACATGGAAACTGTTTAACAAGTCCAAATGCAAAAGATGCAGAAGCTACAACTGGAACAAAGCCTCTGCCAAAGCGTCCAAAATTGTATGTGCAATTTTTCTCCAAAAGAAGCATTTGCTTGCACTAAATATCACTGAATTGTTTACAATTTGTAGTATTAACAAAAAGGTACAATTTCTTTCTTTCAATCATAGAACGCCATGCATGCTTTCTTTGTGAGGTTGCCTGTTTGATTCTTGTGGTTGCCAGTTCTGATTCTGTTGGGAAGAAAATATTTATTTTCTTGTGGGGTTGTGCAATATTCCATGCACTATTAAGTTTCTCTAGATATGTGGCTGTGCAAGTTGGCATCGTGTTAGTCTTATTGTTCAATGACGTTCTGGCTTAGAGGTTTGTTTTTTGTAGTGCTGTCTGCCTTGCACTTGTCTCCTGCAACAAAATCAAAAGTACAAAAATGCAAAAATGAAAGAACTTGTACCCTTTACCTGTGTACAGTGAAGTTATTGGCACTTTATGTGTCATGCACTAAAATGGTTTATCATTTTATAAGATCATTTTGATGTGGAAATAATCACATTTCTCACAGTGATAATTTGCTACTGTAATCTCGTTAAACTGCTACAGGCATTATGCAGAAATGCTCTGTAATACTCAAAAGTCTGTCTTCAGAAAAATGTTATATGTATTTTACTTGTGTAGGCTAGCTGCTGATATGGTACAATGTTCAGAAGGTATACCAACTGGACGTGATGGTTGCAATGGGTCAAGTAGTCGGAGTTCATTGACCAGTAAGACTATATTTTTACTTTCTTAAAGATCATTTATCTTTTCCAGTTCCTCTTTAGTAAATGGCTAGATAATTACAATTGGGGCCACGTACTATTTTTTTCTCTGACGAACCTGGCCAACATGTACCATTAGGTTTTATCAAAGGATTTCATTCTAAAGTAAAATGAATGTCTGAATTCTGTCACCAAAAAGCCCAGAAAAACGGTCACCTAAGAATTGATTTCCCAAGTTTTTTTTTCATGTTTCTATTTTGAATTTATTTCTATCGAATAAGAAATCCTTATGCCAGATGTTCCAGCACCTCTTGCAACCAAAACGTACTACTCCCAGAGAAACAGTCGTCTACGTGCTGCGTTAAGTTACATGTATCGTGAAGGAGCAACGGGACATTGTACTGATGAAGCAAGTCCAAAAGTATCAGAAGGATATCTCATGACTTGTGAGGTCACTTCTTCTAGGATTCTTTCTGAGGAACAGTTGGTTCAACAGGCTCAAGAGGTTAGCTCTTCTCTTATTAAAATCAATGATTTTCGAACTTCAATACAAGATTTACCAATTTTGATTAATGCATCTTAACATATCAACGATTATTTTTCTAAAGTTAAATATTAGAGCTTATGTGACTGAGGTTGAACGTTTCTTGGTGCCTAACCCTTCAAATCGCTGATTGTTATCAGTACTCTCCTTGTTTCTTCCGTCTTTTAACTCATTTCTGTTGATGTTAGTTTATGCTTAATATAATCTGCATCCACTTACCTGGATTTTGTGCTTTTTATTGTTTCAAGAAGTCAATTACACACAATTCGCTTTCGTCGCCAAATCCCAATCAAACAGTTGATGAAAGTTCAGGCGTATTTTTGAGTCAGATGGAAGGCCACCAGTCCATGAACAGACTTCCAAACCAACTAATGGGAAATGATGGCTTCCCTTCTCAATTACCTGATGATGAAATGAAAACAAGATTGTATAGCTCAAAGCCTTACCCTCTTTCTGCGAATCCAGGTAAACTATGTATATTTTCTCAGCTATACTATTTTGCCTCTGCTATATATGGCTCCTTGCACTTCGTTATTTCTGCTTTGAGTGCTGTATTATGTAAAATAAAAATAAAAGTGTGCTAGTGTGTTCTATTACATGCACTTGAACTCACATACATAGACCAACCTTCTGATAAATTTTTTAACTCCACGTTTAGATTATATCTAGTTCGAAAATAAGTGACTTGCAGAACTTTTGATAATAAATGTCTTTGTACAACACCGCTACAATCAGATTTGATTAATTTCATGAGCTGATTAATTTCATTGTTTGCAGGAGCACCAATAGCAACCATAGAGCAGCCTGATGGCACTGTTCCTGTTGTATAGACGACCCAGATGGGATGCCATTTTTTGGAGGTGATTTTTTTTTTGATGAATTTTAGTACAGAGTCCTACTTGAGATTAAACAGCGGAATTTAGGAATGTTCATAGTAGGGTTTTCTTTTGCACCCCATATGGGCTTTTGCTGTCTATATCTGATGAAAAGTATATGGCTGCGACAAACCAGAATGAATCGCAAATTCTTTTGCACAATTTCTATCTATCTATGCAACCAAAATTCTAATCAAGCTGGTTGTTCTATGGCAAGTTGGTATGGAAATTTGGCTTGGTCCAATTTTGGGATTGCCCTTTTGTCCTCATGTTTATGGAGGTAGCTATAACCTTGTATATTGTCATCTACTCATTTGACATCTGTATTTAGTTCAAAATGACAAGATTCAGCAAAGGATAATGCTAACATCTCGTCTTACACTTTGTTGTTTAACATTGTTGGTTGGACAGAATAAAGGGAGTGGAGAACTTGAACCCACCACTACCTACACACACCACCATTTTCCCTCTCACCTACTTAAACATATTGCTTTTGTAGGTAGGGAAATCAACATTATTAAAATGTACAAACTATGCTATTTGTTGGAGAGCATTTTCATGTTTTCCTTTGGCTTTGTTGCTTGGTCCATGTGTATGCCATTTTGTGATTCCCTTCAAGAGTGAGAATCATGGCAGTGGGTGTGGGTGCAGATGAACTAGGACCGGTCACAGGACCGAACCGAGCTTGATCAGTCCGGTTTTCGGTTCATAATTTGTTACATACTTAACGGTGTATGTAACTAAATTTGTGTTGTGCTTAAATTTTAATAAATGGGTTAAGGTCACCTCTCACACCAAATGGAAATTATGTTCTTCTTGATTGTTTTGATGATGTCTAATTCGACCCGGATTGTGTACATGATAACTAAAGTGTTAACGTGACAATTTGTAAGGGTTGGTTGGACCATTGATTCCGGTAGTAGTTAAGATTTGCTAGTATTTAGTCAAAGAATTTAACAATTGAAACATTCACTTTGGTACCTCTCTTTCCGGCCTTGCATTGATTCGATAAATTAATCAAGATTTTACAACCTAAAATACTTCAATTTTATGGATTTGAACAACCTACAACAACAATTACCCAGGAAAATCCCGCAAAAGCAGGATCTGGGGGGTCAGGATGGGGGCATCTCAGACCTAGATGAGATACGTCCAATACAACCCAAAAGAAGAACTAAACCACCTAAAAGCACCAACTAAAAAAGACAAAAACAAGGAAAAAAAGGAGAAATAAGAATCAAACTACAACTGACAAAAACTCCATAGGAGAAACCCGCTCCACCACCCCAGCTGGCTAACAGTCCACCACTTTGAACAACCTGTTTCGGGATATTATGTTCTCTCTCTTTTTTTATAGTCTTTTTAGCTAGGTGTAAGAGAATGTAAAAAGCAAGGATTTGCTAGAAAATATTCCCTCCGTTTCAAAATACATGACCATTTGGACTTTTCACATATATTAAGAAAAAAGTGTTATTCCTACATGACCCCTATAAAATGTAGACTCAATTATTTGTTTAGAGAAATATGAAAAAGTGTAATGATTAAGATAAAGATAATTATTAGGGGTATAAATGGAAAGAGATGGTACAGAATGTGAAATGGTCAAGTATTACTCCGTATGAAATAAGAAAAAGTGTTTAAATGGTCATGTATTTTGAAACGGAGGGGTAATTGATAGTTTGTTCGACTGCCTACCCTAATCTAATACAAAGAGAGCTCAAGTTTTTGTTAAAATCTACCATCATCATGTCACAGGGGTTTTATTAGTTAATAGATTTGTACGTCGGCAGCATGCTTTGTTATCAACCCACTAGATCTAAATATGTGAAACGATATTTATTGTTTCGATCAAATTCTTTAATAGCAGTATCGTTAATTAGTACCACGACATTAGCATAAACAAATATTAATGCCAGGAGCACAATCTTTAAGTTTTGTCTTCAAGCTGCTTGGGAGGTGCATGTACAGATGTACTGATGTTTAATCCAGAAATAGAAACATTAAAATACGCTTTGCGACATTTAATATTTGCCTTTACGACAAATAGAAAGCGTTTTAATTTTAATTCTTAACGTCTTACTGTAGTTTTCTACGGTTTCTGATCAGCTATATTGGCATATTCAATAATTTGCATCTCTAATACGAGTATATTTTTTTACACAAGGACTCGCCCTGTTTTTTTATAAAAAAATTAAGCACAAGCCTCTAGATTTTTGGTTGAACTACTCTTGGCATAATATTCTGACTATTCATACATTAAAGAACCAAAATTCAACAAAAAGGTCTACTATATTCATAGTCTTTAATTATTCAATTGACTTTGTTTGAGAGAGAACCATACCATATTTATTAGTTATGTTTTTTGGTAGAAATACTAGTTAGTATATTACCATATTTGTTAATCATATATGAGTACTATAACTACTTGGCTAAATTTGTAACTAACGTCGACTAACAAACGCCTCTTGTTAATCAAGTTGGTGGACGCCCACCACAATACAAGCGTATAATATACTACTACTAGTAGCAAAACATGATGATTAGCATTAAAAAGGAAGAAAACCTTGCACAAATGAAAAAGACACACCGCTAAATCCCCCACAAACTTATTCCTAATCCTTGAGCTAGACAACTTAACTTGTTGTTCAACTTCCACCCCCCAAAGATTTTTCTTCAGCCTAAATTCTGCTTAAATCCCACCTAACTTCACTCGAATCAATTCTGTCAAGCCAAACAAATTCATTGCGTTTTTGCAACGAAACCAAATTCCCCTCCCCAAAATTCCCCAAATCCAGTCACTTTCTACACTACCCAGATGGATTTTCCTCCATTTCCTGCCTCAAATTTCTAGGGTTCAAAAAGGGTTCTTCTTTTATTGAAGTAATTTTCAGAGCAATGGAAGGATCAAAGGGGGTTTCAGCTTCCAATAGAAAAAGGCTAGACCTGAAATTGGGCGGGTTTAGAAGAAGATGGAGATCATGGCCTTCTAGAAGGGTGGTTCAGGACAGCTCAGCCATGGCTAGGGCTGATGCTGACGTGGAGCAGAAAAGCTGCTGCTGGGCCCACCTGCCACCGGAGCTTCTCAGGGAAGTGCTTTTGAGGGTTGAGATCTCAGAAGGGTGTTGGCCTATGAGGAGGAATGTGGTTGCTTGTGCTGGTGTGTGTAAGAGTTGGAGGACTAGTATGAAGGAGATTGTTCAAGCCCATGAGCTTTCTGGGAAACTCACCTTTCCAATCTCTATTAAGCAGGTCTGTGTTGAAAAAAATTGGAACTTGTTAGTAAATCTGGTCCCTTGTTCATATGTTAAATCCCTGATTTTTTTGTTGTTATGATGTTCCTTGCAAATGTAGTTTTGAGAAATATGTGTCTTTTTAGATGTGTGTTTGAATCCTTTCTGAATGGTTTCTTTGACATTAGTAAGGCGTGATCATTCATGACAAGGGACTCTAGGATGAGTTATGGTTTGTACTTTGTAGGATGCAATTCAAGGATCTTGCTCACATCCATTTGGTTTGGTTGCTTGATTGTGTCATGGTTTTTTGATATCAATGTGACATTTTGTATAATTTCTTGCAGCCTGGGCCTAGAGAAAGCATGATCAAGTGTTTTATTAGAAGAAATCGAGCCACGCAAACGTACAATCTTTATCTCGGTTTGACAAATGGTAAGCATTTCATTTGTAGAATTGTAGTGAACACGACGGTTTTTCTTGCACTTGCTGGAGATTGTACATTTTATTAAGATTAGCTGAAGATGCTATATTCGCCATTGTATTACTTTCCCGGTCCAAAGATGCATCCTTGACAAATATGAATATCTATTTTGGAAATCCCAGGAAGAGAAATATAATTATCTTAGTCAGATCTTGATTGTTTTGTCTTGCAGCATTAGCTGAAGACGGTAAGTTTATACTCGCTGCAAGGAAGTTTAGACGTGCTACTTATAATGATTACGTTGTCTCTCTGCATCCCGATGATATGTCAAAAGGGAGTGGTACCTACGTTGGAAAATTAAGGTTGGTGTACACTTCCTACAAAATGATCCAGGAATTAAGTTCCATCGCCATGTAGTTGACAAAGAATTCCATTTTCCCTTTCACTAGATCAAATTTCCTGGGAACCAAATTTACAATATATGATGCACAAAGACCACATCCCGGAGCCAAGATGACAAAGAGCGACTCCATGAGACTTGCTGGCTTGAAACAAGTCACACCTAAAGTTCCGTTTGGCAACTACGCTGTAGCTCACATTTCATACGAGTTGAATGTTCTCGGTTCAAGGTATGGCATGCTCAGTTAGGAACATTTGATCATCATATTACTCAAATGTTGATGGTAGGATGTGAAACATCATTGGTCGCATTCGTAAATGAATCAGGGGTCCAAGGAGAATGGTGTGTACAATGGGCTCAATTCCTGCATCAGCTGTCCAACCCGAAGGCGTGGCCCCCACACAAACAGATTCACATGTCAGCAGCATTGGGTCCTTTTCATCACACTCACACCAGTCATTTCGCTCAAATTCAAATTGCGCAGATGGTAACTTATCAGGGCCAGTCGCCGAGCAAAGTTATGAAGCTCTGGTTTTGATGAACAAGGCTCCAAGATGGCACGATCAGCTTCAGTGCTGGTGCTTGAATTTCCACGGGCGAGTGACAGTTGCTTCGGTTAAGAACTTTCAGTTAGCTGCCTCCCCTGAAAACGGTCCAGCTGGACCCGAACACGACAAGATTATACTTCAGTTTGGGAAAGTTGGAAAAGACGTCTTCACTATGGACTACCGCTACCCAATCTCGGCCTTTCAAGCGTTCGCCATTTGCCTCAGCAGCTTCGATACCAAGATCGCCTGTGAATAAGGTATGTATTGCATTATAGTGCCTAATATGGGAAATGGGTGCTTGGCACTGAGATGCATGCCCCTAAAAATAAAGCATTTTGGCATCATTTTTAAATTACTTATGCCTGATTATTGATAAACTGATTATGCACTTACTACGTAATAGCCAAATTTTCAATTTACATTATCATTTTCCTACTTTTATGACATCCAAAAATTCAATTTCAACTTTAATTAATACAGTAATAAACTTGTGCTTTCTGATGTCTAATATTTCCTTCTATTGTTTCCGTTTAGATTGTCTTCCAAGTATAACAAAATCTTCAGCACTGATCAAGGTGCTTGAAACTGCCAGCATATGTGCATTTGTTGCTGGATAATACACCACTCTGTTCGTCGTTCTGAAGTGGAAGTGTTAAGTACATGAAACCCAGAAAACAGGATTCTAAAACAAAGAAGAAAAAACTGTGTAAAAGAGAACTACAGAATTAGTGTCTTGTATGTTATTGGTTTTCTCCAGTTCAACCTATATCACAAGAAATGGAAGTATCTGAATATTGTGTAGCCCCAAAATAATAAGAAAACTTGTGAATAGTTACTTACACGAGCTGCATACTACTACTGCATTTGATTTGTGTAGAAACTGAATGTAAAACTAGGGTAGAGAGATGTACGGGAATACTTCCTTACCCTTTTGAGAATGGATTACAAAGTATATATATGGTTACAAGCCACAGAGGCCAAAATAAATATATAAACAATATCTACAAAATATACAATATAATATATCCTAATACTGAAGTTAATACTTCTGAGGAAATATGTCAAATTTAACATTCCAATTTGTATGCCATTTAACATTCCAACTTAATAATTAAAACACGAAAAATGGGTGGTTTACTTACATGTCAAAACAACATTCTTGTAAACTAAGAACACCACCAAAAATCCACTTTTAAGTCTTTGTAATACAACTTTCCGAAGTCTCAATCCTATATTTACAAAGTTACAATCTTTACTTTCTTTCCTGAGGAGCTCCCTAATTAGCTTGTGCATGCTCATTCAACCTTGAACGCACAGCCGCCAAGTCATCGGAATGCGTCTCCGGTTGGCTAAGACTCCGGACAAACTTCGTAAACACCGGAAAGTTCTTCGGGGAGAAGAACTCGGCCCCCATTCTCTGGTAGATAAACTGATCCACAACCCCATCTTGGTCACTCAAATTCTTCTTGATTTGTTCGTTTCCTTCGACTCCACTCGAGACGACTAAGTTCTGTCCTATAACGCCAACCCCATTGTTTCTACATGCTTCCTTGATCTGATCAATCAAGGACCGAGGTCTCGAGCTCAAGCCGTGGTACTCGTCCAACAAATCCATCCCCGAAACCACCAAATCCGCCTCGTTTTTGGCAAACATCTGAGCGACGGCCTCATAACCGTTTCTAGTAGCCGTGTTGTAGAACCCGGATGTGAGCTCACACGGGTGCGAGCGAGTGGCGCAAAACCTATGGCTAAGAGGGATTTTGCCAGAGACAACAGCTTTCGTGTCACCGAAAACCCGTGAAGCCATCGAGAGGAGCCGATCACCGTGGGCAACGAGCTTGTTCGAGTACCATGAGAGGAAGTACTCGCCATACGGCGTCTCCCATGACCCGCCCTCGTCTTTAAAGAAGCTGCCCACTGCTGGACCATCATCGTATCTCGGGGCATCGTGTGGGCCGCCGAGCCCCCATAGAGGGTTGTTTGTCAACTCGCCGTGTTGCTTGAGATCAAGCAGCGTGTACTTGTCATAGCACTGGAATTCTCCAACACCTTTGCAATTGGCCATGGCCTGTTGTGCAGGGTAGCAAAGCTCACCATTTGGTCCTAGCCCCATTGTAATCCCCTACAAATCACCATTTTAGTCAATACTGTCACCATTATAGACCAACATCAAACAAAACACACATCACTCATCAAATTCTTACCGTAATACTTGAGCCCAAGTAAGAGGCAAATGCCACTTTAAAGCTCTCACAGAAGGCTTCATAGGCTTGAACAGGTGTCCTACCATCAAGAACAGGCAGATCATCAACAGACAACGACAAGCAGTCCTTATACCGTTGCCCTAACTTATCAGTGAAGAACACATCCGGGTTAGCTTCACCAATCTTGGCCACAAACTCAGGGAGCTGGCTTTTGGCGTCTTTGGAACCATTGAAGTAAAAGGAGGCATGGATCTTAAGACCCATGCTCTGAATCAGCTCAGCTAGTTCAAGATAAGCAGACCAATTGTAATCGCCTGCGCTCTTCTCTACAACGCCCCACCAAATCGGAAGCTCTACGCCGTCGATTCCTAACAGTTTCAGCGCTTTGAGCCCCGTTGTGATTGCTCTGATCTGGTTTATTGTGTTGCACTCTGATATCAGATTCAACGGCAACGAAACGTACAATCTTCCTCCATCGATCTGAACATGATAAACTCAAGATTAGACCTAAAATCAGCATTTTGCCCCCAAAAAATCAAATCAATATGTATGAATCATGAATTAGTTGCTTATTGTTAGGGTTGAGCTCAATTATTGACTGTCAAAATCCGTTTTTCTTCAAACTCCATCTTTTTCCCATCAATTAGGGCGGAAAGAGGGAAAACAAGAAGAAACGGCCAAACCGCCAAACACGTTTTCGGTTCATGCAATTTCTTTACTCAATTGAAAGACGACAAAGGAAAGAAAAAGTTTAGAGGTAAAAGACTTACGGATTTGGTTTTTCTGGAAGACGAAGGCTTCACGAGGACTTCCTTGTGAGCTGCAAAAATGGGGGAAATTGGCGAAGCCGAACTCGATCTGAATCCCAAACTGAGATTCTTCTTAGATCCGGCCAAAACGAAGCTGCTCGGATTTAGTGAGTTACAGTAACCGAATTGCTTAACAAAGAAGCTCATACTTCTTCCCATCGTCTTCACCTGAGGGCTTGCGATTAGTGAAGCCTCCATTATCGAGCGGAAATACAGAGGATTGGAAGAACTTCAGGAAATTATTGATGAAAGTTGAAGGGAGAAAGGTAGGAGAAAGATCCAATCGAGGTTTGAATGCTTTAATGGCGGATTAGAGAGATTGAATTGAGAAGTCTGTATACGTTATTTTGGTAGAGACAATAGCAGAGGCTTTTTATACAAGTGGATCGTGGGCCCCGTTGGAGAGGGAGGATGACGTGGATTCCACGTGGCGGAAGTTGAGAGCGCCAAAGAGTTTTGGGCCGCGGAAAAAAGGAAATTAAAATGGTGGCCTTTTGAAGACCACGTCGGATTTTGTAGAGCTTACTCATTTACTGTTACTTTTTGGATAAGATTTAAAACGTATTTCACGGTTATTGTGTTTAAACTAATTTACTGTTGCTTTTTGGATAAGAAATACTAAAACGTATTTCACGGTTATTGTGTTTAAATTAATTTACTGTTGCTTTTTGGGTAAGAATTAAAACGTATTTCACGGCTAGTTGGGTGATTTTTGTGAATTGTGAAGGTAGTTTTGTAGAGATAACAGCAACTTTAAACGAGTAAACGTGATAATTAAGGACACGTCTTAATTAGTACGACACATTTGTGTGTAATGTACCCTTAATTATTGATTGTGGGTAAGAAAAAAAGAGTGAATGATTATGTGAAGTCTTGGCCTATTATTGGTCATGTGAAAAACGAGTAGCTGTCGTCTGTCGAAGTACTCATGGTGAGTCAGCTCCACGTAAGCTCTAGTAGGGGGCTCTTGTTTTTTACTCATTCTTGTGGAAGTTTAATTTTCTGATATATACCACGTCCCAAACGCGTCCTAAGCCATGAATTTTGAATGTCCTCCATTTTTGGTTCTTTGTGTTTTTTTTTGGAAAATTGTATTTAACCACCCCTTATTTTGAACTTGTTGCATTTAACTATCCCTTATATTTTTTTTGCATTTAACCACCCCTTATTTACAAATTGTTGCATTTAACTACCCTTTATATTTTTTCATACACTTAACCACCCCTTATTTACAAATAGTTGCACTTAACCACCCATAGTTTATATAAAAAAATATTATTTCCTCTATTACATGTTCTGGTTGGTTCATTCGGGTTGGTTCACTTCAAGTTCGTATGAATTTGGATTGACGTAACTATTAATAGAATTAAAATTTTTAATTATTATAATAAAGTAAAAAAGATCATTTATGCATCCATCTTAATGATAAAGTATTTAGATTATTCAATTACGAGTGATATACTATTTTTACAAAACAGTGTTTCGGGTAGACCCATCAGATCATGAGTTTCAAGTTTTATCCAATAAATGACCTAGTCGAGTCTCTCTTTGACCCATTGATTTTAAATTGGGTCTCAACACAAAAAACTATACAACGTTAGAGGAGTGTTAGGATTCGAAAATATTTTTTTAGTTAGGAGATACAATTCGAGAACCAACTATACAAGTTTAGAGGAGTTTTGGGATCTGAAACTAATTTTTTCAGTTGGGAGATGCTATATGAGCTTAATAATTTTTTCATTTTTATAAATCAACAATTAAAAATAAGGGCAAATATGTCATTTATTTTTGAGAGAATACCATTTTTGTCAAATGGGTGGTTAAATGCAACTATTTACAAATAAAGGGTGGTTAAGTGTACAAAAAAATATAAAGGGTGGTTAAATGCAACAAGTGTAAAATAAGGGGTGGTTAAATGTAAATTTCCCTTTTTTGTTTGAATTATTAGGGGCTAGCTAGCTCTTGGATGAGATCGAAACTAATTTCCCCTGATTTTGAACCGAATCCTCCCATGTCACCCATACCTTACGTTTGATTCTTTTCCAACTTGGCATTTAGATTTGGTCTTGGATCGATCTCGTAGGTTATTTAAATACTTATGTTGGTTTTATGTGAAATATATCGATCATCTTTATTCGCCTACACTACATATACGTACTACAACTTTTTTTTTTTTTTGGCACATAGATAACGTGGGTCGTGGGCTGTGGAAAAGACTGAAAAGTAGTATTGGTAATTAAGGTGGAGAATTTTAATTTGTATTTTCATATATTGCTCATGTTTACCAAGTCAATGAGAAAATTAGCACCAAAAACCCCGCGCAATATGCATGCATATACGCACGTAGCATTTAGCAATGCATTCTATCAAAAAAAAAAAAAAGCATTTAGCAATGCATGGATGTACGTAGAATTTAGCAACACAAACAGAGCAAGATGCATTTTCTAGATTGTAAATTGTTGAAATACAGTTTATATCCCGAAAATTTACGACTACAAAGAACCTAAAATATATAATTGATGATTATTTTTTTTATGATAAATCTCACACGAAGGGGAAATCGAAATTCGTGAATTTACTGATCATCAGTTCAAAACCGAAACGAATCCTAATTTTTCGGTTCTGACCGACCGGTACGTGCTTAGCCGTACGGCCTAATACAGTAATGCGTACAACCCATGATAAGAACTCGACCTTATTTAATTAAGGATGCACAATTAATATTTAATTAAGGGTACTATTTTTTCGCTAAATATTTAGGGTTTTTTTTTCATTGAAAGTAATATCATGTATCTATCATTTTATTACTATAATAATACAAGAACATTAATAGCATAAAATTTCGATCAAATTCCCAGGTATTATTTGATAGGAAATATACAGATCCCATTAATACTTAGAGCATCTACAATGGAGACTACCTACATTTCTTAACCTTTAAATAATAAATAAAATGTCAGAAAAAATCAGATTTGTTTCAGGGAAAAAGTTTTTACTTGTAAGAGAACTCTCTTGCTACTTGTAAGAGAACTCTCTTGCAGAAGAAATATGGTCTGACACATTTCCCTGTCAAAAATTCTTTTTTCCCAATGGAAAAGAGAGAGAAGACTAAAAGGTAATTTAAGAAATTGAGTTTATACATATTCTCATTTGTGGATGCTCTTATAGTTATTGGTATCAATTTATGTGGTTGAATGAAAAAATAATAAAGAGAAGAGGAAGCTCGGAAATTCAATAAATCAGTGTACGTATAATACATGGTGCAAGGAAGAGGCCACATGATTCTTAAAAAAAGGATTCACAAACTCGAAACTTCTTCCATGTAACGCCAAAGACAACGATAAAGGGCCGGTGGATATACGTCTTCTTATCCATTCCAATTTGTCCCATGCATGAACTTCCAAACGTACTATCCTCAAATGAATATCATATTAATTACTATCTTTTAAAGATTAATTATATTATTATATACATGGTTGCTAATTCAAGCTTGTGAGTCTTGTGACAATGATATGAGTAGGTGCCATCTTAGACCCACATGGCATGAAAATTGAAAACGTATATATATATATATATATATATATATATATATGGCCACCTAAATTTAATCAATTATTGAAACACAAATCAAATTTTATCGTTTGATTTTGATTCAGCCCTTGTGAATATTGCTTGGATTACATTTTTTTTCATTCTCGTCAGCTTAATTAGGCTATCTTCTTTTTCACTAAATCTATCATTTAAGGGTTATAATAAAACTAAGGAAATACAAGACAGAAAACTACAACGTTAATCACAGTTGTCATTTGGAATATAGCCCCCTTTAATTAGAGTAGTAAATTATATTGGTAAATCTTAAATCCACGTTTGGTTGTTTTTGGTTAAAAAAGTTTGGTAAAATGAGAGACAAAATAATGGAGGCCCTTGTCTATGTTAATTATGGCAATTAATTATGCACCATTCATGTGTTGGCTAGCTAGCTAGTAATTTATTGTCAGCATATACCATCATCAAAAATAATGTCAGCCCATGTATATGTATCATTGATTCTCTCATCATATGATTATAAGGATAAGAATGAGTGACCAACACCTTTCTGATTTACTTATTTTTGTCTATTTGTACAACATTCTACATGTCTATCGTTCAAATTATTAAGATAATTGAGTACACGAAAGCATTTGCTAGGAAAAATAAGAGATTTTTATCTTTGTTATAATGTATTTCTTATGTAACAATGTACGAGATTACTAATTTCACTTTCAAATCAATTGGATTGTGAGGATTTAATATAGCATTCAAAACTATTTAATCAACCTAGACCATAGTATAAATGAAGAGGGCTTTCGCCTTTCGAACATGTAGTCAAACCGTTAATCTTTTACGAGTATCCAGAATTCTCTGGTTCGATTATCATTGACGGTGCTAGTGACCAAAGAAAGTGTAAAGGTTAAGGGGACGATTTGGTAGAAAGTAATTGGTAGCCAACATTCATTTTGAAATAGGCATTGAGAATTATACAAGTGGCTGGCCTTTGTTTGTGAGGGTATGGACTCCTTTATCTGTTAACTGTCAGGACAATTTGAGGTGTGGCATATTGAAACATTTGCAACTAGAGTTCATTTTCTTGCACACTGTATTTGAAATTGAAATCCAATTACTTGTGGCCTTGCCATCGTGTAATAATAGTCCATTAGCTCAACAGAAAATCTTATCTGTTTTATTACAAAACAACAAATATTTAGGACTGGATAAAATTTCCCAATAATGATAATAATACAGTTTCTAACATAGCTAGATGGTGAAATCTGAAGGTGACAACAAGGGTGGTGGCCCATTGGAGCCTAAAAGTAGGCCAAGTGTAGGCCCAGGCCCATATGAATATATGGGCTATAATGTAGTCCATCAGGCTCAAAACAAGAAGCAATCACACACAGCTTTAGATTCTCATTGTACTTTCTCCAAGTTCAAAGAAGGGTAACAAGTAAAAACCAAGTTTAAGCATCCAAAAATAACTTCTACAAATTTCATTACAAGCAAAGGTTTATGAATAATCAAACGATCCTAACAAAACACACACATTACATTACAATGTTTACTGAAGCTTTACAGGAGACATGTAGTTTGCAATATTGCTATTCCTTGGAGAGGTCGATTCCGGCCTTGTTAGCAACAACAATTTGCCATGTTTGGTGTGTTTTGCTTCTTTTTTGAGTTTGTTTTCACGACTAGGCTTCGATTCTTTTAGCTCTCGTGGACGAACCTGACTCCATTATACTCAGCAGGGTCTTGATTTATAAATTTATTTTCTTGTTTAGGATCAAGAAACCCTATCAACAAATTGACATCGTTGCCTAGGGAATTAGTAATAATGTCTTTGTGTGATTGTGATGTTACAAATATTCTTGGGGTGATCTTCACCCTCTTCTTTTTAGGAAAATATTTTTTTCTTCTAAATTTTCCATTTGGTTACTTATCAATATTACGTGCTCGCTCTTGAGCCATCATGGCTTGAATTGGGATGAACTATTCACTATAGTTATTTATTGAATTTGGAAATGGCGGAATTCCTTTGTTTTTTAGCAGTTTTTAGCAGGAGAGTTTTACTAGGGACCGTACTTTGTTTGATCGGCAGTATGCTACAAAGTATAGATCCATGGCTATTGCGCTCCATGGCCCAAGCGGCCCTAGAGCTATGGCGCGGATCTTATCACCTGGTTACGACCGAGCCCGAGGTGGATCAAGCTTAATACTGATGGATCGGTCAAGGATTGTGGCTTGGCGGCAACATGAGAAGATGTTAGAGATGAAGATGGTAATTAAACTGGCTAGTCGGGTTCGTTCATAATATTGGCATTTGTACGATTGCAATGGCTAAACTTTGGGTAGTTGCTCAAGGGATCCAACTTGCAAGGAGTAAGAGCTATAGGACAATCTAGTTAGAGGTAGTTTCACAGCTTATGTCTTTACAACTAGGTCATTTTGTGGATGTGTAGTTACCCTTTACCTAGCTTATTAAGTATGTGCCAATGCTTGATTTGTAAAGATTGGGTTGTTTAGTTTCATCTTGTTTTCCGTGAAGCAAATGACATATTGCACACTATCTTGCTTCTCTAGCTTTTTCGTTTAGTGCTGGTTTGTAAGTTTTGACTGACCCTCTTGAGGACTTGAGGGTGTTAGTACTGATTTGTTTGATGATATAAAAGGTTGGGCTATCTCACATTTGAGGTCTATTTAGCCTTTTTTGATTCATTGATAGTGGTTGAAGAGTACCGTCTCTCCTTCGATAAAAAAAAAAAATATCCAATCCGGTTGATCTGTTGTGATGCAAGCGATGTACATAATTAATTAGGTAATCGTAGCGCCTAAGAGACACTAGCACTAGCAGGAACATGATTAACCATACACGTCTAACTAAACCTTGAGGAGTTGCATCTTATTCAAGAAAGTAACCGCGATCCACTCGGGCTCAACCGGAGACCACCGCACATTGTTAAGCTCAGCGGGCGAGCCGTACCACATAATCGGGTCGACATCGCCCTCACCGGGTCCGGTCCGCATCCCAAGGCCCACCACATCCCACACCAACGCCCGGGAGTCATCACTCACCGAGCACAAATGAGTCCCGGTCCTCGGTGCCCACGACACCGCGTTGACACACGCCTTGTGCTTGCCGAGCTCCACCAACGGCGCGGTGGGGAACCGAATATCCAGCACCACGACCCGATCACTATCCATTCCGACAGCGGCGATGAGTTTCGGGTCGGCCTTGTTCCATTCGGCTCTCAGCAAGGGGCGGCCCGCCGGGCACTCGTATATGATGGTGGACCGCTCCTTGTTCCGGAGGTCGAAGACCCGGACGGACCCGTCAGCCGAGACCGACGCGAATATCCCGGGCCCGCCCCACGAGACGTCGTAGACCTCCTTGTCGTGCGCGACGAGCTGCGTGTCGAGTGCCTCCCTTTCCACGTCCCAGACGGCGCACGTGGTGTCCACGCTCGAGGTGGCCACCCTATGGGGCTCGAACTCGGACCAGTCGAAGGACGTGACGGGGGAGCTGAACTCGCTTGAGCCGGTGCCGTTGAGCAGGGTCTTGAGGCGGAGGGTTTGGTCGTCGTCGACGACTTCCCAGAGGCGGAGGAAGTCGCCCGAGGTGGCTAGGAGGTCGGGGCAGGCGGTGTCTTCGGAGGGGTAGAACATGAGGTTGGACGGCGTGTAGGGGTGGTCTAGGATCAGGCGCTGGTGGCCGGGGCTCGTGAAGTTGCCGGCGTCCGGGTTGAACTGGATTAGCTCCACCTTGTTGTTGTAGTCCTCTAGGAAGCTGCCCACGGCTAGACGGGTTTTCTTGTCGCGACGAACGCTCCAGGCGACGGAGTAGACCGCCCATTGCGCGACGTGGGTGTATACTCCCACCCCGGCGCCGGCTTGTTTCTTGTCACCTGAGCTTTGCATTGTATATATGCTTTTGTTTTGTTGCTTTCCTAGGTTCAAAAACAAAAAGGAAAGAACTGTTATATATTATATATCACCTAGATATGAATCTATGATACTGTGTCGGTATATTTTTGGTCGAAAAAGGGCAAGCCCTTCATAATTTATTAAAGCAAAGAGGACTACGAACAAGGGAGGGGCGTAGTCGAACCCCTAAAGTCATTCTCAAGAAGTGAAATAATGCAAGAAGGAAAAAACGAAAGAACATAAAGGCCCAGCGGATAAAGACGCTAGCCTAGCAAGGGAGTCGCCGACTTGATTCATTTCCCTAAAGACGTGGGTCAAAGGGACATTCCAGTCCCGTTTTAAAAAGCCTTGACAATCTCTCACCACGCTGTCTCGGTATATAGTTGTGTGCATGGAGTGTAAGATTATTTAATCTTATAATTGTGGGCTTACATATTTTATACAATTATATTATAAGGCTAAATAAATAATGGGTTTAATTTAAGTGATTCAATAAAGGTGAAACCCTAGGACTTCTAATAAATGGTATGAGCCCAATGGGTGGATACCGGATTTGGCCCAATAGGTTTAATGGGACTCTATTGGGGCAAATAAATAGAGAACTAGGTTATAGTCCCCAATATGCCAATTTCATTCAGCAGCTTTTCTACGGTACTCTTCCCATCAGAGTAAAGGCAAACCCTAGAGATTGGCTGAGGAAGACTAGCATACCTGTGACTATCATTAGCTTTCAATTGGGATTCCGCATCAAGTTTGATCGCTACAATGGATTCAGGTATGTAATTATAATTCTTAATATCTTAATATGATCGGATCTTGGTCTTAATTCGGATCAATTTTCTAACAAGTGGTATCAGAGCCTCGGTCATATCAAGATATTAAAAAGATATTAAAAATACGAATCATCGTTTGGTGAATTGCTCTTTTGTGATGATTACGTGCTATACTGCTATTGCTATATCATGAGTTGAATAGTTATGCACTATTCTTGATTGAAAGACTTACCATGCTTAGTGTAATGATTTTGGTAAATTGTTTATGATTTTGTGACTTTGATGTGCACGGTATATATATATATAATCGTGAATTGTTTCTATTGCCTTTTCAATAGTTGACTGTGCATCAATTAGGAAGATTTAATTAAATCTTCAATTAGGAAAGTTGCTCATAAATATACATATATGCGTTCAGAAGTATCTCTATGGTATTGCCTTTTTGGTTCATGCTAATTTATTGTGATCTCTCGTATGTATGTATATAAGGATACATTATATCATGTATAATATTAGGGATGACTTATACTTGATATAATTTCAATTTTAGATTGAATTAATTGAAACAATATGCTGCCAAAGTAGCCTCTGTTGTGTAAATTAATTTGATTTAAAAATATAAAGCCTGTTTTTGGGTGTATTCTTATTTATGCGAATATTGATCGGCCCAAAGGAAGGTTGATATTTGGCCAGATAATGAATACACATGTGATAATAAATATTGATAATTATAAAGTTATGATCTATGTGAATAATAGTCGGTCCAAAGAAAGGCTATTGTTTGACCAGATTTATTATCAATGTTTGATTATTGCGTTAAGAATACCACTTACAATTGATATTTTGGTGCAAACACTGGATGTCAAGTTGTGCTACGTATCTTGTTTGAATTTATTTCTCTATGATTATTAATTGCATGTTTTTCTTGTTCTCTCTATAGTTTCAGCAACCGCTAATAATGTTTCTGCTCAAGTCAGTTCCATTCCTATGCTCAACGGGACAAACTTTAAGGTCTGGAAAGAGAATGTGGAAATCGTTCTCGGATGCATGGATTTAGATCTTGCGCTAAGGACCGAGCGACCCACTTTGGCTGAGGATAATTCCAATGAAGCGAAGGTTGAAAAGTGGGACCGCTCTAACCGCATGAGTCTAATGATTATGAAGCGCTCCATTTCGGAAGCGTTTCGGGGCTCTATTTCTGAGAGCACTAATGCTAAGAAATCCCTTGAGGCAATTGAGAAATATTTTGCCAAGAATGAGAAAGCAGAAGCAAGCAATCATTTGGCTGCTTTGATTTCTATGAGGTACAAGGGAAAAGGAAGCATAAGAGAGTACATTATGGAGATGTCAAATCTTGTTGGAAAACTAAAGGCACTAAAGTTAGAGATAAATGATGATTTACTCGTGCATTTAGTTCTTCTGTCTCTTCCTGCACAATTCAGTCAGTTTAAGGTGAGTTATAATACTCAGAAGGAGAAATGGACTCTTAATGAGCTCATCTCACAATGTGTGCAAGAAGAGGATAAAATCCAGAGAGACAAGACAGAAAGTGCTCACTATGCATCAAGCTCTCAGAATTACAAAAGAAAAAAGGTTAAGGATACTGCAGTTGGGACACACTTGCAGAAAAAGGTGAAAAAGCATAGTGATGAACTCACTTGTTTCTTCTGCAAGAAAGGAGGACATATGAAGAAAGATTGTTCTAAGTATGCCACCTGGCGTGAAAAGAAGGGTAATGGTCTCACTTTGGTTTGTTCTGAGGCTAATTTGTCTTCTGTACCTATTGACACTTGGTGGGTAGATTCTGGTGCTACTACTCACATTTGTGTGTCAATGCAGGGTTGCCTGTGGAGTCGACCGCCAAATGATGCTGAAAGATTCATCTATGTTGGCAATGGCAACAAAGTTCCTGTGGAAGCAATAGGGCATTTTAGACTACTTCTAAAGACTGGTTGTAATTTGGATTTATTAGATACTTTTGTGGCTCCGTCTTTTAAGCGGAATTTGATTTCTATTTCCTCTTTGGACAAAGGTGGTTACCACTTTGGTTTTGGAAATGGATTATTTAGTATCTCTTTGAATTCAAATATTATTGGTACTGGTTCTTTAATGGATGGTCTTTATATGCTTGAAGTTGTTGCTACCCATAATGAAATCCTGCATACTAGTTCAAAAGGTACAAAGCGCAAATTAAATGAGAATTCTGCATCATTATGGCATAAGCGTTTATGTCACATCTCTAAAGAGAGAATACAGAGGCTTGTGTCGGATGGGATTCTTGATTCCCTTGATTTAACAACCTTTGAGGTTTGTATTGAGTGTGTTAAGGGAAAATTAACAAACGCAAGAAAATTAAGTGCCAACAGAAGTCAAGAGGTTTTAGAACTAATACATACGGATATTTGTGGTCCATTCCCTACAGCTGCATGGAATGGTCAACAATACTTTATTACGTTCATTGATGACTTTTCTAGATATGGGTACTTATATCTGATAAGTGAGAAATCTAAAGCCTTGGATGTTTTTAAGTCTTATAAAGCTGAAGTTGAACTTCAACTTGGTAAGAAAATGAAGGCTGTCAAATCTGACCGTGGTGGAGAATACTATGGTAGATATGATGGATCAGGTGAGCAACGTCCAAGACCCTTTGCGCTCTTCCTAAAGGAATGTGGAATCGTCCCACAATACACTATGCCAGGCAAACCTAGCATGAATGGTGTTGCTGAGAGACGAAACAGGACCCTTTTAGATATGGTGAGAAGTATGATTAGTCATTCTTCTTTACCTGAATCGCTTTGGGGAGAAGCACTGAAGACTGCAGTATATGTCCTTAACAGAGTACCTAGCAAAGCAGTAGCTAAAACCCCATATGAAATGTGGACTGGGAAAAAGCCCAGCATAAGGCACTTACATATTTGGGGATGTCCAGCTGAGGCTAGGCCATATAAGCCTAATGAAAGGAAATTGGACTCTAAGACTGTTAGTTGCTATTTTGTTGGGTATGCAGAACGCTCCAGAGGGTTTAAGTTTTATGATCCCACTACCCGCTCCTTCTTTGAGACGGGAAATGCCAAATTTCTTGAGGATGTAGAATTTGGGGGGAAAGAATTAAGGAATGTCACTTTTGACGAAGTTGTCCCTGTAGAAGAGGAATTTATTTCTCTACCTAATGTTGTTATTGAAAATGATCAGGGAAATCCTGACATTTCTCAAGAAGCAATTCCAGTTTTGGACAACAATGAAGTTCCTCCCGTAGAGCAAATTCAACAACCTCAAGAAGTGCCATTAAGGAGGTCTAATAGAGAGAGAAGATACGCAATTCCGGATGATTATATTGTGTATCTTGTAGAACAAGATGATCCTATGGGCGTGATTCCAGATGAATATTTTGCGTACCTTATGGAACAGGAAGATTCTGTTGGAATTGCAGAGGATGATCCAATCAATCTTCGTGAGGCTCTTCAAAGCCCTAATTCTCTAAATTGGATCAATGCTATGAAAGATGAGATGAAATCCATGAAGGACAATGATGTTTGGGAGCTTGTCAAGTTGCCAAAAGGTGTGAAACCCATTGGTTGCAAATGGATATTTAAAACCAAAAGGGATTCTAAAGGCAACATCGAAAGATATAAGGCTCGTCTAGTCGCAAAAGGATTCACTCAGAAGGAAGGTGTTGACTTTAAGGAGACCTTTTCTCCAGTCTCATCAAAGGATTCTTTCAGAACAATAATGGCACTTGTAGCTCATTTTGATTTAGAGCTGCATCAGATGGATGTAAAGACGGCGTTTCTTAACGGAGACATTGACGAAACGATTTGTATGATGCAACCAGAAAACTTTGAGTCCAAAGATTCGAAATCTATGGTGTGCAAGCTAAAGAAATCCATCTATGGTCTTAAACAAGTTTCTAGACAGTGGAATCATAAATTTCATAAAGTGATTACCTCGTTTGGCTTTGAGGTAAATAAAGTTGAAGATTGTGTATATCACAAATTCAGTGGGGGCAAATTCATTTTCTTGGTGTTATATGTCGATGACATACTACTAGCTTGTAACGATATAGGCTTATTGCACGAAACCAAGAGTTTTCTCACTAAACATTTTGAGATGAAGGATCTTGGTGACGCCTCTTTTGTTTTAGGTATACAGATACTGCGAGATCACTCTCAAGGTATCCTTGGGTTGTCACAAAAGAGCTATATCGAAAAGGTATTAAGCAGATTCGGTATGAAAGGTTGTGCATCGACAGATACACCAATCACTAAGGGAGACAGGTTTAGTCTCAAACAGTGCCCCAAAACAGACCTTGAAATAAAGGAGATGCAAAAGATTCCTTATTCCTCCGCGATAGGAAGTCTGATGTATGCTCAAGTCTGTACTCGTCCCGATATAGCATTTGTGGTTGGACTTTTGGGCAGATACTTAAGTAACCCTGGACTGGATCATTGGAAAGCAGCAAAGCGGGTTATGCGGTATTTGCAGAGAACAAAGGACTTCATGCTAACCTACAGGAAATCGGACAGTGTGGAGATCATTGGATATTCTGATTCCGATTTTGCAGGATGACTTGATAGTAGACGATCCACTTCAGGCTATGTTTTTGTGTTAGCTGGAGGAGCTATATCCTGGAAAAGTGTCAAACAGACACTTGTAGCTACCTCAACTATGGCTGCAGAATTCATGGCTTGCTTTGAGGCATCCATTCATGGCATATGGCTGCGTAATTTTGTCACCGGGCTGCGTGTGGTCAGTGGTATTGAAAGGCCATTGAAATTATATTGTGACAATAAGTCAGCAGTTTTGTTCTCCAACAACAACAGAAGCTCTGTGAAGGAGAAACACATTGACATCAAGTGTCTGTCATTGAAGGAAAAGGTTCAGAATGGTCAAATTTCCATAGAACATATCAGAACAGACTCAATGCTAGCAGATCCGTTAACCAAGGGATTGCCTCCTAAGGTCTTTCACGAGCACACTGCTCATATGGGTGTTGGCAATTTTTGTAGTACCTTGGTCTAGTGGGAGTTTCTATGGATATTCTAAATTAAGTTTATGCATAATAAGGATGTTATGACTTTATCATAATATATTTCTGAACTTGTTTATGAGGTTTTGGGTTGATCTCCAAATAGAGTAGGACTAGTTGGAAATAGACATGTTTTATGGAATCACATTGCATGTAATTTCCATGCCACTCATCCATACTTGATCTATATCATTGATTATACTAGTGTGGTGACCACGGAAGGTTTAGTTATGATCTTGATGTAACGAATGCCGCCGTGATCTCATATTATTATACGAGATGGACCAGATTGATATAAAGGAGAAGTTTGTAAGTTTAGCCAAGAAGTGTACACATAAAGAATTTTGGATAATATAATTGTTTTTGGTCATATGTAGCCCAAGTGGGAGATTGTAAGATTATTTAATCTTATAATTGTGGGCTTACATATTTTATACAATTATATTATAAGGCTAAATAAATAATGAGTTTAATTTAAGTGATTCAATAAAGGTGAAACCCTAGGACTTCTAATAAATGGTATGGGCCCAATGGGTGGATACCGGATTTGACCCAATAGGTTTAATGGGACTCTATTGGGGCAAATAAATAGAGAACTAGGTTATAGTCCCCAACATGCCAATTTCATTCAGCAGCTTTTCTACGATACTCTTCCCATCAGAGTAAAGGCAAACCCTAGAGATTGGCTGAGGAAGACTAGCATACCTGTGGCTATCATTAGCTTTCAATTGGGATATCGCTACAATGGATTCAGGTATGTAATTATAATTCTTAATATCTTGATATGATCGGATCTTGGTCTTAATTCGGATCAATTTTCTAACATGGAGTCCTTTGTAACAAGGATTCAATAAGCCCAATCAATTAATGTCGTCTCATGCCATCTCATTCTCATCCAATCCACTATAGCTTCTAGTTCTTATGAAACCACTAGTGTCATTAAACATCAAACTTCTACTATATCTACTGAATGAACTGATCATTTTTTTTGGTAAAGAATGAACTGATCATGCATAGCCATATGGAAAGCAAAATTACTTGAGCATGAAGAAGTTATTGAAAAATCCTTCTAGTACGATTAAAATTCCATCGAAATTTGTAAAGGATGCATAAGAACTCGATAATTTGTACAAACGGCCCAATAAAAATAAACAAAATATTCTTAGCACATTTCTCTATTTATTTATAGGAGAAATCAATATACATAATCTTAATTTAGAAATGATGGAATTGATATATAGGTGAAGAGCATTGGCTTACCCTAGTCAACTGCAATCTCCTGGCGGTGATCGATCTCAGGCTCGTAATATATGCATGGTAAGTTAAAAGCTTAAATATGAGATCGGCCCGAAAATAAGGGAAAAGGATGAGTCAAAAGATGGATACATAGATTCCCCTTTCTGGGCCTCTGAAGAATGTACTCTCTCGATCTGAAGATTGAGAATGTGTAGGAGAAGTAGAAAGACAATTAAGGGGGATGGTAAGAAGTGTATAAAGAAGTGTTGGTTTTACCACACCATCAAAGGGAGGAAGGTAAGGTATATCTGATGGTCAACATCAGCTGTGTGTCAGAGAAGTTGGGTCGGTGGGAACCGGATTTTGCTCACCTGCAAACATGCATGCACAACGTTGACTACGCACTACTCCCTCCGTCCCCTTTTGTTTGTCCAAAAGGACAATTTACGCGGTTTTTGAGAACGGTATAAAATAGTATGGGTAATTGAGAAAGTTGATATAAAGTAGTATAAATAGTAGGAAAAATGACTTTAAATAATACCAAGTATCCACATTGAACCAATAATAATACCAACTTTGAAAATCCTTAAAAGCTATACAAACTATTCATGTATTAACCGAAAATGATACGAGACTGTTTTCCGTTACAACATCCGGTATACCTGCTGACATGGCAATCGGAAAAATTATATGGAACATGTATAATTTCCACATCTTTTAAATCTTTTTCTTTGAATGTAAATATAATGCCAACTCAAATTATTATCTAAAACTAAACAAAATCTAATTTAAATCAATACAGTACATATCTAAACAGCCACTTTGGCACTTCTACAGTTCTACCCCAACCACGGCCGCCGCCGTCGCCACGGGTATGCCTACACGCCGCCGTGTTCGCCAGATCCGTCGCCGCCACCGCCATGGGATACTCCTTCCTGTTCGTCCGGATCGACGGGAGTGAGACTAGCGCCGTCGACAATGCCTCCTGCATCCCTCCCTGCTTCGGCCTCTCCATCGTCTTCACCAGATGCGCCATACATCCCGCCGCCGCTGCCGCTCGCATCTTCCCGTCGCTGATCGAGAAGCCCGGGTAGAACGGGCTAGATCTGTTGCAAGGAGATGTTGCCGTGCACGATTAGCTCCGCCAATCGGACCACAAACATCATGGACGAAGCCAGGGACCTCCATATCAGATCGGAATTACTCCATAGCCCCTGGATCGCTCGCAGTTCGTGCTCTTGGGTTTCGAATTGCACAGAATCATTGATCTAGTGAACGAGCCTCCGCACTCTCCGGGACGATAGCGGCGCAAAGGACCTCGCTAGTGGCGGCGAGCATGGAGAGGCAGCCGGTGGCCTTCTCCCGGCCGGCGGAGTCTTGGGAACGAACCGTTCGAGCAGGATGGAGCATATTTGTTTTTTAATTAAGATGTGTTTAGTTTTTAATTAAACTAGAATTCATGGCCCGTGCTACGCACGGGTTTAAGAACTATTTTGACGCTTTATTAATCAACTTTAATTGAAAAATTGAATGAATGTGAAAAATGGACGAAGGTATGATAATATGGAAAATATAATAGACTATATTAAGTATAAAATAAATAAATATTCCATATGGAATAAATCAATTGAAAATATAATTCACTTGCGAGACAAACACTCATTATTTGCATCTAAAAGCCAATTACGTACATATGAAAGATATAAAAAACTATAAAAACATATGAAAGTTTAAAAAATTCGCATATTTTATGATTTAGGGTATAAACATATTTTATGATTTACGTTAAAAAAAATATCCCCTAAGCTTGTTAAAAAAAAACATATTCTAGTTTGATATACTTAGCTTGTTGGAATTCATGACCCGTGCTAATTATATGGAAAGATGAAGCTTGTTGGAATGGTTGGACTCGGTGGAAAAATATCAGAAATGATTTAATTCACTCCATACTAATTGAATAGGTACAATCTTTGTTGATGTAATCCATTTATCACAAAATATATATGTAAATGATTGTTATAATGGTGAATTATTATTGACAAATCTCATGTACGCAAAAATTACGTAATATTATGTATAGGTAAGCTTTTAACATAAGTTTTTTGCGGGATCTAATTTGAATTAATGTAAATCCCGTTCGTAGTAAGAAAGTAAAAATTACTCTCGAATTGATAATTATGCCGTAGGTTTTAAAAAATATTTGAACAAAAATGCTACCATAGAGGATTGAACCCCCAACCATTGGATAATTATAGGTAGGCTTTACCACTATGCTATTGTAGTTATTTTGATTATTATTGCATGGTGTTTATTATATAGGGAATATTGCAACCATAACTAAATGGAGCAATAAATGAGGACACCACCTAACTTTTATATATATATAGATGTGTTGGCATTACACTTGTCTATAAGAAAAATACATTAGATTTGTTTTTAAAAAAATGTGGAAAGGCCATGTCATTTCTCCGGTTGCCACGTCAACAGGTATGTCGGAAAGTGTAACGGAAAATAGTCTCGTATCGTTTTCGGTTAATACATGAAAAGTTCGTATACCTTTTAAGGATTTTTAAACTTGGTATTATTATTGGTTCAATGTTGATACTTGGTATTATTTGAAGTCATTTTTTCCTAAATAGTATGGGTAAAAAATGTGATTGATTGGGGTGAAAAGAGATAAAGTATGTGAGAGAGTGAATTAATATGGGTAAAAGAGTGGATATAAATAGAAAGTAGACAAACAAAAAGAAACACCCAAAAATGAATACTGGACAAACAAACCAGGATAGAGGGAGTAATACAGTTTCTCACATAGCTAGATGGTGAAATCTGAAAGTGACAAGAAGGGTGGTGGCCCATTGGTACCTAAAATAATGCCAAATGTAGGCCCAGGCCCATATCAATATATGGGCCATAAAGTAACCCATCAGGCTCAAAACAAGAAGCAATCACAAGCAGTTTAAGATTCTCATTTTCCTTTCTCCAGTTCAAAGGAGGGTTAACAAGTAACAACCCAGTTTAAGCATCCAAAAATAACTTCTACAAATTTGATTACAAGCAAAGATTCATGAAAAATCAAACGACCCTAGCAAAAAACACACATTACATTACAGTGTTTACTGAAGCTTTGCAGGAGACATGTAGTTTGCAGTATTGCTATTCCTTGGAGAGGTCGATTCCGGCCTTCTTAGCAACAGCAGCCAATCCGTTCTTCTCAATCGTCTTCAAGGCTTTCGTCGACAGGCGAAGCTTGACGAAGCGCTTGCCTTCCTCCCACCACACCCTCTTATACTGCAGGTTCACAAACTGCAGCTTCTTCGACTTTTTGTTGGAGAACGACACATTGTTTGCCCTGTTCGATTTCTTCCCAGTAAACGGGCAAATCCTCCCTGGCGAAAAAGTATCATTTCACTAGATTGCTCAAACACGGAACAGTAAAGAACAAAAATTACTATTTCAAAAGAGTCATTTCACATGAGCCAAATCTTGGAATGCCCAAACATTTCTCTAAAAGAATATGACATACCATAGAAATAAAATACTCAAGTGCTGAAAACTTTCAAATTTTAATTGTACATGCACTCAGGGAGCCTTAACTTGATCTACCATCTTATGATGCTACTAACATCAACAGAAGACATTAGTGCTAGAACTTTTCAGGTTCAAATTAGAAGTTATTCAATGAGCACTTCAAATGATAATATGTCCCAGTTATCTATCACAACCTGCTTTAATCCCTTCATCAACTTGTCATTTCATAATCTATTAAACCAGGAAATATAAACACAAGTTGAGAATACTATTGATTACCCCATTACAATGCATGTGAATCAAAAGTCGCTTAAAATAAAAAAACATTGATGTTCAGAGATGCATTATCTCTTCATGCTTACAACTGAGGTGTAGCAATCAAATATCCAAATGCTACATGACTACTACTATACAGTTAGTTCAAGCCTTCTCTAACTACAGCAATTGCATCAAAAGACTTCTGTTTCGGCTAAAACATCGTCCATAACTAAGGCTATACCACAAACAGCCATATCAGAAGACATGAGTAACAAACTGAGCACACTGCAATTACAAGCTATCAAAGATTGAAACAAAGCTATTTCACTGAATCCATTTGAGAACTTCGAATTGGCAAGCAATTAAGAACTATCAATAGGTTGAACCAACAGAATAGAAACCAAAATCAGCCAAAGAGCAAATCAACCAAGAGGCTAGTTAAACTGGAAGAAAGGAGAGCGAGAAAGAGAGAGCATACGAGCGACAATGGGAACGACAGAAGGAGCGGAAGTCGGAGAAGAGACGGGCTTCGAAAGGTGTTGTTGGTGGGAGATTTTGAGGCCGCACAATTGGGAAGTGGCAAACCCTAGCTCCGACGAGAGGTCCTTCGCCTTGATCGGAAGCAATGGCGCCACTCGCGTTTTGCGGAGGCAAACGGTAGTGGGGATGGTGAGGAGTAGGCCTGAGGAAGCCGAAGTCGCCATTGTTGAGAGGAGATGAGGCCGAATTTCTTATCCTGTTGGAAACGGATAAACAAGACCGGCTCTCTTCTCTGCCTCTGCTTCTTATTTCTTGGGTTCGTTTTAAGTTTGAGAGTATTTTCTGGTTCATAAAGTTAGAACTTATTTTATTTTACTGATAACTAATACTGTAGTAATTAATTTTGAAAATTTTAATAATAAATAATTTATTTTTTTGAAAAAGTGTTACAATTTAAAGGAAATAATCCAATAACGTTTTAGTAAATTTATTAGGAAAGATTTGCTTACCAAAAAAAATTATTACAAAATATTTTTAGCAGAGACAAGCCTGTTTGTTATACCGATCTTGAAATTGTTGTTGAAATAATTCATATTGACCAAGTGAAGGTCAAATAGTTTCATAAGTAGCTTAAGAAAGTTCAGATTACTTGTGTGTTTTAAACTAACTTTATAGCGAAAACAGATAGCGCATTTTATCAGACTATAAGTTCAGCTAGAGATACAAGTACAACATTGATGCTTAACAAAATAACAGCAAAAAGAAAGAAAGTACTTTCAGCATAAGCATTTTAACTTGGAATTGCAAATGCTATTACTTCTTTGATTTTTGGGCATGAAATGGAAAATTCACCTACTTGGTATCCTTTCCTCTTACTGTACTGAACCTGCTTAACCCAGCAAGTTTGATACAATAAAGCAAAAACATTGTAGATTTCAAACTCACCCCCATCTCAAAATCCATGTCACAATTCAAACTGCAACAATTCATGAAAATCTGCCCAGCTGCAGTTTGCAGAATTGCCCACAAGCATCAGAACCAAAACAACAGACGACACTGATCTTGCATATGCTAATTTGAGTCTACAAAATGAATTTTAACGGGATCATTAAGCACCACTGAGCCACGAACCGAAAAAAACGGTTTTGCAGGAAACCCCAGGTAGCTTAGAAACCCTACTACCTTGTTTAAGCAGCAAATATGCATTCAGAATGCGCTATCCAGCCATTTTGCGTCCGAGCACTTTCATTTTGGGAACCTTTTCTTGTAAAGATTGTGAGGCACATACTCTATTGTGACAGTCCGCCCATCAAAAAGACGCCCATGCAAGCAATGTGCTGCCAAACATGAAGCTTCTGTTCTCCTGAACTCTACAAAAATGCAACCAGGCTCGAAAATGTGATCTGCATTTACCTTTTCATCCATCTCACTGACTTCTTTAGCATCTACTTCAGATCCAGGAACATTATCTCGCAAAAACTCTTTTTCTGTCAAATCCCCATTCCTTTTGCTCACATCTCCAGGTATAGAAATAGCTCCTTCCACATTCTCAGGGAATTCTGCAACAGGATCCTCTGTGGTGACCATATTATCTTCATTTTTGATCAGGTCTGTTGTGCTGTCAGATTTTCTGAGTTCTTCAATTACAGTTTCTTGCATTGCTGTGGTTGGATCAGAAACAAGATCATCCTCCTGCCGTTCTTCTTTCGGTTTCCTTTCATTTTCTGCCTTGTCATCAATATTAGAAGGAGAGTCCATCTCTACAGTTCTGCTATCAACATCAGGACCTACATCCAACTCTGTTTTCAAAGTCTTATCAACATCCACTGTTTCTTTTGAAATCTGATAGGATGTGGATAAATCCGTCGCTTCCTGTGTTTCTGGGACCGCAGTCACTGCAGGAACCACTGTTTTAACTATATTGATGGATTTGACTGAGCCAAACCTGCAACATAGGAACATTATAAAAATGACATTTATAGGAAATAAAATACATTGTTGGTTATGGCAGTTCGTAATCGGGAGCAAATACCTGGTACACTCATGTCGAACATCTTCCAAGATCTCTTCCAGATCAGATTCGGACAGTAACCCAATGGCCAATGGATTAACCTATGTGCATAAGAAAAAGAGTCCAAATGACATTTTTTAGTTGAGTTCGTGTAACATACATCCCAGCGTATGAAGGTATTTAATAAAAAAGAAGTCAATTTACCGCATTCTTGATCTTTAAGACTTCTGTGGGCTTTTCAAGGAGTGTTTTCACATGATGTGGGATCTCATAACACGGCACATCCTCATGGGTTTCCTAGAAATTATAATTGTTTTTCATTGGACCATATTATTGAGAAACTAACCATATGTAGAAGGTTGAAAAGGACAAAAGAAAATAGTAGGAATACCACAAATGATGCATCTGGAAATGCTTGAGCAACTGTTAGCACTTTACCCCCTAACTTCATACCATTCAGGGCAGCACACGCCTTCAGTGTGACAGATTGGTCCACAAACTGGCATTAAACAAAGACCATCCATATATGTAATTTAGGAAATAAAATTTAGATAGTGATCAACATAAAAAAAAAGTCTGCATAAAGGGAGAAGCAGCAACAAAAGAGCACGGGGATGTTAAAGAGAAACGAAAACAAAACTTCATGGATCAAAGGAATAAAGACTGATATATATTTCAATTGCAGCCTCATATTTCATCAAATGTGAAAACCTAAAAATAAATGCTCAGAGTTTTAGTACAGTATAAGATTAATTTCGAAATCACTAGGTAGAATGAAAAAAATATCAGCAATTAGTCTATCCTACACATGCAGGGTCTGGGGATTGACTTGTATGCACCCATACACCCCGAGCATGTTGAGAGGAGAAGAAAAAACTAGATCATCAACAAAAAAGATATATAGAGAATCATCAGGAACTTCTGATGCCCATAAAGTAGAAACCAACATCTACAACAGTTAAAAAAAACATATTTCCTGTAAATGATATCTAGCAGGCCACAACATAATGTGAACAACCAGACACAGAAAACTAAATGTTTGTTGACTACACTCTTGTCCTAAAAGACTAACATTGATCAAAGAAAATAAGAAGCAAATCTTGCATATTTAAAACACAGCTGCTCTTTCTATGTCTAGATAGTTAATGGGAATATACTTGCAACTTCAACCTTCTGCCCTCAAAGGTAACAGTTTGCACAAAACATTTCACACCAGTTAATCACTAGCAGACTCACACATTTGGCCCAAGAGAAATAATACCTCTAAAAAGGCACATCGTTCCCTGTTTTTCTCATTCATCTCAAAATGGAAGGCCTTCAATGGTCCAAATGCATGCAAAATCTCTAAAAGCTGAAAGACAGAAGAAGATGATTTCATTTCAAGGGAGAAAAGCCAGAATATATGTGGGAAAAGAATGCATTAAGGCTATCATGAAATTAGACTCTACCAAAAAAGACCCAATAGAAAGGATGAAATAACCAAAGGGAAACTGAAGCAATTACCATTTCATACGAAAGTGAGTTGGAAATACCACCAACAAAGATCTGCATGGAAGTTAAGAAAGTAATTACATCAGGTATCATTGCAAGGAAACATCGCCAAGAATGAAATCAAAAATTATTATCAAATATAAGGTCTATAAAGACAATAATACCATTGCACCACATGACATACGGTTCTAAATTCCAAGAATAACCCCCCACCCAAAAAAAAACTCCATAAGGTGGTTTTAGTGAATCCTTCAGGATTAGTAATAAGAACATAAAACTCACTACTGTACCACATGCCTTATGGGTCGTGGTGGACAAAATTCATGTCAGATGAGAGCAATTGTACCCAAAGTAGCATCAATAACAAATTCAATAATCCTCATTCAAAAGTTAAACAGTCATCAACTCAGCAAACTTAAGGAAACATTCACTTAATTCATTAATCAAAAGCTACCGTTAATGTCCATACCTTGTGGGGTGAATCCTTCACAATATCACTGACTGCATCAGCTCCCACCTTCGATCTCTCTGGGAAATCATTCTGCATGAAAATAGAGCAACTGTCTGAAAACCTGCTGCATGCGGTAACCAAAATGTACCTCAGAGAATGTAAAACCAAAAGGATAAAGCAAACTTTTACAAAAGAAGGGAGCACTGCAAAATATTACAGGATGAACAGAGAAAGCATGATGGCAACCACAAAAGAAATAGGGTTACTATAATGTACACCAACATGATCCGGATCATGGAATGCCCAAACAAGGAACAGTGGTGAAAAGATTCCAAAATTTCACGAAAAGGAAATGACAGGCCATAGAACCAATTCCTGAAATCTCCCAAAATTTGTCTAACCGTTCTTAGCCCTACTTGTAAATTCTAATTCTAAAGATCGAACTATCAAACTATGTATTCAAGCACCCAGGGAGCTCTAACTTAATTTTCTATCTTGTGATGCTACTGATAAATAACTGCCTAGAGATATAAAAGATTAATGTCCCAACAGAAGACATTAACATAACAATTTAACCAACCGTTAGAGCTATGATTCTCTAGGTTCATATTAAAAGTTATTAAATGATTATAATGTGACTAGTTTTTTAGTTAGAACAATCTTGTGCTTTAAATCCTTCATCAACTTAGCATTTCTTGATCTATCAAATAATCATAGATAAACACAACTTCAGAATACTACTGATGACCAATGTCGATTATTTAAGGTTTCCTCAGAAACAACAAATTTACAAATCATTATGAAAGTAGTGCACTTCCATACCACAGGTAAGCTTCTGTCTATAATACATTTTTACGCCTCATAGTAGGAATTGCAAAAGTCAAATGGGAGCCCATAAAACAACAAATCATGCCAAGTAAAACTAGTCAACTACCATTTCACATTAAAAGGAATTCAGCAACAAAAAGAGGAGTTGGATCTTTATTCAAAGAACTATAAGAATCCAAAAGTATGATGATGAAGATGTTTCAAGCAAATAAAAGCAGCAGTAATTGAACAACACACATAACACATTGGGGAAATTTCAATATTATACTATCCACTGGGAGGGGGAGGGGGCATAGTGTGTATATAAGTATATAAGTTGGCATTTAGATTCTGTTTGAATGTCATGTTAGTAAAGTACTTTGTGCTGGCAATCCAAGCTGAACCTTATAAGCGTTTAATAGCCAGGATCATTATAACCAAATATTAATGCTATGACTATACAGAAATTGTAATAAAAAGGGACCAATTAAATGGAAAATCAATGCTTCATAGCTATGATACAAGCAAAAAGAGAAGCCAAAACTTTTCCATAGAAGAAACTGCAAAGCAAAATTGTTGGACACACTTATACACAACGATCCAACGTCAAGGTGAGATAAACTTCAGACAAAGCTTTTCTCATAATATGGGAGGAAACTAAGATCAACATTAAGTGTTTGCTTGGCGGGTGGGCATATAATCCCTTTAAACTTATTATAAGTACTTAATACCCATGCCAAACGAATCCTAAAACTTTTATCCTAAGAAAGGATAATGTTTTAATATAATAATCTAGATAGAATGAATATGCTGTCTTCATAACAAACAATAGCTGCATGACCATGTGACATGGGAGGACACCAAATCCAACCATCACCAATTCTTTCTCCAGTTTCAAGAAAAATCTTTAACAGATATCAAGCAATAAGAGTAGAAAGGGAAATATACGGTGTTCTATGGCCCAGACGGGTATATCCAATAAAAACAAGCAAAATAAGAGATTTGCAAAACACATTAGACTAGTCACTACACCTGGAGTCTTCTTAATTAGGAGTCAGCTTCCTCACCACCTTTTAAGGAAATTGTGAATAATGACACACCCAAGATAAACAGCCTATTTACAAGATTCCAATAATGTGGTCAGATCTTTGCCCAAGATAAACAAGCAATGAGCATTGACTTCCAAAATGCAAGATAAACAAAGGGATTGAACACAAAGCATGTCTTGAGAATAAATTCATCAAGTTCACTTTCCTTCCATACATTCAATGACGCTTAGTGATAGATCACCCAACTCATTCTTAACAAAATTAGATATAACAGATAGCTAAGTTTCTTCAGAATGTGCACAGTTCCAAATTCCAAGATAAAGTTTATACATCTTTTTATCCCGATATCCCAGTATGCAGGAGTCCTTATCCACGGTAACACTTGGTTTTGGTGCCCTAATAGATATACATTAGACATACAGATGCCCCAAGTCCCTCCTATGCAAGAGACATTTTGAAAGGGTAATTTAGATTTGGTACCCTAATTGTCACACATTGCACATACACGATTCCTGATACCCCACTTATACAGGAGGCATTTACTCTGAGCAAGAAATATAAGTAGACAGCCACCATTATCCGCAAGAATAGACACAATCCAGAGGGCACCAAGAAATGGAGAATCAAAGGCTTGTCAAAAACTCAGACTGATATTTGGCAGATAAAGAATTACTTTACAGTAAGTATCTAGAATGTTACACATCAGAATGTGATAAATAAAAAAGCAGAAGCATGCATACTAAGAGCCAAGATGGAGATAAACACTACAAAGGACACAATAAGCTGTACTCAACATGCTTAAGAAGAAAATGTCTATTTGCTATCCTCTTCAGCCCATCACTTTCTCATAGCTAAGCATACAAGTAAATACCCATTTGACAGCTGTTTTGAGATGCCAACAAAAAACATGACTACAAAAGCACATCCTCAGTTTGTAATTCAGGCATTGTGAAGACCTGTATTCAAAAGAACTTAAGTTTGGTCCATAATTTTCAGGTAGCATACACTCTGAGTGAAAAGAATAAAGCTGAATAAGTTCGTACCAAGATCTAGACAATCTAACTAATATTTATCATTGTAACAAAAATATCTAAGGCATAGTAAGAAAGATTTTTTTTTGAGCTCGTAAGAAAGATTTAAAAATAGCAAAACTACAACACTTTCAAGTAATCAATAACTAGGTATAGAAAAAAAACTTCAACTCTAACAAAGGTGTAGATAAAGGTTAGAATATGTCATAATTCTTACTGCCAGTTCAACGAAGTCTTTTGGCCGTCTAATTTTAAGAGATGACCCAGAGAAGGGTCTGCCATCAAAAGCAAGTGCAGCAGAAGCATCTTCAGGGGTGAGAAATTCCACCAAGGCTTGGCCCTTCTCTTTGTGAATCTGCATAAAAATGATAGCACGTATAAATAGGCTAGTTCTAAGGTGATCTGCTTTAGAGAGGTTAAATCTCAGAAAACATATGTAACTCACCATACAACTAATACATGGTTTACTTCCTTGTATTCGATTGGCGCCGGAAACAAGTAGAAAATTATTAAAACACTCCATTATGTCCTTCTCAGAAGCTGAGGAAGGTACATTATCCACATAAAGCCTCCTCAATGGCCTTGTCGCTTGTGTTAGTTGCACGGAGTCAATCGAAGCATTTTTTATACTAGAAGGCAGATTGGGCAAGGAATTCGATGCATTCAAATTGGCAAGAATGGCACCTGCTGATTCAGCCGAGATTAAAGGTTTAGCCTGGACAAGGAGCTGTGGGGCAGAAGGGGCTAAAGAAGTAGGTGTACTGCTTGTTCCTGATAAATTACGATCCCACCCAGCACTTTTCTTTTCAGGGGAACGCTTTAGTGGAGATGGGGTTCTCACAGCAGCATTAGTTTTTCTTTTTCTTGGAGAATAGCCTCCAAGCCCACTGGAAGATCCTCCATGCCTATGATAGAGACCACCTGAACCTGAGCCATTCGAAGTTTTGCTCCTCTCAGCATCAATTTGATGTTTAGATCTGTCTTTATCGAGATGCAGCTCCTCACCACGAGAAGATGAAAACTTCCGTGCTCTAGGTGAGAACGAACCAGATCTCCTAGCTCTGTCCTTAGTGTGCTCTGGACTCTTTGACCGCCTTCTTTTCAACCTTGCTTCTTCATGGTGAGAAAGAGAAGAGTCTATGTTCTCCTTCCTTCCTGATACCAGTCTCTTTCCAGAATCATGTTTCTTCACTACATGCTTATCGACATGTTGGACATCATCTCCACTCCAGTCTTTTCTTTTGTATTCTCTTTCAGTAGCAGCATCTCTGTCAATATTCCTATTCTTGGATGTGAGATGGTCGCTATGGTTCTTTTTCTGGTTATCATACTCAGAATTGTCTCTAATCCGCTCATGAACAATAGTTCTGTCATTATCTCGTTCAACAGTAAGAGATTTATAACCCAACTCTTTCTCTGAGTTCTGCTTTGATCTACGGCTTGTATCCCTCCCTGTTCTCTGACTAGCCCTATAACTCGTATCTTTCTCCCTTTTCTCATTAGACTGATGGTGTGCAACTTTCTCGACTTTCGCACTGGATCTGTGGTGCATATGTTTCTCCAGTTTCTCACCTGATCTATCTTTCTCTGATTTCTCACCTGATCTATGGTGCACAGCTTTGTCCAATTTCTCACCTGATCTACCGTGAAAATCTTGATCAGATTTCTCACCTAATCTGCGGTGCACATCTTTCTCCAATTTCTCACCTGATCTATGGTGTGTATCTTTATCTAATCTTTCGAGGCTTCGGTGATGCACAGCCTTTTCCATCTTATCACTGGATCTATGGCGAACGTCTCTACCTATATTCTCAATGGGTTTATAGTGCGTTTGTTTCTCCATCTTTTGGCTGGATTTCGCCTCTAGCTCTTGATGGTCTTTATTTTTGCTTTTAGCACTTTCACTTCCCCGCTTGGATGCTTTCTCCTCCCTCCTTGAGTAGCTTGCCCGTGCATCATTAGGTTTGATATGCACATCACTGAGAGCAGATTGGCCACTTTCATACCGAGTAGCTTCTTTACTTGATACTTTCCCCACTTCAGCATCCCCATCATCACCATATTCAACCTTTCTGTTTTTCCTTTTAAGCATTATCTCGTCATAGCTAAGAGGCCTAGTGCGTGCAGCAGTTCCAGCATCCTCATCCTCATCACTATGAACTTTGGCAATGATTTCAGATCTTATTCTTCGCTTATTAGAACCCCTCATACTTGTTAATATGCCTGCATAAAAATCTAAGCGTTATTTGCTTCTCGGCAGAAATAAAAGAACTTAGAATGTCGGGGATTTGATATAATAAAGCAGAGAAGGGACCAAACAAGTATGTTTCGATCCAAGGCACGCAGAAGAAACAATAGATAATACACTAGCTAAGTAATAGATAATACACTAGCTATTCTTCACATACTAAACACCCTTAATCATAGATAAAAAATGAGAAAGACATCAGATACAGTGCTACAAGCCAGAAGCCATCAACCTTTAAAGCTATACAGATCCCTCAAGTGAACTTCTGTAGGAAATTAATGTTCTCCAAGAAGAGCACCCGTTAAACCCTTACAAGCATCAAACTTAACGCAACTAACCCCAAACGAAACTTAAATTGTACCTATGACCTCACAAGAAAATGCCAAGTCCCAAACAGCTAGAATGCAACCAAATTCAATCAGCTTAAACCGTCCTCATCGCCATTGAGAAAAGCGAAACAACAATTACAAATTCGAACAAAAATCAAAGAGGAATCAGCACGCATCACCAAAATGATAAAAGAATCACATGATTAGCCAATGCCAAATCGTTAGCAACGTTTCCTGCATCAAGATTTAGCCTATTTTCCGACAGGAAAAACACATATCCAATTCACGGCAATAGAAGAACGAACAGAGAAGAAGACCGAGAGAAACGGCAACTGAAGAAATGAGATACAGGCACTCACCAGAAAGCTCCGAATGGAAGGCGAAGCAGAAAAACCCTAATTGGCGCTATCCCCCGCCAGAGAGAAGAAGAAGCTTTCAATGGAAGGGTCCGAAACCGGGAACCAGGCTTGAGTTTTCATTCCGCGATGGGAGGCAAGGGTATTTACGTCAAATGGCTCATTTAAAGGCCTTCCGTTACATGACGGCAGTAAGATACGTGTGGGAGTAACATATAAAATAGAGATAACGATTTTTCTATTGTGTGCGCCAGAGAGAAGAAGAAGCTTTCAATGGAAGGGTCCGAAACCGGGAACCAGGCTTGAGTTTTCATTCCGCGATGGGAGGCAAGGGTATTTACGTCAAATGGCTCATTTAAAGGCCTTCCGTTACATGACGGCAGTAAGATACGTGTGGGAGTAACATATAAAATAGAGATAACGATTTTTCTATTGTGTGCCCTTAGGGCACACAATAAGCAACTAATAATGGAAATACTTGGTAAATTTTAAATTTTTTGTTTTAAAAATTCTCTTGTGACGGGTTTATTCTTTTCCTTTTAGGGTTTTAGTTTCTGTTTTTGGTATGCTTATTGTGTGCCCTTAGGGCACACAATAGAAAAACCATAGAGATAATTAGATAAAGCGGCAACACTGAGAGCGTGATTTGGCCGAAAGCCATCACACTAACTATTTGCAATCTTAGCAAAAAATTCTCCGTATAAATATCTCTTCTTTACATTTTCTCTCTCCTCCCTCCTCACTTTCTATTATTCTCGATGGGCGTCGTTCACAATGTTCAGCGGTTCTGATCTCTGAGCGAGGTCTCTTTCCACTGGTTATAAGACTATTATAATATAGTCTTATCTATTACCTTAAGATTATGTACAATATTTAAATAAATATATATTTAATTTGAAAACGCATCATGTGCGTATGGTTACTATATAGAGAAGTGAGAATACTCCCCAGCCGTCGATGTGGTTCAATCCAACGGCGAAAAATATGATGCGCGTGGGACGGTTTGAGTGGGAACGCGCTCTCCGTCTCGCTTGTATTACACGCGCCTTTATATTTCCCTCGTAAACTATTAATCAAATCAGTTCTGCTTTTCCGTATCTTTGTATCCCCCGCTTTTCCCCTTTGGCGATTCACATTCCCCTCCGGCGATTTTGATAAATCTCTTCGTCCTCCATCGATTGTTTGCTTCCAATCTTAACCTCTTCTAGTTCAAAATGTCTTCATCTCAGAGATCTAGAACAGACGAACTCCCACTGTCAGGTTAGGGTTTTAATTTCCGGAATTTTAGTTTGTTTCTTCTTCGATTTTAGGTTTTTAGATTATCTAATGGTTTTTTGTTCGTCCTTTTGCTTATTTTTTGTGTTTCGAAGCGGTTCAAATTGCTGAAGTTAGTGGTATGGAGGAACAACCAACACCTGTTGTTGTGTACGATAGAGAAGAACGAAGCAAGAAGAGACAGGATCCGTTGGTGATGTCGACTCTAGTATTCAAATTTTTTCGTTTTTTGTGTTTGTTGTGTTTGCATAATGTGTGGCATTTCGAACTTTGTCTGTGTGTTTTTGTGTGTTCTTTCCAAGCACAAAAGTAGATCTGTGTGTTAAGTGAAGTCATGTGTGTATATCTCATACTAAGTGTATGTGTGGATTGTTAAATAAGTGTGTGTGTGGTTTCTAACAAATGTCTGTGTGTTAAGTGAAGTCATGTGTGTGTATCTCATAATAAGTGTATATGTGGATTGTTAAATAAGTGTGTGTGGTTTCTAACAAATGTTTGTGTGTTAATTGAAGCCATGTGTGTGTATCTCATACTAAGTGTTTGTGTGTAGTTTCTAACAAATGTGTGTGTGTTAATTGAAGTCATGTTTGTGGATTTTTTTCGTATTAAGTGTATGTGTAGTTTTGATAACAAGTGTGTGTGTGTGTGTATTTGTGTATTTTCAAGGTTGTGTATAGTAGATATGTATGCTATGAGCCTCTTTAAGCTGCCAGATTCTTTCTGTGATGAGCTGCAAGGGGCCATGAATAGGTATTGGTGGGGTCAGAGAAATTCAGAGAGGAAAATTCATTGGTGTAATGCTCAGATGTTATGCATGTCTAAGAAGAAAGGGGGAATGGGGTTTAGAGACCTGAAATTGTTCAACTGGGCTTTGCTAGGCAGACAGTTTTGGAGAATTCTGCATAATGAAGATTCCCTAATGGCTAGAGTGCTTAAAGCCAAATATTTTCCAAGTAGCGGGTTGTTAGAGGCCAAGGTGGGGAACAGAGCAAGCTACTTGTGGAGATCTATTTGTGAAGCGAATTGGGTGATTAAGAAAGGGTTAAAGTGGCAAGTGGGCAATGGGAGATCCATCAGAGTATGGAAGGACCCATGGATAGACACAAACAGAAGTTATATGGTGATTAGCCCACGAGCAAGCCATAACCCGGATATGAGAGTAAGCGAACTATTGGTGGAGGAGGACTGGTGTTGGGACGTGGCAAAGGTGGAGGACCTCTTTTTACCTTTTGAGGCGGAGAGAATTTTGGCTATACCCATAAGTGTGTCCCTCCCGGAGGATAGAAGAATATGGGGCTGGACTAAGAATGGTGAGTATTCAGTGAAATCGGCCTATCTGGGAATCAAGAATGATAGGGATGCCAATCTTGTCCCTGAATGCAGCTCACCAAACTTCCAAATATGGGGGAAAATTTGGTCAGCGGAAACTACCCCGAGAGTAAGGATGCTGGCTTGGTCCATCTGCAACGAAGCTCTCCCTTCCAATGTGAGGCTAAGCCGGAGAATCGACAGACACCCAGAGGTTTGCCCGATCTGTGGCCGCAGCCCGGAGACGGACCTTCACATTTTTAGAGATTGCTCTGAAGCAAAAAAAGTGTGGAAGGCCCTAGGGCTAAGAATTGACAAGGGAGCTTTGAGGGCGATTGATTGGCTGATAAATATGGAGAATGGAACCTCGAGGACGGAGTTTGTCTTGTTTCTCACGACTCTTTGTTCTTTGTGGGATAGAAGGAATGGTTGGGTTTTCGAGGGACATTTTAAGGACGAGCAACGCCTGGTCTCCAGGGTTAGAGGACTGTTGGAGGCGATTGGAAAGAAGGTTAACAGTGGCTGCAGCGGGGTGGAAAGGCGGAGAGCGAAGTGGAAACCGCCTGAAACTGGATGGGCCAAGTTAAATTTTGATGCTGCTGTGTTTGAAGGGAAAGGGTCGGGGCTGGGTTTTTGCATTCGTGACTCAAGTGGGATGGTGGTGAGGGCGGGAAACGAGCAGCTTAGAGCGGTGTACGACCCTCTAGTCGCTGAAACACTAGCTCTGATCCGTGGTCTGCAGCTGGCAATCGCGTTGGATATACCCATGCTTGAAGTGGAAGGAGACTGCAAAGTTTTGATCGATGCTATTAAGAGCAAGAAGGTGGAGTGGCCTGCTGTAATTAGTTTTCTTGTTCAGGATATTCATGTTCTTGCAATGTTTTTTAAGGATGTTAGATGGATTTTTGCTCCGAGAGAGGTTAACTCGGTGGCTCATGGTCTTGCTAGGGAGGAACCATGGGATTTTGGCTATAGGACGTGGGATGCTTCTCTCCCACCGCTTGTAAACAATCTGGTTTTGGCACAATCGTTGAATGAAATTGAATAGTGCTACTGCACTGTTTTCCTTCAAAAAAAAAAAAAAAAGATATGTATGTGTGTTATTCTTGTTTTTCATGTCTGTGTGTATTTGCATAAAAAGTTGTATGTGTTATATATGAAGTGATGTTTGTGTAGTTTTTTAACATGTTTCAGTGTGTTTTATAATAAAGTGTATGTATGTTTTTGTATTCAGGATTTAGAAGAGTAAAGGGAAGAGGTAGAGGAGCTAAAGTTGTTGTGAATGTGGCAAGAATAGATGAGGAAAACGAAGACCTTCCTCTTAGCCGTGTTTTCAGGAAATTCAACAAAACGGTTGTTGCCAGACCAACACCACAGTCTTCTTCTACTGCTAGTCCTTCTCCTTCTCCTTCTCCCTCCCCTGTCATGAAGGGTCAAAAGGGCAAGGATCGAGCTTCTATCACTTCTGTTGCCGAGTCTAAGAGGAGCAAGAAAGATGTTGTTGCTCCTAAGGCGAAGGATCCGGCCCCTTCTGCACCCAATGACCCCTTCCCAAAACTTGATTCGGCCAATTCTATAAGACAAGTTATTGATCTTGTCTCTGGCCTGAAGACCAACCAGATTAAAGCCGTCCAAGAGATGGGCTTTGGGAGTGTTCTTGGATGGACCTTAAGAGATATGCCTCTCCGCTTAGCATATTGGCTAGCGGACAGATTCGACCCTGTCTCGTGCACTATAAAAATGATTGACGAGACCAAGGAGGTGAGGGTCTGTGAGAACGGCATAGAGGTTTATCTTGGTATTCCGAAGGGACCAAATCCTGTTAACCATCCTTATTACTCTTCAAATTCAGCTCTTCTGGCAGAGTTAAGGGATATCTGTGGGGTTAAAGATCTGAATTCTTTGCGGCCGAAGGTATTGAGGGAGAAGATGTCGAATCTCGAGGGAGATTGGTTTAAGAGGATTTTTTTGTTGTTGTTTGTTACCGCTGTTGTTGAGAGTAAACCAAATGGTTCTGTGAATTTGAAGCTTTTGGATGTCCTTGTAGATACAAGATCGATAATTGAGTTTAACTGGTGTGGTTTTGTGTATGAGAAGCTTGTTGATTTGTCCAAGGAATGGAAGAAGAATAGAAAGACCTGGAGAGGTCCAATGGTGTTTTTAATGGTAAATTTATATTCTTTTTTTGGTTCAATCTATATGTATATGTGTTGCCTATAATTATGTCTGTGTAGTATATATAATCATGGATGTGTACTTTCTCATTATATGTTTGTGTGTCTCATTAAATACATGGTATGTGTTTGTGTTTTTCTTAAAAACATGTTTGTTTATTGGATATTTAGCATGTATGTGTACCCATAATTGTTATGTATGTGTATTGTGTATAATGATGTTTGTGTACTCATAAACTACATGTTTGTGTGTGTGCTTTTTAATTCATGTGTTTGTGCTTTTTTTGTCTGTGTATTTGTGAACAGGTGTGTGTTGATTATAAGTATGTATGTGTGTGGTGTATAAGCTTGTATGTGTACTCATAAAACACACGTTTGTGTGATGATCATAAGCTTTTTTTGTCTGTGCATTGCTGTTAACCTGTGTGTGTATTGCTTTTATATTGTCTGTGTACTGTCTATAGACACGCTTGTGTACCTTTAGCCTACATGTTTGTGAGCTTTTTTTAATCTTATGTATATTTTTTGTGTTCAGATGATGTATGTTGATTGTGTGCTGGTGTCTGGGAAGGAGTCCCTTAGAGATTTACCGGTTATAAGAGCATGAACTTCTGAGCTCATCAAAGCTAGGGAGGAGGAGGAGGTGTCTAATGGTGGCTTTGGTTTAGGTTATCCAAGGCTGCCATATCATGTGGCTGTTGATGATGTACCTCCTCCTCAACCGACCGGTAAGCCTCATTAAGAGGAGTTTGATCCAGACAGCTTGAAGGCATTTGTGGAGGAGCATTTGAAAGACGCTGAGATCATTGCACGCCATGTGCGGAAGTTTCTGGAGAGGATGAGAGATGCTCCCAATCAATTCTCAACGAACTCAGTTGTTATAAAGGTGAGTAGTGAAATTGAGAAGATGTTGAGGATGACTGCTGGAGCCCAATCTCAATCCCAATCGCAATCCCAACCTGATGGTGGCGTTGATGACGAAGAGGAGATGTCTGAATCCCAGAAGGAGTTCTGAGACCAAGCTGTTAAGGTCATGGAGGAGATAACAAAGACAACAAAGGTCACTGTGGGACCACACTTCAACAAGTCTATTCCCTCACCCTTTTTTGCGCCATCATTCAATCTATTGAGTGATGAAGAAGGACATGACCATTTGAATGATGTTGTCCCTCCTGCTGCTCCTGCTTCTCCTCCTGCTCCTGTTGTTCCTGCTGCATCCTTTGTCCCTGCTGCCCCTATTGTTAAAGATTTTGTGGTGATGAATTGGGAAGACTGTAACACCCCTATTTTTAACCCAAGGGTGTTACCGCCAGTGATCTCAGATTTTACCATCCAAGACCACCCGAGGTTGTAGGTAACACAACACGGTCCAAAGTAATATAAAACAGAATAGTTATATTACATTTAAAGTGGTTCATTGTATGCCACGTACTTGATACAGGCGTTCAAAGGTCTGAAACGCTATTGTTTGAAATGGAAATAACATTAGATAATAGTGCAGCGGAAATTAAGACAATAATATTATACAAAGTAGCATGGGGGACCCAAAATGTCCAAAAGACTTGAAACCTTCCTTCCTTCAGATTCTTGAGTCTTCGTCTTTAATCTGCTATGGTCTTGCCCTTGTTACCTGATATTTCCATAGAAACAAGAAATACCAGCCGACCAATGTCGGGAAGAAAAGAAAGTGGTATTAGTCTAACGCAAGACTAAGCAAGTGGTAGAATGCGAAATAGGTTCTTAGAAAGGCTAAGTATGTCGGCATCTAAGTCCAAAGGGAACTGAACGATGCACGACTAATCGGGTTCTTTGGCGGTGAGAGAGAGAGAGATAAAAGTAGTAACGACTTTATTTGAATGCAACTCAGACGAACGAGTTTTATTTGGATGTGACTCAGATGATGATGGAATGAAGAAGAATCTGGTGAGAAAAGAAATACGAGATTTCTTTTGGGAATAGGAAATCACAATAAAATGATTTCCTAGGAAAGAATGATGATTAAGTTTTTGTTGGGAACATTATCAATTCACATCAAGTAACAACAAAAGTCTCTATTAGCTAGAGCTACTCAAAGTCGGGAGTCCGGATGGTTTGTCCAAGCTAGTACTAACCATCCTTGTCCCATTAATTAATTAATGTGCATTGGGCACTTATCTTTCACAAGTCGTAACACATAACACTTCAGTGATGACTTTTAATTAAGTTGGCCGCTCAAAGGATGAGGCGTGGCCTTACGGGGACTGAGTCCCTGCACTTAGCTAGAGTGCAACACCCCTCTATTCGGAGAGCAGGTGGAGTCATGACCCGGTATCAGGAGACGATAAATTATTATACCTCCCAATACAGTTATAAAGAGATGTTGAGGGTCCCAACCCGCATCCCTGTTTCCTACACTAGTCCACAACAAAGTCTCAAAAAGAGACTTGAAACAAACAGAGGCCAATCATCGGTCCTAAGTCCATGGGCTAGCGCAGTACGATAATGTAAATAACAACAGGGTCGTTATCTCTAAACAGTAAATAAATCCTAGGTTCATTTTATTTAGCAAACAAGGCGTTCCCAACAAATGGATAGGACAACAAGCAAAGAATTTACGATTTATCGAATATCAAGAGAATAGGGAGAAAGAACCATCCACTTGCCTTCGATTTTCGAGAGTTAAGTCGCTACGAAGGCGGAATCTGTGAACGAGCTCCCCTAAAAGCTTGACCTAATCCGAGGCACGGGAATGATAACGAAATAAATTAATATTTAATTTATTTCTTAGTCTAAGAAGTTCTCGAATTATTATCCTCGTATAATAATTCGTGAGCCTAGTATAAATTATTATCCTTTAATAATTTATAACCCTAATCTTTTCAACTTATTAGAATGGTCGAAATGATATTAAGATTTTTATGAAATCGTCGGTTTACGAGTATCCGTCGTATGAATTCTATAAAACATTTCTCGAAGGAATTAATTGAACACTTGATTTAAATTCATAAACTCCCAATTAAATTAATAATACTATCATATTAAGTGATATTATTTATTTCTTGAATTAATTCCGCAATTAAAATCACTTTCGAAATAAAATAAGTGGTTAGTAAATTTTCAGGGGAAGAGCATTACAGTGGTGACGAAGGGTTTTCGGGCAGCAATTGCGGAGTCGTACGGCGGCGGATCTGGGCGGAAGTTGCGACAGTTGGTAGAGGGGTTTGAGGCCTTACACTGTTGGCAAAGAACCTCCGGTTGGTGGCTGGACGGCGGCGAACGAGTGGCCCAAAGTAGGCTTCCCGGCCAACCTTTTTACCGGTGGTCCTTGGCCTTTAAACCAGCGAGCGCGACTTCGATGGAGGATTACAGCTTCAATACTTAACGTTGTTAAGCGATTGAGGTGTCATTGGAAAGGTATTGAAGTCTAGTTTATGCTGGTTCAAACGGTTTCGAAAATGGTGGGGTGACGAAGGAGAAATACTCGATTTACAGAGGTGCTGCAAATCTGGCTTCCTGGGTAGATGAGCAACTTCGACGGAGCGTTACGGCTTCGATACTAATCGGTTTTGAGCAAATGAGGTGTCATTGGAAAGGTTGTAAAGTGTAGGTTATGTTGGTTCAAACGGATCGAGAAATGGATGAGTAACAAAGACAAAAACCGTCTTTTACAGAGGGGCTGTAAGGCTGAATTTTCTGGGTATGTTTTCGATCGAACGAGATTAAAATTGGTGAGTTCGGGGCTCATTTTTCGGACTGAGGTTGACGAGGGAAAAAGATGGATTTTTCAGGGATTTAAGAGAGGATGAAGATGGAGTTGAAGATAACGGATTGAAGGTGTGCAGCTCCCCCATTTTATAGCAGATTTTTGCCCCAAAATCATACGCAAGGGGAGTAGGATAGGACATGATGGAATGACTAGGGTGTAATGAGCGCAGGAACGAAGTTCACGGGAGTGTTCTCCGGATTTTTGGGCAGGGGTGATGGATTTGCACTCTCCAATTTACAAAGGCAATTCACCATGGTCATACCACACAGGGAAATTTTCTTGGGCAGAGGTGTTGAGTTGATATCTTGTCCACTCTCCAATTTACTACCCTGGTTACACAACTAAACGCAAGAGAGAACAACAGGGTGGCAGGGGTGAATATTAAAGGAAGGTTAACCGGATTTCCCGCTGCACAATCTCGCCCGTCTTGCGGATATGACCGGAGAAAGGAACCGGAATTTTCGCCAGTCAAAATTGATTCAAAGGGGTTATTTGGGTTTAGTTTAAATGCGTGCCCAACTCTTGATTAAATTTTATAAATATAATAATTAATCCAATTTAATTAGTTGTTGCTAATTAATAATATTAATCTTCTCTTAATCAAAAATAATAATATTAATCTTCTCAAATTACATTTATTTTATTTTTGTTATTATTATCTCTTTTTCTTCTTAAAATCAATAGACTTGTAAATTATTTATGAGTGAAAATACTTAATTTTATCTTTAGACTATAAATCTCTATTTTATACTTTTAAATTATATTTAGTGATTAATATGTTTTCTTGAAAGCTTTAAATTCGTCGTTACGGAAACGAATTCATTAGGATATGTTCTTACACTTCCAGTAGAATATATTACATAATATCTTATAAAAATAGCGGGTATTACAAAGACATTATAGTATGATGTTGTCCTGGTCTCTCGCTCCAGACCAGACCTTACTTCGTTGTTTTTTGTTGCGACAGATTACCATCAACGGTAAGTATCATTCGTGTAATGAGCTGTTTTGCTTGCTCTCGTCGGCTCCTTTTTGTCTAGTATCACGATCCTTTTTTGCTTTAACCCGCGATATAGCTACTAGATCCAGTGGTCTAGGGATTCAAAGTCGGTTGCTTTGCAAAAAAATTCAACATGGCAAGTTTTCTTTTTCGCCACTTCTCTGAGTGATTTTTTTTTTGCTTTGTGTCATAAATTTCACTTGTCTAGGCTGCTTCGTTAAAGTCGTTGTCAAAATTGTTTGTTTCTTTTTTGGAGTACTCGATGGCATGAGGCTGATCTTTGCTGAAAAACCTCGCCCAGGTGGTTTAGCTCATTTTCCCGCCAAGTAAATTCGTTAATTTTGTTAAAGGGGAGATTTTGCTTCGTGAAGTTGTAATCTTTGCAAAGTGGGGGCCTTCTATGGTAATAATGTATCCCTGTTAGTTTTTTTAGCTGTTTGTGTTGCTGTGTGTATAAATTCCAGATAGAGAGCACCTTTTAGCTGGATTGTTGTTTATGAGTGTGAGGGGGGCTAAGCAATTTCATCTGTTCACATATGCATATTTGTGCAGTCCTAATGTCCTTGTGACATTGATCTTTCATTAGGTTTTCAGAGATGATGACGATGAATGGATTCACCATGTCTGGAACTACCAATAGGAGCTATCGATCATCTGCCTTAGCACGAACTACTCCGATTCATCCAAAATTAGTTAGTTTAATTATCTATTGTGTTGTTTTATGTGTCATTATATATGTTAATCGCATGATGAAGAAGGGCCACAAGAATTAGTATTATCTATTATATTAGACTATGTAGTGGGGTTGGACTTTTGTTATGATTTGTATGATCTCCCTAGCTCTTTTGTATTAGAGTATGTAATGGGTTGAGCTTGTGGTTTGATCTAGCCCTTTTTGTTTTTGTTTTAGTATTTTGATTAAGTTGCAGCCAAATGAGTTGGGCCCTATATGTAAGTCTTGCTCAAAAGGAACTTTTTGAAAAAAGAAAGCTAAATCACTTAATCCTACCAACACTTTAATTTATCAACGCTACATTCAATATTGTTTTTTGGTCAATGAGTCCAAGTGTTAAGTCACTCTAATAGGTTTTAGACCCATGACTCTATTATCCCCAAGATGCGCCCTCCACTTTTCCTCCAAGTTGGAATTGAACCATATATAATTAAATACTATCTAAATAAACTTGTAATATCCTATTGGAGAAGATGGAGGAGTGCATGATCTCAATAGGATGTGACATAACCTCAAGAGTGAAGGCTAACCTTATAGGTGAACCTGAAAAAGATCCTTATTGTTAGTTTAATCATATATTGTGTTATTCTAGGGGCTATTATGTATGTTAATCATGGGATGATGAATAGCCCCCCCCCAAAGAATTAGTATTATTTTAATTGTATTAGGCTATGTAGCTAGTGGGGCTACGTTGGACTTTTGGTATGGTTAGTATGGTTAGTATGGTTAGTATGGTATCTGTCCCTAGCTAGTTAGCTCTTTTGTATTAGACATAAAGTGAGTATGTAATGGGTGGTTCTATGTGCCCTGACTTGTTAAAGGGAGCTTTCTTTATGTAATGGCTTGTTTAATATTAATTTATATCACTTTTGTTGAATGAAATGTCCAAGTACGCACTAGCCGTTCATTAAGTTTGAGTTTGATTTATGTCATCTATTAAGTGTTAGAATTAGTCAATTCTATTAGCACTATTAGGAGTTGATTTGGTCAGTTTCTTAGCTAGTATGTTTAACTATTCTTCAGCATTATTGAGTCATTTTAAGGCCACGTTTTTAGGCATCATGTGTTAGAAAATCATGTGCTAAGTTTCAGAGTCTGTAAAGGCTATCAAAGCCTCATTTCTATTCAATGAAAGAAAAGCAATTCTGCTGCACAAATTCATCTCTTCTTCTCTATATTTTACAAACTTTTTGTTCAATGAGTTCAAGTGTTAAGTCATTCTATTATGTTTTAGACCCATGACTCTATTATCCCCAATATGCGCCCTCCGTCCTCCATTTTTTCTTCAAGTTGGAATTGAATCATATATAATTAAGTACTGTATAAATAAACTTGTAATATCCTATTGGAGAAGGTGGAGGAGTGCATGATCTCAATAGAATGTGACATAATCTCAGGAGTGAAGGCTAATCTTATAGGTGAAGCCTTTGGGGTGAAGCTGTAGAAGATCCTTATTGTTAGTTTAATCGTGTATTGTGTTATTCTAGGGGTTATTATATATGTTAATCATGGGATGATGAAGAAGCCCCCCCAAGAATTAGTATTATTTTAATTATATTAGGTTATGTAGCTAGTGGGGTTACGTTGGACTTTTGGTATGCTTAGTATGGTATATGTCCCTAGCTAGCTAGCTCTTTTGTATTAGACTTAGAGTGACTATGTAATGGGTAGTTTGATCTAGCTGTTTTTCTTTTTCTTTTAGTATTTTGATTAGTATTTCGATTAAGTTTTATGATCCCACTGCCCGCTCCTTCTTTGAGACGGGAAATGCCAGATTTCTTGAGGATGTAGAATTTGGGGGGGAAAATTAAGGAACGTCAATTTTGACGAAGTTATCCCTGTAGAAGAGGAATTTATTTCTCTACCAAATGTTGTTATTGAAAATGATCAGGGAAATCCTGACATTTCTCAAGAAGCAATTCCAGTTTTGGACAACAATGAAGTTCCTCCCGTAGAGCAAATTCAACAACCTCAAGAAGTGCCATTAAGGAGGTCTAATAGAGAGAGAAGATACGCAATTCCGGATGATTACATTGTGTATCTTGTAGAACAAGATGATCCTATGGGCGTGATTCCAGATGAATATTTTGCGTACCTTATGGAACAGGAAGATTCTGTTGGAATTGCAGAGGATGATCCTATCAATCTTCGTGAGGCTCTTCAAAGTTCTAATTCTCTAAGTTGGATCAATGCTATGAAAGATGAGATGAAATCCATGAAGGACAATGATGTTTGGGATCTTGTCGAGTTGCCAAAAGGTGTGAAACTCATTGGTTGCAAATGGATATTTAAAACCAAAAGAGATTCTAAAGGCAACATCGAAAGATATAAGGCTCGTCTAGTCGCAAAAGGATTCACTCAGAAGGAAGGTGTTGACTTTAAGGAGACCTTTTCTCCAGTCTCATCAAAGGATTCTTTCAGAACAATAATGGCACTTGTAGCTCATTTTGATTTAGAGTTGCATCAGATGGATGTAAAGACGACATTTCTTAATGGAGACATTGATGAAACGATTTATATGATGCAACCAAAAAATTTTGAGTCCAAAGATTCGAAATCTATGGTGTGCAAGTTAAAGAAATCCATCTATGGTCTTAAACAGGCTTCTAGACAGTGGAATCATACATTTCATAAAGTGACTACCTCATTTGGCTTCGAGGTAAATAAAGTTGAAGATTGTGTATATCACATATTCAGTGGGAGCAAATTCATTTTCTTGGTGTTATATGTCGATGACATACTACTAGCTTGTAACGATATAGGCTTATTGTACGAAACCAAGAGTTTTCTCACTAAGAATTTTAAGATGAAGGATCTTGGGGACGCCTCTTTTGTTTTAGGTATACAGATACTGCGAGATCGCTCTCAAGGTATCCTTGGGTTGTCACAGAAGAGCTATATCGAAAAGGTATTAAGCAGATTCGGTATGAAAGGTTGTGCATCAACAGATACACCAATCACTAAGGGAGACCGGTTTAGTCTCAAACAATGCCCCAAAACAGACCTTGAAATAAAGGAGATGCAAAAGATTCCTTATTCCTTCGCAATAGGAAGTCTGATGTATGCTCAAGTTTGTACTTGCCCCGATATAGCATTTGTGGTGGGACTTTTGGGTAGATACTTAAGTAACCCTGGACTGGATCATTGGAAAGCAGCAAAACGGGTTATGCGGTATTTGCAGAGAACAAAGGACTTCATGCTAACCTACAGGAAATCGGACAGTGTGGAGATCATTGGATATTCTGATTCAATTTTGCAGGATGCCTTGATAGTAGACGATCCACTTCAGGCTATGTTTTTGTGTTAGCTAGAGGAGCTATATCCTGGAAAAGTGTCAAACAGACACTTGTAGCTACCTCAACTATGGTTGCAGAATTCATGGCTTGCTTTGAGGCATCCATTCATGGCATATGGCTGCGTAATTTTGTCACCGGGCTGCGTGTGGTCAGTGGTGTTGAAAGACCATTGAAATTGTATTATGACAACAAGTCAGCAGTTTTGTTCTCCAATGACAACAGAAGCTCTGTGAAGGAGAAACACATTGACATCAAGTTTCTGTCATTGAAGGAAAAGGTTCAGAATGGTCAAATATCCATTGAACATATTAGAACAGACTCAATGCTAGCAGATCCGTTAGCCAAGGGATTGCCTCCTAAGGTCTTTCACGAGCACACTGCTCATATCGGTGTTGGCAATTTTTGTAGTACCTTGGTCTAGTGGGAGTTTCTATGGATATTCTAAGTTAAGTTTATGCATACTAAGGATGTAATGATTTTGTCATTATATATTTCTGAACTTGTTTATGAAGTTTTGGGCTGATCTCCAAATAAAGTAGGACTAGTTGGAAATAGACATGTTTATGGAATCACATTGCATGTAATTTCCATGCCACTCATCCATACTTGATCTATATCATTGAATATACTAATGTGGTGAACACGGAAGGTTTAGTTATGATATTGTGTAACGAATACCGCCGTGATCTCATATTATTATACGAGATGGACCAGATTGATATAAAGGAGAAGTCTGTAAGTTTAGCCAAGACGTGTACACATAAAGAATTTTGGATATATAATTGTTTTTGGTCATATGTAGCCCAAGTGGGAGATTGTAAGATTATTTTTTTTTTTGGTTGAGAGATTGTAAGATTATTTAATCTTATATATTGTGGGCTTACATATTTTATACAATTATATTATAAGGCTGAATAAATAATGGGTTTAATTTAAGTGATTCAACAAAGGTGAAACCATAAGACTTCTAATAAATGGTATGGGCCCAATGGGTGGATACCGGATTTGGCCTAGTAGGTTTAATGGGACTCTATTGGGGCAAATAAATAGAGAACTAGGTTATAGTCCCCAACATGCCAATTTCATTCAGCAGCTTTTCTACGGTACTCTTCCCATCAGAGTAAAGGCAAACCCTAGAGATTGGCTGAGGAAGACTAGCATACTTGCGGCTATCATTAGCTTTCAATTGAGATTCCGCATCAAGTTTGATCGCTACAATGGATTCAGGTATGTAATTATAACTCTTAATATCTTGATATGATCGGATCTTGGCCTTAATTCGGATCAATTTTCTAACAAAATTTAGTTAATGTGTACTAATTTTACAGTAGAATAAATATACTTTTTGTGAATGCTTTATATAGTTAAGTACAACAAAGTCATATATGTTGAAACTAATATGCTATATACAGACGTCGTAGTGTTAAAAATGAAACTAATATGCTAGAGTTCGTACTAATGTGTTAATATGCTATATTGCTATGCATTAGTATTTGCTTTGTTGATGAGTATTGTCATTGTCGACGGATAATCGATTGTGCTAAAATGCTAGGTTTGAGTGACATGGTGGCCTTGTCGTACTTTCATGCTGGGTTTTGAGTTTTACTAGTTATTGCTTCATGGGTCAAAGTTTCGAGTAGTTTGATTGTGTCAAGTGGCCTTGTTGATTCACGAATCACGATATGATTGACGATTTCCGGACCCAAACGAGAGACTCAACGAACGAATTTGATCACCACGAACCTAATGTTTTTTTGTCAAATTGTGATAATCCGTCGGATTCCGTCCGAAAAACACGAATACTTCGGTCTGAATCCCAAGCCGAAGATCCCTTCATCTCTACACCTAAGAGGGCGAGCAAGACGGGTCTCGTCAAGGGTTGATGATACATAAGAGGGCGAGACCATTCACGATACATATACATGATAAGCTCTTACAAGACAAAATGCTTGGACGATAAGCATTGACGGATAGTAGTTGTTGCCTTCTTGGTGTTTACGACTCTTTGAACATTCCTCCTTTCTTCTAATCAATTAGCATTTGTTTTACTTGTGTGTTTTATGTAAGATCTACATAGATATTTACATACTAGGAATATTATATTCTATCAAAAGTGATTTTCATTCATAATCAATTCCAATCTAGTATTCATCCATTTATTTAGATAGAACAATTTTGGATTAATCGGTGCAGGAAATCTTCAATCCTACTCAATTATGGTTGGACACTATATCTCATGGATTCCACCGCTCATTTTACTTCAAACTCTACAAGTTATGTTGACTAAAAGTACCATCAATCCTATTCTTCTAGACTAAACTTTTTGGACTAGCATGGTATTATGCATAACAATTAATAAAACAAGAGAATATTCACCACGGCTAAACTAATATTGTACTATAATATTGTCCAACTTGGAATCAAATTGATACTAGTAGTTAAAGAGACTTTTAAATTAGCTTGGACTTGATTAATTATCACGTACTCAATCATTTTCAAGAGCTCCGAATCTCTCAAAGATAAATCTCCGATCAATTGTTGTCATTCATTTTCGCACGCTTTGAAATTATGCGGATAAGAGATACGTTTGATACACCGTCGGACCTCATTAGTCTAGTTGATAGTTGATGACGTTTAGATCCCGATTTGATGACGTTTAGAGCCCGATTAACTCTTGATAGTGCTTCTTTCTTCTTTGTTTCTTGATCAAAATATTTCTTCACTTATAAAGTGATATTGTATGTGTTACATTTCGGGTTTGTTGAACAAGAATGAAGAAATTACCAATAGCATAGAATGAAAGTTTGTTATAGTGTCTTTATTTGGGTTAAGCTTGCACATGAGGCTTATTTAAAGACTTTCTTATGCATGGTCAACAGAAGTACCAACTAATGCTGAATTTTTTACCAAAAGGTAACTATTTACGTGTTGTTATCACTGAATATTTGGTTTGTAATTAATTAGACACAAAACATAATTTGCCTGAACTGTAAAGTGTAAATTAAGATGCTTTCTCCATGTGCATGGGTTTGGGTTGTTCGAACTAGACAAGAAAATCAATTTTCCCAAAAAATAAAATAATATATAGTCATATAGACGAGGTTGTGTCACAAGCTCACTAGTGAATTAGTGAGTGTGATATGGATAAAATTTGACGAAGATTCACTCGGACTCAACATTGACTTAATTGTTAAACGAGGTGCCAAGTGATCGATGACATGATTCCATCTAGCTGTTGATGAATCATTGTTGAGTGAGTGATAATATATAGTATGCACAACAGAATACAAGAAAAATTGATAACTATACGTACTAAACTATTACTTTTTCTAATGTAATAATGGGTAAATTCAAAGTACCGAAAATTTTCTGAAATGATACAAAAATTGACAATTCATGGGGGTATATATACCTCAACCTCAATTTCATAATTCTTAGTATGTGTATTTGTGAAATACCGGCGGGCCGAGAGACACGGGTGACATGTCGGAGTACCATTTTGTATATAAGTTCGGAATTTATCTTTTAACCCAAAAGTTTAAGCCAATAGGTAGGGATTTCACCCTATTTATATACTTGTGGATTTAGCTCACTCCTTCCGATGTGGGAAAGAGCTTCTCTAACACGCCCTCTCAAGTGGTAACTAGCCTGACCTAGTTAGCACTTGGACAAATGGGTCTAACATCTCATTCTTTTTTTTAATAGCCCAGAGACTGAGCGGTGACATTTCAATCTCTTTTTAGCCAACTCGACCCAAAAAATTGGTGGGTAGCTCATAATGCTAAACCCAAGCCCAAATAGCCAGAAAGAAACGGATCCGGACCGGACCTACTCTGATACCATTTGAAATTCCGATGGGCCGAGAGAACTTGGTGACGTGTCGGGGTAAATTTATATTGTGTGACACACCAAAAATTAAACTTGTATAAGTTGTGACAAGCAATGAGTTTCAAACACAAATTACACAATAAATACGTACTAAATTATTATTTTTTGATGTCATGGGTAAATTCTGGTCAATAAAATTCACCTTACTAGCAATTTTTTCCAGCCAATCTATACTATATATTAAAGCCGGAGAATTTCGAGCCTCCACGTTAATTCTGGCCCCACTTTATTAATAATTTTATATGTTTTATTTTTTCTAATTATCTAATCTTTAACTTTATCTTTTTTATTAGCCATCAAATATCTATCTTTAAAAGCATATTATTTATCTTTAAAATTTCTTTAATTATCTAATATTTAATTTTATCCTTTTTCTTACTCATCTAATATCTATCTTTGAAACAATATTATTTATCTTTAAAATTTCTTTCTATATATAAAAGATACATATTAATTAACTTAACTTTTCAATTTCCATTTTAATCTATTTATATATAAGAATTAACAAAAAAAATGACCATTACCCGTACATGGTACGGGTCTTCAACTAGTTTAAATTACGTGCGGGTCTCTTAGACTCTTAGCACACACACTCGGTACTATAAATAGGTGCAATCTTAACACTAAGAAAACGAAGAGGGGCTACAAGCCAAAGCCTAAAGCCCATTCTCATCCTCAAAACACAACACATAAGAAGACAAACTAAAATAAAAAATCATAGAGCTTCCTTTGAGCTCTAGGGCTACATAGCACTTTTTCAAACCTTCAGCCATGTCCATGGAAGAAGGCGTTGACGGCTACACCCGAGACGGCACCGTCGATCTCAAGGGCAACCCTGTTCTCCGCTCCAAGCGCGGCGGCTGGAGAGCTTGCTGGTTCGTCGTCGGTAAGAAAAGAAATTCGATACAAGATCTAGTAAATCGAGAAACCGAGATAAACTAACTAGGTCACTCAAAAACCATATTTGTATTTAGTTTTCATCATGTCACCAAAGGCTTGAATCAGTGACATTTGCTAGGGTGCCATTAGTGTGACTTCATTTTGACCAATCAAGGAACTGGAAATTAACAAAAGTTAAGTAAAAGTTGAATTCAACATATCAAGAAAATTTATTACATCTCTGTACGTACCGACCGAAATTAAAAATCTGAGTATTATAGTCTATATATAGCAAGCCAAACTTGAATAAAAACAATATCTGAAAATGCATATCCTATCCTGATCTAAATATAGCACAAGGTTGCAGAGAGTGCAGATCAATAATAGTTGGTTTGGACTTTTCGTACATGAAACAAGTGAGAAAGATAGTGAACTAATTTAGGTGGTGTGCATTGATTGAGGGAATTTTTTTTGGCCGAAATTAATTGAGGGAATTAAATTAGGTGAGAATTTAATTGATTATGGGTTAATTTAGTTAATGATTTTTGCAGTGTATGAGGTGTTTGAGAGAATGGCTTATTATGGGATTTCGTCGAACTTGGTAATCTACTTGACCAAGAAGCTCCACCAGGGCACCGTCGCCTCATCCAACAACGTCACCAATTGGGTAGGGACCATTTGGATGACGCCGGTGCTCGGTGCGTACGTCGCAGACGCTCATCTGGGTCGTTACTGGACTTTCCTCGTTTCGTGCGCTATTTATCTCTCGGTAATCAATTTTTACTCCGTATTATTTATCGTAATCTAGGTTAATCCGACCATTTTAGGTGGGCGTCCTAAATCCTTTCCTTATTAAAAAAAAAATTTACTCCAGCGTTGACTCGAACGCTTGACCGACGACCGTAGACTTGCGAAATGTGACAAAAGTTGAGCTAGTGGTTTTGTTAGTTGAACTAATAATTCATAGAAACATTGCATTTGCATACACTTGATTTGGTGGTGGCTGGCTATAATTAATGGAGCTACAATATTAGCTATTTGTGCACCTCCCTGGCTCACATGTGATAACGAATTAATCATGAAAACAATGGGTCATTTTCTTACCTACAAGGCCTTGTAGGTATTACTGTACTTCTTTGTATAGTTAATGCATATGCATGCATAAAACGCTAGACTTTATGGAAAACAAAATACGTTCAATTATAGGAATTTTAGCTGGTACGTTGTGAATTAAATCTCATTCATTAATGTTAGGTACACAATGTACCCTTAGCTCAATAACAACAAATGCTTGAGGGACGTTTAACAGCATTTCTTGGAGTTTACTAATTGATAAGAAGTTAGTACACTTGGACAAATCTATAAGCTAGCTGTGAAAATTATTGTTAGCTTATGAATAAAGATTCAAAATTTTCTGCTATTAATGTTCAAATAATATATCCCATTAAACATCTTGATATATATATCCAAAGAAGAAAATCATGAATAAAAAAACACGCATGCTAGACAAAATGTACATGATCTTAAGAGTGTGGACGAAAGATTTGGTGCGTTGTCAATTCAAATCAAAGAATTAATCAACACCCCATAGTTGATTCTGGCCTAAGACTTGGACCATTTGAGAAAGTTACATGTATGGCCCAGAACAAATCCTTTTTTTTTTGGTTTATCTTGGACGTATTTGTAATGATAGATAAGCTCATCTTGATGGAAGAAATTGCAACACCTATATATTCTAATCATGTTAAAATAATGCTCGATTGTTAGTCTAACAAAAAATACATGTCGATCATAACAGGGAATGTCAATGCTGACCCTAGCGGTCTCGGTCCCAGGGCTAAGGCCACCACCATGCACGTCCGCGGACACCTCCGAGTGCAAGAAAGCGACGACTCTCCAACTAGCGGTCTTTTTCGGTGCGCTCTACACGCTAGCGATAGGCACAGGCGGAACGAAGCCCAACATCTCGACAATGGGCGCGGACCAGTTCGACGAGTTCGACCCCAAGGAGAAGACTCACAAGCTCTCCTTCTTCAATTGGTGGATGTTTAGCATCTTCTTTGGCACCCTCTTTGCCAACACCGTTCTTGTCTACATACAAGACAATGTGGGCTGGGCCTTGGGCTATGGGCTTCCCACAATTGGGCTCGCGATTTCTATCTCGATTTTCTTGGCCGGGACTAGGTTTTATAGGCACAAGCGGCCCAATGGAAGCCCGTTTACGCGGATGGCGAAGGTGATTGTTGCTGCTATTAGGAAGAGGGGTTTGGCGGTTCCGAGTGATCCGAAGGAGTTGTATGAGCTCGATTTGGAGTTTTATTCTAAGAACGCCAAGTTTCGGATCGATTCCACTCCCTCTCTGAGGTAATTGTCTGTTTGAAATTTCTTTGAAATTTCTTCAATGTTGTTGATCTTGATTCTTGAATTGTGATGTGGAAAAACTGCAGATTTCTGAGCAAGGCAGCGGTGAAGACGGAGGAAACGAGTCCATGGAAGCTTTGCTCAGTAACACAAGTGGAGGAAACGAAGCAAATGATCCGAATGCTCCCGATCCTCGTCGCCACTCTCGTTCCGAGCACAATGGTGGCTCAAATCAGCACGCTCTTCGTCAAACAAGGCACAACACTCGATCGGAGGATCGGCGGCTTCCACATCCCGCCGGCGAGTCTGGCCGGCTTCGTCACGATCTCTATGCTGATCTGCGTCGTCCTCTACGACCGATTCTTCGTCCCTCTCACTCGGAAAGTCACCAAAAACCCTAGGGGGATCACGCTCCTTCAGCGGATGGGGATCGGGATTCTAATCCACATCATAATCATGGTGATCGCTTCGGTCATGGAGCGATTCAGGCTCCGGATCGCCAGGGAAAACGGAATTGTCGAGATCGGCGGCCAGGTTCCGCTCACGATCTTCATTCTTCTGCCTCAATTCGTGCTCATGGGAGCGGCGGATTCGTTCCTCGAGGTCGCGAAGATCGAGTTCTTCTACGATCAGGCGCCGGAGGAGATGAAATCCCTCGGGACTTCGTATTCCACCACCACGCTCGGCCTCGGGAATTTCCTCAGCAGCGTGTTGTTGAAGACGGTGGCTGACGTCACCCAACGTCACGGCCATCGGGGCTGGATTCTGAACAATTTGAACATTTCGCATCTGGATTACTACTACGCTTTCCTGGCGGTGCTGAATGTGCTCAACTTTGGCTTGTTCATGGTGGTCGCTAGGTTTTATGTGTACAAGGCGGAGGTCTCGCATTCCACGGAAGTGCTCAAGGAAGAGCTCGATTCGAAGTAGATGATGATGATGACGATAAGTTGTGGTTGCTGAGGTAATATGCTGATCCGAAATTTGGTATATATATGTATGTATTTTCATGTTTTAGCTTGATGAATTGTGATGCAGAAACCTAATATCATTAGAAAATGTATGCACATTTCTCTATCTGTAAGGATGGTTGGTGTTGAACAAGTGAAAAACTAACAAATGAACAATATAATGTCCCTCTTTCGCCTCTTAGATCGACTTTGTTTGATCCTTCCTAGTCAAATTTACACTGTGTTTCTGATGGAGGGCGTATCATTTCTCAAGAAAGACAGCTTAGGTAGGCTTTCTCTGATCCTTCCTATATATATTTACAGTGAATTCTTGTGTTTCTGATGGAGAGAATGCCACTTCTCAAGAAAGAAGACTTCTGTTCAACTATCTGCCCACACTCTCATCATTTTGTACAACAAACAAGCTGTCAATCCCTCTTAAAAACTCATTATCTCCTCTTTGGCAATTGGAAAGTCTTCTTCAAGAAGCTGTTGGCTAAAGGATCATTCCTATGGCACAAAACTCGTAGGATCGTGTTGGGGTCGGTTCGGTTCCATCTCCCTGTAGTTGGAGGCATAGGAAGCCTCCCTGCAATCCCGATCCTGCTTCTCTCGCACGCAGCGGTGCTAAAATCCTCCACGATCTGCTCGGTCGTCTGCCCCATCAAAGCCACCACCCCTTCACCAATCTCGGCCTCCTTATCCACGTCTTCCTGCGCCACGAGCCCCGTATCAAACATCTTCTTCAAACTATCGAAATCCGACTCGATCATCTCATGGTCAGACCTAGAGAAGACTCTCGTCCCGCCTCCCGCCAGCAAAACCATCAAAAACGCCTCGAAAGACGCCTTCATGACCTCCTTGACCGCCAGAGGCTGCGCCTCGTCAATTAATATCGAGCTCAGGAGCGTGATGTTTTGCTTGAGGACTCTTAGGGAAAGCCGGATTCTTGAATTGGCCACGTCAAAGGCGTATAATGACTCGTAGAATATCGAGTGCGAGTCTAGGAAGATAAGGCGGTAAGCCGCCACCTCAGCCACGTGGGAGATGGCGCTTTGAACCGTTGGCTTGGAGATTTCGAAGTAGGGTTTCGGGTTTAGACGGGCTTGGTTACTGTTGGGATGGTTTGGGGGGAGAGAGAGCGTTTTGTCAAGGGAGTTGAGGTGGGTGAGAATGTGGTGTAGGGTGTTGAGTCGGATGTAGAGGCGTTGGGTACCGCGACTCGTTGAAGGTCGAGGCTCATTCGAGTCGTTTGTAAGGTTTTGTTGCATGTCTTCGACTCCAACACTGCAGCTCGCTTTCTTCCAGAGCTTTGCAAATTTTGAGTCTCGGTTGCATCTTGTTAATGGAGGGAGTGATGGCATGTAACTCTGTTTTGTTCCTACAATTTGAGATATTGCAAGTTATTACATTAAGACAAGTTTTGAGTCATGAAAGTGTCATGCTAATTACTAGCTTAAAACTAGGATGGTGCCTAAAAGAAGTCTGTTTTTTTACCACATGATGTAACAAATGCTATATATTCGCGAGACACACGATCCAAGCCATCGGCCAAGTCCTTGAGCAAGTCATCGGAAAGCCCTACGGGAAGCAAGAAAAACTCGTCGACGGTTTCCTTCAGCAGCTTCATAAGCTCCACTGCTGATTGAGCAAATGGCTCTGACTTCGACTTCGGATTCCATGTCTGAAAACACAGACACACACACAAACAAATCAGCCTATCCAACAGTACAACCAAAACAATAAAGCCAATTGAGCTTTCACTTTGAACTCACTTCTGTATCCTTGGCTCTTTGTATTAATTCCCCGGATTTCTCCAACTTCTCCTCAATCCACTTCTTCAAAAGTCTGAAGAGTACTGAATCAACCTCATAAGGTACCATCTGCCTCACCACAGACTTGCCTCCGTCTTCACAATCGACGGTATCTTCAACGATCATTTGGACCATGAAATTCTCCAGGCTTCCCGCCCTTTGCAAGATGCTGACGGTTTCGTTACAAAGAAGAGCAGTCCCCGTCAAGTACTGCTTCAAGATGGAGCCATAGCAGTTGTGTAGCGTCACCGACGCTACACCAGCCGCCACCGGATGCCACCTCTTCAGGATGTTGCTATAGTTCTCCTTCTCTTTGACCATTAACTCCTCCGTTCCCTGTGCTAAGTCTCTAAGGATCTCTTCCGCGTTCTCTTCTAGCTCGAGAACAACGCCGGTTGCACCTAAGTCCTCTACCATCTAATGTCATAAAACAGAACAACAACTCAATACATAGAGATAGTAAAGTCTTGAGGGTACGAAAGTATTACAACAAGCAGGAGATTTGAACTTATGACCAATACCATAACGGATACCTTAGTGAATGCATGGTTTGAAGAAGAGCGGATAAAGAAATCGACCCGATTCTCCATAAACAAATCCCTTCGTACATTCGCGGTCTCCTCACCCTCGGCTCCGCTCATCCCATGCTCTTGCCTGGCAACAAAAGCGGGCGAAACATCCTCATCCAAGATCCGCCTGGCCAACAACACCAACGGAACCAAATTCTCCAACGTAGCCCCGCCATTCTTCTTTGTCGCGCACCATGTGTGGTAATCCACGAGCCGCTTCTCGGTCCACACAATGAAGCAACTAAGAACGGACGCCAACACCTTCATGTAAACCTCGTCCCTGTCTCCACCACCTCCGCCGCTCCTCCTCCTAGAAGCAACGTCGCCCGCGATTTCATTTAGTAACGTGTTGACCGCGACCAACAAATCCGGCTCGGTATGACCCGTGGCGACGTACTGGTTAAAGAGCACCCACGCGAAGCAGACGTTGTGCAAGGGCTTCGCCATGGCGAGTGTAGACCACGTCTTCTTGATGAGCTCGCTGAGCTCGTCGACTTCGTCTAGGACCATGGTCTCGTCTTTTAAGTCGAAGACCGATTGGAGGAGGATGACGTAGATGTGGACGTTGAACGGGTACCCGTCGGCCCAGTGGCACTCGGCCTCCTCGTTCTGGTTGGGGTTGTCCTTGCGCCAGGCGAGGGCAAGGGCCGAGGAGCAGAGGGAGTGGAGCGACTCGGAGTTGCGGGAGGTTGTGTCGAGGAGACGGACTTCGGAGGCACGAGCGAGGTTGCGGAGGGTGGCCGCGTGTGGGGTCAGAGACGGGTTGAGCGGGCGGAAAGGGTGGAGGATGAGCCCGATTTCGAGGATCCGAAACTGACGTCGTTGCCAGACGTGGTACTCGTTGGTGTCGTTGAACTCCGAGGGCTTTAGGTAGCGGAGGAGCTCTAGAGGTAGGATTATTGTCTCTGCTTTTCTCCCTGTTTGCTGTTGTTCAATGTTCAAACATTAACCAAAATTTAGATCCATGTAGGGCTACATATGTGACATGTATACTAAATAGCGTACATTGTGAAATGACTCTTAAAGAAGTGCCATATGAAACAACATAGATATTATGCAAGACATAATGTTGGAGTAGTACGTAACACAAAGGCAGGATTAAGGGTTGAATACTTGACCAACAGCAGTGCGCATGAGTGTCTTACGTAGACGGACATCGCTATGTTCCGTTACCCTCATCTGCTGCCTCATTATCTCCGCCGACGTCAGCGGCCTCTTCGCCCCGGCCGCCGTCGCCTTCACGGGCAACGTCAACGTTATACTCTGGCCCGGGCCAAAGCCCGACCCTCTTGGGCTCCCTCCCTTCGGGCTGCCCGCAATGGTCAACGGCGACAACGGGCCAGAAAACGGGCCCGACCCGAGCCCGAGGCCCGGCCCGGAGCTCGACGCGGCCCGTCTGGTTGTCGTCTTCTTGACCAGCTGCTTCAGCCCAAGCGCCCTCTTGATCTTGCTATTGGGCACCATGAGACTCCCCCTTGGCGAGCTCGGGCTTGGGCCTGGGCCCGGCCCAAGATTGAAGGGGAACCCGTCATTGCTGTGGCCGTTATTATTGTTGGTATTGTTGTTGTTGGTGTCTTTGTCCGGGGAGGAGTAGAAGGCGAGGGCGTGGCGGCCGCCGAAGCCCGGGGAGGCGCGACAAGAGGTGAAGAAAACCTCGTACGCCGTCTCCCTAACGTCGTCTCGGTCGATCCCTTCGATCCGGCCGAAGGGCCACGAGAGGTCTTGGTCGTGCGGGGCGGGCGGTCGCTTCGCGGACGACGGCTCGGCCTCTTCGGCGGCCCGGTCGGCCTCCTGGAATGTGCGTTGGAGCGAATAGTTGGCCCGGATCGGGGCGGACGTGTGGCGGATGTGGCGGTTTTGGTTGTTACGGTGGCCCATAGGGTGGCGGGAAAGGATGAATTCCGTGAAGAAAGATTGAGAATCTTTTTACATGTAACAAGAATTACATGTAAAAGATCGGCATTGTTCTTCAACGGGTTATTCGTTTGGAAGAAAGAATGAGAGATTTTTTTTTGGTTTTGTGAATTAAGAGAGAAAGAATATGGCTAGGGGAAATGGTCTATTTTTTAGGGGAGGAAAAGAACATCCTAAGTTACAAAAGTCACAAATTTTGGGAGGTAAATTATCTGTTTTTTTTTCCAAATTTTTGTTAAATTTTTAAGATGCTCAAAACATATGAACATACTGGGTTATATCGCATCATGTATATGTTACAAAAATCAATACGTTACAAAATATATAACATATATAATGGAAGATCGAATTTACAGTGTCTCTAAAGTCAAGATTTATCTCACAACAATCAACACATGCTTTTCTTTTATGATTTCATTATGTTTTAAAAATCATTCCACTAGTCACAAAGAAACCTTTTTCGCATATAAAGGTCTTAATTAAAATAATAAAAATAACAATAACAAAGGGGCAAATAAAAGTAGATACGACAATTCGAACTATATATTTTTCCAACTAATCACATAGCACCACCGACTATTAATAAAGAGTTTAGAATCTCATATCATCAACTACTTTAGATAACTTGTCCACACCCCTTTCTTAACAATTCCCTTTTAAATACTTCCTATTGTGATTTCACGTACTTTAGCTTTTATAGTGGACTTAGCACTTAAACCTTGTTTCATTTTAGTAGCAAAATAATTTTATGGGTAAAAAATGATTTTGTTTATCTTATTAAATGTAAAAAAAAAAGTAAATAATTTATATGTACTTCTAAATTTTCTAAAATTTGCAAAAACAAATTTTGTGTAGAAAAATACTTTTGATTTGAACTAGAAGCAAGGTCTTATGATTTGTTTGAAATACTACTTTTGACATTACAATCAAGTTTATAATGTCATTTTAGGATCGTTGAAATCATAGAATCAAATCGAAATGTTAACAACCCATACCCACTTGTCACTCCTACTAATCATTGTTAACATTTAAATCCATTTTAAGTACGATTTTACAAAGTTTGGAATACAATTAAGGACATAACAAAACTTAAAATATATTTCCTTGAGGTCCAAGAATTGTAACCGTACAATACGAAGAAAAAGGACCACCCCAACTCACAAATCCACTAAGCCAAGAACAATGAAATGTCACACACTCACACAAACATTCTGCACCCTTCATGTCCAATAAGAAGCATCTTTATTGATAATGACCCTCATTTTTTTCTTTGGCCTTTCGTTAATTATTGAAAAAAATGAGAGGTGGGGTTTAACATAAACTCTCTCATATTTTTACTTTAATTATAATATTAATCACACATTTCCTTCGTCTGCAGTATGAACAGGACTTTTCTTGTGATAAAAGGATTCCTTTTCAGAGTGTATATGTCATTCACTTTCAATTTAGCACGTACAAAAAGCAAGTTTGAGTTAAATTCCTTCTCATATTCCTTTATTTTTTCGAGTTCTCATCAGATGAATAATGTATTGATTGTCGTCTTTGAATTCGCCTTTAATCTGAGAACTTAACGTAAACAATGTAACGATATACGATCAATATCAATAGCAAATAACTTTTTTTTTACCAAACCCATTCTCGAGTTCGAGTGTTTTTTTCAACCTCTCGATCAACCAATTCTATTTACTACGTCGAATTCTTACCTAATCTTTACCTATCTTGACGAGGAGAAACGCTACATCAAACTTGCATGACAAACGCGCTTTAAGACCTTAGGAACTTTTGTACACAAATGTTATATTTCTTTCTTCATCTTCCTCCTTTTCCTAAACATGGTTTGCTATCCTCTCATTTCACTTCTTTTTTTGGCACAAACAAATTAAATAATGACTTGTTTCAATGGTTGAAGCTCACCTCCCTCATTCCTAAAGGTGATTCTTTTCATGCCCAAAACTTTATCTACGCACTCATCCAATATTCCCTTTATACATGCCCAAGATAAAAATGCATGACACCTATATGATTCTCCACCATTCCCACAACACTTTCCTTTCCTCCATTTCAACACCAAGCAAAAACCCATCTCCTGGCTTCATGAAATGGCTCAACCACAGGAGGTTTGAATTTGCTAAGAAATATCATTCATTCCAACAATTTGGTTTCTTTGTTGTGTGTTCTTCTCAAAAACTTACTAATTTTGTCTTTTCATGGTCCGAACGATGCAGAGGGCTCGAATCACAGAAGTCCAGGTTCGTATAGACTGCAACGGGTGCGTGCAGAAGATCAAGAAGGCCTTGCAAGGCATCAAAGGTAAGTAAGTGAAGTCACAAAACCTTCATCATATAGAAAGCCTCTTTCTTTGGTATTCACTTGTTTAAAGAACATCACTTTAGCCTTTCTTGCTGTTTCAATTTGTTTTTGCAGGGATCTCTGATGTCTATATTGATCTTCCCCGGCAGAAACTGACCATCATCGGCACAGCAGAGCCAGAAAGGATCATCAAAGCCATCAAGAAGGCGAGAAAGACCGCTACAATCTATTCCCATTCAGAAGTGCAACAAGAACCGCCCCCAACGGATCCGAAACCAGAAGATAGTGAAACACCAGCAGAACCACCAGCAGATCAGCCAGAACCGCCAAAGGATCAAACACCGCCACCACCACCCTCAGAACCGCCAAAAGATCAGCCGCCACCACCGCCAGCAGAAAACCCAACAAATCCTCCACCACCCGAACCAACTAATGAGCCACCACCGCAACCTGTTGAGCCAAACGAGGCACAACATCATCGGCAGCATAAAGAGGCAGTAGAGGAGGTTCAAGTAATCCATCATCATCCACCCGACTACCGCTACAGACCCGGGTACAGTCCAGGATACAATCCCAACCCTCCTCGGGATTACGGGTATGTCCGTGACTACAGTCCTGAGCAACGTCGTTATGGTCATAGTTACGGTCCTGGCTACAATCCTGGGCCTCCAAGTTCTAACCTTAGCTACAGTTCCGGACTGCCCGGTGATAGTGGGTACGAACCAGGTTATAATCCCGGGCCTCCTGGAAATGGCCGTCCTGAACCAAGCTACATTCGCGGGGCTCCTTACAGGTCACACAATTATGACCGTGACTATAGTCCCGAGCAGCCTCATTATAGTCAAAGCTACGGTCCTGGCTACAATCCTGGGGCTCAAAGTTCTAATCCTGGCTACAGTTCTGTACAACCCGGTCCTAGTCAAGGGTACGAACCTGATTATAATCCCGGGCCTCCTAGACACAACCGTCCTGAACCAAGCTGTAGACCAGAAAGACTGCAACCTGTTCAGGTGACCCACAGCTATAACCAATATAGGCCACCACCTAATGTAACACAATACGAATATGTCCAGTCACCACCAAGGTTCACGCCTTATGCTAGGAATGATAGCTACTATTACTACAACAATGGGGATTATCAGAACGGCATCAGCAACAACAACAACGGATATGCAAGCTCTATATTCAGTGAAGAAAACCCGAATGCATGTACAATATCATAGGATGACTCATTTTCGGCTTCTCCCAAAACTGCTAAAGTTGGAAGGGAGAATAACCATTGATTTCCATCAAAGTAATGTTAAACAGTTTAATAATAGATACGTGGAAAAAATGATGAGGAATGAGATTCTAAGATTGTATTTACAAGGATGGAATAGATTCCATATCTCAAATACTTTCTTATATGAATTATTCGTGTGTAATCTACGGATGTAACATGATAAATGCAGAACGATTCCAGCTGAAAAATATAAGAAATAAAAGAAAGTTGAAATTTAAATCTAGATGAAACTGTAAGAATTTCATGTATTGAGAGTTGTTACCCCCTCCACAACTGACATTTAAGGTCTAAAACAAAACAATTGCTTCTTGGCAAGGGACATCTGAGACAACAATATCATTAACAGCAATCTGATTACTCATTCAAGGCAATAATACAAATGGCCAATTCCTCGTTCTACGATTACATGAGTATTATAACTTAACTGTTATCTCAATAGAAGAGAAAGTGCTCTTGCTATTCAAAATATAAATGTCAATCTCATCAAGGTTTGCAATATAAAAGCTACATACTACAAAAATCACGACAAAAGGAATAAAAAAAAAGATAAATAGGATGTAAGAAAGCATACATTGCAACAAAATTGTAGGATATCTGCAAGTAACCCAAAAGACTACCTCTGATGCTTTAAACGATTGACTTTCTTTCATAGTTAATCACTTCCAGATGACCAGATGTATATTGCCCCGACGGTTACTTCTGCATTCCATCCATGTAGTCAAAATGGGGTCATAACTAAAATCACAAGGAAATTGTGAAGAATTGAGCAACCTGCAAAGCAGAAGGAAAAGTTCAGGATGGGTTTATCATTATTAGCATCTATTTCAGTAGGTCGCAATGATTCAAATGAAAATAACTAGCTAAAGTGGACTTTCAAACAGATCCAAAGCAAACTTGTCAAGATTTCCTGCAACTTTATCCCAATTCTTTTAGCTTTTTCTTTTTTTGGTCAAACTTTGACAGTAAAGAACTACAGAAAAGGAGAGTAAATGGAATAAGAAAGACAGATACAGGAAACTTTTGGAACATAAAGGACTTAAATAAAAAATACAAACAATTATGATACAAAAAAACAAAGGCAGAAAAAGTTAAAGAGAAAATAATACCTACATTAAACATAGAGCTAAGCATCACCATCTTCGCTGCTCGTATCAGATTGGTCCTCGTCTTCCCCAAAAGTAACTTCATCAACATCATCGTCCTCACTTTCTAACTCTTCTTGATCTTCTGCTATCATTGGAGTGTCAAACTGGGAAGATTTGTCAATCTGTTGCAAGGCATAGAGGAGAATATATCATGTGTGAGTACTGAAACTCTGTTTCAAGAACAAATAAAAAACAAACAAAAATTGGGTATGAACCTGAGCTGTGACAAGTTGCAATCGACCAGATAACTGCAATAAAGTTTGTACAGCAGCTGCTCTGGACTTAGAGACCTACAGTACCAAATAAGGTAAAAGTTTATAGCAAACATCTATACAGCTCATACTCAGAAACTGATGATAAATGATGTAGAAGGTTTTGGGACTCCAGTTACTGTGCTTACTCTAGGCAGAGATAAAGCCACAACTTTCATGCTGTGCATTCAAGAACTGACAGATCTAACGATCTTGTCCATTTTATCTTGTAGATATGACTTCAACAAAGATACTTGTCTATTTCATCTTAACAAATGTTTTTGTCCATGTAGAAGTTGAAACCATAAGTAGTTTTTGTGTCAAAATACCATATGGCCCATATCTCCAACTAACACTAATAATAAAATACTCCCTCATGATGCTCCACATTCAACAATTCATTAACTAAACAAAACACCCACGGATAGGTATCACATAACAGCAATATGGAAAAACCAACTCTACATGTAGCCTCGAGAATACACTATTGGTGGCATGTCAGAATAAAAGTTTTGTAAGAGTAAGACTATTATAGTGCACCTTGTAAAAAGATTCAACTAATGAATTTCCATGCTCCTCGGTGATGGCCTGATTATGATTCACCAATAAACAGCGTATCCATGGAAGAACATATCTTGAATTGCATGCCCTGTACAACGAAACCAAAAATCAATGGTAATCAGCTCAAACATCCAAAAAAAAGATAAAAAAAGACATGATATGCACTGGAGATAAAATATATTTAAACTATTTATGAATCGTTGCACAAATCTACTTCACAAATTATATACAAAGAGAACATGACAGATGGTGAAATGCTATAATGAAAATTTTAACATCATATAAGACAGACAAATTATACAAAACAAGATCGAAAAGGACACCACAAAATTCACCTCTTAGCTGCAAAAATATGATGAAAACAAACGCACCTTGACTGCCATAAGGACACCAAAGTGGTGAACAGCTTGCAGGCATCACTGGGTTCCATGGACTGCACTGCAGCCCTCATCTGACAAAGAGTTAAGCACATCAGCAATAAAAGGAAAATACAAGAACAGTGATCAATAATATCGAAGGGGGAAGGTTACAAAGTGAGTAGAAAGAACTCCAACCTTCTTTTCTGGCACAGATGCTTCTATATCAACACTGGGAAAAGTTGACAGGAGCTTTGATTTCTGCTCAAGGGTAATTCGAGGATTAAGAACCCCACTCTCTCTAAGTTTATCCTCTATGCAACACGTAGCCTTCTCATCTGCATTAATAGGTGACAGTTGAGAAAAAGAAAAATCATCTGAGTGGAGCTTTATTTACGCAAAAGAGCTTTATATAATGGTATATGTCATACCTTTATCCTGCATCGGTTGATCGTCATCAGAGATAGCTCTTGAAGCCAGCTCTTGCTTCTTTCTATCATGTAAGTCAAAGACTTGAGGTATTGGAAGTAGTGCAGCTTCAGCATTTGCACGGTCCAATGCAGTAGCTGTTGAACAATAGACAAAACAAGCCATCATATGCCAAAAGTTATCTAAAGATGCTATTGAAATTAGGGAAAAGGGACAAAGAGATTAAAATTTTCTGCACTTCAGAAGAAGAGTGCAAGCAGTTACATACTTTACAGCATGAGCAGTTATGTTGAGTCGTGTATCTTACAAAATAACCAAATTTTCTAAAATACAAAATATTGAATAATCATCTTGAAATAATGGCCAGCTGAACTTTATCATGATTTGTTCTATCTATAAACAGAAAAGAGCATAGGCAGTAACATACCTCTACTTTGTACATCAAGTTGTTTCTTGGACTTCTGTGACTTGCTCATTGGTAAGAGCACTCCCTCAACAGAAACATTTAGCTTGAAGTCTTCACCATGGTTCACAACAACTTTTTCAAATGTTGGTTTAATTTGTAACCCATGAACTAAAAAAACGTGTGCAGAAGAAGGGCTGGCAAAGTTTTGAAGTTTGGCAGCAAATATTGCAGGCTTGCTTCTCTTGAAATTTTCATCATCGAGATTAACAGAGATTTTTGTAGGCTTTGACTTGTGTAGTTCTTCAAAATTCTTTGCATACCAAAAGTAGCACAAACCCGTCTCTGAAACAGCCAAAACAAAGAAAGCCTTCCCATCTTCACCCTTGCCTACACATTTGCATTCAAGGTACACAGCTGGGTGTTCCATAGCAAGAACGCAGCTGGCTGATTGTTTTTTGCCACCATGCACTCTCCACACTGCAACATATCTTTCACCAGCAGCACAAGATAAGACGAATTTTCCATCTTCAGTCCAGATCATACTTTGAACAGCACCCTGAAATCATTGAATGCAACGTAATAAACAACACCAAAGAAACAACTGTAAATGAATTTCCTTATGAATAATGACATACTGGATGGCCAGAAAACTTCTGAATTTTCTTATGGTCTGAACAATTCAAAATCTTCAGTTGGGCAGCAGCAGTAGCAATTGCCTTTCCATCTAACACACAAGCACAGCAATAAACTTGTCAAAAGGTAAAACTCAGAATAATATTTTAGAGCAAAATCACCTCCATGAACAAAACTTTAAATAATAATCAGACAGACAGGTAGTAATATTGGCCTTTAATAAGCACAGGGTTGGGGAAGAAAATAACACAACACTAATCCAGGCGGAAAAAAAATGTATCAAGAAGATTTTGGCACACATGATCATTCAGTCCTAAATGGTTGGATGTCATCATTTCCAGGGTTATTCTACAAGCACAAGTAATATGACATACTCCAAACATATATATATGTTTCCAATACTTTAAATCTAGATTGTATAGGGAACAATAAATTATACACTGCCACATTTTTAGCTGGAAAAAATGGACCTAAAGCTATTGAAGAAACACAGGTTTCACTCCATGATTTATGCATGTATAGATCTAAGAAGAGGATCCAGATAATCAGAGAAAAAATATCAATCAGGAGGATAGACTAAAGAAAAGGATCAATATACATTTGCAGACTTACCCGGTGAAACAGACAATGAGGACACGGCCTTTGTTGAAGCTTTGAACTTATTAATCAGATTACCAGATGCAGGATCAATTTCACAAACCATACCATCCGCACCAGATGTAAAGATAGAACCTTGGTTAGAAGAAGAAACAGCATTCACACCCCTGCATGAAAGATTATGAATCAGGGATATGGAGGAATATGTTTCATTTTGTAAGTAATCCAACACCTTTATGCATGTTACATACTTACATATGAACACGTGTGCTAACATCAATAAAATTTCAGAACGAAGTAAAAGGTTATATGAAGATATTAACACCATTAGCATCAGAACCTGATACTGCCTACATAAACATGTATCCATACCCAGCTCTTATCTCGCATCAAATCTCACTGTAAATGCTTCATCAAGTATAGACTGAATGCACTAACAATTTTTTTGATTTAATTCTTATTTTTATCAACAATCATAGCCAAGCCACTTCTATCCACAAATCGATCAAAAAAATTCCTAAATGTCTATGATATGATGGCAGACAATTTGCAAAAAGTAACTTTTCATTCAAAATGAACAGTGGATACAGATAACTGTCCAGCACGTCAAATTTACCCACCCGGGATGGCAGTCACTAATTTTCCATTTGAGCTGACCAGCAGATACATCCAAAGCTATAACGTCGCCACTACCAGTTCCTAGCACCAATACTGAAGAACCAAGCTTTCTTTTTTTCTGTAAATCACAAAAATAAAAGGAACGAACTCAAAGAATTGATTACCACGTGCGTTCAAAAAAAATCAGCCCATTGTTCCATCATTGTACATTGTTATCTATCGGCCCCTAACCTTTCTTTCCAAAGACAGCCACTTCATACAAGTGTAATCAATAGAAAGGTGTCCTCTTTCGGACTTCAACAGAACATTAGCTTCATCGTCCCCCCTTATGTTGGAAAATTCAGTCTGAAGCTGACCCTTCAATGTATCCCATACCTGTGACAAAAAGTAATATAAAATTTCATAAACCTAGCACTGCACAACTTATGCACACACTTAAACCCTTCATAAACCCTAGTTCCTATCAGCTAAACCCTTTCATAAACCCTAGCTCAGTAGCTCGTGTATTCTTCCATTACAGTCAATGGTTGTTAAATTGCTCCACTGATAAGCAATTCCACAAGGTAAATGTAGCACATGAACACCTCAAACAATAATCAGGAAAGAAGAAGCCTTTTTTTTTTCAGGGTAATTGGTTACCTTGATTCGACCATCACCAGCGCATATAGCAAAGAAGTCCAAAGAAGGACTAAAGCAAGTGAGTAACCCTCTGATGTCTGAAGAACCCATTTGCTCACACCACTCTAAAAGCTGCAAAATTTCGCATTCATGGGTGAAGGGGAAAGGGAAAAAAAAACCTAAGAAAAAGCCATTGATAGTCCTTATAAAACGTGGAAACAGAGACTAGCGGAGCTTACTTTAGAAGACGGCGGCGACGATGAGAAATTAACACGGTGGCGGAAAGAAAGACGTTATGGGTGCAAGAGGGTTGTTGATTCAGTCGCTGTGTTTTGAGTTCGAGCTCGAGAGAAGGGCTTAATGTCAAAATTTTCTTAATTTCAATGGTGGGTCTCAAGTTTCAATAATAAGCCCACTAGGGTATTGTATGAACTTGCTCTTAGGCCCAATAAAAACATTTTGTAAGTCCAATTTTTCACGGTGCAAATCGAACTCAATCCAAGCAAGGTCCAAGCTTTTTGTAAGCTATGATTAATATATGAACAAATAAAGGTGATTGAAATGCAAATTCTAATGTAAATGTGGTTTTGATCGGTTTAGCCTGTTCTCTGAGTTTTTGTAGTTGACAACTTGTTGCCAGTTATAGATATAGATATTGTTGGTTATACTTAGGTTCCCTTCGGCTATAGTTTAGCTTTTTCGTAACGTTTTAGCTAGCGTTTGAAAAATCTGTTTAGATTATGCCATTTGTGGATATGATATATCAGTATGTTACTTTACAGTCAATGTAATATATGTTGGATATTAGTTAACTTGATCACTAAAAGTGTGACAGTTGTGGGAAATCCAATTATTATTGACTTTTATACACTTGATTACTTTTTTCAAACCAAACAAAATAAAACGTCATTTGATCAATTAGATGAAGACAAATCCAATCTACTGATGTTTCTTCCTGAATTGACATCAAGGTCATCTTTCTTCCTTTCACGGACATACAGAAACTGAGAGGCATGTTCTAGCCAGGAAAAAATGAACAAAACAATATGGAAGTTTAAAACATTATGGAAGTAATGAATCAAATGTCACTCAAATTTCCAACTAGCTATGAACTAAGACAAGTAGATTTGACATTCAAAGGAATGCAATCTGTTCTAAGCTCAAAAACTGGAGTCTCACACTTGACTCTTCTACTAAAATCCTGAACACTTCCTCTCCCAAGACACCCAACATTTTGTACTACTCTATAGTCTCTAGTTTGCTGATGTGGGTAGCCCTGGTTCATATAGCTTGATGGGCTAAAAACCGGATACCCGTTTGCTGTCTTTCGGTTGACCCTAAGACAGTGCTCTATCACTCTAGCTTCCTCCTCCATTCGTCGCCTGAGTTCGTTGACAATATTGGGAGTATTCGGATGTCTTGTCGAAACTGGTTCGTTGATTCTTCGGTTTGTGTGTCTATAGGAGAGATCGGATGCAGATTTGAGTGGGAGCTTGTTGCAGTATTCGCAGTAAGCGAAGTCTTTTCTCCTCCACCGGTCCAAGTTGAAGGCGCGACGTTTTGCTTTGTCATTTAGACATTCATATGCCTGTAGAAATTTGAATACTTTGTACTCATATGATCCAAATCTACCAAAAGTTCCATGTCATTATACACGACACTTGAAAATAACTAGATGTAGTAAACCCTAAGAACAACCAAAATCTTTCATGTTGTTTTGGTGATCTGCAATGTAGCTTCTAGCATGCATCTAGTGTTTTTAGTCATTTCATATTCATTTAGGACTTCATTTGGAGTGATGGATTTTAGTTGAAAAAGAATCATACTTTTACTCTGCATCAAGTCATGAAAACCATTTTTTCCTTTATGATACATATACTACCAACTACCAAGCAAGGTTCATCCTTAAACTTGTAAATCTAATTGCCATTGTTGATCACTAGAGAACAATGTGTGAAGTGTTGTAACAAAAATGTCACCTACCCACACAGAATTTCTCCATTGACATGCTATTGGAGAATCCAAAATGGCCAATATTACATTTTGTAAAGACATAACAGAATAAAGAATTAAAATTTAAAAGGCAAATTCACCTCTGAGACAAGCTTGAAAGCAATCTCTGCCTTGGGGTGGTGGTTTTTGTCTGGGTGAAGAAGCAAAGCTGTTCAAATTTCCATTACAAAAACAATTCACACAATTAGTTCTTTTTTTATAAACTATCAGAAAATGTTGTTATCTAACATTCAAATACGAATCAATTTGAAACAATTTAAAAAAAAAAACAGAGACCTACCAAGTTTGTGGAACTGCTTTCTGATAGAGTCAGTATCAGCGTGTTCTTCAACCTTGGCAACAAACGAGCAATACGGTGAACATTTCAAACGCGAAAAAAACGGCCCAAAAATACGGCCAATGCAAAAAAGCTAACATTACCCGAAGAACAAGGTACCAATCGACAAATCGCGATCTGGGTTTGATTCCATGGAGTTTACAGAGATTTGTTCGCCTATGATCATCAGGAATTCTGGAAATCTCATTGGCTAACTGGAATTTGAGCGCCTCTGTTGGCTGACGTCTGGCTGACGTCATCGCCACCATTGATGAGCTAGTGAAGAAGGGAAATGTTGGAATTGGGAGAAGGGGAGGAATGGGATTTTCGGTTTGATTGAGATTTGAGAAGTGGGTTTGGTTTTGTTTGGTTGATGGGTTCCAAAATTTTGTAGTTTGAAGGGGTGTGAAGAAGAAAAGGGGAGAAAAAAAAAATGGAGTGAGTAATTAACTTGGTGGAGCGGTTAAGAAAAAGAAGGCCAACGTTTGCGGTGAGAGGAGAGAGATTGTCAAGTTAATTGCAGTTTAGTTTGCTAATTATATCAGTTTTTTCAGGGGTTAACTGGAAGGGTTTTCAAATTTAAAAATGTGTTCTTTTGATCCGTTTGATTCTATTCGTTTGTCCATTGCCATGCACATTCTAGGTATCGCTAGTCTAAAAGAATTTTGCACCCTGGTTTCAAGCATTTAGTCAAACGATTAAGCTTTCAAAGTTAGTGTATAGATGTTGTCGGCTCGACTCTCACCAACAATGCAATTTTGATGACGGTTTTACACCATTATGTCATTTTGTATAAATGTAACACGAGTACAAAATAATACCTTATGCCCTATAGACTATGGTGCATGTCTTTATGACAAAGAAATTAAGTAATGTTTTTGTTTAGCGATTAATGTGCAAGTGGGTAATACGTAGTATGCTAATTATAAGTTGGGTGAAATCAGTTTACCAAATGTTAGTTCATACGTACTACAAAAGTTGCTTGAATATGGGCAGAGATTTGTAAATCTACTAGTGTTCTGCAATTAATACCTAATAATTGTGATTATTTCTTTTGTTTGGTTCATGGAATTGATGTGTAACAACTTATGGTTATGAAAAGGACAGAATATATACCAGAAAGGAATGCAAAATCGAGTTAAAAGTCGCCAACAACAATAAATATGAGAAGTTAGAATGCATGCATGAAACCAACATACTACGATAATTAAAAACACGACCAACCCTTAATAATTAATGAGAAAATTAAACATTCACGATAGAGTTAGTGAGCTTTCTTCTTCCGTGATTCCAACATCAAATTAGCAATCTAACAAGATTGTAGTATGCTTTTTGTACTACTATTAAAACTTCCTTCTTTGTTCTCATCATAAGCAAGATCTAAAAGAAAATAAATTAGACATATAGTTGAAAGTAAGAATGCGACATTCTCAAGATCATTAGGCTTCGGATTCGTGTTTTTTGTTTATTCCGTCTTAATCATTATATTATCTTTTCAGTTTTTTGTTCATCATTTCGACATTTTCACCTACCAATTTACCGGTCTTATCGATAAATAGAAAAAATGACCAAAATGCAGCATATTCTCACCATTTTTGCTGGTGGGAAATCAATGGTAACAAAAGAGCAATAACATGTTATTCTTTTTGTAGTTTCTCTATTTCGGGTGGTCAAATTAATGCAAAAGTTCAACTAGAATATGTTTTGTAGTTTATTGAGAGTAAGAATGCAACAAGAACAAACTGTACTGGATTCTCACTATAAATTTTGGAGGGCCCTGCCACGAGAACCTGATGATACTACTCAAAACTTTCGTGAAATATTTATTGCCCTTCTCTTCATTTACTTCTTCAGTTCTCAAACTTTTACTTAATTTAGGTTTTTCTTACAAAGAACAAATAAAAGGACCAGACTATGATACCTTCTAGTCGGTGAGTTCATTTCTCTTTGCTTGTATAGAATTTTTTTCAACTATGATTTCATTTATTCGATTTTTAGATTTTTTCGACATTTCAATTTACCAGACCTATGTTAGTTAAAAGTTATTTGAGCCTAACCATTATCGTATATTAGTTTGAAATAAGTGTTATATGATGTATAAATTTTGATTTAATGTTAAGTTATCAATAATATTATTTTAAAATACGATAATATGGATTAAACATTTTTAGAATTTTTGACTATTATTTTCGTCTTGCTGTAAAATATGTCATCGGTGACCTTGGCAGTGCGCACTCACTAGGTCACATGACCACCTCTCCATTTGTTAAAATAACAAATAAAATGAAATGTGAAATCCTAAGCAAGTGTAAAGTTTGAAAACAATGGTCACATAATAATGCCAATTTTCAACTTAATAGGAACATCAACTCCTTCGAGGATGAATTGTTGTTTCAGAGAGCGCTGGACTTTGAACCATATAAGAGGATGGAATTATGTCATATATGTACGATTTTGAATTTTAAAATGTGAGTCATTACAAAAATGTACATGTCTTTGTATAATGCACCATTTTGTATAAGGTCAAAGATGGGTAGAAGAAAATGCAATAGTGAGAAATGGGCAACCTCGATTGTTGGTGATACAAGTACCAATCGCTCGTATATATAAATGTTTTGCATGAGAAATGGGCAACCTCGATTGTTGGTGATACAAGTACCATTTTGTATATATAAATGTTTTGCATGGGATATACGAGCAATTGAGAGGTGCCCTTGAAGTTGTCTTTTATGAGCTCGATGTGTATTGTTTTTATTAGATTTGTCAATTATCCGTGTTGTTTGTAAGAGCAGGACAAATCAATAATACAAAGTCATTGGATTCCTACCCGTGTGGCCGTGTATCCTAATTAGTTAGCTACTCTAAGCTACAGTACTAAATTAGCCTCTAACCTAAACACACAATGTGCAATAATTCAGTCAAAATGTGCAATAGCCTCACTGTAGTACAACAATGGATTATGGAACCTTGGCAGGGCCTCGGCCGGAGGTGTGATCAGGAATGAGGATGGGCAGTGGGTCGTGGGCTTCGCCCAATTTCTTGGGAGTTGTATGGTCCCAGCTGCTGAGTTGTGGGGGGCGGTTTCCGGGCTCGAATTGGTGTGGAATTATGGCTTTCGTTCGGTCCTTTTGGAGCTCGACTCCTTGCTTGTGGTTCGTCTTTTGGAGAAAAGCCTGAATAAGGCGCACCCTCTCTTCAGCCTGGTCCGGAAGGTCCAAGGCTTGCTCGCCCGTCATTGGAATGTTCGGGTATCCCATGTCTTTAGGGAAGCGAATACCGTCGCCGACTCCCTCGCCGCCTTTGCCTTTTCTTTTCCTGTGGGCTTGCATGTCCTTTCGGACCCGCCTGTGGGTTGCATTAGTTTTATTTCGGACGACTTTAGAGGGCGGGCTCGCCCTCGGAACATCTGTGTTTGAGTTTTAGTTCTCCTTTTGACCAAAAAAAAAATGGATTATGGAACCTAAAAAGTAGCACATCATCAATCGAGAATGCAAAGACTTCCTCTTAAGACAGCCATCCATCGGTAAGCCATGTAATTGTTGCAGACAAGGATGCATTTAAATTATTCTACACAAGTCTTTTTAATAGCATAACCATAACCATTCAAGTTTCTTCTCCATTCGTCCATTAGTCTGGGTAAAATTGCATTTAAGTAAATTCATCCGGGATGACACAGCAAAAAACAAAAATACACATGTTTCATCTTCTAAGATAAATAACAATTACACCAAGAAAAAAATCTCACCTGAAAATCTCACTGAAATATTGGAAAAGGTCTCAGCTCAATTTTAAAGAGTTACTATAGTCTAAAACACATCAAGATCAAACTTGTACAAATCCTAGTAATGAAGAGTGTCAGCCAAACTAAATGAATCCTTCTGTTCTTCTCTTCAATCTGGGTTTCATTGGTTCCTCGGTTTCAAGAGTCCTTGCAGGGTCAGGCTTTGTTCGGTTCAAGATTCCTCGGGTTCTTCGGTCCCCGGTAATGGTAAGCCGAATATACGGAGGTTCCTGTCCATTGATCCCACAGCAAGGTATTTTGCATCTGGCCCAAATCTTACACTCGTCACTTTACCTGCAATCAAATTACATATCTCAGATACTTAGCACACCGTTAAGGATTGATCCCATAAATACGCTTCCAACTCTAAAACGAGAAATCAGGAGCCCGTAAATCATTCATACCTGTGCCTGACAAATCAGGCAAAGTTTTGATGCAATTCCATTCAGCCTTGACACTAGCAACTTGGTAGACTCTGCAAGGTATCAAAGCATTAAACATTTTAATTATTCAAAATGTAGAGGCAAGAACCATAAAGAGTCATGGATTATTGTTTTATAACAAAGAGTGGTAACGTATATAATAACAACCTTATATCTCCACCTCCGAATGCAAGGTAACTGCCACTATGATCAAAAGTGACTGTAACAGAGAAAAGAACAGTGTCATTAAAATCATAGGAAATAATTCACACGGCTAGGAACCAAGAAAAACTGTTTTACTTGGAAATGAATCTTTACCTGAACTAGTGGCTACGGTTTGATCATAAGCATTAATATTTCGGAAATTTTTCAGCCTCCGGAGATCCCATAACTTGACACCGTCGTCCGCTGCAGTCTACAATAGCAGAATCTGTATACGTCAAAAATGAGCAAGAAAGATGCCAAAACTTGTATCTTGAGAAGAAAAAACTTACTGCAAGAAAGTATCCATTTTCTGAAAAGGATACAGAGGTCACAGAGCCTCTATGCCCTTCAAATGTAGCAACATTTGCCTGCCAAGAAAGTAACATTTTAATGTCTACAGATGAAAAGGGCAAACCAACATAGAGTCAAGTAGGTGAGAACAAAATTACCTGTGATTTGACATCCCAAACTCTCACAAGAGATTCGGTGGTCCCCGCCCCAAGAATGAGACCATCAGGATGAAAAGCTGCAGAGGTATAGCCCAGGTTTGTTTCTGACGGATCAGTAACCTGTATTAACATGAAGGAATGAATTATAATAACAAATCCAGTTTTTTTTGCCTTCTTTTAGTTGATAGAAAACCATGGAGGGAATCAAGGGACCTGTGCCAGACAAAGACCGTCTGACATATCATAGAAGCACCATGTCTTGTCAAGAGAAGCAGTTACAAAATACTTGTTAGTGGCATGGACAGTAACAGCTTGGACCTGTGCACAATAAAAAAGGAATACTTATTAGATGTAGAAAGTTGATACATAAATAGCAAAGAATAATCAGAATGTTTTAATGAAAACTTTTCAGTATCCAACAAAAAAATGCCCTATGTGAATGCCTGGACCCATTGCTATCTTACTCATACCAACAAACCATGTTACATTCTCCAGCACCAGGTGGAGAGATTCATTCTCCTAGACTTACAACATGCATCCACACCTCAGAGTTAATAAAAGCCAACAATCTTACACGGACACAGCACTAGGTGTAGAGATGTCAGGCAAACAGGCAATGGTAATGCTAGGTATTATTCTTATTTCTGCAATGTTAGCACAATATTCCACAATTGCTTAATTCAACATTATTTGTCCCATTATACACCGCTAGAAAGTTTTACCCTTTAAAAGGGCTGTTCAAGAGGAAATACTACATTCAATGATATGCCCAAGAGAATCACAATATACAAAATAGAACAGTGGGTATTAGTCACAAACACCGTATAAAGGATAACCAAACAATGATTGTACCATAGTCTCGTCAATTTACCTCTCTATGGTGGTCCTTCAGAATGTGCTTACACTCATAGCTACCGTCCTCAGAGCCTTGCCATAATCGAACTGTCTGTGACCACATAAAAACATTATACAGCACAATAAGTCAAGCTAGAGAAACAGAAATGCAATTAAACCAAAAAAGAACTTAAAATTTATGTTAGGTCATTCATAGCACAGAAAAATTCACAGAAAATTGAATCCATATAATCTCGGATGCATCAGGTATAGCAGCGTATGTCAAAGCAGGAGAAATAAATTACATGCCAACTTAAGCACTAAGGGACAAGAAAGATACCGTATCTGCTGAGCCTGTTATCACAAATGGATCATCCTGTGGCACAATCTTCACACTATTAACCTACACATAACAGACAGGGTCAAGAGAGGTCAAACTATCACCATCTAGCTTCATCCTGATATAAGCATAACTGAGATTTGAAAGCAGGGGGAGCTTTGAAGAAATAGAAAAAAAAATAGGGGTTAGTAAGTACTAAAATATACCTTCTTAGAGTGACCACTAAGGGTAGATATAATCTCTGAGGACGAATGGTTGAAGACCACGGCATTTGTATCAATACCACCAGTCGCAATAATATCCTGCAACCATAGCAATCTAAATTAGAGATAAGAAAGCTTTACAAAGAGAAAAAATTCACCAAACTTCCAAATACAATACCTTGGAGTGATGAATGTCAATAGAAAGAATGCCTGGCTTGCTAGTTTTGTGAAGAGGATGACTAGAAAGTTGGGTGTAGCGCTCCACATCATCAACAGATGCCAAGGATGCAGGAATCTGTCAATCAAACATCAATAAGAGCTCAATTAAGACTACTGGAGAGCCTTTAAACTTCACATAGCTAGAAAATGTACATGAAAAACTATGCTGAAAACAAATCACAACACGGTTGTAAGTGTCAAAGGATGATTAAGTGCAGCATGCATCGTGAATAACATCAGATAACATATACCGTCCGCTTTTTCCGCTGTTGTGAAAGCGAGACATTACAATCTGATAGCTCAGCAATAATCTCAGAGGAAATTCCAGGCTTAAGTTTCTTTCCATCGGGTCCCAAGTCCTCATTGTCAGCAGCTGAATTCAACAATAAAAAAAACAATGTCGCTTGAATGAGCTTCCTGTTCCATCAGAAAACTCCACAGTAACAGAAAAAAATCTGAAAAAACAAGAATACCTCTTTTGCCATTTGCAACAGGTGCATGATCAATAGGTACTTGTCTTTCGGCCTGAGCCAATAATGATCTGGCTTCATCCCTCTCCTTCTTCAGCCTTGCGATCACACGGCAAGCAGCATCATGCTGTCAATGATCATTTCAAAAAGATGTGGCAATCAATATTTTATGTAAGACGACAGTTTGATATATATATACATAAACGCAATTTTAGAACCTTTTCTGACAGATAAAAATGTGTTAAAGCTAAGATTAATTATGATAATTAATTAAGAATCATCAACAACATTGCAATAAGTGAATTAAAAGACAAAGGGTCGTTTATTTCAGCCCAAAAAGCAAGCAACCTCATATGTACTATTCCTTGTTACCAGAAAAATAAAGAAAAACACCTCCTTATGTAAATTAGAAGATTGATGTAAGCAATTAAAGTAAAAAAGATCTAACAAACTTAACTTGTTTTAAACTCAAGATACCCTCGCAGCAGTATGTGGTAATCATTCAAACTGGAATCCAAGATAACTACATACAGCATATTTGGAACATTTGCGGATTATAATTATCTCCAACGTTCCAAGTTTCAGCAGTTAGCACTAGAGCAGACCAAATTACAGACGCACATCCCAATGCATTATGAAAAACATTTTCTATACGATAGAAATCAAACTTTGCCAGACAACAACTTGCGTAAGTTGACATGATTGGTAAGTATTAACATGTCAAATGCCACAGGAAAAGACATATAATAAAGCTGGTACCATGTAGACAGCCAATCATTTAATGTCAGAAAATGACCTCTTTAACAAGTCACAGAGCACATCATTGCATAAAAAAAGATAAGCAAACAAGCTTGGATAACAGATCACGGAAATACACCAAGGTGAACAAAGAGAAACATCCATCAGCACGTGGTAATATAGTAACTACCTTCTTCACTATTTAAAGATACAAGCAGTGGCCAGTACCTGGTAAAGTGCGTGGCTTAGTTCTTGCCTCGCTGTATGTAGTTGTTTCTCCAAAGCAAAATTGGATAGCATCAAAGTATCCCATTCCTTCAAACATATAGAACAAACATATATTACACTTAAAACACTGTTGCATCCAATAGAATGCAAGGAAGCAAATGATTTTAGGTATACTGCAATTTCCACTAAATAATTTATAGTGAAGTATACCAGTTGGAAACCAAGAAGAACAAGATTCAACTAATAAAACTTCACATTATTGATGAGAGGGTCATAAACAGCTTCTACATGAAGCATCAACTACAGCTTAGAAACTTTAGAAGTTCCATGCTTGAGCCGCGTAATCGTAAGGAAAAACTCATACCCTAAATGGAATCACTAAAAATACCTAAAGCAACAACATTACTAGTTGATCAACACAGGCATTATACAATAACATATAACTTTAAAAGATATGAAAATAGGGTTATCTGGAAACAAAACATACAATCTGGAACATGCCCAACATCCCAGGAATGCTGGCAGCAGCTACAGGTCTAGGCTTCACTATCTGCAAAGGAAGACATTTAAAAATTAAAATATCTTAACATGTAAAAGCCAAGAATACATACATTGGATATACAAGGTTTAATTATGTTAACATGTAAAAGGGCGTATAAGATATCAAAGACAAAGAATATACCTTTCCAGCTTTCACCGGTATAATGTCATCCATAGTCATTGGTTCTCCAGTAATTGGGCATTTTCCATAGTCCTAAACACAGAACATGGGAAAAATCTGAAGGTCAGCTAGTAAGCATAGCACAGAAAACTAAAAACTAAAAACAAAACCTCAAAAGTACAGTAAGAAGTATCAAGAGCTTCTTCTTAGTGCAATTAGACGAAAATCACCACAAAAAGCAAGTTACTACATGCAAAATGCTCCCCAATTGGGCAAGCACAGTGATACACATCTGCTATTTCTCCATTCTTCTCATCTTGACCTCAACGATTAAGCCAGTAATAGTCATGTTGATACAAACTTTAGAAGCTAACAAGTTCATTCACTAGTGTTCCCATCTGTTCATAGCCTCTTAATCCAAATCTGGCAGAAAATACTATTCTAGGGTTTTAAGTCGCGGCTTAACCAAAAATCCCACCGTCTATGAAAAACACAGGGAAAAAGTCGAAACAAAATCTCAACGAAATTATAGAACAAGGATTTCAGTTCGCACTCCACTCCAAGCGAAAAGGCTCGAAAAATCCAAACGAGAGAGAACAAGACTTACGGAGATGTGGCGTTCAACCAGCCGCCTCTCGTAGAGAAGCCCGGACGTCTTCGAAACCACCGGCTCCTCCGGTACCTCGCCGGAAACTACACCGAACAAAACAACAAGTTGAAGAAACCGAAAGAAACAAACACGAGTGAATGAATGGAGATCGAGAAGAGATTTACTTGAGCAGTTCATGGCGATAGAGCGGAATTAGGGTTTCCGCGACTACTTTCCCGAGGGAGAAAGAGGCCAATTGATGCGCAGAAACGAGGAGAGCGAAGAACAGCTCTCTTCTCCGGCGGTGAGATTGTGGGGGGAGAGAAGAAGAAGGTAAAGGCCGTCAAATATCAAGAATGGTGGATCGAGGGGTCGGGGATCCGGATCCGGATCCGAAAGCGCTTCGTTGCAGAAGAGCCCGCCCGAGAATTCGAAATCAAATCTCGGTATTGGGGGGATTGGGCTTTTGGGGTTGGATCTGGCCGACTTTATATTAGGACAATTGGTTTGGATTGCACCGCCTCTGCTCGTAGACTACTCGTCTAAGGTCTCCTTTTCAAGAAAAAGTATCTAAGATATTAATTGTGTTATTAACCAATCCATTATTTATTTATTTTCAAGAAAATAAGTTTTTATGTTTTCTAATAATATAAATTTAATACAATAATTTCATTCAAATAAAATGTGATATAGAATTGAAATAAAATAGTTAATAAATTATATTGCATGATAGGATAATATATTATTGGATAAGGGTCATAACTCATAAGACTAAAAGTTGGGTGAAAAATGTAATTGTTAACCTAAAAAGAAAAGAGAAAATAGACAAGTTTGCAAATAAAAAAAGTACAAAAGTGATTTACAATCATCGTTACTGCATACTAAAGCAGAGGCAAAAATAATAATCAAAACGACATGTGTCAACTTTAAGTTGAACCACATTACCTATCAATACTAAAATATTTGATTAAAATTTGACTAACTAGGTAAAATATGAAAGAATATATTATTAAAAATTTATCTTAAAAATTTCTTACAAATGTAATTAATTTCTCTACTAATATAATTTTGATCAAATCATGGAAAGTAATCTATATCACCAAGTGGGCAAGTATCTATACTATATATTAAAGCCGGAGAATTTCGAGCCTCCACGTTAATTCTGGCCCCACTTTATTAACAATTTTATATGTTTTATTTTTCGTAATTATCTTATCTATAATTTGATCTTTTTACTTACCCATTAAATATATATCTATCTTTGAAGGCATAGTATTTATCTTTAAAATTTCTTTAATTATCTAATTTTTAATTTTATCCTTTTTCTTACTCATCTAATATCTATCTTTGAAACAATATTATTTATCTTTAAAATTTTCTTCTATAAAAGATACATATTAATTAACTTATCTTTTCAATTACCATTTTAATCTATTTATGTAAGAATTAATATAAGAAATTCGAATTTTAAAAAGAATTTTAAAATGGAAGCCCCTTTTTCTAAATAAATTATTATTTTTTAACTTTGACACTAAATCAATTTATATTTATTAACTTTTACTTAAACTATATACTATCACGACCCTAATAACTTAGCTTTTATCTATCATAATGAAACAATTAATTTTTTCATGTTATTTCAATAATCTAACTACATTCTTTATTATCAATTTATGTAAAATATATTTTTTGAATTTTGACATAAGTTTCTATCATTTTTTGATATATTAGTTATCTTTTAAATCTCTTTACGTAAGAAGTAATTTAAAAATTTTGAATATAAAATAATTTAAAATTAGAAGCCATTGATTATAATTAAATTAGTATTCCTATCTTTAATATCAAATAATTTTATATTTACTATCTTTTACTTAACTTATATATTATCATTTTCATAATAACTTAGCTTATATCTTTCATAATAAAATAGTTGTTGATTAATATATTTTTATTTATTTCAATATATAAAGTCATTAGAATCATGTTGGACTCATTTTATATTTCTAAATTTTGATGTTATATTTTAATATTTTTAATTAAATAAAAATCCATAGTAATTATACTCATACTTATAAGTTATAGTATTAAAATAAAAAATAAGATCAAAACAAAATAATCAATTAAAACATCTCACTTTAGATTAATATTGACTTATATTGTCTCAAAACTGTGATAATACTTAATAGGGACAATGATATATATTAACCATTAGAGGTAAATTTTGAAGGATGCAAAAGTAAGTAAATTTTATTTACTAAATTGTTCTATAATTAGAATATGTTATATATTTTTATAATCTCATACATGTGGTACTACAAATCTGAAAAATAATTTTTTTCGTCTAGAGAAAAATAACATTTTCATGTGCTAAAATTTTCATTAAATGGTTTCATTTATTAATATCTTATTTATAATAAATATAATTTTAAAATGTGAAACATGAGTCATTGTCGTGCATGGCACGACGGGTACACCTAGTTAAACTAACGCGTGAATCTTAAGGTACAAACTTTCATGAATTGATTTTAATTTTTTCCACATAAATAAATTAAAGTTCAAAAACAAGTACAAACTTTGTTTAATCAATAATTGAATTTTGCTTTATCGTAACAAACCTATATGTACAAAAAAAAATGTTTTGTATCATGTAACTAACTTCTAACGTTGTTTAGTGATTGATTAGATGGATGATTAGGTGGCGTCGTGTAGATATCCTCGTATGTAAATGAATAATAGCTCGACGCTAAGATAAATTTAATGACAAACCAACATGTATAAAAAAATCTTAGATATTCAACAACAAGAATTAGATTATATATATAGAGAGAGAGATCACCACTTTTAACTATCATGGATACATACAAGTATGCAACACTAGAAGTTGTGATAAGAATCAAAAATATTTGTTAGAAAAGAACTAGAGTTGTCGATGTCCACAAGGTACGTTATAGGACAAGCGCATGTTGAATCAAAATGTCATCAGGATGCTATTATTTAGGCCTTCAAAAATTAAGTAAGACTTATAACAATATGCGAATTATGTATTATATCACGTGTGAAAAACAACATATACTTATTTGACACATGATCCTAAGGAGCTAATGTGGGTAAACAAGTATTTTACAAAAAATAGTACTCCGTATAACAAGTCTATTGGTACAAGAACTATGTACGGAAAATGGTGTGTCAAGAAGTGACTTCAGGAACTTAGGCATCAAGTCAAGACGAGTAAAGTGGAGATTTCTCAATGAAGCAACAGATAAAAACGTACCATCTTATTAATACAATACCGACGATGTAATATTTGAAAGTCAAGGATGCATAACAAAGATATTTGTGGCGTTGTGGGGTAGTGAAAAAGATGAATGACAGGATGAAAGAAGAAGAAACTGAGAAGAAAGGAAAAGTTGAGAAGAAGAGAGTGTTGACGGGCAAAATTTCACGGATACGTAGGAAATAAGAGAGTGTTGTGGGGTGCGTTCGGCAAACTTAAAATAAGTAACTTATTTGTTAAAATAAGTTAAATGATACTTATAAGTATCTGAGAGACGTGTTCGGCAATTTAAAATTTTAGATACTTATTTGTCCAAATAAGTATTCTGTTACTTATAAGTGCCTAAAAAAATAAGAAGCTATCCCCCATCTTATTTGGAAATAAGCATACTTATTTCCTGAAATTACAACTAATCAGCAAATCTTTCTACCGAACACTCACTTTCAGAATCAGTATCATTTAACTTATTAATACCTCAAATCAGTATCAGTATCAGTACCTAAAATCAGTATCAGTATCAGTATCATTTAACTTATCAGTATCTTAACTTATTTACCGAACGCACCCTTAGGCTTAAGCCTCAAGTTTGATTTAACAGGGGTGTTACGTGACCCAAATCAAGGTTATCCACCTAATTGGTTCGGTGGATTAATCAATTAAAAAACAACTGAGAAATTCCTTTGAGGCAATTGAGGGCCAAATTGATTTGGTTGGCTATATGTACGGACGGTTATAAGCCCCTACATCAAGCCGGCTTATAAAAATTTAAGTTTGTCCAATAACTTGGATTATAATATGTTCAAAAAAAAAGACCACCGAATAAGATATTAGATCAAAACATGTATACGTAAAAAACGTGTAAATTTGATCAACATTCATGTTAATGGAGAGGGTTTATTTTATTATAAAAATGACCTGTCAATGTGAGATAATTACAAGTATGACCCGATAAGGGATTAAAAGCTCTTTTGAGTTAGTGGTCAACTATCACTTATATAGCAATGACCATAAATCAATTAAAATTAAAAAGCAAGAACTACGTGTTGATTTGATGCCTAATAAAGGCCACGTAGGAAACTCGATATAAGACAATTTGTCCATTGAGTTCAATCACAACTCTAAATTGAATTTTATATGTTAATTTAGAACTGCATGAGGACTTGATGTTCTTTTATGAACTACGTAGGAAACTTGACACAAATTAAATATATCAAGTTCAGTCGCAAATCTTAAATGAAATAAAATTTGAGTTTAAAAGAACTACATGTGATTTGATCCCTTTTAATAGGGTATGTAGGAAACTTGGCATAAAGCACAATGCTCGTCAAGTTCAATCGCAACCTTAAGTCAAATTTGATATATCATAAGAACTATGTATGATTTGATCCCGTTACTTACGGGTACGTAGAAAATTTAACGTGAAATTTGAGCGCGTTAAATTCAATCACGACTTTAAGTTAAATTCAATATGTCCTAGAACTACGTTTGACTTGATTCCATATCATATAAATGGATACGTAGGAAATTCGACATGAAATATAAATCTGTCGTATTCAGTCACAAATTAATTACATTAAATCAAATTAAAAAATACAAACATAAACTCTTAAGCTTAATGTTTGATTGTGGAGAGATTATACAACCCTTCCTAGAAGTTGGGTTTAATCTTATTCACATCGCACAAATGATAGTTGGTTTGAGTCCGAGCAACCCTTCCTGGAAGGTGGGTTTGGGCGTATTCCACTGATGTGTGAATACCAAACATATAACACACATCAAAACAAACAAAATAAAATAAATGATAAATAAAACACTCTGAACTACGTAAGGCTTGATTCTCTAGAAAAGAGATACGTAGGCAACCCGTAAAATTGGGTGCAACCCAAATCATAAAAATCATTAAATATTTTGTATCGATATTGCTTTTAATCAAAAGAGTCAAAAGAGAGGGTCGAACTAAAATAAATATAATTATTATATGTTTTGCAATTTTGTGTACATTTTTGCTCAACATATTTTTGGCACGCCCGGTGGGACCCTTTCTTTCTTTTCATCTTTAAGTAATGTTAATACAAATATTTGATATAATTTGTTGCAAATAACAAAAAAGACTTTTGAATGCAACAATCATTTTTAACGAGCTCTCCACGGCTTACACTTTTTATTGAGGGTCGAGGATTAAGGAGAGATTGTCGAGATACTCCTTCATTTCATTAGGGGCTCACATTCTCTAGAGACTCGTTTTAAGACTACTATGTGGACCTTCAAACCTCATTTGAGAACATTATAAGAGGAGGTGTGAAAGAATGTCTGTAATGGCTACATGTTGAGAGGGTATACTACTCTTGGCCAAACCTAGTCAGTCACCCTGCGGCATCAAACTCCATGTTGAATGAGTTCATTGAATGATGCTCCCAAGCATTAGTGACACCAAGTATCGTCACTAAAGATCCTCTCAAACTCACAATCCGAGTCTCCAAAACGAAAGAGGGATACGTAACATTTAACCCAACTTGTCCTCAAGACCACCAAAGTCAACAAACTAAAGAGAACAACAGGGTTACAAGTATGGAGTCGAGAGGATTATCAAAAAATTCTCATGGGGTATAAAATCAATGTCCAACAAGATCAATCATCATAGGGCAATAAGCCCCTTAATATTTGAGCTCTTGGTATGACGCTCTTAAATGCTATTAAGACTCATCATCCAAGTAATCAAAGAGGATCTTGAAGATCCTCTCAAGATCCCATCATCCAAGTAATCATGATGAAAGGGGATATGTAACAAGGGGTCCCAAATTTCCTCCAAGACCAGCAAGGTCGACAAATTAGAGAGGATAAGGGGTCTCAAGAATGTATTCAAGAAGACTTTATCGTCTTTATTGGCCGAACACTCTATAGCTTAAGAGTTGGCTATAATTAAGCGAGAAGCATCCAATTAATCATTCCATATCAAAAAGAGGAAGGAAAAAACAATAAGCTTTTCTCTAGTTGATATTCGGAATCAAATTGACATGGGGTCTATTTCGATCCTTAGGGGATAACTTGAAATAAGTCAACATGACCCTCCATTTGGAGTGGACTCATTTCAATGTTCCCTTTGTCAAAAAATTTAAGCCTTCAAAACCTAAAATGGTTCATGAGGTTAAGTAAGTTTTACGAGCATCTCGACTTCTATTTACGAGGGAGACTCGTCCAGGACAAAATGTCCGAAATCCAAAACAGCCAGATTTTAAACCTCCTTATACATACCATATGGTCTAAGGTTTGACAAATTTTATGCCTGGAAGACCTAATAAGGTTTAAAGAGGTTAAGTCGGTTATATGGGCTCCTCAAAATCCCAATTTAAGAGTGAGCCCCATTAAGGACAACAAGTCCGATATCCCGAATTACTAGGTTCCAAACCTATGTTAGACTCTTCACGAGATTCAACGTGAGAGAAACTTAATGTGTAAGCATGGTTCCAAGGTCACTTATCTATTGGCCTCTTCCATGTCGTGGTTACAATGAATGGTGTAAAAAAATGGTTCTCCATTAGATAAGGACCACTCTTTCCTTTATCAAAGTAAGGAGTTTCCACTCGTAACCTTTTGAGAGAAAATTACTCTCATCTTTCAAGACTATGCAAAAATACATGCCAGTGTTAGTTATAATCATACTTGGCATTGAATGAACTAGTCTCAAAGTCGCAACTTCAAATAAGGCAGTGCGAACTAGACTCCACTATTAGTATTGAATACCGAATGAAAGCCGGTCAATAATCTAATAATGAAGTATCCCCATCGAAGGTAAGAAAGGAAGTTTCACCACAAATATGGATTGGGAATGGGAATGAGGGTTAGAGAAAACAGAGAAGGTGTGGGAGGTGAAATTAGGGGAAAGGCAAAGGGAGGCCATGGTTGAAGAAAATAGAGGAGGGGGGGGAGGACAATAGAGAGAAACGGATGTTTTCTGATATCAATGGAAAAGAGTGGGCTGATGATACGGGTATATATAGTGGTTTAATGTTTAATTTTTTAATGATACGGATGTGCACGTATTGAGTTTTTTTAATGTTTAACTAGTGAGAATTAGGGTAGTAGTGGTAGTAGTGGTTAGTGGTAGTAGTGGTTAGTTATGTTATACGGTAATATGTCGTAATGTAATACCCCAAAATTATCTCGGGAATGCTACACGCCAGTGGCCTTGGAATTGACACCCAAAGCCACCGAAGGCTTATACAGTACACAACAATAAAAAGAATAATATCCAAAATTCATAAATAGATCTCAAAAACTTATATTGTCTTACAATTCAAAACATTAAAGGTGAATGATTGAAACGAAAGTGCGGAAGTACTCGATAACAAACGATCCTTCAATAAAAGTATCTCATTTATTCTCAAATAATTTCAAATGAAAATAACCTTGCAAGAAATGCTCCAAGTCTTCAACTCACTCCTCTTAAGACTCCAACGGCTCGAATTCTGATGTGCCGCGACGTAAATGCGGTGGACACCAGCCGACCATGCAAGGAAAGAAAACGGACGGTTAGTCTTGTGACAGACTAAGCAAATGAGTTTTAGAAAAACGGTTCTTATGGTTAGACTCCACTATTAGTATTGAATACCGAATGAAAGCCGGTCAATAATCTAATAATGAAGTATCCCCATCGAAGGTAAGAAATGAAATTTCACCACAAATATGGATTGGGAATGGGAATGAGGGTTAGAGAAAACAAAGAAGGTGTGGGAGGTGAAATTAGGGGAAAGGCAAAGGGAGGCCATGGTTGAAGAAAATAGAGGAGGGGGGGAGGACAATAGAGAGAAACGGATGTTTTCTGATATCAATGGAAAAGAGTGGGCTGATGATACGGGTATATATAGTGGTTTAATGTTTAATTTTTTAATGATACGGATGTGCACGTATTGAGTTTTTTTAATGTTTAACTAGTGAGAATTAGGGTAGTAGTGGTAGTAGTGGTTAGTGGTAGTAGTGGTTAGTTATGTTATACGGTAATATGTTGTAATGTAACACCCCAAAATTATCTCGGGAATGCTACACGCCAGTGGCCTTGGAGTTGACACCCAAAGCCACCCAAGGCTTATATAGTACACAACAATAAAAAGAATAATATCCAAAATTCATAAATAGATCTCAAAAACTTATATTGTCTTACAATTCAAAACATTAAAGGTGAATGATTAAAACGAAAGTGCGGAAGTACTCGATAACAAACGATCCTTACAATAAAAGTATCTCATTTATTCTCAAATAATTTCAAATGAAAATAACCTTGCAAGAAATGCTCCAAGTCTTCAACTCACTCCTCTTGAGACTCCAACGGCTCGAATCCTGATGTGCCGCGGCGTAAATACGGTGGACACCAGCCGACCATGCAAGGAAAGAAAACAGACGGTTAGTCTTGTGACAGACTAAGCAAATGAGTTTTAGAAAAACGGTTCTTATGGTTAGACTCCACTATTAGTATTGAATACTGAATGAAAGCCGGTCAATAATCTAATAATGAAGTATCCCCATCGAAGGTAAGAAAGGAAGTTTCACCACAAATATGGATTGGGAATGAGAATGAGGGTTAGAGAAAACAGAGAAGGGGTGGGAGGTGAAATTAGGGGAAAGGCAAAGGGAGGCCATGGTTGAAGAAAATAGAGGAGGGGGGGAGGACAATAGAGAGAAACGAATATTTTCTGATATCAATGGAAAAGAGTGGGCTAATGATACGGGTATATATAGTGGTTTAATGTTTAATTTTTTAATGATACGGATGTGCACGTATTGAGTTTTTTTAATGTTTAACTAGTGAGAATTATGGTAGTAGTGGTAGTAGTGGTTAGTTATGTTATACGGTAATACGTTGTAATGTAACACCCCAAAATTATGTCGGGAATGCTACACGCCAGTGGCCTTGGAATTGACAGCCAAAGCCACCGAAGGCTTATACAGTACACAACAATAAAAAGAATAATATCCAAAATTCATAAATAGATCTCAAAAACTTATATTGTCTTACAATTCAAAACATTAAAGGTGAATGATTAAAACGAAAGTGCGGAAGTACTCGATAACAAACGATCCTTACAATAAAAGTATCTCATTTATTCTCAAATAATTTCAAATGAAAATAACCTTGCAAGAAATGCTCCAAGTCTTCAACTCACTCCTCTTGAGACTCCAACGGCTCGAATCCTGATGTGCCGCGACGTAAATACGGTGGACACCAACCGACCATGCAAGGAAAGAAAACGGACGGTTAGTCTTGTGACAGACTAAGCAAATGAGTTTTAGAAAAACGGTTCTTATGGTTAGACTCCACTATTAGTATTGAATACCGAATGAAAGCCGGTCAATAATCTAATAATGAAGTATCCCCATCGAAGGTAAGAAAGGAAATTTCACCACAAATATGGATTGGGAATGAGAATGAGGGTTAGAGAAAACAGATAAGGTGTGGGAGGTGAAATTAGGGGAAAGGCAAAGGGAGGCCATGGTTGAAGAAAATAGGGGGGGGGGGGAGGACAATAGAGAGAAACGGATGTTTTGTGATCTTAATGGAAAAGAGTGGGCTGATGATACGGGTATATATAGTGGTTTAATGTTTAATTTTTTAATGATACGGATGTGCACGTATTGAGTTTTTTTTAATGTTTAACTAGTGAGAATTAGGGTAGTAGTGGTTAGTGGTAGTAGTGGTTAGTTATGTTATACGGTAATATGTCGTAATGTAATACCCCAAAATTATCTCGGGAATGCTACACGCCAGTGGCCTTGGGAATTGACACCCAAAGCCACCGAAGGCTTATACAGTACACAACAATAAAAAGAATAATATCCAAAATTCATAAATAGATCTCAAAAACTTATATTGTCTTACAATTCAAAACATTAAAGGTGAATGATTGAAACGAAAGTGCGGAAGTACTCGATAACAAACGATCCTTCAATAAAAGTATCTCATTTATTCTCAAATAATTTCAAATGAAAATAACCTTGCAAGAAATGCTCCAAGTCTTCAACTCACTCCTCTTGAGACTCCAACGGCTCGAATTCTGATGTGCCGCGACGTAAATACGGTGGACACCAGCCGACCATGCAAGGAAAGAAAACGGACGGTTAGTCTTGTGACAGACTAAGCAAATGAGTTTTAGAAAAACGGTTCTTATGGTTAGACTCCACTATTAGTATTGAATACCGAATGAAAGCCGGTCAATAATCTAATAATGAAGTATCCCCATCGAAGGTAAGAAAAGAAATATGCTCAGGAAGAAAGATAGGACGCCACACGAGGTGGTTCCTTAAGCGAAGTATGCGATTGTTGGGAACTTATTATTCACACAAGTTTTCGAAAAACCTCCGTCGAGTGATTGGGTCTACGACCAACCTCACCGCACAATGATTGTACGAATTCAGATTGGAAAGCAGACTTGGTCAATCGGGAGTAAGAAGTGGGCGTCAAGCTCACTTTTCGCTGAAGGGTTCGGTTACTTTGTTTGGGATTTTCGGCCAACTGGATGAGGTGGTTGTGGAATGGGGTTAAGGGGATTTTATAGAGGGGCACGAGAGGGTCTAGTGCTCTCAATTCCGAATTCCGCTTAGGGTTTTGGGAGATATTGGGCTCCGAATCGGGGGCGGTATTCTAGGGTTTGGCTTGAAATTGGTATGAGATATTGATCAATTTTGGGCATGAATGATATAAGGGAATCCGAATGGCAACAAGTAGGGTGTGATATTCACTTTCCTTGAATGATAAGCCACAATTTTGGAGATGATTTTGGATAAAAGTGGATGGAGATATGGTGTTGAAGAAGGAAAGAAGAAGATATGGAAGATCATCCCAGTTGACCCTCTCTTTATGGTTAATTACTAATTTCGCCCAAAACTTTTGATTGTGATAAAAATGCCCTTTTCCATTATAATTAATCCGAAAAACAAATTTCTTATGTTAGATAATATAATTCCTTTTTTTTTTCCTTACATATGCATGTAAGTATGTTTATAAATTTCATTCATTATTTTCTTCATATTATTTTCCTTTATAAAAGATTCTTTCTTTCTTGTTAATAAAATATCATTTTAAAACAATATTATTGTATTTTTTTATTATACTTTTCTAAGATCCAAACATAGAGATACTCTCTTTTAGTGAAAGCTCACTTCCCATTTTATTATCTTAAAATACTCATTCTAATTTAATATGGTGTATTAGTTTTATCTTCCAATGATGTTTCATATAGTTTTATTTGCATGTTTTGAACACTTTCTTTAGCATAGGTTAATAGGTACATGACCTATTGATATGAATTTAAAAGTATTATCATGGCATTATCGGTTCTTATTAAATTTCTATTTAATAAATAATGCCAATACTTTTGTTCATGAGGAAAAAAAAACTGTTAAGGGAAATTACAATAATAACCTTCTCGAAAAATAGGGTTATTACATGTAAAGTCTGGTTCAAATAATAAGTGGGGTTCGAACCGGTGAACTCGAGATTCGAGATTGTATTCCAATAACTTAATCAATTATCAAAGACATTTATAATCATGAGATTACTTAACTCCATCTAGTAGACCAAAAAAAAAATCATTTTACTTAATTATAAAATAAATACAAAAATGTAACTGTAAGTTTTACGGAGTACCAAAGTCCAAAAAGAAAACATAGGACCATAAGTCCACATGATAGATAATAATAATGGTAATAAACAAACGTAGTAAATACTCCCTCCGTTTCATAATAAGTGTCATTTTAGCTCTCAACACAGTTTTTAAGAAAAACAATCATTCACTTTAAAACTTACAACTTTTTCTTAATCTTACCACTCATTACATTTTTTTGGTCAATGAATGAACAACTTTAGTCAACAAATACACATTCCAATAAAAATTATTATTATTACCTCTAATAAATCACTTTGAAAACCTAAAACGACACATATTATGAAACAAATTTTAAGTGCTAAAACGACACTTATTGTGAAACGGAGGGAGTATAGTTTTTGCAAAAAAGTAGACCATCATGTTACTCCTTTGTTTGGTCGAAGGACCATCATGTTACGCTTAACAAACACCATGCCAATATACCATCCTCAAACTAGTGTCTTGACTTCTTTATGCGCAAAGTCATGGGCCTATGATACACTGAGAAATTGGACTAGGCCCATTATTGTGATAAGTTGGGCTTGGCCCGTTTCCGTGGTTGGCTAGCACGCTATAGTTGTTTTGATTGTATAAATTCAGTGTTTTCTGCTGCTTTTTGCTACGTGTTTGTGACTGTGTTATTGAATAGTAGTTTTCCCTAATGTTATGAAAGAGCGGCTTCAACTATTGTGGTTTGCCCATCACTAATCACTGCTGATTGGTTTAATCTAATGATAGATCGTTCGGTTTTTTATGCAGCGTAAATCAATCAGTATCAAATGTCTAGTTGAAGCCATCCTTCAATGGATAAGTTTCAATATTGTGACGAAAATAGTGTTTGATGGGATATATATATTGTATGTGAGTTCGTCCCTTTATAAACTAGTAGTAGTCTTTGCTTTTAGGCGATTGTGATTAATTATTTTTTAGATGTTTAATTATTTTGATGTTTAATGTTTAATTTGGGAGAAGTGAAAAGGCGCATACATTTTCTGAATTCAAGAAGGCTTAGGCTTCGTTCGTTAAATTAGCTGAAAACTGGAACTGAAAGCTGAGAGCTGAAACAGAAAGCTGAATCCGGAAAGTAACTGAAACTGAATTAGTAGTGGAATGTAGAAAAAATTGAAATGGGTGTTCGGTAAGATAACTAGCTGAATACCGAAAAATGTATGTTAAAAAGACCAAAATACCCTTACATTTAAACAAATAATAATTAAAAAAAGCCTCAGTTTATACCCCCATTCAAATTTTTTTTTTTGGTCAAATTATACCCCCATTCAATAGTGTAACCGCGTAGCAGCCACAAAAACCCTTTCTGCGCAGGAGCAAAGACCTTCACCGGCGCTTGTCCAGATCTCGGCCTTCGCCGGCACCGGAGCGAAAACCTTGGGTATCGTGACCTTCTACGACGGTATCCTTCTGCGCAGGAACGAAAACCTTCACCGGCGGCGACCTTCTACGCTCCGCAACCTTCTACGACGGCGACCTTGTTCGACGGCGAGCCTCGGCAAACTCCTTCTTCTCCAATCGCAAGGCTTCTTCGTGAATCGCAGGCTCAACAGATCTGAATTGTTTTTTTAGGAGAAGGGTATCGTGTGGAAAAAGGGCAAAGTAGCGGGCCCGATTTTGCGCATTCCGTTACCTTTTTCCGCGTCCCCTTGGGGGTACTAGGAGAGAGATGAGAGTTGAATTCCATAGCGGAATCGTCGTTCATCTTCAGCTTCCGCTATCGCCGAACACACCCGAAGCGTAGCGGAAATCGCAACTTTCCGCCCCCGCTCCTCACGCCCGCTACATCCGAACGGGGCCTTAGGCTCCGTTCGGGTAATTAGCTGAAAGTTGGGACTGAAAGCTGGAAGCTGGAGATGAAAGATGAAAGCTGGAACTGAAAGCTGAATCCGAAAACTGAATTTATGAATTGAGTGTTCGGTAAAGTAACTAGTTGAAACCCGAAAACTCTAATGACAAATGACGAAAATACCCTCAAATTAATTGAAAAATCCTTTCTATTCCACACACGTGTCTTTCACATGACTATCGTTACCCAAAATTTTAGCCCCATTTCCAGATTGCCGACGGGTGAATGTCATTGCCCGACTAGTGTCCTCACCCTTGCCGGAGCTCTCGCCATCGTCGGTGTGGCTGTGGACGTCCTCGGCCGAGGTCTCCCGCCCCTCCAGATCCGTTCCGACCCCGAACACCACTCCGCCAGCGCAGACTAGCGAAGCCAGATCTATGGCGTACCTGGAGCTCGGATGTCGTTCGTCGTCGGCCAGATCTGAGAACAGCGACGGGGAGGAGCACAGCGAGAGCGAGAACTGGGGCAAGGAATCGCAACAAGCCTTCGACGGCGAGGGTCTCTTCGAATTCTTCCTTCTTCCAGATCTGTGACGAGACCAAGGGTAGTGTGAGGAAAAGGGCAAAAGGTAGCGGACGAAAATGGAGCGAAACGCTACCATTTCCGCTGTCCCCTGGGGGATAGGAGGGGACAGCGGATCGCTGAATCGAGGAGCGGAATTGAGGAAACGCTACTCCGCACGCTGTCGCCGAACACCCACTTGGAGCAGCGGAAAGTCGGCGATTCCGCTCCAGCTCTGCTTCTCCGCTAGAAACGAACGAGGCCTTAAGGCCTCGTTCGTTAGTAGCGGGGGCAAGTCGCGGGAGCGGAAAGTTTCCAATTCCGCTACGCCAAAGTCGTGTTCGGCGAAGCTACGCTTGGAAGATGAACGCCCATTCCGCTCCGGGATTCCGCTGTCAGCTCTCCCCTCCTACCCCCAAGGGGACAGCGGATCCGGTAGCGTTTTGGCCCTTTTTCCGTCCGCTACTTTGCCCTTTTTCCACACAATACCCCCGACCCCTTCCTAATACCTTCGCCATTCTCACATACGACCAAATCCAGATGTTTCTGGGGCGATCGAACTTCTTCCTTCCAACCCTAGTTCCAGAGGTACGAGCTTCTCACTTTTGTGTGAAATTGGTGCGAATTTGTTCTTCTTTGGTCTTGAATCTACCCAGTTCGATGAGTAATTCGAGTAAAGAAATGGTAGTTCGTAGGGATAATGATCAATGAGTATAGTTTCATATTTGCATTCACCGATACTGATTTGTTAGATCAATATGTGACTTTCCATATCAGCCCTCCTATTTTAGTTCCTGCCAAGTCTCCTTTTTCACCATATGTGATTTTTTTTGTGATTTAGCTGTATAATACCATAATGCATGGAAAAAGGTAACTCATTAGCTTATCCTGTTATACCTAAATGGCTACCACTGTAGTCTTGATCGAGCGGCAAATTGAAGTGACAATTTGAAGCTGTCATAGATTTCTAGTTATTTAGCTAGTTCAGACGAGAATCATAGTTTTCTATGATGCTTTATTCAATATGAAACTGATGTTCAGTATTTGTTCGTGTGCTTATAGGACCTGATATATCAAGCTGAGTAGTTTCTTTACTTCTACTTGGTGGGTAAGAATCACAAGGTTGCAATGTGCTAAAACCCAATGAAGTATACAATTCGAAAGGGTGACTTAGCTTGCTACTTACCTATGGTACTGCACTGTCAATATCACTGAGAAGAAAGAAATGGCCAATGAGGATTGAACAGTGACCAAGAGTTATATCAACGTGTTGAGATCTTACAAGACCAGATTTCCCATTATATGACAGGTTCCCTTTTATTCTTTCAGCTTTTGATGTAGCAGTATGACAAATTATGTATCCATTCAGCTGAACTGACTTCATAACTCTGTATTTTGTGGTGCACAGAAAAACACCAGATTATCCTGATATGTTTTTCAGGGACACTCATTTTGTTTGCTCTTGGAACCGCAAAGTGGAAGAAGCAAGATATACACTCTATCAAGGGGTCTAAAATAGAGAAGAAGGTATGCTTTATCAGCAGATAGAGGTGTATCATAGAATAAGGGTCTCCTTAGACAACTGATTGCCCAAAGAGGCAATTAGAGATGATGCACAACAAAATAAGGTATCATCAAATCTTTCTCATTAGCTTATCCTGTCGTACCTAAATGGCTAGCACTGTATTCTTGATCGAGCGACAATTTGAAGCTATTTTAGTTCCTGCCAAGTCTCCTTTTTCACCATATGTTTGTTAACTCTTTTCTCTTCTTTCATGAGTTGTTGTTTATCTTATTGAATGCATAAAAATATGTGATTATTTTGTGATTTAGCTGTTCAAAAGTGCTATGAATGAATCACAATAAAAGAGTGATGTGTCCTTAAGAATATTTGGATCTTGTATGTGCCATTGTTGTTGTGGAATGGAGCCTTGATCAGCTTAATGATACTTATTGGAAATAAAAGACTAGTGGTCTGAATTGTGTTAGGAAATGTCTCATCTCTTTGATGGTCATCACGTTGGAGTTGAAATTTTAATTACATCTAGGGTGTTTATTGTAATGTACTAGTTGTCTCCTTTTTGTGATGATATGCTATGTGTGGAAGGAATGTGCTGGTATAGAAACGGATCACAATATTTACACATTTGCTTCCATGAATGCAGGTGTTTGTACTTTATGTGATGGGTCCTATGCTCTCTTGTGCTCTTACATTGGTCCCTTTTGCTTTCGTTGTTCATAGTGAGTATTTTCCTTCTTTCCTTCTAACCATTGTTCATAGTGACTGTACTCTTGTAATAATAGTTGTGAAAGTTATAGCCTTACATCTTGACTCCCATTGTTTTTCATGTATGCTTTGCCAAGTTCTTGAAACCATTTATAGCTCACAACGTTTTGGAGAAGCCTTCTATTATGATTCTTGATTGATACGAGTTAGAAATCATGTTGGAAAAACTTGATAATAATCTGAACCATTTTGACAAGTCCTTAGCTTGGAAGGTGCACACTTTTACTGAACAATTGGGATAAACATCTTACATTCTCAATTTCAAACCAATCCAGTGTACTGAGTACTTGCTCTGCTTCCCAGAGTACGGAGCTAACGAATACTTATCATACAGCTCTGTTGATCAATCGCCTTGCTTGTCTTAATCAATTTTTTGTTTACTCCATTGCAGGAATGGCCTATTTGTGTGACTTATGGAGGCATTGTTGGGTATGTCCTTGGAATGATTGTATCATTTGGGTTTGTCCTCTTTGGCCGGAAGCAGCAACATGTCATAGGAGAATAGAAATGGTAACTTGCATTCCTCGTCATCATAAAGAAAAAGAAGAAAAAACAGAATTTGTAGTTGTTGAATTAACAACATGGGGTTAATTGGTCAAGTGTAATGGTATTTCAAGCCTTTTGTGGTTGGCCTTTTAGACTGATTTGCAGCAGGATTAACTCCTATGATGTACTTTCTTTGGTACAAGTATCTATGTGTACTGAAAAACTACTGCTTGTATAGGCAATTCAAAATGAATTAGTATTATTGAGCTCTTGTGTTTCAATTCATATCGTTAGACCATCATTAGGCCAATTGGCCTATACCAAACCAAGTGAATTTGATAAACCAAATTCCAAAGCATTATTATTGACATAACTTGAAGAATTCATGGCTGTCATGCACTCGATCGAGAGGAGTAGGCCAATTTGATAAAACAAATTCCAAAACATAATCTGTATATATAAGGAGCAGGGTTCATGTGCCAAACTTCTAATAAATATTTGTTTTTTTTATTTGAGGGTAATTTGGTACTTTTGTAGTAGAGTTTTGGCATTTCCGCTAGTTGTACTACCGAACACTCATTTTCACTTTTTACTGAATCAGCTAGTGATTCAGTTTCAGTTACTTTTCGGATTCAGCTTTCAGTTTCAGCTTTCAGTTTTCTGCTTCAGTTTCAGCTACGGTTACCGAACGGAGCCTAAGATGGTTTGAGAGAAGTGAAAACAAGGAAAGGAAACCATAAGAAAGTAGCTCTGCCTTGGTTGCAGCCAGTAAGAACATAAATCTTAGCCCCTGATAGAGCATGAAAACTATATAATTTTTTTGCAGTTCATTGTTATGTTTTAGTATTAACTAAAATGTTTAGCTGCTCCTTACATGAATGAATAAGAAGTATTGTATCAACATGGAACCTAATAGAATATCCAAAAAAACTTCAAAAAGCCATCCATACATTCTGTTAGTTATGACATGGTGAGTTTATTTTACGAATTATAGAAGGAACTCAAACATGAACTTACATCATTTTACTAGGCTAGTGAGTTCACTTTAGAGGTGAAGTTCATTACAATATATACTCTCTAAATTAAATAACTGACACTTCAAATGACCTTATTCAACATATGAGCATCAAGATGACAATAAATATGAGAATGTATAAAACAAGCTAATCCTTAATTATAAACATACCTCTTTAATGAACCATAGAGGGGCAATATAAAATGCATTAGTGATAATTTCCCTCCTCGTGAGCTTCTTTGGATGTGCCTCTAATTTGTCTTTCATAAACAATGGTTTCTCCTCATCAACATTAAAGTCCATCTCATTGTCATCTTTGACAAAACCTATTGCAAGTTCTACCTCATAAACGGTTTGCTCCCCGATAACCTTACGAGGAGAAGCAAGTTTACGAGGAGACTCAATATCATATGAGGAGATCCACTCAAAGACTCTGCATTTTTGCGACTTTTAGAAGAGCAACTTTTCAATTTATCACAAAACCAATCCTTAATGAAGTCTATTGGTAAGTACGACTTCACTAGCTATCTAAACAACGTATGATAACATAATATATCAGATACGGCGATTCATTTTATGTATTGAGCCCTTCTCATTGCCGTAATTGTGACTAACAGAGTCTGATGTGGCTTAAAAATTGGATTACATGACGATTACTATGAGAGCCAAGTCATCATGTGTTTGATGTAACGAAAGATCAATGATTGAGGTTTAATAGAACTAAGTTAACTGAGTAAAAGGGTCTAATAGAACATTTTAAGTAGAGGGATCTATTGAAAAAAAACGTTAAAGTACACGAGTCTCCTAAGCTATTAAGCCTCGTACAATATCCACCCCGTAAACTCGTAAAGTGCAACATCAGCATATCTAATTTCCAGCTCGGCATTTTTAATTAACCTTTTTAGAAAACGCATGGAATAAGCGGCCTAGCGAGTCCCTCTCGTTTGACCCATTACGAAACGGACGACCCCCGATTGCCCTATTTAACAACTTTCCGTTGCACTCTCTCTCTCTTTCCCTCGTCCCGTTTCTTCTTCAAACAAACTTTTTCCCTTTTTTTTTTTAATTTCTTTTTTCTTCTTCTTCTCCGAAGCCAATCGGAAAAGCAGATTCAAAAAAAAAAAATCATGAAATCCAAAAAAATTCCAGAAAAAGTACGAAAATCATCCGCTTAAACACATCCACTACGGCGCCTACAACGGCGACGGCCATCGGCGCCACCGGAAATACGGCTGAGCTCGGCCAAGATGACGATTCGGTGGTGGCGGTTTCCCCTGTCAGCCAGATCGACATTTCCATCCCTCCGGAAGATCGTCTTCCCACCGCCATTGTAATCAATTGCTTAACAACGCCCTATTTTTTCCAATTCGGTCAATTTAGCCTCCGATTTCATGCGTTCGGTCTCTAATTGATTTCGCAATCATGTTTCTAGCGTTGATTGTTTCTACATTCTGTGAAAATCCTCCATTTATCGTGACTGAGATCAGAAAAAGGAAGTATGTTGTTGTTTAGTAGTGGTGTATGGAATTTGTCCTCGTTTTCTTTCGTTGGATCAGAATCGTTCGATCGTTCCTTTTTCTGATGTTGTTTGTCTTTTGTGTTGATTGAATTGAGCTGTGTGTATAAATAGAAGCTATGATTGTGTGCTTTGTTGGAATGCTGAATGCAATAGGGATGAATTACTGATGTTTTTGGCTTTATTGTTATTGCTTTGCTGGTACGGATGTGAGATGCCTAAACAAATATGTTCTAAGTTGAAATAAATGAGTAATTGCTGGCAGTGGCATTGTCGTAATGTCAATTTGAGGAAATCACAAGCTCTTTAACACCAATATGCAATTGACACGAACTGTGGTTTTGGAATCTTGAAAAGTAGCCATCTAAGCTTGTGTGGGTAAATAAAGGGGAAGGCTATTGGTAAGAGAAGTCTTGTTGTGGTTGTTATATATAACTAGAATTCCTCTGATTTAAGTAAAAGCAGCCAATTCCCTTCTTCTAATCACAATGGAATATCTTAGCTTAAGCTCTCCAATTAGACGCCTTCTTTTTTGGTTGGATTGATTGAAAAATGTCTTTTCTGAATTCCATATTTATGTTTGTCAAGATTTAGTCATTTAGTACCCTGAATGAAGGCATAAGTGCAGCTCTCGTCTTCAATTTACCTGTTAACACTCAAACAAGATCAATATCAGATGTTATTCGTCGACGAGAATATGTCCTTGATAAGAACCACATGATATTTTGATCTCTTTGCTGCTCATACTAGGATAAATAGGGAATAAATTAAGCCTTGCATAGTACATCACCATTTATCTGTCATTAGTCCCTTCTGTGACCATGGAAGTTTTACAAATCATGAAATCTTTGAACTGTGAAGCTTCAGTTGGTCATGAAAAGGTCAAAACCAACCTCTCCTCCATGTATTTCTAGTGTTTTATCATGTCACTGACTGATTTCTTTCTGATCCTCTGCAGGATGATATTTCGGGGCCGATTACTTCTCAAATTCTTGAACTCTGTGAAACTGATATATTCCCCGAGACATTACAGAACTCTGAGGTCACTTCTTCCCCTAAATGTTGTTATGATGAAAACTCCTCATTTGCTGCCAATCTTTCCTTCCCTTCAGATGTAGATCATAATAACTATAGTAGTGAATGCCTAGATCCTAACAAATTTCAAAGCGATACAAATGAGAATGTCAACGCTAGCGCCAGCAATACCACCACCACAACAGCAGCTATAGCTAACAATAACAACAGCTCCTTGTCCATAATCTTTGACTCCCAAGATGAGCTCGATAATGACATTGCTGCATCCATTGACTTTTCCACCTCACCACCATTTTCTGGTGCTCCTTACAATTTGGATTTTAGTTCAGTAGATCCTCAAGATCAACAACTAACCGATATACCTGGTACTGGTGTTACAGTTTCACAATACCAAACTGACCCTGTAATTCCCTTTATGGCCCCTATGCTGAATTCTGTTTACCAAGAAGATTGCTTGCCAATGATGCCCCCTTATTTACGATTTAACCCTCCGGTTTCATCTCCATATCCTTTTCTTGATAACTCAGTGGGATCCTTCTTGCCCGGCTCCATAAATACTTCATTAGCTGCTGATAAATCAGGGATTTTTACTGGCTCCATGCTAGTAGGATCTGAGTTGCAAACAAAAGAGCATGAGTTTCATGGTGATAGCAGTGGGATATTCTGTCCAGATCAGATTCAACAAGCCTATAATTCGAGTGACATTCAGGTATTTTGTTTCTGATGGACCCAGCGGTTGTTTTGAGAGAACTGTATACAAGATTCTGTCTTGACCATATCACTTAATACTAATTTTTTTTAAAAAAAAAAGTCATCTCTGAATCATGTAGACACTGAAAATCATGATTCATCATGTTGAATACAGAAAGCATGCAAATGAATGTGAATTGATAGCTACTGCATACTGGGCTCTAATGTTAAGAAGCTATTTCTTTATGCTGCAGATTACCATTAAATCATTTTTATTTCTTTTCTTTGCAATTTTTAAAGAGTCTAAGCAATGACAACCAACAATTTGGTAATGGAGCTGTGAGCACTCCTATCTCAACAGAGATCTCAAATTTGGAAGAATCTACCTTCAAAGCTGGGAAACTTTCGGTTGAGCAAAGAAAGGAAAAGATCCACAGGTACTTGAAGAAGAGAAATGAGAGGAATTTCAGCAAGAAAATCAAGGTCATTCTCTCACTCCCTCATTCTAGCATAATCCAGAATCCAGATTCAAAACCGTAACTCAACACTACATGTGTCCATATGTAAATGCCATCTGCAGTACGCGTGCCGTAAAACTCTAGCAGACAGCAGACCAAGAGTAAGGGGAAGATTTGCCAAGAACGACGAGTTTGGTGATGCCCAGAGACACATTAACGGACACAATGAAGAGGACGAGTATGATGAAGTGAGTACTAATCTTGGAAAAAAACATCTTAAATCTCAGTCCAAGTTCTCTAATCAAACTCCCTTCACAAATACAGGTATCCATAAAAGAAGAGGATGATATGGTTGATTCTTCAGACATCTTTGCTCATATTAGTGGTGTCAATTCCTTCAAATGTGGCTACTCCATTCAGTCCTGGATATGAACTCGTTGATGTTCTAGCTATAGAGATCTAACTAATAAAAAAAAGTACTATACTAGTATAATATTATAAATATACAGACAAGCCTATACAACATCCACATAGTAACAAAGCCCCTGTGCAGAGCCAGGATTTGGTTCTGGTATAAATAAAGGAATAAAACAGGAGGCATTTGTGGAGACTTTAATAAGCTTATTAGTTGTTACTTAGGAATTGTAGCAGAAATTAATATTTTCAGAAAGTTTTGTAGATATTTTGACTATTTGTACAATTTTATGGGGGGTGTTTGATAAGATGGAACCATCTTTGGCAGCTTCGTTATATTATAAATCGATAATTATTATTACATAAATTGTTGCTATACTTCAAATGATATTTTTTTGGTACTAAACTCACTTGTGAGCTGTGATTTTTTGTTTTAAAAAAAAAACTCTTTTTCATCAAACGGGCTATATAAGTCCAATTCTTGTTCCGTGGTCCATACAAACCCGGCCCATCTCATCAAATGGAGTCATGAGGGAAATAATGTTGTTAATAGAAGCAACTTTGAGGGCATAAATGGAATTTCGCAGCGAAAAACCCTAGCTTCGTTGCCCTAAATAAGCGAAGCCGAAGTTCTTGAGCCTCTTTCGTCTCGGTTGTTCCTCTCATTCAAGATGTCGAAGCGAGGTTAGTTCTCTGATCCAATGCTACCCTTTTCTATGGCGGATCTCTATTCTGTTAAGATAATACTTGAACACATGAGAAACGCTCTTCAGCTATATTCCTGTTTGCCTGTTTGTGATTTCTCTGAATTTTCGCTAAGCATGTAAAGCTCAAAATCTTCATCCGAAATCCCTGAATAGTGGTTTTCACATTAATCGGTTTGTAGAACGTGTTATTCAAGTTTGATTATTAGTTCAGCTTTCATCTTCATGCTATCTTACCTAAATAATACAATTGAAAAAACTCAGAGATTTCACTTGTATGTGTTATTCCCAATATTCTGATTAGTTTGTGGATTTTGATCATAGTAATCTGCTGATTGGTTCAGCTTTACAATTTCCTGATTGCATTTAAAACTCTATCACAGTGTGTTTGTATTGTATTTCATTTCCATTTGACTAAGCTTCTACATTTGTGGATATTGTCTATTAATTATGTGAGCAAGGTCTATGGATTGTGATCATAGTATTTTGGTGGTTGGCTCATCTTTATTCAATCTCCTTGTATGGTGAATGAACTTTCTGTTTCTGAAATTCCTTGTATGGTTGGGATTTAGGGCGTGGTGGAAGTGCTGGTAACAAGTTCAGGATGTCACTGGGTCTTCCAGTGGCAGCAGTTGTCAACTGTGCTGATAACACCGGAGCCAAGAACTTGTACATCATCTCCGTTAAGGGGATCAAGGGTAGGCTCAACAGGCTGCCTTCTGCTTGTGTTGGTGACATGGTGATGGCTACTGTCAAGAAGGGAAAGCCTGATCTTAGGAAGAAGGTCATGCCTGCCGTCATCGTTAGGCAGCGCAAGCCATGGCGCCGAAAGGACGGCGTCTACATGTACTTTGAAGGTTGGGATGCAATATGAGTACCAAGTTTTGACTTTTGTAGCTCTTCTGTTTTTTTATGTTGAACTTTATGATCTTTTTCCATGCAGATAATGCTGGTGTGATTGTCAACCCCAAGGGTGAAATGAAAGGTAATTTCAATAGCTTGACTATTCTTGTGCTTGTGCCTACTTTTGAGTTTGAGTGTTTTATATGAATTTATGTGTTAGACTCTTTGTCCTCGAATATGCTTACTTTTTGATCTGCAATTCCTAGCTCTATGTGGTTTCAAACTTTCGGACACTTCTCTTTGTTTCTTGTTGAGGTCTCTAACTTCTTCCAATGAGCTATTTTCCTGGATCAATTGTGACTATAGATTTAGAACTAGTGATAGATTTCAGGCTTGTAAAGCTCTTGTATTCATTGTTTGACAGTGCTGTTTATTTGGTCACTTATGTATGCTTAAACACCTATAGTTTTTGGGAATGCTTAAACACCTATAGTTTAGGTATGCTTATCCACCATCCCACTTGGGATTTGATGAACATCTAATTGAAATCTCGTCTTGAATTGGTCATATCTGTACCATGTCCCTGATTTTACTTGTTAATTCATTTCCTACAGGTTCTGCTATTACTGGTCCAATCGGAAAGGAATGTGCTGATCTATGGCCTAGGATTGCAAGTGCAGCCAATGCCATTGTTTAAGATTCTGGGTGTAGCCTCTCGACTCAAGCTCTCGCATAACCCCAAATTTTGTTTGTGTTAACGTTTTGAGACAATTGCAGCTGTGCTCTAAAGTAAAGCAACTAGTTTTGCATTTAATGGATATTGCTTGGGTCTTTATTGAGAAAAGATATTTCTTCCCTGTGCTTAATCTATATGATTCATGCAACTTTGTGCATTTCCACCATAAAGAAACCCCAATTCTATTCAGCAGTACGACCATTAAATTTTTATTTTCTTGACTAAATTGATGAACGCCAGCAAAAATTATGTTGTGGATAAGTATCAGTATTCATCAAGATTGTAGTTTTTTTTTTCCTTCGGTCTATCATACACTGTTTTCTTAATTCAATTATGTAATTAACTCCACAATGCGTAATGATTCTCATAACAAGCTGAGCCCGCAATTAAGGCATACTCAGGGAGTACAACTCACCCAAGAACAAGCAATTTCAAAACCCAAAAAAAGGGCTTGAATCTCAGTGTTGACAATTTGCCAATGTGGAGTATAGGGAAAGCACATGAGGGAAAAACACTTTCCACCGTCTTTAATGATGATTTCTGCTCATAATGAAGTTGCAGACAACACTCCTAAATACACATAATCACATTTATATAGTACAAAACAATTTTGGTCCATGTTAATCATCCACCAGACCACAATGCACAGCAAAAGAGGACGAAAATCAACAGCCTGGTGTATGGCAATTCCGTGATCCTGCTGGTTAATTAGACTAACCCATGAGCTCAATTATCAATATAGCATGTGAACTCTTAGACCAACATGAATTAGTGTTTCTGAAAATATTCCAATCAATCATGTTGCACCAAAATCAACAAGGGACAAGGAAAAAAAATAAAGAGAAAATATGTAACACTCTTGGCGATGGAATTACCCTTTTGTGTCTATTATATACCAGCTTTGCTGCCAATTCCTCAATGCCCATCAATTCACCTCTTTCTAAAAGACTTCAAAAAAAAATGCGCAAGCCAATTTTGCTCTTCCTAAGCATTTTAGGCCTTTTCACAGGTCTAGCCTGTGCAGATTGGAACATCCTGAACAAAAGGGCCAAAAATGGGATGCTGAATCTCAACTTCAACCTCAAGAACTACTGTGAAGCCTGGAGGATGAACGTTGAGCTCAACAACATTCGCGGTTTTGAAACCGTGCCTGACGAATGCACCGGCTACATCGGAAAGTACATGAAGTCGACTCAGTACGAGGTTGACGTGGAGCTAGCTGTGGAGTCTTGCATTATCTACCTTAGCAAGAGCTTCTCCTTGGAGAGTGATGGCAAAGATGCTTGGGTTTTCGACATAGACGACACGCTCCTTTCCACCCTCCCTTACTTCAAGAAGCACAACTATGGGTAAATAAAGGAAAAAAAACTCCAAAGGGTTTGTTTGCAAGTTCAGATCAATGTTTTTGAGCTAAGTGTTTGTTTTTTCTCAGGGGTGAGAAGCTGAATTTGACCTCATTGGAGGAGTGGATGGACAAAGGAAAAGCACCAGCAATTGAGCATACATTGAAGCTGTTCAATGACATAAAGAGTAGAGGGATCCAGATCATTCTGGTATCATCTAGAAGGGAGCATCTTAGATCCGCTACAATCGACAACCTTGTTGACGTCGGTTTCCATGGCTGGGCTAGTCTCATCCTAAGGTTAGTAGCATTCTTAACTCAGTCATGAAAGAGGAGCTTAAGAAGAGTGTATTGGAGTTTGAAAATGATGGGTTTTGTATTTTGTTTGATGATAGGGGTCCAGAAGATGAGCTCAAGGAAGTTCAGAGTTTCAAAGCCGAGATCAGGGAGCGACTCGTTGGGAAAGGTTTTCGTATATGGGGCGTAATCGGGGATCAATGGAGCAGCCTCCATGGAAATCCTAGTGCAGAAAGGACTTTCAAGCTTCCAAATCCACTTTACCACATCTCCTGAACAGTTTTTTGTGATCAATGTGCTCTGAGTGAAGTTCTTAATCTTGGATTCATAAGTAAAAGCACATATATATATTCAAGAGGTTATATGTTTCCCACATTCAGATTGTGCAATGAATATGTTTTAAGCTATGCTAAGCTTTTTGTATTGCTGGGTATGGTTTGTGCAACCTTCTCAATCAAGTATAATAAGCACATGCTGAACTCTCTGCAAACAGATAAATGCTGAATTGAACATAAGTCTAGTCTCAATGATACATGTTAGGGCCATTGCTGCCTCCTATGCTTCAGAGACTGAAAAATGAGGGCAGGAGAAAACACATTTTCAAGAGAGTGTGTGTTGAGAGATGAAATAATTTTGGTATGCAATTCCACCAACATTTTGATCTTTCCATAAAATATATTTTGTACACAAGAAAGTGAAGCTATTTTTGCTACACACAACATCTAGAGATTTTTTTTATCTTTCCATAAGAACCCACATTCTGAATGCAAAACTACATAATCCTTCATCAGCTCACAGACTATATGCAATTCGCCAATTCCATCTCATTTCCCTCAACAATTCTGACCCAAAAGGTTATATTACCATATCAATCGCGCGAGTAACATATCTAGCTCGAGGAAGTCTGTTCAAGAATCAAGATATGCACTAAAATGTGAACAATTTCTTGTCCATAAACATAGAAGATGAGAAGAGGAGTATCTCTTTTTTGTAGTCATCAGTACAAGGCTACATCTTTGCATATCTACCTCAGCATTTTACACTGGAAAATTGAAGGCAAATCATGCAAGAAAACCTAGCCTTTCGCCGTTTTTCTTCGCCAATCTAATCAGCCCTTGCCTTTGCTTTGCATCTGCTCCAATTGATTTGCAGAATTCTGTTATCACCTGAACAAAGGGAGCAATACCAGGAAAAACAAAATGGTAAGCCACTTGTTCCATTTCACCATTACTTACACGTCTTGTTTCTGGCTTCTTAGATTTAAACCAAGTTTGCAGGCAGCTGAAATGAGCTAAAGGGTATCACTAAATTCAAATTTTGGTATGACTTGGCACACAATTGTACTAACTACTATACTTTGGCAATTGTATTCAGATGATCTTTTGTAAGTTTTTGTTGTGTTATTATTACCTGGGAATGTAGAGCAATGGCTTTTCCTCTGAGCTGATTGAACCGCTTCTTGCCGACGATGTCACGAGTCAGAACAACAATCGGCGCAAAGAGACCCTTGCCTTCATTCACATTCTTCATCATGGGACAAGAGCGAATAGGCCTAGCGATACGAGCTTGGCTCGGAAGAGGGACACACCTGATCAGCTGAGTGTAGTCTTCACCAACTACTGAATTTCCCCAGCTTCCCATCAAAGAAGAGCCTAATCCTCCATGTAAACTAGCTGCAGAAATGGATGTTGCCATTTGCATAGAAATGCAGGAAGAGTGGATGGCCAAAATGCAAAATCCTCCTCAAAAAGATGAAGTTCTTGATTATTCCTTTTTGTTCTGTTTTTTTATTTTTTATTTTTGTTATGAGTTATGGTTGAATTTGGAGATTTTTTTGTGTGATTTGGGTTTTTTTGAACTTATATATCCTTTTTTCAGGGTGATGAAGATAGCCTTTTGATATGAATGGTGATTGAGAGAAACTAAGGAAAGAAGCTATAAGAGCCACATATAATTTATATGTATGTACATGTGGAGGAATGGGGTCCCCATGCAAGGAAAGGATCTACAAAAATGCAATTCTTCTATTGAAGCCCACTAGTTAGGATGGCATATCTTGACTATTCCTTCTTATTGGGCCATTAGGGATGAACTATGGAGCTTCTTCATTGGACACATGGGATTACTGATAATTTTGAGAAAAATGATGTACTTTTTTGAATGATATTATGATAAATTTAGAGTAATAATCCATAATGATAACAAAATTGAAAAACTATAAAAGTGTTCATATTTATTCATTTGGACAATTTGGAGTAATTACATGTACCCTCTTAATATACGTTTAGGTGCATCATCTAATATATTCTCGTAGATCCGTAGCCACTTATCACCATAGTCAACTTCCTTTTTTTTTTGGTCAAGAACCGGGAAGCCCCGATAAAATTAAAGCCGGGAGAAGTTTAGGATGCGCAGAGTGACCCTCCCCACGACACCGTCATAAAATTTTTTGAGGACACTCGAAAGAGCCTCAGGGATGACATGTAAAAAATCTAACAGAAAATTAAAAATGAGTTTTGTGAGGGAGTCCGCGACGAGCCAACTTCCTTCGGCTGTAGTATTTGTTGTCGTTGGTTGATACTAACATGTTGATCCTATGATTGCAACGTGGTAGGTGGAATGACGAGAGTTTTGATGCATCTTTCAGCCGTTGTAGTCTTTGTCATTACAAAAGTCAAGCCTGATTTTCCATCTCATAAGCATCAATTTACATCCTAATTCATGAACAGGGGCCAAGAAACCAATAGAAATGCAAGTGAAAACCCTTTCACATTAGTCATTGCAATTCGACCACCACCACAATCCCTTTCTTAACCTCCGATTTGATCATCAAATACAGGCACCAAAAATGGGGCCACTACTAACCCACATTTCAACTTTCCTTTTCCTCTTCCCCGTCGGGATTCGCCGACTTGTCTTCTGCTCATCCCACCATCTCCAAAACCCATCTCAATTCCGATCAATTCCATGGTTTTTCTCCAAACCCAGATGGCAAACCCTAGAATTCTTCTCCCTCCTGCTCGCCCTTCCCATCGCCTCTTTGACCAATCTAATCTCCTTCTCTTCATCATCACACCACAATTCCTTCAATTTCCCCTTCCTCCAACAATCACTCGTCTATTTCCTCTTCTGGGTCCTCCTAATTTTTATCCTTTTCCGCGAATTCAGTGATACCCAGATCATAAACGAGGCCTCCCCCTTCTTTCTTGCCGGGGTCTTCTTCTTTGTGGAGTGTTTCTTCAACGAAAATGGGTTCATGGGCCTTAGCAAAAATGTGTATGACTCTCTTGGTCAACTGAGCTTCATTTGTGGGTGCTCTTGCTTGTACCTTGCAATTAACCCTAATGCATTTTTTGCTGACTTTTTCTTGTCAATTGGGCTTATGTTCAAGGCTACTTGGGTTTTGCAAGCTGGGTTGACTCTTTACACTGATGTGTTTGGCTTGAAAGGGTGTAGCAAGGTCTCTGTGTTGCCTGGTCATTTGCTTGCTGATGTTAAGTGTGATCTTCAGGAAGATCACTTGAGGGGAATTGCATTGATGAACTTGTTGTTTATAGTTCATGCAATTTGTGTTCTTACTCTTGCTTTTGGGGTTTTAGTATTGATGTCATGTAAATTGAGTCTGAGGTTTGGTGATGTTGAAGGAGCTTTGCTGACACAGATTGATTCAGAAAGCCTGCTCATGACTGATGTTAGTGATCTTGAGATGGAATGAAAGAGTAAAGATTTTGTTTTTACATCTTTATGTCCTTTGTAGATGGTTAAAATTTTTTGGATTACAGCTTTGTTAGGCTGTTCTCTTCTCATTTTCCACACTAGTCAGAGTTGTAGATATAGGAGATCTTGTACAATCCTCTGATTCCTCTCAAATATACTTGTGACAGTTTTTCTATATCTTTCTCTATAATTGGCAGCCATATTTTATTTTGCTGATGTTCTCTTGATTGCTATAATAAACTTATCTGCTGTTGTGGTGTCAAATCTCTTGTTTTGGCTAATTTAGTTTTGTATTAATGACTAATCAATGGTGTTTGGAGAAGTTGGGTGGTTTTGAAGTCATTGATGTGAACAATAAATTATTAATTTGCCTAACTAACACGGAATAATAATGTTTCAAGGTTTCTTGAGTACTTGAATGCTTGAAAGCATTGGAAATTGTTATGCCTTGAATCAGCTTATATAAATGTAACACAGTTAATGTCATTGTCCCAATTCTTCTCACCAGTGTGATCTGGATAGATAAATGGATCTCAAACTAGTTGGAAGTTGGAAAATAAGATTGCCAATTTGTTGATAAATGCTGACATGATTGTGAAACATGGGTCATTTTCACATCTCTTCAAAAATGCAGTTGTATCAGCAAACTTGTTTCTTTATCGCCTCCTATGCAGTTTTGAGAAGGAAAGATCATGTGAGCTTGTATGTGAATATGCAGGAAAATGCTATATTGATGAGGCTTAAAGTGTTTGTAACATGTTTTTATATTTGTTGTGCTCTATACTTAAAGGGGAAAAAGAAGAAGAAAAGGTTGCTTTTCTTGATTGCTTGGGTGCAAATGTCTTTCATGTTGCATTTGTTCATCAATACTCTTGCAACTTTAGGGAGGAACTTTGAGTGAAGGTTACTACAATGTTGCCATTTGCAAATAGATTTTGGCAATCTTTGAAGCAAATTAATCCAACTTTCTTAACAAACATATTGTTCTGATTGTTCTCCTTGGACAGCTAGATAGCATGAAAACAAACACATTTGCTCTTTAGAGCATACTATTTCCTTGTTTAGTATGTTTATAATGTGTCAGAATAGAAAAAAACTAGCAGATGACCCGTACCTTGTACGGGGATGTTATTTATTTATTTATTTATTGCTTTGTGTATGAATTTACTATAACAACAATTACAAATATTTTCATATGTGTACTTTTTTTAAATGATGCTTATTTTTGAATTATAAAATGACATAATTCTTGTATATCATTATATATAAATAAACTTTATTTATATACTTATTTTATATACATACATAAACATATATTTAAATAATTGAGGAAGAATGACATAAGATAAGATGCATTATCACATTTTATTAACAATTGATACAAATTTTTTGGCATTTAAATTAAATTACGTAAACTAACTTATATAATAAGATCAATAAGTTTAAATAAAAACTCGGATTAATAAATTATAATATTAAAGATATTGATAATATTTAGTAAGTTAAATAGAAAACCAAATTATCTCGTATATATGTTATTGTTTTTTGAAAAATAATAATCAAATAACAAATATATAAATATGTCATGCAAATGTTAACGAATTATTATCTTAATCAAGAAATCTATCTTTTTTTCCTAAAGTGTGATCAATACTCCGTATGAAATATTATCGATATATATATATATGATAAATATAACATCTACTTTTTTATTGATATTTTAATATGATATGATAGTAAAAATTATTTAATATATTATTTTAATAGAATGAATATTTTTCTTAAATATAATGGTAAAATTTGCTATCATTGATGATTTAAAAAAATAGCATAATAAAATTACGAAAAATTATTTAAAGTTAATATGATATTTAATTAAATGGGTAAAATATTATGATTATGATTTATAGATTATGATGAAAAGAAATATTTTTTAAAATAAAAGGTTTATGATAGGTATATGTATTAATTAAGTGAGTATAATCATAAGATAGAAATTTATATATTTGGATAGAATTATTAATTAAACAACTCAAATTCTAAGATAGAACTAATATCTTAATTAAATATGTATAAGAATATGATAAAATCAAATTTTAATTAGATAGATTTTTTCAATAAGGGGGTGATGTGGCGCAATATGGTGGTAGAATTTGTTTCCGCTTTAGTATATAGTAATAGATGAATTAATATATACATTTTCCAAGTAGAACATAAAAATTCATTACAATGGTAACAATTGATAACTTTCACACAAACTATAAATTGGTTAGGCTCATTCTTTTTCACTTTTGTAACGTATAAAAGTCTTTTTCATTTATGGCATCTGAATTCCGGTAGAACAAGCTCATAAAACGATCAAATGATCACTCCTAATTATCCATATTTAGCAACTGAGCTTCCATTAACGGTCTCGATTGACCCAATATACACCTACTTGGCTACTTGTTGAGCTGTGAAAGCGACTCGTATGTTCTATTTAAAACCCAAAAAATCTGCCATTTCTCGATTTCCCAAACGCCCCCAATTCCTTTTCTGAACATTGTTGATTCCCTCTTCTCTGTCTCTTCTGTATTGGTGCTTGGTTACTGATCCACCAAAATTCCAGCTAAAAGCCTTCAAATTTCTGCTTGTCATCTTCTCTCCGATTGGCACAACTCCCAAAATCTCTTCCTCTTTCTCAGTTATTTGGAATTTCGGTAGAAGAAGATCCAGATTAAATCGGGAAATACAGTTAAACCTAAAAAGGAACAAACTTTCTATTTGCCCTTTCCCCTTTTCGTCAAAAGGTACTGATTTTTGGGAGTAGGTTGAAGAAATGGAATGTTTCTTCCGAATTGAGGGTTTCAGCCCCCTTTTGAAAATCCCCTTTAGGGATTTGATCATCTGGAATTGAGCTCGGTGTTGTTTCATTCTAGTGTTAATTGATTTTTGATGGATTCGAGTTTGAGAGATTCTAGGGTTAATCCAATTGTGCATTTGGATGGTGAGAAGGCCCAACTGAGAACGGAAAGTTGTAAAATGGAGGAAAATGAGGAGGAAACACTTTTGGTTCCGAGTGATCAGAAGGAGGAGGAGGAGGAAGTGAAACCAAAGAGGAAGAGGAAAGTTCAGTGGAATGATACTAATGGGAAAAAGCTTGCAGAAATCATGGAGTTTCTTCCCAGGTATTGCTCTACTATGTTTGTATGATCTGTTTCTGTTTGCTGATCTTGTGAATTTTGTATTCTGCCTCTGAATACTTGCTCAATCTGTGATTGTATGGAACTGTAAAATTCAGCCTAGTCTCAAGTGTTTCTTGCACATACAGTTATTCTTGAACTGAAATATGTTTTTATTAGTGTCATTGGCATGGTTATTAGTGTCATTGGCATGGTTTTTAAGTGTTTCCCAGGTATTGCTCTACTATGTTGGGCAAGCCTTTTAAGTATGTTTTTATTAGTGTCATTGGCATGGTTTGACAAACTGAATTCAATGTGGGTACAAAAGTATGATAGAAGTGGTTTGATAAGGACAAATTCTTAAGGTGGGAAACTGAGGGTGACTTGCTACTTTGCTAGTGCATTGAATTGTATACCTTGGACTTCCTTTAACTGTTTCTGTAAAAGATGGTCGGCATAAGTAGACTTAAAGTAATGGTCTTTGTTTGCTTTTATATTTGTAGAACAATCCTTTGTCATAATTTTCAATGGATTTACTTAAAATATGGTACTTATAGATCCAGCTCAGTTCATCACTGGTATAAACTCTTTCTGTTATGCCTTTCAATGCAGTGATGTGAGCGACAGCGATGAAGAAGACTCGGATTCTTGCTTTTGTACAATCATGTAGTTTCCACTCTATACATACACATCAATTCTTTCTCGTTCCTCGCATAAAAAACCTTACTGCTGTGATAGAGAAAAAACATGTCAATCTTATTGTCTAATGCCTCTTCATAGTTTTCCGGCTTGATGAAGCAAATAGTTTGTTGTGATCTCTCCTCTCTCTGGAGGGTTTCTGCTTTCTAGTTCAGATTGATGGAAGTTGGCTTGTTTGACCTCTTAGTTTCTTCTTCATAGCATTTTCTTTGTGAAAAGCTTTGATTTTGTACTATCTAATCTCAAACATAACTCCACTTTGTATACATGTATATGCACATCTGAGTTGGATGAAAATTCAAGCAACTTGTTGATGCTGTATACTGATTCCTTCTTTGATTATGATCAGTGTGATTTATAGTTGATTGTAATGCACAGTAATACACACCAATATGATTCATGCAACTGTTCTTAATTGACATTCTATTAATACAATGACTTCTATACTGAAACATTTCGTCACACCAACAACAACAACTCCCAACAGAGATGAAAAAGAAATTGAAGAAAACAAACCAAAATAAAGAGAAAAACTCTGATAATAGCATCTCAGAATTAACAACAAAAGATTGCCATTTTTTTCATGCAACAACTTCCCATCTTTTCTTCTTGATCGCCCTCCACTGGTTAAGATTCTCAATGGGGAGCAGAACCGGGTTCGCACATCGATCCATTTGAAGTTCTTGACCCGTTTCAAGCTCTTCCTTAGCCTCCTCCTCCTCCTCGTCTTCTTCTTCTTATTCTTCTTGTTCCACCTCATCCAGATCATCTTCTATATCTGATCCTAGTTCATCCTCTTCGTCATAGCAATTGTTATATCTGTAACTAAAACTGCAGGATCGTTCTCTCTTTACTCCGGTTGTATTTCCTCCACTTGCAAGAAAATCTATTATGTCATCTTCGTCTTTTTCTTCTTGTTCTTCCCATTGCGCAGCAAGAATACTTCTCAAATCGTCTTCGTTATCATCATCACCGTCATCATAAGCTTGGATTGGCTCATAAGCAATCACGTTCAAGTCGAATCTGACCTTCTTCCTGTTTTTAGGCTTGTCTTGTTTTCTTCAATGCATAACCATATAAAGAAAAAAATCAGGATTCAACTGAAGTAGCAGAATGAATAATCAAGAAGGGTATGGAATTATGACCTGCGCTTAAGGTTTGAGCAAACTGGTTTCGGTTTTCCTCCTTCTGAATCCTCAGGCAAGCATGAAGAAGGCGATTTGAGAACTTGGTAGCTTCCAATTCCCTGAAAACAAAGACAATGTAAGAAGGAAATATCAAAGAAGGAGAGTCTTGAAGAAATTTGTAGCTAAATAATGCTACTAACTTTGTCTTGAGAATGAATTTTGTGAGCAGGTCTAAGGCGTTTTCTCTTCTTGGAGTAGCCAAAACAGGCGAGCAACCAAGCCATTTTTTTCTACTGCAAGCAAAACTCAAATGGTTGTGAGAATGTTGGTTGTTAAGGTGGATTTTATGGAGGTACTCAAGAATATTTTTTTGAATTTTAAGCTGATGGATTTGGGGCCCTATTGAGAATTTTATTTGAAAATTAGAACGTTGGATATAGAGGGCATGATGAATTTGTCAAGAACAAAAAATCACTTTTCATTTGTTTATATTTTTTTCCTTTTTTTGCTTTATTCTGTTATGCCTTTGCCGTTGAAGCTTCCAAAAGAATTGCAGATTATGACTATTTTACATAGGAGAAGATCATATTTTGTAGCTTATCAGAATATAGTTTTCATATTCAAACAAAAGAAAGAACATATTTTCATTATGGTTCTTTGGTATAATTAATTACGCAAATCTATAATGTTGTTGGAGAATTCCATATCATCCCACATTGACATATCAAACCAAATATCACTAGTATATAAATAAAGTGAAATCCTTATTCATTGACTTAAAACTTTTGGGTTAAAAGATGGATCCCGACAATCGTATTTACGATCCATCGGAATCTAACAAGCTCATATGAGCTAACCTGAAAATACGGTTGACGTTTACTTACACTAGAACACTAATCTTTCAATACAAACCTATGCCAACTTGAAAAGAACAAGCGAAAGCCTACTCATCTCAATGTGACCATGCCCACTTATTAGCTAGTGTCTTTCAACTTTTAATACAAAACCATGCAACTTATGAAAGAAAACTCAGTTTGCAAAGACTACTTTATAACTCTAATTTGAATAAGACCAGCCAACCCAACATACTACTACATCCTTCTAGTGTTGTTGACTGTTAACACGCAATCAATTGCAAAATTTCCCATTGATTGATCAAATAAGTGTGCTTTGTAAGGTTCTAGAGTGGTGGGGTCATTTCTTCTTTACTTAGTTGGGTTTGGTACAATATAAATGTTGGCTTCAAAGTTGATACCAAGATTCATTAACAAGTTTGTTCTCATGGAGAAAATGCATATACCAATATACCATATGTTATAACAAAAGTAAAGTGCATATGCATTTATTTCAAACAAAAGTTGCAAGTGCAATATAAAACCTTTGTACCATTTTAAGTTGTATGAATCAAGGCTTCAATAACAAGCGAGTAACATCATGGTCTTTTTTCCTTTTTCACTTCCATTTCTTTTTTTTTGGCGACCCTCAAATGTTACCCAAATGACTTAACTACTAAACCAAGTGTTTGAAAACACTTCAATCTCCTTTTAGTAGTAAGCATTTCACATGTTATAAAAAAATAGTAAGCATTTCACATAACTTTTGCTATACTTAAAAAAGTAATCAATTTCTTTACAAAAAAAAAATCTATTTACTTTTTAAAATACAATAATTGAGCCAAATGGCCAAGTTGGGCTCAAAACTTGACAGCCCAATTTAAAGTTGGGCCAGCTCTGAATCCATTTGCGCGTCAAATTAATTCCTGCAAAATTATGAGTTGACCCTACTACTATGTACTAAGAAATTCACAACCATAAACAAGGGGATAAGTCTAGAAAATTTCCGATCGCCACGTCCATATAAAAAGGCGGGCCCCAAAAACGACCTTATCGCATATTTGAAGACAAATTATAGTGTACGATGTAGACAACAAGAGGCAGTCCAATTTCATGGCCCTTTGAATAACGTCTAGATGATTCAGACACAAATTTCTAAGCAAGTTGAATGACTGGATGAGTTAGGATCGTTTGAAGTCACTCCTTGACTATTGACCAGTCACCCTTTAAAAATGAGTTAACGTTTTGATTCGGTTATCGGACCCACGAAAGGAGAGTAAGTTAAACAAGTATAATCGATTCGAGATTAGTTTGATAATAATAGTAGTTAATGAATATCTAAGATAACATTTTGAGAAAAACATCATTACAATTGTACTCCATGGCATCATGCATTAGGCTTACAAGTCACAACTCTTGTAGAAATTATAGAGTAAAAATATTTTGAGTTTATAGCACCAGTTTTTTTTAAGTTCAATTCATAGTGGGATACGAATGACACCAGTTTTTTAAGGATCTTCTACAACACTCAGTGTGACCTTCGGTGCTCCACTTTATTAAATATACTATAAGTTAATATTAATTTTTTTTTAAAAATTATATTTGTATTATAAATGATAAGTATCATATATTTGTACATTTTTATGATAAAAAAATTATTATTACTATTTTTTACATTAAAAATGATGAATTAACCATCTTTTTGGCTATTAAAAATATTCACTAGACATTTATATCACAAAAATTCACAAATTACATAAGAATAAACATTTACAATATAAATATAATTATTTAAAATTTTTTTATTGTTATTTCATAGTGTAAATAATAAAGTGGAGCACCTAAGGTTACACGGAGAGGTGTAGAGGATCCTGATTCACTCATCATTCGAGGACTAGAAAAGCTGGGGAATTTTCACCAAAAAAAAAAAAGAAAAGCTGGGGAAAGTTGGAATTGCCTTTTTACAGTTTCCATAACATGCCCATATGCCAAAACTAAAGTATTATTTCTTTAATTTAGTTAGATTCTTGAGTATATTTCTTCTGATTTGATAGTTTATAATAAGTGAATTTCCACAACGTCCATAATTTGTTAAATCCTCGCGTGGTTATATTTGCTTAAATACGCCCCTTTTCTTGTTCTACTTTTCCTTCTTAAAAGCATCATCACTTCATAATAATAACAACCATAGTTCCCAACCTTTCACTACAGCTAGCTTAAGGTTGTATTTTAATGCTACAAAAAAACCCTATTAATATTATAATCAATTATCAACCAATGATTACTTGGTTTTATTTTGTCAAACAAAATTGTTATTTTTACTGGCTGGTATAAACTATACTAAGATGAATGTTTGCCTAAGAAATCAATTACTAAAGAATCTCTTGTAGTCTTATTGGTTTAAAAAATCGACTACTCTTGCATTCAAATGTCAAGTTGTAAAGTGATCTATATACTTAATTAATCAGAAGGTTATGTCTGCTCTCTTGTTTTTATTGTATAATTCTGCTTTTTGACCGAGAATTATTCGTAGAAGTAGGCACTTGGTACATTATGTATTTAAATTAATTTTCAAACAAGGCCTATAGTTTATAGTTGCTTATATCAATTACATCGACTACCTATGTAAGAAGCTCAAAATATAAGAATTTTACGTTAAGAAAAAAATTGAGTTGCTATAAGAAATGCCATTTTTACATAAGGAAACCTTTTTTGTATAATAAGGAAACAAAGGTAATTAAAGATTAACTGCCATTCAAAAAGCAAAGCACCCAAAAAAACACAAACAATTAGCAAGTAAGCAAGTTTGCTTCTCTTTTGAATGACAAAAGCAATAGATAAATTCAGATTGTAAAAGATAAAGGGAGAATGTTGAGCACTATACAATATGACTGATTGCTTGTGCATCTTATTAGTACTCCCTCCGTCCCGGAAAGTTTGGCCAAAAACACAATTGCACGCGAATTAATGAGAAGTGTTGAAGTTGATGAAAAGGGTATAAAAAGGAGTAATTTATAAGATTGGTTGGGGATAATTTTGTAATTTTATAGGAAAAAGTGATAAAGTTGAGAGAAAAGTTGGATAATGGGGGTAATATATGAGATTGTATGAGGGTAAGATTGTAAAAGCATAGTGATATAAATGGAAATAAAGTAGAGATGGACAAACTTTCAGGGACGCCCGAAAAGGAAAGGCGGACAAACTTTTGGGGACGGAGGGAGTATTTGTTTTATAGTTTTATACATCTCCATCATTTAAAATCAGTTTTTTTTGTGTATGTTTGTTCGTCTTTCATGTTTGTTTATTTTGTTACGGGTTCTTATATTGTGTGTTATAAAGACATATTATAAATATAATAAATAAGAAAACAAAATCATAAAAAATAAATAGTGAATCCATTTAAAAAAATTAAAAATCCTAAACTTTACTGTAAGATTTAGTAAATCTTTATAATATTAATATTTAATGTATTCCTAGAGTAGAAAAATATTTTTACTATTTATCTGCAAAATTAGATACCTTTTTTGTTATTGTTGTAATAAAACTACCATTCAATTCATTATTTTACCACATTGTGTAATAATTTTGTGGTGTGCATATATGAGCTGGAAAGAAATAAAATATTAAATGAGTCTTACAAAAAAAATTATAATAGGAAAAAAAGGAAAATAGACCCCTATCAATTCAACTATTCAAGATACAGAAACTGTGAAAGATGTGCACAGGAAAAGCCGTATATCTTCAACCTCGTAAAAGGGAGATTCATTTCCTTTCTTTTAACGCCAATTTTATGCTTCCTCTTCCCAATCTTAAACCCCATCTTTCCATGTGTTTCCATTCCTCGCGAGATCTAAGCTTTTGGGTCATTCGTTTTTAGTGCTTAAGAAAAATAAAGAACTCTTCTTTCTCCATTGTTCTTCCATAATCCATTCAATTATTGGTTCATTCTTACTCGATATCGTGTAATTTCAACTGGGTCATCATCAATTCCATGCGAAGTTTCTGAGATTCATACGATTTTGAAAGAGATGAGCTTGTGTGGTGGGAGAATGGTGGGATCCATGCCTCTTCCGGGTTCTGACCCGACCCGGTTTCCAGCTGGGCTTCGAGTGCTTGTTGTAGATGATGATCCTACTTGCTTAAGGATCTTGGAAAAGATGCTTCAGGCTTGTCAATATGAAGGTGAAAATTTCTCTTTTTTTTTACCAAATTTATGAACTTTGAATTTGGTGATATGTGATTGTAGATTTAGGTTTCTTGACATGGTTTCATTTTGTTTTCAAGTTTGTATTCATCAATCTGTGAGGCTTTTTCATCTTAAAGATTCAGTCTTTTTAGCCTTCTGTGGATATATGTATTTGGTGGTCCAAGAGTCCAATAATGGGAGTCCTCTTGTTTACAGTTTTATCCCTTTCCTGTGTAATTGAACAAAAGTTTCATACATGGGGCATTAAGGTTGTCTTTCTTTTGTTCTAATTGTCACAAAATTATCTGCAAATGCACTGTTGTTTTGTCTGTGATTGAAACAAGTTGCTGTCTTTTTGGTGAATTGTTCAGTGACAAAATGTGATAGGGCAGAATACGCCTTAAACAAGCTCCGGAGGAACAAGAACGGTTTCGATATAGTCTTAAGCGACGTGCACATGCCCGACATGGACGGTTTCAAGCTTCTGGAGTGCATTGGTTTGGAAATGGATTTACCTGTCATAAGTAAGTTGGAAAGACAAGAAATAAGTTGAAGAAAGTGTGTGTTTTTGTAATAAGCATAACTAATGTCCTCTAAATTACTACTGCAACAGTGATGTCAGCTGATGATGGTAAGAATGTAGTGATGAAAGGCGTAACTCACGGCGCTTGTGACTACTTAATCAAGCCCGTTCGCATTGAGGCGCTTAAGAATATATGGCAGCACGTTGTTCGTAAGAAGAGGAACGAGTGGAAGGACGCCGAGCAATCAGGGAGCTTAGATGAAGCGGACAAGTCACAAAAGCAAGAGGAATCCGAGCACTCGTCGGCTCCAAATGAAGGGAGTTGGAAGAGTTCAAAGAGGAAAGGAGAAGATGAGGACACAGAGGATAATGATTCGTCTTCAATGAAGAAGCCGAGGGTAGTTTGGTCGGTTGAGCTCCATCAGCAATTTGTGGCCGCTGTTAATCAGCTAGGAATTGACAGTACGCATCTTTTGCTCTATCTTATTTTTATGAGAAAATGATTACATTAGTGTTGTTCTGATCTTAATGCTACTAAAACATTTAGTAATAGAAAGTACAGTTATGAACTTAAAAATGTTTTCTAGTTGCTGAGCTTCTTTGCTGATTCTGAGGTCCGGATTCACCTTTTTTCTTTGTTATTACTGTGTTACATAGGTAATGGTAGCAGAAAATCTGGACTAATAATTTTGGGCCATTTTTCATAAAGTTGTTGAGAAGCAGAGTTCTTGAAATGTAGTTTAGCCTTGTTTCTATTTGTAGGTAAACATTTACAGCTTTTGTAAAATGTCATGGAACAAACATAGTTGAACTTGTAACATTCATCAAAAAGCTGTGTTCTTTTTGTTATCTTACTAGTGTTGCTTTCTACTCAGAAGCTGTTCCAAAGAAAATCCTGGAGCTGATGAATGTTCCCGGGCTCACCAGAGAAAACGTCGCCAGCCACCTTCAGGTTTGATAGCAACATTTCGTTACCTTTCTCCTTTCGGTTTGATCTATCAGAAATGCTGAAAACTTTCCTACTACTCTCAATGCAGAAATACCGGTTGTATCTCAGAAGGCTAAGTGGAGTACCACATCACCAAGGTGGCCTAAACCCGCCTTTCATGAGTCCTCATGATGCAGCCTTTGGAGCGTTTGATCTTCAAACTCTAGCGGCCTCGGGTCAACTACCCATTCAATCTCTTGCCGGGTATCAAACCGGGCTTTCCAGGCCTGTGATCAAGCCCGGACCTTTTGCTGACCAAAGAAACAACCTTTTCAACTTTGAAGCCCCCAATGTGAGATTCGTCGAGGGGCGCCAGCTCAGCAATAGTAACAATGATGCCAATAAGCAAATGAATAATCTGTTGCACGGCATTCCTACAACAATGGCGCTGAAACAGATTCCCGGTTTCCACCAACCCGTTCTTGATGGTTCATCTTACAACAACATCAAAAACAACAATCCGTTACTGCCGTCTTTTGATACAAACTACAACAACATTGTATTAGATGAGCTTCCTCAGCAAAAGTCGTCTCAGGATTGGCGGAGTCCAAGCTTATGTTACAGTGTCCCTCAACGTACACCCTCGGTGACAAAAAATGCTGAAGTGTCGCCGTCGGTTTTGGTGAATCAATGCTTTAACAATGCCGTCGTTGACAACGCCTCGTCAAAGGTGAAACCCGAGCGAGGTCAAGAACTGAGGTCAAGAAACAGCCTTTATCAATATCAACTCGGTCAGGACGATTTAATGAGTGCCATCCTAAAACAGGTCTGAAAATGAGGATATCATCATTCCATTAGTACTTACATGCTTCTGCATACAGATTGAGTTAACCTTGTAGTTTTTGTTCTTGATCTCAGCAAGGAGGGATTGAAACGATTCAAGGTGAATTCGACTTCGACGGACACAATATTGATAATATCCCAGTGTAGTGATCAACCCTTGCAGGGGAAAAAAAGAAAGATAAGAAATGTATATGATCTATACGAATTAAGAGCAGTTTCTTTTCGTATAGTGGTAAGAACTTCAATTGTATGGAGAGAAGAAGTGAGAGTTTTGGTGATGTTAGATTGTTAGCTGCTCTGCTCTCCAGTATTCAGGTTTGTATATGAAGTTGCAGACAAGTCTGCTGAATCTCTAGGGGTTTTAGTTCTTGCCCAAAATATATAAATCCGTCTTCTTGGTTCATTGTTTTACATCAGAGACACTCAGATCAAGTTCATTGTTTTACTCTTCATGCACAAATACACTACTGATGTCTAAACTACAGTGATTACTAGTGCATTTATTTTTACATTTTTGGTAAAACACTTGTCTGTGCCTAGACCGTAGTTTCACGAGCCGGACGCGCTGGGTCCGAACGGGTCCCAATCCTTAGGCGGGGCTGGATGGGCTAGCAGCAAGGCCAAGCTCTTCTTGTACCTCTGCATCGAGAGTAGTTGGAAATGTTGGCTGGGAAAGAGTTCTATAATGAGCTCAGGAATGTTCATAAGCTCTAGGATTTTCTTTGGATCAGCTTCTGAGTGAAAAAACAAGAGATCTATTCAAGAAACTGATATAGAACAACAACAAGGTTCATACGAGTAATGCCATAATCAGAATCTGCAAAAAATGTCAGCAAACAGACACCATTAACCTTCTTTGTTCATAACTGAGTACTTTCAATTAACAGATGTTTTAGGCACTATTAAGATAACAATGACACAAGATAGGGCAAAAGACAGCATACCCTTCATCCCTCCTAGCTTATTAACAGCTGCCACAAACTGCTTGTCAAACGACAAAATCATCCTCGGCTTCTTCGCTGAAGACGATCCCTTCTGAGTCCCTTCGTTTGGAGCCGAGGACTCGTACTCGCTTTCCTCTTGCTTTCATGGCTTGCCCGCTTCATTGAAGCTCCCGGATCGCTCAATGTTCTTCCTAAAACAATCTGCGCGCTTGATCAAGTAGTCAGAAGCGCCCTGGTTTACGCCTTTCATCACTGTTGCAATAACAAACTTAGTGAAAATTTGTTTCTTACAGAACATAAACAGTTATACTCAAATGAATGTTACAGGTAAATCCGTTTCCAAATCAGCGTACTCTAAGAGCTTGAAACCGTCCATGTCGGGCATGTGCACATCGCTTTAACACTATAATATCGAAATTGTTCTTGTTGTTCCTCTTGAGTTCGTTTGAGGCGTACTCTGCCCTATCACATTTTGTCACTACACAATGCAACACCAAAAAGACAGCAAAACACTTCATTCACATGCTACACAACAATGCATTGATCCATATCTATAGCAAGGCAAACAAAAATTGGTCCATGTGAAGAGATCAAAACCTAGAATCACATGCATTTCACCAAATTCAAAAATCACAATCCAATAATCAGATCTAACAAAAAAACAATTACAAAAAGGCTTTTTCATCGATCCAACAACTACAAAGAGGCTTTTCCGGGTCGGGTCAGAAGACTCAGAACCCGGAAGAGACATGGATCCATCATATTACAAAGTTACGAGGGTGAGTATTTACAGCTTTTTCATAGGGTTGAGTTTCTGTGTTTTTGTTTTTTAAATTACGAGCAGTGGCGGATCCAGAACTGATTCAATGGGGGGGGGGCGGACTTGGACTTTAGGTCAATTTAGTCGTGATTGCTCCCTCGCCGTCGGAGACTCGGAATCACGGTGCTCTCATGAAAACCCCAGATTGACAACTCGTCGAATTTGGCTACTGTTGACCTAATTTTTTTTTATTTCTTTTGTTTTGCTCATAAATTTTTTTTAAGAAAAAGAGACGCTAAATCCAAATTGGCAGCTCGTCAAAAATACTGAAATTTAGTATAATTGGAAGATTTTATATCGTACTCGTAATTTACGAGTACGGTATGAATTTGTTCACTCTATGTTGATTAAACCAAGACGATCGAGCCCTATTTCAGTTTCACTTTGGATTAATGAATTCTTGTAACGTGAAATCTACGTACATTCATTCATGCATTTTTCAGTATGCATGAATTGTGTTGGTGAATTACGTGTAGAAATGACACGAATTGAAGAAAGTAAAGCTTACTACAATACTACTACAACTAGTTATAACCCCGGGCCTTGCCCGGGACTTTTTCAAATAAAATTAAAATATACTAATGTAGATATGGTATAAGTTTTATAAATTACATGTACATATATATACTATTTGAATCTGATAAGTATTATGAAAGCTAAAACATTATTTGATAAATTACTATTATGATTATATGATATGATTTACTTTTAATATTATTTAAAAAATATGTTTATTAATAGTGTTGTTACTGATCATATTTTATTAAGAATTAATATTAGATTACATATAAAATTTTATGTAATTAGAAAGTGATAATTCTTTATGAATAGAAAAGTTATATAAAAACTTCTTACATAAAAATTGGGTAGGTAGGGTATAAATAACTGAATGATAAAACTGCCCTTAACTATCTCAGATTTAGAAATATATATTGAATTTACCTGAACTCGTATTTAGATGACGAAAATAAAAATAAAATAGATATGTTGTTGGATAGGTGAAATATTGATTAATAACTATATAAACTATTCTTACAAATCATAATTTAATAAGAAGATTTGATATTATATTAGATAAAAAGATTTGTATTATTTAGATAAGATAATAAATTATGTATGGACGGAAATTTATAAGAAATATCCATAAATAAAATAAGGTAAATGAGATATAAAAAATAAATATAAAAATTGTCCTTAACTGATATAGGTTTAAATTATAATGAATATAAGATGTGGCTACCTTCAATAAGATTTTGTTGTTGATTAAAGAATATAAGAAAGACATAGCAATAATATTATCTATATTTTTAAGTTCTCTGCTTCCTTATTTACTGTTAATCAAAAAGAAAAAAAATAAGTAAGAAAGGAAGGAATCATATATTTTGATTACATTTTGTACTTATCTAGTTTATCCATAGGATTACGTTTTCATAAATTCATATAAAAATTTGTAGGTGAATCTAATCTCTCTATTAATTTGAATTTTCAGGGAAAAAGTAGGTTACAAATAAAAAAATATTGTACTCTCTAATTACTCACATTAATTGATCAACATGCTTAACCAAATTAGGGTCCATTTAGATTCGTTTTCATAAAAACGTTTTGATAAAAAAATATTTTCATGTTTTGGATCACTCCCTAATCTTCCTATTTCCTCAAAAAAAAAGTATACGTGCATATCAATAAAAAAGCAATAACATATGTATATAAATAGGCTATAATTTATCTTGTTCGATCGACACAAATGGATAGAAAATTAAGATAAAAATCAGTTATTAAAATTAGGGATATCAAGATATATTACGTATAGATATGATGTATTTAATTGCAATTAATATTTATATAAATGGATATACAAATTTTATAATAAATCACTTAATTAAAAATAGGATGGATGGTTTAAAAATTCTTATTGACGAAACTGCCCTTAACTGCTTCAGGTTTAGAAGTATATATTGATTAAGCCTACACGTACTTGCATAGTTGCGTAGCCGCGTAGGTACGTAGATGAGAGTGCAAGTGCTTTGCTGACGTGGACCTTAGCAAAACCCGAAAACCCGGTTTACGTCCGAATACCTAAACCGGGTCATGCCACGTGCTAAGCTTGCGTTCTGCTTACGTCTCGCCACCTACTTTTCCCACCCACCAACATTCACTAATTTATCAGCATTGAACCGGCCGAGCTCGGATCAGACCGGGTCCGACCCGTTTTTAAGCCCGAATGCGCTTATGTCATTGACTTCTTTAATTTTTCCCAATTGGATAGAAAAATTCAAAAGTAATTCTAAAGAGCGCCATTTTTCATTTTTCCAGCTTTTAATCTTCATCTTTTTTCTCCCGATGCATTTTTCTTTATTCTTGTACGCACTTTACAGTTCAAACTATTTTCTTTATTATTAAATTTTGAATTCTCTGATTTGTAGTACCCTGGCTGGCTAGTATGAAATCTAATCATGTTAGGCCCACTTTCGTATAAATGTCATTTATACGGACGTAATTAAATTCCCGCCTGCCTCTCTCTGTTGTAGGGCGCATCGTGAAAGTGGTTTGCATGTCAAATTCAATGCAATTTAAGGAAAAAAGCGTGTAATCGTATGTTTATTCAAACACTAGCTAATAACGTTCATAAGGATAATGACCTATTTGACTTCTAATGAACGTGACATAAGATAGTAAGTTAGGTCACAGGTGCCCATATATACATGCATGGATATAATTATATATATACATGAGCTATATAAATCGTACGTGTCAGTAGTCATACCATACGCTAGGGTTCTTAATTATTTGTTAATTGAGGCCAAACAAATCTTGAGTGGCAGGATGAACTCAATCGAAGAACCGACCAAGTGCTGGTTAATTGAGACTATTTTAACTGATTTATATATTCAGGTTAATAAAATATGAAATTTATCAGAGTACGTATATGAATACTCTAGCTAGCTAGGGATGGGGGAAAACGTGGGTTGCTACCATGCAAAATCTTATCCCATGCTCTTATCCTACACTTCACATTTTAATTTGTTTTTTTAAACCAAGTAAAACATACTGTATTTTGTTTCAATAAATGGCAAGGATATGTACAATTACAATTATCACGTTATATTTCACGTGTTTATATCATTCATTTCCGTCATTCCGGGTGTACTTTTATGCGAAAGAGCGGAGAGATCGAGTGGAAGCAATACAATGTTTTGTGGGTTATATTATATGATTATATCTATGTTTTGATTGTTTTCTTTTAGATCTATCAATAAAATGTTTTGTAAGAGACATTAACTAGGTCATTATACCATATGAAAGACATCCATTAAAAGAGAGAAAGCAAGATTTAGAATTATAGAGTAAAGTACTAAAAAAAGAATTTTTAGAGGGTACAAACAAAGTGTAAACAGAGATTCAACTCAAGGAAAGTAATTAACTACAGTAAGTACCCCCTTGAACCGTTAAAGTAAAACCGTGTCGGTCGCCTTTCCCTTTTCCTTTTATCCCCACCCACCTTCTTCCCCCTTTCCTTTCTTTACGCCTTTCTTTCTTGACAAAAAAGCCTCATTCCATATTTTCCCATTATATTTATACCCCGGATCCCCATATAAAAATTTAAATTAAATACAAAAAAAAAAGATTATTTTAATAATAATAATTTATTCACTCACCTCAATCCTCATCACCAATAACTCAATAAGAGCCACCACATTCACTTCCTCTCCCACTTCCTCACTCCCCTCAAATTCTCTCCTTCCCATTCCGCCCCAAAAACCCGCGAATAACTCGCCGATCATCTCGTACCCAATTCCGCGCAAAATCTCGCCTCCATGGAACGACGCCGTTTCGCATCCGCTCTTCCACTCCTCCTCCTGATCACCTTTCTTTCTCCGGCGACCGACGCCGCCGAGGTCGTCGATTGCACTCCCTGCCAAACCTACTTCTCGCCGCCTCCGCCGGCGACTCCGTCCCCGCCGCCGCCTTCTCCGCCGTCAGGCGGTTGCCCGCCGCCCCCAGCCCCCTCCGGCGGTGGAGGTGGCGGAACCGTTTACAACTCCCCTCCGCCGCCGTCCACGCCGACATACACCTATCCGCCTCCCTCCGGCGGCGGCGACGGCGGCGGTTACTACTACAATCCGCCGCCGTACCGGTACGGACCGGCGCCGCCGCCTCCGAACCCCATCGTGCCGTACTTTCCGTTTTACTATCATACCCCTCCCCCCGGAAAGGGCGGGAACTCCGCTCCTTCTAGAAGCCTCTGTTTCCCGCTTTTGCCCCTCGCCTTTCTCGTTTTTTCCGCTTTTGCCCTCTGAGGATAATCAAGACGCTCTTCTCTCCGTTATTTTAAGAAATAAGCAAAAAATGTGGTTGCAGATGTCGGCGGAGGGAGCTCCGGCGCCGTCGAAGACGGAGGGAAAACGAGGAGAGAGAGAGGGGCTTTTGCTTTGATTACTGAAATGCCCTTGGTGAGTGCGCTCTGGATCCGAGGGTGGCTGTTGACAACGAGGGTCAATTTGGTCATTCTGCGCACTCTTTCATCTACTGCTGTTATCTGTAAACTCCGTGCCGGGGTTAATCAATTTTCAGTAATTAAGCTATAGTTTTTTTTTTTTGATTTATTTTTTGTTAATGCTTTGTAAGTTTCCACATTATTGCTGCTAATTGTATTCTTATGGAAATAATAATATAAGATTATTAGTTTCTTTTTTTTGGTTTTGGGTTATTTGCACATTTTTCATGGCCGTTCACGTTCAATTGATCAAAGATTGTGTGCACAAATTTGGCTCCAGCTAAGCAAAGGAGATGGGTGCACATGGGTCTCAATGTTGTGGACGGTGGGCGGTATCATTTACTAGTAGCTACCCAACTTTGCTTGTTATGTCCAAAAGGGTGTCACATTTTTTTTCTCTATAGTATATAAAATTAAAATAAAAAGTGAGTGCTTAATTATTGTGTCTGAATTTATGATTAAAAGCGCTTTGTAGTGTACGTGGACGAAAATGACGAGAGTACACAGCTCAAGTATGTGATTGGAAGTTTCATTAAAGAAATGCTATATACAATTGTGTAGTGAGTGAATTGATGCCTAACCAAGCACACTAAGTAGTACTAGTAGTTTACCAGTTGAATCAATGTTGTAAATAGCATGGGAAAAAGTTGTTCGGATCACTGGCAATAAAGTTATTGAATACAGTAGAAAATTGTGTTACGTTTTACTCCTCTAGGGAAAGTAAATACCGTCCACGTTCCCTTGGATCAACCCGTAAAAAGCCTTGGGTTGTTTATCTTAGGTCGCCGGTTTGATCCCCACTAAGTACCGGTATAGCGTAATCACCCCTGGGCTTTCCGGATAGCCGCACACTCGTGAGATCACACTCCTCTATGATCTTTGGATCCCCTCTTTAGGGAACGAGTAAACGCTATGGGTACGTGGGCGTAGGATTAGTTGGGTGCTAATAGCCCTGATACCGTCTTCGGACATCTAGTCAAACGGTTAAGCCTCTAAGGGTAGTACCCAAAGGTCACCAGATCGAGTCTAATGGGCAGTGCCCTCAACCAAAAATAGCCCTGATACACTCATTAAATAAATAGAAAAAGGAAAGGGAAATTCCTCTTGGTACCCCTGAGGTTTCGACTTTTTCTTTTGGTGTCCCACAAACTTTTTTTTTTCCTTTTGGTACCCCGAAGTTTACAAAAAGTTCTCACCGTAACCAAAAGTTAACATTTATCAATTTTCCATCCAAAAATTAGAATTTCCGTTAAAAAAAAAGGTAAAAAAAAATAAAACTTATTTTTTCCAATTTACTCCCATTTTTCTCCCATTTAGCATCTGTCCAAATAAAAAAGCCTAAATAAAATACAAATTAAAAGGAATTGAGCTTTGATTCAGCAAGAGCTCAATCAAAGCTATCACCATTATCAAACATATTTTTGACTTCAGCAGCTCAATCAACATTATCAATCATCCCCTACGACCAATTTCTAACCTGTTCAACAAAAAAATCAAAAATTGAAACCCTAATCGATTGCAATTGAGCTTACTTGGTGGGAATTGCCAAATTGCGAAACTGCGGAACCCTAATTGGTACTAGAGGCTCGCCTAATCGCCTGCCCTCCACCGTCGTCACCCCTGCAGCCCGTCGTCTTCGCGCCTGCAGCAGCCCACTGACGTCGTTCTTCGAAGCCTGCCCTCCACCGTCGTCTCCCCTGCAGCAGCCCACCGTCGCCGCTGTCGCCCTCCACCGGTCAGCAGCCCAGCGTCGCCGTTCTTCGAAGCCTGCCCTCCACCGCGTCGCCCCTGCAGCCCAGCGTCGTCGTTCGCCCCTGCCGCCCTCCACCTTCGTCGTGCCTACAAGCCGCTGTCGCCCTCCACCGGCGAGATGGGTGTCGCCCTCCTTCGCTGGGTTCTGTCGCTCGCCCAGCTCTCACCCGACTTTTCCTTTTAATTTGTTTTTTATTTAGGCTTTTTTATTTGGGCAGATGCTAAATGGGAGAAAAATTGGAAAAAATAAATTTTATTTTATTTTGCCTTTTTTTTTAACGGAAATTCTGATTTTTGGATGGAAAATTGATAAATGTTAACTTTTGGTTACGGTGAGAACTTTTTGTAAACCTCGGGGGTACCAAAAGGGAAAAAAAAGTTCGTAGGACACCAAAAGGAAAAGTCGAAACCTCAGAGGTACCAAGAGGAATTTCCCAAAAGGAAATACTAGTATAGTATGAAAATATAAGGAGAGGGGAAATTGGTAACGGCTAAAGGGAGACGTAAGAAGGATGATGACCACAAGTTCCATATTAAATTTCATTCATTGTTTGACACCAAATGCCAACTTTGCTTTTGCTCTTGTGTCGTCTGTGTTGGATCGATCGTGGGTCTAGCTAATACTCTTTATTTCTTTCCCTTTTTCATGTATGTATATTATCAACCACTGTGCTAGTGTAGAGACTTGTCATACATTAAGGTCGGTCATTTCGGGTTAATTTTTCGGCCGATCGCGATCTTGTTATAGTTTTTCAAAAAATTGCAAGGCATGTTAATTTTTCGGCCGTTTTAGGTTAGATTCAAAACTAGATTACGCCATTGTCTTATAACATCTCAAATTTTACGAGATACGATAACCTAAAAGATTCTGAAGTATAATTCAGCCAGATTCGGATCAGACCAAGTTTGGCTATGGATCGGATTATATTTTGACAGCTCTTAAAAACGTTGGGATTTCAGCACATATCCTAAGGGGGCCAGTCCATGGGACAATGCCAGCAGGATGTCAACTAAAGTAGGGCCATTTTATTCATGTTGAGGGTATTTTTATGGTTTTCCTTAAAAACCAACAAAAACTCACGTTGAAGGTGAGCGAAGATGACCGATTTGGCGCGTACAACATTTCCAATTTCAAGTAAAACGTAGCACATGCATTTCCTCCCCACATTTTTGTGACTTGGCCTAGAGTGTGACACTAGTTTTATTAATTGAAGCTTATAATGTGGGTTATTATAAGCTATATATAATAGAAACCATTGAAGTATGCATACACTCCTCGAATTGTGTTTTTTTTTTCCTTGTTTGACCCTGGTCAAGATCTACATTTTACTTCTTATTTGTGGTGAAATTCAAAGTAACATTATTGTGATCTAATTGTAGTTTTACTTCATTGAAAAGTTAAAGCCTATTCATTGCAACTTATAATAACATGATTTCTTCAAAAAAAAACATGCATGTTAACTGTACACGTAAAGAAGAAGGAAGTGGTAAGGCCATATTTGGGCCAAGGCCCAATTAAGTGTACTGTATAGAAGTCCAAAAGGCCCACAAATGATCACTTATGGATATGGTGCATTGGTGCTATACAAACATGAAGGTAGACGGCCATCGAAATCAAAGTTGAATTTATGGGCAGGCCCAAATGTGCATGAATCTAAGAGGACCGAAAGTGTGATTTTCCGAATATTAGGGAATGTTTTGTAAAGTTGGAGAAAAAAAAAGTACGGTAGTGGGATTGGTGTTTGAGGGTCAGTGTTTTAGCTGGAAAGAGGGTGGCGACAATGACTCCTCAGAAGTGGAGACACAGCTTGAATAGTTTAGCAGCAACAAATGTCAAATGTCAAATTGTCAAGTTTTGTGTGTTTATTCAACATTTATATTATGATATGATCCATTTTTACTTTACAACTATAAAATGTATATGCAATCAAGTCACCTTGAATTTATCCACACCCAGAAAGTAGTACTACTATCAAATTTAGACGGTATTTTCACTGCAATAGAGAACTTGTTTGTCATTTAGAGCCGAAAAAATATGACCCGATATAACCCGGTAAACGATTTAGGTGTTGAATCCTAAAATAAAAAAACTACTGTTTTAGGGAAATCCAAAGAGGACTCGGTTGACCCGACTTGTGAGATTAATCCCACAATTTTTACTTTACATCAGTATATGCAATCTGCAATCAAGCCACCTTGAATTTATCCTCCCCCAAGTAGTACTATTAAATTTAGACGGAAACTTGTTTGGCATTCAGAGCCGTCAAAATATGACCCGATAAAAGATTTTGGCGTTGAATCCCCCAACTTAAAAAACAATTGTGTTAGGGAAATCCAAACACGACCCGGTTGACCCGAACTTGTAACATTAATCCCACAATATTTCAATCGGGTCAACCTCAAACCGGTTTATGTGCAATTACAACTATCTAACTAGTTATTTAGGCATGATTTTTGTAGTTACTACATCTTGACTCTCGTTAACACTTACCAGTTACCATGTTCTTGCGCATGCGTGTGCAAAAAAAGCATCACCAATCATGACTTTATCATTATGATCTTATTATAACCGAGCTGTAATATAATCAAAGCTACGTAGTGTACTACGTTGGTTAAACACTTGGTCAGCCCAAATCTTAGTTCTTTCAAAGTAATCAAATAAAATAGTCCTTAGTTATAGCTGTTGAAAAATACATCAATTTGAATTTGACAATCTCCCTCCCAATGATCAATAGGGAGGCAAACATCATTGACCCAGAATTCAAATTCACACAAAAACAAAGATGCTTCTGAATTTAGTACATTACCATGATCAGCAACAACTTTGGCGGAGTGGCCAAAACTGGACATTTAATAAAGAACTTTGGATTTCATCATTAATACATTGGATTCCATTTTTCCATTTGAATGATCTTGAACACTCTTTTTGGGAACCATTTTTTCACTTGCCAAGATCTCAATGGATCAAGATGTCACAATCATTTGCATTTTGATAAGACAAACAATGACACTACTAGTGATGATTATAGAGAGCAAAATCAGCCAAAAAGCCTCATATAAATTGAATTTTTACTCAATGAAAAAAGGCAACAAATAACACCTAACCCAAAATCCCAACACAACCCAACAACAATTCTTGATAGGAAAATAAGAAGGGATAAGGTTACACATCACACTTTCAAAGAACAAGAGACGATTGGCACCTTCAAATTGCTACCAACAGACACATTATCACAACCCCTATTAGTAGTAATTAGTAAAACCCAACAAAAATTTAACAACCCCTAAGTTAATAATAAAAATCTTCTTTTTATTAAGCATAAACAGATCCATAAGAAAGGGCCATCAAGAGAACAGCAGCTTGCTCTTCCTCTCCCAACTTCCTCCAATGCTTCTCCATTCTTGATCTCTGCATCAACACTTCTTTACCAATTGACAGAAACTTGTTATGATTCAAGGATCCACCAGAGCTGTGATTGTGATTTGTCTTCTTTGTTGTTGCCTTCTTCTCTTCCGACTTGCCATTTATTCCCAATATTGCCCTTCTCTTCTTCCTACTTCTGATCCCACAGGCATTGCAGAGTGACTGAAAACAAGGAAATCACAAGGATCAGAACACAACCCAGATCAAACCAGACAAACCATGATCAGATCACAAGACTTCTGATCTGAAGATCAATCAGCCAGATCAGATCAGATCAAGAACAGAAACAAACCTTAGGGCCAGCAGGGCCGCCTCTCCAAAGAGGGGTCTTTGAAGTTCCACAATCAGCACAAGTTTTCTTCACTTGGCTGTCTTCAGAGGACGAAGCAACTTCTGGGTATTTGTTGTTATCCATCTCTTCAGACTCCAAAAGCTGCAAAAACCAAAAAACACCATTTTCAAACGGTCAGATCTCCACTTTCTCAACTCAATGGAGTTCAAAAAACAAGCCAAGTGGTGTGATCACTTACTTTATCACTCAGATCCACCATTCCAGGCGTGTGTAATCGGAGATCTAAAGCTGACCCAGAGAAAGCCCAACGGCTAGATCTGTGATGGGTAGGGCAGGATTTTCAAGTTGGGTGATTGAATCTCACGATCTCAGAAACCCTAATCGGAGAAATGCCACCAAAACAGAGGCCGATCAAGGGAGTGATCAAATCAAAGGACTAGATCGATCAAAGAGAGGCCGATCAGCTGGGTATTGTGCTGAACAAGACAAGTGATCACAGAGTAGAGTAGGTAGAAAGGGGAGTTGGAGGAAGAGAGAGGATCTGAGGGAAATCTGTAGGAGGGAAAGAACAGAGGAGAGTGGGAAATTAGCTGCAACCCTAAAAATTGAAAAACCGACATAAATTATATATATAAAGAGAGAGGGAAAGACACAGTCACTAGAGAGAGGAGGAATGTTATCAGCAGCCGATTTGGGAAAAGAGTGGCTCAAAAGATGGCGATAGAGGAGGGGAGGGGGAAAACCCTAGAGCGCGCGGGGTTTGAAATGACGAGTTTGCCCCTCGTTCTGAAACTTTTTGTACTGCCACTGACACCGCCATACATTTTTGCTGCTGCTGTGTGCCTCTTTCTAGGCTCTTCGTTTTCCAATTTGAAATTATTTTATTTGTTCTTGTGCCCTTTAATATTTCCCTTATTATGTTGCGTACCCAAACTTCTCCGGAATGCAAAATAGTACCCTCAAATGTTTTTCCTTTTTTTGGATCCACCATTTTATTTTTCTTGATGTAGTGTTGTACTCCGTATTATGTTAGTTTTTGTTTTGTTATTCGACCCAACAGCTACCATTTCAATTGCTAGTAATATTTAGAGAGTAGAAGAAAAAAATAATTTTTCTAGTTCATTTTCCGATTCCATTTTAACAAGCTAGAACTGCATGTTTAAAAACCGTAAAAAGATTTGGATATACCACACATACTGGATTGCTGGGTCATGAGCAGATAAATTGTCAAGCAAATTAAAATGAGAAAAATGATGCAAGAATCAAAAAAACAAAGAGCATTGAAAGGTCCAAGATTCGGAGAAGAACAACATGACGCATGGTGAATAAAATATTTGTGTAGGATTTTAAGGATTTGGGTGCCAAATGAAATAGGTAAAACTATGGAGACATTACATGTAATTTCAGGTTTTGAAAAGGATGAAATTAGGGTTTGGAGGGAGGAAGAAACTTTTGACCCGCCAAATATTGAGACATGGCGCGCGTTTGGCCGCAAAAAAATTCGACAAAGAGGGTTTTTTTTTCGTTGGGAGTTGGAATCTTTTTAGATTTGTGGGTTGTGTTCAATGTGAAGCGCCAATTTTGTGCTTAAATTTGTCTTTTCCCTCTTATTAGATTATTGAGCTGGTGTGGAGGCCAGATCATATGAGATCTGGAAAAGGGTTTTCTATTTCCATTATTAGATTGATTGTTTGACCATTCAAGTTCCATAAAGTTGCTCTCAGAAAACAATTTCTCCTTGGTTTAAGGTGTGGTGTTATGGTTGTGTTATTATGTCTCGTTTTAGTTTAATGCCCATCTTCTAATCCACTTTTGTATAGTGTGCTTTATGGTTTTATGAGAATGGAATAAATAATGAAAAGGTTTTAAACTCTACACTACAAAGTGACTAGAAGTTGACTGTTGATATTTGCACCATACCGTTAAATATTTACTGCCAAAAACCACACACGAATAATATGTATACAATTCAATATTTACACTTCCTACCAACACTATCTTAAATCATGTAAACCATTTATAGAACCAACCCCACTCAAACCCCATGTCCCACTCAATTCACGAGTTTGCTTGCTAGCAAAATAGACAGATACATGCCAACCCGATTCATATTGCCACATAATTAAACCGGTTTACAGTGGGCAATTGAGAAGGGGTCTTAATCATTGTATGCTGGAATGAATATGAAAGTTGCAGATATAACCAACAAGCAAAAATTGCAAAAACATGGAAATACAAAACACCAACAATAATTATTAAAAAAAAAAAAAAGACTCTTTTCTCTATATTGCACCAAATATACTGAGTTCTACAAAGCTAGTTGAAAGATTTGGACTTCACAATACCAATATAAACTCAAATCAAAAATAGAAAGCCCCATTACTGTAGAATACAAATAGAAAACCCAACACCCAACTAAGAATGAACGCTTCAAACAATACTCTGCACTCAAAATACCAGCACCAACAAATAACTAGAATTGCCCTGAACCCTGACCCAAAAAAACCATTTTCCTACCCCCCCACCCCCCCTTCAGCTATCCAGAATGCTGTGGGCTAAGGGCAAAAACAGACAAGCTATCTGTGAACTTTGCCGTCGTCTCAGCCACGAGCTTTCTTGATTTTATTCGACCATGACCGACTCCACCTCAATGACGACATAGAAGACACTGACCGGACTAACGGGACACATTGAGGTGATTTAACTGACCTGACCTGTGCGAGCCGCAACATACCAAAATCTATGCTTTCCCTCTTGCCAATATTTAAGGTTGCCCTGTTAAGATGGAAAAAAAAAATTATCCCAGGAAAAAACATCATACACATAAAAAAGAGTTTAGGTTCATCCCATGAGAGCTTTTTTTTAACAACCACACAAATTTTATTTGAATTATTGGAGATAAAAGCCGCACCTTCAACCGAACTTGAATCCCCCAGAAGGAACTGTAACTTGGTTTCCTCCAAAATTGAACCCAGATTGAGAGTCATCACCGGTGGGTAATGTCTCGTCCTCATCATCATCTAACCAGTAAGTCTCCAGAATCTTCACAGCCTTTTCATATATCTCATTGTTGTCATGGCTCTGCAGGTTTTCTATCTTATCTAGACCACCAGCTTCATCGATCAACTGTGCGTAGATATTGGCATCTCCAGAGTTACCCAGACCTTTTCCAGCCTCGCCAACTTTCAAGATATTTTCTAATCCTTCCAAACATACTGTGATTATCCTTGGATCAGGGCATACAAGGAGATCACACATGGGCTTTATGCATCCCTGGCTAACCAAGAACCTGAAATAGAAAAGTTAGCATTAATGGGCAATCCTGCAGTAGAAAAGAGAAATGGCATGGCAAAGTCTGAAAAGAAAAAGAGTTCATACTTAATCTGCTCAGGAGTACCGCCAGAAGTGGCATTTGATATTGCCCATGCAGCCTCTTTCTTGATCTCAAACTCAGCAGTTAGGAGAAGATTCACAAGAGGGCCAATTAGACCAGCCTCAATAACACCCTAAACAACATTCAGCAAACGGTAAGCACGTAATTGAATTGTTAAATCATGATAGATACTACGTATCTATAGTAAAAACATTATCAGAAGAAGCTCTATTGTTCCATTAATTATCTATCAGAGTCAGAATCGGACATAAGTTAGTCGGCAGCTAGAGAACAAAGAATCACAAATTCACTCGATTATATCTAATTCTTAATATGGTACCTGAATCTGATCTTTGTTTCCAGCTGTAATGTTTGAAATGGTCCAGCAAGCTTCTTTCTTTATACTTTTCTTATGATTGTGGGTCAACAGACCCAAAAGGCAGGGCAATGCACCAACAGTAATAATACACTACAACAGAAAAAGGCACAATAAGATATATAACGCCAGACTTATCTACAGCACATTTTAAGTCCAAAAGACACTTAAATAGATCAAAACATTCTACCAATAAAAAATGATAATAAGACATCTGGCATTGAGGACAACCATGAACCATCAAACATAGTTAAAACTCATTCCAACTTTTTCTTAAACAAATGGAACATCCTCAGGTCAAATTTCAAGGAACACTAAACAATCATAATACAGCAAATGAATTTTCAAATATGTGGCAAAATTTCTTCATAGAAGTTCCCCAAATTTAGTAAGGAGCAAGTGCTATTCCCTTTCACCAAGCACTTCATATAACTTAAGTAAATGACCATATCCTAAGGTATAAATGGAAGCATCAGGAAATGTTATTATTTTCTTCAACAAAGGGTATGATGCGGGTGTGTATAAGTAAGAGCAATGTGATTAGTATTACAGGCTATGACAGCAATTTCTTGCATGAAAAGGTCAGTATACATGAATCTGGAAGGACTAGATCTTTTGAAGAATTATTAGTCTTTGCACACAATTTAGGGGATTTTTTTCCTTCTACATCTATATTTTGTCTAAAACTGGAATTATAGTTTACACTTCCAAACTGGAATTAAGTATCAATGTCTATGTCTACTAAACCAAATATATTATTTCAATCTTTATACAGTATACTATATCACCAGCAACTATATTATTTCAATCTATCCAGAAATTCCTCATCTGCTCCAGATTTAAAAGGTGTGTACCATACACAACTTGCATATATAATTTATTTTAAGGTTAGAATGGCAAAGCGTGGAATATACTAACATTGATTTTTCACATTTAAAGACCTACAGGATGCTTAAGATGATGAAAGTAAACTTAAGATCCTACCTGAGTCTGCATATCATCCCCAGTCACAATATTGCCAACTGTGCGAAGGGCAGGAATGAGCACAGCAGTAGAAGGATGCCTGCACCAAAGGATAAAAAAAAGTTGGTTACCACATGCTCACACACAGAAAAGTAAATCAAAAGTGATTTTGAGATGGTAAGTTATACACACATGAGCAGTTCTACCAGCCGAGGACAGACACCCACATTAATCACTTCTTGAATTTTGTCATTTGTACCATCAGAAAGGTAGGAAAGGGCCCAGCAGGCATCAGTCAGTACTTCTTCATCATTTGAATGGACAAGACGCTCAAGAGCAGGAAGTGCTGGCTTAACCTGCCAACAATACATCAAAGTGTTATTCATAAACTATGGAAACGGGTACAAGTGAAAATTAGTTAATCGGGGCATAGCTATGCCAACCTGATCAAATTGTGGTTGTGGCTTTCCTCTGCAGAAATTTGACAAAGTCCATGTAGCATTTCTCAACATCGAAAGCTTAGATTGCTCATTCATCTGCAACAGCAATGGAATCAGAGCACCATGGCCTAGGACAAGATCCCGGCACCTTGGTGAATCACCTGCAACATTGCCCAAAGCCCAAACAGCCTGCGATTGCAAGAACAAAACATATATAAACATTGAAAAACATCAAGGCTTTCATAAAATAAAATTAATAGGTAAAAACTGCATAACCCACAGAGCTGATCAGTTTCCATCAAGTATACCTGTTCACGAACATCATCACTAGGAGAACCAAGAAGCTTTACGAAAATTGGAACTGCCCCATGATCTATTACCACCTTAGTGTTCTCGGAGGTCCCAGATGCAATATTAGTGAGTGCCCAGGCTGCCTCGAACTGAAAAAAAATATCCAAGAATTCACGGTTAAATAGAATACTTTACACTTAACAGTAATCTAATCTTCATCATAAGATTCAGAATTCAAACCTGCAGTTGAGGGTAGTCCTCTCGCTGAAGGAATTCCACAAAGCGAGGGACAACACCTGCTTGTATCACTTCCTCAATTGGAGGGCTTCTTTCTGCAATTGTTCAATTAGACACCAATATTCAGCATAAAAATTAGAAAGCACTAATATACTCCTAGAAACATACAAAAGAAACAGCTTGGATCATTCAAATACCTATTGAGAGAAGTTTGCGAAATTGCATAGTTGAATCGAGTTGCAATTGGGGATTGTCAGAGTAAACCCCAGAAACCAATTGAGGAAGACTATCCAACTGCAACCAAACCCCAATAAACACAATTTAGCATCCAAATTCACATCGCAACATTCAAAAGTAAAAATCATACATGATCACTACAACAATGCAATCCTATGACTTTTTTCCAATTCGATTAATACTGAAAAGACAGCAACTTGATTACCACACAATTTAGCATCCAAATTCACATCGCAACATTCAAAAATCATACATAATCACTACAACAATGCAATCCTATGTTTCCAATTCGAGTAATACTGAAAACACAGCAACTTGATTAGCACACAATTTAGTATCCCAAATTCACATCGCAACATTCAGAACCACAAATCATACATAATCACTACAGCAATGCAATTCCTATGATTTTATTCAACTTCGATTAATACTGAAAACACAGGACCTTGAATACTGCACAATTCAGCATCCCAATTCCCAAATTCACATCTCAACATTCAAAACCACAAATCATACATACTACGACTTTTCTAAACATCGATTGATACTGAAACCACCGTAATTCGAAGCAGAATTAAACCGAACGCAAACAGCATAGGCAATCAATAGACAAACTACAAGATCAATTGAACTAAAGAGGATGAAAGGACCAAAAAGCGTTACCTTCTTCTCGGAGTTGGCTGTTTGGAGAGAAGCAGTAGGTTGAGCTTGAAGGCCTTCCCGACGCTTCTTCTGCAAGCTTTCCTCCCTCTTAGTCTTCCGGATCTCCACCATATTATCCTCCCTACGACGGCGGCCCTCATCAGCATCGACGGTGGACTTGTACTTGTTGCGACGACCATCCGTCCGCGAATTCGGCCTCAGAGACATCTTAGATCGACGAAGGAAGCAGAAAACCTTAGGAATCTGATCGGGAGGCAGCAAGAAAAACACGGAAATTGATCAATTATTTGCTCAATGATGGAGAGGGAGAGCGAAACCCTAGCTAATAGAGAAGGTAAAGCAAACCGACCAAGATTGATGGGCAAGTGCAAAAACAGCAAATCGCAAGGGTTTGCGGGGGAAGAGGCTTGAGCTTTTATAGTGCTGATTAGACTTCGATGGGGGTAGATTAGTAATTTCCTCTTTAAACAGCTAAGATTGTATGTATTTTTTTTTATCGTTGTTATATTACGATATAATTTTATTTGAAATAGTCTTATTAGGATATTCTTATATATTAAGCTATTATATATTTATATTTTAGGCTAGTTTATCTATAGTCGATAATTAGGTTGCTTTCTTATTTTATCAATTTATGTTTACTTTTCCCCCAAGGCAAGTAACTTCTATATCCATTTAAATTTACTAATATTTAGTTTTATTTAGTTTTGGGTGTATGGTCGGTTAAAACTCAATGTTTTGAATAGATTTATGCAACTTTATTGAAGAAAAAATAGGCTAAATAGAATTGTAACCATAAAAATTAAAGTGAAAAACTCGTACCCATAAAAACAAATACATAAATGATCAAACATTATTTGTACTATATATTAAAGTCGAGACCTTTTAGCCTCCATGCTAATTTTAATCTCACCTCATATTAAATTAATTATAAATAGAATATATTTTAATAATTATATATACATATTTAATTTTACAATTAAAATTTTTTCATATGTGTTTATCTAATTACCATATATGAATATATCAAAATAATATTTATATTCATAATCTATCAAAATAATATCTATCTGACTATCTATACAATCTAGATCTATCCTAATAAGATGTTTATATCTAACTACCATATATTAATATATAAAAATAATATCCGTATGCATAGCTATCAAACTAATATCATATATGATGATATCATGACAAATCAATAAGGAGAAATTTATAAATATTGATATTAGGAAAAAAAAATTATATTTTAGGTTGGTTTATAACTTTATAAGACAAATCAAATATTGATATTAGAAGAAATTTATAAATAAACAAATTTACTACAATCATAATTTATAAGGTAAAAATAAGTTAATTCGAATTAAATTTAATATATAGTACTATTATGGTGTATTTTATTCGTTAGTGAAAGTAAATGTGCATAAATTCAATAGTATAATGTATTTAAAATAATTTTAATATTTAAAACATAATCGTATATTATAGGATGGGCTAAGCTACTATACATACAATCCTAAATACAATCCTAAATGAAGCAAGAGGCAACAAAAAACACTCGACTATAAAGATTTTGTACAAACCCTTGGCATTGGGATTTTGGGCCAAGAAATCTTTTTTTTGGTAAAGAGATTTTGGTTCAAGTATTTGAATTCACCTTGAACCAACCATCAACCGACCTCTCCCAAACATCTCATCGACCGAAACAGGGGTCATCAAGTCCATGATCGAGCGATTAAACGCAAAAAACTCCAATTAAAATCCTACAATGACAATGATATATAAAAGTTTACCAAAAATCCAATATTCATCTTACACATTACATGTATTTGTACAACTTACACACGCCCAATATGATCTTCGAATTCCCTACCCCATATATACAAACCGTACCAAACGTCCATTTATGCCAATCGTTTTGTTGATTTTGTACGTGCAAGTTCATACATCATTTTTCCCTTTAATATCTTCCTTCCTCTTACACCAAACCGGCCTCCTTATTGTTAAGCTGACGTGGCAAGCTCGTCGGAGCAATGGCCGAGGCGCTCTCCACGTCGGCGTTGGACGGTGGTTGTCGGGAGGGCGAACCGAGCGGAGACGACGGCACGTAGAAGGCGGAAGCTTGCAAGACCTCTTGGCGGACAGCCGCTTGCTCCTCACAAAGCCACTGCATTCGGAGGGCGGACGCGTAAAGTCCGTCCGCCAGGAAGACGGTGGCGAGGGCGAAGACGCCGGCGGCGGTGAATACGCCTCCTTGGATGATGAGACACGTGTCCCTTGGCTCCCACCACTTCTTCAGGTGCCCGGATTCAACGCTTAGGCCTATTAGTAGCATTATCTCTGCCACGGCAAACGTTATCCTATCAAATGCACCAATTGATAATGTTGTTGAGTTACTTGTACGATGATTTTGCTCATAAATGAACAAGTCGAAGAAACGAATCTTTATGTGCTCGAGCTCATTTATATTTAAAATCTTTCGAGTCTTAGAATTTTCACAAACGAGAAACGACACTTAGCCGAATCAAGTTTCTCGTGAACGGTTTGGTTCATTTACGACCTACCCATTGATTAATGCACGTAATCACGAGAGATTAGTCAATTAAGGATGAAGTTGGTTACCAAGTAGCTACGAAGAAGAAGCCAGCTTGCCAAGTAAGCGACTTGACACGTGCCGGGTTGCCAGCCGACGGATCCCAGCTGACGTAGATCGGAGGGGGAGTGTTGCCGATGGCGATGAGCATGAAAGTGTGCTGGACCACCATGGCCCCCGCCAGGCCCACGAACGCCGCCGAGGCGCACACCAGTGGCGTTCGGCCGCTGCCGCTGTACTCGCACTCGTACTTCCCTTCCTTGTTCTCCGTCGCCACCCACGTCACCTTCATCCATGCATAATAAAAAGGACTTATAGATTGTCTTTGTTTCGTGCTTTCGCTTCAAAATACATCTCATCAAAACATGATTAGTTTGTAAGAGTGTATAACCTTCTACGTTGTATCTAAGACACATTTGACAATCATTTGGTTATGAATAATGGGCATGCACCTAATTTCCATAATATTGACTTAACATAGCTCAATTGGAGATAATGGAAATTATAGAATGATCATTATTATTACCTCGGAACGAGTGGCTTCGGCAATGAGGCAGAGAATGAAACAGAGGAGGCCACAAAGAATACACAAAATAGTGATGGCGATCCCCGTTTTGCTCGCCAAACTCGCCGTTGCGCGTCGTTTTGGAGCCAAGTCTGCGTGCGTGACCGAAGTTTGCCGTGCCATTTTAGCGAAGCTTCGGTTTCGAGTCGGCCGAAAGGAATCAGGGTCGATCTTGTTGGAACAAAGGTGTTGGATCATGGATATAGAGATTGCTTTTGTAGGTTTCATAGAACTTTTTCTAGGAATTGCTTGGGTTAAAGGTTACTTTAGAGGAAGGAGAAGGGAAGATTCTCTTTTTTGCTTAGCTCCATTTTCTCCATTGTGTGAAAAGCTTCGTTGGCAAGTAATTACGGATTAGAATATACAAGGACAAACTGCAACGTTGATTAAAATCTTACATCACTTTTTGTTACTATTGTACGTGGATTACTTTGTCTCATGGAATCAACTTTTTATGGGTGATTCATACAATCATACCCACGTCAAAAAACCAGACCAAAAAAATACCCACGTCAAAAAAAGATCATATATTTAAATAAATTTTGGGTTGCTCTCATAACTAATGGTAAGTGACATGAAAAAGTGATTTTTTGTGTCAGAACTTACAAGTTTGCAATAAGTTATATTCGTAACAAAAAAAATCATATACGGAGTAGGAAATAAAGAGTAAAGTATCGGATCGATTGGATAAAAAAGGGGTTTATAATGTTCTGATTCTTTCTTGTAAAAAGGAGAAGAATAATCCTTTAATTTCTGTAAGGTAAATCGGGTCACTGCGGGACGAATGTAGGCCAACAATTTGATGTGTAGCGGGACGAATCGCTGTATCGTGGTAGACCACTGCCTTAGAAGCAAAAACGCCCTGACAACGACGCACGTCAGAGATCAGCGTTCAACCTCCCAAGGTTAGCACAACACTCTACGAACCGGTGCACTCCGGTAAGAAGAGTTGGGAGCGGAGACCTCAGAACAACAAGAGAGTTACGGGATTTTGGTTTAGAAATCAGGGAAGAGAGATTTCGGATGTGCTTTGAGCAAAACTGATGAGGAGCCTTTATAGAGTAGTTCTCAACGTCCATGATCAGCATTAACTTCATAATCCCGAGAATCTCTCTTCAGTTAAAAACAAATTGATAAGATCAGTTGACCAAATCTTTTTCAAACATGTTTAAAATCGGAGGAAGTTACGGAAGAATATCGGACAATTAATCCGCAACTTCTTTGGCCCAAAATTAACGAAAATAGTTAAAACATCCCGTAAAAAGATACGCCCCAACACCACACCGCGCACGTGTCACGAACACGAACACGAGCCGGACCGGACGGACGGCGGCGGCGGCGCGCGCGCGAGGGGGCATTCCTCTCTTGACTCACTAACACATGGTACACAATTAGACTTTATAAGGGGAACACTTTTCCCCCTATGTGTCCGATGTGGGACAAACCCACCATGTGTAGTGTACTGCATTTCTATACGTGGAATTGAATATTTCCAACAATCCCCCACAAATGCAGTACTACTTATCTGAGCTATGTTCTGAGTATAATGTAGGTTCGGTGCTTAAGTGGAGGGTATCTTTCGATTTGAACCAACCACTTTAGTGAACTCAGGAATGCTCTCAAGTTAGGAAGTGCAACCAGTCTTGAACTTCTAACTATGTAACGGAGAGCGTTACCTGAGAACACACACCTTACCAATATGTTCTCCATTCCCGCAATAGAGATCTCACTATATGAATCTCTCACACTTGGGATGCTCATGAGTGTAAATATAAGGGCTTCTCAAGACCTTTTTATTCAAAGCACTCACGTAGGTAATCTCATCAAGCTTGTCTCAATACAAGCCACCCTTTTCGGGCTATGAGATTATTAAGAGCCTTAGCGCTCAACCTCTCCTTTTATGTTAAACTTCGCCATAGGATTAAGAAAGTATATCACTTTCATATAGGCCTCAAGCCCATTCCCCTCGACGAGTCCAGGACCATTTTCCTGTTTAGCCCTTTTGTTAAGGGATCTGCAAGGTTCCTTTCGGACCTTATGTATTCCATGGTGATCACACCATTTAGAATGAGATGTCTCACAGCCTCATGTCTAATGCGTATGTGCCTTTTCTTCCCATTGTAGGCACTACTCTTTGCCACGCATATTGCTGATTGAGAATCACAGTGTAGAGAAACGGGAGGTGTAGGCCTCCCCCACAATGGAATGTCAGCCATTAAGCTTCTCAGCCACTCAGCCTCTTGTCCTGCAAGATCAAGAGCCACAAACTCTGACTCCATAGTGGAGCGAGCTATTACAGATTGCTTGGCAGATTTCCAAGATATAGCTGCACCACATAGAGTAAATACATATCCACTAGTAGATCGAGTTCACTTCATCATTATCAGATACCCAATTAGCATCACAATAGCCCTCTAGCACATTTGGAAACTTTACATAATGTAAACTCCAATCAATAGTACCTCTTAAGTACTTTAAGAGCCTTTTTAGAGCATGCCAATGATCATTATTGGGACTATGAGTGTATCTGCTTAATCTACTAACTGCATATGCAATATCAGGCCGAGTATAGTTCATTAAGAACATCAAACTATCTATTATCTTAGCATATTCAGATTGGGAAACACCATTCCCTTTGTTTTTCTTCAAGTGTATGCTAGAGTCATAAGGAGTTCTTACAGGCATGACATCATACGAATCAAATTTCTTAAGTATTTTCTCTACATAATGAGATTGTGATAAGGTGAACCCTTGTTGAGTTTTTGTTACTTTGACACCCAAAATAACATCAACTTCACCTAAGTCTTTCATCTCAAATTTTGACGATAAGAAATCTTTAGTCTGATTAACAATATCTATGTGTGTACCCATGATTAGCATGTCATCAACATACAAGCAAATAATCACACATTTTCCATGATTCATTTTAGAATACACACATGCATCTGAACCATTCACAGAGAAACCAAAGCTCAAAATTGTTTTATGAAATTTTTCATACCATTGCTTCGGTGCTTGTTTCAGACCATAAAGCGATTTCCTGAGCTTACACACCTTATGCTCCTGACCAGATATTGCAAAACCCGGTGGTTGTTGCATATATATTTCTTCCTCCAAATCGCCATTCAAAAAAGTTGTCTTAACATCCATCTGATGCACAATTAGATCATGAGTGGAAGCTAGAGCAATTAATGCACGTATAGTGGCGATTTTTGTCACAGGTGAGTAAGTGTCAAAATAATCTATTCCATATTTTTGAGTGAACCCCTTGATCACTAGTCTTGCCTTATATCTATCAATTGAGCTATCAGTTTTCAATTTCTTTTTGAAAATCCACTTACAACCAATAGCTTTACTACCTCTTGGCAAGTCAGTTATTTCCCATGTTTGATTTGACATGATCGATTCTAATTCGCTATCTATAGCCTCTTTCCAGAAACTAGCATCTATAGAACTCATAGCCTCTTCATATGTTTTAGGGTCATCCTCAATCATATGAATGCAAACAATTGATTCATCTATTATATCAACATTCTTGAGTTCTAGCAAAAAAGAAGTCACAAAGTCAGGACCAAAGCTAGTTTCAGTTCTATGTCTCTTACTCTTCCTAGGTTTAAAGGAATTGATTGATTCTTTACGAGAAGCAGACATAGAAGTAGATGCAAGAATTTCAACATTAGGCATAGCATGAATTTTCAATGGATAAACATGCTCAAAAAATTCAGCATCACGATACTCACATATAGAACGATCATTTAATCTCATGAATCTATACGCTGAACTATTGTCAGCATAACCTATGAACACACAATCAAAAGTTCTAGGTCCAACAGTTTCACGTTTAAACACAGGAAAAGCAACCTTAGCTAAACACCCCCACACTTTCAGGTATGACAAGTTCGGTGCAAAGCCTCTCCATAATTCATAAGGGGTTACATTTAATTTCTTATGAGGTACTCTATTCAAGATATGATTAGCTGACAAAACAGCTTCCCCCCACATATTATCAGGCAAACCCGAACTAATAAGCATAGCATTCATCATCTCTTTTAAAGTTCGGTTACAGTTTTGAAAGGCTTTTTGGTGAACTTTGACTCGGTACAAACATCACACTTTTTAATAGCATGCAAATTTAGATTAGGAATTAAACCACTTTTATGCAATCTTTCTATCGCATTCACATTCACATGTCCTAATTTCGCATGCCATAAATCAATGGACTCAGTCAAGTAAGCAGAAGAGGATGCAATCTTATTAATTTCAACAACAACAGATTCAAGCATGATCAAGCCACTAGCAGTCATAAAGCCCTTACCCACAAATTCACCATTCTTAGAGATTACTAGCTTTCCTCCATCAAAGAGGAGCCTAAAACCAGCTTTCATCAATAAACCCCCAGAAATTAAATTCTTGCGTAAAGAAGGTACAAACAGCACATTGATCAAACGCAACTTTTTGCCAGAATTTAACTTAAGAAGAATTTTCCCTTTACCGAGCACAGGAGCGGTGCTGGAGTTTCCCATGAAGACCTGCTCGCCCTCTTCAGCTGGCTCGAACTCAGACATGAGTTCTTTGTTGGCGCAGAAGTGTCGGGTTGCTCCAGTATCGACCATCCACTCGGTTAGGTCGACCATGTTCACCTCGGAGATGACGGCGATTAGGTCCTTCTCAGTCAGGTTCGCCTGCCCCTTGTCTTGATTTGGGTTGGGATCATTCTTCTGGGCATCATTCCTGTGGTGACATTGCGCATCCCTATGTCCAGGCTTTCCGCACACAAAACAGCCTCCTTTGAATTTCTCGGTTTTGCCACCTTTCTTGAAATTCTGCCCCTTCTTCTACAAGGCCTTCTGGTGAAAGGGTTTTTTGCCCTGAGATTCACCAGATTGCTTTTTCTTGAATCTGTCAAATTTTCCAGAAGCCTCAACATAGTTAGCTTTGGCCGAAGATGAATCAGAGGGTTTAGAGGGCTTATCCTTGAGGCGATTCGCCTCTTCAATCTTCATGTGGCCAACGAGTTCCTCCAGAGTCATGTTCTTCTTCTTGTGCTTGAGATGATTTCTGTAGGTGGACCATGACTCTGGAAGCTTCTCGATCAGGAAGTTCGCCTGAAGATATTCGCACATCTCCATGCCTTCTGCAAGGATATCCACCACCAGGTTTTCGTACTCATGAACTTGTTCCATGATCGGCTTGTCATCGACGATCTGGAACCTCAGAAACTGTCCAGCAACATATTTCTTTTTCCCTGCGTCATTTGAACCATATTTCTTCTCCAGGGTGTCCCAGATAGACTTAGCAGACTTGTTAGTTAAGAACAAATCGAACAGAGAATTGGACATATGATTCAGAAGGATACCCCTTACAGTTTTGTTATCCTGTTCGTACTTCTCTATAGCAGAGGCGATCTCAGCAGCCACCTTTGCAGCGTCAGCATCAGCGGTCTCGTCAGGAGACGACTGCGTTTCCGAGCCAGCCGGAGGAAGCGCCTTGACAGGAGCTGCCGGAGGATCCTTGAGCAACACATAGTCGATTTTGAGTTGCTCAAAGACGATCAGAAGCTTCTGAGACCACCGCTTGAAGTTCGTCCCGTCCAGAGGTTCAAGCTTGGACAGATCCAACAACTTGATGAGATGATGGCCCTCCATTGCAGTGAATATTTTTCGCTTCTAATTTGTAAGGTAAATCGGGTCACTACGGGACGAATGTAGGCCAACAATTTGATGTGTAGCGGGACGAATCGCTGTGTCGTGGTAGACCACTGCCTTAGAAGCAAAAACGCCCTGACAACGGTGCACGTCAGAGATCAGCGTTCAGCCCCCCAAGGTTAGCACATCACTCTACGAACCGGTGCACTCCGGTAAGAAGAGTTGGGAGCGGAGACCTCAGAACAACAAGAGAGTTACGGGATTTTGGTTTAGAAATCAGGGAAGAGAGATTTCGGATGTGCTTTGAGCAAAACTGATGAGGAGCCTTTATAGAGTAGTTCTCAACGTCCATGATCAGCATTAACTCCATAATCCCGAGAATCTCTCTTCAGTTAAAAACAAATTGATAAGATCAGTTGACCAAATCTTTTTCAAACATGTTTAAAATCGGAGGAAGTTACGGAAGAATATCGGACAATTAATCCGCAACTTCTTTGGCCCAAAATTAACGAAAATAGTTAAAACATCCCGTAAAAAGATACGCACCACACCGCATACGTGTCACGAACACGAGCCGGACGGACGGCGGCAGCGCGCGAGGGGGCATTCCTCTCTTAACTCACTAACACATGGTACACAATTAGACTTTATAAGGGGAACACTTTTCCCCCTATGTGTCCGATGTGGGACAAACCCACCATGTGCAGTGTACTGCATTTCTATACGTGGAATTGAATATTTCCAACAATTTCATCAAATCAAACACTTGGGCAAAGCCGGTTTTAGATTCTGGCATGGCATATATTTGAATCGCGTTCGTTATGACCACAGACAGGCTTCTTACATGGATCCAGACCCAGCTAGCTCTGTGCTAGTTCAGCATTTCACGTCGACTCGTGGGCAGCTCGATGTTCGACTCGGTTAAATCTCGTTTGTGCTCAATTCGATGTATAAAAGAGCCGAGTTTGAGCACAATTATAAGGCTCAAAGAACAAATGTGTGGAGTTGAGGACAGTAAAACCAAACTCGTCTATTTATGAGCAAACTCGATCATATGGTTAATTATGAACAAACTCGACTACATGTATTATGTATATCTCATACTATACTTCAATAGTTTAAGTTTGATTTGATTTCTTTAAATAGAATCGAGTTAATTGCGAGTGCGTCTGATACGGCCCGGTGTGGGTTCGTATCGATCCCTTGTTGGTCAAGGGTTTGGGTCGAGACCGATGTGGCTCACAACCCGAGAGAGACACAAGGAAGAGACACTAAAGAGGAAAGTAAGTTAGGGCAAAGGAATATGCTTCATTGATTCCTTTTCTCTCAAGACAACAAGAGAGTATTTATACCATGATTCCCAAGCCCTAGACGGTTCAAAATACGACTCAGGAAAGAACCGACAAGAAAACCTGAGAAGAGAGATTTAACTCTAGTTCCGAAAATTACAACTTAAACAATTATCCAAAAACAAAACATCAAAACACAAAACATTAATCATCGTATCGTCTTGGACGACGACGAACCCTTCTTGGCCTCGTATTAGCAACTGGGGGCGTATCAATCTCTCCCCCGTTGAGAGTCGGCTTGTCCTCAAGCCGCAAATCAGGAAAGGATGTAAGCAACGGCTCCACGGGCTCCCAAGTCGCAGAGTCTGGAGCACCATCGTCCCACTCCAAGCGCGGAATGCCGTCAACTAGCACCTGGCGCTCCGCCGAGGCTCGTACTGGCCGTGAAAGCGGTCGGTCATAAAGAAACTCCGCTGGTAGCGGGGCTACAGTCGGTGGTGAGCCATCCGAAATAAACGGACGCAGCAGCGAGACATGAAATACGTTATGAATACGAGCTGCAGCCGGTAATTCGAGTCGATAGGCCACTAAACCAATGCGCTCCAGTATCTTGAATGGACCATAGAAGCGGCGCGCTAGTTTGGCCGACAAAGGCCGGGCCATGGAATGCTGACGGTAAGGTTGCAACTTCAAGAGCACCTGATCACCCACTTGGAATTCAAGTTCACGACGATGCTTGTTAGCCTGAGAAGTCATCCTTTGTTGCATCTTTCTCAAATTCTGTCGCAACAATTCCAACACCTGCTCTCTATCCCGAACTGCTTCTGCCGCCGGCGAAGGTGGTCTAATTGGCGCGGTGAAGCGGCCGATGGACGGTGGGTCACGGCCGTAGAGTGCCTTGAAAGGCGACATGCGTAGCCCCTCATGGAACATGGAATTGAGAGCTAACTCGGCCCAAGGTAGAAAGTCAACCCAACGGCGAGGGCGACCCTGAGTGAAAGCCCGCAAATACTGCTCAAGACCTCTATTTCGGACCTCTGTCTGTCCATCTGTTTGCGGGTGGTAGGCAGTGCTCATGCGGAGTTTAGTGCCGCTCAAGCGGTGTAGTTCTGACCAAAAAGCACTAGTGAAGATGGAGTCACGATCAGAAATGATGGATGCTGGAATACCATGATGTTTCACAACTATGTCAACGAACACCGCAGCCACCTTAGGGGCATCATAGTGAGTCCCAAGCGCTCCAAAGTGGGCGTACTTAGAGAGGCGGTCCACAACAACTAAGATCGTGGTATGGCCTCGAGATGGCGGTAAACCAGTAATGAAGTCCATGGAAACCTCGTCCCAAACTTGTTGTGGAATGGGTAAAGGTTGAAGTAATCCAGCAGGCTTCTTGGTGCTATACTTTGTTGATTGGCATATCATGCAAGAATCCACAAACCGCTTGACATCAGAACGCATACCGGCCCAAAAAAAAACCTCAGCCACGCGACGGAATGTCCGGTCAATGCCCGGATGGCCCGCGCTGGGCGTGGAATGGAATTCTGTTAAAATCTCTGCCTTGAGGGGGGATTCCGCGCCCAACACTAAACGATGGCCATAGTAGAGAATCCCGTCATGCAATTGGAAAGGAGAAACCAATTGTCCTGCGGCGGCTTCTACATGACGAGCCTGCAAGTCGGGTAGGGTGGCATTTTCACGCTGCAGCCGCTGAAGTAGCTTCGGCAATGGAGCTGACAAAGCGAGAAACTGATTTAAGGATGCGTCCTCATCAACCATACAGCGAGACAGAGCATCTGCTACTCTGTTGCTAGCTCCTGTCTTGTACTCGATCCGAAACTTATAGCCCATCAGTTTTCGAATGAAGAACTGTTGATCTGGAGTCTGAATAACCTGTGTGAGGAGTTCTTTCAAACTCTGCTGATCGCTCCTTATCAGAAATTCCCTACCCAACAGGTACTGTCGCCATTTCTGAACCACTGAAACAATGGCGAAAAGCTCACGGTGATAGGCGGATGAGCCCCGGCGGCGGACACCCAACTTCTTGCTGAAGAAAGATAGGGGCCGATCATCTTGTAATAAAACGGCACCCACCCCGTCGTCAGAGGCATCAGTTTTGACGACAAAGGGTTTAGAGAAATCCGGTAATTGAAGGACCGGGGGTTGTGTCATTGCCGTTTTCAACCGCTCAAAAGCCATTTGCGCCGACTCTGACCACTCGAACTTGTCCTTTTTCAACAAATCAGTCAACGGACCAGCCAACAGAGCATAATGACGCACAAACTTCCTGTAATATCCTGTCAAGCCGAGAAAACCGCGCAACTATTTGACAGATTGCGGGACCGGCCAAGCTACCATGGCCGCCAATTTACTGGGGTCGGCTTTGAGCTGTCCTTCTGAAACAATGTGACCCAAATAATCCACCTGCGATGTGCCGAAGAGCATTTAGAACTCTTGACAAAGAAATGGTTGTCATAGAGAACCTGTAACACAAGATCGAGGTGTCTGCCATGGGCTTCCATAGAAGGACTGTATATCAGAATGTCATCAAAGAAGACGATGACAAAGTCCCGTAGGAACCGGGCAAAAATATGATTCATAGCTGCCTGAAATGTAGACGGCGCGTTCGTGAGCCCAAAGGGCATGACAAGGAACTCAAAATGGCCATCATGAGTGCAGAAGGCCGTCTTGTAGATATCCGAGGCATGCATACGAACCTGATGATAGCCGGATCGTAGATCAAGCTTTGTGAATACAACGGCTCTGCCCAACTCATCAAATAACTCTTCTGCTGTTGGGATGGGAAATTTGTCAGCTATAGTAGTGGCATTCAATGCCCTGTAATCAACACAAAAACGGAAGCTACCGTCTTTTTTCTTCACTAACAGGGCGGGAGATGAAAACGGACTTGTGCTATGGCGGATAATGCCCTGATCAAGCATTGCACGAACCTGTTTCTCAATTTCCATCTTCTGAAAGTGAGGGTAACGGTAAGGCCTGACGTTAACGGGCTTAGAGCCTGGTTGTAAGTGTATCCTGTGGTCCCACATTCGCTGAGGAGGAAGACCAACCGGCATCTGGAAGACAGCTACGTGCCGGTGGAGGACATCACGGATTTCAGGTAATAAGTTCGGCGGAAACGCCGACGTGGGATCCTGCTGAGGGTCCGACTCTGTAATAGGAAGCTGAAGAACCTCGAAGCACTCTGAAACAGTATCGGTTGCACACAATAAGTGCAACTCATGGGCGGTAATCAATTTTGGCGTCTGACGGTCGCCCTGTAAGAAAACCTCTGTGTCGCGCCAACTGAACTTCATAGTCAACTGAGCGTAGTCATGAGCCACTGTCCCCAATGTCTGTAACCACTGAACGCCCAACACGACCTGTGGTCCGTGTATAGCCAGAACATAAAGATCAACTGAAAAAGAATAACCCTGCATCTGAAGCTCTGTACTAGCACACTGATGGGTGCACATCAGATAAGCACCATTGCCAACAAAAACACGAAACGACGTGACAGCAGACAAGGGTAACCGCAACTGCTCGACAGTGGCAGGATGAATAAAGTTGTGGGTACTCCCACCATCAATGAGAACCTGCACCTGCATATCATGAATAGTACCCACAAGTTTCAGAGAGCGCGGACTTTGCAAACCTTCCATCGCATGGATGCTCGAAATATCGCCCGTGACAACCATCTCCTCATTGACGACATCTTCAGCGTCTTCGTCGTCGCTCTCGTCACAACTCAGCAATGCCAGGAAACGGGGCTTACAACGATGTCCCCGAGTGTACCTCTCGTCACAATTCCAACATAAGCCTTTCTTAGTACGTTCATCACGTTCAACAGGAGAAAGACGCTTAATAGGAAAAGACGAGTAATTACCGTGCGAGTTGGATGGACGTGGTGCTTGTGGATCGGTCGTTGGGACGGTAACCGACGGTTGTGTCTGAGCTGTGGAACGGAAACCGCCACCATTCCAAGGCCGACGCGAGCCCCCCTGCCATTGGGACGTAGTGTCACTGAAAGAAGCCTCTAATTCTCTAGCCAAAGCAAATGCCTGCGACAGCGAGATAGGATTCCGCAGATTAAGCTCTCGCTTCATAGGTTGCTTTAAACCGGCCTTGAACAAAGAGATCAAAGTGGGCTCAGTCAAGCCGTGCACATTGTTCAATAAGGCCTCAAATTCGGATTGATAGGCTAAAACTGTCGTCTTCTGCTGGAGCTTTGCCAAAAGACCCACATAGTCCTCATAGTGATGAGGATCGAACCGTTGTTGCACAGATAACAGAAATGCCGGCCAGGTTTCACCACAATTATTTCGTCGTTGATAACGAAACCAATCAGACGCCGGGTGATCGAACAACATGCCAACAAGACGAAGACGATCATAGTCAGCAGTGTGAAAATAATCAAAATAATCCTGAACTTTGAAAACCCAACCTTTCGGGTCTGACCCGTTGAATCGTGGTGCGTCGATCCGGATCCTAGGGATGGTTTCATGGCCCGGAGGAGCCCGAATTTGGACTCGATTGTCAGCTTGACGTGGCGTACCGGGCTCGACATTCACGAGCAGAATGTGGTGTGGCGGCCCAAGGTTTCCGACCCCCTGCAGCCGCGCCTGGTCCATGTGGTCTGGCGGCCCCGGTGGAACGGGCGGTGGTCCGACCTGGTGTCCGAGCGGCAGGGCATTAGGATTCGGCCGCCCATTGACGAACGGCGCTGGTGGTCGCGGCTGTAATGGGTCGTGCGCCGCCAGAGGCAAAGCGACCCGATTAGGGTTCGCAAGGGGCTCGACCGTCACCGCTGAAGGGAGGGCGACCCGTGTTGGTGCCGGATTAGGGTGCCGGACAGGCTCTCGCGCCGCAGCTGGGGGATACCCGACCGAATTAGGGTTCGCTAGATGCTGGTCGCGACTCGCGGACCACCCAATCGCCTGCTCGATCGAATTAGGGTTCGCCTGGTTCGCTGCTGGAGGGAGAATCGCGGACCACCCAATCGCCTGCTCGTGGTGTGCGACGGCGGGATTAGGGCTCCCGATCTGGATTTGCGCCGGGCGACAGAGGTCGACGAGGACCTGCTCGTGGTCGCGATTTGGGGCTGCAGTAGGAAGTGCGACTGCTGCTGGCGGAAGGGCGTCGCCGGCGGCCTGGTCATGGGTGGCTCGGACATTCAGGATATCGAACACAGTGTCGGTCCGAAGTCGTTGAACTTCCAATTCACGCTCCAATTCACGCCGGACTGTTTGAACGTCGTTGGTGAGAGCCAAAAGCATCTCACGCATATCGGTGATGGAAGCCGCTAGCGGGTGGGACACACCTTCGTCGGAGGAAGCCATGGTGTTCAAGAATGAAAGCACCAGTTGATACGGCCCGGTGTGGGTTCGTATCGATCCCTTGTTGGTCAAGGGTTTGGGTCGAGACCGATGTGGCTCACAACCCGAGAGAGACACAAGGAAGAGACACTAAAGAGGAAAGTAAGTTAGGGCAAAGGAATAGGCTTCATTGATTCCTTTTCTCTCAAGACAACAAGAGAGTATTTATACCATGATTCCCAAGCCCTAGACGGTTCAAAATACGACTCAGGAAAGAACCGACAAGAAAACCTGAGAAGAGAGATTTAACTCTAGTTCCGAAAATTACAACTTAAACAATTATCCAAAAACAAAACATCAAAACACAAAACATTAATCATCGTATCGTCTTGGACGACGACGAACCCTTCTTGGCCTCGTATTAGCAACTGGGGGCGTATCAGCGTCTAACGAACAAACCAAACGAGTGGCTCGCAGACTAAGTTCGGTGAGCAATGCAAAACCCGCCTCGGCTCGATTGCAATGGTTAAATTTGGACCTGGTCTATGGGGCTCGAATCCTCGATCCATGACCCCTTGAGGCCTTGACCATGCAATTACAATGATGCATGCACTAAGCTCATATCATTTGGTGGAGGTAAATTATAAGATGCCTAACGAAGAATTAACTCTTTTTTTTTGGTGGAGGTAAACAAACTTACTAGCTCATTTCTTATGTAGTTTGATTACTATGTGATGTGTTGACTAACCAACCTAGGATACTCCATATGAATTTTATACAAGTTTGAATAATAATAAATGTAGTAAATTAGATCCACATCAGTAACCTGGGCCCGCTTTCAGAAATCCAATACCTCTCTGGTCAATGCTTTTTTTGACTTTCAAACGCAAACGCTCCTCTTCTACAAAAATGTCCAATTAAAATCCACCACGTGTACTGAACAGCACCAAAACGCCGCGTTTCATCCCTCTGAAAGCAACTTACGTACGTACACCCGCGTAGCACCGTATCACTCCCCCTCTTCTCCTTCTTCCCGTTGCCTTTTCTCGTTACAGTTTCCCAATTTTTGAAAAACAGAGAGACGTTACAACGGCCAGTCTTCTGTTTTTGTATTTTGGGAGACAATACATCGGCTCTCGTCCAAACCACAAAACAAAAAGAAAAATTATTATTTTCCTGTCTTTTTTTGAATTTTAATTTTCAAGCTTCTGTTGCCTTAAATTCTTTATGCTTGAATTATGCGATCTGCCCACGCTCTCACTCCATCTCTGTTTTCTTCGCTTTCGAGTTCATCACTTTGATCTCGGATTGCAAATACAATCGTCCCAAAAAAACAGGGCGTTCGAATATTCCTTCTTTACTGTAAGTTTTTTCTTTTCTCCTTTTCTTCTTTTAGCTTTGTACAATTCTGTAATATCAATGTGAGAATACGAGCTTTGATAGCTCAATTGTGGTTGATTGTTCCCCAATTTTGAGTTCCTGTACAAGTTGCCTTGATCAGCTGACTCTCTAATTAGCATTGATTAGTGGAATTGAAATTCTGGGATTGAGCTGATTTTTTTAGCTGTTTGCTTAGTCTTAGGATGAAGATGAGTTCATACAAGCATAAATAAGAAGTGTGTGTGATTACTGATTACTTTATATTTTGCACAATCAACATTCTCTTGGAAGTAGATCAGGGGCTGCAACTTTGACTTTGAGTTGCCATTCTTATACTTAACTTTTATCCTCCTTTTTTATGACTATTGTAAATGTATGATTTTTTGGGGGGGTTAACTTCAAGCTTTTGTATCAGAGACTAAGTGTCGAATGCTATATATCCGAAAATGGGAGGTGAGAGACAAGGTCCAAAGAGCAATGGCTTCTTTCAGCTCTTTGACTGGAATGCAAAATCTAGAAAGAAGCTATTTTCAAGCAAATCTGATCTGCCAGGTTTGATTATATGTTCCTTTACAGCTATAAGTTGCATTAGTGTACAGTTTCTTCATTAGTTACATTCCGTCGTTTTCATGATCTTGGCATTGCACTAAGTTGCTTGTTATAACTCAAACATGTAGAACATTCTAAACAAGGAAAGAAAGGAGATGGGAGCTTTCCAACATCAAGAATTCGCATGGTGAGACTATGTTTTGGTGCTCATCCTTATCACAACACTAACAAAACAAGGCGTCTGATTGTATGAGCAATTTGAGCATTGACCAATTGATCAATTGTGTCCACGTACAGGTAGAAGAGTATGAAATGGGAGCATTCAGCAATAAAGGAAGCAGCGACTACAGCTGCGCTTCATCAGTTACCGACGAAGAAGGATACGCGAATAAAGCTCCTAATGTGGTTGCAAGGCTTATGGGGCTGGATTCCTTACCTACGTCAAACTCTATTGAGCCATATTCGAGCCCGTTTTTCGACACCCAATCCCTCAATGAGCTTCAGTTTAGGAGGAAAGACCTTCATTTCTACCAGGAACATCAGACCTTGAACACAGGAGAGTTTTTCAATGAAGCAGAAGATCTTCATAGGAATAAAATGGAAATTCAGTATCAAAAGTCACATAGTAGGCCCATAGAGAAGTTTCAAAGAGAGACTTTACCGCCTAAATCGGCCAAATCTATTCCAATCACTCAGCATAAGCTTCTATCCCCTATCAAGAAACCGGGTTTCGTGCAGTCTAATGATGTAGCTTATATCATGGAGGCTGCAGCTAAGATTATTGAGCCTGGACCCCAAGCTAATGCCAGATCAAGAACTAAGTCTTCTGTTCCTCTGAAAGTTAGAGAGCTGAAAGAAAAAACAGTGGAGTCAAACGCTGCAAGAAGTCTTAATAGACAGCAGTCTTTGAAAAACAGTGGAGCTGAAAGAAGAACTGTTGGAACATCATTTAATAAGGCTGAGAGTTCTGGTAGTACAAAGAACAATGGGAAGTCCATTAACCTTGCGCTTCAAGCAAAGGTCAATGTTCAGAAAAGAAAAGGCATGAGTAATATGGAAAGAATGAAAGAAGATGAAGCTTATGGATTAGCTCATGCTGGGACGAGTGAATCCAGCAGCCAGACGGTTACAGCGCGTAAGAAACCGTCTGTGCTAAGGCAGAACAACCGAAAACAGAATTTCAATGCAGGTAAAGAGAATGTGCAGCCTTGTAAGACTTCAGCTACTAATAATGTACATGGTAGAAAGGCTGCTGAAGATTTGTCTCAAGGGCGTCGAAAAAACTTGTGTAAAGATTCAAGAAGCTCTAGAGTCGGTTCTAAGAAATCGAGTCTAGACAAGGATGTTTCGCAGTCCGGGCCAAGAAATGTGACCCGGAAGAAGCGGAGCATTGATGGGAAGCTACAAGATGTGAGAAATGACAGTGGTGGAGAGAGTATGTTGATAGACAGAAGTGAAAGTACTAGTCAGTCAAATTCAGTGACAGAAAGGAACTTTCCTTGGGCAGAAGAAAGCAGAAGGAAAGGAGGAGATGTTGTCTCATTCACATTCACTACACCAATGGCGCAATCGGGCAGCATTGAGCCGCCTAAGCGGCTAGCTGAGGACCGAAACAGCATTTTTGCTGAAAACAGGAGCAAGAAGTTTATGTTGCGTCAAGAAGATATGAAGTTGTCTTCTCTTGGATATGATGTAGTGGGTGATTCCCTGAGTGCTCTGCTTGAACAGAAACTAAGGGAATTAACATATGAAACATCATCTACGTCGGCAGAAAGGTTGCAAGACAAAGGTGACCCACAAGAGATGCAGATAGATGGCATGTATAGTCAGATGCACTCTTCTTTCTCTTCAGCAGAACCAAGAGGAAAATATGATCTTCAGGTATTTATGTTTTATTATTGCCATTGAACATGCTTTTGCTTATCCATCAGTCAGGACAAATTCGGCATGGTTTAGCTGGTTTATTATTGGTAGTCCACATGATCTATATTTTGTTTCTTAATGCAAGTTTTGATGTTCTGTTACACCTAAATTTTCAGGGAGGAGAAATGGATGCATGGAGCAGTACCAAAGTTGAGAATAGACAGTTGTATAACCACGAAAGACCACTCCCAATCCCCATTCTGGATTCTTCTGATCTAACTGAGAGCTTCAACTCATCATCAGATAACACAGACAGTACCATGACAGAAGGTAACAACAGAAGGCTTTGTTTGGCATGCCATTGACTTGTCTATCTATAATGTTGTTTTGGAGTTTTTATACTGTTTTACTAGACTTGGTTTAAAAAGACATTATTTGTTCAAAGTGTAATTATAATGTGTAGTGCCAAACATTATGTTTCTGATTGTGAGGAAAAAAATTCCTGCAGAAAGCAAGATGCAGTGGTCATCTGATCATGGTCAAGAAACGGTCAACACAAGTTGCCTAGGAAAGAACCATCATGTGGACACCGGAATGGAGATATCCGACTCGGCTTCATCATCGAAAGACGAGTCATGTTTCAAAGGAGAGCTTCCGAAACCTCCAACAGAATGGGAACTGGACTACATTAAGGACATACTAAGCAATGTGGAGCTGATGTTCAAGGACTGTGCATCAGGCAGAACGCGCGACATAATCAATCCACATCTCTTTGATCAAATGGAGAGGAAAAGAGGGAGCTCGAGTTCTTACAAAGACGCTCCCTTGGCTGAGAAGAAGGTCTTGTTCGACTGTGTTAGGGAGCGTTTGGACGCGAGGTGTCAGCGGTTTGTGGGCGGCGGGTTTCGCGCATTGGAGAAGGGACTGGCAATGGTGAGAAGGAAGGGAAAATTGGCTGAGGATGTTTATAAGGAGATTCAGGAATGGAGAGCAATGAGGAATTGTATGGTGGATGAGCTTGTGGATAAGGACATGAGCATTGAACATGGAAAGTGGCATGATTTTGATGAAGATGGATCTGGAATTGGAGTAGATGTTGAGGAGATGGTTTTTGATGGTTTGGTTGATGAGCTGATTGATGATATTCTTGGAGTTAGACGTTGTGGATATGCTGAACTTTTGTCAAGAGTTGTGTAAGATTAATATTACAGTTAATCTCATAATTGTGGTTATGAGGTGGCATAGTTGTATCATTCTTTATAAGCATGTTGCTATATATAGTTGTATCATTATTCATGAGGCTGTTTGGTGTGACGTCTCAAATAAATCAGCTCAGAATACAAACAAAAAAAAGTGTGAAAGTAGTACTATTATACAGTAAGGTAGGATTATCATATTTGATGAAGATTATTAAACAGTCAACTAAACTGGTTCACAGATTCAAAAGGAAAAGGATTGCTTATCCACAAGGTTGAAAAGTTTGACACATTTGCCATTGAATCATTCAGGACCTTTTAGTTGTTAATCATGTGACATTTAAGGGATTGCTTAGTTAATTATGAAAAAGTAAGAGAATTTAACCTTTGAGATTTGGGAGAAAACAAGTATTTGGATTTCATAATTTTGAAGAAATTTTACCACGGCATTTTATTTAATTGGTTAATAAAATAACTTTATTGAAAGTTTTATATAAAATAATTTTAAATTACTATAACACTCTTATTTGTGAAAAATAATTACTTGAACTATTTTATTTTTTTGGTCGAAATAATCACTTGAACTATCAATCATAGTATCATCATTAAAAGAGAATTTTTATTATAAAAAGAAAAAAACTAAAATGATAAAATTGGAAGAAAATACTACGCAGTACATAATTGCAATTACCCAAATTTAGAAAAATGAAATATATATATATATAACTGTTAGAGTACAAAATATGCCGTGTACAAGTTTCTGCTCCTTCTTTAATGTTCTTCCACTCCACGCGCCTCTTGACCTTCAATGATCTACAAAACAATGGACCTAGGGGCGAGCGACCCCTAATCCACCTCCGATGCTTAAGTCAGTAAGGGTAATGTCGAATAAAGGCGTCCAGGCAGAGCGATAGCTTAGAACTTGACTTACCTGGCACATGAGCGAATACATGTGTATTTATAGAGAAGAGGGACAGGCGAGGGGGGGGGCGCGCCCCTAGGCAGATCGGTCCATTAGGGTTAGGGCGATGCCTTGCTCCCTAAGTCAACCAATATCTTATCCCAAGCGAAGATAAGATTCTCCTCCATAAATAATATCCTAACTAGAGTAATGATAGAGGTATTTTAGTCGCCTTAATACCTATCAAAGTAATCCGAACAACCCAACTAATGTAGTAGGGAAGTAAGAGTCGATCCCACAGAGACTCAGGTTTTCAGTGTTTATTGTTGTATTACTCAGAGTTAGAAAAAGGGGGGTTTTTGAATATCAATCTAAAAACTAAACTACTAAAGAATGCAAAACTAAATATGAGATGTAAAATATGGGAGAAGTATGCTTAACCAGTTAATATCCATTGCGAACTTGATTATTGATCATTGATTATCAAAATTCTCTTTTTACCTTGGCTAATCTATTGCGGAATGCTAATAACCCAACTTCATGGAATTACTAATCCTACTTCAATTCTAGTTACTAGTCCGACCGGTACTAACAACCCTAATTATCAAATAACCTAAGAGACCTCCTAGATTCAACTTGACAACAGCATTAAGATCCAAGCATCAATAGAAACATGTATTCAGAGCAACCAGACATCCAAATAACATGCGATTGAATTCTCTTCTCTAATCAACTAGTCCTACCAGTCCTAGATTGATTAAAGGTTCTACTTTTGATCTAATTAACACCGACCGGTGATTAGAAAGATCTAGTTGTAATTCAACCTAGAAATCATATTAGATGATCAAGCTAATAAAACCCTAGATCAAACTTATTCAATTAAGCATAGAGAAAACAATCTAGTCAAGGAAAATTAAGAACAATCAAACCTCACAATAATACTTAATTCACAACTTCAATTAACTAGTTAAGCAAAAGGAATTTAGTTACTAAAAGACATGGAAAAGCTTACAAAGTTTTCCATAGGGTTTGTTCTCCAAGTCTTCAATAACCAATGTCAAAGATTCAAAAGATATGAAGATCTAAAACTAGGGCTATCTATAAATAATAATGTCTCCAAAAATATATCTAAAAGCATAACCCAAAAGGCCCAAAAAGATCCCATATAAATCTCGGATATATCTTGGACACGGGCGAAAACTCGGGATGGAACCCAAAAACGCGGTCGCGTTTTCGATGCCTTGCCCGCGCTTTCACGCCAGACGCTCAGGTGTCGAAACGCGGGATGAACCCCTAAAGCGCGGGCGCGCTTTCGGACCTCCTGCCCGCGCTTTAAACACTGGTTGTCACGTATCACTTCAGAGGCTGTTTTGACCCACTTCGATTTGGAATTTGGACTCGGAGTAAAAATATGAATTGTAGCTCTTCGAGTTATCTTTCCAATGACACCAAAATCAGCTCGATACGACCACTATAGCTCCAGATCCAGCCTTTGCAAGCAAGAGGTGTCGAAACAACAACTCCAATACATAGTCCGGATCCAAGTGTGCTTTTCCCAGCACCTCTTGGGCTAATCTCATAGCTTGGCTCTCTTCTTGCTTTCTCCAATGCTTCGGCTTCACCTCCTCTACACTTATTGTCTTCACATCTACAATTAAAAACCACAACAAGGTGTAGATATCCGAATCTTCCTAACAAACTACAAAACTAATAAAACTAACTAAAACTAAACTAAAAACCATGAAAATCCTAACTAAACATGCCCTAAAACACTACCTAATATGTGTCTATCAAATTCCCCCATGCTTGAACCTTGCTTGTCCTCAAGCAAGAAATAAAATCAAAGTCACACCACAACCAACAAATCAAGCATCCATCTCAATATCAAACCACATTTCATCAATCAAGTTAAACCTTAATCAAGACATCATTCCACACATGTATGAGAAGCTTTCAATATCAAATCATTCATCCATTCTAGACCTCACCAAGGTAATGTGTTTTGCACTCTTCACTCAAGTGTTTAAGGGATGTGTGTTTCGCTGAAAATCAACATTGAAAACTAGACTACCATAGGCTTGCATCAGTGTTCTAAATCTCCACTACGAATGATTAAACACATAACAAAAATCATGAGGACTTTTTAAGGGTTGTAATGGGGCCAAGGTATACACAAGTAGGTAAGGAAATATTTGGTCATGTGGTGCTAAAAATCCGGGAACTAGAACGCGCAAAAACCCAAATTACAAAAAACCACTATCAACTTCACACTTCCACCACTTGTTCCACCTCTTCTCCATCACTTTTCTTTCGACACTTTTTCTCACTATTTTTCTCATATTTTTCTTTCTTCTATTTTTTTTCTTTTCATAAGAGACATATTTTTTTTCCTCTTTAGACTCCTTATCTTTTTCTTTCTTTCAACACAACACTCTTCCTTTTCTCTTTTCAAACCATCCCCATAATACCACAAAGAACAACTCTAGCTAAATCCTAATTCCCGGATGGGTCAAGGTTATCAAGGCTAGGAATTATTTTTGTGGAGCTACAAAATAAGGCTAATAGGCTCAAAAATAGGGGTTATCAAACAAAGGAATAATGCAAGGTAGATAAGGATAATATAAGCTAATGAACATGCCTCAATCATCTTAATGTCATGCATTTAAATCATGTAATGTAGCCTTGAAAAAGATATCTAAACGCAAGTTCTAGAGCTAGCAATCAAAGTGATACACTCAAGAAAAGATGCAAATATGCAATAAAGGCTCAAAATAATCTCACAGGGTATATATGTCTAGAACTTCATAAACAATTCAAAATTTCAACTTTCTATGCATGCTCAATCCTATAATCAAGATTAATAACTTAAGAATCATGCTTCAATCCAAGGAAACTTCAACCAACAAGCTAGTCATGGGTTAGATAATACTCTTAACTTAGAGAGACAAATGGTCAAGTAGGGAAATTGAATCTTAAAATGCAATATTGTTGTGATTTTTTCAATTTTTCAATTTTTTTGTGATTTTGCAAAATTTTAATCAATGCAAAACAAGAAATTAAACATGCAAATGCAACTATATGAATGCAATCTAAGACTAAGCAAGAAATCCCTTCCCCCATGCTTAAATTTTACATTGTCCCCAATGTAAAGTAAAAGTAAAGAGAAAAGAAAAACTAACCAAGTCATCAACTAATCCGGATCCTGAGGTGGTGGAGATAAGCACTCGGTGGCCGAGCTATGGCATGTGCAACCCGAGTTATGAAACCTGTGCGCCGGGCTAACTAAAAACAAAAAACAAACAACAAACAAAAACAAAACTACACTAAACTAATACTATGAATAAAAAAACAACTATCATAATCACTTGGGTTGCCTCCCAAGAAGCGCTTATTTTACGTCCTTAGCTTGACGAGAGAACAATTTCACAGGCTCAGACATTGTCAATGCCCTTAATAACCTATCAAATACCTGCGAGCTCATCTCACAAAAACATAAGTAACACAAGCATAGAGTGAAACAACTTAACATACCATTCAAACACCGTTTTAACTTGTCAAACTTGTGTGACCAATCATCATGACATGGCATATTCTCAAACCAAAATAGTAAAAGTGGTGGCTTTTCAAAATAATTACTAAATAGATCAAAGCTCTTACCAGAAGTACCACTTTCAATCAAGATGAAATCCAAGAAATTCCTAGATTCTTCTTTATGCTCCAAAATTGGTTCTTTAGGGGAATAAGGAGTGATAGGTGATGAGAGATTGGAATAAAGGATGCATGAACCATCCATACTCCACAAAGGTGCCTTTGGAATTGAAAGCATGGATGACTCCGTTGGTGAAGGACAATCCTCTATGATAACAACCGGCTCCTCTTCTTTCACAAGGTCTTCAACATCATCTCCAAAGAAGCTATCATTATCACAAAAGAATTCCTCCTCCTTAGGTGTGGATTGCTCCTCAACTTGCATTTGGATGTCTAAATCCAATGCTTCAGACTCCAATGTGACTTCTCCCGTTGTTTCACGAACATCAAAAGGACATGAGATTGTAGAATGGAAATTAGAGGAGCACCTGTCACAACGTTTCATAGACTCCATAGCCATATTATTCGTACTCTCAACAAGATCCCTTATCATATCACCAAGTGAAACATCATGAGTATCATCTTGTTGAGGCATTGATTGAGATGATTCAACGACCCAACACTGATGGCTCATGTAGCAGAGGAAATCCCAACATTCCATAGGTTCCATCACAAAAATCCTTCTATTGCTCATGTAGTAGGCCATCCTTCGAGTCTCAAGATTCATGCCCTTGACAACACCACTACATATATCTCCAACCCTATATTGATATCCCCAAGCATCAAGTTCATCTGCATAATCTTGGAATCTAGCAAAATACTCATGGAATTTTTCATCCTGAAACTGTGTAAACTCAAACAAAGCCATGGATTAGTAGCACGGGTGTGGACCGTAAGCTAGGTCCACACAAGAGTAACAAAACGATAAACACAAGAAAACAGCCGAGTCCCCGGCAACGGCGCCAATTTGATAGAGGTATTTTAGTCGCCTTAATACCTATCAAAGTAATCCGAACAACCCAACTAATGTAGTAGGGAAGTAAGAGTCGATCCCACAGAGACTCAGGTTTTCAGTGTTTATTGTTGTATTACTCAGAGTTAGAAAAAGGGGGGTTTTTGAATATCAATCTAAAAACTAAACTACTAAAGAATGCAAAACTAAATATGAGATGTAAAATATGGGAGAAGTATGCTTAACCAGTTAATATCCATTGCGAACTTGATTATTGATCATTGATTATCAAAATTCTCTTTTTACCTTGGCTAATCTATTGCGGAATGCTAATAACCCAACTTCATGGAATTACTAATCCTACTTCAATTCTAGTTACTAGTCCGACCGGTACTAACAACCCTAATTATCAAATAACCTAAGAGACCTCCTAGATTCAACTTGACAACAGCATTAAGATCCAAGCATCAATAGAAACATGTATTCAGAGCAACCAGACATCCAAATAACATGCGATTGAATTCTCTTCTCTAATCAACTAGTCCTACCAGTCCTAGATTGATTAAAGGTTCTACTTTTGATCTAATTAACACCGACCGGTGATTAGAAAGATCTAGTTGTAATTCAACCTAGAAATCATATTAGATGATCAAGCTAATAAAACCCTAGATCAAACTTATTCAATTAAGCATAGAGAAAACAATCTAGTCAAGGAAAATTAAGAACAATCAAACCTCACAATAATACTTAATTCACAACTTCAATTAACTAGTTAAGCAAAAGGAATTTAGTTACTAAAAGACATGGAAAAGCTTACAAAGTTTTCCATAGGGTTTGTTCTCCAAGTCTTCAATAACCAATGTCAAAGATTCAAAAGATATGAAGATCTAAAACTAGGGCTATCTATAAATAATAATGTCTCCAAAAATATATCTAAAAGCATAACCCAAAAGGCCCAAAAAGATCCCATATAAATCTCGGATATATCTTGGACACGGGCGAAAACTCGGGATGGAACCCAAAAACGCGGTCGCGTTTTCGATGCCTTGCCCGCGCTTTCACGCCAGACGCTCAGGTGTCGAAACGCGGGATGAACCCCTAAAGCGCGGGCGCGCTTTCGGACCTCCTGCCCGCGCTTTAAACACTGGTTGTCACGTATCACTTCAGAGGCTGTTTTGACCCACTTCGATTTGGAATTTGGACTCGGAGTAAAAATATGAATTGTAGCTCTTCGAGTTATCTTTCCAATGACACCAAAATCAGCTCGATACGACCACTATAGCTCCAGATCCAGCCTTTGCAAGCAAGAGGTGTCGAAACAACAACTCCAATACATAGTCCGGATCCAAGTGTGCTTTTCCCAGCACCTCTTGGGCTAATCTCATAGCTTGGCTCTCTTCTTGCTTTCTCCAATGCTTCGGCTTCACCTCCTCTACACTTATTGTCTTCACATCTACAATTAAAAACCACAACAAGGTGTAGATATCCGAATCTTCCTAACAAACTACAAAACTAATAAAACTAACTAAAACTAAACTAAAAACCATGAAAATCCTAACTAAACATGCCCTAAAACACTACCTAATATGTGTCTATCAAGTAACTACCCTAATAAAGGATAAAGCAGAATAAATATGGATAGGCATAATAAATAAGATAGAGAAATAAATGTCAACTAATTGATGGTGGAATCATGCCCGCCTACAGTGCCCCCTCCGGGACCCATATACTCGTGTACCTTGTACTATCCCGTGTATAGGGACCGGAACTCAAAGCGGTGAGTGGCCATGCAGATTAGGGTGCTCTCATTCGTATATTCGTACATTCGTATATTCGTACACTCGTATATTCGTATATTCGTAGATTCGTAGATTCGTAGATTCGTACATCCGTATGCCATGAATACGGGATCTGTGCAACTCCTACGCAAACGTCGCGTAGGGCCTTCGTAGGGTGTTTTCCTTGGCCAAGTTATTCCGTTAGCGCACCGCGTAACGTTGGTATTTTTTTATGCAAAGACACAATCTAATGCAAAACAATGCAAACTTTAATTAAGAATTTAAACATGAATGTCATGAACTTAGGACAAACTAAAAAATGAAAAATCTAAGGGGGAGGGGGGCCTCATTAAAACCACATGGGAAAAAAGAGTACCACCCCCGCTACATGAAATCCTAAGACTCGGCCGACTCGTCTAGGGCCACGCAGGGCCGGAAGTCGCCGGAACCTCGCCCGCGCTCACGGCGATCAAAACCGCACTCGCGGTGGTCAGGGCCGCGCTCGCGGTGATCCGGATCGTGCTCTCGGTCGGTGCCGGTGACGATGTCCACTCGCCCGAGCCCTTTGTCGCCATCCGCGATCCTCTCATCGGGCCGAACTCCTTTCGCGCACAACCTTGCCTGAAGTTGGTTGGCCCACACCCGCACAATTGCACCCTTATCCGTGAATTGGACCATTTGATGCAAGGATGAAGGTACCGCTCCCATGCCATGGATCCAAGGGCGCCCTAGTATCAAGTTGTATGGTCCCGGGATGTCGACGACTACGAACTCGGTGGGATGCTCCTTTCCGGCGAGACTCACTCGAGTCTTTAGGACTCCAAGTGGAAAAGTGGGATATCCACCGAGTCCGGAAAGTTGCATCTTGACCTCTTCAAGGTCCTTTTTGGATTTTCCGAGCGATTTGAGCATGTCGTAGTACATCACGTCGACCGAGCTACTGGAATCCACTAAGGCACGGTGGATCTTGACGTCTCCGAGCTCTACCGTCAGGACAAGCGGGTCGTTGTGTGGGTGCTGGACGGTCACCAAGTCTTCGTCGCGAAAGACGAGCCCCGGACCGCGCGGTCTGTGCGTGGGACGCGGCTCGGCATGTTGGACGCGCATCACCTCTAGCTTGTGGCACTCCTTGCGAAACCGACTCCTCGACTCCGGATCGTCTCCCTTGTAAATAGCCGTAATAGTCTGGACCACCTCAATCTGCTTAGCACTCGTTCCCTCGTCATCCGAGGCCTTAATGTATTGCTTGAGGTGTCCTCTCTTTACTAGCTCCTCGAGATATTCTTTGTAGGGCTCACAATTCTCGGTCATATGCCCCCGGGCTCGATGGTACATGCAAAACTTGCGTCCGCGCTTGTTTTCCTCCGTATCTTCCCCTCTTGGCGGGAACTTGAACCACTCAAAGTTCCGAATTCGGCTCAAGATACGGTAGATCGGGATGTTGAACGCGGTGAACACGGCTTGCACTTGTTCCACCCTCTTTCGCTTTCCGGCGCTCGTCCTCGGCGACCCGCGCGAACGGCGGGGAGGTGTGGCGGACTGATCGCCGTCGTCCTCGTCCTCCAATTTAGCATATTGATGGACTCGATCCTGCAACTCATCAAGCGTGGAGAGTAGGCGCAAAGTCAGGCTCTCTCGGAGTTTAGACTTCTTCGGTACAACCCGGCGGAAGGCGGCTATAGCGGTCTTCTCATCGCACCCGTCGATCTGAGCGTAGCACTCCATAAAGCGGTTTGTGAACCGATGGAGGCTCTCATCCTTGTGTTGCTTTAGGCTGAGCAACGTATCCAAGGAGATCGCTTCTCGGCTGTTGGCAATGTATCGCTTAGCGAAAAGCGAAGCCAACTGCCCCCACGACCGAATCGATCCGGGCTCCAGGCCTTGGAACCACTTAATCGCGCCCTTCCCGAGACTTCCGGGGAACATCTTACACATGATGGCGTCGTCAGAAGTCCATAACGCCATCCTGTGAGTGTAGTCGGCGATGTGGTTCACTAGGTCCGACGCACCGTCGTAGACCGTGAAGCTCGGTGGTGCGAATTTCTTGGGCGGCTCCGCCTGCTGAATAGTCCGGTGGAATGGTGTAGAAGTCACCAGAGCCAGCTTCTTATCCACTCGGTCCTAAGCCGACTGCCGTAGCCCTCCCTGGCTCTTGAGCAGGTCGAGCAGCCTTTTCTCGGTCCGCTACTCGGCTCGAGCCTCAATCTCGCGACGCTCATTGCGGTCAAATCTGTCCTCATCCTCGTCGCGCCGACTCCCAGGATGGTACCGATCACGGTAACGGATTCTTCCTCGTTTGCCTTCCGACCCACGGTCGCGGCTAGTGGACCCACGGTCGCGGGTCGAGCCGTTCGCGGAACCGCTCGATTCCGCGTAGGGTTGCTCAACGGGTCGACCCGACCCGACCCGTAACCCGGATTACGGGTCACGGGTCGACCCGTCGGCCCGTAAACTCAAAAAATTCGACCCGCGACCAGACCCGTAACCCGGATTACATGTTACGGGTTTTACGGGTCGGGTTACGGGTGACCCGTTTGACCCGTTTGACCGGTCAAACTGAGTCAAAGAGACTGTTTTTTACCCATTCAATCAAGTTCTTGTCAAATGGCTTATAATTTTTTCCAATTCTGAATAAAATTAGCATATTAAAAGTCCATTAAACATACAATTATGTAGCCATAAAAATTGTTTTCACTTTCTAGAGATATAGATATGATGCAACAGCAGGGAACAAACAATGAGATTCACAAGTTTTCCCAATCTTCTTTCATATTGAATTCAATTGTAAACTAAAGGAAAGAGCAACTGAGCAAGTAAGCCACATATAATGAAACAAAAAGTAAAGTAGTAAACAACAGAGCTTCGAACAAGAAAACCAACAGTGAGTCAATGAAGACTGAAGACAGGCAAGCAAGGAGTGTCCAACGACGATACCGGCGGGTGTCAAGTAAAGAGAAGGCAGGACGGAGCGAAACAGGCGAGCAAAGACACCGGCGAGAAAAGACAGATCTAGGGCGGAGACTGTCGAGGCCACTGGCGGAGAGAGATGGCGAATGTCGAGGCCTAGGGCGCCGACAAGCAGGCTCGAGAGATGGCGCCGGCAAGGAGTCGACTGTCGAGGGCGGAGAATCCGGAGAGAGATGGCGACTGTCGAGGGTGGAGAGAGATGGCGCCGAAGGTCGAGCACTCGAGCTCTCAGATGACAGATCTAGGGTTGAATGAGGTGGAACGGGTCGAGCTCTCAGAGAGGGAGGAGAGGCGGAATGGGGTTACGGGTCTTAGGGTTGAATACCAATAGGGTTATTGCCAACATTAGAAAAATAGAAAATGTTAAATTTTTTACGGGTCTTACGGGTCGACCCGTAACCCGGCGGGTCGACCCGTTCCCGACCCGTAACCCGTAATCTCCCAAAATCATGGACCGTGACCCGGACCGTTAATTACGGGTCGGGCGCCCGACCCGTAATTTACGGGTCGGGTCGGTCCGGGTTACGGGTCGCCCGGACCGTTGAGCATCCCTAATTCCGCGTGATCTCCGCGCCCGCGGGTTGTGCGTTTTTTGCGACCCTTTTGTTTGTCGTGACCGTTTTTTCGGGATTCGTACCCGCGTCGGTTGTGGTCCCGCAAACTCTCCTCCTCGGTGGAACGGGAATCCTCCCGCGGATCCCGGCTCCGGGTCCGCCTACCGCGCTCTCGGTCTCCACCTCTCTTTCGCCCCCTTGGGGCCCTCCGGTCACTATCCGAACCGTCGCTCCCGGTTCCCGTAGGTTCCGGGGTTTGGCGGTCATCGGGAACATGGATGACACTAGCCAAACGCTGCGGTTGGTGACTTTCGTCGACCGGGCGTTTTTCCTGCATCTTCTCTAAGGAAAACTTCAACGCCGCAATCTCCTTCCTGGCCTCCTCGAGTTGAGACTGAAGGTGAGGCCTTTCCTCCTCATCTCCTCCCTCACGATCTCTTCCCGGCAAATCGCTCGTTGGTCCCGCGATACTCCCAGCCCGACCACCTCTCTCGATCCGCGCGCACCGCTCCGGTGGGCTCGCGAGCTATCGTGGTCATGCGAAGGCTCTTGGATGCGAAGGGACGAACGAGCATGCCTTCTTCCGGGAACGGAGTCACGCGAACTCTTGATCGCCATCAACTCGGGCTGAAATAAGTAGTCGAGGTCGACCTGAGTTTCGACAGGTGGACCCGAACTACTCGCGCGCCACATTCGAACCAACGCGCTCGAACCGCGGTGCGTTGTTCGTGTCTTGTTGATTACGAGGCTCCTCGTAACCCTCACCCGCGCCAGCGGAGGGTGGGTGGCGATCGCGGCGACCGAGGCGATCGCGAAGATCCCCGGTCTGCGCGTCTACCGCGACCGCAGGGCTCGGATCCGCGCCCGCGGCTCGTGCGGTACCCGCGATCGTGGGGCTTGCGCCCGCGGTCGCGGATCTGTCCTGGCGACGATCGCGCGAAGCCTCGCGGCTTTCCGTGCGGTCGCCGGCCGGCGGCGTTCTCGGCGGCGGTCGTCCCCAGGCTGCTGCCGATGGCGGGGACGGCGTGGCGGCCGGCGTCGTTGGCCTGGTCGTTGGCGGTGGCCTTACCCCCAGCGTTTAGGGTTTCGCCGTCATCAACGAACACTGCGACCTCCTCTTCTGGGATAGATCCCAAAGTTATCTCGTTCAGCGGGAAACGCTTCTTGGATCGATAATCAACAAGAAAAAACGTTCAATTCTCCCCACGGACGGCGCCAAATGTTAGTACACAAAATATGCCGTGTACAAGTTTCTGCTCCTTTTTAATGTTCTTCCACTCCATGCGCCTCTTGACCTTCAATGACCTACAAAACAATGGACCTAGGGGTGAGCGACCCTTAATCCACCTCCGATGCTTAAGTCAGTAAGGGCAATTTCGAATAAAGGCGTCCAGGCAGAGCGATAGCTTAGAACTTGACTTACCCGACACATGAGCGAATACATGTGTATTTATAGAGAAGAGGGACAGGCGAGGGGGGCGCGCGCCCCTAGGCAGATCGGCCCATTAGGGTTAGGGCGATGCCTTGCTCCCTAAGTCAACCAATATCTTATCCCAAGCGAAAATAAGATTCTCCTCCATAAATAATATCCTAACTAGAGTAACTACCCTAATAAAGGATAAAGCAGAATAAATATGGATAGACATAATAAATAAGATAGAGAAATAAATGTCAACTAATTGATGGCGGAATCATGCCCGCCTACAATAACTTTAGTTAAGTTCTTGTATATATGGTTAACCGTTTATTTTAACATAAACATACAGTAGATTGGTACTTACTGAAAATCAGTGAACACATAGTTCAGCCTGTTGAACACACTCCAAATCATAGTGCTCAAAATATCTATGGCCAAATTGATTGTAACAATATACACATAATAGAGCTCTTTATGTATCTTATATCCACAGATCTTATTCACAAGATCAATGTACAAGAGTACAAGATTGATGGTTTCAATGCACATATAAAATAACAAATTCTATTATTGGTACCGTCAATTGCTAGAAACCACTTGCCATCAAGTTTGAGTGGGAGACAGACGTGTATCAGCAATGCACAATCAGTGCCACGTTCATCTTTCTTGATTATTAGGCTCTACTCGGCGGGTCGGAGATCGGAAAAATGAAAATACTGCCGGAATTTTGTTCCCTTGTGATATAACTTATTAGGGTGCTATTTTTCTGAGGATTCCGTTCCCATTAGTGGAATACGCTACCAATATCTAGGGGATCATGAGTGAGCCCGTACCCCCTCTCGTCGGGTTAATTATTCGTGTATAATTTTAGATTAAATATGAATATACTTTAAATAAATATGTATTTATATGACATGAAAATTAATTAGTCTAGATGGTTTGTTGTATAATTTTGTTCTAATTTCACCAAAGTTCAATTCCCCTTAACGTCATTTTGCTTCTTTTTTTCCACATTTAATACATTCCTCTTCAATTTATTTTTAAAAACTAGTCATTTATTATATAAATTAGATTTCATACATAATGTAAATGTTTTTCGAGAAATAAGTACCTATTTTTTTTCCTATTTCAAAGTATTGAATATTGAATAACTCAATTTATCGATTATTCTTGAATCATTGGATCTCATACACGAGTTGTGCCCCCTCTAAATCCGTTATGCGTTCGTTATTGACGCTACCCATTCCGCTAGTGTCGAACATAGCGTAACGAGTCTCGTAATCCGTTAACGTGACAGAATTTTGAGTAGGAGCGATCCATTTTATACAACCTTAATAAGAGTGGGTGCAAAGGTTTTTTTTGGTCAAGAGTTCGAACCAAAATGCACGAGTTGTATTGGTTACCCCCAGGATGGCAAATTGGCAACTCTTACATTAAGGTCTCACGAGACCTTTTTATTTGGGCAACTCGAACTCCAAAACCAGCTTGATGGTAGAAGAGAACCGAAACAACGTAGCCATCATAGTGGGAGTAACGGGCATGTCGGGCCTAAGCATAGCCGAGGCCCTAAAAAGCCCGACCGCCCCATCAGGCCCATGGAAGGTCTACGGTGTGGCCCGTCGGGCCAAGCCCACTTGGTTTCCGTCTGCCACCGTCGACAACTACCTCGCCTTCGACGCCGCATTAACATCCGCCACCAACGCTGCCCTCTCGCCTCTCGCGTCCGAGATCACCCACCTCTTTTGGGTCGCCCTCCACGAGGCCCATGAGGAGACCCAAAACGCCGCGGTCAACTCCGCCATGCTATCTAATGTCCTCAACGCCCTCATGGGCCCGGGCCCGGGCATGGGCCCGTCAAGGCTCCGCCACGTCACGCTTCAGACGGGCACCAAGCAATACATGGGCCCGATATTCGACCCGGTCTTGTCGCCCCGACTCGGCCCGACAGAAAGCCCGTTCCGTGAAGACGCGCCAAGACTCCCGTTCCCGAACTTCTACTACGCGCTTGAGGACGTGGTGGCGTCCCACGCGCCTAGGGTGACGTGGTCCGTCCACCGCTCTTCGGTGATCATAGGCGCTTCGGCGCGGAGCGTGTACAACACGCTCTTGACCTTGGCGGTGTACGGCGAGATTTGCAAGCGCTTAAACGCGCCGTTTCGGTTCCCCGGGAGCCGATACGCGTGGGAGCATTTTTCCGACGCGACGGACGCGCGCGTTTTGGCGGAGCAGCAGGTGTGGGCGGCCGTCACCGAAACGGCCCAAAACGAAGCGTTTAATTGCACGAACGGTGACATGTTCACGTGGAGGAGTATGTGGAGGGTTCTCTGCGACGCGCTTAAGGTGGAGTTCGTGGAGCTGGATGACGTGGCGGGATTTGATTGGGTGGGGTTCATGAAGGGGAATGGGGAAGTGTGGGATCGGATTGTGGAGGAGAAGGGGTTGGTGAAAACCGAGATGCGGGAGATTATATGCCCTGAGGCCTTGCATTGTGTGATAAACTTTGGGTTTCAGCATGTTTGTAGTATTAACAAGAGCAAGGAGTTTGGTTTTATGGGATCGGTTGATTCTTTGAAGAGTGTTAGGTTTTGGATCGGAAGGTTGAGAGAGATGAAAATTATCCCTTGAACTGGATCATGTTGTGCTAAAATAAGTGATCATTTGACACAAGTTACATTGTAAGAGTTATTCATACATTGTCAACTATTTCTCACAAAAACATGATTTGTTCGACCGGATTATAATGATAAGTGATTTTTATAGTTACTTATTGTTGATACTTGATACCACTAATCGTCAGCGCGGTCATAATGACCCCTCCAATATAAAATTCTACCAAGTATAAGCCCCTCAAGAGCGTCGCCCCTGCACCTGCCGTCATCGCATACAAGGTACGGGTCCCTTCCCAGCATTGACCCCCTCCAAAGCAAAATCCACCAAGTATGGAAGTGTCCCTCAATGACGTTTCCATCGCGCTAACAGTAATTGCGGGGGACGACAGCTTCCCATCCATGCAAGTGGATGGACGGCAACGTCCCATCCAAGCAAGTGGGTGAGCGGCAACGTCCCATCCTGGCCAGCCAGTGGGCAGCTCCGCGGCCACCGTACCTGCGGACCAACCAGAATGCGACACATACCTGGGCGGCATTCGTCCACATCGACATCTCACTCGATCTCAGCCCAAACCTCGGCTATAAATAGCGAGTTTTGTACACCAAAAAGAGGATCCGAAATCTCGTGAAACTAACACCAAATCTTGAGCTAAGATCCTTATTGCAATCCAATACACTCAACACGATTGAGAGAGTTCTTACCCATACTTGTAACCTCACAACCTAAAACACATCTCGCACTACTCTCTTTGCGTTTGCTCTTAGTAATAAAACATCCTTCTATCTCTTAGCTTTTGACTCGGTTGAATTCAACTGTTGCTACTCTCATCGCGTTCAGATCACTCCGTGTTTTTGGACTTCAACATTGGCGCCGTCTGTGAGGAAGCAAAGAGGCTCCTGGACGTCTTGGCTGTAAGGTATCAACGGTTTGTGGATGGTGGGTTTGGTTACTTTGGTGCATTTACGAAGGGATTGATATTGGTGAGAAGGGATTTTTGAAAGTTTAGAACACAAACAAAAAATCGTTATGCTTTTTTTTCTAATTATATTATACGTTATTTTCCTTACAAAGATGCTTCCTCTAACTATATTATACGTTCTGAATGAGCTATATTTGACATCATGCAATATGAATAAGTTTACAACACAAACAAAACCAAGGAGAAAATATCTTATATACATATAAGAATGGGTTGTTGTCACCATTTATTGCCTTAATCACTCCTCATTCCCACCTTTTTATATATACATCTTTTTATCATCTTAAATCAGTAAATCAGTGTAGCTCAGATGGTATTGATGTGAGCCCATATACACTTGGTCTAAGGTTCGAGACTTGCCTAATACCCCCTTTTCACTTTTCCCAAATAAAGGTTCAAAAATATCAACGCCATATTACATTAAATAATTTTAGCATTACAATTTGGAAAAATGACTTTAAATAATACCAAGTATCAACATTGAACCAATAATAATATCAACTTTAAAAATCCTTAAAAGCTATACGAACTATTCATGTATTAACCGAAAACGATATGAGACTATTTTTCGTTACAATTTCCGGCAAACTTGCTGACATGACAGCCGGAAAAATGACATGGCAGATGTATAATTTCCACATGTTTTATATCTTTTTTTTTAAGGAAAATTTAATGCCAACTCATATTATTATCCAAAACAAAAAAAAAACTAATACAAATGAACACGTACGCCTAAGTAACCATTTCTATCCAGCCCCATCCCCACCCACCGCCGCCGCCACCGCCACGGGGTACGGCCTGCACACCGCTTCGTTTGCCAGATCCGTCATCTTCACCAGCCTCGTCACGCTCTTCTCATCCCTCACGAGCTCCTTCATGTTCGTCCGGACCAACGGGAGCGAGACCAGCGCCGTCGACACGGCCTCCTACATCCCTCCCGACTTCGGCATCTCCGTCATCTTCGCTAGATGCGCCATACATACAGTCGCCGCTCGCTTGTTCCCGTCGCTGATCGAGAGGCTACCGAGCAGAACGGGCGAGATCTCTTGGACGATGGCGGCGCAGAGGACATCGCTAGCGGCGGCGAGGATGCAGATGCAGTCGGCAGCCTCCTCTTGGTCGACGGAGCTCTTGGAGACGAACGGTTGGAGGCTTTGGGCAGGATTTATTTATTCTTAATTAGGTTTTGTTTTTGTTTTGTCTTGAATAATAATGGGTTAGCTTTAGATTTATCTTAAAATAATAAGATACATTTGATTTGTCTTTAAAAAAAGAAATAAATATGTGAAAAATATATATTGTGCCATGTCATTTTTCCGGCTGCCATGTCAGCAGATCGGTCGGAAATTGTAACGGAGAATAGCCTTGTATCATTTTTGTTAATACGTGAATAGTTCGTATAGCTTTTAAGGATTTTCAAAGTTGGTATTATTATTGGTTCAATGTTGATACTTGGTATTATTTAAAGTCATTTTTCCTTACAATTTTTTAATAACAATCCTGCAACCCGAGTAATCTTGACTCAAATTTCTTTAATACATTTTTAATTACAAATTCAAAATAAATTTCTAATTTTAGAATATAGAATTAGGATAGAAGTATGTAATCTCTCGATCCATTTAAATAATTGTGTATTACTCTGATGTAACCCGAGTAATCTTGACTCAAATTTCTTTAATACATTTTTAATTACAAATTCAAAATAGATTTCTAATTTTAGAATTCAGAATTAGGATAGAAGTATGTAATCTCTCGATCCATTTAAATAATTGTGTATTACTCTGATGTAATGCTCTATTTCTCTAAAGAGGGTGCTACAAATTTAATGCCAATCAGGAAAAATGAAATATTAGATAAAAAAAATATTTTGTATGGACTTCAATATCACAAAACCCAATGGTCAATCCCACTATAATGCAATTTAATGCCAATGAAAACATCACAAAACCAAACCCAACGGATGGATTTGTATGGACCATAATGCAATTAATTTGATTGGCTCACTAATGCTATTTAAGTCATTCTTAAAAATGTTGTTACAATGCTATTTAAGCCATTAGTGGTACTAATTACCCCTATAAAAATTCTAAACGTCCGTTGAATAATAGTAACGGGATAAAATATTTATTTAGAGAAATTTAATTGTCTTTTCCAATTTGTTTCTATATAAATACAATAATTATGCCACTCAGTCACTCACCAACACCATTATCATCGGTTTTCTGCCAACCTCTCAAATTCTAGAGCTTCCCCCTAATTCGAGACCATTTCAATCCCTTTATCGGTTGATTTTATAATCTTTTGATCCAATGATTTGTTGGTTGATTTTGCATCTTTTGATTCCCTCTCCAAAAATTGTGTAGTTTTCGAGATTTGGAAGGCGACGACGTTCGAAGGTTATGCCAATTCGTAGAAAACAATCGCAATTTGTAACGATTGTTGTAGTTAGGTGAGTTCCATAAGTTCTGTTTCGTGATTATACTTTGTTTTTTCTTTGCCTAATTGTTTTATAAATTTCTGATTTTTCTTGATGAATTTGTAAATTGTTTGGGTCTTGCGACACTTTGGCTTGAAAGTATACTTTCTTCCAAAAAGTATACTTTCACTGTCTTGAATTGATGAAATATAGTTCATTTTTATCAATTCCAGATAATGAAAGTATACTTTTTGGACAAAAGTATACTTTCACACAAAAGTGTAGCAATGCCTTGAAACTTTTTGGTGATGCCGCTCAAATTGATTTAACCGAACTCTAATTTTCAAGCTGTTTTGTTTTCCTATTTTGTAGTGATGCAACTCCCGTATCTGTAGTACCAATAGAGGTCAAGACTAAAGAGAAGACAAATGCAAGCTTGAGTTACAGATTGCAAGTGTGTGTTGATAAATATTCCAAAATAATTTAACTTTTAGAGCATAGTGCTCAGATGGGGTTTTGTGTCCTTTTCTTGCCCGTTGGAAAAGCCAATATTAAGAATTTTAATATATTACAATGAGATTAATTGAAGTTTATATAGATTGAATCATTTTTTATTTATTAAATTTGTGTAATAGATTTTAGGCTTCAATTATTGGTGTTTTATTTTTTATCTAATATTTGATTTTTGATATTTACCAATAACTTTATAAATTATATTGCATTAGTGATGTAAAAAAAAAAGGCCTTTGTCCATACGAAATATTTGCCCCGTGCGTACGCACAGGCATGATCACTAGTTTATTAGTAATCTATATACATACATATAAAGGTTATCCCCAACAAGTAGTTCACATAAATGCAGGGGCTTTCATTACCTCCTCATGTTTGTGTTCTGTGATTGTTGATGTAGTGAATTATACCGATTGAGACCCATGGCATTCTATCTTCATTGATGTTGCAGTCCTATGGCATGCCCACATTGAATTGTGCGGAGGCAATTGAACTTCTCCATTCCAATATTGCAATTCCTGAACGGCGCAGATAAGACCCATGGCATTTCTCTTCCATTCCCAGATCTGCCTTTTTTAATGCCTCCGATGCGACAGGAGGCGTGGACGGCACAGATAAGAACGCCGCCTTCGCTAGGCCTCGTCACCGCTTTAGCAAATCGGTGGATGCCTCTTCCTTTGGATCTAGACCTGTTGAGAGCTCCGTCTTTGGCGAGATTATGGAGGCTAAGAAGGCTATGCCTCCTGATAAGCTTGCCGAGCTCTGGTCCATCGATCCCAAGCGCGCTAAGAAGTTTCCATTCCCTTCCTAATTCTGCCTTCAATTCCATTTTCATTGCACACACAAAATCATTCTTCTGATTCTCATATTGGTCTAGATCAATAATTTCATGGATAGAACATGTGAAATGGCTAGAGTTTGTCGTTTGATGAGCGATTGCGCTTTAATATTTCTTCATCTACGAATTTAATGAACAATTCTTGGCAGTTATCCTAACTCGCTTGTTTCGATTGTCTGGTGTCGATTTTTTTTTCAAGGCCTGTGGCCGAGCTCGAGATCTTGTGAGGGGTAAAATGTCTCATGTTCATGCGCTGAAACTTGAGTTTCAGTCCTATTTGTATGTCTCGAATGCTCTGATTCACATGTATGGGGTGTTTGAGGATCTGGGTTTTGCACGCAAGGCGTTCGATGATTTGCTTGAGAGGGATCTGGTTTCCTGGAACTCTCTAATTTGTGCATATAGTCAGCGTAACAGGTTTAGTGAGGTTGTGAGTTTGTTTAGTGCAATGCAGGTTGCAAATGTGGAGCCGGATGAGGTGACACTAATGAAAGTGGTTTTGGCTTGTAGTCAGTTGGGTGATTGGGAGCTTGCTGATTGTCTGGTGGAGGAGCACATTGAGAAAAGCAAGGTTCCGATGAATGTTTATCTCGGAAATACTGTGATTGATATGTATGGGAAACGCAGTTTGGTAGAATCAGCACAGAGAGTGTTTGATCAGATGGGTGTTAAAATTTTGGTCTCTTGGAATGCCTTGATCATGGGCTATACGAAACTGGGAGATTCGGTTTCCACTAGGAATCTCTTTTACGTTTTACAAGATGCCGTCGAAAGATGTGGTCTCTTGGACTTTAGTAAAAACAGGGTATACACAAGTGGGTCAATTTCAGGATGCTGTGAAGCTCTTTCAAGAGATGATAGAAGCAAAAATCAAAGGAGCAAGATGCCCTGATAAGGCTAATGTAGACACAACAGACAATCTAAACACATTGTACACTGTCTTCTTACCGATTATCGAGGGCGACTTTAGAGCTGTCTTACAAGGAAAGGAGCAAGATGGGCTGGAAATTTGCCTGGAAAGCGGTAACTAACAAAATCAGCTTCTTTGTTTAGCACATTCATTATTACGTTTATTTGAATTCCAGAGGAAACAATTTTCATCATTGACTCAAAGTCATCTCATTCAATATTGTCATGAGGTGCAGGATGCCCTGATGTTGAAGGGTTTGAAGGAACACACTTGGTTTACGTTGCAGCTGGGCCCGATCCGTTTGATGTCATCACTGGTGCAATCAAGTAATGTTCCTTTCATCTTACTTGTGTAGCTGAATAATGTTGGTTAATGTTAAGGAATTATGTTGAAGAAGAAAGATGTGCATATTTCAATGTTTCATATATGGTTTTCTATGACCAGTTTAGATATATATGGGTTTGTTAACTCTTCTTGTATTGGATTGTAGGAGTGTTGAGAGGCATTTGCAGACATTTTCGCATCGCGATAAAAAGAAGGTTTGCATCGTTTTCAATAGTTTGATCCTTTTGTACTCCTTGCTCTAATTTATTATTTCAATTAATGTATTTTCTATTCTGTAATTAGATGCCAGATATGCTGGATTGGTTTGGATGGTGCACATGGGATGCATTCTACACCAATGTTACTGCAGATGGAGTCGAACAAGGATTGAAAAGGTATGATTTTGTCATTCTTCATCTTTTGGTGGATTGATTTTGTGTGGTTTTTGGCTTGATTTGTTGTTTGAGGATGCTGATCGATTGATTTGAACGGCGAATCTGTGGATTTCTGTTATTTTTCCGAAGTTAGGGTTATCGATTTGGCTACATTTCTCACTATTTCATTTGATCTTTTTGTTTGTCAGAATGAAGTTGCACATGAAGGTGAAACTGGAAGAGTGTCAAGGGCAACCTTCAAAGACCGGCTCGGTCGATCTGTGCTCATCTTGAGGCCAGCAAAACAGGTAACTCTCATTTTCCCTCTTTAGTTTTCTATGTGGAGTTGGCGTGTTTGTAGTAAAGCTAATATCATTACCTAGAGAGACTCGGTGTAGCATTTCTCTACAACCCTCCAAGGATTTTCGGTACATTCTGGAAGGTCAGTGGTAGCATAAACTGATTACTTTTATGTTCTTGATGGAAGCAAATTTGAATACCTTAGAATCCAGATTTGATCGCAATGGCATTGACTACTGCTTAATTTGACAGATTGTCAAGTATTTTTTAGACGAAAGGACGTTTCAAAAGGTGAAATTTGTTTACGCTAACAAAACGGAGAGCTTGGAAGTAATGAAGTTGCATTTCGACATTGAAAACCTTCCCTGCTGAGTTTGGCGGCAACGCCTCACTGGATTACAACCATGAGGAGTTCTCAAAACTAATGACTGAGGATGATGCTAAAGCTGATGAGCTCTAGGGAGTATGCGAAAAACGGCCAAAACCAGAACTGACTCCAGCACGTCTCATGGTAGAGAGAGTTGTGTTTTAGTATTTAAAAATGTCTCTTGCACGACTTTTTGATTAACCTCCTGATGTCTAAAATTTGAGTATATTAGTGCTTTCTAATTTTATGCTGAATATTGGTGTCTAACTTTTGTACTTCTGTCATTTTCAGTCTGGCACTGGAATTGCAAACCTTATAGCACTTGAGAACTCAAAAAAGGTATTATAACTCCTTTTATTCTATAAACAAGACCTTTTCAGTTGAATTTGTGTAATAGAATTAATAGCTTCTTGCAATTTCCTGCAGACTAATCGTCCAATCGAAGAGACAAGGAAGAAAGTATGGCTTGTGGACTCAAAGGTACAGCTAATCAACTATAGTTTCAGAACAGCTCAAAGTCCATACATAGGTTTTTGTTCTTTTTGCTAATGACATACTAATACGTCACAAATTACAGGGGCTTGTAGTCAGCTCGCGTAAGGAGTCACTCCAACACTTCGACCAACCTTTCGTGCATGATCACAAACCGGTTACGACTCTTTTGGACGCTGTCAAGGTACGATTTGTTTGAACCAATGCAGGAACCATGACATGAAACCCGGGAATCTTGATTCATTTGAACCTTTTTTTTTTTTTTTAAATCTGGCAATCAAGCCAACAGTTTAAAGGGTAGGGAAGACATTTAAAAAGGAGGTTGTTCAAGCCATGGCTTCCTTGAACAAGGTTCTTTCTCTACATTCATTGTTCTATAGTTTGTTGAATTGGACATTTTATGATTTCCTCTGACTTTTGTTTTTGTTCTTGGCTTGCAGAGACCTCTGATATTGGCTCCCTCAAATCCTACCTCACAATCCGAATGTATCACCGAAAAAGCCTACACATGGAGCCAGGGCTGTACGATATTCGCCAGAGGAAGCCCATTCGATCCGGTTGAGTACAATGGGAAAGTATACATGCCAGGCCAGGTCTGATCTCCTCCTCCTCCTAAGAATTCTTTCTTCATTACAAACTTCCTTAATCTAAAATGGCGTCTTCGTTTGCGTGTTCAGTCAAATTACGCCTATATCTTCCCAGGATTCGGGTTGGGGCTCATCATGTGTGGTGCAATTCGTATCCATGACAACATGCTTTGGGCAGCCTGTAAGTGACTACTTGGAGACAGACTCCTTTTTCTTGCTCAAAATCTTCATTTTTTTTCTAAAGTTGCTAAGTTGATCATTTGAACAGCTAAGGCATTGGCGGACCAAGTGGAGGACGAACACTACAACACGGTTCGATTTATGTGCACAAAATATAGAACTGTTTCTGGAGTTGCTGGGCCACTGGTTATACTGGAAAAAGTCAAGGTAGCTTTGAGCTTCTAGAGACTAATAGTTAGTATCTCTATTCCTCTCATTGCTTTTCTCTAATTTAATATGCTAATTTCTGCTGATCAATCCTGCTGGTGACGATTGTTCATGTTTGAGTATGATATTGAGAGGGTCAAATATGAGTGTCTCACTTACTGTAATTACCTTTAACTTCACGATGATTGACCTATACACAGTGCAAATTCTTGGGAGAAGAGGCAAGATTTGTGTATCAGTGTTATGACCAGCTATTTGCCTTTGATTCTATGCACACAACAAGGTTTGCAATTCCAACATCTTAGTTTGATTAATGCTTTCTCCATTTGTGATGTCAAGATTAGTCTCATCTTGCAAAATTTGCTGGAGCTGATATGATTGTCTATTTGCTTTTATTTTCCAAAAAATGTTAGGATTCTTCTTTAAGGTTTTTTCCTTTTATTAAGTCTGTAAATCCACTATAATTTGAAGTGATTCAGTTTTGACAATGGAAATATATTTGACACTAACTCAGACCAAGCGATGGAATTTGCATAATTCAGAACACTTGCACTGAGGTCTGTTGATGTTAATGCTTGCCAATGACTGTCAATAAACCTTGAGATATTGTAGGCTGTTTTCCTCAATGTCGTGAATGGGGTTTCACTGCAGGTATGTCTTCACTTCTTGTGTTGTTTGCTCTACCAATTACCCTCTGTAACTCAGCATAAATTGTTGTACTGCTTTGCAGTTTTCGGGAGGTCCCTGTTCCATATAATGTTGCGTTTATTGGAGAAATTGGTTAGGGTGGTGAGCTCCGAATGGTCAGTAGTTAAAGCCCTTGACATCTGAACTTAGGTTCAATTGATGTAATGTTTCCTTCCCTTAAAATGTTCGGATCTGATGTCTGAAAATGCACAGGTGTCTAGGATCGACAAAAGAGTGCAAACAGTGGCAAAGCATGGGTACAAAATATGTGTGGTTCCAAAATCAGCAGAGGAGACCTTAAATTCTCTTGGAATTGATGGATTGAGCATAATTGGTTGCAAGAATATCAAAGAAGTCATTGATAAGGTGTTCAAAAGCAATAGATTGGCTGAGTCAAAATTTTCTCCAAAATGAATATATGAGCTGGAGAAGACGTCGACAATTAACTTCGTTCTCACAGTAGCTAACCTACACAATTGGATATAAATCAAGGGAAGAACTACGAAGGATACATTGTAGAAATAAGATGCTGCGTACATATGAAAGAAGATAATTAGTAAAAAATCCCATACCATAAGAAGGAGATTCTCCATGTTAGTCTCAAGCATGTTCCCTGAGCTTGATGAAGATGCACGTTGATATCCTGCTGTAAATGAACTTTGTTCAGCTGCTCCATTACTGATCATATGCTTAACACGAATCTACAAGCATAAGTGCAGTAGGGGTAAGACTAACATGAGGATGAAGAATACTTATATGTTTGTTTGTTGATATGCCATTCTCGCCCAATATGATCTTAAGAATGCAGTGTTCCGAACTAGCAAACAGTAAAAAAATGTTCCTTCCAAGCAAATAACAATAAGAAAACCAGATGTTAATGTTAAGTACAATATATAAATATGACCAACAACAGACTGGGTGAGCCGTGGGTTATATTGCATTCTGTGTTTGATCATGTAAGCTATGGTACGTATGTATAATTGACTAGGCAAGCAAATCAATAGGTTACATTCTCTATAGTACATTTTTGTAGTACATTTTTAAAGTTGGATAATACGTTAATAGTGGCCCTATATATTTTGACTTTACTATTTTCAAATTAAAATCTATAAACCTATAAAAAAAAGTGGAGTATAACAAATATCAATGATTTTGTATGTCATATTTTTTCATACAATTAATAATAATTTTTATTCATATAATATGTTTATTGGATAATTTTGTAGCTATATAATCTATATTTATAAAGTGAACATATGATTAATATTTTCTATTGTACAAAGAAAAACTTTGTTGATATTTTATATGATTTATATCTACAATATTATTTTAGGGTCGTTTGACCAATGTTGTTATTTTTTCGTTTGACCCGCGCATCGCGCGGGGTTGTCACCTAGTAGTTAGCCATAACGTTGAATTTCTGGTAATTGATTGATTAATTACTTCGCACGTATCTATACTATATATTAAAGCCGGAGAATTTCGAGCCTCCACATTAATTCTGGTCCCACTTGATTAACAATTTTGTATGTTTTATTTTTCCTAATTATCTAATCTTTAACTTTAACTTTTTTTCTTACCCATCAAAAATCTATCTTTAAAGACATATTATTTATCTTTAAAATTTCTTTAATTATCTAACCTTTAATTTTATCCTTATTCTTACTCATCTAATATCTATCTTTGAAACAATATTATCTATCTTTAAAATTTCCTTCTATAAAAGATACATATTAATTAACTTAACTTTTCAATTCCCATTTTAATCTATTTATATATAAGAATTAATATATAGTATAGACTATAGTAGATACACAAATTAACGAAAAAATTGATCATTATCCGTACATGGTACGGGTCTTCAACTAGTTTCATTATAATAATGACCACTTGGAAGACTTTATTAATTACAGTATTTACTTCAATAAGAAACTGTATACTCACGGAATTTAAGCATAATGTTGTTGAGTACGGAGCCTCATTCGGATTGGGCGAAAAGAGACAGAATGAGCTAAAGACCGAAGACGAGGAAAAGGAGTCGAAGAAAGGCGAATCGTGATGTGACCGCGCCAAGGCCACATCATGGCACCGGCGCCCACGACACCGAGGGCACCGGCGCCCCAAGCACCGAAGGCACCGGCGCCCAAGGCACCGAAGGCACTGACGCCCAAGGCACCGAAGGCACCGGCGCCTCAGGCACCGAAGGCACCGGCGCCCAAGGCACCGACGCCCCGGTGCCCCATCAAGGCACCGGCGCCTCATCACGGCACCGGCGCCAAGGCGCCTCATCACGGCACCGGCGCCAAGGCGCCTCATCACGGCACCGGCGCCCCGGTGCCACTCGGCGCCAACGACGCTGAGGCGCGGCCCGGCGCCTCGTTTGGGCACTCGACTCAAGGACGTACGCGACCCGTCACGAGGTCGGTTTCATCCAAAGAGGCGAGCCACATTCCCGGGGCTATAACGCGGCGGCGAGCTAAGGCCATACAAGAACGACTTCAGGCTCACTTGGCGATGCCAAGAGTGATGCAAGGCCCGCCCGGAGATATATTTTTGAGTCTCCAAATATTTGGCCCCAGGAATGACACCTCAAGGCCCGAAGCCCATTATGAGGAAGAGCCATTCAAGCCCGATTTGATGGAGGCGTGGCCACCACACTAGGAGCCTTCCTTGGCCGCCAAGTTTGCTTCTCTCCACGCATTTAAAGCCTTAGCTTGGCCGCCAAGGAGTCGTAATAAAAGCGGTTGCCTATGCTTGCCTTGGACGCCACTCTTCGCCACCTCCATACAAGAACTTGGCGCCTACTCCAAGATGGTGCCTTTGCCGCCAATCTTCTACACCTCCTCAAAGTTGCTTGGCGTCCACTACAAGCACGCCGCCCCTCCCTCTCTCTCGTGCCTATATAAGCACAAGCCATCCTTCATATTTTGGTAGATTGAAATTGAGTAAAGAGAGCTTTTAGCCCTTACTCTTTCGGTCTCTTCTCCTCAAGGGAGAAAGGGCCGAGGGAACCTACACCCCGTTGGCTTCTAGCTCTCGTTATTATTATTCTTAGGTTCCGTTTAACACTAACATCTCTATTAATAGGTGTAGCGCTTTTGCATTATTAGATGCGTACATGAAGTTATTCCACCATGCAAGTAAAGCATACATCTCAACCTACCTTGTCACTTACAAGATGATCCACTCATCATCACAAATCACTTGTTACCCATGAATTATTTAGATGGATCCATATGAATCCATAAAATCGTTATACTTTCATTTTTATTATATTATCATGTATCCTTAAATCACGTTTTTTAAATGGGTAACTTGATGTTTTCAATGTACACATCATCTGTTTCTTATGAATTTACATACCATGTGATCGTATTCACCCATTAGATCCATTTAGCAAAATCGTCTTAGAAATCACAATATAAAATTTAGTGAAATGTCCGATGACAAGAGATCCTGCCCAAATGAACTTTCATTGTCACTATTTATTTATTTTGGTCGAATGTCAAATTGTCACTATAAATCTTACCTAATTGTAAAAATATATTTCCAAAATGCCGGAGTCAATTATAGCGAATTGGACTAATCATCTCTTGTGCAAGATGACTTCATGTTGAATAATCTATATTAGGGGATAGGTCTGGAAACCTTAATTGCACAATTCCAACTCCAAATCCAACTTAGCCAACGACCGATACCATCGTGATGGCAGTAGAGAACCGAAACCACGTAGCCCTCATAGTAGGAGTAACGGGCATGGCGGGCCTAAGCATCGCCGAGGCCCTAAAAAGCCCGACCGCCCCATTGGGCCCATGGAAGGTCTACGGTGCAGCCCGTCGGGCCAAGCCCACTTGGTTCCCATCCGCCACCGTCGACCACTACCTTACCTTCGACGCTACGCTAACATCCGCCACCAACGCCGCCCTCTCGCCGCTCGCCTCCGAGATCACCCACCTCTTCTGGGCGGCCCTCCACGAGGCCGGCGAGGAAACCCAAAACGCCGCCATCAACTCCGCCATGCTAACAAACGTCCTCAACGCCCTCACGGGCCCGGGCCCGTCGAGGATCCGCCACGTCACGCTCCAGACGGGCACCAAGCAATACATGGGCCCGATATTCGACCCGGTCTTGTCGGCCCGACTCGGCCCGCCAGAAGGCCCGTTCCGTGAAGACGCGCCAAGACTCCCCTTCCCGAACTTCTACTACGCGCTTGAGGACGTGGTGGCGTCCCACGCGCCTAGGGTGACGTGGTCCGTCCACCGCTCCTCGGTGATCATAGGCGCTTCGGCGCGGAGCGTGTACAACACGCTCCTGACCTTGGCGGTGTACGGCGAGATTTGCAAGCGCTTAAACGCGCCGTTTCGGTTCCCCGGGAGCCGATACGCGTGGGAGCATTTTTCCGACGCGACGGACGCGCGCGTGTTGGCGGAGCAGCAGGTGTGGGCGGCCGTCACCGAAACGGCCCAAAACGAAGCGTTTAATTGCACGAACGGTGACATGTTCACGTGGAGGAGTATGTGGAGGGTTCTCTGCGACGCGCTTAAGGTGGAGTTCGTGGAGCTGGATGACGTGGCCGGGTTTGATTGGGTGGGATTCATGAAGGGGAATGGGGAAGTGTGGGACCGGATTGTGGAGGAGAAGGGGTTGGTGAAGACCGAGATGCGGGAGATTATTTGCCCTGAGGCCTTGCATTGTGTGATAAACTTTGGGTTTCAGCATGTTTGTAGTATGAACAAGAGCAAGGAGTTTGGGTTTATGGGATCTGTTGATTCTTTGAAGAGTGTTAGGTTCTGGATCGGAAGGTTGAGAGAGATGAAAATTATCCCTTGAATTGGATCGTGTTGTGCTAAAATAAGTGATCATTTGACACAAGTTACATTGTAAGAGTTATTCATACATTGTCAACTATTTCTGACAAAAACATGATTTGTTCGACCGGATTATAAAGATAAGTGATTTTTATAGTTACATCTCTTACAAAGTTGCTCCTTCCGTGTTAGGAAGCATTTGGCTGTAAGGTATCAAGGGTTTGTGGATGGCGGGTTTGGTGCATTTACGAAGGGATTGATATTGATGAGAAGGGATTTTAAAAGTTTAGAACACAAACTTTTTCTAATTATATTATACGTTATTTTTCTTACAAAGATGCTTCCTCTAATTATATTATACGTTCTGAATGAGCAATATTTGACATCATGCAATATAAATAAGTTTACAACGCAAACAAAACCAAGGAGAAAATATTATTATTATTCTTAGGTTCCGTTTGATACTAACGTTTCTATTAATAGGTGTAGCGCTTTTGCATTCTTTGATGCGTACATGAAGTTATTCCACCATGTAAGTAAAGCATACATCTCAACCTACCTTGTCACTCACAAGATGATCCACTCATCATCACAAATCACTTGTTACCCATGAATTATTTAGATGGATCCATGAATCCATAAAATCGTTATACTTTCATTTTCATTATATTATCATGTATCCTTAAATCACGTTTTTTAAATGGGTAACTTGATGTTTTCAATGTACACATCATCTGTTTCTTATGAATTTACATACCATGTGATCGTATTCACCCATTAGATCCATTTAGCAAAATCGTCTTAGAAATCACAATATAAAATTTAGTGAAATGTCCGATGACAAGAGATCCTGCCCAAATGAACTTTCATTGTCACTATTTATTTATTTTGGTCGAATGTCAAATTGTCACTATAAATCTTACCTAATTGTAAAAATATATTTCCAAAATGCCGGAGTCAATTATAGCGAATTGGACTAATCATCTCTTGTGCAAGATGACTTCATGTTGAATAATCTATATTAGGGGATAGGTCTGGAAACCTTAATTGCACAATTCCAACTCCAAATCCAACTTAGCCAACGACCGATACCATCGTGATGGCAGTAGAGAACCGAAACCACGTAGCCCTCATAGTAGGAGTAACGGGCATGGCGGGCCTAAGCATCGCCGAGGCCCTAAAAAGCCCGACCGCCCCATCGGGCCCATGGAAGGTCTACGGTGCAGCCCGTCGGGCCAAGCCCACTTGGTTCCCATCCGCCACCGTCGACCACTACCTTACCTTCGACGCTACGCTAACATCCGCCACCAACGCCGCCCTCTCGCCGCTCGCCTCCGAGATCACCCACCTCTTCTGGGCGGCCCTCCACGAGGCCGGCGAGGAAACCCAAAACGCCGCCATCAACTCCGCCATGCTAACAAACGTCCTCAACGCCCTCACGGGCCCGGGCCCGTCGAGGATCCGCCACGTCACGCTCCAGACGGGCACCAAGCAATACATGGGCCCGATATTCGACCCGGTCTTGTCGGCCCGACTCGGCCCGCCAGAAGGCCCGTTCCGTGAAGACGCGCCAAGACTCCCCTTCCCGAACTTCTACTACGCGCTTGAGGACGTGGTGGCGTCCCACGCGCCTAGGGTGACGTGGTCCGTCCACCGCTCCTCGGTGATCATAGGCGCTTCGGCGCGGAGCGTGTACAACACGCTCCTGACCTTGGCGGTGTACGGCGAGATTTGCAAGCGCTTAAACGCGCCGTTTCGGTTCCCCGGGAGCCGATACGCGTGGGAGCATTTTTCCGACGCGACGGACGCGCGCGTGTTGGCGGAGCAGCAGGTGTGGGCGGCCGTCACCGAAACGGCCCAAAACGAAGCGTTTAATTGCACGAACGGTGACATGTTCACGTGGAGGAGTATGTGGAGGGTTCTCTGCGACGCGCTTAAGGTGGAGTTCGTGGAGCTGGATGACGTGGCCGGGTTTGATTGGGTGGGATTCATGAAGGGGAATGGGGAAGTGTGGGACCGGATTGTGGAGGAGAAGGGGTTGGTGAAGACCGAGATGCGGGAGATTATTTGCCCTGAGGCCTTGCATTGTGTGATAAACTTTGGGTTTCAGCATGTTTGTAGTATGAACAAGAGCAAGGAGTTTGGGTTTATGGGATCTGTTGATTCTTTGAAGAGTGTTAGGTTCTGGATCGGAAGGTTGAGAGAGATGAAAATTATCCCTTGAATTGGATCGTGTTGTGCTAAAATAAGTGATCATTTGACACAAGTTACATTGTAAGAGTTATTCATACATTGTCAACTATTTCTGACAAAAACATGATTTGTTCGACCGGATTATAAAGATAAGTGATTTTTATAGTTACATCTCTTACAAAGTTGCTCCTTCCGTGTTAGGAAGCATTTGGCTGTAAGGTATCAAGGGTTTGTGGATGGCGGGTTTGGTGCATTTACGAAGGGATTGATATTGATGAGAAGGGATTTTAAAAGTTTAGAACACAAACTTTTTCTAATTATATTATACGTTATTTTTCTTACAAAGATGCTTCCTCTAATTATATTATACGTTCTGAATGAGCAATATTTGACATCATGCAATATAAATAAGTTTACAACGCAAACAAAACCAAGGAGAAAATATTATTATTATTCTTAGGTTCCGTTTGATACTAACGTTTCTATTAATAGGTGTAGCGCTTTTGCATTCTTTGATGCGTACATGAAGTTATTCCACCATGTAAGTAAAGCATACATCTCAACCTACCTTGTCACTCACAAGATGATCCACTCATCATCACAAATCACTTGTTACCCATGAATTATTTAGATGGATCCATGAATCCATAAAATCGTTATACTTTCATTTTCATTATATTATCATGTATCCTTAAATCACGTTTTTTAAATGGGTAACTTGATGTTTTCAATGTACACATCATCTGTTTCTTATGAATTTACATACCATGTGATCGTATTCACCCATTAGATCCATTTAGCAAAATCGTCTTAGAAATCACAATATAAAATTTAGTGAAATGTCCGATGACAAGAGATCCTGCCCAAATGAACTTTCATTGTCACTATTTATTTATTTTGGTCGAATGTCAAATTGTCACTATAAATCTTACCTAATTGTAAAAATATATTTCCAAAATGCCGGAGTCAATTATAGCGAATTGGACTAATCATCTCTTGTGCAAGATGACTTCATGTTGAATAATCTATATTAGGGGATAGGTCTGGAAACCTTAATTGCACAATTCCAACTCCAAATCCAACTTAGCCAACGACCGATACCATCGTGATGGCAGTAGAGAACCGAAACCACGTAGCCCTCATAGTGGGAATAACGGGCATGGCGGGCCTAAGCATCGCCGAGGCCCTAAAAAGCCCGACCGCCCCATCGGGCCCATGGAAGGTCTACGGTGCAGCCCGTCGGGCCAAGCCCACTTGGTTCCCATCCGCCACCGTCGACCACTACCTTACCTTCGACGCTACGCTAACATCCGCCACCAACGCCGCCCTCTCGCCGCTCGCCTCCGAGATCACCCACCTCTTCTGGGCGGCCCTCCACGAGGCCGGCGAGGAAACCCAAAACGCCGCCATCAACTCCGCCATGCTAACAAACGTCCTCAACGCCCTCACGGGCCCGGGCCCGTCGAGGATCCGCCACGTCACGCTCCAGACGGGCACCAAGCAATACATGGGCCCGATATTCGACCCGGTCTTGTCAGCCCGACTCGGCCCGCCAGAAGGCCCGTTCAGAGAGGACACGCCAAGACTCCCCTTCCCGAACTTCTACTACGCGCTAGAGGACGTGGTTGCGTCCCACGCGTCTAGGGTGACGTGGTCGGTCCACCGCTCCTCGGTGATCATCGGCGCTTCGGCGCGGAGCGTGTACAACACGCTCCTGACCTTGGCGGTTTACGGCGAGATATGCAAGCGCTTAAACGCGCCGTTTCGGTTCCCTGGGAGCAAATACGCGTGGGAGCATTTCATGGACGCGACGGACGCGCGTGTTTTGGCGGATCAGCAGGTTTGGGCTGCGGTGACCGAAACGGCCCAAAACGAAGCGTTCAATTGTACCAACGGTGACGTGTTCACGTGGAGGAGCATGTGGAGGGTTCTCTGCGACGCGCTTGGGGTGGAGTTCGTGGAGTTTGATGACGTGGCGGCGTTTGATTGGGTGGAGTTTATGAAGGGGAAAGGGGAGGTGTGGGACCGGATCGTGGAGGAAAAGGGGTTGGTGAAGACCGAGATGCAGGAGATTACTTGCACTGAGGCCTTGCATTATGTGATGAACTTTGGGTTTCAGCATGTTTGTAGTATGAACAAGAGCAAGGAGTTTGGGTTTATGGGCTTTGTTGATTCGTTCAAGAGTGTTAGGTTTTGGATTGGGAGATTGAGGGAGATGAAGATTATCCCTTAATTTAGGTTTTACTAGGGTGATTAAGAAGTGACTTGTTGGAATGGATTGTAATATTTAAATAATTATGCATTCCCGTTTAACATGTGTCTTATGTATACAACTCATCCGGGTTTCTAGACAATCAGGGCCATGCTAATCAAATTAGTTAGCTTCTCAATCGCCTGTTAATGCAATCTATCAACCGATAGATTCGCAATTGTTACGTGGCCTTGTGTTTAGTTGAACTTGGCTACACTAAAGCTGAACTTGGACACTAGAGCGCAAATTACACACACAAAAAAAAACTCCAAAGTCCAATCCAAATACTTAGTACTAATCAGTCTAATCTAGCTCGATAATGAATGCACTAAAAACAAACATAAACTTATCATGTGACATGTTCAACCAAACAAAACTTATCATGTGACATGGATTTACTCGGCTTTTGTTCTTTTCATTCTACAGGATAAAATGCAATTTCTACTTTCAACCACACAGAAAAAGAAGATGAAGAAATAACAGGACAAAGTGGTTCGTGCATGATATAGATAATTTGCAACCACACGCATGCACATTTTTACTACCTTATACTTCATATATTATTATGTCACTTTTTAGAAAATTCCGTTGGTGTCCTTTGGGTTTAAAGAAATTCCGACGGTGCCAGCTTTGCTATGTCAAAGTCTCACCCAACCGGATCTTTAAACTCACAGACACGACCCAGAATTTCCCTTTGTTTTGTTTCGTCACTGTGGAGTCTTACTTAACCAAGGTTTGTCTGTCACTTCAGGGAACCTTCAATGTCGATGACAAACCGATACTTGACATCCTTCTTGATCACCCGCTCGAGAGCTTCGTTAGCGTATTGGATTGGAACAACCTCGACCTCAGGGTAAACCCCATGGGTCGCGCAAAACTCGAGCATTTCCTGAGTGTCCTTCGTGCCACCCGTCGAGCTCCCCACAATGCTCCTCATGCCTGTGACAAGAGGACCATTGGTAAGAAAACAAACCAACATTGTGATCAGTTTCGCAAAGTTTAAGATTGTTAATTCTTTTTGAAGGGTTTTTTACCCATGAAAAGGTTAGCTGGGCTGACTTTCACTTCGCTTGGGGCGCCTACTAGAACGAGGACGCCGCCAATCTTCAGGAGCGACACGTAAGGATCGAATGGGTGATCCCCTGACGCTGCGTCGATTATGAAATCAAGTGATTTTTGAAGTGCCTGACCAAAAACACCAATGTTTATGCAAAGAGTTCTTTACATTTTTCATAGTAATAGTTTCTAACAGAAGTGTCATATAAGCAACTGCTAATCAAAGATTGATTTTACCTTCATTTGATCTTCATCCGAAGAGATGACGAATCTATCAGCTCCAAGCAGAGTAAGAGCTTCATCTCTTTTGGATAGACTTGTACTGAACACTGTCACATTCAATCCAAACGCCTTACCAAACTTAACCGCCATGTGACCGAGCCCTCCTAATCCAATCACGCCCAGTGATTTCCCGGGCTGGTTCATCTTATGGCGTATCATGGGAGAGTAGACGGTAATTCCCGCACACAACAGAGGAGCAGCCAGTTCTAAAGGATACTTGTCGGGAATCTTATAGCAGTACCTAGATAATTAACCATAAAAAATTACCAATCACCACAAGAAGAAGAAGGGAAAAATAAACAATCAAAACAAGTGGATTTTACCTTTGATGAACAACGATGGAGGAAGAGTAACCGCCTTTGGTGATCGTACCATCAGCATCAACAGCATTGAAGGTGAAAACGGAGCCTTTGGAGCAATAATTTTCGACTCCATCATTACAATACTCGCACTCCCTACAGGAGTTCACATATGTTCCTACTCCTATATGATCGCCTTCTTTGAACCGGTCAACATTTGCGCCAACCTCCTTCACCACACCAACAATCTCATGCCTAGCATGAGACAGCAAAATTCAGACAAATGTTAGGCAAAACAATAGAGACTTGTAGTTCATAGCTTACCCTGGTACAAGTGGATACTTGGCATCTCCAAACTTGTTCCTTGTCCAAATCACATCAGCATAGCAAACTCCACAGTGTGTGATTCTAATCGAGATATCATCGATTCCGACATTCCTGTTTATACATTCAGGTAGCATAGCAAACTGAAATGAATACTTATGCCACAGCAAAATTTGTTCATCATTTTGAATACCAATTGTTTGCAATGTGTAGCCCAAATACAACCACATCTTTTGAAATCAGGAGGCTGAAACAGAATGAGAAGATCTTATCCGAACATGAAAAATGCTAGTGTCTAAAGAAGCAAACCGGCGAGTGAATTTGTATGGCGACAGGAATCCAGATGAATCTCTTGCTGCCCAGCCAATGCAATTCTCATTTGCACATTCGCCAGCCATACTAGTTAGCTAGAATCAAACAGACAATAATCAAATTTGGGCCTTATAACTCAACCGCCATAAACAATAGCGAACAGATATCATAATACTCAATATGAGTCGTGAGCAGCAAAATCCCCAAAATCAAAACCCTACTCTGTAAATCAGCATCGAATCGATAAACAACTAAAAACTAATTCAATTGGAAACAGGTGGATTCGGCAAGAGCAAGGGTTGAAGAAAACTCCAATGTTCAGTTTACAATTTACGAATGAAATTTAAGCATGGAATTCAAAATTTAATAAGTTTAAGCATGGAATTCGAAAGAAAAAGAGAGTACCGAAGTCGATTAGAGTGTGTTTTCGTGATCGATTGATTGAACCTTTTCGATCTCATTCGCTTCCACTTGCACTTGCAATGACGGATAGAATACGGACGAAGTTCCGAGAGACGAGGTTAACTTTTTATATTTTTAGGGAAATTACACAATGATCCCTAATTTAGAGATATTTGAGTAAACCCACCTTATCATACTGAAAATTACATTCATTATGACGCTCGATTCACAATTCATGAATCTTACCCATACTCCGAAATTGAATCAATAATGCACAAGTGAACAACCGAATTTAAAATATTGCGAATTTGCGTACATGTTGATGGCGGAGACAGTGGATGGCATCACGCCGCCTCGTGATCTGTCTTCGGCTTCGTTCAATCATCATTCGTCATCACGTCCTCGTATCACTCATTAATTAGTGCTTTGTTCAATTAAACAAATGCAATTCTGACATCGTCTGTTTGACCGACGATGCCCAACTGCCCACTATTGCATGTTCACTTTGGTTTGGTGTGAACAAATTCAAAATTTAATTCCATTTTACTACTCAGTTTGATCCTAAATATATGTCTCTTTTCCTTTATAAGTTAAAAAATGGAAAGAGATAAAATAAAGTGACGGAAAAATATTTCTCTGCCATAAAAAAACGGAGTTTGGGACGCTTTTCGCCCATTTACCAAATCAATTCTTTTATATCGAAACAAGATTATAATCTTCTCATTCTCTCACTAAATATGTGCACCATTTGGTGAGTTACTAGTAACTTATCTCTCTTTTTACCAATGTGGTGTATCGGGTCATCTTTTGATTGGCCTCGGCGAGATAACATACTGAGATGGATCATAATATATGATGATTGGACTTGCGAATGGGTCTCCACTTTCATTATAGTCATTACAACTTACAAGTAAATTTGTGTTTGTACTTGAGAACGGGTTAAAGGGACAAATGATTTGGATCGCTAGTAGGCGAGATACATGTATCAAAAGACTGATATTACGAGGTTTGGATCGCTAGAAGCACAACGATGATAATTTGGAAAACCAAACGGATCATAAGCGAAGATCGCAAAAATAAAATTAAACTAATGAATGCTAAGTTACATGGTCGGTTAATTTTTCTTTGATAGAACATGCATGGTCGGTCAACTACTATATTTGATGTTCAACGGTCAACAGTATATAGCCCTAATTAAACCCTCTCTAATTCGTTTATCCGTTAATCAGGGTCATATTTCCACGTACATTTTGATAATAATCGTAGTATTTTCAATCCCTCGTGCATTAGTTAATCAATAATCCATGTACGTATACTTAAGTTCTTCCCCTTTCGCTCTTAGACTTCCTCGAATCCTTCATTCATTGAACCACAACAACTAAACAAATAAACTCTTTGCGTAATCTCCGCTCAACTTAAAAAGCAGATGCAACTACATTGAATCCGACCCCATTAGCCCATAAATCATAATCTTATAATCATACTTAATAAACTAAGTGTAGCACGTACGCAACCCTTTTGCACATACGCACATATAAATAAACCTAGCTCACGTCTCGTATTGATAAGTCAATTCACATACAAAATCCCACACACACACTCATTCGTTAACCACACTTTTAGTATTCTCTAGTAGCCATGGCGATGGAAGATTTGTGGTTGTGTGTCGCGATCATGGTGCTCGGGCTCCTTTATATGGCGATACAAGCAGTCGAATCGGGATGGAGCTTCGTGTCAACGGCGTGGCTGCTTCATGAAAACTGCTGCTTTCATCAAAGCATCCGATCCTCGTCCAGTGCCTCGTCGCCTGCGAATTTTACCAACAAGCTCTTCTTGTAGGGTTCGCTAGTGCTAGTCGAATGTTTAATCTCATGTAATCGAGCTTCTTTTTCCGTTCATAGGGGAAGCTAGGCCATTACAATAGAGAAGAGGGTTTCAAACCCGTGACCTCATGGTCAATTAGACTGACATGAGTCGTGTAGACTGTAGGTATCCTTACTTGTGATTTATATGAACATAGTACAATACTTATGTATATTAGTTTGTTGTATTTTCGAAGTTGGAACCAATTTTAATTAGGCCGATTCTATGGGCACACGAAAAAAATCCTCCGCGCACAGGAAATCTCACTCTTCGTAAAGCGTAACGCTTCATGAAGCGTCAGAGCATCGGGTAACCGTCTCGGGAAAGACCGCGCTTCGTAAAGCGCTGAAAGTCCGCTCTCCGTGAGGAGCCACTCATCGTGAAGAGTGATATCGGCGCTCCTTGAAGCGCCACGCTTTCTAAAGCGTGGGAATGCCGCGTAAGGCGCGGGCGGGCCTGCCTCGCATTCGTTCGTTGTTACGGCCGAAGACCCTTCGTATTTCGTAACTATCTATTAAAAATAAAATCTATCTATCTCAAAAAAAATTATCCATATCATATGACACTGTGTTCGGCCCGAGCTTCGTCGACCTCCCGACCACCGCGAGTTCGACCACCTCGCGTTCGAGCCATACTCGATGAGGTTTTCGACCACTGCAATTGAAGAAGAACAACGATGACTGAACTGGGAGGACGAAGAACGACGACTGGAATTGAAGAAGATGCACGAAGGCCTGACATGGGGGGACGAAGAACGACGACCGCAACTGAAGAAGAAGGACGAAGGCCTGAATTTGGGGGATTGACGAAGAACAACGGCGGAGGATTGACGAAAAACGACGAGTGAGTAAATGCCATAATTCGCTTCTTAAAGCGTTTCGCTTTATGAGGATACAAACTCTAACGCTTCACGAAGCGTAGGTTTTGGGCTCGGATACCCGAAAATTCTAACTCATCAAGAAGAGTGACTCCTTATGAAGAGTGGAATCCACGCTTCGTGAAACATCACTCATTACGAAGAGTAAGGTTTCCTGTGCGCGGAGGATTTTTTCCGTGTGCCCATAGATTCCCCGTTAATTATCATGATTGAGCTTGAAAAATCTGGGGTTTAAGGAAATACTCTTCTATAAGTAAATGATTGAAATCTTACCAATGACGGATAGAGTGTGTTTTCGTGATCGATTGATTGAACCTTTTCGATCTCCTTCGCTTCCACTTGCACTTGCAATGACGGATAGAATACGGACGAAGTTCCGAGAGACAAGGTCAACTTTTGATATGTTTGGGAGAATTACACAATGACCCCTTAATTAGAGATATTTGCGTAAACCCGCCTTATTATACTGAAAATTAAATCCATGATGACGCTCGATTCACAATTCATGAATCTTACCCATACTCCCAAATTGAATCAATAATGCACAAGTGAACAGCCGAAATTAAAATATTGCGTACATGTTGATGGCGGAGACACTGCATGGTCAGGCCCGTCCATTAGGTTGTGCAAAGAGCCCAATGGAACATGACCCCATATTTTTAGGGCCCTCTGATAGCATATATAGGATTGTTGACTAGTTAGCACAGATGACTTTAGAGTTTATTAAATGTATCAGAGGTTTGGTGGGAGTTCGATCCCCAATTTCCTATGAATAACAATTTTTTTTCCTTCTTGCAATATAGGCTCTTGGACGGTTGGACTTCAATTTGTACGTATGTCAGTTATCATTTTAAGATCTTATTTCCATTAAAAATGTAAATCAATAATTTAATTAATTTTAACCTTTTAATTAGATGACTAATACATGATTTTTTTTTAAATGTCTACATTTTCACTATATGATTTATCAATCAATAATAAATATACGATTTTTCTTAGGGCACACAATAAACAACTAATAATGGAAATATTTGGTAAATCTAACTTTTTTTGTTTTTTAATCTTTTTTGTGACGGGCTTAATTTTTTCTTTTTAGGATTTTAGTTTTTGTTTTTGGTATGATTATCATGTGCACTTAGGGCACACAATAGAAAAATCGATAAATATATAATTAAATACTATCTTGTAACTTATTGTGTCCAATCATGCAATTCGTGTCATATTTCCTATCTTAAGAGGTCGGGAAGTGTTTTAATAAGTCTAAAACCCTACCACCAACAATACTAATGGGTATAGTGATGATAACTAATACTAGATATCAGGAAACTTGATTGACTCTTTCTACAAACCTAACAAACTATAAAATACGTAGAATTGTGAACTTAATTGAAATAATACTACTTTGTGAACTGAAATAACATGAACTATATGTAGTTAAATGAAATAACAATTTGGAATCCTATCATTATATGAAAGTAAAAGTAATTAATAATACTTACTTTATACTCTCATTAAATATTTCACCAAATAGAAGTTGACATGCACGTTTGCCAAAAATATGTTTAGATGCTACATTGTTCATAGCTGCTAGAAGAAACTACACGTGTATATGTTATCCCCAACATTGAAATTTATCAACGCTACATCGAATATAGTTTTTTGGTCAATGAGTCCAAGTGCTAATTCACTCTAATAGGTTTTAGACTCATAACTCTATTATTCCCAACATTCGTGCGCCCTCCGGATCCACTTTTCCTCAAAGTTGGAATTGAACCATATATAATTAAATACAATCTAAATAAACTTGTAATAGCCTATACTTATTTTGAAAAAAGTTACTCATTTTTGTTTGTACAATCTAGTAAAAATTCCCCTTTTTTGCAATTTATCTTTAGAAAAATTTCCAACAACTATATTACTCACTAGTAATAAAACTTTATGATCCAATAAATTTACTAATGATAACATATAATTGAATAAAATTTCACTCAATTTTAGTACTTTTGTAAAAAAAATTACACAGGGCCCCACGAGCCATTAAACGACCCTGTTCTTTCTCCTCAAAATACTACTCAAAATAAGAGCTAAGTCATTACACTGATCACTACTCAATATCACTACTCAAAATACTAGCTAAAAGTCATCACTACTCAAAATACTAGCTAATTAATTACATACTCTTCTTCTTCTCCATCTTCTTCCCAGCCATCTTCTTCTTCTCCATCTTCTCAGCCGCCATCTTCTTCCCAGCCATCTTCCCAACCATCTTCCTCTCCTCCATCTTCTCCTCCATCTTCTTGCCCGTGAAGTAGGTAATCAGGAAGAGAACAGTTAGAGTTGCAACATAGATAATCATAAGAACTACACCCCACTCCTTAATGAGGGGTTCCCAATTTTCGGTGATATGGTAGCCTTGCATTGCGCCCACGATATCCAACACCTTCTTCAACATCTCTTCTTGCGTCTTCACCAGGAACAAATGGGTTTTGTTCTCAACTTCTTCTTTCTAGTATTTTGAGTAAAAGGCAACATTCTTTCAAATAGATGCAGCATTGTCTTTTTTAGCATTACAACCCTAAAGATAAAAAAAAGCAAGATTAAGTGATTTGATATATATGTAGTAGATTGTACAAATGAGTAATTAACTTCTTTCAAAATTACTATAAACTATTAAAAGTTAATTTAGATAGTATTTAGTTATATATGGTTCAATTCCAACTTGGAGGAAAAACGGAGGGCGAAGGGCGCATATTTGGGATAATAGAGTCGGTCTAAAACCTATTAGACCATATACAATGAGAGTTTCTTATATAGAGTGCTTAGCTATTACTATAATATTTTTTCTACTTTCAAAATCACATAAGCACCTACTTAGTTTTTTCACTCCAATGGTGCAACTCAATGGTACTTATAAGTACCCAAACATAGAAATAAAATGGATTAGTTAAATGATATGTGGCAAAATATTAGTGGTTGGAAGTTGATGGGGGAGTTTCTTAGCTAGTTCTTATATAAGCACTAAGTGTATGGGTTAGAGCACCACGTTGCGCCACCTCAGTCTTTTCCACATGTCGCCCCGAGGATGTGTTACATAGGATTTTGCCATGTGTTGTTGTATTATTAAGCCACATCATTTATTGTCATTTATATATTTATTTATTAAATAAGCCACATCATATTAATTTGTCCACATCATACCCATGATTTTACTAAACTCCGTATCTTTACATATTTCAATTAGTAAATTACGCAATTTATTTTCCTACTCTCTACCGCCATCATCCTTAGCCTCATGTACCATATCCAACGCACTCCTCTTTTCATTGATCAAGCTCGTGACTTTGTTTTTAAACGGACAAGGTAATGACTTTATTTGATCAGGAATGCGATCTGAGATTTGACTCTATTCAAGATGGCCATTAGCGACCAGGACTGTGACAACTTAATGAGGGATGAATTAGTTTCTCCGGATCCAGTGAAGATAAGAATGAAGAAGACATTTTCATTTGCTAGAAGTGTTAAACGAAACAGATTAATCTTCGATTTTCATGATTGATTTGTTTTTTCAACCAAATTCAATTTAATCTATATCTATTGAATCGTTATCATAAAAATTGATTTAGCAGAAAATCTATAAGATCTCACGTAATTTTCGAATTCCAGTTATGAATTCTTTATTCGATCTTTTTATAATGAATTTTCCACAAAAATCCACATAATATGACCATCTATTAGGAGTTCCATATCTTTTATTAACAAATTATTGTTTAGCAAATCTTTCATTATCAAAATATATTCTTTTTATAAAAAAAATTTCCTTAGAAAAGTAAGGTATGTCTACATATCCTTCAAAAAAAATTAGATACGTGAGCTTAACGTTGCTATTCTACCAATTTTTTTTAAGGAAATTTTGTTTGATTGATTTCCATATATTTTGTACTAAATGAAGTGTGATGTACTTACCATTGCTATTCTACCATAAACAAAAACTTACCATTGATAAAAATCTCATTTGTCTCTTAACCCGAAAATAAGATCTTTCTTATCTTTTGTGATTTGTTCCAACTTTTTTTAACAATTCATTTTAATTAAAGTGGGTTGGTTTTGTTGATTCAAGATTTCAAGTACAAAATAAAATTTTATAAAAAATATATTATTCATCCCACCAATATGTAAAATATTTTAATCCAAATAAATGAAGGAAATGTATTTGAAATAATATTCATCCTATATGTAAAATATTTAGCCATGTATTTGAAATAAATGAAGGAAATTTTATAAAAAATATATTATTCATCCTATATGTAAAATAGTTAGCCATGTATTGAAATAAATGGAGGAAATTTTGTTTGATTGATTTTTATATATTTTGTACTAAATCAAGTGTGATGTACTTACTATTGTTATTCTACCAAAAATAAAAACTTACCATTGATAAAAATCTCTTATGTATGTCTCACTACCCGGAAATAAAATCTTTCTTATCTTTTGTGATTTGTTCAAACTTTTTTTAACGTACAATTCATTTTAATTAAACTGGGTTAGTTTGGTTGATTCAAGATTTGAAGTACAAAAAAAAATTTAATAAATAATATATTATTCATCCCACCTATATGTAGAATATGTTAAACCAAATAAATGAAGGAAATGTATTTGAAATAATATTCATCCTAGAGAAAGACTCATCTAAAAATGAGTCTTAGGGTGAGAAATAGAAATGAATCTATACCGTTGATTACTAACGCGTTCCTTTCCGGATCAAACAAAAATTAACGCGTTCCTTCCCCAGAAAAAAAGAAAAAAAGGGCTAGAAATTCAGGAGACTCGTTCTTCCCCATGGCAATGGCCACTCTCTCTTTGTTCCCCGCCGTTTCCAAATCTCCTCCTCCTAATCTTCTTCCTAATCTCGTCCTAGTTTGCTCTTCTTGCGAATAAGTGGCGATCCACGGTCAGGACAAGTTCGTCAAGGTCCAAGGCGGTTTTGCCTGCGCTCTCGACCTCGTATGCTTTCTCTCTCTCTCTCTGCTTTTCTAGTCGCATCTGCCTCCGAAGACGACGACGGCGTCTTCCTCCGTCGTCCTTCCCTCCTTCCTCCACCGCACATCTCCGGATCTTCCGCTTCTTGCTCGTTGGCGAGCAATCCTCCGCCTCGGATCCGTAGGCGCCTCGGATCTCCGGAAACGAATGGATGATTTAGGATCCGATTGGTCAATATTGGTTTGAGATCTGGAGTCGATTGGCTTCTGGAAGTTGCTGCTTGTGCTGATTTCATTTGATTTTGAATTTTGTGCAGGGGAGATCAAGGCTTTTGCAGCGTCGAGTGTAGAACGAGGCAGATTGCGATGGATGACAGGAAGGAGGTTGAAGAAGCCCTAGATCGGAGATTATTATCAGCCAACTCTTCTTCTTCCGATTGGCTGAAGTGTCCTAGTGGCGATCAGTGCGAGACCTGCCGGCTGTTGGAGGATCTCCGGCGACGGCACTAGCATCGGAAATCAGCAAGGGGCTAGTGAAAACGAGCAGGTTGTAGACCTTTTTTTGTATGTACATCCCTGAGAGCCAAGGTATTCTCTCCTCCTCTTCATCCTTTCAAATGACTCTCAATTCGTTGATTATTAAATCAGTCAGTTTCTGATCTTGTTCGTTTTTCATTTGTCGTCTGCCTGAATTTTGCAATGGAAGAAGAAGCGTATGAGGAGATTGAAGAGGAAGCGCCGAAAGATGAGACAGAGATCCAAGTAGACGACGGCCTCCTCGTTGATTTCGCGGTGTTTTTTCCAATCTCTTGTTCGTTTTGATTTTCTAGTCTTAGTGTTCTGTTTTGCTTTTGAATTTGGAGTAGTGTCCATCGTTTCGGATACTGAAACTTTCACTAGCTCTGTATGGATCTTAATGATGAGAATGCAACTCTTGACATTTGGTTAATCACACAAGTTTATGTTTTCCCTATTCTGTTTGATTACTGTTTACGTATTAGTCGAATTACAGATCTATTCTGTTTGATCCCTTCGATTTGTTTACTTTGGTGTAGAAAAGTTACATGGAAAAATGGTTACATTTAGTTCGAACAATTTAGAAATTGAGGAAGAAGACAGGATATGATTTCACTTTAAGATAAAATTCTAGTTTAAGTGTAGTGGAATGATTGATCAAATATTGTCTATGTTGAAGAATATTTATGTTGTGGTAATCATTGAGACTGAATTCGTTATGTTTCCAACTCTTGTGATTCTTTGCACGATGTCATCAAGTTAATTTTGCATGTGTGGAACTGAATTCGTTGCACCAGTTAATAAAAAATTTGAATGGTATCATTTGACCACTGAGTTGCACAAATTTGACCATTGAGTTGCACAAATTTGACCATTGAGTTGCACAAATATTGATGAACAAATTGACCATAGAATTCAACACATTGGCAATACAGTTGAACAAATATGAATGAACAAATTGACCATAGAGTTGTACAAATTTGACCATTGAGTTGCACAAATTTGACCATTGAGTTGCACAAATTTAACCATTGAGTTGCACAAATATTGATGAACAAATTGACCATAGAATTCAACACATTGACAATAGAGTTGAACAAATATGAATGAACAAATTGACCATTGAGTTGCACAAACTTGACCATTGAGTTGCACAAACTTGGTCATTGAGTTGCACAAATAGAATTCAACACATTGACAATAGAGTTGAACAAATATGAATGAACAACATTGGGCAATTGAGTTGCACAAACTGGACCATTGGGTTGCACAAACAGAATTCAATGCATTGACAATAGAGTTGAACAAATATGAATGAACAACATTGGACAATTGAGTTGCACAAACGTGACCATTGAGTTGCACAAACGTGACCATTGAGTTGCACAAATAGAATTCAACACATTGACAATAGAGTTGAACAAATATGAATGAACAACATTGGACAATTGAGTTGCACAAACGTGACCATTGAGTTGCACAAATAGAATTCAACACATTGGAATAAAGTTGAACAAATATGAATGAACAACATTGGCCAATTGAGTTGCACAAACTTGACCATTAAGTTGCACAAACGTGGCCATTGAGTTGCACAAATAGAATTCAACACATTGGCAATAGAGTTGAACAAATATGAATGAACAACATTGGGCAATTGAGTTGCAAAAATGTGACCATTGAGTTGCACAAACGTGACCATTGAGTTGCACAAATAGAGTTCAACACATTGGCAATAGAGTTGAACAACCATTGAGTTGCACAAACGTGACCATTGAGTTGCACAAATGTGACCATTGAGTTGCACAAACGTGACCATTGAGTTGCACAAACGAAAAAATCGAAAAAAAAAAGGGAAAAAAACGAAAACGGAAAAAAACGGATAAAAAACGCGTATAATTCGCGTATTATACGCGAATAATGCGCGAATTATTCGCGTATTAAAAACGCGTATAAAACGCGAATAATACGCGTATTATACGCGAATTATTCGCCCGTGTGTAAACTGGGCTGTTTTTCTCCCGCGTGATCAACGGCCGAGATTCATTCCTATTTCCTACCATAATAATCATTCCTACCGGATCCGGATGAATATGTAAAATATTTAGCCATGTATTTGAAATAAATGAAGGAAATTTTATAAAAAATATATTATTCATCCTATATGTAAAATATTTAGCCATGTATTTGAAATAAATGAAGGAAAATTTGTTTGATTGATTTCCATATATTTTGTACTAAATCAAGTGTGATGTACTTACCATTGCTATTCTACCAAAAACAAAAACTTACCATTGATAAAAATCTCTTTTGTCTCTTTACCCGAAAGTAAAATCTTTCTTATCTTTTGTGATTTGTTCAAACTTTTTTTAACGTACAATTCATTTTAGTTAAGATGGGTTAGTTTGGTTGATTCAAGATTTTAAGTACAAAATAAAATTTTATAAAAAATATATTATTCATCCTATATGTAAAATATTTTTAACCAAATATTATTCCCCCGTTTATGAGCATATCAACATTTATTTATATCCAAAATTATATATACACAATCCATTCAATAAATCATTAAAATTTTAACCATGTAATTTTCAGAATTTATTTAACATATATTCCCCTACAAATCAAATCAAATGTTTTGACCAAACCTATCTTTTTAAAATTTCGTATTATCCAATAGTGAGTATCAAATTAACATTTATTTAAACCTCTTTATAATCTTATGAGATTATTTGTTAACTACGAACTCACTTATTATTGATTTTATTCAAAAATAATATTTTACCCACTCTTACGTATTACGAAGTACAATTTTACAATTGTAAATTTCTATCAAATATTGTATATTCAACGATTTTTTAAAGTGAATTTTACACAAGTTAAAAAAGTTGCGTTGATTAATATTATGGTGCTTGCAACATTCTCTTTCAATTCATGTTGTCACAATATAAAAATAGAATAACGCTCTAGAACAACGCACTCTTATGGTGTAACATGCAACGCAATATCAACCATTAGATGAAAGTAAATCAATGGTCTATGGAAGAGATACTTAGATTGGAACTTGGAAGCATGCTTATATATAGGGACGAAAATTGGGGGCGGATAAATAGGTGACTATTGTGCATTACGTTTGCGATACTTATTCAAGGAATCACAAACAGTTATTAAGTAATATGTTTTTCACATACTTGTACATAGTTATTCAACCCTTTCTTGTTTACTTGTTCATACTCAAATGAGAACTTGTTCAACTCATCGAGGTGCTAGCAAACCCTCCTCCCCTCCCAAATTGGGAGCATCGAACCTTATATATATGGACGGGATTTGGTGGGGGTAGGGGGACGGAAATTTGGAGGAGGGATACATAGGTGATTCTTGCTCAATCTATTTGTCATAATTGTTCAAAGAACCACACACACTTTTTCAAAAGGATGTTTTAAACCCTCCTCCCCTCCCAAATTGGAATCATCAATCCTTATATATAGGGAGGGGATTTTGGTGGGGGTGGGGAGGACAGAAATTCATCCTTGTTCAAAGAACCATACTTGTTCAATGGACCAAATTCAAAAATCATAGCCTATTTTTTTTAAAAAATGTGAATATTTTTGGTTTTTTCTAATCCAAACTTTTCTTAGCATACTTACATAATCAAAGATTCGATAGCTAATATTTGATTCATTGCAATTCTATCAAACAAAAAAAATGATTCATTGTAAATTTTGAGTTAGTTTGTATGATTCATTGAAGATTGAATAGGAAGGATTAGGATGTGTAACAAAAAATTATGAAAGAAAGCTAGTACAAAATCAAAAAATTAGGAAGTGTGTACCAAAACTACGATGAGGAAGATGAATAACATGATTAAAGACTATGCTTGAATTATGTTAATTCAAGTTTTTTTAGGTGGGTAAAATTCAATTTTAAAATTTGTTGAACATACAATATTTGATAGAAATTTATACTTGTAAAATTTTATTACATAAGAGTTGGTTGAAGTTTTATTTTGAATGAAATCAATAAAATACTTAATTATGATTGTGTGAGATATGATTACTCAAAATAAATAGATTTACCCAAAAAAGTTTAATTATGTCTATTTATGATATAAGAAAATCTTATTTTGAGATATGGTGTGTCTTAACAAAAACCTATTTGGAATAATTTTATATATGACATGGATAATGAATATGAGGTGGATTAATACAAATAATAAAAAAGTAAAAAAATTGTGACATGGTGCAACGATAGGTTGACACGTGACGAAATCCTACGTGGCACATCTTCGGGGCGACATGTGAAAAAATCTGACGTGGCGCAACATGGTGGCTCCAATCCTTACGACTTTTATATATATACATAGATCTTTTCCTTATCAAACTAAGAAAATCCAGTTAATTATTACGATTTATAAAACAATTAAGATAAGAATACACCTCATACTTCTTTTTTGGGTCAAACGCCTCAACTTTGTTTAAAAAAATTTCAGATATTTTGTATCTAAAATTACTTTAAATATTGTTAAAGGAAATCTCACCAAAGGAAATTTCACCACAAATGTGGATTGGGAATGTGAATGAGGGTTAGAGGAGGGGGAAAAGTGGTGGAAGGTGAAATTAGGGGAAAGGGAGGCCATGGTTAAAGCTGGGAAAACAGAGGAGGAGGAGGACAGAGACGATTGTTTTCTTATAGTGGCAAGGGTGGGCTGATATGGGTATATATATAGTGGCAAAGGGCAATTTTTTTCATGTTTAATTATTTTGAGTTTTTTTAGATGTGCGTGTGATGAGTGCTGACTAATTGACCAAACACTTCCAACAGTTTAGACCAATCATCTTTACAACGTAAATACAATTTTAAAACTCTTTGTAATGTTAATTTACTATGATCATAAGCCAAAAGCATGCACTTGATCCATTTCATATCATACAAACCCAACAAAATAATTAAAACAAGAATTCTTAACTGAGTTGAGTTGTATTCCTTTATACTAGTAATTTGAAAGAAAACGTATTGCTAAAGAGATTGTTTTTCAGTATCCTAAAGATTACAAATCGGTATTAAAGATTTTATTTAAAAAAAACGTATTCCTTTATACTAGTAATTTGAAAGAAAAATTGCCAAAAAAAAACTCGTAGCCACTTCTTATATTATGTTAAAGATAGATTTATTCATAAGGATTTTTTTTTTGGAAAAATCACGATATGATTAGATTAGAGATAAACAAATTTACAACCCAAAAACGAGCACATAGGCTCAAGTTTAGACAAAAGAATAGCCAAAATAACAAAAGGCCAAAGTTTGGGAAGAGTAGGGAAGAGCCACATTAAAAAGTGGAGGTTCCAATGATACTATAAATACTTAGCCTTTTCACAATATCTGTGTTGGTCTTATAGCCGTGTCTTAGAAAGATTACGTGACAAGTCAACAGAGGACCAACCAAAAAAATCCTCCACCAAGTATCACCATATTCCAATTGCAAAGTTTGCTGATTACTACTAGCTACTAGTTGTTTTCCCATAATAAAAAAAAAAAGGAGCTTTAGTTATCATAATAAAAGGACGAAGACTAAACCCACCCTTATGATCATGCTTGTACAAATTGGGCAAATATCTTCGACCAAAAAAAATTGGGCAAATATCAAAAGTTGGTGTAAACTATAGAGAAGAACTAAGAGATGAATTTGTGCAAATATCAAAAGTTGCTTTTCATTCATTGAATAGAAATGAGGCTATAATGGCCTTTACATACTCTGAAACTTAGCACACAATTTTCCAACACATGATGCCTAAAAACTCAAACTTGGACATTTTCATTCAACAAAAGTGATATATATTAATATTAAACAAGCCACAACTTTGGCCACAACTTCATCATGGTTCCTTTGGCGACAACTTTATTTCATCCTTTAGCGACAACTCTCATCTTCACACCTTCTCAGGACAAACTTTGGCCACAAAATCTTGCCAAGTATTTGTCTCTCCACAGAAACAGGACGGACACACCACAGTTTCACCATTAAAAGGCCAAAATTCAATCTTTCAACCTGTATTCATTCCTTAAACTTTATCATGCAAGCAACAATCTACTACATATATATCAAATCACTTAAACTTTTGGATAGATATCATGCTTTTATTCAAGTAAGTAGCCATTTTTATTTCCAACTTTTGGATGATATTCGTGTTTTCAAGTTGTTTCTCTATTATATTGGAGTACTTAAGGAACTAAAAGGTAGCATTTTTTCAAATAGATGCAACATTGTCTTTTTTAGCATTACAACCCTAAAGATAAAAAAAAAACAAGATTAAGTGATTTGGTATATATGTAGTAGATTGTACAAATACAAATAAGTAATTAACTTCTTTCAAATTACTATAGACTATTACAAGTTTATTTAGATAGTATTTAGTTATATATGGTTCAATTCCAACTTTGAGGAAAAACGGAGGGCGGAGGGCGCATATTGGGGATAATAGAGTCATGGGTCTAATGGCTATTAGAGTGACTTAACCCTTGGACTCATTGACCAAAAAACTATATTGGATGTAGCGTTGATAAATTAAAGTGCTAACAAGATTAAGTGATTTAACTTTCTTTTTCCAGAAGTTCCTTTTGAGCAAGACTTACATATAGGCTCAAAACATATACAGACCCCTAAACTTGTACGTTTTGATCACTTAGACACCTCACCTTTGAAAAATTAGGGATTCAAAGTAAAATTTATCTTAAATACCTATGAATTAGTTCATGATGATAAATTGCTATTATTTGACGCGTATCAAGTCCGAAATAAAAATACCAAACTTAGAAACTTTTGATGAAATAGTGACCAACAAAAAAAAATCTACTGTATCTTTCAAGAGCTCATTCAAAATAGACTTGTGGGATTTGGTGGGCGTTTGGTTTGATGCTACACATTCTTTTTCTCTGGGAATTATTAAAGCTAACAAGCTATAACTACGTTACAAAAAGAGACACTAGTATAAGTTTTAATCACTATTACATTAAAAGAAAGCTTATTAAATCATTGAAATAAAGGCTATGTCGGTATATAGTGTAAGCATATATGTATGCTTAGTGGATTACTATGTTATTTAGTAAGACCTATTTAACCAAAAAAAAAATAGTAAGACCTATTAGAAATTTAGAGCATACGAAGGCAAAACTATGGAAATAAAAGAATGGAAAAAATGTGACTTTCATCATGGTTCCTTTAACGACAACTTTATTTCATCTTTTCTCCCTAACTAGCATAGTGACCCGTGCCTTGCACGGATTTTACTATGAAATTGCAAGTTTATTGTCGATAAATTGAATATATATTCTACGTTTTGGTACACACTTCTTAAGTTAACTCATTATGCTAAAAAGGTTAATCCCATGTAATCTTATCTTGATCTATTCTTATCAAAAGTTCAAAACTCATCGTAGTTTGTTTAAAAGGTAAAATTTAGTAATAATATGACTTTTTAGTTTTTATGCTTGAATTAAATATTTAGTTATTAATATCTCCATTTAATTTTACATTTTTTGTTTCTTTATATGAATGAAAAGAAAAAAAACACCATTTTTGTACTTTAATATATATATAGTGAGATTATTATAAATTATGATATTTCTCTTAATGTAATTTATAATATTTTTAACAAAAAAACATTATAATTTATTTAATTAATATCAGCCACCCATTTTATGTCATTACATTAGTCATCATGAATAAATAAAAAAACCTAAAACACGAATTGTTATTGTAAGTTGATCAAATTCACAATGATACAGTTCATAAGTACACAATACATAATCAAAAGGGAAGTAAATGAATAAATGCATTATATTATTGGGATATGAAATACAAAACATATCCGATTATTTTTTTTGACTATAGGGATTTGAGTAACATTTAAAATGAAATATTTCTTAATTAAGTATTATCCAACAATATTATAAAACTAAATAGAAAAATCACAAATATTAATGTCATATAAAGTTAAATTATGGTACATTTTTTAACAGCTTTAAATGATAGATTTTATAATCGAATTTTGAACAAAATAAAATGGAAACACTACTAATGGTTCGGTATTGATTTGATAATGTGACATCATATCAAATCTAGATGGATAGAAGGTCGTAAGAAATTTCATTCAAATTCAAGTTTCAATCACCATAAATAATTTTCATAAAGATATATGTAGTTAAATACAAAGTAATCTTTGTCAAACAATCTATACTACCATATACAAAGTGATAAATTCACATACACTATAACAATAATATGTTGGAACGTTTTTGATGGGAAAGAATCAATTTCATTACAGATTACATCCTAATCCAATATCGAGTTATAGTAAATTTTACGATAAGTAAATGTGTTTTTAATGGGTAAGTATGTTTTTAAATGGAAACATGGTAATAATTTATTTTGAACGGAAGTTATCGAAAAATACAAATCGGAAAATTTAGATTTGGCTTAAAGAAAAAATGGCTCCATCTGTTGACGTCCGAAAACACCGATTTGTAGTGAACGCGATGAGAGTACGAGGTTTGAACTCAACCGAGTCAACAGACGAAGAGATGGAGAATATATGGTCGTTGGTGGTATTCAACGCGATGAAGGGAGTGTGAAAGATATTTTGTATTTAGCTGTAGGATTACAAGACAGAGATTCTCTATCGCGTTTAGGTGTATCGGATTACAACAATGATCTTATGTCGAGATCTAGTATATGTGGTTCGCGAGGTTTTCGATCCTCGTTCTAGTGCATTGAGCCCGCTATTTATAGCGGACGATCGGGCAGGGCTGGGGTGAGATGCCGATGTGGGACGGGCGCCATCCAGGTACGTGTCGCTCCATGGTTGGCCGTTAGGGCGGTGGCCGCGGAGCTGGCCAACCGGAAGCCAGGATGGGACGCTGCCGCCCGCCGCTCCCCTGATGGGACGTTGCCGCCCACCCACTTGCCTGGATGGGACAGGGCGGCGAGCGCGGTGAGCGCCGCCCCGGGGGTCGAACCTTTGCTTTCTGAGGAGTTGCCCTTTGCTTAAGAACTTACTGACCCGAATGGCGTCCTAGATCGCGATGACCGCATGGCTTATGGTTTGATGTCATCCTGGGAAATCTACCCTTGTCATGTTTTGTTCCTGGTATCAACACAACCCCATGGGCCGGGACTCGATCGCCCTTTCGAGGACGGGTCCAAAAAGAAAGCACTTCTGAACCGGAAACGTGGTGTACGGAGCGCGTTGTCGTTTCGGAGACGGGCAAGCGAACGAGGGCGATGGGACGAGGAGTGTGGCGAAGAAATTCGTTTGGGCCGTTTTCGCTTCATGGGCCGCTTTCAGCCGAAGCCCATATTTTCGCGGCCCGCCATACACTGAACAAAACAGCGGCTCCGCCCTTCGTCCTCTCCACTTCCTCATTTTAATTTCGAAAATCCGGCACTTCCGCTCCCATTTTCGTGCTCTCGCCCATTCTCACCGGAAACCTCCTGTCTGTGACGTCGCCGTTGCCCAAGCCTGCCCCCGCAGTTCCGTGACGCCAAGGTATGCCCGCCCTTCTTCCCCTATGTTTTTCTCGTTTCCTCCCGCATTTTTCTGGGTTATTTGGGGGGGGAACCGCCCTAATTCCAGCGGCGACATCGCCGCTGGGAGCTGGCGGCGTTTCATGGTGGTTTCTTCATTGAGGGAGCGTCTCGCTATGTGGGGGCTCGGGGTTGGAACGATTTTGGGGCAGCGGAGGGCGGCGGACGTCTCCATTGGGGAGGCAAAACGTTGTCGAGGGGCGCAGGGTTAGGGGAGACGAAACGTCGCCGGGGGGGGCGCAAGGGTTTTAGGGGAGGCGAAACGTCATGCCTGTGGGGTGAAGGGAGAAACCCGACAGTACATGGCGTCATTATAAGTGTTAAACGTCATGTGCGCGAAGAACTGCTTGACATGCTCTCCCGGGTCCTTCGTGCCGTCGAATTGTAGTGTTGTTGACGGCTTCTGGAACCCCTTGGGCATGGGCTCCTCTTGTATGAAGTCGGCGAAGGGGCTTCCATAAGAGGTGCCGCGGTCGTCCACCAGCATGTTGCTCCGGGAGCCGGAGCGCGTGGACAGGGAACGAGAGGTAGAGCGCCCTCGCGATATGCTCATGTCCTCACTCGAGCCCCCTGGAGGCGGGGTGTGATATGCCTGACCCGGCCCGTAGCCCGCGGCATAAGCGGGCACATACGGTTGGTGGGGCATTGGGTAAGCGCCCTGGCCATGCCGCATGGGATATGCCCCCTGGCCGTAGTGGTACGCGGGAGCGTAGCCTTGGAAATTGGGGTTTGGAGGTGACAACGCGTTGGGAGCGTCCTGGTCCACCTCCTGGCCGGTCGAGCTCCCGTTGGTGGTTGGGTACTCCTCTACATAAGGTTCGTGCGCGGGCGCGTACTCCTGGTAGTATTGCGCGTGCACGTACCCCTGGAATGGGGCTTGCGGCTGGAAACCCTGCTGAAAGCCGGGGTTCCAGCCGGGCATAGGTGCGGCCTGGGGCATCGCGGGTGGTGACCCGTAATACCACGGAGGTGGTGGTTGCATCCCGAAGGCCGTGCCATCAGCGTAGTAAGCGTTGTTGCTGTTAGCGTCCATTACTCGGCGTCGGTTGAAAACGGTGTCTTCTTAGTCTGAGGAGGGTCCCCACAGACGGCGCCAATGTTGACGTCCGAAAACACCGATTTGTAGTGAACGCGATGAGAGTACGAGGTTTGAACTCAACCGAGTCAACAGACAAAGAGATGGAGAATATATGGTCGCTGGTGGTATTCAACGCGATGAAGGGAGTGTGAAGGATATTTTGTATTTAGCTGTAGGATTACAAGACAGAGATTCTCTATCGCGTTTAGGTGTATCGGATTACAACAATGATCTTATCTCGAGATCTAGTATATGTGGTTCGCGAGGTTTTCGATCCTCGTTCTAGTGCATTTAGCCCGCTATTTATAGCGGACGATCGGGCAGGGATGGGGTGAGATGCCGATGTGGGACGGGCGCCATCCAGGTACGTGTCGCTCCATGGTTGTCCGTTAGGGCGGTGGCCGCGGAGCTGGCCAACCGGAAGCCAGGATGGGACGCTGCCGCCCGCCGCTCCCCTGATGGGACGTTGCCGCCCACCCACTTGCCTGGATGGGACAGGGCGGCGAGCGCGGTGAGCGCCGCCCCGGGGGTCGAACCTTTGCTTTCTGAGGAGTTGCCCTTTGCTTAAGAACTTACTGACCCGAATGGCGTCCTAGATCGCGATGACCGCATGGCTTATGGTTTGATGTCATCCTGGGAAATCTACCCTTGTCATGTTTTGTTCCTGGTATCAACACCATCTATGTAAAGTAAATTAGGAAATTCATAATGAAAAATTATAATCTGAAAATAATATCAATTTGGCTTGGTTTGAAAATTAAAATGTTAATTTGGTTTGATTTGTATCTAAATTGGTAAAAACATATAATAATAATATTCGACCAAAAAAAACATAATAATAATAATTGAAAATCTAAAGATAAATCATAATCCTAAGTGAAAATTACAGCTTTTGGAACAAAAATGGCATTGATCCTTGTTGAACCCCGAAAATCTCGAACTAAATACGGGACAAAATTATTAAACTCTCGGGCCTTTTGGCGCGCTAGAAACCGGCTCGTCTTACTTTGAGCTCTCCCACCCCCCGCGTATTATTTTATTCTCTTTCCGGAGGCTTATGAGACTTTTTAAGGTTTTTCCCGATCTCCTCGGAGATTCAAACACGTCGGGGTCCGTCATTCGAGAACACGTCTCGGGACTCGGCCTTTTTCGGATCCTTTATTATGTACCACCACCACCCTATATATAGAGAATGGTGGTGCTTGCTTAACAAATAAAGATGGACTAACAAATGTAGATATGATGCAAATTTTAATTAAATAAATTATCGAATGGTAAATATCCACAATAGAAAGTATTCCATAGATCCATGTAGGTAAATCTAGTATTATATCCAAATTCAAAAATTATAGCCAATTTTTTTTTAATGTGAATATTTTTGGTTTTTTCTAATCCAAACTCTTCTTAGCATACTTACATAATCAAAGATTCGATAGCTAATATTTGATTCATTGCAATTCTATCAAACAAAAAAATTGATTCATTGTAAATTTTGAGTTAGTTTGTATGATTCATTGAAGATTCAATAGGAAGGGTTAGGATGAGTAACAAAAAATTAGGAACGAAAGCTAGTATAAAATCAAAAAATTAGGAAGGTGAATAAAATATTTAAAGACTATGCTTGAATTATGTTAATTCAAGCTTTTTTAGGTGGGTAAAATTCAATTTAATTTTTTTTTGAACATACAATATTTGATAGAAATTTATACTTGTAAAATTTTATTACATAAGAGTTGGTTAAAGTTTTATTTTGAATAAAATCAATAAAATAATTAATTATGATTATGTGAGATATGATTACTCAAAATAAATAGATTTACCCAAAGAAAGTTTAATTATGTCTATTTATGATAAAAAGAAAATCTTATTTTGAGATATGATGTGTCTTAACAAAAGCCTATTTGGAAATTTTTTTATATATGACATGGATAATGAATATGAGGTGGATTAATACAAATAATAAGACAGTAGAAAAATTGTGACATGATGCAACGATAGGTTGACATGTTGCGAAATCTTACGTGGCACATCCTCGGGGCGACATGTGGAAAAATCTGACGTGACGCAACGTGGTGGCTCCAATCCTTACGGCTTTTATATATACATAGATTTTTTCCTTATCAAACTAAGAAAATCCAATTAATTATTACGATTTATAAAACAATTAAGATAAGAATACACCTCATACTTATTTTTTGGGTCAAACACCTCAACTTTGTTTAAAAATTTTTCAGATATTCTGTATCTAAAATTACTTTAAATAGGTTGCTATACATCACATCCATTTACTAAACTCCACACTATGAAGTTACTTCAATACCTTTTTTTCTTAAAATAACAAAAATTAGAAAAATAGTGTATTAAGATGTATCTTATAAGATTTTTGTTATTAATAAATATATTTATTAAACTTCACCATATCAACCATATTTGGGAAATAAAAAAATTGAATTGATTTATAAAATAGTAATCTCAAGTAATTTAGCTTAATCATTCTAACAATGTACTTTTTAACTTTTAAAACATAAGAACAAAACAAAAAGCACACTTAATAATAATAATCTGGAAAAAATGAACAATCATCACACATATCATTATAACGATTAAGAAAAATGGGAAAAAAGTTGAATCCACGTACCACTATCGCAAAGTACTCAAAAGTAATCCTTCTTCAACATACATTCTTCAAAGCAACATTTTATAACCCTTCTAATGTACGTAAGTTTTTCAAAGTAAAATTTTATAGCTTAATTGCATAGCTGCTAAACCCTATTGTAGGCGGGCAAAATTCCACATCAATTAGTTAGCATTTATTTCTCTATCTTATTTATTTCGCTATCCATATTTATTATGCTTTATCCTTTATTAGTGTAGTTACTCTAGTTAGGATATCATTTATGGAGGAGAATCTTATCTTCGCCTGAGATAAGATATTTGGTTGACTTGGGGAGCAAGATATCGCGAAACCCTAGCCCTAGTGGGCCAACCTACCTAGGGGCGCGCGCCTCTCCCTCCTGTCCCTCTCCTCTATAAATACACATGCATTCATGTGCCTGGTAAGTCAAGTTCTAAGCTATCGCGCTCTGCCTGACGCCTTTATTCGACATTGCCCTTACTGACTTAAGCATCGAAGGTAGATTCGGGGTCGCTCGCCCCTTGGTCCATTGTTTTGCAGGTCATTGAAGGGAAAGAGGCTTGTAGAGTGGAGGAACATTGAAGATCATTGAAGAAGGAGCAGAAACTTGTACACGACATATTTTGTGTACTAACATTTGGCGCCGTCCGTGGGGAACGGTAGAACGTCCTTCTCGTTGATTATCGATCCGAGAAACGTTTCCCGCTAAAGGAGATGATTTTGGGATCTATCCCAGAGGAGGAGGTCGCAGTGTTTGTTGATGACGGCGAAACCCTAAACGCTGGGGGCAACGCCATCGCTGACAACCAGGCCGACGACGCCGGCCACCACGTCGCCCCCGCCATCCAGGGCGCGACCGTGGCCGAGAACCACGCCGGCGACCGCGCGGAAAGCCGCGAGGCTGTGCGCGGCAGTCGCCAGGGACAACCCGCGATCGCGGGCGCAAGCCCCGCGGTCGCGGGTGCGGATCCGAGCCCCGCGGTCGCGGTTAATGCGCAGACCGGGGATCTTCGCGATCGCCTCGGTCGCCGCGATCACCACCCCCCTGCCGAGGGCGCGGGTGAGGGTTACGAGGAGCCTCGTAATATCCAAGACACGAACAACGCTTTGCGGTTCGAGCGCGTTGGTTCGAATGTGGCGAGTAGTTCGGGTCCACCTGTCGAGACTCAAGCCGACCTCGACTACTTATTCCAGCCCGAGTTGATGGCGATCAGGAGTTCGCGTGACTCCGTTCCCGGAAGAAGGCATGATCGCTCGTCCCTTCGCATCCAAGAGCCTTCGCATGACCACGATAGCTCGTTAGCCCACCGGAGCGGTGCGCGCGGAACGAGTGAGAGGGTTGGGCTGAGGGGTGTCGCGGGACCAACAAGCGATATGACGGGAAGGGATCGCGAGGAGGAAAGGCCTCACCTTCAGTCTCAACTTGAGGAGGCCAGGAAGGAGATTGCAGCGCTGAAATTCTCCTTGGAGAAGATGCAGGGAAAGCGCCCGGTCGACGAAAGTAACCAACCGCAGCATTTGGCTAGTGTCATCCAGGTTCCCGATGACCGCCAAACCCCGGAACCTACGGGTGGCGGAAGCGACGGTTCGGACAGCGACCGGAGGGCCCCAAAGGGCCGAAGGAAAGGCGGAGACCGCGAGAGGGATAAGCGTACCTGCGGTCGGGACCCGCGAGAGGACTCCCATGCCACCGAGTAGGAGAGCTTGCGGGACCACAACCAAAGTGGGTACGAATCCCGGAGGAACGGTCACGGCGAGCGAAAGCCCCGCAGGAGGCGCCGCAACCGCGGTCGCGGAAACGAGCCCCGCGGACGCGGAAGCGAGCCTCGCGGGCGCGGGAACGATCCAACCCGCGGGCGCGGGAATGAGCCCCGCGGGCGCGGATCGCCGCCAGCAACGGACGATTCCACGAGCGGCTCGACCCGCGACCGCGGGTCCATCAGCCGCGATCGCGGGACAGAGGGCCAGCGCGGAAGGATTCGCGATTACGATCGGTACCATCCTAGGAGTCGGCGCGACGATGATGATGACAGGATTGACCGCGACGAGCGTCGCGAGATCGAGGCTCAATCCGAGCAGCGGACCGAGAAGAGGCTGCTCGACCTGCTCAAGAGTCAGGGAGGACTGCGGCAGTCGGCTCAGGACCAGGTGGATAGGAAGTTGGCTTTGGTAACTTCTACACCATTCCATCGAACTATTCAGCAGGCGGAGCCGCCCAAGAAGTTCAAACCACCAAGCTTCACGGTCTACGACGGTGCGTCGGACCCAGTGAACCACATCGCCTATTACACACATAAGATGGCGTTATGGACCTCTGACGACGCCATCATGTGTAAGATGTTCCCCGGGAGTCTCGGGAAGGGCGCGATTAGATGGTTCCAAAGCTTGGAGTCCGGGTCAATCCGGTCGTGGGGGCAGTTGGCTTCAGCTTTCGCCAAGCGATACATTGCCAATAGTCGAGAAGCGATCTCATTGGACACGTTGCTCAGCCTAAGGCAACGCAAGGATGAGGGCCTCCGTCGGTTCACAAACCGTTTTATGGAGTGCTACGCTCAAATCGACGGGTGCGATGAGAGGACCGCTATAGCCGCCTTCCGCCGGGCTGTACCGAAGAAGTCCAAGCTCCGAGAGAGCCTGACTCTGCGCCTGCCCCCCACACTCGACGAGCTGCAGGATCGAGTCCATCAATACGCCAAGTTGGAAGATGAAGACGATGGCGATCGGTCCCCTACACCTTCCCGCCGAGCGCGCGGATCGCCTAGGCCGAATGCCGGAAAGCAAAAAAGGGTAGACCAGGGCGTGTTTACTACGTTCAACATTCCGATCTATCGCCTCCTGACCCGGATTCAGAACTATGAATGGTTCAAGCTCCCGCCGAGAGGGGATGTGATATACACATTTATGTTGTGTATTTAGATGGGGTTTTAGCATACTTTTAGTCTTGTTTTAGGTGTTAAAGATGGAGTTTTGAGTGTTGAAGAAGGAAGAGTCGAAGTGCACCAAAGACCACTTGAAGCTGGAATGAAGAAACGAAGAAATACACGTTCTGTGGGAGGCGGCGACCGCTGCCCAATAGGCGGCGACCGCTGCCAGTGCCGAGGCGAATTCGTCCTTTAAACGCTACGTTTTATTTATTAGTCTTTTGGATATTATTTTTGGTCCGGTTTTTATGTATTTTAGATAGATTGTTTTCTCCTATTTAAGGAGTTTTAGACCTTTTGTTTAGACCTAGTTTTTGAGTTTGAAATTATTTTGTATTTTGAAGACCTATGGAGAACTAAGCCTCTTTGCTTAGACAGACAATTGAAGTGTTCGTTCTGATTCAGTTGTGAGATTTCTAATTCCTTATCGATTGCGTGGATTTAATCTCTTCTCTTGTTTGATTTGCTATTGACTTGTTCCAATAATTTCTAGTCTGATCATCTAGGATTTATTGTTATTAGGTTATTGCTAGATTTAGAGTGTTTCTGGTTGAGCATCTCTAATTCATAAGTAGCAACTGCATCGTGCTAATATCTGGTTGTGTTAGTTATATGCATAAGAGAATTGATTTGCATTCTAGGGTAAAAGCTGGTTGTTTTATCTTAGTTTGTATCCAATTATATTCCTGTTGTTGAATGCTGCTAGTTAGATTGAATCTTGATAGTTTCATGATTATTTATCTAGTTAGGGTTAATAGTATCTGGTTGTACTATTAATTACTTTTGAAAAGGAATTGGAATTTCCATTGCATAGATATTGAATGAAATCAATGATCAACTTGTCAAGCGAATGCGGATATTTGTTTGCCTAAGTGTTTCTAAATACTGATTGATAAACTCTTGAATTCGAATGATTCGCATGCTAGTGTGTGAATTGAACCAATAAACCCCCCTTGTTACTTCTGTTTGACACATAATTCTCTGCTAAAGATAACTTGTCTCCCTGTGGAATCGACCCTTACTTGCTTTATACTTTGGTTTAAGTTAGTTTGGTTTTCTTTGCATAATTGTGGTTTAAAACGACTAAATCATCGTTATCAGGATGCGGAGGACAACCAGCGCGGGCGTAAGTGGTGCATGTACCACCGAGCTCGGGGGCATATGACCGAGAATTGTGAGCCCTACAAAGAATATCTCGAGGAGCTCGTAAAGAAAGGATACCTCAAGCAGTATATTAAGACCTCGGATGACGAGGGAACGAGTGCTAAACAGATCGAGGTAGTCTAGACTATTACGGCTCTCTACAAAGAAGATGATCCGGAGTCGCGAAATCGGTTTCGCAGGGAGTGCCACGAGCTAGAGGTGATGCGCGTCCAGCATGCCGAGCCGCGCCCCCCGCTCGGACCACGCGGACCGGGACTTGTCTTTCGCGACGAAGACTTGGCAACTGTCCAGCACCCGCATAACGACCCGCTTGTCCTGACGGTAGAGCTCGGAGAGGTCAAGATCCACCGCGCCTTAGTGGATTCCGGCAGCTCGGTCGACGTGATGTACTACGACACGCTCAAATCACTCGGAAAATCCAAGAAGGACCTTGAAGAGGTCAATATGCAACTTTCCGGACTCGGTGGATACCCCACTTTTCCACTTGTAGTCCTAAAGGCTCGAGTAAGTCTCGCCGGAAAGGAGCATCACACCGAGTTCGTAGTCGTCGACATCCCAGGGCCGTACAACTTGATACTCGGGCGACCTTGGATCCGTGGCATGGGAGCGGTACCTTCATCCCTGCATCAAATGGTCCAATTCATGGATAAAGGCGCAATCGTGCGGGTGTGGGCTAACCAACTTCAGGTGAGGCTATGCGCGAAAGGAGTCCGGCCCAGTGAAAGGATCGCAGATGGCGACAAAGGGCTCGGGCGAGTGGACATAGTCACCGGCACCGACCGAGAGCACCGCTCGGATCGCCGCGAGCGCGGCCCCAACCGCCGCGAGCACGGTGAGGACGGCTGCGAGCGCGGCCCACCTCCCGCGGGCGCGGGCGAGACTCCGGCGACTTGAGGCCCTGCGCGGCCCTAGATAAGTCAACCAAGGCCTAGGATTTCATGTAGTGGGGGCGGTACTCTTTTTCCCACGCGGTTTTGATGAGGCCCCCCCTTTAGGTTTTCATTTTTTAGTTTGTCCTTAGTTCATGACATTTCATATTTGAATTTTTAATTGAAGTTTGCATTGTCTTGCATTAGATTGAGTCTTGCACAAAAAAAATACCAACGTTATGCGACGCGCTAACGGAATAACTTGGCCAAGGAAAACACCCTATGAAGGCCCTACGATACGCATGCGTAGGAGTTGCACGGATCCCGTATTTATGGAATACGGATGTACGAATATACGAATATACGAATATACGCATATACGATTGTACGAATGTACGAATATATGAATATACGAATGAGAGCACCCCAATCTGCATGGCCACTCACCGCTTAAGCTCCGGTCCCTATACCCGGGATAGTACAAGGTACACGAGTATACGGGTCCCGGAGGGGGGCATTGTAGGCGGGCAAAATTCCACATCAATTAGTTAGCATTTATTTCTCTATCTTATTTATTTTGCTATCCATATTTATTATGCTTTATCCTTTATTAGGGTAGTTACTCTAGTTAGGATATTATTTATGGAGGAGAATCTTATCTTCACCTGAGATAAGATATTTGGTTGACTTGGGGAGCAAGATATCGCGAAACCCTAGCCCTAGTGGGCCGATCTACCTAGGGGTGCGCGCCTCTCCCTCCTGTCCCTCTCCTCTATAAATACACATGCATTCATGTGCCTGGTAAGTCAAGTTCTAAGCTATCGCTCTGCCTGACGCCTTTATTCGACATTGCCCTTACTGACTTAAGCATCGGAGGTGGATTCGGGGTCGCTCGCCCCTTGGTCCATTGTTTTGCAGGTCATTGAAGGGAAAGAGGCTTGTAGAGTGGAGGAACATTGAATAAGGAGCAGAAACTTGTACACGGCATATTTTGTGTACTAACACCTATATAATAAACATAAACAGAATAAACTAAGTCGTATATAAGATACATATGTTTTATTGAAGGTAAGTTGTAATTTTGAGATTTATAGGTAAATATTAAATAGATTTTCATATTTTCTTATAGTTGTACACTAAATAATTTTTTCCAAAATTAGATTAAGGGTTTTATGGAAAAAAAATTTGTAAAGTGTGAAGGGAAAAAAAAATATGGTGTGAAGTTTAGCAGATACTAGTTGAAGACCCGTACCATGTATGGGTAATGGTCATTTTTTTCGTTAATTTGTGTATCTACTAATATATATATTAATTTTTATATATAAATAGATTAAAATGGAAATTGAAAAGTCAAGTTAATTAATATGTATCTTTTATAGAAAGAAATTTAAAGATAGATAATATTGTTTCAAAAATAGATATTAGATGAGTAAGAAAAAGGATAAAATTAAAGATTAGATAATTAAAGAAATTTTAAAGATAAATCATATGCCTTTAAAGATAGATATATGATGGATAAGAAAAAAAAATAAAGTTAAAGATTAGATAATTAGGAAAAATAAAACATATAAAATTGTTAATAAAGTGGGGCCAGAATTAACGTGGAGACTCGAAATTCTCCGGCTTTAATATATAGTATAGATGTTTAAATATTGTTAATGGGATTTATACTTTCCAAATTAGCATTTTTCTTATTCATTTTGACCCACAATTGATAACCCTTTTTTGTATCTAATATTTTTTTAGATCAATTTTCTTTGTATCTAATTGATTAGTGGAGAAACGGTAAATGGCTATAAACGGGCTCGTAAGAAAAACCTGACTTGGAAGCACTAGATTTGTACTTGGGAGTCTTATTGGGCCAAGTAGGGAAACAATGAGCCCAATAGTGGTTTATGCGAAAACCGATTAATTGACATGTTTATTTTGGGTCGAAGATAAAATCCATGAGAGTGGAATCGAAAACCTCTCGACACTATCCTAAAAGTTTAAACGATTTTTTTTTGGTCAAGTAAAAGCTTAAACGGTTGACTAAGTGTCCGAAGACAATTTTTATTATGTTACACGTAGACGGAAATAAAAAATGTACTATCTTCATTTTTTTTTCCAATTTTTTTTCGTCGGAAACAAAAAATGCTACTGATAAGCGGTATTTTAGCCGCCCTAATACCGATTAAAAATAATCCAAACAACCCAATTAGGAATGTAGTAAGGAAGTACGGGTCGATCCCACAGAGACTCAGGTTTCAGTGTTTATTGTTATATTACTCAAAGTAAAAAGAGGGGTTTTGAATATGAATCTAACTATCTAAGAACTAAACTAACTAGTGAATGCAAAACAAAAGATGATTTGTAAAATATGGGAGAAGTATGCTTAACCAGTTAATATTCATTGTAAACTTGATTATTGATCATTGATTATCAAAATTCTCTCTTTACATTGACTACTCTTTTGCGGAATGCTAATAACCCAACTTCATGCCATTATTAATCCTACTTCAACTGATCTAGTTATTAGCCCGATCGGTACTAACAACCCTAATTATCAAATAACCTAGGAGACCTCCTAGGTTCAACTTGACAACAACATTAAGACTCAAGCATCAATAGAAACATGCATTCAGAGCAACCAGACATCTAAATAACATGCAATTGAATTCTCTTCTTTAATCAATTAGTCCTACCAGTCCTAAATTGATTAAAGGTTCTACTTATGATCTAATTAATTAACACCGACCGGTAATTAGAAAGATCTAGTTGTAATTCAACCTAGAAATCATATTAGGTGATCAAGCTAATAAAACCCTAGGCTGAAATTAAACAATTAAGCACAGAGAAAACAATATAGTCAAGTAAAATTAAGAACAATCAAATCTCACAATAATACTTCGTTCACAACTTCAATCAACTAGTCAAGCAAAAGAAATTTAGCTACTGAAAGACATTGAAAAGCTTACAAGTTCTCCAAAGGGGTTTCTTCTTCTTCTCAAGCCTCCAATAAAGATCAAAGATAATAAAGATACTCAAACCTAGAACTAGGGCTAACTATAAATAATATTTCTTCCAAAAATATATCTAAAAACATAACCTAAAAGCCCACAAATATCTCGTAATAAAACTCGGACATATCGCAGACACGGGCCAAAACTCGGGGTAAACCACCTAAAACTCGGTCGAGTTTTCGATGCCTTGCCCGCGCTTTCAACGCCGAGATTTAGGACACGAACCGCGGTTTGAAACCATGAGACGCGGCCGCGTTCCTTTGCACCTGCCCGCGTTTCACGCACTGGTCGACAGGTAACTCTTCAGAGGCCGTTTTGACACACTTCGAGTTAGAATTTGGACTCGGAGTAAAAAGATGAATTGTATCTCTTCGAGTTAACTTTCTAATGACACCAAAATCAGCTCAATACAACCACCGTAGCTCCAGATCCAACCCTTGCAAGCAAGAAGTGTCGAAACAACAACTCCAATACATAATCCGGACCCAACTATGCTTTTCCCATCACCTCTTGGGGCTAACCTCATGGCTTGACTCTCTTCTTGCCTTGTCCAATGCTTTGGCTTCACCTCCTCTAAACTTGTTGTCTTCACATCTACAATCAAAAACCACAACAACGTGTAGATATCCGAATTTTTTTACAAACTAACAGAACTAGCAAAACTAACTAAAACTAAACCAAAAACCATGAAAATCCTAACTAAACATGCTCTAAATTAAAACACTACCTAACATGTGTCTATCCTAACTAAAAACTTAAACGGTTGACTAAGTGTCTGAAGACAATTTTTATTACATTACACGTAGACGGAAATAAAAAAATGTACTATCTTCATTATTTTTTTCCAATTTTTTTTCGAGTTTTCGTCGGAAACAAAAAATGCTACCTTTCGAAATGTCCTGGAAGCATAATAAAATTGCGGTGTGTGGTAGCTAGTTTGGACGGCCAATGAAATACGGAGTATTGAATATCGAAACTTAGCTTTTCCGTACGTGAAAAGGTTTTCCATTTAATTTTGGTGACATAACTCATCAAGATGAGGCATCACATCTGGAAATTAAAATGACCGGGTTCAATGTACCATAGTCTACTGTCTACGTACGTGAGTGCATGCATGCCCCACAAATCGATCAAACCGATTACGTGTTGAAAAGTACTGTAGTCCCTAAATCACATGCACACGTTGTACTGTTACAATGAAATGAAATCAAGACAATAACATAACCTGTGACCATTTTTCTAACTCGTTACATTTGTGTGCCACCAACGTGTCGTCAATTTTTTTACCAAAAAAAAAAACAAAAAACGTGTCGTCAATTTAGCAGCTACGGCTAACTCTGAACACACAATTAATGCCATTCTCGTTGCCTGAAATAAGTAAATTGTCATCGTGAGGGTCTAACATTGGTTAAGCGGCTGAATTCACCTGCGGAGCGGGCGCGGGGTGAAACGCTCAGCGCAGCTGACCGTGTATATGGGGCTGGCCAGGGCTGAGCACCGGTCCAAAATCGGACCGGATCGAGACCGGTTACCCTAAATCTATGGACCAGATTTTTTTATTTTTTTTTTAAAAATAATGAAGTAAAAATTATTTATTATTGAAAAAATTATAATTTATTTAGAGAAATTATATATGAATTAAGAAAATTATAATATATATAATATAAGTAAAACTTAAAAACTAAAAATAACGTTTATAGCTTAAAAAATTAGTACTAATTTATATATAAATGTCTATTTTTATTGTGTATTTTAAAAAGTCGGTCCGGACCGGACCGAGGACCGGATTTGTAAAACCATGGACCGAGGACCGGACAGGAACTGCCTCGGTCCGATTTGATCGGGGTCGGTCCGGTCCAGTCCGGTCCAAAAATCCGGTCCGGACCAGATTTTGTCAAGCCCCTAGGGCTGGCTGAGGAGTGGAATTCCGTACTCTCACATTTGATTAAGTGACACGTAATTACACCATTAGTGTTAATCAGATTGGAATTTAGAAATGTACCTGTACTATCGCATTTAAAAGCTAGGCCATAGTTTTGATTTGATGTAGTTTATAGTAATATACTACTGTATTATTTAGACAACAAGTAGTGTTTGTCTATCTGTTTGAAATTTTCTTTTAGTTTATGGAGTTCATCCGAGAGAGTCTTGTCCATATTACACATGGTCTGACAAAAAAATCGCCACTGGTTTCAATTCTCAAATTACTTATTTAATGGCATTGTAAAGAAGAATTACACAAGAATTCCCGTTAGAGAATCGAAAACGAATCAAGACTGTGTCAGGTCTCAAAAACCCAAAAAAATGTAACATTACCGTGCACTACTTTATCGATTGAATTATACGCCAAGACAACCTAACCCAGTACGATATTAATTCAAATAACTCGATCCGACGTCCATCAATCGGTCATATTTTCATCAATAATGAAAAACGAAAAATGAAAATGAAAATGAAAAAAGAAAAAAGAAAAAAGAAAAAAAACACGCTATAGCCCAGATTGTCTCGTTGGCCGGACCACTTTCGTCCATATCTTTCTTTGACCAATAGACAGACTATAGTCGTCGGGTGATCATACAGACTTCCAATTTCACCGACGAGCCTTCTTCGCGCTCTACTCGTTTTCGACTCTCTCTCGCCGCTTATTCCTCAATTGCGATGGTGAGCTTACGCGCTCTCTCCCTCTTTCACACTTGAAGATTTCGCTTTCTTGCTTCCCAAAAAGTCCAATTTTGCTTTCTACTTGCTGCTCATATGATTCCTTCGAAATCTTTGCAGTTTTAGGGCTTTGGCGAGTGCTTGGTGATCGCGATTGTCGCCATAGGTGTTTGTAGGCTCCTGATTTTGCCATTTGAGGCTTAATCTTGAGTATCTTTGTTGTCCGCGATGGAGAGCGGTTTCCCTAGTTCGCTCGTTGCAAGCGAAATTCATGGTTTCAAGACCATGCAAGGTACGGATTTCAGACGGAAGCCTCTAGTTCTTATGAATTTTGTTAACTATAATGGTTAGGTTTGGTCTTCTGACTGAGAGACTGGTGAATTTCGTTGATTTTGACTTTGTGGAAATTATGCACTGCTAAAGATTCGATTGATTGGCTCCGGATGTCCTAGGGTTTGGTTTCTCTATGATCTGGATTGCAGCTTTCATTTAGGTAGAAGCTATGTTGTATAACTGTTCTGTTACTGAACCAATTGCTGAAGTTTGCTGCCTATTTGGCATTTGATTATGCTAGTTGGAGCTGCAGCTGTGAAATTATGATTGAGTAGATGCCTTTCTTCAAGAATGGCTCCAAGTAGATATGTAGCTGGATATTTTGTTACTTATATTCAATAGCAGAGGCACTTAGTCTGCAAATATGCCAGTCATTTGTCTATGTTGCTAAATATACTAGGTACATTAATTCAATAAATTTCAAAAGTTAAGCTTCATAAAAGGTATATGCAATTTAAGATATTATTGTCGTGCAATTAGGGGTGGACACACACAATTGAGTAAACTAACTGTTGAATGGGTATCTGTTGTAGAAATGTCTGGCATACAAGATTTAACAAGGTTTCGAAGAGATTTGATTTGACATAAACGATTTAGCAATGCTCCAAATTTCAATGAGATCTAATGTTTACTGTTTGATAAATCTAATGTTAATAATGATGTATCTTTCTCTGAAATTGGCAATTTGGTTATGTTTTCTAATAGAATTTAGTGAAATTTGATGGAGTGGAACTAGGCATATGCTTCTCTGGCCACATTATAGCGTTTAGTTTTTTTGTTTGTTATTTCATACACTACTAGGAAAATGTTATACATATGGACAATTTTTCTGTGGACAGATTTGGATGTTGCGAGCATAATGATGGAAGCAGGGAGCAGATGGCTTCGACCCAATGAGATTTATGCTATACTTTCTAACTATACAAACTTCACTGTCAACATCAAGCCAGTAAATTTACCGAAGAGTATGCACCTTCCTTTTTTGGAGAGTACTTGTGTTTCTGTTGGGCTATGAGCTGCTGTATCTGGATATTTGGTTTGAGAGAAATGAAAGGGTTTTCAGTGGTGCATTTATATTTTACCATCCCTTATCACTAACATCAGTGTGGCCTACTTATAGAACAATTCTATGTTTATTACTGAGATAAGAGGTCTCGTTTTTCAGTTTGTCCGGACCCTGACAATTCCATGCATTGAGTCTTCTTTATATGACATTAACCCCTTTTCCTTATTTAGTATTGCATAAATGCTACACTATTAATTAGTGCTGTTCATTCGGCTATATTTTCACTTTCAGCCTTAAACTCTCTTATTGCATCATATCTCGCGACAGGTGGCCAAATTGTGCTATTTGACCGTAAAATGTTACGGAATTTTCGCAAAGATGGTCATAACTGGAAGAAGAAAAAAGATGGGAAAACTGTTAAAGAAGCCCATGAGCATTTGAAAGTGAGAATTCTCCTCCCTGGAAACTCAATTTTTGAAGTCTATATATGTCCCATGCCATACTCCCATTGTTTCTTTGTTTTTTACTAGACTAATTTCACAGTTTCCCCCCCCTTCCTTGCCATGCCCCTTTCTCATGAATGTAGCCGATGTACATACTGCGAGTGTCTTTGGATATATTTGTGTAAAAGGGCAGTCCACTTCTTGGAAGTAATGTGTGCCCCTTTAATACTGCTTGCTAGACATGATTACCTGACTAATGGTAGGAGGATAGTTGAATAGATTATTAGTGCCTGTGATCCGTGGTAGATCTTTTGCTTAATCTGAAATTGGCTATTTGTTGCTTGAACTTTGTTGTTTTCTATTTTTTTTAAATTCTTGCTTGTCCTGTGGCTGTTTGTCTGATTTAATGGCATTGCATCTTCTCATAAGTCATCTTATGTAATATTGCAGGTTGGTACTGCTGAGAGGATACATGTTTATTATGCCCATGGTGAAGACGACCCTCACTTTGTTCGTAGATGTTATTGGTTGCTTGACAAGTATGATGTCTAACCGTCTGAGGGATTGTGGACTCTCTTAAGTTTCTAACAATTATAAGATATTATGTTATTCTAAAGCCCAAAGAATTAAAAGAAAATAAAACAAGTTGTTCTTTCTATTAAGCATTCTAACAAAATATAAGTGGCTTAGTTCATTTTGCTATTGGTTTAGACTAAAAGCTTCTAAGCAATTCTGTAGATAATCAAAACATTCCTCCTTAATGCTGGGATGTGTTTTTTTAAATAAGGCTTGATACATAAATAGTTCTGTGTTTCATGTAGCATGGTTTTGATATTTTTTGTTATGTAGGTCCTTGGAACACATAGTCCTTGTTCACTATCGTCAAACACAAGAGGTTAGTTTTGATTCCCTGATATACTATTTAATAATTAAGCTAAAAATAAACCAAATATATGAAACTGATTGTTTCTCATTAGAAGTGCAACTGTGCAAGGCAACAAAAGAGGAGGCTGGGCATAGTAGATTGAAAAAAGAAGAAACAACTTGTATCAATATATAGTTAATTAGTTTTCATCATAGTGGAAGAGTTGCCTGATTATAAATCAATAAACACGGCTTTTGTCTTTTCCCATTACTACTGAAACTGACTTGTAGCTAATTGACATGTCATGAGTGAGTTTGCGCTTCTAATCCTGTGTAGAGGTCCTAGATGAGATGTTAAATTTATATGTAAGTATCAGATGTGATCTGTTTGAAGCGTTCTCACTTTGCCAACTTTGTTTGTTTAAAGTCCTGTTGTCTTTTGTCAGCAAGACTGATAGTCCTCTATGGTGCAACTGAGTTTCTGGAAAATTAATAACTTTCCACCAACTGTGGTTTATTTCTTATCTGTTGCAGAGTTCCCCAGTAACTCCTTTGAACTCACATTCTGGGTCAGACTTTTCTGAGCTTTCACCCTCTCAATTTCTGCCAGAAGATACTGATTCAGGAACAAATCGTATGGTGTATACATGTCCACAAGAATATGCTGGTAAGCAACGTTGATTCCTGATTTAGCCTCCTTTTGCCTTTGTACATAATGTTTTTCTTGATAGACCCAAGGAATGAACTTTTATGGGAACCTATAAGGGTTTTGTTCGCAAGGGCTCTGTTCATATATCTTTATTCACTCACTTCTTGGATAGACTTAATGCTGTTGTATTGTATTATTCACTCTCTTCTTGGACTGACATAATGCTGTTTTATGGTATGGGGGAATTGACAAAAGCTGGAGGAGGTCTTCATACGAATAATCATCAGATAAAATTACATGAGATCAATACGCTGGAATGGGATGAGCTTTTGGCCTCAAATGATTTCAACACGTCAGGCACACCATTGGGAGGTAATTGTACTACGTGCTGTTTATTGTGTTGATTTGTCCTTTGTATTTAACTCACTTGCTTTTTTTCTCATTCTCGTGTTTGTGCAGAGAATACCAATTATATTCAGCTTCATAGTCAAAACAATATGAACAGCTCAGCAAATATTGTAAGGAATATATATCTTTCCCAATAAATTCAGTCCTTTGGGCAAGAAGTAATATTTCTTGTTGGTATATGCCAGTTAGAAGATTGATGAATGCAGACTAAAAATACATTTAGATTGTAGAAAGAGTGATTATGAAAATAATTTGAGATCAAGGCTAATGTTGCTTAGATAACAGCCTGAATTCCTAAACCCAGTTTGACCAACGATGATTATGGATTTACAACTCCCGATACTTAATACTCATCCTAAAATTGGAAAAGGAAAGAGATACTCTATGAACGTAAAAGCTATCTAATCTTAAAATTGAATAAATTATCTATATTAGAATAACCATAAGCTCTATGAATGTGACTTGGAAGTTATCTAACCCGAATGGACTACTACAAGTTGTACACAAAATGGCCTTAGGTAAAAAATCATGCAAATAGGTTAAGAAAAAAGCAAATGGAAGTTATGTTTAGAATCTTTATTATGAATGGGATTACACTCAGCACATAAAAAATAGAAGTCTCTTAACACTATATATACTCTAAAATGTCCATTCATACATATGATTTACGAGGCTGTGGTTGCATCTTGACTTGCTTTGTGAAAGGTGCATGATGGAATGGGATAATTAGAAATATGCACAAGTGATCTTACATGGCTCACTGTTTAGGGAAACAACTTTTTCGAAAGAAATTCACAGCCTGGAATCCTCAGTGATCCTGCAGCAGGGAATGGTTCAGTGTACAATAACCAGCTGGAAACTTTGCTGCAATCAACAATCAGTCAAATAAACCCGAGCAAGAAGAACATAGTTTCGGACAATTTGTCCAAAGATGGCTTGCAGTTGCAACCTCAAGACAGCTTTGGCAGGTGGATGAATACTGTCATGGCTGACTCACCTGGGTCAGTAGATGATCCCAGTTCAGAGTCTTCTTTATTGATGTCCTCTTTCATGCCTTCAGAGACACTTATGCATGGAAAGCCAATTCCAGAGCATATATTTTGTATAAGTGACATCTCACCTACATGGGCATCTTCAGCTGAGGAAACAAAGGTTCAAATTTTCTTGTATGACTGTATCTTTCTTGTTTCATATATTTCCAGCAGATTAATCTGAGATGTATTGAACTTGCATTTCTGGAAAGCTGGGTAATCATAACAAATAGCCCCCGTGATTCTTCTAAACTCCCAGAATATTTGCATAAATACTAATTACCCTACACACACTGCCCTTCTCTGCTTCCACTTACACCCACACACAGGCCTGGAGTATCACATGGATCAGAGGACACACACCTTTAATTTGTTTGAGGCTCTGAGCTACTTCACTTAAACTGAGATTTTTTAGATCATGACCTGCTAATCAGATGAATTACAAGTTCAGGATATCCATATCCTGAGGAGTGATCCTGATAATGATCGGGTGGTGTTAAACCCTCCTAAGAATTAGCATGGAAGGAAGGATAATTGCTCACCTGGCAGCCTGTTTCTACTCCAATTGTCTTCCTGAAAACTGGCGGACCTTTCTATATAGACATTTACATACTATACAGATTCATATATCTCCTGTCTCAATATATGACTTGTATTTTTGCTTGCAGATACTAGTGGTTGGGAATTTTCATGAAGATTATCAACATTTGGCAAGGTCCAATGTCTTTTGCGTATGTGATGACATACATGTTCCTGCAGAAGTAGTGCAAGTTGGGGTGTATCGTTGCTTGGTTCCGCCACATAGTGCTGGATTGGTGTACTTTTTCTTGAGTATTGATGGATGCAAACCGATAAGCCAGGTTCTCACTTTGGAGTTTCGCGCACCAGTATACAAGAACATTAGTACTACTGAAGATAACTCATGGGAAGAGTTCCGGCTTCAGATGAGACTAGCTCATTTGCTTTTCTCAACGTCCAAGAGCCTTGACATATCAGTCACTAAAGTGCCACAGAATACAATTGAGGAAGCAAAACGGTTTTCTCTGAAGTGTGCTAGCATTAAAAACAGTTGGTCATCTTTGATTAAGCAAATTGAAAATGGCAAGGTCTCATTTTTCCAAGCCAAAGAAAGCTTGTTTGAGATCACTTTGAAGAACAGGCTGAAGGAATGTCTGCTGGAAACAGTACTTCACAGGAGTAAATTTTCGGAACGAGATAGTCAAGGTCAAGGAGTTCTGCATTTGTGTGCTATCCTTGGTTATGCATGGGCAGTATATCCATTTTCAATGGCTGGATTATCCTTGGATTTTAGAGACAAGTCTGGATGGACTGCTCTTCATTGGGCTGCACATTCTGGAAGGTATGATATTCTGGATAGGCTGCACATTGCGTAATTGTGTACCAATTCCTATTGATTCAGTAAAGTCGTATCAAAATGGCAATGTTTCAGGCTTCCAGCTGCTATGTTTTTTAGGCCTTCTGCTGTTATTATTATTTTTTTAAACACACACAAGTGCATAGATATTCTTTCTAGAACTAGCTGAATGGCTTGGTGAACATGACCTGATGCTTGCAACTTGCAAGGGATCAAGTCATAATGATATTTCTCCTGTGTGCATAGTCAATATCTGATCAGAAGTAAATGTTTATGTGGTATATAATTGTAAATTTTGTAATCCCGTAGAGTTTTTGGTAACTATTAGTATGTAGTGGTAATTGATACACAGAGCACATGACATTTATGATGATCTATACAGGGAAAAAATGGTAGCTGCTCTTTTGTCTGGAGGGGCAAAGGCAAATTTAGTCACAGACCCTACATCTGAAAACCCTTCTGGACTCACAGCTGCAGATCTTGCATATAAGAAGGGTTATGATGGACTAGCTGCTTATCTGTCAGAAAAATCACTAATACAACAATTTGAAGACATGAAACTAGCCGGAAATGCCAAAGGCTCACTGGAAACAGCTATGCATGACCCTGTCGTCAATATCAGCAGCCAGAATGAAGACGAGATTTATTTGAAGGATACATTAGCAGCTTACCGCACGGCTGCCGGTGCAGCAGCTCGTATTCAAGCCGCTTTCAGAGAGAATTCATTCAAGAAACGAGCAAAATCTGTTCAAAGCTCCTCCCCTGAGATGGAGGCACGTGTCATCATTGCCGCTATGAAGATTCAGCATGCCTATCGCAACTATGAGACAAAAAGAAAGTTGGCTGCTGCTGCCAGTATACAGTATAGATTCCGCACATGGAAAATGCGCAGGGAGTTCCTTAATATGCGTCGGCAAGCAGTCAAAATCCAAGTATGCCACTTTTCCATCTTCCTTGCATATGTACTATTTTTAAAGCTGTCTTTTCATCCTATGCGCTATAAAATCCTTGTTATAGAGGTATTTTTAAAGTGGTATATCAAATGTATTGGCCTCCAAATTGATATGCATGGTTTTTCTTGGGAGACTGCTACTCTCAATCTATGATGTCATCTTTATAGTAAACCATTTTTTTTGCTCTCTTCTCCGATCAGTCTGCATTCAGGGGTTTCCAAGTCCGCAAACAGTATAAGAAGATTGTTTGGTCGGTTGGAATTCTGGAGAAAGTTATACTACGTTGGCGTAAGAGAAGAAGGGGCCTCAGAGGGCTCGAGGTTAAGCCATCTGAAACGGTTCCTGAACAGAAAGACGGTGATACAGAGGAAGATTTCTTCCGAGCCAGCAGGAAACAAGCTGAAGAGCGTGTAGAGAAAGCCGTCGTTCGTGTACAAGCTATGTTTAGGTCAAAACAAGCCCAAGAAGAGTACAGAAGGATGAAACTCACACATAACCAAGCACAGGTGAGGAAATATCCATTTATACCTGTCATATGTAAAGCATTTTGTTGGAAACGTAGTTTTTCTGAGAGTCTTATCTTTTGCAGCTTGAGTTTGAAGATTCGGTAAATGATAGTGCTTGCATGGACTCATGAAGAATAGAATGTCAAGATCCCTTAGGTTTTATCTGGTTTGAATCTGCAAAACTTGCTTTCTTACTTCTTTTTTTTTCCCTGGTAAGCTAATGTACAGCTAGCACTAGCAGGCGTGTATGGTGGCTGAATGAGTTGGTGTTAAAAGTTGTAAAAATGCATTGCTAGTTAGAGCTATTTGACTGTAGTCTATGAATCCTTTTGAAGAAATGAAACCTATAATAAAGTGTGCTACACTTGCATTATTCCTGGGCCTTTAAATTTCAATTACTGGTTGTTTCTGTTTTTGCTTCACATGTCTTTCATCTGTTGAAAAATATCGACAAACTCAAATCCGGTTACTGTCCAAATGTATGCAAATTCACCTCAACAATGTTCTGGTTAGCGTTGTCTTGGAAATGTTGTGCAAAGTAATCTAGAAAGCTGGTTTTCAGTGTTCAATGACAGCAAATTCTGTAGGGTTTCAGTGTTGCACCTTCTCTATATCCCACATCGCTTAGGAGATGAAGATGAGAGGCTTGGGACTGGTATAAATCGAAGAAATGAAAACACAACAATTCATACCTTTCTCGGCCTTTTGGCTAAGATCAAGTGTAGTATCTGTTCTTATCAGTTTAATATCTGATATGTGGGCCATCGGCCCACTTCGATATTAAATTTATTTTTTAAGGGGGAGGGCCCACTTAAGGCAGCTTGCTGTCTTGGGCCTTCGAGCGTCGCCCATGCTTTGCACTATTGCAAGGGCCTGGCACGCCCCACTAATTCTCAGTCTTAACGTTTAGATTTAGTATGACAAGTACAAGCTTATGAGGATTATTAAAGCTGAGAATTGAATCCATGATTTGTTCGATGTAATGAATGGTCTCTTAACGTTTAGATTTAGTATGACCAGTACAAGCTTATGAGGATTAAAGCTGAGAATTGAAACCATGCCTAGTTCTATGTAATGAATGGTCTTGGATGGTGTTGAGAGCTTAGTTGTATGTAATGAATGGTCTTGAATGGTGTTTTGATAGAGTTCTTTTCCAGGAAGTTTTTGCACATTATCTTTGGGTGGTTTTCTAACCATATAACCACTTAAACAACAGTGGTTTGTTAAACTTAAATCACTGAATCGATAAATGTGAATATAGTTCAGCCAGATAATCAATTGCATTTTTACACTGGCAAATGCAATGGGGGTAGAAAGATGATCCCGTGTATTGTGCAAAGCTTCTATTGTCTTGATATTATAACTGAAAACATGAAAAATGATCCTTGTACACAGAAAAATGCAATGGGGTAGAAAGATATGCCAAAGACAGTAGTACAAAGCCACCAAATCAAGCTCAAAGCTTTCATGATGTTCACTTAATGTATTGAGACATCCATTTGAACCCTTCACCATAACCCATCTTGCGAACGATACTGCACATGAAAATCTCAATGGGGCGAACGTTTGACTCTGAGAGGTTTACTTTGCCCTTACCCGTGGTGCAGTTTGCGAGCCCAAGATGGTAGCGTAGCTCGTCCTCTGAAGCTGCATATGGAATGTCAATCTTGTTTCCGAGGATAAGGAAAGGTACAGTAGCAAGAGATTCATCGGAGAGCAGAGCATCTAATTCCTTCTTTGATTCTGCAAACCTCTCTTTGTCAAATGCATCAACAAGGTAAACTACAGCATCAACCTGGTACACCAAAGAAACAAATTACCAATCAGAAATTAGATTACTGTCATCCCATTCTTAAAATAGGATATGAAAACATTGCTTCACTAGTTTATGGATAGTTTTGCAGATTTGATATGCAACCACTCACAAAATTCTATCATGATCATGTAAAAAGAACGTCCACATCTTAGTGCTGCTTTCGCATAGAAAATAATCCCTCACCAAAGCTCCATCAATTCTGGGATGCTGCTGATTTTAAACCATGCCCAAAGCCCACATTTTTTTCATAGCACAAATATCAATGGCCATTCTATACCGTTCAACTTTCATAAAAGCTTCTGTAATAGGCATGCCAACTGAAAATTTAAATAGTTCTTACTCATGTAGCCATTTTCATTATAGGATGCACAAGACGACAAATTTCAAATACAGCATTGCCTTATTCTATGAGAATGCAACGGTCTTTTATCCATACAAACCAAGTCAAGCACCAATACGACAATAAACTCCAAACTCTCAGTAATGGACAGTTTATGATTCCAGCTTAGGTGAAAGAAGAAATAAATTGCTACATTCTCGCACAAGATTAAAAAACAGAAGATTTATCAAACATAAGACAGTAAATATGACCATTATTTATGCTCTAGGAAGAAGACTAGGTCAGTTTGTAAATGAAAACAGATATGTATAGGGGTAAGAGAGAGGTTATCAAGATACAGATGTAGAACGTGTACTATTGAATTCTACCAACTCCAAGCAGCAACAGTTAGTATCAATTTGCACAACATGTACTGATGTAGCAGAGGATTTCCAAAATTAGATCATATTCTAAAACAAGTAGTACAAATTTGAATCATAGTTCATTCTGACACCTAAGTTATCACATTGATCTAGCAAACAAAGTATGCCAATTTTAGTTTGGATCCATTTGATCCCTTGAACAGAGAGGTACTCGCATTTATTAGGTTTAGACATCTTTCTAAAAGTGCAAAATTCGGAATCATGTGTGAGAAATTCCGAATTTTGATCATTCCTAATTATGCACACATCCACGGAGGCCCTAAACTAACAAACAGTTCCTTGATCGTCTAATCCATCTAACCAAATTCTCCCTTCTGACCAAAGACTGATATCAAAAAACAAACAAAGGGGCGAGATTTGATAGACACGAAAGCACCTTAGCGTAGTAATCCTTCCAAACTCGACGAGCAATCTGATGCCCTCCCAAATCGAACGCCTTGAACTTAATCTTCCCAATGCTCAATTCCTCCGATGTCGGATGTTGGGTTGGCTGATGCTGAACCAGCCTCTACTCACACAACAACAATACACACACCAACCAGATCGGTTAAATTCCTCTTACAATCCGGAGAATGAACAGAGAGAAGAAAAAATTCAATTGAAGAAGACGAGGAAGAAGGGAAAAACCTCATCTTTCAACATGTGTAGAAGAGTGGTTTTGCCGGCATTATCGAGGCCTAAGAAGAGAATCTTCGCCTCCTTCTGCCACAGACCGAGCGACGCCAACACTCCGTAGAACCAATCTACGAGAAACATCCTTCTCCTTCGCACGAGCTAGCTCTGCGAGATCCGTCAATGGCAGATTGCGAAAGATAGAGAGAAAGAGGGGTAGGTTTGCGTTTTGTTTGCACTCGATTTCCCAGCAACTTCAAGACAATTGAAAATAATAAGCTGAAAAAATAACGGCCCAAATTTATCTTCCGGCCCGTTAAGCTAATTCCGGCCCAACGAATTTTAACACCGTAATTGGCCCGTGTCTATTTTGGTCTTTTCGCACTGAAATCGGAATTAGGGTTTCTTCATAAAAGAACTTCACTGAATAGAACTCCGCATTTTCTATTTCGCTGTCTCGTGAAAACCCTAGCAGGTTCTCCTCTCCTTCTCTATCGTCGTCGTCTTGTTCTTCGTTGTTTGGCTTTCTGTTTCTGATATTGAGGTTTTCTTACAGAAATGGCGAAGTCGAAGAATCACACCGCTCACAACCAATCCTACAAGAACCACAGGAACGGGATCAAGAAGCCTAGGAAACACCGTCACCATTCCACCAAGGGGGTAATTCATCTCTTTCTCTTCTCTTCTAATTCTGTGTTTGTCTGGAAATTGAGATCTAGGCATTTTTTTTTGTGTTTTGATGCTTGAAATTGGGGGGAAAATGCTGAATTGGGATTTGGTGTTGTACAGATGGATCCTAAGTTCTTGAGGAACCAGAGGTATGCGAGGAAGCACAACAAGAAGGCCGATGAGGTCGCTAGCGCAGAAGAGTAGGCTTAACTAAACTTTATGATGATGATTTCTGCGTTTTTTTTTGAATTTCTGGTTTTGGCATTGTTAATTTAGGGATTCTCGATTTTGAAACTCAGCTTCTTTGCAAGCTGGTTTACTACATGATCTATGCCTGTTGAAACTCCTGTTCGACTATACTATGCTATAATTACATTTCTCAGTTGCTATTCAGCTCCTATAATTGATCTCATTTTGTGCTTTGCATCACAAGTTATGGTTGGTTTAGTGTGATTGGCTTTGCGGTGTAATCTTTGCTATGAGCCAAAGATCGTTTTAGCTTATTGCTCTTTGAGCTCCAAATGAGCTTTGGTCGAATAGAATTTGTGCACTGTAGGTAATTAAAAAGATTATTATTGCGTCGGGATTCAGAATTCGAATAGGATTTGTGCACTGTAGGTAATTCAAAAGATTATTATTGCGTCAGGATTCAGAATTCATATCTTTGATTGTGTGGCAATTGGCAAATTGGTATCGAGTCACTAGGAAAGTTGACATCGAACTAAAAACAACACATAGCACTCAATTGCAAGTCATTCATCCATCCTATTCGAATACTAATGGATAAATTGCTACCTATCCTATTCGAATACTGAATAAATTACCATGTTTGTGCATGGCAATTGTCCTATTCGAATACTGAATAAATTACCATGTTTGTGCATGGCAATTGTGGTGCAGATTTCTAGGCATCTAGCTAGTGATAGTAGTGTTTAATAATACTATAAGGAAATGAAGGGGCAGTTGTATTTTCACTTGGATACCTATATACAACACAACTTAGTTACAATTCCGAGGACACTTTCTTATGCCAAAATTAACTTTGTTATGTTCTACCATTTTGTGATCATACACACACTAATCTCTGAAACCTCATCCACCAAAGAAATATTATGAAGACACTTGGAAAATTGTCTTGTAATTGCTGGTAGACTACACCGAAGTGAACGAATATAACAGGATTGGCGTGATGAATGAGACGAGTTCTTGGTTAATGTTAAGAATCCAATCAAACAACCAAGACAAAAGACCAAGTTTTTGGGTTAATGTTAAGAGTCCAATCAAACAACCAAGACAAAAGTGGTTCTACCAAAGTAAGTTGACTCTGGTGGTAAGCGGTCTCCTCCACGTTAAAAAGGTTTGGGGTTCAACTTCAGTGCATGTAACAAGATTCCTTTTGGAGTAGGAGTTGGCTTGTCCAATTCCGTCATGTTTATCGGGAGGCAAATGTTGTAGCCGACCGGTTAGCGTCTTTAGCTTTTGATTTTGAACTCGGATGCCATGTATTGCTTGCCCCGCCGGAGGGGATTTCTTTTCTTGTTCTTGATGATGTAAGGGGTCGGGCTATCCCCCGCTTGATGACTACTTAGCCCGTTTTTTTAAATTTTAATAAAACGCTCCCTCGAGGAGCCGGAGAGTGCCGCCTCTCCTTCGACCCAAAAAAAAAAAGATTTCCTTTGGAAGACGAAGTTGTGGTGAGCAAGTGGGCAACCAAAATAAAAAGACAAGAGTGGTTATGTGGAGTTCAATTCCTTGGATGCAAAAAAAAAGAAAAAATATTTTGGATACTCAATCGCTAAAGCTAGATGTGCTACTCGGGTTGAGCTAGGTTTAGCCGAGCTGAACCTGCCAAGACCCAAAAAGAGTGTACAACCAAAGAAAAAGTGTTGCTAAAAAAAAAAAGTGTACTTATTAAACTTTGCTCAAAATGCTGTAAGGCTGAAATTCATCATCCGGCCCATCGGGCTACTTATGACCCAACAAATTGTCTACTTGAATTGGCCCAGCGTCTATTTTCATCTTTTTCAATTCTCATATTGTAATCAGGAATTAGGGTTTCTTCATAAAACACATCCCTGAATCCAACTCCGCATCGTCTTCGCTGTCTCGTAGAAACCCCAGCTGCTCTCACAGGTGAAGGTTCTCTCATCTCTCTTCATCGCCTTTCCTTTTCTTCTTCGTAGTTTTCCTTACTGTTTCTGATATCGATCGGTGTTTACAGAAATGGCGAAGTCGAAGAATCACACCGCTCACAACCAATCCTACAAGAACCACAGGAATGGGATCAAGAAGCCCAGGAAGCACCGCCACCACTCTACCAAGGGGGTAAGTCTGTAAATATGTAGCTAGGGACTTTTGCGATTGAATGTTGTGTGCTTTGATGCCTGTTGAAATTGGGGAAACAGAAGTTGAAATGTATTCGGATATCTGCAGATGGATCCCAAGTTCTTGAGGAACCAGAGGTACGCCAGGAAGCACAACAAGAAGGCCGATGAGGTTGCCAGCGCAGAAGAGTAGACTTGCACTGAATCTTCTATGGTGACGATGTATGCGTTTTTTTGAGTTTTCTCGTTTTGACATTGTCAATCTAGGGAGATTTTGGAATTTGGTTCCTTGCAAGCATAGTTATCTATGGCTACTTAAAACTCCTGTAAGACTATACAGTTTGTTTATGGGATGACTATATTTCTTTATTGGCATTCAGCTTTTTCCAGTTTTGCTTTGCAATGTTACATGAAATGCTTTGAGTTAGTATAAATGGCTGCCGTGTAGCGTCATGTTCTTATCTTTATTGAACTGTTACATTCGTTTATATGATACTTGGGGGAAGATTGTTGATCTTTGAGCTCCAAATGAGCTTATTGAACCTATTTACAGTCTAAACTTCCTAGTTTGATAGCAGAAGTTTTGACTCCGTCATGATTCTGAACCTGTTGAAGTTTTAACTGCGTCATGATTCTGAACCTAGTTACAATGGATCCACTTAACAAATTATGAGAATGTGATCTGTCGATCAATTGATGATTGACTGTAAAAACCAATTCCTCTGCTTCCTTCAATCCATTCTTGTTAAGTTTGCTTTTCCATCTGGTCTGGTATATAGACTATAGTATTGCTGATTATTTATCCAGTAGGATATTCGCTGCGAGAAGTTTTACTCCTACTGGCCGTCTTGTTGAATGTTCATGAATCAATTGCCTCTGCATGGTACTTGCTGATCAAATGGCACAATGTATTGGATTCAGTTTTTGGCATCATTTTGATCATAGTTGGAAATGAGTTGTAGGATCCATTTAATGTAAGGGATTCAGTTTTTGACTGTAAAGGTAAAAGACTTTTCCCCGTCAACTCATCTTTGAATGGGTGTACAGTGGAATGAATCGAATTGACAATTCTGAATTGTATGTAGTAGGCAAGTCAGAAATGTATTCTACCAATCCAATATCACAGCATACACAAATTTAGGCTATTTAGCCTAGCCATATAGGATCCAACCTGCCAGATGATCATGCCTGTATATTTTTTTTTGGGTCAACGTCATGCCTGTATATACTGTGGAAAACTAGTCTTTTTGTTGGTACAATGACCTGAATTGGTCAAGAATATTTTTAATGGTGTCATGATGAATGAGAATGAGAGCGTTCTAGCAAACAAGACAAGAGGTGGTAAGTGGGTGTAAGAAGCTAATAGGATCCGTTGAATTGGGCAAACTTAAACCAACAGATTCATCAAATTATAGATGACTTGGGAATGCATTGCACGGGAACTAAAAATGCACTTTTCGATTTCTATTTATAGCTAAAATTTGAATCATTTAATGCAATTATTTATCGTGCAAACCATACTAGCGTGGTTACGTGGACCAATTTTTAATTCTCTTTTGATATCTATAAGGTGATGATTGACAATACTACCCTACAACAATAATACCAACTAAGAACTATTTCGTCAGTTAATGTAGTGTGTGTTCGGCAAAAGCTTATTGGAGCTTACTGGAGCTTATGATAGCTTATTGAAAAAAATAAGCTTGCAAGGAGGTGTTCGACAATGATAGATTATGATAACTTATTCTAGCTTATAGTAGCTTAGTTTTTGCTATAAATTTAAGTTCCTCATGTGTAGATTATCCAGCTTATGGTAGCTTATTCCCATTTTCTCCAAATTTATATAGGTGGGTCCATACCCCTCATCTTACTGTTTTCTCCCTCCTCAATACCCTTTTCGTCATTTTACCCTCTACTTTTATCAACAATCAGCTTGTTTTACCGAACACCCGTTAACTTACTAAAAATTGTCAGTCTTTAAAATCAGTTACGAATTTCAGCTAGAAATATAAGTTTCAGCTACAAAAAGCTTCAGTTACCATTTCAGCTTGATTTCAGTTAGTTTTACCGAACAGAGCCGTAATTAAATTACACATATACTTACGTGATGATCGACGATGTGTTTTTGTTTGTGTGTTACACTAAATTATCCATATCTAAGCATGTTTCATGCGACTGTGCTTTCCATTCCGGGTGATTATTGAACTCATAGTTTGGAGATGCTCCAAAACTTTCTCCAAAATGGGGAAAAAATAGCTACTTTCTCCAAAAGAAAATTGCTCCAACTCCAACAATTTCTCCATTTTGGAGAATCAATATTTATTGAAGTAAAACAAGATTGGATGAAAGAGTTGAAAATGTAAGAAAAAGCAACATTTTACATTTAATTAACCAAAAAAAAAAAGGAAAAGAAAGCATTAATTGCAAATTCACAATATGGAGAAAGGAGAGAAATCTCCAAATTTGGAGAACCCACCATGAGTTTTGGAGATCTTCTCCATTTTGGAGATCACTTTGGGGAATCTGTTGGAGCCAAAATTTGGACAAAAATCTCCAAATTCACATCTTCCAAGAATTTGGAGATGCTGTTGGAGATGCTCTTAGCGTTTACCTCTCACTTGTTGGCTTGTTGCAAAGACATAATTAATGTATGAATATTGTGGAGTAGATACTAGAAATATATTATGAGCTGTAAAATGCAACGGTAAAATTGTACTACTAGTAACAACGAGATTGACAGCTGTCAATATGCGTGGGCCCAGGATGCGTTTTCGCTGACGTGGGCGACCCGCGTTCAAAGTGACGAGTACGCTCTTTTTTGCGCTTGTGCATTTAGCTCGTAGATCTCATGGCAGTTTCGTAATTATAACGCAACACCAAGGCCGTATTAAAACCGCCTCTTCTATGATGGAGGGCGTTTGCCTTTAGCTTATAGGGAAAGACGAGCGAACACCAGAAGAAGAAGAGAGAGAAACACTCGAAAAGCTAGAGAGCGAGGGAAACACCGGGAAGAAGGGAGCGAGAGAGCGAGCGAGAGCGACGATTGGCGTCTTCAGATGCGTCGATAACGGGGATTAGGGTTTCCAATTGATCCAAGACTGGAGCTGAGCCCTCAAATTTATAGCTATACGCTCTCTTCCTTCGCATTCCTGTAAACCCTAGTTCCTCAATTTGCCGAAAGCGCCCCCCGAGCTTTCGTTGTTTTGGAGAAAGCTCATCTTCGGGAGCAGCAGAGGAGGATTCTGGATGGGTGCTCAGGAGAAATCGCCCGTTTCGTCAAATTCGATGCAGGTCGGGGCTTTGCTCTAGTGTTCGCTTTTTCTTGTTCATTAATCGATCAATTGCTCAACCTTATTGCTTTATTGAACTTGCTTCTTTCAATTTCTGTCTTCGAATTGGTTGCTTACGTATACTGATTTATGTTACCTTTGGAGTTGGTTCTATCACTGTTCGATCAATTCCAGACAGTAACGCTGTTGAAGTTTTGCTCTTGTTCTTATTTGCTGAATAACTACCCTGTTAGTTGGAGTACATTAAAACAGCGAGTTTTAGCTTGTCGACTTGCAACAAAGTACTCCTTATATTTGATTTAAGTGGGCAAAGATTATGGATATTTTATCTGGGCAAGTAAAATTTGGCACTTTTTAATATGCAAGCTATGTTAAGGTGGTTATTGTAGAGATATTTTTTTGGATGCGTCATTGCGAGACAAAAGTAAGTTAGGTTAACTGGTTGTGCTTGATTTTTTTTGTTATAGGTCACCAGATTATTTGGGTAAAGCAAATCTTAAAGCTGTTTATGTTGCTTCCACCATGTATCTTCATTGCTATGGTTGGTTAACGATTTATAAGTTGTCTATTATATGCTATGTAACTTAGATATCAAGTTGTAAGCTCTAGAACGTTGGTTGAGGGGTTGGAACAATTATTTGTATGCATAACACTAAACACTTCCAATACAGCATTAATGAGTTTTTGACAATTATTAAGATAAGCATGTGTGATCACTGATCAGTTGATCATTTGGCATTATACCTCGGTTTGTGTCATGAGTTTTTGACAATTACAAAGTATGCCTTTTTCTAATAGCATTCATTCTATCCACTTTCAGCGTGTAAAAGTCTACCGACTAAATGAGGATGGCAAGTGGGATGATCAAGGAACAGGGCATGTTAGTGTTGATTATTTAGAGGTCAGTCTGATCAACCCATTCTGCTTTTGTTGTTTTCAGCACTCATTTTACTGATGAAGTTTGCAAGATTTTTGTTCACTTATGAAAATGTTATATGCAGCGATCTGAGGAGTTAGGTTTGTTTGTTGTCGATGAAGAAGACAATGAAACCTTACTAATGCACCGTATCAACCCAGAGGATATATATAGAAAGCAAGAAGGTACCGATTAGCTCATAAGCAAATATTTGTTATGCACTTCTATGGAAGAAATTGTGATGTACTCTGCTTCATTTTCATATTGCAGATACAATTATATCTTGGAGGGACCCAGAATTATCCACTGAGCTGGCACTTAGCTTTCAGGAGACAGCTGGGTGCTCTTACGTTTGGTATTGACACATTCGTTTGATGTCTTGTCTCTCTATTTGATCTCCTTCATATTAATAGATGTACCTGTTTTATCCAGGGATAATATCTGCAGCGTGCAAAGAACTCTACATTTTAGTTCTCTTAACAGTAAGTTCTATATTTCATCAGAATGTAAAATGTCATATTTTTTATACTTCTGTTACAGTAAAGTGTCTGTTTGTTGTAAGGAAATAAAGCAACGCATTGGTCAGTAACTAATTTAATTTATTTTGTCATGCATAGGCCATGAAGTAGTTGATATTGGTTTAGTCCACTCATTTTAGAAAAGCGTTCAATTTTGATTTTGCTTCTGATGGCCTTTTGCAAGGGGTGAAGTGCATGTTAGTGGAAATGAAATAAAGGAATGCAGTTACCAGTGAATAACCAAATTGATCATGTCTTGCATAAGCATAGGAGTAGTTGTTGATAGGGAATGAACTGCATTTATTCCTACGTTTCAGAAAAACATTCAATCTATTATTTTGATGCTGTTACCTTTTGGCTTTTGCACTTATTGAGGTGTGTGTTGATGTAATTGAAACAAATTGATTTGTCTTGCATAAGCAGCTGTGTGTAACAATGGATAGTGGTGGAGTGCACTTCACTAATTTTCAGAGAATTCGTAATTCAGGAGTCTATTTCGCAAAATAAAACATGGAATCATTATTATTTGTGATATAGAGCCAGCCATATAATCATGATGTGAAACATCTAGTCCTTATGATTAGTTAAATGGTCTAATCATAAGGACTAGATATTTTGCTTACATGAATAATGCGTGCTTCACATCTTTGGATTTTTTTCTTCTCTAGCGTAGACGGTGGACCCTTTTGTCCTTTTGAGGAACTATATGAGTAAGTTAGCTGATAGCATATATTTGACGAGGGAACTTAGTTGTTGTCTGCTGTGAACGTTTTTGAAATCCATCCTTTTCTTTTCTTAAGGCTGGCCTAATGCGAAACCCAATCATGCAGGCGAGACATATCACAGCCTGAACAGTGAGTTGCGTGAGCTTCCTTCTGTGGAGCTATCAACATTGCCACTGATTTTGAAGGTTGGTTTTAGTATGTGGAAGTTTTGTTGTTGTATTCATTTTTTTTGCTGCTGTTATTCCATCTATACTCTATAATTACTTGAAACCCATATTTCCAAGCACCAAATAATGAAGTTAGTTTTATATGGAACTTTGTTTTCTTTAATAGTTCAGATTGACTGTTTATGATCTTCTTTATGTGTTTTTGGGTGGTAAGAATGTAGTTCTAAGGGTGTGTTTGTATTTGCAATTTGGTACTCTTTTGGGTGGTTTGCCCGCAAGGCTAATTTCTTTCATTATGGTAGTTTGTTCCTTATTTTAAACGTCGGCGGTGTGTGTCTGCAATGTGAGGAAATTTTGAAGGATGCTTGTGAGGATAAATGAGTATATGCTAAATAAATGTGGTTTTGACTTTTGACTTTGGTCTCGTCTTGAGTCGATGTGGTTATGTAAGAATCAAGTGACCAGATAGTTTTAGAGGTATGAAAAGCCGAACATATGGTGTCTATTGATCTGGGAAAGCTCAAGGTGGATGGGTGCATTTCTCTGGTTCTATATTACATACTGTTTGGTGTCTTTTTTCACGTCTTTACTTATTTAAAGCTAGTCAGCTTGCTGCTGTAAGAAACTTGTCACTTGTTTGGACATTAATTTGGGGTCTTGGAATTTAAGATTCTACTAAATTAAGGCTTGATCATTTTGGGGTTTGCACTTTTCTGTTTGTAACTGGAGGTATTAGATAAGGTGGTGTGCATCATAGTGCCTATGCCTGAGTTGACTTCCTTTTTTTTTTGCATGTTGGTCTCTGTGTTTTGAGCATAGATGACTGCCATTTCTACGGTCTTATCAATGTTATTTGGTTTCACTCTGAAATTAAGGAGTTCATCTTGGATTCGTGAATTCAGTCTAATGGAGTCCCCAAACTCTTCTTTGAGCAGATTGTTACAGATTGTGGTATTGCTGATCAAATGCGCGTGACAGAACTTATCCTACATGATGTAAGCATTGAACTGTCTATATGAGCTATCGAGCTCTCTCTTTTTTGCAATCTATTCGTTCATGTTGAAGTTCAGTTGTTTTCTACACCCTCATAGTTGTCTCCTATCCTTTTTTTTTTTCCGGTTTCTAGCTTAATTAATTACATGGGTCTTATTCATCTTTGTACTTGCAATCTATCCTTTCATGTTGAAGCTCAGTTGCTGTCATCACCCTGAACGTTCTTCGCTATGATTTTTTTTCCTATAACTAATTTCCTTGGTCTTGTTCATCTTTGTAGCAAGATTTTTTCCGGAAGCTAATGGAACTGTTCAGGATTTGTGAAGACTTGGAGAATGTTGATAGCCTTCATGTGATTTATAAGATAGTGAAGGGGATAAGTGAGCTCTCTGTGATCTATGTTCATTTCTTGCTGTTGTTTTTGTTGCTTTGTCAAGTTACCTACCTGTTATTAATCAGTTCTATTTCTGTCAAGTGCAGTATTACTGAATAGTCAGCAGATATTTGAAAAGATTTTTGGTGATGATTTGATCATGGACATCATCGGTTGCCTTGAGTGTGAGTTCCTGATCGTGTCACTGAATTGAGCTGTTTTGGATCTATTTTTGTCAGTAGTTTTATAATTCTGAATTGTTTATTGATGGTTGTTAACTTTTATGGGTGCCGCGAGTCTATGTTCAAGGAGTCAGTGGTATCTGGTGTCTCTATTCATGTATTTTCTTGAAATAATTGTTGCGCGATTAAATTTACTTTTCACATTTCTCATTACCTGAATGCACTCCAAACTTCATGTAAAGTAATTTCCGTGATATCCATTATTGCCGTATCGTTTAGTGTTTACACTAGATAGTGGAAATCACTCCCAGTCAAATTGCTGTAGAATGGTTCGATTAAGTACCTCCAAACAGTAGTGACCAGTCCTTATATTATCTTGCAGATGATCCTCTTGTTCCTCATGTTGAACATCGCAGCTTTCTCAAGGAACATGTGATTTTCAAGGAGGTACATTATCCGATTTGTTTTTTTGACCCCATTTTTATCTGAAGTGGGAGGATAGAAGCTTGCAGGCAAGATCTTGTTTTTTACTAAATAAACCTTCATTAGCTCTTATGGTTTTTGATTCTGATTTCCAGGCAATACCTATCAAAGATCCTGTTGTTCTGTCAAAGGTACACCAAACATACAGAATTGGGTATTTAAAGGTGTGTTTCGTGGATCCCTGATGTTCTTTTGTTTCTACCATCTTTCCTTGTTATTATGGTTAATCATAACGTCTGAAGTATGTTTTTTGTGATAGGATGTAGTTTTGCCCCGTGTTTTGGATGAAGCAACTGTTGCGACACTGAATTCAATGATACATGGAAACAATGCTGTTGTAAGACATAAATCAACTAGTATTGCCCCATGTTTCTTTTCTGGCCCACTTTTGGTGACCTTAAATACGTTCTCTCTTTTTCCAGGTTGTTTCCTTGCTAAAGGATGACAGCACATTCATTCAGGAATTATTTTCAAAATTGAAGTCATGCACAACGTCTGCAGAGTCAAAGAAAAATTTGGTAATTTTCTATAAGTGACCTTTTTAATCCTCTGCTTTAGGAGTTCCATATGCCTATGTATGGCAGTTTGTTGTTCTAATGGAAGATATTGCTTCAAGTTTCTTTTTAAAATGATGATGTTTTGAATATAGCTTATATCGTATTTGATCATTTTGAAATTTCTGAATATTACAATTTCATGTTTTGAGCTCCATTGAAGAATGAATTTTACATCCCCATTTCACTTTCAGTCCATTCTGGAGTCGGACTCGGGGTTTCGTTGAGACTTCCTGATACTAAGTTTCTTTTAATAAGTTGCAAATTGTTTTTGGATATGAACTGTCTGTTACATGAAACAAAGAAGTTATGTAACTCTGTGCGGTCTGTAACTTGTACTCTACCCTACATTTTTGCACTGGTGTAGGTTGATATGATACAAAAATATGATACAATTCTTCACAAATGACAAAATCTATCTTTGACAACAAATCAGGTATACTTTTTGCACGAGTTCTGCTCTTTGAGTAAGAGTCTTCAGATGGTCCAGCAACTTCGACTGTTTAGGTATCCTTAAGGGGTTTTGCAATTCACTATCTTAGTTCACTTCTATGTACATTGACATCTAGGTGTGACCTAGTTCTCTTTATTGTACTAGGGATCTTGTCAATGAAGGAATGTTTGAGATTATCATTGGCATTTTGCAGAGTGAGGACAAGCGGCTTGTGTTAACCGGGTAAAACCATAATAGTTCAATTGTTGTTCATGATTACCAACCTCTGTTCGGAGTTTTCTGTTGATGTGTGATTAAATTGCGGTTCATTTCTCATGGTTGCAGGACAGACATTCTTATATTTTTCATGAATCAAGATCCTAACCTACTGCGTTCTTTTGTTGTTCGACCTGAAGGAATCCCTCTTCTTGGACTACTGGTATAAGTCTGGTTTTTATTTTCTTAATTTACTATATTCAACACTTTTCCTTTTACTATTTGAAGGTTCACTCTTGTCTGTTTACAAAGTCTAAATCGTGCTTCTTTCATATTGGATCTGGACTAGTCTGGATTTTGTTATTCTACTGCTGTATGCCATGTATACTTTAAACCTGTAAAGGGGCATGCATTAAAAGTTCAATAATAAAATTTATAGGGGTAAAATTGACACAGACCAAAAATTTTATTTGTATTTTCAGCTCTTGTAAAATTGTCAAATATGGTTGCACACAAGCATTAGATCCCCACTTATTTTTATTTTAATTAAATTTAATTGGAGAATAGGATAGATCCTGAATGATTCATATTCCATCCCTGGCGACATACCCATTTCTTGATTGTGGCTATTTTTAGGCTAGAACGACGACATCTACCCACTGTGTACCCTGTCTGGGGGTCACCTTTATTCTTAGTGAGATTGAGTGGTTGTTTTTGCCTGTTTTTAGACTGGAGAGTTAATTACAAGTTCTTTCCCCTCATCGTTTTTATATTGAACCCGTGATTAAATTAGAGGAGTGCAAGTCAAATGTTCCGTTCTCTAAATTATGTCAAATATCATCATTCTGTTATGCTATTTGACTAATCACAATTTCACATTGCAGTAATATTGTTGGATAATTATGCTATAACCTTATTTCCTGTGTTATTGAAATTTAAAAGTTAAAACGGTTTAGTTATTCAGGGTTATTTAAGAATTTTTTACAGGTTTTATTATTTATGCTTATGTTTTAATTCCTATAGACAACAATCTTAAGGGTGTAGGTTAGAAAATTAAAGTCTTGATACTTGTTACTCTCGTATTAAGGATAACATCTTGTCCTGTGTCAGTTTATAATGCTTTTAAAGTATTTTATTTGTCTGTGCTTGTATCTCAAATGTCACTGGTAGCGTTTGATTTTTTGCTCGGAGAAGGCTAAGGGTATAAGAGAATAAAGATATGTTTGCTTGAAAAAATTTGTATTTTTTTTCTCTTTGTATAAAGTTGGGAGGGCCAGCAGAGGGGAATAGTAGTGGAATAGTAAAATCTGTATATGCTGACATAGCTGTTCACTTGAATACAACCTTTTTTTGCAGGTTCAAGGTATGATTACAGATTTTGGGGATGATATGCATTGCCAGTTTCTTGAAATTCTTCGCAGCTTGTTGGATTCATATACATTAGCTGGGCCACAAGTTCAAGGAACACTGGTTCGTGATTTCTTCATAGCTTGATGTTCTGTGTTACTCTTATCTGATGCTTAATTTAACAACGATTTGGTTATAGGGTATACATACATGGATGTTTCCATTGAACTGTGTTTTATAATCAAGCTCTTGCATAATGATCCTGACATGACCTTATGATTCAGAGCCACGTTCTAAATATCATGCATACTGATGCATGAAGAATGTAGACTAAATACACCATGAAACCCCTGTTGTTGTATTATCAGCTCTCGCTTAAATACTCTTAAATGACTTTATGCCAGTTCCTTGGACTTCAACTCCCTTTAGCAGCCTTGTTTTCTTCTCCAGATATCTGATGCTTGGAGTAGCCATGCAGTTGAGTGAAGTTTGGTGGCTACAAGTCATTAGGCATTAGCTCTAATCTTACAACACTATTTACCAACTTGCCATTTGTAGTGCTCTTAAGAAGTTGGATTCCAGGATTCATTTGTATGCCTTTAGGAGTATTAGGTAGTAGCTTAAATCTTGCAAGACTTTTTGCACCCTGCCATTAATAGTGTTCTTTGGTTGTTGGTGAAGTAAGCTGAATTATGAAGTCGGATTGCAGGATCCAGTCATATTCCTTTAGGCAGTAGCTCCAGTCTTTCAATACTTAGCAGCGTGCCATTAATAAGGGATCTTTGGTAGTTTGGTCAAGTATATCTTGTATGCAACTATATTCTTCTATCCAACTATATTCTTGATTTCAGTATCCAACTATATTCTTGTATGCATGTATGCTTATCTTATCCTCTTTTTTTTCGAGAGTGGGGAAGGTTCACGTTCTCATGGACCACGAAAAGTTATATGGGATTATGGGGACACAACTCACACAAGTACAGTAGTGTAGGCATATATTTTTTGAAGTGATAACATTCTGTTATGTAATGCTTGTTGCTCATCCTGTGTTGCAGAAGCAGTGGGTTTTTGTTAAGATGACCAATAGATTGTTATCATACCTCACAATGGATCTAGTCGATTTTTTTCATCTTTAGGTTTACTTTTGGCTGAGACATAATCTTCTATTTTAAAATGATCCTGTTATTTTTTGAGGCGTGACATCTATTGCTGTTTGACAATGCGACAACAAATTCCTTATTATGTGTTGCAGAAGCAGTGGGTTTCTGTTTAAATGATTAGTAGTTTTGTTTTCATAGCTCACATTCATTAATAGATCTAGTTGATTTTGTAGGTGTGACATCTATTGCAGTTTGACAACGTGACAATGAACTCCTTATTTATCTTTAACATAAAACTAATATAAAGAAAATGTAGTCTATAATTTGTTTTAAAAAATATGCTCTGTGTAGAGGCTGCAACTTCTCGAATTTATGTTTGAAAGTGTGTTTGTGTGTGTGCGCACATTTTAATTAAATCATTACTGCAGAGCTCTTGGATGTCTAATGTGAATTATGTATTTTTCTTTATGTTGCAGAAAGATACCATTGTAGAGATATTTTATGAGAAGCACTTGGGTCAGCTGATTGATGTAATTACATCCTCATGTCCTGAGGGTGGATATGTACATGGTAAATGTGTGGATCTAAGTTCTATGAAACAGCCTAGCATAAAGCCGGAAATTCTACTCAACATTTGTGAATTGCTGTGCTTTTGTGTTCTACATCATCCTTACAGGATAAAGTAACTTTCCTTCGATATTTGGCCTCCTATTAGACTCATATTGAGTGTGCTCGTATGTGAACCTTCTTTGTTTTCTCTATGTAGGTGCAACTTTCTCCTTAACAATTTGATGGATAAAGTCTTGTATCTGACTCGAAGAAGAGAACAGTACCTTGTAGTGGCAGCCGTGCGATTTATCCGTACAATTATTTCTCGAACTGTAAGTTGACTTTATTAATTTAAGTTGATTCATTATAATGTTGTTTCTTGGATTTTTGGCTTCTCACCTTTGCATATTCTTTCCCCTTTTTTCCATTAGATATTGATAATTTTTCTATACAATACATATTTTCTTTTCCCTCTTTCCATTAATATGTATATGATTTTTAAATTTTTTTAATGAAAAGACCTGTTCTGATTTGGCCTTGCACCTTTTTGCTGAGTTATATATGATATGTCTATATTCATATGACTTGGAGGAGCCATGTTGAATATGAGGTTAATGTGGGCTTCTATGAACATTATTGTGCACTGGATAAATCTTCTTCTTCAAGATGTGGGTTTAGTTTCCTTCTTTCCTTCTTTCAAGTTTAATGCCTCTTTGTATGAAGTTAGTGAAAATGAAACATATCCTAGACAATGCAGAAAGGACGGAATCCATTTCTGGTTAGGTGAAAAAGTATTGCCTCTTTCAAGTTTAATGCCTCTTTGGCTGGATGAACATGTGGACTTTTTGAGCTATCTTGCAAACGTTTGGATAAATTCCAAACTGTGTTGCATATTGTGCTCTGTTAATACGTTGCCTATTAAATTGGGCAATCTGTTTATTGTTAACTATTTCATCCGTAAGTGACCAACTTGTGTTGTTTTCCAGGATGAACATGTGAGTAATTACATTGTTAAGCACAACATTCTGAAACCCGTAGTGGATGTATTTGTTGCAAACGGAAATCGATATAATTTGCTGAACTCTGCAGTTCTTGAGCTTTTTGAGTATATAAGGAAGGTCTGTATTGCTTTAAACCCTGTGAATGTGAATGTTTCACACTTCAAATAACTTGTTCAGTTCAGCTAGTAGCTACTAGCTATTGGAGGATCATGATCATTGATACTATGATACATTGTGCAGGAGAATATCAAGATATTGGTGAAGTATGTTGTTGATTCCTTCTGGGATCAACTCGGCAAGTATGAAAACTGGGTACCTCTCCAAGCTTTGAGAGTTAAGCATGAGCAGGTATTATTTTTATAAAAGGCTCTTTGAACATACTCCAGTGAAGGCATTGTTTGTTTGGCTGAGCTTAACAGTAACTTCAAAATTTCAAAATGCAGTCGCTTGACACTTCAGGAAACAATAGCTCCATTACTGCAGCTGAATCTAGGAAGCGAGTTGATGAACGTGCTTTGGAGAAAGAAGAGGAAGACTACTTCAACGAGGACAGGTATTTCTTCTCCGATGTCTGCCGAGCATCTGTTACCCCTATTTTCTGTTGCTAATTGTGAGAAAATATGATTTAGTGACGAGGAAGACACAGCATCAGCGTCCATGTCCAATAACCAAAGCCGTAGGATACAGGCACAACCTTCCCCAAATGGCGCTTCCCCGAACTGCCAACCGTTAAGGTAAAACATATCTCATGGTTATAAAAACTATCATTCTTTTTACCTCCTTGTCTGAATTTTTTTATTTCTTCTGTTTGACATCAGCAGTCAAAAGACTTCTGGGCTTGTGGACTATGATGATGATGAGGACGATGAAGACTATAAGCCCCCACCTCGACGGCAAACAGAATCATCTGATGCCGATGATGGAAATCTGGACTCCCTTAGTTTAAAAAGAAAGATTGGCTCAAAAGGGGAGTTGGGGCAAATAAAGAAACAGCGTATTGACAAAACCCCTAAACCAAAGGATAGTGTATTTGCAGCCTTGTGCTCCACCCTTAGCCAGGCGGTCTTGCCTAATAAGAAGGCTCCAAATGTTGCTCATATTACTTCTCGAGGTGCTGAAGCAAAGAAGAACGGGGAAAAGGAAAAGGAAAAAGAAAGTCCACAGGAGAACAAAGACAATGAAGCTTGTAGAAGTAGCAGCCCTGAAGAGATGAACTGTTCGTCCAATGACCAAAGAGAAGAAGAGGATAGTCTTAGAAACTGCTCAGGTGAAAAGCCGACTACTTTAGAAGATGGGCATTTAGAAAGAGAGGATTTACCGTCATTACCACCGAATAACTCCCCAGAGATGGCAGTAAATGGATCGTGAAGGAAAACTGCTGCCCCTATGTTGTTCAAGCGTGGAGATCTAATTAAATTTCCCTGATGTAGACAAATGAGAAACGAAATGACTGTTTCCACTGATGAAGAAGGCAGGAATCCAGTTGAAGAACACTAGCCAGCCACACAACAGCCAGATGATGGAAGATGATGCATGGTTTTTTCTATTTATTCTCATTATAGAGTGGTGTTTTCATACAATATTAACATTGGCACAAAGAACTGCCTTTCTTTTTTCTACATCTCATTCTATCAGGTGAAATCTGTGGGTGCCAAATAGCAGGAAAAGAGGCGAGATAATTTTCTCTAATTGGGTCTAGGCGTTCTTGTTTCATTATATCCTGTTTGAGGGGTGGGAATACATGCTCATTCCTGAGCTGTAATGTGGGGCTCTTGGACATCTGTACATTTATGTTGGACTCTCTCTTTTGTTTTTGTTTGGCTGCAGACTCTGGTCATAGAAAGATGTAATTTTGGTCCTCTTCTACAAATTACTTAAGTTCAAGCTTTGGCGCTGTGGAATTCTTAGAGATGGTTTTCTTCTTTGGTTCAATTTATCAACTACCAATTGAGTGTAAGGTTTAGAATGGTTGAATGAGCTGATGAAATTCTACTAAACCATTAATGCAGAAGGGAGGACTTGACGGTATTGATATTAATAATTAATGTAGTTGAAATGCCGTCATTATTGACATAACAAAACGTTGACATGCCCATGGAATCTAGTTGGATTTTCTTTCCAATTTTGCGTATCAATTGAAGACAGTTGTTTTGGGTGGAAATTCCATGTGCTGACTTTGTCCATACCTGTAATTGAATGTTCATACAACAATTATTAACATTTGTTCAATCTTCTTTTTCCACTAAAGAACTCGAAAGATTCAATCTTTCCACGTTGCCAATGCGCCATGGCTGAGATCATTCTCTTCGAATTTGCCAAATCAGTTCTTGCGAGGCTGACTCCTCTCCTTGTCGACGAGGTTCGTTTGCTCTTGGGAGTAGAAAACGAGCTCGATACGCTCGAGACCAACTTATCCGCCATTAAAGCTGTTCTTCAGGACGCCGAGGGGCGGCAAAGAAACCAATCCGTGAGGAATTGGCTGCAGAATCTCGAGGATTTGGTCTACGACATCGACGATTTGTTCGATGAGATCGCAATTGAAGTTTCCGAGCGCGGGAAGAGCAAACACAGCTGGTTCAATCGAAACTTGCTCATTCTGAGCACCTAATAGATCTTGTGTTGAGTTGTAGCGATTGTGAGCACCTATCTGTGGTTCCAATTGTAGGGTTTGGGGGTGTGGGGATTGGGGAAGACGACTTTGGCTAAATTGATATTCAATGATCCACAAATTCAGTCCAAATTTGATGTTAAGCTATGGGTGTATGCCTCTGAAAATTTCAGTGTTCAGAAGATTCTGGAGCAGATTGTGAGGTTTATCTGTGGGGAGAATAGGGTTCTGCAAAGTGTTGAGGAAATGCAGATTAGGCTTGAGGAGGAACTGAAGACAAAGAAGATTTTCTTGTTCTAGATGATCTATGGAATGAGGACCCAAATGCTTGGGAAGGTTTGAAAGATCTGCTTGATGGGGGTGCTAGAGGAAGCACAGTTGTTGTCACTACTCGCGTTCTTCGGGTTGCGTCCATTGTAAAAACTGTTGCAGATGAGTATAACTTAAAACCCTTATCAAGAGATGTTTGCTTGTTGATATTCAAAAAGCTTGCATTTGGTGGGGAGGGTAATTGCAGGAGGATTCAACCGAATCTGGAAGAAATGGCGGGAAGAATTGTCGACAGATGTGGCGGACTTCCTCTTGCAGTGACATTTTTGGGGAATTTGTTACATGGGGTGACAGATGAGATTGAGTGGCAAGAGATTGTCATAAAACTTGAGCATGGACACGAAGATATACTTAAAGTACTGAAGCTGACCTATGATCAACTTCCGTCTTTTCTGAAGCCATGTTTTCGTTCCCTAGCTTGTTACCTTCAAGGCTCAATGACAGATGCACAAGTATTTATTTCCACATGGATGGCTCTTGGTTCTCTGCATTCGTCTGGCCAGAGCATGGAATTTGAGCACACGGGGAGGAAATACATAAACGAGCTGCTGTCAAATTCATTTCTTCATCGTGAATCGTACAACTTCGGGGACTTGATAAGGGAATTTGAAATCCATGATTTTGTGCATGATTTGGCCAAGTATACTGCAGGTGATGAGATGGCAGTTGTCAACTGTGAAACAAAGGTAGTTCCTCCAAGGGTAAGATACGTCACGTTTCGTGAGGATTACTTGAAATAGAAAAGTTTCCCAAGTAAGGCTTTCAAAGCAAAAAAGGCCAGAGTCTTCACTTTATACACCCTTGATCAAGCACCAGCTGAATTTTTAAGGGAGATCATATCAAACTTCAAATGCTTGCGTGTCTTGAATCTTCGCGGATGTGACATTGAGATTCTTCCTGATTCCATCGGTGAATTGAAGCATTCAAGGATGCTTGACCTTGGTGATAATGCCAGAATGAAACAACTACCAGATTCAGTAACAAATCTCTTGAATTTACAGTCTTTGTTTCTTGATTGTTGCACTGAACTTCAAGCGCTGCCACAGAAAATTGGAGATCTGGAAAATCTAAGATATGTGTCGTTAACTTCTCAAGAAGAATATTTATCTTATGGGCTTGTAGGTCTTTACAACCTGAGAACTTTGTTTCTGTTCAACTGTACGAGACTGAATGTGCTGCCTTACGGCTTTTCATGCCTTGAGAATCTTGAGCAACTGTGGATTGCATATTGTGAGAAGCTGAATCCTACTTGGTATTCAGTACCTGATATAGATGGTGGTGGAGCTCTGGAACTAAATAATCTTCATACTTTAAGTATTGAAGGCGTTCCAAATCTGGTGACTTTGCGTATATTTGGGAAATCTTTACGACGTCTAGGTATCGTGAAGTGCCATGGTTTGTCGCACCTTTCAGGCTGGATTGAACGGTACACATCTCTTCAAGCACTTTCAATCATTGATTGTCCCAATTTAATGGCTTTACCAAAGAGTTTTCGGAATCTCACACAATTACAAAGGCTGAAGATCGTTGCTTGTCCTGAATTGAGCAAGAGATGTGCTAGAGATACCGGGGTTGATTGGCCTCTCATCTCTCATGTGCCTGAGGTCATTCTGCTTGATCAAGAGGAGATGTAAGGGAATAACTGTTCTTTGACAGCTTATGTTTGTATATCTGGGTGTGATTAATACATTTTTCCATTGTGTTGTTTGTTGGTTCCTTTATAATAACTGTTGTCCTTGTTGAGTATCTGTGTAAAATTGACCATTCTAATTTTCATGGGATCTCAGAATTTCACGGGAAAAAAAATCACCATTGCAACACTTGGACTGTTTTACTTTTACCCCACTCCAAGAAGATGACATTTAATCCGAATAAGTAGAAAGAATAACCAAAAGATGATGCAAAGACTGTTCAGGAAAAAAAATGATAACATAAAAAGAATAGTTTACAGGCTTACAATGTACAGCAAAATCACACCTTGATGTTGATTATTATCAACCTTTCTCAATTTAAATGTGCAAACTCTGACAAAACATAGTTGGACATGTAAGAACAAATGAGAAGATATTGCAGAGCAGATAGCTTTCACTGTTTTACATCTTCAAACATTAAGATATTGCTTTATCCAACCATCTTGGTAACTGCAGTGAAAACTTCATTCCGAGACTGACTAAGAACACAGCGTACAAAATGTGCAGCAAAAACACAAAGAATACACAGTTGATCAGTAGCAAGGTCCCAAAGAGAGCGTACACAAACTTCATTGTTGGCACCGCATTAAGCCCTAGAGCATTCGATATATACGTGAGGGTTGCGTGCACATTTATTGTGATCAAGGCAAGAAAATTCTCTTTAATCAAGAATGATGATGTCAGAATATATCCAATGGCGCCTACTGCTCTAACCACTGCAGATAACAAGACTGATACGCGCCAATCTGAACGTACACTCCACAATGAACCCATCGTCAGCCCGACCAATCCATGAAGGTATAGATAAGTTAATGCTTTGACCGGACCAGATAAAACGAGCAACAGCACACACGTTGCAACCATAGTTTTCCTTCCAGCAGCAACGCCCCACCGCACTGATGAGAGTACTATCGGGAAGGAGAAAAAGCAGGCGAAGTAATTATCTAGCGTAAGGGAGCTACTGAGCAAATAGGTCAAGCCTGCTACGGCAGCAAACATTGAACACTCCACTAATCTTAGTGTTTTCTGATAGACTATGCTGTCAGGTGCCAGATTCTCCAACTCCCCTCCAATGTTTCTGGTCTCTGCTTCTTCTTCGTTTCTCCAAGACAAAGCTTGAAGCTTGGTTGCCATGGGAGCTGTTGAAATCGGAGCAGAGGAGGCATTTTTGCGAGAATGGAATTGGGTATGTGCTGAAAGAGAGATTTGGGGTTTGGAAATATGTAATGGTCTGAAAGATAAGGGAGATGGATGAGAGAAACCTTTTGCAAGGTGGGTATTTAGTAAGGTATTCATGGAAGGTAAGGGAAAGAGAGAGATACAACTGGAAGATTGACTACCTAGATGAATTTGGTGTCCTAGAATATTGCTGAGCTAGTGAGGCATTCACCAAAAGCACCAATGCGCTAAAATCAGAGGCAAGTGTTTGAGAAATCTTTGCAGAGGTTGCTTATCTGTCAATGCAAGTTTGCCTTCTACAAAGGACTGTCTTGAGTCCAGTTGCAGATTTTATACATCCTGTCAATAAAAAACATGTTCAAAGTTTGCCATTGTCTGATTGCAATTTCCTATTGTCAATGAAGACTTGTGAGTTCTGAGTTGCACTTTCCTTCCTTTACAGAGCTAATATCCAAATTACTGATACAAATATTCAAAATTAGGTTATCCTATGAGCATATGGATGTGGGAATTAAGAGATTTCTTTAATACACAACAACTCAAGATTGATCCTTTTTCTAGTTCAAGTGTCAACAAATACAGAAACAGCAACCTGCCTATAGCCACTACAATGTACAGAATGGATAAACCCTAATCCTAATTTCTCACGCAAAATAGAAAATCAAAGTTTCCGGCGCCGAATAGCAAGATAATTGAAGACAGTTTTGAGCTGGGAGGAACATCCAAAGGGTTCAAACAATGACTAATTGCTGATAATTTGCGCCAACATATGAAAACTCTGTAATTCTATACGCCTCAAAGGAAAAGAAGGCGAAAACGAGATAATCTGAAAGGAAAGAGAAGAGGGCAAAGTAGTACCTCTGACTGGGAGCGGAAGAAGGCAGACGTGGACGGAGGAGCTCCGGCGAGTTATCAGTGTTGCTCCAGCGTTCAAACCGCTGGTATCTCTGGTTTATCTACAAGGCCTACATTAAAATAAAATAAAATAGGGCATTTCTGAAATTCCACCTATTACCCTTTTCCTAAGTTAATTCTTATATTTAATACTTCCTCCGTTTAAAAATATATGACCACCGGCTCATTTTTTTCTTATTTTATAATATTTATCCATTTTACATTTTTCGTGGTCTCTTTTCATTTATACCCCCAATAATTATATATTTATCATAATCAGTGTTCTAAAAAACGCTAGGCGGAAGCTGGGCGGTGGGATAGGGCCTAGTGCCTAGGCGGCTAGCCGGGGGCCTAGGCGGAGCCTAGGCGGATTTGTAATTTATTGGAAATATAAGATTATTATTCTTATTTGGTAAGAATATAGAAAAAAGAAGAATCTCATCTTAATATTTATGTATAAATTGGCACCTAGAGCCCTATCTAGCCTCAACATAGACCCGCCCAGCCCGCCTAGGAGGTCGCCTAGGCCGCCTAACCAACTAGCCCAGCCGCCTAGGGGCCCATCTAGACCGCCTAACCAACTATCCCAACCGCCTAGGCGCCTGCCTAGACTGCCTAGGCGCCCACCTAAACCGCCTAGGTGCCCGCCTAGACAGCCTAGGTGCTCGGTTAGCCCACTTAGCCGTCCAGCCAACCGCCTAGGACCTAGTCGGGACGGTGGGGCACCGCCTAGCGCCTAGACGGGGCCTAGGCGGGCGCCTAGACCGATTTTTAGAACACTGATCATAATCATTACATTTTTTATATTTTTTTAAACAAATAATTAGCTCTATATTTGAAAGGAATAATATAGGTATACCATTTCTTTTTTAATACATGTGCAATGTCCAAATGGTCGTGTATTTTGAACGGAAGGGAGTAATATATAACGGCGGCCGAATTGGATTCATATACCCAAATTAAAAATTTACCGATCGAATAAAGGAGAGAAGGGCGGTTAAATTTACTAAATTAAGAGAGGTTAAATCCACCGTAATCACCTCTTATTATCCACCGATACATTTTCTTTCCCAAACTGGTACCGTAAAACGGCCTGAAAAGGTAAATACTGTAGTATGGTAGTACTAGTAGTAGTATCATTCTATGTATGGAGAATATTAATTTATAAGTATATGAGGAAGACAATATATAGAAGTAAACTCTTGATAGAGTGCACTAATCTACTACGGAGTATAATATACAGTATAAAGTGGAACCCAAGTCTTTGTTAAAATTTGTGTCACGTCATCAATCCTGAATAAAATAATGATTTTATTTTTTGCATTGATTTTCAAAAAATAATTTATACATCCATTTCCTTATGTATCCATTTTTGTTATTATTGAATCTGGAAGAATAGTGATTTCACATGTGTCAATACTATATTCATTAATAATATAAATTTGAAAATTTGAATAGAACTATTTTAGAATTAAAATTGTATGAATAAAAGTACATATATATAAGTCAATAGGTTTAGACTTTGGTCTATCGAATTTGGATTATAAGTTCCCGAATTAAAAGCGTATTCGTATCAAAATTCAATCTCAATTCGGTTAATTTGGTTTTATATTCATATCAAAAAATTCAATTTACATTACTAGTTATTATTGAAAGAGAAGTCACGTACTTATCTATACTGTCTATAGTATAAAGCGGAGAGAAAGTCTTTACAAAAAATTATGCCACGTGTCATATCCTTAATAAAATAACCAACCGGGCCCTTGTGTATATAAAAAAACACTAATCATAATAGAAAGATAAATATATATGATTTGATAAAAATAATCCACTGGACCCTCCTCCATATAAATTAGGTAGTTAGAACCTCATATAATCTTATCCCATAAAAATTGCCGAAAATTATGAATTATCCCGAAAATAATGAATTATCCCTTACCAAAAATTAGTTGTAATCTTTAGATAAATATTATTATTTAATAAAACGTGATATTTCTAGTAAAGTAATTTTTGAAGAAATCCAACTTATTTATATTATGAGTTGATTTACTATTGGTAATCATGATACGAAGATACATATATATGATCCTATATTTTTAACGTGATCATTGACGTTACATATCTAATTAAATTAGGCTTATAATCGTATTACCCGTACATGGTACGGGGGTTAAACTAGTAAGAGTTGATAGAAGAGCTAATCCTAGTACACTGGAATTGCTAGAATACCGGAAAGCATCTAAACAGAATATTAAGCGTACAACTCAGAGTAACAAACTAGATAATGACTACAATTAACATAATTAAATATAGTCACTGATTGAAGAATGCAATCCCTGATTTATTCTTGGACATTAAGGAACCATATAAGTATAGAGGAAGACGAGAAATCCCTGTCTCCCTGATTGAAGCGCATGCAATGGCGAACGCAGTCATGCTGTCGAAATTCAGCGGCACCAATTACGGCGTTGGGCTTCCCAATCTGGTCAGATTCACTCCCATTGGTCGTTGTCGTCTCGTTTTTTCAGCGTGGTCCGTTAAGGAAGTCACGGCCTTGAAGATGAAGATGAAGAAACCGAAGCCGCCAACAACAACAACAACAAGATCCATCCCTCGTCGAGACGAAGACGATATAATTAGTTGGGAAAAGTGCGCAAGTAGAGTAGTGATGTGTTAAGAGTAATTAGTATTTCTAAATACTAAATGAGTTAGAATGAAGACCTAAAATTATTTGGGTAGTAATTAAGTCTTGAAAGTAAAAGAAGAAGAAAATGAGAGATCTAGAAAATATGAGAAGTGTGTGTTGAGAATTTTCTAGATTTGTGAAGAAGATAATTAAAATGTAAGGATAGTTCTAGAATATTTTAGAAAGTATGGCTAGTTGGATAATTCTAGAAAAATCTAGGAAAATTTGTGCAATTATCTCCTTGTAGTGGGTGAAAGGGTAGCTTGCCTATAAATAGACAAATTGTAGTCTTTGTGTAAGGTATCACTCAACTTAGAGTGATCATGTGTGAGGTGAGTGAAGTCTCCCACATTATAAAGAGTCTCGAGTCACCCGTATAAACGAGTCTTGTACATTTCCACTATATAATACAAAGTCACTTTTGTAATATTGTGTCTTTGTGTCGGTTGGGTTTCGGTGGCTGTACAAGTGTCCTTTGAGGGGTCGATTTCCCAACAGTGGTATCAGAGCGAGGTTGGTGAGCGTGTCGTTGTTGGAGATACGGGTAGAACTCGTTGGTGGAAGGATCTCGTGTTGGCATGAGGATGGCCAACTTGTCGAGGATGTGTTCGAGATCTCACTCTTTGATGGGAAGATTGACTTCACGTTGTGACGGAGTTGATTCAAGACATATTGGTGTCGTGAATGTTGAAGGAACCGGTCGAGTGAGCATTGTGACCAAGATGGAGTGAAGGGTCACATGCGAGTGAGATGTCCGCGGTTGAGGGAGGACCTAGAAGAGACGAGAGAGGTCCTTGCGGATGAGTGTTGGTGACCGGCACGCCAATATGGTATGTGTTGTTGGCGAGAATGATGTTGTTTGGTTGGCAACGAGTTGAGCGGTTGCCCAGATTGTGTGGTTGATGCACGCCGTCTCAACGTGTGTGTGTGGAGATCGAGCTTATATGACACCTTGAGGAGAGATGAAGAGTTTGGTCACCACAACTTAAATGATGGAGAGAAGTTGACGGTTGTAGGTACCGCCAACAAGGAAGTGGTTTGATGGCGGTACACGCCACTCTTCATGACATGAGTGGAGCAAGGTGCTCAAGAGAGGAGGTATTTGATCACATGGCAGCGGGAGATAGGAAAGTGTACACATGTACGTTTTCTATTATGAGTGGAGCAAGGTGTTCAAGAGAGAAGGTGCTTGATCACATGGCGGCGAGAGACAAGAAAGCGTACACATGTACGTTTGGTGGAGGAAGGGAAAACGAGATAATCTGAAAGGAAAGAGAAGAGGGCAAAGTAGTACCTCTGACTGGGAGCGGAAGAAGGCAGACGTGGAGGGAGGAGCTCCGGCGAGTTATCAGTGTTGCTCCAGCGTCCAAACCCCAAACCCCAAACCTCTGCTATTTCTGGTGGTTTATCTACGAGGCATAAATTAAAATAAAATAAAATAGGTCATTTCTGAAATTCCACCTATACCCTTTTCCTAAGTTAATTCTCCATATATACTGTACTGTAGTCGTAGTAGACTAGTAGTCTTTCATCAAAAAAAAGAAAAAAAGAGTAGACTAGTAGTCTGGAGAATTTTAATTAATTTATGCTTGGAAATTTAAGGAACCCTCGAAAACCCTGATTGAAGCGAATACAATGGCGAACGCAGTCCTGCTGTCGAAATTCAGCGCCACCAAACTCCTCCCTCAGCCCAATTACGCCATTCAATTTCATCACCGCCTTCCCAATGTGGTCAGATTCACTCCCATTGGTCGTCGTCGTCTGGATTTTTCAGCGTGCTCCAGTGGTCAAGAAGTGACGGCCTTGAAGATGAAGATGAAGATGAAGATGAAGATGAAGAAGCCGAAACCGAAGCCGCCAACAACAACAACAACAAGATCCATCCCTGGTCGAGACGATATAATTAGTTGGGAAAAGTGCGCAAGTAGAGTAGTGATGATGGGAGCCTTGGTGTTGGGTCTGGGTATTATGTCATTCCCGGGTACTGCTATGGGTCGTTCATCAGCTAGTGTAAGATGTAATATCGTCCGGAAAATACAAGAAGAAGAAGCAGCAGCAGCAGCAACTTGCTCTTGTTTGCCCAAGCCCAGTAGTACTCCGGAGCCTACTGCTCTAGATGTCGTTAACGGTTGGCTTTTCATTGTGTGTGTTGTGTTGAGTGTTGTGATTAAAGTTCGCACTGTTTACGACGAGGTACGGTCGAAACATTCCACAGATACCACTGTGTCCGTCCTTCAGCTTCAGGTTGGTTTATATATATATATATATATATATATGCTCCCCTCCCCTACTCTCTAACCTACATTTACCCTTTACCCTTTTCATGATGATGATGTTGATGATGATGATGTTTGGATCTTGAAAATATATTATAGGTTGGCCTTTTGGACCCAGCCAGATCACTTCTCAGAGAACTTACACTGCTATCCCAAACCCCTCCCACTTCCACTCATACACCTCAGAGTCGTGTGTTTGCAGGAGCAGTTCGTGCTTTGTTGTGCCACCCTGATTATTGTATTTCGGCTTACTCATCTGTCAGTTTCCTACCTGCTTAATTTCTTACTTTGCATCTTAATTTGTTGCGCTTTCTACACATTTATATTCAACCCTTTATTTGTTTGCTAACGCTCCTCCTTCTAGGCACATGTCGAGACAAACACTGACAAGGCTGTAACAAGATTCCGTCGTCTATTGTGTGAGTGTGATGCACAACAGGAAGAACCCAACCCGACTAGCTTGAGGTTTCATCAGCATGACAATGCTTGCATAGTCGTGAGTCAATCACTTTTCCAATCATGCCACTCGCTCGCAACCATCTCTTTGATTAATTGATTTATCTCTTATATATGCACATTTTAATTACCGTGTGTTTCACCTTAATCAGATGACGATATTGGCTGTTGTTCGAGGAACTCACACCATCCCTACCATCAAAGCAAGTGTAGACTTGAAAGCTGCTTTGCAAAAACTCGAATCCATCATCCCGCCTTCCAAAATAAAGGTGAGTAAATCTACCCACAAAAGATGAAAGTGAGTTATTTGGTTGATTGGTTCAACTGTCTTCAATTCTTCTCTCGTTCGTACGTACGTACGTGCTGTTTATGTTGTCTTTCGTCCATGTATGTTGCAGTATCTCTGGGTTTTCTGGACTCCAAGCGACGAAAATAAGACACTATCAGAGAAGGAACTTGAACGTTACCCACTCTTGAAGTTGAAGAAGCTATAGGAATAACAACTTGTTCATGTTTGTGCCTATTATGTCTCGACTCCTCCTGATTGCTTCTTGATGCTATAAGAAAACATCTCAAATTATCAATCTGGTTGGGCCCAGCTCTCAAATTTATCACAACTCATGGTGAATAAGTTATTATTGTCCTTGTTTGTACAAGCTTTTCACCGTTGTTTCCTTATAACTATTCTCTTACTCTCATATATTCTAGATCTTTTCAATATTTGTCTCATAATGCACTGGAGTACGTCTTGCTGTCTGTGTTACTTAATTTGTTTGTGAAACAGTATTTTTGCTTTCCTGCTGCAAATGCAGAATTTGTGTAACTGACATTACTACCAAAATAGCCAAAACCTATTGCCTGATGCATTTGAATCTAAGAGTCGATACTTTTCGAACCCTTAGAAGGTAGCTATTGTACTGTGTGATGGAAATCTTGTGATGAATTCGGGGTCAGCTGTTGGGTTTGGATCTAAAATGACATATCTAGTACTTTGCTAATGCATGATTATGAGATTTAGTGATCGAACACAAATCAGCAAAAACAAGCTCACAGAAATTTGTAAATATGAATATTCTCACACTTTAAGTAAAAAGTGTTAAAATATAATTTTCTATGCAAGTAGAAGCTGAATTTTATGTAAAGCATTATTCAGCTATCCCATCACAATGTTCATATTGGTTGTTTATAATGGAAACAATGTCTTTAATTTTTTTCTACTTTTAGGGATATTGTGAAAACACACACACATATATATATATATATACAATGATAACTAATAATGAGCTGACCGAATTTCACTTTAATGTAAGAAATTAAAATTGTATCTCATCGAGAATTTTTACTTATTATTTATATTCAATTCACAAATGTATGTCTATATTTGAGAATTCTTGATTTTTTTATGAACAAATGTGGTTGATTTCATTTTAAATTGCCAAGTTGATGTTTACAAAATATGAACATTTATAACTTACAAAGGAAAAATAAAAAATATCTAATTTAAATAAATTTGAGTTTTGTGTTTGAAAATAAAGATTTTCAATTGAAAAATACCTAGATGACTAGCTTTTGTATTTTTAATACTCAATTATCCAATTTTTTGTTTTCACCTAAATAGCCAAAAGATTTTTGTAAATACCCAAGTATCCAAATGACACACATTTTGATACCAATTTGGTATTTCGGCCGTTTATTTTAGCAAAGTTGTCAAGTTAGTTGGAATTTCGGGTTGGTTAAAAGATCCAAGTAAAATAATGTATTATGAAATTACGGAGTAATTCATTTGCTGTCATAACCAAAATGAATGCAACATGTGTAAGTGCAACCACTTACGCAGACATCTGCCATAATTTCATCAATTTTCTTGCATCCAAAATTCCAAATCAGAATTTAATAGTAATGCCATGGCAAACTACAGAGAATCAACATCATCAACAAGCCACTAACCAAATCAGCAGAATCAATTATCAATGAATGCTTTTGCATTTTTAAATTGTACTTCCAATTCAACAGTAAATAATAAAAAAAACAGTTGGAAGAGACTTCGCTCACAAAATCTAGACAGCTAAGGCAGTGGCCAAATCATGTTCAGTACAGAACTCTCATCTTCACACCTTCTCAGGACAAACTTTGGTCACAAAATCTTGCCAAGTATTTGTCTCTCCACAGAAACAGGACGGACACACAGCAGTTTCACCATTAAAAGGCCAAAATTCAATCTTTCAACCTGTATCCATTCCTTTGCTTCAAATTACTATCCACGCCTCATTTAGCTTCGACATCAATACCTGTTTCGCCGGATGACTCAACACTCATTACAACCGCCTTCTTCTGATCGCCTTCAGCTGGCCCCGTTGAGTTAGAGCAGTGGTTATTAAGAACAGCTGCAATGTCAGTTTCCGACGCCCCAGCCAACTTGAACCGCTCCACGGCAGCATCCAAATTCTCCTTCCAACAGCCCTGACCCAATTTGTGTTCAATCTGTGACCTCTCAAACAACATATTACCCCAAAACAGATGGATTTGTGATCTCATTAAAGCGGCTTGCTCAGCCAATTCTTCAGGAGTCGGTTCAGATGGGACCCGGTTTGAAGATTCAGCTTCGCCCCCATTTCCAACTTTCTTCCTTCTTTTAGAAGCATCCTCCTTGTTCAGACTAGGGTTTTCAAGATCCTTTGCTCTCTGCTCCTCCAACTTCTCCCACATTTCAGTGGCAGCCTTCATTTTCTCCTCAGCATTGTCAAACAGTTTCATAGTCTCCGCAGAGTCCCACTTTGAAAGATCCTCTTTCTTAGCCTGAGTATAAGACCATTGTAATTTAGCCATTTCAAATTGCTGCTGACCCAAAGCAAGCAAGCCTTCGTAAAAGTCCGGCTTGATTTGAAGTGCTTCTTCATATTTCCCTTTGGCTAAAGTATACCTCTCATTGACCCAATCATATGCTACCTTAAGCCGTTCAGATTTAACCTCCTCTGGAGCAGAATCATCAACGGGTATCCGTTTCCTCGCAGCACACATATGAACATTTCCCCAATTAAAGAAAGCCAAAGCAGCCACTTCTTGAAACTTCATTGCAGCTTTATCAAATAAACTTTGAGCCTCTTCACTGGTTACAGTTTCCTCGAGAGCCTCCGAACAAAGCTCCATCCCGATTTCATGGAGATCAATATGAGCATCTGGGTCGATTCCAACATGGGTACGGAACAATTGAGCAAAATCATACAGCCAATCATCCATTTCCATCTCCTTGCATTCAGCTTCTTCTAACACTGCACCTTTTTCTTTCTGAACTTCTTTACTTAACTTAGCTTCCGCCTTCTCTACATCAGCATCCACAGACTCCAATCCCGAGTCCCCAAGTGAAGAATGAGAAACAGTTTCATCACCTTTTCCCTCCTCACTCTCAACAACTTTCTCCTCCTCTTCTTCTATTAAAGGCGGCTCTTGCTCAGGAGCCACCTCCACAATATGCAATCTCAAAAGACCAACCGAGTCACTCTTTGTCAAAAGGCTGTCAACTGAAGACTCTGCCATTCTAAGCTCACCGTTACAAGTTATAGTCACCAAATCACCATCAGTATCCTTGTACTTGATCAAAACAGACTTAGAGGCAGGAAATCGCTCCCTTACAATCTCCCTCAAACACTTGAAACTACAATTGACCGGCATCTGAGCCAGCCTTATGTCATGGTCATACACAAGCTTCAGCTGCCTCCACTTAACTGTCACCTCCAACGGCAACGAATCCTTCAAACCACCATTCTTCACATCCCTCGGTTTTGAACTACCATTCGACAGCTTCAGTGCAATCCTGGGTGACTGCGTTTTGCTCTCTGGACCATTCTCATCCGACACACCAGCCTGAGACTTTTCAGCTTTGTTATTACCACTCAAAGTTGAGCCGCCAACAGCCACAGAACCCGAATTACCCTTCTTCGCCACAGGCCGCGCAGGCAAACACGGGCCAAGGCCCGCAATCGGAGCGCCCCTAACAGCCGAAGCGCCCAGAGCAGCTGGTGAAGGTCGGCTCTGGTGATCAGGCTGAGCTTCCATTCTAGGCCCTAAAGCCATCCTTAGCCTCCTAGCAATCTCCAACGCATCACCATGCTTAGGATCAGATCCCAAAAGAGCCTGAACATCCTGCATAGCCATTTCATACCTTCCAGTAGCCTCATAAGCCCTAGCTCTTCTGAGCAAAGCTCGGCCGAATCGGGGTTGAACCTGAAGGGCAAGAGTGCACTCTGAAATCACAGTTTCATAGTCAATTGGTCTCATCTGCATCAAACAAGCAGCTCTGTTGCTGTGGAAGACAGCTCTGTCAGGGTGCGATTTCGGAATGAGCTTAATTGCGTTCTCATACTGCTCGAGTGCACCAGCGTACTCTTTGGCCTGGAAAAGCTTGTTCCCTTCTTCCTTAATCTCATGCGCTCTTTTCAGGAAGATTGTGGAGTCTGAATCAATAGCCACGCTCCCATTTGCAACTGGCTTTTGGGCTTCCCCTGATGAAGCCAAATTGTTACTCTTTTTCTTTCTCCCACCAGATTTCCCCATCAGAAATCTCTCTCCCCGACCTCTCTTCCACAAATTCGGAACTTTTCAAGAGCTAATTCGCGAAATTCAGAATCGCTATCTTCACAGGAGCAAAAATCAAAACTTTAACCCTAGACAATTAGAGATGGAGATAGAGTACTTACGAATTGTAAGAATTCCCACCTAGAAAATGGGATTTGATGTCAACGAACTCCCAGAATTTGGAAAATTGGTGGGAGAAACAAGAGTCAAGCTCATCCCGGTTCTAGAGGGTTCTCTCCTGGGATAGAAATTATAAACCCTAGATTTTGAGAGCCGTTCTGGAAAAGGAAGATGTGACCCACCCGTGAGATGAATGCAATCCTGACCGCCCATTTCGCCGATCTACACATCTCATCGTGTAGGCGTGGGCCACCGGAACCGGGCTCAAACTAATTATTTAAAGAACGTGAATTCCCGTAAATACCCTCAATAGCTCTTCGCTCACCCATAATTTCACGCCAAATTAGATGTCTAGGGTTGGCAACAAATTATACAAGCCACAGATCCATTGTTCTATAAAATCTGCACTTTGTCAAATCATTTTGATATCTCGTCCGCCGACGGTGAAGAAGCTTTTGCGATTTAGGTTAGACGTTTCGATTTTTGAATGTAGTGGTTTGACGATCTGTCTTTTCTGGTTTTCAATTGAGCTTTTTGAAGCTGAAAAATGGCGAATCCTCTGTTCTCTTAATCTGATTTGAGCTTGTTGTCTCTGCATTGGGGAAGAACAGGAGGTATAGCGATGATGGCGAGATATCGTTTCGGTCGTCACTCACCAAATTGACGATTCGATTGTTGCTCGTCCACAATCAATTCTCTCGATTGTTCAATACAAATTTCTGTTTTTCAATTTGGCGACTTTGCTCGATTTCGTTTGCTTTTTCAACTCTTTGAATCTGATGTTTGAATTGGGGAGTGAGAACTTAATCCTTGAGGCCTTCATTAATCCCAGACAATATCGATTTAGTGATTGTTTGATTCATAGGAGGCCGATATAAAAATGGAAGTTCGCTGATGATGCCTCTTGTGTTTGAGGAGGTGTCTAATAGTACCTTTCCTGACATGTCTTGAATGTAAGATCCAAAGTGTGATTAGGGCAATGCTGCTTAAGGACTTGTAACCAGTCGGAATTAGAAAACTGAGGTCAAAATGTGAATTGTGAACATAATTAGGCTGTCCAGTACTCCAGTCGAATTAGTGCAAAATGTTGGCTTATGGACTTGTTTATAATTATAATAGGTTGTGACAATTTGGTTACGGACCATTTAGAAAACAGGGAGTGCTCAAATGATACTCAATTTTGTGCCTTGAGCCTTTGACAGACCCAAACATGATAGAAGTTTCAAACTCCACATTAAAATACAATTTCCAAATTATAACATACATAATCACATAATTAATCGATATCAATCAAACAACAAAACTGGACTACAAACATGATCATATATTCATATTAACAACGGGTGCACAAGATGAAAATCAACGGTCCATACTGGAAGCCACATGAGGCGGGGCCATTGTGCCATTGTCCTGTTGTCTCCTCCTCTCCATATTCCCGTTCCATCCTGTAATTACAAAATTACACACCACATTTAATTAGGGCTGTTCATCGGATCGAAGAAACCGATCCAAACCCAAGAACTGAACCGAGTAGAACTGACCAAAACCCGAGTAATTTGGTTCGGTCATTGGTTTGAACTGAACCGAACTGAGTGGAACCGACCCAAATCCACGTAGTTGGGTTAGGTCATCGCCTCATCGGTTGAAGTTTAGGTCAGTTTTGTTTTCGGTTTGGATCGGGTTGATTATATCAAATCACAACTAATGCCCCTATGTTTTAGATCAAACATGCTGGACAAACAAAAATCTTACAATAGAAACAAAATTTAGTTACCCAGTTTCAAATCATATCCTCGGTTTTGAAGCTCGCGATACTCCTGGCACAAGGCGCAAGGCTCGCACCAGTAGTGGATGCAGCATTCTTCGGCACAGCTCGGAGCCATGTTGAGGTCGTACTTGAGCTTGCCGCGGTAGGTGCACGAGTAAACCCATTGGAAGCCTAATGGTAGTCCGATCGACGGCCCTACTGCTCCCAACGCGCATAGCGTAAAGTACAAGCCTCCGGTGAACCAACTTGCTGTGACAATGTACAAATGTACAATGTTATCCTCCACTAATGACATTTATGTGTAGATTTATGATGTGATTAGGAGGTTAAACTATGTGATCTGTACTTACAAGAGGCCCCTTTATCGATGATCTCGGACATTTGGCCGAAGGCCACGCATGGGCACCACATTACTAGGCAACCTGTTTATGGACCCATAGTAACATCTTACATTACACTTTTTTTTTGGTTGAAATCTTACATTACACTTTAGAGATAGAAGTAAATTCCCTAGTAGTGTGTTATCTAAAATGCTATCACTATTTCATCAAAAAAAATAAAATGCTATCACTAAAACTAGCACTCCTTGAAATATTTTCGGGATTTAAGTATTTTGTTGAAATTGTGTATTTTCATGATAATTTGGAAAAGCAATCGCACAAGCCGGTGGACCAATATCCGGGTTGACTGACCATCATCGGGCCGCCCCTCTCCGCCGCCTCATGACCTCCATAGCCGCCTAATGGGTTTTGATTCTCCATTTTCTACAAAATGTACGTTTTTATGATAATAAATGATTTTTTGCTCACAAATTTAAGTGGGTGAGAGATAAATTTATATACGAACCTGTATCACCCAAAGCTGATGTCTTGATCGAAATGAGAGAGCGAGAGATGAAGTTGCAGATGAGCACAATTGATCGAGCTATATAAGAGCTAGTCACCACAAGCAAACAAACATTTGTTATTTTTTGATGTTGTTTTGGTAATAAGATGTTTTTTTTTTCGTGCTCGAAAAAAGATGTCTAATTTTGGCACTTTTTAATTATAAAATTAATCTATTGATTTCTTAAATAAATGCAGGTTTCCAACCATTTTCTCAAGTTTTTTGTTAGATTTTTCCCTATGCTAATTAATAAATACATAAAGCGAGTTAGTTGAATTCAAGTTTTTCTTAATTTTTGTAACAAAATTCTTGCACATCCATCTTTTTCTAGGGGAAGGAACCAGGGAGAACACAACAACAAACTAGAAACGGGATGATTGAAAACTAATCACACACATAGAAGCGTGGTTAAGAACTAATCAATAAAAATTATGTGAACAAAAGAAAGTCCTAATTGAGATGACAAAAAAAGAATTAATGTTCTTTTATCGAACTTGGACGATCGATTTTCAACCTCTCGAATCTTCTGAAAATCCCACAAAACAAGCCTTGCGTATTTATCACCAATGTATATAGAACAAACACACAAAACTCCCTACAATTTTGCCCTAAATGGCCAACCTCTTGCTTTCAAAACCTCCAACCTTTGCCAATCTCCACCTTTTCCTGATACGCTTCCAACAAAACAAAAGATTAGAAATAACTTGTTCTCAAAAAGCCTTTGGAGGAGTAGGGCGAGAAACAAAAATTAAGAAGGATTGAACAAGCCTTCAAAGGAGAAAAAATCGTTTCTACAAACATAAGGGAACCAAAAATTAGAAAATCTAAATTAAGCATATATGCGGTTTTGTCACGCAAAAAACAAACAAATAACCAAAATTTACAATCAATCAATCAATATATATTATAAAAGCCGACCGTTTTCGAGCCACCACGTTGATTCTGGCCCCGCTTGATTTTTTTTTCCAACTAAAATAGATAATTACAACTATATATCTTTTATTTTCCTTAATAATATACAAATGAGTCGAAACAAACACAAATCAACTAAAATAGATAATCTACTATCTATCTTTAATCTTATCAAATCATATCACATCTAGAGAAAAAAAGATGTGTTAAGAGTTGCACGGTTTTTTTTTTCTCTTTTTTCCCTATTTATGGCTACACTTTTCTATCTTAAACCTTGTAACAAAGATCGTCAAAAAAATATAACGAACATGTGTTAGAAAATAGATACAAACTTGGAATAAAGTTGTTAACAAAATCATTCAATAGCTAAATTATACAAGTAATACGTCGTTAACAACTAGATAAAGTTAACTACTTTATTGATCTCAAATTCACAATTATATATTCTACGTGATGATTCAACAAACAGTTATTTAATAAACAACTATTAATCGATATATATATATTATAAATTTCGGCCGTTTTTTAGCCACCACGTTGATTCAGACCCCACTTTACATATTGATTTTAATGTTTTTTCTTATTCAACTCAAATGGATAATAACAACTTTATATCTTTTATTTTCTTTTATTATCAAATATTAAAATTTTGTCTTTAAACCCATACTATCTATCTTTAATTTTATTTTCATTATTTTTTTTATAGTTTAATGAAATTATTGGATAAAAAATCCTAATTGTGAAAACAAGGACTAACATAAATTTATTATCAAAATCCTAATTGTCTCACTACATATTTGATGAAAAAAATATTTTTTTTATTTTATTTCAATTAATCTGATTAAATTACTAGTTATATATATATGTAAAAATATATAATCAAATTTCAAATTTTGATAAGAAATTCAACCAAATTATTAAATTTTGGTATGATAAGAATTATAATTTAATATAGTTCTTATTAAATTTTTATAATAATAATTAGTTGCTATGACTTGATGGTCCAACATTAGATAAGAAGTAATTTTGGCAAAATATCTTTTATATTTTAATGTAAACAACATATTTTTATCTTAAAAGGCGGCTTTTGAGATTAGATAAAAATAATATATATTTATCTTGATCGTCCACATTAATTGATCGTCCAACGTGGTTTTTAAGTTTTTTAATATAAAATATATTTTATATTGCCATCAAACATTAGATAAGAATTAACTTTTCAAATTTCAATGTAGATATTCCTATAGTTGATCGAATATCTTGATTGTTGAAAACATATTATACATTAATAAGATTTTTTTTTGTTTATTCATGCATATAGAGACAAAAAAATATTCATTAAATAGTATGAATAAAACAACTACATGTTTAACTTGCTTATGTCAGGTTGGTGATTAACATACTATAATATAAATATAATTGGTTAAATAATGTATGTTGTTGACTATAAAATATAAGTACGTGATTTGCATAACAATATATTCTTAATCGATTATATAACAATTAAAAACTTCTAATATTCGATGAAATTATGTCAAATTGCTTATTATACGTTTGCATATTACGATCTTATTTATGATATATTGAAACAAAATTACAAAACTCGAGTCGTGCATGGCACGACGGGTACACCTAGTACATTTAACACATATAAATCAATCTGTCCGGGAAATATTTATCCTATAAATTCAATTTTGTGACAAATAACCCAACTAAGCATCGTTTACAAAGACGTTATATAGCATCATTTTAGAAAGGCTTAATCCACAATTTGATTTTCTCATGCGAATCGCTCGAAACATTTGAAATGTCGATTAAGCCAATGACAAAAATCGTTTTTCTAAGGCGTTAATAAACGTGTATCACTCAAACCTGGAAAGAAATTTCTCCGACCCAGTTGACAATTTCAACCACGTACAGTACAAGGAAGGTGTTTGTGGCCACTGGCGGAACTACATGGTGCCTAGTGGGGGCTACAGCCCCCACTGGCATTTTAATTTTTTAATTTTTTTTTAGATTTTGGATTTGAACACAATTTTGATAACTCCGTCTCTATGTCTTGTTTTTTTTGCTGATATAGTTGTTTTATGAGCAAATAATTTGACTTTTCATTTTTTATACCGATCAGACTGAAATTCGTAATTAGTAATTTTGTTGTTTTTGGTGATTATTATAATACTTGTACTATCAATTGAATATTTTCAGTTAAGTTTGATTTTGAATGTCCCATGTAATTTATAATTTAGATCAATGTTTCTGTCTATCTTTATATCCGTTTGTTTCAACTACTTTTCATAAACAATGATTTAATTGATTTGTTTTTTGTTAGTTTTTTGGTGAAAGATGGACATACTAGGAAATTAGGTTTCTAAAAATTTTGAAAAATAAATATACATGTTTTAAATCTGTTTGATTTTGTTTACTCATAGTAGGACTAATTTTATACTAAGATTAAGCAAATTTGAAACTGAAGACATTATTGAGACGGATACTATAAGGTGCATTGAAAATGAAGACCATATTGTACGATTTAAAAATATGACAAATCGAAAAATGTTATTGTAAGAAGCAGATTAATCATTAATGTAACTTAGTATTTTTTTTATATTTAGCCCCCTCTGACACAAATTCCTGGTTCCGCCACTGTTTGTGGCCATATGCGCGGTAGACCCAACATATAAGCCATGGGTTTTACCCTAAAACCAATTGACAATAAAGGGAGTAGTCTATGTACTTATATAGTGAGTGGTTTAGGTTTAAATTCCCGTTATGGAATAAGTTTAATCTCAACAACTAATATGATGACCAACAATGTCTATATTAATGTTACAAATTCTTTAGTAAACCTTGTAGTGTTCGATCGATCACTTGAAATACAGTATATATAAACAGGATTCTGCTTTGCAATGCCCTTAGAGTGTATTAAGGTAGCTATAAAACATCACACCCATACAACCCGACCAATCGAAAAACGAACTAGCTAGCTAGGCTATGCGCAAACCGATTGGATTCGATGAGTAAACTATACGAACGACGACCCCAAGCACTCCGAATATGATCAAATGAACAACACTTGTAGTCTTAACGCTTCATGCTTGGAGCAACCGGAGCTGAAACCTCACGAGGATTTGTTGTTGCAGCATTTTGCTTCATCAAGTTCGCATCCCATCCTACTCACCCCCACAAGTTAATCAAACCAAAAGTTAATAATTAACGACAAAGTTGATGATTTTTTTTTGTCCAAGGAGAGGCGACAAAATTGATGATGATTTCACTGCATTAAGGAAGGACTAACTAAATGAATGCATTACCTAGGGAGAGATCATAGCCGCGGTTTTGAAGCTCGCGATACTCTTGGCACAAAGCACAAGGGTCGCACCAGAAGTGGGTGCAACAATCCTCGCAACAACTCGGGCGAATGTTGAGGTTTTGCTTGAGCTTCCCACGGTACACGCACGAGAGTATCCATTGGAAGCTCAGCACGCCCATGGATGATGCCCCCAGCCCTGCTGACGCAATCGTGCCCGCTAAGCCCACGGAAACGAGCAGCATGTACAGGCTCCCGCAACAGCAACATGCTATACGCGCGTTAATGTAACGGGTTAAAATATATGTCACGTTTTTAAGCTTTGGTCGCATTAAAGGTTGTATGGATGATTGGATATGGTAGACTTACATGAAGTTCCTTTGTCCACGATTTCAGCGATCCGTCCAAATGCTATGCAAGGACACCAGAACACTAGGCAACCTGTTATTTACAAAATTCTATTGGAATCAGAATAGTACTATTACCGTTTGTTCTCCCGCCTAAAATTAAATGGTTAACAAACCAGCATTAAAATATAGATTTTTCTTTTCGCTCCAGAATAATAGCCATTCTATATTATACTAAATTAATATTTAAATATTGAGTAATAAATTAATTTAAGAAAAAACAAATATATGCCAAAATCAAACTTAAAGAGGGTAGAATTAAGATAGGCTAGTTTTTTTTTGACTTTTTTCATGGCACGACTATGATTTATGTTCTGAAATTATGATTTTAAATATATATCATAAATAGGATTTTAATGTGGAAGATAAAAGTTTATATGACTATGTTATTTTAATACGGAGTATAATATACTTACAGCTATGCATATCGGAGAAACAATCACACAAGCCAGTGGTCCAAATGGAATATGGTGGTTGTTGGCCAGCCTCCAATTGTTGCTGAGGTGGCGGCGGCGGTTGTGGGTTGTTGACCATTGCAGAACTCATCACCACCGGGATTCCAGCGACGACCACGTCTTTTTCCGGTGGTGGTGGTGGTGGTGGTGAGTACGCCTGAGGCATAGGCGGGGCTGACGGGGTAGCGACCATCTTGATGAATTAGTTGACTGTTTATAATCAAAATAAAACAATAATTAAGGTCATGGACTAATCAAAATTTGGTCCAAGTGATCAAGATTTGAAGTCTTTGTCGTCGTAACCTAAGATCATGTGTGTTAATATAATAATATACGATTGGACAGAATGACTACTTACGCTTAAGAAAACAAATTAACTGGATCTAGAGGAACTTATTTACCTGTTTTTGCTGATTCCAACGACCAAATTTTGCGATCGATTCGATGGAAACGGACTTGAAAGAGGGGAGATGTGGATGAAGCTGTGCAGAGGAGAACGTCCACATATGTTTTTATATAGAGACAAGGAAAAAGAAGTTAGTCGGAAAGTATGGAAGAAAAGGTCAAATTGTGACAAATTTCAATTCAATGTTCATACTTCATAGTACGATCTTAAGCTAATAGCTAAATTGCAAATTAATTATATTGCTGCCAACCTGTGTATAAATAATTCTGGTCCCACCAAGTTGGCCTGTTTTTATTTTTTATTTTAATTTTTTTGGTTGAGGGCAGTGCCCATGAGAGTCGAACGCAGTTGGCCTGTTTTTATTGTATTACCATTAGTTGATGTATCAATTTAATTTTGTGGGTTCCTACATATTTAATATTTTATTTAGAAATTCAAACAATTGCTACTCCGTAATACAAACTCAGTTCATCAACCTAAAAAAAAACTCACTTTAAAATTAAATATTGTAAACCTTTTCTTTTACTTAGAAATTTAAACAAAGCTGTGCATGACACATTAAATTAGACGCTTTATATGATATAATACTCTTAACTCTCAAGTCTCAAAATATATTTTAGGGTCGGATTCATTGTCCTTAAATTATCTTTTTCTATGAGTAGAATATCACGTATATAGTTGTAGCAAGTAGTAGTGCAAATTCAATTGGGGTATATCGTGATACCATAAATATGGGGGTTGAGTCATGTTGACTAGCTAGGTAGTGTAGGTGTCGAGTCAACGCGGAATTGAATCCAATTTGTTTGTATACTTAACAAAATGCACGTACTAGTTACGTTACGTGTAGCTTAATTTACCTAACTAAAACTACGTTTATATACAGTCAATAAATTGAAAGTGTATCGTGTCGTGTGGGGCTGAAACGACGTCGCTGTAACTTTCCGAGTCATCACTCAAATTCTTCTCCAACCTAAGCTAAGCTGACTTTTTCAACCCCAAGGAAGGTGCAAATAACTTGACCAAAAAAAAGGAAGGTGTAAATAAAGTTTTAGTGCATATAATGCTTTAGATAATCGGCTTAAGAGATATGTATCATCATTGATATATAAATATGTTAATCGTCTCATCAGCGCGATTAAAGAAATGCTCTTTGAATCTTATATACTGCACATGAAATTAAGGTTCCGTTTGGTGAACCGTGAGCGTTCTCTAACTGGCGTAAAAATGGTGTCTGGTAGGGGTTACTAGGGTGCCCGATTACATCGGCCAAATGACAAAACAAGACACTTCGTGTATTTGGGCCCTCAACTAGTCATGGGCCCAGTTTCAAAACCGACGGTTTCGGTTTTCTCGGTTCCAAGCTGGTTCCAAGACGGTTTGAACCAATTTTAAAAAGAAAAAAAGAAAAACGGGTTGTTTGGAACAAGGTCAAATCACCGGTTCAATGGCTTCGTGAACCCCCGAACCGAAACCGGAATCGTGAGTTGACTAGAACCGTCGATCTTTTACGGTTCGGCTTGCCGGTTCGAACCAAATCGGACCCATGACTACCCTCGACACGACACACATGAACGTGATGCATCTTGACGCAAAAAAAAATGTCTAGATCTATTCTATTCCAGGCGCTAGGATGTTATAGGTTATAACTTGGAACTAAACGGCTCCAAAATACCAATGGATAAATTACAAGGAAATATTGCCCACAACTGTGGCATCGGTCAGAGTCAGACCACGCAACAAGAGATTCCAGGCATTTGGCTCTCAAATTGTGGACTAACAGTATCATAAGGCTCACTTGCTTGAATGTGCGAACGAGAGTTTTATTCATAGATGAATTAGTGTTCAATACTTTGTGATAATCGATTCACTTTGCTACAATACTAGACATCTACTCTCGACGTTGATCGGGACGGTTATTCAGTATTATTTTGGTAGCTTTGTATGATTGCTGTTTATATCTATGATTTCAATTGTTTTTTTTTATATTCAAACAATATATTGTCTTTGTTAAGCAATTGAAATGACATTATTATCATATTTTTTGTATTATTAAGATTATAAATTCTTAATTATAAAAAAATATACCCTTAATCTATAAGTTTTTAGTTATAATATATACTACTAACATTGGAAATTCAAAAACTAACTTAATAAATAAAGGATGAAAAGAATCTTATAATTTTTTTATCATATAAAATTTAACTTTTAATAAGGAAAAGTGAGATCTAAATCATTATGGTAGAACCAATTGCCATAAAATAAATTTTATAATGCATATAGACATAATATAATTTTATAACATATATAGTCTAACTTATAATAAGAAAATGAATGATTATAAAATAAGTAAATAAAATCTTTCAAATTGTAGGCCGCATCATTTAATAAAAAAAATTATTCAATAAGATAACATTTGATATATATATCTAAGTACTTATCAATAAGAGTAACATAATATATTTAATAATGAAAATTTAATTAATAATACCAATTTAATCGGAAATGAATTAATAAGACAAATTATATTATATATATTATAAATTAATAACATGTATAATATTCAATAATAACAATATAAGATGAAATAAATTTATTGAGATAAATAGTGTAAAGTAAAAATAAAAATAAAAATAAAATTTATAGAATAAACTAATAATAACAATATCATATTAGATTGAATATAATTTAATTCAATTAAAGGGAATTCAATTAAGGCATTTAATGCCAAAAAATACAGATTTAGATGTAGATAGATATGATAAATAATACATAATAACATAATAATACATACGATTTTTCTATTGTGTGCCCTACAATAAGCAGATAATGGAAATATTTGGTAAATTTTAAATTTTTTGTTTTTAATTTTTTTTTGTGACGGGTTCACTCTTTTTTTTCCAGGGTTTTAGTTTCTGTTTTTGGTATGCTTATCATGTGCCCTTAGGGCACACAATAGAAAAACCGTATATATACTTATAACATAAATGAATGAATTGAAGTGAGAAGCTTGTAGGTCAGATATTTAAGTTCATCATTTCTATTGAGCTTGCTTAACTCATGCCCATCCAGTTTTGAGTGGATCTTATTGTTGGCTTAAAACATGTACCTGAAAGTTCTAAATTTTAATTACTCAGATACATTGTATTTAAAACGAATTTATCGAACAGGAACTTGATAATTCACTTTATTACAAATGAATGCTCTATTTACTTTCCATAATTATCATTATCAAAATTATTGCTGAATCTAAACCTATATGATCATATAGCCTACATTCAACACTTCAACCCTACATATAAAAAAAAAACATTTAAGACCCTAAAGTCTTAAACCTAACTACAGTATAATTAAGGTGTTTTTTTTTGGTAGAAACAGTATAAATAAGGTGTTGTTTTTTATAAATAACTTAAATTTAATGGTGTTTTTGTGTAATATAATATAATTCTCACTTCTCAGGCCTCAGATGTTAGGGGGATTTCCGTTTTCCGTTCCGATCCCACATGGAGTTTGCACATCTCAACTGAAAACGACGTCGGTTTGGGGTTATTCCAAATTTCCAATCTCCTTTACTTTACCTGTAAGCGCGGCATAGTCTCCGATCGATCCTTTGGCGGTACACTCTAGCGAAGCTATGGAGATTGGGGGCGGTCCGGTCGCTTCGTGCTCGAAAGAGCAGCAGAAGATCTACCAAGAGTGGTTCTCAGTCGCCGATTCCGGTGCTCTTTTTGCTTCCCAACTTCTTCTCAGAGTTTGTTTTGCTTGTTGTCGGTGACCTAATTGCTTCCTAATGCCTCCGATCTTGTTGTAGATGGCGATGGCCGAGTCACTGGAAGCGATGCCACCAAGTTCTTTGCTATGTCCAAGTTGTCCCGCTCTGAACTCAAGCAGGTTAAACACTCTGTTTCTTAGGGTTCTCTTAATTCTGATGGATGTTTGTTCGTAGAATGTTTGATTCGGTGTTCGTCTATTGCGGATCGCTGGTGCTGAAATGCTGAAATATGAGGTTTATCGAGTGATCTCAGTTTGAGTTAGGAGGCTGTAGATTTTGGATTTTGTAACTGGATTTGGATTGCTTTTCGAGTAGTGTATTTGTGGATTTTGAAGTGAATTTGGATTGTTTTCCCTTGATTCCTCTTTCTGTTTACTCTTAGTTTTTCAATGTAGTTGTGGTTTGTGCTTGACATTATTTCATCTGATTTTTGTTTGCTGAACTTTTGTTACTTGTTGAATGTCCAGGTAGAAAAAAAAGATGAAGGGAATCTTCATTATTTTGTTTATTTTGTTAACATGGCTTTGATATGCTCAATGATTGATATTGCACAGCTTAAAGTACCTACTAACCCCTTTTTAATGGTAAATTATATTCAATGAATCTACTTTGATTGTTATTAGAATAAGATGCTTTGACTCCTTGTAGTCAGAGATGTAATTGAACATTTGCTGCATTACAATAGGTTGAAGCTAATTGCTGATATTATTTGTTCTCTTTTTTATGAGCTCAATGCAAAGATCTTTATAGTTGTTAGGCATAATTAGCGTTGATGATGGAATTCCTGGACTAGTAAAATTAGTGTTGCTGACTGAATTTTGATACATAAACATTGCACCTGTGCTGATTGCTCCTTGTAGTCACGTCTAACATAATGTTTTGCTGCTAGGTATGGGCATTAGCAGATACAAAAAGGCTGGGATACTTGGGGTTCGGCGAGTTTATTACTGCGATGCAGGTTTCAAACATTTCAATTAATGTAACCTTGGACTTTATTAAAAGTGAATTTATTTGTGCTATAGTGTTTATTCTGTTGCTCCTTTTCAATCATGACAGTTGGTTTCGTTGGCTCAATCTGGACACGAATTGACCCCTGATCTCTTGAACACTACAGGCAAGTGAATATTTGGGTTTGTTGATGTATCATTGGAGATGTGTATCTTGCTTAGAGTCTTCTTCAACTTTTGGGCTTCCTTTATGCTAAACATTTTCGGTTTCAAAAAAGTCACTATAAAGAAACAAATTTCATCTTTAGTACTTTGACTGTTGGAAAGCAATTATATATGAGTGCACGAACTGGCAATATGTCATCTGATGTTACCAATATACCTGGCTATTAGCTTGTATCTAGTATCCATATACATGTCATAAGTGCACACATATATCTTTTTGTCATGGGTTGCTTCTGAAAACTGATAATCTTGTAGTTGATTTCTCATCGAGTGGCTGCATATTTTGTTTTGAATTGATTATAGGTGAACTAGAAGAGATCAAACTGCCAGTGATGGAAGGGCTCGATGCGTTGTCTGCAGTAAGTAGCGTATCTTAATGTCTATAAGTTTCGAACAAGTCAAAAGCTCATGTAGTATATACATTTTTTCAGAAGAAGAAGGCTGTTGCACATTATGTTCCTGAACTAAATGGTTAGCAACATTTTAACCTGCTTTTTTACTGAAATTTTGTTGGCCTACTGGTTTCTCAGTTGCTTTCCATGATGTAGGGTCTTCGCAAGCACACCCATCACCAACATCTACATCTAGTTGGTTCACCGCAAAATCTAAGAAAGTAATTCACTTTTTCAACAAGTTCAAGTGCTTTCTTGCTTCTTTCTGTTTGCCTTTTTCTTACCATTTCTTCCTTTACCCCAAATCCATCACGAACAGCTGGCTGGTTTACCACTTTCTTGACAGCAATTTATAATTTGAAAAGAAGCAGTTCTTATTCTATAGCAATCATTGTTTTGCATTTGTTGAATGTTTTTTACCATCAAACTAATTGTTCTAATTTCCTTTTTTATTGCTGCATTACCAATGTGAGTTGCTCTATTTTACTATATCGACCCTTAATTTGATCCTTTTGTTTGGATAAGAACTACTTTGTTTTTGTGCCTTGAAAGAATTATTTACTTATTCCATGGTGTTGTTGCTGATGAAATTCATTTCTCAGGTGCCTCTTAGTGCCGTGACATCCATAGTTGATGGCCTGAAGAGGTTGTATATTGAAAAGCTCAAGCCACTCGAAACAACATACCTATTCAATGATTTTGTATCTCCTGCTCTGGTGAGAAATTTATTCTTTTCAGCATATCTCTCCTATTATTCATAGCATTAGCAAACACTTTTGAAGACAATTGCATGACATTCATTATTTGTTATTTGTTTTACAGACAAATAGTGATTTTGATGCTAAACCCATGGTAATGTTGTTGGGACAATATTCAACTGGAAAGACTACATTTATAAAGCATCTGCTGAACTGTGAATATCCAGGTTAATTTTTATTCTGATCACCTTTTTCTTCTTTTGTGGCAAAGTAATGATTGCAATGTGTTCTCAATATGCCAATACTTCATCCTTCTCACATTTTGTTTTCTTGCAATAGGAGCTCATATTGGTCCTGAACCTACAACTGACCGTTTTGTTTGTGTAATGGTATGTGGAGCTTAATAACTTCTTTTTTACCCTAAACTGCTAATGTCGTTATGCTGTAGAATGTTCTCTCTTTTGTTAGATATCTACTGTACTTGAACAGTTTTTTTTTATAGCGGTTCCTCCCAAATTAGATTGCTTTGTAATGATTCCTGGGAGTTCCCTTGAGCATTGATTTGTGAACATGCATACTCCTTTTCCCTTCCAATCACCGGGAAAAATAGATTTCTATTTGTCCCCGAGGATTGGAATATGCTGTAAAACCAATATGCATTGAGAAGATATTTCAGAATTTCTTACCATTTAACTTAAGTATTGTGCCATTGATGTTAGTCTGGACCTGATGAGAGAACTGTTCCTGGAAATACAATTGCTGTTCAAGCTGACATGCCATTCAGTGGTCTCAGTAGTTTTGGGGGAGCTTTCTTGTCAAAATTTCAGTGCTCACAGATGCCACATCCAGTAAGTCGTCATCTTCTCTGGATTGAACACTTTCAGCCCTTAACTCTTTCTCTGTATCTAACTGTTCATGAAAATGCATATAGCTGTTGGAGCATATTACCTTTGTTGACACCCCTGGTGTGCTGTCTGGAGAGAAACAAAGAACCATGAGAACCTATGACTTTACCGGAGTTATATCTTGGTTTGCAGCTAAATGTGACCTCATCCTTCTCTTGTTCGATCCTCACAAACTTGATATCAGTGATGAATTTAAGCGTGTAGTTTCATCTCTGCGTGGTCATGATGACAAGATCCGTGTTGTCCTGAACAAAGCAGATCAAATTGATACCCAACAAGTAAGAGTTTGATCTTCTTGTTTCCTTTTGTATATGATTTAATAAAAACTGAATTGTTTTCACTTTGATATATCTTTCAGCTCATGAGAGTTTATGGAGCTTTGATGTGGTCACTAGGGAAGGTCCTAAACACCCCAGAGGTTGTTCGTGTATATATTGGGTATGCTATAGTGTGCTTGCTTCAAAGTCTGGTTTACATCTTGTGCTTGTTGAGTGGAAGACAAATTGAGCTAAGACTTAAGTTGAACAATTTCAGCGACTCTCAAGTGATTGGTGCTTCAAATTTTTTTGTTGCTGCATTGGACCTGACACTGTATCTGTTTCTCTTGTTGCTACTGGAGTAGATACTACGGTAGCATTTTTCACATCCTTGCACAATTTGGAACTAGATTTGAACTCCCTTGTTGTCTCTCTGTGCAGTTCATTTAATGATAAGCCCATTAGTGATGGAGCCATTGGCCCTATGGGTAAGGAACTTTTTGAGAGAGAGCAAAGTGATCTCCTTGCTGATCTGAAAGATATCCCTAAGAAGGCTTGCGATAGACGAGTATGACTCAACCCTTCTACTGCTCATTTCTTGTAATTTCCTTACTTAAATTGAACTGACATGAAGTTTTGTAAACATAGATCAATGAGTTTGTCAAACGGGCCAGAGCAGCTAAGATTCACGCTTTTATAATTAGTCATCTCAGAAAGGAGATGCCGGCTATGATGGGAAAAAGTAAAACTCAGAAAAGATTGATTGAAAATCTTGAGGATGAATTCGCTAAGGTTTTTCTTCTCATCTTTTCCTTCTATTCAGTTTCTTGCTTGTTAATGCCTTTAATTTTGCTGTCATTTAAATATGAATATGTTACATCTCTTGCTTTCATTTTGATACACTCATGATTACTTGTTTGCATTAGGTTCAAAGGGAACATCATCTACCGGCAGGAGATTTTCCTTACATAGAGCACTTCAGAGAAACTTTGAATGGATACAGTTTTGACAGGTTTGAGAAACTAAAGCCTAAAATGATACAAGCTGTTGATGACATGCTTGGATACGACATTCCAGATCTTCTCAAGAACTTCAGAAACCCATATGACTAAAAGACGAGTCACCGGAGATTTGAGGTCAGTTCAGAGGGGTGCAAGTTGAAACTGCTTGTGGTTATATATCCTTAATTAGGCCTCAGTGTAGATAAGCTTTCATGGCATTTGTTATGTTATGTTAAACTTAGACCATGTTGTGTATGTCTTCTTATGGCTTCCTTATGGGATTTTCTGCAATATGAATTAAAGCTCAATTCACTATGTTCATTTTGATTATTAGATTTCTGTGGTTGGAAGTTTTCAGTGAATTTCTTTTCAAAATAAATAAATTAATAAGGAAACATGATGGATGACCCAGAATCAACATATCCAAGAAACTGTTTGTGGCTGCCAAGTAACGATAGTATAAATTGCAAAGGGCTATTTTCTTTCGTTAATTGTATAACTAATCATTTATTCTTTATTCATTGTTTTGATACAAGTGTTAATAACATACACTAAAGAAATTTCTGTGATTTTTTTTATATTTTTATACTGATGGTAAATGTGTTCATAATGTAGGATTAATAGCCATAATAACAGCTACACTGAATATAATGAAGTGTTCACGTCCAAACTAGAGACAGCAGTCCAAATGTCTCTTTCATGCGACAATAGATTCCTAGCACATGTAATCATGACCTACTTTTACTGCTCCTAATTTAGCTAAGCTAATAGCCTAATACCCTAGATTTGGTCTGTTTTTAAATCATATCAACACATGCATCAACAGTGACAGGAAAACTGTTGTAGGCTCCCAAATTGGTACCAACACTAATAATTCTATTGTACAGTAGTACTCCTCTCAACACCCTAGATTTGTAGTATTTTTTTTCTTTTCCTTTTATTGTGACAGGTAAAAAAATAACTATTTTAGTTACGGCTACTTTTTTTGGTACAAATTCTATTTGACCCCGCTGTAAATGGATTCCACTTAATTGTCAGTTTGTCACAGTATCTATACTAAAGTCGGAAACATTTAAGCTGATGTCTTAATTCAATAGTTTTTGGATTCCGTATTTATGGATGTCTACCTTTTGGCCCATTGTGCATCTGTTTATGCTGCGAAAAAATCAATGAAACCGTAAAGGACCAAGACCACAGGAGACAAGCTGGCAGTATGGCACTATATTGAGAACCATAAATATGAATAGAGCACATTTCCACTTGACAGACAAAGATGCCACTAAATTCCAGCTAACAATGCAAAACTTATATACACAACAAACAAAAAAACACAAGAGCAACAATCGACAGAAAATACGAGGAACCCGGATCCTCTCATTCTCCCATCTAAACAAATCATTCTCAAAGCACACGAAAACTCGAGTCGAACTAATTACTTATTACACCATATCCATTTCACTCTTTTCATCATGCATCCGGTCTTGTAGATGCTAAGATTATACACTTGCAATCTTGAGTGATTATATGGACAGGAGGATCAAGGCCTCAAGGCCTTTTGTAGTAATGCACCTACCTGTCGCTATATGTGCACATTACTTTGGTATTTACGGGTGATGGATCCGTTATAATAGCACGTCTGGTGATTATACGGGAATCACATCAGAGTTCTGATTATCATCACACGTCAAGATTAGACCTTCGACGTACATTGGCAAGAGGCAACGCAACCAGCGGCATGTTATGGAGTGAGGCTCTGATGGTGGGACGATCATGAGCACGTTCTCATGGCGTCTCACGACTCCCATTACGCTGACGGTGTTGCCTTCTTTAATGTACCTGAAATGGAACCAATAGGGTGAGATGAAATTCTACAAGGGAAACTATGCACTAGTACAGAAGACCTAGAAGTACTTGATTAGTACTACTTTCTAACTTTTGACTTGTTAGAGGTGGATTATTTGGACAAATTCTCAAGTTGAACGGAAAATACAAACCGAGGTAGATTATTTGGTGTAATCCAAACAGACCCTAGACGTCAAAAAGTCAGAAGTCATAGGGTATCATATTAGAAAGTGGAGGCCAAGTTTGAATTCTGCCACATTTCACTATCTCAGTTCATATGAGTGGCTTTCTATGCTGCTAAAAAGGAAGATTTTCAAAGTGTAGTTTGGTAGGATGATAGAAAAGGCACATATAAGTGTAAGATCTTGCAAGGAAATTACCCTTCTTTAAGACGCATAACGCGGTCATCACTGGATAGTTTGCGGTCACTAAGCCATTGCAACAAGTTTGGAGATAAATCTTTCTTTTCCTTAGTTACATTAACCACTGTTGAAGGTTTGACAAATGGAGCCACTTTTGCCCCATGGCCCGTTTTGACAAGGGCTCTTAACCCGGAATGGAAATCTGATATGTAGAAATCCGCCGCGTATCTCTGTCAAAGAAATGCCACAAGAAACAGGTTTTTAATTTTTAAACACACATGAACTTGATGAGATGATTCTGCCTGGGTATTCTTAGAACTGACCTCCGAGTGTCTGCATCCCCAGGAGAAGAAACGGTGTCTCGGCTTTGCAGATTTTGCACCCAATCCTCGGTATTCATATAACTCGGTTGAGGCATAGACACACCTTGAAACCCTTTGAAACGACGTCTCCAGAGGAATACTTCCACAAGTAACCATCTAAAACAAACAACACCATGTTACACATTGCTAGAACGCAACAACCTCAACTTATGAAACTGTGAATGTGTCCAAACAAGAGCATGCAATTTCATGACACGGAAAACATCTGACAACTCATGGTGAAAGATGCTATGTGGAGCCTATAATTTACTGACAATGTCAAGGCAAATGTCACTATGCTATTAAATTAGACTGACAGAAGCCAGAAGCAAGATTCCCATTCTATTATTCATGCATATACAAATACAACAAACCTCCAGCTGCACTCAGTCATGCACAAACTATGTGACAAAAAAGAGATTAAACTAATCAACATTATGGGTTTAATGACATAAACTTTCCCACTAGCAAATTACCCAAAAAAACCCACCATTGCAATATCACCTTTGTTTCTAATTATCTCCATGAATTCACTCTCCACATTAAACACGAATTAACTACAGCCCTTAATAAAGCACTCTAAGAAAACCCCAAGTGCAAGTTAACAAGGCCTTTGCTTTCAAACCACACCAATCCCAGCCTCTACCGACGCTCATCATAGCTAGACAACAACACTCCCTCAATGAAACACAACCCTCCAAATATCACTGGTCCCTATGAACCCATCACCCTCAAAATCCCTTGGACCCCCAAGTATTAAACCCACCTAACAACTAATCACATAAATTAATCAAAAACCACAATTAAAACAAAAAACCATAAACTATTACCCCAGTGATCTTCACATACTGCCCATCAACAGCGCCCCTAAGCTCCGTAGCCGGATAACTTTTCACAAATCCCAGAATTGCCCTCCGCCTCCACATCAAACTCCACCCCAACAAAACCACCACCGGAACCAAAACCGCCGCCACAGCCACCAGAATAACCGCCTTCTTAACGGCCACCATCAAAAAAACCCCCACAAGCAACCCCATAACAACCACAACCACAAACACCCACATTGCAACCCTCGAAACCCTAATCCCCGATTTCACCCCCTCCCCCAAAACCGTCACCGACGGCCCGTAAACCGTCTTCGTCCCCACCGGCGCCGGAGCACCAACCCCGTCGAGATGGCCGGAACGCCGGCCGGCCGCCCTCTCGCCGGAGGAGTTGAGGGGCCCGGAGGTGATGAGGCCGGTGGGGTGGAGGGGCAGAGGACCGGAGGACTTTTTCCCTCCCATGGAGCCAGAGTTGGTGAGCTTCTGGTTCCCGGAGTTGGGGCCAGATCCGGATCCGGGTCGGACGGATCCGGAGTTCTGCTGAGAGGAGGAGCCTCGGGAGGCCCTGGGGGTGACGACGGCGGAAGGGTCGAACGAGATGTCGAACATCTTGCCGAGCTCGCCGGACTTCTTGATGTCGCCGCCGGTGTAGGGAACGGCCCGGGACGCCATTGTCGGGGCCCGCGACGGCGGCTGGGCGTCGGGCCGGCCCGAGACGTAGAGCCCATTGCTTAATTGGTGGGACTGAGTTCTGCTCCCCATTGGAGGGATTCGATTGGAGAGCGGAAGGCTCTGGATTGATTTTTGGAGATGGGAATTTGGGAGGAGTGAAGAGTAGTGGTGAATTTGTTTGCGATGAGGGTGATGGAGACAGGGTTGGGAAGGAGATGATGGGAGGGGGGAGGAAATTACGAGTGAGGGTAGGGGTTTTGGCGATAATTACGGGCGTGTGCCACTCTGTGGCTTGGTTAAGACGGTGGATGCCTTTCCTTTCGGCTTTTGTAGGCCGCTTTAGCTTTTTCCGCGAACTTTGCTTTTTTTTTTTTTACAGTGAGGGGTATTTTTTTTACCGGATCTCGTGTTTATGGGTTTACTAGGGTGAGTTGAGAATTGGGCCTGTGGCCCAAAAAGATGAAAAGATGAAAAAAAGTATTCTCTACTGATTTTTAGGGTTTGGAAATTCTTGGCCCAAATCCAAATCGGTGGTTAATAATATGGAAAACGCGATTTTTTCTGGTGTTCACATGCATGAAATTTAATATTTGCTTAGCTAGGTTGGTAAGAGGCCAAAATAGATAATGGATAGTTGGATACTATGCACCAAGAAAATAAATAGATGCTCAAATTGTGCTTAGTCATATGAGGAGTAGGAAACGTGGAGAAATCTCCAAGAAAGAAGTCAATTAGCTACAGTGTAAGTAGCATAATTGTGGTTTTCTATTCTTAAACACAGTGTTATGGGGTATTAAACAAAGTATTCAACGTAGTTTGACATTATTCGAGTACTTTATTTAGAGATTAGAATGTTTGGTAGACTTCACCATACACATTTTAGAAGAGTTTGGTAGAGATTGGAAATAATGATTATGTATATAATGGTAGAGTACTAGAGTATAATACTATAATGTGACGCTAACTATACTGAGTCATTGACCAATGTAAGAAGAAGAAGATAATACGTTAAAGTGGGATGCATTTTGCTCATCAAAATAATACATTTAAGTTGCAAATTTTGGAATAAATACATTCCTATGATGCTATGACTTATGAAGTACGTAGCTCGATCTTCAGTAACAAATCTTTTGTCTGAATTAATTCGAGAAGTAAAAGATATATGGACCTATAAAATTCTGGTTTTGCATGAAATTAATACTAGTGTTTTAAAAGAAAAGCTAGTTGCACTTGATAATCTTTACAATGAAGTTGACTTGATAGATCAAAGTTACAGCATTATTTGTGCACTAAATTTTAGAGAATAGTAACTGTGTAGGTTGAAGTGTGATGATTAATGTAACAAAAAGTTGCATGTATATTATGGAGCTTAGCTAGCACTTTTTCCAGGCTGCTTAATTAAGCATAAATTACTAAATTAGATAGGGCAAGCTTGTTATAGCATAAGAGGCAAGCTTTCTGCCACGTCATAAGCATGAATAGAGGGACCCAGCCCTGCTAATAGAGAAAGTGGGTCCCACCACGATTCTGAAAGGGAGATTGATGGAGGAAGAGGGTGATTAAGATTTATGATCACATGTTACGCTGTTTTCTGGGGAAAATGATGGTTGATTTGAGGGATTTTCTGGGGGCCCACCTTCCTTAATCCATCTCATTGGTTGATTAAGTCTTAATAAATAGGATTCGACCAAAAAAAAGTCTTAATGAATAGGAGTATTGTACAAACAGAACTGTACGAAGACGCCGAAACCATGATTAATTAGCTTGCTAATTTCTACCAATACGCTTCTCACTAGGTCGGTCCGAAATTGTAACCGAAAATAGCCTCGTATCATTTTCGATTATTATTGGCTCAATATTGAAAGTTATTTTTTCTTTTTATATCCAATGACACTAATTAGTTATGGGTATTGTTTTTCAAGCAGAACCTACGATGATGCATGTATGTATGGTCACAAAAGTATTGAGATAGTAGCGTTGGAATAATAATGATGTTCAGTTGATAATTAATTACTAATCCAATCCTATATATCACCATAAATTTGGATCAAGGCACGATTATATACAATTGAGGTGAAACTGGCCCGATCTCTGTCGGCAACATTATAGTGTATGAAACTTGCCAATCCCCACTAATTTTGATTATTTTATTTTACAAAGCGATGTCGGTGCATATAAATTAATCTTGATGAAATACAATTTGCTAATTCTGTTTAAAACCTACGATAGCTACTTATACTTATATTATAGCCGTTAGATAAAGCCTAATCATTTTTTGTCGTATTGTTCTTCTATTACACATATAAGCGGGCGACTTTAGCCATACAAGATATTGGGAATTATTGCACGATGTTATAATTGCATCTTCAATCAATTATATTCATGTACATGACCTGATTGCCCACATTTATCTATCGTATTCATGTGAATCTACAGAATTAGAGAGTTACATACTTACATTTGGACTAACTAGGTTCTAAACAAAACCTAAATTACTCGGTTCGAATCTGGTTAGATCAGGTTTTTCAATTTTGCTCAAAACCAACCTCATAAAAGCCACAAAAAACGAGCTAAATCGTATTAGACTTAGTCAACATTTTTTATACTTAGTGCTAGTACATAAAATATGTCGTGTACAAGTTTCAACTCCTTCTTCAATGACCTTCTCCTCCAAGCTTCTTCTCCGAGCCTCTTCACCTTCAATGACCTACAAAACAATGGACCTAGGGGCGAGCGACCCCTAATCCACCTCCGATGCTTAAGTCAAATAGGTGCAATGTCGATTAAAGGCGTCAAGGCAGAGCGATAGCTTAGAACTTACCAGGCACATGAGCGAATACATGTGTATTTATAGAGGAAGGGAGACAGGCGAAGGAGAGCCACGCGCGCCTATGGGCCGATCGGCCCACTAGGGTTTCAGGGAAACCGGCTTGCTCCTCAAGTCAACCAATATCTTATCCCAAACGAAGATAAGATCCTATTCCATAAATATTATCCTAATCTAGAGTAAATACCCTATGAAAGGATAAAGCAAAATAAATATGGAAGAGCATAATAAATAAGATAGAGAAATAAATGCTAACTAATTGATATGGAATCATGCCCGCCTACACTTAGATTAAATCATGGTGAATAGTAAAGAAACTTAGAATGCGATCAGGTTTTTTAGTATATATAAAGTTAATTTAGTTTAGACCGAATTAAACCATTGGACAAAACTGATATTAATGGTGGCCTGGCGCTGTCTATAGAGAATCTCTAAATAGAAAGGGGCGTTCTAAAATTTAAACATTGAAGTTCAACGTCAATGGCTCATACCCTACACTATTTTTGGACGAACCTAAATCAAAGCTTATAATCAATATATAAAATATGCTAATGTATTATTGAATTTCAAGCATATATCACCGTTGATTTGATGAGAGTGTGGCTCATATTAAACCTATGTTTATGCATCAAATCAAAAATCAAACTAATTATTACTAATCTTAACTTAACAACAAAAGGCAACAATTGACCAAAAAAAAAACAAAAAACAAAAAACAACAACAACAACAAAAGGCAACAAAAAAACATAAAGAGCCATCAACCTAGCTACTTGACACTAGCTAAAGCTAATTAAGGTTTTTCTGGTGGGCGTGATGATTAAGCACTCTAAACGGATTACATTTCATGTCACATGCAAAGGTGTGCATGGTTATTAATCATACTAATAATTACACTAATTAGCAATCATTTATTTCATTATTATACACAATCACGCATGCTGAGAAATCTGATCGAGTATTCTTTTAAACTCAGAACTCCATCAAAATATCGAATGTGAGTACGTGGTTGAAGTATTCGATCTCTCTGACTCTGTATAGATTAAGACGGGAATGAAATTATAGTAACATTAATTAATTTGATCATATGTACTATGCAATTTAGGCTGCATTGTACATTTGTACACATACATTTGAATGCCTAACATAACAGCAGAATCTTTGCCTCCCAAAATTTGTGTAGAATCTGGATAAGAAAAAAGAATCTTTGCAATTTCATTTGACCTGAAAAATGGAGACAGCAAGGGAATAGATGTTATTGGACTTATTCATTAACCTGAAGATTTGGGCTGTTATCGTTTGATCCAGCCCAAAATTTAAGCCCAATAAAGCGCTTTTTAAGTTCTTGCCCAAAATTATCGCGTGTAATAACTCATCTATTCTTTTTTCGGTAGAACATGTAATATCTATACTATATATTAAAGTCGGAGAATTTCGAGCCTCCACGTTAATTCTGGCCCCACTTGATTAATAATTTTATATGTTTTATTTTTCCTAATTATCTAATCTTTAACTTTATCTTTTTTCTTACCCATCAAATATCTATCTTTAAAGGCATATTAATCATCTTTAAAATTTCTTTAATTATCTAACCTTTAATTTTATCTATTTTCTTACTCATCTAATATCTATCTTTGAAACAATATTATCTATCTTTAAAATTTCCTTATATAACAGATACATATTAATTAACTTAACTTTTCAATTCCCATTTTAATCTATTTATATATAAGAATTAATATATAGTATGGATTATAGTAGATACACAAATTAACGAAAAAAAGGATCATTACCCGTACATGGTACGGGTCTTCAACTAGTTTGTTGTAAAATAGAACACAAAACCTATCAAAACATATGAAGTTAATCACAAAATAATTTAGTTTATAAGGTGGTGGACTATTCCTCTAATTGTTAATTAGTTTAGAATGAAACCATACCGTGCTTATATCTGGATCTATGCACAAGCCTAATAGTATTGTTAATTACACTATCCATTTTGGATCCTTTACCTATAGTAACAATAACGACGACGAGACCTTTACATTCGCCTTCCGATCCGACCACCTCAAATGCTTATTACCACCACCTCTTATACAAGATTATTACTTGTATGAGATTTTTATCAACCGCCATCATTGGCATTGTGACATATCTTGAAGTCGTCGTTGGTGTTAGAACAATTGATTCAAGAGAAAAGATATGATATAATGGCCGAATTTGATCAACTTTATATTCTTCAATTTGTAACTAGCTAATGCTGCGAAATTCCAGTGGATCTAGAGAATTGGGTTAAGTCTTTGGATTAGAATTTAGTCCCGACCTCATGTATGAAGCTTTTATATTTACTCAACACGTCACTTAGTCTTTTGACCCGCTGAATTTCACAAATGCCACTCCAGAGCCTACTATTATGCCTTGGAGTAGGAGTTGTATTCATTCATTTAGATAATTTCAATATCATAAAATTATGTAGGGAAGGCAACAACTCACTTGTCAACATCATTTCATATTTTTGGCTTGTAAAAGGTGTTGATTGATGATTCCTTTAACACTCAGATTCCAACATTATAAATTTAAAATGTCCCACATCCTTGATTCGATCCTTTTACATGTATCACTCAAATGGAAGAGAAACAAAACAAATGCAATCATACAAGTTATAAATTATTTTTTGGAACTTTAAAAAATTGTTATTATTATTATTAGTATTATTTTACCCGTAAATTTCAACAAACCCCAATAATTTTGTGTGTGACATGACATCACAAGATTCACAACCAATAGAAATAAGTTCCGTATGGGAATATCATGTCAATAAATAAACAAATATTGGAGTAAATGAAGAATTTAAATACTCTAGATGACTTTAGAAGCTACTCAATCTCGTCTACTTTTATTTGATCTTTTGAAAATTTATACAAATATTAAGGTAAGTCATATTTTTATTATAACATCACCAATGTAATTAATTCTTCTCACATACTCGAACTTTTGCAATTTTCAATACTTTAATTAACAAATTATCGAGGGTAATTTTGAAACTTATTTGACCAAAAAGACTAAAAGGCTAAATAGAAATAGATAAGCATTTGAATCTAAAATGTCAAATATAAGTAAAGGGAGAGAGTGTATTATGCAAAAGTAACAATTACTCCCTCCGTTCTCTTAAGATTGTCCAAAAGCATTTTGGGCACTGTTATTTATGCAATGAAAAGATGGAGTGAAAAGGGAATTTATGGTGTCAAATCAGTCAAAAAAGTGTGTATTTATGGTGTTGTTTTGTTGAGGTGGAAGAGAGATTATGTGATAAAGTAATAAGGAGAGAGAAATGAAGAAGAAAGAGGTTGTAAAAGTAGGTAAAATGTGTGATTGTTTAGGGTTAATAATGTAAATGTGATGTGATATAAATGGAAAGAAATTAAAAGATGGACAATCTTATTGAAACAACTAAAATGGAAAGATGGACAATCTTAAGAGAACGGAGGGAGTATAACTTTATGATTATAAACTCGTTACAGAACTAATCAAGAGAAATAAGGTGGTCCTTACAAAACTAGACAAGAGAATTAAGGTGGTCACTGGCCGCCGGCCGGCATACAATACTTGATAGTCCAGGCTTGCTAAGAAATTCTATAGAGACATGATCGATTTCTTAAAAAGTAGTATAATATGGTTGGAGATTAGGAATCTTCACCTAATCCATCTACTTCGTCAATCTCTTTGACGTTGATGATCCTATCAAAGATGACATTAATTTACGTTGATGATCCTAGCCTTACTTATGTATGTATGTGAGATATCTCGGACCACATATATTAATGTGTTTCTCTTAGCCATTTTTTGGTACTTTCGTAATGAGTATTTATTAGACATTTTTTCATTACACTTAACGGCTAAATCTACTTGTACATTCAATTCAATTCAATACAATTTTTCCTATCTAAAAGTTGCTTTCTAATTTTAGGAAGCTGGCCTAATAATAATTCCCATTCGGGACATACTTTTGAGCAAAAAGAAGTTGAAACTTTCTCACATTAATCTCAAAATTTAATCTTTAGCTAAAAAAAAAGGTTAATGTTTTTTCCTGATGACACCTTTATCTCTTAAAACTTTAACTACACTGGCTGATTAGGATATTCAAGATTAATTAAACAAAATTTAAAAGAGAATCTTCCAAAAACTGGCCACATCAATAATTGGCTTATACTATTTGTGATAGCAAATAGAGACAGAGAGAAAATAATCGGGAGAATGGGTTCTTTTTAATTCCAAAAAAGTCAGTGTTTGAAAAGGTCTTCGTTTATATATGCGAAATGGACGTTTTGTTACTATTTATTTTTGCTAATAGAAATGTAATTACGCTACTAACCAGTCAAATACGTCAGCTTAGAGTACTTAATTAATTCATCAATTTGAAACTAGACCACTTGAAGAATAAGTTTATGGCTAGAAACAAAGTTGGTAAAAGGACTTTTGTTGAGAATAAAGATCTCTCACGTTGGGAATTAGAACAATAATCACTCACCATATAAATACATAAGTCATTCCCCTTATTGTCATGCTAATTAGTTTTAGGGTCGAACCCCGTGTTCTTATGTTAGCCCTAATGTGCATATGCGCATAAACTGACATATTGAACCCCATGTTAGATTTGAACCACCGACTTTAACATTATTAAAGTCTCTCCCTTGAACCATATATTAAGCAACTCAACTAGCAAGTAATTCGTGGGCTCTCTTCAGTAACAAAAAAAACCCTATCGAAAGCTTTTTGATAACGTTTTGTTTTTATCAAAAGGCTACACTATTGGGGAGAGGAGGTTGACAATTAAAAGTATTTTATTTTTGACAAAAAAAACGCTAGAAAAAAGTTCCACATATCATTCTTTTTAGCATTATCGAACAAAAAAACCTGATAATTTTACAAGAATAATGTGCAAAGTCATGTGATCTTACGTTCACTAGCGTCTATATCTGTACAAGCATATCATTGTCATAGATCTCAAATTCACTATGCAATCGATATAGCTAAACGCAAGCCCAAACTTTCATCACATGTGAAACACAAACGGCTACTACTTTTAAAGTGGAGGTATGCTAACAAGTGAGCAAACTTATGGGGACAAACAACAAGTGTGACCAAGTGTTGGGATAATGCTCCCTACAATACCCACTTCCCTTATTATAAAATATTGTGACAATATTATTTTTCTTGGGGAGTGTCAAAAGTTAAGTATCAAGCATATGCTTTTGCAAATAAAGAGGCTAGCAAAGGAATGGATGCATTTAGGCATCTATTTTGCTAGGGCATGGCATAAGTTAAAGTTGTTCTTTGTGAAAATAAAGAATACGTCTATCTTGCTAGGACATGGCATAAGCTAATTATGACCCTAATGGCATCGATAATCACATATAGGTGCATAACTTACACACCTCGACTAGGTAGAATGCATAGACATGGTCCTGGTTTGTTTCAAACTTGGATCAACGAGCCGAATCAAGTCGGGTCAAAATCAAAACCGAATGGGGGGTGGCGGTTTGTTTGAGCTAGAAAGTTAGTACAATTTAGGGTTAGAAAGTTATACAATTTAGGGTTAATTATAATCCATATATTAGGAATGACCAAGCTCTTTGAAACTATTCATGGAATTAAATACATAGATAATTCAAACAATGATCAACAAGATTGCAAGGCTCAAGGTGTCTGTCATTCAGAGACAATCCCATAATAGTGGCACTCACCCTCATTAGTACTCTTATATATTATAACAACAACTTGAGCAACTATATATATGTTATGCACTTAAGAAGATACGGGTGAAATGTTGTTAGTCGGGTGAGCTATTTTTGTTTTAAGATTTCATTAGATCAAAAACGAGGAAAGTTTGATGGATTTTTCGGACAAGGGTTAAAAATCTTAAAATGATTTTTTTGTTAAACCGAATTTATTTGGGGGGTAATTTTGAGTTTTTATAGAGTTTATTTGTTTTGTTCTACAATTTTATGTTTTAAAAATAACATTATTTGATCACCCTTTTTTTTGTGTAGGAAACAAAAATAAATGTTAGTGAATACTCCGTAGTTGAATAGTATAATCCATGGATTATGGGGAAGTGTTTTAGCATAATGTATAATGTACCAAACATTATGGAATATATTTAGCTTAGCATATTTTTAATGTTTGTGGTGGGGGTAGAGAATATAACAAGAAAAAGAAAAAGAAAACTAAAGGAGCTTTGAGCAATAGTGCCTGCCCATCTCTACGCCAAATTTGCCTTATGATAACACAACACAAGTTTTATTTTTTATTTTTAAAGTGACACACCATATATTGTACACAAAAGAAACACATGAATATGATATATAGAGAACCTAAATGATCCAATTAGAAATAAGATTATTTGACTAGTCCTAGCCCTAGGGTGATCAACGATAATCTATGTATGGAGAAATTTACTATATAATCCAAGTTTAGATCACCTGAATTACCCTCTAATACGACTTCTTAGTGTTGAACGGTCAATTGCGGAATTGACTTGCAGATTAACGTGTATACTACTTCAACAACTTAAGATCATTTCTAAGTAAACTCTATTAAGTCTATGCGACTATGCAATGATCACCATCACTTTCAAATGTTGGTCCAAAAATTCAAGTGTTTAAAGTAAAGAGCAGCTTTAACTTGATACGAGGACACGTATTTGAAAAGATTGGAAAGAAAGTTGAAAATTGCAAATCCATGTTCATTGTTCACTAACTAAAATTAATCAAACACTTTATTAATCTCCAACATTAGTGTGTTGCCTAATAATCTCAGCCTAAAAAGGGTATGTAATGTATGGGCTAAATTCTTACATGGGATTTTGGATTGAAACATTCAACCGAGATTAGCAAAAGGAAGAGAAAACGCATTAAGTGGTTAAGCACTAGTACAATTTGCATCATTAGCAATAATTTCATTTAGGCCTTCCTCAAATCATTCTTCCTACAAGCTAAAACAATAGGAAAAGAAGTGCTGGGTTTCATTGACTGGTTCTTGTATGAACCCAACCACACCAATAACAACAACCAGAAACTATTGTATTGAAAATGTGAGCTCTCAAATGCATTCAACTAACACAAGCACAAATCAATGCAAATGAAAGCAAAATGGTATCAAGTCATCATTCCAACTGAGCTTAATTTGCAAGCTTGTAACTTTGTTTCTGGTTTTAAATGGGTAAAATCTAATTTGAGGTAGGATTTCAAAATGCCCAGAATGTATAACTTCTTCTCTATACAAATGCAAAAGAGGTAATTTTACATATAGAAATGAACAGATTTCCCCTTCCAAATGGATGCACTAAAAAACAGAGTACAACAACCAAAAAAAAGCAACTGGAAAAAAGAAAAAAACAGGGGAAAAATTAGAGCAAATTCAAAATTCAAACCCACCTTGTTCTACCTTTCTTCTTTTATCCTTCCAATGTTTTCTTGTGCTTAAGCAAATTTGATTCATCCCCAAACACTCCAAATCCTCTCCCCAATCAAACTAACAAGCTTCTTCACCGGCCCTTTCTCGCCGTCGCTAGCGCCACCGGACCCATCAGACTCGCCGGCGCGGTCGCCGGCGACGTCCTCATCCGGTTCCGGGATACCCATCTGGCCCTGAGCAAAACCCATCTCGGAAACCCGGTCAATCTCCGGCAACTCCCGGCCGTTGACCCCTTTCTTCTTCCTCTCTCTCCTCCCTCCCCTGTTTCCGGCGACGGCCTTCTTGTTCTTCGCCAAGATCCAATCTTCAAACGCATCAATAATCTCATGTATCAATTGACGGTTAGGGGAGGAGTCCCACCTGACCCAGAAGCTCATATAGCACCTAAAGCAGTCACAAGTAAACGCCGGCGAGTGGTCTCCGCCGGCGCCGGCGGACTTGGCTCCCTTCTTCTTACCTGGGCTCTGGTGGTTTGTGGCGGAGGAGCATGAGAGGAGGTAGGCGAGGACCTCCCTGTCCTCCGGCGAGAGGGCGGCGGCGAGGGTGAGTATCGCCGCCGGGAGGAAAGAGAGGTGGTCGGAGAAGGGTGGTGGTGGCTGAGACGGCGGCGGAGATGGGTGGACGGTGGATTTCCGGTACAAAGTCTTCATCACTCTTTTCTTTCTCTTTCTTTTTTGGGGGAGTTTTCTTTTTTTAGGGTTGGTGTCTGATTTTGATTGTGGAGACTGAGAAATGGAAGAAGAGAGAAAGGAGAGAATTGTTTTTTCTTTTATGTGTTCTTCAGTTTGGTTTTGGGTTGGTGTGGGGGAATGATGGGAAGTAGGGTTTTCTTGGGGACACCTTGGAAAGTTGATAAGGGGGTTCCCTAATTGAAGAACTACCTTATGTTATATAATAGCACTAATTTAATAGCTTAATACGGAGTACAGTATTTATTATAATTATTGTAACTTGTAAGGTGGTAATTTTCTTCTTCTTTAGTTATATTCAATATATGGGGTAATTTGTTTATTGTGCATCGGAAAGGGTGACGTTTTTATGCATAAGTGATAAGTGTATAGTTTTATGAGTTATATGTTTTTATTTATAACTTTTCTTGGACAGAACATATACTAGATTATTAAGTACTGTAAATAAAAAATATTATCTCCGCAGCATAATTCAAACATTTAAATTACCCATACTAGCTCCGTACAAAAAGAATACTAATCTAAGAGGTGAAATATCAAAGTTTGATGACTAATCTATTTTGGAATATTATTTTGAAATGGTCATCGTAAATTAATGATCATAATAAGGGGTTTGAAACGGGACTTGGCATAGCAAAATACAACATGACGGGTCAAAATGACTAATCACCAAAATGGCACCTTACCCTTTTATCTGTAAGGAGTTAAGGCCTTGTCTTATAGAGATAGTATACCCTATTAGATGGTCGATTAAGCACTTTTATATAAAAGGGACTAACTAGTTTGTAGGTGTGACCAAATCATCAAGGACATGGACTGTTTATTTGATGAAATTAGCTATAGTGTATGTCCTGATATGAGCTAAAAAACCCACCTATATGTACGTTCCATGCTAAAGACATGTCTCTTTCAGGAACCTTCGTACAAGGCAACATGAAACTTTATTGCAGACGACAAAAAAATGAGGATAAGCCAAGTTTCAGTTCAATTTGGACGACAAGCTCATTTAGCCCTCCAAATTTTACTACGAGAAGTCTGGATAGGAATTTGAAACTTCATTCTGCGTGTGGACTAGAGCATTCTTGTATGACCTTTTCAAGTCAAGATTTGGAACATTTTGGTCCTTTTCTTCACTCCAAAGATTGGATTCATAATCTAGTTTCACCATTGAAACTTAGGCTCTGCTCTGCAATAAACCTACACCTAAGATGATGTACTGAAGTTGCAAATTAAAGGGTAAATTTCATCCATCCAAAACCATCATAGTTGTTGCATCTTCACCTATACATATAGCAAAAGTGGTAAACTTAAACTTAGCAAGACCAAAACCAAAAAACAGCTAAAAACTGAAATCATGTTCATCTTCAATTGCCACCAGCATCAGCACTATTGCAATACTACTTTCCAAACACTTGATCGAGCATAGTCGCCACAATCTGCACTCGGTTCTTAAACTGCACCATAGTGTCATCCGTGTTCTCGTTCATTTGCTCTTGACGCGTCATTCTTGCACTTAACTCATTCATCGCATGCACTTGCTCCTGAATCATCTTCCCCACATTTTCGACCTTGTCCTTCACTTTCGACGTCGTCTCCTGCCCAAGTTCATGATCAGTGCAAGGCGCCAGTTCATTTTCCCCGTGCGAGCTAGCTTCAGTATCAGCCTCTGGAGCCTGAACAATGAACAATCCACAATCACAATCAACCGAGAACAATATTGAAAAACTGTTAAGAGAAACCATTCTTACAGCGGTTAATTCCTCATTCTTCCTCTGAGACTTAGCAATCCTAAGCTCCTCCTCCACCATCGACGATGACCGCTTAAGGCTAAAACTCTTGTTAATCTGATCAGACTCACTCTTCTCCCACTTTGTCAACATAATTGACCAGTGCCTATCGTAAATCCAAGACGGCTTCACCCCAGAAGCCCTAGCATTTGACAGAACCCCATGCAAGTATTCACTAGCAGTGTCTTCCCACAGATTGTAAACTTGCTCATCATACTTTTCATCCCAGCAAAAGTGATACTTTCACAAAGGCAAAGAACAAAATTAGCACACTTGAGAATTTAGCTATGATTCGTTGATACTGCCATTGAGCAAATTTACTTGAAATGTGTTTACCTTAAGCTCATCAAACAGTCGAAGTTTCCTGTGCTCAGAAAACTCATCCCAGGTAACAAAGGGGCCAGAGTGCTTAGTCTGAATCATGCGCCTTATCCGGTACGTTACTTGTTGTTTCGGCACAAATCTGCAAGCGATCCACATTTGATCTTTAAGACTTTGGAGAGCAAAACAAAAGAACTGTTTTACAAAGAGATGATAGTCATCAACGGAACTTACTTGGATAGCATGATGAAGATCTTGATTCGACCGCGGCTGTCTCGTTCGCAATCGCTCGATTTCCGGTAAGGAGAGATACTCCAGTGTTTCCGAAAGTAGTTCATAGCATCCTCGTTCTTGATCATATCCTCAAGATCACCAGTATAGAGACTACGAAGAAGTTCTCCATAATCTAAATCCATGGCAGTAGACCCCTGAGAAATCAGCAATCATACGACAGTCAAAACCCTAGCTAAAAACTAGACCTGATTCAGAGGTTATGGGGACAGAATCCGATGATTTGAACGAGAAATTGAAGCTAAATTGCAACCGAAGTAGTTCAGTCAGGGAGCCATGAACAACGAATACGAAGTCTAGATCGCAATTTCACAAACATTTGAAATAGGGTGTAGGCCGATCATCACAAACGAAGAACAGTTTGAAGGAAGAAAAATTACCTGGAAGAGAATGCTTTTACAATGCCGAAAACCCTAGAAAGGAGGAAGATACTGAAAGATTTGAGATGAGAATCGGGAGATTTAAAGGGAAGTCGAAACGGTTTGGCGACGACGTACAAAACCGTTGCTATTTTCAAATCTTAATAAAAATGCAAGGGCGGGCGCGCGATTTTAACCGCGCTTTTTTCAGAGCAATTTTTACAGCCGGGATTTCACTTGCGGTAAAATTTAAATTTGAAAAATCGAGTCTTTGGAGGGAATAAAAATGCTGAATACGTGAAGCGCTCAAAACTGACCTGTATGTACGTTGTATGTCAAAACACGTCTTTTCGATCAGGGAACCTTCGTACAAGGCAACGTGAAACTATAGCAGACGACGAAAATGTGTATACACCAAGTTTCAATTCAATTTCTTTCAATGATTAATTAAGTGAAGATGAATTTTCTTTTTAACAGCAATATTACCATCGTAGATTCGTAATAATAAGTCAATTTTGCAAAATATTTGAATCCCTAACCAAATTTAGCCACTGAAATTAGATAATCTCTGCAAATTGCAATAAACCTACATCTTTGATTAGCCGACAACTGATCTTAATTAAGCTAAGGTGTTTTACCAAAGCTGCAAATCAAAAGGTCAATCTCATCCTCCGAAACCATCATCACATTTGTTGCATCTTCACATACAAGTAAATGTAACGAGTGGTGAAATTACAACTGAACAATAGTCTTCACTCTCCAAAACCATCCTCATTCAATTGCTCCCGACCCGTCATTCTTGCACTTATTTCATCCAGTGCATTCACTGATCAGAACCATTCTGAAGGCGGGGTTTGATCCAGGCTTCCAGGTACGCCAACTGTTCATTGCTTATCGAATGGCCCAGCCTCGGATAAGCCTGTACAAGGTAATTGAGCACAAATCAGCTTAGAGATGCTGAATCCTTGAAACTCAAAAGGGATTTCGGAGTGGCTTCTCTCGTTACCTTAAACTCACAGCTGACGCCAAGGTTTTCGAGGAAATGTTGGCCAGCTTGACCGGCTCCAAACAGAACTCTTTGGTCATCCATTCCGTGCATCCATAGGAAAGGTGTCTGTTGCACACATTCACAACAATAGTAAATTGATCCGAACAGATTGACCCCAATTCACAACAACAGTAAATGATGTAGTAGTGGATTTACCTTCTTTGCATCGTCTGAGAACTGCATAGTAACAGGGTCAGTAAAAGGGACAAAACCACTAATGACAGCTCCTCCACCTAGTGTTTTTGGATAGAGCAATACACTAGCCAAGGTCAAGGCAGCTGCAAGAGCACCATCAGTCCATCATCAATACACTAGCCCGGCTCTAGGACAAGATGAAATCCTTTCAAGGACTTGAGGTTGTTAATAATACGTACCGCCTTGGCTAAAGCCACAGACAAAAACATTGTTAGGGTCGGTACCAGCAGCTATCTCCTTGTCGATCATGGCATGCACATTTTTCACAGCTTTGAGAACACTTGTGTCGTCTCTTGGCGACTCCTAAGGGAAAGAAGAAAACAGCAGGTACATATTTAGAAAAACGAACAGGGAATTTCACGAGATCAAAAAGTATTCATGACGACAGCGGACCTTCATTTGATTAGGAAGTCTAATTACATATTTGCGTTATGAATCCCTTAGGAGTATGGAACATATGGGTTATAGTAAATTTCAAGTCTCAAACTGGAATTGGGTGATGAGAAAGGTGTTTTTACAGATCAATCTATCTACACATTTAGCGGGGAAAAAAACAGAAGGAAGAAGAAGGCAACTACTTACAGCTGTGATAGGTATCTCAAGAACGTCAAACCAGGAGGGCATAACACTGCCATCTACAAACACAAGACCGAAGGGAATCAGTGGTTCTTCATCATAGATTATTCATACATCATAGAACGTATACTACAAGTACAGCCACGGCAGAACAAGTGAGAAATGTCAACGATAAATAAGCTAGCTTCTTCATCATTCCTCTTTTGAAGTACCAACTATGCAAGACAAGGTTACAGAAAAACACACAAGAAGCCCCAACACATCAATAATTTAGATATAATGATCACATATCAATATCAATACACAACCACATAGAAGGAGAGTTTGAAGAGTTGCTGGATTGATCAATGTAATGAAGACCACTAATTGAACTGATTCAACACCAAGATCCACACTCACAAAGGAAATGCCTGAATAACAGCTACATTGTTCAGCTATTGAATAGCAAGAGATTAGGGTTTTCGTCAGATGAAATCAATTAGCGGAAGTAAAATTCAGAGCGAAAGAGCACAAACAAACATGATTGACAAGAAATTCGCAAGCTCCGAAAATTGGGGGAAAACTCATAAACCCTAGATTTCATGAGAAGGAGGAATAGAACTCACGATCGCAGGTGACTGGACCAGAAGGGGCAGAAGGGAAACGCCAGTTGGTGGATCTGAACTCGGGGGAAGTGAAAAGCGTCTTGATGGGTTCGTTTGCAGGACCCGAATCGCCCCGCCCGTGGAGCCATAGGATGAAGCTACGAGCGTTCCGGGCCATCGGATTCGGATCTTTGCGCTCGGTCACAACAAGATGGTAGTAGTAGACTGGTACTAGTAGTCGGGTCACGAGAGTGGCCAGCTGTGAATGTATTGTCCATTGCTTTGGCGGTTGCTCTAGCAAAATTGGTGCTGTTCACTTGTGTTGACTGTTGTGCTACCAAGTTGATGCCTAGTTTGCTTTGGCCATTTTTTTATTTTTTTTTGGTTGAAAGTTTGCTTTGGCCATTGCTTTGGCGGTGTTCAATGCAATTTGATGAAATAATTTTGATTTTTATTCACGGGACTAGTGTATAGTTAGAAGATAAGTATAAATTCTGTATGACCATAAATTAATGAGTTGATTGTTCGCACCCTTGAAAATTAATAATACAGTAGTATTTTATTGATGTAGAATTTAAACTAGTTACAACCCGGGCCTTGCCCGGGAACTTTTGAAATAAAATTTAAAATATCTTAATTTATATAATATAAGTATTATTAATTAAATGCATAATCTAATTGAATTTGATGAGTAGGTATCATGAAAACTGCAACATTTAGAATAGTTTAATTGGTTAATTTTAGTGACATGATTACGTGAATCTATACCGAGCAAAATTGAATTTGATGATGTGAATCTAATTAATGATCCAGAGCTTGCCCGAGAACTCTTTGAAATAAAAACCATAATAACTATTTTACATGTTATTTATGAATACTACTCCCCCGTCCCTAAATGTTTGTCCAATATTTCATTTTGGGTGTCCCCTTTTGTTTGTCAACCTTTAATATTTTTCCATTTATATCATAATTTTCTTACAATATTACCCTCATTCAATATCCTATATTACCCCATTATACAACTTTTTCATCAACTTTATCACTTTTTCTCTACAAAAATACAAAATTACCCCTATCTAATCTCATATATTACCCTCACATCCAACAATCCCATCAACTTTATCACTTTTTCACTCTTTTTCATCAACTTTTTACATACTTACTGTAATAAATTTTCTTAAGAACCACAAAAAAAATCATTTTGGACAAACAAATAGGGACGGAGGGAGTATAACTTAATGTCACATTTGTAGCTTTAAAATAGCATATATAAAATTATTTAAATATAAATATATATTTTATTATTAAAATAAAAATAACTTTCGTCCGTTATGAAGTTGGTCCAAAATGTTGGTTTCAAATGGAAGTATGAAATACTCGACTCTCTTCACGAATTAGTCAACCTAAAGTTTTAAGAAAACCAAAGTGACTTGGCTCAACTAACCTATAAAATTAATGATCTGAACCTATAGTTAGCCGCGAACCAAATTAAATGCTTGAACCTAACTGAACCAAACTTGCAATAACCTTGTCCAATTGACCGGTAAATTTCAACTGCCCAAACTTTTATTCAATCAAATTCAAAATGATCAACCTATCAAATTGATCTTATCAATAGGTTTATTTTTCAAACATAACGGTTCAAACTTGTACTCCATCCGAATTCAAAATGATAAACTTACTGGACCTACCATGTTAATAGCTTTATTCTCCATATGTAGTCCACTCGAACTTGTACTCAATCCAAACTCAAGATGACCAACGTACAAAACTAACCCATAAATAGGTTTATTATCTACATATAACAGTCCAAAGTTATATTCAATTTGAAACACACAAATAACCAACCATAATAATTGGTTTATTCTCCGTACATAATTGTTCAAACTTATACTCAATTCGAACTCAAAATGACCGACCCTACCGAATCGACTCCGTCAATAGGTCTATTCATCATATATAATACCCAACCTTGTACTTCATCTGAAATCCAAATGACCAACTCATCAAATTGACTCAATTAATAGTTTTATTTTTGATACATTGATAATTTTTTATAAAATTTTCAATTGTAAAATCATCTCCATACATATGGGATATTTCGATTTATTATGATAAATGTACATATATACAATTAACAAATTATGAAATATTTTGTGTACTTAAATATCTCCGAACTCAAATGACAAACCTGTAGAACCGGCCCTATTAATTAGGTATTCTCCATATATAATGGTTCAAACTTGTATTTAATTTGAACTTAAAATGACCAACCTATTGAATCGACCCCATCAATGGGTTTATTCTTCATATATAATATCCCAACCTATAGTATTACTGGATCGATCGACTATATATAATATCCCAACCATGTACTTAATCCGAAATTAAAATAATCGATTTATCAAACCGACTTAATTAATAGTTTTTTTTCTTGATACATTTTGTGTAACTAATTATTTGCATGTAAAAAAATATTAGTTTAACTTTTAAATAATTTGAATGTATTAATATTATTCATATTAAACTTATGAAACGGGTCGTTTTGGTTAGGTTCGATCCTTTCTGCTTTATGTAGGTAACACGTATATATTCAATTTAATTACTATTTAAAAAATTAAAATTAAAATTAAAATTAAAATTAAAATTATCTCAATATATATTTGACTTGGACAATAGAAAGATAAAATTTTGTATTAAAGAGCGTAATGTACAATCTATAATGCCACCCATCCGATTAAAAAGAAGATTACTAATTTATGATCATACACAATTTTCTATACATTAAATTGATCCAAAGTGGTCCTATCAATGACCACTTTGATATCATAAATTAACTTTATCTATTAAGTCTTAAAAATATAAATTAATTGATCTATTAAATCTTATTTTATCTTAATTTAACTTTTTTGAGCCACAATTGTTTCAAAAGTTCATATGTTAGATGTCGGATCAATCGATTTTTTTTTTGAACCAATCAAACCATATAACTCAATCTTCTAGTACGTGTTAGATATATTTACTTTATATGTTATTTAAAAGTTAAGATAGAAACTACCAGATGTATATCTACTTATGATCTATTAAATCTATTAAATATAAATTGATAAAAATTTAGTACAAAATTCAATTATTAAAAATAAGGTTAGTGATTTATAAAATCATAATGACAAAACTGCCCTTAACTACTTCAGCTTTAGAAGTATACTAGCAGATGACCCGTACCTTGTACGGGGGTGTTATTTATTTATTTATTACTCTGTATATGAATTTACTTTAACAATTACAAATATTATCATACGTATATTTTGTTTTAAAACGATGCTTATATTTTTGGAGTATAAGATAACATAATTCTTATATATCATCATATATATAAATAAATTTTATTTATATAGTTATTTTTTATACATACATAAATATATATTTAAATTATTGAGGAAGAATGACATAAGATAAGAATGCATTATCACATTTTATTAACAATTGATACAAATCTTTTGGTATTTAATTAAATTGTGTAAAATAACTTTTATAATAAAATTAATAAGTTCAAATAAAAACTTGGATTAACAAATTATAATATTGAAGATATAGATAATATTTAATAAGTTAAATAGAAAACCAAACTATCTCATATATATGTTATTGTTTATTAAACAAATTAAATATATAAATATTTAATGAAAATGTTAAGAATTATTATCTTAATTAGCAATATATATGGTAAATATAACATCTACTTTTTTTTATTGATATTTTTACACGATACAATAGTAAAAATGTATTTAATATATTATTTTAATAGAATGAGTATTTGTCTTAGATATAGTGGTAGAATTTGCTACCATTGATGATTTTTAAAAAATACAATAATAAAAATACGAAAAATTATTTAAAGTTAATATGATATTTAATTAAATGGGTAAAATATTATGATTATGATTTATAGATTATGATGAAAGCAAATTTTATTTAAGTAAAATTTTTATGATAGATCTATGTATTAATTAAATGTGTACAATGATAAGATAGAGATTTATAAATTTTGGATAGAATTATTAATTAAACAAATCAAATTCTAAGATAGAACTAATATCTTAATTAAGTATATATAGATTATGATAAAATCAAAACTTAGTAAGATAGATTTTTAAATAAGAGGGTGATGTGGCGCAATATGGTGGCGGAATTCGCTTCCGCTTTAGTATATAGTAATAGATATTGATATTGATTAATAAAAAAGAGTGTCTAAATGTGGGCACCTTTTTTCTATATTGTCAACGTTTTTTTTGTTCAGCAAAAATAAAAAAACGTTTTTTTAAGTCAAACATGGTAAATATAATTGGTTCATTTAGTATTTTCTATTATGATTACTTTTTAGTATCAAATATAATTGGTTCATTTAGTGTGCTATTCATATTCATAATGTAAAGACATTGTAAAAAATATCATGGTAAAAAAGAATGATATTATACTATTTAAAACATTATAAATATGTATCTTAATATTTATTATATAATGACAATACAAAAACTTATTAAAAATATTATTTTGATAGGTTATATATTGTGTTGATATTAATATATTAAGATTAGATAAAAAATATATATATATATGTTTTTTTAATGTAAAATAGATAAGGGAATGTATTATGAAAATATAATTATTTAATGTTAAATGCAGATATAATTAATATGGGGGCTTTCAATGTTAATACAAAAAATATATATTTTATTAACGTATTATTAGAGGATAAGTACAAAATTTTTTATACTATTTTATATAACTAGCTCATAATTTCGTTTTAGAGGTTGAATAAAATGATGATTAGGTTTTCATCAAAAAAAAAATGATGATTAGGTGACACTAGTCAACTGTGAAACATTCACATATACAAAATGAATAATAAATAAACGGAAAAAAAACCATATGTCAATTTGTTAACAGGATATAATCATATCCGTACAGATACATACGTCAATATTGATTTCTAAGATTCTTGCCATACTTTATCAACACATAATAATTATATAGCAAGTTATATTAATTAAATAGTTTTTATTTAAAGCTATTGACATTCATTAAAATAAATGACAAAAATGGCAAGAATCGAATATAAATATGTACAAATATATCATGAAGTAAAAACATAAAATATTTCAAAATAGATGTATCTAATCTAACCGTTGGATACTTGTACATCGATATAGAGTCGGTCATTTAAAATTTGAAAAACAAAAAATTCATATATATGGAAAATAACTGCTTACAGCTTACGCTATCTGTAAACCGCCTCATTCCACTATAAATAATCCCTCTTCCCATGTCTGCAATTCCTCGATCCAGATCTAATTACGATTTCATTCCTGTCCCCCTTCCGTTCCCAACAAGTGACCTAGATCTGGATCGGCTCCTTCCCCACACTCGCCCCAAGTTCTCCGGCATGTTCACCGGCGACGGATCCACCGGTTGTCGTTCTCTCAAGTCCGTTGTGTAGGTAATTAATCAACACGGTTGGATTCCCCTTATTTTCTTTCGGATAATTTTAAGGCTATATGATCTAGATTTGTCTAGACCAGTGATTTGGGCAGATTTACTTGATGCACTGAATTTTGAGAAATTGGATGCACTGAATTTTCAAAAATCGAACCAGTGAGTTAGGGTTTATGGTTAGCCAACATTGATATACACTTTGAATGGTCAATCAGGCAAAATACTACATGTATGAATCTCATGGCTTCGATTAGGCAAAATTTGTGCTGGTTTCCTTATGTATACTTGGGCAAAATCTCGTTCTTGTCTGAATTTTTTCCGTGCTTCTGCTACAAGGCTTTTCAATCTTTATCGAAAGAAAAGATGCATCTATGATCTATCATACCGATCTTGTGAAGTATTACACGGATTATATTTTTGGCATATATCTATTATATACCGATCCTTGAGAATGGGTAGGAGGTTGCTTCTTTTTTCAAAGCAAAGTTTGTAGGTATTTGCATAACAACGCATGATTTGTCAACATCTGGCTACAAATAATGAAACAAGTATATCGGATTACCCTCAGAAATTTCCAAGTGTCCCTTGATATTCTCCCTCGGAATTGTCCCACGGATTTGTCCCTTAGAATTGTCACATGAATTTGTCCCTCGGAATCATCCCACGGATTTGTCCCTTAGAATTGTCCCATGAATTTGTCCCTCGGAATCGTCCCATGGATATGTCCCTCGGAATCGTCCCACGGATTTGTCCCTCGGAATCGTCCCACAGATTTGTCCCTCGGAATTGTATCAGGGAGTCGTCCCATGGAGTTGTCCCTTAGGAGAGTCCCTCGGAGTTGTCCCTTATATTGAGGAAGACCTGATACATTTGAGAAAATCAGAAACTGATATTTAAGAATTGTCCCTCTGAGTTGTCCCTTGTATTGAAAAAGAACTGGTGCATTTGGGAAAGTTAGAAACTGATATTTAAGACCGGAAAGAAAGACTAGTCTAAAATCTGAAAAGTAAGATGGATTGTTTGAGTATCGAAGTAAGACATGGTAAGTTTGTTGTAGTGTATCAACAATTTTTGTCGGATAGCCTTTTTGAGAATGAAATTGCTTTGTCAGATAGATCAAAAAAACCTGTGCAAGGTGAATTGGAATCTTTTTTGAATAAGTTTGGCATGAAAGAACGAAGATCTGTTGTTGCTGAGCTTTTTAGATAAAGGTCCAGGCCGTTTTAAAGTTAATGGAATTTCAAAATTTAAGCTTACATGTGATGAGCAACAACAGATTGTGGGTGCGAAAATGCTACTTAGAAAGTACTTTGTTGCATGAAAGAGTGATATGGATCATCAGTTAAAAGCTTACACGATGAGAACTAGGAGCTTGTTATTGAAATTAGTTCTTGAGACATTGCTTGGACAAACTTCATTATCGTCTTCGCCTACCTCATCACTTGAAAAAATAAAGTTCACCGACATCCTATTTCTCCCTGTTACCGCTTCTTCACTTCTGTCTTCATTCTCTGCATCGGATCCACCATTGGTTCTGCTCTCAAGTCCATTGTCCGGGTAATTATTCAACACTCTCAAGTCCATTGGTTGTTCTTGTCTCATTTTTTGGTCTGGGCAGCTGCTATGAGTTTTCTTCTTTGACATTTACTTGTGGGATGTCTACTGTATACTGATCTTTAGGATTGAGTGAGAGGTTATTGCTTTTTTTAGAGCTCAATTCTAAGGTTGTTGAGGAGCTCTGCTTGCTATTTGTAGCAAATGGATTGATGTAGTTATGCATAAGTACTTCAAATTACACTTGGAGTCTTTTTCCCTAGATGTATATATGGATGAATCTGACACCTAATTCTGTTTTAACCATTTGCATGCTGATTAAGATGGGGGAAGTGTTTGGAGGTGGATTGCATGCTATATGAAAGGCTCATTATACAGCAAGATAGATAGAAACAGTTCAAAGTAAAATGTGAACCGTTATACAGCAAGATTCTAACAGCTGTAAGCAAACACAGCATTGACAATCATTCTGATGCACATTAGGGCTGATTACTGAATTATATCAGTGACTTTTCAATCGGTATGGGTTTAAACAAATGCTATATAAAAAAAGTGGTGCTTTAACATGGCTATGGTGATAGATACATGTTTGATCACTTTGATGTATGGGTTTGATTTCTTGCAAGATGCAGGTTCAATTTGGAGTGCAACAAGCGCACTTGTCTACTAGACAGTTCACCTATAGCTCGGTCCCTCATATTTTCGGAATGCCTCGTTCTTTGTAAGTCCCTTCAGCTTATTAAAGCCTTTGTGCAAGTCGGTCAAGGCATTCATGTAACTTTGATGTAAGGCTATATGCTCTAGATTTGTCTAGACCAGTGATTTGGGCAGATTTACTTGATGCACTGAATTTTGAGAAATTGAACCAGTGACTTAGGGTTTATGGTTAGCCAACATTGATATACACTTTGAATGGTCAATCAGGCGAAATATTGACATTTATGAATCTCATGGCTTCGATTAGGCAAAATCTGTGTTGTTTTCCTTATGTATACTTGGGCAAAATCTCGCTATTGTCTGATTTTTTTCCGTGCCGTTGCTACAAGGCTTCTCAATCTTTATCTAAAGAGTAGATGCATCTGTCATACCGATCTTGTGAAGTATTATGCTGATCCTATTTTTGGCATTTTCTTACCGATCCTTGAAAATGGATAGGAGGTTGAATCTTTTTTCAAAGCAAAGTTGGTAGTTAATTGCAATAACAACGCATGATTTGTCAATATCTGGTTACAAATTATGAAACAAGTACACAAGTATATCGGATTTCCCTCGGAAATTTCCCAAGTGTCCCTTGATATTGTCCCTCGCATTTGTCCCACGGATTTGTCCCTCGGAATTGTCCCACGAATGTCCCTCGGATCGGATTTGTTCCATAAAATGGTCCATTGGAAATTTGGAATTGTCCCTCAGGTTCGGCCCATGGATTTGTCCCTTGGAATGGTCCCACGGATTTGTACCCTCGGAATTGTATCACAGAATCGTCCCACGGATTTGTCCCTCGGAGTTGTTCCTTAAATTGAGAAAGAACTAGTGCATTTGCGAAAATCAGAAATTGATCATATAAGAACTGTCCCTCGGAGTTATCCCTTAAATTGAGAAAGAACTAAGAATTGTAAGAAACACTTTGCCAGTTTAAAGCTGAAAGTAAGATGGCTTGATTGAGTATCAAAGAAGCTTGAAAAAACAGCATATCCTAAAGTGTCAAGTACGTAGGAGAATTCAAGAGGATTGCTTGAACAAACAAGCAAACAATACGATAAGTTACGAATGAAGATTGCCTCATGGAATAGCAGAGGGATAGGAAGGAAGTCCTTTTGGCCAGAGATTAATTCATTCTGTAAAATTGAACAAATCCAAATTATGGCTATAGTTGAGACAAAAACAGATAAACTTCCGAGTGACCAGGTATGGAGACGAGCAGGGTTTGACAATATAGTTTGGTCCCCGGCGGATGGTAGAGCCGGGGGTATATGCGTTCTGTGGAAAGCGCACCAGCTCATTAGTGAGAGTGTTGAAATTCTCGTTCATCAACCAAGATACATTATTCTGAAATACGTCAACCTTCTGACAGGATGGGTACTAGCGCTCTGCTTTCTATATGCTCTGCCAAATGAGACCCAGAAGGATAACTTTTGGGCAGAATTCACCAGTTGTGTGCTTGGAATTGAAATGCCTATAATTATTCTAGGAGACTTCAATGAAATACAAGAGATAGGGGATAAAAAAGGAGGATGTGTACCAACGCTTCATCGATTTGAACGACTTCGAACCCTGAAAGACACTTGTAACTTGTGTGATATTCCTTTTACAGGAAACAGATTCACGTGGCGAAAAAATAAAACGGAAATAGACAACATCTATGAAAAACTAGATAGAGTACTGGTAAGCGACATCATCCTGCAATGGTTCCCAGGAATCCGAACCCACAATCACGCATTCACATCATCCGACCACTGCAAAATATTAGTTGACATTACGAATGGTACAATGATTAAAGCAGCGCCTTTTAAAATGGAAAAAATGTGGCTCATGAGGAAAGACTATCGCAATGTGGTCAAACAAGCATGGAGGGCTTGTTACCAAGGGTCATTTATGTTTCAGCTCATGAAGAAAACGCAGTTACTAAAAGCACACACGAAACAATGGAAAAGGAAGACTTTTGGTAACACATTCGAACAACTACGAGAAATTGAAGACACCCTCCTCGAGCTGCAGCAGAAGATTATTGTATCACCGCAACCAGCCCTCATACAAAAACAGACTCGGTTCTTGCAGAAGAAGGAATGCATCCTCCGGTTTCACAGAGTATATTGGAAACAACGGGAGAAGACAAAGCATGTGAAGTTGTCTGACTCAAATTCAGGATACTTTCATAAGATAGCAACAGGAAGGAGAAACCACAAAACTATAAGAACAATCATGTCATCTGACGGTACCCAAATTGTGGGCGAGGAAAACATATGTCGAGAAATTAGAAATGACTTTTGTAAGCGCTATAGAAAACAAAGAATAAACACCATGATTCTTGAAGACTATCTGACATTGATTGACAAGGAAATAACGGACGACGACAATGACCTTTTGACGAAGCCAGTAACAAATGAAGAAATTAAAAAGACTGTTTTTCGACTGGGATCAGATAAATCACCGGGGCATGACGGTATGACATCGGAGTTCTACAAGAGATACTGGGATATCGTGGGCCCTACAGTAATTAAAGCAGTGAAAGGGTTTTTCCACTCGGGAAAAATTTTAAAACAGAGTAACCATACGCTCATATCGCTGTTGCCAAAAAAGGACAATCCTTCGACAACGAACCACTATAGGCCTATTAGTCTATGCACAACGATATACAAAATAATAGCGAAAATTCTAACAGAAAGATTGAAAGTTGTTATGCCCAAAACCATCCACCCACTCCAGGGAGCGTTTGTGGCGGGAAGGGCAATCCAAGACAATGTGTTGATAGCTCATGAAGTTTTTCACTCGTTTAGAAGTAGCCAGGCAAAGGAAGGATGGATGGCAGTAAAATTGGATATGGAAAAAGCATATGATAGGGTGGACTGGGAATTCCTTTTTCGTATTCTTAACCAATTCGGATTTGATGGAAAATTTGTTGGATGGATCCGTGAATGCGTATGCACAGTCTCCTTTTCTGTCATGGTCAACAATGGACCAACAACACCATTCACACCGGAACGCAGAATTCGGCAAGGAGACCCGCTTTCTCCATACTTGTTTGTTATTGGAGCAGAGATCCTTGCCAGGAAGCTCCAAAAGGTCAGTGAGAGTCCAAGACCGCTAATAGGATTTCCGATAGTTAGAGGTGGCATGAGAATTCCGTTTCTAGCGTTTGCGGACGATATTATCATATTTGCAAAAGGAAACCAGAATGCATGTAACCAAATGAAAACAATTATTGAAGAATACTGTGCAGTCACAGGCCAGAAAGTGAACTATCACAAATCAGCTTTCCATACGTCCAAGAAAGTGGGCAACCACCAGAAACAAAGCATTAAGCAAACAATGGGGATAAGCACGATGGAGAACCTAGAAAAATATTTAGGATGTCCAATCATTAATGGGAAAGTGAACAGAGAGAGTTTTCAGGACACAATAGAAAGTGCACAACGACAATTGACAAAATGGAAAGCTAACACACTATCTTAAGAAGGGAGAACAGTGTTAATCAGGTCAAATCTCTCCTCAAAACCGAACTATATAATGCAAAGCTTTATGCTGCCAAAACATGTAAGAGATGAAATAGACGCCACAAACAGAGTGTTTTTTTGGAATAAGGATAGACAACACAAGCCTCTTATTAGCTGGGACCGAATATGCAAACCAAAAGTCTACGGAGGATTAGGCATTAGGAAAGCGGAGTGTATGAATAAGGCCCTCCAAATGAAACTTATATGGAAAATTCTTACTGAACAACAAAATATGTGGGTGCAAGTGATCAAAGAAAAATATTTAAGGGGAATCCCTTTAGAGGACTATAGAGTTAAGCAGAACAGCTCATGGCAGTGGAAACAATTGATGAAATTAAAGCCAGAATTTGAGGAAGGCCTGAAATGGCAAGTAGGAAATGGAAGGACCATCAAATTTTGGAAGGATAGATGGCTTACAAATGAACCGCTGAGGGATGAAATAGGTACGGACGAAATGGTGGACCTGGAAATTAGAGTGGAACAATTCATTTCGGCTGATAAAACATGGAAAATAGATGAGTTGCAACAGATCGTTCCTAATGATGTGCTACAAAAGATTCTAAGAATTCCTATCCCAGTAAATGATATTGAGGATAAACTGGTTTGGGCCCCGAGCAGGAATGGATGGTTTTCTACAGATTCAGCAATAAGTTTAATAACTAAAGAACACACTATGACCCCGAGTCCTAATGCCTGAATCTGGAAATTAGATATATATCCAAAGGTGAAAAATTTTCTTTGGAAAATCGATATGAATGGCCTGCCCACGAAGCAGAGACTCACGGAAAAACAAATTGCAGTTCTTCAAGGATGCTTTTTGTGCAACACTACGCATGAGGACACGACGCATCTGTTGCTGGAATGCCCTCATACGCGGGAAATAGTGAAGAAAATTAATGCCAATACGGAAAAGGTACTAAGGGAATACAACGCAACACACAGAAATTCACGGAAGGTACTTTACGACCTTAAGTGTAAGTTAAAGAAGGACGAGTTAGTGAAACTCACGGTGGCCTGGTGGGGCATCTGGCACCAGCGGAATAAATTACTCTTCCAGGAAACTCCAAATGAGCATATTCAAGACCTTTGCCAGTATATCCGACATCAGTTGACTCAATGGACAAAAGCAAGAGATTGGCAGGAGGATGAAGAGAAGGACCTACACAAGAAGACTTGCTCAAAACTCAAGTTGCCAAATAAAGCGGGGAGCTGGAAGAAACCCCCTAAACACTATGCTAAATTAAATTTCGATGGTTCCAAGATCGGGAATGGAAACGCAGCAGGAGGCTCGATTATAAGGGATGAAAGAGGACAACCAATCGGTGGGACGGCTAGAACTTTTGGGAAAGTGTCCGTGCTAATGGCAGAGACAATGACATTATGGGATGGATTAAAAAAGGCAAAACAATTAGGTGTAAGGAAACTCGAGATCGAAGGGGACAACATCATTGTCATAAGGGCCCTTTCTGGAGAAATTCGCTGCCCATGGGAAGTAGAAAGGATTATTACAGACATTCTCGTATCCCTTCAGGGATTCGAGTCAGTACGATTCTTTCATGAGAGTAGGATCCGTAATTCTGTGGCTGATAGAATTGCTTTCCTGAGCCACAGTCTCTCATGGGAAACCATTTGGAACCATCACGAGCTTCATGCTCTCATCCGCAAGGATGCCCTAGGTGACCCGCCTTAAAGGCGTGTTCCTAATCTTCACCGTTTCAAAAAAAAAAACAAAAAAAAAAAACAAGCAAACAATGCAGAATGCAATAGCTGAAGTCGAGATTGTGAAGGGATTGCTTGCAGATTTAACAAGAGAAAAGAAAGCTTGTCTTCATATGTACAAACAGTGCTCAACAAAATATCTAACTTGGTGAGCAATGCTTCTCAAGTTGAGAAGGAGTTTGTTCAATTGAAATCCAAAGGAGAAGCTGCCCTTGCTGGATATAGAGGCCATTGATGACCTCTTCAAAGGAATGTTAAGGTCAAAAAAGTGCAGAAAAGGTGGTTGTATATACAAAAAAACGTGGAGCCTTTTTCCCTAGATTTTTATATGGATGAATTTGACATTTAAAGCAATAAGAAAGATGAGTAAGATATAGTAATGAAAACGCATTCTTTATTGTCGTCGAATGCTGTTTGTTTAAATCAAAGTACTAGAGAAACTAAGTGGGAACTCGTCCTCCTTTTCCCAACATTAACAGCTTGTTCTATGAAAGTGTTTACAGAGTTCTATGTAAGAGAAAATTGCACATATCTCATAAATGACTAAATGAGGGAGCTTCCAGGGGAAATGCCCCACTTTTCTTGCTGGCCAACGACCATGCCAAAGCTGACGAAATCAAAAATCATTTACTACTGAACAAGGCGCTGCCATGCTAGATAGAAACGGTTCAAAGAAAAATGTGAAACGTTACAGCAAGATTCCAACAGTTGTGTAAGCAAACACAGCATTGCCATGAGTGACTTTTCAATTGTTCTGGGTTTTATACAGATGGTATGTACATGTTTGATCACTTTGATGTATGGGTTTGATTCCTTGCAAGATGCATCTTCAATTTGGAGTGCAAACTGTGCAACAAACTTCATATTTTGCTACTTTGGATTGCAAGCGCACTTTTCTACTATACAGTTCGGCTAAAGATCGGTCCCTCGTTTTTGTGGAATGCCTTGTTCTTTGTAAGTCCCTTTGGCTAATTAACGCCTTTGTGCAAGTCCGTCATGGCATGCACATCTTTCACAGCTTTGAGAACGCTGGTTACATCTCTTGGTGATGCCAACAGCATGTGCATATTTAGAACAATGAAATCACCAATGCCCAGCAACTTTATTGTGCAATGAACAGGGAATTTCGTGAGATTGACATTGTTTGCAGGACACAATTTGGTGGATTCGAATTCGGGGGAAGTGAAAAGCGTCTTGATGGGTTCGTTTGCAGGACCCGAATCATACATCAGTATAAGACATTAATGGTTTATTGCATTTTGCTGCATAATCGAAAATTGAGACCACAACTTTGAAAAAATCTGTCAGTTCAAAATTTGCATTGAACACAAATGGTACAAAACTACTAATGATATCCGCTCCATGTAGAACACTTTTCACCAATTGTAAGTTCTTAATACAGTGAAAACCAAACAATAATATGTTCCATGCATTGAGACCAGGTCACTGAATTCAGGCATATTAAGATGAGCTCTTAAAACGGGGTTTGATCCACGATTCCAAGTACGCCAACTCTTCGTTACTTATTGAATGGCCAAGCCTTGGATAAGCCTGTACAGGGTCATTGAACACAGATCAACCTAGATGAATCCTTTAAAAAACCAAAAGTGGGTTCGGAGTGGTTTGTCTCGTTACCTTGAACTCGCAACTCACACCAGCCTTCTCAAGAAAAGGTGGGCCGGCTTGCCCGGCTTCAAACAGCACTGTTCTGTCGTCCACTCCATGTGACCATAAGATAGGAGTCTGAGCAATAGATCAACAAGCATGAATGGTGTAAACACATTTGCTGAGCAAATATCATACTATACTATCAAGTATGAGAGACCTTTGTTATCGAACTTCCTCTATCAGTATTAGATTCCATACAATTCAGAGTAAATGTCTAAACAAAGAAGTAGATTTACCTTCTTTGCATCTTCTGGAAATTGTTCAGTAAGGGAATCGTTAAAAGGGATCCAACCACTAAAGACGGCTCCTCCACCTAGTGTTTTTGGGTAAAGCAATACACTAGCCAGGGTCAAGGCACCTGCAAAAGGTAGATCAGGCTAACACATAAGAAAAATCCTAAGTGAGAAACTATATTCATTCGGGATAGTTACTACATACCGCCTTGACTAAATCCACACACAAATACATTATCAGGGTTTATGCCAGCAGCTATCTCCCTGTCTATCATGGCATGGACCTTTTTCACAGCTTTGAGAAGACTGCTTTCGTCTTTCGGAGATTCCTGAAGGAACAAATGTACTTAGTAACATGTATCTATACACTACGAATGCTATGATATTAATACACTATGGGAACAGCAGACCTTTATATGATCTAGATGCACAATTACAGAGCCTATATTTTGTGAATGCTTACTCGTGACTAGTAACATATGATAGATGGGAAGTTTTCAACTCTCAGTTTGGTTGACAAGAAGGGTCCTTTTACATCAATCTTAATGTAAGATTCAGATGGCTGGAAAATAAGCAATAAGAAGGCAACTTACAGCTGTGATAGGAATCTCCTGAATGTCAAACCATGAGGGCATAACACTGCCATCTACAAACTCATGATTTAAGTATGAATCAGTGTATAGAATCATTCAATCAGAAGGAAACGAAAAATACCAGTAAAATCAGGGCCCAACAAGTAAGAAATATCTGCATAGGCTAAGGTCCTTTCTTAACACACATCAAAAGATACATATAAGGCTAGACTGACCCTATATACAAATATTTAAGGCTCGGAAGGAAGGGAGAATTTGATGTTCTGCTGGATTGCTTAATGTGAAATTGTTGAATTCTTAACACACATCTCAAATCTCACACACACACACACACAGACAAGGATATTGTGTTCTAATTGGTGGGTGAAATTAGGGCTGAGGTCAGCTAATGAGCATCAAAAGATCAGAGTTTTACCATATTCAAATCAATTCCACAAATCTTTGTGATAACGATACAACAGTAGAGCACAAAACAAAACGTACATCAGTGACAAGAAATTCGCAAGACTCTTAAACCCTAGATGATAAAAGAGGGAGAAATTGAACTCACAATTGCAGGTCACAGGATTAGAAGGAGCAGATGGGAAAGACCATTTGGTGGATTTGAATTCTGGGGATGTGAAAAGGGTCTTGATGGGTTCGTTTGCAGGACCCGAATCGCCCAACCCATGGAGCCATAGAACGAAGCTACGAGCGTTCCTTGCCATCTGATTCGGGCTCGGATATTTAGCCTTGGCTGTATTCTCGGGTAGAGAAGAAGACGGATTTTGGCCGGAAAGTAGGAGAGTGAAGAGAATGGTTGCGCAAGCCGTTACTGTTAAAATGGCGATTGGGGTGCTACGCAATCCCAGATTCATCTCTGATCGTGCATCTCAAACTTGTCTTATTAGGAAAAAAGGACGAATAATAGGCTGATGCCTAAAATTTGACTAATTGCGAAATATAGCCTCACTTTTGGCCTTTGTGCGGAAGCTACCCTGAAATATCCGAATTTTATCAAATCTTTAATCATATTATTATGATCTTCTATTAAATGTTAGGATTTCGAACAAAAATTAGAATGTTCAAATTTTACAAAAAACTTGTTATAACCCCGAGCCTTGTCCGAGACTTTTTCAACTTAAATCTAAAACATATTGTATTAATTTGTTTTAATTATTTTTGTCAATATTTTAAAACTAATATATATAACTTTATAATGAAAACTTTTTTACTGTCATTCTTATCTTCTAAGGTAACACTATATTATTATTTTTCATTTTTTCTATATCATATTAATGATATAATTAAGTGTTTAGATTCATTTTAATGTTAATTTTAATTTTTTTTCTTTTATAAGATAAGACTATAAATACAATATTTTTAGATATGTTTTTGTATTCATAAGTTTTGTAGTTATACCCTGTACAAAAATAAGAATATAAGTAACTAATTATAATCTTTTCCTTCCAAATAGAGCTTTTTAAATGCAAGATAATAAATATTATAGTTCGATAGAAGATAATATAGCAATGTACAACAATGTGATATGAGATCTTTACATATATATTTAAATTATATTTTATTTAGAAAATCAAGATAGACTCTATTAGGTAAATATCTACTTGTGATCTATTAAATCTATTAAATATAATAGAAAAAAATACTATAAAAGTTAGTTATTAAAACTAAGATGGGTGGTTTTAGTGGTTTATAAAAACTTAATGACAAAACTAACCTTAATTGATTAAGGTTTAGAAGTATACTGGTATTAGTCCCCGTGTCTTGAAGGCATGATTTTGATTTAACAAAAAGATCACTTTAAGTTTCATAGAAGTTATTCAAGAGAATAGTTTGATATTGTAAAATCTTGTTTTTTTTTAATTTACTTCTTATATGATTTATTTTAATGATAGATTGTTTCATTTGTTTGTGCTGTAATACATTCTCATAATCAAACAAAGATTTGTAGGATTATAACTTCTGTATAAGAATTGAATATTTGTTTTAATTTTATCAATAAGTTTATTTATTTTATAATAGTTATTATTATTTTATAGTTATTTGGAAAAAATAAAATATAAATTATATATATAACTTTTTATATACATGTAGAGTCTACAATATAAATTTTAACCAATAAAAAATAAGTCAGTTAAATGTCAACCAATTCAATTGATTTGATAAAATAGTTATGTGGTTTATTGTATCTTTAATAGTACGATTTTAATATAACAAAAAATTCACTTTAAATTTTATATAATTTTGGATAGAGTCTACAATTATTGACATACGTATTCAAATATCATATAAATTTTGGATTTTTACAAATATGCAATTCGAACTTCATATATAGGATGTTTAGCTTTATTTATTCACATACCTAAATATCATTATTGTATAAGGAAAGGATAAGATGCATAACATATTAGATAGATTTTAGGTTAAACATAAAATTAAATAAAATATATTTATTGAAAATTATAAAGAGTGCATTTTCACTATGTGTACAATGTTGGATAGATTTTTTAAAGATTTGGATAGATTTATTGTGTGCACAATTTAATGTGGGGTCTACAATGAAATTTAAAACAATTAAACAAATTAAATTGTTTTAATAAAGATGAGTGATGCAGTCAAATAAAGAGTTGACATGTGTAGTGCTAAATATTATTTTTAACTTCCGCTTCAATATATAGTTATATATATATTGATTAAACTTGGGGCATTGATTTTTTTTCGACGTTATTCTACTGTTTTGATAATTCAATTTTCGATGGCTTAAAATGTCAAAAATTGGATAATGGGTATTGCATAGAACTAGTTGTACCCGTCGTGCCATGCACGACTTGAATTTTTAAATTTATTTTTGGATATGTAATAAATAGAATAATAATGTTAAATGTATAATATAATTTTTTTAACATAATTTGGTTCAATCGGATATTAGAAGTTTTTAATTGTTAAATGATTGATTGAGAATATGTTATTATGCAAATCGCAAACTTATATTTTAAATCAAATAATAAAGTAAAAGAGCTAAAAATTGCAAGCTTAAAGAGGGAAAGAATGATGAGAAAAATGCTCACCTTGTTTTACACTTTAATCTTTTATATAGAAAGAAAATTGAGTGTGCAAATATACAAAATAGCGGGATTAAGATTAATGCAATTAATCTATTAGGAAGCAAATCAGTTGAGTTTTAATATGGTAGCGAAAGAAAATAGCGGGATTAAGATTAATGCAATTAATCTATTAGGAAGCAAATCAGTTGAGTTTTCCTAAAATAGCGGGATGATTGCATTTCAGTTATCACGCAAACTAAATCAAATCAATTATCCCGCTAGATGATTGCATCTATACTACTCACATTTCCAAATCAAAACATTCCATGTTATATCTCTAAAAAAAATCATTTTAAGTAAAAAGATATTCACGCTAGATGATTGCATTTCTAAAGATACGGTAACAACAATCGATTCTATCTTATCTTAATATTGAAAGGAAGAAAAGAAAAAAAATTCAAAGTAAAATTTACCTTTGCTTCAATTATTATTTCGATGGCAACTTCACCGCAGCCAATGGGTTTCCGGTGATCGGTTGGCTCTCTCCGCCGTCAATGGTGTTTTGGTGACCGGCTGGCTCTCTCCGCCGTTGGACTCGTCACCTACTTCCTACCTTTTCAAAATTGTTCTGACTACCTCTTCACCACCTCCATGATTTCGATTTCTGGTTATCTGCTACAATGTTGAGTTGATCTTCATCCATTTCTACGCTCCAACTTGCACGAACAGGATGGTTGAAAGCCTAACTTGATTTGATGATTCCTTCCCTATACATAGATATGAAGATTAATGTTGAGCAAAAACAAAAATATGAAGAACACAATAAACTTGCAAGAACGTGATAGAACATACACTCAAAATATGGTTGAATCATAATAGAATAGCGATGATCGAAAAGAGGAAGAAAGCAAAGAATAATATGTAATGTTTTAGTAATTAAAGTTGGTAAATAGTTTGTATTTATATAGAGATATGACATGAAATTTTTGAATTCATAGATATGATTTGGAAATGAGATGGAAAAAATTTTATATGACATGGATTAATTAGTAAATATTAATTATATGACGTGGCTTAATAATATGGCGACACGTGGCAAAATCCTTGGTGGCGTAATGTGGGATCGACATGTGGAAAATGCTGACATGGCGCAACGTGGTGGCTCCAATCCTTACGGCTTTTATATATATATAGATATAGATTTGTTTGGTGGAACTTGACTGTGAAGTGTTTATTTGTCTATTTTTCTCTATTTTCGTTATTTGGTAGAATGACTCTTGAAACAAGTTTACCTAGGGCATCTTCAGAAAAATGAAAAAAAAAGGATTAGCATAGAGAGATTTTTGTATACGATATGTCAATTATTATCGGTGGCACAATTTAATGGGTTGTATCGTATTAATTATAAAATGAAAATACTTATTTATTAATATAAGTATTCAGTCCTTATACGACAAAAGTACAATATTGTAAATCTTTGTTCGATTAAAAGAATGCATTATAACATAAATGATGTATCATTAAAATAAATCCAAAAAGAAACGAATTATATAAAATAATACAAGATTTTATATCAAACTATTCTTTTAAATAACTTTATATAAAATTTAAGCAAGTTTTTAGTTAAATCAAATCGTGTCTTCAAGGCACGGGACTGATACTAGTTATTATCGGTGGCACAATTTAATGGGTTGTATCGTAGGTGTTTTTGCTGAGAAAATGTTTTAAAATGTAGTTTTTGGTATGAATTAAAAAATGTGATTTGTTGATAAAAGGCTTGGAATTTTTATAATGGTTATCTACAACAAGGAATGAATTAGATTCTAACGTGGAATTCTCACCACTATCAACAATGACTCTGTGGCCCAATGGATAAGGCGCTGGTCTACGAAACCAGAGATTCTGGGTTCGATCCCCAGCAGAGTCGCATGATGTGTTTTGCTTTCCATTTTTTCTTTCTGTAAATATTACCTTCGAATTCCTATGTCAGAAATTTTAGAGGCCTTGTAATTAATTTGTTTCGTAAGAAAATGTTCTTTTTTTTAACCAGTGAGAAAATGTTATTAATTAATGTTACAATGTTATTAATTAATTTTTTAGCAGACGTAAATTGATACAACAAATTGTTAATTTTAGGAAACAAAAACAAAGCAAGCCATGCATCAAATTAGATAGAGACATTGCATGCTCAAGAAAACCTGTGTTGTCACTTGTCTGACAAATTGACCATTGCATCTTGAACGATAAAGTAAGAAACTCTAACATAGATGTTTCTTGTTTAAGGTAACATATACTTGCACGTAGTCTTAGTTTCAAGGATAACACTTAGGGGAAATTGCATTTAACCACCCCTTATTTTACACTTGTTGCATTTAACCACCCCTTATATTTTTTTTTGCATTTAACCACCCCTTATTTACAAATTGTTGTCATTAACCACCCGTTATATTTTTTCATGCACTTAACCACCCCTTATTTACAAATAGTTGCACTTAACCACCCATAGTTTATATAATAATTTGTTTTCCCTCTATTACATGTTCCGGTTGGTTCATTTCAGGTTGGTTCACTTCAGGTTCGTATGAATTTGAATTTACGTAACTATTAATAGAATTAATTTTATTTAATTATTATAATAAAGTAAAAAAGTACTCTGTATTATTTATGTATCCATCTTAATAATAAATTATTTAAATTATTCAATTACGAAGGATATACTATTTTTACAAAACACTGATTCGGGTAGACCCATCAGATCTTGAATTTCAAGTTTTATACAATAAATGACCTAGTCGGGTCTTTCTTTGACCCATTGATTTCAGATCGGGTCTCAACAAAAAAAATTGTACAGCGTTAGAGAAGTGTTAGGATTCAAAAATATTTTTTTAGTAGGGAGATACAATTCGAGAACCAACTATACAACTTAGAAAAGTTTTAGGAACCGAAACTAATTTTTTTAGTTGGGAGATACAGATACTATATGAGCTTAATAATTCTTTTATTTTTATATAACAAAAATTAAAAACAAGAGCAAATATGTCATTTATTTTTGAAAAAATACCATTTTTGTCAAATGGGTGGTTAAATGCAACTATTTACAAATAAGGGGTGGTTAAGTGTACAAAAAATTATAAAGGGTGGTTAAATGTAACAAGTGTAAAATAAGGGGTGGTTAAATGCAAATTTCCCTAACACTTAAGCTCTCTCTATGCCATTTATCAAAGCAAGGCCCAGACACAACGTTAGATATATCGATGTATCTCTCGAGTGCACCTATATGTTGAACCAATGCTGCTTGTTGTCCTACACGAACCCGCAAAAATAGCGCGTAGTCCCAAACTTGGGAAGCAACAAAATCTCAAATCCGTATCTCCCAACTCCCAAGATATCATACCGTGTGGACACCTAGGTCGTGGTTCTTGTCCTTGCACTAGATATGAACTATGAAGCACCCATGAAGACTCTATGTTGTTTCGGACTACAACGATGGTGTTTGGTCGTAGGAGGATTGGTTCATCAGCAATGGTGTCATACACGACATACAAGGAGGGAGAGAGAAATTTGAGTTGATGATCATGACGACGACATAGAATTTGAGAGGGGAAAGAACTCAGAGAGGAGATAGAGAGGGGAAACACTTTGTTTATTTTGTTTTTGTATGCTTACACTAGAGTATGATTGGGCGCTTTTCCAAGAAATTTGAGTTAGATTTTCATAGTAGGCTAACTCATCTCTGAATTTGTTCTTGTGCCAACAGAATTTGAGAAGAGATTCACAGTGTGCCAGATTCAGCTACAGAGACCCTTTAGCAAGGTCACTCGTGTACAACAAATCCGGTATAATTTATACCATAAAAGGTTTCCTTGGATCTTCTTTGGAAGCCCACATTTTTGTATGTGTACTATGTAATAATTTTTTGGGAAATTTCTCTTGGTACCCCGAGGTTTACAAAAATTACTTTCCGTATCCAAAATGGCTTATAAACGAGTTTTACAAACAAAACTAACCCTTTTCCGTTAAAAAAAGTATTAAACCCAACTCTTCCGTTAACAAAGCAAAAAAAAAAAAAAAAAGGGAACACCTCTGCTCCGGCAACCTCCGCTTCCTCTTCACCGCTCCTTACTCCCTCCCCAATTCCACCTCCATCTCCTCCCTCCCCAATTCCACCTCCATCCCCTCCATCTGCGCCCCCACCTTCCACTCCTTCTCCGCCAAAGACGGCCTCGCCGTCCGCGCTGCCGCCATCGAGGTCGCCGACGTCGCCCAGGCTTTCGAGGCCACCGTCGCCGACGTCCCGGTCTCGCCTCCCACCGACCTCGACGGCCGCGCTTCCCTCGCCGTGGTCCACCTCAACGGCGACGTCCTCCTCCGCTAAGTACATCAGCGCTACCCCAAACCCTACCCCCTAAGGCCCTAACGAATCCGACCCCAGCGAGTTCCTCCCTCGATTTCGGCCTCCGCCGCCTTGACCACGCCGTCGGGAATATCCCAGAGCTCGGGCCGGCGCTCAGTTATGTCAAGCGGTTCACCGGCTTCCACGACTTTGCCGAGTTCACCACCGAGGACGTCGGGACGAGCGAGAGTGGGCTCAACTCGGCCGTCCTCGCGAGCAATGACGAGATGGTGCTGCCGATCAACGAGTCGGTGTACAGAACGAAGAGGAAGAGCCAGATTGAAGCACAATGAAAGATTAAAAAAATAGTTTTCTTTTTCTTTTTGTTTTAAACGGAAAATGATTACTTTTGGATGGAAAATTGATTTATAAGTCATTTTGGGTACGGAAAGGAATTTTTGTAAACTTCAGGGGCACCAAAAGGAAAAAAAAACTCATGAGACACCAAAAGGAAAAGTCGAAACCTCGAGGGTACCAAGAGGAATTTCCCTAATTTTTTTTGCTTGAAACTCTTCAATTCATTGGAAACCTCTCAGTTCTCTTCCTACCAATTGAGAAATCATTGCCAATTGTAATGATTTTAGACAAATCGATATCATATCATTCATACGTATGATTACGTAACATTTGGGATATTGCTAACACGTTCAAAGCAACAACACGTTCAAAGCAACACATACATATGGGATATTGCTAACACGTTCAAATTAAAGCAACAACAAAAATGTCCTCAAAGATTTTGGTTAAGATGCATCTAAGTATATCATAGGACTTTTAAAGCTTCCATTTTTAAGGTTTAGTTTATAAATAAAATTTTAATTTTAACCTTCACTCTAAGGCGACACTCTTAAGTCTTAACCATAGGTCCATAACCAAAAACCAATGTTTTAATATATTTTGTTTTTCATTTTAGCGTTTAGTTTTAGTTTTTAATCAACGGAATAATACCCATATTAATATACACAAATTAAGATAAGACTTATATTGAATACAATCGTAATCAATGCCACAATATATGTACTTATATGAACAAATGATCTTCTGTAGCATACATTTTCATATACCAAATTTCATCTGAATGGAAAGGTTGGAAACTTACTATTACAAAGGCAAAGATTATGTGCAAAGTTGATTCTGATTTTGAATGCATATATGTAATTATGTATTATCATAATATGGAATGAATCACATCATTAGTACCTACATTAATCCTATTTGGGTGTTAGAATTAAAAGTGAAGATTTGTATGCATTACTAACCTGTGTGGAAACTTTTCTATATAAAGAGAGTCATTAGTAAGAAGAAAACATCAAGAAATTAATCAAGAAGAGATCAAGAAGAAAGAAAGAAAGAAAGAAAGAAGATGGGAACACGTTTACCATACCCACCATGTCAAGCCGGAGCTTGCATAGATCCCGCGTGTTGTGCTGCAGGTTCTCAATCCTCAAGTGCCAATTGTTGGGGGAAAACCTCTGCGGAAGCACGGATCGTTCCTGCAAATCGACGGATAGTAAGAAAACCAAGACAAAGACACGAGCAATTGTTGACCCAGTTCGTCACAAGGACTATGTCTGGGGGCACTACCAAGCCAGGGATTCTCACTAGATCAATCAGAGGGCTCAAGGATTACAAGGATTCTTCCTAATCTTTAATCTCACTCTCAAGATCTCTCAATGGTGAAGCGCACCAATTACAATATCAAAGTTGAGTATAAATAGAGGACTAGAGCCATACAATATCTTTTACCCTAAGGAAACAAAATATCCCGAGAAATATGGAAACCCTAGTCGAAATCTCGCGGACGTCTAGAAACTCGGGCCCGTCACGCCAAAGTGCGGGCGCGCTTCCGGGCCCCATCCTGCGTTTCTCCGCCAGAAGCCAAAGTCGCGAAACGCGGGCAACCCGCCGTGAGACGCGGCCGCGTCCTAGGACGCCCAGCCCGCGTCTCACGTCCTGCCGCGGAGCGCGGCCTCTGCCGCTGAAGCGCGGCCGGGTTCTCGCGTCTGCCCACGCTTGCCTTCTCCTCCACCTCGTTCTTCGACTCCTCTTCCCGTCCTTCGGTTCTTGACTCGTTCCGTCTTCTCCCGCCCGATCCGAATCAGGCTCCATACTCAACACCAATTACTCTTAATTCTTTTTTAATTAATCATAAAATCTAATTAATTAGTGTTAATTTTGATTTAGGTGGCAGATTCCGTTGGCCGGAGCTTATTGGCCAAGATGCGCAAAAGGCAAAGGCACTGATTGAGAGCACTAACCAAATTGCCACCGTTGTCATTCTTAACCCGGGTCAGGTTGGGGATGGCAATTTTTGTTGCAACCGGGTTTTCGTCGTTGTCGACGCTCAGCATCGGGTTATTCGCATTCCTTCGGTTGGTTGAAACCCGAATCAAAAATTATGAAACACTAGATATGAGAATAAAAATCCAATAATAATAAGCTCTAGTGTTCTTTTTCCTCTTTTCATTTTAGTTAATAAGGATATATCATGTTCTTCCTATTATATGGAAGTCAATTTTTATCTATGAGGACTATTTGATGGTAATGCTTGATTATAATGCAAACTTTTTCAATCTATCGTGTTATACACTTTGCCTCGTATATTTTTTCAGCCATTTACAAATGCTACAGATATAGTATAGTCCATACTTGTCAAACAACAAAGGGTATTCACATAGATATCACCTGATTGTATCATATAATCCTATTTAAACTCCATATTGACCAAACTTTTTAACTTGTTCAAAATAACGCCATGTGCATTCATCAAGTGTGAAGTTACCTCATTTTTGGGCATGAAGAATAGCCCTAATTTAATTTGTTCTGCTAAAAGGGTTTAGTGACTATAACAAAACGAATGAAGATGTGATAACACCTTATTTTACCATGATCTCACAGTCACACAGATCAAAGTTGACTGCCAAGAAACAAAGACTCTGTGGCCCAATGGATAAGGCGCTGGTCTACGAAACCAGAGATTCTGGGTTCGATCCCCAGCAGAGTCGAATTAATTTTTGGATTTTTTTTTGTTTCAGTTTTGAAGTAAACAATTATTATTAAGACGCCATTTTATATAATATGATAGTAATCTTTTCATGAACATTAATTACACGATGTAAGAGTTATGTTACGTTCATTAGTTCATTTTAATCTCATGGAAATTAGCATGTAAAAATGCCCTTTGGTCACGCCTTCAAAATGATTAGTTCTAGCATATGAAGTTATGAACGTAACTCCTTTGTTCAGATAAAACTAATTTTATTAATGTCGTAGACGAGTATAATAATCCCCCTGATTTGGGTACGTACACTCAAGTCCTTCAACAATTTATTCAACAAGTCCAATTTGAACGTCCTTAAACTTAGGAACATCAAAATTCTGCTTAACTATTTTGAATAGATCATTTTAGAGGGGTCAAATTTAAGCACACCCAATTGACATCTCCACATTGCCGAGAGTTTTGGTCATTAAATTAGATAATAAAAAACAACAAAAAAAATACCATCAAATTAGAGACAGAAATTGCATGCTCAAGAAAACCTGTGTTGTCTGACAAATTGGCAATTCATAAACAAAATCTCTTAAACCAAAAAAAGTGACTAAAGCTTGTCTCTGAATAAGAGAATCTAGGCCTTACATAAACAAGTTAGGCTTGTTAGCCTTGTAGGTAGTCTTGAGCTTCCTGGTTGGCGGCCTGACCTTCCTCAACACCAACGGGAACTTGATCTTGGAGTTGTGGAACTGCTTAGTGCTTTCTCTCTTGCAGAGCTTGGCAGGGATGATGGCCGTCTTGATGATCTGGATACAAGGGAACCGAACTCTGTGACGAGAAGCCATCTCGGTGTACATTTGGTGGACGGCACCGTTCATGGTGGTATCACGGAACTCCTTGTACATGTTGTGGTACCCGGTTCTGCTCTGATATCTCAGCCAGATTCCGTAGTTCTTGATTTTTGTTGGGTTCTTCTCAAAGATCTGTACCCAAACCCAAAGACAGACATTTATCATAAAAAGAAAACCAGCAAAAGCTTGCAAACAACAGCACTATTGACGGTATCTAACTTATTAACACAGCAACAATTGGCTAGTAGCAAGGGTCAAAGAAGAACCTAATGATAACATATAAATTTCAGAAGATAAAATGATCGCACAACGCAAGGAGAATTGTCGATGACTTTGATATTTCAGAAGGAGAAATGATTGCATCTAATCATCAGCTAAATGTGAATAAAGAATGCCATCAATGTCTCTAACTGAATCAGGTTGGGTAACAAACTAACATGTAAATTTGCGAAGTAATCAGCTATATGTACACAAATTATGTTCTTAAAGAGCAATTAAGCACACTGTTTGTGAGCCCAGCATTACAACAGATTTTTTCGGTAGAATAGCATTACAACAGATTCAAAATGCCAAGACTTGTAACTTTGCATAGTACTTTAGATCAATTTCCCTAACATAACCTCAAAAATCAAATCCAAGGATAATTGGCGAACACTCATATTTCAGAAGATAAAGTAATTGCACTAATCAGCTAAATGTGAATAGAGTACTTTCATCAATTTCCCTAATTGAAACAGGCAGGATAGCTCATAGATTTGCAAAGTAACCAGCTCAACGTGAATAAATTCCATTCACAAAGAACAAATACAAACCCTAAATGGAGCTTTCCAACAGATTCCAAATTAGAAGACCAGCAACTAAGCACAAAATGCACACACACCTCGTTGATGGTGAGAACTTGGCCATTGCTCTTCTTGACCTTTTTCAGCTTCCTCAAAAAGTACCTTCCATAGATCAAACACCACCAAACCTTAGCATGGCGATACCATAAGAAACGGATCAAATTTGTAGGAACCAAAAACTTCGAATGACATACCAGAACTTGGACTTGGCACGAACTTCGTTGGTAGCCCAGAGCTTCATTCTGTAGATCTTAGGCTGCTCAACGCTCTCGGTAGGAAGAGCTCTGCCAACCACTTGGTACTGGTGAAACTGGTGCACAAAATCCCCGAACACATGATTCCAATTTCAACAAAGGACAGGCAAATCAGACGCGAAATCGAACACATGTATGTGCGTAATCAATCGATACGAATAATAAGAGAAAGGTCAAGATCTTTACTCTGAATTGCTCCATTCCGACGACGTTCGTCCTTCTCCGTTGAAGAGTTTTTCCTTGCCGAAGGCTGAAAGCTTAGCTAGGGTTTTCGAAATTGGAAAATAAATGGAATTTTCGTTATTTTGAGTTAAATAGTGGGCCGCTTTGCTGTTCGTTACCGGCCCAGCCCATTTAATCGATCAATTATGGTTATCTGCACATCTTATGCTCCGTATCAGTTATTTCGGCGTCCAGTTTACCGGTTTTCATTTTGAAATAGTTTTGGTTTACTTCCAATTTTTATGATCACATCAACATTCAGTAAAATCTTAACATGTTATGAATAATTTAAAAATGAAAACTATGCACACTGGCATTTCAATTTTAGGGTCTAATTCAAGTTGAAGCTATTTAATAATTGCAGTTTGGCTCAGAAAGAGCTCAACTCCTTTGTCCTACATATGAACTTGGGGCTTGGACAGAAAAATCATGTCACCAAAGGGTGATAGGATATACTCTGTAAAACAGGACAAATGTTTAGTTAAGAACCAAACCACCAACTTCCAGCAATACATGTATATACACACACTTATATATGAAAGTGATTTCGCCCATTCAATGTCACACTACAAAATCCCAGTGTTGTCATCTTTGTCCTTACAGTGGCAATAAACACAGAATTCACCAACATTTGAATGCCCTTTGGAGCTTTAGAAGCTTTGCAGTGTTGCTAGCCTTCTCTGTGGCCTTTGGCTTTGAACATTTGTATGTAGAAGGCGAGCTCTTAAGACGGGGCGTAATCCAGGATGCCAGGTACGCCAGTTCTTCCGTAATTATTGAATGGCCAAGCCTTGGATAAGCCTGTACAAGGTAGTCAAAACACAAATCAACACAGACGACGGATCCTTGTTAGCCTTAAAACTAAAAGGGAATCAAGATGGAGTGACTCGTTGTTACCTTAAACTCGCAACTCACACCAGCCTTTTCAAGTAAAGGTAGGGCCACTTGCCCGGCTTCAAACAACACTTTCCTGTCCACCATTCCGTGTAACCATAGCATAGGAGTCTGTAAATGAGGATCATATTATTTGGTTACCTTTTGGTCTATTCATACAAGTGTTCTAAGCAAAACATTCAAATAGCAGCCAAATTCAGCACCGTAAAAGAAAAGACTGGAAATTGTAACCCTGCATCATCAAGTAAAATTCAGGTACATTCGGCGTCCATATTGTAAGGCAAGCATTATCCCAAAAATCTGCACTATTTCGTAGATGTATGGATCATAGTAAATGGTGAAGTAGAATCACCTTCTTTGCATCTGCCGGAAATTTCTCGATAAGGGAATCATTAAAAGGGACCCAACCACTAAAAACAGCTCCTCCTCCTAGTGTTTTCGGGTAGAGCAAAACACTAGCCAGGGTCAAAGCACCTGCAAGAGTATATTCATGCCTGAATAGACGGTAACTAACCAATATAACAGTAAGAAAAAAATCTCCTTGTGAAGGAATGTATAAATTTGGGAGATATAATGCATACCGCCTTGACTAAGTCCACATACGAACACGTTATCAGGGCTGGTGCCAGCAGCTATCTCCTTGTCTATCATGGCATGGACATTTTTCACAGCTTTGAGAAGACTGCTTTCGTCTTTCGGAGATTCCTAGAGGAACCAATAGGTTCATAAAACTGTATGTATGACTATGCCAACTGAACCAGCAGAGCTTTATATGATTTGGAGGCACAATAACATACTGCATACTTTGTGAATGCTTACAAACAATTTCAAATGTTTGCTTGGAATAGGTGGAAGAAAAGAATGAAAGGGATAAGAAGGCAACTTACAGCTGTGATAGGAAATTCATGTATGTCAAACCATGAGGGCATAACCCTGCCATCTATAAACACAAGATTCAAGCCTTAATTTACCTAGTCAGAGTATGATCATGGCTCAACAATACATGACAATACTGCAGATAATGAATACCAAAAGATTAGGTTTTTCCTTGTTCAATACGATATCAACTCAACACACATGAGGAGATTGCATATATGATAGCTGAATTGTGTTCTAGTTGGTGTGTGAAATTGGGGCTGAGGTCAGATAATGGGCGTCAAAAGATTAGAGCTTTGCCACATTCAAATTAATCAGACATTCTTTGTTGATGTAGGGTATATAACCATTCAAAAATCCACATCAAATTTCCAGTAATAAACCCTAGATGATAAAAGAGGGAGAAATTGAACTCACAATTGCAGGTCACAGGATTAGAGGGAGCAGATGGGAAAGACCATTTGGTGGATTTGAATTCTGGGGATGTGAAAAGGGTCTCGATGGATTCGTTTGCAGGACCCGAATCACCCAACCCGTGGAGCCATAGAACGAAGCTACGAGCGTTGTCCGCCATCGGATTCGGGTTCGGATATGGAAAGGTTGACCGTTGGGTCCGTTATTGTCAACAACAAAATGGTGATTGGATTAGTCTCTCTTTTTTTTCGATCGAAGGATTGGATTAGTCTCTCTCTGGTCGTGCACTTCACTCTGAGACGCCAAAACAGGATTAATTGCAAAACGTAACCTTACTTTTGGCATTTGTGCGGATGCTACCCTGCATTATATGATCGTCATCAAATACTCTGATCTTTTCGGATAAGTCTGGGGATGGTTTTAACTAAGGCTGTCCAACGGGTCAATCCGACAGGGTTACTAGACGATTCCATAAAAGTCAGCATTCAAACTGACCGGACCACCAAGGAGCTTGACCCCATAAAAAGACGAGCTATTTTATGAGGAAAAAGATTGGAATCACAACACTTTGGGTCCGGGTTTGGCCAAAAGATTTCCGTTTTTTTGACATTTAAATGTAACCCCATTGCGGGGCCTTCCCTAATAACCAAATGCAAGGCTTTCGAAACCACCTCTGAGTCATCAATAAGGGTCCCATCATCCAAATACCAATCCATAAAATCCAGGTTACATTCTTCATTGATCCGATGAACAAGCGGATGGAGGGTGAGCGCAAACAGCAAAGGCTCTGAAGGATCATCTTGTTGGACACCTTGACTAGAAAGCAAAGAAGACTCGTTATAGTAAAGCCGCGTAGGATAGGCATAACATAATTTGACCCAAGGAGAAAGTGACAGACATCTAAGTCGGACCTCTCTAAGCATGGTGTCACACTGTCATGATCCACCAAGTTGTTACTGAAATCTACTAAAAGCATAGACATACCATGAGCTCCCCCCTTAGCCTCAACCAACCTGTTAACAACATGCATAATGGCCACATCACCGTCAGGCACACCAACACCAAACTGGAAATCCTCATGCTACTGCCCAACATTCCTCCCCACCACACCAGCAACAACCTTGGAGACCAACCTTCGCCAAACCGTGCCAATTGCAATGGGGCAAATACCCCTACCCGGCTTGAGCAAGGGCGTTAGTGAAGCACTAGCAATAAACTCATCCAAGACAGGAGGACACTTACCCGCCAACAACAAATTAACAACAACATAAATTATTATTTTTTAATATTACGGGGTTTATAGGTTGACTCGTACACGTAAATGAAAATTATATGAAACCTGACCGTTGAACAACCCTAGTTTAATATGTTTCTTGGAACACAAAATCTAAATACAACTGATTCAACAAAATCATTGAATGATAATCATAATAAAGGGAAAATGTCAATTATATCTAAGTTTGTATAATAATCATAATACAGGAAAATAACAATTACATCTAACTTTGTATTTGAACGCCATTCAATTTCAAATAACATTAATTGGATCTCAATCAATAATAACTCATACATTAACTCCCTATAACAGATTCACACCTTCGGAATAAATAAGCCTTGTTTGCATTCAATATCTCCCTAGTTTAAAACCATGAAATCCAAGACCAAAGTCTATGCAACTCACGTCAAACCAACAACAAATAGAGCAACAATCTTTGAATCCATCCCCAAGAGAAATCAACCATGGCATTGGCATCCTCAAGAGGTACTACATCAATCTCATTGTGCATTGCTCTGCTACTGATTTGCTCACTCGTGGTTGTGATGATCGAACCTCTGCATGGAAGAGTCATCGGATATAAGCCAGCAAGCACGGTGCCCCCTCCGGTGCAGCCATACACTAGAGGATGCAGTAGAATCACTAGATGCGCACGTCCACCAAAAGTCGAAAGAGAGATACACCCAACTTCTCCACATATATAAAAACCAATCGATATAATCTCCGACATGTATTGTAACGGTTAAGACCCTAAGGTACTACCGAAATAAATAGAGCATGTTTATTGAGATTTATCATAATGACATCTAAGTTTGTATTTCAACGCCATTCAATTTCAAATAACATTAATTGGATCTCAATCAATAATAACTCATACATTAACTCCTTGTAGCACATTCACACCTTTGGAATAAATAAGCCTTGTTTGCATTCAATATCTCCCTAGTATAAAACCACGAAATCCAACACCAAAGTCTATGCAACTCACATCAAACCAACAACAAATAGAGCTGCATTTGGTTGAATCCATCCCCAAGAGAAATCAACCATGGCATTGGCATCCTCAAGAGGTACTACATCAATCTCATTGTGCATTACCCTGCTACTGATTTGCTCACTTGTGGTTGTGATGATCGAACCTCTGCATGGAAGAGTCATCGGATATAAGCCAGCAAGCACGGACCAATCGGTCCCCGGCCCTCCGGCGGGGCCATACAGGAGAGGATGCAGTAGGATCACTAGATGCGCAGTCGTTCCGGACATCCCACCAAAACTCAAAAGAGAGCTACACCCAACTTCTCTACATATATAAAAAAAAAAAATTAACATAATCTCGGACATTTAAATAAAGTATGTTTACTGAGGTTATCATAATCTCAGCCCAATAACTGATAATACATGTAAGGCCTCATTCAAGCCCAAGTTGAAGCCTGTATCAAGCGTTATAATATAAAGCAATGAATGGCCTTTTCGTGTTTACACTGTTCAAAATTCAAATCAGAGATTTTTTGTTTCCTTGCTGAATCAAGGTGCATGGTAGCAACAAAATAGATTAAAAAATAAAACACTGTTTGGCTGGCTTAACTCACCAATGCATGTGTATTAACTAGTGATGGCCAACAGTGCGGGCCGGCCCAGCCCGGCCCGGCCCAGCCCGACGTCATGGGCCTATAAAGCCCAGCCCGCGGGCCAGATGGGCCAAGCCCGGGTGGGCCATGGGCTGGGCCCGGGCCGGACTTTTCCAGCCCAGCCCGGCCGGGCTGGTCAACGGGCCAGGAGCCCAACCCGGCCCAACCCAACCCAACCCGGCCCAGCCCAGCCCGTTCTGGCCCGGTGCATATTCATTTTTTTTAAGTATATATACTATATTTTTACAATAGTGTTATAGTAATTAATGTTTATCCAAAAAAAATTATAGTATATAATGTAAGTATAGGGTGCATATTCATTTTTTTGTAAGTATATTGTATATTATGTAAGTATATAGTTATATAAAAAATAAAAAATTATAGTATATAATGTTCAACCCAACCCGGCCCGCAGCCCACTCCCAGCCCGGTAAAACCGGCACGGGCCTGGGTGGGTCGGCCCGGCCCAGCCCGTGGCCCAGCCCGGTAATTTGCTGGGCCGGGCCTGGGCCACGGTTCCTTGGCCCAGCCCGGTGGCGGCCCGGCCCAGCCCAGCCCAGTCCGGCCCGTGTCCATCACTAGTATTAACCGTACATATATCATCAACTAGGGAAATTCAAGTTCCCAACTCATGGGCACATCTAATTAACATGAATATTATTCTAGTGGTAGATCGAGTTAATACAAAGATAACAATTTTCTTCTCTCGATGTCTCCTCCATGGGATAATTAAGCATTCCCACTAACTAATCCACTTTTTGTACGATTTAATATAATAGCATTGTTACAAAAAGGTGCAAATGACCCTTTGAACATGGGAGAAGTCACCCTTGCACATATGATATATAAGTGTCAAAAGTTCACAGTGGAGGCCATAATATAATGCATGCCATGCCAATGAATCAAGGGCCTCCATACAATAATTTATATAGTAAGATTCTTGGGATAAGATTAAATGCAAAACACATTCCATGGTACTTTTCCCTTACTAGTTATATTCAATAATCACTAGGCATCTACTTTCTTGTGTAGGAGCGTTTCAATAGTATAGAATAGTAAGATTAAGGTTCCATTTGACACTAGCGTTTTCACTAGCGGGACCGAAAAGAGGGAGTTACAAATCAGTGTTCTCCTGCTACTTTTTGTACACTCCTATTCCCAAGGGGAGCGTTTTTAGTAACTGACTGTTGCCGAACGGAGCCTATTACTACACCCAAGCTAGCATGCCCATCAACTTTCATAAAGTACGCCAATTTTTATTTCAAATTATATTCAACTTAAAAGTATTTTCATGTATGGGCATTCCATAATTGGCTAAGCGTTACGTATGAGATTGCAAATGATATACATCGAATAAAGATCGATATAAGAAAGAGTATATCATCAAGTGGGAAAGTACAATTTGCTTATCAAGCCATTCAAGCAAAGTTGACAATATGCTATTATAGGATCAACCAATTGATAACAAAATTTTCAGCCAAGAGCAATGAATGGGCATCTACTTGCATGCATTAACATGCAATATGATTTATATATGCTTCTTCCTTTTCGGAAAGGTACGTCGTACGTATTTTGAATTTATGTACATAGGTTAGTTTTTTTATTTAATTTGGTGCAATGAAAATTTAAGTACGTGGTTTTCCTTGTAACATGTCAATATTTTTGCTAGGCATGTTGGACGTACGTACGTGGTTGGGGCTATTTTTTTTAGAAATTTTAGGTTTAGGTTATTTTTTACAATTATAGTAAGGTTAATTTCCATAATTCATACTGGGTCAGTTAATTAGGAAGAAGAGTAATTACTAATTACCATGCATGCACTACATAGAAAGTAGGGCACAACACAACAAAGCAAGGTGGTCACTCTGTTTATCTCTGAAAAAGTCTTTAAGATTCAATGGTGTCATGTCAGATGTATATATGTACACTTTGTTAAGGTGGCATGGAATTATATAATAATGCAACTATGATCTTAAATCTAGTACTAGTTTCATCTCGTTCGTAGTTGTCATATAACAGTATTCGTTGGATGATTATAAGTCACAATAAAATAAGATGAAGCCGAAAGATGATGGATAAAAAGGGAACCAAGACAACCCGTAAGGGAAACTAAAGGGTTGAAGTTAAAGAACTCCATTAACAATTTAATGCATGTGAATGGCATGATCGAATTGTGCTGAGGAATTAATAGTTCATATAAGATCGGATCGCAAATGTGATAAAACTGTGAAGTGGGTATAAAGAACAAGAAAATAAAAAATAGTTCTTAATTAAGGGTAGATTTATTTGAAATTCAACTAGTTATCAAGGGCAAAATCACCTGCCTTCTTTTTAAGATAATGAATTTTAAAACGCCATGCATGTTATTTCTGTTAGTGTTATAATTGGAGTAAAAAACAATTAGGGCACCAAAAAACTAAAAAAAAATCTATTAGTTAATTTTAGTATATGAAATACGAAGCTCAATATAAAATTACTCAAAACTTGTGTTCGATCTTCATTCTTCAACACGCATAATTAATGAATAACACAAATAATTCTCTCTGCAAATCTATGCTCTATCGTGCAGAAATGAGTTTGGCTTACACTTTAAGAAGATTAGAGATTCGATCATACTAATCTCAAATCATATCAAAGACACCGCAAAACAATTACACGGACCATGTCTTCCAAGCAATTTCCTCAATAACCAAGTCGTAGTTTTTTTCGATTGATGACACTTATTTATGAGAGTCGAACCGATTATCTCTGGATACCACTCTGGAGGTTTAACCATTTTGACTAGATATCCAAAGGTTAATCAAGTCGTAATTGATCCCCTATAAACTACTTACAACCTTAATCCAAACTCTAATAAAAAAACATGTAGATATATATACATGGTTTAATTAGGGTTCAATCCATCACTTTGCTTGCTAAGCATGTACGATCGACGGTCCCCACAACCTCAAGGTGTCTTTTTTTTATGAAACCTTGGCCTAGATGGAGATGATCTAATGAGTTAACTTTGTTGTCATTACTAAAGCGTCTGTAACATTAATGATTCTTATACTCCCTCCGTTTCACAATAAGTGTCGTTTTAGCTCTTAACACAGTTTTTAAGAAAAGCAATCATTCACTTTAAAACTTACTAACTTTTTCTTAATCTTACCACTCATTACTTTTTTTGGCCAATGCATGAACAACTTTAGTCAATAAATACACATTCCAATAAAAATTATCATCATTCACCCCTATTAAATCACTTTGAAAACCTAAAACGACACATATTATGAAACAAATTTTAAGTGCTAAAACGACACTTATTATGAAACGGAGGGAGTATTATATACTCCATTCCTCATGTAGATATAAGTTTTGTGATGTCATACATAAAAACGGCAGAAGACAAGAGACTTGTCAGAAATAATTCCCCCCTCTTGTTAAAAACAATAATTAAGATAGTCTAATTATGACTCTATTGCATGTATTATATAATGCATGATAATACACTAATTGTTGCAGTAATCTAAACAGGCCCTTGATTTCCAAGGAAAATTGAATTCATGGCAAGAAAGTTCTCAAATGCGTACAATATTCTTATGAATATGTAAAGAGATGGACACAATAGGCAATTATGGAGAGAATTTCAACAAGTTTATGCTAAATTGGCTCACCTTTTTCAGAGGTTCTATATATTTTACAGCTTATTTACAATATATAAAGCCCTTTTTTTTTTAAAGTAGTACTACATGCTTAGAAGATAGATCGAAAAGGATTGAGCATGTCCCTTTCTTTTAGTTATCTTGAGAATTTGAACTCTTTATGGTCATTTCATGTGGGAAATTAACTAAAGGAGGCAAAGTCATCTTAAAAGTCTATAGCTTTTCTCTAGCTCAATTAATTAGCTTTGTTTGGAGGGACAGTGAGATCTCATAAAGAGATTTGGCTTAATTTTTGATTAGACAAAGCCGTGGGAGCATGGAATCATTTTAATGTTTGTTTATGATACGGAAGCCAATGAATACAAAAATTGACAACCAACATTAATTAGTACGCTCTAATCTAACTCCATTATTTCTTTTCAAAGCCTTCTTTTTCTCTTGTGTTTCTTTGCATGTATTGTCGTGTGGGGTAAAGGATATAAAAGTCACACCAGTTTGGTTCTACAATCAACTGTTTAAGATGAAATAAAGCCATGAGTATGCTTATCACAAGGTTTCACTTTAACGATGTGATGATACTAATCAAATCATTCTACCTAGCATAAGCTAGGTTTATATAGGAAGGTAATTCTAACTCACCTTCTTTACTCCACTTGGTCGGCCACTAATCATCTCCTGTTGACACGTGGGCTACCTTCATTGGGCCGCATTCAGGAATATATTAATGTATCGTATTTCTTCTGTTTCAAAATAGTTGTCCATTTGGACATTTCACACCCTATTCACGATTTTTTCTATTTCCCTAAACTACCCCTATTACACAAAAATGATAGCATGCAATTGGAACTCAAAAGTAAGAGTGAATGGGTGATAATCATTACTAAGAAGGACAATCATTAGTGGTAAATTTGGAAAAAAAAGAGTCAGAAAAAATATCAAATCGACAAATTTCATGAAAAAGGAGAACATGTTTGAATGAACAACTATTTTAAAAACGGAGGAAGCACTGTATAACATTTTTTTTTGGTTCATATGGTTGTGTCACCGCCTAGTTCGGCCCCATTGGACTACTAGCCCATGTGCCTACGTCTGGACCGGGGGTTAGAGCGGAGTTAAGGCTTACTTCCCTCCCAACGACGTTGTGGGGAATCGAACCTTGCACATTGGGCAAGGGTCGTCGTACCAAGCGTAGCTCCGTGACCACTACGCCAACGCACCGTTGGTGAAGCACTCTATAACATATTCATACATTAGATGAATGGATTAATTATGCATGGCTACATATATACGTACATATGGTAAATGTCAACATCCTAATTTATCTACAATGGTAAATCAAGTGATTGCATGATAAACAGATATATTGTATTCATTATCAACTCTAGTATAGGAGAATCAAACCTCATAGACATATCTTGAACGCTTTGTTGTTTGCTTACAAGATAAGTTTTTAGTACAAAAAATGTTTATGCATGGTGAAAAGTGCTTATAATAATACACTTGCTGATAATGAATTGCATGAGAAGTTTTATATGGAGCAGATTTTGTGGCATAAATTGTCTTGGACTTGAGTGAGCAACCACAAGCTAACTAGAATAAATATAGTCTATCTGGAAGCTGACAAGTCTGCCACCATTGATGCTTTCTGATCAAGTGGGGATGAATTTAAACAATAGGTTTCTGTAGAGGGAAACAAACAAATGTAGGTGGTGCATTCTGTAACATAAGCCACTAAGGATTTGAACAGTTACAACCTTATTCAATCATCAAGTTAGTGTACATTTTTCTTTAATTCCTTCAATGTATGAACTGATGATGATCAAGCTGGCATTGCTCTGACAATAAAGCGCTTCAATGATCGAGTTAAGTAAGTAAAAATTAAAAGCTACATTCATGTAAACCCTATTTTAATCTGATAGAACTCAAATCAAACCAAACAAGTCCTAGCATTTTTCAAACAAACACCTTGAGGTAAATAACAACAACGTATTCAAATCCGAGCTAGGTTGATTTAGTGGAGGAAGATAGGATATTGGTCTGACAGGTTGTAGGTTGATCTTCCACTAGTCTCTTTGAGGTGAAACATTTGTAAATTCTCTGATAAGAGCTCTCCGAGTCCTTGGGTCTTTCTTGTCCTTGGATTAGGGCACCATTCCTTCACCTTAATTTTCAACCACAAAAAATCAACACCTCTGAATTCAAGTGAAAACATTTGCTTGAAGACATATTCATTCACACTAAATTAAGTTACGCCTAGTAATTAGTACTTCGCTTTTAAGACTCACCCTTTTCAATATTTTAACTTTGCCTCATATATGTATATATATATATCACATTAATATAGTTATGCACCATTAAAAGTTATATAGTTTTTCTCGATCATTAGGCTTTCATTTGTCGTCTTCTTTTGTTTCTATTTATCCTTATGAAAATATTCTCTCGATTTTAGGTTAAGGGCATATACATTCTGATACGAGAAAATCACATGTCATTCTAATTATTTTATATTCAACTTCCATGTCCTATAAGCGATCTAGCTACATATATTTGTGCCATATGCGCAAAAATCTAACATATAATTGACATGTTAAGGGTGCAACTAACTTGATCTCATGGATCCTGATATGCAAATTAACCTACAAATTGTGTGCCATACGCAACACAATAATTTGTTGTGGGGAACACCTGAGAAATAGGATGCCACCTTGAAGACATGCGCCTTCACCTGACATCGGACAATGTGGGTTCTTGCTTGATTGTCTCATGTTTCAGTACAAGGTTGCCTTGTCCCACCCCTCTCAACTATATATATAAATCATTCTAAGTCCAACTACCAACATTATTACATGCATTAATAATAATGTGTGTGTCAAAAAATACCATTAGTTACAGTCAGATATGAGTTCAAAATTCTTTGTAAACCACCCATCTCAGATCTGATATCATTCGTCCAATTAGACGGTGACACGTCATCCATACCCAAATTATTTACTCTTTTTTTTGTATATTAGTGGAAGCACATTGCACCCAATCTCATAATGGATTGCACTTGTCCAATTAGATCACACATATCATATATTATGGGAGATACACAGTATATATGCACAGAAGGAAAGTGCTTTTATACATTTGTATGCTTTTTTATAGGAAATGTTTTGATTAGTGGAAAAATGGTACCAAACAACAATTTTATACTCCGTAGTAATTAAGATGGGCAAAGTGGGCTAGATTAGAGGAAATTAAATAGTACAATCATGCATAAAGTAGGACTAGGTTTAGGATTCCACAGTTAGATATAGAGTATAGGCATAACGTGGAGTTCCATTAACAAGTCAATAGTTTAGACAAATAAGGATAATATTACATTTTTGTTCCTCAACTTTTTGTCTCGGTTTCATTTTAGTCCCCTAAGCTTAAACTCGTGTTTTATGTTCATCATCTTAAAAGAGTCAAATGAAACTAATATGAAAGGTTAGGGGCCATTTTGCAATAACTTAATGTTTTAATGCCTAAATGAATGAAGTACTAAATTAGGGACCCAAAATGTAATTTACTCCATAAATAAATACCATTCCATCTCCCAAAAACACACACATCCACACTTACACAAAAGACAACTACAACTACAAAGTTCAAAAAACACCTATCAAATGGAAGCAACAACAAAAGAGCCATGTCTCTCTGCAACATCAAGTACAATCTCTGCACAAGAAGAAGAACAACAACACCAACAAAGAGAAGAACTCAATCTTCTCGACTCGTTACAAAGTCGCGTCTCGTCTCAGATCCCATCGTCCAATTCTCCACAACGCGTATTCCCTTGCAACTACTGCCAAAGAAAGTTCTATAGCTCACAAGCATTAGGAGGCCACCAAAACGCACACAAGAGAGAACGAACCATAACGAAGCGGAACCAACGACTAGGCGCCTCGATTGCAGCCTCTGCCGCGGCGTTTGGACATTCTTCGTACCTTTCTTCGCTGCCTTTGCACGGTTCCTTGACCAAGTCTCTAGGAATTCAGGTACACTCCATGATCCTTAAGCCTTGTAACTACATGGGATTCATTTCCGGGTCGAATGGGAATTTGTATGGGAAACAAGGGTGGTCAAGATTGCCGTTTGAGCAACAACCCGGGATTGGAAAGTTGGTTGTGGAGAATTTTCAAGTTGGTTCGTCGTCGATTAGAGATGGATCAAGCCGAAGTATCGAAGAGGATCCTGAGAAGCTTGACCTCTCTCTCAAGTTATGATCACTTTTTTTCTTTCTTTTGCACTTTTCAAGATCTAGCTGCTGAGAATTGTCTTGTTTTTTCAGTTTTCTTGTTTTGAGATTTTTTTTGTAAAGTTTATTAATAGTATGATCAAGGGATTTTATTATCCCATTGTGTGGAACTTGTAACATACTCAAGAAAATTAGGAGCTCAAGTCATTATGTACATGGACTTGGTAAATCTAAACCCTTAAGTATATATAATCTAACAAGCTACTGAGATTGAATTTCTCTTTTGAAAATTTATATTATGCTCTTAGGGTTAATCCTGATGGTATGCTGCCATTTTTGCCTTTGTAAAGTAAAAAAAAGGCTATAACTATGGAGGATTTGAAGTCATTACAAAGACTAGCTAGCTAGGCACCAGCTCCAACCTATCATTCAAATGCATGTAGCTAGACAAGACTAATGTAGTATATATTCATTAAATCAAATGCCAATTATATGCAACTAATCACCAAAAATAATTAAACTAATCTCAACTTCTTTATCAAGCTGACTAAGCAATAGCACACAATCCTTGAAATAATTAAGCAATGTGACCCCAATGTCACAATCCATGTTATTAAGCAATGTGTTATTTCATAACTATATCCAAGTGGTTGTCTTTTTATATGCACCATCACCAATTAAATCCAGCCATTCTTGGCTTAGAAAAAGAGTTAGTTTGAAGACACGTCTTTGGTCAATTAAGTTCGTCAAATTAGGTATATCATTAGTCCTAATTACATAGAAACAGTAAGCAATCACCAAAACATCTAGGGCAACAACTTTCTTCTCACTTGGTCATCTTGATATGGAAAATACTATACAAATTGTTAATTGTGGGGAGAATTTGTTTACGCAACATGTCTTTTTTGACAAGACAAGTTTGGCATCTTGGAGAAACAGTCAATTTGATCAAGTGTCAAATGAGCAGTACCCATCAAAGATTATTATAGATCTCATCGAATGGAAAGCTGAATTTGACTATCAAAATTATCATGTGCTTGTGATATACGAAAGATTTGGTTATAAAACTGTTCAAATCAATATTGTTGATTGGGCTTGTTATTGGGCCGGTTCAAGTTTGTGTAATTGGGCTTTATTTAGTTTGCAGGCCCATGAAATATGGGCTCATGGAATCTGATACTGCGCTCTTTATGAATGAAACAACAAATTGTGGTCCAGGAGAACCTAATTTAACTAATCCGTATTAAAGGTTTAATTAATTAAAGTAATAAAGTGAGGTCGAGAATAAGACATCAAATGATACTATGAACTATGAAGTGGAGAAAAAGCACAAAAGATAGGGGAAAAGTAGAGTTATATATCCATGAAGCATCTTGTTCGTACATGGAAAAGATAATAAAGATGAGAAAACAGCGTGACAAATCTTAAAGGTGGGATTATGACGTGCTTTATATTGATTAGTTAACAAAAGGGTACTATCTAAACAGGCCCTAATACACAGTGGAATTGTTATTACGTCAAAACCCAAATCATTACATGCTGAACATAATCACTTCTGTTAAAGACGAAAATTAGGTGACTAAAACAGTAGAAAATAGTGTTAGGATGCACTACGTATGTACTTAATCAAAAGAAACGATGGAAAATATGTGTACGTCATGTAAGTGTGTAGCCAATGTCCATTATGAGAGAGTGGAAAGTATTGTGAAAAATGGACAAAATTTGACTTAGTACATAGTATTAATATTCTTCCAAAATTTTCAAAATCCAATCATGATAATTCTTGTAGAGTCTTGGACAATTAATACACGAGCTCAGCTAGAAAAATTTTATAATTTTTATGTACTACTAAAACACAAATAACATTATGTCTCACTAACTTAATTGATAATAATAGGTGATAATATTTATATCTCTATGTTATATGTTGAAGTCTTCTTCTATGGAAAAACGATGAACACATGCAAAATTCCGAGATTAGGTGCAAAAGTCAAATACGAAGGCTGGATGGGAAAAAAGATTGCATGAATTTCAGGTTTGGTTGCATCGAATGGTATTAATTAAACTTGAGTAATAAACTTTAGCAAAAAATCATATTGCTATAAGAAACCATAGAATTTTTTGGAATTGGTCAATCTTTTTTCTCTTTTTAGCAAGACTGGTCAATCTAGTTACACAAATTGGTTGGTGTGACATGTCTTCTTTTAGCTATTTTTAACTATTTGACTCTTTTCTTTGTGCACATGAATAATTTAGCAATAACACTAAATTGGATTATATGAACACGTCAAGAATATTACTAATGATAAACTTGAGATGTACTGTATATTAGTTATATCTTAAGTAATCCCCTAATTATTAATTTAATAACTTATAATGTAAGACATAGTTGATATTTTAATGGATATTAGGATAAAATCTAGATTTGATTACGGTTTAGTAGATAGTTAGACAAAAGTGGAGGGCAGCGTCAGGAGTTCTTTGCGATAGGAAGGTGCCGTTGAAGCTTAAAGGAAAGTTTTACAGATCCGTGATAAAGTCAGCGATCCTCTGTAGTGCCGAATGTTGGCCAACGACGAAGGCTCAGGAACAGAAGCTGGCAGTCGCCGAGATGAGAATGCTCAGATGGATGTGTGGTCACTCGAGGATGGACAAGATTAGAAATGAGGAGATCAGAAGCAAGTTGGGAGTGGCGAACATAGGAGACAAACTGCGGGAAACGAGACTTCGTTGGTTTGGTCACGTTCAGAGAAGGAGCCCGGATGCGACGGTTAGGAGGTGTGAGCGTTTGGGTTAGGGGCTTACCGTAGAGGTAGATGCCGCCCGAAGAAGCGTTGGATGGACAACATTAAGCAAGATATCAACCTGCTAGGGATCTCGGTGGAGCTGGCGCAGTGTAGGGTGAGCTGGAGGGACAAGATCAAGGTGGTGGAGAGCTAGTAGCCGGGTTGGTGGAGTAGCCTTTTTAAGCGGGAGGTTAAAGTCAGGATGTTAGTTTTAGTTAGTTTTCTTTTCTTAAGTTTGCCTTGAGTTTTAGCTTTAGCTTTTACTTTGAGTTTAGTTGTAATTTTAGTCATCTCTGTAGTCGCCTTTTTGGTTGGTGTCCTTTGCTCGGGTTATTTCGGGCGTATTCCATCCAGGTCTGGAATACCCCATCCTGACCCCCCAGATCTCACTTCGGTGGGACTACCTGGGTAAATGTTGTTGTTGTAGATAGTTAGACAGATATGCATTAGAGAGATTTTTACCGTTTTTTCGGAGTTTACAAATAAGACGTTTGGGGAGTAAATTTTGAAATCGTATTTTAACTAGTGTGAAAGGGGAAAACGAAACGTAAAGGCGAGTTCTCCCATCCATTGTATTTGTGCACACGCATTTAAGTCGGCAAATCTCTCGCTCGATCCTTCCATCTCCTCTTTCCTTCGTTTTCCGGCGAACGGACGGCGGCCGCCGACATCCTCCACCGCCTAATTCCCGGCTCTCCCATCTCTCTGCAAAACCACCGACTATCTATTTCCGCTCCTTAATTTAATATTCCTAGTCGTAAGGCTTAATTTAGTATTAGAAATCATTCTTCATTCTCTGCTCTAGGCCGATTAAACTAAACTAGTGTTCTCCACTTCGGAATTGAGAGATTCTGCTCGATTTCGCCTCTCAGAGCTTCGGATTTGGCTTCTGAGGTTTGAGAATGTTGTGCCGGATTATGCCGAAGAAGAGGAGGCCGGGGGCGGTGCCTGTGTATCTCAATGTTTACGATCTTACTCCCATCAATGGCTACGCTTACTGGCTAGGTCTCGGTGTCTACCATTCTGGCGTTCAAGGTCCGAATTCTCTCCTCTTTTGCCTCACTTAAGAGCGATTTTGGATCTCATGAAGCGGTTTTTAGTTCTTTTTGCCTGCATATCGATTCAGTTGCTTGTTTAGAATCTGATGATGTTCTTAGAGCTAGAGGATCTCATAGATGTGCTAATTTGTTTACCTATGATTTGGTGGAGTTGATTAAGGGAGGGAAGGAATTGTTTTCTGAACTGTTTGGTGATTCTAACTGTTCTGAGATCTGGCTGATGAGCTGGTTTGGTATGCTGCTTAATTAGGTGTCACACTTTGATTGGATATGCTAATTTTGTGAGAAGTCACTGGTTGATTTTTATTCTGGAAGTATGCTGATTTGGTGAGGTTTGCTTAATTTTGGGATGATTATTCATCTTTACTACTGGAACATGTTTAGAATCATATTTGTTTTTTGATTTAAAAATAAAGCTGTTCTGAAATCATCTTTTGAGCTTTAAGTGATAAGAATTCAGCTCAAAATCATGTTTTGTTGAAAGTAGGTTTTCGAATGCCTATAGAGTCAAATTCAGTGATTATAGCTAATTGGTGAAAGCTAAGCTAGCAGTATGGGAAATGAAAGCAATTCTCAGTGGAATGTTTTGGTTGTTTGAATTGTCATGGTATCTTGTCCATTCCTTGTCTTTTATCTTTTGGGTTTTGCTTGCTCATAATAGTCAAATGCCACAGGTGTAGGATTCTGAGTTTTGGAATGTACACTTTGTTTTGCAGTGCATGGTGTTGAATACGGCTTTGGTGCACATGATCATGAAACAACCGGGATATACGAAGTGGAGCCAAAGCAGTGCCCTGGTTTCACGTTTAGGAAATCAATATTGGTTGGCAGAACAGATTTGGGTCCCAAAGAAGTCCATTCTCTGATGGAGAAACTGTCAAAGCAATACTTGGGCAACATGTATCATCTTATCTCCAAGAATTGCAATCACTTCTGCAACGACGTGTGCAATCAGTTGACAGGAAAGCCGATTCCTCGTTGGGTCAATAGGTTGGCTCGATTAGGTAAGAGATCAACTCATTCTGTTCTTTTTTGCTAATTCGCTATCTTACTGTCTTGCTTTTCCACACCTGATATTGTTGTTTACCTTCAGTTTTCATCTTTTCATGCATCCATCTCTGTTGTTTATCATGGCTTGTTAATGTATCATGTATGGGCTACAAAGTCATTGGTGGCATGGATAAAAGCATGGATTATTAATGTAATCATCTCACTGATTTTGCTGGTGCTAGCTTAACATGTCCTCTACGGAATTTCCAGATTGGAGCAAAAAGTTTGTTTCAGGATAGTAGTTTTAGTCATGCAATTTGTATGGTTGGTAGCACTAGATGAGAAATTTGGAAAACGTCATCACATTTCTTAACCAAACCTTTCCCTTAGTTGCTTTCAAGATTGGGCACCATACATCAGCATATGAAACATGAAGCACACCATCATATTGTTTAATCAAACTTTTACTGATGTTACACTATTTTATCTTTTTTGCATAACAAATACAATTTGGTTATGAATGTGTCAAGGTCTACTTTGCAAGTGCGTTTTGCCTGCTGGACTGAACGAAACAAAGGTGAGGCATATCAAACCGCAAGACAAGGTCTCTGTAGCCGACAAGAAGAAGCTGAGTAGCAATTCATATAGGTTCAATTCTACAATCCCTTCTTCTACTACTCCCTCTTTAGCAGCATCTTCCTCCAATTCCGCCTCCCAGAGCAGACGGCAAAGAAGGTGCGTTCCACCTTCTCCATCTCCAGCATGTTCATCGTCAAAATCTGCTGAGAAAACGTGAAACGGGTTCGAATTCTTATATTGTAAATCTTATAGAGTGGTGAGATTGGTGATGATGATGATGAAATTGAAAAGCGCCTCTTGCTAGCTTCAATTGTATTAGTTCCATTCACTCCCTGCTTCCTTTGGTTGAGAATTCAAGTTTAGTGTAGCTTTTTGTTTTTTACCCTTTGTGTGATCATTTTCTTAGTGCTAATGTTTGATAGTTCATGTATCTTTCTTTACTAGCACATGGCTGTGTCCATCCCTGTCCTTGTTTAGCTAGGCAGAATACTATTATCATGAGGATGGGTCATATTATTAGGTACGGATGTGTCTTCTCACAAAACATGTACCTTGAAGCAAACAATAACAAAGATAAGCCTTCCCTAGAAAAGTAGAAAGTGAGTCATAGTAACTTGAGTAGTTTTTCATGACTCTTTACCGTTTTACTCTTTCCCCTTTGTGGGGTTTATCATAATGTATTACAGTAGTATATAAGAAAGAGGCCCCTTAAGCCATGACATGCCACTTTTTCTTAGATCTTTTTTTTGCCTAGAAAGGTAGGATTTTATGTGGATTGGAGTGGAAGGTTGCACATTGATACAAAGATCTAGTAATGGGTTGTACGATGACAATGAGCTTTTAAAATTTTAAATGCAACCAACTTTTGCCCAATTTCACCCATTACTTGGGGACCTCAATTAATTAAATTCGTGCATGCCCTTATTGAAGATGGAGTATCATTTATGTACATGATAACCAAGTTTTGAGTTTCTTCATTTGATGGATAACAACTTCGTAAGACTCCATAAAATATCGCCTTTTTCTATTGTCAGTTGTCAACTTGTCATGCATACAATAATAGCATTCTAATTCAGAAATTATATGTCGTGTCGCTTTCATGTTCTTAATTAGATGTGAAAGTATCGTTCTCTACATATAATACCTATTCTTTTGAGCTTCCATAAGTTCCATTAGCATGCTCCAAAACAGTGTCATTTTTATGAAGAGAATACTTTATGGTTCCTACAACTCCTGTCAGTCCAAAACAAGGATCTTCTTTTTCATGTGCCGTGTCGCGACCCATATTAATTAAAGGGCCAACATGTACGGTTCTTGGAAAATAAGACATCGCACGTTATTATAATTGCTATGCGCAATTCGTGTCTTTAAGTGTTTGTCATCATTTCATTCCTCATCAGCTTGGATAGTATACTTTGATACTCACTTTCATCTATGTTTATCACTAAAGAAAGTACTTTGAACCCCGTAATTCAATCAAAAATCATGTGTAATTACTTGTATAAGCTCACGCCAAATGCATTAGAAATTAATTAGTTCCACTTTAACCCTTTGGCTCAGCGTGAGAGTCGAAATCCTGTGGACTTAGTTCTAAACAAGTAATTTCCAAAGTCGAAAATCATGTTTATGACCCTGATATAGTACTCTATATCAAATTTAACTATGTACTAGATTAAGAAAGATGTGTATAATGAACCAGGCACTGTTTTTTTGACTTTTATTCTCAGATGTCTCATCTTGAACTGGGCCTGAATTGGCCCAATTCTAGGTCCATCGTCAGCCCAATCTATGTAGTATAGACTTTTATTTGTTTTCCCTTACCGAACGTGAATTTGCCTTGCATTGTTCGAGGTTATTATATAATCTGCTCGAAATTGGGCAGTGAGCCAGTGACCAAGAAAGATTAGTGATGTTGTAGATAGTTAAGAACTCTATAAGTTGCTCCTGAACTTCTAATTAATAGACAACATGCGGTCAAGTCCATCTAATCGGTCGTCTAAGCTGCCTAGGCATCCGTCAGGACCCGAGACAAGGCCACCAAGTGTCTCCTTAAAACATTGTTTCTAGATTATTGCTTAACCATCTAATCGTCTGTCTGAGCCGCCTAGGCATCCGTCAGGGCCCGAGACAAGGCCACCAAGTGTTACCTAAAGCATTATTTCTATAGACTAGAGCAATAATCATTTAGGGCAAACATTTGTAAGTGTTGAACATCTCTTCATTTGTAGTACGTGCTCATGTATTTGGGTCTTGGGTGTCAATTTGAACCGTGAAAGGACCAAAGAGTTGTTGCATGAATTGGCTTAGCTAACTCTGTAGGTGGAAGAATGGTCAAAATAGGTACCAAACGTGAAGATGACCACTTCTAACTAACCAACTTTAGTAATGTTTCGTGACGCGCAACTTCTAATAGCCTAGTCTCGAGTGGTCACTATCATTCCACCCCATTTGGAAAGTTTACGTGATCCAATGGGTCATTATTTTCTGCCATGTTCTATAAATAACTCATTTAAAGCTACTTACTATTCCAAATGTATGGCCCAAACTATCCAACAATTTTCAACCTTCATTCCAGAATGCTAATTTCTTCACAAGGTTGGACGAGTTGAAGGGTTTGATTATCTTACACATATTTTTGAGAATTATGATTGTTTTGTGATTGTTGTACATGGCCAGGTGAGGACCAAGCATTGTTGATAAACAATCCCTTATATATTAATTGATTTTATTTGTATTTATATTTAAAAGTCCAAATAAAACTGTTCCCTAATTCATTTAGTTTGTTTTAGTAAGTGTGGAAAAGAAGAAGGTAATCCCATTCAACCAAAAAAAAAAGAAGAAGGTAATCTCAAGTATATATAGTAGGCTCTCGGATTTGAAATGTTTGTCTAGGGTTGTTTACAATTATGTTGGACGAAAAATGGACCAGATCGGAATAATTCGATCTTCTAAAATGATCTTAAATTTATCATTTTAACTTTTGATACATTATTTTGTACAAGAGTTAAGTAAACCAAAATGTATATTCCAAAACTACCATAAAGCCTAAAAGTATTCAAATGTATATCTAACCAAATGATGACTATTTGGCAAGCTATATAACGAGAAATAACTTGTATTCCCTATTGGAGTAAGTATGCACTACTACAAGGTGGTTTGCACAAGTTACAAGTGTATTGGGCTTATTAATCTTCACTTTGGAGACCCTTTTGTTTAAACGAAATACTCACAAGAGAAAATATCCAATATTAGTATTGATTGTTATTGAATTCAATATCTCTTGATTGAAAATACTATTACACAAGAGTACCATGGTTATCCCGCTAAAGAACCCATGTTTTATCTTCTAATAATGGTTTAATCGATCTATGAAAGCTTAGGTAAAATTATGCTTAGATATTGTGTGAAGTACACTCTTTTTTATTGATCCAAGATCAATGTTTAATTGATTTTGTTTGCTCTACAATCAATTTTCTCGAGCAAAGTGAGTAGAGCTCCACATCTTGTGAATTGCCATTTACGTTAGCGTGATCGTTTCCAACATTATAGATTCAAACACTGCTTTTAATACACTTGAATTTCGCAAGGGCAGTTTACGACAATCCTCCGAATATTTAGCCTAAGATGCGCAAATAGTTTTGTGATGAGGGTTTGAAGTGGAAATTTGCTGGCTTTTGTCATTTGTATCGTCATTATTCATCACATCACATGTTGTAACAGGGAAACCACAAGGTTGCAAAAAATGATGAAGTGTTATCATTCTATATTATAGTACTACACTAATTAAACAACTCATCGAATATTTTTTTATAATTTTTTTCCATCTGTCATGGGAGATCCAAGGAAAGGCACATGAGCAAAGGTGAGTTTATTATTAATTCAAAGATTAATAACATAATTTTTTTTGACGTTTCCTAAAACAGATAAATGAATTAAAAGAAACCATCATCAAATAAAGTTGTACAAAATCACATATACGAAGAAAACTAATTTCATAATACTAGATTACCCAACTCTAAAGTTTAATTAATTTGAAAAAAAAAGGTACACAAACCATTTGATTAATTAGTTTGGTTTCCAAATTTCTAACAAAGATTGGCATGAGTAGTAAAGTGATAAATTAGCACTTTTCAAACTTTTTAATTGTTATTAATTATCGGTAAAACCCAAAATTAGATTACTGAAAAACGTTATCCTCACTCAATGGTAGTTTTATGCAATTCTTTTAAAAGTTTGAATTATAGATCTAGTAAATTTTACATTTTGCTTTCCGCTCCTTGTTCAGTTTCAAGTTCCGTCTGCCATCTGACAAGTCCTCAAATCTGTTGAACTACGTAATGTTGACTACTCCTAGAAAGGGGTACTTTTGACCACATCGGTAACCCTCTTCCCAAACTAGGGAAACTTCAAATTATTGAGTACATCACACTTCTTCAAGGTAAATTAAGCTTGGTCCCCAACTTTTCTCTTTTGTTCAAAAATAACCCCAACTCTTTTAATTGTTCATATTTAGTCATATGACAGCATATTCAAAAGTACTTGATGTTGGGAGTTGGGACTCTCTTGAACCTTGTTAAACCTTTTTATGACGACGAGAAATACCCTTAAGTTTACCGTCTAGTCGACGAAGACCACAAACTAAAAAAACCTGCTTTCGATCGCTGATCAACTTGAGTCGTTTGAAGGAAGTAGGGTGAGGCTTGGTTTTCTAACCAAGTGAAGGGCGGATCGTTGTAGGATACGAACCAAAGACATCCAACATCCCATCATGTCTTCTACCACTACGTTATCCCTTTAAATTCTTGTGGTTTATTCAGATGAACATAATTTGGCGCAAATTGTCCAAGTCTATTTGAGCATTAATTTATATTTTATTTGAGTTTCAATCTATCATATCATATGCGATGGATACTATAAAATTTCTTACAGGGCGTTAAGAATAACTTATGAAAAATGATGAGAATGATTTTAATCGCATGTAAAATGCTTATGTGAGTTTGGCAGTAAAGGCAGTAAAACCTAGACACCGTAGCACTCAGGAAAATAATGGAACACTCTAGAAACTTCAGTTTGGTAGTTGATGACCATTCCATGTAAGAAAAAGTCTCAAATGTCGACTTCAAATTGACTATCAGTGGCAGAAAAATTGCTAGAAACAAACTACATTTCATTGCAACCAATACTTCATTTTACCCTACATATATGTACACAACACATTAGATCTTCTAACTAATTACCCTATAAAGGTAAACACACACACAAAAACACATCAGACGGTACAAAAAATGGACTTTTCCATTCCTTATTCAACACTGTGTAATAAAAATTCTCAACTTTGCCTCTTATAATTTACATCACCCATTTCTCCCTCACACAATACATAAAAAAATTCCCCAAAAATATAAAATGTTAGTAGTTTAAACTTCAAAAAGAAGCGGTAAAAAAAATGGTTACTACTAGTAATAAACAATCAAAAAAGGAAAATCAGGCCTTCCAAGTGTAAACGAGCAAGGAAAAGCCAGTGGGGCCCTTAAGCTCCGTCTCCTCCACGCTCTCCCACTCCAACACCGACCCACACGCCGACGACGCCGAAGACGCCGAAGACGACGAGCTCCTCGTCTTCCCGACCAACCCCTTCTTCTTCCGCCACCCCCTCTCCGCAGGAAGCTCCTCCGAAAGCAAAACCCTCTCTCCGGCGACATCTCCGGCGAGCTCCCCATCGCCGGCGTCGGACTCGAACCGGAGCGTGAAGAGCGCGTAGCCCTCGGCCCTGTCGACGTCGTCGAAGAGCCAGTTGTAGACGTCCCAGGAGATGAGGATGGGGTGGCCGTCGACGTCGATCCGCTCGCCGCCCCGGAACTTCCACCGGAGGTGCTTCACCTGGAGGGCCTTCCTGTCGTCGACCCGGATCACGAGCCTCGGATCCGGGTCGGACCCGTCGCACTCGATCGAGATCGCCCGGGTCTTGCCCCCGAACTTCGCCCGAGTCACGTGGCGCCGGGTCGCCCCGTGCACGTGCTCCCTCCGCACCACCAGCGACGATCCGGATTCGGATCCGGACCCGGGTTTGAGGTCGCCGACGTGGAGGAGGGTCTCGGATCCGAGGAGGACGGAGATGTGGAACCCGGATAGGGGTTCGGGTCCGGGTCCGGGTCGGGCCCGGGTGAGGTCCCAGAGGAGGAGGGCGGTCTCGCCGGAGGGGAGGGGGAGGGAGTCGGAGCCCCGGAGTTTCCAGAAGAGGAGGGGGGAGAAGGAGAGGCGGCGGCGGAGGTGGTGGTGGGGGAGGAGGTGGACGTCCACGGCGGAGCCGATAAGGGTGTGGGACCACGTCAGGGCGAAGATTCCGAGGCGGGTTTGGTAGAGACTGGTGGTCAGATTGGTGGTGGTGGTGGTGGTTGGGGTGGCCGGAGTTTCGCCGGCGGGGCGGAAACAGGAGGAGCTCCGGCGACGGGTTAGGGTCTTGCGAATCATGGTTGGTTGGTCAATTGTGTTTTTTTTTAGGGGAGGAGGGAGGGATTGAAGAATGGGGGGATTTAAGGGGGAGAGAAAGAGTGAGATGGGAGGGAGGGGGCAGGAAACTGAATGTAAAATTTGATGCCAAAAATATTATTAAGAAAAAGATCTCTTTAATTGGTATGATTAGAAATTTACTAAATTACGGGGCTGACCTAGAACATTACTTGAGTAGTAATGCACTCAATATAAAGATTGTGACTCGGTTTAGTAATTTTATCGACTATAAAGTTGCTGTCATTGTCTATATGTTAGATGTTTATTTCCTCATATCCTTAATAACATCTAGAAGTTTATCTCGATAACGCAAGCAAACATTAGATGGTTTTATTGGTTGGTTCTCGTGGTATAACCTCTAGGTTGTCGATTTTCCTCTTCTCTTAGATGCACTTGTTTTTGTAACGTGTTTTCCTTACTCTCCACGATAGATAGACGTTTTGATCTAATCCATTCTTTTAAAATTTTATGAAAGTCATTTTCTTTCATTTGTGTTTGTGGGACTTGAATGGATTAGTTGATACATAGAAACTGTTTTGTTATAAAGACTAATCAACTTCTTCTAGGAACATCAACGTAACCATTTAACAAATTGTTGGAGTGATTGATGCAACAAACCCACAACGTACCTTGTGGTAGACCACTCCACAATTTTTTTTCTCCAACAAATACATATATTTCGATCAATTTGCACCAAATTACATCAAAATGCTCATTTTTTTGTAATGCTCTTGTTTTGGAGAGAAAATGCCGTTGGCAAACTAAAAGAAGACAAGTCATTGATCGGGCCCTCCGTAACGGTACAAAATAAGTTTAGCTATGTATCCCATTATAGTTTGTCAAAAAGTGTATATATAGGAATTTATGACAAGATACAAAAAAAAAAAAAAGTGTCACAATTAAACTAAACATTAATTACTATATGAAACTCATACAGTGATACAGATTGATTAGTACTGAAGATGCTGATACAGATCCACATGATCTTAGCTCATCCTAATCATTATTGTAAATTATATGGTACACCAAATTGTAGATGAAATAATGGGTTTGATTAATTTAGGCATAATTAGTTAATTGATGTCAGTACATCGATCACTATCTAAGGGAACGGCACATGTCAGTGTATGATCTGCAAATCAAGCTATATTAGCTCATGTAATTCATAAACTATGTTACATCAATTTGGCCTTGCTATATATGGCTTGCTGTGCACATGTCAACAGGTTCTTCTTCTTTCTTCACTTTATGTATATTAAGATTAACAAGAACAATAGGGAGGAAAATTGTGTGTATATTAAGAAAATGGAGTTTTTGGCCATTGGGAGAAAATATAAATGTTCAATTGTACATGGTTCATCACCCCGAACCAAGGAACCAGATAGCACCAAAATCAGAATCAAACCGGACCATTTATGGACTCCCTAACTAGGGTTGAGAAAACAGTGAACCGATCGTTCTGATGATTTGAATCGCAGGTTCGGTTTAAATATGCGTTTTAAAAACAAATGATTAGTAAGAAAAATAAACAAATAATTAGGTATGGAAATTAAGTTTCCCTTGACCTACACATTAGACTTATCGCACACGAATAGACGATGTTTTTACTAATATTGACCTACCAAACTTTAATACATTTTTACATTTTTTTTTTGCCGATACCAACACAAGCTTAAGTGTATGGCTTTCACCAAACTAAAAGAACACCAACCAAATTGTCTAATTAGATTTGGCCGAAATACCATATAGGTATTAAAAAGGGGAGGTTAAGGACAATTTGGTATTTAAAAACACAATGTTGCCAAATTGGTATTAATAAAAACTTTGATTGACAATTGAGTCCAGGTTTTTTGTGAAAGACCGATTTTTGTTCACGTGTTTCGTACACGATCAAATCAACCGGCTATATTAAGTTAACAAAATATTCTTATAATTAAGTTAAAATTATTAGCATAACAAAAGCATGAGAAACCTCGAAATTCAATATATACAACAACAATCCACTAGCTTTCTTCCCCAAAGCAAGCTATAACTAAAAAGAGCTTACAACTTTAAACATTTAAGCATAGTTTTAACGATTTTTCATTTTGGGTTGGTTAAAGCATAAATTAAGGTTGTACTCTTTACAATATGTTTCATCATTGTTTTATTTTAGGGAAAGCTTTAGTTCTTGTAATTACTAAAATTATATAAATTGTAAGTTTTTTTGGGTATCCCACTAAATCACAATTAAGGTCTAACCAAATCTCAATCAAGCCTTAATCGTTTCAAACTGTCAATCTTTTCATTGAAAAGAGAAACACAGAAACCTGAAATTTTGTGGTTTAAAGCACTGTGATCAACTTAGGTTTATTCTTCTCCTTCAATTTAATGGGTGGCATGGTATGTCTTCGATGGGGGCACCTCTATCCAACTATGGTTTTGGGGAAGAAAGAGGTTCAAAAGATTGTGTGGCAGAAAACAAATTTTGTGGAGCATGCATGGCTTGTTAAATTTATTTTAATTTTACTTTTATTAATGTGTTTTACTTAATATAGCCGGTTGATTTGATCGTGTACAAAACAAGTGAACTAAAATCACTCTTTCACATACAAACAAGACCCAATTGTCAATAGGAGTTTTTATTAATACCAATTTGGCAACATTGTGTTTTTAAATACCAAATTGTCCTTAACCTCCCCTTTTTAATACCTATATGGCATTTCGGCCAATTAGATTTATTTAAAAAAAAAAAAGTTCTCAACCTCCACACACATATATTCGTTATCGAGTGACCTACCATGGTGCGAGATGTTCTTTGCCCCTTTTGATTTTTCACGGTTTTGAGTAATGTGCTTTGAATTACAGCTGGCAAGTATAAGATAATGGCACTAATCTAATTTCCCATAATCACTCCGTTAAGACCATTAGTCTCCAAACATTGTACATTGAATTTGTGCAAATGTGTGTAGCTTAGTTCATGTACAACTATCAAAACACGCCTAATTTCAAGTGTCGTCACACAAACCTTAATTTTCTAGCATATTTAATTTAATAAAAGTAGAATTGTAATATTTCGGTAGAGTTACTCTTTTTTGACTTGGTCTTATTTGATTGAAAAGTCTGATTACTACACACTTCTCTTTTTAGAACTACATAAAGTACGGAATCAATAATTTGAAATCTGTGGTCGTTTGTTTGGAAACCAAGGCGTAAAACCTTGACCAACTCAAGCTAGAACAATTAATATTAGAAGTAGCTATATCAGTCTTACCATGAAAATAGAAATGAGAAAGACCATTGACCTAAGTCATCGATCAATTTGCATACTAGCTTTAGATTTGCCAAAGTAAACTCCAACAAAAAATAAGGGTTTACTACCACTTTCGCACATTTTATCAATCGGTTAAGATTTTAGGATAGTACCCAGAGACATTCGATCGCGACTTCCTCGGCATTACAATCGGTTAACCGTAAGCCTTCGGGCATTTACACGAAATCATTAACGTTGACAATAATGACGTGGTGATGTTCGGCCCATTCAACATATTTCTAGTAAGGCCTATTAATCACAATGTAAGCCCAAACGTCTTCAGCCCATTTAGGCCCATTAGTGTCTTTTATTACTAGTTTTGGGCATGAGACTCGGACTGAAATCTAAGAAGGGAAATGTTTCAAAGGGAGCTAAGAAAAGGCCATTGATTAAAACCACGAATGAGTCTAGTATTTGAAAATTAATTTGAAAGTAGATACATTATAGAAACGGCCATGCTCTTGTGTCAAAGATAGTGATAGTGAATAGTGATTTCTCCATTAGACTCACCCAAAAAAGATAGCAAATTTTAGAGTACTTAGGCTGATAGACCAGAGTGGCTAAGAGTATACAAATGCTCGTAAGCCTAACGTTTAAACCAATAAGGCGTTGATTGATAAGCCTAATATTAGAATTCGGCATGTTTTATCATGAAATCAATTGGTAATAGAAAGAATAATACCTCAATTTTATCTGATAGGTTTCTTTAGTCACAACCTTAGATGTGATAAGGTCCTAATAACTGTAAAAAGTTTGTAATCCGATAGACTATGATCATGCATGCACGTTTAAAAACGTATTATATAAATACAAAACACATAAATTCGGCACAATTCAAGGAGTTCACCCTAAAATCATTTTGGAGTATATGCCTAGACTTTTTTAGTCAAACCTTTTGTTAGGAATAACCATATTCCAACAACAAACACACCCAAATAGCTCTTCACGCTTAGCCAAGGATCTTTCCTGCCTTCAAAAGTATCTATCAATTTATCTTAGCTTTTGACAACCCAACCGACAAATGTGATACGTTTGACACACTTATTATTCATGTGATATTGATTATGTGAATTGACTCGAGTGAACCAAATATGCTCATCTGATCTAACTACTACTTTAGATTGTTTTTTTTTTTTTTTTGTTGTTAAGCAAAGTAGTGATCCCATAAATGGAGTTCCTATTAATTATAAATTTCATATATATTATTTGAAGGGCATGGTTAAAATTACTACAAATATTCTATACTCTTTTTTGCGCAAAAATATCATAAATAGGGTTGAGTATGGTTTCAAAACCGAGCTGACTCCAAAAAATCTGAATCGAACAGAGCCGAAATCCGTGAATTTGGCGAATAAAAAATTGAGCAGAATTTTTACGGTTCAGTTTGGTTTTTGATAAATAAGAATTTTCTTTAAAAAACTTGAACCGAAGTCGAAACTAAACCTAACCGAAATCCTAAAACTTATTGAATCGAGGATCGAATCAAAAATGATGGAGTTTCGTTTTAGTCTAATTTTTTGGTTCCGACCAACCGTGTTTATCCCTAATCCTAAACTAGTGATTATTGTTAGACGTACATCGTCCTTTAACTTAGATGAATATGATCGAGCTACCAAAAAAACTTAATTAGGGGAATATGATGGTACAATGGGGTTTGGTAAATTTAGAATAACAAATGAATGCATTTTGTCTTGTAGAAATAGACAAAGATCTCATCCAATATACACATGTTCTTAACCAAACGAGTAGAGAAGAAGATAGCAAAAAATATATTTTGGATAAGACAATTTGAATGTTGAACATGCATGCACATGCTACCACATGGGAAGGCATGGGTTTTCATCACGTAAAAACAAATGGTAGTTTATATTTTTGAAGATTTTAATTCGAAGGACAACCTTTTCATAACAATCCAAAACCTAATTTTCATACAAATAGCACATTCTAGTTCAACGGCACATTTGAACAATACATCCTTGGGCCACTGGCTTACCTAAACCTAAAATCAAAATTAGCACCAACAAAATTTCCCAATTCGAACGTATATATGTTTGATAGAAGGATGTAATGTTGTTTATGTATATATATACTCCGTTACTTAATTGTGTCCTGATTCATTAAACATTGTCCTACAATATTTCATCGTAGGAAAAATCTTTTTCTAACCATGTATTCATGTTGTAATATTTGTCCAAAAAATTACGAGTTTTTTTTTTTTTTTTTTTTTTTTTTTTGCTTTCCGGCAGATCACTATGCCTTAACACTCCAAGTCCAAACAAAAAGGTTGTCGACTTAGCTTGATCGTTATATGTCTCCTTCTCGAATTTCTTTTCTTGGACTTTTGTATATTTGCTTGGACTTATATATTATATATACATGCACACAATATAGTGTTAATGGAAATGGCTGTGGGTCATAACATGATTCTAGCTAAGATATGATTTACATATATAGTAGTAATAGTACTATTTGTGTAAAGTAATAAGAATATAACTAGTTTAACCCCCGTACCATGTACGGGTAAAGTGATTATAAATCCAATTCAATATAGATATATAATGTCAATGATCACGTTAAAATTATATGATTATATATATTTATCTTCGTATTGTGATTAGTGTTTTTTTACCAATAGTAAATCAACTCATAATATATATCAGTTGGATTTGTTTGAAAATTACTTTACAATAAATATCATATTTTATTAAATAATGATACTTATTAGAAGATTATAACTAATTCTTGGTAAGTGATAATTCATAATTTTCGGGATAATTCATAATTTTTGATAAATTTTAAGCAATTTTTACGGGATAAGATTATATGAGATTCTAACTACCTAATTTGCATAAAAGAGGGCCCGTCTGATTATTTTATTATAGAAATGACACGTGGTGCAAATTTTTGTGAAGACATTGTCTCCGCTTTATACTATAGGTAGTATAGATGTGTTGCATTTTATATTCGAGATTTTAGGGCCCCGGCTCGTAGGACGCGATCGAAACAGGCCCTTAATCTCGTCTTACAATCCCACATTTACATTTAAAATTATAAAGTTAAAATCTGAAAGTGAACGTAGCGAGAAATTATACAATGAGGTGAATTAAGGCGTTTAAACTACAACTACAGAATGAAGATTAGAGATGGACAAGGTAAAAAAGAAGGTTGGTGAAAATTTTCTAGATACAATGATTTCTAATTTCTTGTCTTTCTCACAACAATTGGAGATGAGATTCCACATTCACCCCATGATTGGTACACTATCATTGTGTTTGACTGTTCTTTTATTTCTTCCCTTTTCCTTTCTTGCTAGCTGACAACTATAGGACAACTGCCGATCGATGAAAAGACTGTCCATAATACATACATGCGTTACTAACTTAACCACATATAAATCGGTCAAATTCTCGTAGAATGACGTGAGGCGAAGTTTTAAATTCCATATATACACTAATACACACAATCGATTTTGTTACAAAAATTAAGTATACAATGTTGTCCACTAAAAAAGATCTTCTTTCCGTTCTATCCTGTCTAACATGCATGAGCCATTTTTTAGCAACAATTTTGCCTAACACTTTTTAAGTTGAAGTGAGATTAACATGGAAGACAAGCCAACAAGAGTACTAATTGTCCCGATAAACAAATTGCCCATGATTCAGCTATACACCGTTGTTTAATTTCTGCTCTTTTTTTGTCAGAGCAAACACATTCTGGAGTAGTAAAATCTCGAACTTCGAATGGAAAAATGGTTAGTCTGTCTAGATTCATATGTACATCAAGAATTTGTAACCCTGGATATTTTCAACGATACACTACATTTAATAAACCACCTGGAGAAGATCTTTCTCAGTGTTATTGATCGGATTAAGATTGTGTTTGGATTATGAACATCAGAACATGTTCAATACTATACTTTCATGTTCCATCTAAGTGATAATTTCATTTTTCCGGTGAAATAAACGATAGGTTACAAAATTAAATTAAATCCTTAAATAAATAAACTTAATAGATCTTTCTCTTATTCAATTCTATGCCCTAAACATATAGGTTAAGCTAACACTTTAGGCCCACGTACTATTTATTTACACAAGTTGAGATGCTTAGAATAAAATCATCATCAATCCCCAAATCATGATATATTGACATGAAACTCATAACATTTCCATGGAAAGAGACTTGAAAAATATTCCATTTTCAACTCATCAATACCAAATCTTGGGGAAATTATGAAACCTTATATCTCTCTCTCCAACAATCTTTTCCTCAAATTTTCTTACTTCGGGAACTAGATCTCTCGATCAATGCACCATTCATTTCCCGCCCATTAATCCAAACAAGAAACATTATTGCATCTTACAATAACACAAAAGCTATATAGTACGTGTCAATACATACGATCGGCCCTTATTTTCCTTTACAAAAGCTTGCCTTTCGAGTGCCCTTTTACAGTACTTCTACACTTCCCATCCACCCACAAAGTCAAACAATTCTTACCTTTTTATTATCTAATAGTTGTATTGTTCTTGTTGGTATTTTGATCAAATTGTAGTTTTTTTACTGTGAATAGGACAAATTAATGGTAGCTTTGTTTTTTTAGGGTCTCTCTACAGTTGGTATAAAAAGTACTAAAGAAATTAATGTTTTATAGTTTGTCGTAGGGTTTAACCAACCATCAATTTCACTAATTTATGAGTCTCAATGGGCATCGCTCTAAAATTGGACCGGATTGTGATCAGGATCGGATTTCCCCAATCTTATGGACAGGAGACCGGATCGGATGTCTGATCCAGTTTTGGACCGATTTTTTATTTTTAAAAAATATTTTAAGAAAAAAAATCATTTTTTATAAAGAAATTATAATATAGTCAGGAAAGTTATATATTATTTATGAAAAACATAATACTCTTAAGTATATAATGCAAATCTGAAACATAAATATTAAAAATAAACTATACAATATCAAAAGTAATTTTATTTTTAAAAAAGTCGGTCTGAACCGAGACCAGAATTCCAATTTTTGGACTGAGAATCAGACCGAACCGGATCCGGATTTTGCCCAAACCTAAGTCTCATGCAAAATTGAGTGTTTTTATTCTTTTAGCGAGTCATCGTTGCTCGACATATGGAAATGAATTGTCTTCTCCAAGATCTTTATTTTTGGAAAAATTAGCATTAATATTATGTAAGGTGCTAGCTAGCTAGTAGCCATTACCCGGTGCATGTTTTCGTCGTTTTTTTTTTTGAGAGTCTCGTTATTTTGTCCGATAATTGCAAATATTCAAACTCTTGGAATTTCATTGACGATATGGGTGGCTTAGTTTAAATTTGAAATGTTTATGTAAGTGATTTAACTTACTGGTGAACCCCGTAATAATTTTGTCCAAGAGACTTTAGAAACTGATGGGACTAATTAGGTACAGACACATACAAAAAGGGTTGATAATGCAAGATAATTATTAATATTGATTACTAAATTTTGACAAACCATAACCCTAAATATACTTAACCTCAAAATGGTATGACTTTGACGTGCACCTACTCGTAGATGATTGCCACACTAGGCTCCTTAATTCGTTGCTTGGTGCATGGATCAAATAATTCAGGAAATATATATATATATATATAAGGAATTTCCACATGTAGCGTCTATTATTTTTATTAATATGAAATGGGTATTTTTGTTTTATTAAACCGACATTTATGATGTCTTACATGTGTTCACTACTTAACTTTCATATTTTGTAAGCAAACTTTGATAAAAAAAAAAAAAAGAAGGTATTTTGTAGGCAAACTTAAGAGCAAAAGACGGAAATAAATAAATAAATGGCTTGTATGATGAATATAAATCATTACAAAAAAATGAACAATGTTTTATAAGAAAAGAAACTTCACTTAAATTGAACAATTTAAGGAAGAGATAATACACTGATCATGTAACAGACACATGATAGGTACCTTACTATACACATAAACGTTCCCTAGAACAATAATCTTTATAGGATGTAAAAAAAAAATGGAATAAACGAGACTCAACTTTTCTAAGCATATGCTCAGAAATTTTGGTCAAACTAATTAATATAGGGTTTGTAGATGGTGGTGGTAATGATCAATGGCAAGTTCAATTTTTTAAATCTCGCTAATTTTGAAAATTCAATTGAAAGAGATTGAATCTGAGAGGCAGAGCTCAACAGAGCCACTATAATCCATCAATTCTTGAATCATCTGCTCAATATGATCATCTTCCAATGTCTTAAACTCCTCATCTTGCTGGTGGCTATACTGGTGGTTGTACTGGTGGTCAGCCGTCCAACCACCGGTCTGCGCCGTCGCCGGCTGGTAGCAGTACTCTTGGGCCGCCGACTGGTAGCAGTACTCTTGGGCCGCCGACCACCTCCTCGCAGTCTCATCGGAGCTCGAACCATGGTCAGAGCTCGAGCCGGAGGAGGTGGCCGTTGACGGATACGGCGGCTGGGCGGGTGGAGCCGGTGGGGAGACGCCTTTGGTCATTTGTAAGGAGGCCATGTAGCAACGGTGGAGCTTGGCAGTTAATGTGGCGGAAAGTAGCTTTGATGATGAAGACGGCGTCGTATTGGGGTTGTAAGGGAAGTTTGTGCGTGCACGTGGCCCGCACATGAGCCTTGCCGCCTCGTCGTAGGCCCTTGCCGCGTCCTCGGCGGTCTCGAACGTCCCGAGCCAAATCCTCGTTTTCCTGCATTATGCATTTTTCGTTTATAAGTATGTTTGTTACGATTCTGCTACGAAATTCGATGGTTCTGAGTGTGAGATTAGACTTACAGGAGTGGGTGACGGATCTCAGAGACCCACGAGCCCCAATGCCTTTGTCGAACGCCGCGATATCGTTGCTGAGGCCTTGCCATTGTGTGTGTTGCTTTTGCTACGAAGATCTTGTGTTTGTGAAGAAGGAAGAATGATGGAGGGTAGAAATTGAAGCACAAAGAATTATTGTGCTTTTTTTGGTAATTGATGGTTTGCTTTGTGGTGGGGAGAAAAAGAGAGGGGTCTTTATTTTGGGGGCTTTGAAGGGGTTTATGTAGTTGAGGATTTTCCTTGGTTGGGCCCACCTCTCTTATAAGGCCTACCACTGGCAAGCACAAAATATTTGCTACTGGGCCCCACTCCAATTTGGGCTGGGTCCCACAATATGGTCCATGTTGATATAATATTATAATACTTGATGCAATTAGTAGTTACCAGTTGTCTTGTTGCTTGATGGATTTATGGTTTTTTTTAGGGGTTATTTATAGAAATATTTAAACTTGAGGGAGGCATGACTAAATTCAATTAACATGGTGATGAACGCAGCTGATTGGCTACTCATCTAGCTATACCGTGCTACGTGTACATATTTTTATTAATTTAGAGCTTGTTTTAATTGATGGGTCAAATATTCTATATTACTTCTTCACATGAACATGTATAATTTTATTCCATCAAAACAATAAAATGGTGTCCGTTTAAGCTCGTATTATTACACTTTCTTTCCACCAATGTTTCATTTTTCGGTCATGGTATTATCAATGAGAATTGAACCGAAGCTATCTAAATATTATCCTAGAGTCTTAACCGAGTGACTAAGTATTTAAAAATTTCCACCATAGTTCATGACTGTGGAATAGAAATCTCATAGGACATGTACTTAATCGGATTTCGTGTGAGAAAAGGGCAACTTAGACAATAAAACTAATGTGAGATCTATTAAAGTCAATTTGCTTGTTTAAGTAAAACTGCGAGGAGCACTTGTCTGATTAGCCAGATGTTCAATGTTGTTTCAGATAAGTTAAATGTATAAAATCTAGCATCTTAAGTTGTCCAATGCCAGGGATTTCAATTTATTAGAATTTGGTTAATGATATATGTGGAGGATGATTGAATCATTTCACATGATGTGTAATGCCAAAACAAGCTAGGCAAGGTATCGAGTAAGCCGTGGAAGTTTCAGGTGTCAACTAAAACAACAATTAATTACACATGAAACTAATTATTTTTTATGGAATAAGTTAAACCATGTTCAAACAAAGCCTCGTCATTAATTAGTGATTGTTAATTTTATATTGAGTAGCTACATTTCCTGGATAAAACAAATTCATGCCTTTGTTTATCATATTATGAAAATTAAACCCATAACATAATAATAGTAATAAACAAAGAGTATGGGAGTATGTAATAGTTTTAGGTTGTTTGTTTAATTTATTGATCGATGTTTAATGTAGCAAATAGTTAATTAGAAAATCAATATAGAGACATACATAGAGGGGAAAGATTCTTGGACAACAATCATTAATTACACTACACCTATCATAATCACCCAAAATTACCAAGATTTGATCCAAATTTGGATCAAGATCAACAACAAGTGCTTTTTATGTACGGAAGTTAAGAGGTTAAAGTAATTAGGAGGAACCATTAGCAAATTAACCTGCCATAAGCAGAGCTGGAAAAGTACCATAATTGGCACAGTCAACCATTGTTGATTTAACTGCTTGCACTCACATATTCACCTATATCGGGCTAATTTTTAGGTAAAAGAAAAACCACCAAAACATTACATGGTAATTACTAAAATGATTCTTTGTTCAATCAGACAGTGTGGTTGTCAAAGAGTCATTTTTTTGGTCGAAATTGAACAAAGAGTCATTAGATAAAAGAAGTAAAGCTCTTGACTAAAAAAATTTCAAGTGTCTATATATATTAAGGGTGCTTTTTCGCATGCATATATTACCTTTATAAAGACAATATTCATGCATGTGTAATGTTACGAAATAGTTCTACAAATGAACCTTACAATTCATGTGTCATGCATCAAAGACCAGTCAATTAACACACTCTTAATCGTCCAAAATCAGAGTTAGAGACCGGTCATTATCAGGCCAAAATACCAAATAAGTATTAAAAAGTGTCTCATTTGGATACTTGGGTATTTAAAAGTTGTTTTTGGACATTTAGGTATTAAAAACCAAAAAGTTTGGACAATTGGGTATTAAGAAAACAAAAGTCGGTCATTTAGGTATTTTTCAATTGAAAATTTGATTTTCAAACATAAAAACTCAAATTTGTTAAAATTGAATGTTTTATTTTCCTTTATAAGTAATAAATGGTCATATTTTGTTTATTACTTCAAAATTGACATTTTAAAATGAAGTCAATCACATTTGTTCATAAAAAATCAAATTCTCAAATATAGGCGTATCATCATTTGTTTGTAACTAAAAATAATAAGTAAAAATTTTCGATGACATGCGATTTTTAATTTTTTACATCTAAGTGCAAGTCGATTAACTCATTATCAGTTATAATTATATATGCATTCAGGATATATCTAAAAGTAGCAAAATCAAAGACGTTTTTTTCCATTTATAAATAACCGATATGTATATTGGGATTTGATGACCAAATAATGCTTTAAAGAAAATCAATCTCCTATTTGCAAAGAAAAATATATTCTTAAACTTTTTATTTAAAGTGTGAGAATGTTCTTATTTGAAAATTTTTGCTTTGATTTTCTAATAAAATATTCATATTATTGTTAATTATAAATAAAATAAATTTGTTTTGAAGCCATAAAAATGATTTTTAAATAGTTTATAAGTGGTTTGCATATGAAAACTAATTTTTTCAATAGAAAAAGAGTTAAAGTGAATGTTATTTGATTTTTTTAATACTCAAATGTCAAGTTTTTCGATTTTTAATATCCAAATATCCAAAAATCTTTTTTAAATACCCAATTGTCCAATCGGATCACTTTTTAATAGCAATATGGTAATTTGGCGTCATGATCAAAGAGAAGTTCATTTCCTTGTGTGCGCCACTTCTACCCACGTGGTAGAGTACGTATTATTATTGTCCAAATTTAAGTCCATTTTGTGCATGTTTGGACATTGCACTTGTAAGTTAGCTATGCACGTTAGTAGTACCCATGACCAAGTCAAATTTTGCGAGATGGTCCAACCTAGCTAGTCAATTCGAGTTTCAAATAGGTGGGTTTTAAGGCTTTTTTTTTTAAAAAAAAAAATCTACTACTAAAGAGTGATTTTGTGAAAGAAAATATGTAAATGAGTAGTAGTGTAGTACCACACATTGTTTGCAATTAATGTAGAGATAAGATTTGTGCCTCCACATGAATGTAATGTGCTTTTTGTAGGATGTTTCTTCCGATATGAATGTAATGTGATCAAAGTTTAACTAGTTGTTACAAAATTAGGTGGCGTTTGGTATAAAAATTATGGAAAGGAAAGGAAAGGAAACAAATTTGTATAGAAAATGGTGATGATTTTCTCTTTTTTGGATGAAAAATGGAAAGAGAGGGGTAATGGTTAGAGGAGTATGGGGGATATGATTACCCCATGTTGAGGGAGTGGGGAGAAGCTGCTCAAAATTTGCATGAAAAGTGGAAGAGAGGGGTAATGGTTACCCTTTGTATCAATGAACCATAAACTAAATAATGTCTAGATACATGCCTTAACCATTTCCTTTCCCTCCAAAGAAACCAAACGGGCCCTTAGTGTTGATCACCCTTCGAGCCCTCACAAAACACATGTGATGACAAAGTTGGGTGGTGCATGGAGATAGATTCGAGGTTGTGTACGCTTCTAGGTGGATGGATATACTCATATACGTTTCGACGTTAAGAGTACAATATATTGATTCTTTCTCTTGTGTTTTGTGTATTGTATGTCCTTTCGCTTGTTCTTATGGTGCTGTTTTTCTTAGGTTCTTGCGTTTATACCACTCGTTCTTCTACTTTTGTTGTGATAAGTCGTTTATTTTTTATCGTTTTTCTCTTCGGTCTATGGACAACATCCTTTCAACTTGCTCAAGAGATGGATACATGCATATCCTCAAACCCCGTTCCGACCGTGTTGTTGTGACTTCTAGTAAGTTCAATGAAAAATACAAGTGTCGATGAAACTATCAAATTTGAACATGCATACGAGTGTGATATTTACAAAACAAGTTAAGAAGCATATGCAAATTATGTCATCAAAGTTTGCCATGTTTCCTTAGTAGAAGACCATAACTGATGAAGGGAATGGAGGGTGTGGTACATGTAACATGGCCATGTGTGCCTTTGATCACAAACTTTGGATTCAACCCAACTCGGGTATCATCATTCAATGAACATGGAAATTGGATTTCATTCATCTTGGTCCTTCCCACGTGCATTTCTTTATTCTTCAAACTTCTGGCCTTATTTTTGTCTGCTAGCTAGCTAGTTATACACTTGTTTTACCCTAGCTACGGACCAAGTAATCTGTTATACATACGTAAGCCAACATATGCTTCAACATTACAAAAGAATATAGTGGTCACTCAGATATTTTTCTCTTCTAATCAAGGTTAATTAAAAAAATTACTAGACTCTACAACAACTTGCATTCTAGTTTTTTTTTTATAATGAAACTGACATCCTAGCTAGTTATTAATTAGTGACCTAAACTTTGTACATCAATATTCTTTCAAATCGCTTGTACAATAATCTCCCAATTGTTAGAAAATCTTTTTTCTTTTGATGGTTACAAATAGGTCGCTGACAGGAGTTGTCAACTTTACAAAAAGTCTCTAAAAGTCGTTGACCTCTAAGAAGTCATCTGAAATCGCCAACTTCACTTCCCAGAGACTGAAACGTGCAAAAATCTATAAAAAGGCAATGCGCATGAATTGCTTAAGGAAGGAACGGAAGATGATTATGGGGAGTTTATTTAGGAAAGAAGAAGAACAGAAAAGACGAAAATCTTCATGGGATATTTGGAGATAACAAGCAAGATTTTATTGTGTTTTAGGTGGTATTTTAGGAGAGATGTTATACTGATTGTGTACAATTCATTCCTTGTGCAAATTGAATGAATTGTGAAGCAATCTCCTTTGTTATATATATACTGGTTTGTGGTCCTAGAGGAAGAACTAAGGGAGTCAAGAGAAAACTTGTATTGTGTGCGTGGTGCGAGAAGATCGTGGGATTCGATCTTCGAGAGGTTGAGTACGAGCGAGCTATAAAGAGTGAGAGTTAGGCTAAAGGCAATAATACTTGCGAGAGTGTGTGAGGTTCATCTCTTGGAGTATGAGTACCATTGTAACCCAAGAGATTAATATAGCGAGTGAAGTGCTCTTCAAATCCTTTCAAGTTGAAGTTTTGAAGACAAATGTTTTTCTCCTTGCGAGCACGTTGGCTACAAGGAGTTTCCACTCTAGTATCTTTAAGTCTCTCTTGCGTTTTAATTCCGCTGCATAACTTAAGGTTGTTGACTCTGGTCGCCGACATTGTGTGTCAACGACTTCCAGTACTAACCGATCCTTCACCAATGGATATCCAAAACATATTTGACTTAACTAGAAGATTACCCATCATATTATAACCCTAGTCAAATTACGATTAAGAGGGCCTTAATAATATATCATTTGCATTTTATGACTTTAGTCGAATCATTGTTATCACTTCATTAGTTAAGGTTGATAATAAAAAATCCTGATTTGGAAAGTTTATACTTAAGATACTACCCTAAAACCTTAATCGATTGACTAAACGACCAAAGACACTTATTAACATACTATTATCAACATTTAATTGGAAGATTGGCCTTGAGATGATATGTGATTTTGGTTGATTTGCGGGGAGAAGAGAAGCAAATTTGGGCAAGTAGAAGGCGGGCCCAAGCGCGTGGGTGTGGGGCCCAAAGAATCTAACATGGGCCGAGATTGAAAAATCTATTGCCTTCCATTTCCTTGTCACGGCGCTCCTCACGGCCCTCTCTTTCTCAACAATTCTATAATTATAAAATATTGTTTAAAACTTATGATGATAATATTTTATTTGCAGTTTTATGAGATTGCAACAATTATTATTGTATATAATCAGAGATTAGTAGTTTATGTATTTATTTCATTTTGTTTTAATGCAACTTTGCCTCATCTCTGTATTTGTACGTATATCGACAAGGACCCATGTGCTTCTTCTACCTTCCAATTCTTTTTTCCCATTTCTTATGTTTTTTTAGGTCATATTATTGGAACTTTGGAAGAATAAAAAAGAAACGTATGGAATATATAGTAAATGAAACAACTTATTGGGTGAATGTCATCCTACATATTGCACTCTTGTATAGTTTAGAACGTCTTCCATTTATATATTTGTTTGCCCATTTTAATCATTAATAAAACGTCTTTCGAGGGTACGGAGACTACCGTCTCTCCTTCAACAATTTTATTTTGAAACCTATACATTAGGCGTAGTTGAAACCAACTAATATGACAAAGGTTTGCAACATGACTACAACTATTAAGTTTATAAAATTATACTTGTTGTAACGAGAGATCGAACGAGAACAATAAAGCAAGAACGACACACAGATTTACGTGGTTCGGTAACGCTGTGTTACCTACGTCCACGGGCAGAGAAACCGTATATTATTATGTAAGACAGAATTCGGAATACAGAGGTCTTGGTATTTCGAGAGCTTATATAGTGACTCAAGAAACCCTAGTTACAATTATGGGCCGCAGGCCCAAAACAGATTGCGATAGGTCCACAAACAGAATACATAGTGTATCGCGTGGCAGTGTGTGATTCAGATTCAAGGCATATTAACAATCTTCTATACAACACTTAAAATTCTCCCCCTCTTGTCACATTAATGACTACTCCCTAATTGTTTTTTTTTGGGTTATTTTTCTTTTCCTTGTCAAATAAATGCATGTTTTTTATATTTTTTCTTTTTTATTTCTTTTGCTTTTTTATTTGTGTTTTATTTGTAATTGATTATTAATGCATGCTACTATGTCTTATTTTTTACATACATATATCATGTTATAATATTGTAACGTGAATGCAAAACCTTATCAATTTTTCTTTTTTTGAGCGAGAATGTAAAGCATAAAGAGATAACCATATGCTTTCGATTTAAATTTCCACCAAAATGTCTATAAAATTATAAAGAGTAATACCTACACATGTTCATTCGGCTAAAAAACTTAATTGTAATAGAAAAGCCATATTATCAAAATAGTTATTTTCCGACCAAAAAAAAATCAAAATAATTCTCATAAGAAGTTAATAAAATAAAATTATATTTTATATTTATTTTATCTAATATTTTTTGGACAATTCAATACAAAATACTTACATAATTTATTAATTAGAACAAAATTGTGTTATGATGAAAATTATAATTTTCACTTTCCAGAAAAATACGGTGAAATAAATTGTCCGTCCAAGCTTTCTAGTACTATATACACTAGCATGCGGGTATAAATGTACAAGCTGGGCAGTTGAAATGTAATGAGTGAAACGTCAAACTCCACGCGGTTTCGTCTAGGACTTTGATGATGACTGATTTCCGTAATTTGTCTATTGAATTATGTGAAGTGTTTTACTTTTACAGCTTCTCATGCTCCGCATAGTGTGGGATATGCATTTGGTGAAAGAGACTTTGGGTTTATTTCAACGACTATAGGCATAAAAATAAAGGACAAAATGTCTTCGATCTTTAAGCATGCTTGTGCTTGTGTCTTCTACTTGTTCTACGTGACTCCGGCTATCCGTCACCGTGAAATCTAATCTGATCCGATGGTATCAAAAACCAAACATTGAGTTTTTGTCTATCAAAAACCAAACCGAATATACTCGATTCGGTCCGGGGTATCAACTATCGAGACGTACCTTTTAAACCTAACTAGCTGTACCCGTCGTGTCATGCACGACTCGTGTTTTATGATTTTTTGAATATTATACAAATATAATATTAGTGTCAAAGATAAAAATTGTTAATAAATCAATTTTGAAAATATAATTTACTGAATCAGTTGTTAATATTAGTGTTTTATAATTGATTTAGGATACTGTATTAAAATTGATTTAGTATCAAAGATAAAAATATAATTTATTTAGAAAAAGGGGCTTCCATTTTAAAATTATTTTTTAAATTCAAAATTTTAAAATTATTTCGTACATAAATAGATTAAAAAGGTAATTGAAAAGATAAGTTAACTAATATGTATCTTTTATAGAGGGAGATTTTAAAGATAGATCATATCGCTTTAAAGATAGATATTAGATGAATAGAAAAATGATAAAATTAAAGATTAGATAATTAAGGAAATTTTAAATACAAATATTATGCCTTCAAAGATAGATATTAGATGGGTAAGAAAAAGATAAAATTAAAGATTAGATAAATAAGAAAAATTAAACATATAAAATTGTTAATGAAGTGGGGCCAGAATTAACGTGGAGGCTCGAAATTCTCCGGCTTTAATATATAGTATAGATTGAGATAAATACTCGAATTCGTAAATTAAAAGATTCGTGTGCACGGAACTAATATTCAATATCATGCGCGGTGTGTTAAGACGTTAGGCGGGTCCTAGGCGATCTCTATCCGCCTAGCGCCTTGGCGGGATTTTTAGAACCGTGATAACACGTGATAATGTACACTTTAGATGCAATCTATATGTAAACACCAAAAAAAAACTTGACTATATCGCATATAAACTTTAACCAAAAATACACCAGCTCCAAACCATAGTTCATTGGATTTTCTTACGGAGTTGATTGATCACAACAAAATGTAAATGGGCCAAGCTTTTGTGGACTAAAAATTCAATCGGCCCAATCAAATTAAGAAGATCGGGCCCATTTAGTTCACATCACTGATAAATGAAGACACACCTGTTCTAGGGTTTCTGATTCGCTTGTTCACAACTTCTTCGTCCTCCTCCCGGTTGGTACAGAGGTCGCCGTTCAATCTCCAAGATGGTAAAAATCCGATCTCTCCATCGTTCTCCCATACTAGTCGATCTGTTCAATCAATAATCATGTCGTTTTGAATCTTCTTTGCTGTAATTTTAATGGCAGCCGTCACACAAGACCTTCATGATCAAGAAGAAGCTAGGGAAGAAGATGCGCCAGAATCGCCCCATTCCTTACTGGATCCGTATGCGAACCGACAACACCATCAGGTGAGATTATAATCCGCCTTTCTTCGTCTCTAATTTTTGAATTTGGAGGGGTTTTGGACTGTGGATTGAATCGAATTGGGGGTTTTTCTGTTTTGGGATTTTAGGTATAATGCGAAGCGCAGGCATTGGCGCCGTACCAAGCTTGGATTCTAAGCTCTATCTGCAGATTTCGTTCCTGTTCTTCCTTTCGAGTTAGTTCAGTTTTGTATCGAGACATCCGTTTTGGTTCTGTATTAGATTTGGTTTTGAGCTATGACTGTTAGTTGAACTCGGTTTGAGCTGTTGGTTTTGGATGAGTATTGTGTTTCTAATATGAATTACTCTTGCTGAATTCTGTGATTTGAGAAGTTGTTCTTACTGTTTACCTCTCGTTAGAATTAGATGCCATTATTATTCCTTCATTCTTATTGACCCTACTGATTCAAATGTGTGAGCATGCATTTTGAATGCCATTAGAATCTTAGTATTTTAAATGATGTTTTCAAGCTTGTGGTAGTGCTATGGCCACATGTTACCCAGTGTAGAGCTGTGGTTTTTGAGCTGCTGAATCGTGTCAAGTTGAAGTCTCAAAATGTAACATTATAACTAGCGAAAGGTCAAGTTTAATGGGCAAGGATATTTGTAGCTATTATTCAGCTGAATCTTTCAAGTGAAAGTTTTGTGGGAAGCAATTTGTAGTTTAGTTGAGATATTTTTAACAATCTGGTAGTTTTACTCTTGTGGGCAATGTAAAAGAAGATTATCCTTACATTGTGTTGAGTTTTGAGAGAGATAGGGCCAAATCAAATATTTCGAATCATTCTATCAAAGAACACAAGTATGCACAATATACAAGTCTGAACTGATTAATAAAGTTTACTCAATGTACAAGCAAGAAGAGAGTTGCGCACAACAGCACCAACTTCACGTGATATGAGATAACAAGGACCACCAGGCTCCACATATTGGTGACATGAATCTGTTACTACCCGCCTTAAATGCATTCAAAACTTTGCAAGTGTGCTTTGTATTGCTTGAGAACCTTATCTGGAAGCACGTCAGTCGTCATGCACCTAGACCGGCTGCTGCTCAACATCCAAAGTGGATGCGTCCGATGGTAGACTCTGTCGAACCCTCAACGTACCTCCGAGTTCAACTGGAATGAGAGGAATCAGGGAGTGCAAAACATCAGTTATCAGGGGCCGATAACTTGGTTCGGGTTGTACACATAAAACCGCCACAGCCGCAACCTACAACACACACCAACACATCCTTTTTTCGGTTAATAGTTGTAGTTTGAAAGGTGTTTTTTTGTGTGAATGAAGTTATTAGTGTAGTACTAACTTGATACAAATGCTTGAGGTCCATGGTGTCTTGTATTGCAGGGTCAACAATCTGTGGTAGCTTTGATCTATCAGTCAGCTGTGGCATAGCCTGCATTTCAAGGAAAATTTCCAGTCAATTTGGTTAATCAGCAAGTCCGAAGGCATAGACATCACTCTTAACAAATGGCAATTTACCCATGTGACGATAGATTGACACTGTGTTGGTGATAGTTTCTCAACCGGCTTTCTTCCCAATAGAAGTTCCAAAAGTACAACCCCAAAGGCATAGACATCACTCTTCTCTGTCAATTTACCTATATGGTGACAAGGATATCATCAATGATCTCATTGTTTTCATGTTTTGGTAAAACAAAGAATCAAAGCATTAACACCACCACCACCTACTCATGCATAAAATCTGGTCTTGCTTAAATATGCAAAATTGATCTGAATGGTTAGTTTTCCTCTGTCCTAGTTAGGTTCATACTTGGAAAATGGTCCTAGTCATCAAGTCTGTGGTGACACATTTCAGCTTCTCATAAATGAAAATCTTCAAACAATGCTAAATTTGTATGTCAATCATAACAACCCAAGAGAATGAAGAAACTTTTCCAAATTTTCACTTGCTGAATGACAAGTCTGTGGTGACACATTTCAGCTTCTCATAAATGAAAATCTTCAAACAATGCTAAATTTGTATGTCAATCATAACAACCCAAGAGAATGAAGAAACTTTTCCAAATTTTCACTTGCTGAATGACATGGAAACAGTATGAATGGCGAAATCAAGCTAAGTTTCTTAGCCAGAAAACACATCAGCAATAATGCATCACTTTGCTTCTGCCTACCATGATTAATAATCCCAGCTACAACTAATCATGCGACATGTGCACCCATATGCAAAAAGCAAACATATATAAAGAAATAGCATGACATTATAAGGCACTAATGATAACAAAGTAGAATGTGTAAACAGTTCTAAGATATTCTTCTAACATTTTATTTATGTAATCGGAAAAGCTTAGATTACATACCATCTAAAAGGTACTCGGGAGCAACGTAACCCAAAGTGCCAGAAAGCTTAATGTTATTCTTGTTCTGAGATCCATCAACTACAGCAAAACCAAAATCCGAAAGCTGTGGGAGAAAAAAGACAAAAGACTAAGTGTTGGCGCGATTAGCAGATAAGCAGGATACCAGGCAAATAGCCATACTTGAAAGGAATTAATTATCAGCACTAGCATATATAAGACAGATTTGAAGTACAATCAATTTGTTTTTTAATTAAGAGTTACCTTTGCATTGAAGTTGGAATCCAGAAGAATATTAGATGATTTCAGATCTCTATGAATCACTGGTGGATTGCAATGCTCATGCAGATATTCTACTCCTCTGATAAAAAAAAATACACAAAATATTTTGTCCCTTAACTACAAAAATGAGAAATTAAAAAATGATCAACTCAAGCCAATTGTCTTTTTAAACTCACCTTGCTACATCAAGGGCAATCTTCATCCGAGTGTGCCATGTTAGAGCTGATCCACGAGATGGTCCTGCATATTTCGATAAGAACAATAGCTTTCCTTCATTTGCACTTCATCTAACAAAAAAATATATAAATCTACCACTTGAACTGTGGAAAATTACCATGCAATTGTGTCTCAAGTGATCCATTCTCCATCAACTCATACACTAGAAATCTCGAGTCCCCATGGACGCAATGACCGAGAATAGCAATTATGTTTGGATGCTGAATCTTATAAAGCAAGTTAACCTCATTCTGCACTCAGATTTTTTTACAGAATTGTGTTAGACAATTTAACTCATATCCAATTGACAATCTTGAAAATGCACACCATGCAAATTAAACTATGGTACCTCAAATTCCAATTGACAATCTTGACCATCACCATCTACTTTCTTGACAGCAACATAAAAGTTATCTTCAAGTTTAGCCTTGTAAACGCATCCGAATCCACCTACGCCTAACTTATTGCACTCGTCGAAATTGTCCGTGGCAGTTTCTATTGTCTTATGATCAATAGAGAGTGGCTTCCTATTGCCATTCACCTTCAAAGAATTCAAGCCTTTTCCTGGCTGAGCTGGTGCAAACCCTTTAACAGCATCTTCAGAGATTTTGAAAACCACCATTGTAAATTCACAATCAGTAACTAATTGGGCACACAAAAGATTCTAGCTTTAGGCACTGAGTTCAAAGAAGAGAATGATTGAACCTGATGAGCTCTTGCCCTTTTTCTTATAGGGTCTGTTTGACATCTTGTGATAAATCCAGAGAGCCAACAAGGACAAAACGAGCAGAATCACTGAAGCCGAAGCAATTATGAATGCAAGAGTCAGTCTATGATTCCTCTTTGGCTCTCCAGTGGTGTCCATGGGACCTGTTTCAGAAAGGGGGGAAAGTGACAAAAATCTAGCAGAATTAGTGCAGAAAAATAGGAAGAAAGAATTTAGATCCCAATTCCATTAACCAGAAATGAAGCCCCCGAACCAGCAATCTGGTGAAAAAATCCAGGGATAGAGTGAAATGAAGTTGTGTGATTGGGTGCAATAGCCTAGAGGAGAAATCAGGAAGATTTTTATAGATAATGCTAAGTTTAGGTGCATTAATTTCAAGAGGCAAGAACATAAATTTTGGTCCAAGTTTAAAACTTTGTAACGGTCCTAGCTCTATGTATAATTTCTAAGAGTTTGAATTTGAATTTGAGGCTCCGTGTGCTACCCCCTATGAAAAACCCATGGCCATTTTCCCAATTGGAACAAAGACCTTGAAATCCTCAATGAAACGGAACAAATTGAAGCAAGAGACGGCAAAATTGGGCAAAAACAACAGAACCCATTAGCAAAAACCAACAGTTGAACAAAACCCATGAAGCAATTAACAGGAAAACAAAGGTACAAAGTGTGTGTGAGAGAGAGAGAGCACCTGGAGAAAAGGCCGCCATTGTTGAGGATATTGGAGAGCTGAAAGGAGGAGGAGATGAAAAAGAAGAAGCAGACATATTTGTAATGGATTCAACAGGAAGGAATGGAGGAAGGGCTCTGGAGACCCGGAAGAAGAGGAGGAGCAGAGGGGATTAAGTGAGAGCTCGCTGATCAAAAACAAAAGCTCCAAACTTTAGTAGAATCTTCTTGTTGCTGATGTTGTTTTGTCTTCTTCTTCTCTCGAATGAATCTCTAAAGAGCTCCTTCCTCTCCCAAATCCAAATTACAAGATTGTGTGAACATGGAGGATTGGGATGTTTATGGCCTCTTCCTTTATCATGAGAGTGAATGAGATGGGGATTTTGGGAGGGACAACACACACACAAACACAAATAATAAATAATTAAAGCAACCCTCTTTTCATTTTGCTCCTTGAAATGAGATCTCTGTATATCTTCTTCTATCTTTTACTTCTTGGTTGTAATATAATGTAATGTGCCCACCATACACTTTCCATTTTTTATAAATATATAAATAATTAGAAAATGTTCATTTTCTTCCCATTTTTAACTAGAAAATGACCCTCTTTTTTTTTTTTTCTGTGGTACCACCTAAAATTTGGACTTTAATCAATTTACTAATCGAAACCCATTCCTAATGATCTAATTATTGTAACATTAGTCATTGTTTAACTCATGAAAGAATTAGGGGATGGAGGTGGAGTATATAACTATATATGGTGAGAGGCTTGCATATCTTTTTGCTTAAAAAAGTAGGCAAAATAAAGGAGACAAAATTCATCAAAAGATCAAGGGGAGTTGGTAACAAAATAAATTTGTTGGCTATGACGACAATGTACATTTTTTAAATGGCTGATTATTTTGCTATAACTTACCGTTGGTTACAAATAAGAAAATTAGTGTGTGCAAATGTAGTTGCCGTCCACACAATGTATTGTTCACAAAGAAAGTGCAAAAAGGTTAAAAGGGGGGAAATAACGCAAAAGAAAGTGAAATGAGAGTGGGTGGGGTTGGGAAACACGTAAGACTTGTTATACCATGCACAATTGCACACCTTTTGTCATGGTGGTTTTGGTTGTGTTTTGCGTAGTGCATAAGTGTGAACAAACATTGCATCTCCCCAAAACTAAAACTTTGTTGCATTCCAATACCAAAAATTATAAATTTGCCTTCTTCGTGCAGTTTTTTTTGGGTTTTAGCACAATTTGTGTAATAGTTCATTTCGAGTTGTATTCTACCAAAAAAATTAAATCAATTGGAGTTGTGCATCCATGTAGTATACTAGTATGTCACAATTTGTACCATTAAATGCATGTCATCTTAGGCAAATGCAATCTAACAAAAACTCATACTTTTATAAATTTCAGGTTGATCTCAAAAGAGAATGTTTTCCATCAATAAAAGGAGTGTGTTTACAAAGTTGAGACATATTTAGATTAGTGGTATATACTATCATGTATGATAATGTAATTTGAAGAAAGAACGGTGTGTGAGTTACATCTAGGGGTGTCCAAACCCGGTTAACCGTAATTTCGGTTAACCGGAGTTCGGTTAACCATAATTTCGGTTAGCTAAAATCATAAACCTAAATCGAACCGTTAGTCTCGGTTAACCGGAGATCGGTTAATCAATTTTTCGGTTTGGTTTTATCGGTTAACCAATAATCATTTATATGATTTAGAATATCATAATATACATGAAAGATAAATAAAATTATCGAATATGATTAAAAATATAATCTAATTAGATTAGATCTTCAAAATAATACTAATTTTATATGTCTTGATGGTTATAATAACCAAATGATACTTTAAACTATTATTGTATGCATTTCATTCGAACAACATATTTAATAAATAATTTGAAGGGATTATGTAGACACGCACAATGACATATTTGACAAGTAAATAATTGAAATTACAAGCCACAGTAAAACTATGCAAATAAGAGAACTCAAAATGGCTCAATGGAACAACAAAATCATTTGAAAAATGAATCCTTAAAAGTTAATCGAATTTATATATTAATATAAAAATTAAAAATTAAAAATTTTCGGTTTTTCGGTTAACCGGTATTACGAAATGCCTAAACCGAAACCGAACCGAGAAACCGTTAATATTCTCAGTTCGGTTAACCAAACCAAAATTTTCAATAGTGTCGGTTCGGTTAACCAAAAAATGTGTCGGTTTTTCGGTTTATTGGTTCGGTTTATTGGTTTCGGTTTTTTATGGACACCCCTAGTTACATCAATAGAGATTCAACGTCTTACGTGTATTTTTTACTAATTAACTAGTGAGGTCAAGTTAGATTCTCTATTTACCACAAAAACTGCGTGCCATGTTAGCATTTGGAATTTGAATTGAGCTAAATTTGATTACAAGTTTTGTTGTTTTAGGATACACTTACCTACTTACAATATAATGTTCATTTCTCTTTCCTTTTAACTAAAGTCTTTGTAGTTTTTTCAAGATTTAAAAAATAAATAAATCTATTTGGCAGAGACTAGTCCAATTAACAAGAATTACGAGGATTAAGAGCTGGTTTATCCAGATAGTCTTAATCTTATACATAGACGATGAGCCTAAATTTTGAATTGAACTCGAAACTTTCTAAAATTTCCTTTTTATGTTTTTTTATTAATTACTTAATCATATCAACTCACTTGAACTTTAGTTTCTAAATTTCTATCACTTGAACGTGGGCACATAATTAATATTTTAATGTAATCAGTAATCGTATCTATCTACTCCAGTATTTAGGTTAGAAATTTCAAAGCCTCCCAATAATGACTTATTAATTTTAGAAAAAAAACTAGTCTAGAAATATTATTAATAACATTATCATTGTCTAACAAAACCTCTCAATAATCGATATCTTACAAAGGTGTAGAATAACATAATAATTATTATTATTATAGGCTTGTAGCATTTTAGCAACTTTTGAGATAATTAAAAAGATCGTGTGCAACAAGAAAACAAAATCAAACTAAATTGAATAATTTGTTATTTTCTGTCCCAAATTTTAATGGGTCGCAATCATTTTTGACCATGTAGCTTGAAACTATTATTTTTCTTGTAAAGATCTAGAACTATTATTGAAATAAAGTAATGTTATATTTCACGTGTTAGGTAAATTGTAGGCGTTGCAAGTCAGGACCTCAACGCTCCACGAGAGTTTAAAATGTCTACAAGATCGATCTCTTTGTATGTTTTAATTTGTACTTCCATGCCCTCTTTTGTTTTTTCCATTTTTTTCCTGAAGGGAAAAAAGGTTGATCTATTATTTATATATAAATTACGTACGAATTGTATGGGAAAACAATTCATGCAATAATAAGAAAAGAAGAACAATTCATGCAATAATAAGAAAAGAAGAAGTCGTACATGAACAATTGATAGGCTAACCAGAGCCATAAATTCTATGGATAGGATGTATGAATCGATTGATATTGCAACTTTGCAAGTGACTTAACAACATGTTTGGCATAGATCATTTTTCAAACATTTCCAAGAGGTTACATCCAAGAGCAAATATGATCCCCTTGAATTGAATTGGAAAAGTGGGGCCTTAGAACACAAGAAATTTAGAACACAAGAAATCGTTGGCAATTAAAGAGGAAAAAAATGGGCGCCCTCATTATTTAGCACTTGCTCTAATAATTGTTAAATTATATATGTACTTGGTATTTAATCTGATAATGTCAAGACCTACCACCGACAAAATCACATTCAACATTGTTGCCCACTTCTATTTAATAGCATATGTGATACACCTCTCTTTGATAATTAATTAATTGAGTATACAAAATTACCACTCATGGAATCATTAACATAGCGTGTCAATGTCATCAATCATATTGATATATTGCAAAGACCAATATGATTTTGTTGATTGGAAAAAATAATTACATCTTTTCATTATAAGATTGAATTTTTAATTTTATCCATGGGCTATTATTGAGACCCTTTAATCCTTGTAGCTTAATTCGCTTAAAAGGACACGTTGACTGTATAGATTTGGATCAATTCATAGAGCATTGTTATAACCCAAAGTTGCAATCAACCAACCCTAACAAAAATGATAACATTTAAATGACTTTTTTTAAAAAATGAAACATAATTAGTAACATTTATCGAAGGGCACATTGTCAAAAATTATAATAAAATTATGATTTCTTAAAATAAAACATCATCGTAACATGATATATTGATATCCCAAGAAAAATCAGGTGTTGGGTTGAAGAGAATTTGGAGGTGTCGAAAGCTGGGCTGAATATTGGGCTTTTCTATCTTTGGCCCACTAATTCATTTTGGGCTCGGAGATCACCATTAACAGCAATCGATCAAGTCCTTCATTCACCATTAACAGCTATTGATTTGCATAATCAACAATAAGCCCATCCGAGTAAACTACATGTTAAAACCAATTCAAAACATGTTACCATTTTATTTATTTTATTTGTTATGTAATGTACGTACGTACATAATAGATATACGGTATATTTTAAACGTAATGCATAAACAATCCCAAGTCTGTGCAAATGCAAACGAGCCCGGGCCATGTTACAAACTGAAGCACAAAGCACACTAACGTGTACGACGAACCCAATCACGTGCAAGGCGGCAACGGAGTGCCACACAAGCAGGTGTTGCCGGAGTAAGCCGAGGCATCAAACTGTTGCAGCCGTCCACCGACCGGAATCGGCCCGCACAACCGGTTGTTACTAACGTTGAAGTAAGACAAACTCCTCACGTCCACCAAGCTCGAGGGCAAGCCGCCGTATATCATGTTGTTGTTCAATAGCAAGGTGATGATGTCCGGGTTGACCTCCGACGTTGTCATGTTGAACGCCAGCTTGTTTCCCGACAAGTCGAGGTACCACAACCACTTGTCCTTCCCGAATAGGAAAGACGCGTCTCCGGTGAGCTTGTTGTTGTGGAGGTCGAGTCGCCTGAACCTGATGTTGGCAAAGGATGTCGGGATTGGGCCCTCGAGGTTGTTGGACTCGAGCATTAGGTATGCGCCGTTGTTGTATGGGTCCTTGAAAAGGCTGAACAATCCTCCTACAAAAAGAATGATTCTTGAGAAATCAAAAACATGAGTAGTATATAAGATCAGGTGCTGCTCTTTCTATTGTCAATTGGTTTTAGTACGGAGACAGTCTTATTACCTGGAATACGCCCGGTGAGTTTGTTGTTTTTGATGGAGATGACTTGAAGGTTAGGAAGTAGAGACAATTGACTCGGGAGCGGGCCGGTGAGTTGGTTGTTGCCAAGTGCTAGTACAGAGAGGTTCCGGAAACAAGTGATGAAGTGAGGGATGGGGCCGGTGAGGCGGTTATCGGATAGCTCAAGATAAACGAGGTGTTTTAAGTTGGCGAGGGAGGCAGGGATCGAACCCGTGGCATTGTTTTTAAAGACGAGGTTGGTTAAGTACGAGAGGCTTCCTACGACGGGAGGGAAGATCGTTGGTAGGTCATTTCTCCCCCAAGGGGAGTTTCCGAAGAAGTTGAAGGCATTGACACGACCTGTGCCAGAGTCGCAGCCTACGAAATCCCACCCGTTGCAACAATCGGTGTCGGGTATCCATGTGTTAAAGATGTCGGAGTTGTTGAAGGCTTGCTTGATTTGGAGGAGGATGTTTTGGTCGTCAGGGTTGCATGGCGCGGGCGGTGGTGAAGGAGTCGTTGGGTAGTCGTTGTCGTCGTCAAATTCTGAAGACGAGGATGGGGACGGGGAGGGTACGATGGAGGCAGATGTGATGGTGATCAATGTATAAGGAAGAGGAAGGGAAGAGAGAGTTTGAAGAGGTTTGGACTTGTCATTTTTTTGGTTTGTTTTGGATGATCAATAACTCAATAAGAATGTTAATGTTAATGATACGACATATGAGTGACCATTGAATGATTTATAGGGCTGGGATTCAGATGATTAGATCGATCTGCAATTGATTAAGGTTTGACTAAGAAGGATTTTAAAACCCTATCATAGTCGTAGATTGATCCATTGGTGAAATCTCTAATATTTTAGTGGTTTCAACTTTCAATTAACTATGAATACGTAATTTGTAAGAGAGATGAAGAAAATAATACCCGAAAATGGCGACTGAAGATTAGGCTTTTCTCCATTTCAATATATTGCAATGTACGTACTTACATAATTTAATATTTATGTGTGTTATTCTTGCTAGAACGTGTTAATGCTACACTTGCAAGTTTCTGAAGCCATTCCCTATCATCATCAATCGTTCCAAGCTGTTTAAATTAATCACGTACTTACATTTCAGTCAATTTTCTCGACCAAAAAAGGTTTATTTGGTTTCAAGCTCAATTCTTTAGCCTCGACCTAATAGCTGGCTGTAGTAGAGCATTTATTTGCTATCTCACAACAAAACGAATTTGCAAGTATTTGACCTTGTATTGGCCTGCCAATTTGCTTGATTCGGAAATACCCCACATAATCCAAAACTAAGCTTGTTGAAATTAATGTAATGTTCGTTATAATTAATCGGCAATGTGGGCCCACCCCATTGCAAGAGCCACAAGCTTTATGTGATTTGCATAGCAAGTGCTTGTGTGGAGTAGCTCACTATAAACCTACAATGTCAACCAATGCTTCAGGGCAAGTAATCAGATCAGATGGTTAAGGTCTTTACTCTTAAAGCATGTAGTAAGCTAAGACATTCGTTTCGAATCCCACGACGATGTGTGTTATTTGAATCATATTTAAAACTATCACATGTTTTAATCTCTATATAATGACTTAAGTCGATCATTAGATGTAACTCGAAATGACCCTAAATCTTATCCTGTATTCTTATTTGCTCAAAAAGAAAAAAGCCTATATTCTAAAAAATGTGTATATATGTCGGAATCCGGTGGGCCCGATACCGGAGAGATAATGACGGAGGGGGCGACCGTCGTGCGCACATGCGCGAATGGGCCTGACCGCATAAGCCCATGAGGTTCCATCCTAAAACCAATTGACAATCAGAAGAGTAACCCATTTAGCGGTTTAGATTATGAATTCCAATGTGGAATAGCGTTCCCAACATATATATATGTCAACGCGGTGTTGTTACCTAACTTTATACACCTTTTTTCCACTTTAAATTTTGGATGAATCGCCTATACGATTAGGATTATGATCTTGTAATGAGTTTGTGCCAACCGACTCAACTCAATGATAAGAAGAATGACAAGACTTTGTAATTGACCCAAGTTAAAGGAGGCAAACCCGGCCAACTTTTGTACAACTAAATCTATAAGAAGATTGATAGAACTTTGATAACAAAAGCAAGCAGAGAAAGTCTGGTCTTATCCTCCGAATGATAGTTGTTATTAAGCATAGAGTTTGAACAACGACAACAACAAACGTCGGTTGAGAAATTAGGGCTAGAACGACAAATTGGGCCATTGGGGTCGCACTCAACTTGAACAAAGGCGGCCCTGGCCTATTATTAAGCCGGTCAAAATCCTCCCACTTGCTGCCTCCCACGTATTCAATCATACACGTACTCGTTCACATCTCTACCCTTATCACTTATCTCCCCTTGTATTTTTTTTATTTTATTTTTATTTTTATTTTGAAACCTATACTCGTCTTTTTCTTTTCCCCTTTCCTTTTCCTGAGGTGTATCAATATTCACGGCGCATTTTCTGTTGTTATTGCCCTCAATAGTCTATCAAATTACAAAAGAACCATTCTCCTTCTCAAGTTTCTTCTTTTTCACTACTTCATTCATTCCGTCCTCTTGGCGCATTTTCTGTTGTTATTGCCCTCAATAGTCTATCAACTTGTTAAGAAAACGAACTTGCTTAAGACGAGTGCGAAAAAATGGAATAAACGAATCTTTGGAAACACTTTTGAACAACTTAAAGACATTGAAAAAGAACTAACGAATCTACAACAACAAATACAAATTGCACCAAGCCAGAGGATTATTCAAAAACAATGGAGAATGATAAATAAAAAAGAAAGCATTCTCAACTTCCACAAAACCTACTGGAAACAAAGAGCGAAAATTAAACATGTGAAACTAGTAGATACCAACACCGGGTATTTTCACAAAGTAGCAAATGGCAGACGAAATAGGAAAATAATTAAAACAATTCGTACAACTGAAGGAACACAAATTACAGGGGAAATCAACATTCGTAACGAAATAAGAAAAGACTTTAAGGAAAGATATAAGAAAGAACAAACTAATCACGCACTACTACAAAATTATTTGGAATTAATCACTAACGAAATATCAATGGAGGACAATGAGATCTTAACCAAACAAGTATCAAACGAGGAAATTAAAAACGCCATCATGAATATTGGATCTGATAAATCTCCAGGTCCTGATGGAATGTCATCCGGATTTTATAAAAAATATTGGGACATTGTAGGCCCAACAGTCATAAAAGCTGTAAAGAGCTTTTTTCACTATGGCAAATTGCTGAAACAGATCAACCACACATTTATATCTCTGTTACCTAAAAGAGAAAATCCAAAATCTACAAACCACTATAGACCTATAAGTCTATGTTCCACCATCTACAAAGTTATCGCAAAAATTATAACTGAACGGCTTAAGATAGTCATGTGGAAAACAACCCACCCACTTCAAAGTGCCTTTGTAGCCAACCGTGCCATTCAGGACAACGTCCTCATTGCTCATGAAATTTTTCATTCGTTTCGAGAGAAAAAAGGAAAAGAAGGTTGGACTGCAATCAAATTAGACATGGAAAAGGCCTACGACAGGGTCGATTGGGATTTCTTATTTAAAGTGATGAAGAAGTTTGGTTTTTGTGACATATTCATAAATTGGATCAAACAATGCGTTACGACGGTCTCATTCTCTGTGTTAGTTAACAATCGACCGACGGAATCATTCCTTCCAGAGAGAGGACTAAGACAAGGTGACCCACTTTCCCCTTACCTATTTATTTTAACCATGGAAGTGTTTGCAAGACATTTACAAAGGATTAGTAACACCACAAGAAACTCAGTCGGATTTGCACTAACCAGAGCAGGGACAAAGATTCCCTTCCTAGCATTTGCCGATGACATAATAATTTTCGCCAAAGCAACACAAAATGCTTGTGTGACAGTAAAACAAACAATTGAAGAATATTGTGCAATTTCTGGACAAAAAGTTAATTATCATAAGTCAGCATTTCAAATCTCGAAAAATGTGGATAACCAACATAAACAGAGAATACAATAAGTGTTAAACATAACAACAATGACTAACTTAGAAAAGTACCTTGGTTGTCCGATTATCAATGGACGTGTGAATCGAGAGACATTTACAGAAACAATAGGAAAATCCAAGACTCAACTGGCCAAATGGAAAGCAAATGCGTTATCACAAGAGGGACGAGCCACACTCATCTGATCAAACCTCGCCGTTAAACCAAACTATATCATGCAAAACTTCTTCTTGCTCCCCACTTACATACACGATAACTTAGACCAGATTAATCGTTGTTTCCTTTGGAACAAAGACCCAAACTACAAACCCCTAATAGGGTGGGATAAAATTTGTAAACCGAAATCTCACGGGGGACTAGGTATTAAGAAAACTGAACATATGAACAAAGCTTTGCAAATGAAATTGTTATGGAAACTCATTGCAGAACCTTCTAATATTTGGGTTTACCTTATGAATGAAAAATATTTGAAGAATGAATTCCTCCTATCATACAAGAAAAAGTCGAACACCTCGTGGCAGTGGAGCAAGCTAATGAGCTTACGTTCGGAATTTGAAGAAGGACTAATTTGGCAAGTGGGGGATGGAAAAACTATTAAGTTCTGGACCGATAAATGGGTTCTTAATGAACCGCTCTTCAACTATGCAATAAACCAAGATCAATGCGATAAACAAACGAGTGTAAGTGAATTCATTAACTCGGACAAACACTGGATAACCCACAAATTGATGGCTGTCCTCCCACAGAACATTGTCGACCGAGTGCAAGAAATACCTATTCCAATGTCAACAATTCGAGACAGAGTATATTGGGCCTGGAGAAACAGATTAGCATTTAAAAAAGAACCAAATAGCTATATCCATGACCTGGAGAAGTATATCCGATCCCAAATTTATTTATGGACCAAGACCAAAGTGTGGATCGAGGATGAGGAGGAAAACGAAAACAAGGAAAAAACAAAAAGTAGAAGGAAACAAAAATCAAAATGTTGGGAAAAACCAGAACAAGGATGGGTCAAAATAAATTTTGACGGTTCACTCTTGCAAAATAACTCTGCGTCTACAGGCTTTATAATTCGGGATCACAATGGTGACACCATTTGTATAGGCACAAACACAACTCGATCCAGTTCTATTATACAAACTGAGGCTCGAGCCCTAAGAGAAGGACTTATAGCAGCAAAACAAAGAGGATTTAAAAAAATCTTAATAGAGGGTGACAACCTAACCGTCATTAAAGCGGCCCAAGGAACTTGTCAGTCCCCTTGGGAAATTGACATTCTGATCTCAGATGTCTTGGTTATGATCCAAACGTTTGAGTCATTTCGCGTGTCACATGTGGGTAGGGATCTCAATTCCGTGGCTGATAAAATTGCAAAGTTGGGCCACAATCTCCCCATCGACCACATTTCAAATCACTTAGAGTTATCTACTCTCATCCGTCAGGATGCTCTAGGACGACCCCCTTAGGGAGTCCTCCTAATAAGGTTTTCTACATACATCGTTTTGGTCACACTGGAATGGACATACACTTCAATTCTGTGCATTGTGTGGTCAATAAGGTTTTCTACATACAATTTTAAGAAATCATAATTTTGTATGTGGCGCACACAAACTATACACGTACATCATACATCATTATTTTAAGTGGTATATGATGGCGTTCATAACAACCGAATTACGATCAAAGCATCTCTCATAGACCCAACACAAGGGAATACATATACTGATATACATGTAGTAAAGTAAAACGAAAAAATTGAAATAACAAACCATGCATATCAACAACATGGTACATGGAAAGATATCTTTCCTTAAAGCGGAAACTCTAGCATTACGGTATGGGATTAGAACCGCCAAAAATATGAGAATAAAAAATATTGAAATTGAGGGTGATAACCTCACTGTGATCAATGCCTCCAAGGGTGCTCTGAATTATCCCTGGGAGATTGATATCCTGATTACGGACATTCGGAGGTCACTCCAATTGTTCGAATCAGTTCTAATTACACATGTTGGTAGGGAAGCTAATGTCGTGACTGATAAAATATCTAAAATGGGTCATAATTACCCTATTGAACACATCCGAAACTGTCAAGAGCTCACAACTCTCATCCGGAAGGATGCACTATGAATGATGGCCCCCCGTAAAAGGTGGTCTCCTAATCTTTACCTACTCAAAAAAAAAAACCCATCTAAAAGGGCAGTATTGGTAATCCACTCTCAGAATAAACCAATAAAATCCTGAAATGGCATAATGGTAAATATAAAAAGTCACAGGGGCACAATCGGCAACAGGGAGCAAGAGAGAGGCGATCGTGACCCGGTAGGCCGGTGGGTACACATCACACGTCACGTCAAGTTGCCCATTCACGAAACTTCCTAACCCCACCAACTACATCACGCGCTACATACGCGCGTGCACCTCAGAACCTCGTCTACTTTGAATAATTCAAACGCAGAACCAGTAAACGCGTGCAATCACCCCCCATTTCTGACGCTGTTCCTCCCCCCTATAAAACCAATCTTCCCCATCTCTATTTCTCTCACAAACCCTAGAATTCAATCCATTTGCAATTCAGCCCATCGATTTCCTTTTCATCCCCCACTTCTAATCTTTCCTTCTCCTACCTCAAATCCATGGGCGTCGCAATCCTCTCGCCGGAGAACTGTCTCCGCGACGGCTTCCCCCACCAAAACCGCCACCTTATCTCCACTCCCCGTTCCAAACCTCGCCGGAGCTCCGCCTCTAGCAGATCCGGTCACCGGAAGCCTCAGCGGACACCAGAAGGCTCTCCTCCACCCCAATCGAAGGCCAACACCTCATCCGAGGTCGGTCAATTCCGGATCCTTAAGCGAGGCGAGGCGTTGACTCCGATCAAGCAGTCGATTTCTCCGATCACGCCGGTGAAGAACCGGAAGACGAAGAGAGAAGGCTCGCCGGATCTGGTGAGCCTCTTGCCGGGGCCGGCGCCGGGGTTTTATGCCGGATCGGCCTTCTTCACCTCGCCTCCGCCTAGCTCGCTCCCGTTGCCGGCTTTCTGTACAAAGAGTACTGGATCTGGCGCCAAGTCTAGCGCCGAGGACGCTACTTTTGACTTGCGGAGGATTCTCCGCCTTGAATAGTGGTTGATAGCTGTTAGATGGTGACGATATAGTTTTCTGACTCGTTTGCGGTAAGTAATCCGAAACGATGCGTATGGGAGTCTTGTTGGTTATGGTTGACGCCTGAACGCAGCGTTTCGAAGACCGGTGGAAGTTGTTTCTTCTCGTTTGTAGTTATTCGGTGTTGTGTCTGGCTGAATGTTTTGCAGCCACCATGTATTCAAGACCAATTCCTCTATTTTTTCAAAAGGAATGGATTGAAACCTTGATGATGTTGCAGGCTGTTTGGCCTTCTTTTTATCTTCGTTTGCTTTACTTTTGTTTATGCCTTTCAAATTGTCAGTGGTAGAAGATGTAACAATAGTGATCTACTGTTTGGAGTACGTGTATACCAGTAATATATCGAGTCTTTCTCTTCAAGGATCTTATCACGATGTTAATCTTTGATGGTTCGTGTTTGGCTGAAACGTATGGATCGGATATATGGTGCAATTCGATACAAAACTTCATTGACGAAGACGTTCGATCATAATGAAGTAATTGGTAGAGAGAAAGACAATTTTGCACAGCCAGGTCATTAGAAAATAAAATATTCAAGGGAAAGAAAGGCATAGTGGACCGTTGAATATAAAACAGTGGGCCAATATGGAAAATTAAACGCTGGGCCCAAAAGCCCACATAAATTGTACGGGAGTATCATATTCCTTTTCGTGCCTGAATGATTGTCCCCTAAAACAAATTTACGCGTTTACATGCGTGATAAGTATAATGTGATATGGATGGAATGTAGGACAATATGGACAAATTTTCGGATCGATGACCATATGGAAAATTTTTCTGATGGGTGACAAAGGGAGTAAATGTAACCAATGGATACAAGTGTCTCATCACCCCATGAATTGTACACAAGTACGATGATTCGATTCAAGTGACTGTTAGTTATGAAAGTAGGAAGTGCATGCATGCTCCTTTGTTAGGTAGTCCTACTTAATTTCAAACCAACTCTTCTAAACCCAATCACATTACTCCGTACTAATCAGATTTTGTTTATGTAAGCATATATGGTCGCTAACGAAACATTCAATTCCCTGACGCCGAGAAGGTGGCTTAGACTCTAGGAATATGGTCGCTAACTTGGCTGCGGTTGTGGCGGTGCTCTGGCTGTTAACCGGCGGCGTCGTTTCAGCCTCCCAATGGAGCGTAGAGACGTTACCGGGCTTCGTCGGCAAACTTCCCTTCAAAATGGAGACCGGGTACGTGAACTATAACGTGATCATATAATTGATCATGATCTGCATTATCATGGTAGAATTTAGCTAATGCTATGAATTATTGGGGTCAAGATGGTTAAACTAGTTGAGGAATGTTTATGAAAATGAAGTTACGTTGGAGTTGGAGATGTGGAGGAGGTGCAGAGCTTCTACTACTTCATTGAATCGGAGCGGGACCCGCGAAACGATCCGCTCATGCTCTGGCTCACGGGTGGTCCGGGCTGCTCTGGTTTGTCTGGCTTCATGTTCGAGATAGGTACCGCCTACATCCATCCAAATTTAAAGTGTTCCCGTTAAATAAGTTTTGCATTTCATCCAATTTTTGTTAGAAAAGATTAGACTTGATATCATGCATTATATTCTACAAATTCCGGGTAATAGAATTTTGAGTTCGATACATGGGATCCGGGTTTAAGTTGAAATGCACTTCATACCACATGTTCGCTTCAGGGCCTAGGCGAGATTTTTAGAACACTGTAGGGTCCTGCATTAGTATTTCAAACACCCTAACCCAAACATCAAACATCTTCATCGTGGCATGTGCAGGTCCCCTGGGTTTCAACTACACAAACTTATTCGAAGGGGACCTACCAAGTTTACAGCTTAATCCCTACTCTTGGACTAAGGTGATTAACTTAATTACTTACAAATTACAAGCATAAAAAAAATATCCAACACCAACACTATACATATTTGTTTTTATAGTGACTAATAATTAACGAATATAAAATTTCATAGGTAGCGAGTATAATATTTTTGGATGCACCAGTTGGAACCGGTTTTTCGTATTCTACGACGTCGGAAGGTTACTATAGTACCACTACACTGGACTCACGTCGAATATATGAGTTCCTCCGAAAGGTATTCAGCTTTAATTAACTCCCTAATTGAGTAATTAATTACTAGATTAGTATACTATGATATTGATAAATTTACTTATATGTAAATGCAGTGGATTATAAGACACCCTGAATTTGTGAAAAATGAACTCTACATTTCCGGCGACTCCTATTCTGGCTTGCCCGTGCCCATGATTGTTCAATTAGTGCTCGATGGTAATTTAATTTACTTTGTAATATTTAACCTTGTTTAGCTACAAATTCTGGAAACGTAAACGTAATGAAAATGAATTTAGTCGATCTCCTAATCTCTCCCAACCTAGTATCTATATATACAAACTTGAGTTTCTTCTACCTTAATTTTTCCTCTAATAGAGGGAGGGCCGGAGGGGTAACAAAATGTGGGAATCATTTTCTTCTACCTCATATTTAGGAGGAGTGCGATGTTGAAAGATTTTATTAGTTTGATGTTGAAAGATTTTATTAGTTTGATGTTGAAAGATACTAAAATTGTCTAGAATCGTTTCCATTCCATTTATGTTTCCATAAATTACACGTAACCAAACAAGCCTTTTACCATAAAGTAATCAACTAAAATCGTGACTTGGATTATTTTACTTATTTGCAGGCAACGAGATGGGCCTTACGCCGCCCATGAATCTTAAGGTCACAATGCAAATTCCCTTAGCTCATATATTATTCAGCATAATTACTAACTAACTAATTGATTGATTAACGATAATGGTACAGCATTTGAAGTAATAATTTGCATTTTTTGCTTTGTAAAAATGAACAGGGGTACGTACTGGGAAATCCATATACAGATGCAAACAGTGACCTGAATGCAAGGGTCAAATTTGCTTATCGGGTCTCACTTATATCCGACAATCTTTATCAGGTGATTTCGTTAATTCCTCCACTGTCCTCGATCTTTTTTTTTACCAAGTTTATTTATTACGTATGTGTTATTGTTGGCATAGTGTAAAACTAAAGCTTGCTATAACTTGAGGGCTAGAACTATAGTTGTTATGTTAGAAGGTGTGTAAGTATATTAATATAATGTAAACATTTAAGTAGTAATTACCTCAACTTATATGCACATTGTTGTTTTTACAGGGAGCGGTTTTACACTGTGATGGGAAATATGTGAATGCTGACCCAAATAATGCCCAATGCCAAAAAGTTCTGCATGCTATCGATGATGTAAGTTTTGAATTTCGCCTTTCATTTGCTAGAAAAACTATATATTGATAAGATTCAAAACAAGTAATGAAAAGATGAAATTGAGAAAGAATCACTTCATTCATCAACCAGAGAAATTGATTACAGAAGTGTGAAATGCGTGAGCTTCATAGTCTTGTTGCTCAGCTGACATTTCTCTCTCTCTTACTTATTACACAAGCTAAGCTTCTCTATTTATATTTGAGCTAAAATAGAAACAAACCGGTATTGAACCGGGTTACATATCAATACCCCTCCTCAAGCTGGAGGCTGAGACAGACCCAGCTTGCCAAGCTCTAATTGATGCTGAATACCAGACAAAGGCTTTGTAAGAATGTCAGCGAGTTGTGTCTTGGAAGGAGTAAAGTGCAAAGATATAAGACCATCATTAAGCTTTTCTCTCACGAAGTGGCAGTCCAGTTCAATATGTTTAGTACGCTCATGGTACACTGGATTCTTTGCAATGTATATGGCAGCTTGGTTGTCACAACGCAAAGGAATGGGAATCACAGAAGGCACTTGTAGCTCATGTAAAAGCCTGGACAACCAACTTAATTCAGAAACCACACGTCTCATACTTCTGTATTCTGCTTCAGCTGAAGACAAAGCAACAATTTGCTGTTTCTTGGACTTCCAACACAGAGGACTAGTGCCAAGAACAACATAAAAACCACTAACAGAACGTCTTGTGGAAGGACAAGCACCCCAGTCAGAATCACAAAAAGCACTGAGTTTGAAGTCTTCATTTTTGGAAAAAACTAATCCCAGAGAAGGAGAAGAATGAACATACCTTAAAGTATGCATCAAAGCTTCATAGTGAGGAACTCGAGGAGACTTCATGAATTGGCTCAAATATTGAACTGTAAAACTGAGATCAGGCCTTGTATTTGTAAGAAAATTCAGCTTTCCAACTAACCTTCTATAAAGAAGTGGATCATGAAACAATTCTCCTTCATCTGGTAACAATTTCAAATGTAACTCAAGTGGACTCTGAACTCTCTTGCATTCTGAAATTCCTGCTTCTTGCAACAATTCTAAAGCAAACTTTCGCTGAGAAACAATAATAGCAGAAGAAGTATCAATAACTTCTAATCCCAAGAAAAAAACTGACTTTTCCTAAGTCCTTAATCCTGAACTGATCATGAAGAAAGCTTTTCAACCTCTGAATTTCAGCCAAATTATTGCCTGTTAGAAGAACATCATCAACATAAATAGCTGCCACTGTAATAGAAGTATCATCAACCTTAAGAAACAAAGAGTAATCATTCTTAGAATATGAATACCCTTGTGAACTCAAAGCTGAGGATAATTTGGAGTACCACTGTCTAGAGGCCTGCTTCAAACCATACAAGCTCTTTTTCAACTTACAAACAACTACACCCTCAATTGAAACTGCTGGAGAATAGCCTTGAGGAAGTTTCATATAAACATCCTCATAAAGGTCACCATGTAGGAACGCATTGTTCACATCCAATTGAAACATAGGCCACTTCCTTTTGGCAGCAACAGCAAAAAGGCAACGAATTGTAGTCATTTTAACTACTGGTGAAAAAGTTTCATTGTAATCAAGGCCAGCCTTCTGAGTATTACCCTTGATTACCAATCGAGCTTTAAACCTTTCTAAAGAACCATCAGATTTATATTTGACCTTATAAACCCACTTGCTTGAAATAGGCTTCTTTCCAGCAGGTAAAGCAACAACTTCCCAAGTCTCATTAGCTTCCAAAGCTACAAATTCAGCATCCATTGCTTCTCTCCATTTATCAGACTGTAAAGCTTCTGCAAAACTAGCTGGTTCTCTATATTTGATAGAAGAAAACACATTTTGTTGAGAAGTAGACAGACTATTCAAACAAAAACTGTATGTAGGAGATAAACTATCAATCAAGGAACAAGAAGCATGATCACCAGCAACATGAGCACACTGAAATTCTTGCAAATAAGCAGGTGGCTGTCTGACTCTAGTAGACCTTCTCAACACAATATCCTAAACCTCATTATTCTGTTGAACATTATCTGGCTGCATACCATCAACAAAAATAGCAACATCTGTAGGATCATTAGCTGGAGACAACTGAAACACATCATCTGTTGGCAAAGAACTCTGTTCTGTAATCTCCTTAGGAAGAGCACTAGACTGCAGATGACCATTCAAACTCCCAGAAGCAAAAGGAATTATGTGTTCATAAAAAATAACATCTCTTGAAACAGAAAACTACTTAGATTCTAGCTCATAAACCTTGTAGGCTTTCTTACCATTCGGATAACCCACAAAAACACAAGGTACAGACCTACTTTTCAACTTATCTTTAGCAGGTCCCACAATTGTCTTATAACAAAGACAACCAAATACCTTTAAATGGCCATAATCTGGTAAACATCCATGTAGAAGTTGATAAGGAGACTTACCTTGAAGAACCATAGAAGGAACTCTATTGATAAGGTAAGTGGCAGTTTGCAAGCAATCACCCCAGAAAGTAATAGGAAGCTTAGAATGAAAGAGTAAAGCTCTACATGTCTCAAGTAGATACTTATGCTTTCTTTCGACCACTCCATTTTGCTGAGGTGTATGAGGACATGAAGTTTGATGCAAAATTCCTTTAGATGCAAAAAACAACTTTCCTTCAATACTTGATCCTAGTTCAAAAGCATTATCAGATCTGACAATTTTAACCTTGATGTTAAACTGTCTTTCAACCATTGCAATGAATGATTTAAGCAAATCAAAAGCTTGGGGCCTAATCCTCATGCTCTTTGGCTGTTATAGTGCCTTTGAGTTGAATATGACCCCTACATCAATTTTGGTGCATTTTAACTAAATTCAGTTATGATTGGCACATAACTGAGTTTCAGTTTTCTTTTCTTTTCTTTGGGTTTTTCGGGCGCACCCCCTTTGCGTAAGCCAGGGGTGCCCCCATCCTGACCCCCCAGATTCCCCGGAAGGGGAACTCCACTGGGTATAAAGTAAAGTAAAGTAAAGTAAATGAGTCCAAGTAGCTCGACTGAAAACATCAACTATAGTCAAAAAATATTTGAAACCACCATGTGTATTAACATGATAAGGACCCCATACATCAATGTGAATCAATTCAAACAACTGTTTAGATTGTCTAGAAGAAGTAGTAAAAGGAAGCCTTTGCTGTCTTGCCCTATGGCATACATCACATGCTTCAGTATGAACATTATTCTTTCCTACAATATCTGGAAACATTTTGATCATTTTATAGCTAGGCAAATGACCAAATCTGTAATGCAAAAGAGTCTTCTTATCCAGAGCAGCACTGAGACAACTTTTCTGGTTCTCAACATCCTCATCTTTCTTTGAAGCAGACAATAAGTACAAGCCATGTCTTGCTTCACCAAGAACCAGTGGGCTCTTCATTGAAGGGCCCTGCAAAGTGCACTTAGAATCTAAGAACACCACCTCACAAGACAACTGTTGACATAGCTTCTGAATAGACAATAAATTGTACTTGAAACAATCAACCAACAACACATTCCTTAACCAAAGACCTGCACTGATCTGAACATCCCCAGTGTACTGAACAGAAACTCTCTCCCCATTAGGCAAAGAAACTAAGCAAATGTCCTTCAAATGCTTTAAATTCAACAAAACAGATCTATCACAAGTCATATGCTCACTTGCACCTGAATCTATGATCCATTCTCTGTCATTTATCTTAACAAAACTTTGAGAATTAAGACAATGAGAGAGGAGAGAAACCATACCAGCAAAATTCACAGAAGTAGATGGACTGTCTCTAGCCTTCATAGCATCAAGAAGCATAACAAGTTGTTGAACCTGATCTTGTGACAAAGAGCCTGAACCTGAGCTTGAACCAACTGAATTCTGCGTGTCCTGTCCCTCTTGTACACTGGAATTTGCATTAGCTTGTTTCCCTTTATAATTCTTGAAGTTAGGAGGGAAACCTATAATTCTGTAGCAAGTTTCCTTGACATGCCTTGGTTTCTTACAATGATCACATATAACAGCCGATTGAGTTGGTGCAAAAGACCTTCTGTTATCATCCACTCTTGACTTTCCTTGTCCTGAATTCTGATTGTAGTTGTGATGACCTGAACCTTGCCGTTGTTGAACAGAATTAGCAGACAAGAATTGAGTATGAGCTTGCATCTGCCTTTGCTTTTCATCCTGGGTTAGCATAGAATATGCTTGACTGACTGTTGGCAAGGGTGTCATCATCAAAATATTGCCACGAACTGAAGTGTAAACCTCATTGAGCCCCATCAGAAAAGTCATGAGTTTATAATTCTGATCAGATTTCTGCATTTCTTGCTTAGCTGCACAAGTGCATAAAGGAATACACTGCAATCCACTCAACTCATCCCATAGCCTTTTGATCTTAGTGTAGAAAGTATTAATGCTATCAGCACCTTGAGAAATCGAGGCAAGATCCTTTTGTACCTGAAAGAGCCTTGCTCCATTAGCCTGACCAAAGCGTTCTTGTAATTCTGTCCAAATCTCCTTAGCAGTTGAAAAGAAAAGCACGCTGTCTGCAATATCCTTTTGCAGAGCATTAAGCAACCAAGAAATTACCATATCATTATTCCGATCCCAAGCCTTCGATTTCTGTATATCATCATCTGGTCTCACACAAGTACCATCAAGATAACCAGATTTGTTCTTGGCAGAGACAGCAATCCAAACAGCACGTTTCCAAGCGTGGAAATCAGAAACTCCATCAAAAATTTGAGAAACAATGATCGCACCTGGATTGTCCGAGTTTGAAAGATACAACGGATTCCAGTTGTCCATAGCAGACGATCGCTGTCCTCCAAACTCATTCTCGTTCTGTGAAGAATCTTCAGCCATTCTTCACTAGAAAAATCAGAGAACGAAGTAACCAAATCCCTAGATCAAGAAAGGGGAAAACGCGGAAGAAAACTCAGAGAAGATACAGATCTTGCTCTAATACCATGATAAGATTCAAAACAAGTAATGAAAAGATGAAATTGAGAAAGAATCACTTCATTCATCAACCAGAGAAATTGATTACAGAAGTGTGAAATGCGTGAGCTTCATAGTCTTGTTGCTCAGCTGACATTTCTCTCTCTCTTACTTATTACACAAGCTAAGCTTCTCTATTTATATTTGAGCTAAAATAGAAACAAACCGGTATTGAACCGGGTTACGTATCAATATAAATGCGGTAACCTAGAAGGATGCCTATTCTTCGATCACCATACTAGTGATCCCTAGAGGATGCAATTGCTCAAACATACGCCTTATAAGCTCGGACTTATAAGACTTTTGAGCACATTACACAGATTCAAACTTTGACCAACTTATTGATTGTAGTACTTGTAAATAAACCTTGACCAATACCTTTTTGCAGTGCATTTTTCATGGGTTATATCTACCTCATGTTTTAGAACCCACTTGCACTACTGCTTCTCCTAAGCCAACGAGTTTGCTTCAATGGGATCCAAGCGATCATATCGTTTCAGACGAAGAAACCAACCTATCGCACCTAAAACGACGCCCTTCAAGTCCTCAACTTCACCTTCCCGAGCTATGGTGTAGAGTAAGTATATACATAGTTTGGCATGAGAGAGTTTTGTTGTTTCTCTGACGACGAATCCACCTTCATAGAGTTAGCTATTCCGTCTTAATTTTGGAGTGCCTCTACGTACTTTTTGTAGAACTACGATTACATCCCCGTGTATGTTTGGGCAAATGACAAGCTCGTAAGATCAGCGCTCCATGTTAGGGAGGTACGCAATTCGAATTTGTCTCTATTGTTTTTCTGTTCTCATTAATCAAAGGCTAATTCAAAGTGTAACGTTCTAATGCAAGTGCATATGTCTGGTCTACTAGGGAAGTATGGGAGAATGGTATCGTTGTAATAAAACATTCTCAGGCTTTACAACAGATGTTAACAATACGGTTGCTTATCATCAACGCTTTACAAACAAGTCTTTAAGGGCCCTGGTTTACAGGTAAATAGACACTTGGGTCATTTTAACATAAGGGTGACAAACATATATACATTTGAAACGGTTTATATATGTTGATATGTGTAAGTGTTTTTATGATAGTGGTGACCAAGATATGGCCATACCTTACGTTGGTACACTAAAATGGATCAAATCGCTCCAAGTGCCTGTGAGCGCACCTTGGAGGCCTTGGTTCGTCGACGGCCAAGTCGCTGGGTATGCACGTTCTTGAGTTTTGTTAACGTCTGGTTTCATTCAACATGTCAATTGTAGTAAGTTTAATCTGAAGGATTGTTTATCTTACGTATGCATGAAACGTAAACGTACTCTTATTGTAGATTAATTATAAAGACTAATGAGCTATCTTCGACGTAATTTGAAGTTTTGATATATCATGCATGCTGTTGTGTACGTTTTGTTGTAGGTATACAACAAGATATTCAAACCTCAAGTATCGTTTGACATTCACTACTATTAAGGTACGTGTTTTATATGTTCGTATCTTGCACGTACGCCAAATCATAAACTACATACAGTTGATGTACACCATATATGATTATTGATGAACATAGGGAGGAGGGCACACAGCGCCAGAGTACAAGCCGAAGGAGGCACTTTCGATGCTTGATAAATGGCTTTCTCGTTACCCACTTTAAGCAATCGCGTTTTGGAGGGTTGGTTTGGGCATTGAAATGTAACGAGTGGCTTTTTGTGGCAAACAACAAAAAAAAAGGCATAGTGGACCGCTGAATTTTAAATAGTGGGCCAATCGGAAAATCGAACCCTGGGCCCAAAATCACAAATAAATTGTCTTTATATCGTGTAATGTACGTACTCGATGGATAAAAGTGTCTCATCACCGCATTAATTGTGCACAAGTACGCGATTCGATTCGATCACTTGTTATTAAAAGTACAGTTGAAAGTGTGACTGTTAGTTAGAAGTGCTTGCATGCTCCTATGTTAGGTAGACTTACTTTCCAGCCAACTCTTCTGAATCCAATCTGATTTTGTTCATGCGAACAAATTATACTCCCGGCCGACTTGCTAACCAAAACAGTCCTCAAGGTGGCTTAGACTCGACGAATATGGTCGCTATCGTGGCTGCGGTTGTGGCTGTGCTCTGGCTGTTAACCGACGGCGTCGTTTCAGCCTCCCAATGGAGCGTAGAGGCGTTACCGGGCTTCGTCGGCAAACTTCCCTTCAAAATGGAGACCGGGTACGTGAACTATTTATAACGTGATGGACTTATCTTGGTAGAATTTAGCCAATGCTATAAAGTAGTGGGGTCAAGATGGTTAAACTAGTTGAGGAATGTTTATGAAAATGAAGTTACATTGGAGTTGGAGATGTGGAGGAGGTGCAGAGCTTCTACTACTTCATTGAATCGGAGCGGGACCCGCGAACCGACCCGCTCATGCTCTGGCTCACCGGTGGTCCGGGCTGCTCTGCTTTGTCTGGCTTGATGTTCGAGATAGGTAAGGCCTACATCAAATTAAATATGTTTTTTTTTGGCCGAACTCGTCAAATAATTAATATGGTTGCATTTCGATCATCCAATTTTTGCTAAAAAGATTAGACTTGAAATCATGCCTTCTACAAATTCCGGGTCGATCAAACTAGCTAGAATTTAGGGTTCGATACACGGGATCCGGGTTTTAGTTGAAAATTTGAAATGCCAAACAGCATGATCGTAAATTTAAGGGTTTAGACGAGATTTTTAGAATAATGCTCGCATTACATTTCGAACACCCTGACCCAAATATCGATCAATATCCATCATATGCATGTGCAGGTCCCCTGGGTTTCAACTACACAAATTTATTCGAAGGGGACCTACCACGTTTACAGCTTAATCCCTACTCTTGGACTAAGGTAATCAGTTTAATTACTTTTACAACTTACAAGCATTAAAAAAAATGATCCAACACCAACACTAAACATATTTTTACAGGTAGCGAGTATAATATTTTTGGATGCACCAGTTGGAACCGGTTTTTCGTATTCTACGACCTCGGAAGGTTACTATAGTACCACTACACTTGACTCACATCGAATATATGAGTTCCTCCGAAAGGTATTCGGCTATAATGAATTTTCTAATTAAGTAATTATTTCCTAAATTAGTATATTATGATATTTATGTTGGGATACAAAACTATCGGACAACAAAATTGCCTAGTATATAACACGGTGGGCTACTCCTCCTATTGCCAATTGGTTTTAGGATGGAACCCCACCGGGCTTGTATCTGGGCCACCCACACGTCTAATAATTTAATTAGTTTACTTATATGTAAATGTAGTGGTTGATAAGGCACCCCGAGTTTGTGAAAAATGAACTCTACATTTCCGGCGACTCCTATTCTGGCTTGCCCGTGCCCATGGTTGCTCAATTAGTGCTCGATGGTAATTTAATTTGCACATAAACTTATTCATTTCTATTGTAAGATTTAATGTGTAGTTGGAAAGTAATCAACAAAGCTTAGGTCGTGACTCAGACTACATTGCTTAATTATTTATTTGCAGGCAATGAGATGGGCCTAACCCCGCCCATGAATCTTAAGGTCACAATGCAAATCCCCTTAGCTCATATATTTTGTACACACCTAACTACGTAACCAACTTAATTATCAATTGATTAACTAAATGAACAGGGCTACGTATTGGGAAATCCATTGACAGATGACAACAGCGACTGCAATGCAAGGGTCGACTTTGCTCATCGGGTGTCACTAATATCCGACAAACTTTATCAGGTGATTTTGTTAATTCCTTCACTGTTATTTTCTATTAACGATATTTATATGTCTGCGTTATTGTTGGCAACCTCTAAGGCTCGTATTCCACTAGCGGGGACCTCTAAAAAATAGCACCCTTGTATCCCCAGTCGTCTGGATTCCGCTAGCATTTTCTTTCTTTCCTCTCGATCTGCTACCTGTCCAGCCGAACCGAGTCAAAAACTAAAGCTTGCTATAACCTGAGGGCTAGAACTATATATAGTTGTTATGTTAGAAGGTGTGTATGTATATAATGTAGACATTTAAGTAGTAATCAACTCAACTTATATGTACATTGTTGTTTTTACAGGGAGCGGTTTTACACTGTGATGGAAAATATGTGAATGCTGACCCAAATAATGCCCAATGCCAAAAACTTCTCCATGCTATCGATGATGTAAGTTTTGAATTTCACCTTTCATTTACTAGAAAAACTAAGCGGTAACGTCGTAGAAGGATGCATATTCTTCACCTCTAGGCTAGGAATCACTAGTATATACTAGTGATTCCTAGCCTAGAGGATGCAATTGCTCCAACTTATTGATTGTAGTGCAAAATAAACCTTGACCAATTAACACCCTTTTTGCAGTGCATTTTCCATGGGTTGTCTCAAGCTCATGTTTTAGAACCCACTTGTGCCACTGCGTCTCCTAAGCCAACACGTCTGCTTCGATGGGATCCGAGAGATCATATCGTTTCAGACGAAGAAACCAACCTATCGCACCTAAAACGACGCCCTTCAAGTCCTCATCTTCACCTTCCCGAACGATGGTGTAGAGTAAGTATCGACGTACTTTGGCATGAGCGAGTTTTTATTGTTTGGTTGACGAGGAATCCACCATCATAGAACTAGCTATTCCGTGTTAACTTTGGAGTGCCTTTACTTTTTTGTCTTGTCCATCATTTTGTAGAACTACAATTACATCCCCGTCTATGTTTGGGCAAACGACGAGCTCGTACGATCAGCGCTCCATGTTAGGGAGGTACGCAATTCGAATTCGACTCTCTTGTTTTTCTGTTCTCATTAATCAAAGACTAGTTGAAAGATTGATGTTCTAATGGGAGTGTACTATGTCCGGGATACTAGGGAAGTATTGGAGAATGGTATCGTTGCAATAGAACACTTCCAGGCTTTACAATAGATCTTAACAACACGGTTGTTTATCATCAACGCTTTACAAACAAGTCTTTAAGGGCCCTGGTCTACAGGTAAATAGACACTTGGGTCATTTTAACATAAGATCGAGTGACAAACATACATTTGAAACGGTTCATATATGTTAATATGTGTAAGTGTTTTTATGATAGTGGTGACCAAGATAATGTTATACCTTACGTTGGTACGCTAAAATGGATCAAATCGCTCCAAGTGCCGGTGACCACACCTTGGAGGCCTTGGTTCGTCGACGGCCAAGTCGCTGGGTTCGTACGTTCTTACATTTTGTTAACGTCAACATGTCAATTATAGTAAGTATAACTTCAAGGATTGTTTATCTTACATATGCATGAAACTTATAGGTACTCTTATTGTAGATTAACTATAAAGACTAATGACCTATTTTTACACGTCATCTGAAGTTTTGATATATCATGCATGCTGATGTGTACGTTTTGTTGTAGGTATACAACAAAGTATTCAAACCTCAAGTATCGTTTAACATACTCTACTATTAAGGCACGTGTTTTATAAGTTCATATATCTTACGACTTACGTGCCAAATTATAAACTACATATAATTGATGTATCATGTATGATTATTGATGAACATAGGGAGGAGGGCACACAGCGCCAGAGTACAAGCCAAAGGAGGCACTTTCGATGATCGATAAATGGCTCTCTCGTTACCCGCTTTAACCAATCTCATATTAGAGGGTTCGTTCGGGCCTATATCCACTCTTGGCTACGTCGACGATAGATTTTAAAGTATTTTTGCATTTAATCGATCCGCGTCCCGTGTTTACCAATGTTTGTGTTGTCAAGCCTCACTAAATGAAAATTGCTAGGTAGATGGGCATGCCTATTTTACCTAACTTTCTTTTTTTGGTCAAGATGACAAGATATTACCTACCTTTATACCTCCGACAATACCCAACTCTTCCGTAAACCAGGAAGCTACTTGTGCATATAACTTATAAATGTTGTGGGTTCAAACGGGCTGCCAATTAATTATGCAATTAGTGAAGTAATGAAGGCTTATAATACAAAATACTCCGCAAGTTATGAAGCTCTTCTAAGGAGTAAATCGCGATCAGGGAATGTGGGTTCGCTCGTGATGCTATGGCTGTTATTCGACATCGTTTCAGCCTCCCAATGGCGCGTAGAGACCTTACCTGGCTATGCCGGTAAACTTCCCTTCAATTTGGAGACAGGGTATGTATTTGTTTGTTTCGGATTTTGCTACCGAAGATGGATTTTTCGTCGTTAGAAAATCGGTTTGTATGTATATGAGAATGAAGGTACGTTGGAGTGGGAGATTTCGAGGAGGTGCAAAGCTTCTATTATTTCATTGAATCGGAACGCGATCCGCGAAATGATCCATTGATGCTCTGGATCACCGGTGGCCCTGGTTGTTCTGGGTTGTCTGGCTTGATGTTTGAAATAGGTATCACACTAACTAGTTCAAATTATGCATATCGATTGATCTGCTTTCCCTACTCAAGTGCGGGTTTTGGATCCGGTTTAGACTTGGCATTGATCGATAAGGATCGGTTTAGACTTGGTGTGTGTGTCCCACGTTTTCAATATAAAAATGACGTTACAACTCGTGGTTAACTCATTCATATTATCGTATATCATTGTACAGAGGTGAGTTTGAGTGAAAATGGAATTATTTGTCTCTTCCATCCTTATCTAGATATATACTGTATAAGATTTCCGCACATCATCGATAAAGTAAACTAACATTTACTTTACTTTTCTATTTTCATAATTCACCATATATACCAAATGAATTCGTATCAATACATAATTATCATGGATTGATGGCTATAGTTTCACATTTGCAGGTCCATTGGCTTTCAACTACACAGATTACGACCTACCAAGTTTGCAACTTAATCCTTACTCTTGGACAAAGGTTAGATCCTTTCAAAACTGGCCACTACAACACAAAATGTTAGGACTATATGAAACTATATCCTAACTATATATAGAAAATTGATTTCAAAATTACTTAATTGTATTAACATATAGGTAGCGAATATTATATTTTTGGACACGCCCGTTGGGAGCGGTTTTTCGTATTCTACAACCTCCGAAGGTTACTACAGCACCACTTCACTTAGCGCGAATCATATCTTTGAGTTCTTCCGAAAGGTTAAGTACAATATTAATTTACATAATCACCATTTCCATGGATTTATTCATATTTGTTTTTCGAAATTTATTAATTAATTTTACGCTAATGTTGTCGTGGCGCGTGTATGTAGTGGTTGATAAGGCACCCTGAATTTTTGAGGAATGATCTCTACATTTCAGGGGATTCGTATTCTGGTTTACCAGTGCCCATTGTTGTCGAATTGATACTCAATGGTAATTAATCTTAATATATGCACTAAATATGGTTAATTTGTCCTTAATTACAGTAGATCAAGACTTGATATATGTACGTTGCAGGAAAGGAGATGGGACGAACGCCACTCATGAACATTAAGGTGTAATTAATCATATTTTTCCAAGCGTTTATGTTTAATCAGTATAATAATAATTTATTGTAATGCTAATTAATACCGTTAAGTATGAAATTTGACAGGGGTATGTGTTGGGAAACCCAATTACAAATTTAAACAGCGACTCTAATGCAAGAGTAAAATTTGCTCATCGGATGTCACTTATATCTGACAAACTTTATCAGGTAAGTTCATAACCTAATTTATTTACCCGGCATTCGAAATTTGCTCATTGGGCAAATTACAGTCAGCGATGTTACAGTCAGCGATGTTTTACTGTGATGGGAAATATATCGACGCGGATCCAAATAATGCCCAATGCCAAAAGGCTCTTCATGCTATTGACGACGTGAGTTATCAACTCGATTAATCTGAACGTCAAATTGTACGTTGTATGAACTCTTAATTAGGATCAAACTTTCTAACCATATGTAATTAATTCTATAATTACAGTGCATTTTTCATGGATTGTCTAAGGCTCAAATCTTAGAACCCGGTTGTTCCCTGACATCTCATAAGCCAACGAGTCTGCTTCGAAATTGGGATCCAAGTGATCATGACAATTCAGACGAAGAGATCAACTTATTTCGACGGCTAAAACGACGTCGTTCGAATCTTCAAGCCGACCTTCCTGAAATGTGGTGTAGAGTACGTTAACTCTTTTTTTTTTTCATGCTAATACTACATATTCGTTACAAAATAGCTAGTTATATTAGTTTTAGTGGCTTTTTCTATCCATCATTTTGTAGGACTATAATTACATCCCTATATATATACGTTTGGGCAAATGACAAGCTCGTACAATCAGCACTCCATGTTAGGGAGGTGAGCAAAGCCTTCCTCTTTAATTCTCGTACTTACATCTTTTTTTCGTGTACTTTGATTTTTTTGCGAATGGTAAAATGCATTAAGAAAGGAGAAGTTTACAAAGCACAACCTCAAACAAACAAAAAACACACAGCCCTAACGTTGTCTCGAACTTCCTGCAAGGCTCAAGACAAGTGAATCCTAATTTCCAAGACACTCCTCACTAGCCTGCGCTCGATGCAAATATGAGGAACAAACCCCCACTAGTGTCCTTATGGCTTACATCAGTAAAACCATTCTACAAAGTGGGGAGAGGGGGGATAGCAAGATACAAGCTACCCAAAAACTAAACCCAGAGAGAAGAAAAGAGGGAAAAAAAAACAACAAAAAGAGAGAGATAGCCAAAGCCCAGCAAGGAACCAAGACCACTTCATCCTTATGCAAAAGCACTAAAGGAGGTAGGTTCACGATGCCAAAATGAAGGCCAAGTCCTTATATTGCCTCCTTATGCCTGACATCAGTCAAAAACATTCAGCAATAAGGGATCAAGGGCATTTCTCCCAAAACAGCCCCCAAAAAGCTCGACAGCCCCACCTAACCAAGCCATCCAAACAAAATTAAAGTCGCAGCCTGTTCCTAAGAGCTTGCCCTCTTCTGCCATCAATCTTGAGTTTAACAATAAATCTGATTTTGCAAAGAGAAATTATCACTTTTGCACATTCCTGGATTACTGGTTTAGCAGCTTTGAAAATTGCTTCATTTCTGATCTGCCAAGTCTGATAAATCAAGCACATCATGCCAGCCAGCTTTGTTTGAAAAATATTGTTTTTCCTGCTCTTGCACTGAAGAAACCAGCCCCAAAGACTAAGCAAGTTACTAAAACGAATATGAATGCCCAACCAGCTCATCACAATATCAGCCACATCCTTCACAAACTGACAGGCAAACCAAATATGATCCTCATTTTCCTCAAAGGTACCACAAAGGATACATCTATTAGAGTGGATCAGCCTCCAATTACAAAGCTTACTCGCAGTTGGAAGCTTTTTATTAGTTGCAAGCCAACAATGAAAAGCCCACTTCTTAGATTGAATTCTGTGCCAAATTAACGAACACCAAGGAAGAGTAGGATGCTGATGTCTGAAAATATTGTAAACCAGCTGACAATTAAGCTTACCATCTACTTTAGCAAGAGCACTGCACTGATTAAGAGCACTATCATTACTGATATTCAAAGCCTGAATCAACCTATTTCTCAACTTTAAAATTTCCTTCCAAATCCAGGAACTTCCTGCAGAACAGTTTAATTTACTGTCCAGAAAGAGTGTATATTCAGGAGATATGCCATAGCCCAGCTTGTCCACAAATTCATCTTTCCCATAATAACGTCAAATTCATCTTGTCCACAGCTTTGATTTTGATATCGATCTAATATCTCATTATTTCGTATGATACTCTGATACCTTCGGAAGAAACATGGAAGTATGTCAAAGATATCACTTGTATTCATACTTGTAGAATTATAGGTATTGATGTCTCGTATCTTTAGCATCGATACCAAACAAGTATGCGTGTACTCCACGTGTATATATATATTATATACGTGTATGTACGGCTTGCAGGGAAGTATTGAGGAATGGGTGCGATGCAATAACACGTTATCGGGGTTTACATTAGACGTTAACAATACGGTTCCATATCACCAACGCCTTACGCACAAATTTGTAAGAGCTTTGGTTTACAGGTACGTGTACAAACAACTCCGATATATATATATATATATATATATATATATATATATATAGATTAAAGTTCAATAGTGAACACATAAGTATTAGAGAACAAGTGAACAATTGTGGACCTTTGGATAATAATCAAATGGATGGCTCAAATTATCCTTACAAATTTGATACAATTTCAAATTTAAACCAATCCCTTAATTATAGGAAGTGATGATTGATTATAGGAATTTTGGAATTTCAAAATTAAACCACTTAATTATAGGAATTTTGGAAAAACCACTCTCTCTCACCCTCTCCTCTACCTCTCGTTCCAGATCTGTAACCTGGACACCGTCGGCCACCAAGAACCCGACGACAACCCGCCCCTCGCTCGGCCTCTCACTTCCTCCGCTCACCCACTCGATTTCGTATATACATTCCTCAGGTTGTCATATACAATATACTATACATATATACATCTTATTCTGTAGGAATAGGTCACATAAACAATTCGGCCACAACAAATTTCGTATATACATTCCTTAGGTTGTTATATATAATATTACTGTACATATATACATCTTGATCTGTAGAAATAGGTCACATAATTAAACAATCCAACCTCAAGAAATTTCGTATATACATGCCTTAGGTTGTCATATACAATATTATTGTACATATATACATCTTGATCTGAAGAAATAGGTCACATAAACAATCGAAGCACAATAAATTCCGTATATACATTCCTCTGGTTGTCATATACACGATTACTGTACAGGTATACAATGATTGGCAACGTGGTGGTTCGTGGTGTCTTTGGCGACGTGGTGGTTCCGACGGGGTCTTCCAGCGAATTGGTGGTTCCGACGGCCGGCGCAATGGTGGTTCGATGTTGTCAGCGCAATGGTGGTGGCCAGGGAAGTGGTTACACCGGCGAAGTGGTTATATACAATATTACTGTACATATATACAATAATGCAATTAGTATCTAGCCGGAACAAATTTCGTATATACATCTCTCAGGTTGTCATATACAATGTTACCGTACATATATACATCCGTAGAAATAGGTCACGGAAGCAATCCAGCAACTAATTGGCAACGTGGTGGGGGGCGAAACTCCGACGCGGTTCGACTGGGGGCTACGAGAGGCCGGCGGGAGGAGACCCGAACCTACGGACGAGCATTGGCGACGGGCGGAATTGGGAAGCGACCAACGTCGGGCACCAGATCTGGGGCGCAATCCGGGGGACGGGCGAAACCCCGAATCTGGAGGGGGGATCCGGTCGGGCGGGGTGCAAGGCAGGTGGCGACGGCTGGTTGCCGGAAAACTCCCTGGAGTGGTGGCGCTAGGGCGAGAGGTTGAGCGATGATGGAGGATCTGCGTAATTCTCCGAATGGTTTCTGGCAATGGAGGATCTGCGTTTTTTTTATATGCGTAATTTCTAGAATGACAATTTATTATTTTCTATAATTATATTGTTGGTGGTTACAAGGATCATGGGAGAGAATCTCTCCTATTTTGTTTTTTATTTTTTCTATTTTCTTATTAATAGATATTATAGACACTAATCCTACCATCCATTACAAATCTCATCCTACGGATGAGATTTGTTCACTTGTTCTCTATAGAAGGTTGTTCACTATAGAACATGCGACACACACACTTGTTCACCATCCATTACAAATCTCATCCTAAGGTTGTTCACCATCCATTACAAATCTCATCTTATTAATATATATATATATATATGGTACAACATGCGACACAATATCAACTATTAGATAAAAGTAAATAAATGCTTCCCATTTGGGGGGGGGGGCAGAAGGGTTTCGTAGAACCTCGACGAGTTAAATAAGTCCTCATTAGAGTATGAACAAGTAAGCAAGAAAGATGTTAAAAAAAGTAAGCAAGAAAGGGTTGAATAACTATCTACAAGCATGTGAAAAATATCACATTGAACAACTATGTGTAACTCCTTGAATAAGTATCGCAACGGCATTAAAAGAGTCGCGTATGTATCCCCCGAATTTCCGTCCCTATATATAAGCATGCTTCCAAATTGAGAGGGGAGAATGGTGAAAAACATTCTTCTGAATAAGTGTGTGTCGTTCATTGAACAATTATGGCAAACGGATTGAACAAGATTAGCCGATGTATCCATCTCCCAATTTCCTCCCCTCCCCCACACCGAAATCTCGTCCCTATATATAAGCATCGATGCTTCCAAATTGGGAGGGGAGAAGGATGAAAAACATCATTTTGAACAAGTAAGTGTGATTCGTTGAACAATTAAGGCAAAGGGATTGAACAAGAGTTCCCTATGTATCCCCACTCCCAATCCCAATCCCCCCTCCCAATTTACTCACCTCCCTCCCCGCCAAAATCCCGTTCCTTTATATAAGGATCGATGCTTCCAAATTGGGAGGGAGGAGGGTGGAAAACATCATTTTGAACAAGTGTTTGTGGTTCGTTTAACAAGTATGACAAAAGGATTGAACAAGAGTCACCTATGCATCTCCCCTTCCAATCCCCCCCACCACCAAAACCCCGTCCCTTTATATAAGTATCGATGCTTCCAAATTAAGAGGGGGGGGGGAAGGGTGGAAAACATCCATTTGAACAAGTGTGTGTGGTTCGCTGAACAAATATGACAAAGAGATTGAATAAGAGTCACCTATGTTATCCCCCTCCCAATTTCCTCTCCTCCCTCCACACTAAAATCTCATCCCTTTGTATAAGGATCGATGCTTCCAAGTTGGAAGGGAAGATGGTGGAAAACATCCATTTGAACAAGTGTGTGTGGTTTGTTGAAAAAGTATGGCAAAAGGATTGAACAAGAGTCACTTATGTATCCCCACTCCCAATCCCCCAACCAAAATCCCGTAGCTATATATAAGGATCGATTCTTCCAAATTGGGAGGGGAGAAGGGTGGAAAACATCATTTTGAACAAGTAAGTGTGGTTCGTTGAACAAGTAAGACAAAGAGATTGAACAAGAGTCACCTATTTATCCCTACTCCCAATTCCCCCCACCCCCTACCCACCAAAATCCTTTAGTTATATATATAAGCATCGATGCTTCCAAATTTAGAGGGAAGGTGGGTGGAAAACATCCTTTTGAATAAGTAAGTGTGGTTCGTTGAAAAAGTACGGCAAAGTGATTGAACAAAAGTCGCCTATGTATCCTCACTCCCAAGTAAGCGTGAACAAGTAAGTGTGGTTCGTTGAACAAGTTTGCCAAAGGGATTGAACAAGAGTCACCTATGTATCCCCCCCCCTCCCTACCCACCAAAATCTCTTCCTATATATAAGGATCGATGCTTCAGAATTGGGAGGGAGGAGGGTGGAAAACATCCTTTTGAACAAGTAAGTGTGGTTCGTTGAACAAGTATGGCAAAGAGATTGAACAAGAGTCGTCTATGTATCCTCACTCCCAATCACACACCCCTACCCACCAAAATCTCATCCCTATATATAAGGATCGATGTTTTCAAATTGGGAGGGAAGTAGAGTGGAAAACATCCTTTTGAACAAGTAAGTGTGGTTAATTGAGCAAGTATAGTAAAGGGATTGAACAAGAGTCACCTGTGTATCCCCACTCCCAACCCCCCCCCAACCCCCCACCCACCAAAATCTCGTCCCTATATATAAGGATTGATGCTTCCAAATTGGTAGGGGAGGAGGGTGGAAAACATCCTTTTGAACAAGTAAGTGTGGTTCGTTGAACAAGTATGGCAAAGGGATTGAATAAGAGTCATCTATGTATCCCCACTCCCAACCCCCCCTACTCCTACCCACTAAAATCTCGTCCCTATATATAAGGATCGATGTTTCCAAAATGTGAGGGGAGGAGGGTGGAAAACATTCTTTTGAACAAGTAAGTGTGGTTAATTGAACAAGTATGGCAAAGGCATTGAACAAGAGTCACCCATTTATCCCCATTCCCAATCCTCTCCCCCCCCCCCTACCCACCAAAATCCTATACCAATATGTAAGGATCGATGCTTTCAAATTGGGTGGGGAAGAGGGTGGAAAACATCCTTTTGAACAAGTAAGTGTGGTTCGTTGAACAAGTATGACAAAGAGATTGAACAAGAGTCGTCTATGTATCCCCACTCCCAATCACCCCCGCCCCCGCCCCTACCCACCAAAATCCCGTAGCTATATATATAAGGATCGATGCTTCCAAATTGGGAGGGGTGGAGGGTGGAAAACATTCTTTTGAACAAGTAAGTGTGGTTAATTGAACAAGTATGACAAAGGGATTGAACAAGAGTCACCTATGTATCCCCATTCTCAATCTCCTCTCCCCACCACCCCTACCCACCAAAATCATGTACCTATATATAAGGATACATGCTTTCAAATTGTAAGGGGAGGAGGGTGGAAAACATCCTTTTGAACAAGTAAGTGTGGTTCGTTGAACAAGTATGGCAAACGGATTGAACAAGAGTCACATATGTATCCACACTCCCCCCCCCCTACCCACCAAAATCTCGTCCCTAAATATAAGGATCGATGTTTCCAAATTGGGAGGGGAGGAGGGTGGAAACATCCTTTTGAACAAGTAAGTATGGTTAATTGAACAAGTATGACAAAGAGATTGAACAAGAGAAACCTATGTATCCCCATTCCCAATCCCCTCCTCCCCCTCACCCACCAAAATCTTGTACCTATATATAAGGATCGATGCTTTCAAATTGGGAGGGGAGGAGGGTGGAAAACATCCTTTTGAACAAGTAAGTGTTGTTCGTTGAACAAGTATGGCAAAGAGATTAAACAATAGTCGCCTATGTATCCCCACTCCCAATCCCCTCCTCCCCCTCACCCACCAAAATCTTGTACCTATATATAAGGATCGATGCTTCCAAATTGGGAGGGGAGGAGGGTGGAAAACATTCTTTTGAACAAGTAAGTGTGGTTAATTGAACAAGTATGGCAATGACATTAAACAAGAGTCATCTATGTATCCCCATTCCCAATCCTACCCCCCCCCCCCCTCACCCACCAAAATCCTATACCTATATATAAGTATCGATGCTTTCAAATTGGGAGGGGAGGAGGGTGGAAAACATCCTTTTGAACAAGTAAGTGTGGTTCGTTGAACAAGTATGACAAAGAGATTGAACAAGAGTCGTCTATGTATCCCCACTCCCAATCACCCCCCCTACCCAACAAAATCTCGTCCCTATATATGAGGATCGATGTTTCCAAATTGGGGGGGGAGAAGGGTGGAAAACATCCTTTTGAACAAGTAAGTGTGGTTAATTGAACAAGTATGACAAAGGTATTGAACAAGAGTCACATATGTATCCCCACTCCCAACCCCCCCCCCTTCCCACCAAAATCTCGTCCCTATATATAAGGAACGATGTTTCCATAATTGGGAGGGGAGGAGGGTGGAAAACATCCTTTTGAACAAGTCAGTGTGGTTCGTTGAACAAGTATGGAAAAGGGATTGAACAAGAGTCACCTATGTATCCCCACTCCCAATCCCCTCCTCCCCCTCACCCACCAAAATCTTGTACCTATATATAAGGATCGATGCTTCCAAATTGGGAGGGGAGGAGGGTGGAAAACATTCTTTTGAACAAGTAAGTGTGGTTAATTGAACAAGTATGGCAATGACATTAAACAAGAGTCATCTATGTATCCCCATTCCCAATCCTACCCCCCCCCCCCCCTCACCCACCAAAATCCTATACCTATATATAAGTATCGATGCTTTCAAATTGGGAGGGGAGGAGGGTGGAAAACATCCTTTTGAACAAGTAAGTGTGGTTCGTTGAACAAGTATGACAAAGAGATTGAACAAGAGTCGTCTATGTATCCCCACTCCCAATCACCCCCCCTACCCAACAAAATCTCGTCCCTATATATGAGGATCGATGTTTCCAAATTGGGGGGGGGAGAAGGGTGGAAAACATCCTTTTGAACAAGTAAGTGTGGTTAATTGAACAAGTATGACAAAGGTATTGAACAAGAGTCACATATGTATCCCCACTCCCAACCCCCAACCCCCTTCCCACCAAAATCTCGTCCCTATATATAAGGAACGATGTTTCCATAATTGGGAGGGGAGGAGGGTGGAAAACATCCTTTTGAACAAGTCAGTGTGGTTCGTTGAACAAGTATGGAAAAGGGATTGAACAAGAGTCACCTATGTATCCCCACTCCCAACCCCCCCCCCCCCCCCCCCCACCAAAATCTCGTCCCTATATATAAGGATCGATGCTTCCAAATTGGGAGGGGAGAAGGGCGGAAAACATTCTTTTGAACAAGTAAGTGTGGTTAATTGAACAAGTTTGGCAAAGGGATGAAACAAGAGTCACCTATGTATCCCATTCCCAATCCCCACCACCACCACCAAAATCCTGTACCTATATACAAGGATCGATGTTTTCCATTTGGGAGGGGAGGAGGATGGAAAACATCCTTTTGAACAAGTAAGTGTGGTTCGTTGAACAAGTATGGTAAAGAGATTGAACAAGAGTCGCCCATGTTTAATCTCTTTGCCATACTTGTTCAATGAATCACAAACACTTGTTCAGATGGATGTTTTTCACCCTCCTCCCCTCCCAAATTGGAAGCATCAAATGTATCCCTCCTCCCAATTTACGTCCCCCTACCCCGTGATGTCCGCTTTTTAGGTAGATTTTTAGGGTCTAGATAGGTTAGTTTGAGTTGTGTTTTGTGCTTGAGTCATGTGTTTTTGAGTCTTTTTGCATGAGTTTTCCTATTTCCTTGAGATTCGGAAACTACGCATATTTGTGTCGTTTTGTAGGTGTTTTGGAGCTTGAGAGCGAGTTTGGAGCAAGACTTGGAGAGGATGGACAAGCTAGGAGGAAGATTCAAGTGGAAGAACCAAGGAGAAGAGCTTAAGAGAAGCAAAATCAAGAAAAGAAGTGAAGAAATCGACCCCAAGATCGAGCCCAAGGAGGTCGATCTCGAGCCATTTGACCAAACTTAGAACGCAAGGAAAAGAGCACTCAGGATCGACCCTGAAGGGGTCGATATCGACCCTGAAGGAGGGTCGAACGCGCGTGACCGAATTCCTTATTCCGGATATCTTGTGCAAGTTTCCTAGTTTGTATTTTAGGAAGGTGTTTTGTTTGTGTTTCCTAGTTAGATTAGGACTCCTTTTTGTCTATAAAAGGAGGTTGAACCTATAGTTTTTAGGAGGCTATGCTTTAAAATTCAATAATTAATCAAGACTTGGAGAGCTAGGAAGAAGACTTGGAGAGCAAGTTTGAGATTTGTAAGATTGACCTTTGGTTTTTATTTGAATTTTAGTTTGGCTTTTTATGATGTCTTCTTCTTCTTCCTTGCTTCTCTTTGCCATGTGTGAGTAGTCTTCTTAAAGTTCTAGGGTTGGGTGAAAACCGAACACAATCATGCATGTCTAAAACTTGAATTCATGACTTGAATGCTTAAGGATCATATTTAACCTATCTTGTGCTTAATCCTTTGCGAAAGTTGAGGCATGTCTTGTGATTAACCATAGCGAAAGTGAAAGTTAGTTGCTTGATTAGATCTAATAGAATTATTTGCGAAAGTTGATATTCCTAGGTTGAAGGATAGATAGAAAGTTGTTTGATTTGCGAAAGTTGATTGAATGGCTTGAATTGTTTGCGAAAGTTAAACTTTTCTATGATCTAGATTGCATGATAGCTGTGAATTCTTGTCAAGAGCATGTATGGTTGTTGTTGTGGTAGCCCTAGCCCTAGGATTTGCCTTTTATATTGATTAAAATTCGTGTTTTTGCTTTGATCCCGACTCCCTAAGTCGTGCTCAAGCCCTTGCTTGTGATTGTGTGTGTCGTGTGTGTTGCTCTCAGGACCGACCCCCTTAGGGTCGAGATCGACCCTCCTCAAGTCGATCCTGAGTTGATCTGCTCTTGTTTCTTTTGCTCTTTTCGTAGTTTTCGACTATTCTTAGCACTATTCTCACTCCCGTGGACGATCCTGACTTCGCTATACTCAGCGGAGTCTTGAATACAAATTTATTTGTTCAAGAAACCCTTCAACACCCCGACCAAATCCCGTCCATATATATAAGGTTCGATGCCCCCAATTTGGGAGGGGATGAGGGTTTGCTAGAGCCTCGATGAGTTGAACAAGTTCTCATTTGAGTATGAACAAGTAAGTAAGAAAGGGTTGAATAACTATGTACAAGTATGTGAAAAACATATTACTTAATAACTGTTTGTAATTCCTTGAATAAGTATCGCAAAACTAATGCACAATAGTCACTTATTTATCCGTCCCCAATTTTCATTCTTACATATAAACATGCTTCCAATCTAAGTATCTCTTCCATAGACCATTGATTTACTTTCATCTAATGGTTGATATTGTGTTGCATGTTGCACCATAACTGCACGTTGTACCGGAGCGTTACCCTATATATATATATATACATATTTTTTGTCGTAAGAAGAAGTTTACCAAGTCATTATGACATAAATTCTCATGTGCGATATTTATAGCGGCGACCAAGACATGGTTGCGCCTTACCTTGGTACACTGGAATGGATCAAGTCGCTCCAAGTCCCTGTTATCGCAAGCTGGAGGCCCTGGTTTGTCGACGGCCAGGTTGCTGGGTACGTTGTCATATATCATATGCAATTAAGTTTTAGGGCTTGCTACAATAGATTAGGTTTAGATGTTATCATGCAAGTTGTGTACGTGTGCCGTCTTGTTGTAGGTATACAACAAAATACTCAAACCTCAAGTATCGTTTGACATACACTACTCTTAAGGTACGAATTTATATGCTCATAATTGTATGGTTTGGAAAGATATATCTGTAGAGTATAACACAGATATATGCGTACACACAATAATAAAGATGTACATATGATGAATGAACAGGGAGCAGGGCATACAGGACCAGAGTACAAGCCCAAGGAGGGACTTTCTATGCTTGACAAATGGCTTTCTCATTACCCACTCTAACAATTTGTTTATGCCAATGGCCTATGCTTTCCATGAAAAAGAAAACATGGGCTTGTTTGGGCCTATTTCACTATTTGAAATAAAATAAACCAACAGCCCAAGGGGCCCAATATAGTAAACTCTAGTAGTACTGTTCGAGTGCTATAGGACGACGACAACCCTGTACTCAACAATTAATGTCTGCCCCTTGTGTACCTTTCCTGATCAAAACATTTAATGTACAGTATTCAATATTTTGTCCAAGTCTGGTTGTAGTTGACATGTTGATGAATGATGAGGGTGATAATAGATCAGTCATAAATGTTCTATGTGGTAGCGATCGAGCATAAAGCTTTAGGCAAAGAGCTCTCGTCGTTGGATCATACATGAAACCGAGCAACAAACCGGCCGTAGTTGGTTGTATAGATCGACCGTGGAAATTAATTAATGCAGTATATTGTTCAAGAATCATAACGTAATCAAAATAATACCAAACCACGTCACACTTGCACATATATGGGACATCATACCAATAAGTATGTCTCCCTGATTTTAGAGACGAATTCTAGAACGACGAATATTTTGAAACGGAGGTAGTATTATTCTAACAATAATTTGAGCATTGCTAAGTAGGTGTGTGTTGGAGGGCTTCCCACATTGGAAGTCAGAAGTCTAGTTCAAATATCACTTGTATAAATAAGGTGAAACCTCTACCCATTGGCTTAAGCTTTTGGGTTGAAAGGTGGATCCCGACCTTATATACGAAGTGGTTAAATTTACCCTGACACGTCACCCAGTTCTCTCGGCCCACCGGAATTTCACAATGTGCATGCATATGCTCGGTATATTACCTACCTCCAACATTAACAAACTCTTCCCACCTAATATTCACAACTTCAAGAAACTAGTTGCTCGTATAGCATATAAGTAGTTGTTGTGGGTTCAAACGGGCTGCGCACATAACATATATAGAATTAGTGAAGAAATGAAGGCTAATACAAAGCAGTTCACAAGCGACGAAGCTTTTCCGAGGAGTAAATTGCGATTATGGAATGTGGGTTCGCTCGTGATACTATGGCTGTTATTCTACGTCGCTTCAGCCTCCCAGTGGAGCGTAGAGATGTTACCGGGCTACACCGGTAAACTTCCCTTCAATTTGGAGACAGGGTATGTATTTTTTATTTTGGATTTTGCTATCGAAGATGGATTTTTCGTCATTAAAAAAACGATCCATATATATATGAGAACGAAGGTACATTGGTGTGGGAGATTTGGAAGAGGTGCAAAGCTTCTACTACTTCATTGAATCGGAACATGATCCGCAAAACGATCCATTGATGCTCTGGCTCACCGGCGGCCCTGGTTGTTCTGCGTTGTCTGGCTTGATGTTTGAAATAGGTATCACACTCGTTCACATTGTTTCCATAGATTGATCTACTTTTCCTACACAAATGCAACTTATTGAGATTTTGATTAGGTTAAACGACATGAATGTGGGTTTTGGATCCGGGTTAGATTTGAAATTCTAGATAAGGATCATTTTGGTGTACGAACGGAACACGTAGCTTCAAGCGTTAGCCTGGTTGATTAAATTAATCGTTAGATAATAGTTTAAATCAGTTGCCATTGTGACGTTGTCACATTTAATTATGTTTTAATTAATGTTATAACTTCATGACTAGAATTTGAGTATGTACGTCTCACATTTTCTATATGAAAATAAACTTACAATTAGTGGTTAAATCATTCATACATCAAGTACAGAAGTGAGTTTGAGTTAAAATGGAATTATTTGTCTCTTCTATCCTTATCTAGATTTATAAATAATATAATCATTTACTCGTTCGTAAAAGATTTCCACACATTATCAATACAGTACACTGAAATTAATTTAATTTTTCTATTTTCATAGTTTACCACCAAATGAATTCACATCAAGATATAATTAGCATGGACTTATGGATAGTTTCACATTTGCAGGTCCATTGGCTTTCAACTACACAGATGACGACTCGCCAAGTTTGCAACTTAATCCCTACTCTTGGACAAAGGTTAGATCAGATGCATATGAGATTATATGATATGAGATTTCTAATCCCAAAACCATATAATAATGAGTGGAGTAACTTTTAAAATTATATGATATGAGATTTCTAATCTTATTTCCAATATGGATTCTCCAACATAAGTCTGGGAATTGATTTGGAAATTTACTTAATTCTATTAATATACAGGTAGCGAATATTATATTTTTGGACGAGCCCGTTGGGTCCGGTTTTTCGTATTCTACAACCTCCGAAGGTTACTATAGCAGCACTTCACTTAGCGCGCATCATATTTATGAGTTCCTCCGAGAGGTAAGTACGATAGTAACTTACATAATCACTATTTCACCACGGATTTATTAATACTATTTGTATTTCAAAATTAATTAATTAATTTTACGCTAATGTTAAAAATCATGGTTTGTATGCAGTGGTTGATAAGGCACCCTGAATTTTTGAGGAATGATCTCTACATTTCAGGGGATTCGTATTCTGGTTTACCTGTGCCCATTGTTGTTGAATTGATACTCAATGGTAATTTTTAATGCATGCCCTAAATATGATTAAAAGGTCCTTAATTATACTAGAGCTAGATGAAGGCTTGATATATTTACGAATTGCAGGAAATGAGATGGGACGAACTCCACTCATGAACATTAAGGTCACGGTGTAATTAAATTTAACTAGTAGTATAAATAATTTATTGTAACGCTAATAAACAATTAAACATTAGTTAAAAAGTATGAAATCTTGCAGGGGTATGTATTGGGAAACCCAATTACAAATTCAAACAGTGACTTTAATGCAAGAGTCAAATTTGCTCATCGGATGTCACTTATATCTGACAAACTTTATCAGGTAAGTTCATAAATCTCCTAGTTAATTAACTTAATTTGTTTGCCTGGCATCCTAAATTTACATAAGGGTGAATTGCAAAAGGCCACACTATTTTACCACGTATTGACTTTTACTGTTACAGTCAGCGGTGTTTTACTGTGATGGGAAATATGCCAATGCGGATCCAAACAATGCTCAATGCCAGAAGGCTCTGCATGCAATTGACGACGTGAGTTATCAACTCGGTTAATTTGAACGTCAAATATTGTATTTCGTGTATCAAACTTTTTAGCCATATGTGATTATTTATGTAATTTACAGTGCATTTTTCATGGGTTGGCTATGGCTCATATCTTAGAACCCGATTGTTCTCTGGCATCCTCTAAGCCAACGCGTTTGCTTCAAAATTGGGATCCAAGTGATGATATCAATTCCGACGAAGAGATCGAGTTAATTCGACGACTAAAACGACAACGTTCGAATCGTCAAGCTGACCATCCGGAAATGTGGTGTAGAGTACGTTAACATCGCAAAATACACAAAATTCTTTATGCAAAAGTGGCTTTAGTACTAATCTTGGTGGCTTTTTTATATCCTCGTCATTTTGCAGTACTATAATTACTTCCCTATATATGACTGGGCAAATGACAAGCTCGTACAATCAGCACTCCATGTTAGGAAGGTGAGCAAAATCTTCCTCTTTAATTTGTTAACTAGTCTATCTAGTCTCGTGCTTAGTAGGGGATAAGGCTGAATAATTTTGATCAATATATATAAGCTCATACTCTCTTCCGATTAGTAGGGAGATTTATTTTTATTGTTTGAAAAAATTGGTTGAATTAAGATACACGTGGATGAAAATGGTGGTTTTAATTAATGGAGAAGTTTTAGGGCTGGAAAAATAATAAAAGAATTGTGCAGAATTGAATTAGGCCGAAAGAGAAGGCTTGACAGGGTTTTGTTTTAGAGATATAAGAAGATTTTCTCACTTAAACGTACATTCTGGGTCAGCTCAATATATATATTTATAATAAAATAAGGTTATGTACCGTATATTTTGATATGGATATTAAACTGATGTTGAGATATTCCTTACCCTCTTCATCCCTTAAAAAATCAGCATGTGTTCATTTTCGGACATTGTGAAAAGTTTGTAGATTTTGAAATTTTTTCGAAAGTAGGCACTATTCAACTTTTTATTCTCAAAATAGGCACTGTACAAAATAAATTCTGGGTATAGGCAGTTTCAGGTTGGGAGACGCTGGCCCAGCCAGCGTCTTTGGCCCTATTTTGCTCCGGGGCAGAGACGCTGGTGGGACCAGCGTCTCTATCAGAAAGACGCTGGTTGGGCCAGCGTCTCTCTGGAAAAGATGCTGGTCGGGCCAGCGTCTTTCCTCAGTTTATTTTTTTTTTCAAAATTCGTTAATTTAATATATTAAATTGGCAATTTTAATATCAAATGTTTATAAAATTAAAACTAATTAATTCAAACTATTTAAATTCAATATTTTTTGGAAAATTATATTTAGTTAATTAGTTAGAGGTTTAGAGACGCTTTTAATGTTCACACTCGGTAAGATGGTGCGTAGGGGTTGGAACATGGGTGTGAAACGCAATAACTTTTGGCTCGGTGATCCGTTCGAGGCGTGTGAGCAGTCGTTTCGAAGGTCTCGACGTAAGCCACGAGGTGGAGTCTTGGGTTCGCGGTTTCCGGTCCGACTTGAGTCCAGAATCTGGGGAGAAGCGGACAGACTACGCCGTTTGGTACACTCAAACTCGGTTTTGAAGCCTTAAACGGCTTTTTTTGCAAGAACCCCCAACACACAGGCCCTCCGGTAACCGAGCGCAAGCCTGACTATAGCCCCAACACACAAGACTGACTATAGCCCCGTCTTGAAGAGACCTTCGAAATGACATAAAATACGCCCCGTTCCGATAACCGAGCGCAAAGTTACGCCCTTTTTCTCCCCGGACTCCTCGACGCCTGTCTGCTTCCCCCAGATTCTGGTCTTATGCCGGCCCGGAAACCGCGAACCCAAGACTCCACCTCGTGGCTTACGTCGAGACCTTCGAAACGACTACTCACACGCCTCGAACGGATCACCGAGCCAAAAGTTATTGCGTTTCACACCCATGTTCCAACCCCTACGCACCATCTTACCGAGTGTGAACATTAAAAGCGTCTCTAACCTCTAACTAATTAACTAAATATAATTTTCCAAAAAATATTGAATTTAAATAGTTTGAATTAATTAGTTTTAATTTTATAAACATTTGATATTAAAATTGCCAATTTAATATATTAAATTAACGAATTTTGAAAAAAAAAATAAACGGAGGAAAGACGCTGGCCCGACCAGCGTCTTTCTGATAGAGACGCTGGTCCCACCAGCGTCTCTGCCCCGGAGCAAAATAGGGCCAAAGACGCTGGCTGGGCCAGCGTCTCCCAACCTGAAACTGCCTACATCCAGAATTTATTTTGTACAGTGCCTATTTTGAGAATAAAAAGTTGAATAGTGCCTACTTTCGAAAAAATTTCGTAGATTTTCTCATCTCGCTTTCTACATCGTACTCTTCTAATAATAATACTTTTATTCAATCAAATATATTATCCTTATTATCCAATTTTTCATCAACTTTATCATTTTTTATATAAAATTATAAATGTATCTCTACTTGATCTCATATATTATCCATCATTATCCAACTTTTTAACTTTTCATATCTATAAAATGAATTACAAAATTACTCTCATTCAATATCACTTTTTCCCTGTACTATCCAACTTTCGAGTTTTGACCCACTTTGTTTCAATTAGTTGAAATTATATTTGTCCTTTTGGGAAATCTATCAAAACGGAGATAGTATGATCTTTGATAACTACAAAAGACACACGAAAGTATGTCAAATATATCATGTGTGGTCTTCTATTTTTGTACCTCTAATACCTAGACCGATACCAAACTACACAAGTATGTGTAATGTGTGTATACGGCTTGCAGGGAAGTATTGAGGAATGGGTGCGATGCAATAGAACATTATCAGGGTTTACGAAAGACATTAACAATACAGTTCCTTATCACCAACGCCTTACCGACAAATTTGTAAGGGCATTGGTCTATAGGTACACATACAAACAACTCCGTTACATAATCGTCGTCGTAAGAAGAAATTTACCATGTCATTATGACATAGACGCTCATGTATCTATGATATATATGTATAGCGGCGACCAAGATATGATGGTGCCTTATGTTGGTACACTAGAATGGATCAAATCGCTCCAAGTGCCTGTTATCGCAAGCTGGAGGCCCTGGTTTGTCGACGGCCAAGTTGCTGGGTACGTTGTTACAAATCATGTGCACCTTAAGTTTTAGGGCTTGCAGCTGCAATATACGTTACGTTACGTTTTATCATGCAAGTTGTGTACGTGTGTGTGTCTTGTTGTAGGTATACAACAAAATACTCAAACCTCAAGTATCGTTTGACATACACTACTCTTAAGGTACGTATTTGTTTGCACTTAATTAATTGTATGGTTTGGAAAGATGTATATTATATATGAAGATATACAGTACAGATGTATGCTTAGACGTACGAATAAACATATACATATGATGAACATGATGAATCAACAGGGAGCAGGGCACACAGGACCAGAGTACAAGCCCAAGGAGGGATTTTCTATGATTGACAAATGGCTTTCGCATTACCCGCTCTAAAGATTCATGCCAATGGCCGATTCAAAAACATTGGGAGAAAAAAACAAACATGAGCTTGTTTGGGCCTATTCTACTCTTTGAGATCAAATATAGCTCAAACATGGGCTTGTTTGAGGTATATTGTAATAATAACTAGTATAGTGCAAAGCTTGGTGACTAGTTGTCAAAGCTTTTTGAGTAGGGATTAGTTCGTTCGATTCCTTTTCACCTACCGGGAGGTGAGCAGGGTGGCTGACCGCCTTGTCACGCTTGCCCATGATTTCCCCCTTGGGATTATTGAGCTTGATGAGCCCGTTGATGGGGCAAAGGATGTTTTGCTAAATAACTCTCTGGGTGTTGTGTCACCACGACTTGAAACTTCTCTTATTTCCTTGTAATCGTTTTCCACCTTCCCGACCAAAAAAGAAAAACTAGTATAGTGTTGGTGCCTTACACGAGATTATTCTTATTGAAAAGGAATTCGATATTATTGGTAATGAAAAAAAATCAATATCGTTATGTGATAATATTAGTTAAAATTGTTATAAATATATGTTTATAAGTATCTTATATTTTAAAATTAAGTAATATAGATAATAAAAAGTATGTATAGTACGTGTATGTAAATTTACAATTGTAAAAAAAATATAAATTAGTTAATATAGAATACAATTATTATTATTATTATTATTATTATTATTATTATTATTATTATTATTATTATTATTATTATTTACAAGACTATACTAATAAATCAATCATAAATAATAATAATAATAAATCGATCATAAATGGTGCGATTGTCTCAAATATTCAAATAGGTAAACGTTTTATGTGATACTGAGCATCTAAAACAAAGGCAAAGAGCTCTCGTCTTTGGATCATTCATGAAACCGAGCAACAAACCGGCCGTAGTTAGATATATAGATGGACCGCTAAAATAGTGTATAGTATATTGTGCAAGAATCATAATGTTAATGAAAATAATTCCAAACCATCTTGTACATCGTCATATACAGTAATAAGAGAACAGCAGATTGATTGACATATGTTTCAAGAGTGCAAAAACAAAAATGAAGTGTACTGCATATTTAAGTTCAATGCTGATAATTTATATGAAATGTATATTTACTTATACTAAAGCTCCAATTAATTAATAAGATGAAATATTCGACCAAAAAAAAATTAAAAAGATGAAATAGATCTTTTTTTTTTTTTTGATAAAGTTTAGTATATAAGGGTATGTGATACTGTACCCATCGACTTAATCGTTGTATGTTTTGTTGTAGGTAATCAGTAAAATATTTAATCCTCAAACATCGTTTAACCTTTTTTTTTTTTTTGAGCAAAAACATCGTTTAACCTGCACTACTATTAAGGTACTTATTTTGCATAATTAAGTACCTTATTTTGCTTCGACCAAAAAAAAAGTACCTTATTTTGCAAAACTGTACCCATCTACTATTAAGGTACTTATTTTGCAAGTTCGTATCTGAACGCCAAATTAAATTTGAAAGTACACATAGTTGATGTATCATACATGATCATTGATGAACATAACAAGCCGAAGGAGGCACTTTCGATGATTGATAAGTGACTTTCTCTCATTGTTCGTTTTAGGGTCCGTTCAGTAACTCAATGTTTTTTGAACTCAAATCCTCTGTCCCGTCCCACGTCCCCTTTCCGTGTCCCTCGTTTCTTATTGGTCGAAAGTATGGGTCCCCCCTATATTTTCCCTTTAATTCTACCGAAATAAATAACTTCAACCAATAAGAAAGAAGGGGACACGGGAAGGGGACACCGAAAGGGGACGGAGGATTTGGATCCATGTTTTTGATGGTCATTGTACTTAATACTGGTATTAGACACTGATAAGTGATAAGGTAGCACGTACTGCTCAAGTGTTGACATTTCGATCAAGTGCCTTGTCAATAATTTTAAAATATGACTAATGCAAAGACTAACAAATCATACCCATGTGGACATGCACATGATAATTAACACGGAATTACTAGCTTCTTTTCACTTATTGACTTTATAATTAAATATGACTTCTTTAATATACTCTTATCTTTTGAAGTACGGGAACGCCTCTAAAATTAAATAAACCTGGCATCGGATATAAACCATACTATACATAACGTGTTGGAAGTGACAAATCTAAATGATACTACGTACAGATTTTCCCCCAACTAGTTCATTAATTATATGATTTGATTGGTAGCTAGATCCTAGAATGCACGCATACCGTGTTTTGTTAGGTCAATGTTACTACTAAACCAACATTTTCCATCTAATCAAGCAAATTTATATGTACATGTAGAGTATAGTTGCTCATGTTTGTTATAAGTTTGTAATGTGGCAATTTCAGCTTGTAACAGAACATATAAATACCCTTCTATTGCTTGCTGCTGAATAACAATTACACTTTACACAAAACAACTTCTTCCTCAAGTTTTCTTTCTCTATCTCTCGTTCACATTCTATCATGGTATCAGCCAAAATTTTCCGATCTGCTTGATCGATGGCTTCCGATCCTGAATTTCCGCCTCTCACACCTTCCTCCAATGGAGCTAGGGTTCCTCTTGCTAATTGATCGCACTCATCTTTATCAAGTTCAGCGAGATCTTATGTCTTTGAGTCAAGGAAATTTACCGATCTCATCTTATTTCACCAAATGCAAGCGTGTTTGGGATGAACATTTGCTAATTGTTGAATCTAAGGTCTGTTCATGCGGATCTAATGCTATAACTAGGAAAATTCTTGAGGATCAACAGGTTATTCAGTTTCTTATGGGACTTGGAGATGCTTTTTCAGTAGCTCGTGCTAATATTCTTATGATGCAACCTCCTCCTGATTTAGCTACTGTTTATAAGATTGTGTTGCAAGAAGAAGATCAACGATCTATTAAATCTCCTTCTGCTCCAGTTGATCCTGAGACATCTGCTCTAGCTGCTAACAGAGGCTCGAATTCTGGTTTTAGGCCTTTTAATTCTAGTTCAGGAGCTGGTTCTAATGGCAATACTAGTGCTAATTCTGGTGGTAATGGATCTGGAAACACTGGATCTAACTCTAACAGAAACCGATTCTTTTGTGAGCATTGCAAACGCACAAATCACACTAAGGATCGTTGTTGGAGACTTCATGGATATCCTCCTAATCATCCTGCTTATCGTGGTGATTCTAAGGCAGCTAATAATGCTAATTCTGCCAATGCTGCTAATACAAACAAAGAGGATTCCTCTTCCACCAGTTCTCCAACTTTTACTCAAGAACAATACAAGCAGCTCCTCTCTTTGCTTAACCAACAGTCTCTTCAACCTTCTACTTCTGATTCTCGTGCCTTCTTAGCAGGTATTGCTACTGCTTCTTGTCATCTGTCTACTACTCCTAAGTTGTCTTGGATTCTTGACAGTGGCGCCACTGATCATATGGTGGCTAGTGCTGATTTGTTGACTTCTTACAAAGCAGTTTCTAGGCCAATGTCTATTACTATGCCTAATGGCAATAAAGCCTCCATTACTAGCATTGGTTCTGCTTCTCTCACAGATAGTATTGCTCTTGAAGATGTTTTGCTTGTCCCTGAATTTTGTTTCAATTTGCTCTCTATTAGCAAGCTTGCAAAACAGACAGGTGCTAATGTGATCTTCACTCCCACTCATTGTTATCTTCAGGGCCATTTGATGAAGAAGCCAATTTTAATTGGTAAAGAAGAGAAAGGCCTCTACACATCTGTACATAGTCCATCTTCTAATTCAGCTGCAGTTTCTTCTCTTGCTTTCAATAAAAGCCTTGATCTGTGGCATTGTAGAACAGGTCATGTTCCTTATGATCAGCTTGCTACCTTACCTTTTCTCAAGACTGCAACTAAGTCCTCTTCTATTTGCACCATTTGTCCTAAGGCTAAACAACACAGGCTCAGTTTTCATCAGTCTAAGAGTACCACTTCTGCTCCATTTGAGATTATTCATGTGGATACTTGGGACCCTTATCGTCATCATACTCATGATGGTTTTAGGTATTTTCTTACCTTGGTTGATGATTTCTCTCGGTGCACCTGGACTTTTCTCATGGCCAAAAAAAGCAATGCTATGTCTGTGTTGCAGTCCTTTGCTAAACTTGTGAAGACTCAATTTCAAGCCTCTGTTAAATGTTTTAGATCAGACAATGCTCCTGAGTTTTCTGATCCTATGGCAAGAACCTTTTATGCTGAAAATGGAATTATCCATCAAACATCTTGTGTTGAGTCTCCACAACAGAATGGCATTGTAGAGAGGAAGCATAGACATTTGCTTGAGGTTGCAAGATCTTTGAAATTTCAGTCTAGTGTGCCTGTTAAGTACTGGGGTTTCTGCATTCTCACAGCAACATATTTGATTAATAGAGCTCCCTTGCCTTCTTTGGGTAATCAATCTCCCTATGAACTTCTGTTTAGGAAGCCTCCAGATTATTCCAACTTTAGAGCATTTGGTTGCCTTGCTTTTGTGAACACATTGAAGAGGGGTCGTGATAAGTTCTCACCAAGAGCTTCTCCTTGTGTATTTCTGGGTTACTCTTCTGGTAAGAAAGCTTACACTTTATTGGATCTTACTTCTCAAGCCATTTTTCATTCCAGAGATGTTATTTTTCATGAAAATCACTATCCATTTCACTATCTTTCAACATTAACATCTGATGTTGTTTTGCCTACTTTGGCTAGTGATTATCCAACCCATATTTTTCAGCCATCTCATACACAACATTCTTCTAGCCAGCCCTTTTCTTCATCATCACCCTCTCCTACTTCAGACCAAACACTTTCACCTTCTCCAATTGTTCATTCACCTCCTGTTTTGTTGAGAAGATCCAACAGAGATCATGTGCAACCCTCTTATCTTAAAGACTATGTTTGTTCTTCAGTTATTAAGGCAAACATGGTTACTTTTCCCTCTGAGCATAATGTGTTTCTTTCTAAACTTTTGTCCTACTCTGAGCCTTCTACATATAAGGAAGCTTCTCAAGATCCTAGATGGGTTTCAGCTATGGAGAATGAGATTACAGCTTTAACCAAAAACAGAACTTGGGATCTAGTTGCTTTGCCTCAAGGAAAGAAGGTTGTAGGATGTAAGTGGGTTTACAAGGTTAAACTCAAGTCTGATGGCTCTTTAGAACGTTTTAAAGCAAGGTTGGTGGCCAAAGGTTTCACACAACAAGAAGGTGTTGATTATCAAGAGACTTTTTCACCAGTTGTGAAGATGGCCACTATAAGGTGCATTATTTCAGTTGCAGCTTCTAAGAAATGGTTGTTACATCAACTGGATGTTAACAATGCTTTTTTGCATGGGTTTCTTGATGAGGAAGTGTTCATGAAAGTCCCTGAAGGTGTTCCAAATCCTGAGAAGCTAGTTTGTAAACTCAACAAGTCTCTTTATGGCTTGAAGCAAGCTTCAAGGCAGTGGTTTACAAGGTTAACTTCTGCTCTTATTTCTTTAGATTTCTCTCAGTCAAAGAATGATTACAGCTTATTCACAAAGAAGAATGGTGCTCATATTACTGTTATTGCTATCTATGTGGATGATTTGCTTGTTACTGGATCTGATGAACAAGAGATAGTTACTCTCAAGGCATTTCTTGATTCTGTTTTCAGCATAAAGGACCTTGGTATTTTGCATTATTTCCTTGGTCTTGAGGCTACTCATTTGACTGATGGTGTTGTTCTGCAACAATCTAAATTTGTCAAGGAGTTATTAGCTTCTGTTCAGCTTGGACAGTTGTCTTCAGTTTGTACTCCTTTGCCTCTGAATTGCAAACTTACTCCAGATGAGGGAGACTTGATGACAGATCCAACTCTCTATCGCACCTTGATTGGTAAACTCAATTTTTTGACTCATACAAGGCCAGATCTTTGTTTTGTTGTTCAAACTCTATCTCAGTTTATGCAGAAGCCACGAGAGTCTCATTATTTGGCCTTGATGCACACTATTAGATACATTCAAGGTACTGTTGACTATGGCATTCTCCTGAATGGTTGTGATGCTCCAGTTTTATCAGCTTATTCAGATTCAGATTGGGCTTCTTGTGTTGTGACTCGACGTTCTGTCACTGGTTTTATTCTTATGCTTGGTTCCTCTCCTGTAAGCTGGAAAAGCAAGAAACAAAGTGTTGTTTCTAGGAGTTCTGCTGAAGCTGAGTACAGGGCCATGGCTCAAGCTGCTACTGAAGTCACTTGGCTAGTGCGTCTCCTTAAAGATCTTGGTATTGATTCCCTCAAACCTGTGTTGTTGCATTGTGATAATAGCTCTGCTTTACAGATTGCCAAGAACCCAGTTCAACACGAGAGAACTAAGCATATAGAGATTGATGTGCACTTCACAAGGGACAAGGTTATGGAGGGTCTTTTGCAACTTTCTTATGTTCCTACAGCTCAACAGATTGCTGATATTTTTACCAAAGTTCTGCCTTCAGCTCAACAGCAAGTTTTGATTTCCAAGCTTGGCATGTTTTTGCCTGATCATGCCTAGCTTGAGGGGGGGTGTAGAGTATAGTTGCTCATGTTTGTTATAAGTTTGTAATGTGGCAATTTCAGCTTGTAACAGAACATATAAATACCCTTCTATTGCTTGCTGCTGAATAACAATTACACTTTACACAAAACAACTTCTTCCTCAAGTTTTCTTTCTCTATCTCTCGTTCACATTCTATCAGTACACATAGTTGTAGATTGCATCTCTTCTCTAGGGCTTCAAATTAGCAAGTAAGGCCGAAATGGTATCAAGAAATACAAAACATGAAGCTTTTTTGCGGTCAAGGGGTGTGGTAATCTCGGGTTCACTCCTTGTGGTGCTTTGGCTCTTATGCGACGACGTCGTTTCAGCCTCCCAATGGAGTGTAGAAACGTTACCAGGCTACGACGGAAAACTTCCCTTCAAAATGGAAACCGGGTACGTATTCATACAAATTAAACTAGCTAGCTCGTCGAGGTATCTATTCACTTATAAGTCTAGTGTAATCCCGCTTCAAGTGGAGTTTGCGGGATCGGTTCAAGATAGATTGGTTGAGGTATGTATGTATATATGCAAACGAAATGAAGGTACATTGGAGTAGGAGATATGGAGGAGGTGCAAAGCTTCTACTACTTCCTTGAATCCGAGCGAGACCCACGAAACGATCCGTTGATGCTTTGGCTGGCCGGTGGTCCTGGTTGTTCTGGTTTGTCTAGCCTCATGTTTGAAATAGGTATGTAGTGCTTTCATAGATCAATTTCCTACATCGGCAATTAGAAGAGAAAATTCCCTCCATAGAAGTGCACGAGCTACTCTCCCTATTACCAATTGGTTTTAGGTGGAGCATCATGGGTTCAAATTTATACGAAATGGATTCTAATTCGACTCTCATCTGATAAAAAAAGAAATGGTCTCTCCGGTCCGTTAATCCATCGATTCTCTTTTGGTAATCGGTCACATTCGGTCCAAATTCTTGGCTGAATATCAAATTTGTAAAAAAAAAAACAAGTAGCCTATAATATAGTATAAAAAAACTTATAGAAACCCTGTATAATAAAATCAAGATGCTTCACAGCTCTAGATACATTAATTATGAGGCTGCTGCCTGCTGGTTTCACATGAATCATATGATCTGCAGGTCCACTGGGTTTTAACTACACAAATTTATACGAAGGGGAGTTACCAAAATTACAGCTTAATCCCTACTCTTGGACAAAGGTAATACTCCGTAGTATTTAATTACATATGCAAGCCTTCAAAACATGTTAGTCAAACCGGTGATGTTTACACGTTAATTTTAGAGGTTTAATCATTTGACCAAATACTCAAAATCATTTTCGACACATATTGTTACATATATTTACATACATCATACATCACAGGTTGCGAATATCATATTTTTAGACTCGCCAGTTGGAGCTGGCTTTTCTTATTCTAAAACCTTGGAAGGTTACTATAGTACAACTACACTTAGCACACATCGCATCTATGAGTTCCTCCGAAAGGTATTCTAGTATAGTATTTGACCAAGTAATTATTATTTTACATAATTGATGAGTTTTGTAAAGTGTTTGGATAATTAATTTAGTTTTACGTAAATGCAGTGGTTGATGAGGCACCCAGAATTCTTGACAAACGAACTTTACATCTCTGGCGACTCCTATACTGGTTTACCTGTGCCCATGGTCGTTGAATTGATACTTAATGGTAACTTACACTGTTACACAGTCATTTTTTTATTACTGTCGATTTATTTATTTATTTCTACGATAAGGGTTTTTCTCTTGGTTGACTTATACTATTAAGATCGAAAATCAATTAATCAATAAAGTTTAGATCTTGACTTAGATCGATTGTATGCTTGTTTGCAGGCAATGAAATGGGTCGAACGCCACTCATGAATGTTAAGGTCGGTCATGACTAATAGTGCTTTGATTATACACACTTTTTATCAATTGATTGATTCATTAAGTAGTTAGCTATGATTGTAATTTTTGTTTGTAAAATTGAGCAGGGATATGTACAAGGAAATCCATATACAGAAGCAAACAGTGACTGTAATGCAAGGGTAAAATATGCTCACCGTGTGTCACTTATATCCGACAAACTTTATGAGGTGATTAATTTTTTTGCCATTTTGGTTTTCGAAATTAAATAGATATGGCAAAGTATTATAAAGAATTGAATTGAATATAAAGATAATTGATTTGTTATAATATGTATGAAGTATATTGTATAACAACCTTTTTTTTGAGCAATATTGTATAACAACCTAATCAATGTTTAAGCAAATATTTGCATATTATATGCTGAATAACTGACCATAATATAATTGTTGTTGTCACAGTCAGCAGTGCAATATTGTGACGGACAATATGTTAATGCCGATACAAATAATGCGCAATGTCAAAAGGTTCTTCATACCATCGATGATGTGAGTTAAATTTCTCATTGTTGGGGTTTACTTAGCTTGTAGAAAATATATATCAAAAGGTTCTATATGATAGGCATAATCTATTTCTATTTTTATCTTTTTTGGGTTGAATCATAATCTATTTCTGTTATCAATATATTAGTTTATACTGCAATTATATTTTACAGAGACAAATTACTAACCAGCTCTAAAAAGAAAAGAGCAAACTGTTGTCATAGAGTTTCGAACCCGAGATCTTATAATAAATCCATTTATACTCGATTAGTGAGCTGATACGCCAAACACTTATCATCCGTACCATATATATATAACAACTTTACTAATATATATATTTTCTAATTTTTTGGGGAAGACTACAACATACCCTAACCAACCTCTAGATCGTGGGTGGAGGTATATATTCTTGCAATACCTTCTAAGTTTTAATCAAATGACCACTTTTTTTGGTTTTGGGCTGCACATAATTGCATGCAGTGCATTTTTCATGGGGTGTATATAGCTCACGTTTTAGAACCCAGCTGTAATATGAATGCACCTCATCCTAAGCCAACAACAACTCTACTTCAATGGGATCCAAGCCATCTCGTTTCGTACGAGGAGGCCAACTTATCGCATCTCAAACGACGTCGTTCAAATCCTCAAGCTGGCCGTTCTGAGTTGTGGTGCAGAGTACGTATTTAATTATTTTTGTATATAGTTCAAATATAAATCATCACGACGAATGATCCTTTCATTCAAAAAAAATCATTTCACAATGAAACATTCCTAGTTTCATTCCAAAAAAATCATTTCACAACGAAACATCCTTAGTTTGATTCCAAAAAACTCATTTAACTATGTGATGACACATTTTCTTTTGATCCTTTATAGGACTATAATTACGCCGCACTCTATGATTGGGCAAATGAAAAGCTTGTACAAGAAGCACTCCATGTTAGGGAGGTAACGTAAAGTTTTTTATTTTTCTCTTTCAAAGATTCATAGTACGTATACGTATGTATTGGATATATGTTCATTTGGTTCGTAGCTTATGGCTTTGATGATTCAAACAAAGGCCTATTTGAAGAGTGAAAGACTAAACATCTTAATGTGCGTACGGTTTGCAGGGAAGTATCCCGGAGTTCGTTCGATGCAATTCAACACTCTCAGGGTTTACTATAGACGTTAACAACACGGTCCCTAATCATCAACGCCTTACGAAAAAGTTTATAAGGGCTCTGGTTTACAGGTACACATATATGACATGCATACACTATTACAAGAAAAAACTTAGTCATTACACTCCGATTAATACTAACACAAGTAACAAATTTGTCTATGATAGTGGTGACCAGGACATGGCTATACCTTATGTTGGCACACTAGAATGGATCAAATCACTCCAAGTGCCTGTTACTACACCCTGGCGGCCTTGGTTTGTCGACGGCCAAGTTGCTGGGTATGTAAATTTTACTTTAGTTTGATCTAATTAGCTTGATTATATACTCCAAAAATATCAGTTTGGTTATTGTTACGGTCTGAAAATTAGTTTGTACTCGAGATTTTCCTGCTATAACGATCTATATATACATATGCTACATTAATTTTATGCATATTGTGTGTCGTCTTGTTGTAGGTACACAACAAAATACTCAAACCTCAAGTATCGTTTGACATTCAGTACTCTTAAGGTACGTATTTTCTGCACTTAATTGTATGGTGTGGGGAGGTGTGTATGAAGCTATACAGATATATGCTTACACATAATGAACATATATATATATATACACATGATGAACAAACAGGGAGCAGGGCACACAGGGCCAGAGTACAAGCCCAAGGAGGGACTTTCAATGATTGAGAAATGGCTTTCTCATTACCCTCTCTAGCAATTTGTTTATGTCAATGGCCTATTCAAAAACATGGAAAAAAAAACATGGGATTGTTTGGGCCTATTTCACTATTGAGACGAAATAAACCTACAGCCCAAGGGGCCCAATATAGTAAACTCTGGTAGTACTCTTCGAAGTGCTATAGGACGACGATGATCCAGTATTCAAATAATGTCTGCCCTTGTGTATCTTTCCTTTTCAAAACATTTAATTTACAATATTGATTATTTTGTTCGTCTTGTAATTGACATGTTGATGATGGTGATATTTTTTTATTTCGGGTTGGCCTAGCTACTCTTGCTGTTTTGTAGAGACATGATAATAATAATAAGAATAGATCAATCATAAATGGTGGGATTATGAAATAGGTAAACGGTTTATGTGATAGCGAGCATCAAAAAGTGAGGCAAACAGCTGGCTCTCGTCTTTGGAACATACATGAATCATATCAGAGCAACAAACCGGCCGTAGTTAGTTAACTAGATCGACCGCTGAAACTACCAAACCACACGTGTACATGCATTAATCGTGATACAATAAGAGAACAGCAGATTGATTGACTGACATATGTAAGATCGATTCTTGATACATGTACGTTTTTTTTTGGGATCGAGCTGAATGTGTGTACGTGTATGTATTGGTGATGGCGGAAAACTTAATTTGTGGAGTATATAAAAAGTGGGTCGGTAATTGAAATTCGAATGGTACGTGGGATGTGTGATGTTTGTAATTTTATATTATTTGTTTTGGTAGAATAGGTTGTGTGATTTTCATATATGGTCCGATCCAATTTATATAGTACGGTATCAAAAGGCCGGGATGATGAGGGAGTTGACTTTGACCAGTCGGGGCGGGAAGAGATGGGCACATCCTCTTGAGCCACTCGACGTAGAGGGGAGAGTAGCCAAGGCACGCCAGCGCAAGCCACGGGTACAAGTAGACGAACACGTGGCCGGGGCAGAGGGCCGCCGAGAAGCGGGCGGCGGATGCACCGGAGGCAGGGCTGCTCCTCCACTACGTCCACCGTCGTCGTTCAACGGATAGGACGGATTAGGTGGGGCCGCCGAGGTTTTGGCGTTGAGGATCGGGGTGACGTGGGTGGTGAACAAGTGGTTGATCGGGGGAAGCAGGAGGAACTTGATGTCTCTGTAAACCAGATGTGTCTCCATTCCGTCGTTCGTGTGGGCAGGCAAGTGAGGCCATATCCATCTCTTATTAAAAACTGGGGAGGATGATAATAACAAGGGGGGAATATGTTTACAATCTTTACATATCATTGTCATTGTGACTGTACTCTTCTCTCTTTCTCCTTTCCCTCTCCATCTCCTTCTTGACCAAGTCGCATCCACTATTACGGGGATTACCTCTCCTCTCTTCCTTATTTTATCTATTTTTAATTTCCCTCTCCATCTCTTTCTTTTTCAAGTCTTTTATTTTATTTTGAAGTCCAGCGAGACTCTCTACCTCCTCGCTCATCTACTACTTCATCATCACTCTTCTTCTCTTATCTTCATCATCTCCAACTCTCATCCTTAAATGGATCGAGTTGAATGAATAGAGTTTATCAATCCCAAATTTGTTAAATAGGGTGGATTGAAATTACAATCTACACCAATTTCAAATAAGATATCATTTATTTTTATTAGATTATGTAAGAAACGTGTTGATCATGACACTCCGGAAGTTCAAACTCCAAATTTATTCGCTACGACAATCGTCCATGAAGAACTTATTGACTAACTTTATATGTCTATTAAAATCCAACCAACTATACCAATTTGGTCCATTAAAGTTGTATGACTGATTATAATCTACCCATTCATTTCTTACGAATGTTTTCATGTAGTCTATTAAAAATTGATAAACAATGCACACATGTTATGAACAAATTAATAATTCGAACTAATCCATTGTTTTTCAATGGACAACCCGGATACATCCATACATTTTTGATAGACAATTATAAACTGTCCATTAGAAATAAATGTATAGAAGGATGCGCTATAAAAAGCTTCGGCTATGCGCTATAAAGAGGTCACGTTCTAAAATAGTGGGGAGTATTTGATAAGTGCTAAAGGGAAGAACATTAGACCTTCTAACATTTTTCACTAATATTAAGATAGACATTTTCTCACTAAAATACCCCTATTAAATGATGAGTACACAATAATCATTTTCCTTTTTTTTGTTCCAACCTAACCTTTTCATATTTGTTTCATTAATTATTCCATATACACATCTAGAGTTAGAGGGGGGGTGTATTCGATTAAGATATACTAGTCGGTTTGGTCCGTCCGTTGGACACACAAATATATAGCTATATTATCTATGAATTAATTGGGAGTAGTATTTAGTTTAAATATTTATCAAACTTTATTTGACTATTTTTTATATGAATTAAATGATTGAGATATTAAACCTGAAACTAGTATAAACGACAAACAATACACTTAATTAATATATATATTCTTTTTGTTGTAACTATTTTTTTAAAACTAAAATATACGCAGGAGGATGTGTAAGGATGAATAAAATAATACTATATCGAAAATATTATTTTGAATCAATCTAACTTTGGTCCTTCATTTGTGTAGTGGACCGGAGACGGGTCATTTGATTCTTTGTTTGGTGAAGAAGGGAGAGAGAAGGTGGAAGAAGATTCCGAGCAATAGGCGGAATTCGGTGGCGAATCTGGCGATTGACTGAGAGACGGTAATTGGTACATTGATGAAAACGAAATTTCAAAATGTGACGAAATGGAGTGACCATCATAGATGTTTGTCGGAGTGCCTGTTTATTTTGTGCCCCTTCGATTGCATAGTTTTGATATGTGTTGGGGTGGTGCAGGCCATATATAGTGTTCTTAATAGGTTTAACAAGACCTTTGGCTTGCAGAGAAGATGGAGTGTTTGGGAGATGGAGAGTTTGTTACCTTTGTAGTCATGGATTGAGGTGTTTTTTAGTGTCTTCTTATGTGTGCTAGCATAGCAAAGGTCTTCCTATATGGCATCTGATCAATTTCTTTGGGGATTGAAATCATAATACCTTCTTTTTCCCAAAAAACTGAGCACTCCAAAAGTCTTTAAATATGTCATCTGATTGTTTTGTTTGGAAATTTTGTATTTTATGTATACTATTTTCTTAAGTTTTAGTAATTCAAATTTATGAAGCGTTGAAATCATAACTATCTAAATTATTTGATTATTTAGTCGGTGCATTCCAATTTTAGACATTTTAATTTCTTATCAATCTTAATTGTATATACAAGTATTGTTTTTATTATATCTTGTAAAATTACTGATGATCTTTAAATTTTTTTCATATTAAAATCAACATACTTTCTGTGTATATGAACATATTGTGGATAATCGATACTGCCATTTTTTTACCTTTCACACATATTCTATATACACATACATAATTTTATTTTTAGTTATTTTTGGAATATGAAAATTTTGAATTATTGGTAAGAGATAAATAACCAAGTATAAATATTATTTAATTTCTTTCAAAAAGGTTTGACATTTGTTTAGTTATGACGGAAATCAAATGATCGGATAGATAATTTCTTCTTTAACAAAAAGAATTTACAAAGGAAAATAACTAATTTTTCTTCTTTAATAAATGCATAGATAATTTCCTTCTTTAACAAAAAGAACTTATAAAGGAAAATAATACTTTCTCTTTTTTCTTTTTTCTTCAGAAAAGTTTGAGCATTGATGTAGCCAAAAGGATAAAAATTCATGTTGTTAAAGATGAGTTATAGCTCATTTTTTTACCTAACAGTTTCTCTAACTTATAAAGGAGAGACTATGTTGTTAAAGATAATTTTTCTTCTTTAATAAATGCATCCCTAACAGTTTCTCTATTATAGAGAAAATGAGGGATTTGGGAAATTATAGCTCATTTTTTTACCTCAACAGCTTCTCCATCTTATTCTCCATAATGGAGAAGGGGAAAAAATGCACTTCATTCTCTAAATGTAGGGTATTCTCCAAAATACATTTATGGTAATTATTCTTTTCTTCAAAATGCATTTATGCTAATAGTAAGTTTTATATAAATTGAGTGTAAATTTTAAGTTTTCTCTTTAGTGTTAAATATATAATGCAAATTCATCATATATACTATAAAATATATAATTTTAATGAACATAGCTTCTCGTGAATGCATGAGCTTTTTGCTCACATAAGTCGTAATTTTTTTGCATTTATGTGTATATAAGTCATAAATATTTTAGTCGATCGGTACCAACCCTAAAGCCATTAAACAGTAATTCTCCCACTATTCTCCGCATGCGTGTTGTTTTGCCCGATCTGCATTGCGCCCCTCCTCCTCCATCGTCTCTTTCTTCAATGTTTTTCAAGGCTACTCCTTCGATTCTCTCTCAATGATGGATTTAGGTATTTCTTTTTTAGATTTTACATCAACATTGTGTTCTACAACTTGGATTTGTGTTCAAATTCCCCATATTTATTCGATTTTTTATCTAGAAGGTTGTACATAGAAATTGTGTTCTCAAACTTGATTATGGAGTGGTTGGTGGTGCAGTCGGAAAAGTACGACGCCTCCGTGGGAACCCCCGTCGATTATATACTTCCTGCCTTCAGCAGTGTCTCCTACACGTGGCCACGTCGTCCGATGCTCTACAGGCTACAGCCTTTCTTTTGTGGAAACCACGTCGGTCTCATTTTGGATATTCAAAGAGGTTATGAAATGTATATTTCACCAGTAAAAAAAAAACGTATGCACTGTATGTTTATGCTAGTTGTGCTTAACGCTGATAATATATATGAAATGGATATTGATTTCCACTAGAGTTCACATTAGTGAGATGAAATGGAGAGTTTAGATAGGTGGGTAACTAGTTGGGTTATTCGAGTGAGCCGTCACACACACCCTCTTATCTTAAATGGACCCATCATCCATTCATCCCTCTCATCTATATTTCTTTGGGTTTTCACACGTTTATTCTCATCGGGATAATTTGGGTCGAATTATTATGTCCAGAGAGTATATATTTTTCTTTCAAAGTCATCATACATCGATTCTATAGAGTGGTGAGTTTTTTTTTTGGTCGAGTATATAGTGTTTTTTTGTAAGCACCGAGTATATACTATATACAGTAGTGTTTAGTACTCCGTATTTGATATGTGCAAAAGTGAAGAACAGTTGTTCAACCAAAAAAATGGGCTCCTCGAGTGCACAGCTCATTCTGAAAATGGGCTCGACTAGAAGTCCAGTACGAGCAATTTTCGGGGAATGTATTGTGGGCCATTATGATAAACTATATTCGAAGCTAAAGTGGGCTTGTTGTAAATTTGTAATGGACGAATGCAAAAAACGAAAAGGGATTTTATGGCACAGAAAAGAAAAAATAACCAGACGCATTCTCCTAAAGACTCCTATGTCCTTACCTACGCACACAGCGGAGCATTAAATACTGTACATAATTAATAATATAAAAAAAAGGTCAAAAAAATCAACGAAAAAGAAAAGAAAAAACTCTGAATCTAAAAGCTCCGTCTCCACAACCCCACACAATTGAAATCCACCCATGGATTTATACCTTCCCTTCCACATCCCTCATCCCTACGCTCCTCACTTTCTCCTCTCTGTCTCCCCACCCTGAAATCTCTCCAAACTCCCATCCCCCACCATCTCTCTCTCTCCCTCGCACCTCTGTTTTGTCGGCGATGAAGGCCAATTGGATACGCGCCGCCATGGCCGACGACACCCTAGTAGCCGAGCTCCTCCTCCACCTAAACCGGTCAGATTCACGCCCTCTCCGCCGTTCCAAGCCGTCTCCTCCTCTTCCTCCGCTCGATTGGGGGATCCGCCAGCCTCGATCCAAGGCGGCCGCCTCTTTGAGCAAGGACCACGACGCCAGGAGGCGTAGTCCGACGACTCCCCTCGCCTGGACCGCTAGCGGCTTCGGAAGCGACGCCGCCTCCCCTAGCGATTGCTCCGGCGAATCCAGTCGGCCGATTGTCTTAGCCCCTAGATTCAAGGTTCGTGGCCTCTCACTCTCTCTCCCTCTCTCTCTGCTTGTCTTTCTTTGCTACCTCTCTCGATCGATTGTTCGTTTCTTTTTTCTTCGGCGTTTTTAGGTTTTCTACTCCGTTTTGAGTCCTCTGTATGCTGAATCTGAGATTTGTGACACCGGAAACGTCTTTTCGAAAAATCTTTATTTACGTTAAGAGAATTCAGACTAGATTTTCAGTTTCGTACATCTTTGGTTGGTTGGATTGGCGTTTTGTGAACAACTTCCGTTCCGGTTCCTCTTCGAGATGTGGCAGACGACGGCGGGATTCAACGCCGTCTTCTCCGGTCACCGATTGGGGAATACGACGGAAATCGCTTTCGCCTCCTAGATTTGACCAGGCTTGCCACGGAAGTCAGATTTACATCATTTATGGAAAAGGAGGTGTGGAGCGGTTTAAATTCCGAGGATAGTTTTGTCAGATGAAGCAGAAAGCGTGGGCCTACTCGCTTGCCTTCTTTTCTTGTATAAGTTTTTATCTTACCAAAATGACCCTAGAAAATGTCTGAAATGACCGGTTTGCCCCTCTAGGGGGATGTTGTTGTAGTTTGGTATAGATTCAGATTTCAGTGGGGCCCAACGCTTCGGAAGTTCCGGAAGTGGGGAGCGCCTGGGAAGCTGGCCTTGCGTGTTAGGTCGCGTTTGGTTTGTGTGTTTGTTTATATTGGAGGCGTGATTGGTGTTGTTTGTCCATGGAATGATCAACGCTTTTGTTTCCCCTTCCTATTAAAAGATTATGCTCTGTTTTTTCATTAGAAAAACCTACAATTTCGCGATGTGATCACACACGCAGATTCAGTGGGTATTTCAACCCCTTTCTCTCTCTTTCTTGCTTCTTCTTCTCCTTTTCATCCCTGTCCATTTCATAAAGAAAGTTGAGAAAACATTGTAGGAGTATTATGTATAGTTTCTTTTCTCTGGCCAAAGCGTGGAAAAAGGTCAAAAGAGATGGGCATCCATGCCTCATGGTAGGCCCCCTCTTTCAACTTCTTTTGTTCAACCCTTTTCTGGGTTTGAAATTCAGAAAACTTCCCTCACCTCCTTTATGCAGCTCACGTGACACGTCACGTGAGGGAAGAGGCTCTTTGCAAAGTGGTCTTGTTGGTTTTATGATGGTTGCCGGTTGGCATAGCCTTTTTGGGCCGCTGATGGGAATGGGTGTTGGTGCGATGGGGGGGCGGTGGCGTGATTCAGAGGATTGAATTGACATGTCCCACCTAACCAGTAATTGTCTGCCACGTTTTCTCAACCATGTTTTTTTAATCTTTCTGAAATCTGTTTATTTTCTCAATTGGGCATTCAATTCAATGGGATTGGGAAGTTGCTCTTTCTACAAAGGCCTTTTCTTTTCTTCAAATGACTGATGAAATGGGTTAGAACATGGGATTTTCATGCATAGAGTTGTTAGTTTTGGTTCTGTTTGGTTGAGTCTTGTGTTCTTGTATGCCCCTTAATGTGAAATGAACTTGCAGTTTTGTAACTACAGAAACTCTTTTGAGCTCTTTTGTGATTAAAGTTGCAATTGTGGAGGTTATGTGGCTATTATTGCTAAATTTTTGGTGCTTACCATTCCAGGGTTCTGCTACACCTGATACCACCAACTCAGAAAGTGCTAGCAAGAGGTCAAGAAAGAAGAGGGTAAACCACCACAACCCATCTGCTTCTTTGTATAGTATTTTTCATTCTCACATTTAATGATTGATATGATGACCCATGCATTTTTCATAACTAATGATAGTAGCTATTTCCTTGTATTATATGATATTATATGCTGACAACTATATTTCACAAATTATGGAGTTGTTCAGAAATTCTTATCAAGGTGTTTTTGGTTATGTTTTGGTAGACATTTGCTGAACTAATAGAAGAGGAAAGCTCGCTTTTAAAGCATAAGAAAGATCTGAATAAGGTTGGTCTCACACTTAAATATTGCTGAATCTGCTTGCATTTGATTTTCTCCATTCATGGACTTTATTTGAATATTGTGTTTTTGTACAACAGCAATTGGAGTCACTACACATGAAATTGGAAGAACAGAAATCATTCAATGAAAACTTGAAGAGAATGAAGGTGAGAAAGGTTCTTTAACTGGCCTTTTCTTTTCCTGCTAAGAATTACCACCATAGATGGCTAATCGTTTGCTTTCTCCCTCTCCAGCTTGATCTACATTTACAATCGGCCATTGGAAACAAACACATGGGACAGCACACCCGAAACATGCACTCTGAGGGAGAAGCATCCGCATCCGAAGCTGCTTCAACTGTCTCGAAAAAGATAAAGTCTGAAGAAATCGCAGCTCCACACAGAAACTCCTCAAAGGAGCAAAACACCATTTTTGTGCTACCTGATCTGAACATGATGCCTGGAGAGGATTTAGCTCCTGACATGATGAGATAACAGAGTTACAAAGTTTCTTTCACAAGGGCTAATGTACCTGATCAAGTCTTTGGGGGGCCTTGTCAGCCTGATAAGCAACTCAGGAGTTGGCCACTTGGATTCAACAGAAGTCTAGAGATCTTGTCTTGTCTTTGTAGATACTAGATATATACTAGATTATCCATATCAGAATTAACCAATGACACTGCATCTCTTCCAAAATTCCTTGGAGTAAGCTCTCATTACTTCTCAATTTTTTTGGGAGGAAAGTTATGCAGAAGTAAAATTTGCATCAGCTGTTGTATTCTTTCCTAGGTGAAACCTTTGACAGTTGAGAACTCTAATTTTCCATAGGGAAACAAATATGCTTGATTTTATTCTAAGATTCTTCTGGTCCATTTATGCTTGAGCATTTTGTTTGTGTTTGTTGTTGGAATGTTTACTTCCAATTGGGTTCTTTGACGTTGGCTGTGAAAGCAAAAGGTAGCTCAGAAGTACTTCTCTGAAGCTTTTTACCTTTGGCTATTGCTTCCTGAAGTCTTGCAAAACTAGAACGTGCAACTTGGGACATGTTCATTTGTTCTTGTTTAAATCAGAATGCACGAATGATGAATGTAAGGTCATGGGTGATAATCCATGGAGAGTAGCAATGTTCGTGAGTCGTGACATAAGGGTTATTGTCGTCACATACCAGTTAGACCGGTGAGACTTTGACAGCAATGTTAGTGAGTCGTGACCTAAATGGTAATTGTCGTCACATACCATTTAGACCCGTGAGACTTTGACATCGGGATGGGACGGTTGAATTAACGATTTATATGTGAGAACATAGCGAATTGCTATTTTCCCTAAACTTGCTTTTAGAAGAGGAAAATGTATGTGTTATGATTTTATTGCATAAAACTTACCAAAGAATGGGAATTGTAGATTTGAGAAGCCTCATTCACAAGTCATAAACATATCAAGTTTCCCAATCCCTTGCTGGCTTGCTCCCGATCACACTCTCTTCACTGATTCCCCCTCTCCTCCCTCCCACCTTCAACCTCCATCAATGGAGCCAGACGTGAGCATCGAATCCATGTGCACAATCAGGGTGGCCGTCCTCCCCATCGGCGGCATCCCTCGCCCGCTCTTCCGCGAGTACGCCTCCCTCCTCTCCTCCCACTCCAAGATCGATCTCTCCTCCATCAGCTCCTTCTACACCGAGCACCAGAAATCTCCCTTCGCTCAGCAGCCATGGGGCTCCGGCGGCGCTCTCCGTTTCCGCTTCATTCCCGGCGGATCCCCGCCCTCTCCCTGGGAGGACTTTCAGTCCAATCGCAAGATCCTCGCCGTCGTCGGAATCTTCCACTGCCCTGCCTCCCCCGATCTCGATTTCGTCTCCGACCACTTCGCCACCGCCTGTAAGGGCTACAGCTCCGCTCTCGTTCTCCGCTGCTTCGGATTTTGCCCTGGCGATGACCAGGTCAGATTTGATTTCGATTGTTTCGGTTTTTGATCGGCGTGATTGTGTCGTTTTTCTGGTGAATTGGAGGCGAGAATGTCGTTAAGTTAGGTTCAGGAGGCTTGCTTATAGTTTAGATTCTGGAAATTGAGAAGTTTCTCCATGATTGTGTCGTTTGTCTGATGAATTGGAGGCGAGAATGTGGTTATAGTACACAGAATGTTTATTTAAGTGCGATTTTTGGGGATTGTTGTAGTTTAGGTTCTGGAAATTGAGAACTTTCTCCATGATTGATCTTGTGTGCTATTATTATGATCCAGTTGGGAGATGGAAATAGGAAGGGAGGCAACGTGGTGTTGTTTCCTCCAGCTGACAGGCCGACGCTCGAGATGCACATGTCCACAATGATGCAAGATATTGCTGCCTCCTTGCTGATGGAGTTTGAAAAGTGGGCTCTTAAGGCTGAATCTGCTGGAACGATAGTGAAAACGCCTCTGGATTCTCAAGCCAGTCTCAGTTCAGAGGAGGTTTATGGTTTAGGTGTCATATTAATTGGATTGCCATTATATGCTATGCAACTGCTTTCTCTTGATTTATCCTGTTCCTGAAGTTTGGTTTGTTGTAATGGTGGAATTGGTAACAGGTAATCAAGGCTAAAAAACGGAGACTTGGTCGTGCTCAGAAGACTATTGGAGATTATTGTTTATTGGCAGGGTCGCCTCTTGATGCCAATGCCCATTATAACACTGCTTTAGAACTTGCCCGGTTGACCGGGGATTTTTTCTGGTATGCAGGGGCCTTAGAAGGCAGTGTCTGTGCCTTGCTGGTATGTATGATTTAATTGCTCCTTGGTTTTAAATGTTTTTCTTCTATTTGCTGGTGATGAGTTTGAAAGTTGCTATTCTTTCATTGATTTTACTGTTTAGCTGAGACATGAAACTTTGTTAGTGAGATACGAATGGCAAGAACTTGAACTAGTGGCTTATGATTAATGCTACTTCACATTTAAATTTACACCTCCTCATTACACTTCTGCTGTCTTACTCTGGATAGAAATATTAGCAAATGTATGTAGTAGAAGGAACATGTATCTAAAATACAAATCTGATCATTCAACTGTCAGATGGATCGGATGGATCAGAGAAACTCTGTGTTGGAGGATGAGATCAAGTATCGGTATAACAGTGTTATTTTGCATTACAGAAAGTCTTTCATTCAAGATAATGCCCAGAGGTACTTCATTCTTATTATTTTTCTTATTTGGCTTATCCCCATTTTGCTTAAATGTTTAAGCTATCATAATGGATAAAAAGGAATACTATAGATGCTCTTTAGAGATTGGTCAAGTCATTGAAATTATAATGGAAAGTATCACTGACCAGCTCAAATGTATATGCATTCTAGTGATAGTGAAGAACTAGGAAAGAATCCCTTATAAGTTAGACATGTGTTATTGCTATTATCTCTCTGTTATTAAGTGTTATTTAAACTATACTTACTTGAACAAGTTTGTTGCATAGGGTTTCACCACTTAGCTTTGAACTTGAGGCTACATTGAAATTGGCTCGGTTCCTCTGCAGGTACTGGTTCCCTCTGTTGCTATTCATATCTGATTTTTGCTTCTGTCATTGTTTTGTTTAAGTCTTCTGTTAGTGGATATTGAGAGGTGATTATGTGAGAACCCCTATTTATATACTTCTGCACTCATTTATTTCATCTTCACTATATGCTGTATGAGTCCTTTTATGATAGTATCTTGGTCTCAACAGGAGAGAACTAGCAAAAGAAGTCGTAGAGTTGCTGACAAATGCTGCAGATGGTGCTAAATCTCTGATTGATGCAAGTGACCGTTTGGTGTTGTTTGTAGAGATAGCGCGTTTATATGCTAGCCTTGGTTATGAGAGAAAAGCTGCTTTTTTCTCAAGACAGGTGGCTCAACTATATCTGCAGCAAGAGAATAAGTTGGCTGCTATGAGTGCCATGCAGGTGTTGGCTTTATCAACAAGGGCTTATCGTGTTCAAAGCAAAGCATCTATATCTACATCCAGTGTAAGTTTCTGGTGTTTAAAGTGATTGTTTCTTGCAGAAGCATCAGTAGCTTTTTTTCTTATTCCATTCTTGTATGATTAGTACTTTTAGAAACTCAGTAGCCTGAGTTAAAGTGTCTATGGCTTCATAATGTATCTTTATTTAGTGAGTGTGAATAGCTGCACTTATTGACACCATACTAGGCTGTGATAATTTTCTGGAAAAAGTGACCCTTTTCTTCCCTAAACAGTATTCATATCTATGTATTATAGCTGTATGCTTCTATTTGTTAGTATGAAGAGCCATAGGTGGAGTATGAGTGTCTTGTTATGATTTTCTTGGCTATTAAGTATGGTTTATTTTTCTGTTAATTGTTATGATAGGATAATGGGACAAGTCAAGTTGATGGCGGAAAGATGAACCATCATTCAGTCGTTTCCTTATTTGAATCTCAATGGAGTACCCTGCAGATGGTTGTACTTAGAGAAATTCTTCTCTCTGCTGTTAGGGCTGGAGATCCTCTGGCTGCTTGGAGTGCTGCTGCTCGTCTGCTAAGAAATTACTATCCCCTGATCACCCCAGTTGGACAAAATGGGCTAGCAAATGCTCTTTCAAATTCAGCAGCTAGGCTTCCTCATGGAATACGATGTGCCGATCCTGCTTTGCCTTTCATAAGGTGCTTCAGTGTTAGCATTCTTTTCACTATGCTACTATACTGCTAGTTCAATCTGAGCAATGATTTGAGGTTAAATTAGAGAATTTATTACGCAATGAAAAAAAAGAACTTAAGAGTCATTTTTGCTTCATGATTGATGGGGCCTTGATATGTTCTAATGCTAGACTTCCGCAATATTTTGTCATGTATGTCTGCATATGGGCTCATTATTTTCTATCTTGACTTTATTGCTTCAATAATGATTAAATTGTTATTTCATTTACTTTGCTATATGTGGAATTTGTGTTGTAATCTCTGTGCTCAAGTTAAAGTGGCAAAGAGAAAAGAAGCTCTGCTTTCCTGATAATCTATTGGTGATTACTGTCTCCTCTCTTTCAGGTTACACTGCTTTCCTGTCAATCCCTCGCAAATAGACATTGTAAAGAGAAATCCTGGTAGAGCTGATTGGTGGGCTGGGTCTGCTCCATCCGGGCCGTTTATTTACACACCATTTAGCAAAGGTGATACTCAGAGTAGCGGTAAGCAGGAGTTGACTTGGGTTGTTGGGGAGCCAATCCAAGTGCTAGTTGAATTGGCAAACCCATGTGGCTTTGATTTGAAGGTTGATAGTATATATCTCTGGGTGCCTACTGGGAATTTTGATGCTTTTCCAACCAGCGTGACTCTGCCCTCTAATTCATCAAAGGTGATCACCCTTTCTGGGATTCCCACTTCTGTGGGACCTATTACGGTTCCTGGATGTATAGTACATTGCTGTGGAGTTATTACCGAACATTTGTTCAAGGATGTTGATAACCTATTGCTTGGAGCAGCGCAAGGATTAGTGCTGTCTGATCCCTTCCGTTCTTGTGGTTCTCCAACTTTGAGAAATGTGGTGGTTCCAAGTATTTCAGTGGTGCCTCCTCTACCTTTGCTGGTGTCACATGTTGTGGGTGGAGGTGGTGCTGTCATACTATACGAGGGTGAAATTAGAGATCTAATGATAACTTTGGCTAATGCTGGTACAGTTCCAGTAGAACAAGCTCATATATCAACGTCTGGAAAGAACCAAGACTCCATCATTTCAATTGCATCTGAAACATTAAAATCTGCCTTACCACTAAAGCCTGGTGCAGAGGTGACACTACCAATAACCATAAGGGCTTGGCAGCTTGGTGCACAGGAGCTTGAAACTGCTGCAGGAAGAACCACGTCTGGAAATACAGGAAGGTTGGTGAAGGATGAGCGCAGCCCAATGCTCATGGTCCATTATGCAGGTAACTACTGAAAAAATAAGAGTGACCTTGTTATTTATCATGGCATGTGATGATTTTATGAATAATAAAATATCTTTCTATTAGGATAAAGTTAGATTTTTTTAAAAAAGTAACATTGTTTTTTTTTAAACGGCTTTATCATTCCTAAGTTTATGCTTCATCGGCTGCAAGTAACATTGCTGTTTACATGCTCATAATGCAGAATGGTCATTGAGATGCTGGTCATGGTTATCTTTAGGAATATAGTGTTGTGATATTACTTGTTAAGTTAATGACAAATAATTACTCCTTGGTCCACAGCATCTTTGGTTTAAATACATTTCAAGTAAAGGACAACTTGTACTTTGGCACTTTGGTTCCCTTAGATGTATCATGATAAATTTGACATATGTACTTTTATTGCCTTAGTGTGAACCTTATATAAAGTTTCAAAACTTCCATATTCAGGTCCACTTGGAGTACCCGGAGCTGATGAATCTAACTTTCCGCCTGGTAGACGCTTGGTTCTTCCCTTGAATGTCTGTGTTGTGCAGGGCTTATCCTTTGTGAAAGCACGCATGCTATCAATGGAAATTCCTGCTCATGTTGGGGAAAAGCTCCCTGACTTATCTCATGGAGAGAGTGAATCTGTGACTGCAGCATCTGATTTAGATGATAAAGTTGAAAGATTGGTGAAAATGGATCCTTACAGAGGTAGTTGGGGAGTGCGCTTTCTTGAGCTTGAGCTGTCTAATCCGACTGATGCTGTCTTTAAGATTTCTGTCTCTGTCCAAATGGAGGATGCATCTAATGCAAATGACGGAGGTGGTTCCTTTTCTGATCAAGATGCCTCTGAGTATGGGTATCCAAAAACAAAGATTGATAGGGATTCCTCTGCAAGGGTGTTGATACCACTGGAGCATTTCAAATTACCTGTTCTTGATGGGTCCTTCCTAGTCAAAGATTCTCAGGGAGATAGAGCTTCAGGCAGTAGAAATTCTGGCTTCTCGGAGAAGAATGCTAAAGCTGAGCTAAATGCTTCTATAAAGAACATGATTTCTAGGATTAAAGTCAAATGGGAATCTGGGAGGAACAATTCAGGGGAACTTAATATCAAAGATGCGTTGCAGTCAGCTCTTCAGACAACTATAATGGATGTTCTGTTGCCTGATCCTTTGACTCTTGGCTTTAGACTATCAAGATTGAATCCTGAAACTAATCCAGATTCTTCTTCCTTACCCAATGGTCCTGTGCTGGCACATGACATGACTTCTATGGAAGTTTTGGTTCGCAATAACACCAAAGAGATGATTAAGATGAATTTAAGCATTACGTGCAGAGATGTGGCTGGCGAGAACTGTGTTGAGGGACCCAAGGGTACTGTCTTATGGACTGGTAAGGCCTTTTCTTTCTGATACTGAAGCATATAGTTCTGATTATTACTCTGGAAAAGCATAACTGATCAGACCTGATTTAAGAAGCTTGCAAATGGGTTTGCATAGCACACTTTCCGTCTTAGTTTTAGAAACTGTGTACAACAGGTTTAATAGGAATCTGATATTTTCTTGCTTGTGACACCTAATGGTAGGATTGCCAGAAATGAAGTAAGATTTGTTAGCCATTCCAAACTGTAGTTTGCAATAGAACTTACATGTTTGCTTGTTGATAAATGTTAGCCATTCGTTTAAAATGCAAATATTGGTAAGTTCCACTTTTTGACATATTGATTTTATGCATCTTTGTATCTCTTACATTCTGTCTCAATGCCTTTTGGTATCCTCTGTGTGACGTGGCATGCTAAAAGCAAGTAAAAAAAGATAGACTAATGACTTGTGTTATGGTTCTCATTTCACTTTCTCATAGTTTTATCATCTTCTCTCGGTAAGTATGATAAGTGTTTTTTAATGCTTATTTAGCTTGGAAAACTGGAGAGCGTTTAACAAAGACTTGTTGCTTAATAGGTGTTCTTGGTGGGATTGCTGTGGAAGTTCCCCCCTTGCAGGAGATCAAGCATTCCTTCTCATTGTATTTCCTTGTACCCGGTGAGTACACTCTAGTTGCTGCAGCCATGATTAATGATGCCAATGACATTCTGAGAGCTCGTGCCAAAAGCGAGTCTCCTGAAGATCCCATAATTTGCCGTGGCCCCCCTTTTCGGGTCCTTGTTCGGGGAAGTGCATGAGCTGTACACAATCATGTACATGCCGAGTAACTCTTCATTTATGGCTCCATAACTCCCTCCGCATTTTGCACATCCTAAAGTATGTATCCTAGATTCCATTAAATTTATATTGCATTTGGTATTAGTATCATGTGATTTTAAGTAACTTCTGGTTTCAGCTTAGATAGATATGTTCCACACCTTCGATGCAAACAGGGTGATGAAAATTCAATGATTTTTTTTATGAACACTGGCACTGTATTGTATAATCTTTTTTCAAGAACAGGGTTATTGTTGGAATTCTTGCTGAAGTGGATTGTCATTCGATCTGAAAGAGTAGCCGTTTTAAAGGGTGGTATTTTTACACTATGAACAAATAAACCTTCGGGTTAAGAAGTTAAAACTGAATAGCACTTTTCGTTGTTTTTGTGTGTTGGGCTTAGCACTTTAAATTGAGCTTGTGTGTTGTACTTTGACCTTTGGTTGTTGTACTTACTGAATTTTTGTTACATGGCATCTGAAAAGGTATAAACTTTCCTATCTGTTTTTGTTTCTGTATTTTCACAGCCTGGATTCACTGTGCTGTAAATGTACATGTGCTCGGTTGGAGTTAAAAGTCGGTCTTAAAGCTCATTGATGGGTCAAAACTGGGGATCAAAGATGAATAGTCTCTTCATCAGCTGAGGCCCAAAAGGCTCAGTTTGTTAAACAACTAATTGCACTCATTTTTCTCAGAATGCAAAGTGTGCCACAGCTAACAACTAATCAAAATAATAATTGACCAACCAAACATTCCCTTGAATGGTTTAGTAACTAATTTTATTTTAGAAATTTCAGGCTTATCAACACTGTGCATAGTCATCATATATCACAAGATTTTTTATGGGTCATAAATGTTTGCAGTATTTAGCTCGGCTAACTTCACTGTGAAGTCTGTACGTTCCTTATAATTCAAGTTAAGAATGTAGATTTTTTGTCCAAACCTATCACAGTTTCTTTTTCCTCTTTCTGTAACAGATTTTGTTTGGGCTTGAGCTAGACCAGTCTTTCCTTACTTGCCAAAGTTCCAAAAAGCTGAAATTCATGTCCATGTGACATGCTAGCTTTGCTCTTTTGTTCCATATCTAGTTATGAGTTTATAGAAAGGTAGGAAGGGCACTTCCAATTTTCTAGCTATTATAAGTTTCCTCTATTTTTTCTGGTTCAAAAAAAAAGTCTCCTCTATTTTTCTTGATAATATTTATATAAGTAACGGCCAAAGTGAAATTTTTTTTTTTGGGTGGAGAAAACGGCAAAAGAGCCCAAGGGGCGCAACTAGCGTCTTACAAAGCGGTCAGTGGCACACCCACAACTGTCAAACGAAAGAGAAACGGGACAGAAATAGAGGGGGGGTCCTCGAGCGAGTGCAAGCCGAGGGGTGAGGCATGAGCATGCCTAGCGAGGGAGTCGGCGACTGAGTCTGCTTCCCTGAAGACGTGATTGAGACGAGTATGAAGCCAAAGTGAATGTTGAATTGTGTGTACCATCAAAATATTCAAATCATAAGAAGGAAAGATTTACCTCCTCATCCATCTGCAATTTGTACACTCACCCAATTATCATGAGTTTCATCCTGTTTGGGGAAAAAAAAATACATATATCAATATATCATGCATGAATGTGATTTTGATTGGTACCATCTAATTTTACCTCTACTAGGATCTTATTTCATATTGTTGTTCTCTCATGTTAGGTTTCGAATATTGACTTTTCAATATTCTAATTCCAATGAGTTGAATCCGAATGATCATAAATCTTAATTAATCACCATTTAATGAAAAGTTAAGAAAAGCTCCATGCTCAAATTCTTTTGAGCATAATTTTTCATATGCATCCATCATATCACCCTCCTTGTAGAATTGTAGAGAGTTAGTGTGGTGTGTGGGGCAGACGAAGTCCACTACTATCACTTCCTCACTGTGTTTCACTTGTAAATTCAAAGTAGCTAGAGAACTTTCCTCAAAGTTTGAGAGTCTTTTGATATCTGTCTACTTAAAGCTCATCAACATCTTGGAATTATTAGGTTAAATATGGGTGGAAAAGTAGATTCTCGATCACCTTGTATTACTACTAAAAAAATTTTAATCGCAAGAATAATGACAAATTATATATACCAAATATGTATAAAAAAATACTAGTATGCCAAAAGGGATACCTATAATATAATCATGATCATACATGATGTTACGTAGTCTTTCGTATTCCATTTTTTGTTTGTTTGTTTATTTGCATGAAATAGTTATACTCGTCATAACATTGTACGTACGTACATGCAAGAGTAATCACACAAAAACATACACATCACAGTACAATCATACTTGTATTTTTTTTCTCGCTTGACCTAGCTATAGCTTTCAAAAGTTTTTTTTTTTTTTTTTGGATTGAATATAGCTTTCAAAAGTTGAAACAATGTATATGAATATGATTTTTCAAACATTTTCTTATATTGCATAAGCTCAAAATCTACACACCCAGATAAATTCAGTAAAAGAATAAATTGTATGAGGTAAATTTGCTTAAATTGAGATGGGGAAAAAAGAGTTGAAGGGTTAGTGGAAGTTCATTAAAGTTGTAATGTAGGGGACCTCATTTGGCTAGATTTAATCATGCCATGCATGATATTATAACAAAATGTCGAAACATAAGGCACTGATGCTTTGTAAATGCAGGCAACTGTGCAGATTGACAATATAAATACACTAAATAGTAGTAGAAAAAAGGAAGAAGCATGGCCATGGGACATATGTGCATGCACCCATCTTCAATCAATTTTGATCTTTCATTTTGCAGAGAAAGAAATATTGTGCAATTGTGGGTTTGTGGTCCATCTCAACTTCAATGTATTTCGAAATGCTTTGGCCTTTGGAAGTGAGTGATAAAGTGGTCCAAATAAATCCGAATAATGGAGCTGCCCCTAATTAAATTGCCCTCATAATTTGGTATCTAACTTCATATCCTACCTGTCAACCCGCAAATCCAACCTAACAAGAAATTAAATCGCAATAGTTTCGATTAGTCGGTCAGAGTCGCTTCGATTAGTCAGAGTCGTTTTGATCTGGATCGGGTATTGTAGAAGCCCTTTGAATTAATCGAACTAAAATTATGATCATGTAAGATCGATTGTTACTTTAGAAATTAAATCACTATGAAACAAACCCTAATTGTCCTAAAACTATACGGAAAGAATATAATATATGAACAAGAATAATGAATTTTGAGGCCAAAAAAAAGTAATATTCTTGTGGGATACAATCATACAAATGGGCATTGTCACTTTTCCTTATTAAAAAAAAACAAAGAAACTAAGGTATATGATGACACTTGTGGATTGTTGGTGAAGGCTCGTTAGGCCCCCGATGGAAACTTTTAAATCGGAATTAAACAATGGATTAAAAGTAGTGAATATTGATTGATTAAGGTTGGAAATTTTACCCGATCGATCCCATATTCCATCATCGATCGGATGACAATGATGGCTCGTTTTCAATTAAGATTCCATTTCTAGAACGAGATTTTTAATAGTTAAAGCATTATTAATGTTTTGCATATATAGGAAATGGATTATGGCATGCTCTATTCTAGTCTCCTATCTCTGATTTGAGTAGTAATTTAATTACATAAAATGATATTTGGTTGATTTTAAAAACTCGTCCAACTGATCGCAAAAAAATCAAAATACTCTCGAATGTCTAAATGATACATGTTGCATTACATTATCCATTGTATACTATATGAAATGGTAACCACAATCTATACAAACTCTCATTAAATAAAGATCGATATGATATTTTGGAAAACTCAAACATTAAAAGGGAGGACTTAATTATGACGATTTCGTTAGAGTCAAGCTGAAAAGTATAATCCCGTTGTTGGCTTAAAACTGGCCTTGTATTAGTTGTCTAGTGTATGCACACAAAGTCATTTGATTTTATCTATGGGCCTAGCTCACCCGTTCTTAATTTTGAATTATTAGTAATAGCTTTTCATATTCTTGTGCTTTTTATAATAATTTGAAAATGATTTACTCTTTGATAAATGATATACAAAACAAAATCCATCAAATCATAAATCAAATAACACGTCAAGTCAATTATAAAACCCATAAATGACAAATTTATGCAGGAAGAAAAATATGGATTTGAGTATTAAAATACGAATTTATGAATAATGGAACATGTTTTTGATACGAGTCATTTCTAATGATAGACTTTATTTTGAATATATTTCCTAACATTCATTTGATTAATAAAGCATGTTATACTTTATATTTTCTATCCATTAAGAAATACATATTGTTTTAGCTTAGATTTTTTGCTAGACAATACTTATCAATTGATGTATACTTTACCGTTGTGTTTTTGTGATGTTATCTTTATCCTTAATAAAATTAAAGGTATTTAAATCAAGCAACATGTATATCTTAATGGGAGGACTTTACATTACTAATTTATCTGACTTGATATGTTTAAAACCATGAATTTGATAAGGAAAAAAATCCAAAATAAAGGCAGATGTAGAGAAACTTACAAAATAAGGATAATTTTGTAAAATTATGAGATTATTGTGGGCGAAAACACAATTTTGCATTCCAACCCCATTCATACGCAATCGGGTGTGAGGGAGTCAAAGTGCTCAGGTGGTCCTGAATGTCCGATATAGGCCACGTGTAAGGATCGGATTCGATAGAAAAACGCACGCCAAAGTGGGCCCCAGGACCAGTGGTCCAAACGAGGAGAAGACGCCACGTGTACAGGTCCCCGGATTGTCGTCGCTATCGCGCGCGTGGCGGAGAGAGCGTACCGACGCCATTCATGCCTTCGTGGTCCCCACTTTCCCGCCCCGTCCCATTTTTGTTTTCTTTTTTCATTTCTTTTTCTTTGACATGTACGTTTTGCTGTTCATATAGTGTTCAATGCAACATCTCATTATCTACACCTCGACTTTTCCGAATTTTTTGCATTGATGCTTTAGTGAAAAAAAGGGTAGATATACGAACCCACCCGTTAAAAACTACAGTAAATTTTAGTAAATCATCTACATCCTAACTCCATTAACTCATGGTTAACTAATTAAAAATGATATTTATTTCCTTAATCTTTGGTATTTTTCATAAATTTGAAATGGATTTGTTTTCTTTATTTCATAGGTAGAATCTTACACTTAATTGTATTTTCTAACATGTTATTTTCAACCTTGGTTCAGCTAGTGATATTACTAATATTATATGGGACAACTGCATTTTCCCATTATTTAATTTGTACGAGTTTCAAATTTTAACGAATTTATTATTTTAATTAGTATATAAAATTGATTAATTTAGTTAAATTGAATGAGATATAGAAGGAGCAATGGTGTTACAGACTTACCGTACTAAAAGGATAAGGACATAAATGCCGCTTTATATGATTAACGTGGAGTTAACGGGGTCAAGAAGTGGGTGTTTAAGTGGAAGGTCTTCTTTTATACGAATGCTTTAATAAAATTTAGTTTTTTGCGGATGGTTGTCTGAAAAGTTTGATAACTTAAAGGGTGGTTTTGTGTAATTTACCCAAAAAAAAATGAAGATCCGACATGCTCTCGAGTATTAAATGTTACTAGAGTAGTGTTTTCGGTTTGTCATTTAAAATGGTGTTTTATTTTTCTCCTTGGGTGTAAAAAGTGTTCTCGTTCATAATGGTAAATATTACGAATAATATTGTACTCTTAATCCCTTGTATTAATGACATTTAGTGAATGTTATGCTTGATCCTTCTAACATGTTACCAGGTTGAGATCGTCGTTTCTAAACTTATGGGTTGGATGAAGAAAAAAAGAGGTTAACAATTTAACATTAGAGGTACGGAGTAGTATTTTCAAGATGTAATACTCCGTAGTACATATCAGACCATCGGACTTACAAGTTTACAAAGGGAGCCTGTGCTAAATTTATACAATGATAGATGTTTTTCTTGAGAGCCTTATTTAGTTAAGGTGCTTAATTGCTAATTCTTTAACCTTCATGTATGATGTATGATAAATATTTATTGCTTGACAAGCTTAATCGTGCCGTTTCTTTTAAGTTTGGTAAGGTCTTGTTGTTGGTGATTTGTCAACACAATCAAATCAGTGAAAATTAGCATTGGTCATGAAAAAAATATCACATTTCACTTTCAAAAAAACAAAATGGTCACGAATGAGCCCAAGAAAACAAAACAAAATGATCTCTCGACTTAGAACATGGGCTTACTTTGTTCACTTAAAGTTAAAAACAAATGCCACAAGAGGTTATATTTGCATAATATTTGATCGATTTATTGTACATTTTGATTTTTACCTCTTAACGTATGGTATGATCGGTACGTGATAATCGATAACTGTAAAGGGAAGACACCAGGCCCCACATGTCTCATAAGTACGTGATTAAGATAACCTAATCAAGGTTTTTTCAAGCAATAACTATAATTTAATCTCCCACTATAGGAATACGACGTTGTTTAAACAACTATTACAACAATGATGGTTTCTAGAAGCTGATACGATCATCAAACAAGATAACTTGAACTTGAGCCTAATTTCTCATTTGACCCGTCCCAAGTTGAATACTTGTATTGTATTAGTAGTATTGTATTAGATCTTCCACTTTTAACCTGTAGTATATTCTATTTTTCTATGGCACTGCAGTATGAAAAAAATTACTATTTGACAATTGTTATTCTCTTTTATTTAATTATTCATACACACTTTTTTATTTTAAATATCCTTATGTGAGTCACGTCAATTATTCAAGTGTTTTTCACGTGCAAATTTAAAACAGTAGTGATTGTGTTTGTTACACCACTTGTCTAATTATTTATTGTTCGATGACATTGTTGTTCATATATACAACTTGTCCACCGATCATAGGAGTTGGGAGTTATACTACTCGATCCATGTTACTAAATTAATCTAGTTCTTAATTACTAACTACTTTTAATAATTTGTGGGGAAGAAAGCATAGTAATTAAATGTGTTTGATGTATCGGCTTACTTGTTAGACACTCATAGGACAGTAAGGATCTTCTACAACATTCGGTGTGACCTTCGATGCTCCACTTTATTATTTATACTATAAGTTAATATTATTTTTTTTGAAAATAATTATATTTGTATTATAAATGATAAGTATCATACATTTGTACATTTTTATGATTAAAAAAGTTATTATTACTATTTTTTACATTAAAAATGATGAATTAATCATCTTTTTGGCTATAAAAAATATTCACTAAAAATTTATATCACAAAAATTCAAAAATTACATAAGAATAAACGTTTACAATATGAATATAATTTTTAAATGTTTTTTTATTGTTATTTCATAGTGTAAATAATAAAGTGGAGCACTGAAAGTTACACCGAGAGGTGTAGAGGATCTTGATTCCTCATAGGAGTACTATAAGACATCGGGTACATTCAACACTCTAGAATGGCGGTTAGCCCTTTTCTCTTGTGACGACCCTAATCTCTTTCCTTATAAAAAAAGATAATTACATTATAAATTCCTAATATATGACAAGTTATTAAAAAAACATATTATATAAATAACTCTAAGCATATCTAATATCTATCAATGCCCACATATACTAACTTCACATGTTGCCTTGATATATAGGCATTTTTTGCATTTTTTGTATCTTGCCTTAATTAATAATGCAGTTCACATTGTTGTCATGCATTTTGCCTTAAATTGGTCAGCTAGATAGGTAGGTTGGGTTTGAGAGAAAAGTGAATTTAGGTACTTAAATTGATGGATTATACGGGTTTAGTTGATCTAATAAGTTAAAAAATACTAGTAATTTTTAAAATTTTTGTTTAATTATCTAAGCAATACTTCATATTAAAATATTAAATGATTATATATTTGAAAAACATTAAATTGATTGATCCAACTCACTTGAGCTCAAGTCACATCTTGATTCATCAATTCTAAGTCCAAGTCTGATCCCAAAATTTCTAAAGAAATCAAATTAGTTGTGTGTATTTTTTTTAATTAGTTGCCTTTAAATTAATAAGTAGGCAAACCCCAAAAAATGTTAGTACTACTCCCTAATCTATGCATGACAACATACTAATCCCTAATCTATGTGTTTGGCATATTGATCTCCATGGTTATATTTTTGGAATTCTTGAGTGTAAAGGCCCACACATAGCTAACTCTTAAGAACAAAAGTTTAAATGTTAGTACGTACATTAAACCTTTAAATTGATAGTACATGCATTAGACCTCTGAATGGACGGCTAATAGTCCAACTGTCCTTCTTCAAAATTAACACAATTTCCGCCCTTGTGGAAGTGATAGTGATCGTGTTCTCATGATCACCACATAGAAAAAAATACTTACTACAGTATATTTCTTCTTTATTAAAATAGGAAGGATAATCCATCCTAAAAATAAAAATAAAATACTACAAGATCATAATTTTAAAATGAAAAATAAGGTATTTGAAGAGTTAACAACGGTCCAACGTAAGTTTCTCAACGAACAGAAGTTACCAAAATATATAGGGTTTAAGCAAAAATTATTTATTTCGAAAATGTATTATGAGAGGTTTTTTTTCAAGGAATATCATGAGAGTTCAGATTAGTGGCAAATTTAAACAAAAAATACCTCGATTAAATAGAAACAAGGTTGGTTAATTGTGATATTTGTACAAGAAAATCATACACACAGTATTATTGCTTACACGTCTTCACAAAAATCCTGGGGTGGGAAGCACGCGCGACTTTTAGTGTCGGCCTAATCACAAAATTACACACTAAGTAGTACTACTGCATAAAATAGATTATCAAAAATAAAGACTTTAAACAAAAAATCACAAAATATTATGGACATGGAAACGACAAACTGTCCACGTTGACAAATCTGCACCCTCGGATCAACCTCCCAATTCAACGACCACCTATGAAATCAATTAAATAATCTCCGGATTCCGCTGAAAAAGTTGAACCCCCTTTAATTTAATCTAATTTCGGCGGCTCCCCTAAAGAATACAAATTTCTCATTTCTAATCCCCAAAAAACCCCAAACCCCCCTAATTTCCCCTTCTCCCCAATTCCCCAATCTCCCAATTTTCCCCTTCCTTCCTCTTTTCCCCTCCGAATTTCCCCTTTTCACCTCTCCGATTACCGCCATCTCTACTTCTGTGTGTTCATAGTGACAAGAAGACCACAAAACCAAAGAAAGTTCCAATCTTTACTCTTCCAATTCCATGGCGGAGGCTTTCCGGAGCTAGTTTCAGTGCTTAGAGGAAGAAAAGGAGGAAAAAAATGGCGTACCACAACCAGCAACAGAACCACCACCACCTCTCCCAAGACCAGATGGCTCTTCAGCAACATTTCACCGGCCTCTTACCGCCGGACTCCGGCGAGCCCAAACCAGAGCACCACCACCACATGGGATCCGTCGCCGGCGGGCCCAATTGGCTGAGCAACGCCATCCTCCGCTCCCAGACCGGCCCCTACGCCGGCGACGGCTCCTCCGCCGGGACCAATTTCCTCAACCTCCAAACCAACTCCGACTCCTCGTCGGCGCCCCCGCCTAATCAGTGGATCCCCCACGAGGCCGAAACCCACGCCGACGCCGGCGACGGTAACGGTAACGGGAGTAACGGCGGAGGTGGTGGGAATAAGGCGGATTTGGGGGAGGGCGGAGATGGGGTGGTGGTGAATTGGCAGAATGCAAAGTATAAAGCTGAGATTTTGTCTCATCCTTTGTATGAGCAGTTGTTGTCGGCGCATGTGGCCTGCCTGAAAATTGCGACGCCGGTGGACCAGCTCCCGAGGATCGATGCCCAGCTGGCGCAGAGTCAGAACGTCGTCGCCAAGTACTCGGCCATGGCCGGGAGTGGCCCCCCCATCGTTGGGGATGATAAGGAGCTTGAACAGTTCATGGTGAGAGGATAAAGATGGAATCTTTTTGCTCCTAAGATTGACCTGGTTTTGCAAGTTTGAGTCTTTCTCTGTTTTCTTGAGTTTTCTATTGCATTTGGTTTCTGGGTTTTGGGATTTTCAATAATTGGGGTTTGGTGGGTTTGGATTGGGATTGAGGATTCAAGGGCGCTGATTTAGGTAATCATCTTAAACGTGTAGGCTTAGATTACAAGGGTTTTTTTAATATGGTTTTGGTATTATAATAATTTGTGTTTGTTGCAATGATTGTGGCTTCACATTTCATGAATCTTTAATTTCTTTGTTTGGGGGTTGGGGAGACATCTCTGAGAAAATATGGTTGATTCTGTTGCCTTTCAGGCTGTGTTTGGTAGCTTTTTTTTGTGATAAGGTTTGCTGTGGTTGGTCTTCTGAGGCCTTGTGATATTGCTGACAAAATTCCCGTGTTTCTTTAGTCTTTATGCACAGCCTTCGTCCTCTATTTGCTTCTTATTTGGCTCTCTATGAATTGCATCAAAACCTGTGGCTATCAAACCAAAATTTATCCTTTCCTTTGTCTTGGTGCATAGCGTTTTCATCTTATCTTTGACAAGTCATAGGGAATTAAATGCACTTTTTTGTTTATAACGGATGGTCATGGTACTGTTGTTTTCTGCAATTTACCCTTGTGTTTTGTTTGGTATGAAACTATTTTATGATAGCAGTGTTAGCTTCTCAATTCGACGGCCACGCCTTCAATGGCCTCTAGTTAGAAAATTAGTACTGTGACAGAAACCAGACTTGGTTGTTGAAATCCAGTTTGTGCCAAATGAAATCTGGATGCTCAAGGAAATAGCACTTGATATTATGTGTAGTCAAAAACTTGTTCGTGTTGTCGAATGGATTTTTTTGCTGGTGTAGTACAAGGGTAAATGCCTATAAGGTATCTCTTACCCTTCGTATGGCCGAAGTATTTGGTGTCATTTATCACTTTTCAGACAAAACAACGGACGATGACAACACTGACCATGTGCAATCCCTTGTACTAAACCATTTCTTGCTTGCCCTTTTCATGAAAAGATTGTCTGTATTTGATTTCATTTTTAGATTATTTCTTTTGCTGGCCTGATCATTGAGTTAGTTCTGGTTTGGTGAGCTTTAAAGAGTGGTTGAAGTTGGTCCAAACAAACCGGGTGCTATTTCTGTTTAATTGATTAAGCTCAAACATGTAGCTGTTTAAATTTTTTATGATAAACTTGTTACTGATCAGACCTTAATTGTTTTTGTTCTTTTCCATCTCAGACACATTACTTTCTGCTACTATGCTCCTTCAAAGAACAACTACAACAACACGTACGAGTCCATGCAATGGAAGCTGTGATGGCTTGTTGGGAGATTGAACAATCTCTTCAAAGCTTAACAGGTAACACAAACACACTACTGTAGCACAGTGTCTTGGCTTTGCTAGTTCATATGGTAATTAGTATATTAATCTCAATTTTGTTGATCTTATGCTTGCCCTTTTAGGCGTTTCTCCCGGTGAAGGAAGTGGTGCAACTATGTCAGATGATGAAGATGACCCCTTGGACAGCGATTCGAACATGTTTGATGGAGGTTTGGATGGTGCAGACAACATGGGATTTGGTCTCCCAACTGAGAGTGAAAGGACTCTGATGGAGCGAGTGCGACAAGAATTGAAGCATGAATTAAAACAGGTGATACACAAATATACAATGTATAAACCAAGCTTCCAAAAGTAAAAACTTTATCGTATTATTGCTGATGTTTTTTTGTTTGTTTTATCTGATAAAAGGGTTACAAGGAGAAAATTGTGGACATAAGAGAGGAGATTCTACGCAAGAGAAGGGCTGGGAAGCTCCCGGGCGACACGACTTCTGTCTTGAAAGCTTGGTGGCAGTCACATTCAAAATGGCCTTACCCAACTGTAAGTTCTAATGTATACTTTGAGACAGTATCTGACTGGAATCAATGGTGAATGACCAAACGGGCTATATAACAATTTTTTGGGTCAAAGTATGATCTGGAATGAAAATACAGGAAAAATATCGCAAGAAAGGTTGCTACTTTAATCTTGTAAGTGCATATTTGTCATAGCTGATGGTGAATGAGTCTTGATGAAGAAGAGGTTTGATAATATTCTAACCTGTATCATGCTAAACAAGGCCTAAACCTTCGTTTTCTCCGGGGTCTTTGGTCTTTTTAGTGTACATGTATATACAGCACGTTGAAAACTGTATTCTAAAGTCTAAACTAATATCTAAATTTGGATGAATTACCGATAAAATCATTGTGAAGGACTAGTTTTTATGAGAACTTGCAATAGACTTCATAGCAGTACTTATTTTTCGCGTGGTGATCATTGTTTAGGAGGAGGACAAGGCGAGACTTGTTCAAGAGACGGGCTTGCAGCTGAAGCAAATAAACAACTGGTTCATCAACCAAAGGAAGAGAAATTGGCACAGCAATCCCTCAAGCTCTACCGCCATGAAGACCAAACGCAAAAGGTAACCAAGGCGTAAATACATTTCTTGATTTTACCCCCAGTTCTTAATCCAGAATCCTGACAAGAAACAAATTTATCTTGCAGGTGAAAAATAGTGAACATTTCATGTAGAAATGTAGAATGTAAGACAGTGCTCTAAGCTATGTATGCATTCGAGAAGTGGGGCTTGTATAGGACTCACACGGGATCGATCCGCGACACAAAGGCGCTAACTATAAGCATTTTGAAAGTGTGCTACTCCCTTTGGAGCAAACTTTACAGCACGGTTGATATTGGTTCAGGGGTAAAACTTGTTAGGGATGAATTGGAATTGACAGGAATGAGTTGTTATGGGTGGCTCTATAGTTTTGGTGTATGTTCTTATTTACTATAGTTTTGAATGCAAAATCTATTTATAGGGTGTTGGGTATATAATGTTAAAAAAATGGTGTATTTACCTGATGTGTTTTTGGGTTTTTACGCCCCTTCTGTATTGCATATATTTATGTAGCTGTGAAAACTATTATGACAATCCTTTGGTGACCCAGATAGAACGGTTATTATTGCTGTCATGTGTCATGGGATCATTTAAAATTTGTTTATTTGCGTAGGGTTCATATGTATTGAGTTAAAAATGAAATGATTAAGCACACGTTTGGTGCCATCTCACTGGAAGAGTATTAGCATGATTGCATTTAGAGAAACCCTAATCTCATTCACCATTTTCAACCAAACAAAGAATGTTAAGTATCACTCAATCCATTTCTTTATCCTAATTCATTTTCCATTCTAACCCGAATTCTAAAAATTGTACCAAACGGGGCGTAGTGATTTGAGGAAAGCAAATTTTACCAATAAAACATCTTCAATGGCTCAAAAACCAGGCCCAAAGTTTTAGTTGGACCAAGCCCAAATGTTCCACCCTCTATTTCAGATTTGTTAGTAGTTTAGTTCATGGCACAATTTAGAACTAATCTGACCAAATTTACGGTTCAACAGCACTTCTATTACGAAAAAATGGACCAATCAAACTTATTAGCTCTATAATGTACATTCTTGCAATCATGCCAAAATGTCCAACAGGCAACAGCACTTCCTCTTAGCATTAATCTCTTGTAATGTAATATTAACATGGTTTAATTAGTGTAGATTCGGATATTCCCTAGCTCTTGTTGACAAGATCCAGCTGTTCATCAATTCATTAATGTTATCTAGGATATCACATTTGGTCCCATGATTATTGCAGCCGTCCAAATTGATTCTCTTTTGTTAACAACCAATCTTCGTTAACTTACTTAACAATTATTCCAAGTGCTGAGATTTTTCATTATTGTTTCCGGCGTGGAGATTTGAGATATACTAATGACAAATTAGCATCCATTGTTTATATTAATAAAGTCAGAACATACATGAAATGTCAGGCATTACTAACTTAATCGCCCACTTGCAATTTGCAATCTAAACACTTGTTTATTCAGTTTCATAAGTTTATTATAAATGAATCATTACTCCTCACAAAAAAAATAAAAATGAATCATTACAATATTACGCCTCACACAGACAATAATAGAGGTTAGTTTATAATTCTGACATAGAAAACGACATGTCACCACATCTTATTTATTTTGATTTTATTATGTCATCTACTACACTGAGGCACTGAGCTCATACAATACAATTCAATTTCTGTATGCAATTGACAAATTCAAAAACGATGATACCAAAGCACAAAAGTAACTGCTTAATTAAAGAGGTAAAACCTCCCTTACACAAAACGCTCCTCAACTAATCCGTCAGAATTAGATGTAACCTGCACCATTTGTGTGCATTAACTAGTAATTACTTTGTGGTACAATTCAGGCCACCATTGTCACAAATCGACTGCAGACATTGGCAGAATAATATGTATTGAAATGAAAATCTCTGTACAATTACGATTTATGAGAGCTTGTAGGAGAAAACAGAATTTCAAGGATCAGCTAACTTTTCTCAATCCTTGTTCCGAATCGATCTAATAAGTTTGACAAAACCAGCAACCAACCAGACACTCTTTGAATTCTAAAATCTCTAATCACAATTTAATCAAAGGCAAAAAGAGATCGGATTCGCCAAACTTCAATTGATTCCGTCTTCCGCTAGCTGCAGGCGGCGATCTGCCTCGAAACGGCGGACGGCGCCGGAAACCGCTTCTCAGATCTCGCACTCTTCGGCGGAGGCGACGACGGAAACCTAGCGGAGAGAGGAAACTCGTCGATCCTTGCCGCCTCGTCGTCGAAATTGAGCGCGTAGCTCATCGGATCGTAGCGGAACTCGGAGGTGTTGTTAGGTCGACGACCGGCCTTTCCGCCGATCTTCGAGAAGAAGCTAGCGCACCGCTCCTTGATCTCTTCGGGGAGATCGTGAGCCTTGGATCTGATCCATGAGGAGCGAGAGGAGCGGTGGAAGGGCTCGTCGTCGGAGCAGGTGGACGAAGAGGCGGCCTCCGAGTGGTGTGCGAAACAGGAGGAGGCGCAGATCGAGGACTTGAGCCTCAGGCGGAAGGAAGGCGAGTTCTGGTGATGGTGATCGTGATCTTGATCGTACTCCATTGATGAACTGAAATCCGGAGATCGAATTGGGGAAAGAAAGAAAGGCGGTGTGAATGAGAGAAGAAGAGTAAAGGTGAATGAGGAAGAGCGTCAGGGTTTCACGGCGTTTTATACTATCGAGGCTTTCGGTTCCACTCGCCGACTATTTTATTTTTCTTTTTTACTTTTTCTTTTTTTTAAGGGATCTGGAGTTGAAGGTGTGGGTCCATGGGGTGGCCCACCGCCTCTCAAGAGATAAGGCTATTTTTCGGAAAATTGATTTTTATGAGTATTTTAATGTATGTGAGCGGCGAGTAACTGAAAAACCGTGGGCAATGCGCGGGTTTTTTTTATTCATGTAAAGGCCGTGGGATTTTCGTGTCACAACCCAACCCTATTTTTTGACGTTGTAAATATTTATTTAGAGATTTTATTTTTAACCAAAAATTCAGTAGTTAAAATATATATAAAAAATGGACGTTTTGTATTTAACCAAAGGAGCCATAAGAGATGGTGCAAAGTGTGCCCACGTAAAGAATCCTATGTATCTCACATGGGACTGAGTTGGTGCAAACAAGACGAATTGGATTATACAAAGGATCATGCATTTGGCTTGTAGTGGCTTGTGCATGATGCCATTATGTACAAATTAATTATGTTTTACACTTGATCTTGGCTCAGTATTCACCTTTTCAAGAAGCCGGCCAGTGCTCCCCACGAGACCTGTATTGTATTCACCCATAAAACATTTCAGCATCGTTTCATTTCGTAATGCATGAATGATGTCATTAGACAATTAGGCCATAGCAATCGGTATATACTAGTACTTTGGTTTGCAATTTTTAAATTGTTTTTTGCAACCATAAATCAATGCATTCATGTACAATATTGTATTATTAGGAATTACTAATTCATTGCATGCGAAAATTCCGGAATGTACCTATGGGCTATAGCTAGATGAAATGAACCTTGTCAATCAGTTGTAGCATCGATAAGAACAAACATTCATACATCCAAAGTATGAATTTGCCCACAGTGTTGATCGCATCATGTCCCACGATGAGCTCACATGTATCTCGATTTACATGTGTTCATTCTTTTAATGCATAATTTGAAGCATAAACAGTAGCCGTATGTACAAAGTTAACGGAACAATTTCATTGAATCTAAACAAATTTAAAGGATCCATCAATTGTACAGTAGTGTATATAAATAATACAACGATCATCGTATAGTACAAATCATGTGGGCAGGCTCAACTGATTCAAAAAAGCTTAATCTCTGACGAATCATCATATTAATATGGAGTACTAATCGCTTTGTAAGTTCCGGAAATTAGCATTTGATTCATAATTAGTGTAGCTCGTGCCGAGGTACAGTTTTATTGTAAGATATCTCGTCCACCAGGCACCAGCTATCATGCCACAGCCCACAGAGACCCACGTACCAATATTATTGAACCTTAATTAGTGCCTTTTTGGATGCATAATAATACTGCATTATTTCCATGCATTATAATATAAAAACATTAATTTAACTAATGCTCAGTAATACATTAACAGTTGAAACTGGATTATAAATCTTAATGCACAATGAATCAAATATTGTATTCTACATTTGAAAGTCTGATAGCATATGTATCTTTATACTACATGTCTTACTTACCTCTTTGTCGGATGTACCTATTTAATTGTTTTGACCAATTTATTTCATGATTAAATTAATTTAAAATATATAGATACCCATACTTCATCAAAGAGAGTAATAGCTAGCAAAAACAAAGTGGGGTATAGAATCATATGATTTTCATTTTTCTTTTCCTTAATTTTAACAAAATTTATGTAAATGTGTGGTACCTAGCAAAAAATTGGTACTGTAGGTGGGTAATTTACCGCCATAAATAAGGATAATATTTCCGTCAGCCAGGTAAGCATATCTAATAAATATCTTTATTGGCCTATTAAATCCTGGTAGCTATCCAATAATTGGAAGATTCTATCTTATTTAAGAAGATAGAATCATTGATTGGGCTCCAAGGAAGAAACCCTAGCCCTCTCTCTCCACTATAAATACATGGCATGGCCATGTGGAGAGGAGATACAAAAACTACCCTAGAAGAACTACCCTAGAGGGGCTGATAATCGCTCGCCCTGAATCTAGAGGGGCTGATGATCGCTTGTCTCAACCCTAGCCTTGCGCCTTTCTCTCTACAGTTTACCCTTGCGAATACTCTACTGACTTAGGCATCGGAGGTGGATTAGGGGGTCCCCACCCCCTTTGTCCATTGTTTTGCAGGTTATTGAAGGTGAAGAGGCTTGGAGAAGAAGGTCATTGAAGAAGGAATTGAGACTTGTACACCGACATATTTCGTGTACTAACATTTGGCGCCGTCCGTGGGGAACGAACAGGTTTTCGACCTTCGTAAACCCTACGATAGCCGATCCGAGGAGGCTATGGATCGCTTGTCCACGAGCCCGGATCGAGACAACCCTGGGGCAATCGCGCCAGGTGAATCGCGCGATTCGCTTTCCGCAGCCCCAGAGACACGACCGCGGGTTGACAACCCGCGACCGCGGATCGCCGCCCGCGACCGCGAGATACCCACCCGCGCCCGCGGGTCGGAGGGCGATCAGCGAACTCCGAGTTCGCTCTTGGCAGGCGCAGACCCGCGACCGCGGGTTTATCACCCGCGACCGCGGCTCGTCGCCCACGACCGCGGGTCACCCTTCCGCGACCGCGGATCGACGCCCGAGCGGTTGGACTCCGAAAATCGCTGGGAGGAGCGAATCCCGACACGTGCAAACCCCGATATTCGCTCAGGAGATCGGACCACGTCGCGATCCGTGCGAGGCGCCTTGCCCAGATCCGACTCTACCCGTGACTCAGTCCCCCTCGCAAGCGCGTCTGTTCATCGCACAGACCTATGGGGACTCGCGTCAGGCAACGGGATTGAGAGTCGTCGCCAAGTACGGTCCGATTCGGCTTTATCTAGTCGGTCAAGGGATTTTGTGATGCGCATCGCTGAAGTCGAGGCAGATACGGGCCAAGAGATCCGCGGTAGGCCTGAAAGTGCGACCGCGATCGTAGAGCCAAACCGTGACCGCGAGTCGCGAGGGCGCGAGCCTGAGCCCAATCGCGAAAACCCTAACTCGCGGTACGTGATGGGCCGGACGATTTACGCCAACCCGAGCGGCAGGGTTGAGGCATCATCCTCCACCAGGAGCGAGCAGGAGGACGAGGTGATGCTATCGGAGTGCGAACAGGCTGGGTCTCGCTTGGACCAAGCCCTAGAAGAAATCGCAAAGCTGAAGCATGCTTTGAGGGAGGTGCGGAGCGAGCACCCTATTGACGAACCTAGGGTTACTTCGCGACTCGCTAGCATCGTCACAACGGCGGACCCCAGAGATCGCGGAAACTGCCGAGGCAACAACCGCGACCGCGGTCTGACAACCCGCGACCGCGGTCCAAGACACCACGACCGCGGTCCCAGCATCCGCGCCCGCGGTTCGAGCGAGCGGCGCGAGGGTTTTGACGAACCTGAAGACGAAGGTCATGGCTCTTCCGAAAACCCTAATTCAACTCATGATTAGGGCAGTAGGGATGAGCATGAGGGAGAAGACCGGGCTTTCACGTACGCTGAGAAGAGGTTACTCGAACTCTAAAAATCGCAAAGAGGAACCTTACAATCAGTGCAGGAGCAGGCTGAATGCAAGTTGGCAATGGTGACATCGACACCATTCAGCAAAGAAATCTTCCAAGCCAAGTCCCCGGCAAAATTCTCTCCACCAACCTTTGATCTTTACGATGGACATTCGGACCCCATAAGCCACATAGCCTTGTTTTCACACAAGATGACGTTGTGGGTGTCCGAAGAGGCCGTTATGTGTAAGATGTTTCCGAGCAGCCTCGCCGAAGGATCTCTCAGGTGGTTCCAAAGTTTGAAACCCGGATCAATACGATCATGGAGACAACTTGCCACTTTGTTCGTCAAGAATTACGTCACTAATTGCCGTGATGCAGCGTCCCTTGACACGCTCTTTGATCTCGAGATGAATCAAGACGAAAGCTTGCGCAGCTTCTCGAATCGTTTCATGGAATGCTACGCCGAGGTTGAGGGTTGCGGCGACGAGGCCGCACTATCCGCTTTCAAAAGAGCGCTCCCGCTCGGAAGCAGGTTAAGGGAGGATTTGATACTCTATCCTCCTTCCACCATCGATGGACTGCGAGAGTGCGTCTGTCGACATGTACGATTAGAAGAAGCTAATCGCGAGGCAGAAGGGAGGTCGCTTGCCTCGCCTCAGGCCCCACCCGAGCGTGAGGGCCCCATGATGGAAGAACGCTCATCATGGGATCTAGGGAAGGCTCGAGGGCGAATCGAGGAAAGGCGACGGACCGAGCAACCACGCCCACAAGATCAAAACCGCGAGCGCGGGTCGCCAGGCCACGACCGCGGGTCGCCAGGCCGCGACCGCGATTCCGGCCCAGAGCGTAGATCCCCCTCCCTGGGGCAAAATCGCGGGCGCGCCACTCACTCCGCGGGCGCGGGATCATGGCAGGGGCAATTCGCTTTGAAAAGGGTAATCGTCCGGTCCGCATTAAAGAAGATAAATAACCGATTCGCCTCGAAGAGGATAAAACGTCGCCATAGCCTGAGCAGGCACGACCGCGGGTTCCCGGACCCTTACGCGCGGGGGTCCCGGGACTAGGATTCATGTAGGCCGGGGCACTCTTTTTCCCATGTGGTTTTGATGAGGCCCCTAGATTGTTCTTTTTTCATTAGCTTAATTTTAGGATCATGTCATTCACGTTTATTTTTAATAGGAATCAGTTTTTGCATTAGAAGAGTCTTGCATAAAAAAAATATAAGCGCAACGTTAGTTCATCACACTAACGGACCCCTCGTATGCTAGCTACGTAGGAGGATTCCCGCGATATTCGCTCGCGGTGGTACCCGTGATCGCTTGTCACGGAGGTTCCCGTGTTTACGCTCACGGAGTTTGTTCCCGTGTTTACGCTCACGGAGTTTGTTCCCGCGTCGCTCGCGCGGTGGTTCCCGCGATATTCGCTCGCGGTGGTACCCGTGATCGCTTGTCACGGAGGTTCTCGTGTTTACGCTCACGGAGTTTGTTCCCGTGATATTCGCTCACGGACCTTGAGTTTCACTCATGGAGTTCCCGCGATATTCGCTCGCGGTGGTACGCGTGATCGCTTGTCACGGAGGTTCCCGTGTTTACGCTCACGGAGTTTGTTCCCGCGTCGCTCGCGCGGTGGTTCCCGTGTTTACGCTCACAAAGTTTGTTCCCGCGATATTCGCTCGCGGTGGTACCCGTGATCGCTTGTCACGGAGGTTCCCGTGTTTACGCTCACGGAGTTTGTTCCCGCGTCGCTCGCGCGGTGGTTCCCGTGTTTACGCTCACGGACCGCGATATTCGCTCGTGGAGCCCCCATGATATTCACTCATGGGCGGGTGGGACCGTGATATTCACTCACGGGGGTTCTCATGATACTCGCTCATGAACGTGCAAACGTGCCCGTCTCCTAATTCATATAAGTCACGCCAAGTCAATCCTAGAGTACCTACGTCTTAGTTACGCAACTAAGACGTAGGTGGGTAATTTACCGCCATAAATAAGGATAATATTTCCGTCAGCCAGGTAAGCATATCTAATAAATATCTTTATTGGCCTATTAAATCCTAGTAGCTATCCAATAATTGGAAGATTCTATCTTATTTAAGAAGATAGAATTATTGATTGGACTCCAAGGAAGAAACCCTAGCCCTCTCTCTCCACTATAAATACATGGCCTGACCATGTGGAGAGGAGATACAAAAACTACCCTAGAAGAACTACCCTAGAAGAACTACCCTAGAGGGGCTGATAATCGCTCGCCCTGACTCTAGAGGGGCTGATGATCGCTTGTCTCAGCCCTAGCCCTGCGCCTTTCTCTCTACAGTTTACCCTTGCGAATACTCTACTGACTTAGGCATCGGAGGTGGATTAGGGGGTCCCCACCCCCTTTGTCCATTGTACACCGACATATTTCGTGTACTAACAGGTACCGCAATGAATAATGGATGAGTGGCCAAGAATAGTTGAGCTTGTACGCATGGCTAATCTTGTAAGAATTTGAGCCCAAGTAGTAGGTCAGATCTAGAATTTTACTTTTTGTGGTAGAAAATATATGAAAGAATCGCTTGGACACAATTCAAGGTTCAAGATATATACAGCCTTCAATCTCTATTAGCCAAATAGGGATAATTAAGCAACCCATATTTAAAATTTATTTTATTTCAACCTTTCTAATCTTGCTTATTTATTTTCAAGACATAAAATATGTATTAAAATACCATTTTAAATAAAATTATACAACATTATATTTTTTTACCGACCTGATTTTCAGGCAATGTATAGCAAGTGTAAGTACTCTTATTACTAACCGTAAATGGATATGAACAAAAAGAAAAAGAAATAAATTGAAGGGACTTTATAAATATTCGTCAATCAAGCAAGATTGGATGTTGCATGTTATGCTATACATTGCTACAAAAGAATATAGGGTAGTTGGGACAAGTTGGCTCCTACTTACATTTGTTCCTTTTTACGGCCGATCAATGAATCCAAAAGCTACTTCAATCCCCACCACCATTTTGTGACAGTAGGAGTTTGGTAGTTGCATCCCCACTTGTTTAATTTTGAAATCACAATGCATGTTATTTTGCGCAACCATAAAGATATGGTATGACATGGAAAACAGCCTTGTACTATATCTGTATAAACAAAACCATGTGGAAGATGATATGTGCAAAATATGGCCCTTTGTTTTGCCTTTGCAAATTCACCGGCCCTCAGTTTGTCCAAAAACAAAACGTGACCATGGCATGTCGCTTATCCAAGAATAAAGGATTTGATTTGACTAAACTTCAAAGTGGTTGGTCAAGTGGAACCAGACAGAGTATGAGTCTAACAGGTTATAAGTTTGATTCCTCATTATTTTTTGAGGTAAGGTATATATAAATTTCTTTAACCTTAGACTGAGACAGTCCCTCATCCTAAACTGCTTTGAACAAAAAAAAGATTTGATTTGACCAGATACGAATACAAATAAGAATACCAATTTGAAAGTAATTAATGGCTTTTTCTGGATCGTATCCAAGTTGGGTTGACGATGGCAACGTTATTTAATTACCAAAACCATGGATTAGTGGTGTAGTATTAGTAAGCTGGATTGAAGCTGATGATAAACTGGATTAGTTTGACTTTGAAGATTGATTTTTGACATGGATAAGATGTGCGTAATTTTTGCTTTCTATGATGTCTATCACTTCGTTTAAGTATATTCTATTTTAATGCAATGCACTAATGTAACGGTAAGGGAGTAAGTATATTCTTCTTTTTTTTTTCTTTTTTTTTTAGATCAAGGGAGTAAGTATATTCTTTCTAGGGTAAAGGCAAAGATTCGTGTTAGTGTTGTATATGAGTCATGCAGATGTGTCAAGAGTCAGCAGCCACGTTCTCACTTGGATCCACTGACGTCTTCACAGTATACTTATTCATATTATTACTAGATTCACGAGGGATAATATAATGAATTCACTAGGGATAATATTATGAATTTCAGCTAAGACTATTGTTAATTAGATGGGCATCATCATTATCATGTGTGACTGGGAAGAACGTTAAGGAAGAGGCGTGGGGCCAAATAGGACGTCAAAATGAAAAGGAACGTCAAGAAGAAACTTGCATTCGTTATTTTGGATGAAGGGTGAATCAATGGGCTTCTACGATACAAGGCCCAATTTGCAAACTCAGATGTAGCAGGCTGCCTATTGTCACAACTTGGCAAGCGAACGAAATCTTGCATTGCAAAGCCGAAGTAATGTCAAGATTTCCATTTCCATTTCCACTTCCAAATTCATTACTACCTTCAAATTGAGTTGCTCGACTCAACTGCCTTGTTAGAGGACGGAGACGTTCAATTTGAATTTGTGATGTTTGCTGTAAGTTTTGGAATTGCAAAATCTTCAAAGCAATCAATAACAACGTACACCCGAGATCAAAGATGAGAAACGGCAAAACATTATATCTCTGTACAGAATTACAATCTATGTCAATACACACGAGCGCGTATCACCATCAAGGATTAGCTCAGCTTTTCCCCAATCCTCGATGTGATCAGTAGCCACATAAACCGGCCACACTCTTCACTAATTTACAACTAATCAAAGAGGCAAAAGAACCTCACCAAACTTAAAACTGATCATTATTTATTCAATCATATCTAGTTGCAAGCGGCCACCTGCCTGGAAACGGCCGCCGGAAACCTCTCGCCGGAGCGACTCGTCGGAAGACTAGCGGAGAAACTCCACAGAGGAAACTCGCCGTCGTCAATCCTCGCCGATTCGTCCTCGAAATTGAGAGCGTAGCTGGCCGGATCGTACCGGAACTCGGAGGTGTTGTTCGGCCGGCGGCTCGATCTGCTTCCTCCGGCGACGATTTTCGAGAAGAAGCCTGACACCTTCTCCTTGATCTCCTCCGGTAGATCGACGGTTTTGGATCGGATCCAAGACGACGGAGAGGACTTGAATGAAGGAGACCGTGGCTCGTGATCGAACTCCATTGATTGATTGAACGCGATTGGCTGAGAAAGCGATCGAAATTGAAGAAGATAGGGGAAAGTTCGGGAAGAGTAGCGAAGAAGAGTAAAGATGGATGATGAATAGCGTTAGGTTCACGGGATTATATAGGACTCCTTTTCTTTTTCTTTTTCTTTTTTTAGGTTTCGTTGTAAAATCCGTGTGTGTTTTCTTTCCACTATGAAAAGGTTCGGTAAATGGGCAAAATCGTGAGGATGGGCAATGTCGACTATCCAAACAGAATTTGATTTGATTTGTCCAGAAAAACGTAAACAATAAAAAGGAAAAGAAAAGAAAAAGTTGCAAAGTTGAGAGAACCGACTTTTCTGGTATGCAAGTTGGAATCAGTCCCAAATCAAAGTAGTGGAGTGACGATTTGGTGAGTCATCTTTACACCGCCACTTTACCAAAAACCATGAACTAATTATGGGATTAGTTAGTAAGATGGTGGAGTTAAAGCTGATCCGTGATAATCTAAATTAGTGAAAATCTTGCTTTAATGTGTCATGTGTGAATGTTGCTTTTTTTGTGACGACTGCGACTTTATTGAGTCAGAGATTGTGTGGCAAGCACTAGGTATACATATAATATTAGTAGTATTTCAAAGTCATGCAATATAAGTATGTATATAATGTAACGCGCGTTACGTATTATGTAGGGCATAGATGAGTGTTTTATGTTGTATATGACACATATGGTGAGTTGGTGACCCAGCTGATGAGTCAAAAGTTTTTAAAAAAAAGGCATACTCCAACTTATCCTTTGACGTGCTCATGAGTCATGGCATTATAGGTTAATGTTTGGCTCTTAAGATAGTTTAAGCTCGAAGAATAAAATATTAGATACTGATGATATCTTTTTGTTGAAGAGATATATGACATCTTAAAAAGAGAATGTATTAGTCTTCGGACATCTAGTGAAACGATTAAGTCTCTAATGGTAGTACCCAAAGAGAATGTATCGTTGTATGAGAAAGAACATATATAACAGTATATATATATATAATAGTGGCCTAAATTATTGATATGATGGAATCTACGCTTTGATTCACTTAAGTATATTTCTAAGTCCGGTGTAATACGAATCTTGCATGATTTGGCATATACGTATCGGAAAAGAACCTTCCAATTTTAATCCGGAATTAACAAATTAAAGGCAAATCAAAGTCTTGGGCTTCCATATCTAAATTTATCTCGATCAACTTGTATAACGAAAACTCACTTAATTAAATTACGGTTGTAACAACTGTGTTTGTTTGTTCAGAATCAACTTACTCTAGTATTTTGGGCGTTAGAGTAGTAGTTGTTAGAGACGGTTATATCATTGTTACACTTGCTTTTTGGCAGGTTCACAACTGACTGAGTATACGTTCTCAATTTAAATTTAGATGTGTGAGTTTGTGAGCGCAGAATCAAATCAATATTCAACAGCCAGTTTAACTAGAATAACAAGCGAAGTGAAAAGGATCAATGATCAATATGTATAGATGTATATAAGTAGAGCTCTGTACACCAATCCAATTCACTAGATCGAATATACAGAAGAATCCAGATTCTCAAGGATTAATTAGCCCATATAAACTACAAACGAATCAAACCCGTAACTATATGGAGAAAACAACGACTAGTTGCAAGCGGTCATTTGACTCGAAGCGACGTTCGCCGGCTGGGGAAGCCTGGCCGAGAAACTCCAGAGGGCGGGGAACTCGTGGTCGTCGATCCGAGCCGACTCGTCCTCGAAATTGAGCGCGTAGCTCTCCGGATCGTACCGGAACTCGGAGGTATTGGTCGGCCGGCGACTCGATCTGGCTCCTCGGGCGACGATTTTGGAGAAGAAGGTGGACAATTTGTCCTTGAACTCCTCAGGCAGATCGACGGTTTTGGATCTGATCCACGATGAGGGGGAGGACTTGAATGATGGAGAGCCTGGCGAGCTCGGCTCGTGTTCATGCTCGTACTCCATTGATTGATTGATTGATTGATTGATTGGACTTGAATTGGCTGTGAATTCGAGAGAGGGAGTGAGATTTAGGAGATGATTGAAAGTTGGTGAAGAGTTAACACTAGTACATAGGTAGGGGGTGGATACCGAAACCTCCATACCGGTCAAAAAAATTGGTATCCGATTTCACTCTCACATACCGGTTTTTTCAGATTATCGGTATATGTTGTATTTTTTATTAAAAAATAAGATGGCCATACCGGTTTAAACGAAAAAAATAGTATGCATGCGTAAAGTCGCATACCAGTTTTACGAAAAAGTGGTATGCATATGTAAAGTCGCATACCATTTTTATGAAAAACCGGTATCCGAGAAAAACTAAAAACCACGCATACCAGTTTTTCAAAAAACTGGTATGCGAAGTTTATAATTTTTTTTCAAAACCCTCGATCCTCCACGATCTTCTTCGTCAAATTTGGGTTTGATAAAACCGTCTTTATCTCCTTCGTCAATACCTCTTTCAAAATTGGGGATTTGACCTAACTCCTCTAATTGGTAGAAATCAACTCCCACCTCATCTCAATTATAGAATCCTACTCTCCTGCCTCCTTGTTTGAAAACCCGCTTCCTCTCCCGAGCACCTCCTCGTCTGAAGCTCAACCGGCTATTGTCTCAACCGCGCGCCTCCCCCTATGAAGCCCTGCGGTTGGGTTCCGTTGTTTGACTGATGGTTATTCGATTGATGGCTATTCGACTATCCGACGACCTCCGACCATCTTCTCCTGCCGTACTCTAAAGTCGGTGTGCCAAACTCCAATTGGTGGCTATTTTTTTGTTATCTAAGTATAGTTTTTTTTGTCTGCTTCCTTCAACTATAGTTTTTTTGTGTAATAATTCTCTCTTCTGTTGAAGGGTGAGTTGCTCAATTTTTATTTTTGTTTTTGTTTCGAGTGTTCTTCTGTAATTGTTGAGAAATTGTTTTTTTAGTGCTTTTGTTTTTGTTGATTGGTGTGCCTTGGGTTTGATCTTATCTTTTTGCCTCTTGATTGTGTTTGGTTTTGTTTAATGAAGAATGACCTGATTAATTCTTAGGAATTGAGAATAGCTACGGTGGTTTTGCTTCTCAAAGATAACATAAAACGGATATTCGGCGTATAAATTGAAATGGAAAAAAGAGGAAAAAACATAGATACCGGTTTTAAAAAAACTGGTATGCGTTTAACTCTTTGTGGGTGAAAAACATAGATACCGGTTTTTAAAAAAACTGGTATGCGTTCGTTTCACATACCACATAAATAAAAACCGGTATGCGTAGGGTAGATACCACCTCCGTTTATACCAGAACTAAAACCGGTATCCGTTTCCTACAAAAACTGGTATCCACCCCCTACATGTGTACTAGTGTAATGAACAACAACGGTCAGGTTTGGCGGGGATTTATAGAATCTATGTATATATATAAAAGCCGTAAGGATTGGAGCCACCATGTTGCGCCACGTCATCTTTATCCACATGTCGCTCCTAGAATGCGCCACGTCAGATTTTTCCACATGTCAAGTTTTCGTTAATCCACATCAAACACCACATGTCAATTTTTGCCATGTCACTCATATTAGTCATATATGACACTTACACATTATCAAAATCAATTTTAAATAACATATCGTTTTTTACATTAATCAATTTTACACATTTACACTATAAATTCTACATCTCTTTCACCTTCATCTACACCATTAATTCTAAAAGCGTACATTTAAAAACTCAAATCTTAAGTCTCCTTCACCTTCTTCGTCCTTCATCTTCTTGATTATTCATCTCTCTCACAATCATTTATCTTCTTTATTGTTTATCTCTCTCAAGATAAACATCCTTGAAAGTTGAAACTCCTGGTAGTAGGCAACATGACAGCCTTTAAGCCAATCATATTATCATGGCTTAGATGATGAAGAACCTTCAGTTCACGCAAGTTTCTCAATGCATCAACTCGATTCTTAAACAATTTTTTTCCAAATTGATCAAGTAGATCGAGAATCCATTTAAGCTTGTCTCCAAACAATTTTTGTTCGAAACGTAAAGATCTCCGAGATTGATTACGTTTGTTTGAGTGGAAGAAATTTTTTAAGATAACATCAATAACTAAAAAATTATTATAGAGATAAAACAAATAAGATAACATCAATAACTAAATAACTTTTTAAGCATTTTTAACTGAGATTTTAACCATCATCAAAATTTTCGAAATTAATATTACCATATAAAAGATAATATATATTATAACATTTGTTTAACCGTATAAGATTTGTCAATCGTTTATGGCAAGATAATATATATTAAACATTATCATTAAAATTTCCATATTTAAATTATTATGTATAAGATTTGGTTAACTGAAATCGGAAGTTTTTATTCAAATTGCAGTATAAATTGTAAATAAAAGATACAATTGAGATACAAATACAATCGAGATTTGGTTAAATAAAAGATTCTATCTTAACGTTCAATATCACCCTCAAGGCCACACCTTCGTATCTGGTCATAGTATCACCCTCAAGGCCTCAACCGATTTAGATATGTTGATTTAAATACCCATAATCTCACTTAATCAAAAAAACAAAATATACCCATAATCTCACTAAAAAAAATTGGTACCCTTAATCACGTAATGTAATTTTTAATTAAAATGAAGTATGAGTATTTATTATATACAAACAAGTCTTTCAGTTAGTTTTGAACTGCATCCTCTTTCCCATTTATAAGTAGTGTTATGTATTTTTGATAAAAAAAATGATAACAATAATTATAATTATATTATTATTAGAAAATAATTTAAAATAGTAACAAATTTAGATATCCTACTAATCTATATATTTCAAATCTACATTTGAGAAAAGACTATAAACTTAAAATACGTAGAATGATTCAGCTGGAAAATCTTAACCATCATTAGTTCCAATTAGTTATTAATGATTTAGTTGGACAAATCTTAACCATCATCAGTTCCATTTAATTATTAACTAATTTTTGTCTTTATATATTTTAAAAATTCACCCTAATCTAATTTAGAATCATAATCTATTCACCTTTAGTTGGTAATCCTAACAAATATTCAAATCCAAGATATGTTAAGATATATATATATCCGTCTTTAAATAATGTGTTTAAAAAGTAATTAAATTTTCATATTCTATAGATTTGTGCTTCTTCTTCAAAAAGATGATCTTTTTTTTCTTATGATAAAAAAAAGATATTTTTATATTGTATTTATTTAATTAGTATTATTTTTTTAAGCTTAGTTTTTCAAGTAATATTTATTAAAATTGTTTTTTAATGTTAAAATATTAAGATTTTCATTTATATTAATAATTTGTGTGTGTTTTTATCTATAAACAAATAGAACATACTCATTTTTCAAAATGATAATCTATTATTTTATTCATTGATCTCACGTAGTACAATTTCTTATAAAAGTTTGAATAAAACATTATTCGCCCATCCCAGAATTTTGTAGACATATTGTTGTCACATTTAATATTGAAATTTATTATACATATTGATCCTCTTGTCCTTTATTTTATTTTTTAAAGTGAATTTAATATGTTTCAATTATTTAATCTAATGTCATGTTGTTTCACTTAACTTTTGCTATTGTTGTCATATTTTACACCTTTTTATTAATGAGCTAAAGTTGACATCATGAATCATTTTTGTTCTGTCAAAAATAAATTTTTTATCCTAATCCCGTGCAGGGCACGGGGATTATACTAGTTGGGACTATACAGTCATTCAGCAGTGGACCATTTTCTTTTTCTTCCTTTTAATAAAGGCGATAAAAGGAGTGTGGGCCTGAAGAGATAAGGCTGTCTCTCTGAATTTCTGTGCTGCTTTTTTTACTAAAATAAAATTTGTATTTATTGCATTTTCGGGATGAGTTTAGCGGGTAACCGAAATACCGCGGTCCGTGCGCTGTTTTTTTTTTTGATCAACAAACGGGGCTAGCCCCTGCGCTTAATTTTATTCAGAATTAACATTTGCCCTAGAAAGGACTACATAGTCTGCAAGTAAAAAATCAGCAATTGCACTTGGAATGGAATTAAAGACTTTGAAAGGAAAATCTAAACTAATAGCTAAGTTTGCTAACGTATCTGCCACATGATTTGCAGACCGACTGATGTGCATGATTCGAATTCTTCCTCCAAAGTTGGATAGCAAGGTGTGACAGGAGTTCACCAAATAGAAATCCCTGGGAGGAGCTGTCGTATTGTGCTGGAGAAGGGAGCACGCCACACTGCAATCAGATTGAACAATGAGGTTCGGGATGTGCATGGAGTCAGCTTGCTGGAGACCATGTTTCAAGGCGAGTAACTCAGCTGTCAAGGCCGAGCAGGAGCCGGATGTAAAGGTGAAGGCTTGAAGGAACCGACCACTATCATCACGAAAGACGCCACCACCTCCAGCCTTACCGGGATTACCTTTAGACACCGCATCAACATTTAGGGTTATCCAACCAACCGGAGGGCGCGGCCATTGAGTTATCAGTGGAGCGGGAGCTGCACTGGATTGGATAGGGTGTAAGGCTCCCTTGGCAGCCGAGAGAGCAGCAACAAAAGCACCGGTGGTCGAGGTAACAATGCTGGAGAGTCGGTGAATGAGGTCAGTGTTGTCGAAGACTAACTTGCTTCGGATCTTCCACGTCTGCCAAAGCATAGTAGCGAAACTCGTGCTCCATTCATCCCGCTTACGGATGTTTTCATGAATCCAACTTGCAATGTCCATACAAGAGAAAAAATCAGCCCCTAAACCATTTCCACTGATCGCCAGCCACACATCCCTAACAACCCTGCAGTCCCTAAGTAAATGCAGCAAGGATTCATCTGCAGGGCAGCGAGGGCACGTTGCGGAGCCAGCAAGATGACGACGGGCTCGAGTAGCATTACATAGGACCGCTTGATTGGAGGCGAGGTAGAGAAAGTGCCGAACACGCTGTTGTGCAGGCACAACCCAGATGGCTTTCCAACGTGGATGAGGGTCTCCAAGGCTACGATCACAGATCAAGGATCTGGCTGAACGAGTGGAAAAATTCCCAGAGATAGTGTGATTCCACATGACGACATCTTTATCAGCATCATTACTAGACAGAGTGACAGCTTGAAGCTTAAGCAGGACAGCAGGAGGGAGCAAGCCATGAAGAGTCGGCCAATCCCATGAAGATCCCGTCCACATCTCTGCCACAGTCATACCCCGAATCTCATCCGAGATGGGTTGCAACAGCAGCTCAAACAAAGGCTTGTCGATGATCCAGGGGTGATCCCAAAAGAAGGTGTTTCTCCCATTCCCAACAGACATACCCACGCCTTGCATCAGAATTTTCGAGCCATGAAGAATGCCCTTCCACATTAGGGAGGATCGAGCCCTAGCTTGGAACATGTCAATGTCCAAACGATCACCGCAATATTTCCCTCGGATAACACGACTCCAAATCGAGTCGGGTTCAGTGAGAATACGCCAGCTAAGTTTAGAAAGCAGGGCGGAGTTCGAAGTTCTCATAGATCGAAGTCCCAGACCACCCGCACCCCGTGGCTGAGTGATTCTTTCCCAAGACAGCAAATGAATCTTCTTGTTGCTCGGAGACGAGCCCCATACAAAATTGCGAATGGACTGCGCTGTTTTTTTTTATGTTCGTTCGTGTAAACTCCGTGGCTCTTATCTGTTTTTCGGCTCACTACTCTTTTTATACGTTATTCATTGTATTAAAACTTACGTGTTGCCTTTATACAATTCATTATCAGAACATATGCACAAATATTTATCTTGTTTTATTTTTCTCGCGTTTAGATGTGATGGTCATATGCGACTCTTAAAAGATTATACATATGTGCGTGAGGATCCGATATTATTAATCTGTATCTCACTCAGGAGTGTACGTCGGTGCAAACAGCATAAATTATACAAAGGGATGGAAGAACCTTAATTGTACAAAAACATCTTAATGATCGAGTAGTTTCTAAGATGTACTGTGCTTAATGGCATGGCTTTTAATTCAGGTCCTACTAAGGATTCTTCTTCTTTTTTTGGGCCTGGCCGATGAACAAAAACGCTAACAAGGCAAATCGCAACACGTACTTTACACGTAAAATTCATTCCAACTTGTTTGCTTGCAAACTATAATGCATGTAACTATCTTGCGCAATCATAAAGATATGGTCTTGATTACAAGATGGGAAACAGCTCTAACATAAATGTATAAGAAGCCTTCAACCAAAAAAAAAATGTATAAGAAGCCCCATGTGGGAGATCGATTGTGGATTTATGATACATTCAAATTCATATCACCCTTTTCCTTTTTCTCTTTTTTTTTTTGTGATATATGCATTGGATTGATCGCGAACTTGTCGAAAAAGCTTGAGCATAGCATGTAGACTATTCAAAAGGAATCGATTTAAATTGACCAAAAACAATTAACAAGAAAAGAAAAGTTTGAAAATGATCAGATCGATTTATGATCCAAGGCAACTGCTTTTCTGGTATGCAATGTAAGTTGGGTGGGTTCGTTCATCCCCAGAAGTTTAGTGGAGTCACGATTTGGCGACCCCACTTTCCACGTACAACTTACTATTGTAATGCCGCGCAATATATATTAATTTAACTTTCTTAGGGCTATGTATTTAGTACTCCGTAGTGTATAATAAATTAATAAGGCACATGCTAGGTGATGCAGTTGATGAGTCAAAAAGCTACTCCCTCCGTCTACTTCTATTTGTCCATATAGCCCAAAAATCTTGTCTACTTCTAATTGTCCATATAGCCTATTTTGTCCATTGACTTCCAAATTTACCCCTAATTAATATGTTAGTTGAAGTCTTGGAAATTGTAAAGCTCATGGTATGTGAGGAGAATTAATTATATTAGTGATGATTTAATAAGGGTATTTTTGTAAAGATAAGATTGTCTTAATAATTGTGCAAATTGCTAAATGGACAAATAGAAGTAGACAGAGGGAGTATATACCAACTCTTATCCTTACTTACGTCATGGATTCACGCTTGCATTTTTTTTGTTGGATAGGGTAAGACTTAAATATATCCAAAAACAGGCGTAGTAGATTCGAGAGTCCGAAAATAAAAGAATGTATCATTTCAACAAAATAAAATAAAATGAGAATGTATCATTGAAGAGTAGTCCAAATTATTAATATGATTTGAATCTATATATGCTTCGATAGTTCCATTTACTTAAGTGTAGTTTAAGCCCGACCATTCAAAATGTAATACGCCTCGTGGCCAACCTAGTGTCACAATTTGGCAAATTAATGTCTGGAAAAAAAGAACCTTCCAATCTGATCGGGAATTAACAAAGTGAAATCAAAGTCTTGGCTTCCATTTCTAAATTGATCTCAACTAGCTTGTTAGCTTGTATAACTAGAACTCACTTAAAATTAAGGTTGTTACAGTGTTTGTTGAGAATCGACTATATTGGTTGGGCGTTAGAGTAGTTGTTGTTAGAGACGGTTATATCGTTCTTACACTTGCTGTTTGGCAGTTTCAGAAATCACAACTGACTGAGAATATATATATTGGATTTTTTATAAATTTAAGTTGAATTCGAATAATGTTCAACAGCCAAGAACTAGAACAAGAAGTGAAGTGAAAATTAAGGATCAATGATCAATAATATTACAGTAGTATATTTATATATTGAGAGCTCTGTACAACATCCCAATTCACGAGATCGATCGATGGAATACACAGACAGAAGAATCCAGATTCTCAAGGATATATCTTTAGTTGAACTAGCTACAATGAATCATTCAAACATCTAAGTAGCTAGCTAGACTAGAAGAAGAAAACAACAACTAGTTGCAAGCGGTCGTCATTTGACTCGAAACGACGTTCGCCGGCTGGGGAAGCCTGGCCGAGTAACTCCAGAGGGCGGGAAACTCGTGGTCGTCGATCCGGGCCGACTCGTCCTCGAAATTGAGCGCGTAGCTCTCCGGATCGTACCGGAACTCGGAGGTATTGATCGGCCGGCGGCTCGATTTGCTTCTTCCGGCGACGATTTTGGAGAAGAAGTTGGACACCTTGTCCTTGATGTCCTCTGGTAGATCGGCGGTTTTGGATCTGATCCACGATGAGGGAGAGGACTTGAATGATGGAGAGCCTGGCGAGCTGGGCTCGTGTTCGTGTTCGTACTCCATTGATTGATCGAGCGAGCGAACTGAACTGGCTTTGGAAGATGTTGGAAAGTTCGTGAAGATTGGAGTGAAGAGCGAAGTGAGTTGGTGATGAGAATAGGGTCTGATTTCGCGGGGATTTATAGAGTTGGGGCTATGAGTATTTTGAGTAGTGGACCATTTTCGTTTTTTCGTTTTAATAAAGTCGTTAAAAGAATGGGTGGGGCTCAAGAGATAAGGCCGTGGTCAGTGCGCGGGCTTTTCTTTCATTAGCTTGGTGTGGACCACTTGTTTGCTTGCAAATTGTAAACATCTTGCGCAATCATAAAGATATGGTCTTACAAAATGGGAAACAGCTCTAACTTAAATGTATAAGCAGCTCCATGTGGGATTGTGGATTTATGATACATGCAAATTTGTATCACCCTTTTCCTTTTTTTTTTTGTGATATATCATATATGCATTGGATCGATCGCGGGCTTGTCGAAATCTTGAGCGATGTAGCATGTAGACTATTCAAAAGGAACCGATTTATGTTTGCCCAAACACAATTAAAACGGAAAAGAAAAGTTTGAAAATGAGATCGGTGCTCGAGGGCAACGGCTTTTCTGGTATGCAATTTAAGTTGGGTTCGTCCCCAAAAGCTAATTAGTGGAGTGACGATTTGGCCATTCCACTTTCCACATACAACTTGACTCTTTAAATAAACCATTGATGATGATATATTAGTCGTATGATCGATCATGGATTCGTAGGGTTAGAGTTAATAAAAAAAAATTTAATTAGTTTGATGGTCGATTTTGACCGGATAAGACGATTTGTGTAGATGTGGCCTTTTCGTAACGTCTATCAATTTGACTCGGTCATTACGCGGCAAAAAACCAGTATATAAACATGCAGCTTTACCGCTTTAATGCCGGGAAATATTAATTTAACGTCACATACTTTCCCAAAGGAGTATATAATAATGTACATGGCACATGAAAAGGCCATATTCCAACCCTTATCCTTGCGTCTTCAAAAAAATACATCACAAAATTAAGAGAAGGAAGTAAACTCTATGGGAACAACAATTGTGAAAATAATCCAAATCTCTATTGTTCTTGTGACAAATTTTCCGCTTTTTATTGTTTTGTTTCTATACGCCCAATAAGCATCTGCATTCTTTGCGGAATGAAGCCAATGTCAAGGCAGCCATTTATAAATTGACTTCAACTTGAGTGACTAATCACTTCAAGTACGTCAACTTGAGCTAGCAGAGGCTTTTTTTTTTCTCCGGCCATTTAAATTTCGATGTGCTTTGTACTGTCTGTAATGTAATTGAAAAATGTTCAAGTAGTTGGAATGAGAAGTGAAGTGAAAGGAAAAGGATCCATGATCAATATATTATGTACCATATTACAATTTATGAGGATATATAGAAGAATCTATAGATCAATTATCAAGGATTAGCCCATATTTTCCCCACCCTCATTGATCCAGCTATATCCAAAACTAATAGTATCAATCAATCCAAATTTTTTTTAAAAAAGAACGAATAAATAATATAGCCTATACGTACATATATATATATATATATATAGAGAGAGAGAGAGAGAGAGAGAGAGAGAGATTAATCTAGTTGCAAGCGGTCATCTGCCTTGAAAGGTTGGCCGGAAAACATTCCCCGGAGCAAGTCGTGGTCGGCAGAGGAGGCCTGGGAGAGAAACTCCAGAGGGCGGGAAACTCGTGGTCGTCGATCCGAGCCGACTCGTCCTCGAAATTGAGCGCGTAGCTCTCCGGATCGTACCGGAACTCGGAGGTGTTGATCGTCCGACGGCTCGATCTGCTCCCTCTGGCGACGATTTTGGAGAAGAAGGTAGACAATTTGTCCTTGATCTCCTCAGGTAGATCGACAGTTTTGGATTTGATCCAGGATGAGGGCGAGGACTTGAATGAAGGAGAGCTTGGCTCGTGTTCGTATTCCATTTGATTGATCGAACTGAATTGGGTTTGAAATTAATCGAGAGAGGGAGTGAGATTTGGCGGGAATTTATAGAATTGGGACTATGAGTCGTTGAGTAGTGGACCTTTTTTTCCCCACTTTAAACAAAGGTGATAAAACAATGTGGGCCTCAAGAGATAAGGCTGTTTTTATGGGCTGCTTTTTTTCACGAAAAAATAGTAGCTGAATATCGTGGTCAGTACGCGGGTTTTCATTTTCGTTCGTGTAAACTCCGTGGCTTGTCATTTTTCCTGACTATACCACCGTATACTTTTGTATTAAAACTCATGTGTTACCTTTATATATCACATTACCGTTGACCAAAAAAATATATCACATTACCATACTATGTCTATATGGAGACCATCCTTCGTAAACTAATGTTATATATGCACAAACATCTATCTTGTTTTGTTTTATTTTCTCATGTGTAGATGTGATGGTCAGGTGACTCCTAATCAAGAGAATGATGTACATGAACAAATACCGCGAAATGAGGATCCTATATTTGTAGCTCACACACAAGTGTACGTGTTGGTGCAAACAACATAAATTATACAAAGGGAAGAGGCTTAATCATACTAGAATATCTTAATGAGTATTTTTTCAAATGTACCGTACGTAATGGATTCTTATCTCCTACTAAGGATTCTTCAATTTTATTTTGTTTTTTTGTCTTTTTTTCCTTGACTGGCCGATGAACAGAAAAGCTAAGGCAAATCGCACCGAGTACTACTTTACACGTAAATTCATTCCCACTTGTTTCCTTGCAAATTGTAATGTATGTAAACATCTTGCACATTCATAAAGATATTGTCTCACAAACAGCTCTAACATAAATGTATAAGCAACCCCATGTGGAATTGTGGATTTATGATACATGCACATTCATATCACCCTTTCCCCTTTTGCTTTTTTTGTGATATATGCATTGGATCGATCACGGGCTTGTCAAAATCTAGAGCATAGCAGGTAGAGTATTCAAAAGAAACCGATTTAGTTTTGCCCAAAAACAATAAAAAAAAAATCAGAAAAGTTTAAATATGAGATCGACAACGGCTTTAATTTTCTTGGTATCCAAGTTGGATTCAGCCCCAAATACTAGTAGTGGAGTGACGATTTGGCGATTCCACTTTCCACGTACAGCTTAAGACTTTCCAAATAAACCACTGGTGATGATGTATTAGTCTTATGATCGATCGTGGATTCGTGGGGTTAGACTTAGACCTAATACTAATAAATAAATAAATAAATAACTAAATTAATTCGATGGTCAATTTTGACCGGATAAGAAGATGTGTGTGTGCAATGTGGCCTTTTCCTAACGTCTATCAGTTTGACGCGGAAATTACGTGGCAAAAACCAGTATATATATACGGACATGTAGCTTTACTATTTTAATGTCGGTCGCCAACGGCATAAACCGAAATGAGCAAGTAAACATAAGAAACAAGCAAAGACAAGACACATAAGGATTGAAATGCTACATTAAGATCGGGGTCGTATATGAAACTATATATGCCAAGCTTGTAGATGTGATATGAAAAAGCTGAAATCGTGAATCCGGATATATGTTTTTTTTTTGGTTAGGAATGAGTTGTTAATGTGAAGTTATGAAACCATCTTCTGAGAACTACAATTGTGAAAATAATCCGAATCTCCATCAACTTATTGACATGGATTTCCCCTTTTATTGGTTTTTTTTAATACCACCCATCAAGCATATGCATTTTTGGCAAATTGAAGCCAATGTCAAGGCTTACATTTCTAAATTGACTTCATCAATACATGATCAATATTATATTAATGTACAACATCACAAATTGTGAGACTATATACAAGAATACAGCATCTCAAGGATTAGCCCATATTTTTTCCAACCCTCTTCGATCTAGACTTATACTTAATTAAAAATCAATCAACATTAGGAAAAAAGAAAGAATAATTAAAGCCTATATATATATACATATAAATGGATTATTTATTAATCTAGTTGCAAGCGGCCATCTGCCTTGAAACGTTCGCCGGAAAGCTTTCCTGGGAGCGAGTCGCGGTCGGCAGGGGAAGCCTGGCCGAGAAACTCCACTGAGCGGGAAACTCGTGGTCGTCGATCCTGGCCGACTCGTCTTCGAAATTGAGCGCGTAGCTCGACGGATCGTACCGGAACTCGGAGGTGTTGATCAGCCGACGGCTCGATCTGGCTCCGCCCGACAGGATTTTGGAGAAGAAGCCGGCGAACTTGTCCTTGATCTCCTCAGGTAGATCAACGGCTTTGGATTTGATCCAAGACGACGGAGAGGACTTGAATGAAGGAGATCTCGGCTCGTGATCGTACTCCATTGATTCAACTTAAGTAATTGGCTGTGAACTCTAGATGAGGGAAAGTTGGATAGGACTAAATTGAAGAGTGAAGGCTGTGGATGATGAGCAGCATTCAGACTTCACCGGGTTTTATAGGCTTGAGATGGAATATGAGTGGACTGTGGACCATTTTCTTTTTATCCTTTTCTTTTGAATTCAGGAAATTCAAATCTGGCGGTAAACAATGTGGGGCTGTTAACGTCCTCAACAGATAAGGCTGTTCTTTTTTTTGTGTGTGTGTAAAATTAATCTGTATTAATTATCTTCTTAGAATTTGTTGGTGAGATGATTTTCTTTTAGTCTGTTCAATGTTGCCATGTTGGTGAACATGAGGATGAATTTTGCGGAGGGTCATGCACAAGATATATACCTTGTTTGATCAAATAAAGCAATGTCTAACTAAGAAATATTAACAAGTCATTTTTTTTTTCAATTTGTAATAGTTTTTTCAGTCGCTCTTAGTAATTAATTAAGATTCTTCATTTTGTTTTTCTTTAGTTTTGGCCGATATATGATGACCAAAAAAAGACAGGCAAAGATCGATATCGGGCGCACCACTTTACACGTGAATCTGAAACCGACGTCAAACTAATTTAATTTGGATCCCCACTTTTTTTGTTTGCAGATTGTAATGCATGTTACTAGTATATATCTTACGTGCACAATTATAAAGATATTGTCTCATAAGATATGGAAAACAGCTTTAACATGAATACATTAAGCAACCCATGTGAATACATGCAACAAATGACCCTTTTTCCTTCTTTTTTGGTAATGGACTAATCGAGCGAGCTCGTCGAAATCTTTAGCTTATGATGTCGACTATATATCCAAAAAAGAATTGATTTGATTCTCCTGAAAACAATTAGAAAAAAAACACTAGAGAAATGAAAAAGTAGAAAAATAATAAGATGATCGACAACGGCTTTTCTAGTATCCTAGTTGGATTCAGCCCCAAAACTAGTGAAGTGACGATAAAGTATGATCTGATTAAAGCTGATGATAAGTTATAGATATATAATGTTTTTTTGGTAGAAGATGATAAGCTATAGTATATGTTTTGTTTTTTTGTTCAAAAGCTATAGTATATGTGAATGAAGCTTGATTTTGACTGCCCAAGATTTGTATTATGTATGTGATTTTTGCAACGTCTATATAGAGGGAATGGGGTGGGGGGTTGTTTTGGGATGAAATTGAAAAGCCTAACCTCCCCTAAAAATTAATGAAGTAAATAGGCTAAATCCTTCCTATAAAACACCCAATTTCATCCAACTCCCTCTCTCTCCTCCTCATTTTTTCTCTCCTCCCTCTCTCCTCTCCTCCCTCTCCTCTCCATTTTCTTTCCTCTCCCTCTCCTTCCTCCCTCTCATCTCCGTCGCCCGCCCGCCTGCCGACGCCCGCCCGCCCGCCTGCCCGCCGACGCCCGCCCGCCCTCCCTCTCCGCCGCCGCCGTCGCCCGCCCTCAGGTTCGTCCGCCCGCCCGCCTGCCCGCCGACGCCCGCCCGCCCTCTCCGCCGCCGCCGTCGCCCGCCCGATTGACCAAAAACCACCCGTATAATAGGCCACATTGCCGTAAACCACCCCTTATATACCTATTTACCGAAAACCACCCCTATAACCCCTTCCGTCAAAAAACAACCACCTCTCCAACTTTCTCCGTTAACAAAGCGTGAACGCGTCGCACGCGCGCGTTGGGAACTTTGATATCGATTTTTTTTGCCTTTTCCTTCCCTCTCACAAAATAATTCCCCCCCCCCCCCACACACAAAAATTACCCCACAAAAAACCCCGATTTACCCACAAAATCGATCCAGTTGCAATGTTGAGCTAGGGCACGATCGAAAAAACTTTCCAGAACAAAGAACTCCAAATTGGGATAGAAAAGGTTAGGGGTTTTAGGGGGAAGAAGGAATCGAAGCTTGGCAACCAATTTCTGGGTTGGTGAGGAGAGTCCACGCCATAGCTGCACGATTTTGCAAGGTTGGAGGAAGAATACCCAGAAATCGGGGTTGCTTGCAAGGTTGGAGGTAAGTGAATCTCATCTTCTGTGAATGGCCATTCTTCAATCTCAGTTTTGAAGCTTTTTTTGTTGGTTTGAACCATTCTTACTAGTTTCTGCATACTGCTCATGATTTTGAAAGGTTTTGAAATGCCTTTTCAGTGTTGATATAGGGCTTTTCAGATGAGTAGTGGAATTGAGTGAGTATAGGGCTTTTCAGATGAGTAGTGGAATTCAGTGTTGATATTGTTCATTGGTGTAGGGGTAGGAGGTTTACAAGCAAAGGAATGTTGATATTTTAGGGCTTTTCAGATGCGTAGTGGAATTCAGTGTTGATATTTTATTGCTTTTTATGAGTAGTGGAATGTTGTGGAATGAAAGTAAGCTCGAACACAGTGATTTCAGGTTAGCAATGTCAAGCTCAAGTGTATCATCACCAAGTGCACAACAAATGGTGTGTCACTGTGGTCTACAAGCAAAGGAATCCATGGCACATACGGAGAGGAATTATGGTAGGAGGTTTTATGGTTGTCGTCACTATGGAACCCCAAGGAAATGTAACTTCTTTGTGTGGAGAGATGAAGAGTATCCTGGGAGAGCTATACATGTGATCAACAAATTGGTGAAGGAGAAACAGAAGCTAGAAGGAGAGACAAGCCAATTGTGGGATTGTTGTACAACTCAGAAAATGGAGGCAGAGAAGATGAGAGAAGAACTTGTTGTGATGAAGACATTGTTGGAGAGGCTTGAGGCTGAGAAGCACACTAATTCTGATGCTATGATTAGGGGATTGAAGAAGTATGACCAAAGCCGTGTTATTATGATGGTTGTAGTCATGTTTTTTTATGTGTATTAATGTGGCAATTGTCAAGTTGGCAATGTAGTGTGGAAACGATCACTTACTGTTTGAGAATGTAGTAGTATGCTATGCTTTTTAGTTTGGTCTGTGTAAACTCTAGGTCTAGGTGAACTTACTGTTTGGGAATGTAGTGTGGAAACTGTCATTTTGCTAATGTATGGTGATGTTGTTCATTGGAAGATGCATGTCTGTGTGGAAATTGTAAACTGTCATTTTTATTGTTCATTGAAACTGTCAAACAAAAATCAGTTTGGCAATTTGCTTGGTTTGTCATTGGAAGATGCATGTCTGTGTTTTAGGCAATTTGCTTGGCAATTTTAAACACAATGAAGTGAACACACAACAACAGAACAACACAACTTGACCAAATACGCACACATCAAACACAAATTCACATCATTACAATCAGAGTTTTAGGATGATCAAAACACATAGTTTTAGGATGCACATGACAACCACATCCATGCCATCAAAGTTTGGGTTAAAAGTTGTGCAAAAGTACCCAACTTGACCAAATACACACACACACATCAAACACAAATTCACTCATAGTTGTTTTCAGATGTCTAAACACACACACATCAAACACAGATCTTCATCATTTCTTCTGCTTGGAAGGTCCACTATCCTTGTGCTTCCTTGGTGAGCACCTAATTGCAGCAGCAAGACGGCTCCGAGTTGCAATGACACTTCTTGTGGGCCTCTGCTGAGGGAGATATTGCCTTCTTCCTGATTGGCTCACCTGGACAGAACAACATCACCATACATTAGCAAAAAAAAAACACTTCCAAGCTGAATGGTGGTGGATTTGGCAAACAATAATGTAACTTCTTTACCTGGACAGAACTCCCACCACCAACACAGCTTGATGACTAGCTACCAATGGCCACACTTCCAAGCTGCATATTATGGACCAAAAACAGAGGTTATGAGTGGGACAAGAACAACATTAACTAACTCAGATTATTTGAGAATTCTTACCTCAGATTGAGTAGATTGAGATGGTTGAGGTGGACCCACAGGTTGAGAATTATCTTGCACAGCAGCTCCCTGGTCACTTGCTTGGTGAGAGGTATTCTGCATCATCCAAAAACAACATTAACTACCAAATAATATGAGATGAAAATTGACAAAGTTAGGGTGCAATTACCTTTCTTGTGTACTTTCTTTTCTGAGAGTTCACATGCACAGTGGTTGCCTTTGGGGGTCTTCCTCCTTTTTTATGTTGCCTTGGGGGTTCATCAGTAGTGGGTTTGGGGGGGTTCTTGCAGTGGTTCTTGCAGTGCCCAGCTTGTCCACAATTTGAGCACTTGGTTTGTCCAGCAACCCTTAACCTTTTCTTCTTGCTCCCACCATCTTCCCCATGCTCTCTTCTTCTGGACTTCCTAGGCCTCCCAGGCTGAACAATGTAGCTTGGTGGTTCAGGTGCTTGTTGATTTGCCTTCTCCCAGTCAGCTTCTCCAGGCATGGGATAGATCATTGGGTTGTAGGCCTTCAAGTACATCTCCTTGCTAAAGTATGGGTGTATGTAGTCCTCTACTGGGCGTCTCTCCTTCAAGATGCAACACATACCATGAGGGCAAGGGATGCCAGTCAATTCCCACTTACCACAACCACAACTCTTCTGAGCTAGATCCACCACATATGTCCTGCCATAATGATCAACTTCAAACATCTCAGCTCCCCCATAGAATGGTGTACAACTCCTTAGGCATTCCTGCTTGACTACTTCTATTCTCTTCCTTGTGTGAGGTGTGAAATTTCCCTCATATTTCTGCATCCCCTCACGCTTCACCACAAACCTCTTCATCAGTTTCCTTCTTATCCACTCACACATTGATAAGATGGGCAGCTCTCTTGCAGGCAGGATTAGGGAGTTGAAACTCTCACACACATTGTTCAGGAGCATGTCAGATTTTGCATCAACCCTGAATCCATGCCTTGACCAAGTGTTTGGGTTTGCATCCATCAAGTATGCATGAGCTGATTCATCAAGCTTCCTAACCTCTTCCATTGCAACACCAAAGTCTGTTGCATTGCTTGCCCTAACAGCTGCCCATACAGCATCCTTATAAGTCTTCCCTGCCCATCTTGCCTTAAAATTGTTGTACATATGCCTCACACACACCCTTGTTGGATTCACTGGAAACACATCTCTTAAAGCCTCAATGAGTCCCTTGGATAAAAAACACAAAAAAAACAACAACACACAAGGCATCAGTTTTGCAAACATAAATCCACAAGACAGGGAAAAAAACAAGCAAGTAATGATGAAGCAAACCTTTTGCCTATCAGACATGAAAGTTGGATTACTCTCTCCAATATCCCTTGCCAGAATCTCTAGGAACCAACCCCATGTTTCCTTTCTCTCAGCCTCAACAACAGCATAAGCTATGGGATATATGTTCTCATTTCCATCGTTCCCAATAGCAACCAACACCTGTCCTGTGTATGCACCCCTGAGGTGACACCCATCCAGCCCTATTATAGGTCTACAACCCTGCATCCACCCCTTCTTACATGTCTCTAAGCAAACATACATCCTCTGGAATAAGGGTTTTTCTGGGTTGTCTAGGCATACTTGCACAAAACTGGAACTCCCAGGATTCCACTTCCTAATGGTTGCAGCATAATCCCATACCCTTGCATATTGTAGCCTAGCATCCCCCTGAGTCATCAAAATAGCCCTCTTCCTAGCCTTCCAAGCTTGGTTGTATGAAATGTTGATAGTGTGGTCCCTCCTCACAGCATTGATAAAACCTTGGAGCTTCCATTGTGGGTCATGCCTGTAATACTCTAAGTACTTCTCTGCAAGCCACACTGAAGTCAACTTACTGTTTTCATGCTGCCAGCCACACTCATGTTTTGGTGTTATGGATTTCAGCTGAAAAGAACCATCATGTCCCATTTTCCTAGCAGTGGCCCTAAAATGACACTTCACTACCTTACAAGTGCACTTCTTCCTTGAATGTTTCATAGAGCAATCACATTTCAGTTTGCAATAAACAGAGATCCTAGACTTATCATTGTGTAGATAATAGTAATCACCACCATTTTCAATTGAAAACTGCCTTAAAGCTTTCCTAAAGATCTCATTGGAAGCAAAGATCATGCCCTGCCTAAGATGGATCCTTCTTTTGAAGTCCATAAGATGGTTGAATTGAAGATACCTGGGCTTCTTCTTCCTGCCACCCTCATCATCAGATGACCCACTCACACTCTTCAACTCATCAGAGTCATCCAAAGCCTACTCATCATCAAGATCTCCTCCAACATCTGGTTCTACAGCAGCATTAAATTCCCTAAAATGCCTAACATCCTCATCAATATTTTCTTCAAACAACTCATCATCTTCATCCTCACTTTCTACATAATTAAACTCTCCAGCATCCTCTGAAGATTCAGACCCACAAACCTCCTCCTCAGTCTCCTCTGAACTCTCTGATCCTGAATCTTGCTCACCCTCTTCCTCAGATGAAGAAATCACTACCTCCTCCACACCCTCATCTCCATCCTCACTTGATAATTCAACACTGTAGTTTGATGAGTTTGGGAAGTCGGCTGGTGGAGGTGTGTTTAGGTTTCTAGATGGTGGTGGGGAGGTAAATGGTGGTGGAGAGCTAAATGGTGGGGGAGAGCTAATTGGTGCAGACTGGGTAATGGGCTGAGAACTTGGGCCTTGGTCTCTCAGAATTGATGGGCTAATCTCATGGCTTTGGACCAAATACACATGCACCACTCTATCCCTCCCAACAGACTCAACCATCTTCAATACATCAACATCCCTACATAATTCTGTAAGCCCATGATGAATGGTTTTTCCAGGCTGTAAGTACCAAAGCTCCTCTATGTTGAGCTGACCAACTTCATCCCTAAATATTGCTTCTAAAACAACCTTACTAAACATGTCTGGATCAAGGTCAGTCACATGAGTCTTTCCTTTCTTGTAGGATAGCCGACCAAGCTTAGACATGTAGAATTCACCATCATATTGATACCTCACACTTATATCAGCCATTGCTACTGCATAAAACCAGTTAAACTCATTTTTCAGATAGTGACACTCTTATCCACTCACAAATCTAAGCATTTCAACCTAAATAATGCCCCCACAGACCACTCAAGTTGACCACGTTTTTGTCTATATGCATATGTATACTATACTATACTCTATACTCAAACAGCCTAGCAAATGTCCCCACTAACATTAAATAATGCTCAACAACCTGAAAAGATTCTCCATACCCTATTCAATGACATAACCAACACATATCTCAATCTGAAAAGCCCTATACTCACGTGTTTCCACATTCACAGACTCATAAAAAGCTTCAAAACCTTTCAAAATCATGAGCAGTATGCAGAAACTAGTAAGAGTGGTTCAAACCAACAAAAAAAGCTTCAAAACTGAGATTGAAGAATGGCCATTCACAGAAGATGGGATTCACTTACCTCCAACCTTGCAAGCAGCCCCGATTTCTGGGTATTCTTCCTCCAACCTTGCAAAATCGTGCAGCTATGGCGTGGACTCCCCTCACTAGCCCAGAAATTGTTCGCCAAGCTCCGATTCCTTCTTCCCCCTAAAACCCCTAACCCTTTCTCTCCCAATTTCGAGTTCTCTTTTGTCGAATGTTTTTTCGATCGTGCCCTAGCTCAACATTGCAACTGGATCGATTTTGTGGGTAAATCGGGGTTTTTTGTGGGGTAATTTTTTTTTTTTGGGGGGGGGGGGAATTATTTTGTGAGAGGGAAGGAAAAGGCAAAAAAAAATCGATATCAAAGTTCCCAACGCGCGCGTGCGACGCGTTCACGCTTTGTTAACGGAGAAAGTTGGAGAGGTGGTTGTTTTTTGACGGAAGGGGTTATAGGGGTGGTTTTCGGTAAATAGGTATATAAGGGGTGGTTTACGGCAATGTGGCCTATTATACGGGTGGTTTTCGGTCAATCGGCCTTTTAATAAGACAAGTCTAATAGATTGTGAAAGATATAAATCAACTATATAGTTGATGTATCTCTAGCTCACTCATGAAAAACCTGAAGAAACTATTAGTTGAGAAAAATCACAAAAAATAACATAATGAATGTCATATCGGGGATGTATATACAGTGACGGACGCAAAACGAATTTAAAGGGGGGGTACAATTTGCATAAGAGATCCGATACATCAAGAATAGCCGATAAATTGAATAATGCAATACTCTTAAATAGTAGAAAATAGTTGCTTATTTATCAAAAAAATTATATTATGTATGAGATCTAATTTATGATAAAACAAATAACTAGTTTGTAGAAAGAAATCGAAGGGAAATACAATAAATGTGAATAAAAAAGCAAAATAATGCTACTACTAGGAATTGAATAGGAGAGTCGATGAATTAAGACTAGCTGATAAGTTTAATTATGCAATACTCTTAAATAGTAAAAAATAGTTACTTATTTATCAAAAAAGTTATATTATGTATGAGATCTACTTTATGCAAAAACAAATAGCTAGTTTTTAGAAAAAATTGGAGAGAAGTACATTAAATGTGAATAAAAAGGCAAGATGATGTTACTGAGAATTTAACCTTGGTGGGATGAAAACAAAATTGAACAAAACACCATCTAGACTAGTTGAATTTCATATCATATTAAGACAAATTTATTTAAAATATATTCATATTTAATCTAAAATTTAGTATATATATTAAATATATATGCTGAAAATAAACCCGACGGGAGGGGGGGCCGGAGGGGCACGGACCCACTCATGCCCCCTAGGTCCGTCTATGTGTATATATATTGATTCTTTCCCGGATATAATGGAATGAATTCAAGCTAGAAAATTAGATAGAGATAATTAACGTTACACGGCCTTTAAAAGCCAAAAATAATTAGAAGAACGTTCCAAATTTATAGACGATGAAGACAATATTGCTAATGTAGCTAGGGATTTCAAGTCATTTCCATGTCCATCAAGTCTTTTAGGCTAAGATGGACTTGAACCGCACTCGAGCCCTAGCCATCTCACAAGTTATTCATAGAGCAGTTGATCTAAAGGTTACCGAGTGTTTAATTTATTGAAGGTAACAACCTTATGGTTATCAATAGCATTAGGCGCATATATGCAAGTTTGATGTTGTACTAATTAAGACAAATGATAATGCAGCTGCGTAATGTGTCAACAAATATATTTTTTTTTTTGAAAAAGGTAAACCTTAGGCTCCCGTTCTAAAATATGGTCAGCTCAGGTCATCCTTCCGGATGATTGTACTAAACTTCTTCAAAAGACAAAGAAGGTCCGGGTTTCGACTTTCCGGAACTGGATATATAGTTCATCATTCCTGGGCGATAAAGTTGTTGTAGTGGCCTAGGGAATTTTTCGGGAATGGATTTTTAGCCAAAAAATCCGCTCTCATGTTACTTTCTCGAAAACAGTGGTAGATCATGATTTCGGAAAAACATTGGACGGCTCGACGACCGTCAAAATGAAATCAGGAGTAAAGACGATGTCTTGGATAATGAAACCAATTTCCCACGGGATTTTCCAAAGCTTTTTTATGCTATGATGACAGTAAGGTTGTCAGGTTCGATAATAATCTTGTCCAGCTGGAGGTCCGCTGCCCGTCGAACAACACCTAGAAGAGCAAGCGCGTCCGCTTCCAAAGCATTGTGAGCCGAACAAGCTTGTCTGCCCAGAGAGAGCACCACACCATTTGCAGAGCGCAAAATAAATGAGGTGTGAAAGCTTCCATTCTGTTTTGTTGAGGCGTCAAAATTTGTTTTTGTCTAGCCCGGTTGCGGCCTTAACTCGAAAAAAGGCTTTCTTAGACGGGACTTGGAACTTTTCCTTGGCGTCTCTTGTGTGGTTTTCCATGTAGAAAATGTCTTGAAGACAACGTTGTTTAGCGATATTGGGTCCAATCTAATCTCACTTCTAAAACTGACGGAGTTTCGGTGCATCCTTTGACGTTGTTACCCGATACGTTAATATTTCATTCGTAGGAAGTCCTATGATCATTTTTAGCTAGGCTACTGCATAGGTATTCGAAAAAGGGTTAGTTTTGCAATACAAGAAAGACTTGGTAATCTCACAATCTTGCAAATGTCAAAAAGCATAAGAATATGTGAAGTGAAAAGATCATAGATCAACCTTATAGTATATCTTTGTACACCTTTACACAAATATAAAGAATATAATACGAATTCCATACAGATTCTCAATGATTATAGCCCGTGTCTTCCGAAATCCTTTGTCAAGAATCTTCAATTGAAAAAACTAGCTACTAAACAATACACTAGTTAGTACTAGGTACCAACTTCTTGCTACAATCAATCAAAATATTAATTAAAAGAGAATAACATAGAGGCTATACATATAAAGATTGAATCTTGCATTCATCTAGTTGCAAACGGCCATCTGCCTTGAAACAGCTGACGTCGCCGGAGACCGAGGAAGCCTGGCGGAGAAACTCCACTCGTCGATTCGCGCAGCCTCGTCCTCAAAATTGAGTGCGTAGCTCGTCGGGTCGTATCGGAATTTGGAGGTATTGTTCGACCGGCGACTCGATTTGCCTCCTCCAATGACGATTTTAGCAAAGAAGCTAGATATCTTGTCCTTGATCTCCTCCGGCAGATCGACGGCTTTGGATTTGATCCAAGACGACGGTGAGGACTTGAATGAAGGCGAATTCGGCTCGTGATCGTACTCCATTGATTGAACTTGGCTGAGAAAACGAGAAAGATGAGGGAAAGTTCGAGAAAGCTGAATTGAAGAATGAAGGTGGTTGATGACTTGATGATGAGGAGTGTCAAGTTTCCCGGGCTTTTATAGAGTTGATACTTGAGAGTTGAGACCATGAGTGGGCCATTTCTTTTTCTTTTCGGTTTTTTTAACATATGACTTTTTTTTTTGACCGAATTAACATATGACTTAGTTCAACAAATGTTTTTATTTCGAGGCTTTGCCAATTAATTTCACATATATCTGATAAAAAACAAATTAATTTCACTTATAAGTGCATGTCGCTATTTGAGGTTGCATTATCTTCTCATTGTACATTATACAGTCGTTTATTTATTCTTACCAGTTACAATTTTATAAAAAAAAATAGGTTATATTGTAACATTTGTCAAATGTTATTCCTTTCAAAAAAAAAAACGAACATCGATCCATTTTTACTAATCACAGGATTGATAGGTTACTTTAGCTGTAATACTCACAAATTATAATCGGTTATTCTATCGTGTGTCCTAAGGACACATAATAAGCATACTAAAAACAAAAACTAAAACCCTAAAAAGAAAAGAGTTAACTCGTCACAAAAAAACTTAAAAAAAATAATAAGTAATGTGCTCTAAGATTATGCACGTGAAAATTATACCCCCAAATAAAATTCAAAAGATTATGCACGTGAAAATTATACCCGCCAAATGAAGAATCCTATATTTGTATCTCGCCTGGGAATGTGTTGGTGAAGGTGAATTATGCAAAGGGTCAAGTGCAAGTGTGCAAGATCTCTTACATTACATTTTATACATATTACATCTTGTTTGATCAAATAAAGTAATGTGTAAATAAAAGTTTTAAGTAATTTTCAAGTTGTAATGACTTGGAGATCGACTTTCAATTCCTAGGTTGTAAATTTGTTTTTTACCGCGTAAATCTGAAACCGGTGCTAAATTGCATTCCGACTTGTTTCCTTAATTAGATGCAGATTGTAAATCATGTTATGGTGCGCAATCATAAAGTTATTGTCGACTAATATGGAAAACAGCTACTAACATACATATATTAAGCAATCCATGTGATGTGGCCATGATGATCGATCGATATATGCAAATGACCCTTTTCTTTTTCTTTTGCTTTTTTTTTGTAATGCATTGTTTCGATCACGAGCTTGTCCAAATCTTGAGCATAGGCAAGTATATCATCCAAAAAGAATTGATTTTCATTTGCCCAAAAACAATGAAAAAGAAAAAGGTTGAAAATGAGATGATCGACAACAACGGCTTTTATTGGTATCCAAGTTGGATTCATCCCCAAACAAAGTGGAGTGACGATAGAGCCATTCAACTTTCCTACGTCCAATTTGAGTAATTACCAAAACCATTAACGGTATCATTAGTATGCATGATGGAGCTTAGTTGTGCAAATTGACCGGTTAAAGCTGATGATAAACTAAACTAAATTAAAGAAGCTTGATTTTGACTGCTGATCATATGTGGCTTTTTGCAACGTCTATCTATGTCTTTATTGACTAGGAAATTATTTGGCAAAAACTATATGTATTTGTTTACTATTTTAATACCAGGCAATATTAATATAGCGTGACATGTTTTTCTTAGCCGGAGAGTCAGAAGTGAAAAGCCATTGTCCAACTCTTGTAACTAGTCGTCGTCTTTATATCTGGTTTACTTCACTGTGTGGAACTATGTATACTTTTTGGTGGTGTAGGAGTTTTTGTTAAGACGAGCCTAATAAATCGAAGGGTCGAGAAACTTAACAATCAGACAAATTAACTCGACAACTAATGAAGACAAAACTTGAGTTGAATGAGGAGACTGTGCAATGCGTCATGAGAAACAAAACGTCAATCGTCGAGAAATAGTATATTGTGATGAATTCCAGCTGTGTATGTCAATGGATTCTTAATTCCCAAGGGATAACATAATGAATTCCAGCTAAACAATTACATGAACGTAATCAAAGTTGCACTTCCTTCAAAAGCCAAGAAAAAAAGAACGTTGCATATTCAAAGACGAGGAAGAAGATAATGCTAAGGTAGGGATAGCAAGGATAAGGACCGCTAAAGTGGTGGGCCAATGGGGCCCAAATACAAATAGAACGCCAAAAGAAGCCTCATGAAAGTTCCATCAAATTTTGGATTATGGATAAATGGGCTGGATTCAATTAGAAGAAGAGGGGCCCAACCTAGAAAATGAACCTGTCACAGTTTTGACATACGTCTGAATATACATCTAATAAATCATAGTTTTCAAATTTTAGGAAATTTACGAGAAACTTTTTAAAAAGAAAATGGAAAATTCCACCAATGAAAAATAAGATATAGCCAAGAATTTTTTAAATTTCATGTTTGTATAGATGGTTTTTTTTTTCTGAAACCAAGTTTTCGAATATAATTTTGTGAGCTTTGATGACGTTGTCCACATGTATATAGTTTTATACACTATTTGCAGTGATTAATTTATTTACTTGGAAATACTTAGCCAGACACTTAATTTGAACTTATCAATTTCATAAACACACCTTCATTCATGCTAGCAAAATAGAAATAGTTTGTGCTCTTGTGTGTGGCCTTGGTCAGACGAACTAATTGGGCTGCACCCAAGAGGCCCAATAAGCCCAACAAGAGACTACTTCTTGAGAAGTTTCAGATTTTGCCCTCTCTTATAGTCTCACTAGCTTAACCCGTCGTACCTTGTACGACTATGCGTTCATTATAATTATTTTTGTAGATACGCTATAATAGAGATTTTATACCCTTTTCGCATATTAACAAAATCCAACTCAATGATTATTGTAAAACTTTATCCTAATTATTGTAGAAGTTAAAAGCTTTGAAATTTAAATAATTTAAATTTTAATATTTTTTATCTAAATCAATTTGAGTTTATCAATATAGTGGATGTTCTTTATATTTTTATGATTGGTAAGGAAAATCATAGTACTTATGTATCTATGTACTATAATTAATAACAAAAAAAATATTTCAATATGAAATGAAACTACCTTGAACTACGATGAAATATTGAAAATATGCATGAGTAATTGTAGATGAAATGTATATATAAATTCTAGCAAAATCAATATTCCCCCCAAAATCAATACTCCCCCTATGACTTTTCTAAGCATACTACTTAGTGAAACTGAATTAATAAACCATACAAATTTTATCCTAGATAAATGCAAGGCAACAAAATTATGATCTTAGCGTATGCCTATAGAAAAACTAGTACAGTATACACAAAGCCTCATTCATAATAAGTTAATTTTAGTAGATTAAAATATTTTTGTGATCTTACTTGTTATAAATTTATGATCTTAAAATATTTTTGTGATCTTACTTGTTATAAACCATACAAATTTTATCCTAGATAAATGCAAGGCAACAAAATTATCTTGAAACTACCTTGAACTATGATATATTTTTATGTATCTATACTACTTAGTGAAAGTATATATTTTATAAATCCCTATGATAAATAATCTAGAATTATATATTTCTTAAGGAATGTATAATTGAGTTGGATTTTATTAACGTGCGAAAAGGTGTATAAAATCCCTATTATAACGTATAATTGAGTTGGATAAGAATTTTATTTATTTATAATAATCACGAATTTTAGAATTAACAAAATATTAACAAAATATTTGTAGATACAGGGTACGGGCAATAATCACGATCTTGGATTAACAAAATATTGTAACGATTTTGGATAAAAAAGACGATATCAGTATCTAATTTTTAATAATATAATTATACATTTTTTATTAATTGAATAATACATCAAAAAATTATTATCAATCGTGTCCCGTATAGGGTGCGGGTAATAATCTAGCTTAACCCTATCATAACTATATACTAAAGCGGATGTTAGATTTAATATTTAGCCCGATATGTGTCAACTTTTCATTAGACCACATCACCCATCTTTATTAAAACAATTCAATTTGTTTGATTGGTTGAAATTTAATTGTAGACCCCACATTAGATTTCTTCTTATCTATTGATTTTTATTTTTAATTATTTTAAAAAAATTACTTATGCTAAAGTAATTATCAAGAATTTTTTTTCCTTGATAGTAATTCATGAGTTGCTTGATATAAAACAATTATCCAAATCTACTACGTACGCTATATTAACATATATGATACTCCAATTAATATTTAGAAGATTAAATGAAATAGGTTACTACCGTGTGCTATATGTTGTATGGAGATCTGGTCTTGCTTGGACCGACATTTCGATTAATATCATACGTAGTAGTGGTAATACTATGTACGTATGCTATAAAGCAATTTAATTAATCTTCAACCAAAAAAAGCAATTTAATTAATATCATCTCAACATATAGCATATGTATAGACCTGTCAAAAGCTAACCCGACCCGTAAATCCGACCCGACCCGAAATTTCTAGGGTTTCAACCCGAAAATTTGAACCCGAAACCCAATTTCAACCCGAACCCGATAAACCCGAAAATTTAGGGTTAGGGTCAGGGTCAAATCCGCTGGGTCAAGAAATCTATAAGGTGGAAAACTTATTTTAGAATACACTCTATTATAATGAAATGACGGATTGACGGGTAATTGTGCACCCAAAGGTTTTAATTATATTACAATATATAAAATTTAATTTATAAAATTATGATAAATTTTATTATTAAAATATTTAAAAATAATATTTTGTTATTATATTTTATTATTTTAATAATATTTTATTTAAATTTTAGTCAAAAAATTGATACTCTTGACCCGTTGGGTTGACCCGACCCGACCCGAAAACCCGAAACGACCCGACCCAGCTTGACCCGTAACCCGAACTCAACCCGAACCCGAAACGACCCGACCCGAACCTGCCCGACCCGACCCGATTGACAGGTCTACATATGTAGTATTAATCGTATTAGTTTATCATATCCGTAGTACCCATCTTTATTATAGCAATTTAATTATAAAATAAAAATAAAAATTATAAAATAAGGAAACTTATTAATAAAAATAAGTATTCAATTCATATACAAAAATTATAATCTTACAATTTTTTGTTTGATTACAATAATATATTATAGCAAAAATAAATTATCAATATTATGAATCCCAGAAGAAGCAAATTAAATAAAAATAATACACGATTTTATATCAAACTATTTCTTTAAATAATTTTATAATTTAAACTACGATTTAAGTTAAATTAAAATTGTGCCTTCAAGGCACGGGGACTATACTAGTTATAACGTATAATTGAGTTGGATTTCCTATTTCCTTATCTTTTGTTGGATTTTATCAAACATTGTATGATAATAACAACTTATATTCTATTGCTAGATACGTTCATTAAAAAGACGATATGAAATCGTTACTTCATGATCTTATCAAATCCAACTCAATTATACTCACGAATTTTATTTATTTATCAAACATTTTATCATGAAGTTACATAAATCAAATAGATAAAAATAATTCTAAAATAAACAAATATTTATTTATTTATAGTAAATTCTTATCAAACATTTTATCATGAAGTAATAATCAGATAAATCTTAGCAATAGAATATATTAAAATAGAAAGATTGAGAAATCACAATCTTAAAATTGTAATTAAATTGATAAAACTTATCATAATTAACATTAAAAATATAAGAAATAAGTCAAATCACAAATCAAATCATAAATTAGATTGAGGTCGATAAAGGATATAAAGTTAGAGACAAAATCCTAACAAAAGATAAGGAAATAGGAAATATATAGTATGACTTTAACGATAAAATTGAGGAACAGATAATTAAGTAAAGTAAAATATATAAATTTGTTATTATCTATTTGAGTTTACTCTATACTTTATGGATAGATATTGTATATGGATAGATAATTTATATGGATAGATATTGTATGGATATATATTGTTGATAAGGTAGTTAATTAAAAGATTGAAAATTTACATAGCAAAATTATGGTAGTTAATTAAAAAACTTTAAAATTTATTTTGGTTAAATATTTGGTGGGGCCAGAATCAACGTGGTGGCTCGAAAACGGTCGGATTTTATAATATACTAGCAGATGACCCGTACCTTGTACGGGGTTTTATTTATTTATTGCTTTGTGTATGAACTTACTATAACAATTACGAATATTATCATAAGTATACTTTGTAATAAAACGAAGCTTATTTTTTGGATTATAAAATGACATAATTCTTATATATCATCTTAAATATACAAATAAATTATATATATTTAATTTTTATACATACATAAACATATATTTAAATAATTGTGGAAGAATGATATTATAAGATGCATTATTATATTTTATTAAAAACTAATACAAATCTTTTGGCCTTTAAATTAAATTACATAAACTAACTTATATAATAAAATAAATACGTTTAAATAAAATTCGAATTAATATGTTATATATTAAGTATATAGATAATATTTAATAAGTTAAATAGAAAACCAAATTATCTCATATATATGTTATTGCTTTCTGAAAAATAATTAAAGAATAAATATATAAATATGTAATGAAAATGTGAATGAATTCTTATCTTAATTAAGAAATCTATCTTTTTTTTCTAAAGTGTAATCAATATGCAATATTAGCAATATATATGTTAAATATAACATCTACTTTTTTACTGATAATTTAATATGATATGATAGTAAAAAGGTATTTAATTTATTATTTTAATAGATTGAGTATTTGTCTTAAATATAGTGGTAGAATTTGCTACCATTGGTGATTTTAAAAAATAACATAATAAAATTATGAAAAATAATATAAAAATAATAAGACATTTAATTAAAAGCGTAAAATATTACAATTATGATTCATAGATGGTGAATAAAAAATAGTTTTTTAAATAAAAGGTTTATGATATATCTATGTTTTAATTAAATGTGTATAATGATAAGATTGAGATTTATATATGTGGATAGAATTATTAATTAACCAACACAAATTCTAATATAGAATTAACATTATAATTAAGTATCTATAAGATTTAATAAAATAGATTTTGACAAACAGGGGTAAAATAATTAAATGATTAGCAAAAAATACGTAAAAATAATACAAATATGTAATTGATTGTGTAGAAATTCTAACCTCTTCATCTATAAAAATTAGCTCTTTCGACGATATTTCATTATTAGTATTAACAACGTTCCACATCTGACAACCAAAAATTGTATTTTTTTTGTTCCTTTAATCGGTAACCTCATGAAATGAGTGAATCTCCATAGTAGCCAATAACAACAACGATTGAGACCAATAGTATAGAGAAACGTAAATTAATTGAAGAAGAATGAGTGGATGAGAGATGTATTTATAGGAAAGAAGTTCTAGATGGGTAAGAATTAGGAGAATATTTAATAAAAGATAAAATTCTCATGCTAATTGTACCCGTACATAAAGATATACCTTTGATCCTCCATGTACTTACATGTTTAATATGGTACGTACAAAAACCTACATTATTAATATGTACGTACATTATTAAGATATATATCTTAGCATTAATTATATATTGTGACAAAAACCTACTGCTTAATAGATAATTTTGGAGGGGTTACGTACATGTTTTTTTGGAGGGGTTAATGTATTTTTTACATAATTTTTTCAGTTTAATAGATAACAAAAGATAAACTTTTTAAGTAGAGAGTAGAAAGATAAAATTTTCAATTTAATAGATGACAAAAGATTATTTTTTGGAAAAGATAAAAATTGTACATGTTAATTGTAAATTTCCCAATTTAATAGATGACAAAAGAATTTAAATAAAATATATTAATTTAATAAAAGGGGTGATGTGGGGCAATATGGTGGCGGAATTTGCTTCCGCTTTAGTATATAGTAATAGATATTGATGATTGATTGATTTGAGATCACTAATTGGTACATCTGTTAATAAAATAATGTATCTTAGCTGTTATGATTCTAGTATATTCAAGCCTTATATTTCTGATCTAGCAAGTATGTTCTAGGGTTTGTTATGATACACTTATCCTGTAATTCAGAGCCCTATATAAGCTCTCTTATGATTCAATAATACGTACAACAGTTTGCATAATTCTCTTAACATCTTGTCATCTTCCCATGGTATTGTTAGCATTATCCTTCTATGCACTTCATTATTCTTCCACCTACTTGTATTTCAATAATAGTTTTCTTCTAAACCCTTACCAAACTTCGATTTTAGACATTTTGTTACAAACGTTGGCACTTGGCAGGTGTTTGGGTGGCTAAGTTTTTTTAATTCATGAAAGTTAATTTGTTGGTCCACGAAAACGGGTCAAACAGAAACATCTAAACATGGTCATCGGATTCTACATTTAAAATTTGAAGTATTAAAAGGAGAAGAATGATTCTTTATTGGCCTCTAGTCCTTTGGAGGGGCATGCAAGAGTTCGTCTTGGCTCATATATACAAACTCAAGAGTTTCTCAAGTCAAAAACTCATTTTTGTCTACACTACAATATATTACTTTCGTATAGACTTTAATAAACCTTTAATTTCATGTGTCATCACCGTTACCCAAATCCCATTAATAAAAGAGAACTTCTACATCATACCAAATCTTTCGCTTATATAGTACGTACACTCATATACATGTGTATTTGTTTTGATTATGCCATTTTCTACATTTTAAGGGTAGACATATCCCACGAATTCAAACCATAAAGTTATATAGATATATTAAGGGTCCGTTCAATAGTTTTTTTGGAACGAGGGTTCAGATAGCTGGAGCGGAATAAACCAAAAAATTGCACTCTTATAACCCCAAAAGGACTGACTTTCTGTCAGCGTCTTGCTTATCCGGCTCCCCACTACATACAATGCCGAACAGAGCTTAAATCTCTACTAGAGCGCCCAACTTACAACATAACTCGATCACAACTAAGGGCTATTCTCCCAAGTGTTCAAACTCTAGCTATGGTCAACTACACGCCTTTTAAAAATTTGGTCAATGACTACACTTTGTCCCATACACAAGGGGTCTAAACTCAAAGTACATGCCAAAAATTATTCACTATAAACCGGTGAACATATGCACAGAAAACAAACAAATGAGCATTGAACAGTGTGGAAAATGTAACACCTAATGCAATTTACAACTCATTGTGCTTGTGCAATGTGCATGGGCACCACTTAGAGAGTCAGAAGATTTGTGTGTGGCGTATCGAATGATTGGATAAGGTTTTCGCTGTTCCCTAGTGGTTCCATTCAAAGAACACTCCCATGTTTTCATTACACTCAATAATTGGAGCAATATTCACTTCTTCCCCGTCATTTCAAGCTAAGTCAAGTCAACCAAAATCAATATTAAAAGATCTTGTTTCCTTCGATCTGACTGACTACGGGTTAGTTGGAATGAAAATGTAAGCCGAACTGACATTAACCGAAAGTAATACTATTCGGTTGGTTCACAAACCTGAATACGAAAATTTACGAATTTACATCTACTTTGTTGTAGACTTAGTTTGGTGCTTTAGAAAAACATGATAGGTCTATGCATTTCGGTCAAATAGGGTGATGTTGGGTCCGGGTTAAAGGCTATAGAACCAAGAAATTCAAAGATCGAGACAAGTTTTGTGGTTTCTAGATGAATTATAATTCGTTTTTTTTCAATCCGGTTTTAAACCGATGTACAACTTTAAACTCGTGATTACATAAGTTGGGACAACCCATTATTTACCAGACATGCCAAAAACAACGTATGAAGTAATATGTTAACAATCAATGGATCAATTTTAAGAGCTTCTACTATGTTTAATCTATGGGTAAGTCCCATTTGAGTGTTATAAAGTTTCGATTTATGACTTCTTCCATCTATATCTATCTATATATATATAAAAGTTAGGTGGTGTCCTCATTTATTGCTCCATTAACTTCTATTGCAATCTTCCCTATATAATTAAACAATATGCAATCATAATCAAATCAATCACAATGGCATAGCGGTAAACTCTTTGTTTAATAACCCAAAGGTTTGGGGTTCAAATCTCTCTAACTACATTTTTGTGTTTGTTGTATATATAATACTATAAAACATTCTATACAAATAACAATGTTTTTATTATATTTTATATTATCATACCTTGGCTCATTTATGACCTAATCATAATTAGTGCTATGTGTATTTTTATATTTACTTTTTTTTGGCGATTATCAGCCTTTATATTTTTATAAACTTTTATTATTTGTGTATTTTTTAATTCGCTCTTTATTTTGAATTGACACAGGTATATAAAACCCGAACTAATGTCCAAGTCATACGATCTCAATTTTGTTTTAGATTTTAGTCATTGTTACTTATGCTTCGTCAAATTCTACCAAAAAAATAATTATACTTCATCAAAGACACTGGTATATCGTTTATGTATTGTCATAAAATAACAGTTGTACAACATTTATGAATAATAGCTTTTAATGTGTATAATTAAATAATAAAATTTCTAATATATATATATATGTAATAAACCTATGAAGTAGACTTTTAGAAATCACTGCCCGGATAAAGTTGAGAAATAAATTTATTCTTAGTTAATAAAGAAAATGAAAGTTCCCCACGTTAGTGAACAAAAAGTATTTCATATTTATTTCACGCGTCGTTCCAAATTGTTAAGCTAGATTCCAAAAGGTTCATCAATATGTCATGACACTGAATGACCTAAAATTGATTGTTTTCATCTCATTGATATTTGATAAATAAAAAGAATTAAAATATTTTTTTTAGTTTATAGAGCCCAAGAGTTTTCAATTAAAGGAATTAAAGTTATGCTTTGAGAAAGGCTATAAGTTGATTAATCAAATTTAAAAATACTTTTTAAACCCGTGCGTAGCACGGGTAATGACTTCTAGTAATGTATAACGATTGAGAGTTGCATCTCTAGGCATCCACATATCATAGCTAGTGGTAACGTTCGTGACGTGTTTCTAGATGTACAGTTTGGGCTGCGTCAACCGACAACCACGGAACGTGGCTCCCAAAATGCACTACAGCTTGCCAGGTTTGCCGTTACCCCAAAAAACGCCGTCATCACGTCGCTTTTCCCAACCTATAGCCTTTAATCATCAAATTTATTATCCCTCCAATTCTAGCCGTTGGATCATCCCGCGAGTGGCCCCACGCTCCACCCCTCAGCCTTCGGATCTTGAATTTGCCAGGTCGCACTCCCTAACCAACATGACCACATCCCATTAATAAACTACCATTAAATTATAAAACTAAAATATAAAATAATTGGAAACCACTAACCCCCTAGATTTCACAAATATTACGATTTTACCCTCCCATTCTTTTTCCCGTTTCTATAAAGCCGAGTTCTGATACCAGCTAGGTTTGCCCAACTGACGCCTCAATGGGGCCTTTTTAGAAAAAAGGAAAAAGAAAAAAGAAACCCCTTCTTCTTCTTCTCTCTCCCCCTTCAAACCTCTTCAGTCTTCTTCTCCAATGGGGAGATCTTCAGATTCAACGGCGAACGCACCAGTCCTACCACTGAAGCTCTCCTTCTCTCGTCCGTCGCCGAGGAACCGGTTCTCCTCGCCGGCGTCAGCCTCGTCGTTCGCGTCCTCCTATTCGAGCCTCACCTCTTCATCCTCCTCCGCCGTTTCCGCCGCCGCCTCCCTCTTCCAGCGCTCAACCTCGCCGACTCGCGTTAATCTCCGCCCTTCCTCGCCTCCGCCGGCGCCTTCCGTCCGAATCACGCTAGATCGGCCGCTCTCCCCGTCCAGATCCGTGTCCGTCAGAGATCAGGTCATTCCGAGGCGAAACGAGATCACGAAAGCGAAGAGGACGTGTATGTGCTCGCCGACCTCGCATCCAGGCTCCTTCCGGTGTAGCTACCATCGCAATCTCAGTAAGAACAGCGGTAGCCACTCGGTTTCGTGCTCGCCGATGCGATTGAACCTCCGGCGGTCCGCCATGACGAACTCGCTTGTCCGGATCGGGACCGTTGAAGGCGATTGGGTGAAGAGAGCGTTGTCGGCGCTGATCCGGCCGTCCTCGCACCAGCAGCGGCGGCGAGGCGGATTCCAGCCTCGGCCGAGCCGCCTCTCGGCCATGTCCAGAGCGGAAGATGCGATGGCTGTGAGTTAGTTACAGGTTTGTTGGTGCTCCGCCGTAGCAGATCCTCTTTTGTGTTCGTGCTCTGTGAAGATTTGTGGTTAGAGTCTGGATTGATAGGGATTCTGCTTGTGCATCCGGATGTGTGTTGTACATGGCGAGATCCACACATTTTCGCTGTGATTTTTGTACGGCGGCGATTGTGGAATTAGCGGTTTGAGACGGGAGTGCAATCTGCAATTTGCAGCAAATTTGATCACCATTGTACATAACTATGCGGACGAAAGAAAAAGGACAGATTCAGCCTAAAAAGTATAATTAATCACTAAGGACAAGTCGATTTAGGTTAATTTGATAAGCTGATGATCTATGTTCCCTGTCAAATCCAATTGTGCTTGAATTCGTTTTGTAATTCTCTGTTCAATTTGATTGTTCCTTCCTTTGCCTTCCGTCTTTTGATCAGTTTGCTGTATTGGTGTGTCTCGTGTTTGCAGCGTTGCAAGGGTTTCCCGTGAACCGTCGTCGTTCCGATTTGTGGCCGTGATTTCTCAACGTCGTTATCCGTGACCAGGTATCCTGTATCGTTTCATTTCATTTAATTTCTCAACGTCGTCGTTTCATTTCGTTGCTTACCATTTTTTTTTCTGTTTTTGTTTTTTTAACTTGCAGTTTCAGGCTGTGAAGAAGATTTGGGTGAACTAGTCTTTGGTACACAAAACAGAAGGATCCTTTGCGTGAGGAGTTGGTTCCTAATTTCGTGACTTCACAAGGGCGTTAAACGTTCAAGAACGTTGAACTTGATCTCTTTCATCACACATGAAGGGAAAGACTTGACAAACTTGCCCACGTAATTACCGATGGATCAAGACAAACCCTGAGCTATAAAACTGAAAAAACAAAACTGAAAATGCCACTAGAATTGAGGAGGAATTTTATACTTCTTCCTCCATCCCAAGGACTTCCATTTTAAATTGAATTACTCAAAACGTTTTGAGACTCTGAACTGAACTCTGTTTTGAAACAAACAATATCATATAGGATTTGGTTTTATCTATATGGATCTGAACCTATTTTCGGCCTAACAAAGCTGTTCAACAATGGAAGCATTGAATTTGGCGAATTGATAGAAACAAGTGTTGGGTAGTTTGGTTTGTGTTCAGGAGAGAAATTAGGTTATTGCTTGGCCCATACTCCACCTACTCACCACCCTCATTGTCTCTGTCTTGATAGGAAATCCTTGCAAGTATTGTCCTCCTACACCTCGCCAAACATTGCCATTCTTGTCATAGAAATAAAGCAATGCTAATGACATGAAAATTACCTATCAAACACACAAGTATGAGGCAATGATTAGATGTTGATCCCCGCTTACCTACTTAAGGCAATGATTAGTTGCAAAAATATTTGTGTAGGAACAAAAAGAGAGCTAGTGATAAGATTGTGGAATGCTCATTGTCCCATGAATCATAAAGTTTCTTTTGTGGAGAAAAAATATCTATCTTTGGGCAAAAAGGGCAACCTACAGTTGTTATCTATTTTCCACTAAATGATTACTAATTAGATGATAAAACTTCCAAGTTCCAACAGTGTTGTTTCAATAGTGTCAAATAAAATAAGTTTAGTTCAAAACTTATTATTATTGTCATTTTCTTCTTTGTTTAGTTACACACTATAAGGAGAGATAATTGATCATGAGGTTGGTGAAACCTTCTTACTTTCCCCAACTAAACCTAATTTGGAATTGGACGAATCCATCAAGAAAACTTGAAGCAAAGGAAACACTACTTTTTTTCTTCAAAACCCGAATGAGGAGGGCAAGAAAAACACATCAAGCACACAAGTGTAAGCAATAGCCTTGAAAACCAGTTTGCGTAAATCCTACAAAGATCACATAAGATAGTTAGTAATCCTGATCCCCTAAGGGTTAAGCAACCTAATAAGGACAAGTTTTCATCTTTGAATTAAAAAGATTATCCCAAATCACCCATCACCCATCACAATTCACAGTACATTAAACTTAATAAAAAAACCATCTTTAAAAATTATTGAATCTTTTGCATCAGTCGAAAAACCTACTCCACAACATTAATGGGAGGAACGACATCAAATTTCGGAACAAACACAGGCGACAAAAAAAACAAAAAATTCCAAGAAAATTGACGTCGTGTTGCGCACAACGTGAAATGTGATCAAATTTCTTTCCTCGGTCATTCTTCAACCGATTAAACAGCTTTTTTTCTCAGCTCCTCCCACATTTCTGTTTCCCTCAATTGACCCCCAAATCCGATGCCGTCTTCACTCCTGAGAAGATCTCAGCCACCGATCCACCGCCTCTCCGGCGCAATCCAACGGCTCACATCCACCCGCCAACTCTCCTCAGCCTCCCAACAACGGCATTGCTCTGAGAAATTCGACCCACAACAAAACAACCCGAATCCCGAAAACGGGTCGGTTCTCAAATGGGTCGCCGGATTGGCATTTGGCTCGGCTCTGGGCGCTCTCTATCATCGGTTCTGTTTTGACGATGGCGCTCAAATTGAAGGCAACGGAAATGGTTTCTCGGTTTCTTCTGTTGCATTCGCCGATTGCTCGTCTCCTCCCATGGCGGAAGCTTCGTCTGCTACAGATGGTTCTTTCTCTGAGAAGAAAGCCAGATTTCTCTTTGGAGGTTCGCTAGCTACAAATCTCTCTTACTTGGTTTAATTTTTGTAATCATACTCAACTGGTTAGGATGGAAAGTTTGTGCCTTTGTGGTTGTTAATGATGAATGATGAGTGTCTGTGTCCATAAAGTTTCTAGCTTTACACTGTTGCTTGGGCCTTGCATGTGTAGAGGCTAGGAGCTTTGGTTTTGGTTTGATTATCCCTGCTGTTGGACCCTAGCCTTATATTGAGGACCTTGTTTGGGGTTTCTGATGTTTGTTGAGTAAGGCAATAATTGGTGTGTCTTAGTCAATTACAACAAGAACAAGAGCATCACAACACTGTTTTCTGTTTTGTTTTCTTCTGGCTTAGTCGCTTCCATGGCAGGGAGTTTGGCCAGATTAAATTGTCACTGCTGTTGCATTCAGTTTGTCTACTTGTCTTTTGCATTCTTTGCTTGCACTTCCAGTCAGGACCCTGTGATGTTATTTAGGATTTGGTCTTAAATGACCTCCTGTTATGTTTTTCATTGTTTGTATCACAATGAACAGTAAGACATTGTCACATCAGATGGCCAGAATTTGTATGGCTATGTTCTATTCTTGCACTTTTCATGAGTCAATCTTTTCTAGTCCTGAATGGCCAGATTTGACTATGATTTTTAATCATTGTCTGGCCAGTTAATTGAATTTTCAAATTAGTATAAAAATATAATACAGTTAAAGTCAAATAAAACTTAGGAAGATAAAGTATTCAAACTCACATATTCAACATATTGCTTTAACAATGTCACATCAGATGTGCATATGCTCACACACATACAAAGATACAGCTTCTAGGTCAGTAATTTATGCTGTGTTATCATCAGTAATTCAATAGATTATCCTACTGATGTACATAAAGATGGCCTCTAATTGAATGTTTTATTTACAATTTCATACATAATAGCTATTACAATCTGTGCACCTTCATCCCTTTGCTTCACATTTGACAGATGCATTCAGGAGAAAGGTTTTCTTTAATTATGAGAAACGTATGAGATCCCGCAGTCCTCCTGAAAAGGTTAGATGTTGATGCTGGAAAACATATCTCATTAAAAGGATCTTTCTCATTTTCTACATCCTACATTTTATGAATCACTTTCTAGCCAAATTGTGCTTTCTGTGATCTGTATATATTTACCTCTAGTGCTTTGTTAGCGTTAGTTGCATGCTTACAGAAAAGCTTCTGTGGAAGCTATAGCCTTATGTTTTAGATGTGTTTTGTACTTCACCTAGTGCTCTCCTTGCGCACATGTTACATTCAGGATTTGGTCTAATAAGAAGTGTGATCTATTTAGATTGTGCATCTTATTTATTCCTCATTCTTACTTAATGTTGACTCCCACTATTGACAACATCTCCGTTCAAATATCTATCTGAAGGTATATCAATACTTTGCAAGTTTCAAAAATTCAGAAGGAGACCTTTTCATGACTCCTGCAGATCTAATGCGTGCTGTTGTCCCTGTTTTCCCTCCTTCTGAATCAAATTTGATCAGAGATGGATACCTAAGAGGGGAGAAGAGTCCCGGAGAGTTACGTTGTGCGCCTTCAGAGTTTTTTATGCTCTTTGATGTTGACACTGATGGACTTATATCTTTCAAAGAGTGAGCTGATGCATGTTCAACAATTTTCTCTCACACTTTTTACACTTCCTTCTTCTTTCTCATCTCTAAATGACTTATCACAGGTACATCTTTTTTGTAACTCTGCTCAGCATACCCGAGTCAAGTTTCTCTGTGGCTTTTAAGATGTTTGACATTGATGGAAATGGGTTTGTACATCTCTGTGATTTGTTCAAATTAATTAAGTTTTTGCACATCAAAGCGTTTTTTTTTGTATTGATCACTGCATTTTGTGTCTTCTCCTTAGAGAGATTGACAGGGTGGAATTTAAAAAAGTGATGACCCTTATGAGAGCAGCCAATAGACAAGGCTCTGCTCAGAGAGACGGCCTTCGTGCTGGTACTAAAGTTGGAGGGTCTGTGGAAAATGGAGGATTGGTTGAATACTTCTTTGGCGAACACGGAACAGGAAAACTAAACCATGAGAAGTTTGTTGGGTTTCTCAGAGACTTGCAAAATGAAGTATGCACAATGATTTTGCTTCTTGCTCAGTTATTTTGTGCTTTTAGTCAGAGTTTCTTGTACTAAAACCTGAAAAATCTCCTTGATATAGATACTGAGATTGGAGTTTGCTCACTATGATTATAAGAAACGAGGTACTATCTCTGCCAAGGACTTCGCGCTATCTATGGTTGCATCAGCAGACATGAACCATGTAAGCAAGTTGCTAGACAAAGCCTGTGAAATAGATAACGACCCGATTCTTAGTAAGATAAGCGTCTCAGAAGACGAGTTCAGAAATTTTGCTGCACTTCGCAAGCAATTAGAGCCTTTGTCTTGGGCTCTATTCAGTTTCGGTCAGATTAACGGATTGCTAACAAAGGAAGACTTCCGACGAGCTGCTTCACAGGTATGTATTTGTAAGTTCATGAAAATTCTAATGACTAGTCAATAATTTGAGCCTCAAAATTCCTTCATTGTTCAAATCTTCTATGCAGTGTGATGACATGTTAAACTTATGTGACAAAATCTGCAGGTGTGTGATGTTCATTTAAGTGAGAATATGGTTGATATCATTTTCCATGTGTTTGATGAAAACGAAGACGGTACCCTGAGTATAGAAGAGTTTATCAAGGTCTTAGAGAGACGGCAGAAGGACATTTCCGGGAATCTTGCTGAAGATGGGATCTTCTCATGGATTTCTTGCTGTTGGAACTGCTCGAAGAGCCGCTCTTCGGCTTCCAGGTTTCTTATCTAGTGAATACAATTGCCATTCCCTTTCAATTTCTCCCTTGGAAGTTCCACACCACAAGAACTACAAAAAAACAGAACTTGAGAGGAGATGTCCCTCTAATAGGCTAGCACTAACATTATCATAGTTGGAATGCTGTATTTTCCGCAGAGTATTAGAACAATGTGTTAGATGAATTCATGTGCTCATTCCTAAAGCCAAGAATCTGGGAGATCTTATCTTTGTGTTTCTGCAAACTGGTTTGAGTTGGATCATAATGAAACAATCATGTATTATGCTAAAGCGGATTATATGGTAGAACATGCCTTATATGCTGTCTTTGCAGGCTAGTTAGATCTTACAATCTGCTTTTCACAAAAACAAACCATTTCTCAGCCAAAGTTGCATATTTTGCTAGGTGGGTTTGGCTCACTTTTATGGATCTTTTGCTTCATAGGACCACCTTGTTCTTGTCTTGTATTCTACTACACTATTTTGTGCTGGCTTTTCATTTATTTTCCACCTGTTTTTTCCCTTTCCTTTTTCTCACATCTTTTCCTAAACAGTATATTAATCACCTGGGACCCTTGTGATCAAAGCAATCCCTTAATAGGGGTTCAGTATTTGTGTCTGATCTCTCTAAATAATTTCTATTATTCTTGCATGTGTTATTGAAGTTTCTGCGTTGCCAAAATAAAAGGCCAAGAAAAAATGGAAAATATATGGCTGCAAAAGTTGACTAATAAGAGAATGTGGATCCATTTCACATGCCATTTTATGCTGATCTTACATTGATTAATATTGATACCATATGCTTATAAACCACATATATTGTTCAAGTCAACATTCCAAGCTTCACTCTAAACAATTCATAGTAGGACAAGGATTAAGCAATTTTTTTTTGCCACAAAAAGAAAATTCAAAATGTATTTAAGAAAAGGAATGGGAAAAGTTGAGAAAAATGATTGAGCCACTCGGACAAGAAACTCAAAAAATGGGGTCAAAGAGTTCATATCTTAATTAAAATTATGTTATTAACCTTATACTCCATTATTTATGTATTTATTTATTTATTTTGCTGCGATTATTATTAATGACAGCTGGTTAGGTAGCCAATTAACGCCCGGAAAACTGGGCCGGTCGTGTGTCGGTCTTTTTGGGCTGCCAATGTGGGCCCATTGAAAGTAAACCTTTTTGAGTATGTGACCCCCAATATTAGTTGGCCTGATCCCACCACTATATTTAATATTAATTACTAAAATTCAATATAAATCAAGATTATATGATGCTGAATTAACTTTAGTTCTCAGTGGCATATTCTTTGGATCCCTTGTTTTTTGATGCATGTTTTCTCTGTCACCTATATGTCTTTGCTCCATTCCCTGAAATTCAAGAGCTTGAAAGTACTAGAGCAATCTAAATTTAGACAATTGTATTGATCTCCTTTTGGTTTCCCAATACCTCAACAAAAACTTCTGGCACTTTGGTTTATGCAATGATAATGTAAAATGAAGACTAATTTAATTATTGCCCCAACAAGGTTTTAATTTTTTTTTTGGAGTAGTTGTACTGATCACATATATCTTAAAATAGATTAATGTTACATGAAACTTATAATCCATGCTATTTATTTAAAACTCTGATAAAGTCCACAATATCAAGTGGGGAAGCAACAGGGATTTGTAGGATTTGGCTGTCACTCAAATTTTTTATTTTTATTTTATGGAATAATTATTGGAAAAGATGAATAATTAAGAAGAAGAAATAAGAAGGAAATTGCGTGGCTTGCTTGCTCGGTTGCTGTCGGTACTCGGTAGTTAACGATCAACGTCTTACAAAATTTTCATAATAACTATGAATGTTCAACATTGAATTTCTTTTCAAAACCTTTTTTTTTTGGTTGAAATTTCTTCTCAAAACCTTGGTGTTTGAAGTTGTCAAATACATTTCACCACTCTAAAATCAATTAAAATATCAAATGCATCTTATAAAGGCCGGGCAATATGCCAGACGATCAAAACCTGCGAAATACATGCACATATTATAAATGTATATATACAGAATGAACTTAGCCAAGTGCTGGATGAACAAAAACATTCCCCTACAAAATTAACAAATTAAAATCTACTGGCATTAATCAAATTTAGTAACACACATTAACTAAAATGTATGCATACATGCTTACCTTTCTTGTCATAATTCACATTCACTAGTTCACGTATACTGTATACATTTTACAAAACTCTCAAATTCTCTCATAATTCCAATCTTTTATTCAGCCAAAAATTTAAAACAAATTCAGGTTTTTCGTTATTTATTTGTATAATAATTATTCGAAGAGTGAGACCCTACGCTACGCGCCTTCTAATATGGTATTCTTCCATCGTCGTCATTCTGATTAGTGATTATACATACAATTTGGAATTAAAACGCCATTCTTCTCCTAAAACCCTGCAAAGCTTTTGCCTTTTGGTGTCCCCATTTCATAATCCTTTCCATTTCATACAAATTAAATCCCCTTCTTTCTCCTTACACATCACAAAATCCGTCAAAGATCGAGAAGAAACACAGCAAATAAGACAGGTAAAGACAGAGGCCTCTCTGTTTCATTGTAGATTTCTTGTGCTTGCTAAAACAGTCTGATTTCTGATCTCTTGTTCCTCAATTCATCAGGGGATCAACACCCAAAATTCTCACAAATCAACAGATTTTGTGATCTGGGTTTTGATCCAAACCCCCAGAACTCCTCCAAATCCAAGAGCTTTAATCTCAAATGGGGAAGCCAATAGGCAAGAAGAAGCCCCATCCAGAAGCCTCATCAAACTCAAAGCACAACAAGAACTCATCTTCAATCTCCTCAAGCACCAAGGGACTAGATGATGACACGGCCGTGTTCATTGCCATGTCACACGAGCTCAAGGAGGAAGGCAACAAGCACTTCCAGAGGCGCGATTTCGAGACCGCCATGTTAAGGTTTGAAAAGGCCCTTAAGTTGCTACCAAAGAGCCATATAGATGTAGCCAGCTTGAGAACGAGCATGGCCTCTTGCTATATGCAGATGGGGATCGGAGAGTTTCCGAGGGCGATTAACGAGTGTAATTTGGCCTTGGAGGTTGCCCCAAAGTATAACAAGGCCTTGCTCAGAAGGGCCAAGTGTTTTCAGGCTTTGAATAAGCTTGATTTGGCTTGGAAAGATGTTAGCTTGGTGTTGAGTATGGAGCCTAATAATCTTGTGGCTTTGGAGATTAGGGAAAGTGTTAAGAAATCTATGGAGGAGGAGGGTGTTGTTGTGGAGTTTGATGAGGCTGAAAATGGGTTGGATCTTGGCAGGTCTTCTAATTTGAAGAAAGCTGTGAAGGGTAAAAAGGGAATTAAGGAAAAGCTGAAGACTAAGAAGAAGAAGAAGAGAGTGTCTAGGAATACGGGCAGTGAAGAGGAGGAGGATGAGGAGGATAATGAGGAGATTAAGTCAAAGCCTGAAGATAAGGAGGTTGTTGAGGAGAAGAAGATTAGTATTAAGGAGGAAAATGTGGTGACAAAGACAGTGAAGTTGGTTTATGGAGATGATATAAGATGGGCTCAATTGCCCATTAATTGTAGCTTGTTGCTAATGAGGGAGATTGTTCGTGATCGGTTTCCGAACTTGAAGGGTGTTCTTATTAAGTACAGGGATCAAGAGGGTGATTATGTAACAATCACCACAACTGATGAACTGAGGAGTGCAGTACAGTCTTGCAACTCAGGTGGTTCGATTCGGCTTTACATTGCCGAAGTTAGTCCAGACCAAGAACCGAAATACGCAGGCCTTGATGATGATGATGATAAGAAATTTTGTAAAGCTGGGAAGGAGATAGAAGAGGTGAATGTTGATGTCAAAGATGAGAAGGAGCAGAAAAACTCAACTTGTATTGACAGTTGGATTCTGCAGTTTGCTGAGCTTTTCAAGAGCCAAGTCGGGTTTGATTCGGATTCGTACTTGGATCTTCATGATGTTGGAATGAAGCTATACTCAGAGGCGGTTGAGGACGTAGTCTCAACCGAAGAGGCTCAAGGGCTGTTTAATGTAGCTTCTGACAAGTTCCAAGAAATGGCGGCGTTGGCCTTGTTCAACTGGGGAAATGTACACATGTCCAAAGCAAGGAAGCAAGTCTTTACTCCTGAAGATCAAGAAAGCATCAAAACAGCTTATGAATGGTCAAGAAAGGAGTACGAAACGGCGGGAGTTAAATACGAGGAAGCCCTCAAAATCAAGCCGGATTTCTACGAAGGATTTCTTGCACTTGGGCAACAGCAATTTGAGCTAGCAAAGCTTTGCTGGATATATGCAGTCAAAAACAAGATTGAGTTGGAGGAGAATTCGTCGTCTGAGGTTCTTCTGCTCTTTAACAAAGCTGAGGATAGTATGGAAGTTGGCCTGCAGATGTGGGAGGAGATGGAAGAGCGACGTCTTAATGGTATTTCCAAGGAAGGAAACTATAAGGCTCAGTTGAAGAAGGCGGGTTTGGATGGATTGTTGAGAGATTTATCAAGAGATGAAGATTCAGAGCAGGCTAAGATCATGAGATCACAAATTCTCATCTTATGGGGATCGCTGTTGTATGAGCGTTCCATTGTTGAGTTTAAGTTGGCATTGCCGACTTGGGAAGAATGCTTGGAAGTTGCTGTTGAGAAGTTTGAACTTGCTGGGGCTTCAAGTACTGATGTAGCTGTTATGGTAAAGAATCATTGTGCACATCAATCTGCACAAGAAGGTAAAAATTGATCCTTTTTGTTTTACTTCTGTTTCTTTTTTCTTCTGATTTTTATGGGTTAGATGAGTAATGTGATATGTTGGAATCTGTTTAGGATTGGGTTTCAAAATTGATGAGATTGTTCAAGCATGGCATGAGATGTATGATGCCAAGAGGTGGCTTCTTGGAGTTCCTTCCCTTCGGCTTGAGCCATTGTTTCGTAGGCGTGTTCCAAGGCTTCAAAACATGCTGGAACAGCATGTATAATGCAAACCACAGCATGTATAATGCAAACTATGATGTTTGGATTGTGCTTTTCTTCAAGTAAGTATTCATGTTTTGAAGCTATTTCTGTATTATATTGGATAGTTCAGGAACTAAAAGGTATTTTTTTTAGCATTACAGCCCTTAAAATAAAAAAAGGCAAGATCGATTAAGTGATTTGATATAGCTAAGCTAGTTGACAGTATAACTAATTGCGGATTGTCTTCTTATGCATTGCAGATTGTTTTTTCTTATTGGATTTCGTAGGGTGCGAACGTCGAGCAAGTATTCAAAAAAAAAAAAACTTCTTCCAATTTTGCAAGATCATTAGAGCAGCACGCGGGGTGCAAAATGCGGTTGATAGAGTATATAGGAGTTTGCTACTGTCAAGATTCATTCACTAAGTCGTTCATCAATCAATTGGTTTTGTAAAAAGTCATTGATGTGAAAGCAAAGAGGGCAAATAGCCAATTTACTTTCAAGATGTTAAGGAATTCTTTCATCATATTGGTGATTTTTTTGGGTCATTATTTGTGCTCTGTACAATCCTCATATTCTACACGATCACTTGTTAATTCAAACCATACACCACCAGGACAAGAAACTCATGACTAATCAAGATTGATCTCTGAATGAGAGCATTATGCAAACTCGTTCTTTTCATACATTAAGTTGAAACTTGATACAACTATCATCATCTATATATATATAAAAGTTAAGCGGTGTCCTCATTTATTGCTCCATTAACTTTTATTGCAATCTTCCCTATATAATTTAACAATATGAAATCATAATCAAATTGATCACAATGGCATAGCGGTAAACCCTTCCTTTAATAACCCAAAGGTTTGGGGTTCAAACCTCTCTAACAACATTTTTGTGTACTTTTATAAAATCATTAAAATATAACCTCTTCATCTCTGTTCATTTTTATATTTACTTTTTTTTGGCGATTATCGGCCTTTGTATTTTTATAACCTTTTTTATTTGTGTATTTTTTAATTCGATCTTTATTTTGGATTGACACAGGTATATCAAACCTGAACTATTGTTCAGGGCATATGATCTCAATTTTGTTTTAAGATTTAGTGATTGCTAATTATACTTCATCAAATTCTACCAAAAAAATATACTTCATCAAAGATACAGGTATATCGTGTACGTATTTTCACAAAATAACTATTGTACAACATTTAAGAATAATAACTTTTAAATGTCTATTATTAAATAATAATATTTCTAATACATATATATATATATGTAATAAACATATGAAGTAGACCTTTAGAAATCATTGTCCGGATAAAGTTGAGAAATAAATTTATTCTTACTTAATAAAGAATGAAAATTCCCAATGTTAGTGAACAAAAGGTATTTAATATTTATTTCACGGGTCATTCCAAATTGTTAATATAGATTCCAAAAGGTTCATCAATATGTCATGAAATTGAGTAACCTAAGATTGATTGTTTTTATCTCATTGATAGTTGATAAATAAAAGGAATTAAAATATGTTTTTTAGAGTTATGACCGGTGAGTTATGCTTTAAACTTTTATCATTTTTTAATTTAAAGTTATGCTTCGAGAAAATGACCCGAATTATCATTTAAAGTTATATTTAACAGACTTTTCAATTAAAATTGATTAATAAAACTTAAAAATAATTTTTAAACCCGTGCTGACTTCTAGTTTACTTAAAGATTAAACACCTCCATATACTGTGTAAGGAGTGACTAAGCCTTAAGTCAAATAATGACGTACGGTTATATAATTAAACAAATACTCCTCTAATTAAATTCCTGAAACAAACAACCTTGTAACTTTCACAGCACGAAAGCAACCACTACGCACAAGCTACATAAATCAAGGCATTAGCCAAAATGGAGATGGGTAACTTTCACAACAAGAAACTTCAGTTTTCCCACTCTTCAAGTTGAAGATTCCTATGCAACTCCTCTCGCCCGCATTCGGAAAAGGTGCAGCATCGACGTAACATATAACATTAGGTTTGCACTTGGTCTCATTCAATGCGCAAACTGCCATGGCGGAATACTTTCCCACGAACAATTACACATCTCCAAGATCCTCAACTCTCACCCACTTCTTCAGCCTTGAATCAACCTTATACACCTCAAACCGAACCTCATCAGCCCGCATCCTATGTTGTAACGCCACAAGAACATCTCCAAAGGACTCAACCAAGTAAAAAAGCTTAAGTGAGTCCTGAGCATATATCATTTATGGATACATCCCCTCTAATGTCTCCGACAACGTGCTCCTCAAACACGACATTCTCCTTGTCGTTAAGGAACTGGTCTAAACTCGCGCCCAAGAGTTTCCCATCTCCAAACGCGATAAAAATCTGACCGTTGGAAACAATCACATCCTCCACACACGTTATGAGGCCTTCATGCACATTAAATGTACATTCCATATAAGACTATAAAATGTAACAAGAATGATTGAATTCAAGATCTAGCCATAGAAAGCTTAGATCATCCACGCTCACATTCAACTCAAGAAATGAAATCTGTTACAAAATGAGGTCAACAGAACACACCAAATGTAGCTCGAGCTAGCTACTTATAACAGAAACTATTTACACAAAATATCCCAAACTTCTAGAATATTACAAAATAGTCCCTATCTCATTACCCCCTCCTCAAGTTGGAATTGGTGGAGAATCAACCAATCCCAACTTGAAAGCCAAAAACTTGTGTTGATCTTCACCAAGAGCTTTAGTGAGAATATCTGCCAGCTGAAGTTGAGATTTGATGTATGAAGTTTGTAGGAAGGGAGATGTTATACATCACACACTTTTACTATACATCACACTTAAAATTACCTTAATAACCTTTCTCAAAAGGAAAATTAATAAAAATAAAAAACCTTATGTATTAAGATATTTTATTGGATTCACGGCCTTAATAAATCTCAATCGGCTTTAAAAGGAAAAAAATAACTAATCTCAATCTATTTATCCCTTATTCTAATCTTTCATTTCTTTTAATATTTTTTACCATTTTTATTATTACGAAATCATTTATAAAAAAATCAAAACTTATCATACTATATAAGAAAAAAATAAAATAAACTTTATATAGTGTTATATATATATATAAATAAATTTTTTTTTGGAGATGATATAGATGACACGCTTTTATTATTACGAAATCATTTTCACCATTTATTTTTAAACTTATTAGAGTTTTTATAATAGGAGAAAAAACCATTATATAGATTAGAGTTTTTTAAAAAGGAGAAAAAATCATTATATAGCTCTGTATTAATTATATATAATAATATTAAATATTTGTTTATTGAAAATATTATTTAATGTAGAAAAAAAAAGATTTGGTGGGTTCAATTTTTGTAAAGTAAATATCTCGTTGGATGTAGTATATTCTTGTAATTGAAGGTAGTTCTTAGATTTTGTTTAAGTTTTCCAAAATTAGTTTTAGGGATATAGTAAAAAGATTGGAAAAGTGTGAAGGAGATGAAAATTTAAGTGTGATGTTTAGTAGCTATGTTGTAGGAAACCTTCTGAAATTCTCAAAACTATTTAAGACCATGCATTATCCCCGCGATTCGCAAAGGCCAGGCAATTCAAGCCATACACCATCAAGACAAGACACTCATCATTGACCAAGATTGATCTCCGGACGAGTCCGTTTCTAGCAAACTCTTTCTCTTCGCGAACAACGTCGTCGACATTATAAATAGGAGCCTCGAGTGGCAATTTCTCTACCGACGGAAGATGTAACGTAGATTTGGTAAGAGGATTGCAGAGTTTGATGTCCATATAGAAAGGAGTAATAGAGACAATCCACCCACTTCCACAATCGTGGTAACGCCAAGCAAAGATCCCCGGGAATTCGAGTCTGCATGCAATATATGCTTGCCCGTCGTAGGATCGAACATAGAAAAAGCACATGTCGGATCACCCTCTAGTGTGTGCCTAGGCAAGATGAGGCATGAAATTGAAGGAGCCCACTTGGATTTCACTATGATAGAAGCAAGTTTCCAAGATGAACATACATGACAGAATGAATAGATGTCTTCTACACACTTTACTCTCTTGCCAATGTCAATGAGGAGATCTTCTGGGAGCTTAGTCCATATGCCACGCATTGGTTCTACACAGGGTTAGAATTAAAAAAGGAAGAAATTAAAAGTTAATGACTATACAAATTGGTGCTAAAGCTGAACATAACTTATCACATTGTGCTAAGAAAACATACATATAGCCTTTTCTTACCTCAAGTAATTAATATTCTTAAACAATTATTGAGTATGTAACATTTTGTATTTTGATATATTTAACGTTGGATTATAGTCGGACTTTTCGTTTGAAGAGATCAGACTCGATCTAACTAATTTTTTGAAACTTTGTAAAAAAAAAACTCTTTCTTTATTGATGGTTTTTTTTGGTAGAATCTTTATTCACGATACATTTTTTTGGTCGAAAATCTCTATTATTGATATTGAATCAAATGATCACGTGAAAATACATAAAATTACCCATCGGTTTGGTGGCAAAAAACTACTCCTTACAGTCTTCGAGCATCCAGTCAAACAGCTAAGCATGAGGTTACCGGTTTGACTTCGTGAGCAGTACCCTCAACAAAAAAAAAACACCCCTTATAATCTATGAGTAGTATTTTGCAAAAGGAACCACCATTTATTATATTCCATTTGCAAGAATCAACCCTTGTAAGTTGTAACTCCTCCATTACATATACATCAATCAATCAATAAACCTGTAAAGAAAGGTTTTTGCGTAATTAATGATACGTATAGTATAGAATCCCTATAGTTTTTTATGTCCCATTAATGTCTTCAGAATTCCATATCCAGACAAAATTAACCCTACTAGAAGTCATTACCCGTGCTACGCACGAGTTTAAAAATTATTTTTAAGTTTTATTAATCAATTTTAATTGAAAAGTCTGTTAAATATAACTTTAAATGATAATTCGGGTCATTTTCTCGAAGCATAACTTTAAATTAAAAAATGATCAAAGTTTAAATCATAACTCACCGGTCATAACTCTAAAAAACATATTTTAATTCCTTTTATTTATCAACTATCAATGAGATAAAAACAATCAATCTTAGGTTACTCAATTTCATGACATATTGATGAACCTTTTGGAATCTATATTAACAATTTGGAATGACCCGTGAAATAAATATTAAATACCTTTTGTTCACTAACATTGGGAATTTTCATTCTTTATTAAGTAAGAATAAATTTATTTCTCAACTTTATCCGGACAATGATTTCTAAAGGTCTACTTCATATGTTTATTACATATATATATATGTATTAGAAATATTATTATTTAATAATAGACATTTAAAAGTTATTATTCTTAAATGTTGTACAATAGTTATTTTGTGAAAATACGTACACGATATACCTGTATCTTTGATGAAGTATATTTTTTTTGGTAGAATTTGATGAAGTATAATTAGCAATCACTAAATCTTAAAACAAAATTGAGATCATATGCCCTAAACAATAGTTCAGGTTTGATATACCTGTGTCAATCCAAAATAAAGATCGAATTAAAAAATACACAAATAAAAAAGGTTATAAAAATACAAAGACCGATAATCGCCAAAAAAAAGTAAATATAAAAATGAACAGAGATGAAGAGGTTATATTTTAATGATTTTATAAAAGTACACAAAAATGTTGTTAGAGAGGTTTGAACCCCAAACCTTAGGGTTTACCGCTATGCCATTGTGATCGATTTGATTATGATTTCATATTGTTAAATTATATAGGGAAGATTGCAATAAAAGTTAATGGAGCAATAAATGAGAACACCGCTTAACTTTTATATATATATAGATTATTGTCGTTTTTAATGCCCGAACATTTAGGGCCTTTTTAATGATGTATTGGAATTCCTCCGTATACATCTTCTACCTTCTAAATCAGTGGGTCTGAAGCATTTTTTTTAAGCTACCAATATCTTCTGTATCTAATCCTAGATTGCAATCAAGTACTCCTTCTGTTACATCTTGACCCACCAATTACTAAATGTGTTTTTTTTATCTACACTATATCACAGTTTCAAAGGAAAAAATTCATATCCCTCTACATTGTTGGATTATTGATTTCGTTTGTAGGTGTTGGGCTCTCTACAACAGCTGTTCCCACCGAAGATATTCAATCTGTTGATGCATGACATTGTTCCCCCTGTAACAGCAACTCTGTCGAACCAGGGAACAATGGTCTGTTGTTGTTGTAGGACGCCTCTTCGTGGAATATAACATATTTCAAACCTAATCGTCATCAACAATTAAACAACGCGACCAACGAAAGGATACTTTGCTCCGAATTTGGTCGTGGGGGATTCCCAATCTCCCAATTCCGAGAGGCGGAGGTCGTGGTGAACAAGGTGGAGGCTTCGACGGCCCTGGCGGTGGTCGTGGCTTCTATGATGAAGGCCCTCATTCCGATATATATCGTTGGTCCGTTCTCCTTCCTCTTCTCCGATCGCGTCATATTTAATCCTTAACATGCATATTTGTGTTTTGGCTTGATCAATAAATTTGCTTTTACTGCATAAATTTACGTGTCAGAAGAATAGATTCTTTCATATCGGCTGTTAATTTGATTAATCCTGGCAATTGGCACACGGGGTGCAAAATGCAGTTCATCAATCAATTGGTTTTGTAAAAAGTCATTGGTGCAAAAGCTAAAAGGGCAAATAGCCTGATTTGTTTTCAAGATATAAAGAATTCTTTCATCATACTATTGATGATTTCTTGGGTTTTGATTTGTGCTCTCTATTACTTGTTAATTCAAACCATGCACCATCAAGACAAGAAACTCAAGACTAACCAAGATTGATCTCCGAATGAGTGCATTATATATCTAGCAAGCTCTTTCTTATATTCACAAATGTCCTTGGCCTTTGAACCAAAAGCCACAGATGGCAATGTCTCCGCCAATGGAAGGCGTTTCGTAGATTTGGTAAGAGGATCAAAGATTCTAACGCCGGTGAAGCGAGGACTAACAGATACAATCCACCTATTTCCATAATCTTGGTAAAACCATGCTAAGATTACAAGGAGGTCGAGCTTGCAATGCTTGTTCGTAGTATGATCAAACGCAGATAGCGCGCATGAAGAATCATCCTTTGTTGTGTTCTTAGGTGAGACGAGGCATGTAATTAATTGAAGGAGTCCACTTGAGACCAACATACACAGGAGAGTGAATACATGTCTTCTACACATTTTAGCCTCTAATCAATCTCAGCGAGGAGCTATTCTGAAAGTCCATTTGTGGCCCATTGGTTCTATACAAGGTTAGAGTGCAAGGGGCGTAAGTTAAATAAATGTATTAGTAGATGATTTCCTCTCTATTCATGGTCTCTCTATTCATGGTCTAATTTACAAACCTTTTATTGACTCCAAATACGGTTAGTAACTCCTCCAATTAATTAAATTCTTGAAACAAACAACTTGTAAAGGTAAAATTCAACCTTGTAACTTTCACAACACGAAACCTGCTTACAAATGTCCTTGGCCTTTGGAACAAAAGCCATACATGGCAATGTCTTCGCCAATGGAAGGCGTTTCGCAGATTTGGTAAGAGGATTGAAGAATTTAATGTCGGTGAAGCAAAGATTGACACAGAGAATCTACCCATTTCCGCAATCTTTTTTTTTTTTGAATTAAAAGGTTAAATATATTAGAACTCAAAAGAGATTACAGGTCAGAGTTATTATTTACACAAAAGCTCTAGTGTACGAAGAAAGAAACCAAAACAACTAGTTATGAATGCCAAGGATGATTCCAGAGAAGAAAGAACGCCGGGTTCCGTAAGCAGCCACACAGTTCTTGAGGTGACAAATAATCTTCCGAGCACAAGACCGGGGAGAGGTGGGTTGAGCATTGAAGATAACCTCGTTTCTAGTTCGCCAGACAAAATAGATGAGGGTAGTAAAAGACGCAGCAACCAGGCGACGATTAAATCTCTTGGAATCCCTGTGATGGGAGATCCATTCAAACCATCCACCAAGAGTGCGCTCCCTGTGGGCTATTTGGAGCCAATCAAGCAGGTCAGAGAGGACAGCTAAGGTGAAAGGGCATCGACGCCACAGGTGGTCAGAGGTTTCATCATCAAGGTGGCAAAGCGAGCAAGAGATGTTGTCAAGCGGGTGCCATCGGCTAACACGATCTTTGGTAGGGAGACGATGCCGAAGAGCCATCCAAGAGATAAATGAGCACTTGGGGGTGTGCATCCCGCCCCAAATCACACGACCCCATGGAATACTTGAAGAAAGCCTAGGTCGGAAGAGATCATACGCGACCTTGCAGGAAAAGGAGCCAGCGGGGTTACTGAGGTTTTGAAGGGCTAGAGAGGGAGGGCAGAGGCTGAGGATGTGGTCACGAAGGTGTAGAAGGGAACGCCAAGCCCAACTGTCGCTGCGCTTGGTCTCAACTTCCCAAACGGAGACGCCATGGAGCTGATTTTCAGAAATCCAACAAGCCCAAATGTTGTAATTATGGCTGGCAAGTTCGAAAATGGATTGAGACATACAAGCTTGGTTCCAGGATAGCAATTCCTTAAACCCAAGACCACCCTCTTCATGGGGACAACACAAGGAGGCCCACGCAATGGGGCATTTTTTGGAGAATGTGCAGCCAGACCAAAGGAAGGACCGAAGCATGGATTGAATCTTGTCAAGGACCTCTTTAGGAAAGAGGAGGGCTTTGCACCAAAATGTTTGGATGCCGTAGAGAACAGCTCGAATAAGCTCAACTCGACCTGCGTATGAGAGATTCTTAGCAGTCCAAGAAGTGATCTTGGAGGTGATCTTGTCAACGACACCATCATAATCATGAAGGCGGAGCTTTCTAGAGCCTAAGGGAATTCCTAAATAGCGCATCGGAAGGGCCCCTTGGCTGAATCCAGTGAGATCAAGAATGCGCTGCTTGGTATGGGCAGCCACTCCCCCAAAGAAGATAGAAGTTTTGTCGGGATTAGCTCGAAGGCCTGAGAGACGCCCAAATTGATCGAGAATATCAGTAATTGCATGAACCGAGCTCTCATCACCATGACAGAAGATGATAAGATCGTCCGCGAAACTAAGGTGGGTAATCCCGAGGGTTTCACAGTTAGGGTGCCAACAGAACGAATGGCTAGAAGAGAGCGAGTTGAGCATCCTAGTGAGATACTCCATTACCAAGACAAAGATATACGGAGAGAGGGGGTCACCTTGACGCAAACCGCGCTGCCCGGGGAAGAATCCCTTGAGCTCATCATTAACCTTGATGGAGTAGGTGGCTGTAGTAATGCAAGTGAGAATCCATCTGATCATTTGGGGAGGAAAGTTAAAGAAACAGAGAACGTGCTCCACAAATCCCCATTCAACGGTATCAAAGGCTTTTCGAAAATCCACCTTGATCGCACATCTGGCCGCAATATTTCTCCGCCCATAGTGCTTGAAAAGGTCTTGGCATAGCAGAATGTTGTGTCGGATGGACCTCTTAGGAACAAAAGCGCCTTGGCAGCTTGAGATGATGTCGGGGAGAGCTGGCTTGATTCTACTAGCAATGAGCTTAGAGATAATCTTATAGACAGTGTTACAGCAAGAGATCGGCCGATAGTCAGTGATGCGATTGGGATTGACAGATTTCGGGATAAGGTGGATAACGGTGTGATTGACCTGACGGAGGAGCTTGGAGTTGCGGAAGAAATCAGAGACGGCACGAATAAGTGTGGGCTTGACGATGCTCCAAGCCTTGTGGAAGAATAGAGAGCTGAAACCGTCAGGGCCAGGGGTTTTGGACGAGTTGATGTCAAAAAGAGCCCTTCGAATATCCTCCGCAGAGAAGTTGGCAGTCATGGGGGAATGAAGATGGATGCTCAAATAAGGACCAGAACTGACAGAGTGTTCAAAGAAATCATCCTCAAGCGGAGAGCTACCGATGAGGTCAGTGAAGAATCCCACAATATGATTGGCCAGGTCAACCGGAGAGGAGATGGGGTTGCCAAGAGGATCAATAAGAGAACTGATGTGATTGGAGGAGCGTCTCTGCTTGATAGAGTTATGGAAGACTGAAGAGCAAGAATCCCCATCCCTGATCCAAGAGAGTTTAGCCTGCTGGCGGAGCATAGCTTTTAGAGCAGAAGAGTCAAGAAGAATGGACCTGATTAGCCCCTTCTCTTCATCGTGGAGATCCGAGCTGAGCGGTTGGAGGGTTAAGGCTTGCTGGACGGTGGCAAGCTGAATGTTGCAAGAACGGATGCGCTCGGATATGTTCTCGATCGATCCACTACTAAATTTTTTAAGCTTATTCTTGAGACTCTTAAGCTTGGTGACCAATTGGAACATGGCAAACCCCTGAGAAGGAATACTCCAGCAATCATGAACAGTTTGGAGGAAAGATTCATTGTCAGCCCAAGCATTATTAAATCTGAAATGTTTAGTGGTTCTTCTTGGGGTGGTGCCAAAGTGAACAATCATTGGGCTATGATCCGACAGACCAGGGGGCGCAAAAAAGGCATGGGCAAGCGGGAAAGCCGAGAGCCAAAACGGGTTGATGAGGACACGGTCAAGCTTAGAACATAGTCGATTCTCATTAGCTTGGCGGTTGCTCCAAGTGAACTGAGCCCCGTTATAAGTGAGATCAAAGATTCCAGTGCTGTCAAGAAGATTAGAGAGCTCAATAGGAGCTGCAGGGGGGGTGACAGAGCGGCCGTAAATCCTTTCATTCGAACGAAGAACAACATTGAAATCACCCAAGATCGCCCATGGGGAGTTGATGTTGGAGTTGAGGGAGAGAACATCATTCCATAGAGGAAGGCGAGCATCAGGATTGTTGAAAGCATAAACAAAAGTCGCCATGAAGGTCGATGCGGAGTCCAGATCAGTAACCTGACAATGGATAAGCTGATTAGTGACTTCGAGGACAGAGACGGAAAACACAGAGGGATCCCATATCACAAGAATGCGGGCATAAGAGTGGAGATGGATGTTGGAGAAGTGATGCCAAGAGTGAAGAAGGGAGTCAGAGATCGAAGAAATATTGAGGGGGGAGATGTGAGTTTCAAGGAGAGCAATGAGTTTGAGGGAGTGACGACGGACGAGGTCTCTGACGGCAACTTGCTTACAAGACTGATTCAGCCCTCGAACGTTCCAACAACCAAAGGGAGAGCTAATCATGGGAACGGTTTAGTTGGGGAGAGATGCTCCTTGAGCGGTTAGGATGCGGACCCACTTGGATAGAGGGAGAAGGAGGGGAGGAGGTCGAGCGAAGCCGCTTGCTAATAGAAAGCGTGGATCTGCCAGGATTATGAGAAGCATCAACCTCGACAGGCAGCTGAGGGGCAGAAGAAGAAGACTCGACAAAACACTCATCTACAGCCGTGTTGATGAGAGCTGAGGCTGGGGGAGTGGGGAGGATAGGGGGTAAAGAAGAAGGAGGAGAAGTTGGGCGAGAGGAGGCTAAGGTCGGGCCTTTTTTGTGCATAGAGGAGGGAGGGGCTTTTGGCGAGGGACCAGCACACTCAGAGTCCCGATGACCATAAATTTTGCATTTATTGCAAAGCCAAGGAATCCAATCATAAATAAGCTCTTGAAAAACCACTTCGCCTCTAGGGCCAGGTAGGGAGATCTCCCTTCTGAGCTCACTATTAGCAGAGACTTCGACGAGAATGCGAGCGAAGGAAGCACGATCCTCATAGGCTGTTGGCTTGTCCATTTGGATGGGTCTGCCCAAAGCGGAGCCAATCCTACTCAGCATATGGTCCGACCAAAACCGAACATCAAGATTAGGAAGGGTAACCCAGATTGGAACCGATTCAAGACAGGTGAGGTCCAACGGCATACCGACATGCCATCGCTTAAGAATAAGAGGTTTCGAACCAGGCAACATCCAAGGCCCTCTTTCAAGAACAGAAATAAGGTCCTGTTCCTTGGAGAATCGGAAAATGAATAGGCCATTGCTATTTAGAATGAGCTTAGGAAAGACAATCTCAGTCCATTGAGCCTGAATGAAGCGCTCTAGAGTCTTGAAGGGGAACCGAGCACCCATAGGAGCCCCAACAAGGGTCAAATTCCATTTGTCGATTTGATCAGCGACATCCTCGTCCGTGAAAGGGATAACCCCATCCTGGATTCCCTCAACAAAGTGGAGGGCGAGATTAGATTTGCGAGAGAGAGAGCCCGAAACGGCCTCAACGTATGACGAAGGGGGCAAAGGGGGTGACCCATGAGGACCCTGAGGTGCAATGGGAGGAGAGGAAGAAGAAGGCGGGGCGGAGGGAGACGGAACAGGGGGGCGAGAATCAGCAGTGGAGGAAGGGTTAGAGGGCAGGGGCGGCTGGGCCAGAGAAGGGGAAGGAGGAAGAATCGCATCGGGAACCGACCGGGGAGGAAAGGAGGGGGCGACCGGGGGGGGGGGGGGGAAGAGGCGAAGAAGCAGCACCATTAATGGCTGCTTTCCCCAGACGAGAGTTGACGCTCAAAAACGATTCATCCGGAACCGAGTCGAAGGGAGAGCTCGAGGACGAAGGAGAGGGATGGGGCTTCACGGGACATGGGGTGGAGGGCTCAGGGGAGAGGATGACGGAGATCTTTTTGGATTTAGCGCGGGTTTTGGCCCTGCCCATCGGAGAGGAGCCCCGACGGCGGCGGCGAAGCTGGGAGCGGCTGGAAAGGGCAGGCGAGGGTTTGAGGGGAAAGAAAGAACGCGCGTCATTTCCGCAATCTTGGTAAAACCTATGGAATTGAAGGAGTCCACTTGGGTGAGGCATGAAGAATCCAATCCAGATCACCTATTATACTTTGTGTTTCATTCCCTATTGATTTCCTAATATTGCTCCAAGTGTAGATTTTTTAAACCTAATTTGATTAAATTAATTAAAACAGTTTTATTAAACACAAAAAAAAATTACCAAATAAAAAAAAAAAATTTCCTTAATCTTTTCTACCTAACCTACTTCTCCCTCGCTCTTGCTGCCATTGATCAACTATATATAGGCGTTTGATTCAGATCGAAGCCATATTAATATTTTGATTCTCTTGTCCTTCCAGTGTGCACCGATCGATCAATCAACCTCATTATACATTTTTGTTAGATTTATTCTTTATTGTGTTGAAGCTTACTAATTTTATGGGTTGAAATAGTGATTGCAAATGGATTAAGTTTGAAAAAAAAATATGATCCGGTCAAGCACATCCATATATGTGTGATTTAGAAGCCATGTAACTTAAAACGGAGAAAAAAAAATTCAGGTTGATCGATCATGTAGGTATGGAATTGATAATCAATCACTAATAATTACTTGTACAGAAAATTTTGAGTATACATTAGAACTTACTGATGATTACTTTTTTTTGGTAGAAGAACTTACTGATGATTACTTGGGTGGACAACATACAGCAATGTTGAATAATTGATGCTAGCACGTATTACAGTTGAATGGTGGCAAGAGAGAGGGAGAAGATTAAGGAAAGATTAGATTTTTTTAATTGGTAATGTTTTCCTGTTTTGATAAAACTATTATAATTTACAATTGTCATGAGGTCCAACATTATAAGACCCAAATGAGTTGACACTTTCGCTATATTAGTCTACTCGACAATGATTCTACTTCATTCTTCATACATTAACTTGAAACTTGATGCAAATATGATCTAATTAAGATCAAACACCACCATATACTTTATAAGAGTGACTGAAGACTTAGGTCAAATAGTGACGGTTAAACAAGTACTCCTCCAGTATATTAAACTCTTGAAACAAACAACTTTGTAACTTTCACAGCATAAAAGCAACCACTAAGTACAAGCTACATAAATTGAGGCATTAGCCAAAACGCATCAGGTGGGTAACTTTCACACCGAATAGCTTCAGTTTCCCCACTCTTCAAGTTGAAGATTCCTATGCAACTCATCTCGCCCGAATTCAGATAAGGTATATCATCGATGTAACATACACAATTAGGTTTGCAATTGGTCTCATTCAATGTGCGAACCGCCATGGCGGAATAATTCCCCACGTACAACGACACATCTCCAAGATCCTCAACTCTCACCCACTTCTTCAGCCTTGAATCAACCTTAAACACCTCAAACCAAACCTCATCAATCGGACTTCTATCTTGACCAAACAAATCAACCGGACCTCTATGTTGTAGCACCACAAGAACATCTCCAAAGGACTCAACCAAGTAAAAAAGTTCAAGTGAGTCATGATCATATATAGATACATCGCCTCTAATGTCTCCGACAACGTACTCCTCAAACATGACATTCTCCTTGTCGTTAAGGAATTGGTCTAAACTCTCTCCCACGAGTTTCCCATCTCCAAACGCGATCAAAATCTGACCGTTGGAAACAATCACATCCTCCACACAAATTATGAGGCCTTCATGCACATTAAATGTACACTCCATATAAGACCATGTGTTATCCCCGGGTTTCGCAAACGTCAGGTAATTCAAGTCACACACCATCAAGACAAGAAACTCATCATTGACCAAGATTGATCTCCGAAGGATGCCATTTCTCGCTAACTCTTCCTCTCCGCTACAATACATAAGAGGCTTGTGTGGCAATTTCTCTACTGACGGAAGGTGTAACGTCGATTTGGTAAGAGGATTGAAGAGTTTGATGTCCCTACGGTTAAAAGAGACAATCCACCCACTTCCACAACCGCGGTGGCGGCAACCAAACATTTCGGGGAATTCGAGTCTGCAATGCTTGTTCGTAGTAAGATCGAGCACAGAAAAAACACATGAAGAATCACCGTCTATTACTGTGTCCATAGGCAAGATGAGGCATGGAATTGAAGGAGTCCACTTGGATTTCACCATGATAGAAGCAAGTCTCCAAGATGAGCATACATGAGAGAATGAATAGATGTCTTCTACACACTTTACTCTCTTGCCAATGTCAATGAGGAGATCTTCTGGGAGCTTAGTCCATTTGTCATCCATTGGTTCTACATAGGGTTAGAATGGAAAAGGAAGAAAGTAAATGACTATACAAATCGATGTTAAATCTGAACATACCTTATCACATTGTGCTAAGAAAACATATATAGAGCCTTTTATATCGCATTTTCCTACGCAAATTGATTCATATTCCATATATACTTAGGCTTACTTCTCATATTTTACTGAAATTTTATGAACACTAATTAACAGATCCAAACTAAGATTAGAGATTCTCGAATTGAATTCTGCCCTAACTTATAATTTCGATAACATCAAAAACAGCAGTAAGGAACAAAATCTACACGAGATCGATCAAAAGCAAGCACAAAGGCTACCAAATTTAAGCGAAATATCAAGAGACAAGTAGGAAAGAGATTGCGAAAGGAGCAATGTTCAAGTAAACACGACACAAACCTTGTTCCTTGTTTCGTGAACGCCGTGAAAACTCGACGTCAAGTCCACCGGGGACCATCACGACGGCGTTGGGTTCTGAGGCTAGGGTTTGCCGATTGGCGATTGTTTTCGGCGGGGCTGAGATTAGGGATTACGCTAATGTTTTATAGTGAGGATTAGGTTAACGTATCTATAAATTCCTTTAATGCATATTCGGATACATGCACTAAGTACGGTGTATAACCTGTTAAATATCCATCGACCAAAAATACCTGTTAAAATTCATCCAGTATTATATCAACACAAGAAGTTCGGTAAATTAAAAAGTTAACATTTCGACCAATTTTTTTTTTTTAAAGTTAACATAATTTTTTTTGTCTTCCTTTTTCTTACCTCAGGCAATTAATATTTTTAAACGATTACTCAGTAGTCAGTATGTAACGTTTTGTATTTTGATATATTTAGTGTTGGATTATAGTCGGACATTTCGTTTGAAGAGATCAGACTCCATCCAACTATTTTTTTTGAAACTTCGCAAAAAAAACTCTTCCTTTATTGATGATTTTTTGGTAGAATCTTTATTGATGATATGTTTTTTTGGTCAAAAATCTTTATTAATGCTATTGAATCAAGAGATCAAAATCTATACTACGGAGTATATATTAAAGTTGAGGAATTTCGAGTATTCACGTTAATTTTAGCCTCACTCCATTTGAGAAAATAAAATTCAGAAAAATAAATTTAAAGTCTTCTTATTGCTATTAATTGTCTATCATCTATCTTTTCATTTTTCTAATTTTCATCTTTTTTACCTAATTTCTCTCTTTTTCACCGATTTTCTAATATGTTATTTTGTAAAATCAAAATTATAATTAATTTGTTAAACTTATTTGTCACTTTGATTTTTTGTTTTTATTGTATTTTTATGATCATATACATTCGCCATATCTCTTTGTCAATCTATTTTTGTCCCATAAATTTATAATTTAAGCTATAAATTTAAGCTATAAATTTATAATTTATATTGATCTACAAATGTACTATTATTAAATCAATTATAATTTTATAAGATCTATCAAAATATTTATTTTATTTCAAAAAAATATTATTACTGATACAAGCCTATTTTTCTAAAAAAATTATTTAAATAAGTCATAATTAACTTAATTATTGATTTCTACCATCATATAAAATTCTTATTAATTATAAAAATATATATGTTGATAAAATACTTCACTTGAGATTTCATATCGTATCACATATGATTTTTTTAATTAATCAAATATGTTTTGAAATAATATGATAGTACTTTATCTATAGCTTTTTTATTTAAGTCATATTATTAAAATTTTAAATTTAAGTTTATTCTTAACAGCAAATCACGATTTTGGATTAACAAAATATTATAATGATTTTGGATTAAAAAGACGATGTCGATATCTAATTTTTAGTAATAGCATTATGCATTCCTGTATTGCTTTAATACTATATCAAAACATTATTATCGATTGTGTCCAATACGAGGTACGGACAATAATCTAGTACATAAAATTACCCATCGGTTTGGTGGCAAAAAAACTACTCCGATCCATATAATCTTCGGGCATCTAGTCAAATGGCTAAGCCTATCGATTCGACTCTCATGGATAGTACCCTCAACCAAAAAAATAAAAAATAAAGAACACCCCTTACAATCTATGAGTAGTATTTTGCAAAAGGAACCAACATTTATTATATACTAGGTGGAAAATCCCGTGCGATGTGCGGGTCTAGGTCACTATGTATAATAGCTGTGTATTTTAAATAGGGTTTTACTATTGTTGTCCCGTGGGCGAAAAATCAGACCCTCGCAACAGGAAATTTTGATAAAGATTGAGTAATTTGATCTTTTTTAAAACTTTCCTCCATGAAATTTCTTAATATAAATATAAATCAATTATTTATTAAATTATAGGAAGTTTTGTGATTTTAAATAAATATGTCATTTTAGTCTCTCCCTAACGCTAAATGAGAAAGTAAAAATTCTAGATATCAATCCAAATCACTTATAAAAGATATCTTAGTCTACTTCTTTATTAAATAAGAATTACCCTCCCATTTTTTTGCTTACACCCAAACATATAAAAGATATCTTAGTAAAACTTCCTTTCTTTTCTTTCATTTTCTCAATGGCAGAAACATGCACAGGTAAGATATATATATATATATATATATATATTCAAACATACCCACCTTGGTTCATTTCTTATCCAAACACCACCTGTTTAAAATCAATTCGAACGTTTGTTGTATGCCTTCTATAGTGTAACTCAAAACAAAATGCACGCAAAATTCTAACCATCAATAACAACCCCATAAAAAACAATGACATTCGGATGGTGTAAATCAACAAGTTTACTTGCCTCTTTCCAAAAATCATTTCTCTAAACCAAAATGCTAAAGTCAGTTACAAAAATACAGCAATTATTACCAAATACAATACAACATGACATTAAAAGCCGGCATGATGATAATATAGCACACCAAAATTCAATGTAAGGAGGCCGCCTAGGGTTAATAGCCCGTGCGTAGCACACACTTGCATTACCTCTTTAAATATTTTTGCTGATACGATTTCGATATTTTATCTTAATATACTATTTATGACTTTTTTTGGGTACCATTCTTGTATGATGTTTTGAAGAAAATGTACAATATGTAAGTGTTAATGTTTTAAAAATATGGGAAAGCCTATATATTGCATAACATGTGAAGTAGTATTCATTTTTAATTTATTATTTTAGTAAGTTTTTTTTATTCGAATATTATTTTAGTAAGATAATGATATTTATTTAACAGACGATGGAGATATGACAAAATAGGACATGCATATTTAGTATTGTTTTCTTATCGATAGTTCCATTAATTTTATTTTGTTATATATTTTGTTGTGTAATCATAGGAAAGCATTTTTAATTTTTTAGATTGAATCAAATATATTATACTCTTATCATAGGTCTCTTCATATATTATGTATATACTAAGTCCATGCATAGAAACCTAAATCAAATATATATTATATATAGTATGAACTTTACATTTGTGCCTATACATATATTACAAACCTAAGGCTAGGATTCAAAGAGAATTAGTTAATTACAACGAACACGTATTAAAAGCAAGCAAACCTTTAAAAATGGTAAGAAGACAACATGAAAGTGACTACAGGACTATAACTTCCAGTGAATCAAGTTCAGACATCAATTTATCACATGTCATCGATGACAAAACATTATTATTCTTGTCTTAACTATCACATATTCTCCAATTAACACTACTCAGAATCATGAGATGTACTTGACTTGTTTTCTTCTGAGCTTTCACCAAACTGAACAATGGAGGTATCATCTAATACAAAAGATTGTGCTTTTATAAGTGATGTCCGCGTTTTTAGGTAGATTTTTAGGGTCTAGATAGGTTAGTTTAAGTTGATTTTCGTAGTTGAGTCTTGTGTTTTTGAGTCTTTATGCATAAGTTTTCGTATTTCCTTGAGATTCGGAAACTACGCATATTTGTGTCGTTTTGTAGGTATTTCGAAGCTTGAGAGCGAGTTTGGAGCAAGGCTAAGAGAGGATGGACAAGCTTGGAGGAAGATTCAAGAGGAAGAGTCAAGAAGAAGAGCTAAAGAGAAGCAAAATCAAGAAAAGAAGTGAAGAAACCGACCCAAAGCTCGAGCCAAGTATGAAGAAGCTGGAAATATACTCTCAGGATCGACCCTAAGGGGGGGTCGATATCGACCCTAAGAGGGTCGTGCCAGGATGAAGAAATGTGAAGAAATTGAAGAAAACAAGCCTCAGGATCGACCCTGAAAGGGGTCGATATCGACCCTATGGAGGGTCGAACGCGCGTGACCGAATTCCTTATTCCGGATATCTTGTGCAAGTTTCCTAGTTTGTATTTTAGGAAGGTGTTTTGTTTGTGTTTCCTAGTTAGATTAGGACTCCTTTTTGTCTATAAAAGGAGGTTGAACCTTTAGTTTAATTCATCCCTTGGGGGAAGGAATTCAATTAATCATCAAGATTTGGAGAATTTAGGAGAAGACTTGGAGGACAAGTTTGAGGTTTGTAAGATTTGTTCTTTGGTTTTTAGTTGAATTTTAGTTTGGTTTGATCATGTCTTCTTCTTCTTCTTCCTTGTTCTTCTTTGCTATGTGTGAGTAGTCCTCTTAAGTTCTAGGGTTGGGCAAAAGCCCAACACAATCATGCATGTTTAAAACTTGAATTCATGACTTGAATGCTAGATGATCATATCTACCTTATCTTATGCTTAATCCTTTGCGAAAGTTGAGGCATATCTTGTAATTAACTATAGCGAAAGTGAAAAGTTAGTTGCTTGATTAGTTCTAATAGGATTATTTGCGAAAGTTGATATTCCTAGGTTGAAGGATAGGTAGAAAGTTGTTTGATTTGCGAAAGTTGATTTCATAACTTGAATTGTTTGCGAAAGTTAACTTTTCTATGATCTAGATTGCATGATAGTTGTGAATTCTTGTCAAAAGCATGTATAGTTGTTGTTGTGGTAGCCCTTGCCCTAGGATTTGACTTTTATATTGATTAAAAATCGTATCTTTTGCCTTGATCTCGACTCCCTCCGTCGTGTTCGAGTTAGTTGCTTGTGATTTGTGTGTGTTCGTGTGTTATCGCTCTCAGGATCGACCTACCTAGGGTCGAGATCGACCCTCTTTGGGTCGAGCCTGAGTCGTTCTGCCCTTGTTTTCTTTGCTCTTTTCGTAGTTTATCGATTAAACTTAGCACTACTCTCACTCCCGTGGACGATCCTGACTTCGCTATACACAGCGGGGTCTTGAATATAAATTTATTTGTTCAAGAAAACCCTTCAACAAATTGGCGCCGTTGCCGGGGAGTGTGCAATAGTGCCGAGTTTAGTTGATATTTGGGTTTGGGAATAGCCCATACCCCTTGTGTGTTACTGATTCGTTTACTTGTGTTTGTGATTGCAGGTGTATGCCCTCTAGTTCACGAAGGAAAATCGACTATTTTCCCTTTGATCCTGAAATAGAGCGAACCCTTCATCACAGGCTACGAGAACGACGAGCAATGGCCGACGCTGAGGCTCTTGCTCAACAGATGGAACAACTTCGTGCTCAGATGGAGCGTATGCAAATGGAGCGTGCTGCTCAAGATGCTGCTTTGCATCGAGAGAGAGAGGCTGCTGCCCGTCTCCAACAACAATTAGATGCTATTCCGAGGAACGCTAAGCAATACATGCATCCGGAGCTTAGAGTTCCCGAGTCCGCTATAGTGCTCCCGGCGATTGAGCGTGCCTTTGAGATCAAGTCCCACTTCATCACTCTCATCAAGAGGTCTCAATATGAAGGCAAGACATCCGAATGCCCTATGGAGCACATCAAAAATTTCACCGACCTTTGTGACACCATCGCCGCCGATGGCGTGTCACTCGAATATGTGCTCCTCAAGGCGTTCAAGTGGTCTCTAACCGGGAAGGCACTTCATTGGCTCGAAAGTCTACCCGCTAGGTCCATCACTACATGGAAGGCTTTGCACGACTTGTTCATGACGAAGTTCTTTCCACCGGCCAAGACTACCGAGCTAAGGAAGCGCATCACTTCTTATCATCAACTTCCTAATGAGACTTTTGTTGAGACTTGGGAGAGATTCAAGGAGCTTCTTCGGCAATGTCCTACTCATGGACAACCTCCTTATGTTCTTCAAGAGATATTCTTCCAAGGGATCAACGCTGCCACAAAGGACCGCATCAATCTTCACACCGGTTGCGGTTTCATTGAGATGGATCCCGATGAGGCATGAGCTCTATTGGACAAACTCACCAACTATGATGCCATGTATGGGACCCAACAACCCATCCGGATTCAAACGAAGAAGCTTTATGATCCGAATAGTGAGCCAATTGATCAAGATGTGAAGTTTCAATTCTTGCAAGATAAGATCAACCGGCTCGAGAAGCAAGTGAGTTACTATAAGTCCGCTGCCCCCACTTGTCAAGAATGTGGTTCTCAATCTCATACAACCGCTTCTTGTACAAATGTGGAGCAAGTTCGGGCTGCCGAGGCATATGCGGAGGCCAACTATATGCGAGGACCCTACCGAGGCCAAAACAATGCTTATGCGGGGAGGAACAACAACAACTATTCTCAATGGAATAACAATGGTCAAGGCCAAAGTTATCCACCTCCTCCACAAGAGCAAAGGGCCCCTCCCTATAGACCTCCCGGTTATCAAGAAGAACCACCGGCTTGGGCTCACGGTTACTTTGAAAGATTCGAGAGCAAGTTTAGCGGACTCAACAACAAACTTGATGGCGTTCAAGACCAATTGGGAAACTTTGACGCATGGAGGAAGAATGTTGATTCCCAACTCGGTCATCTAGCGACTCAAATCCCACGACCTCAAGGACAACTTCCGGGCCGACCCGAGGAGAATCCTAGAGGCCGAGCAAGCAATGGTGAAATCCGAGCCATGAACCTTCGAAGTGGCAAAGCATTACCCGATCCACCAAAGCAACCAGCGAAAGAAGCAGTCTCAGGATCGACCCTACATGGGTCGATATCGACCCCCTCCATGGTCGAGCCTGAGACCGCCAATGATGAGGATGAAGGGGCGATCGACCCCGAGGTGGTCGAGCTCACCCACCCTGCACCCGGGACGTCTTCCAACCCTTCTCCGCCAATCATTCCGGATCCCACTCCTTCCTCTTCTAAGGTACTTCCTTACCCTTCGAAGAAGCCCAAAGACGCGACGGAAGGAAAGTTTAAGCGCTTTGTTAAGTTGCTTCAAGGCTTGAATCTTTCTATTCCTTTCGCCGAGGCCTTGAATGAAATGCCCGCTTACACCAAGTTCTTGAAGGAGATTCTATCTAGGAAGCGATCAATGTCGGAACTAACGGATGAGGTGAGGTCGTTGGATCTTCCCGAGAAGCTCGGTGATCCCGGGAAGTTTGCTATTACCATCGGTATTGGAGCTTATCGCTTCAAGGCATTGTGTGATCTTGGTGCTAGTGCTAGCTTGCTCCCACTCTCAATTTGGTCCAAGACCAACATGGGACCCTTAATACCGGTGAACATGCGGTTATACATGGCGGACGGTTCTTGTGTGAAGCCTACCGGCGTTGTCGACGACTTTCCTATCCAAGTCGGCAAGTTTGTCGTGCCTAATGATTTTATTGTCATGGATATGCCGGAAGATCCCGACGTACCAATTATCCTTGGGCGACCATTCCTAGCAACCGCCGGAGCTAAGGTGGATGTGAAGAAGGGTCTCCTTACCTTCGGAATTGGCGATGAAGTGGTAGAGTTTCGGTTACCTATTGCGGGTATCATGGAGTCCAAAAATGTGGTGACCATTAACAAGTTTCATCCGGAAGAGGATCTTTGGAAAGGCGAGGTGTTAAGGCTCGATGTTGCCCATACACGATCAGTCACGACCCAGCTGGGGTCGAGTTCGACTAACCCTCATGTACAAGAGAAGCTTGACTCCGGACAAAGCAACTCGACACCGACCCGTCATCCGGTCGATACAGGTCAATATTCTCACTCTACTTGCATGCTTTGTGGTACACCTCTCTCTACACCTTCTTCCACCCTCTCTTCTCATTCTAAGTATGGGGTGGCGATGAGGACATCCGAGCCACCTTGGCACTCACATCCTCCAACTAGTTGAGGCCTCTCTCGTCAAGCTCATGACGTTAAAAAAGCGCTTACGGGAGGCAACCCGGTTTCTAGATTAGATTTTCCTTTTTATTTTCTTCGTTTTTGATTTTCCAATTTCTAGACTAGATTTTTGTTTCTTCTAACCTTCCTTAGATTAGACTAGGAAATATTTTGCTTGGGATAGGATTTTTGTGATGTTTTTGCAGGACTCTAAATTGCAAAACACGAGCTCAAAAAGGACGGGAAAAGATGACTTCAAACGAGGTACATGAAGCCCTCAGGACCGACCCCATGAGGGTCGGTCTCGACCTCCCCCGTTGCTTGATCTCCCCCTTACTCACCTCTCAGGATCGACCCTGAGGGGGTCGATATCGACCCTAAGAGGGTCGAACCTCGTCGACCACCTCCACCTCCATGAGGATCTCCACCTCCAATTCAAGCTTCTAAGTGTTTTTGTGAGTTTTCTTCTTCTTTTTCTCTTTACTTTTTCATGTGTTTTCATGCATGGGGACATTGCATGATTTAAGTATGGGGTGGGGAAGAAGAAATCTCACATGTTGTATAATTGAGTCTTTGTTTGTTTGCTTTGATTGTTTGGTAGTTTGCTTGTTAAGAAAAAATCTTGAAAAACCCAAAAAAAATTGAAAAATGTCGAAAAATCCAAAAATATTTGCTTCCTTGTTTGTTTTAGGATAGAAGAGCATTCCATCTTAGATGTCCTATGATGAAAATTAATTCTCATGCTTGTCATGTAATTCCTTTGGCATAATTGGATAGTGTAGCCCATGTTTTTGAGAAGTTGCTCTTGATTGAGAAATTGACTTGTGATGAAATTGAGCATATGTGTTTTAAGTGAAAGTAATTGCAATCCAAAAAAATTTCTACCTAGTGAGAATTTTGGCTTTATAGGGAGATCATCATTATTTCCCTCTTCTTTGTTTGTGTGATTTTGCTCTCTTTATGCATATGTCTCTTGTCATTGATATGGTTATCTATTTCTTGAAACCGCTCTGAGATTGTTCATGCATGTTGATTGTGATTAAGAACTTATATTTTTAGCTCATATTCTTCCATTCCTACCTTGAATTATCCTTGCTTGAAGCCCCGTTCTAGCCTTAGCCTTTTGTTTGAAGCTCCACAAAAGTTATCCCTAACCTATGTTAGCTTGACCCTTTTCCGGGAATTGGACTTAGATTGTGTTGGGAATAAGTTTTGTTGAGTGGCATTTGGTTGAGTTTGAAAGTGGTGATATTGTTAAAGGGTAGAAAACAACTTGTTGAAGTATAGTGTAATGGGATTCTTGGCTTGGATTGCACATTGTTGAAAAATTGAAGAGAGAAGTAAAGAAGCTCGAACAAGCCTCAGGATCGACCCCCATATGGGTCGATCTCGACCCAAATCCAGAAAACAAGGTCTCAGGTTCGACCCCCCAGGGGTCGACCTCGACCCCCCAAGGGTCGACCTCGACCCCATCTAGGCTCGAGCTAAAGGAAAAAAAAAGAAGGGAAGAAAAGAAAAAAAAAGGATGTTTAAGTGCAAAGCCAAGAATTCCTAGTATTTATAAGTTGTAGTATGGAAGTTTGGGTTAGAAATTGATGGGTATGAGTTTCATTGATGAAGTGTTTGGTTATGAGTTGAAAAGAGAAGAAGTGAGTTGTTTTGGTTTGTAGTGTTGTGTTTAGGAGTTTGATTCCCGGATTTAGCACCACATGACCAAAATACTCCCTACCTTATGTTATTACCGAGCCCCATTACAACCCGGCCGAATGAGTCTTCTATGAAGATTTCATTGAGCCTAAGTTCTTATGAATATTGATGTGTCTTGACTTCTCTAGGTAGAGAGATTGGTGATATAAGTCTCAATGATAAAGTAGATGTTGCATAAAAATTGAGATGAGAGTTTATTTGATAGCCTAAACACATGAGAGTAGAGAGAAACACATTTATATCCCTTGTGAGGTTGGATTGTGATTGTCTAACTTGAGACTTATACATATGTGATGACGTTAAAATTACTTGTCTTCTTTTTTGTGTTTGATATGTTTTGACAAAGGCTATGCTTGAAGATTGTGTTATTGGTCTTGATTTGCATGATTATTGCTTGAGGACAAGCAAGTCTAAGTATGGGGTGTTTTGATGTCCGCGTTTTTAGGTAGATTTTTAGGGTCTAGATAGGTTAGTTTAAGTTGATTTTCGTAGTTGAGTCTTGTGTTTTTGAGTCTTTATGCATAAGTTTTCGTATTTCCTTGAGATTCGGAAACTACGCATATTTGTGTCGTTTTGTAGGTATTTCGAAGCTTGAGAGCGAGTTTGGAGCAAGGCTAAGAGAGGATGGACAAGCTTGGAGGAAGATTCAAGAGGAAGAGTCAAGAAGAAGAGCTAAAGAGAAGCAAAATCAAGAAAAGAAGTGAAGAAACCGACCCAAAGCTCGAGCCAAGTATGAAGAAGCTGGAAATATACTCTCAGGATCGACCCTAAGGGGGGGTCGATATCGACCCTAAGAGGGTCGTGCCAGGATGAAGAAATGTGAAGAAATTGAAGAAAACAAGCCTCAGGATCGACCCTGAAAGGGGTCGATATCGACCCTATGGAGGGTCGAACGCGCGTGACCGAATTCCTTATTCCGGATATCTTGTGCAAGTTTCCTAGTTTGTATTTTAGGAAGGTGTTTTGTTTGTGTTTCCTAGTTAGATTAGGACTCCTTTTTGTCTATAAAAGGAGGTTGAACCTTTAGTTTAATTCATCCCTTGGGGGAAGGAATTCAATTAATCATCAAGATTTGGAGAATTTAGGAGAAGACTTGGAGGACAAGTTTGAGGTTTGTAAGATTTGTTCTTTGGTTTTTAGTTGAATTTTAGTTTGGTTTGATCATGTCTTCTTCTTCTTCTTCCTTGTTCTTCTTTGCTATGTGTGAGTAGTCCTCTTAAGTTCTAGGGTTGGGCAAAAGCCCAACACAATCATGCATGTTTAAAACTTGAATTCATGACTTGAATGCTAGATGATCATATCTACCTTATCTTATGCTTAATCCTTTGCGAAAGTTGAGGCATATCTTGTAATTAACTATAGCGAAAGTGAAAAGTTAGTTGCTTGATTAGTTCTAATAGGATTATTTGCGAAAGTTGATATTCCTAGGTTGAAGGATAGGTAGAAAGTTGTTTGATTTGCGAAAGTTGATTTCATAACTTGAATTGTTTGCGAAAGTTAACTTTTCTATGATCTAGATTGCATGATAGTTGTGAATTCTTGTCAAAAGCATGTATAGTTGTTGTTGTGGTAGCCCTTGCCCTAGGATTTGACTTTTATATTGATTAAAAATCGTATCTTTTGCCTTGATCTCGACTCCCTCCGTCGTGTTCGAGTTAGTTGCTTGTGATTTGTGTGTGTTCGTGTGTTATCGCTCTCAGGATCGACCTACCTAGGGTCGAGATCGACCCTCTTTGGGTCGAGCCTGAGTCGTTCTGCCCTTGTTTTCTTTGCTCTTTTCGTAGTTTATCGATTAAACTTAGCACTACTCTCACTCCCGTGGACGATCCTGACTTCGCTATACACAGCGGGGTCTTGAATATAAATTTATTTGTTCAAGAAAACCCTTCAACAATAAGTTACTTATAACAACTCCCTAAATGCAAGTTTTGGCGCATTACAAATCCTTTCTCGCCCATCCAAGAATTCAAACTTGGTCATTACGGATCCCTGCAAGAACATCCACAACATGTAATTATATGTAAGTGAGTGACTTTATCAATAACTAATCTTTACAAAAACACACGCACTATTGATGTTGACAGTATTATGTTAGACCTCTGAAGCATGAGCATGTATGTATATAGTTAGCGAAAGATGAGGACCTCTGACAACATATATGAGCTGATGTACTGTTTTTATATTGATCAACTTCTTTGTGCTGCTCTCTAATAGTTTGTTTTTAACTTCTTCTTCTTCCCCGCCCACTTGGGTCCATATATTGCGAAGTGAGTCCGACCAAACCGCTGGTCAGCTGTCTGCAATTCCAGAATTTCCGTTATAGATTACCAATGATTTGTGCAAAAAACAATAAACTGAATTTATTGAGAACAAACGACCAAGATGAAGGGAATATACTATGAGAATTACAGTGACTGTTTTTAATATCATTCCAAGAAAGGGATAGGATAAAATACCTTACTAAGGCATCCACATGAATCCAACATGTCAGTTCCCAAAGGATACTCCACCACCTGATTCATTCAAATTTAGAAAAAAAAGAGCATCGATAAACATAGAAAATAGTCTAGCTATAATAGTGCTTGAAAAAACGTAAGACTTACTATATATGAATGTATTCTCGCCAACTATACCCGTGTTGGAGATTTGATTGCATTAGAATCAGGTGGTCGAATATCCTTTGTTTTCTTCTGTAATATCAAAAAGGTTTGGTTTGGAGGTTCAATATCTATGTCCATAGGCCGGTATCTAAATTAAAAAAAAATATATATCAAAAAAGTGAAACTACGAATTTATGCATTCACTTCATTACACTCCCAAAATAGAAGTTCAGAATGAAACATATACAAACGGCATCACAATTGAGAAATCAGTAATGCTCTTCACAACTCCTTATGGCTATCACTGCAAATTTTCTTCATTTGGTGAGCAACAACATGATAAAAAGATCACCCAACACAGTAGTTTACGAATGATCTAGAATTCCCACTAAATGCATTAATCATAAGACACTTGTGATAAAAAACTGTAGAGGTAAACTAAATCCCACTAAAATGCATTAATCATAAGACCATTCTGGCAAAAGAAATAATTTTAGAGCACAATTAAGAAAACTACTAAACATTAAAAGTAAAATGAAGCGGAAAAACTCAACTGCAAAGCCTCTTCTTTATTCTTTGCTATCATATGCATGGCCTCAAACTCTCCTCATTCTTCAGAGCCTCCAAGTGTCATGAAGCTCTCATCCTGATCCACAATCATAGATGTGAGATACCATAGCACTATATACAAAGTTTCAATTACAAACTTCACAAACGTCACACTCGTCAGCTAAAGTATAGCATAATTCATTGCGAAAATGTAACATCATAGCAATCACAAAAGAGTTCAACTTTCACATCTCAATCAGCAATCAATCCTTTTGTGGTTTCACTGCCGGCCACAGGCATGAAGAATCATCCTTTTGTTGTGCTCTTATGTGAGATGAGACATGACATGATGAACCATCCTAAATTACAATCGTTTATTTGACTCATTTATCTAATGACGCAACATTATAAGACCGAATGACTTGCAACACTGCTATATTAGTCTAAACAATAATTCCACTTCATTCTTCATACATTAATTTGAAACTTTTTTTTTTCGAATAGGCAAAATTTCATTAAATAAAAGAGTTACAGGAAATACAGAGAAGATAGTTTAGGCTACAAAAGGATCAAGGGCAGAGAGAATTCCAAATGCTTATAAGGGAAAACCTCCAGCCATGAATGGACGTTTTAGCTTATGAGCAACAAGACAACTACTGAGGTGCGAAAAACCTCCCCATACTGTATAAAGAGTGACTAAAGACTTAAGTCAAATAAACAAGTACTCCTCCAATTAAATTCCTGAAACAAACAACCTTGTAACTTTCACAGTACGAAAGCAACCACTACGCACAAGCTACATAAATCGAGGCAGTAGCCAAAATGGAGATGCGTCACTTTCACAATAAGAAACTTCAGTTTTCCCACTCTTCAAGTTGAAGATTCCTATGCAACTCCTCTCGCCCGAACTCGGAAAAGGTGTCTCATCGAAGTAATATACACAATTAGGTTTGCATTTGGTCTCATTCAATGTGCAAACCGCCATGGCGGAATAGTTCCCCACGTACAACGACACATCTCCAAGATCCTCAACTCTCACCCACTTCTTCAGCCTTGAATCAACCTTAAACACCTCAAACCGAACCTCATCAGCCCGCATCCTATGTTGTAGCACCACAAGAACATCTCCAAAGGACTCAACCAAGTAAAAAAGTTCAAGTGAGTCCTGAGCATATATAGAGACATCCCCTTCAATGTCTCCAACAACGTACTCCTCAAACACGACATTCTCCTTGTCGTTAAGGAATTGGACTAAACTCGCTCCCACGAGTTTCCCATCTCCAAACGCGATCATAATCTGACCGTTGGAAACAATCACATCCTCCACACAAGTTATGAGGCCTTCATGCACATTAAATGTACACTCCATATAGGACCATGCATTATTCCCGGGTTTCGCAAAGGCCAGGCAATTCAAGCCGAACACCATCAAGACAAGAAACTCATCTTTGACAAAGATTGATCTCCGAACGAGGCCGTTTCTAGCAAACTCTTTCTCTTCGAGAACATTGTCGTCGGCATTATACATAAGATCCTTGTGTGGCAATTTCTCTACCGATGGAAGGTGTAACGTCGATTTGGTAAGAGGATTGAAGAGTTTGATGTCCATATAGTACGCAGGAAGACAGACAATCCACCCACTTCCACAATCATGGTAGCACCAAGCAAAGATTCCAGGGATTTTGAGTCTGCAATCCTTGTTCGTAGTAAGATCGAACATAGAAAAAGCACATGTCGGATCACCCTCTAGTGTGTGCCTAGGCAAGATGAGGCATGGAATTGAAGGAGTCCACTTGGATTTCACCATGATAGAAGCAAGTCTCCAAGATGAGCATACATGAGAGAATGAATAGATGTCTTCTACACACTTTACTCTCTTGCCAATGTCAATGAGGAGATCTTCTGGGAGCTTAGTCCACATGCCACCCATTGGTTCTACATAGGGTTAGAATGGAAAAGGAAGAAAGTAAATGACTATACAAATCGGTGTTAAAACTGAACATACCTTATCACATTGTGCTAAGAAAACATATATAAAGCCTTTTATATCACATTTTCCTACGCACATTGCTGATTCATATATATTCCATACTTGGGCTTACTTCTCATATTTTACTTAAATTTTGTGAACACTAATTAACAGATCCAAACTAAGATTAGAGATTCTCTAATTGAATTCTGCCCTAACTTATGTCTTACTTGAATTCGGTAAATGAACCAACAAAAACAGTAGCAATCTATTGATTGAGAAAACATCAAAAACAGCAGTAAGGAACAAAATCTACATGAGATCAAAAGCAAACACAAAGCCTGCCAAAATTAAGCGAAATATCAAGAGACAAGTAGGAAAGAGATTGGGAAAGGAGCAGTGTTCAAGTAAACACGAGACGAGACAAACCTTGTTTCCTGTTTCGTGAACGCTGTGAAAACTCGACGACTATCACGACGGAGTTGGGTTCTGAGGCTAGGGTTTGCCAATTGGCGATTATTTTCGGCGGGGCTGAGATTAGGGATTACGCTAATGTTTTATAGTGAGGATTAGGTTAACGTATCTATACATTCCTGTAATGCATATTCGGATACATGCACCAAGTACGGTGTATAACCTGTTAAATGTATCCATCGACCAAAAATACCTGTTAAAATTCATCCAATATTATATCAACACAAGAAGTTCGGTAAATTAAAAAGTTAACATTTTCTACCAAAAAAAAGTTAACATTTCGAACAAAAAAAAAATTAAAAAGTTAAAAAAAAAATTATCTTCCTTTTCTTACCTCGGGTAATTAATATTCTTAAACAATTACTCAATATGTAATATTTTGTATTTTGATATATTTAGGTCTTGTTCGATAAAACAAGGTTTTTGAAGAGACGTAGGTGTTTAAAAAGAATTTTTAATAAGTGTAAGCTTTTTTAATAGGTAGAAGTTTTTTTTTGGGTAAAATAATAGGTAGAGGTTTTCCATTTGCAAGAACCAACCCTTATAATATTTAATGTTTAATACTTAAGAAAAGTCTTAACGTTGTCACCAACCAAAAAAATGCAGAGTCTAGAGGTGAAGGTAGCTTGGTAGTAAGGAAGTACCTAGGAGCGGTGGCATTGAACACCATGACACGGCTGGTCTTTGGGAAGCGGTTCGAGAGCTCAGAGTTGATCAAGGTCGTAGTAGCAAATGGCCCGAAACTTGAAGAGGAGTCATTCGCCTTGCTGGAGCACATCACGTTACTCGGGTGGATGTTGAGATTAAACAATAAAAACGACGCACATGGCGCGAGGAGGGAGCATTCATACGCACCATCATGGAAGAGAGGGTTGGGAAGCCCTCAATAAAGATGAGCATCAACTTACTCACGATACCATCGTCGCCCTTCTTCGGGTATATATGTCAATCGACTCCCTTGGCACCGGGTCTATATTGGGTCAATGTTGTTGTTGTTGTATTTCTTTTCTTACGTATGCATGTCGCTTCTGCCTATAGGACATGATGACAGGAGGCGTGGACACAATCACAGTCTCGGCAGTGGGCAATGGCATAGCTAATGAGGAACCCAAGGATCACTTGTTAATTCAAACCATACACCACCAAGACAAGAAACTCATGACTAACCAAGATTGATCTCCGAATGAGAGCATTATATCTAGCAAACTCGTTTTTTTTTGTTTACGAATGTCCTTGGCCTTTGGAACAAAAGCCACATGGCAATGTCTCGGCTGATGGAAGGCGTATCGTAGATTTGGTAAGAGGATTGAAGATTCTAATGTCGGTACGAAGCAAGGACCAACACAGAGAATCCACCCATTTCCACAATCTTGCTTAAACCACACTAAGATTCCACGGAAGTCGAGCTTGCAAATACTTGTTCGTAGTACGATCAAACACAGACAGCGCGCATGGAGAATCATCCTTTGTTCAGTTCTTAGGTGAGACGAGGCATGTAATTGAAGGAGTCCACTTGAGACCAACATACATATGAGAGTGTATACATGTCTTCTACACATTTTAGCCTCTAAGCAATCGCAACGAGGAGCTGATCTGAAAGTGTAGTCCATTTGTGGCCCATTGGTTCTATACAAGGTTAGAGTGCAAGGGGCATAAGTTAAATAAATGTATTAGTAGATGATTTCCTCTCTACGATTATTGACTCCAAATACGATTACAAACCTAGATTACAAACCTTTTATTGACTCCAAATACGATTATATATACAAACAAGTAACTCCTTTGACCAAAAAAAATAAACAAGTAACTCCTCAAATTAACATTTTGAAACAAACAACTTCAGAAGGTAAAATGTATCTTTATAACTTTCACAACACGAAAGCAACCACTAGGCGGCACAAGCTACATAAATTGAGGCATTAGCCAAAACGGAGATGGGTAATTTTCAAACCGAGTAACTCCAGTTTTCCCACTCTTCAAGTTAAAAGACTCCGATGCAACACCTCTCGCCCCAATTCAGAAAAGGTGTAGCATCGATGTAAGATACACAATTAGGTTTGCATTCGGTCTCATTCAATGTGCAAACCGCCATGGCAGAATACTTCCCCACGAACAACGACACATCTCCAAGATCCTGAACTCTCACCCACTTCTTCAGCCTTGAATCAACCTTAAACACCTCAAACCGAACCTCATCATCCCGCTTTCTATGTTGTACCACCACGAGAACATCTCCAAAGGACTCAACCAAGTAAAAAAGTTCAAGTGAGTCCTGAGCATATATAGATAAATCCCCTTCAATGTCTCCGACAACGTACTCCTCAAACACGACATTCTCCTTGTCGTTAAGGAATTGGACTAAACTCGCTCCCACGAGTTTCCCATCTCCAAACGCGATCAAAATCTGACCGTTGGAAACAATCACATCCTCCACACAAGTTATGAGGCCTTCATGCACATTAAATGTACACTCCATATAAGACCATGCATTATCCCCGGGTTTCGCAAAGGCCAGGCAATTCGTGCCGTACACCATCAAGACAAGACACTCATCACTGACCAAGATTGATCTCCGAACGAAGCCATCTCTAGCAATTAAACTCTTTCTCTTGGCGACCATTGTCGTAGGCATTAAGAATAGGAGGCGTGAGCGGCAATTTCTCTACCGAAGGAAGGTGTAACGTCGATTTGGTAAGAGGATTGAATAGTTTGATGTCCATATAGTAAGGACTTATAATAGAGATAATCCACCCACTTCCACAATCGTGGTAGCGCCAAGCAAAGATCCCCGGGAATTCGAGTCTGCATGCAATATATGCTTGCCCGTCGTAGGATCGTACATAAAAAAAGCACTTGGCGAATTACCCTCTCGTGTGTTCCTAGGCAAGATGAGGCATGGAATTGAAGGAGCCCACTTGGATTTCACTATGATAGAAGCAAGTTTCCAAGATGAACATACATGACAGAATGAATAGATGTCTTCTACACACTTTACTCTCTTGCCAATGTCAATGAGGAGATCTTCTGGGAGCTTAGTCCATATGCCACCCATTGGTTCTACATAGGGTTAGAATTGAAAAAGGAAGAAATTAAAAGTTAATGACTATACAAGAAACCGCGCCGGCGGGGGATTCGCGCTACTCCGGTTGGTCCTACCGCGAAGAGTCCACGGCTTGGCCGGAGACTCATCGGAAACACCGGCAGAATGTTTCCCTGTTGCGATTTTCCGATCTCGAAGGAGCATTTGAAGGATTGGATGATTTGGTACGAGGCAAAGAATCTCCCAGAACCCACAACACCAACAATCTTTGTTAAACCACGCTAAGATTCCACGGAAGTCGAGTTTGCAACGCTTGTTCGTACTACGATCAAACACAGATTTCCAGCGGCCACGGCCTTGCCAAGTCAAGGGTCAGTGCCGGCCACAGGCATGAAGAATCATCCTTTTGTTGTGCTCTTAGGTGAGATGAGGCATGGCATGATGAACCATCCTAAATTACAATCCTATTTTTGACTCATTTATCTAATGACCCAACATTATAAGGCCTAAATGACTTCCAACATTGCTATACTAGTCTACTCGACAATGATTCCACTTCATTCTACATTCTTCATACATTAATTTGAAACTTGATACAACTATCATTGAGTTAAGATTAAAAACCTCCCCATATTGTATAAAGAGTGACAAAAGACTTAAGTCAAATAAACAAGTACTCCTCCAATTAAATTCCTGAAACAAACAACCTTGTAACTTTCACAGTACGAAAGCAACCACTACGCACAAGCTACATAAATCGAGGCAGTAACCAAAATGGAGATGAGTAACTTTCACAACAAGAAACTTCAGTTTTCCCACTCTTCAAGTTGAAGATTCCTAAGCAACTCCTCTCGCCCGAATTCGGAAAAGGTGTATCATCGATGTAATATACACAATTAGGTTTGCATTTGGTCTCATTCAATGTGCAAACCGCCATGGCGGAGTAGTTCCCCACGTACAACGACACATCTCCAAGATCATCAACTCTCACCCACTTCTTCAGCCTTGAATCAACCTTAAACACCTCAAACCGAACCTCATCAGCCCGCATCCTATGTTGTAGCACCACAAGAACATCTCCAAAGGACTCAACCAAGTAAAAAAGTTCAAGTGAGTTTTGAGCATATATAGATACATCTCCTCCAATGTCTCCGACAACGTAATCCTCAAACGTCACATTCTCCTTGTTGTTAAGGAATTGGTCTAAACTCGCTCCCACGAGTTTCCCATCTCCAAACGCGATCAAAATCTGACCGTTGGAAACAATCACATCCTCCACACAAGTTATGAGGCCTTCATGCACATTAAATGTACACTCCATATAGGACCATGCATTATTCCCGGGTTTCGCAAAGGCCAGGCAATTCAAGCCGAACACCATCAGGACAAGAAACTCATCATTGACAAAGATAGATCTCCGAACGAGGCCGTTTCTAGCAAACTCTTTCTCTTCGAGAACATTGTCGTCGGCATTATACATAAGATCCTTGTGTGGCAATTTCTCTACCGATGGAAGGTGTAACGTCGATTTGGTAAGAGGATTGAAAAGTATGATGTCCATATAGTAAGCAGGAAGACAGACAATCCACCCACTTCCACAATCGTGGTAGCACCAAGCAAAGATTCCAGGGAATTTGAGTCTGCAATGCTTGTTCGTAGTAAGATCGAGCACAGAAAAAGTACATGTCGGATCAGTCTCTAGTGTGTACCTAGGCAAGATGAGGCATGGAATTGAAGGAGTCCACTTGGATTTCACCATGACAGAAGCAAGTCTCCAAGATGAGCATACATGAGAGAATGAATAGATGTCTTCTACACACTTAACTCTCTTGCCAATGTCAATGAGGAGATCTTCTGGGAGCTTAGTCCATTTGCCATCCATTGGTTCTACATAGGGTTAGAATGGAAAAGGAAGAAAGTAAATGACTATACAAATCGATGTTAAATCTGAACATACCTTATCACATTGTGCTAAGAAAACATATATAGAGCCTTTTATATCACATTTTCCTACGCACAGTGTTGATTCATATTCCATCTTTAGGCTTACTTCTCATATTTTTCTAAAATTTTGTGAACACTAATTAACAGATCCAAACTAAGATTAGAGATTCTCTAATTGAACTCTGCCCTAACTTATAATTTCGATAACATCAAAAACAGCAGTAAGGAACAAACTCTACATGAGATCGATCAAAAATCAAACACAAAGGCTACCAAAATTAAGCGAAATATCAAGAGACAAGTAGGAAAGAGATTGGGAAAGGAGCAATGTTCAAGTATACACAAGACAAACCTTGTTTTCCTGTTTCGTGAACGCTGTGAAAACTCGACGTTTCGAGCCCACCGACGACTATCACGACGGCGTTGGGTTCTGAGGCTAGGGTTTGCCAATTGGGGATTATCTTCTGCGGGGCTGAGATTAGGGATTAGGCTAATGTTTTATGTTGAGTGAAAAAAAAGGGAAACTGATTATTAGGTTAACGTACCTATAATTTCCTTTAATGCATATTCGGATACATCATTCGACCAAAAAAAAAAATATTCGGATACATCTAGGGTCCGTTTGGTATTAAAAGGCGGAATCGGTAATGGAATGGAATAAAATAGAAATGAAACTAGTCCATTTATTAGTCACTATACATTAATTGGAAAAAAATATTTTAATTTAAAACTTTGAAATTTTTGTGTCTAGAGAAGGGATGAAGGGAATGATTGAAGTGTTTTGTTACCCCATCCTTAGATTAGGAAATGATTGAGGTGCTACAAGGGTACCGCAAGCCCCCTTGTTGTAGTTGTTGAATGAAAATTGAGGTGACTCATCATGTATAATGATGCTAAAGTGGACTAGGTTCGTTTCCATTCCATTCCATTTCTGATTCCGCCTTTGAATACCAAACGGACCCTTAATAGTTAATTCGGTGTATAACCTTTTAAATCTATCCATCGACCAAAAATACCTATTAAAATTCATCCAATATTATTCGGTAAATTAAAAAGTTAACATTTCGTTCAACCAAAAAAAAGATTAAAAAAATGTAAAAGTTAACATTTTTTTGCTAACAAAAAAGATTAAAAAAAATGTTAAAAGTTTTTCAACCAAAAAAAAAGTTAGCATAATTTTTTTTATTTTCCTTTTCTTACCTCGGGTAATTAATATTCTTAAAACAATTATTCAGTAGTAAAAGAAAATTATTATAAAAAAATATTTGAGAAATGATGACTTATTTTCATATAAGACTAAATGTTATACCTCATGGCGCGTAGTGGAAAAAACTCATTACATTAAAACCAGTATTTGAAGAAGGCTTGATTTGGCAAGTGGGAGATGGAAAGACGATTAAATTTCGGACTAACATTTGGGCAATGAATGAACCCTTGGAGAAGTATGCGATCAATCCATGTTTGGTTAACCCATAAATGAAGGTGAGTGAGTTTATCTCCGCATATAAGAAATGGAAAATAGATGAATTAAAACATTGTCTTCCCAAGATGTTGTGGATATTATAACAAACATTATAGTTCTAGAAAATGAGTTTACGGATAGACTTTATTGGACTCCAAGTATAAATGGTTGGTTCTCAACCGAGTCTACAATTGCTTACATTATGAGAGTAAAGAATCAAGAGCCTAACACTAACAATTGGATATGGGAATTAGATACATTTCCAAAAGTTAAGAAATTCCTATGGAAAATGGTCCAGTATTAGACTACCAACAAAAACAAGATTACGATTTGAACATGTGGTTGTTCCAGGGGGTTGTGCAATGTATAACTGCACAAACGAGGACATGTGTCATTTATTTATAGAATGTCCCCGCCCCAATAAAATTACCAAACAAATAATTCCTAGAATAATGAACATACTTAATACTACAAACAAGTCACCTCGCAAGATGATTGATGAAATTAATTAAGCAACGGATAGAAACTAAAGATTTTACGGAATTAGCCGTAATATGGTGGGGTATTTGACATTAGAAGAATAAATTGGTTTTCCAACAAACCCAATATGATGTAATACCGAACTTAGGCCTTGTTCAGTAAAACAAGGTTTTTGAAGAGGTGTAGGTTCTTAAAAAGGTTTTTTTGATAGGTGTAGGTTTTTTACTAGGTAGAGGTTTTCTTTTTTAAAATCTGCTAAAACCTAATATGATGTTTGGTACTACAAGGTTTTTACATAGGTTTTGCTTTAAAATTACCAAAAATATTATTAATTAAAACAATAAACAAAAAAGTTTAGTTAAAAAATGATTCGGAAACCTCCTAAAACCTATCTCTATCAAGGTTTTTATTTTATCCTTTCAAACCTCATCAAAAACCTACTAAAACCTCATCCTCCTAAAAAAACCTTGTCTTATCAAACATCTATTTAAGTAGGTTTTAAATTGTACAAACCTTTAAAAACCTCTGTAAACCTATGGCGAACTGAGCCTTAGTAAAGTATATAAAGGAACAAATACAAGCTTAATTAGGAAAGGGCAAAACGTTTGAATGAAAATGAGATAAAAATCGGGACAACTAATAAAAGTTCTAATATACTAAAGATGCAAAAGAAAGCATGGACAAAGTCACCTCCAAGCTAAGATTTAGTAAATTGAATTTTGATGAGTCTAAATGGTTAGATGATTCGGTTACAACACAAATAATTACCGAGTATGTAACATCTTGTATTTTGATATATCTAATGTTGGATTATAGTCGGACTTTTAATCCGTTTAAAGAGATCAGACTCGATCTAACTAATTTTTTGAAACTTCGTAAAAAAACTCTTTTTTTATTGATCATAATTTAATGGGTAGAATCTTTATTCATGATAAGGTTTTTTTGGTTGAAAATCTTTGTTGATGATTTTTTTTTTGAAATCTTTATTGATGATATAGAATCAAAAGATTACGTAAAAATACATAAAATTACCCTTTATATCGGTTTGGTGGCAAAAAAACCACCCCTTAGGCCCTTATAATCGATTTTGCAAAAGGAACCACCATTTATTCTAATCCATTTGCGAGAAAACCAACCCCTGTAAGTTGTAACCCCTCCTAGAGTTCCGGCCCGAGCATCATGGGCCCGACCCAACCCGGCCCAACCCGGGTGCGGGCCGACCCAGCCCGGCCCGGCCCCACCCGGCATCATGGGCCCAAAAAGCCCAGCCCGGTCAGCCCGCGGGCCAGATGGGCCATGCCCGGGTGGGCAATGGGCTGGGCCCGGGCCGGACTTTTCCAGCCCAGCCCGGCCGGGCTGGCCAGCGGGCCAAGAGCCCGGCCTAACCCAGCCCGGCCCGGCCTAGCCTGTCCCGGCCCGGTGCATATTCAGTTTTTTTAAGTATATATACTATATTTTTGCAATAGTATTATACTCCCTCCGTCCCAATATGTTTGTCTCGTTGCACTATTCATGCGTAGATTAAGAAAAGAAAAAAGTTTTTTTGTGTAAGAAAAAGTTGATAGGTGAAAGGAAGAAAGAGAAATAAAGAGATAAAATAGGGTTAAAGACGTTAATAGCCTATTTTCATTAATAAATTCCAATAATATACCCCTAGATAATAGATTGGACAATAATAACCTATTACATAAAATTGGACAAAATTGCCCTCTAAAACCAATTTACGTAAATTTAGAAACCTCCCCTCTACAATTTTTACGTAATTCTCAGTCTTGCAATCTTCTTCCCGTCGGCCACCTTCCATCTGCCGGCCACCATCCTCCCGCCGGCGGCCGCCGCCCTACCGCCACCCGTCGCCCTACCGTCGCATCCTTACCGCCTCCATAGCCTTGCCCAGATCTACGCATCTACGACGGCCACCTTCCTCCCTCCGGCCACCATCATCCCGCCTCCGGCCACCACCCTCCCGCCGGCCACCCCTCCACCTCCTAGGTCGAATTGCATAGACCTGCAATTCGCAACTTTGGTATGTTACATTAAGTTTGCTAGGATTTGTTACATTAAAAATTATGTAGATTAGATTTTATGTAAATGAAAGTTGTTAAGATTTTGTTGCATAATATTTGCTAGGATCTTGTTACAATAAATTTTATGTAGATTAATTTATGTAGGTTAAATTGTTACATTAAATGTATGTAGATAAGATTTATGTAGATTTAGTCTAGTTTATTTGAGTATTACACAAAATTTATGTAGATTAATTTTGCGTATGTGTTACATTAATTTTATGTAGATTAGATTTTATGTAAATGAAAGTTGTTAAGATTCTGTTGCATAATATTTGCTAGGATCTTGTTACAATAAATTTTATGTAGAATAATCTATGTATGTTAAATTGTTACATTAAATGTATGTTGATAAGATTTATGTAGATTTAGTCTAGTTTATTTAAGTATTACACAAAGTTATTGTAGAGTAATTTTGTATATGTGTTACATTAAAATTATTGTAGAGTAATTTTGCTAGAGTAATTTTGTGTATGTGTTACACAAAATTATTGTAGAGTAATTATTGTAGAGTAATTTTGTGTATGTGTTAAATTATTGTAGTTTATTTAAGATAGGAAAGGAAGAAGAAGGGGCTTCATCTTACCGGTGACGATCGGTGCGACTTGGATGAACTTGCACACCAGGGACAAACGGCGGAGACGCTGAATACGTATTTCCTATTTTGAATGAGGGGAGAAATTAATGGGTATTATTGCTTCTTTAATATGGGTGTTTTGGTATTTCCAATAAAAAGATATATTTTTGGAAATAGTATTAGATAGGGGTATATTTTTGGAATTGATAATTGAAAAGAGGATTATCGTGAGATTTTTCTCGATAAAATATGAGTGTAGAAAGGTTGATGAGTGTAAAAAGTTGATGGATGAAAGGAGGAAAGAGAAAAAAGAATGATGGAAATGTAGGTAGGTAGAGTAAAAAATGATAAAGTATGGTTGGTAAAAGTGAAAAAGTAATTGATAGAAAATGAAAGAAGGGGCGGTACGACAAATATTTTGGGACGAAAAAAACGACATGAGACAAACATTATTGGACAGAGGGAGTAGTATATAATGTTCATCCAAAAAAAATATAGTATATAATGTAAGTATAGGGTGCATATTCATTTTTTTCTAAGTATATTGTATATAATGTAAGTATATACTAATATAAAAAATAAAAACTTATAGTATATAATGTTCAACCCAACCCGGCCCGGTACGGCCCGCAGCCCACTCCTAGCCCGGCCCAGCCCGCAGCCCGGTAAAACGGCACGGGCCTGGGTGGGTCGGCCCGGCCCAGCCCGGTAATTTGCCTGGACCATGATTCCTTGGCCCAGCCCGGTGACGGCCCGGCCCAGTTCCATCACGGTCCCCTCCATTACATATACTGATATACATGGGGTGTATATGAAAGGGAATGCCTGGAAGCCCTTTTAATATTTAATATCTAATACTTAATACTTAAAAAAAGTCTTAACGTTGTCACCAACCACCGGATACATTAAACAAAAGTGCCTTAACGTTGTCACAAACCCATTTTCCAATCCATATACAAAAGGCCGTGTGTGTGTGTGCGCACAATGCACGTACAACAACAACAAACTTTTGTGCATTAAACATGGCGGAGTCCCTCTTGATCCAACACCAATACTATTACTACGCCATCGCACCCCTCCTCTTATACCTCACCTACAAGCTCTACGTACGGGCGACGCTCCGGCTTCCTCCGGGGCCCCGCTCATGGCCCATCGTGGGCAGCCTCTACGATCTGAAGCCCGTGCGGTTCCAATGCTTCTCGGAATGGGCCGAGCGCTATGGCCCCATAATCTCGTTTCGGTTAGGCACTGACCTAAACGTTGTGGTGTCGAGTGCCGAGTTGGCTAGGGAGGTGCTCAAGGAGAAGGATGAGCAACTAGCCGATCGGTGTGGGTCTAGGAGGGAGGGAACGGGGCTCGCGTGGGCCGACTACAGGCCCCATTTCGTGAAGGTGAGGAAAGTGTGCAGCCTTGAGCTCCTCTCATCCAAGAGGCTTGAAGCCCTTCGGTCCATTAGGGAGGAAGAAGTCAACGCTATGATCGAGTCCATCTATAACAATTCCATCAACCTAGGTATGTACGTACTTACATTGAATTCATGTTATGACAAATTTAATCTACTTCAAACGGATCTATATGATTTGGTTGTCTAGTTAATATTACTAATAATGAGAATCAAACCATACTAACTATTGTAGATCATGTGCATCGTGCTTTAGTTGAGGGAATTGTGTTTTGTAAGGGCGCGTGGCACGTCATGGGAACGTGCATGATCAATTATTTATCATATATAAAAACATTGGTAAAAAATTGTTACGACCAAAAAATGCAGAGTCTAGAGGAGATGGTAGCTTGGTAGTAAGGAAGTACCTAGGAGCGGTGGCATTGAACACCATGACAAGGCTGGCCTACGGGAAGCGGTTCGAGAGCTCGGAGTTGATCGAGTCCGTCGTAGAAAATGGCCCGGAACTCGATGAGGAGTCGTTGGCCTTGGTGGAGCACATCCCGTTACTCCGGTGGATGTTGAGGTCAAACAAGAAAGACGAGGCAAATGGCGCGAGGAGGGACGCATCCATACGCGCCATCATGGAAGAGAGGGTTGGGAAGCCCGACCAACAACATTTTGTAGATGCATTGTGCGCCCTCGATAAAGATGAGCATCAACTTACTCACGATACCATCGTCGCCCTTCTTCGGGTATGTCAATCGACTCCCTTGGCAATTAACGGGTCTATATTGGGTAAATGTTGTTGTTGTATTTCTTTTCTTACGTATGCATGTCGCTTCTGCGTGTAGGACATGATGACAGGAGGCGTGGACACAATCGCAGTCTCGGCAGAGTGGGCAATGGCAGAGCTAATGAGGAACCCAAGGATCCAAAAGAAGGCGCAAGCCGAGCTTGACCGTGGGATCGGGTCGGATCGAGTGATGACGGAATGGGACTTCTCCAACCTACCCTACTTGAGGTGCATTGTCAAGGAAGCCCTAAGGCTCCATCCACCGACCCCTCTAATGTTGCCCCACCGAGCCAGGGCCTCGGTCAGGGTGGGCGGGTATGACATTCCCAAGGGCTCCACCGTGCACGTCAACGTGTGGGCCATAGCCCGTGACCCGGCTCATTGGAGAAACCCGCTAGAGTTCCGGCCCGAGCGGTTCATGGAGGAGGACGTGGACCTCAAGGGTCATGACTTTCGGCTACTGCCTTTCGGGGCAGGGCGGAGGGCGTGCCCTGGGGCACAACTAGCCATGAATTTGGTGACGTCGATATTGGGTCACTTGTTGCACCATTTCAACTGGACGGCTCCAGACGGGCTAATGCCGGGTGACATCGACGTGTCCGAGGCTCCCGGGATCGTCGCCTCCATGAGCACACCGTTGCAGGCCATCCCGGTCCCTCGCTTGCCGCCTCACCTATACAAACGATCACAGACCTTAGACGACATGGACTTTCATATATAAACTCAATGTGTACAACATTTTTAGACAACGTATGGTGCATTTGGATTCATGCTAGTTATTTGAAGTTATTTCCTTTGTGGGGCAGCTTTTCTAATGAGTAAAACAATAGGAGTCTTTTCAGTTATTGTTTGATCTGAATGACTTTTGAACGATATTGGCAGGTGAAAGGAAATCCGCCTTTATAGCTTTGCCTAGTTATTTGCAGTCCGGATCTTCTACGGCTTATTGTGTAACCCATGGTACTTCACTCTTTCTATTGGTCAATTTTTTTATTAATTAATTACAAAAAATCTTAACAAAATATATTTTCTTTCCTGTATTACTTTTCTTTCCAAATTACTTGTTAATTTACTTTTAACCTTTCTTCTTCCTACAAGGGTTTTCAACTTCTTCTTTGATATCCCCTCCCAGAAAAGAGTTCTTCAATTTGTCAATATGTGCTTAAGCGTAATTACTTTGAGTGGTTACTCTACTTGATCTCCTAGCAAAGGATGATTTGAATGTTATCTGACTCATTCGATCCTATAAGGAGAATGCTACTTGAATGCAAACTGTACTAAGGGTGATGGGAGGGTTATTGATTGGTACGGATAAACTGTGCAACATACATACCCACTGGTTATTGGTTAAGGTTAATTTTCACAAGCTTAATTAATTTGAGTGGTTAAGTACTCTACTCGTAAAATCTTACCCGCACAACATTTCGGGAAGACGAATACAAGGAGAAAGAAGAGGACGGTGAAGAAGTAGAGGCGTCGATGGATTTAGGTCTTCGAAACTTCAGATCTGAGCAATCAAGTGTCACGAATTCTGTTTTTTTCCCCGATTTGGGGCTATTGAAGTCAGCTAATTAAGGATATAGATTGTACTCGCCACATCGCTTCGATGAATCGGAGAAGCCTAGCTTGTCGGAGAAGCCAAGAACGGCGGAGCTCTCGTCGTCTCTCGGAGGGGGAGTAAATTATGCAGTTTCTATTTGGGAGTAAATTACAGTTTTTAGGAAAGATTTTTTTTAAAGGAGATAAACTTGTTTATTTATTAAATTTTAACTTGTTTATTTCATTAGTAAAATTTGACCAATAGAAATAGTGGAGTACAGTGGGTTATATGCAGAGATGTAGAAGATCCGGACTGAGTTATTTGTACAACATTCAAGTCTTGTTTTTCTTCCCAAAAGATTTTTGCATGCAAAAGTACTTTCATTCTTGAAACCCGTATAATTTACTTTACTTTTTACATTTTTTAATACACAAAAAAATTACTTTCTACCAAAACCATCTTTTCCCACGTTAAAACAAGCCACTTTCTACCCACAAACTCTCCTTGTACGAGTGAAACAAGCCGTTGTTCATTGAAACACCTTCAAAGTTCAAACCCCACCATTTCACATTCGGCTGCGTTTTGGACAACACAGAGATCCTTGCACAAGAAAACAAGGTTATTGTAAGCTCTTTTTAGTTGCTCCTTTTCAATTTCAACGATTTATCTCATGGGTCACTTGATTTTTGCCCTTAAATGTGCTTTGGTAAGCAGGATATGGATCTAATTCGTTCTGAAACTAATTAGATTAGGGTTTTTACCGAAAGAAGATTTTCATGAATTTACTTGTTGCAATCCAAGTTTTGGGTGAGAACTTAGGTTTAATTTCATCCCTTTTTGACTCTAAATATTATTACGTGTAGAAGCTAAAGCTATGCCTGGTGGTGATTGGGCTCATCTCCCAGGAGATCTCCTCGTCGACATTGCCAAGAGATTGAAATGTGTGGAACAAATGTCTGCATTTTCTGCTGTTTGTTCATCATGGGGAGCCGTTTCTCGCGAGGTGAAACCCAATTGGGCTCCTGCAATTCCATGCCTTGTGTTTCCCGTAAGCAACGAGAACGAGCCTTCATGTGAATGGTCTGTGTTTGATCTCAGCACAAACAAGCAGTGTAAGTTTGAACTCCCTGAGGCCTTGCCATGGCATTACCAGGGTTGTGGGGATGGCTGGATTCTCACCGTTAGTCGTTCCATGGATGTTCAGCTCTTCAATCCTCTTACGAAAGCTCAAATGTCCCTTCCATCAGCAGAGGGCCTGCCGCTTTTTGTTGCTGAGGTTAGCCACTTCCATAACCGTATAAGGAAAGAGTTGGCTAGAATCGATTGCGACCGAAGAGCGATTGTGGCTAAGGCTCCTCCCAATGACGAGCTCTTTGTCGTGCTGGTGCACGACTTGGGCTGCGTGGCCTTTGCGAAACCCGGGGATGATGTTTGGACCTTTGATGTCCATCAAGGCTCGGATCCTTGTGTGGAGGATGTGGTTGTTTCCAACGGCCGGATATTGATCTTGTTTGGAAATGGGAAACTCTTGGGTTCGAGTTTAGATCGATTTCTTACAAACAGAGAGAATCTCGTGTTTCAGGAGTATGCGGCCGGAGCCTTTATTGGTGATACATCTATATATGATGAAGAGTCGTTGGAAAAGTTGCACTTGGTTGAGTCATTTGGCGACGTTCTTATGGTTTCGCGTCATACGAGGAGCTTCATCGCAGTCGGTCGAGACGAAGAAGAAGAAGAAGAAGAAGAAAATGGTTTTGCAACATTATGGTTTGAGGTGTTTAAGCTTGATCTAGAGGCAAGAAAATGGGTGAATGTGGGTGATCTTGGAGACGTGTCATTGTTCGTGGGAAATTACTCTGCCATGGCGGTTTCTTCTTCCAACTCTACCAATTGCAGGCCTAATTGCATATATTTCACCGACGATAAGCATAAACTTCTTCCGAACAGGCCTGAATGGCGTGGCGTGGGGATCTTCGACTTGCAGAGTGGGGAAATTGAAGAGTTGTGCCCGAAAGACAAGGAAAGATTTGTTCTTTACTCGCGCCAATCTCCATCTTGGTTTATGCCTAAGTTTGTGTAGTTTATAGCAGCTGTTTGTGCCTAAGTTAGCTCTTATATCAGCTTAAATGTCATCCTAGTTGAAGTGCATTGTGGGTGGAGGAAACAAAGGCCTTGATGAGATCCCACCCCTTTTTTTTTTGTCAAGATGAAATCCCATCTTTTGAATGATTGTAGTCGGTTTGTAACTCTGATGTCATGTAGTAGTTTGATGATGGTTCAGTAGACCGTGTTAGCTATATGGAGTGCAAGCAATAGAAGCTCTTATTCGGTTACAAAAAAAGGGCTTTGTTTTAGCTCACAAAGTAACAAATTTTGTATTTACACTGCCACTAAATCTTGGTTGACATCTATACTATATATTAAAGCCGGAGAATTTCGAGCCTCCACGTTAATTCTGGCCCCACTTTATCAACAGTTTTATATGTTTTTTCTCCTAATTATCTAATCTTTAACTTTATCTTTTTTCTTACCCATCAAATATCTATCTTTAAAAGCATATTATTTATCTTTAAAATTTCTTTAATTATCTAATCTTTAATTTTATCCTTTTTCTTACTCAACTAATATCTACCTTTGAAACAATATTATCCATCTTTAAATTTATTTCTATAAAAGATACATATTAATTAACTTAACTTTTCAATTCCCATTTTAATCTATTTATATATAAGAGTTAATATATAGAATAGATTATAGTAGATACACAAATTAACGAAAAAAATGATCATTACTCGTACATGGTACGGGTCTTCAACTAGTTCTTATAGAGTCTGACCACAATGACAGAATATAGCTATTTTTTAGAAGATTTTAATTTTAGTACATGGAAAAGAATTGAAGCATCGATAATAAATCTATCATAAAAAGACTATTATACAAAAAAAAAATCGAGTTTCTTTTTCGAATGGATTTATTTATACGGCACCGGTTCAAATGAAACTGCAGCTTAACCTAAAAACTGCGGATTAATCTGGATCGTTCGATTACGCTCATCAACGGTCCAGATTAGATGCTCATTTTCATTTAAACTTAAATGGCACGGGGGCTTTTTGGTAAATTTGCCCCTTTTCACATTACACCTGCGTCTTCATCGTGACTCTGTGGACGCCATCGCTCGCGAGTTTTCTTCAAGCGACGCCATCGCAGTGATTTCGCCTCCGACGCCATTGCAGTGCAGTCCACCGTCTCCTTCGACACAATCCATCTCCTCTCGTCCGACGCCATCGGAAGTCTTCGATCTTCAACCTCTCGCCTTCGAGTCTTCGACGCCATTGCCTCGATTCCCTGTTCTTCATCGCGTTTCTCCCGATTGACTCCGATCTCGATTCCGTCTTCCTTCCGGCGGCCGAAGTTCCCGGAGCGAAGGAGGAGTTGGAGAGGCTGATTGCAAAATCGTTGTTGCCGTCAACGATGGATCTGTGCTAGGGTTCCATTGTTGAGCAAGTTTTTTTGGTTGCTGAATTTCAAGTGTAAAAAGGTTCAATTAGCTTGAACGATGGATCTGTACTCAATTAATTGGTCGGTGTGCTGTTAGGTTCAATTAGCTTGTATTGAAAAAGGGGTTGAATTGAAGTATTGGTAGAACTTGTAGCTTCAAGAGTACTGTAATCAAAATTAGCCTTCCATGATGGGTTACTTGCAATTGCAATTGTGAACCACACGTGAACGTTGTCTGCTTTAACTTGAACATACACCATTTTAATGTGAACATACCTCCATTTCACGTGAACATAAAAATATGCGTCTATCTATGATTTTAGTTTGGCTCATTATGAACGTTTTATGTTTTAACGTGAACATGAACCATTTAGATGTGAACATACCTCCATTTCACGTGAACGTAAAAATATGCGTCTATCTATGATTTTACGTTTGGCTCATTATGAACGTTGTCTGCTTTAACGTGAACATGTCTCATTTAGATGTGAACATACCTCCATTTCACGTGAACGTAAAATATGCGTCTATCTATGATTTTAGTTTGGCTCATTATGAACGTTGTCTACTTTAACGTGAACATTCCCCATTTAGATGTGAACATACCTCCATTTCACGTGAACGTAAAAATATGCGTCTATCTATGATTTTACGTTTGGCTCATTATGAACGTTGTCTGCTTTAACGTGAACATTCCCCATTTAGATGTGAACATACCTCCATTTCACGTGAACGTAAAAATATGCGTCTATCTATGATTTTAGTTTGGCTCATTATGAACGTTGTCTGCTTTAACGTGAACATGCCCCATTTAGATGTGAACATACCTCCATTTCACGTGAACGTAAAAATATGCTTTATTTCATGTATAACTTGTTTTTTTTTCTCATTTCACCGGCCTCGACCATCATAAAATATGTGAACTCATATACTATCTTTTACTAAGATGTGAATGCTGGCATAAAATATGTGAACATCCAAAGAAAAATCATGAACAAATATGTGAACATAAAAAATCGTTTGTGCACTCATATACCATCTTTTATTAAGATGTGAACGCCGACATGAAATATGTGAACAACCTCATCAAATAAGTGAACTTCCAAAGAAAAAATGTGAACATAAAAAAACCGTTTCAAAATACGTGAACATGATACTCAAATACGTGAACATTATACTCAAATATGTGAACGTACATCTAAAATACCAGAACATTATACTCAAATACGTGACCAGGACACAAATTCTGAATAGTAGGAAATAGAATTAAACAACATTGTTATTAGCTTTCTCTTTATAGATAAATTTTAGACCCCACCCACGAAAGCAATGGACACAAATTCTGAATAGTGAAATCATCACACAACTTACCCACTTAAAGACCAGGACATCAACTTATGCCTTCTAACAATGACCAGGACATCGATCAAATTTAGATAGGCTAGCTTATCTCTTTCTCTCTTTCAATTCTAACAATGTTATTAAGCGAGTCTAATTTGAAAGTCCTGTTCTCATGAATTTTCATTAAGAATTCAACCTATGAAAGACTAATCCCCGTGAAAGTGAGTATGGGAAAGGACTAAACTGATAATATGGATTACAAAATAATAACAGTAAGTCACTGATCAGTTAAAACAGGAGAATCAAATACTAGAAGATAAAAAGTCAATAATCATATTTTCAAAATGAAATGGAAGTGACAAAAGCAGAAGTGAAGAACAATGAACATCAACAATATAAATCCATGGTACTCGTTTCATTCAACTCCAGAAGAGGAAAACACAATAAGTCACGAAACAAAAACTCATCATCACCAGTACTATATAAGCAGAATATCAAAATAACAAAACTAGAAACTAAAGTGCAAAACTCCTCCTCTTCTTCTACATCCCGTCTCTCTCGCTCTTCAACGGTAAGACTTTTGGAACTTAGCGCGAGCACCACGACCACCGAACTTCTTCGGCTCACAACGCCTTGGATCAGCAACAAGATGTCATACCTTCCAAGGATGTCCTTGATCTCCTTCATCGTCTGCTCGTCGATGGTCCATCGCCGAGTATCGGAGGATGTCCGGATGGACGAGCTCGATTGGGCTTCCGTTCCACTTGATCAGCCCTCAACCTCGCTTGTAGTGAGTAATGGCGACCGCGTTCTTCTTGCGCCCGAAGCATTGAACGGATTCAGCCGGATTCACCATCGACATGGTTGCTCTCTCTCTCGATTTCTCTCTTTCAGCAGGGGAAATGGGGGTAGGGTTCAACAGCAATACGGGAGGAACACGGGAAAGCCAGCAACGCGTCTCTTTGTGTTTTAAAGGGCAAAGACGATATTGCCCTTAAAATTTTGCACAATTGCAAAATTACCACCGCTTTTATTAAAACCCATGTCCTCCTATCTACCTTCCCATTAACGGTTGATATTTATTTACAGTTTGCATGTGAATCAACCTCTATTTATACTCCGTATTATTCCAATGATTGCGTTATTTAAAGCAAAATTCGTTCTTATTTTTTTTGGTTGAGCAAAATTCGTTCTTATTGAGTTCTTCAATTTCGATTATTTTTTATTCCACTTCTCCTACTTTGTTGCGTTCTCTTTCTCTCTTTGCTTTACTCCGTACTCAATTCCGAAGAGCTTACGAGTCTAGGGTTCAAATCTCTGTTCTTCATCTCTTTCAATTCACAATTTTTTGTCTTTCTTGCTTTACGGGAAGCTCTAGAATGGAGAAGATCAGGAAGCCTTCTCACGCTGGCTCATGGTACACTAGCAATCGTAAGTCATCCTCATCCAATTCCCCAGATTTTTTTTCGAGCCGTCGCAAATTTACCTGAAAACCTGTTCTCTGTTAGGTTTAATCGTATTTGGTTTCGAAGAAAGAGAGACTTTTGAGTGTAATTTGATTTTAGGCTGCCTCTTCTTCCCGAGCTTAAAGATGCGACCTTGTTCCCATTCGGAGGTTATCAGAAGCTTGGTACAAAGCAATTGCTGTTTAATTAGGTGTTAGATGATCAAAGTTAACAATCTATTGGGTTGAATTTACATGAATTGAACATTGTTATGGTGTCAGATAACTAGGTGGCTGAATGGATGAGATAAGTGTTATGGTGTTTAAGCATGTCTTTTTGGTGTGGTTGGTTAAAGGTCTCACCTTGATCAGCTTTTACTGCATTTTCTTGAGTCAAGGTGTATGCTTGTGAATTATGGTGCGTAATCTAAAACTACCCAGTGTAGCAAATGCAAAGTGATCTAGTTGTGACATTGGTTAAAAAGCTCAAAACCAGTTGTGAAATTGTGGTCATGAATTTTCTTGTTGAACACTTTTTCAACCTTTCTGTTCCTTTCTATACAATGAAATCTACAACAGAGATGTGAAACTATGTCAAAATTCTCTGTTTGAGGAAATAGATAATTGATTGAGTGCTTTCAAGGGATATGCCCTTTCTTTTCGGCTTTGGTCACATTGCTGTTTCGCCTTCTCTTTTTCAGCTAGTAAATTATCTGCAGAGCTTGAAGGTTGGCTTAAAGAGTCTGGCCTCACCAAATCCTCTGATGTACGAGGTGTAATAGCACCGTAAGTTTGTTCTCGCATCCCTTTCTGTGGTATCATAAACAATGTAAAGTGATGTTAGCTAATTTTTCGAGGCATTACAATATCAGGCATGCAGGTTATTCGTATTCTGGCCGTGCTGCAGCTTATGCATTTGGCAACATAGACCCTAAAAACATGTTGGTATCTTCTTTCGTTTGCTTTGATGATATGTTGTTTCATCCATATCTCTGCTTTCTGCTCTCCTACCTGTCTACCTTTGTCTTGCTTGAGATTGAATATTGATGCAACTGAAAGATTTGATTGAAGAACACTTCTATGATATTTCATTGTCCATTTGGTTGGGAGAGTCCTAGTTTTTGAACAAAAAAGTCTTGATCAATCAAGATGAAAATTTAATTTAGAAGTTGAATATTTATTATAGGTCTTGCCTGTTAACCAGAACTAGTCTTTCGTATCTGTTTCTTTTTATTATCCTCATTTTGCTTCAATATGCTTATATCCAATTACATTATTACAGTACAAGGGTATTCCTCTTAGGTCCATCCCATCATTATTATACGCCAAAATGTGCTGTCTCTGGAACAACCATCTATAGGACACCTATTGGAGATCTTCCTGTCGATCTAGAAGGTACGGTAAATTTTCAGCTAGTTTCTCAGTGTTCTTAAGATACCGATCCAATTTTTATGCAACTATCCGAGAATGTTTGAACATCATGTTATGTTCCTAAAACAAGTGATTCTTTTCTAACCAGTTATCGAGGAGTTAAAAGCCACAGGGAGATTCGATGTAATGGATATTCGGGTTGATGAAGCTGAGCATAGCATGGAGATGCACTTGCCTTACCTTGCAAAAGTATTTGAAGGGTAAATAAAATAAATGCTCTTTGTCAATTTCCATATCCCCACAAAAACCTCTCTCATTCTAACAATCTCTCACTTTTAAAACAGGCACTCTGTAAAAGTTGTCCCAATCTTAGTCGGAGCCCTTAGTACCGAAAGTGAAGCTAGTTATGGTGAATTACTCTCTAAATACGTGGATGATCCGAGCAATTTCTTCTCAGTATCCTCAGATTTTTGTCACTGGGGATCCCGGTATGTTCCTCACCTACCTTTACTTTGCCCATGACAATTATGCTTCATGTTGTATTGCTCCTTATATGTTTTCGGTTTTAGATTCAACTATCAGTACTACGACAAGAAACACGGAGACATCCACAACTCTATCGAGGCCTTAGACCGATTGGGCATGGATGTCATAGAGACCGGAGATCCTGACGCTTTCAAGCAGTATTTGCACAAGTATGACAACACTATATGCGGACGGCATCCAATCAGCGTCTTTCTTCATGTAATAAAGCCGCTTTGTTGTTGACTCTTTTTTGTTCATTTGATCTTTGTCTAACTCACATACATACTGACAATTCCAACATAAATGATCCAGATGAAGAAGCATTCCTCCACAAAGATAAAGGTGAGGTTTCTAAGGTACGAGCAATCGAGTCAGTGCAAAAGCATGCGGGACAGCAGCGTAAGTTATGCATCAGCAGCAGCCAAGGTCGATACTTGAAAGCCGCTCTCAACTGTTTCGGTTTTCTGGTCTATGACCTTATGCACCAGCATTTGAAACTGTACTTTATCAATTTGCACGTCCAGGCAAAAAAACAGTTGCCTCTGCATTCAACGAATAATAATCTGATTCATGTGACTCTTGCCCTTCTGTATTTGCAGTGTTGTTGTACTTGTATTTGCTTTCCCTGCTGTTTTTTTTTTTTTTTATGTAGATTTAAGCTTAGAATTTCTCAACCAGTCAAAAGGGTATCAGTAGTGATAGCTCTGGGGTTATATAGTAAGTTCACGCGTAGAATTATTACATGGGTTCTTAACCGTGGTTAAAATAGACTAGGGTACGTCCATACAAAAGGGGAAACAACTCGGGATCGATACTCGGTGGGGGAAACAACTCGGGTTCGATACTCGGTTCACTATCTGTGACCTTAATTCCTTACCTTATGAAAAAAAAATCAATTATATACATATGTAGATATTATATACGCATTTAGATCTTGTCATTTGCATAATTTTGTTCACCATTTTTCTATAATTTTCCATAGTACAATCGTTTTATTTATAGTAATGATTGCACTTGTGATTTTCCCTCCGGAATTTCCCTTTCCATTTCGTCTATTGATAGCGTATACTACGTATATCTTGATAGTTACTCCGTAATCTCTTTTGCACTCTATGACATGAGTATCAATTGTCAGAGATCCTTTCCAATATTATCTGGCATAAGATTAGTACAAATAGTCACAATTCGAATTGGTTTAGAAGCCACATATCTAGGGCTGAGCATTCGGATTATCCGATCCGATCCGAAAACCCGGATATCCGAATTTTTTTTTTTGCAAAAAGCTCGATCCGTATCCGATCCGTATCCGGCCGGATATCCGCTACAAATTATCCGATTGGATCGGATATCCGGAACCGGATATCTCGGATATCCAAACTATCCATTTTAATGTTTCAACAAAAAAATGTAGTATAGTTTTATATTCAATTCATGTCGAAAAATCTAGCTAGTTATAATATATTATATGAAATTAAATGTAAAGTTATAAACAATAATTAATATTAACCTGCTTATGCTATTATCAAACTCAAAGTCAAAATTACATCCCATAAACTGATAATTAATATTAACAACTTCATACTTTATCATGCTTAAGGTATAATTAGTAGTAACCTGCAGTAAGAACTAAGAAAGTGGTAAAGGTAAGTTTAGGGTTTTGACCTAATAGTATTTTATTTTTCCTTTCTATAAACATTATATATATATATTCGGATATTTTCGGATATCCGAAAACTCAAAACCTCGATCCGTATCCGGTCCAAATATCCGGAAAAATTAGCGGATCGGACCGGATACGGATCAATTTTGAACGGATCATTTTGGATGCGGATATTTTTGGATCGGATCGGCGGATTTTCCGGATCGGATCGGCGGATCGGATAACTTTGCTCAGCCCTACACATATCAATATTAACTACTTGCTAGCATACATTATCATCAATGGCTTTCTCTTACAAATCAAAGTTTTTTCATGTCATATACGCCATCGCCATCTTCAATCTCTTTACGATAGGTATGTCTTGGTTTTCAGGGCTGTGCAAGGTTCGGGTGGAACCGAAAATCTAGATTGAACTGAACTGAAACCGACGGAGTTCGGTTTGGTCTTGGTTTAATGGATTTCAAGATTTTGATTTCAATTTGGTTCAATTTTTTCAAAGAAAAATCTTATATTTATCAAAAACCAAAAAAACGAATTGAATCAATTTTTTTTAGTTCAATTTCGGTTCACCAAATTCACAAATTTCGGTTTGATTCGGTTTCCAACCGATGCTCAGCCTTATTGGTTTTGCCAATCCTAATAATGGAAATCCTTACTTAGCAAAAGTATTAATCTACATTTAACTTTGAACAGGTTTGTCTCAAAAGAGTTGCCCTCCCGGAAGCTTGGTGTTGACCCAAAGTAAAACCGGAGACCTTGTAAACAACAAGCCACAGTTTCTGGTTGAAGTATTCAATCAATGTGGCAGTTGCGCTCAAGCCGACGTAAAACTCTTTTGCGACGGTTTTCAAACCGTCGGTAATTTTCCGGGTGAGCTTACGAAAAACGGAAACGACTGCGTTTTGTTTGCGCCCGTGAACCCGGTCCAAGAAATTCAGCTCACTTATGCTTCGGATACTCAGTTCCCATTCCGCATTGTCTCCTACAAACAGGGCTCTTGTCTTTGATTTTTTAAATTTTGATCACTTGTTGCTAATAAACAATTAGTCTTAATCCGCTAGGATTTTGTGTTGCTAAGTTTTGAATGAGAACTCCTAGCTAACGATCAAGAATATATCGGCTTGTTAAAATCATTTGTTTCGGTCCTATTTACTTTGGCTCCTTCTATTCTTTTGAATGAGAACTTATTTTGTGTACCTGCTGATTCACAATGCTATTATGTGCAATGAGAATCGTTTTCGGCGTCACATATCCTCTTCGGATGCGTGCCCAAGATGTGGCGACTCGGAATCGATTATGCACCTTCTACGTGACTGTGGTCCTATTCGGGATGCTTGGCTTGCCTTGTGTGGCAATAGTCCGCCCAGTTCTTTCTTCATCCAGACCGACCACAAGGCTTGGATCCTGGCCAACATTAGGAAGCTTGATAAGTGGAGTTCTCTCTTTGCTACTTTCTTGTGGTATGCGCGTGGAAAAGCAGGAATCGGTTGGTGTATGATGGGGTGGACGAGCTCGGGGGTCTCACTGCGATTGTGGTCTCGACAGCGGATGAATATAACCGGCTCTTGCAGAGTCGCACAGGCAGTTGGGATGGGGCTGGCGCACAGCAAAGTGTGGTGAGTTGGAGACCGCCTCCGGCCCAATGGATAAAGATGAATGTTGATGCGTGTTCTAAGGGGAACCCGGGACCGGCTGCTGGGGGCGGGTTGATGCGGGATGCCTCGGGGGATTTCCTCAATGGTTTTATGTTCAAATGTGGCAGGTGTGACGCTTTGACGGCTGAGCTGTGGGCCTTATACTATGGATTGAAGATGTGTCGACACCAAGGATTGCTTAGGGTGGTGCTGGAGTCCGATTGTGAAGTTGCTGTCCAGGCCCTGCGCGATCCGTCCTCCGCTTTGCCGCGCCATCATCCTATGATTAGCCGTTGTCAGGTGCTGCTGTCGGACTCAAGCTGGGAGGTGCAACTTTCATTCACTAGAAGGCAGGCTAATATAGCAGCTGATGCTATTGCCAATGAGGCCCTTAGTTCATCCATTTCCTACACTGAATTTGCTATTGCCCCTGTTTTTCTTGCTAATTTAGTTGCCTCTGAGAAGGCTCTTTGTAATGACATTATTTAAGTTTTTTCAATAAAGTCGCAGGAGCATGTCTCCGTTTCCGAGAAAAAAAAAAATTTGTAAGTCTCTAAAGTCTAATGCACTTATAGCAGTTCAATAATATACATCAGAGTTGTGAATTCTTTTAAACGGACCAAATTAATATTGTTCTTACAATTGGCAAATCGAAAATAGACCGGCACTCAAAATTACAAATATTTGGGCCATTAATTGATCGGAATTGCCTGATACAAAATCTGGATCGATGTACATTTTCCGGTGTGTACTGGATCCCAAATTCATTCAGATTGGAATTGGCACCGGAGGTGTATTCTTCGTCATAAAAAATAAAGCTCGAAATTAGGTTTTAATTTTTTATAAGGTCGTAAATGTACATTGTGAAAAACTGTATTAGGATTTAGGACACATAATATGCATGCTATTAACCGTGGGGAATAATTTGCCAAAATAACTTACTGAAAAATCATCCCTAAGTATATATATATATATATATATATATAACGTACTAATACGACCACTGCAATTAATACTCAATTTTCAATTAATTTCGTATACGTTTTTAATGCAATAATAATATCATGTAAGTTTTTTTTTGATCCAATATCATGTAAGAGTATAAACCGAAATTCGTGACATGCATGAGAGTTGCACTTGCACTTAGCTCTGGTGTTAAGGATCTTTCCATGTCCAGGATTTATAACGCGACTCTTATACTCACATATATATTATTAATGTATATCTTTTGCACTAAATTAAGGTATTACTCAAGCTCAAAAAAAAGGTATTACTCGACACAATATAGGTATATAGTCATAAATAATTGATATCAAATATTATTCTTTCCAAAAATACTTGGCATAAGATTATTATAAATAGTCATAATGCGCATTGTTTTGAAGCAATTAAGCTTAAAAGTGTTTTACAGTACTAACTACCCAACATTACATATCATGATATCAATGGAGTTTTCGTACAATTCAAAAATTCTTCATGTCATATATTTCATTGCTATCTTCAATCTCGTTACTAGAGGTATACTTATATAGTCATATAAATCTACTTTTTTTCAATATCTCATTAATTTTTAGTAGGGATTATATGATATATGACCACAAAAAATATAACAAATATAGATTAAAAAAAGGGCAATTTGCGAAAATGCCCCACCCAGAAAAACGGTTTGCAAAAACGCCCCTTAAAACAAAAAAATAGCGAAGCATGCTGTTTTGGGCGTTTTTGCAATAAAGTTTACATTATTTTGTATTTTCTTTTAAATAGAAGTTTATTAAAAAATCATTATAGTTACAATAAAAATATTTAGCCATAATTTCTGAAAATTCTTTTTAAATACAAAATAAAAAAAATAGAAAAAGAAAAAGAAATATAAAATAAGAAAATAGTTTTAGAACATTAAGATTTTTTGGAAACAATGAGATATTGTAGAATATATGGTGGAAGATATTGTTGAAGATATTTTTTGAAAATATAAAACGTAAATAAACGTGGAAGATTTTTTTGTTGAAGATTATCTTCGTTTCAACCTTCTTCGTGATTTTCTTCGTTTCATCACAAAGTAGGGTAAAATTCATCCTGTCACTCTAAGTAAACATCTTGTCAAACACAACGAAATATCCTGTCACAATAAAAAAAAAAAATCGGCGAGCAAGCGACATGATTTTGGCGAGCGAGAGAAATTTGGTTGATTTTGTTTTTTGTTTTTTTGTTTTTTAGATAAGATTTTTTGTTCGGCCCACCGAGAGGATTTCGGTAAGATTTTCAATTTTCCTTTAATTTTAAAAAAAGGATAGATAAAAAACGAAATCTTTTTTAACATTAAAATTTTCATAAAATCTTTTTATTTATATATTTTTTCAAAGTTGGATAAAAAATAAAGTTTGTTAAAATATTTTATTTCTCAAATAAAATATTAATAAAAATAATAATTTTCGATTTTTTAAAAAATATTTCGTTTTTTATTTTATTTGATAAAAATTAATCATTTTGGGCATGAATGTAATATTTTTAGGCATAATCGCAATATTTTTAGGCATTTTTGCAAATAGAAAAAAAAAGGGTCATATTTGCAAACGGATTATCAAATAGGGGCATTTGGTACTAATTCCCCTTAAAAAAATATATTTTATTAGTAGTGTAGTACTAATAAATATTTACATTTTACACGTACAGGTGCGTCTCAAAATTGCACTTTTGAAAGTTTAGAGGTAACCCAAAGTTTAACCGGAAACTTTAGAAGTTGGAAGCCGGAGTATAGGGTGGAAGTGTTCAATAACTGCGGTTGCGCCCAAGCCAACGTAACACTCTTCTGCGACGGATTTCAAACCGTCGGTGATTTTCCCAGTGAGCTGGTAAAAAATGGAAACGACTGCGTTTTGATCGCTCCGGTCAACTCGGTTCAATTTGTTCAGTTCACTTACGCCTGGAGTGTTCGTTTCCCATTCAGAGTTATCTCCTCTAATCCTACTTGTTAATGAATTTAAATTAATTTTGATCAGCTGGTAATAATTGATGTGAAATTCTGCTTAAAAGAGATGAAATCTGATGGTGATGAATAAAAAAGTTTGTATTTTGAGTTGTGCAATTCATGTCACGTAAATGGACATTATTTGTAATTTTCCAAATGTAAACCTTCTTATAATTATAATAATTTCTCCAAATGCTCATCAACTCAATCCATAAAACTCACAAGCTTCTAAACATTGCGTAAAAAGATTCGAACTTTGATGCCATAGTAATCCAATTTTGTACAATTGTTTCGGCTATCGTATCGTTTGATCCATCTACCATTCCATTCTTCATTTGAAGCCCGCCTTCTTAAATTAAGGCATAAACTTTTTGCACACAAAATTTCGACTTTTTGTACCACGCCATTTAAAGGCGTCACCGTTTAAAGGCGTCAGAATATAATAATACTAAATTTCGTTCGTGAAAATTCCGAGTCGTCGTGTGACGCCATTGACCGGCGTGGTGGGACGCCGTTGACCGGCGTGGCGGGGCGCCGTTGACCGGCGTGGCGGGGCGTCGTTGACCGGCGTGGCGGGAGCATCCCTTCCATCAACGGTATTTTGGTCGTTCTATGTATATAAATTTAATAGGATATTAAATATCACAAAACTCAATTAGCACAATTGGTAAGTACTTTACCTTGTGTATACCTGAGACTCCAGGTTCAAATCTCAATAGCTACATGTTTTTTTGAAATTGAACACTTCTTTTCATATAATAAAAAAAACAATAAATACATGCAAATGCAGTTGACAGATTTGAACTTGGGACCTTGGGACACATTTAAAAGCTCAAGTGCGTAATTACCAAAACTTGGGACCTTGGGACACATTTAAAAGCTCAAGTGCGTGATTACCAATTGGGCTAATTGAACTTATTGAAATCTTAAGGCTCTACAAAAAACTTATTTTAAGTGGGAACGCGCCAAGGAAGGGAACTAGCACCGTTGACTGGCCATGGCGCCGTTGACCGGCGTCCCACGGCGCCGTTGACCGGCGTGGCATGACGCCCCCTGTTTTTTCCGTTTTTTGTTTTCCCGCAATTTAAATAATATAATATTCATACGCCTTTAAATGGCGACGTCTTTAAATGGCGTGGTGCAAAAAGTAAAAAAAAATAGTGTGCAAAAAGCCCGGGCGTAAATTAATTGCGGCCAATTTTCGTTTCTCTTCCCCTTTATGTGGTGACTCACCTATACAAATTGTTACCTTACCAAACCCTTTTCTTTTCTCCACCCAATTCTCCCCCGAACTGGAAATTTCGCCGGAGAAAAAACCCGGTTTGCAATGCCAACGGCGAGTTGGGATGTGTGGGTGGAAGACGCCGTCTCAAAGTTGGAGTCTTTGAAGCTGCTACGATCTCTGAGACCCATCAACCATTGCAATGTCGCCTCCGATTCCGATGCCCTCGAGGTGTTCGACGGATTGCGTGAGTGGGATAGAACTTCAGTCCAAGTCCGAATCTCAGCCCTCACCTTCCACAAATGGCTCAATGATATCCCCAGTTGCGGTACTTTCTGCTAGCTCTGTCTGCATTGTAATCATCGCCTTTGAAAATTTTCAGAAACTCGTTTGCTAGGGGATTGTATGCATGTCTATTGAGTTTTGGAATTTGGGTCTAAAGGTGCTCAAAGTTATGTTCAGTTTGGAGTGTGATTGATGGTTTGCTGTCGTGGTTCTTATCTTTTCGGTTAGAATTCTTAGATATAAGCTGTGGTGTATTAGCCTAGGCTAGTTATGAGTGTCTCAAATCAATTGAAAAGATTGGAAGCAAGAGTCTCTTATCTGAAATCATTAATGGAAAGGAGTTCCTCTGTTATATAAAGTTTATTTTTTCAAATTTTATGTAGGAGAAACTGCTATTGATGCAAGTGGGGAAGCAAATGAAGCAGAATGGAATTCTCAGCCTCAGAGAAAGCTCCTGCTTTTCTCTGGAAACGATTACTTGGGTTTGAGTTCACATCCAACCATTAGTATGGCGGCCGCAAAGGTGCCTTTGATGATATAACTCGTGCATTTTGTGTCTTTCTCTTGGGTATACGATTTGAACATTCTGAGTCATATACAACTCTTTGAATTAGGCAGCCCGAGAATATGGAATGGGGCCAAGAGGCTCTGCCTTGATATGTGGCTACACAGACTACCATTGGTTGCTAGAAGCACGTTTAGCAGCACTGAAGAAGAAAGAGGTATTGACATATTCTCCTATTTTTAACGCCTATTTCTATTTTGCTCCATCTATACAATGACATTGAGTCATTTGACCCTACATGAGTTGAGTATTTCTTGTCTCTTATCATGAATGATCCACATATAGCAGTAACTGTTTACTAATGAATTTTCTTTCCAGGACTGCCTCGTTTGTCCCACAGGATTTTCCGCAAATATGGCTGTAATGGTGGCAATTGGTAGTGTTGCCTCTTTATTGGCTTCCAGAAAAAGACCCTCAAGAGCTGAAAAGGTTGCTGTCTTTTCTGATGCTCTAAATCATGCTTCTATTATTGATGGGATCCGTCTTGCGGAGCGTCAAAATTGCGTGGAGGTTTTCATCTATAGACACTGTGACATGCAACATCTCAACACATTACTGTATGTCATATCCTTTTCTTTTCCGTTGGAACCCATTTGACTTCACATTATCTAATTACCAAGATGCACATTGTACCCTCCTAATTGGGTATTCACTTTTGCAGATCAGAATGCACAATGGAAAAGAAAGTTGTTGTGACTGACAGGTTAGTAGCATGGAGATGGAATTTATCTGCTTTTCTAGCTCATCTAAGATGCAGATTTACACAATTATCTATGTGTGCTATGAATTTACATCGGCTAGGGTTTTTCATTGCTTCAGAAGCTGGTCATATTATAACTGCCTATCCTTATTCTAAAGTGCTATTTGCGTTGAGTCATAATCTTCTTTCTCTGTGTACCATGTCTGATTAATTTACCAGTACTTGTTTTTGTGGCAGTTTATTTAGTATGGATGGAGATTTTGCACCAATGGATGAACTTGCTAAGCTCCGCAAGAAGCATGGTTTTTTGTTGGTCATTGATGATGTAAGTATATGTACCGGTAGGTGGAACTTAGAAAACCTTTCACGTGTTACATAATTTCATGAAATGGAATGTATTTACTCTATTGTGGAATAGGCTATCCTAGAGATTGCAGAACTAGGATATCCCTTTGTGGCTTCTCCTTTTTGCCTTGGATTAGCTAGGAAGGACTTTGCTAAACTAAGTATATGCATCAATATTAAAAAAATTGTTCTGTCATTTCCCCTATAAGTAAGCTAACCGTATTGGTAAAGAAGAAGATGATGGTCTGGATATAATTCACTGTTCTCTATCATTAAAAATTTTTCCATGGAGGGATGTTCTAAATGCTTAACATTATCTCAGGCTCATGGAACATTTGTTTGTGGTAAGCATGGCGGTGGAGTGGCTGAGGAGTTCAATTGTGAAAAGGATGTTGATATATGTGTTGGCACTCTCAGCAAGGCTGCAGGTTGCCATGGGGGATTTATTGCTTGCAGGTAAACTCTTTTGCAGGCTGTACTAACTTGCTGATGGCATGCATGATTTTCATGTGATTAATGAATTCATTGATGTTCGCCAGGACTCTTATATAAAACTGATTTTCTCACTTTCCGAATATTATGTCATCTGATAATGCCTTCTAACTTCCAACAGTACAATGTGGAAACAACTCATTCAATCAAGGGGTCGTTCCTTCATATTTTCCACTTCAATGCCTGTACCAAGTATTGCAGCTGCACATGGTAAGCAAACGGAAATCTCCATCACAATCATAGATTCATAATTTTCTGGTTCCTTTCTAGCATTTTCTCGAAATCTAACCGGAATAACATACCAGCTGCTGTCATTGTTGCCGAAAAGGAAATGTGGCGTAGGAGGGCACTTTGGGAACGTGTAGAAGACTTTCGTAATCTCACCGGGATTTCTGTGACCAGCCACATCATCTCTCTTGTTATAGGCAGTGAAGAGAGGGCCCTACATGCTAGCCGGTAAATCTTTCTCCTACCAGCTGTTTGTTTTTTCTGGTTTGTTGCAAACCAATAATTTGATACCTGGTCTAACTTCCTTTTCTCTGATACAATCTTTCAGGCATTTGCTGCAATCAGGATTCCATGTAACTGCGATCAGACCGCCAACTGTGCCTCCAAATTCGTGCAGGTTTGGCTCCATATCTCGCTCCCTGTACATGTTGCTTATTTGCTTTTATACCCATGAGTAACCCACTGGACTTAATTAGCTTCTCCAAATGTTTGATACTTCTGCATAAACTTGTTTGTAGAAGACTTGCACTTGAAATAAAAATTTGATCAATACTTGGGAGAAGCCAAATAGGGGTTGATATTTGAAAGTGAAGATTTGTTTAAGTGTTATGCACCATAAAAATATTATTGGTGATCATATAAGTTCAAAATTCAGTATTAGATTCAATATGCATTGAACCAAAAGACATTTGTCGGTGTATCATTAGACATTATATTTCAGGCTTCTGGCTTGATTAGAATGAGTCATGTTTGTGACAAGAAAGATATACCGGTGGACTTGATATGTTGTCCATGTTTTTCTAATGCATAGAACCCATTTCACCTAAAGCCTTAAGTCACTTTGTTGGTTAACAAAATGCTTGATTGTGGCTGAATAACGGTTTGGGCTCCATGCTAAATGTCATTGCTGATAAATACAATTTTATCTTTTTGTCGCGGTTTGCTGTTTCAGGCTAAGGGTTGCCTTGAGCGCTGCGCATACAAGAGACGACATCAAGAAGCTGGCAATCGCCTTGTCCCACTGTATCAACTCTGACGATACTCCCAGCCTTCACACCTCAGAGTTACAGGCCAAACTCTAGGATCAGTCTCTTCATTCATGAGCTCCATCCTCAGAGCAACATTTTGAGTCTTGAAGAATTGTAGACTAAGCAAGTATAGGAGGAACTAGTGGGTTTGTTCCACATACATCCGTTTGCCGTACAAGGCGTTTGAGCCAACATATACTATTTTATTAGACCCTTTTCAGAAATTATAGTATAAGTACATTAAAAATATCTATACAATCCACCTTCATTCTCCTACTTCTGTCGTCCACTTCGTCTAAAGATGAAAATTTCAGTAAAATGCACTTAATAGTGCGATCACTTTCAGAGAAATAATAGCAAAAACACCTTTCCCAATAGGATAAGTTTACTATAAAACATAAAAACGAAAGTGAAGGAGAGGTAATCCACCATTGGTAGTAAATTTTAGACTCGTGGTATTTTAAAATTGAATTAAAAAACAAAATTAGTTGTGTGATATTTCTCATTTCGTATGACTTACCAACAAGTCGATATGTCCGAGTGGTTAAGGAGACAGACTTGAAATCTGTTGGGCTTCGCCCGCGCAGGTTCGAACCCTGCTGTCGACGTTTTCTATTTTGTTGTTTCTTTTTCTTCCTATTTGATGGTGTGTCAAGATTTCTTAGGAGTTGCACCATTTATATCTTAACGTTATCGATCAAGCTTTTAAATTGCGAATCCGATTTCTTTCATTCTCGTTTAAAGTGGTTTTGAACAAATTTCGTTTTGGTTGAAGTCCCGTTTTTCCAACTCAAACATAGTTCAAATTTTTTGAAACCATATGATTTGGTTGAAATCCCATTTTTGAACAAAAATATAAGCTTCAGATGCACTTTCAAATGCAATAATTTGTTGCATATACAGCTTCAACAGTACAAAATTGGAGCCTAAATCACATTTGGTAGATCATATTTGCAAAGACGGTTCTTGGTGCAATAAGCACCTACAAACAATAGAAAACACACGCAAACACTTGCATCTGCATTTGTTAAGGGTCTTATTTCTTTTTCCATGGACACAGCACCAAATACAGTGAACAAATGGGCAAACCATGTCAACACAGCAAAAAAATACATTCATAGTCAAATGGCCAAACCTGCAATATTCAATATAGGCAATGCAGAGTGCACAGCATCAAAGAATACAGCCTGAGATTTTATATTTTTATGGTTGCAGACAAGCCACACAAATAGATGAACAAAAGGAAACAAAACAAAGCCAAACTAAACCCAAGTTCCCAGACTAATAAAAGAGTTGTTTAGTACAAAACACAACATTTTCTAAGCAAAAACCATGTGACTGTCAATAATGAAGCAACATTAGGAATAATACTTGTCGATATGTCCGAGTGGTTAAGGAGACAGACTTGAAATCTGTTGGGCTTCGCCCGCGCAGGTTCGAACCCTGCTGTCGACGCTCCATTCTTTTTTGTTCCATTATGATTAATTAATGGCATACCAAATTAACAAATCTAACTGAATTTCTGCCTTATGCCTACTATCAAGCCATAAACAATTCAGCTTCCAATCCCAGTACTACAAAAGACAAAGTAATGCCTATATTCTAACGTAGAATGCACCAGCAACATATTCAAGAAAAACCAGATTAAATTATTCAAAAATCCAAACATAACAAGGCATCAAAAGGAAAGAAAGAAAATGGCAAAGGATGTAAGAGCTCATTTTAGTGTGTTAATAAGCATATCTTTCATTCAAGGAAGGACAAGCCATAAAGCAAGTGATAATGTACCAACACTCTACCAACACTGCACTGGCATTAGCCCTTTCAGAATCAATTCTGTTGTTAACTCTCTATCCATTCCATATTTCCATATCCTCCTCTCTAGATTAGTACCCTCAAATTTTAGCATTTTCTGTGATTACAACTTTTGTCCTAGCACTATTCTAAACTCCTACTCTTGCAGTTTCCGTATTAGAAGAACCCTTAGATGGGTATCTTTGCCGAAATCCTACTATAAGTTAACTATTTTCAGTTTTGAGGATAAACACTCTATAACTATCCATTCAAACCTTCTCATTGCTTCTTCATCAGCAAGTCCATCTTCTTCAACAGTTTCGTGGTCTCCAGCAGTTCCTGCTCCCTCCTTGCCTTCTCCTTGAGCAAATCATCATACCTTTCCTGTTCAAAAATGAAGAAATGAAGAGTTAATCTAACTGAAGTGGTGCCTCCAAGGCCAAATACTTCATATCATTAGGTGATTTGATGATAAACTCCATATGCTTTCACCTTAAACATGGCCGGATTTAAACTTTCAATGGCGCCAACACGGCTCAAGACAGTAAGAGTTGACATCGTCTGCTCATGCTTCTGGGCTGCTATCGCTTGCATTTCCCTGCAAATGCACACCCTTAAATTAATTACTAATATAAAATGAGCGAATAAAGAAACTATTTAGGGTGCATTGGGACTCCCAAGATAAGGCATTATATTGCATTGTCTTTCATTAAACGGTAAGATCCAATGCTATATAATGAATTATCTAGGGTAGTCAAACACAATTAGTATAGCCAACATGTAATGCCATTTCCAAGATGAGTAAGTTTACCCTCGCATTTGGGCTAATTCCTTCTTTAGAGCACTAATCACAGCAGAACATTCAGAGTTATGGTTACAGATGGGGTCACCAGGACTCCACCCTGGTGGTGGAGTCCAAAATGGATCCTGCACACCAGCCTTCTTCCGAATCTCATCCAGGTCTGCACTCTCCAGCCAATACTCCATCACTCCTTGCGAGTCCCAGCGCCTTTTGAACCGCTCAGTACCTCCAGGGGCCAAAGTGTCAACAACATGCTTTAGCAGGTGGTCCAAGAGACCAGTATCTCCAATTTGTTTCCTTGCTTCTATTCTTAGTGAGTGCCGAGAAATGGGATTCGTGTATACTGCATGTTTGGCTTTCATCACAGAGAACAGCTCCTGTTTTGCATTCTCATACCTTCACAAATCACTTAATCAAATTAGAAAAAATGAACGATGACAATCTACACTGGAAAAACCTACTTAGCTTTCAATGCTTGTTATTATCTTTCGAAATCATAAATTCTTTCTGACCAGTAATACTAGAATCACACAGACAATCAATTACAAATTTACAAGCTTTACCTCTGTGCAGACCACCTATAGTTGTCGTGATCCTGCTTCAGTACTATGGCTCTTGACAAAATTCCTTGTTTGACATCAGTAGGTTTTGCTGTTCTAATATTCTTGGTTCTGCCGTAACTCCCTCGCTTTCTCTTCCTGGACTTCAAAACTATTGTTGTAACCTCACCTTCCCTTTCCTTCTTTATCTCTTCTTCTTCTTTTACATGATTAAAGCTAGAGACCCCCTGATGACCATCACTGAGGGAGCTAACGTGTGTTCTTTCCTCAGATTTTACAGCACCTGCACTTAGTTCGACTTCTACTTCTTGCATCTCTGTTTTCGGCACTATTGCAGAACTAATATGTTTCGATCTCTGTCCATCGCTAGAATTCTTACCACCATTTTTAAGATAAGTAACTAAACGCCGCTCACCCCAGCTTTTTATAACACTGGACTGTAGCCTAGGCAAACACGTTCCTAACTTTGAGTCCACATCTTCATCGAGGTCACATACAGCCAAAGGTAAGGGGGGAGTTTCAGGTCTCGAAGTCTGTAGAAACCAAAAGGCTTTTGAACCACACTTCCTTGTGAATTCACAAAATGGAACTTGACGTACAAGAACTTCTTCTGCAAGCTTTGGTCCCATGATGAATAGCTCATCCATTTCTGGGTACCGGTTTGTACTAGGATCCATGAAGTATGCCTCAAGAGACTTGGCACTAGGATACCTCACTCTTACATTTTGATCGCTTTTCGATGTTACCTACAACAAATTAAAAAATGGATGATAAAAAGTTTCCAGTAATTGCAAGCACATGGCAAAATCATTTGAGATAGAAGGAAACAATCACTTTAGATAGAAGAAACCAAAGCCTTAGAACACATATCAAATAACACTAAGATGCTGTTATAAAGGCATATTGGACCCAGCTGTATGTAGATCAACTTAAATTCCAAACACAACAGAAAGATTTAAGTTGTGGTCCTGGATACAAAAGACAAGTTATAGTTATTGTGGCTCTTAACAAAAACTTGCCAAGCAAGGATCAGATGAACATAAAATAAAGAAATAAGTAATATTTGCTTTATTACCATAACGACACGAATGGACCGAAGAAGAAGACTTGGAGTTCTAGGAGGTAGCTTCGAGTGATCGATTTCATAGAATTCACCCTCTGCAATTTGTTCTGTCACAGCTTGACCTGCACCAGTAGATTTATTATTAGAGATGGCAAACTGAAACAATATAGCAAGGAGCTTACAAATTCATTATAACAAGTTCAGAAATCTTCAAAAGGGCACATCATAGTATCATACATTCATACTCATAATTTACAAGTATACTATATGTGGCGAAATAGCAAAGGTCAAGTCTCAGCCAACACAAACATATTCAAAGTTACTACCTCCAGATGACGACATTGGGACATATCTGGACAAGCAACGGCTTTGAGGGATGTCGATTGGTGCTTGTTCGTTTGCCGTTTTCTTGTATAACACAATCTAACAAGGCAAAAGACAGCAACAATAAGATTATCTAGGATGACCCAAAATCATTAAGTGTAAGCTAACAATGATGTCAAGTTCACCAGTGTTCTTTCACAACATAATCAATTGATTCTAAGGTATGAGACTATGAGTCACCAAAGCAGCCTAATTCTAAACAGGCAACCATCTAAAGCATAAATACATGGCTTCAATAAAACTTAACCTACAATTACAAGGTACTAATTGCCAAACACTTAAATCAAGGTCATAATCTCTTTTTACTTGCTCAAAAATCTCAAGAGAGCCTGAAGGGGCAAAAAATCATATCTAGCCACACCAACAATGAATATCCATGAGGACCATGACAATGGAATAGTAAAATTTTCTACAGCAACTAAGACAGCAAAACTTTTCAAGAAGAAAGAGGGCAAAAATTAACACCTTCAAGAAGAACGAAACGAACAAGAACAAACGATCAGCGGACGAGTTTCTAAGGGTTCATATCTCAAAACTTCCAAAATTTCCAACTCCGGAAGACGGAAAACACACACAAACGAAACCCAATTTTAGCGCCAAACCCAAAAACCCCAGAATGTTTTCTTGAAGCAGTATCTACAAGATAAGGGTTCAACGATCGGAAAACGTCTGAAAGTTACAACCCAGAAAGACAAAAAAAAAAACCAGAAACTTATACTAGTGGTGAAGCCTAAAACCCAAAACCCTGAACACAGCAAAAAAAATAACAAGCAAATAACCCCAAAATCGAAGAGAAACACAGAAAGAAACAAAGAAGAGCAACCTGAGTAGGGCAATGTGGAGACATTGAAGGGTTTTTCCAGAGCTCTGCAAAGGCGGTGATGGCGCTGAGAGAAGCAGAGGAGGGAAAAGAATGCAATAGAAACCAGGGGGGAGGGTTTTTTTACTTCGTACCTGAAATCATACGTTTTCTACTTTATTAATATTAAATTTAAGATTAAAAGCTAGGGGTAAGAAATATATCTTGCTACCAAAGAAAAAGGAGTAAAAGATATCAACCTTTTTATCTACAAAATTGTAATGCCTTATTTAATCTATATTTATACTATAATATCTATATTTATAATCTATTCAAATAGTACCTATCTATACAATCTATTATTAACTAATAAAATATTTAGATTCTATCAAAAAATAATAGATTTACGTAAAAGAATCTATAAATATTAGAGAGGACATCAATAAATATCTATAAGTATTTAGAAAATATATAACTTTATATATTTATTTGTGTAAATTTTGATGGCATATCAAAATAAAGTTATATGTTAAAGATAAATCTATAAAAAAAATATTTTATACATTAATCTATATGAATTATATGAATTTATATTTTAGGTTGTTTTATAAATTATAAGACAAATCATGAAATTTATAAATCAAAAAAATATGCTACAACCAAACTTACATGGCAAAACACAAGTTAATTCGATTAAAATATAACAGTGGTACTACCAAGGTATATTTTATTAGTAAGTGAAATTAAATTTATATGAATTTAATAATATAATATACTTAAAATAATTTTAATATTTAAAATATATAGTACATGATGATACGACATATAAACCTAGTTTTTTTTTTGGTAAATTATTATTTTCTTTACTAACATTAATGTAAATATAACTAAATTTTAAATATGTATTGACGGAAATTGGTAAGTGTTTAATAACGGGTGATTTTGTTAATAACTTCCTATTTTAAGAAGGTTCTATCGTTGTTTTCTGTGTATTTATTTGTCGAAATCTGTTTCCATATGATAATCGAATCTATGTACTAAATTTGGACTTGTAGATCAGACTAAACAATCGCTTATTCCTTAATCTGAAAAATTGCGCTTGATCTATTGAATAATACTCCAACAAGTCCTCTACGTACTACTTGCCTTTTTTTAAATCATCACATGGGTTTATCATCCATATATACAATTTTAAACCCCCCAGAAAACATTGCTTTATACATAATTGACATGATAGTAGGTATCTTCTTCTTATGATAATAAGATTTTTGTTACATAAAGGTTATCTTGCTAGTTTCTTGCATAAGGTGATCAAAAAGCAAAAGGTACATCTCATGTCAAGACAAAGTTATACACCCACCCAATTCAAACATAATAGGTTCATGACAAAAGTAAAGAATACCACAATTCATATCACCAACATATACAACTGTTAAAATACAGAATACCAATTCCCCTTATTTTGTTTTGTCAAGAATGCCTACCTAATAGTTGTGCAACATAATAGGTTCATGATAAAAATACAAAGTTTTTTTTTCTCGTTTTAATCATCAAAATCATCAAAGTTATATGACTATGCCTTCCCAATTCATCACCTTGAATTCATTATAAACTTGCATTCATGCTGGACTCTTTCTCCTCAAAGCAGAAATTTGCAATGAAATAATATTACATTGCTTAAGAGTTTTAATATCTGAATTATCATCCCCTTACGCAAAAACCACAATCTTAAAACCCCATGTAAACATCACAAAAAGGCTCCATCTGTTCATCTGTTAAGCTTCTGGCTGATTCCCTAAGCTATATGCTTAGTAAAAACAATACTATTTATAAGGGTACGTGTTGAATAGACCTATAAATCACTTCTTTACTTCCTATATCACCTATGTATTTTCTTCTCTTACTTACACGCAGCAAAATCCAGCATCATCTTCTTAACCCTTCTTCAGCTCAACACCACACAGAAAGCAAAGTCATCAAAGATCAGCTGCACTTGGGCACCTGATTTCTCATGACCTACACAAATTGTCATCATCCAATTGGTTGTTAAATTGCAAAACTTAGCTAAAAGGCTCAAGTTTTCAAGTCAAAATTAATTACCTGAGGAGTAGTAGGCAGGGGAGGAGCAGGAGATGGCCAGAATAGAAGCTGATCATTGGTCTGGGAAGCTCTTGGACTTCTCAGAGCAGCCATTCCTCCATATGGATGAAAACAAGAGGTGCCTTGAATAGAACTTGAGAAGACAGGATTTGGGACCTGTTTGGTATGTAAAATCAAGCATTACACTAACTCAGATTAATCAAGCTTTTAGTTGCAAGTTGTAACAACTGAGCATATAACAACATTATTAAGTACCCTACCCAATAAGTATAGTATATTCAGAGGCATCATTCCATAATAGCCTTCAATTTTGATGCATGACCCACCAAGAAAGAGAGAGTAAAATACTAAACTTTTTGGCACCCATGTAGAATATCATGGCATACTAAGAATTATGAAATAATTTACTTTATATGGTGAGAATGATGCATGGACCACTAGCAAAAGACAGAGCGAGGAAACAAACAAAAAATTGAACACAACCATTTCATAAAAGATTATAAAATGTTGAAATTATCAGAATTACTTACACATGGGAGATCAACATTGGTTATGCGACCATCCAGCAGAGGGACTTCATTAAGGTCAGGTACAAAAACATTGTTGTTGGCACTGCTAGCCGTTGGACTTGCCTTAGCCACCTCAGACCCTGACCACCCTCTGGTGACAGTAGACACAGACAAACCCAAGCTTGGTTTCTTGGCCACAGGCCTCAAAACACCAGATTGTGGTGTTTGTGATGGTGGTGGAAAGGGTGATTTGGAAGAGCCTACAGAGGAAGGAGAGGATACAGCCAAATAATCCTCCACCTGGATCATGAGATGGGCTGAGAAAGAGGGTGTTGAAGATGCCATGTCAGCTGGCCAGAGAAAGGTACCACTTGGCTTACAAATTCTGAACCCACTTTTCAGCCCCTGTCTCCTAGATGCTTTATCTCTATCTTCTGAAGAAATTTCACCTGCATCTTCATTAATTGGTGCTGCTGTTTCTGCTCTCTTCTTTCCCTTTGCCTTCACTACAAGCCCACCCAAATCGTCCTGCAAACAGATGAAACAAAACAGCCCATAACAAAGTTACTTTACACTTCTCTTTGTTTGTTTTGTACTATGAAATCAACATCAACCGTGTATTTTCATCCACATCAGACATTTTATTGGACCTTCTTTGTTTTTTTGTGGGCCTGCATTCAAATTTGAAATACTATTGTCTTTTGTCATTCAAGTGACACTCCCAAGTTCTCCTAAGCTTCCAACCCTCAAGTGGGTGCTTCATGGATTACTCAAACATCAAGGTGTGGTAATTGGTTGTTGATCACTTCATGGATTAATCAAACATCCTTCTAGCTAGACATTTATCAGTACTACTTGGTAATTACAGTTGATGACTTCATGGATTAATCAAACATTCTTCTAGCTAGACATTTATTAGTATTCATGCTCTTATTTTCAGCAAATAACTTATACCATTAATTCCGTTCAACTTTCCGGTAAACCTTCAGATATACAGTGGAGAATTAATCAGTTACCTCAATATCATCTAAAGCCTTGGCCACATGCAACAGCTTCTCTTCAATCTTAGCTTTCTTTTTCAGAAGTTCCTCTTGTATTGCCTGTTAGGGTCGCACCATGTAATCAAATTAAACAACCAATCAAAGCAATTAACCCAAAAAGCCAGTACCACCATACTTCTTGCAAAGTTTGCCAATTAGTTGTTTTGCCATAATGAAACAAGAACAAGACTAAATGGGTAGTAGCATCCAAACCTTCAGTGGCAGGAGCTTCTTATGACTTTGCTGAACATCATCCACGGTTGCTACTGCTGGGACAACATCCAAGCATTTGTTTTCATGTCCCGATTTCTTATCAGACAGAACATGGATGTCACTGCCCAAACCAACAGACAGTGAACAAACATTTTAATAAACTAAAAACAATCAGAATTTGATCAATCTTAGCAAACCATATAGATCTAATGTAGAGCAATAATTTAGTGACACTCTAATCAGTTCCCCAAAGAAATTTACCTCATCATGCTGTCCACATCTTCTCTCAATTTCTTTATCTCCCTAGCACAAACAGGGTCTTGAGTTGGAGAATCCCCAAGCTTCCAACCCTCAGGTGGGATCCAATAAGGATCCTCCACACCAGCTTCCTCCCTTAAGCTTACAAGATCAGCACTCTCTAGCCAATACTCCATTGCCCCAGCTGGATTGTGCCGCCTCCGAAACCGCTCCTTGCCACCAGGTGCAATCTTCCCAGCCATGTGCTTCAACAGGTGGTCTAGAAGGCCGGTATCTCCAATGAGTTTCCTGGCTTCAGCTCTTAGATCAGCCCGGAAAATCGGGTTCCCATGATATGCCGCTTTAGCCTTCATCACCTTGAGTATACTCTTCTCTGCCTTCTTGTACCTTATTGCATATTAAACCATAATAAGAATGACATTTATTAAGCTACTTTGAGTATTAAAGCAATGCAGTTAAACATCCAAAGCAGATGACATTGAATTTAGATTTTGGTGGCCCAAAGAGTAAATGAAGTACTAAGAAAATCTGAAATCCATGATCGGCACAAATAGAAAAATTCATTGCTTCATCTATAATGCTGGCAGAAAAAGGAAAACTAATGACTTCAGATTCCATTGAAAAGCTCCTTCTCTTCATGAAAAAGGCTCCTTCCCTTTTTGGAGCAGAAACAAACAGCAGCAGACGTCAAACCCCAAAAACCCTAAACGGTGACAGATTCAATGACCCATTCAAGCCCAAAGTCAACACACAAAGTCATCAATGGCAACAAGCAACAGAATCAACCATGAAATTCTGAAATCCAATTCCCCAGATCCTATCACTATGGACATTTAGCTAATATGAGAACAGTTTACCTTTCCTTAGTCCACCTGAGCTTGGTCTCTGAGGCAGGATCATCAAACTCGTTATCCTTCTTCACAATCATCCCAATCTCAACAGGCCCTCTCTTCTTGTTCTTCTTCTTCTTCACATACTTGCTCGGGTGTTTCCTCTTCCTTCCCCTCTTCTTCACTCCTTCCTCCTCCTCCTCCTCCGAGATCTCCTCCTTTTCCCCTTCCTCCTTCACCGCCTCAATCTCCAGCAGATTCGGCCTCTCCTTACTCTCCCGATGCTTCCTCACAAACGTAACCCTCTTCCTCAACCCCCACTTCATACCCCCCAAACCTCCATTCCCGCCATCAGCCTCTTCAGACGACGAACAATCCTTCATCCAGAAGCTTCTAGTCCCCCTCCTAGCTGCAAACTCCTCGAACGAGATTCGGTTACAGAGCACCGTCTCCGCAAGATTCAGGTTCATCGAGTACACCGAGTCAAGATTCGGCTGCATTAGCCAAGTCGACCTCCTCCCGCCTCCATTTTCATCCCTTCCGAAGAACACCTCCAAAGACCTCTTGCTCGGATACGAAACCGACACCTTGTTCTTCTTCCTCTCATCAACCTGTAAAAGCAAAAAAAAAGCAAAGAAATCACTCATCAGACATCATTCATTCACGAGCTTCTTCTCTGCTTCGCGATTTTGTTTAATTTCTCACCATGACCGCCCTAACATGTCCGAGTTGACCTAGAACGAACTTCGGGAGCTTGGAGTGCTCCAATCTGAACACAGAGCCGACCTCCATTTTCGAACCTCTGAGAATCATACCGAAAAAGCTCAGCAAAGCTCCGGAAACATGTAATGGAAAAGAAATGAGGAGCGATTGGGGAGTTATAATCGCATACCAGGTTTGCAAGGGAGCAAAAACCTGCAATCGCCTCCCCCTTTGTTTGTCGGGCGCACCTACAAAACAGAGCGGGGGAAAGCAGAGAAGAAAACCACCAAAATGTAATAATGATGATCTGATACAGAATCAGTTGTGGAGGAAGAGGAGAGAGGAGAGGATTGAGGGGGAATATATATATGTGGAATTTGTTTGCTCTGATCGCCCATGCACGAAAACAACCGTGCAAGAACAGAGCGCGTGGGGAGGGTTTGGGTGGGTTTTGAGAGGGAGGGGTTTGTTGTACAATCGCGGTGGAAGGCGCGTGGGTTTGTGTTGTCAGAAAAAGATACTAACGGAATTGAGAGAGAAGGTAAAAGTTGCACTTTGCTGTCAAAATGGGGAGGTTTGAGTTGCGATTTTATTTCAGCCAAAAACAATACTGTTGTGATTTTATTCTTTTCTTACAAAATGACGATGTTAGTGCTGGTATTTTTCTTAGATTTTGACATTTTTGTAATGCACGAATTCTTTTTAACCCCTAACAACTATAAAATGGGAAAGAAATTTGACACAATAATACAATCGTTACATGATCAAGGTATAACCTAAACTAGGGTATTAAATCAATTATCTAATTCTTGGGTTAGTTGAATACTAAACGGTACCACGGTTAACTATGTTTCAAGTTTCAGTTCAATTTCAATACTGTTTTGGTTAATCACCTGATTATGTCACAATTCAATATCTAATATTGGAGGATATAGTGCCGTTTTTGTGTACAATTTTTGTTCAATTTCAATTTCGGCTCACTTCCATCTGACCATAAAAATCTTAGGCCTAAAGCTACATTAATGCTACTACTGTACTACATTAACATTACTTAGAAACTAAACTGGCCCATATAAATCATTCCTAAAAAATAATTTGTTCAAAAGTCGACCAAAATTCTCTTAACAAAATGCTCACAAGTCATCCAGCTATGTTGTACACAGTACAATGCAAAGAATGTTACAGATCAAGTCGTTCGGTTTAGAAGCAAGCTATTGTTCTTGAAGAGCAACGGGAACTGCTGGTCTCCAATTGGTTCCATCGGGGCTATCCATGAGAGCGATTCCCGCAGATGCCAACTCTTTCCTGATCACATCTGATTTTTCATACTCTTTGTTCTTCCGTGCATTGTCCCTCTCCTCTATCTTTCGCAAAACTTCCGATTCTGTCAGCTTGGCACGCTTCAGAGCCTTTTCTTTCAGTTGTTGTAAAGCCTTTTGGCAGGTAGAAGTTCATCAACAGCTGAATATTAAAATACCAGAATGTGAAGTTATCCAAAGAAGAGGAGAAATTTCTTACCTCTGATAAACTAGGAGATAACAATCCGAGGACATTCAAAACGTTCTTGATGCTTTTCTGAAGCGAGGCAAGTGATTCAATTCGCATTTGTTGCTTCTTCCCCTGAAGAATTCATTGATAGGCAAAAACAATCAGATGACTATAAACAAAGCACGGTTTATTACCCTTTATTGATAGAAACAACCTGTCTTTTTAGACTATTACTTATAGTGTACCTTACGAGTGTGAAGAAGATCATTGATTGTTTTCAACGGGTCAGAAAGTGCAGCGAGGACAACTGGGGTGTGGAGATCATCTAACATTGACGTCAAGAATTCATTTTGGAACTTATTTATGCAATCCGTTGTAGTAGTAGGAATCGAATCCTTTTTGGTGGCTAAATCCTGCTGACTCAGAGTTTCTTCGCAATCATGCAATGTCTGCAAAGTTCATGCCAAATATTAATACATTAATGCAATAATGAGAATGATATCCAAAATATCTTGGAGCAGTACAACCGGATAACACCTTTGCAATCATGCAATACTTTCTTCAGAAATTTATATAAAAAAGTGCACGACAATGGAAGAAGTTATATAGAGTATTCAATGTCATCCTATATGTGTATTAAAGTGCACAGTCAAAATATTACTTTACTCACTTCTTCTCTCTTTCTATTTATGGCCAACTATTACACATATAATGGTACAAATAACATAAAATTTAAAAGGAGAAATGCCAAATTCTGTTAAGAGGGATAATGAAGTGTTTCCTAAAAGTAGGCCATCCAGAAGGCCTTGCATTCAATCTCAGTGTGTCACAACAAATGATTGACCGTGGTTATTGAATTATGTACAAATGTAGAGTTGCAGATAATTCTTTTTAGATGTCAGTTATCCAGATCCGACTGAAGTAAACAAGAAATTGACTAGGCAACAAATCCTAATTCCTGCTCAGCAGTACACATGTAATTTACCACTAGTTGATTGCGCCTCCTATTTATGGCCAGAGGAATTTTAAAAATCCGATAGATAACTGATAAACTGATTAAAATTTTAGAAAGATTCAGAAGTCACCTGGTATATGTAAAAGATGCGTTCTGATGCACTTTCCAGAAGTGCATCTGAATAATTTATTGGAGAACGATAGTGTGTGCCCATCAAGAAAAGTCTCAAAGCCAATGGATGATAGAGGTCTATAACCTACAAAACAAGACACAATATACAAATTCAAGCAAAAATGGAATCAGTCATTAACTGAAGGAACTTTTATGATTTGTTTACCTGCCTAATGGTAAAGAAGTTGCCAAGTGATTTTGACATTTTCTCTGAGTCAACAGTGACAAAACCATTGTGTACCCAGTAACTAATATTACTTTCTTTACAAGCAGCACAACTCTGAGCAATTTCATTTTCATGGTGTGGAAACATTAGATCCATGCCACCACCATGTATGTCAAAGGTGTAACCTAGATGTTCAGCACTCATGGCACTACACTCAATGTGCCATCCAGGCCTTCCAGGACCCCATGGACTTTCCCATGATGGCTCTCCTTCTTTTGCAGACTGTGGAGCATCAAACACATTTCAATAGCAGAAAGTTAACTAGTTTCTCATTCAACAAGGGGGGCCCATCTATTCAGGTTAAAAGACAAACAAACCCAGAGAATATGTAAATTGGCAGCAGTCAAAGCATTTGAGCTAGAAGCTTGAAAACAGTGAGTATTCACTTTCAAGATAAAAGAATTGTTCAAGTCACCTTCCATAGAGCAAAATCAAAAGGATTTTTCTTCCTTGAATCAACAGCAACTCTTTCACCAGCTCGATTATCTTCCAACTTTCGCCCAGACAGCCGTCCATATTCTGGGAATTTCTCAACTGAAAAGTAGACATCTCCATCTACGCTGTAGGCACATCCATTCTCAATTATCTACAGAAGAGGCAAATATGGATCAAGCCAGTTGTAATCACATAGCTGATCCATCTCTACTAGGAAAGTAAAAGGAACATAAATGTTGGAAGACTTAAGCAAAGGAGTTATGCACATTACTCCCATTGAACCTCAACCACACAAGCTGGACTTTGAACTGGCATAAAATTGATAAGAATATCCAACACTAAATGCACCATGAGACTATTTTTATAGCCTGTAGAAAAGCTGGAATTCATCTAAAAGAGCATTTTGAATAGAAAGAAATGAGTACCTGTTTGATCATGTCAATAATTTGAGGTATGTGATCAGAGACACGTGGTTGTATTGAAGGGGGTAAGCAATAAAGATGATCCATATCTTTAAGAAACTCATCACAAAATCGTCTGCTCAGCTCTATTGGATCCTCTGCCAGCTGATTTGCTCTAGCAATTATCTACAGAATTTGAAAATTCCATACTCAACAATCCTGTCATACATGTATAAGATAGTTGGTACACATGTGAAGTATTGAGCCTATATGTTACACAAGTATAATAAATTATGTGATGCTTAAACGTACAATGTAGAATGTTGGCATAGTAACTACAAACTCAAAAGGGTATAAAAGCAGAAAATCACCAGTAGAGCAATCAGTCCTAATATAAGCACCAAATCATCAGGGTTAGTGGGTTACTTAAGATGCAACTCTAATAGCAAAAAATATATATCCATTTTCTTTTCTACTTCCTAATGGGATGTATTTACTTCTATGAAGAGTAGAGCAGGGACTTTTTTGCTAGCAATATTTCTAGCACATCCTAAATGAATGATCAATATCATGTTCATTGTGAAACAAAGCAATGAGCCAAATTTTTAATAATAATATGGGCATTAACAGTCCTGACCCTCCTGCACAAGTACAAAATGATACAACAACTCAACTAACCTTGTCATCGACATCGGTAAAGTTTCGAACATAACAAACTTCATATCCCAAAAACTTTAGCTGCCTGCACAAAATTCAACACCAGTGATCACCAGTCTAATCTCAAGATGAACTTTGAGCAGCGTATTGTTATCAGTCAGTGCCTTTAGACATGGATAAGGGAGTCACTGGCAAAACCAAATGAAAATAACTAGCCTAAGTAAATATTTCTAGATATACCTTTGTAGTCATACAGATAATCTTATTATTCCTGCACACATTGCAATCATTAATTTTGGCTACAAGCACAAGCTGATCTTCCAAGTTACAACACGAACCAGAGAGACACTGTATTTCCTTACTCTACTTGCAAATTTTCACCAATGAGCTGTAAGCATAGACAGCATTAATCACCCATTTTCAGCAATTAAAAGCATATGCATTCCTCCAAAGCAATTCCTCTCAAACCAGAATATCCAGAAATCAACTATCTTTAGACATCTCAAACCACAAACTTCCACATATAAGCAAAGCATAACGTAAATGAAATCGAACAAGAAAGAGAGACAGAAAAATAACCTGTACAGAACATCAAAGGTGACATAAGCACGAGCATGGCCGATATGGCTGAAATCATAAGCCGTAACCCCGCATACGTACATTCCAACTTTCCCAGGCACTCTACTCTTGAAAACCTCCTTCTGCCTATTTATCGTATTGTACAGCCAAAATTCCTTCTTCCCACCTTCGCCCAACGGAATTTTACCATCACCATTACCAGCCCCCAAATCCGAGGTCCCAGGCGCAGCCTCAGTGCAGAAGCAGCGAACTCTTCTCACAAAGGCGCCGTTTCTAGTGATAGGGACTGTTTTTCGCCGATAAGGGATTCGCGATAGAGAGAGAGGAGGGAGGGAAAGCGTGATGGATGAGAGCCTGCAATACCTAAGCATCGTCAACATTCTTGATTTCTCTCTGATGCCGGAAATTAGCCTTGGCTTCCCGTTTTATGTCAGTTTTTTATTTATCGGTTGAAACCGGTTCAGCCGGTTTGTTAGTACGGCTGTGCAAACAAGGACCAGACCGAAGAGGGCCGGAATATTACGGTCCGGTCCACGCTCCGTTTTTTTCTTTTTTTCCTAATTCGGGTTATGGTCCAGGACCGAAATTTATTTTATTTTATTTTTTTTGAGCAAAGGACCGAAATTTAGTTATATATGAAAAATTAGTTTAATACTTAAACGGAAGTTTCACGTAGTAACCCTGTGGTTAAGGCAATTTCACGTGGTACCCACTTGTTTATCCTATTTCACGTGGTAACCCTTTAGTTTTGACAAATTTTGCCAAATAACTTTACCATTATTTTATGGTTAAAGCTTTAATATTTATTAAAAAATAACAATTTTAAATTCTTGTTTATTATTACAATTGGTGGATTTGGTTTAATTAATTATTGTACTTGTTTTAAATATAGAAATTTCTTATGTAGGATCATTTGTTGTCAATGTTTACAAAACCTAGTATAGGTAGAGATAAAAATAAACATTTAGAAAATTTTAAAATAAATTTTGAACCAAGCTAATGAATAATTTTTAGAAGTAAATCCATGAAATTTGAGGTTGGAATAATATTAATAAGTTGAATAAGTTTAAGTTAGAAGAAGCTCTATCTCACATATAATGAAAGTAAATATACATTTCTGAATTTGAAGAATTCTTATTGCATCACTCATTAGCTTGTTATTAGCCATTTAAATTTATAGAATTAAGACAATGTAGAAAAAGATATTATACTTGTAATAAAGTAGTTATTCTATATAATTATGCCAATTGAATATAAAATAGAAAAAAAAATTATAATATACATATATGGATAATATAATTGTCATATATTCTAATAATAATAACACAACCTATCTACTATATAATATATTCTTGCAAATATGAAATTTTAAAAGAATATTTTTAAAAAACATTTTTTCTCAAAAAAGAAATAAGAAAAAAAGAACCAATTTAACATTTTAGACTATAAAGTAATGGCAGGGTTATTTGACAAAATTTGTCAAAACTACAGGGTTACCACGTGAAATAGCGTAAATCAGTGGGTACCAGTGTACCACGTGAAATTGCCTTAACCATAGAGTTACCAGGTGAAATTTCCGATACTCAAACTCAAAACTTAATATCTTATTACCTTGGGCTAATACTGAATCCACCAATGCAATATTACTAATCCACCTTGATAGGACAGTGAGTTCTGGCCCTCCAAAGAGGAACTAGGGAGAGAGGGAGTGTTCCGGCCTCCTAACCCGATGTATAACAATTTTAATTAACCTAAAGCTAGTTGACAACTTATACTAAAACTACCTTCACATGCAAAAACACCATAAAACCATACCTTCTATATAGTTAGGGACGGAGGTAGAAAAAAAAGAGTTGGGTGGCCGTGGGTATGGAGACTGGAACAATGGTTTACAAACAACATATAAATGATCTTTACCATCCGTGCTATTAATTGCATCATACCTACAACAACCTTATTAATATATATTTTCTAATTTTTCGGGTTGGGTTGCAACATACCCCAACCCACCCCTAGATCCGTGCCTGTATACAGTGTAATTTTATAATTATATATATTCATATAGTTTAAATGTTTAAGTATCTGCTATCAACCCTGAGTTTTGCATTTACTAGAAAAAAAAAGAACTAAAAATTGCTAGAAAATTTGCACCAAAAAATGAAATGTAAACTAAAATGGATGTATGTTGCATCAATCTTGTCAATTTTATCTCTTTACCCTCAATTAACTTATACTCCGTAGTAGAATTTTGAAGACATCCGACTCCTTGCACGAAACTCTCAGTTTTTCACACCTCCGACGTGTAGTACCGAAACTATGATGTCACATCTAGGTGCATAAGTAATATGTAATGAGTGAAATCAGACGAATCCTTACCTTATCTATTACTATATACTAAAGCTGAAGCAAATTCCGCCACCATATTGCGCCACATCACCCCTTTTATTAAAATAGTAAGTTAATTTTTTTCCCACCTTATTAAAATCCTCCAAAAAGTCTATCAAACTACTTCTACTTATCTATTTATCAATCATTAACTATTAAATTGATATGTTATACGTATCTATCTAAAAGAATGATAATTTATACCATATTACAGATTATATGTTATACGTATCTATCTAAAATTTTCTATTTCAATCATAGTGAAATAACTATTATATTGATATGTGATCCACTATATTTTAGGAGGAATTTGATTGTAATTATATAAATATATATATATATATAAAAGATTATGCAACATACTATACTAATATATTGTTGAAGCCCGAAAATCTCGAGCTAAATACGGGACAAAATTATTAAACTCTCGGGCCTTTCGGCGCGCTAGAAACCGGCTCGTCTTTCTTCGAGCTCTCCCACCCCCCGCGTATTATTTTATTCTCTTTTCGGAGGCTTATAAGACTTTTTATGGTCTTTCCCGTAAAATAGTGCGAGCTCCTCGGAGACTCAAACACGTCGGGGTCCGTCCTTCGAGAACACGTCTCGGGACCGGCCTTTTTCCGATCCCTTTCAACTTTGCCTTGTACCACTATATATAGAAAATGGAGCTGCCAGCTTACCTTTCCCCATGTCGATGTGGGATAGAAATAGATCTCCCAACAAAGCACCTCCATTTGGGTACTGTGCACAAACTTGCCATTTTGGGGTTTTGATGCTTACGTAGAGCACATCCTCCATCACACATATGTGTAAGGAGTGGGCAAGACCCACAACGGGATCGAGAGTGTTCTCGGCGATGAAGAGGCATCGTGCAAGATCCACAAACGGGATCGAGAGTGTTCTCGGCGATGAAGAGGCATCGCGCAAGATCCACAACGGGATCGAGAGCGACCTCGGCGGTGAAGAGGCATCGCGCAAGCCAAGCCGATCATCACCATCATGCATGTGTGTACGCACAAAAGGTGTGAACATATCCAAGGGTACTTGATCGCGATGCATGACATGCATAATTAGTGGGAAGGATAAAAGACTTCACCAGTAAAAGAGATTACCTCTTGATCACGAAAACCATGTGAAACATTGAAGAGAGAGGCCCCTGCTAGCTAGTAACCCGTGTCCACATACATGCACGCGTATAATTTTGGGCATTTTGTTTATTTAGCGCGTTAAAACGTACTTAGTGCCTTAATCTTTTATGTCGATATTATCATCTCGTGCACCAACGCGGTGACAATTCTGGGTATCAACACAACCCCGTGACTCGGATGTCCTTAGTCTTTTCGAGGACAAACGAGGCACTCACTTGATGCACATAATTTCGGTCAACGCATTACTGTAACCGACTTGAGCACGCCGACGCGCATCGCGCGGGTCAAGCCCCGAACCTAGCTCGGCAGTTTGTCTTATATAATAATTGGATGTTTGGATTTATCGCGACTACGAGCGATGAAGTCAACTCGAGCGCGCCCTTGCGTTCAACGCGGGCCAAACCCCGAGCTCAGCTCGGCGGTTTGCCTTATAGAATTTGGATATTTGAATTTATCGCGATTACGAGCGATGAATTCAACTCGAGCGCGCCCTTGCGTTCAACGCGGGCCAAACCCCGAGCTCAGCTCGGCGATTTGCTTTGACGATAACTGTGGAGTTTCGATGTTTTAAGGCTTTAAGCAGCTGCGAGCGGGGTAACCGTCTCGAGTGCGCCTATGCGCATCGCGTGCGTTAGCGGACAACCCCGAACGAGGACGGCAACTCGGGTTTTCCCCAACGACTGTGGATTTTTGATGTTTTAAGGCTTTAAGCAGCTGCGAGCGGCGTAACCGACTCGAGTGCGCCTATGCGCATCGCGCGCGTTAGTGGACAACCCCGAGCGAGGACGGCAACTCGGGTTTTCCCTAACGACTGTGGAGTTTTGATGTTTTAAGGCTTTAAGCAGCTGCGAGCGGCGTAACCGACTCGAGTGCGCCTATGCGCATCGCGCGCGTTAGCGGACAACACCGAGCGAGGACGGCAACTCGGGTTTTCCCTAACGACTGTGGAGTTTTGATGTTTTAAGGCTTTAAGCAGCTGCGAGCGGCGTAACCGACTCGAGTGCGCCTATGCGCATCGCGCGCGTTAGCGGACAACCCCGAGCGAGGACGGCAACTCGGGTTTTCCCTAACGACTGTGGAGTTTTGATGTTTTAAGGCTTTAAGCAGCTGCGAGCGGCGTAACCGACTCGAGTGCGCCTATGCGCATCCCGCGCGTTAGCGGACAACCCCGAGCGAGGACGGCAACTCGAGTTTTCCCTAACGACTGTGGAGTTTTGATGTTTTAAGGCTTTAAGCAGCTGCGAGCGGCGTAACCGACTCGAGTGCGCCTATGCGCATCGCGCGCGTTAGTGGACAACCCCGAGCGAGAACGGCAACTCGGGTTTTCCCTAACGACTGTGGAGTTTTGATGTTTTAAGGCTTTAAGCAGCTGCGAGCGGCGTAACCGACTCAAGTGCGCCTATGCGCATCGCGCGCGTTAGCGGACAACCCCGAGCGAGGATGGCAACTCGGGTTTTCCCTAACGACTGTGGAGTTTTGATGTTTTAAGGCTTTAAGCAGCTGCGAGCGGCGTAACCGACTCGAGTGCGCCTATGCGCATCCCGCGCGTTAGCGGACAACCCCGAGCGAGGACGGCAACTCGAGTTTTCCCTAACGACTGTGGAGTTTTGATGTTTTAAGGCTTTAAGCAGCTGCGAGCGGCGTAACCGACTCGAGTGCGCCTATGCGCATCGCGCGCGTTAGTGGACAACCCCGAGCGAGAACGGCAACTCGGGTTTTCCCTAACGACTGTGGAGTTTTGATGTTTTAAGGCTTTAAGCAGCTGCGAGCGGCGTAACCGACTCGAGTGCGCCTATGCGCATCGCGCGCGTTAGTGGACAACCCCGAGCGAGGATGGCAACTCGGGTTTTCCCTAACGACTGAGGAGTTTTGATGTTTTAAGGCTTTAAGCAGCTGCGAGCGGCGTAACCGACTCGAGTGCGCCTATGCGCATCGCGCGCGTTTTGCATTATAGAATGTGATTAACGCGTTGACGGTAACTGTGAGCAAAGCTCAAAAACAGCCGTCATCTATATGGGGTCGCGTGCCGTATGAGACTTATTTAGTTTATTCTCGCTTCGGAGGCGTTTTTTAGTTTGGTGTTAAACTTTGTGTACAGCAAACCTGTATTAGCCAATTGCTAATATCTCAAGGTTCATTAATGGCGTTCGCTGGGCGCTGAAATGGAAAAAGTGAGAGTAGCGCGTAAGAAGACACAACACCATACACCAGAGGAAGAGCCGGGCGAAATAAAAGCCCGAGCCTCTTCCCCCAAACCAAAAGAGAGATCTTTTCATTAGCGTTCATGACATGCCAAGCAAGCGCACCACAAGAGATTTTACAAATTCACAAAACCTAAAAACAACAAATCCTGACAACAAGAACAACACGAGCAACCCGAATTTGATCGGAGTTACATACACGTCAATTCTTGCACTTAGCGCGCTGGCAACGTGCAACAGAATCAGTGAAGCTTGCCACGCACTCCAGTCACGAACCCTCGCGTCTCCGGCCACGCGATGTCCTGAAGGGAGCCACAGGCCACGGCAACGGACCACGCTAGAGAGATAAGCGCGACAGCCAGAGGCCGGAAGAGCGCGGGGGTGGGAGAGCGCGGTGGTGGGCCGGTGAAGACACGGCGGAGGCTTGTTAGTTTATTCTCTTTTCGGAGGGTTGTTAGTTTATTCTCTTTTCGGAGATGTTATTATGGGGTCGCGGGCCAAAGCCGTGATGGGGCCACGGGCCAAGGCCGCGAGCCCAGGCCATGAGCCACGATGGGGCCGCGGGCCAAGGCCGAGAGCCAAGGCCACGGCAGCGCGATGGTGCCGCGCGTGCATCGCGATCCATGCTAATTAAAAATACATACTAATTATATAAGCAAAAAACACACTAACCTGCGCGATTCTTAACCGACGACCCGAGAGCATGACAGTCCAAGGATGAGAAGATCCCCACGGACGGCGCCAATGTTGAAGCCCGAAAATCTCGAGCTAAATACGGGACAAAATTATTAAACTCTCGGGCCTTTCGGCGCGCTAGAAACCGGCTCGTCTTTCTTCGAGCTCTCCCACCCCCCGCGTATTATTTTATTCTCTTTTCGGAGGCTTATAAGACTTTTTATGGTCTTTCCCGTAAAATAGTGCGAGCTCCTCAGAGACTCAAACACATCGGGGCCCGTCCTTCGAGAACACGTCTCGGGACCGGCCTTTTTCCGATCCCTTTCAACTTTGCCTTGTACCACTATATATAGAAAATGGAGCTGCCAGCTTACCTTTCCCCATGTCGATGTGGGATAGAAATAGATCTCCCAACAAAGCACCTCCATTTGGGTACTGTGCACAAACTTGCCATTTTGGGGTTTTGATGCTTCCGTAGAGCACATCCTCCATCACACATATGTGTAAGGAGTGGGCAAGACCCACAACGGGATCGAGAGTGTTCTCGGCGATGAAGAGGCATCGTGCAAGATCCACAACGGGATCGAGAGTGTTCTCGGCGATGAAGAGGCATCGCGCAAGATCCACAACGGGACCGAGAGCGACCTCGGCGGTGAAGAGGCATCGCGCAAGCCAAGCCGATCATCACAATCATGCATGTGTGTACGCACAAAAGGTGTGAACATATCCAAGGGTACTTGATCGCGATGCATGCCATGCATAATTAGTGGGAAGGATAAAAGACTTCACCAGTAAAAGAGATTACCTCTTGATCACGAAAACCATGTGAAACATTGAAGAGAGAGGCCCCTGCTAGCTAGTAACCCGTGTCCACATACATGCACGCGTATAATTTTGGGCATTTTGTTTATTTAGCGCGTTAAAACGTGCTTAGTGCCTTAATCTTTTATGTCGATATTATCATCTCGTGCACCAACGCGGTGACAATTCCGGGTATCAACATATATTAGATTATGCATGCAAACCAAGTTAATTTTGTTTTACTACATATAATGTCTATTAAAATATTTTTTTAATATAGGAAAATCAAGCATATGCTATGTAAGGATTAAAAAAACATACCATAACATTGGATAACAATGTCTACACTTAAAATGAAAAAATAAGATATAAAAAAATCTCTACTAATATAAATTCCAAAAGGTCTATTTATAAAAGAATATTAATATACATCGATAAGTAAAGCATTTACATGATATCTTTACCCTAATATACATATAACATGATAATATATATATATATTATTTCATTAGAAAAGTTACGTCAAACCTTTAACTTTATTATATAAAGTATGTTATTATTCAATGAAATCACATAAAATAAAATAAATTTCAAAACATCATTTCCGTACAAGGTACGAGTCCTAAGCTAGTTAGGGTATATTTACGTTCTAAAACTGGATAAGAACATAACTTAATCATTTTTAGCATATAATAATCGTAAAACTAGTGACAAACTTATAAATCAATCTTTACGGTCTAAAACCGGGACGTATTAATTCACGCCCGATCCACGGTCTAAATTTTATACGTGTAATTTACGGTTCACCAGTCCAGACCGGTGTAGTCTGAACCGGTTGAACTGCCCCAGTTTTGTATTTATCAGTTGAACCCGGTTCAACCGGTTTGTTAGTTGTTAATCCCTCTTATTCAATCGGGTTTGTTTCACCATGCCTAAGATATGCTCTACTAAGCTCTATTTGTTCCGTTAATAGGGGGAAGACACCGGCAACGCCCCTGAATTAAAACAATTACTCAATAGCATCATCCAAGATCCGATACTGTGAACTAGAGGACCAATCTGGTTCACAGTATCAGTGCAGATTTGGAAAGGTTTGCGGATCCTGCAATTCAGGCAATTCTCACACTAATACATAGCCAGAGCTGCGTAATCCGATTGAGATCGAGATAGAGATCAATCGGAGAAAATGGACAGTTCCTTGCCAACTACGGTGATGGCAGGGACGAAGGCGGAGAGGAAAGGCGGATGGAGATCCAAATCGCATGGTTCCTCTCAAACTAGCGCCACCGCTACGATTCTCCTGGTTTTTCTCTCTTGTGTCGCCTGGCTCTACGTAGCTGGCAGGTATGATTTTGATATGGTGTGATTTTTTAGTGATTGGTGATTGATTTTTCCGGGATGAAGGATTTGGTTTGATCAATGGATCTAAGTGAGAGTGATTTAGGTTATGGATCGTAGATGCGCATGTTTTGCGGATTGATTTTGGTGGTTGGAATTCGTGACTGAGAATTAGGGTTTTAGACTCAGTAGAGTCGGTTGGACTGTTAAACAATTCTTCAAAGTTGATAAGTTAGGAAGATGGTTCATATGTGGTGATCATGTGACTCTATTTAGTTGATCCTGATTCTTGCCTATGATAGATGTATATGTGACTCTATTTAGTTGGCCTTGATGTGATCATGTGATGTGAAAATTGAAAGCTTGCCAGTTACCACAGGAGCTTCACAATGTTAGCATAAAGTAGTTATGTAAACTATTCTGATGTTGTGACTTCTTGATATTGATTACCATTATATTTTCATCATCTTATAGATTATGGCAAGATGCTGAGAGCAGAACTTTGCTTATGAACCTTCTTCAGAAAAATTTGGCTCAGGTCTCTCCCTTTCTCCAGTTTGTGTACTTGTTGAATTGTGAGCTCTTTCATGACTGTCCTTATTAAAAGGATTTGAATGCTTGTCTAAGATATACACTTGTTCCACTTTCAAACTGAAAATTTTCATTTTTCTTTCACTCTGATATTGAAAGTGGCCTCTTTGCTTTCTTTTATTCTCCTTATAAATATAAACTCAAGGACACATGCAAGTATTTTAATTTGGACCAAAATGGACCAAGGAAAAAGGCTAGTCCAGAATTTTGACAAAAGATGGAGGAAACGATTATCTTGATAATATATATTTCTTATGGTCAGAACTCAAAACTACCCTGAGCTGTTGGGCTAATGATATTATTTTTAATCTTATGTTTGTTGCAGAGGCCAAAAGTCCTAACAGTTGAAGATAAGCTAGTGATCTTCGGATGCAAGTACTTTCCTTTTCTCCTTCTCCCTCCTATACAAGGATTCATATGGCACCTAAATTTCCTTTTGATATGCATTTTTGACACCAAATGAATCTCTATACATGTGCTTACCAACATGCTTTCTAAAATTCTAGATGAAGTGCTGACTGAAAGTTTACTTTATGGGTCTTTGGATTTTGGCACGTAATTTTAGGGACATGCAGAAAAAAATTGTGGAGGTTGAGATGGACCTAACTTTGGCAAAGAGTCAAGGTTTTCTCCAGAATCAAAGAAAACGGAATGACCCTCAGAAGCTTCTTGCTGTAATTGGAGTTTACACTGGGTTTGGAAGTCGCTTAAAGCGCAACACTTTTAGGGGCTCCTGGATGCCAAGAGGTTTGTTCTCATAAGCAACCCTTGAATAATCTGTTTATGTGGTATGCCTGCTCATCCTGTGCCTTAATTAAGGCAGTAAGGTTTAACTTATCAATCCAATACATTCTGGATGCCAGTTAATCTTCTTGGTAATGTCATAAAATTCAGTAACATGGTGAATTTCAACATCAAAACAATATTTGCTGCCTGTATCTGAAGAAGCAGCTTCTAGGTGTTAATCTCACTTATAAAATAGACAGCTGTGAGGGATGAATATATTTCAGATGCTTAGAAACATACTTCTGTGTCTAGCTGTCTATGGTCTATCCTTGTATCAGGTCTTTTGACATCTTTATGTATTATTTTATTGTTTTGTTAAAAAATAATGTTTACCTATCATAAATTATACTCCTCATTAATCATAAGTTTGAAACTACTTAACTATATTGCGTCTGCTTCTAGCTATGCTGTTTACACTTCGAAGGCATTTTTCAAAGTAATAATTGCTTTTCTAATTGCGCAGCTTTGGATTTATTGAGAATTTTTTGAAGAAGGTTAACTGCATATTAGATGAGGAAAATCGGATTTGCATTGCAGGAGTTGCTAAGATGTTGGAAAATGTTTATCAACACTCAAATTACATGCTTTTGTAGGTGACAAATTGAAAAAGCTTGAGGAGGAAGGAATTGTCATTCGATTTGTAATTGGACGGAGGTTCTTTCTCTTACTCCAAAACTATATATACTTGTGGCATGCACTAATCTAATATAAAAATGTTTAGCATCAATCAGGGTGATTTTTAGTGGTTTTCTATATTCAGATATTAGTCATGATTGTAGCTACTGTTGTTTACTTTTCACTGTACATTGTGGCAGTCCCAATCGTGGTGATAGCTTGGATCGCAATATTGATGAGGAAAATCGGAAAACTAAGGATTTCCTGATACTTGTAAGCTCAACTAGAATTTCATTTATTTCATAGTATTGCTAAAAGGGAAAAAGGGTAAATCTTCCAAAGCGAATTTGAAGTTTTCTAAAGAATTTTTTATGCAATTATCTTCTTAAGGTGATTTGTCATGATATATCTATTTAAATGGTGTCTGTATATCTATGCAAATTGATTTAGATTTTCTTTCTGAAGTTAGTTGTGACTGTAAAGCTTGTGTTATAATACTTTTCAGGATGGTCATGAGGAGGCTGAGGAGGAGCTACCCAAGAAAGCAAAGTTCTTTTTTACCACTGCAGCTCAGAATTGGGATGCAGAATTCTATGTGAAAGTTGATGACAGCATTAACCTTGATCTTGGTAGTGCTTTACACTTCCCTTTCTAAAAAACGGTTTCTTTACAGTCTGACGAAGTGAATGTTTGATTTTGAAAGTAACATTGAGTGTGTGGTTAACAGATGGACTAGTAGCACTTCTCAAGAAACGCCGTGGTCAAGAAAGTGCTTATATTGGATGTATGAAGTCTGGAGAAGTTGTATCTGAAGAGTAAGGCATCGACCACTTCATCATATATTTCCCTTTTGCTTCGTTGTGCTGTACAGATTCACTAATTATGCTATTTAGTGAGTAAAGTCAATGGGTAAATCTAACAAAAAAACGTAGTAACTGAGAAACATAATTGATGAATCTACAGATCTAGATTTTTTCCCCTTCTAAAAAACTTAGGTTTCTTCTTTCTCAACTTGGTCTTGCTGCTGGAAATATAGGCCTGGTCCTTTACCTCCTATAAAATCTTTTCAGTTGATCTTGAAACTTTATTGATTTTGCAGGGGGAAGCAGTGGTATGAGCCTGATTGGTGGAAGTTTGGGGATAAGAAAACGTAAGTGCAATGAAATTATCTACACTAGATGTCTTGCTTTGAGTTTTTCTCTATGGCTGCTGAAATTGCTGGTGGCTTTTGTAATGTTTCACGTCTGCTTGGTCCCTGCTGATTGAGATATGAGGCAAAAGGAAATAACATGCAAGGGTCAAATTTTCCATTTAGTTTTCTTCCTATTATAGAAATTGCCTTTTTCAGAATAGAAGTTAATATATGGCAACAACTTTCCCAAGGATACATGCAAAGAACTCCCTCCTTTTAGTTCAAACTTGAAGGCAATTCACTGAAAAATGTTTTGCCTGTTCTTCTCCTTTTGAATTCTTCTGATGATGACCGATGCTCACCTGGCTAATTCCAGATTAAAACTGGTCATTTGTGGCAGGTATTTTCGACATGCTGGTGGGTCGCTTATCATCCTATCGAAAAGTTTAGCTCACTATATTTTCGTAAACAGGTCAGCACCTCCTCTTTGATCTGTATAGAGTGAAAATCATTGCTCTGTCACATTATTATTCAACTGAATCAGGAAATATCAACTGTATCCTGACGACTAGTACTTCCTTGAGGACCGAAATGGACAGGACTCTTACTACCATAATGCACGCACTACCTTCTTAATGTTGGTGTCCATCTTGTTTCAGTGCATCTCTCAAGACATATGCACATGATGATACGTCGATTGGTTCATGGATGATGGGATTGCAAGCAACTTACATTGATGACACACGCCTTTGCTGTGGCATTTCAACACAAGGTAATGCCTTTTTGTAGGTGGTGCAATGCTGGTTGTTAGCTACTGGCATTTTAAAGAGAACCTAACAAGTATGAGTAATTGTTGTGTTTTTGTTGCTGTCAATTTGCAGATAAGGTTTGTTCATCAGCTTGATTGGAAGACTAGCAATATACAACATCTTTTCCCATACAGAATGCATCCGGCTTGTTGGAGTATTTTTCGTCATGCGTCGAAACCAACTATTCTTTTAGAGGGGTAGCATATGAGTATAGTCTCTTCTATGGTCGTCTCTTCATTACAATGTAATTCCATATAGCTAGTAGAAGTAGAACATCAAAATCTGAGAAGACTTCACGGCTCAAATCTCCCTCTTGTGATGTTAAAAGACTCATGCTGCCTTTGCATACTGCTCAATATTACTATATGGCCATCGGCCCATCAATTAGTATAAACAGATCACTGCCATTTCACCAGATTAAGCCCCATCAATAATGGAGTATACAATTTGGCAAGCTAGAGATTATTTAGAACTTCACATTTCCTATTGCAATTCCAAATTTCCAAGTCTTCCACTTAAGCTAAGCTAATCTCAAATTGCACTCGGTTTTATCCGTATCACAATCACAGCTCTATTCACACTAACTATTCCATACATCAGATTGATGGTTTTGGGCAATAACACCAAAAACCGCTTAAATATTCTACATCAGATTGATGGTTTTGGGAAATAACACCAAAAATCTGCTTAAATGTTCTTTCGGAGAAACTGAGAAATAGGGCAGAGCGCCAAAAGGTCATAGCTTTAACAGTTGCAGGTTTGCAGTTGATCCCACTATCAACAGCACAAATGCCATCGCCGTCTTCTTCTCATCTCGATTCCTATAATCCAAATTCTCGATCCAGGTAGTGTTTCGACATTAACGCCGTTCAGGAGCTTCAATCCATCTTCCCACTCCGAGAATTGGAGTTCCCCCTTTCGAATTGAGGAAGGCGAGGGAGGAAGAGATCAATTGGCATCTTCAGCTTCAAATCCCCCAAATTCCTTCCAATGGCGTTTTCCACCCTATGGCGCTCTCTTTCTGGTGCAATTCGTCTCAGAATTCCCCCTTCTCTAATAACCGCTGTATCCCTCTCAACTTCTTCTTCTTCCTCCTCCATGGCAGCTGACAAATTCTACTCCCATTTACTCAAACCCCTCCAAAACCCCGAGAAAGCCCTCGCCACCATCAGCGCGAAATTGGACGCCTCTAGCGTGAGCGAGGTGCTCCACAAATGCTTTTCAACTGACCGTGCTCATCTCGGCCTGAGGTTCTTCCTCTGGGCTGGTGCTCAGTCGAATTACAGGCACGCCAGCTACATGTATGGTAAGGCTTGCAAATTGTTCCGAATACACCAAAATCCACAGATCATTACTGGTGTTTTGGATGCTTATAGATTGGAAGAGTGTGTGGTGACTGTCAAGTTGCTCAAGATTATGTTGGGATTGTGTAAGGAAGCCAAGGCTGCTAATGAGGCCTTGTGGGTATTGAGAAGAATGGTGGATTTCAAGTGTAGGCCGGATACTACGATGTATAATGTGGTTATCAGATTGTTTTGTGAGAAGGGTGAGGTGGATTTGGCTGTAGGTTTGATGGAGGAGATGAGCTCGAACAGCTGCTATCCCGATGTCATTACGTATTTGGAGATGATCAAGGGGTTTTGTGGTGTAGGAAGGATAGAGGATGCTTGTGATTTGATTAAGGTTATGAAAAGCAATGGCTTTCCAGTGAATTCAGTTATTTACTCCGCTCTTCTTGATGGTGTGCTTAAATCTGGCTGTGTTGAGAAGGCAATGGAGCTATTGGAAGCAATGGAGAAAGAAGGTGGGGATTGTAGTCCTAATGTGATTACATACACTTCAGCTATTCAGAGGTTTTGTGAGAAAAAGCAGTTCACTGAGGCGTTGTGTGTATTGGATAAGATGGAAGCCTCGGGTTGTGCGCCAAATCGTGTGACGGTTAATGCTTTGGTCACAGGGCTATGCTCAGAAGGGCTTATTAGTGAAGCCGTCGAAGCAGCCCATAAGATTGCTGCTGGTGGTAGTGTCACACAAGGGGATTGTTACAGTTGTCTTATGTTATCCTTGTTGAGGGTCAAAAGACTTGACGAGGCTGAAAAACTGTTCGCATGGATGCTGATGAGCTCGGTGGAGCCTGATAGGGCGACAAGCAGTAGTTTGATTAGAGTCCTTTGCGTAGAAGGGAGGGCTCTTGATGGTTATAATTTATACGAATCATTTGAGAAGAAAGGAATTCTGTTGTCGATTGATTGTGATGTCTATGGTCTTCTTCTAGATGGACTTTGTAGACAGAACTGTGTTGCTGAAGCTGCAAAGCTTGCAAGTCGAATGGCTGACAGCGGAATTCAGGTCAAAGCGCCTTGTATTGAAAATATTATTTCTGGGTTATATGGATCACAAGAGCTTGAATTACTTTCTGCTTTGAAAAGGATCCAGAATCCATGTTAGCTTGAAGATGATGTTGGCACATGTGCATTCGGTTGTGAGCAACAGGGCAAACACGACAAACCCCAAAAGTAATGTGCAGTCAGTCGATTGTGAGCACATTAGTTGATTAGATAAACCCCAAAAGAGTTTATTGAAACTCTGTAATTTTGCTCCTTGGCTTGCCACTGGTCAATTTTCCAATTTTGTATAATTGTTGAGTTTTTTTTACTCAACCATTGTTGTCTTTATACAAAATACTAGATCTTTAGCATCTGATGCATTTGTTGTAGACTCATAGTTATAGCCATTGATGTGTGCAAGGGGGTCTTGGTGAGATTGATGTAAATAGGAAAGTGTTTGTTAGTTTGATCATATTGATGTTGCTGATTAGTGTTTGAGAAATCCTCAAGCATCATGGCTTCTTCAGTAAAATTCTCTACACGAGAAAATTCGGTCTTGATAGCACTGGTAAAAATTTGTCATATTATTGCAGCATTTCAGATCTATCAAATAGTGTTACAGTTCAATTCATTTTAGTGTTTCCCAATCAATAATTATAAAAGATGCTGATAACCACAATAAGATTCCACAACATTTGCTTGAAATTTTTTAAGAACTTCATAGAGTTCATTAAAATAACACCATATCTTACACTTTAATTTTGAAGAGCCATGGAGCAAGTAATACATAATTCTCTAACAAGGGTATCAATATATGTAGATGTGTACAGTGAAACGCAAGCTGCATTTTGCTTTTGAATTATTTTCCTCTGGTCACCCCCTAAAAAGAATAAGCTGTGGTATATATTCAAAAACAAAGAAAAATCATACAAGTTGACAAGAGCAGAATATGAATAGGCTACATCAACTCTGATCCACAATAGGCTTTCTTTGCAGCTTTCACCTTGTTCTTGTTCCAGAATGCTTTGACATTGCACAACCATCAAACGACGACAAGACAATGACCAACAAACGAAAGCATTAGTATGCTTGGTGAATCGATCAGGCATGTACTATAGACCCAGTAGCTTGGAGACTCGATCAGCAACATTTGCAATTACAAAACCAGCAAACACCTACAACACATGAAAGAATACGTGAAAAATGGAAAGCATGACAAATCTACATCAATGGGGTATGACGGGTTCATATATACGGTTTGTTTGGATTACACCATAATGCATTACGATGCAAGATAATGCAGTATATGATGCAATCCAAACGCACCCATATGTGGCTATGTCCTTGCCTCCTTAGGTAGCTTTAAAACTAGAAGGTTGTCTTACAAAACTTGATGGCTTATTGCAAATGCTACTTAAAACTAGAAGGTTGTTTGGCTGAATAAGAGTAATAAGGTACATATAGTTTCTGAATTCAAGAAGGCTTAAGATGGTTCGAGAGAAGTGAAAACAAGGAGAGGATACTATAAGAAAGTAGCTCTTCCTTGGCTGTGGTCAACAAACTTCAATTCTGGAGTGATTTTATTGATAGGGTTTACCATGATTTGTACACCCTCTTAAACCTCCTTCCTATTTATTCAAAGTCCATTATCTCTCATACTTACGTTGTACGATGTCTCTATTTTAGCCTTTTAGGAAAGCAAAGATGAGAGATGAGATATCTTGGGAATCTATGATAAACTGCATTACTTCCACTTCTAAGTTATAACAAATTACCTGTAATGACCCAAGAATGTAGATTGTCGAATAATGACGCCCATGAATCATCATATCAGCCACCATGGCAAGTGGGATGGTGAGAGACATCCCCAATGTAGCCACTAGTGGAGTCGTCCAAACAACACACAGTGCCCTTGAGGAAAGATGAACAAATTAGTATAAGAATCCATGGGAGATATATTAAAATAAATAGAACAACTGCATAAGGGAAATTTGAATACAGTACCAGAAGTAATCAGAGACTACACTTCCAATTAAACCATTGGCAAGTACAATTTCATCAAGTTTAGCCGAATGAGGAATGGTGAACTTTGGTTCAATTCCTAAAGCTGTCAATGGCCATACTGAAAAAGGAACCAGCAGGTTATTTCTCATTTAACTGAACAAGAATGTAAAATCATTTAAAAGGACAACCAAAAAAGTTTCAAATAAACAAGAATCCTCACCAAGCCACCAAAGTGCAACCAGAGTAAATAACCCAATATAACCAAACAGCTTCTCTACTTCCACTTTATCTCCCTCCTCACCACAAAACTTTTTGAGGAGCACTGGTAAACATAATATACAGGATGTTATCATGTTACTCATGTAAGCTAACAATGACATTATTAATAGGAACCAAACATATGCGGTTCCAACTAACCAGTAAATAGGCCATATGCCAGTGCTGAAAGAAGACCAAATAGATCCCCTAGAAGTGAGTGTTCTCCATCTCTACAAAGAAACAATTGTAGGTGCAAGTCATCACCTAAGAATTGCAACAGAATAAGAAAATTTTGAAAAAAGAGGCTGATTCGTGAGCATTACAACAAGTCATCATCAAGTAGAATAAAAGAAGTATCAGACTGTAAACCCCAGAACACAATAGTGAAAGAGAAAAAGGATGCATTCGGCAATCACTATCCTATATAGTTTACTGACACAATACTGGTGGTATCACTGAAGTGAATTGCTAAAAATCACCCAACCCACTAGTCCAAGTCAATGCCAATTGCCAAGAGAAAACTTCTTCAAGTATGGTCTGACTGCTAAAAGGCTATTATACTTTGTTAATAATCTGGACAGAAATTTCACCTTAACCATTTACACCAAAAAAATATATAAGGCCATATGACATGAAATGTTAAATGAGTCAACAGAACAAGAGACTCACAGTGAAGAATTTAGTTGACCGTCATCCTTTGCCCAAGTTTTCCCAAAAGTTGTCATGACAACGCCAGTGATGCTGACAAAGACAGCAATTACCTTTGCCATGTTCAGAGAATCTTGGCCTAGGAAAACACCAATAAAAAGAGTGAAAAGCCCAGAGGTCGAAGACAGCACTGTTGTACTTGCAACACTTGTACGGGCAAGGGCAGCATTTGAAAGATACTGCAGCCAGTAAGAACATAAATCTTAGCCCCTGATAGAGCATGAAAAATATATAATATTTCTGCAGTTCTTTGTTATGTTTCAGTATTAACTAGAATGTTTAGCTGCTCCTTACATGAATGAATAAGGAGTATAATATCAACATGGATACTAATATCCAAAGTAAACTTCAAAAAGCCATCCGTACATTCTGTTAGTTATGACATGGTGAATTAATTTAATGAATTATAGAAGGAACTCAAGCATGAACTTGCACCATTTTAGGAGGATAGTGAGTTCACTTTAGAGGTGAAGTTCATTACAATATATACTCTCTAAATTAAATAGCTCACATTTCAAATGACCTTATTCAACATATGAGCAAAAAGATGGCAATATGAGACTGTATAAAACAAGCTAAAGAACCTGAATAAGTTCGTGGAAACTAACTATAAACATACCTCTGTTATGAACCATAGAGGGGCAATATAAAATGCATTAGTGATAATTTCCCTCCTTGTGAGCTCCTTCCCCTGTTTCTTTGGGTGTGCTTCCAATTTGTCTTTCATAACCAATGGTTTCTCCTCATCAACATTAAAGTCCATCTCATTGTCATCTTTCACAAAACCTATTGCAAGTTCTACTTCATACACGGTTTGCTCCCCGATAACCTTACGGGGAGAAACAAGTTTACGAGGAGACTCAATTCCATGAGGAGATCCACTCAGAGACTCTGCATTTTTGCGACTTTTAGACGAACAACTTTTCAATTTATCACAGAACCAATCCTTAATGAAGGCTATTGGTAGGTAAACTACCATAAGAGAAGCTCCCAGATACGTGATTGCGAAGGGCTGTTTGTAATCGTTAAATATGCCCTGCAATATAGATAATGGCAGAGCATGTTACAACATGTCTTGTTCAAAATTATCATGCCAGACACTCTTAAGAGATGCTACACAGAGCCAGATTATCACCGAACACAGCTCTCAAGCATGTAAGTCATATAACACAAAGCATCACAAAGGCATCTGTGGAGGCACTAATCATAGTTGTAGAATTTCTGGAAAAAGGATAAACTTCAGGCACAAACCATGTAACTTTTACTAGATGCAAGGGCATAATTATGTGCTCCAACCTCTATAATCTATGCACTTGCATATTTCGCTCTCCGCTTTAAAGTACAATCTTCCACCAGCAAGCACTTACCAGTTACCATTAAGCAAACTGCATTCTTCCAAATTATTGGTCTTTGGATTACTTCTTTACCTTCTTCCCAGAACTATCCCAAGTCTAAGGTTTACCTATTTTCACCACTTCAAAACCGACTACTTTCTACCTTAAACGAATTAGCATAACTTTAAACAATACAAGCATCTACAAAAAGCAAGAATCTTTAGCAATAAATAAGCAACAACCAATTGGGGCAGTCAAGTACAGTAACATATCAACCACAAAAGGAAGCACAAAAGTTCAAGATCCAAGAAATTGGTAGCTCAAGAACCCTAGAAAAAGCCCAAAGAAAGTCCGCAAACCTGAGTAACTTCGGCAGAAGATACCCATATGACAACAACGGCAGCTATGAGGAACAAACCAGCCTTGTACCTCCAACCCATCCCTCAAGATCCAAACTTTATCCCTAAAACCCCCAAATCGGAAGAGAATCAGCAAAGAGAAATCTGAGGTCAGATCTCTAGTGCTGTCTCCGGCCGTTCAGAGCTCAGAGCAAAACCCACCAAATTCGCTTCCTTTATGCAGAGATCTGAAAGCTTTGTAACGGAAGCTAACCGAAAAGGGGGAAAGGGGGTTTGTGGGTGATCAAAAAACACGACAATTCGGAGATTTTGCTCAGTTGAGCAATGCAAATCGCATTGCAGAGAGAGATGGGGGGAGGGTTGAAGAAGAGAGGGAAAGGAAGAATTAAAAACTATTAAAATGAGAGGATCGTTATCGAAATTAGTTGTTACCCTTTCACCGTCTTAAGTCTACCCTCAAAATTCTATAATCATTATAAGGAAACCTGATTTTATGTAAGCTTTGATAATACTGTATCAAGGTATTCTATCATTTGATAAGCATTCAAGACAAAGTTTTCATTTAGTAAATATCTAAAAAGTTTATAAAAGTATATTAAATAGTATAATTAAGTATGGAGAGTATTTCAGATTTTTATCAATCAAGCTAACAAGTATTATAATATGATCTTCAATTACCCCTAACATAGCTAAAAACAAATAGAAATGTTAAAAAGTTGTAATATTTATCCATATTATATATTTTAGTAATGGTAAAATGGATATCATAAAATCCCTTGCAATACATAACTAGCATCATCTTGCACTAAGTCGTGCTGTTGAGATTCACACAAATGTATTTCTTTATTGTCAATGAATTTGTATCCTGAATCAATACGTTGTTCACCTTTTTCCTTTTTGCAAGAATACGTTAAGCATTAAAAAAATGAAAATGGTACAATAAAAGAAACGAGAAAAATACTTTACTAACTTCAGTGCTACGTCATATGATTAACTTCTTAATGGTGTGTTTAGGGGAAAAAATGGTTTTACATGTAGCTCCACTTAAGATCTACTACCTCTTTTTCTTATGATTATTTTGTCATAAATGAGAGAAAATGTTGTCATTTACAACTATTATACTATCAAAAGTATTTGCCATTTTTCATTGCACCAATTCCGTTTTTTTTCTCATAATAACATAGCAATAATTTAGAAAAAGATCCATCCAAATCAAAGTAAAACATATCATAATGCATATTCATGTCAAGCCCAAATCATACAATAAAAGTAGGAAACTTGACAAGTGACAACCGACCACCAACATAGATGAACAATAACATATTTGTATCTGTAATTATTCTCCTTAATTCAATTATTACATGATAAAGACGCTTGTCGATCAAAATGATATGATGAAACAAAAAATGATAACTTCAGCTTTGCAATTATATATTATTTTGTACAACTTTCTAGAATATTACAATCACCAACACTTGATTGTATTTGAAGTTGCAAATAGTAAGCTTTAAATTGTAAAATATTGTGGGGGAAAACCTAACTAAAGTTCAGGACAAAATTTGGTAATATACCATTCATATATCATAGCCCACCTAACAAGTTTATAACTATTTGACTTTTCAAACAATATTTCTTGTTGGAAAAAGACAAAATAGAATAACTTGTTGCTTCATTCCATAAATAACTTATTGCTTGGTCCATCCAAACTATATTGACATTTTCACAACTTCCTGAAGGCCTTAACAATAACAAATCATCATCACGCCTAGCTTTACAACAGTTTGATGACCTAAAAAGCTACACATAAAATTGAATTCTTTCTGTTTTCACCATCAAATGAAATGTGCAAAAAACAAATGCTCGGGGTCATTAACTGATGCATTACTTTCTGTTGCCTTTCACCAGCTAAACAAGTTGTGTGCATGAATGGTAAAATCTCTAAGCATACATAATGCATTAACTGATCAAGAGTCGCGAAGAATCGGCTTGGCTGTCCACTTGAGATGCAACGACAACCGTCCAGATTTGGCCCCGTCTAGTTGGAAAGTGTCGTATACATCTCCTTCCATCAAGACCCTCGTTAGCGTCATGATGCATCGTCCCATGAAGTTCTAAGGGCATAAGATAAGAATCCGAATCGTCAAACATTTTATTGTTATGGACTGAACTGAGTAAGGAATATGGTATTGTATTACCTTTCCTATAGTGTCATGATCATACACTTCCAGAATCAGCAGTTCATGCAACCCATCCTCCACAACAAAATCAAAGGTCTGATTCCAAACCGGGCACAACGTCTCATTTAGAACCTGGGTTTGAAGTCACAAGACAGTAACATGATGTCATTATAATGAACAGATCAAATTCAAAGACTATTAAAGGAACAGAATCCTGATTTTCATACCCTGGTTTTCATCTTAGCCCCAGATTTTTTCATGATCAACACGACGAAGGGGTCAGATTTTCCAGAGAAATCCATGGCAGGCAACTCTTCACCACTTATCACAGTAACAGAAAGCACTCCTCTAATAATGACGTCGTGTTTCTTCTGCTCGTACTTCCTTTCAATGTCGGATGCATCTTGTCCGTCGCTGTCCTCTTTCATGACTTTCTCCAGGCCAGTCAGGTAATAGTCATGGTCAAATTCTTTCAAGAGCTCATTCTTCATCCCAAATGGACAATACAAGAGCTCCAAGTGAACCTGAAACGCAAGAAAGTTGCGAAAATTATGCATTGCATTCAATTGGAACGACGAAAAAGGAAGCTTAGCTTATGTGAGAAGATGCTTACATGACCTCTGTTTTTATTATCGCGCTGAATAGCAACATCCTTGACAAGTTTTAACCACACAACCTTAAGTTTGCCAGGTTCAAGATCACTTAAGGATATTTGAGCACAGCCGATGAGCTCAGAAGGCTGCAGTCCTTCGTCATCGAAAACTCTGACAGTCAAGTGCTGAGTCGATGGATCTTCAACAACAAAGTCGAAACTCTCATTCCATATCGGGTTCAACTGATTACCCTGAGGAAAGATAAGCATATAAATATGGTTAAGTAAGACAATCAGTATAAACTGTCACCAACAAACAGAAGAGTAATGGGCTTACAATTGTTTTGCTCTTCCTTGTTCGGCTTTTCAAGGGACGTACAAATAGAACGGCGAAAGGATCAGACTTGCCGATGAAATCCTTATTGACCAACTCCTTGGCTTGAACAAGCTTAACCTCTAACATACCAGCTGGCTTCAGCTCAAGGTCACTAAAACAAAGAAGGAAAAATTCAGTAAGCATATGATCAAGTGACAGTCAGGCTCAACATCAGTAAGGAATCATATTTTTAAACAATGTGTGAGTCATTTATTTCTGTTATTTAGAAATTTGTGTGGATAGGTCCTCTTGTTCTCGAATCCGAAAATTTGTATACCTGTAATCACCGGGCAGTATGGGTATTATTTGTCGAACCGGCCATGATATTGAATCTTCAATGGCATCTCTGATAGTTTCCTACAAGAAATGAAAGGTAAGTTTGCATTTTGATCAGTTACAACATCTTAAGAAAGCTTCTTATGTAAAAACAACAAGCTTAACCCTTACTTACATCAAGAGTATTAGAAATTCCTGGAATTGCTGACAATTCACCACCAACCACCTTCAGCTTAAAATCCAGTTGTTTCTGTACCCGAATGAAAACAATATCAAGACGATACATCCTTCAACTTGGATCATTCAAAGTGTAAGTTAAACACCATAGTAGGAGTCATACCTTCTCTCTCAATGAAAAAGCAACAGCCTTAAAGCAAGGGAATTCATCAATAAGTGGCTTGAAAATGAGTCTAAAGACTCCAGTAAATGTGAGATCTTTGACCTAGATAAATAGTAACATCAACATATCAGTTCATAATACACTCAGAGAGAAACTAGTTACATATCCCAATCATAGAGCAACTCTAAAATTTATAAAACAAATAACTCCGTCGTCATTTGGCATGCGCACCTGTACAGGAAGAGCCACACCAACCATGGTTTTTATATCAAGTATGACATTTGGATTGCCATCCCATTGCATCTCCATCTCCATTATGATTTCGTCGCGAGCTCCATCAACAAGCCATACACCTAAAATTCATACCATTTTAAGCAAATTTTGAAAAGCTCATCATATTTCCAAGGATGCTTAATTCATTGCTGAGCTATACAATTTAGAAATAGCTTCCTACCAATTGAACATAAAGAACAAGCATGTCATGAACTTCATAGGATAAAGACAGCATAAAATAGAAGGTAAGAATAACCTCATCTTTGTTTGTATTGATGACTCCAACAATATCAAATACGCATCCAAGTAAATTTAAAAGTATAGCTTTACTTGTAAGATATAGACAATGACCCTATATGAATCACCTGTGAACTGAGGTGCCACAGTCCCAAGTGTCAACCTTCTAAACACCATAGAGTCAATAATAGCAGGCCTATATTGCTCAAGAATTGGCTCCACAGAGCTCCTGATCAGCTCTGATGTTGCCTAAGAAACAAATCGGCAAACATGGGCAGGTGTAAAAATGATGATCTACTCATTTACAGCAGTGAAAATCCTACATCATTGGTTAAAGATTTAGACAGAATTATAACCTCATCCACATATGGCCAAATCTTCTCCAACTGCAGATTTAGCCAATTTAACTGCATATTGCGAGCAAAAAACAACGTCAGTTCTCAGCCGAGCGACAGCTCTACATTCCAAATTGCAGTTAGTGTCACTTAACTTCTGTTTCTCTTGAAAGACAACCCATGGTGGGAGAGTCTCAGGTGTAAATATCTTCTTTGAATCTTGCACTGTCATCCTAGCAAACGCTTGCACCATGACCGCCTTAGCAAGTCAGGCATAAAGATGTGTAAGTATTACTTGATTTGGCTGTTAATACTTAATATCAACAAGAGATTGAATACATGGGCTGACACAACAAGGAAGTAATCAATCAAGATAATGGCAGCTATATACAGACAGTTTGTATTAGTATGGCAAAACAGGAATGAAAATGTTCAATCATACAGTGTATGATAGGCATGCCCTCAAATGGAAACCTACCTAATTCCATAAAAAACAATATATAATTTCCAGTGAAGAGCATCAAAGCGATTGAAAAACCCTACCTAATATCATCAAACAGTCAATTGATCATGTGAATGAAATGTTCAATCATAACAAAACGACAACAAATATATATTGGCAAAAGTTTGAAATCACAAGGATCATGAATTGGGTACCAATTGAGAGCGTTGTTTAGCCCGGATTTGTGAGTAATAAACGAAGGCGAAAATCAATCCAGCGCCCGAAACAATTCCAATTAGCACACCGAAGAAGAAACCCATCTTCAGATGAGTCTTTCAGGGCAAACCCAGATGGGAAAATTGGATTATTTTCTGCTCAAATTCTGAAGAGAAACCAGAATTGCATCTCAAAACAGAGGATATTTTTCGTTGGGGCATTTTGTCATACACATGGTGAGCTATGTGGTATTGAAGATGAGGAAACTTGTGAGCAAGGTTACGATAACGCCATGCGGAAGAGAGAAGAACGTTACAGGGATTTGCTTTGTCGATTGGTTTTGTTTAATTTGTTTTACGTTAGATTTTGATGCGGATGGCTCTGATCTGGAAAAGCAAGAACAATTGATCGTGGTTTTGATTCCTTCCTTTCTTCGGTTTTGTTCTTCGCTTTGCTTTCTCTGGTGTCCAAATTGGCTCGTTATTATGTCATCAAAATCTTACACGAGCTTACGTTAATGTTATGCATGCATAATTATATGCATAGATATGTTATTTGTTGTTTGGAATATTCTTAACTTGCTAATCCTCAATGGTGGATTGGTGGTGCAATTAAGCTACTCACCACAGCTTAGCTCATTCATCTTTAGCTTATAAGTGAAATTAAACTGTATATTATATTATTATTCTACACCAACAAAACACAACTTGATGGTCAGTGTAATTAGATTTTCGGATGATGATATTTTAATTCGATCCTTTTTATATATTAAAATAAATAAACAGGGATATAGTGATAACTTACTCAGTGTTTTTATTTGTTTGTTTCATTCCAATATATACTCATATAATTGTTATAGATAGTTCGATGACATCATTGAGGAAACTATTCCAGTATAATATACTGAAAAAAACATATAAATCTATAAAAATCATTTAAATGATAAATGACATATTTATTCTATAGTCTATATTAGCCATAGTCCATAGATCAATGGTTCGATTTCCACTTAAAATTTAATATCATGTAATGGGATCATCGACCCTAATCATTTGTTACACTTCTACATTACAATTTGGTGTTCCATTTACATTTTAAATTTGAATTTATATTATAAAAATGTTCAAAAAACTATATTTATATGATACACCTCTAAATACATATGAATACAAATTTTTATATTAAAAATCATTGTATAAATGTTTTTAAAATTAAAATGATAATTTGAGTATAAGTGTATTACCTTTTTATTTTAGATAATAGGAATTTCAACATAAAAAATTATACGGATATTTATATAAGTGTTCACAATATAAGTGTATCTTTTAGTTTTTTTATAATATGTACTCAATTTTTAAGCTTAAACGGAAAACTGAAATGTAACATCGAAAGGTAACAAAGGATTTGCGTCGATGGGATCATACTCCGATATCGTCTTCTGATCCTAGGAAATGAAGTAATAATCTCAGTCGTAATGTATATCTAGAGTGAGTAAGTTTATACGGTCAAACAAGTGGGGTGACTGGTATGAGATTAATCAATATTAGTAACAGGATAATCACGATAGTTTTAAATAAATGAATAAATAAATTACATAAAAAGAAACTAAATAAATTGGTAAAGATAAAAAAATCTCTTAGATAAGGATATCTAAAAAAAACCTTTTATTAAAAATAGTAGGAAAAGGCTTAGCAATGAAAATTTGTATGCCTTTTTATTCTCCTTCCCAAGTGGCTAGTGCGCACAAAACTCCAACAAATCAAAATCTTCTTCTCACTCTAAACCCACTTTTCCCCTACCCTCAAAACCCCGCCGCCGTCGTCTCGCCGCCGCCGCCACAATGCAAGCCTCTCTGGCCGCCCAAACCCCCTTTTCCACTCCCCTCACCCGCCACCACCACCACTCCCGCCGCCCATTCCATCTCTCCGTCAAATCCGCCGCCTCAAAAACCTCCCGCTCCGCCACCCAGACACCAACGCCGTCTCTAGTCACCTCCGACACCCCACAGGCGAAATCCCACGAGCAAAACCTCAACAAGTACAGCTCGAGGATCACGCAGCCCAAGTCCCAGGGCGGGTCCCAGGCGATTCTCTACGGCGTGGGGCTCTCCGATGACGACATGAGCAAGCCCCAAATCGGGATTTCCTCTGTTTGGTACGAGGGGAATACCTGCAATATGCATCTGTTGGAGCTTGCTGAGGCTGTTAGGGATGGGGTTAGGGAGGCCGGCATGGTTGGGTTTAGGTTTAATACTATTGGGGTTAGCGATGCTATCTCTATGGGGACCAGGGGGATGTGCTATAGCTTGCAGTCTAGGGATTTGATCGCTGATAGTATTGAGACTGTCATGTCTGCTCAGTGGTATGATGGTAACATCTCGATCCCTGGGTGTGATAAGAACGTAAGCTTCTCTTCTTTTGTACATGTATTGGCTTATTGGGTGACTTTGCTGATGGGTTTAAGGGTATGATAAGGCTTGTATGACTTTCCTTTTGTGTTGAATTAGTTGATTTGTCTGTGTATTACTTGAGATAGATTTAGGTTTGTGATTGTTTGGTTATTTATTGGATAGTATTTGCTGATGGTTCTGCTATCTGTTGAGTGGATTGAAGCTGGTGTCTATGTATAGATTTCCCTGTTCTTCCAAGGAATTCTGGGTTGGAGTAATAAGTTCTAGTATAAGCTTAAGTGTTTGGATAAATGTGATGCATATTTGGAACTTGTAACACATTTAAATCCAGTTACTGTTGTAGGGTTGTGCTTTTCATTCTAGTGCTATGGGTAGACAGCAGACCAAAACGTGGAGTGAGTTTAGAAGTTTTTTTGGGGTTCAATATTGTCAAAATCTGAGCACATGGAACTTATTTATGCTGACTTCTGGATTCTTGGTTATGGTGATATTTATGTCTTGGTTCTTTGTGCTTACTTGTCTTCAGATGCCTGGTACAATTATGGCTATGGGACGGCTCAACAGACCTGGTATCATGGTCTATGGTGGTACAATCAAGGTCAGCGAGAATTATTCTCAGTGTCACCTCTGCACTTCTGTCAACTGTCTGGCTATATTGCCATACCAGTTAGCATTTGGGATGAAAAAACAAACGTCCAATTCACAGTGTTTTGCACTCAGATATATTGCTAATAGTTTTGATTCATAAAAAACTGTTGCTGATTGTAAAGTCATAGTTAATCCATATGATAATCTTCTTGATGATAATATCTTAATCATTGGATGCTATACTTCGATTTTTGTATAGTCTTTCCCACTATAAGTGGATGTTGCAGGCAGATGCTAATGAATGACCCTTGTTTCTGTATTGCAGCCTGGTCATTTTCAAGATAAAACCTATGATATAGTGAGCGCGTTCCAGGTGTGTACTCACTTGGCTTATCTATATAAGGATTATCCTTGCCATATTAAGTCCTATCATAAAATGCTTGCATGCATCTGAGTTCTTTTCACTTTCTTAATGCACCATATGGGTTGCCTGTATTAGCTTTATTTTTGTTCATGTGTTCCTGTGTCTTGGTCTATAATAGTGTGGAATATGCCCACAGTCTACTTATTCTAATCATGATGAGCATGCCAGTTTTTTCTCTCTTGTCATGAATTGTTTTTCCTCAGCCTGTTGCAGTTTGTTTATTACTAGAAAACCTTCCTCACTGTTGTGTACTAAGGAAAATATTATTGTTCTTGAAATTGATGCAGTGTTACGGAGAATATGTTGGCGGGTCTATCACTGATGAGCAAAGGATGGATGTAGTTCGCAATTCTTGTCCTGGAGCAGGGGCTTGTGGTGGAATGTACACTGCAAATACTATGGCTTCAGCCATAGAGACTTTGGGAATGTCTATTCCTTACAGGTATAGTGTCACTGTATGCTTTTGTATGTTTTGAGTTAATATTTTTGTAAAATTCTGTCCTCGGTTTGTGATTACCTATTGTGAGCTGTAAGTATCTGACAATGTTCCTTTCCTTTTGTACTTCAATAAAAGTTCTTCAACCCCAGCTGAAGACCCCTTGAAATTGGATGAATGTCGTTTAGCTGGAAAATACCTGCTGGAATTGCTGAAAATGGACCTTAAACCCCGAGACATAATTACTGAAAGATCTTTAAGAAATGCCATGGTGATGGTAATGGCCTTGGGAGGGTCCACTAATGCTGTCCTGCACTTAATTGCTATTGCAAGGTAAGCTATTCTGCCCCAGTTTGTTTGCCACTTTATTTTCTATTTGAATTATAAATATAAAGGTACCTATAATTTGTCCTCTGTAGGTCGGTTGGATTGGAATTAACTCTAGACGACTTCCAGAAAGTCAGCGACAAGGTTCCTTTTCTTGCTGATCTTAAGCCGAGTGGAAAGTATGTCATGGAAGACATCCATAAGGTAGACATTGGTCTCCATTCTGTTAATTCAAACTCATTACCCTATACACATCAGTTTATAAACTTTGTTTCAACCTCAGATTGGAGGAACACCTGCTGTAATTCGTTATCTTCTTGAACATGAATTATTAGATGGGGATTGTATAACTGGTATGTTAAATTTGTACTCTTTATTTTTAAGCCTGTGTGCTTGAAGTCATTTATATGCATTTACCATTCCCCATCAGATATATTGATCAAGTAATGTCTTTTTGTAAATCGTAAACTGTATCTTCCAGTTACCGGAAAAACAATGGCTGAAAATGCGAAACTTTTCCCATCACTGTCCGAAGGTCAGGTATGACTGGTGTCCTTTGTGCCTTTTCCCCTGCAACTCAAGACTAGCAACTGTAGCTCAATTTCTAATTCCTCTTGTTTGTACTGTCTGTATGTCCAGCAAATAATAAGACCATTGTCCAACCCCATCAAGAAAACAGGACACATCCAGATACTTTATGGTAATCTTGCACCAGAAGGCTCCGTAGCTAAAATCACTGGAAAAGAGGGACTCTACTTCAAGGGTACTGCCTACTTTGTGGCTATATTTTTGCTTTTTTGATGTTAATATATTTCTTGTGGGTTGTATGCATTCTGGTTCCTTTTACGGGAGTGGAAATCTAACATATCTGAACATTAATGCTCAATCAGGCCCAGCCATGGTTTTCGAAGGGGAAGAAGCAATGCTCACAGCCATTACAGAAGATTCTCAAAGTTTTAAGGTACCAACAGATATTGACCTTTATGAAATAAATGTTTCAAGCTGCAGTTCAAGGAGTTACTAAAATTAGGCATGTCAGAATTTTCAGTGTGAGAAGGTTATTTGATTGACTTATTTCAAATTGGGAGTTCGGTTGAATAAAGCCTTTCAAATTGAGAGTCCTGTTTAATAAAGCTATTCGATCAAAGTATTGAATAACCTACTAATCTGATTTCCCAGTGGATATTGTTGTATATGTACTAAACATTACGGAACAGCATTAAGTTGCTGAAAATTTCTGACTGCTTTTACTGTTACATCTGAGATGCTATTCCAATGATTTTTGCTTCAGTCTTATCCTGACATGTTTAATAAATAAAAAAAACCTTGTTAAATATATGGTGCATTACCTAATTTCTTTGTCTTTCCTTGGTTGTCATATTCCAGGGAAAAGTGATTATTATTAGGGGAGAGGGTCCTAAAGGAGGACCCGGCATGCCTGAAATGCTGACACCTACAAGTGCAATAATGGGAGCAGGTCTTGGAAAGGTATGCATACATCCTCGTCTTGATGATGCACTATTATTTTTCCTCTGCTGTAAATCTGATCATTTTACTGCTAATTCTTTACAGGACACTGCTTTGTTGACTGATGGAAGATTCTCTGGAGGCTCTCACGGTTTTGTTATTGGCCATATATGTCCTGAAGCACAGGTTCCTGAAAAATTCTCGACCTCTATCGCTCTTCTGAAATTCGACATTTCGTTAATGATCTTCCTTCTTCCTTGAAATTTCTGTAGGAGGGAGGACCACTTGGTCTCGTTCAAAACGGGGATGTCATAGTCATCGACGTCGAGAAGAGAAGAATGGATGTCCAATTATCCGATGCGGAAATGGAAGAGCGGAAAAAGAAATGGACTCCTCCTCCCTACAAGGCTAACCGAGGAGTTCTCTACAAGGTACGCTGAGAAATACTGTTAGACACTGAAATGTCTAAACAGTAAATGTCATGCATTTTAAGGTCTTTATAAATAATGAAGTCTTTACAACGAGTCAATAAAAACAAAGCCTTAGGGTGGTTTTTATAAGTTGAATTCGTGCTCATTTTGCGTTCTTACATTTGGTTTCACTCTAAAAGGCCCATCGGATGATCTTCTAGAAGTTAACTCTGCGCGTTTTTTGTATTGTTTTGAATGTTACAGTACATCAAGAACGTCCAACCGGCCTCTGTTGGGTGTGTGACCGACGAGTAGTTCACCCAAGCATGTCTTGCATCGCATCTCTCCCTAACCCTCACATCAGTTGGCATGGCAGTCGAGCTCGTTCCGTGTTTTCGGGTAAGTAAGTATATGATGAAGTGGCAAGGTCTAACTCAGGTGGACCCACTGTCCTTCTTGATAGAGATGGTCCGATTTCGCCTTGGGTTCAGTGGACCCAGTTCCGGTTGATTGCTTTTGCATTATAGGTTTCTTCTATCAGCCTTCTTGTAGTCTTGCAGGCAAGTAGTTATTGTGGTGGGTTTGAAATGAGAGGTGTGAATGATGTCTTGCAGAAAATATCTTGCATTGAGGTATTCTATCTTTTTTCTGTTCTTAAAACTATTGGGTAGTTTTTATTTAATTTCAGTAGAAATGAGAAGAAAAAAAAGGTTGTTGAGTCATTTACATTCATATGATATATACCAATTGGTCTAATAAGAAGCATATTGTGGTCAAATAGGCAATTGAGGATAGACGACGAATTAGATTACACAACTAATTTTGTCGAATTAGAGCAATTTATGGGATTTGAATCGGACAAAAAATCTAATTTTGACGTGAATTTGTTGCCATGAAATATTAGGGAATTATCTTTTCGAGTGTATAAATGTGCAATTGCAACTTGAAATGGTGCGATCCATAATCTCCATTGATACAGGATAGAGTTGTTGGGCTAGAAGTTATCTTCTAGGAGTGGACGGGCTAAAACATATTGGAAAGTGTGATGATAATGAGAAAAAAATGTGAATAAATTTATCTTTGAAATTATTTATATTTTGTTTCTTAATGTCATTTTCATTCCTTGAAAATGGTTTAAAATGCATTTTCTTTGTACACTTCTTAAGAGAATAAAATTTTATTTGTTTTCATAATTAGGTTCATAGAACTCGCCCAAATTATTGTTTGGAGATGTATTTGTCCTATGTATCATTTGGGCATTAAGGTATATTATTTTATATTACGTATGATAATATTATAATGTTGATTGGGTTATACAGGCCAACAAATCCCACTAATTAATAATTATAAAATATTTACGAGTAATAACAAGAAGACATATGTTGTTGTTTGGTGGTGTTGATTATGTGATTAAGATTGCTTGGACGATCAAAAACAAGGACATGTGTAACCATACAGCATCTAAATAGAATATACTTCAAGAAGGGAATTTCAAACAAACAATTATTTAATTGTTTAACAAGATTCACTTTTTGAAAAATCATACCTCTTCAACCTTTTTATTCTTATAAATTATAATTATAATGGTATGAAAATGATATTTACTTATTTGAAATGCTCACTTGGTTGCCAATTATTTGCTGGGAATTTTCTGGTCTTTGTAAATCTCAAAAGATTACGTAATTCCTGTTATAATGTCGTTTCCCTAAATCCCTACCACGTAAAACTAACACGTAGTGATTAAAAAAAAAGAACCACGTAAGGGTTTTTTAATAGACATCTTCTTTATTGCATACTGTTATGTTTTCAACTAAGTTACGACGGGGAATAAAAATTTTGCCACACACTTTTTTGGCTCCTTTTCGTGACTAGTCCATCATACTCTTGACGTCGGCTGCTCTGTTCCAAAATGCACGATAAGTTTAATGTCGACCAAGTGGCGTATTTCGGAAACAAACTTTTCACGAAAAGCAAAAATTGTTTATGAATTTGCGAGGGTAATTTAATTGGTAAAATAAATTATTTTGGTAAATTGTGAGGATTTAACGACATCTTCTAGACTTTTAGTAGGAGCCTAGGAGGACAATAGCATGTTCGAAGGTTTTGCATAATTAATTTGGATATAAGATTTTAACGCCTAATTAAAGAAATTATATGATTGTTAACCTATGTCCCACCTCATAACTTTGTCACTACTTTTCACATGATGTGCTAGATGCCGGAATAAAAAGTGGAATATCTTTTGGACTATAACCAAAAAAATTAAAATTTTTCTCAAAAAATTAAAACATTTCTATAATATTGCAATATTTACCCTGCCTCGTTTAAAATAAAACCTTTTTAGCAAACAAATATGTATGAGAAAAAATTGATTTAAAATTATTAATCCTTAAAAAAACTGATAATTGAGGATTATTCGAAAATTAAGTTGAGTGTTTTTCTGTGTAATAATTTAACCAATAATTTCGCCGAAAATAAATCTCTTTTGTCTCTTGTAATTTATTAAAATACATAAAAAAAAACGTACTATAAATCCTTAATTTATATGGTGCGCCAGACGAGAGTCTAGAGAGATCCGCCAAAGTACAACAAATGCTCTATCGTCCCACCGTCCCTCTATATAAATATTCTGCAGAAGGAGTTGGACAACGGTGAATTTCAACTCTGCAACTCTCTTCCTTGAAGAGCAGAATTCTCGAAGCATTTTTCCCTAGGGAGAAATGGCGGGAAACGACTGGATCAACAGTTACCTGGAGGCGATTTTGGACGTCGGCGGTTCCGGCATCGACGAAGCCAAGTCCTCGCTGTTGCTCCGAGAGCGAGGCCATTTCAGTCCGTCTCGTTACTTCGTAGAGGAGGTCATCACCGGTTTCGACGAGTCCGATCTCCACAAGTCTTGGGTTCGAGTATGTCGTCGTCTGCTCATCTTGATTTCGTTTCCGTCTGCTCAATTTTTGATGTTTTTTGATCTCGTTGAACTCTTGCTTTGGTGAATCTCTGATGCTGTGGTGTTGAATTTTGCTGGTCGATCAGATTCGTTGTTTTTTTTATCTGATTTGGTTGGATTGGGAACTTTGTGCTGAATCGGAGTGGTCTCTGATTGTTAATGTTTGCTGTTTTGTATGTGAATTCGGATTTTTTTGAAGCGAAGATGAATTTTTGCTCGGTGACTGCTTTGAATTGATTTGCCTTTAGAGCTTTGCTGGTGATTCATAATGTCACGGATGACGATTGGGAGCCTAGACAAAGGAAGTTAGGTCGCTCCTAGTCCAGTTGGGGATGTTTTTTTTTCCAGTGGCAATTATAATTGAGCTGCCTAATTTTGATCAACTTGATTTAGATATTGTATGCTCTGCAGCTCTGAGGTGCTGTTACATGTAGCTAACGGAAAATGTTTGGTCTGATATTTAATAGCTGATTGCTAAATTGTGCATGCACTCCTGTATTATTTTAAGAGATCTCTACCTACTTGATTTTGCCAAAGCTGGCTGATGAAATCTATGCTCTAGATAGACTTACATCTAGAGGCCATTCATTTGCATGAAAATATTGTTCAGTTTAGTGGTATGAGATCATTTGAGACAATATTGATGCTGCACATTTTACCGAAGGACATGCCTCATCTTCTTTTGTTTTTTTGTTTGTTTGAGGGTTCTGGACAAATGACTAATCTAGACGAGAGAGGACTAGTCCTGTTCTTTTTGCAATGCTATAGAATGTGGATTCATTCATGCTACTGGCATAGAATGGGATTGCGTTGCTTTGTTTTTTCGAAACGTCATCTTGTGAAAAAGTTGATTGAAGTGTCTGGTCTACTGATGTTTCAGGCTGCAGCAACTCGTAGTCCACAAGAAAGGAACACAAGATTGGAGAATTTATGTTGGAGGATTTGGAATTTGGCTCGCCAAAAGAAACAGGTACTCGGTGTTCTGTTTGTTGATTTGAATTCAACTAATATCAGGATAATCATCACTGAGGCTATCTTTTGCCAACATATTATAGCTCTCCTTTCTAATTGTGGGATTATCATTGAACCATTCTTACGTTTTTTTTGTACACAAACCTACTGAGGTATTTCCTTTATGCAGCTCTAAGAGTAGGACTTAAATTTGTTGCAATCTAAAACCATATACTTCAACTATGTGATAGTTGAAGTAATAAGGTGCAGGAGCCAAGAGGGATTGCCTATGTTATATTCTTATGGAATTGCATATACTATTCATGTATTACTGCTCTGAGAAACTGCAATTGAAATTTCTTTCTTATCATCTTGTAGCATGAAGAAAAGGAGGCTCTACGTAAAGCTAAGCGTCATCTTGAACTTGAAAAAGGCCGGCAAGAGACTACTGCTGACATGTCAGAGGACTTGTCTGAAGGAGAGAAAGGAGATGGTGATTCATTGCCTCGTGGAAAATTTAAAGCTAAACTGCCAAGGATAAGCTCTGTAGACATGATGGCTGAGTGGGCTAGTCAGCAAAAGGAAAAGAAACTCTATATAGTGCTAATAAGGTAATCACATTTATGTTTTCAGTCTTTTTTATCCATGTGTCTGCATAAAACTTATTTGAGTTCAAGCTATGCCCATATAGCATAATTAAATACGTTTCAAGATTCTGAAGTGGGTGTACTGTTTTCTTCATGAAGTGCCCATCATAACCTATGAATTTTCCTGCAGTCTCCATGGCTTGATAAGGGGAGAGAATATGGAGCTCGGTCGTGATTCTGATACTGGTGGTCAAGTAAGTGTCTATGAGTGTCTTGCCTTTTATCTGTTACCTACAACATGTATAGGTTCTGTTTTTTTCCAATTTCGTAATATAGATGATGAATATTGTTGATGATCTGTTTTCTTTTGCTAATTCAGGTTAAGTATGTAGTCGAGCTTGCTAGGGCATTAGGGGCATCTCCTGGAGTTTATCGTGTTGACCTGTTAACTAGACAAGTTACAGCTCCTGATGTACATTGGAGTTATGGTGAACCTGCAGAGATGCTTCACATGCATAGTGATGAAAATGAACATCAAGAACATGGGGAGGGCAGTGGTGCTTACATCATCCGTATTCCGTTTGGGCCGAAAAACAAATATATTGAAAAAGAACAACTTTGGCCTCATATTTCAGAGTTTGTTGATGGGGCACTTAGCCATGTATCACAAATATCAAAGGTTCTAGGCGAACAAATTGGTGGTGGGCACCCAGTTTGGCCAGCTATAATTCACGGTCACTATGCAGATGCTGGAGACTCTGCAGCTCTTTTGTCAGGGGCTCTGAATGTGCCGATGCTTTTTACTGGTCATTCACTTGGAAGAGATAAGCTTGAGCAACTTCTGAAACAAGGCCGCATTACAAAAGAAGAAATAGATTCAACTTACAGAATAATGAGGCGGATAGAGGGTGAGGAGTTGTGTCTTGATGCCTCTGAGATGATTATTACAAGCACTAGACAAGAGATAGAAGAGCAATGGAGTTTATATGATGGATTTGATCTAGTTTTGGAGAGAAAGCTAAGAGCAAGAATGCGACGTGGAGTGAGCTGTCTTGGCAGGTTCATGCCTCGTATGGTTGTGAGTATCTGCCTCTCTAGTTTTCCTGGCAGGATTTTTTTCGCTTGTGTACAAAGCTCTACAATTCCAGTAAAATTGCTTTTCACTGTCTAGTCTGTCATATTTTGGCTCACACCATGTGTTCCAATGTAGGTGATTCCACCTGGTATGGAATTTCACCATATTGTTCCGAGTGATGCTGACCTTGATGCGGATATGGAAGGGCAGGAAGAGAATGCTACTAGTCCTGACCCACAAATTTGGTCCGAGGTTATAATGACATCTATTTTGTGTCCTTTTTTTTAAGTTGGTGTATATATATGGCATTACCACTAAAGATTCATGATTAACTTAAAATTTATCTGCAATCCAAATCTTCACAGATCAACTTTGGTATCTATAACTAACTTATTCATCTTGTATATGTAGATCATGCGTTTCTTTACCAACCAACGCAAGCCTATGATCCTAGCACTTGCCAGGGCAGATCCTAAAAAGAATCTCACAACGTTAGTCAAAGCGTTTGGGGAGTGCCGTCCACTGAGGGAGCTTGCTAACCTGGTAGGGCAAATTACTCAGCTCGGTCTACAAAATATTAGATTAAAGCTTGAAGATATCACAAAGCTTATAGCTTACATAGAATATGGATTATTATGCACATCTTTTCAGATTGCTCTTCAAAATACTAGACTAAAGCTTGATGTTTTTCAAAATTTCCTGCACAGACACTGATAATGGGCAATCGCGATGATATTGAAGACATGCCTTCAACAAATGCTTCTGTTCTAACCTCAATACTTAAGCTGATTGACAAGTATGATCTTTATGGTCACGTGGCATATCCTAAACACCACAAACAGTCTGATGTCCCAGATATATATCGTCTGGCTGCTAAGACAAAGGTATGTATTTGCGACTCTAGGCCTGTACATATATGCTGTACACTTTGGGAACATTTGAAATTAGATCTTAAATGTAATATGCTTATAATTTGTATGAAAGCCCTATTGATTTCCTTTTATTAATATCTCTTGGTCTTTTTGATCTGCATTGACATCACAGGGAGTATTCATCAATCCAGCGTTTATTGAGCCATTTGGGCTTACCTTAATAGAGGTGATTGCTATTAATATATTAGGATTTATTCCTTCGTTGAATTTTTCTTTTTGGCTAATCTAATTGGAAGTCTTGGCTGGACAGGCAGCAGCCTATGGTTTGCCTATAGTTGCTACAAGGAATGGAGGTCCTGTTGATATTATAAAGGTGAGCTAAACAGCTTTGTGGTGTATCATAACAAATTCAATGAATCTTTTGTCTGATTCTATATGTACACACATATTGTTGTTAGCAACTGTATGCTGCCATCTTACTGAAATTTGATAAATGCAGACTCTAGACAATGGTCTGCTCATTGATCCCCATGATCAACAATCTATAGCTGAAGCACTTTTGAAGCTTGTTGCTGATAAACAATTGTGGGCAAGATGTAGACAGAATGGACTGAGAAATATCTGTCTATATTCGTGGATTGAGCACTGTAAGAAGTATCTATCTCGAATTGCCAGCTGTAAACCAAGGCAACCAAATTGGAACAAATCTAACTTAGGGGATGAAGAATCAGAATCTGATTCACCTGGTAATTCCTTTAGGGATATTCATGATCTTTCTCTGAATCTGAAGCTCTCGTTAGAAGGAGACAAGACCGAAATAGCTACTGCTGTTGAGGAGGCTTTGGATGCTGAGGTAAGCGCTGCTGATGCAAAGAGAAAAAAGGATAATGAAGCATCTAAATTGTCAAAATCTATGGGGAAGGCTAGGGCTGATGAAGGTCATCAGCCATTCCCAGCTTTCAGAAGAAGAAGGCATATTTTTGTCGTAGCTGTAGACAGTGATAAAACCTCGGACTCACTTCAAATCATTAAGACCCTGTTCCAGATTTGCAGTGACCAGAAAAATGCTGGGTCTATTGGTTTCATTCTTTCAACAGCTTTGACCATATCTGAGGTGAAGTCTCTCTTTGCTTCAGCGAGTGTGAGCCTTGCAGAATTTGATGCTTTCATCTGCAATAGTGGGAGTGAGCTTTACTATCCATTGACAAGTGCTGAGGGAAGCTCCGCTGAATTTCCTTTCGTGCAAGATGACACTTACCACTCACACATTGAGTACCGCTGGGGAGGAGAAGGTTTGAGGAAGACTCTGGTGAAGTGGTCCAAGGAGAGAAAGACAGAAAGTGGTGGCCAGATTATTGTTGAGGATGAATCTATATCTACGGATCATTGCTATGCATTTAAAATTAATGACCTGGCATCGGTAAGCTTCCTTCTCTTGATACATTCAGAATACTTTTCATAGACATGTGAAAATGGCTGCTTTTTATATTTTATTCTTGCAATGTTGATCATCCTCTTTCTTTTGTTTTTACTTTCTTCTGTGTAGCTACCCTCTAATAAGGAGCTCAGGAAGCTACTGAGGATCAGGGCTTTGCGTTGCCATGCTATATACTGTCAAAATGGAACAAGACTGAATGTGATTCCTGTACTGGCTTCTAGATCACAAGCACTCAGGTCTGTTGGCTAACGTTTCCTTAACTTCATTTTTTCCCCACCTTCTCTGTTGGGTAGTTCTAGTATTCTTCTACTTAAGTTTTTCATATTTTGCACAATGGTACATACTGAATAAAGTTCTCCACTCCACATTTAAGTTAAAACACAATTTACTTGACAAAAGATATTTTTATTACTCATCCCTTTCTTCTTAGGCTAAGTCTCCTGCATAAATTAGAGAGTGATCAAAGCTTCATTTTCTTTTGGCCATATAGAATGTGGCATGTTTATATTCTTTTTGAAGAATCTGCAAAGCTGAGTGACCTGAAATTTAAAATATTCCAGATTATGTTTGTGATCCATAGACTGTAGCACTTGTAACGCATTTAGAGACAAATCTGATGATGGGTTTAAGCTGATTTCAGTTTCTCTTTAAAAGGGCCATCTTACTCAAATTTTCTCAATCTGTCTTCTGCAGGTACTTGTTTGTCCGGTGGGGCACTGAACTATCAAGGTTTGTGGTCGTTGTCGGTGAATACGGCGACACGGATTACGAGGGTCTGCTGGGAGGGGTCCATAAGACCGTCGTACTGAAGGGATTGTGCCATGACTCACGTTTACTCCATGCCAACCGAAACTACCCATTGGATCACGTGATGCCATACGACAGCCCGAACATGGTCATAGCTGAAGGCTGCGAGGCCGAGGCGCTCACAGATGCACTGGGTAAACTTACCATCCTGAAGGCCTTATAGTTGCTCTCATATATCCGAGCCCTTTCTTTATGGTACTCTGTCATACCAAAAGTACATGCCTAAGAACTTCCCAGCTTCCTGCAACCTTCATTTCCTTGTGTTTTCTTAGGGCCGCCAATTTCACAAGGTTCAATTGTTGAAAAGGAAAGAGAGATCTTTCAGAAAGAGTTTATATGAAAATCCAACAAACTTTTGTTGGCTTTTGTTGTTAATAAAAGGAGGTATATTGGAAGGGATTGGGAACACTTGTATAGAATATAAATTCTATGAAACTCCATCTTGCCTTGTCCTTTTTTCTCTGTTCATAAGAGTAGTGATTGAAGGTGCATTTGACTACTCGTTATGATGTGATTTTAATGCAAATGCACCCTAAATATCATAATTCTCTGACGTTTTAGATGCGTTTTTTTCTCTTCATTACTCGTCAAAAGAGGCTACCTCATACTTAAATTTTATTGAAGTTATTACTAAATGCTGAAAGAAGGGGTGAAAGAATCATCTTCTCATCCTAGCCAAATACTTCGTGGTGTTCTTGTTTATTCATTCTTTTAGGAGAGAACTTCTAGCAAATTGCTTATTAATCTTACCAAATAAAAGAGCAAGCAACTTATTAACATTCCACGTTTTTCTTTTGATGGAAAACATTCCACATTCTATAGCATCTGTTAAGATGAAAACATATAGATTATGGTTCGCCTAAATTTGAGTACTAGAAAGAAGTAACGGGCTAACAATTTTGTAAGCCACCACCAACGCGCAATTTAGCATATCTCAATGAAGCTCACAAATACACCCGCTATCTTACAAAAATTACCTTCAACCCTCCTTTATTTATGTTTCGATCGAAATCCAACACCCACATCCATTTTATTTGTATGCTCGTTAGTACAAGGTACATCGGGCACGTCATAATAAAAACACACATTCAACCAAGTTAAAATGTTTTTGAGTGGAGAATCATAAACAAAGCACATATGAAGGCCGTTTAAACACAATTTGTAAAAATAAAAGTTGATTTTGTACAAAACAACCTAAATAGAGGGCCAATTTGTGAAGTTTATCCCCGGGCCCCAAGTAGGCACGTATATAAAAGCGCACCTCATTAATGACTAAATAAATACACATATGATCGATATGTAGCTAAAACTAGACAATGGCAAACTCTAAACCAATGCTCTACACATCTCTAACCATCTTCCTAACCCTCCTTTTCCCCCCTTCTTCATCTTTCACCTTGTCAAACCATAGCCGTTTGAGTTACACTAGGTCCAACATTGATCATCTTGTATGTTTTCCAACCATAATAAACACAATATTCATAGTCAACTTTCGAAGATTTTCTTCCCCCGTAATTCCAAAGTCATTGTTTCTCATGGGTTTGTTTCGTTTGATGAATTCGCAGACGAAATTGGAAGAAGGGTTGGCGAGAGCGAGGGCGGCAATTCGAGAGGCGGCTCGAACTCGAACGTACGCCACGAGCAAGGAACATGGCTTCGTCCCCAAAGGGCTTGTTTACAGAAACCCTTTTGCCTTTCACCAGTTAAGATCCAACTCTATATCTCTATGTTATCTTTTTCGGATAGAGTAACGGATTTATTGATATTAGTTAGGATTCTTGCTAAATTTTTTGGTCATTTAGATTACGATTGGATACTCGTACGTTTTCTACGCACTTCTTTTATTGGGAAAATTACACTGTGAAAATAAAAACGGCAAGAGATAATGGCGAAAAAGAGCGGGCGCTTTTTGTTTCCATCCTCTTTTTTTGGTTAGTAATGTGGTTCACATAAAATTAGGGCAGATCACTATAGTTTAAACAGAATGAGAAATTGGATCGGACCGGGTTTTGGCTGAATTTTACCGGATTTGTTTGGGATATAGACTATGAAAAATAATATGTTTAGTTTAACTTTTGTAAAAGTAAAGAAAATTAAAATTATTGTATAATGTGATAGAAAAAGTTGTCCCAAAGACGGTCCATATTAAGTTATAAGGAGGACATAATTATTGGTCTAGCATACATATCAATTAAATCTGAGTGAACAAATGAGATTTGTGTTTTAGCTATTAAATAAATAAGAAAATTTCATTTTCCTTAGTAGTCTAGCCTTTACCCATTCTATAGTACAATGGTATGAAGAGTGGAGCACCATAATCTAAATTTTACAACAAAAGTTTCATGTTCCATACTTGGCCTGAAATAGGCCTGCAAACATTATGAAAAAATTGTGGCTTCTCTCTTCAAACAGAGAATTTGTCGTTCTTGATATAACCACCACCCATTAAATCCATAGCAAGTTATATGAATGCATTATTAACATTGTAGATCATCTCACATGTGCTCATAAATAAACTTATTCATGCCAATTCATATGAATGCATAGGGGTTGGTTTTACACTCAAGCTTGTGCAAATGCATATTAAGACAATAAAGTTTGACAATCACTTTGGGAAATTCATAGGAGTCACATAGAGATGGAGAAGAGGTTCAAGGTGTGGACATACAAAGAAGGTGATCCTCCAATCTTTCACAACGGCCCTATGAACAACATATACTCTATAGAAGGCCAAATCATCGACGAGTTGAGCAATGGCAAGAGCCCCTTCGCGGCATCTCATCCAAATGAGGCACTCGCCTTCTTTCTTCCCATCAGCGTTGTCTCCATCATTCATTATGTCTATCTTCCTTACACTTCTTACGCTCGTGACCACCTCCAAAACATCATCGGAGACTACATTCATCTAGTATCGGAGCGATACCCTTACTGGAACCGAAGCAAAGGGGCTGATCACTTCTTTGCCTCTTGCCATGATTGGGTATGTTATGTCTAATATTCTTACAAGTAATTGTTAATGAGGAACATGACATCCAAATATTTATACACCTTAAGGGCACTAGTTCATTTGGAATGTGCTCTAACTCAATTGCATGCATATTTCAGGCACCGGAAGTCTCTACCGCGAACCCTAGTCTTTTCAACAACTTCATTCGGTTGCTATGCAACGCGAATGCCTCTGAGAGCTTTCAACCTATGAGAGACGTATCGATTCCCGAGGTTAACCTTGCTTGGGGACATCTAGATGCAACCCTACCTTACCAAGGGCCCGAAGATCGCTCCATCCTTGCGTTCTTTGCAGGAGGAGACCATGGCATTGTTCGAAAAGTCTTGTTCAAGTATTGGAAAGACAAAGATGAAGACGTTCGCGTCTTTGACTATCTTCCGAAAACCCTAAACTACACCACGATGATGGCCAGAAGCCGGTTTTGCCTTTGCCCTAGCGGATACGAGGTAGCAAGCCCTAGGGTTGTTGAAGCCATAGCTTCAGGTTGTGTCCCTGTGATCATATCCGACGGCTACATTTTACCCTTTAGCGACGTTCTTGATTGGAGCAAGTTCTCAGTTCATGTGCCAGTTTCAAGGATTAGGGAGATCAAAAGGATATTGGAAGAGATCCCTAAGGAGAAATACATTGAGATGCAAAGAAGAGTGGTGCAAGTGCAAAGGCATTTTAAAGTGAACAGACCTTCAAAGCCTTATGATATAATCCACATGGTCCTTCATTCATTGTGGCTTAGAAGGCTCAATGTGAAGCTGCCATTTATGTAATCAAATGTAATATTACAATATCATATCTTATACAAACTATTCATTACATTGTTTCATACTTTATATGTATATATATATGTATATATATATATTTACTTTAGGTAGGCAAAGAGGGTATTCTAAATTCCAAGGAAGTTGTATCAAAATTTAGATGTGTTTGTGAATATTTTTTGTGTTGATAGACTAGCTAGGTATCATTACATCATGCACGAGTACGTACACTAAATTAGTTTTTTTTTTATCTAATACACTAAATTAGTTTAGGAGTGAGCAATGATTTGGAAGTTCATGAAGAAGTGCCTTCTAATCAACCAATTCATTACATACATTTATGTTTTAAAAATAGTCACAACCTTATTTTAAAAATGAAAATTGGGTGCCAAAGGCCATAGTTTTGAGTAAGTTGGCTTTTTGGTAGCCTATGCACTTTAAATAATCCAACATGCAATACACATTTGCCTCATAACTTCCAGACAGTTTTTTCTTCAGTTTTTAAGTCATTCCATAATACTCCCTCCGTCCCATAATGTTTGTCCATCTTTCCATTTCGGTTGTCCCAAAAAGTTTGTCCATCTTCTACAACTTTCCATTTATATCACACTTTTCTTACCATATTACCCTTATTCAACCTCATATATTACCCTCATTATCCAACTTTTCCATCACCTTTATCACTTTTTCCTATAAAATTACAAAATTACCCTCATTCAATCTTATATATTACCCTCAATTATCCACCTTTCCCATCAACTTTATCACTTTTTAAACTTTTTATACCCTAATTATTCAACTTTTCAACTTTGTGTTAATTACCGTGCCAATTGTACTTTACGGACAAACAATTTGGGACGGAGGGAGTAGTATATAAATTACCCCATTTGATTTGACAATGGTTGGCTTAAGTTAAATTGGATTTTTTTGTGTCAACTGTCAAGTTAAGCTGTACTCCTCTTATTTATGATGTGTAATTAGGGCCATAGAAAGTTAGAAACCCTCAAAGGAAACCTTGAAAATGAAACAAACAGTTACCATGAAAAAACAAACCTTGAAAATGATCGAATAAGGTGATTTTTTTTTTCTCATGATATATAAAAAACGCGGATTCTAGACTTTGTAGTGCAAGTGCTGGTGGCTACATTTGAGCAGAAATTTACTGCTGACTAATGCAGAAAAATGCTCTAATCACGACCACGCAAATCAAGCAAAATTACATTCACAATGCCAGTATTTTTTGCTGTGCAAACAACATTTTATAACATTTCTGCCTTTCAAAGAACTCACTTTTCAAACAAAAGGTTCATCAATTTTCGAAAAATATTACCAGATTTATCACCAAATAATATAAATTCAATTTCTTGTCATAATGCATCAAAAAAATACTACTATTTCTTAACAGAATATAGTAAACGTCAAAACAAACCCCCTTATAATACAATTTTTTTTGACTTTGATTTTCCTTCATAAAGAAACTGAACTGCGTGAAAGGAAAGGGGAAAAAAAGGCGGGGACAAACACGTAAATTCCAGTCCAAGTAACTCGGTCAACTAATGCCTATAAAATTCCCTCCTTATTTCTCCATTTCTCTCTGTTTCGCCGCCATTGACGCCTCCTTCCGCTTTCTTGTTTCAAGTCGTTTTCTCTCTTTTACTCAATTCCACTTCGCTCAAACTGTAAGAGCGAATTCCGATTCAGATCGATCGAAAACAACGTTTTTCCTCTTCTCCGACGGAATGACGATCTCCGCAGCCTACTCAGTTTCTGTAGCGCTGTTGCTCGTCGTCCTCGTCACGTTCACGTTCGATCATCTGATGGATTCGCCGGCGAAATTCGCTTCCAACGCCTCCGGGAGACTGAGGTTCTACAATCGCGATCGGAGCTTTCATCCGATCGTCCAATTGCAGTCCAAGATCGCCGGCTCCGATCACGGACTCCTCCGAACTCACTTTCTCTCCGGCGATGCTGAGCCTAGCTCTGTCTCCGCCGGCGAACTGAGCTCCGTCGATCGGAAGATCAATCGAACGGTATAGACTGATTGAAAACCGAATTGAAATCTGAATCTCTGTTCTCTGTTCTCTGTTTCTTTGTCTTGCCTGATCTTGATTTGCCTCGGAGTATGTGATCTTGATTTTCAAATTTTTGGCGAAAGTTTGTTCGCCTCGTTCTTGTTGAAGGTTGAACAAACTAGTAGGACTACATAAATTTGGAAAAGAAGTTGGTCTCGTTTTGTTTAATTTCGCTCCAAGCTTCAACACTGAGATCACAATCTATGAATCCTAATCTGAATTACAACTAGTAAATGATGCTAATCATACCAATTTGCAGTTGTAAGTTGTAACTACTACGATACGGTTCACAAATTAGTAAGATTAGGCGATTGGAAATCTCTGTTTTCTTTATTAGCCTTTAGGATAAAATGTTTATTAACCATGACAAGTTATTTTTTTTAAATTACATTCTATATTGTCTTCGATCACATTTGTTTGGTTAAATTTGGAAATAGATCATTGCAAACAGAGTAGTTTGACAAATTTTCATGGAATTTGGAATGTGATGATAGGCGATGGGTAAAAAGGTGAGAAGCAACGGAGTCACAGCAGGCCTGGCAAGAGCGCGTGCATCCATTCGCAAGGGAAAGCGTGTGGTGCACGCAACCGAAACCGACTTTCCACGTCAAATGGCGAGCTCTATATATCGCAACCCCCAGATGTTCTATCGGTAATTAAGGTTTCTCTAATCATGATTTACCACACTGATTATGATAATACTAAATTTAAAAGTAGTAATCAAGAAAAAGTGAAATTTTGTTACGTGTGGTGACAAATAGACAAATTAAGAAATTGGAGTAGGAGAATTAAAAGTTGGAATTATAAGGGACGGCATCACGCGTGCAATGTGTAACGCACGTGATTGATCGGCTAAAATTTTCCTATTTTAAATAATTACTGTATAAAACATTCCGTTCGTTTGTTTTTCGAAACTTAGAATGATGTGATGTTTGATTAATAATAGTATATCGCTGTTAAATAAATAATGTCGAAAGTTATTGTTGCATGCGTTGTCTACATATGGGCAAGCAAGTACGTAGCTATAGCCCACAAGGAAATGAAAGCTTGAAAATGAGAGGTTTTAATGCTAGTTAATTAATTGTCTGAAACAAGATTAATGATTTCATGCATCATAACTAGGCAAAATCGGCACATATAGATAACTTGATCTAGATTAGTTACCTACATTCCCCTTTTCTTGTATCTACCAATTTTTAGCCCAAAAGGAAGCTTTTCTGTTTGATTTAAATTAATAAATTATACTCCCTCCGTTTCATAATAAGTGTCGTTTTAGCACTTAAAATTTGTTTCATAATATGTGTCGTTTTAGGTTTTCAAAGTGATTTAATAGGGGTGAATGATGATAATTTTTATTGGGATGTGTATTTGTTGACTAAAGTTGTTCATGCATTGGCCAAAAAAATATAATGAGTGGTAAGATTAAGAAAAAGTTGTAAGTTTTAAAGTGAATGATTGTTTTTCTTAAAAACTGTGCTAAGAGCTAAAACGACACTTATTGTGAAACGGAGGGAGTATAGTGGAGAAAGCCTCTTTTGTAACTACTTAACTTCTAAGTCTTGGAATTCATCAATGTCACTTGTAATCATTTCCCATCTTTTCACAAAATTCATGAGGAAGTAACTCTTAAGTTACATTGGTGGTGGGTAATGATACGCATTGAAGGATTGAGCCTAAATTGCATGCCACAACATCATTCATTCACACACATTCGATGACCTCTTTAAAAGTGAATTATAGGCTATAGCCCCCAAAATTCATTAAGAGTTCGTGTTCTTTTAACAATCATTAAGGTTGGTTTTTGGGTTGAAAGTAGATGTTGATCTTTTATCAAAACAAATAGAGATAATAATGATGAATACGTGTTCAACCAGAAACATTAATTAGGTTATATATATTTCATTGCAGGAGCTACATAGAAATGGAGAAGAGATTCAAGGTGTACGTGTACGAAGAAGGAGAGGTACCAATTGTACACTTCGGGCCATGCAAGGACATCTACTCAATAGAAGGAAGGTTCATTCATGAGCTAGAGCAAGGCGGAGCAAAGTTCAGGACAAGGGACCCACAAAAGGCCCATGCTTTCTTCTTGCCATTCAGTGTTGTCATGATGGTCACTTACCTCTACAAGCCTCTCACCTACGATCTCTCCCCTCTACGCAACTTCGTCTCCGATTACGTCGATGTCATCTCTGCCCGCTACCCGTTTTGGAACTCGACACATGGCGCGGACCACTTCATGCTCGCTTGCCACGATTGGGTACGTAACCTCTCTATAAACCTTGGAGGAATGACCACATTGTGCCTAAATGTGCCAACTTTCGGTTCACATCTTATGTTATGAGATGTGGACTATAGTGAATGTGCCAACTTTTGGAAATGTGAACTATGCTTTCATGTGATTTGGTGATAATGTAAACAACGTGGCCTAAGAAGTGGCTATATTATGGCATAAGAGGACTCAAGCCTATATTTTTGTAAGTATAGGTAATTGGCTAAGGCTGACATGTTCCTCCAAAGGCCAGCATGTGTGTAAAAGTGATTCAAAACTTACCGCATTTAGTTACATTTCTTCATAATGATATTGCAGCATGAAATGAGATATGATGATCTAAACGTCACTAATGAATTCGGTCAAATTTTGCAGGGGCCTCATGCATCACAAGGGAACAAGCTTCTATACAACACATCCATGAGAGTCCTATGCAACGCCAACTCCTCCGAGGGCTTCAACCCACAAAAGGACATAAGCTTGCCGGAAATCAATCTCGTCGCCGGCCAAATCAACCCTCGACTCCTGGCTCTCCAAACGAACCCTAACACCACCCGCCACAGGCCCCACCTCGCGTTCTTTGCAGGTGGGGTCCACGGCCCGATCCGCCCCATCCTCCTCGGACAGTGGAAGGACAAGGACCCTGATCTCTTGGTCCATGAGTACCTCCCCAAGGGCCTTGACTACTACCAACTCATGACTGATTCAAGGTCATTAAGAAACTAATATTAATCTTAAACTCGGAACATAATTCAAAATAGCTGACTTTAGAATTAACTCTAGCATACATTTCCTTATAATGCAGGTTCTGTCTATGTCCAAGTGGCTACGAGGTGGCCAGTCCAAGGATCGTGGAGGCGATCTACGCAGAGTGTGTCCCCGTCATCATTTCAAAGAGCTATGTGTTGCCCTTCAGCGATGTTCTGAGGTGGGAAGCGTTCTCGGTTCGAGTCGAAGTCGAGGAGATTCCGAGGCTTAAGGAGATTTTGATGGCGGTGTCGGAAGATGAGTACAGGAGGATGGTTGAAGGTGTCAGAGCTGTTAGGAGACACTTTGTTATAAACAGGCCTGCTAAGAGATTTGATGTTTTTCATATGATCCTCCATTCTGTTTGGCTTAGGAGATTAAACTTAGAAATAAGGTAGATCAATATGTGTACATGAAAATGATATTGTGACAGCTTGATAGTATGTAGAAAATTGTAATGGCTAAAGTGTAGTGGAAAAATCGTGAAAGTTGTTTATTTGGCATTGTGGAGCTTTCAAGGTTTGAAATCATCTGATGAATCAAGGTGAATGTAATCAATCACATATTACTGGTTACTTTCCCTCAACGTGCGTGATTAATCTTGACTACTACGTGCAAGTATTTTTGACAGATTAACATCGAGAAAGACTTTTTACCAGATTATACACTCAATTTGAACACAAACTATTCCTGGAAGAGTAGTTATCTGTTATTTTATTGTCAGCTGGGAGCCTGGAAGGAGAAATTTACGGTAATTAACTCGGACTTTTACTCTTTTGATTATTCCAAGTGCAACATGAGTAAGAGAAAAACTAGTGCTTCTTAACTTTTAAGTACTCACAGTTTTTGTAAATTTCAGAGAGCAAAGCCAAGCAAGGCCAGTAGTAAGAAAACAGAGTGGATAACAAGAATTCTGCATAGGGCTCAATCAGTGCCACTATCACAACAAGATTGTAACCGTTGTGAAACAAAACTTTCAAGACTAGTCTGATAACAGAGCAAAACAAAGAAGACAAAAGTAAAAGCCTCGACCTTTTGAGGAACTAATGAATTAAGAGGAAGCACCAGACTTCTTGGATTTGCTTGCTGCAAGCTGTGTCTCGGGCTCCTTTTTGACGGGTTCCTCTTTCTCGGAAAGGATCAGCTCAATATGGCAAGGGTGCGACATGTAAGCTGCAATAGGAAGAAGAGAGCAATGTCAGAATCTAAATTTAGACATCAGAAGGTATAACACCACAACACATGGTATAAAAGACAGATATACATACGGTTGATTCTTCCATGGGCACGGTAAGTACGACGCCTTTGCTTTTGGGCCTCATTAACCTGAATGTGAGAGATGTAGAGCGAGTCCACGTCCAAACCCTTCAACTGAAATAGCCAAGAAAAAGATTGTAAGTACAAAGTAATAATCACAATTACTTATAAACAAAAAGCGAAGAGGGAAAAAAAAAACCTCAGCATTGCTCTCAGCATTCTTAAGCAAATCAAGGATGAACTTTGCGGATTTAACTGGCCACCTTCCCTGGCCATTGGAATGCCTGTTCTTTGCTTGTGCAGTTCTTCCTACTCCTCTGCAGAAACGGCGAAACGGAATGGCCTGCTTGTGAAGAAGAACATCCTCCAAGTACTGCTTCGCCTTGGTCAAAGTCATCTTCCTAATGGAGAACGCGGTTTCCCTTGTGTTCTATAGTAAAGAGAAGCATTTTTGTTCAATTTTAGAAATCAATAAAGGTTCATGATGATTTCACAAACACAGTCACAATTCAAAACAATTCGAAATCATACCAATAGCAGCAATTTTGGACATTTAGTGTTACATTTGGTTTAGCAAATCTATATTATCTACAGAATTCATGAGAATATCACTACAAAACAATCTGACACTGCATCTATATACTAGCAAACCATTCAATCAAAAACACAAAGCAAATAAGTCTACTACAGACACAGTAGCTAAATTAATATACATTCCTTTCAAAAAAAGCATCGGATTCAAACAAACAAGCCCGTAGGAACCCTAATGTAGCTCAAATTCTACAATACAACTCTTAATCAGAGATCGGCTGCTGATCTTTTAACAAAATTACAACAAAATTCTATCCAGAAAGAACATCAAATCCAAGCAAGCGCTTTTTCTTTACTCTTAAAACACTCTTTGAGCAGTTAGGTGAAGAAACCGGAATCAATCGAGCTAGGAGCGAGACAAACCTTGAAATGAACACGGAGATCGGAACCACGAGCCTTGCAAGCTGTTGATGATTAGCAATAGAGCACCATTATTGATAAGAACAACGGGTGAAAATTGCAGCAATTCGAAAACATTGACATACAAATCTAAAGAGCAACACATACACTTGGTAGGATTGTCGGGTTCCTGAGAATACTTCACCATCTTCGCTTGATGCGCTCGAGAGGGGGGACGAAGGTGGAAGGAGCTAGGGTTTTAACCTGAAAAATACTCACTCGCCGTTTATATGTCATTCGAACTGCTTGGTTCACTCTTTCATGGGCCAGCCCAGTTACTATCTCGGACCATATTTCAGCCCAAACCCGTAAAGGACATCCGAAGAAATACAAAAACATTTTTCAAACAATTAATTAAAATTTTCATGCCTATGGAATTGTAATTAAATTTTTTTACTAATCTTCGTACCAAAAATTTTGGACTAATCTTATAGATATCAATATTTACTATGATATCATAGTACTAAATTAATTGGTTTTTTGGAAAACATAATTCAATATAATATATCAAATATAATCCAAATTATTGTTTTATACCATTTTTAGAAGTTGAGAGAATCCATCGTGAGTCCTATGCAAAGTGTCATTCATGGTAGGCTGTGAAGATTTTTTTTAAACTTCTTGTTGATTAAAGATTTGCTTGAAAGTACTACTCATTTAAGTTGATTAGCAAATCTTATAAGTCATGCTATAAACAAAATTGTAGTGGCTACGAGGTGGCCAGCCCAAGGATTATCACACAATCTGCCTATGTTAGGAGTCAATTTGTCATAACACAGGCTTCTTAAGGTGTTTGATTTGTTCCATATGATCCTTCAAATCTTACGACAATTTGTCCTTGTAGAGAATTATTTCTTATCATTCTTCATACTTGAGGAAAATTAATATAAGTGGTGATTTTGAATTTTCATATTTTAATGGCAGATTAGAATGCCAAAAACTACCCAAAACAATGAACCAACAACTCTTCAGCTGAATTTATTTCAAAAACAGTTCAGAAGAAGCGTCCTTGTTTGTTCATTTCAATGAAGAAGCATAAAAGCATCCACATGACACTGGTATAGTAGGAAAACTAGTAGATAACAAGAATTCTGGATAGGGCTCAATCAGTATCACTGTCACAATAAGATTAAGATCATTGTTGAGAAACAAAACTTTTAACACTAGTCTGATAACAGAGCAAAACAAGGAAGACAAAAATAAAAAGCTCAACATTAAAAGAAACTAGGGAATTAAGAGGAAGACTTCTTGGACTTGCTTGCAGCAAGCTGTGTCTCGGCCTCCTTTTTGACGGGCTCTTCTTTCTCGGATAGGATCAACTCAATGTGGCAAGGGTGAGACATGTAAGCTGCCAATAGAAATAAACAAATTCAGCATCTAAATTGAGACACCAAACAATACAGTAGCAAAACACACATGGTGTAGGAATAAGATAGAATACGAACGGTTGATTCTCCCATGAGCACGGTAAGTACGACGCCTCTGCTTCTGGGCCTGGTTGACCTGAATGTGGGAGATGTAGAGAGAGTCCACATCCAAACCCTTCAACTGCAAACCCAAGAGAAATACAGTATTCTATAAGCGCAAAGGACTAAATGGGAGTGATCAATCTCTGATGAAAATAGAGCAAAAGAGGGACAAGATGGTACCTCAGCGTTGCTCTCAGCATTCTTGAGCAAATCAAGGATGAACTTTGCGGATTTTACTGGCCACCTTCCCTGGCCATTGGAGTGTCTGTTCTTTGCTTGAGCGGTTCTTCCTACTCCTCTGCAGAATCGGCGAAATGGAATGGCCTGTTTGTGTACGAGGACATCCTCCAAGTACTGTTTCGCCTTCGTCAAAGTCATCTTCCTGATGGAAAACGCGGTCTCCCTCGTGTTCTGTAGCCAAAATTAACAGTTTGTTCAATTTCACAGGACAGCAAACAGTGTGATTTGAGATCATGAAAGGAGGTTATTTGCAACCCCAATGTTACAGTAAGGCTACAACTCTGGTGAATTGCACAACTAAACAAATTTTCTTATAACAAGGCATGCCATCTGTACATTCAATCAAATACACAAATGAAGGAACCCTACAGTATCTCAAGCAAATTACATTCCCTTGCAAAAACACCCGGATTTAAACAGACCACAGAAACCCTAATTCAGCTCAAATTTCAGAATGTATGACTTGATCAGGCATCAGTTGCTGATATTTTATCAGTTTTACAGCAAACTCTACCCAGGAAGAACAACAGATCCAAGCAAGCACTTTTTTGTATTCTATAAGCATTTTTAGTGAGTATCATGCTTGGGAAAGCAAATTTAAAGATCTGATACTAGGAAATAAATACAAATTGGTAAGACGAAACTACGCTAAGACAATAACGAAATGACACTTTCTGAGAAACACTCGTTGATCAATCTAGCTAAGAGCGAGACAAACCTTGAAATGAGCACGGAGATCGGAGCCACGAGCTTTGCAGGCTGTTCATAATTACCAACAAAGCACCATCATCAATAAGAACAAGGGTAGCAATTCTAGCAATTCAAAATCATTATTGATACACGAATCGAAAGAGCAACAGAACAACATACACTTGGTAGGGTTATCGGGCTCCTGAGAATACTTCACCATCTTCGCTTGCCCAAACTCACCGTCTTCTGCGCTCGCCAAAAAGACGTAGGTGGGAGGAGGAGCTAGGGTTTTATCACTCACCGTTTATGATTTATGAAGCATTTCGCCAGTTATGTTCAGTCTTTCATGGGCCAAGCCCAGTTTACCGTTTTAGATCATAGTTCGGCCCAACCCGTGAATGGCATCGTGGTGGGAAATGCCAAACATATGAATATTCCAAGTATAAATGCTAATCTTCGTATTACTTCCTCATTAACATACTCCCTCCGTTTCACAATAAGTGTCGTTTTAGCTCTCAACACAGTTTTTAAGAAAAGCAATCATTCACTTTAAAACTTACAACTTTTTCTTAATCTTACCACTCATTACATTTTTTTGGTCAATGAATGAACAACTTTAGTCAACAAATACACATTCCAATAAAAATTATCATTATTCACCCCTAATAAATCACTTTGAAAACATAAAACGACACATATTATGAAACAAATTTTAAGTGCTAAAACGACACTTATTGTGAAACGGATGGAGTATTATATTCATATAAATAAATCACGTCTTTAAAAATTATTATGATTAAAAGTAGAAATATCTTTGAAAAAATTAACTTAGGGCTTGCTATACTTTTAGAGAGGAAAAGTACTTTTTGAGTGAAAGTAGTAGTTTTTGGCCTTGAAATATGTGAAATGTAGTGTATTTGCACATTTTCCGAGAGAATAAAAGGATACTTTTATGTAAAAAGTACTTTTGGGTTCAAAGTGTAGCATGATCTTAGTAGTTAGGGTTTCGTGTTTTTTTTTAACTAAATTGTTCTTGGTTTGGATGAGCTAGCTAAATTGTTCTTTGACCTCTTTTGTCTCAGCTTGATACCATAAAGTTTGTGTGGTTGGCATTGACTTCTATCGTAAAGCTTTCCAACTTCACTCTAAAACTTACACATAACATAATTTTTTATCAGAAAAAGGCCTATTGTATAGACATTATGCACGATATTCTTTATTTGTTTTTGGCGTATTATTAGCACTAATGTAGTTGTTTTTGTCCAATTTTGATGGCATGGTGAGGTTTCCTTGCAGGGTATCAATGGTACTATGATCCTAAGTCAGTCACAAAGTTTCGATCAACTTATACAAAATTTGTACCGAATTATTGTGAAAACAAACGTCAATTGCTTGAAGCCCTGGCTAGATATTGTTAATTTTGAGCTTTAAAGCACATTCACGTTTTGAGAAATTAATCAATAACATATTGCACATATGTGTGAGACATTATTAAATATTGGTTTATATGTTCAAAAATATTGGTATGTTTGGAAGTTTTTTTTTTTGAGCAATGTTTGGAAGAATTCATTTACATGTAATGTAGCTCAATAAAATTAGAATTCGAAATCAAACTACTCCATTATCTATCCGCATTCTGTTTCCCATATCAGCCAAGGCGCGCCTCCATTGTTGCGCTTTGTTCACTCCCTCGAAGAAATTTCATGTTTTTTGTTTACTCCATTGACCCCCAAGCTTGAATTCAGCAGTTTCAACTTCAATTTCCGCGAAATCGAGTCTCAATTAGCAGCTGTAGAGACGGCAACAATGGCGTTCCACACCCTAAAACTAGCAGCCACGCCTTCAATCTACACGCTTTACAGGAGGCCACTCTTCAACCCTGTGACCATCATTCGCCGCCATACTCGGCATCCGATTCCCCTCTTGCTCAGAGCTTTCTCATCTCCTTCCGAGAAAGGTACTCCAATTCGTCGAATTTACGGTTTCATTTGATCTATGTAATGTTGAAAGTTAGGGTTTTGTTTGGTTCGAATCTAGTTGAGAGGCCTCAGTGGAAGGCGGCCGTTGATTTCCGATGGATTCGGGAGAACAAGGAAGCTGTCGCCATTAATATAAGCAACAGGAACTCCTCTGCCAATTTGGAGCTCGTCCTTGACCTCTATGAGAAAATGCTGAGCCTTCAGAAGGTTAGACTTTCGCAATTGTAACTCTAATTGATAGAAACGAGAGGAGCCTCTGCAATCTCTAGCTCATTTGTAAATCATAGAAACCAGGAAGTCGAGCGTATCAGAAGGGAGAGAAATGCAGTGGCAAACAAGATGAAGGGGAAATTGGAACCATCTGAACGCCAGAAGCTCATAGAAGAAGGTGCTGACGAATGTGATACATTCATCTGTGTTGAATTGTATTCTTTGGTGTAGAGTAATCATATATCTGGTTCCTGTGTTTGTTAATCAGGCAAGAATCTCAAGGAAGGACTTGCAAGCTTGGAGGAAGACCTGATAAAGCTAACGGATGAGCTTCAGTTGGAAGCTCAATGCATCCCAAACATGACTCATCCAGATGTTCCAATTGGAGGGGAAGATTCTTCTACATTGAGAAAGACAGTATGCTAATACTATATGTAACTCTTGTCTTTCACTTTGTTTTCTGTAAGCTATTGCAATCTTAGACTATTTCTAAGCTAATCTATGGTGTAACTTCCATGGTTAGTATCAGGGTTCCTCGCTCTTACTAATGTCTTTTTTTCCTCTTAGGTTGGCAGCCCACGCGTGTTTGACTTTGCTGTTATGGATCATCTCCATATCGGGAAGGAGCTTGATCTTTTCGACTTTGATGCTGCTTCTGAGGTAATTTGGCTTTGATGGCAATAAAAGGGTTCACTATCTTTCTGATGCTGTGAAAATTGTATGCTTTTTTTCGTGTATTGATTTCTTCCCATGCAACCCACTTAGCTGTTTTGACAAGCTTGTATTTTTGTTTTGTTGTTCACTAGGTCAGTGGTTCAAAGTTCTACTACCTGAAAAATGAAGCTGTGATGCTAGAAATGTCTCTTATAAACTGGACACTCTCTGAGGTCAAGAAAAGAGGCTTCACTCCATTAACAACGCCAGAACTCGTGAGATCCTCCATTGTGGAGAAATGCGGGTTTCAACCTCGTGCAGAAAATACTCAGGTTCGTTGGTTAGCCTTCTGTTTTCTTGGCATCTCTCATAGCCATGCTATGTACATTCTCAGGATTTTCCTTTGCTATTGCTATTTTTTTCTCTGCTTGTTCATAGCAAATCTTTTATTATTCAGGTTTATTCTATTGAAGGTAGTGATCAGTGCCTTATCGGCACTGCAGAAATTCCAATTGGTGGAATTCATATGGATTCTATCATCCCAGAATCTGCATTACCTTTGAAATATGTAGCTTATTCCCATTGTTTCCGGACCGAGGCTGGTGCTGCTGGAGCTGCAACAAGGTAAATCACCTTAAAATTAGATAATTACTGATTTTTGCTGTTCAAAAGCACCAAGTCTAACAAATCAAATTTTGGCTATTATTTATACTACAGAGGTCTTTACAGAGTCCATCAGTTCAGTAAAGTTGAGATGTTCATTCTGTGCAAACCAGAGGAGAGTGATAAGTACCTTGAGGAACTCATCCAAATCGAAGAAGACCTCTTTTCATCTCTTGGCCTTCATTTTAAGTATGTATTTTACCGTTTTTTTATCTCTATACTCATTCTGTAGTCTGTACCCTTATCGCAAGCTTCATCTCCACAGAATCCTGGACATGGCTTCTTGTGATTTAGGAGCACCGGCATTTCGCAAGTTTGATGTGGAGGCTTGGATGCCTGGTTTAGGACGCTATGGAGAGGTATATAGAATTTAGTTGCATTTTGGCAATGCAAGCATTTGCTTCTTTTTTTTTCCTCTAATGTGACCCACTGTTTTTTCCCCTCCATAGATTTCAAGTGCCTCAAACTGCACTGACTACCAGAGTCGTCGCCTCGGGATCCGTTTCCGCCCATCTGAGCCATCAGCAGGGGCACCAACACAATTTGTGCACACTCTGAACGCTACAGCCTGTGCAGTTCCGAGGATGATGGTGTGTTTGCTCGAGAATTACCAGCAAGAAGATGGTTCTGTTGTCATTCCAGAGGTTTTGAGGCCCTTCATGGGCGGTGAGGAACGCATCACTTATAAGCAGTTATAAGCAGAAGTAAGTTTCTTAGGCTTCATGTAGAAACAAAAATTCACTATTTTTTCCCAACAGTGTGTACATTAATTACACTAGTTATGTGACGGCAAGAAAAGGACGAGTGTAGACGAAATAATGAGGCATCTTGTTTTTCTTTGTATTTATACACTATATGGTTGCATTTTTTTTAAAGAAAATGAGCATGTTTACGTTGTGGACTTTTTTGAGTAGTGAATGATTGAATCTTGTAAAAACGATCTATGACTAGTGAAGCTCTGACTACAAATTGTTTGCCATCAACTAAAAAAATCCACTAAATAGAATCTGGCCAGTCCTGTGTGTATAATGTAGTGCAAACTGAAGACAATCGCATTGATTATTTTCAAGATTAAGAAGCGAAAATAATCATCAAAGCATATAATTAAGACAACTTGAATTTACAATTAAGACGATTGAGCAATTCAGACAAATCTCAAAAGGCAGCAGTAGACAAGAAGTGAGATTTAATTGTGACTTGCGTGAGAAGAGTACAAAAGCAAGAACACAGGCTAGTGAAATCCAAGTTGTCTAGGGGAAAAAAAGAAATTGCACATCATTTTCAGCTTCAGTGGCCTCATTTTATGCAGCCAGGGAGAGCAATCCCATGACATTCAAATGCAAGGATTACGTAGATAATCACCAACAGAGCAAAAATCAAAGCAACCCTGCAAGGCAAAGTATTCTTCTGTCAAGATCATGTTTCATTTACTCACTTGACGGAAACAAAGAAAAGAAAAGAAAAGGAAGCTCAAGCATCAATTCCATATATAATCAGTACAGGAAAAATGGTTCTGGGAAACTTATAATGACATTAACAAGCTAAATATTGAAAAAAGAAACTATGTGACCAAAATTTTGAATGATATGAGATCATCCAATAGCTGTTCAAACTTTTTGGAGCATGAAATCAGGGAAACTTATAATGACAGTATAAGCATGTTTAACAACAAAGCCTCAATCACAAGAAAGCAGTGCAAACGAAGATATATACCAAACATGCATGAGGTCACATTTCGATACATGAAGAAATTGAAAGAAGGCGTACATCAGCTTGACATTTCTCCACCATACAGTGCTTCTGAAACGGCGAGCTTGCTTTTTGAAACGGAAGGTATTTCCTTGCAAGTTGGCACTCTTGTCGACTAGCAACTCCAAACGCTCGCCTCTATCTAAGACTTTGTCGATATTGTCAATCATAACATTGCGTACCTAACAATACAGTGGTTCAACTACGCATTAGTCAAGCATAATTCCGAGGCTCTAAACCTTAAACCTTCAAGGCATTTAAGCAATACAAAAAGTTGAAGACAATCTATAACAGTGATCACTCCACATCATTTAGTACATAGGGAGCATGGTAAACTCAATTACAACAACACTGGAAATCTGCAATTAGGACTTGGTAATATATAAGGTAATAACACCCAGTAGAGGTCAACTAGGTCAAACTGAATGAAAAGCTAACACAATGTATCTGTAATCATTCACTATACCCTTCCACTGCAAGCATCCTATTGATGGTTTCAGTTAAAACCCATCTAAGTAACACAATTATACCCTTTACCATAACATTTGAAATCATAGGAACCAAATAATCCATATGATTGATAATTTTATATAGATTACACCCCAAAAACAAAACACAATAAGGGGAGGAAATGTTTCCGGCAAGGAACATCAGCTTGTTAATGATGGATTGCTCAGAAGTACCTGGTTCATTTCACCTTGAAGACGATTCATCCTATCAGCATTTGGGTCATTTGAGTAGTATTCCATTTGTTGGCTGAGGACTCTTGAAAATTCATCATTCATAGCGTAAGCTTGAGCAGTAAGAACTGCACGCCCATATGTCCTCACAAATCTTTGATGTATATCTTCCAGAAAGGCAAATGGTATCCTCCCTACAAAAACCATTTTATATTATACCATGTGACCAACCTGATCAAATACAAATAGTTTCAGACCAGAATATTTGCATATGAACAACTGAGCCAAAGTTGACATATTCAACACTAACATTTTTCTTCATAAACTACAGTTGCATAAATACAGCAAAAGCATCCATTGAAACTTTGAGATAATAGCTCATGATCCCTGTCACTGGTGTACAACTTAGGATGACAAACGTGGTAAAAACCTAATTGAAGATGCACTTCAGTTATTTGATATATATGAAGTATGAACCATGAACTTTTCAGTTACATATCAAACCACCAGTAGAGCTTCTTGGGTACCAAAAAGGGTTTGAATGGCTTGATAGGAGGGCAAATTCAAATCATCTTTAGCATCAAGCAATTCTCAACAACAGACTCATCTTTTTCGCTCCTATAAGCTAACACTAATACTAAAACCTAACTGGATCACAAAAATTTCCCAAATTGTTAGACTGAGGCATCTTAACTCAAAACAGCAGTAAATTAACCCCAAAACTGGACTGCAAATGTAGTGAAAATCTTACGGCCGAGAGCTTCTTCAGCCATACAGAGGACGGTGAGCCCATCGGTTCGCTTCACATGGAAGATATATCTATCCTGGGAATACGAAACATGGCTATCGTTTGTGCCTGGGATCTTTTCCAGAATCTGACGAGCTATGGCGCTAGCGTTCGTGGCCGTCGCCGTGAACTCCGCCAAAACCACCGATCCTCTCGCCACCAACGCATACAAAATCGCCATACTCCGCTTCCTCTCTCTGTAGAGACTTCCAGCTAAACCCTGACCATCGCAATCAATATGTTTGGTGTTTCCGACTTCAATTACAACCGGACAAGCAGATAATCCAACGCTGGAAACGGACAAGCAGAAGAACTTCGAAATTAAACCCTAGCCATCACGATCAATAATATGTTTGCCGATTTAATTTGCACTGTTGATCTTACTTGCTTGTTCCTTTGTGACCTTCGATTGTAGAAACGTGCAATCTGGAGAGGTCCCAACCTTGTCCCTTTTACTAGGGATTCTTGAAATCTAGGGGGAAACTTCGGGGATTTGGCGGAATTTGGATTAAGGAGGCGCCTGTTGGAAAGAAAGATGGTGAATTTGAAGTAGAAAAACCGACAGGAAAGTTAGACGGACATGAGTCGGGTCATCAATGAGCATGGCAATAGCAAGCGGGAATCACGAAAACCAGCTGTTAATTTTTATACCTACTTCTCATCGGAAATGGTTTTATTTTAATTTCAGAAATTTAGTAAATTCAATTTGCCTTTAATAAAAAGGTACTAGTTAGGTTTGCCTATAAGCGATATGAGAGGGAGTTAGCTCAGGTGGTAAGCGGCCTGCTCCATATTCACGAGGTCTTTTTTTTTTTTTCAAACCAAGCTTTTACTAGCCTTTGTGCGATGGAATGCAATAGCATGTTAGCAATATAACGATCACAATCAAACTTTACTAATTCAATTGTTTTGTCCTGACATTCATTAACAATATCCAATGATCGATTTGGTCATCATAAGAATATCTTTTGATAAAGAAAGTATTTCGATATGCGAAATATACGCCAGATAGATCGAGAGATAGAAAAATCAAGACTCGTCCAAAACTAGCAAGAAAAGCACCAACATAAAAATAAAAAAAAGTACAAATAACTACTCCACTTTGAATATATGTTGATCTTGCAATGTTGTAGCTATAAGTTTACTCCACTTTGAATATGTTGCTTCTTCACTTGTGTCTAAAAAGCAAATGTCACTAACGCTCTCTTTTTTTGGTGCGACACGACGATCGCCGGTGCTTATCCCCTCTTCGACAACCCATGGCGGCACCGCCAGGTGACCGCTCTCCCCCCCCCCCCCCTCCTAACAACAACCCCAATGCGGTGGACTCTGCTAGGGCGATGGACATTGACCAGGCGCCCCCACCGAACACCCTCTCAAACGAAGAATTCCCTGCACTTCCGCCCCCTGCTGGGGCACAAACGACTACTTCTCCATTAGAGGGTTCGGAGGCCAGTCTGCAGCCTCGATCCTTTGCTCAAACCTTGGCAGGAGTACAGATCAGGAATTGGACGGCGCCGCCGCCGACAATCTGGGAGGAACGACCGGACCTCTATGACACGGATGATGATGAGGTCTCAAAGAATGTCAACCCCCTTTGTCCTAGGATCACTCTCACTGCTGCAGAGAAGCGAGAACTGAGATTGCCATGGGCCCGGTCCCTCATAGTGCACATGTTCGATAAAGGACCGGGATACACTGTCCTTAAGCGCAGATTGGAACAGAAATGGAAGCTGAAAGGCGTTCTCACGTTAGTCGACATTGGTAACGACCACTATGTTGCCAAGTTTACGACAGAGGATGATTATTATCATGTGTTATCCCAAGGACCTTGGATGATTGGGGATAACTACTTGATGATCCGACGATGGGTGCCAAATTTCGACCCCTTTAACAATCTGGCAAAAATACTGACTGCTTGGATCCGAGTCCCGGGACTCAGTGTTGAATACTTCCATCAAGGCTTCCTCAGAAGAGTCGGAAAGCTGGTGGGGATTGTGATCAGAGTTGACAAAACTACTCTCGCTGCTCATAGGGGTCAATTCGCACGAATTGCCGTTGAGTTGGATCTTGAACAAACCCTGCTCCCTGAGTTTGAATTCGAAGATAAAATATGGAAAATCCAATACGAAGGGATCCGAATGCTTTGCTATGAATGTGGTATGGTAGGCCATACCAAAGAACACTGTCCGGCGAATTTGCCACCACCATCAGAGGACGAACCCACAGACCCTGCTAGTGTTCAAGTGATTGACGAGGAACCCAAAGAACCTGCGTCCGTCTTTGGCCCATGGATGAAGGCTGTCAAGCCACGTCGGAAGCAAAGAACCACAAAAACCAATCCCCCAGCAACGACAGCCGAAACGCAGCCCTCAACCACTCCACAGGCTAGTTTGGGGAATGGATCTCGTTTTGAAGCTCTGATGGAGCTGGATGCCGGGGAAGGGTCGTCGGAGTCTGCGCCAGCGGTCATAACGCCGAATCAGAATTCTACTCAATCTGCTTCTGCTCCGGTGAACCCTCCGGTGAACCCTCAGGCAAAATCCCAGGCGAATGACGAGGCAAATCAGCAACGCAAGATTGTGATCTCTTCGGCCGCACTAAAATCGGCAGCTATTGACCCGAAAAAATTTGATGCCCGAATTATGGGAGAGAATCAGGGAGAAGTTGACCAATCTAGGAAACAGAATCTTACTGTGGCTAACAGAACGTCTAAAAAGAAAGAGAAAAAGGACGGAAAAGATTCTTCCCTATCTTCAACTAGAAAAGATAGCGGGAAGCTTGCCGTGGGGACCAAGGTAGTTAGCAAGGAAACTGTGATAAAAAAAGCTGCCCTTATTTTGGATAGTATTTCCCAGGAACAGAAAAACGCACCTTCTCAAGCTATTGTAATCCCTCACCCCAAACCGCAGGACCCTAAACACCACCACCCCCCGATCCCGGTCTCTGATTCGTCGGCGATCGATGTCGAACCTGGAAATTCGGACCCAGATCCTGCCAATAGACCGCAGCCGAAGTTTAGTGGTTTCGAACCTCCGGACGGGTCCCTTCCTACTACGATTACCATGGTTAGCCAATCGAATGAAAGTGGAGCTTCTCCCCATGATAACAAAGACTCTGCCAATCTTGTGTCGAGTCTCAATGCCCATGCATCTCAATGATGCTATTCAGCGTCTATCTGACCTTGCCAGAGAGTCTATAACTCCCTCAAATTTAACTATGAATCAGTTAATTCCTCGTATCAATAATAGTATGGTTGATATGGATAGAATGAGTGTACTTATCTGGAATGTTCGAGGCGCAGGGGCCGTCGGGTTTCTTCATGCTATGAGGGAACTAATTCGTATTCACAATCCTACGATCATTGTTATTGTAGAACCTCGCATTAGTGGAGTCCGGGCTGATCAAGTTTGTAGACGTCTGGGTTTTGACGGGGTCATCAGAGTTGATGCTACAGGTTTCTCGGGTGGTATTTGGCTACTGTGGAGGACTGACGAGGTCATCCTTGATCCTATTTGTCTGCATGAACAACATATTACAGTGGAAGTCTATCGCCGTGGGCATGAGTCCTGGATCTTGTCTGCGGTGTATGCCTCGCCGGATCCGAACTCTAGAGTGGCCCTTTGGAACTCGCTAGCCCAATTCGCAGGTTTGTCTGGCCGTTCGTGGATGTTAGCCGGCGATTTCAATGCTACTTTAGGGGCGCATGAAAGAGCCGAGTCTTCGGTAGCTTCTAACTCCGCGTCTCTGAAATTTTGCTCTGAAGTTGATAAGCTAAGCTTGATTGATCTTGGTTTTGTGGGGCCACAATTTACGTGGACCACGGGGCGCTCAATGGACACTTACAAGGCTGCTCGGTTGGATCGGGGTTTGTGTAACGAAGAGTGGCGTCTACGTTTCCCTGAAGCGGCTGTGCACCACTTGTCAGCCCCGTTCTCTGATCATCTTCCCATCTTAGTCCAATTACATCCCATTACTGCTCATAATGAAGGCCCTCGCCCTTTCAGATTTCAAGCGGCCTGGCTTTTACATGATGACTATGGCAAGTTCTTGCAAGATCATTGGGCTGGTGAGCTGGAAACTCCTTCTGCTCTTGAAAAGTTTTCCACCAATATCCAGTCTTGGAACCGCTCTGTTTTCGGGAATGTTTTCTTTCGAAAACGTAAGTTGTGGGCTCGGTTAGAAGGTATCAAGCGTAGCCTTGCTCGTCGCCCTTCAAATTTCCTCCTGCAACTTGAAAAGTCTTTGTTGAATGAGCTTGAGGAAGTGCTTCATCAAGAACAGCTGATCTGGTTTCAGAAGTCTCGAGCTAGTTTTTTGCTGGATGGAGACCGCAACACCCGCTTTTATCATCTTTCCACGGTGATCAGGAGACGAGCTAATCGTGTCAGTAAATTACAAGATGAGGCGGGCCACTGGATTTCTGATTCCTCTCAGATTAAAAGTATGGTGCTGAGTTTCTTTGAGAAGCTTTACTCTGCGCCCGCTAGTAATGATCCGGGGTGCATTGATTTGCCTATGGCAAATTTCCCGAGCCTCTCGTCGGATCAACTTAGTCTGTTGCATCAACCTTTTGAGAAATCAGATGTGTGGGAAGCTTTGCGTCTCATGGGTCCTTTTAAGGCGCCAAGCCCGGATGGCTTTCCCGCGGTGTTTTACCAACGGTGTTGGTCTACTGTGGGCGATCAAGTGTCTGATACGGTGCTCGGGATGGTGAATGAGGGGCTGTTTCCGGAAAACATCAGCAATGCCTTGTTGGTTCTTATTCCGAAAGTGGATTCCCCCTGCATAGCGGCACAGTTTCGCCCTATATCTCTGCTGAATGTTATCTTCAAGTTAGCCACAAAAGTTCTTGTTAACAGGCTGAAACCGATTCTGGCTGATTTGGTTTCTCCGGCGCAAGCAAGTTTTATTCCGGGCCGGCAAATCATTGACAATGTGGTCATTGTTCAAGAGGTGCTTCACTCTTTGGCGTCTAGACAATGCTCGTCAAGGTTTATGATCCTAAAGATTGATCTCGCAAAAGCATAAGACCGTATCAAATGGGGCTTCCTGCGCACTATCCTCCTCTGTGCTCACTTGCCGCTGAAATTGGTCGATACTATTATGCAATGTCAGGCTGGGGGTTCCACTGAGCTGCTGTGGAATGGCGCTAAAGCTGGCTCCTTTAAGCCATCCCGGGGTGTCCGCCAAGGCGATCCGTTATCGCCCTATCTCTTTGTCCTTTGTATGGAGTACTTGTCGCATATTATTGATAATGAGGTTCGGCTTGGTAACTGGAAGACTATCTCGGAAGGGGGGGTCCAACTTTCTCACCTCTTCTTTGCCGATGATCTTGTCTTATTTGGAGAGGCCTCACCGGGCCAGGCTCACGTCATCAAACGCTGCCTTGACATATTTTGTGCTCTTTCGGGTGAACGGGTCAATTTTGAGAAGAGCAGCATGGTTTTCTCAAGAAGGGTTTCGGATGCGGTTCAGTAGGATATCTCTCGTATTCTTTCCATTCCGATTGTCACTGAGTTTGGGAATTATCTGGGTGTTCCGACCAGCTGTAGCAGGATGACAACGGATAGGTATGCTTTTCTCTTGGACAAAGTCAAGTCTCGTTTGCGGGGATGGCAGGCCAATACCTTGTCGGCAGCGGGCCGTGTTACTCTGGCTAATTCGGTCCTTACGAGCATGCCTTTGTATGTGATGCAGTCCACGTTAGTTCCTCGGTCTCTATGTGATGATATTGATCGCCAAATCCGTGATTTTGTTTGGGACTCTACGGAGGACAAGAGGAAAATACACCTGTTAAGTTGGGACACCATTGCTCAACCGAAAGCTGTTGGGGGACTTGGTCTGCGGCCTATGCGTGCGTCGAATGCAGCTCTCCTGGCAAAGGTCAGTTGGCGGCTCCTAGTTAATCCGACCTCTCTCTGGAGCAGGGTAATTCGGGGCAAATACTGTGGAAGCCGGCTCGACATCGACATGTTTTCCAAGCGCCCACGCTCGTCTTACATGTGGAAAGGGATCCTCCATGGCTCGACCACTCTCCTTAAAGGCATCGGTATGGATGTTAGGAATGGTCGTACCACTTTCTTTTGGCAGCACCCCTGGTTGATTGATCGTCCCTTGTCGGAAGTGGCGTTGCAACCAATTCATGATGAGGCTTTGGCGCTCACTGTGGCGGAGTATCGTACAGGGGATGATTGGAATTGGACCATGCTAAATGGCTTGTTACCGTCCGAAATTTGCTCCCGACTTGAATCTGTCCCTGTGGATGTGGATAGTGTTGACCATGACTCCTTCCTCTGGCATCCAAGCACGACAGGGGTCTTCTCCTCTAGCTCTGCCATGAGGCTCATGCTTTCGCCTTCTTCGGTTGCTCCTCATAGGTTTTGGGAAGCTGTTTGGAAAACTCCGGTCTAGCAGCGTGCTCGGCTTTTTCTGTTTCTCGTGGCCCATGATGTGGTGTTATGTAATGCCACCAGATCTCGTCGGCATCTAGCCGCTTCGGCTGCGTGCCCGAGATGCTCGCAAGAAGAAACCCTTTTGCATTTGCTCCGGGATTGTGGAAGTATCAGGGATGTGTGGCTTGCCTTGTGTGGTAACAAGCCGCCAAGGTCCTTCTTCTCCTGTATGGATATCAGGGATTGGGTTTTTCTTAACATCTCAAGGAAGGACTCCTGGAGTACTCTCTTCGCTAATATGGTGTGGCAAACATGGAAAGTGAGGAATGATTTGGTGTTCAACAAAGCCAATAGCGTGGAACGCTTGTCAAGGACAGTTGTTTCCCTTTCCGAGGCCTTTTCTGCTGCTTCTTCGAAATCGCCTCTTCGGAGTATTCAGGGTAGCTCGAGTGGAGCTTTGGCGACAGTTACGACTAGATGGGCTCCTCCTCCGACGGACTAGTTGATGATAAACGTGGACGCTGTGTCCAAGGGCAACCCCGGAGCAGCCGGCGGAGGTGGGATTGTGCGAGACCATGCTGGCCGGTTCATCTCGGCCTTTACTTTCCGTTGTGGTTTTTGCTCTTCCCTCACGGCGGAGCTGTGGGCCTTAAAGTTTGGTCTCCAAATTGCTACTGACGGGGACTTTGCTTGTGTGATTCTGCACTCTGATTCGTTGTTGGCTTGTGATATCATCACACAGGCCAACCATCCTTACCGCCGAGATAGTCACCTTGTCCAGCAATGTCGCTCTTTGTACTGGAATTTTCAGGGACAAATCAGACTCGAGCACGTCAAACGGGATATCAACATGGTGGCAGATGGCTTGGCAAACCATGCCCTTGATTCCCAGGACTCCTTTACTGTTTTTAATTCAATTCCTAGTAGTATTAAGTCTCTTTTCGAGACGGATTATGTACCCCTTTCTGGGGAAAACTAAGTTTCTTTTAAGTTAATCGCAGGGGTTTCCCGTTTTTCGAAAAAAAGAAGAAGCAAATGTCACTGGTCTCACAAAAAAAAGCAAATGTCACACACGTCGGCCCAAAGTACAATTGGGCCGAAAACCCATTAACACGTGGTCCTCATGTCCAAGCCCACCGACGTTCCCGAACAGAGCAAGAAGACGGGTAGGTGCGATGAGTCTTCTTTTTCTGGTCGCACTAACGCCCGAAAGAATCCAAATTTCTCTATCACAAAAGCAATTTACACGGCGCAGAGGCTGATCAACCCCCCCCCCCATTCAGCGCACTTTAACGGCGTTCCCTTCCCTTTGTCTTAGCGTGCACTTCCGTTTTCCGGCGTTCCTACTGTTGACTCCTCTTCTTTATCGATCCGATCAAATCCCCTTGTTAGGTTTTTAATTCCGTCGCCTAAAATCCTCTTTCTGAGGGAGTGGATTTCGCCCCCGTCTTCAAGCTACGAGTGATTGGTCGAATTTTGGATCCGTTGCTGTTTTCTGTGAGAATTTGGAGAGATCGGTGGAGATCGGGTGGTGAAGATGATGGGGAGGACGAGTCCTCCGAAGCACAGGCACGATGGAACGTCGCCGTTGCCTCTCGGGATGGATTGGAGTCCTCCGCCTAAAAAATGGGTATCAATTCTCTCTCTGAATCTTTTTCCGTTTTTTTGCTGTTGCTTGAACTTCGCGTGAAGAATCTAGATGGAGAAATTCGAGCTCAATTATACCTAGCAGTGACCCCAGAACTGAATTCCTTGCTAATGTTCTAGATGAATAACTGCTCATTGCCAATTAGCTAGCTCAGTTGATCATGATGAGAGTACTACTTAGCTCTAAAGACTAATTGAGGCTGTGTGATTGCTGTTTTCATTGATCAAGGAAGGCGCATCTGTTATGGATCAATGTAAATGTGTGTACAAATGGGAGTTTTGAGCCTTGTTGGTTGAAGAGGTTTTTCATGGAAGTGAGGTCTGAATGATTGATTGCAAATATAAGTCTGCAAAGTAAAAGATACCCCTAAATCTAATGCCCTCAACTTTCCTTAATAGGGTCGGGCCATTACTTATTTGCATTTCTGCACAGCTTTCTGTGGAGATGTGAAGCATTTATATGACGAATCTAGTTTTAATTGCCCATCATGGCTCCATGTTTCTTGCTGAGTTATTATTTTTTGGTTAATATTGATGCCAAGATTATCACATTTCCTTCGTATACTTGGGCACTTTGATTTGTTATTATTAAGATGTGTCGCTGCGCTTGCAGAGTGGTCGAGAAACAGTTTGGCCTCATGATCCGCGTAGTGGATGGAGTTACTGTGTCACTGTACCTTCTTGGATAGCCCTTCCAAAATCGCATTCAAGCTCCTCAGATCCCGTAGTGGTACAGAAATTGAATGATTCTCCAGTGTTTATCTATACCAAGGGTTAGCTGTTGTTTTCATTCTATTGATTGACTTTATGTACAACTATATCATTTGGATTCTCCATACCAAATGTCACATAGAATAAACTTCCATTAAAATCAATTCTAAGTGTTCAATGTGCTTTGCTGTTTTGCTGTACCTCCATTAAAATCATTAGATTTGATAACTATCTAAGGCTAATGCAGGAAAAAAATGAAAAGAAGAACTAGGAGAAGAAAAAAAGTATCTTATGACAGGACATTGGCTATTGTTGTGTGACCATTTGTTGAGGGTCTTATGTAGGACGTGTTAGCTAGCTTCTTTTGCATTCCTGCAAATTGTTAGATATCTTGGAACAAATGCAGATTATTGAAATATGTAAAATTCTTGAAATGCTCTTGTCCTTTTTTATGGACAGTTTTACAGGGTGCAAGTTGGTGTTCAGTCCCCTGAAGGTATTACAGCAACTCGAGGAGTCCTAAGGAGATTCAATGATTTCTTAAAATTATATGCTGATGTGAGTACAGCCACTGCCTCCAGTAATGAAATGATCATTTTTTACTGCAGAGACGTCGCTCATACATTTTTAAATGAAATCTGCATGCGTTGATGAGAGGAAATATCTCGTAATTCTCACTTTTTGTTGTTCCCATCTGCAGTTGAAAAAGGCATTTCCAAAGAAAAATCTCCCGTCTGCTCCCCCTAAAGGCCTTTTACGAATGAGAAGCAGAGCACTTCTGGAAGAGGTTTGTGATGTACCCTGGCATCAATTTTGTGTGCCTTCTACTCTTGTTACTTGGATTTTTCGCTTAAGCATACTGGCTTTGCTTTAGCTCATCAACTGTTACATGAAGATATATGACATTAGAAAGATCCTGGTCTTGCTGTTTGTTGCAGAGAAGATACTCTTTGGAAGGATGGATGACAAAGCTTTTATCTGATATTCAAATATCTAGGAGCATTGTTATTGCATCTTTTCTTGAACTGGAAGCTGCTGCTCGATCTTGTAAGTGATTCTTTCAACAAATATGCCTTTAGGATTTCAGGTGCTCTTCTTAATTCAAAATGCTTTATCAGTCAAAACTTCACACTGACAGCTTGTTCTGTACAATTTATGTATGCAAGGATGTTTCCCTTTTTAGCTTACTATATTCTCTATGTAGTGATGTTTATTATCATGAAGTTCTATCAGTCATACTGTTTGCTACGATTTCAGCATGTTTGGAGGCAAATGATCCATCTTCAGATGCAGATCCTGGTAGTATTTTGTCTTCAAATGAATGTCTAGCCAGCTCAAGCTCGTCTGCTTTAGTTGGCAGCCTATCAATCAGATCTGATTATGGCAGTGACACTGTCTACGAAACATCTGATTTAGGAACTAGTTTGGATAGGGATGACAACTCTGATCCTGGCTTGGAAGACCTTAAAATGTACGAAGATTTAACTACTCCTATAGAGAATCTGGTCAGATACGGAATGTCAAATATTGATGAGGGGCTGCTCATGGGGGAGAGTATCTTAGATCAGCTGGAAGGTCATAGGAAGAACAAAGCACTAACAAAACACGCTGATAATGGAAATATTCAGAAGGATGGTTCTCTAGCTTTTGAAAGGGTTGATCGTTTATTTGATGCAGAGCCAAATAGGGCTGTTCATGCTCGAAGGCCTTCAAGTGAGAGTATAGGAAGTGACTCAAGTTCAATTAGAGGTAGTGAACTGTCAAATTCATGGACTCCTAATATGCTTAGTGAAGCAGCTCATGACCTTCATAGTGCTGAAGGTTCTAGAGTAATGGGAGCACATGGCGGGCCTGAATTGCATCTAAGTAATGGTGAACAAATACTTCTTCCAGTTGATCAGCAAAGTAAATTGAATCGGATTCTCATGTTCATGCAACGCAGATTAGTTACTGCAAAAACAGATATGGAAGATATGATTACTAGATTAAATCAAGAAATTGCTGTGAAAGATTATCTTACTACCAGGGTATGTGATGAACTAGCCATATTTATTATAATTGGTATTGTGCATTTTAATATCTGCAAAATTAAGATGAGCTTGTCTTATATCTTATATGCAGGTTAAGGATTTGGAAGTTGAGCTAGACACTACAAAACAAAAAAGTAAAGAAAACCTGCAGCAGGCACTTTCTATTGAAAAGGAAAGGGTTACAAAAATGCAGTGGGATATGGAGGAACTGCGTCGGAAGTCTGTGGAGATGGAATTGAGTATAAAATCTAGAGAGGTTTGTTCTTGATCTAACTTTTAATTGACCATTGAATTCTGTCTGGAATATAGTATTGAATTACATCATTTCAGGATAAGTTGCGAGAAGACCCTGCTAGTGCATTTTCTTTTCAAGAGAAGGATGAGTTACTAAGAGAGTTGGATGCTGCTAAAGAACAGATTAATGCCTTGCGAAAACAGCATGAAGAATCTGAAGCAAAATCAAAATCAGATATCAAGGTCCTTGTTAAAGAGGTCAAATCTCTGAGAAAATCTCAAAATGATTTGAAACAACAGCTACAACAATCGCAATTGGATAGTTCTGAAACAGAGGTAGTACTCTCTTTCATAAGCTCTAAATTTAAGTATTACTCCCTCCGTTTCAAAATACATGACCATTTGGACATTGCACATATATTAAGAAAAAAATGTTATTCCTATATTACCCCTATCAAATGTAGAGTTAATCACTTGTGTAGAGAAATATGAAAAAGTGTAATGATTATGATAAAGACAATTATTAGGGGTATAAATGGAAAGAGATGGGTAAAAAATGTGAAATGGACAAGTATTATGAAACAACAAAAAGTGTCTAAATGGTCATGTATTTTGAAACGGAGGGAGTACCTTTTTACTTTTTCACTGTGTATTATTTACTGTATATAATAAGCACATTGTTCATACTTGCATAGTTGCATTAGATTTTCGTTTGGGGAATTTATTCAATTTTATTGGAAACCCGCTTACTCCTGCATTGCCTGCTTCATAATATGGCTCGGTGACTGGCTACGGGGATAGCCCTCGAACCCATAAGCATATTCTTGATTGGGAAAAAAAAATCTACATTATCAATTGGTTGCACATTAGTGCATTACTATGGGCTAGAAAAATCTCCATTTTCCATGCTGAATTAGTGATTATATTTGGTGTCTGCAGCAACTTCTGCAACAAGAGAGGCAACACAATGCAGATGCACTGGCTTTAAGGGAAAAACTGCTTGAAGATTGTGAGATTCTTCATACTCAGCTCCAGGAGTGCAACATTAAATTGAAGGAAGAGATTACACTTAATACAGATTCTTCCACGATGGACAATGTCTTAGAACTCTTAACAAAATCTGATGCCCAGATAACTCAAGTACTTGCAGAGGTACCTGTTGTTCAAATTGATTACTATTATCCATGCATCACCTTTGCGTTATCTCTTGTTGATCTTCGTCCTGTTTTATCTTTCATAAATGTGCTCAGGTACACAGTATTATTGGTGGGATTGATATACCTTCTGAGGGTGAAGACAATATGAGCAGTAGCTTGAGAAGGTTGGATAATGAGCTGAGGAAGATACTGAGAGAGATATTAACTGATAATACAAAACTCAGAAAACAGGTGAATTTTCTCTTACGTTCCGCTGTCAAATTTAACACGGCTGCTCATAAGGAGACTGGGGAAGAATCCCCATCAGTAGGAACTTTGTTGAAGAACATTGTAGAAACATGGGAGTGACAAATGAGAATGAGTGTGTATATCTTTGCATTTCTCGGCTTTCCTTGAAAAAGATTGACCATTACCCATAACACCATGTCACTTTTGTTGGACATATGCATAGCTCTTGAGAAAGTTGCATTGGCCTATAATATCCCCTCTGCTGAATAAGAGGTTGAAAATTCTCTTTTTGAAAAGAACTTTGATTTGAAGGCCCCCACTTATTCAAAACAGGCCCTTGCTTATGTAGATGGCTGTTTCCAGTCTGTTGTTGTATACATAATTTGCCCTCATCAGAACATGATCCAATTTGTTAACTGATGGTGCCATTTTCACATTGGTTGCACTGCTCAGCTTTGACAATATTTCTCAATTCTGTTTCAACTTCTTGTTCTTCAGCTGTAATATGCTCAAGTAGCTAGAACCTTTGTTAAACTTGGCTTCCTATTTTCAAACGGGAATTCAGTGAAACTTTGAAGAGAATAGTTTACAGATGATTGAACACTGCATTATGTAAACATCATGTAGGGTTTTATGAGTTACATTTATGAGTATCCTCAACCATACTACTTAGTATAGGAGCTGAAATTGACTGAGAAAATTTCACCCTGCTTTAAATATGTGAGACAAGGTTAGAAAACTATTCAGGCAGGTGGTTTGCAGTAGTTATTGAATGAAGTTACTGACTGCTACTGAACCAACCAAGGTGCAGCAGAGATTTGGCACCAAGAAGTAAATGTGGGGCTTCAATTTGAATTTTGAATAAAAGCTAAAACAGGGGGCATAACACTACACATAGGCATAGGCAATACCAGCTTGCCAAAGTACTCAAATTACACCAATTCAAAGAAATTGAAATTGGGGAATGAAAAAAGAAAAAAATGCTTCTACTTTCTTTATCATCTGGAAGAAATCCCTCAGAAACTCATTTTGATTCTTATGAAGCCTCCCATCATCAGCTCTTTGGCTTAAAACTTCAGTCTTCAGTCTTCAGGTTTCCACCACCTTCAAACATGTCTGCATTGGAAAGCCAACAAAATGCATGTCAAACCATTGGCCATACAAAATGGATGGCATAGAAGACAAAATAAAACTTCTGTCAAAAAAATGAATGCTCCACAAGTTCTAGCTATGATGTCCATAAATCAAAAGCATATAGCAAATCAAAACTAGTTCACTTTTGCTTTTTGTTATATTCTGGACCCAGATTTGAAAGGAGAACAGCTATTGCTTAGCACATGTTCAACTATCTCCCATACTCAGAAGTCAAGTACAATATAGAACTAATGGAGAGAATTGCACTAAAAATGACAACTTTCTTAAAGTCAAGTTACTAGGATTGAGAAAGACAGCTTCCTTTTGGTATGCGAAACTCGAAATTCCCATTCGATTTGTATTCTCCTTTAGTGTGTGATCAACTTGTGATTATGTTCGCGGAATTGGCTTTTGGCGTTGGGGACCAAAAAGGATATGTTGGTGAACTTTAAGAACATTTTAAAATTCAGCCACGATATTGACAAATTGAGGACTTGATTCATTATTCCGGAGCTTTATCCCAATTGAGTGCTTTATACATTGGTTTATATGCATATACCATAAAAACTTAGAAGCAATGGACAAAATGTACCTTCCAACAGCAATCTTCCATTTGGCGCGGCTCCACGAGGACGTAAAGAGGTACACCTTTCAGCTTGAATTTCCCCTGCACAAAGATAGCACAATACATTAATACCTTATAAGTACTTCCATAAGGCATTATAAACAATACATTTCTGCATGTCAAACAAGACCCAAACAAGAGGTAGTAAATACCTTGACTTCAGGCAAGCCAATAACACAAGCACATTCAACAACCTCGGCCCCAGCACGTTCTATGCCAAACAAGAAAGCATTTAACGCATGATTACCCGAATCAACCCAAGATTAACAGTTCAAAAACATGATAAAGAATGTAACAGAGGACAATTTAAGCACCTAATAGCCTGATTGCAGCTGAAAGAGTTCCACCAGTCGCCACCAAATCGTCAATAATCAATGCGCGGTCCCCAGGCTGAACGGCACCGACATGCATCTCCAAGCAGTCGGTTCCATACTCAAGCACATAAGCCTCTGACATCACTTCCCCTGGATCAAGATTTCAAAATGTTCATACGTTTTATAACTCATCAAGAACTCACATTTGACAAATAGTGTAAGATTTCGGATACGGGTTAATTACCGGGCAACTTTCGGGGCTTGCGAAGAGGGACGAATTTAGCTCCTATAGCTAAAGCAAGGGCAGGGCCAAACATAAAGCCTCTGGCTTCCACTCCTAATAGAGAATTCAGAATTCCATGAAGACAAGGAAACATTAGCACTAAAAGGAAGCAGACAAAGAGCAAGCAACAATGGAGATGGCTTTTTGAAATAGTGTGGGGAAAAAGTTGAAAAGGGTCATTGCAATGACACTTGCAAAAAGGGAATTAATCATTAAGTGCAAGTTGAGAGTGATAACAATGGAGGAATCAAAATCTTTCCTCATTATCTTTCCGGATAGTAGGTCTAGACTACACTTGATTGCTTTCAAGTAAGTTTCTCTTTTAACTTTTTTATTCTTTGAGAAAAAAAAAATACAACCTTTTTTCTTCCAATAGCACTATTTGCTTTGGGAAGGTAGCAAAAAAAAAAACTTTGGCTTTGGAAATCACCCATTTCACACAAACGTTTTTACTGTTTTCAAGGATGAGGTTGAAATTGTCATGAGGCCTACATTGTTGTTAAATCAAGGAAGAAAAAAATGAACAATTCTGGGTCATGTTTTCTTTCTTCCACTTCTATTCTCCATAGCCCATAAGCTTTGCAAAACATCTCATGCAGACAAAAAGAAACAAAACTCATGCAAAAAAATCTAGAGAATTATGATGAGATCACATAAATTGGTGTTTGTGAGGAAAAATACAAAAAAGATAAGAATTACCAGCAACAACAGATATATCCATGTCTCTGTATCTATCAACAAAGATGTCAATAGTGTGCTTGAAGGCCTTGTGGTCCAACAGCAAAGTTGTGATGTCTTGGAACATTATCCCTAACAACAACAGCAATAAGAAGAAGATTACAACTTAAACATCTTTTTCATGTTTTAGTTAGGTTGCAAGAGAAAATAACATAAATAAAATAAAATAAAATAACTGGGTTTTGAGTACAAGTACAAACAAACAAAGAATTATGATCAAAAGACCTGGTTTGGGGAAATCAGGTACAACCCTGATGGCATCAGAAATGGCTTGAAGCCTTGGGTCTCCTTTAAGTCCATTCTCAGAAGCAAACATCTTTGCCCTTTAACTCTGTTCTTCTTCTTCTTCAAAAATTTCCCCTGTTTTTTCAGAGTGAATTACAGAGAAGAAAAAAGCTTCAATCTTTCGGCTTTTAAAGAGCTGGGTTTTACTCGTGTCTCTCTTGGCCGGTGTTTTCAGAGGGTGTAAAGGAGAAAAATGAGGGATGGGTTCAAAATTGAGGGACTTTTGAGAGAGATTTGGGGTCTTTTTTTGCCTTAGCTCTGCTTCCTAGAAAGTTACTGTTGTGTTGTGTCAGGACTCTTCCCTTCCCACAGATTGACTATGAAGAGGAAATGGGTTTCTTGGATTTCTTGGGTTTTTATTGGGTTTCTCTCCTCTTCTTCCCACAAAGTGAAATAGGGAAATAAAAGAAGGGGGAGAAAGAAAAACTGAAGTGATCTGAGTTGTGATCAAAACCCACTCTTTCTTTTTGAAGGAATTTTTTATGTGTTGTGTGGAGAGTGAGAATTGTGTGTGTGTTGGTGGGGGTAAAAAGGAAGAGGAAGAGGCCCAAAGGAGGAAGTGGATTGATGGAGTTTTAAATAAGGGGAAAGAAAGGGCAAAAATTTTTTATTTTTTTCTTTTTAAGTTAAAATATTGGTCAAGATTTCTCCGTTGTGGATTCTCTAATGAAGTGCTCAAGGGTCTCAATTCAGCCCTCTTTACTCGCGTGTGATTCCCACTTTCTTCCTATACAATGTATGTACATCAAATCTTCCAAAGGGAAAATCTCAAGGGCATGTTTGGATGTCCAAAGATAATGCATTGAATTGTATGAAATCTTGAATTTAATGCGATATCCCAAGAGTTTGAACGGTTTCAATATGTGTCTTTTTTGGTCTTATTTATATTTTTTGAGTTTTTTTTGGACCTAAATACCCTCGATGCTTAACGTGTCCCTAAAAATATCTACAAAGGCATAACAACTTTCTTAATTCTACATGTCCAAATTCATTGGTGAGGATTAGGAGATGAGATGTAGTCGAGTGATAATCTTTATTGCTAGAATTGTGACAGTTATGTACATGAACCAAATTGTGCGACTCTAACTCATGAAAACTCTCCATATAATTATATACATGAATCAAATTAAGCGACTCACAAGTCATTAAAACTCTACAGTAAAACAATAAAGAATAAGAAGACTATATAATCGAATTCTCATTGTATAGTCAAACATTCTAACGAAAATTACACTTAGACGATATGGTCAAAGAAAATATTACTATAAGTTTAACTGAACATATTTAAAAAATAGATCTTAATTTTATCTCTTTATTTTCCAACTATCACTATATATGTCAGAAGAATTAAGCTTAGAGGATCTAAATTTGATCGACCAAAATGGACTTTAGGCGAACATAATAGAATTTGGTCCCTAAATTCTTCGGTGCAACACATGTATCATTTCAACATATAATCATACCAAGTGATTCTAAGTGTAGAGTTCTTTTGGGCACTTATTGGCCAAAAGGGTCAACTTTGGGGTGCAAACTGCAAATTATAGAAAAATGGGGATGGGCAAGGAAGTGAGTACACGCGCCAAGTGTGAAAAGGTGAAATTGAGCTGGATGGTAGGTTTCCAGCTCATCATCAGCACCAATCAAAAACTACTCGTTATTTTCCCTCTTTACTTAAGTTGAGCCTTTTTAGTTTTTACTCGCACCAAATTTTTTTCAAGTTTTGTCTCACAATCAATTATTATAAACATTTACATGTGAATTAGAAGATATGAAAGGTGAGTAGGGAAAAAAATAATGACATGAAGAGAAATATAATTGATCCAGAATCTGGATAAAAAGTTCGGAAACATAAAAGTTCAGTCTTCGAGCTTTTGGTTAACCGAATAAGTTTTTAGATTTCTACTTAGAGGTATTCAGCTAAAAAATTCACTCGATTACATAATTCCATGGGGGAAACCCGATCAAGTTCTATTCGCTTAATGGTCAAAGCTTCAATGATCAGTTTTAAATATATTCTAAAATAGATCGTACACATTTTTAGATTGGTAATAGGATTAGTAGCCAAAGATTTTTAAAATCACAATACAAATTGCATTCTATGTAAAGTATGTATGATCATTGAATTTTTTAATACCGTTAATAGCAGGTGATTTTTATAGATCAGAACTATCTAGGTTCATGCATTTTCATTTGTAAGGATAAATTCAAAAAATGTTTATAGTAATATGCCAAATGCTTATACAGTTATACTACATTCAAGGTTTTCACATTAATACATTACCACTTCTAGTAGACACATAATCCATTATAGAACATTTTCTCATATAATCGATAAAGGTCAACTTTTTTTTAATAAGACCATTGTTATTAGGTAATTCCATCAATCTCAAAAATTTTGTTCATCTTTACTATTTAGTGTCTTAATAAAATGTTCCTCTTTTAAGCGTTTCATTTATATCGTTTTTATACAATGTTATCTTCATTCGATCTCATATATTACTATCATTATTCAATTTTTTATTTATTATATCACTTTATTATTTTTAATTTCACCTCCATTAAATTATCTAATCTCATATATTACCCTTATTATTTTTAATTTCACCTCCATTAAATTATAAAAAAATTCTCATCCATTAACTTGATTATCCAATTTTTCATGTAATTAGAGCCGTAAAAGAACATACTTTTAGACAAATTTAAGAAGACGGTGCGAGTGGTATATTTTTGCTCAATTATCAGCCTGAGTGAGTGATCAACCACCTAATTAATGATAGAGTTAAGAGTGTGTAATTTATAAGGTTTGTATTGTTTCAATTTTTAGCAAAAAGATTTCTATTTGGAAAAAAGAAGGTAAAAAGACATGGGTGGTTGAGAAGCCATGATTTCCGAATCATGAAGAATCAGCCCATTATAAATCAAATCGCATCAGAGCCGTCTAATCCCATTTATACTCTCATTTGCTTTTCCATTTTTCACGAGTGTCATCATTCCCACGTAATACGTTTCTGGAGGTATCAATGATCCAACGAGTCTTTCAACCCATGAGTGTTACTCCGTCGGTCCCTAAAAATTTGTCTGTAATAAAAAGTGAAAAATTTTGATAAATAATGGGAAAAGTGATAAAGTTAATGAAAAGAATAATAAAATGAGTAATATATATATAAAGATTGGATGAGAATAATTTTATAATTTTATAAAAAAAAGTGATAAAGTTGAGAGAAAATTTTGATAACTGGTGTACTATATGAAATTGTCTGAGAGTAAGATTGTAAGTGTATAAACTGTATAGTGATATAAATGAAAAGAAAATAGAGTTGGACAAACTATTGAGGACGATCGAAAGAGAAAGGTATACAATCTCTCGGGACGGAAGGAGTATAATTCAGACCATTTAATCATATTGTAGTTTTCCATTGCTGCTTTTTCCTAGTCGTTGCAAAATACTTTTTCATATGACAGATTTTTTTCACTCTATAATACTTGTCTAGTTTACAGTTTTTATCCATCTATTTTCATTTGTACCCACAATAATTATCTCTATTATAATTATTATATCTGTTAGTACACGAAATATGTCGGTGTACAGGTCTCAATTCCTTCTTCAATGTCCTTCTTCTCCAAGGCTCCTTCACCTTCAATAACCTGCAAAACAATGGACAAAGGGGGTGGGGACCCCTAATCCACCTCCGATGCCTAAGTCAGTAGAGTATTCGCAAGGGTACACGGCAGAGAGAAAGGCGCAGGGTAGGGCGATCACAAGCGATGATCAACCCCTCTAGAGTCAGGGCGAGCGATTATCAGCCCCTCTAGGGTAGTTCTTCTAGGGTAGTTCTTGTCTCTCCCCTTTCTACATGGCCAAGCCATGTATTTATAGTGCACAGAGAGGGCTAGAGTTTCTTCCTTGGAGTCCAATTAATAATTCTATCTTCTTAAATAAGATAGAATCTTCCAATTATTGGATAACTACCAGGATTTAATAGGCCAATAAAGATATTTATTAGATATGCTTACCTGGCTGGCGGAAATATTATCCTTATTTATGGCGGTAAGTTACCCACCTACAAATGCCCCACCTACGTCTTAGTTGCGTAACTAAGACGTAGGTACTCTAGGATTGACTTGGCGTGACTTATATGGATTAGGAGACGGGCACGTTTGCACGTTCATGAGCGAGTATCATGAGAACCCCCGTGAGTGAATATCACGGTCCCACCCCCCCTGAGCGAATATCATGGGGGCTCCGCGAGCGAATATCGCGGTCCGTGAGCGTAAACACGGGAACCACCGCGCGAGCGACGCGGGAACAAACTCCGTGAGCGTAAACACGGCAACCTCCGTGACAAGCGATCACGGGTACCACCGCGAGCGAATATCGCGGGAACAAACTCCGTGAGCGTAAACACGGGAACCTCCGTGACAAGCGATCACGGGTACCACCGCGAGCGAATATCGCGGGAACAAACTCCGTGAGCGTAAACACGGGAACCACCGCGCGAGCGACGCGGGAACAAACTCCGTGAGCGTAAACACGGGAACCTCCGTGACAAGCGATCACGGGTACCACCGCGAGCGAATATCGCGGGAACTCCATGAGTGAAACTCAAGGTCCGTGAGCGAATATCACGGGAACAAACTCCGTGAGCGTAAACACGGGAACCTCCGTGACAAGCGATCACGGGTACCACCGCGAGCGAATATCGCGGGAACAAACTCCGTGAGCGTAAACACGGGAACCATCGCGCGAGCGACGCGGGAACAAACTTCGTGAGCGTAAACACGGGAACCTCCGTGACAAGCGATCACGGGTACCACCGCGAGCGAATATCGCGGGAACTCCATGAGTGAAACTCAAAGTCCGTGAGCGAATATCACGGGAACAAACTCCGTGAGCGTAAACACGGAACCTCCGTGACAAGCTATCACGGGTACCACCGCGAGCGAATATCGCAGGAATCCTCCTACGTAGCTAGCATACGAGGGGTCCGTTAGTGTGATGAACTAACGTTGCGCTTATATTTTTTTTTATGCAAGACTCTTCTATGCAAAAACTGATTCCTATTAAAAATAAACGTGAATGACATGATCCTAAAATTAAGCTAATGAAAAAAGAACAATCTAGGGGCCTCATCAAAACCACATGGGAAAAAGAGTGCCCCGGCCTACATGAATCCTAGTCCCGGGACCCCCACGCATAAGGGTCCGGGAACCCGCGGTCGTGCCTGCTCAGGCTATGGCGACGTTTTATCCTCTTCGAGGCGAATCGGTTATTTATCCTCTTTAATGCGGACCGGACGATTACCCTTTTCAAAGCGAATTGCCCCTGCCATGATCCCGCGCCCGCGGAATGAGCGGCGCGCCCGCGATTTTGCCCCAGGGAGGGGGATCTACGCTCTGGACCGGAATCGCGGTCGCGGCCTGGGGACCCGCGGTCGCGGCCTGGCGACCCGCGGTCACGGTTTTGATCTTGTGGGCGTGGTTGCTCGGTCCGTCGCCTTTCCTCGATTCGCCCTCGAGCCTTCCCTAGATCCCATGATGAGCGTTCTTCCATCATGGGGCCCTCACGCTCGGGTGGGGCCTGAGGCGAGGCAAGCGACCTCCCTTCTGTCTCGCGATTAGCTTCTTCCAATCGTACATGTCGACAGACGCACTCTCGCAGTCCATCGATGGTGGAAGGAGGATAGAGTATCAACTCCTCCCTCAACTTGCTTCCGAGCGGGAGAGCTCTTTTGAAAGCGGTCAATGCGACTTTCTCACCGCATCCCCCAACCTCGGTGTAGCATTCCATGAAACGATTCGAGAAGCTGCGCAAGCTCTCGTCTTGATTCATCTCGAGATCAAAGAGCGTGTCAAGGGACGCTGCATCTCGGCAATTAGTGACGTAATTCTTGACGAACAAAGTGGCAAGCTGTCTCCATGATCGTACTGATCCGGGTTCCAAGCTTTGGAACCACTTGAGAGATCCCTGGGTGAGGCTGCTTGGAAACATCTTACACATAACGGCCTCTTCAGACACCCACAACGTCATCTTGTATGAAAACAAGGCTATGTGGCTTATGGGGTCCGAATGTCCATCGTAAAGATCAAAGGTTGGTGGAGAGAATTTCGCCGGGGGCTTGGCTTGCAAGATCTCTTCGCTGAATGGTGTCGATGTCACCATTTCCAACTTGCGCTTGGCCTGCTCCTGCGTTGATTGCAAGGTTCCTTTCTGCGATTTTAAGAGTTCGAGTAACCTTTGCTCAGCGCGCGTAAAAGCCCGGTCTTCTCCCTCATGCTCATCCCTACTGCCCCAATCATGAGTCGAACTAGGGTTTGCGGGAGAGCCATGACCTTCGTCTTCAGGTTCGTCAAAACCCTCGCGCCGCTCGCTTGAACCGCGGGCGCGGATGCTGGGACCGCGGTCGCGGCTGCCGCCTCGGCAGTTTCCGCGATCGCTGGGGTCCGCCGTTGTGACGATGCTAGCGAGTCGCGAAGTAACCCTAGGTTCGTCAATAGGGTGCTCGCTCTGCTCCGGCGTCGATCCACGGTCGCGGGAGGGTGATCCGCGGTCGCGGGCGACGAGCCGCGGTCGTGGGCGGTGAACCCGCGGTCGCGGGTCCGTACCTGCCAATAGCGAACTCGGAGTTCGCCGATCCCCCTCCGACCCGCGGGCGCAGGTTGGCATCTCGCGGTCGCGGGCGGCGATCCGCGGTCTCGGGTTGTCAACCCGCGGTCGCGGCTCTAGGGCTGCGGAAAGCGAATCGCGCGATTCGCCTAGCGCGATTGCCCCAGGGTTGTCTCGCTGGTTCATCCGGCGGCTGTCTCGATCCGGGCTCGTGGACAAACGATCCATAGCCTCCTCAGATCGGCTCTCGTAGGGTTTACGAAGGTTGAAAACCTGTTCGTTCCCCACGGACGGCGCCAAATGTTAGTACACGAAATATGTCGGTGTACAGGTCTCAATTCCTTCTTCAATGTCCTTCTTCTCCAAGCCTCCTTCACCTTCAATAACCTGCAAAACAATGGACAAAGGGGGTGGGGACCCCTAATCCACCTCCGATGCCTAAGTCAGTAGAGTATTCACAAGGGTAAACAGCAGAGAGAAAGGCGCAGGGTAGGGCGATCACAAGCGATGATCAACCCCTCTAGAGTCAGGGCGAGCGATTATCAGCCCCTCTAGGGTAGTTCTTCTAGGGTAGTTCTTGTCTCTCCCCTTTCTACATGACCAAGCCATGTATTTATAGTGGAGAGAGAGGGCTAGGGTTTCTTCCTTGGAGCCCAATTAATAATTATATCTTCTTAAATAAGATAGAATCTTCCAATTATTGGATAACTACCAGGATTTAATAGGCCAATAAAGATATTTATTAGATATGCTTACCTGGCTGGCGGAAATATTATCCTTATTTATGGCGGTAAATTACCCACCTACAATATCTTTTCATGTTGTTTTAAATTAATAATTAACTCTATATTTATAGGGATAATGTAGAAAAAAAAAGTCTTTCTTAATATGTGTGAAATGCTCAAATAGACAACTATGTTGAAACGGACGGAGTACATGTTCAAATGTGACAGCGCAAATACTAATGCATCGACATGTTACTAGAATCACAACTTGAAAAATACCGGGTTCAAGCTAAGTCAAGCGACTAAATGGATTGGTTTTATTATTGAGGCCATTCTAAAAACCATTTCTAATCCCCGCCTAGTCATCCTTTAGGCGCTAGACGGTTCCCGTCGGCCTAAGCGATGTCTAGGTGTTCGTCTAGGCCGCCTCGACAATCGTATATAGATTTTTCATCTAGGATCCGCCTAACAATTTTTAGAACACATATTACAACTAGAAGCATGGACACATGTACGTTGTCTATAAGCATATCTGTTGGAAATCTAGTGTTTTCATGGGAACAGTTGAGCTGTTACCATAGAAACAGTAGTAGACATTTCCTTGTGTTTTGATGATAACAAACGCCATGTGACTTGATGGTTTGAGTGTTTCTTGAGTGTTTTAGGTGAAACAAGTATAACAGGGAACAAGAGAAGCCATTAAGAGAGGGAAACAATGAGGGTAACAGTGCGAGGTAACAACACTGGTACCGTGTCAAAGAATGGTATGAACGACATTGTCGCAAAGTTAGGGAACAGTGTCAAAGAACAACATTGTTACCCCGAAGGGTAACAGTGCAAGGAAACAGTGGCGTCTGCAGAGCCTTGCCTTACTATACTTAGTAAGCGCATGAGAGAAGCGGCAAAAACCCTAGCGCGCCGTGTTTATGGGCTTCAAGGGGCCTGGAAACACGTGGGATCTACTTGAAGATATTGTGCAACCATATTAACAAGAAGATAAGATCCAAGAAAGATAAGATAGAGTTGTTAGGATCATTTGTTGAATTAATCACGTGAGTTATGGTTAGGATATGAACCAGATCCCATGTGAGAGATTCTATAAATACCTAGAGCCTATTCAGAAGTAAGTTCACCGATTACAAAACCCTTAGAGTGCTCGTGTGAAGAAGAAGAAAAAGTCTCGTTGAAGTTGTTGGTAATCACTGTTATTGTTATGCTAAGTTTCTTAGACTGAAGAACTAGGGTGTGTAGGTGCGTAATCTAGTGATTAGATTAGACTACTTGAAGTCCCTGTTTGTCTTGAAGTAACTTGTAAGTGGCATTAATAAAGTGATTGTTCAAACTCCTCTAACGAGGGAGTGGTTTTTCCTTTGAACAACTAGTTGGTTGTTTGAGGGTTTCCACTATAAGTAATCGCGTCCATATACTGTTACCCTTGCGTGTTAGCATTGTTTCACTATTTTCCGCTGCCCAGTTCACTGTTACCCACTAGGTAACAGTGTCTGTAGACTAACACCGATCCTAACAATTGGTATCAGAGCGGGTTTGCTCTAGACGGGTAATGAAGAATCATCCAACAAGGGAAAGATCTCCCTTTTTTCTGCATGGGATAACGACTCCGATGGTGAACCTGAGTCATGGGTCAAGCCCTACAAGTGTTTCGTGGCTATGGAACAAGGTGAATCTGAATTTGAGGAAGATGTAAGTAAAGATTCTGATCTCTTTACTGAGTTGAAGTCATTTGAGAAGAAGTCCTTAATTGCTTTCATTGAAAACATTTTGGATGAAAAGGAACAACTAGAAAAGGAACTCAAAAACTTTGATAATTGTTCTCCTACTGTATGTGATGCATGTCCTATCCTTAAGAATGATATTGATATCTTGAAATCTAAGAATGAGGAATTGCATGCTAGTGTAGAAAGTGTCAAAGCTGAAAACTTGAAACTTTTGAAAGAGGTAGAGGGAACGGTTCCCTCTGATACATCTGAATTGACTGAACTTAGAACTAGGGTTGATGAGCTTATTGCTACTAACCTTGTAAATGAGAAGAAACTCTATGAGTTGCGGTTTGTTAGGGAACAACCAGGTCGTAACATTGAAGACAAGGAGGAACTGTTCCGTCTTCAAACAATTTTACAAAGTGCTAATGACAGGAACAAGCACTTGGAGGATAAAGTAAACCTTCTTGAAAACCATGGTTATACTGATCAATCTTGGTTTGTTGGACAAAAGGCACATCAGATGTGGCTAAAACAAGCTACTGGGAACAAGGCTACTGGTTCTGGAGGGAACAATACTTGTGGTTACACAGGGAACAGTACCACTGCTTCAAGGTACAAGCCTAAGATGGGAGATAATGAGCGTAGCACCTATGGTTTGGGCTACAAACCTGAGAAGGGTGAATCAAGTGCACAAGGTGCATGGCGTAACAGTCCGAAAGCTGAAACTAGGACACCACACAGGGGTAATAGGTTTCAAGGACGTAAGGCACAACCACAGTTCCAAAGAGGCTATGGGAACTGGGAACAGCGTGGGCACTATGCTTTCAGGAACAACGAAAGGTTCCATGGACGCAGGAACAATGCCCAGCAGGCGCAACAACCAGGGAAAGGTAACTTTTCTAATTCTTGTTGCATGAATTGTGGACATGTTAAGACTTTTGGTATGAGGACTAACCAAGGGGAACCCAAACTGGTTTGGGTACCCAAAATCAAGACTTGAGTCTGTTTTGTAGGGAGGTGTGAGGGGAACAGCCTTAGGAGGAGGTGTTCTCTAATCCCTCACAACCTCTAGTGGAGGTGAGTCCATGACTCACATGGTAGTGTGCAGGAAGTGTTTAAACTCAGGGGGAACGGTGTCCCAGATTTGAGAGTGATGGCGAGAAGCTGAGAGGGGAACAATGCCTATTGTTTCCAGAAGAAGTAACAATGTGATGCGTGGCTGAAGGAGATGGGACCAAGTGGCGGACATCTTCTCTGAGGCATGAGGTAGAAAGTCCTACTAGCATCTAACGATGTTGCTAGGCATGATCTTCTTGATGTAAGCAAGTCCCGGTCCTTTATTCCCCCAGTGATTGGTTAATTAGGTAACATCTTATGGGGAACAGTGCATCTGTTATTGTCTGTCTAATGGCTACTATATGCTGTCTCTATGTTGTGTGATCTAATATTGCATTGGAATTTGAGAACATTGCATGCTCTAAATGTTGAAAGCTAGAATGAATGAACTCAAAAGCACGTTTCTTTGTAGCCTGAAACAACTGACTTGATCTTGTTTAACCCTCATTACAAGCCGAAAGGATAGTCAGTTGTGAAGCTGTCCCTAAGCCTTGTCCAGGTAACGGTTCCTATGAACCCATCTGTTTGTTTAACCCACAACGGGGATCAGTTACTTGGATGTAAAAATTCCCTACCTTATATATTGTTTGGATACATTATATTTTTTTTCCTTGATGTGTTATCCAAACACGGACTATTTCTATTCCATATCATGTCTATGCTCTAGGATACGTGGTACCTATTGCTGCAGGGATCAATGGAAAAAGGAGAAAGTGAGGTTCTAAGGATGAAAAGAAGAGAGTGTGGGTGGTCGTGTGTTGACCAGCAAAGTAAAAGGAGAGAAAAGAAAAATGAGAATTTTCTTCAAAAAAAAAAGGGAGAGAAAAAGAGAAAAAAGGAAAGTTTCCTCGGGGAACAGTCAGTCCCAGGATCAAGGCGATAAATGACGTCATGGAGAAAAGAGAGAAACCTAGTAGGTTTTTCTGGAAAATGAGATGATAGATGGGACGTTACCTATACTTATGAAGGTAATAATGTGAAAGATGGAAACCAAATCGGAAGTTGGTCTTGAGCTCATTGAAGGTAACATGGGAAACATTATTCTAGTAGCTAAGACATGTTTGGAACCCTTTCTTTCATTCCACAGCCGTCTAACCCCCACAAAAATTGTTTCAAAGTCTTGTTGAGTTCGTTTGTTTGATGCTTTTGAACTCTATCATGATGTATTGCTTTGGGAACAATGTGAAAGTGTGATAATTTCGCAGGCATAAATAACTCTAGTAGTTTCAATTGAGACTTTGATAGCTCTGTGTTGTTACCTGTTTGATCTAACCTTTTGATGATGCCAAAAGGGGGAAGTTAGGAAAAATGCAGAGATGAGCTTGCACAAGGAGGTGCAGATTTATGCTTATGTCGAGGGGGAATGTTCTGTCTAACTTGGTTGGCAGGAAATAAAATCTTGTTCCAGGGGAACAACAAGAGAAGTTCATGATTTTAGGGGGAACAACAAGTCTCGTTGTAAGTGATTTGGAATGCGTATGCTTCATGTTTCGTACTTGATCTATTATGCATTTTTTGTGTATGGGTTTGTCATCATCAAAAAGGGGGAAATTGTTGGAAATCTAGTGTTTTCATGGGAACAGTTGAGCTGTTACCATAGAAATAGTAGTAGACATTTCCTTGTGTTTTGATGATAACAAACGCCATGTGACTTGATGTTTTGAGTGTTTCTTGAGTGTTTTAGGTGAAACAAGTATAACAGGGAACAAGAGAAGTCATTAAGAGAGGGAAACAATGAGGGTAACAGTGCGAGGTAACAGCACTGGTACCGTGTCAAAGAATGGTATGAACGACATTGTCGCAAAGTTAGGGAACAGTGTCAAAGAACAACACTGTTACCCCGAAGGGTAACAGTGTCAGGAAACAGTGGCGTCTGCAGAGCCTTGCCTTACTATACTTAGTAAGCGCATGAGAGAAGCGGCAAAAACCCTAGCGCGTCGTGTTTATGGGCTTCAAGGGACCTGGAAACACGTGGGATCTACTTGAAGATATTGTGCAACCATATTAACAAGAAGATAAGATCCAAGAAAGATAAGATAGAGTTGTTAGGATCATTTGTTGAATTAATCACGTGAGTTATGGTTAGGATATGAACCAGATCCCATGTGAGAGATTCTATAAATACCTAGAGCCTATTCAGAAGTAAGTTCACCGATTACAAAACCCTTAGAGTGCTCGTGTGAAGAAGAAGAAAAAGTCTCGTTGAAGTTGTTGGTAATCACTGTTATTGTTATGCTAAGTTTCTTAGACTGAAGAACTAGGGTGTGTAGGTGCGTAATCTAGTGATTAGATTAGACTACTTGAAGTCCCTGTTTGTCTTGAAGTAACTTGTAAGTGACATTAATAAAGTGATTGTTCAAACTCCTCTAACGAGGGAGTGGTTTTTCCTTTGAACAACTAGTTGGTTGTTTGAGGGTTTCCACTATAAGTAATCGCGTCCATATACTGTTACCCTTGCGTGTTAGCATTGTTTCACTATTTTCCGCTGCCCAGTTCACTATTACCCACTAGGTAACAGTGTCTGTAAACTAACACCGATCCTAACAATATCGACCCAAAATTTATTATTTTTAAACAACTATGTGTTTCAAGCTTACCAGCTATTGTAAGGTTTAAATCTTTGTAGATCGTAATCCAAGGTTGTCATAATATTTAAGTTTGCAAGTATCATCCCAACTTACAAGTCGGAAGCGTGCATCATTACCATCGTACCCATGATTCATATATAGGATGGTGTTGTTTCGTTAACTCTTTTTACATCAATAAAATTTTCGAATAATATAAGCTCTTTTTCACCACCCTAAGAAAGGTATGTAAACACTTAATGTGTTCATATACTTTGATTAATCTACATACATCTAACACTTCGGTCTTGCTCCACTTAAGTGTAGAAAATACTTTTTTTGTAATAAGTATATTTTTTTTTACTTCAGAATTTCTAAAAAAATAACTATAATTCACACATTTGAAGATACATAAATTACACATTTTATATAAAAGTGTAGTAAGCCCGGTGAAATCTCCATATTATCATGTACAAGATCATGACCAATCAAAATGGTCAGAGTAAAGTCAAGATAAAAATGAGAGGGAGTAAGTGTGAAATTTCAAGGCGGATGAAAGGAATAAAGTCAAGATTGCTAGGGCCTATGCTATGGTGATGTAAATCACATAGTACTTCTTTGTCTTTTGCAAACAACCCTTCAACTTTTGGCTCTTATATGAGTTCAAGTGAGTGATCAAGTGACCCCTTCCAAAATCTTCTTAGTAAAACATCATTTGCCACGATGAAGAATTATGTATTTATACATGTGCATAAGTGCATTGTGCACAAAATCCTGATCATGGTATATAATAATACAGCATAATTTATACTCCGTATTAAATAAGTGGAAAGATAAAATTTTGACCGTGATTTTGGTTACAATGATCAAAAAAATTCTACAAGTACATGAACACTACTCCCTTTTTTAATCTAAATTTATTTAATAAAATAAAAAGAAAATGGTACAATTTTATAATTTGATATCATAACTTGTAGTTTCGACTTTAGCATACCTAAAGCTAAGCGGCTGATACCTTAATTTGCACCCAACTTCAGATATGTTCATCGGAAGTTGTCTAATATTAGACGAAAAACGATGATGATTTACCACAAATATATTTAGCGACAAAAAGAAGTTTGTCTGCGTCTTACTTTAGATTATGATTAATAATCACGGTCTAATTTAAGTAGAAGATTACGGTAATTACCCTGGTCAACTAAACTATGGTAAATTACTAAATTATCCGAGAATCTTACCCTATTGTTTTAACTAGTTGAAAACCCGTACCATGTACGGATAATGGTCATTTTTTCGTTAATTTATGTAATATTATAATCTATAATCAATCATCAATATCTATTATAAAAGCCGACCGTTTTCGAGCCACCACGTTGATTCTGGCCCCGTTTGATTTTTTTTTTTTCCAACTCAAATAGATATTGACAACTTTATATCTTTTATTTTCCTTAATTATCTATCTTTAATTTTATCTTTAAAGTCATACCTTCTATCACTAATTTTATTTTTCTTAAATAATTTTATCTTTAATTTTATCATTCAATAATTGATTTTCTTCTATTTATAGTGATCATATGTAGATTTCTTCCATTCGTCATGTAGATTTCTTCCGCAATCAAATTTTTAATATTTAATCAGATTTGCATTAGAATGCATGATAGAGGGTAGAATGTGGTATCACACAACAATTCTAACTACTAGATAATAACAACGTAATTATAAGATAAAATTTTATTTTTAAATATACTGAATAGCAATATAACATGGAAAACATTTTGCCAAAAACCCAACTAATAGCCTACCAATTTGATTTTTTTTGCTCAAAGAGATATTGAATATATAAATTGGAAGTCATATAATTAACATTTATTTAATTAATTTTGGAATTCATAAAACTTTAAAATTTATATAAAAAAAATTTATTCAGAGTATCATGATCTTTGAAATATATTATATTTTAATAAGATTTTTTTGTCTATTTGTACATATAAAGGTAAAATATTATTCATTAAATATTATGATTAAAATAACCACATGTTTAATTTGGGTATATCAAGTTGGTGCTTTGCATACTAAAATATAAGACAATATATATTGCATAATAATGTATTATATTGACTGTAAAATGTAAGTACGTGATTTGCATAATAACATCTTCTCAATCAATCATTTAAACATTAAAAACTTCTAATATTTGATGAAATCAAATTATGTTAAAGTTTTTATTATACACTTCACATTAATATTCAATTTATTATATATCTAAAAAACAATTTAAAAATACAAGTTGTGCATGGCACGACGGGTAAAACTAGTATATATTAATTCTTATATAGAAATAGATTAAAATGGGAATTGAAAAGTTAAGTTAATTAATATGTATCTTTTATAAAAGGAAATTATAAAGATAGACAATATTTTAAAGATAAATATTCGATGAGTAAGAAAAAGGATAAAGTTACAGATTAGCTAATTAAAGAAATTTTAAAGATAAATAATATGCCTTTAAAGATAGATATTTGATGGGTAAGAAAAAAAATAAAGTTAAAGATTAGATAATTAGGAAAAAAACATATAAAATTGTTAATAAAATGGGGCCAGAATTAACGTTAAGGCTCGAAATTCTCCGGCTTTAATATATAGTATAGATCTTTCCTCCTTTTATATGCATTGACCTGCTTTGGATTAAAAAAGCATATTGACCGGTTTGACGGTTTCATTAGCTATCAATTCAAAGCGAAATTATTGTACACCAAATATTTTATCGAACACATCACACATGTAGTGCTCCTACCATGTATGAATTTGACCAAAATTCAAAATCTTGGATGTGAAATGTATTGCATAGTTGTTTATATTAGCCGAGAATTCTTCTACCAAAAAAAAAAATAGCCGAGAATTCGAGATTCATGCATTTGAGTTTAGATATCTCTCTGCTTAGAGTTTTGCAATTTTGTAAGCAATAAGAAACTCTTCTTAGATTAATTTAATTATAATTAAACTAATGCTTTATAGCGTTTTAAACATCCTTTAAGGAGAACAATTTTGAATGTAGATTTTTTAACCCAATGGGATAACTCTAGAAAAAATGTTTTAGACTTTCGTAGCTCTATGGCATTTGAATCAATGCATAGACACCTAATTTACTAGTGTTTATGGTTCCAGAAGTATATATAGACCAGACACCTAATTTTACTCCCTCCGTCTACTTCTACTTGTCCATATAGCCTAAACATCTTGTCTACTTCTAATTGTCCATATAGCTTATTTTGCCAATTGACTTCCAAATATACCTCTAATTAATTTGGTTATATATTGAAATCTTGAAAATTGTAAAGCTCATATTATGTGAAGAGAATTAATTACATCAGTGATGATTTAATAGGGGTATTTTTGTAAAGATAAGATTGTCTTAATATTTGTGCAAATTGATACCTTGACATGTAGATGTAGACGGAGGTATATAGGAGTCGAATTCACATCCTCAAATTGATACCTGGACATTATGAATTTGCACAACCAACATGAAAGAAAGAAATACAATTAGCATTAATTAATGAGAACATAGAAGAAGTTGAGACCTCTGAAGAAAAAAATATCATAGGACCATGAAGAAAACAATATAAAGGACTTTGAAAACATGCATATCCACTTGAAACATGTTAATAGAGGCACTATGAAAACATAAGATTGATGAAAAATATCACTCTGATGGGTCGAAGGGAAAAAAAAAAGACCCTATATATAATAGATCTAAGTTTAATTTTTGGCTAAATGACAAAATACCCCTATTAAAAAAATAAAAAACGCATTCATTTATAATCTTAAATTCAACGCTCCACTATCATATTGTTCTCATTAAAGACCATATACTGCCCATAAATCTCTCACTACATATGTAGGGCATACATACAAATAACATACTTGCAAAATGACAAATTTGACAAATGTGTGGCCGATGGCAATTTTTAATTCATGTACACAATGATTATGTTTACTTAATATAAATAGATAGTCTTTGTGTATTTTTAATAGTATTTATGGATTTTCTATGATCCTTGTGTTCATATGAGTAGAGGATTATAGTATGATAAAGTTTTTTTGAAAAAGAAAACTTCGGTACAAATTATTCCCTCCGTCCTATATTGTTTGTTCATAAATTACGGTTTACGCGTTAATTAATAAAAAGTTAAAAAAATGAATGATTAGAGTAATATATAAGAATAGATGATGGTAAATTTGTAATTTTATAAAGGTAAAAAGGTAAAAAGTGAAAAGGTGATATAAAGTTGTATAATATGAATAATATATAAGATTGGATAAATGTAATTTTGTAATTGCTTGGAAAAAAATAATAAAAATAATGTAAAAATTAGGTAATGAATGTAATGTAATATACAATATGAGATTCAATAAGGATAATCTTTAAAAAAAATAAGCAATATGATACACTGTAAATGATAAGATTTGAAATCGACAATTTTTTTGGGACAACCGAACTAAAAAGAAAGACAAGCATAACGGAATATTGGGAGTATTTTTGTTTCGTTACATTAACCTTTTGTTTGTACCCATATTATGAAAGTGGCCTTTCAAGATTAAACTAATCCTTGCAAAGATTGCGTCTTTTCTTGAAAGACGGCCATTGGTTAATTCAAGCTTACCTTCTTCCCAAGCCGTACTAAAAGAAGTACCCACCTTGAACATTTCAAAAAAGGTACCAATACACGTTATAAGTAGGTAATTAGAACAGATTCATTTTTTTTTGTCCATCGACAAAGAAACGTACACATTCATATTTTTCACAAATCCTAAATATAAGAGACTCAACATTTTTTTAGTATAAGAAAAGAATTACTCCCTCCGTTTCAAAATACATGACCATTTAGACACTTTTTGTTGTTTCATAATACTTGTCCATTTCACATTTTTCCCCATCTCTTTCCATTTATACCCCTAATAATTATTTTTATCATAATCATTACACTTTTTCATATTTCTCTAAACAAATGATTAACTCTACATTTGATAGGGGTAATATAGGAATAACATTTTTTTCTTAATATATGTGCAATGTCCAAATGGTTATGTATTTTGAAACGGAGGGAGTATATGTGAAAAGTTCTATGTTTTACACTATCCAAAGGGATGAGAGATTAGTGCTTGGTACATTCACATAAGCTCATTGAGCACTCATGAGTTACTATGAGGTCTTGGGTTCAAGACTCTAGGGTGGTGGTTTGCACTCTTCTCTCTAGAGTTGGTTAGTAACCAGTTCTCATCTCTTATGGATATTCTAGCTAAACCCAAATAGTACTTTACTTGCGGAAAATATATAAATTAAGTATCAAAACTACTTGTTCTAGATGACACTTAAATTTTGGGATAACGGCTCCATACACTACTATTGACATTGATCGGGGTAAGATTATCACTTTTAATCACAATCTTTCAATTATTTCACTTGTTTACTCTATTCTTTCACTTGTTTTCTCTTTACATGTGTCATTATCATGATCAAAGACCAAACTTTGTTTTGGGCTTCCCTAAGATCGGCCTTCTCACTTTTAATAATTTTTTACTGTCTCTCTTCCTAAGGCCAAAAGTTGACCAACCGGTATTCATGCTCTAAATTCACGGTTGTCTTGAAGATTGGATATTGTCTATAATCTTTTTTGACTTGGATATATCACTACCGCAATTTTTATCACACCAAAAAAATAAACATCCCGTACACATGCACGTGAATTCTATACGTTTGATGAAACAGTTTCGACTACATTTTTCAATAGCTCTTGTACAAGTTGTACTGCCATTTTTCTTGCATGGATTAATTGTTTTAACACAACTTATAGTTCTTCATAAACTTATGCCACTTTTTAATCAAGTGTCACTACTCTATTTAACAAGCAAGTACTTCGTACTACATTGCATATGGATTTAACCATGACGTCATAAATCCACTTGTGACAACGAGCCCATATCATTTTGTGTAAAAACTTCAGACAATAAATTGACGGCTATTATTTTTTTGGTCAAAATAAATTGACGGCTATGATTTGTCAGAGAATCAACCAAGGCAGGCAGTTCAAAGATTTTGAGAGAGATAAAGCAGTGGTCCCGTATGTACGCTGACGTGGGTAGGCCCCGCTCACCACGTAACGACGATCGCTCGCATCAGGGCCGTCCAATGTGGGGTGCACAGTAGGATGCGATACAGCTTAAAGGATCTCCCCCACTCGAAGCCCTTGAATCAGGCGCGACGAGAAGCCGACACGTGTCCAAGTGAGATACAATTGGGAGTAATTTTAAAGAAAAATCTTTAATAGGAGTGGGAAATTGACTTATAATAAATTATTATAATATTTTAATGGGGCCCGTTTGATATGGTGGGTCGCTCCACATCATAGATACAGTGGACTCCATTGGATTAGGCTTAGGCGGTTGTTGTCGTACTCCCATTGATTGGCGCGTGTTAAACGTCGCATCTTATCTTATGATTTTTGGGTAGTACAGTAGTATTAATTCATTAAGTAATGCTTTAAATGACAAACAACATGTATTTTAAGTATGATAACTTTCTTGCTCGACTAAGATATTCACGACTAAAGTATTAGATTAGAATCTTATCACTTGTTTAATGAATATTTTATAGTCATACAATGATACTTATGGAGATGAGTTAAAGTAGTGAAAAAAAAGAAGTGAAAAAAAGAAGAAGAAAATATGTAATAAAGAAAGGTTAGAAAATAATTCCTAGATGTTCTTGTATTGCATCCTTTTTTTTCCGATCAATAAAAACGACGTGAAAAAAGTTAGGAAATAATTCTTAACTTATTAAATTTATTTTAACAATGACCTAAATGACCCGATTTATAGGTCTAATTACAACCATGTAAGACACTAAATGGATTCAAATACAACATTTTACTAAAGGGTATTTAGGGTGTATATTTATAAGATTTGTTTTTAAAAAGATCAACCCATTATCATGGGAAAATATGCAATATATGAACAATGCAAATGTAAGTGTATATTCAATAGTTATAGGATATTTCTACAACTTTTGATGGATACATGTAGAGTTGTTAAAACCTGATCCGATCCGAAAAATCAACCCAAACCGACCGAAATTTTTTGGCTTGAAATCCGACTCGAATAGTAACGAGCAAAGAAAAAACCGAACCCGAATAACCAGAACTCGATTGGGTTGAAACCCGAGACCGACCCGACCGACCCGATATACTATATTATATGTATGTAGAATAAATATATTATATTGTAAATATTATAATATATTTTTTCATAAAACCTATTACAAATAAAATATTATTATAAAAATCTATTCAAAATAATATTTTGTTATTAAATACTATTATTAAATCATAATAGTATTTTAATAATAATTAAAAATTTAAATTCTTGACCTGTTAGGTCGACCCGAACCCGCACGAAAACCTGTCAAGACCCGACCCGGCTTGACCTATAACCCGATTGACCCGAACCCAAATCCACCCGACACAACCTGTTTGACACCTCTAGATACATGTCATTGGCAAAATTTCCAAAATAGTTAAATAAAATGGATTAATGGCCCCCTAAGCTCGTATATCCTTTGACCACAATATATATATATATATCCTTATACACCTCGAACTAAGGTTAAAGACTACACAATTATTTCTTTGAGGGAGAAAGACTACAATTATTATTCGCCCAAATATGCACCCAAATCTCTTAAAAGTAACAAAAGCAATCTATCGATATCAACACATGTAGTGTACTATACAACAATTACATTTGTACGTAGCATATAAGATCTCATTATTTCTTCTACCAAAAAAAATAAGATCTCATTATTTGACCGACCGCTGATTGCATTATTATGGGATTTTGCACATTCCTCCACAAAGTTGAAGTATACTAAACATATCATTATTGATTTTCTCCATGATTTGTGTAATCAACTTCGAACATGGAAAAAAAAACATCGACCACGAGGTCCCATTTTCCTGTTTTCGGAGACACATATATAAAGAGTGTATAATTAAGAACAAATGAAGTGTATAAGAACAATATGGTTAATATTCGAATTCGAGCGCGTGGTGTTTTGGAGTTTGATATTCATGAGAAAATGACCGCTTACTTAATTTTATCAAATAAACAGAATTGTTCAAGAACGGATAGAAGCATATTTTTTGACATTTTTAGTACTCCCTCATATCATCAGAGCAATTAATCGGGTAGCCGACTCTTAATTTATCATTGAAAAAGCTACATATCAAATACTCATATTTAACGATTACTTCGGATCTCAACTATGAAATTTGCAAAAATATCGTTGAGAGAACGGTATATTTTTAAATGATTAAACTTATTTTAATTGTAGATTTTTTCCTTTTGTAGACCATCTAGATATAAATTTGTAACTGCATATTGAACATAGATTTGTGGATTATTTAGCTTGCATTACATAATAAAAAATACAAAATACTCGTACAAAAGTGGTGTGCACAACAGCACACATGTTAATAGTTGGTTATAAAAGAGGCGGGACCCCGAAACAAGACAAAACCAAGGAAACCAACGGTACGTGATTCACTATTCATAAGCACGCCCAATTTGCTAGTAATTCACTATTTACAAAATATTTAAAGTTATATTTAGAAACTAGTATTTTTTTCATCATGTGTCCTAAGACCCGGAGAACATTACAAGCGTATCAAACAAGAGAAATAAATTATAAAGAAAAAATAGTGAACCCGTTATTAAAAAAAAAAAAAATCTCAAATTTTAGGATTTGTCAAGTCTTTTAAAAATATGCACGACCTCATCTTGTCAAGAATTTTAATTTCTAATAGATTGGGAAATTCATCACATATAGTAATATTGATCAATATTCTCGTATATCTAGCTAAACAGTTAATCTTTCAAAATATTATCATCTAGACGAACTCCGACATGACTATACCAAAGACATTGTCTTCATCCGATAAAAAATGATATGATCAGTTATCATATCTTAGTTATAAGTATTACAATACTGTTTTAGACCAATCAGTGTTTAGTACTTTAGGAGAGTGATAAAGGCCTACTGTTACTTGTTTAAATATCATTAATCAATGTGCATAATCACATTCCATCTACTTACGAAGATAATCACTTTATTACCCAAAAAAATGAAGATAATCACTTCACCCCATTGCATCATTAATTTTATCCAAGGGATAATATTTTATTAAGTTAGGATAAACTTTCTATGATTGTGTATTTGTAGTTTAGTCATTCAGTCGCTCTCTCTATAATATATTTTTAGTATGTCCACAAATGTAGTTCCTTTCAACTTCCAAGCCAAAGCAAACCACTGGAACTAGAAATTATAAATACGAAATGGATTTTAATATACTACTCCTTCTTACGGATGCACATGGGGGCGGGGCGGGGTTGATAATACATTCTCCATCCCCATCCCCACCCCCCATTCCCGCCCCATCCCCATCTAATCCCCAGCGTGAAGCGGGGCGGAAAATACCCATCGGGTTTGGGTATTTTATTAGGGTTCCATTTATTAATTTTTTTACTAAAGGGTCTTATTTCTTATGCAGTGCCAAGAAGCGACCGTGCATAGAAATATAGAATAGAAGAAGACAAGTTAGTATATTAGGATATTAATTGTTTAACAAGATTTATATTTAAGTAATCACTAGTAAGTCAAATCCCTATGCATTTTTACTTCCAATATAAAAATAAAATTTATAATATTTTACATAGACTATAGTTTTAGTATAAATATATTAATAATGTCGGGGTCGGGGACTAAACGGGGCGGATAATGGATTTCCCGTCCCCGCCCCATCCCCGTCGGGAATTGAAACCCGATCCCTATCCCCGCCCCACTCCCCACTAAGTCGGGGAATGGGGCGGGACCCCACAGGTCCCCATCCCCGTGGGGCAAATGTGCATCCCCACTCCTCCGTTCCCGAAAGATCGTCCATAAAGCACATTTAGACACGGATTAATAAAAATTAAAAAGTGAAAAAGTTGAATAGTTAATGGGATAAAGAGATAAAATTGATGGAAAAGTTTGATAAGAGGGGTAATATATAACATTCGAGTAGTAGTTTTATAGGAAAAAAAATGATAAAGTTGATGAGAAAGTTGGACAGTGGGTGTAATATATGAGATTGTATGATGATAAGATTGTAAATATATAGTGATATAAACTGAAAGTATGACAGTGTGCACAAACTTTTGGAAACACTCGAAAAGAAAAGACAAACAATCTTTCGAAAACAGATGGAGTATAAGATGACATATACATAGAGGTTCTATCCAAGCTTGGATTGATCACCCTAGTTTAAACTAGCTAGGATAAAAAAAAACGTAGAAGTACAAATCCTTAACAACCTTTGTTATGTTAATTACTTGTTTGGTTAGTCAACAATTAATAAATTTGACAGTTTGTTAGCTAGATCAACTTATGTCATGCACGTAAGACAATACCCATGGGCCGGATGCCGTTAGCTGTTTATTTATTAACTAGGTGTACCCGTCGTGCCATGCACGACAATGACTCACGGTTTACATATTAAAATTATTTTTTATGATAAATATGATATTAATAAGTGAAAACATATAATGAAAATTTTAGTATATGAAAATGTTACTTTTTTATAGACGAAAAGGACTATTTTTTCAGATTTGTACTACCACACACATGAGATTCTAAAAATATAAAACATATTCTAAATATAATACAATTTATTAAATATAATTTACTTATTTTTTCGTCCTTCAAAATTCGTCTTTAATGGTTAATATATATCATTGTCCCCATTATCACAATTTTGAGACATTAAAAGTCAATATAATATAAAATGAGATGTTTTAAATAATTATTTTGGTTTGATCTTATTTTTTATTGTAATACTATAATTTTTTGGTATGAGATATAATTACTATGAATTGTTATCAAATTAAAAATATTAAAATAAAATATCAAAATTTAGAAATATAAAATGCGTTAACATGATTCTAATGACTTTATATATTAAAATAAAGAAAATATATTAATCAAAATTATTTTATTATGAAAGATATAAGCTAAGTTATTATGAAAATGATAATATATAAGTCTAGTAAAAGGTAGTATATATAATTGGATTTAATATTAAAGATAAGAATATTAATTTAATTATAAAAAAGGGCTTCTATTTTTAAATTATTCTAAATTCAAAACTTGTAAATTACTTCTTACATAAAGAGATTAGGAACATCTTATCAAAAAGATAACTAATATATCGAAAAGGATAGAATATCTTATCAAAATTCAAAAAATATTTCTTGCATAAATTGATAATAAAGAATGTAATTCGATTAATTAAAATAAATGAAAAAAAAATTTATTGTGTAATTGTGAGAGATAAAAGCTAAGTTATTAGGAACATCAAACATGATAATATATAATTTAAGTAAAATTTATTAAATATAAATTGATTTAGAATCAAAGATAAAAATAATACATTATTTAGAAAAAGGGGCTTCCATTTAAAAATTCTTTTTTAAATTCGAATTACTTATATTACTTTTTTTACATAAATAAATTAAAATGGTAATTGAAAAGATAAGTTAATTAATATGTATCTTTTATAGAAGGAAATTTTAAAGATAGATAATATTGTTTCAAAGATAGATATTAGATGAGTAAGAAAAAAAGATAAAATTAAAAGTTACATAATTAAGGTAATTTTAAAGATAAATATTTCGCTTTCAAAGATAGATATTAGATGGGTAAGAAAAAAGATAAAATTAAAGATTAGATAATTAAGAAAAATGAAACATAAAAAATTGTTAATAAAGTGGGGTCAGAATTAACGTGGAAGCTCGAAATTCTCCGGCTTTAATATATAGTATAGATTGTATATGCTCCTTCTAGAATTAAAGAAGAAAAAAACAATATAATTAACTAAGCACATACATAATTATATACTACTCCTATATCATTATATATACATGAATACAAAGAATGAAACGGTCGGTATTAGCCTCATGTAATCTACTACTGTAGTATGTTGCATTGTTGACTTGTTGTTGTAATTTTGTTCGTAGTTTTTTAGGGTAATGATTGGTAATAATTTTGTAGGTGATCCACAAAACTACCGATAAGGTAAACAAGTTATACGGTATTGTTTTGTCCGATATTGATGAGCAATTTTGATGGTGACAAGTACTAGCTAGCTAGGAAAATCATAGTAACATGCCTACTATAATGATTTGTTACTTTGGTAATTAGACATTTTCTTGACTATATATACACTGTCTTAACTTTTATTGCGAGTCATTGTATGCTTATATGATTTTGCATAAAAGTGCAAAAAAAGGCTTAATTGCTTTGAGAAAGCCTTACAAAAGCTTTGCTTAGCTTGGAGAAAATAATTTGTCATGTACGTTACGTTGTGTTTTCTATTGGAATGGTTCATAAATATATTAATATTATGATGAAAAGAGGGTCATTTTGGCATGAGCGACTCATTTTCAGTTCAAAAAAATAGTTTTTTTTAATATATTTTTTTTGTATCATCATCCTTTCTGGAAAATAGAATTAAGCTAATAAGTCAACTTTTATTAGTATATTGAAAAACCACTCGGATCTTTTGATAAAAATATTCCGGTGATAGCAAAAGTTCTAAAACTCATAGAAGAACTCAACTCTATGATATAAAGTTGCTAGTAAGTGATCACATATCATAGTTTAACATGAATAATTCCAAACCGGCCACCAAGTAAAATATATAATGGGTCATGCCATGCCGTGCCATTTATGAATTATATTAATATTAGCTAAAAATGATACGAGTTTATAAGCCATGACTATAGTTGATATTACCCTCGTAAATGATCATAACTTTCTGATCGGTTTGCTAAAATTCATACTCCTAACATAGGAGATAAAGGGGATTCGAACCCGTGACTTCTTCATCTTAATCAATAACATTCGACTCCCAAATCATTATAATAGTGGTTACACTCAATTATGTAGCTAAAGGCCTTATAAAAAAGTGGAAAACTTGCTATTAAAGGATCCATATATGCAACCTTATAATAGAGGCTTGTGGGTGAAACAGGATTAATAAATAATGGCGTGGTGGAGGACCAAGCAAGCACGAGCAACCAAAATCGTGCGATGTAACAATGGATTTGACATGGTTGAATGAGTGGATGCCTTGGAGAAAAATCAAAAATTTGTGCTTGAAGATTACAGTACAATTTATTTGGCAGATGAGATGAGTGATGCAATTTAAAGTTGTGTTGTGTGTTTCAGTGTTTGCTTGCTTGTGATCTCATGCATGCATTTCGTGTGTGGATTGCGTTGCGTGCAGACAACTTCGTACGTTTATATTTTGTGGGCCGACCATGATTTTATGCACACTGTGTTTGGAATTTTGTTGGCCTTGGTTTCGTTTTGAATTTCTTATTAATTATCGGTTTGTTTGTGTTCGGACTGATATATGAGGAAATTAAGGATGAATTTCCTACACACATATTTTTTTTTGGTTGAATTCCTACACACATATTAGTATAATAGTTTGAGTATCAAAATCTCAACCTTATATATAAAATAATGACTAATAACCTAACTTATCGCCCCTTAATGCTTAGTCAGAATTTAACACATTGTTTCTTATACTTCCCATGTATTTAGTTAACGGTTTTGTCATAAGGGCACATGATAAACATATCAATAGCAGAAACTAAGACCCTAAAAAGAAAATAGTGAACCCGTCTAAAAAAAGATCAAAAAACCAAATATTTAAAATTTATAATTTTTTTTCATTATTAGCCTTTTATAGTGTGTTCTAAGGGCACATGGTTGAAAAATCCTTTAACTAAAAATGTTGAACATTTTAAGCAATTATTGTACAAACTTTTGGTTGAAAAAAGCCTTCGAGTATGAATATGTCATGAAAATGCACATATTATGACCAAAAATTACGTGACAATGGAAAAGTTAGCCTTCTTTGAAATTTTATTTTTTATAAAATATGAAGGTAAAATTGCTGTTTTTTTTTGGGGTGGGAAGGTAAAATTGTTCATGAAATAGCAAGAAAAACATTATAGCGTTATGTTTTTTTTCTTCTTTCTATCATAACATTATAGCATTATGTTGGGAGCAATAAATGAGTTGCTAAAAGAGGTTGTGAGCTGGGTCCGCCCACTCCACAATGTCAACCGAAATCTTAGAACCCTAGAAAATGCACATCAAACAAGCAATTGCAAAAACTTCAAACTTATGATTCGACATCTTTCAAAACTTTTGACTACTTCTATCCCTAAATGGAATTTAGATGATAAAACGTTTGACTTTATAGGTATCAATCACAACAAATCAATAGTTGAGTTTGCTCCTAACACCAAATTGTACGTCACCATTGCTCGCACAAGTAGTCCTAACGTGGATTGCTCACCAAAGGTTCATCGCGTGAAACCTTACACATTGATCATCACATTGATCAATCACTCTCCAAACCTCAATTTCGATCACCATCACATTGGTGATCGCTTATCATTCATTTCCGCCAATTCTGAGAAACTTCCCAAGCGATCCTTTCACACTCTTTGGCCTTGTCGACAATTATACCGCATCAATTGGTATCTTATTCAACAAAACATTGTTTTGCATCATGGAATGGCAAAACAGGCATCTTGGGCTGATGAAATTGGGCCCAATCAGAAGCTTCTCTTGGGCCCAATAAGGTGCAACGTTTTGGGCTATATGATTGAGATAGGCCCAATACAGGTGTTGCAAGGAGCAAAAGAGCATCAACACGACCCATAGCAGTTATATTGAGTTTCAGGGACTTGCTCCAAAGGGGGTGATAAATTTGGTTTTTCTGGTGGGAAAGTACTTTTGAATGTGTTGAAAAACGTAGAAACTAGAGAGGGATGTCGGATGTTAAGAGTGTTACAGATATTTTTCGGAGAGAACGTACTTTTTCGTGACAAAAAGAACAAGGCCTGGCCGCCCTAGCCAAAGCTGAAGCTGAAGCTTTTACATCGAGCTTCGACAAAACCAATATAACAGTTATATTGAGTTTTAGGCCAGCTGAAGCTGATAAAATTGATCAGTTAGCTTGGTTAGGAGGTAGATCTGATCATTGTGAGTAATCACACTGAATTCAAAATTCTTAACCTTATTTAACTAACATGTATCGATTTGACAAAAAACTGAACTGTATGGTTGCAAATTGTAATGTTCTAAATCTTCAATAGACGCTAATCTAGTTCGAGCATCTCATTGGTTGTTATTTGGGTGCAGGAAACGTCTGTTTTGATGAATCACTATAGTTTTTAAGAGTTTCTAACAAAACTAACAATGACACAACTGAAGTATGGCCAAAATCAAGATTAAACGCATTAAACAGCTAACAGTTTGAAATATTCGAGTATATAACTTCGATTGTGTCTATCACTAACTATTTTTTTCATGGTTTAACAAACATATAGTTTGCCGTTCTTCACAGCTCTACATCAACAGGCTAAGTTAAACCCCGCCAAATTTGAGCTCTCTGTATCTCCGAATCCGATCGATTCATCCAAATTCCACGAATCAAACGATTCCAAATCAAATTCAATAACGCAGTCCACAGCCAGTATGCAAATTAATAGCTCTGTAATCATCAATTACAAACACCAATTCTGTGGCAAAAAGTAAAAATTACACAGACATACAGATATACGGATGGATCTTGAGAGAGAAGAGTTACCTACGAGACAGGGAGGACCTTCTTGACGATCTCTTCGCTGAGAGCGGAGATCTGCGAGTCCAACGAAACGATGGTGGCCTCCTTCTGCTTCTCAAGATTCTCAAGCGCCTCAGCGAGCTCGGCCTCGACCTTGCTCCGTCCTTCCTCGAGCATCTTCTCGACTTCTTCAGTCGTCTCCTTCTTCATCTTGTTGAGCGCGGCGGCGATCTCGGCCCGAGCGGCGCGCATGACGGCGGCGGCCTGCTCCTCGACCTGCTTGACCTCGGCCGAGGAGTCCTTGACGGAGGCCAGCTTCTCCTTGATCTCGGTGTCGCGAGTGTCCATGAAGTTCCCCAGCGGGGAGTAGTAGAGCTTGTCGAGGACCACCATCAGGAAGAGGAACTCGGCGGCGATGATCGGGAGCGTCAGATCGAAGTCGAAGAGCTGCGCCTTCTCGATCTCCTCGGCGAGCGAGGGGAGCGGGAGGATGTAGGAGAAGGAGAGTGACGTGGCCACGGCGCTGGCTAGGGATTTGAGCGGTTGTGGGAGGGATTGGGGGTTCGATTTGAGGCGGAGTGTTGGGGGTTTGGGAATGGAGGAGGCTTGGATTTTGGGCTTGGGGATGGGGAGGAGGGATTTGGAGGAGGAGGCCATGAGCATGTTGGCCATGGCGGTTGCTGCAAGCCTGAAGAGGTTTTTTGAGAGCGTTGGTTTGTTGTTGTGGTTGTGGTTCTTCGCGAGTGGCTCCGCTCTCTAGAGGAGATGGTGGTTGGAAGGGCGAGAGTTTGGATTTTTGATAAAGGCTATCCGAATTTTGTGCCACACAAATGTGGATTTTCGATGATTGTGGAACGGGTTTTTATTTTTATTTTAATATTTTTAAAAAAATTATAATTATGTGTCTGACAAAATGGGATGAAAAGTTGCGTATGTAAGGGAGAAAGGGACATCCACAATAGGGCCATTATTTCTGTGGAGCTCCTTGATTAGATTTACCCCTTTCCTTGAATTTGTCACGAATTTGTTTACTTATCGACAGCAAAAGGATTGTCAGGATTTCATTCTTGGTTACCTGAACTAAACCATTTTGATTGTAGCAGTCTATCAGCTTATTGCTACTAGAATGTTCTAGTTTCTTTGTTTATAATGTGGGATCTTTCTATACAAAGACGAGCGTAGAAGGCAAGTAGAAAGCTATTGTCATGAACATATCACAAAAAAATGAACATATCACAAAAAACCTGCAGCATGCTTGACAGCAAGAGGATGATCTCTGATGTAAAATCAGCGAGAAAGAATGAATCCAGGAATTAAGAATTCGGTTCACCTTTATGATTCAATCCCAGGAAGTGTAGATGTTGTCTTGCTGTGTTTATGAAAGATGCTCTTGAAATATCCTACGAATCCAGTTGAGGTCTTAGACGTAGGAGCACCATCTTTGAGTCTCCCTTTCTCACCGGAAACTGGTCTGGAATGCAGCAGAAACTTCTTGAGCAAATTAGTTTTCGAAGGTGTGGACTCATTCGTAATTGCAGAAACCTCAGCCTCGGTAGGCAATTGGTCAGATTCAGCTTCCTCTACTTCCAGTATTGGTTCATTTTGATCAGATCTGCATTATAAACCTCTATAGCATTCAGTTCCTCAACTCGAGCAAATCATTGTGTGGCACTTAAGTTGAAAGATATAAATGAGGAAAAATGACACCTAAATTCATTTGTTCACCTAGAGATTTAGAGAGTAAAAGGGGATGAAAAACTACTTGAAGGGCATTCCAAATCTCTTTTAGTGCTCTACTATCAAATCACTACAAGCATGTAGTGACTCGATTGTACACCAGTTTCTTTGTTTTCTTCCTTACTTTAAGCAAACAAAGAAGATTAGAAAGAGCAGATGTGAGGCCCCTGACACAACTTTAGAGTTTAGACATCTACAGCAGATTAAAAAAACACAGAGGGGAAACATCAGTGTCACAGACAGGCCCACAGTAACCTTGATTAATAAGCAAAGAAAAACTTGAACACTGGACAGTCTCGTCAGAGCTAAAGATTAACTGAATTGCTATAGAAAAGAATAATCAGTTTGTTTTAGAGAAGGTGTTCAAGTTACAATCTGTATCAAGCTGAGTTAGATTCGGTTTATCTGCACAGAAGGCCTGGATGCTAGCAGGATTATCAACTGGAGATGACATTCACCTATTTTTCTACAATGAAGAGAGGAATTGACAATGTTGGGATACAAAACTATCCCACATCGGAAGTTGGAACACAAACTTGCCTAGTATATAAGACGGTGGGCTACTCCTCCTATCGCCAATTGGTTTTAGGATGGAACCCCACCGGCCTTGTATCGGGCCACCCATACGTCTAATATGGTATCAGAGCGGGCGGTCTGAGCCCGTTTCTTCAAGTGTCAACTGGGACGGTCCAGTTGCACTTGAGGGGGTCCTCCTATCGCCAATTGGTTTTAGGATGGAACCCCACCGGCCTTGTATCGGGCCACCCATACGTCTAATAGACAAAATGTACAAATATCCACAGCAACCTTAAGGATAATATGAGTGTCTGTAATCCTCCTTCAAGGGATATTTTACAATTCAAAGTCAAGCTAAAAGGTTATTATGTAGGTCAGGTTGTCAGACATGCCTACAGCTAGAGGATTAAGGAACTAATAATCTAGATAGATTTATGGCCTTCCACAAAAAGAAAGCAACATTGACAATGAAATCTAGGAATCACTATTCAGTACTAAACTCTCCAGTTAAACAAGCATTCATGTATCCAGAATTCAGCCCTAAGAGGCTAAGAGGGCAAAAAATGGTGATGCAAAAGAAAAAATGAAGATGAATTCTTACATCACATGCACTTTTTGAATGTCAGCTGGTTTCCCTGTCTGTCTCTTTGCCCGCCTCTTCATTGCTGAGACATGGTGGACAAAGCGAAGCTGTGTAAAACATAACACCGGAATTCAGCACAAGGATGAGTAATAAGATGGCTACAATAAATGGTACTGTAAGCAGTGAGAAAGAATCAATCCATCAAACAGAGAACATGTAAAGCAGAACCAACCTAAACAATTGCTCGAGCTAAAATGGTCAATAACCATCAGAATGCTTACTTTGGCAATCAAAATGAGTTTCCCTTGACATGGTCAAATATGACATGAATCTCTCCTTTTGTTCTAGCGGGTACAGGGAATATTTAGCTATAAAGAGTTATTGCTGGATCACAAAAACTTGGAGACAAGCTTCTTGGTTCATTATTGTGAAAGAAAGCTATGAATTCACAGCAATAACCATGCCTATCAAGGAATTTACTTAATCATAGCGAAGGCCCTTAGACAGTGGCACATGAAAGCTCTAATTCATCAAACTTGTTGGTATATGTAATTCTGCCATGCAGAGAACATTTTCTCAAGCTATAATAAATCAAAGTTATGTCAAATCTAGGCTTCCTCCTAAAGCATACACTATATACAGTTGCTTATGGTATGAACATAGGATTGCACATACAGGAAAAGAGAGTTTCAGAAACAAACCTCATCACCCTCCCTCATTCCATAGTCTGTGATGAATGCATTGTCATCAACTAGCTTGTGACCATCATAGCACAAACAAAAATGTCCCCACACATGCTGCCTTTCAATAAGAAAAAGCAAAAAAAAAACATAGCTGCATAGTTACTCTTCTGGTTATCATTGCAGTTATTCATATACATAGCAATTGAAAGGTGCTAGTTATTTCTCAGGTCTCATACCATGAAATCTTGTCAGGTTCATTGCTCGGATTTTGATCAAAAGCCTTCTCCACTGCACGTTTGAGCTCTGCAACTCTGCCACACTTCCGAACCTCAATTTCTGGCAAATCATAATCAATTACACCATTCAGAGTATCAATCCAGTGCGAAACGAGAGTATGAAGCCAATTCACTGAAGATGAACACACATAGCAATTGACAAATTCAGCAAAAAATCAAAATCGAGAAACTCACCGAATCTCGAACCATCCAATTTGACGACAGTGAAATGGACGGGAGACTTTTGCAGTCTGTCATAGCAAACGCTTCGTCGATGATTCACGAACGACAAAGTAGCGGCGAGAGGCGCTCGATGGAAGCTTCGCCTCGGCCGGTGATACTCGTGGAAAGGCACGCTCAAAGAAGCCCTAGGCGAATAGAAAACCTCATCTTCGTCATCGTCTTCCTCCGCTTGCCCCTCGCCATTGCAAGCCACAAGCCTCAACTTCCGCATAGTAGCGATCGAGTGTGACGAATCTTCTCTTTGTCTGCGTGTTCAAACCTCCGGAAACATTTGCTTCTTCTCGCGAACGGCCGATCTTGAATTTGAATTGCTCGGATTCAGAAATTCTTCAGGTTTCCGCCATTCGAGAAGGGAGAGGGAGAAGAAATGGGAGGGAACTAATTTTGTGGTCTTCTTTCTAATTTCCTCACTCGCCTTGTCTTTTTTTTTTTTTTTTTTGGTGGAACAAAGGGCAAAACGCCCAGGGCCAACTACTGTCTTACAAGACGGCTAGTGGCCAGCCCAAACAGATCAAGCGAAATGAACGGGACAGAGATAGGGGGGGGCTCCTCGAGCGAGTGGAGACCGAGAGGTAAGGCATGAGCATGCCTGGCGAGGGAGTCGGCGATTGAGTTCGCTTCCCTAAAGACGTGGTTGAGACGAGTCCTCCAGTCTCGTCTGATGATATTTTGACAATGACCAACTAAATTCGCAAGAGGGTGCGTCGGGTCGATATCCTTCTTGATCATCTCGATAACAAGCGCCGAGTCGGACTCAAGCATCACGCTCCTGTAACCCAGCTTCCAAGCCATCTCAAGGCCGTCGAGAACACCCCAAAAGCTCCGCGCAGGGAACAGAGCAGCGGCCAATTTTCCGGGCGCAACCATGAATCCAGCCACCTACGCCATCTCTGAGCACCCCTGCAGCAGTGGCAATACCGTCAGCTCCCACCGATCCGTCCGTGTTGACTTTCACCCAAGGGTCCGCCGGTTTGATCCAGGACACTCCGATTTCGATCGCCGGCGGGACCACAGTCCGGGCCTTCCGAGATCTCCACGCTGTTGCATACTCGCTGGCCTGGTTGATGATGAAATCCGCCTCCGCAAGGTTCCTTCTGGTGGTGCCGAAGACCACTTCATTTCTCCACTTCCAAATCCACCAAAGTGCAGTGGAAAAAATCGCCGGCCAGCCCACCGACTCGTCCGCGTTCATGCGCACCAGGATGTTTCCGCGGAGCCAACCTGCAAAATCAGAAGAGTGGAAATTATGCAGTTGCGCAGGAAGTTGTAAAGCTAACCATAAAGGAGAGATTTTGGGGCAATCCCTGAAAAGGTGGATCAAAGTCTCCGGGCCACGGTGACACAGCGGGCACTCATCGGAATGGGCAATGTGTCGTCGTCTTCTCTCCGCATTCGTTAAGATAGCTCCTTTCGAAAGGAGCCAAACAAATGTCCGGATACGCTCCTGCACATGGAGTTTCCACACACCCTTGTACAAGACACCATCAGCCCATTGAACGTTACCCGCTCCCGTGATCAAGGAGAAAGCGGACTTCACCGAGTAATTGCCATCCGGGTTGTCCTTCCAACTCAGGGCATCCATGGAAGAGATCGGGTCCGCCAGCTTGATCGGGGCGATATCGAGCAAAGCCTCATCTGGCAGCAACAAAGCCAACTCGTCCCATTTCCAGCCAATATCATCATCCCAGTAGTAGCGGACAACCTGAGACAAATCATCCTGCGGGATGGGGACAAGTGCCGAGTCAAGGAGGCGACCCTTAGAAGCCCACGAGTCCAACCAAAACCGCAACTCCAGGCCATCCCCCGCTATCCAACCACTGCCTTTCAGAATCACCTCTTTAATTCCAATTTGCACTCCGTTCCAGACAGCCGACGCGCCGCTAACATCCCTGCCAGAGGCTCGAGTGTACTTAGCCGACAAGATTTTGCACCATAAGCTAACCGGATTGTGCAGGAACCGCCAACTAAGCTTCCCGATCATAGCAAGATTAAGCTCCCTCATAGGCCTGATGCCCAACCCACCTTCCGCCCTTGGTTTGCAAACTTCCGTCCATCCAACCAAGTGTATACTCTTCCGGCTACTACTCTGGCACCAAATGAAGTTCCGAATGGCCTGATCGATCTTATCACAAGTGTCTTTGGGCAGCAAAACCGTCGCCATAGGATAAACTGGGATCGTCGTCAAGACCGACCTGGCAAGCGTGATCCTCCCAGCCAGACTAAGGGTTCTGGACCTCCACGAGCAAAGACGAGACTTCACTCTATCCACCACATACGCAAAGGTGTCCTTGGAGACGGGTTTGTGCAAGACCGGCATACCAAGATAATTGCCCAGGTCCGTCGTGACCTCAAAGCCACTTTCAACGCTAAGCGCTTCCATCATGTCTTGACTCACATTTTTCGAAACAAAAAGCTTCGACTTCGACTTGCTGAGTTTTTGACCCGAAGCTGCACAAAAAGAGTCAAGAATATCCATAATAACCCTCATCTGCGAAACCGAAGCCTCGGCCATGAGAACCACGTCGTCCGCGAAGAGCACATGCGAAACCAAGGGTCCACGACGAGAGACTTTGATCGGCTTCCAAACTCCACCATTCACGGCTTCGTTAATGAGATGGCTAAGCCGCTCCATGCAAATAACGAACAAATAAGGCGAAAGGGGATCGCCTTGACGGATACCACGGGAAGGGGAGAAAGCTTCCGTAACCTCCCCGTTCCAAAGGAGCCTCATAGTCGAAGAGCTGATGCAGACCCTAACCCACTCGATCCACTTCGACGGGAAACCAGCTTCACGAAGCGTCTCCACCACAAAGTCCCAGTTGAGCCGGTCATAAGCCTTCTCTAAGTCAATCTTCAAGACCATTAGCCCTTTCTTTCCCTGCTTTCTTCTCATAGTATGAACAACCTCCTGGACGATAACAATGTTGTCCGAAATCAGTCTCTTCGGGATGAAACTCCCTTGCATAGGTCCGATGAGATCGTTCAGCAGCGGCCTGAGACGGTTAACCAGGATCTTGGTGATTAACTTGTAAATCACGTTACATAAGCTAATCAGACGAAACTGCGAAATCTTCTCCGGTTTGGCAACTTTGGCGAGGAGCACAATCAGGGTATCGTTAACTCCATCAGGAATCTGGCCATTCTGAAAGAAATCCCGCACAAAATCCTTCACGGACGCACCCACAAGACCCCAACACTGTTTGAAGAAGAGGGCCTGGAAGCCATCCAGCACAGGAGCTTTCAAGTTCCCCATATCGTTCATAGCAAGCCAAGTCTCCTCGTCAGACACTGGTTTGATAAGGGAGTTCCAATCTTCACGGGTAAGCTGAGGAAAGTGGCCAGAACACAAGCTAGGCCTTCCAAAGTCGATCCCCTGCACACAATACAGCTCTCTGAAGAAATCGATAGCATGCCTCTCAACAAGTTTAGGGTCCCTCAACACCGAGCCACTGTCCGTCTGCAACGTATCAATCCTGTTCCTCCGTCGTCTGATGACCGTGGAAAGATGGAAATAGGCCGTGTTCCGATCTCCCGAGGCAAGCCACTTCTCCCTAGACTTCTGGAACCAGTGAATCTCTTCCTGCTCCAAGATGGATCGCAACTCGTTTTGAAGGTTCCGTTCCGTCTCAATAAGAAAAGAATTCACACTTGCCCCGACATCCCTCTGAACACGCTCAATACTCTTGATAACTTCCATCTTCCTAGAGAAAATGTTTCCGAACACTTGTTTGTTCCACTTGATGAGAACGTCTCTCAAAGAATCCAGGGCACCAGTGATCACATCATTGGCCGGCCAATTCTCTTCAACGACCTCCTTGAAGCTGTTGTGACTAACCCAGGCTGCTTTGAACCGGAAAGGACGCCGCTTACGGCTAGAAGACCTGGCTGGAGCCATCGAGAGAAGAATGGGACAGTGATCGGAACCCAGCGCAGGCAAATGTCTTGTGGAAGCATCAGGCCAATCAAGCCTGGCAGCGGCGTTCATAAGAGTACGATCAAGTCTGCGGGCCTTGAAGGTTTGGTCTGTCTTCCCTGTCGTCCAAGTAAACTCATTGCCAGAGAAACCCATATCAATGAGGCCTGCTTCATCAATCCAATCCTGGAAAGCATCAGAGTCCGGGGAAAGCTGCTCGACTGTCCCTTTACTCTCCTAGCTGTTGAGGACGCAATTGAAATCACCTCCAAATATGCAAGGCCCCTGCACTCTCCTAGAGAAATCCTGCAAATCATCCCAAAAAGAAGCACGATCAATATCATTCGGAGGAGCATAGACAATAAGCCGTTTTGGGCATTTTTAGTTTGTTGTAACATTTGCTCAAAAAAAAGTTTGGTGTAACACACCCGTTTTGGGCATTTTTATTAATTGTTAATGACTTAATAAAGCTTGTAACTATAACTAAAATAAAGCTTATAACTATGTCTAAAAACTACGTCTACAATGCGCAAAAAAACAAAAAAAAAAAAACTACGTCTACAACATAAAATTAGCTCTAGCATAGGGCTGGTCGTGGGGCGGTTTATGGGTGGGTGGAGCTCTTCCACCACCCGACCCGTCAATAAAAATGATCCACCCGCCTCACCTACCACCCGCAGAGTCTTTCACCCATACCCGCCTCACCCATCACCCGCGGGTGGGGCGGGTGACCCACCACCCATGAACTATTATGGACTATAATTATAATATATCACAAATAAATCACTAATCATTTAATTAATAAAGGAAATATTTCCAAACATAAGCTAAACAAAATCAATACATTGTATTATTTAAATGTTAGAAATTTGAAATATGTTTCTTCAAGCATTACTTATATATAATTGTTTGATTGTTACATAACTACCACCTTGATCTTTCATATTCTTAACTTGATTACTTTAAGAGTCATTAATTTGATTATAATTATATATACTTATTTATTAGCGAGATGTAGATTTTTCACAATTTCTCATAAAATTTAGCAAGCATATTGTTTATTTTTTTTAAAGCTTTTGTATTTCTTTTTTTAGTATCAAATTCTCATATGTGATATTGTACTTACATAATTTAATTACTATCCATATTGACTTGCCTTTACAGTAGCATAATACATTAATATATCTATATGAATTTTTCCCCGTGTGTAGTATGGACATCATTACTAGTATATTATATACTAAATTAAAAATTGGTATATATTAATTGGAAGAATACAAAAATTGGAAGAATAAAAAACAGATATATATTAATATATTATATAATAGGTTAAAAATTGGAAGGTGAAAAAGTATGGCTATACTGAAGAAAAAAATAGAAGAATAAAAAATGAATATATATTAACATATTATATACTAGGTTAAAAATTGGTGGGTGAAATGGGTGGTAAATGGTTGATGGGTGATGAGGCGGTTGATGGGTCGGTTGATGGGTCGGGTGAAATGGTTTTTAAATTTAACCCATACCCGACCCGTAAACCGTTTCACCCGTCAACCACCTCACCCATCAACCGCTTTTTCATGGGTTTTCACCCATATAAGTGGGTCGGTTTAGCGGGTGAAGCGGTCACCCGCGAGTAATGTCCAGCCCTACTCTAGCATCTCAGACCTCTATAGATCTCTACATATGATTGGGAAATAAATTGTTTCATTTTATAGTTATCCACTTATCCTTCGTTAGAATTTGATTATGTAGCTGACATTAGGCGAATTTAATTTTAAAATTAAATTATCACAGGGCCAGACCCGTTTATTGAACAAAATAAAATTGATATGACTATGATTTGTCATTCAGACGGACATTAGTTAAGAGGGCCTAAAAGTGTAATTATAAAGATAAGAATTTACTAATTAATCGTACCATTGTTTTTCCGGATCGGTGGGTTCGGGCTTCATTGTATAAAAACCCCTCAAAACCCTGAAAAGGCTTCTCTTACACTGTAAATTTTGCTTGCTCCATCGGTCCATCCCGATTCCGGCGAAAATGTTGACGAGAAGAATGATGTCCGTTGCCAAGAGCTCTCTCCGTCGCGTCAATGGCTCCACGTCGGCTTTTTCTTCTTCTGCTTCATCTCCGTTCTCTCTGATCCTCAAGGATTCTGCTACGCACCTCAAGAAACAGTCCTTCCTCGCTCAACGCTCTCTTCAACCGCTCGGTACTCGCTCTTTCAGCGCTGGTAACGGACTCGACTATTTCGAAAGGCAAGTTTCTGTTGTCATTGAGATCTAAGATCTTATTTAGTGAAATCGTTTGTTCATTTGGTGCTCTCCGGTTGTTGAATTTCTGATTTCTTGTTTCGAGTTCATGTTCTCTTGCACTAAGAAATTAGGTCGAAAATTAGCATCGTTTTCAGTACTAACTGAGAGTTGTGGAAATACGCGTAAACTAGTGGTTTTATTTGTCGGAATCGCTCTTAATTCCATTGCGATCATCTTGCCTGAAGATTAGGTTGGAGACGTTAGGTCGTAAATTAGCTTCGTTTTGCATTACTAAGTGAGACTGGAGAAATTGCATAAACTATTGATTTTCTTTGTTTGAATCTGTTATTAATCTGATCTGGATAATCTTGCCTGAAGATTAGGTTGCGGTTGTAAGTGCTTAAAGCTTAGGAGTAGATCTAAGTCCTGTTTGAATGTACGTAATGTTTATACAGTAACTCAGATCTTGTTGGAATGTTGAACACAGAAAATAGACTCTACTACTGAAAGTTTAACCTGGAGTACTCTCTCAATCATATTTATGAGTACTGATGCTATAGATTGAACCTGATAGTCTGATAATACCATGTAGTGTTTCTTTTTTGTGTGATCATTACATAGAGATGAGAGGAGAACAGCCTTCAACTGGGGAATCCGAATTGTTCCAGAGCAAGAAGCTTGTGTCATTGAACGGTTTGGGAAATATCAAAAAGTCTTGGGCCCTGGGATTCATGTGTTGATACCACTAGTTGACCAAATTGCTTACATACACTCCCTCAAAGAGAGAGTCATTCATATACCGAATCAGGCTGCTGTTACCAGTGACAATGTCAGTCTTCATATTGATGGTGTTCTCTTCATCAAGGTGCACCACTTTCTTGAGTTTCTTTTCCTTAATCACTATTCAGTGTTTAGTATGTGTTACTTGATTCATCATTTAACATAATGTATGAATGCTCCAACAGGTTTTGGACCCCCAGAAGGCGTCATATGGTGTAGATGATCCAGTTTTTGCTGTTACTCAACTTGCACAAACAACTATGCGTAGTGCTATCGGGAAGATGACTCTTGATAAAACATTCATGGAAAGAGACACTTTGAATGCAATCATTGTGGTAAGATTACTAGGCATTTCAGTGATGGCTCATCTAAATCTACATTTCCCTTTACTACTGGATTGTCACTATTTTAATGGTTGAGCAAAAAGTCAATGAGAAATGTTGGGACAAATAGATTAGAATAATCAGTGTGTCAAGGGTTTCATTACTTACCTATAAGGTTTATACATCCAAATGTGTTATATTACTTCTTTAGTTACTTAATCTTCTGTTGGATTGCTTTTTTTGTTTATATGTTGTAGAATTTCTTGCTGTCATGATTCTCAGTAGGCTCTCAAGTGTCTTAGGGGAAGGTCTTCTGTTTATTTTTACCAAATATTATGCATCTAGGTAGTATGTACTGTCGTATCTGTATGGGATTTTTTGTGTACACTGCTATCATTTCACGAGAACAAACTACAAAACCTTCAGCTGAGTTCAAATTTCAGTTTCGACATTTATGTTAGGTACTAGTATTCTAGATTGTTGAATAAAAGTTTTGGTGATCGTTTTAGCTACCTTATAAGAGTTCCTGGCATCCTGTTACCTTAATATCAAATGTAATATGAGACTCATCAGAATGCCTTTTCTAACAGTAGATGACCTCTCAGTGCAGATGCATTCTCTCTGAATAGCAGTTGTTGACTGAGTATCTCAAATCTGCTGGCCTTTTGAAATACTGCTACTCATTCATACTACTTAACTAACTGTTTTATATTTTCTGTGCCCCTTACATGCAGAACTTTAGTTTGTTTTATTGCAGACATAGTAAATTGTGCTCTCCAGTTAGTTTTTCTCTATAAATTCTGTAATAAAAGTTATCTTTCTGTCTGTAATGCCATGTAGGCAGTAAGTGATGCATGTCTTGTAGTTTTATGAAGTTATTTCCACCATGATTGATTTATCTGGAATACTATTACCCACTTAAATGAAATTCTTTCTAGGAAGCAATTAACGATGCTGCTAGTAACTGGGGTCTTCTGTGTCTAAGATATGAAATACGTAAGTCATACCCTCTCTTTTCCCCTGATCTCTTGACAAAATACATGACACATGTCATCCAAGCCACTGGTTCACTATCTAACATGTTATTTACTATATGGTCAGGGGACATTACTCCTCCTCCCGGAATAAGACAAACAATGGAAATGCAAGCTGAAGCAGAGCGGAGGAAGAGAGCAGAAATCCTGGAGGCAGAAGGTATCATTCATTACACTGATTATGTGCATCCATTTCATGCTCATTGCTGCAAGTACCCAGCTTAAGTGTTTCATAGTTTCCTGATATTGATGCTATGAGATTTGAATTGTAATTGCATGCTTTGCTGTTCATCATCTTACTTTTCCCTCCTCCAGTTTTTTCAATCTTCTATGAAATAGTTGAGTTTCGTATTTTGCACGTTGTAGATAAGCAGCCTTTTCTCATTGTCTGTTCCTTTTAATCCTGCATTTTGGATTAGAGTTATCATCTTTGTGGATTTGCTGAGATTCAGCAAACATTTGAGCATGGAAAGTTGGGATCCTTTCTGCGACTGCAGCAATTTAAGTTGATTGTCACTTGGCAAATGGACTGCTTTGTTATAATGTTGGCCCAGTCAGAAGATCAGATACAGTATTCACATATTTTTTGATAATTTGCAGGAAAAAGGCAAGCTGTAATATTAGCATCTGAAGCTGCCAAGATCAATGAGATGAACAGAGCTCAAGGTGAATATAATCATTTTCTGTGCTGGCATATGAGCCAAATCTTGTACTTAAATTGTTACCACCCTTCATTCACCGGCCTTCTCCTAACACTACCTCCATTACATTGTTACAGGAACTGCAGAGGCACTTCGATCCGTGGCTGAAGTTCTTGACAAAGGCGGTGACAAAGTACACATCATGAGAACTATCAAATTATATAATTTTATTTATATATTCATTCTCATTCTTAATTGTTGAGATTATGTTATATGTAGGCTGCCAGTTTAAAGATTGCTGAGCAATACTTGCAAGCCTTCAACAAACTAGCCAAGGAGGTACATGCTAATCTCTTATTCTCTGAAACTATTTCATTTTGGGTTACAATCGAAATTGAATTATCCATGTTTCCTATATGTGATTGCTGTTTGTGTGCTCCCTTTCAGTCTACAACCATACTGCTTCCTTCCAACATCTCTGATCCAGCTGGCATGATGTCATTGGCCATGGGCATGTACAAGAAGCTGGTCCTTGCTCCACAAGTGAAGTCCATATCCGGTCGCTCCAAGTCCCATGGAGAAGACACCGATGAACACGATTTAGAAACCGGTTCAGACCCTCATGCAAAACCCATTCTTTCACTCGACTTGGAAAAGCCCGTGTTTTCACTCCAAAGCCCCAAGAAACCACGCGAGGGTGGTGAGTCTTAGCTTCTTCCTACTTGTCCCACTGAAGTCAGTGATCGTAGAGAATCATCTTGGCCGTACATAAGGTTACAACTTTGAGACTTTCTATTACCATCTTGGCCTTATGAAGTTTAAGCTTTTCTACAAATGTTGATACAATTGCACTTGATATCCTAACTACTAGGCATTAAACTGTAAATGTGAGATGGCGTTTTGGCATGACTTTTTGTCAAAGTTCTGAGTGCCTTGAAGTTTTTGCCCTTCGGGTACTGATATGCATTGCAAACTGAAAATATTTGCATTGCTTTGTCAAAACTGTTTGGTCATTGGCGAGTGTTTTAAGCAATTGCACATTTAATGTCTTTGCGGATAGTGGTCCTTGCATTGGCAGCATTTTGTTTGTTTTCCTAAACTTGTCGAGTCTTTGACCATTGCTTGGGAATGGATGGAGGTCCAGGAATCTCGGCTTAGATTTTGGAGAAAGCAAATTTTTACTGATTACTTGATGTTAGCTAATACGTCAATTATGTTGGTGTAAACCCTAAAGTTGTAAATTTTAAAAAGTTGTGTAGTTTGATGATGAAATAGCCAATACTAAGTGAACCCGCGAGTAAAAGATTAACTAGGACTTTACAACGATCTTAGATCACAGGGTATCCTTTTGCAATTCTAGTCATGATCATAGAATTTGGATCACAATTCAAGTCACGCTGGAACTTGTGGTTCATAGTTGAAGCCAATACTACAACGGACCATATATTTACTTCACCTGACTCACGTGACAAGTTGCTTCTGGCTAACCCACACCCATCTAACGTCACGTGTCAGCCTTTCTGGCTTTCAGAAAGTACTGAAGTACAGATGAGTCAATAACTATACGATCAAACCAACCCAATTTAGATATTCACACACTAAATTTTTGTGCGATAAATCACCGTCCATAATTGTATACAAGAAACAGATCTAGCATCAAACGAGGAGATATAAAATGAGGAATGATATTTAGATTAATAATATTAGTGTACTTTGTTATACCGAAATGCATTGTTCATGTTTTGTCTTATTAAATTATACAAAATCATCACATTTTTTTTCAAGAGTTATAACTAAAAACAACTACAGTAGTAATAAATCACCCATAAATGACAATTGATTTTTATGGATAATTTTGAAAAATTAACGGCTTTATGGGCAATTTTGTTCACAAACCTACATCTTGCGGGTGCATTTGCGAAATTCAACCAAAAAACAGTACCACCGGAAAACGATGTACTAACGTCACTCACGGCTACCGTGAAACCACCGCAACGGCGGGGAAGAAGTCCAAGTCATCGCCCTAAAATCGCAATAAAGAAAGAAGAACAACTCCTTGCTTCCTGCAGGGCACCTAACATCAAAATCTCACTTTCCCTCCACCTTCGCGTGCATTCCACGCGCTTTCGGTCACCGACGAATGACGATCAGCTCCACCAAATCTCAACGGCTCAGATTCAATCTTCAAACCTTTTGTAAAGTCTACCCATTGCACAATACACAGCTGTTCCACTTTCCTCTTCAAGACTAAAATTCTCTCTCCTTCCTTTCCTTTCCTTCTGAGCGCCTCCCACGCAAGAGGATTCTCATACAGCTAGTTTTTCTCCCTAGATTATTCTTCATCCAATCGCTATCTTCTCGGTGTTTTCGGGCTCTGATTTTGTGTTCTGTGAGAGTGAATTTAGGTTTTCGAGGGGCATGGTACCAGAGAATATCGGAGTTTTTTCATTGATGCTCGCGGATTTGGATTAGCGGCTGTAGATCTGATCCAACTTCCGCCGTTTCTTTGTCGATTTGTCGTCAGATCCGACTTGGAGTTACAGATCCGACGAGTAATTGAACGGGTAAGTTCGTCTTGTATCTAGGTTCGTCCAATTTCGTGTTTGATCTCGACACGCCGGAACTCGTCTAGATACTCTGCTCCTAGCTAGATGGATTATGATTTAAGAGAAACTTATCTAGATACAATGAATGCTAGTGGTTAATTTCAGTATTATGATTAAATTGAATCTTAGGAATTTTCATTTATTGCGTTATATTGATTGATTTAATACTCTGTATTGCCGAATTTCTTAAATCAGCGATCATATTATTCGTTGTCCTGATCTGATCAAGAGCGGTTTTGTTGTTGATTTTGTGAATTGGAAATTACAGAGGTAGACAGAAGAGATTGAGGACAAGTTTTGTTGAAAATGGCTCCCAGCATAAGGAAGGCAATGGGGGTGGTGAAGGATCAGACGAGTATTAGCCTGGCCAAGGTGTCGAGCAACATGGCCCCTGAACTCGAAGTTGCCATCGTCAAGGCCACGAGCCATGATGATGATCCAGCGAGCGAGAAGTATATAAGGCAGATTCTTACCTTGACGTCTTACTCTAGGGCGTACGTGGATGCTTGTATCACCTCGGTGTCGAGGAGGCTGGGGAAAACCAGGGACTGGATTGTGGCCTTAAAGGCTCTGATGCTGGTTCATAGGCTGATGAGCGATGGGGATCCCATTTTCCAGCAGGAGATTCTGTATGCCACCAGGAGAGGAACTAGGCTGTTGAACATGTCGGATTTCAAGGACGAGGCTCACTCGAATTCGTGGGATCACTCTGCGTTTGTGAGGACTTATGCGTTGTTTCTGGATCAGAAACTGGAGCTGATGTTGTTTGATAGGAAGCAAGGTGGAGGCGGGAAGGAGAGGGGTGGTAGTGGACATGGTGGTGAGATCGTGAGGTATGAGCCCAGGGAAGAACGATGGAGGTCTCCACAAACCCGTCATGGGTACGAGTACAGTGATGATTCTAGATATGGTGGAGGATCTGGAATGAGGAGGTCAAGATCTTTTGGGGATGTTGGTGAATCTGCTGGAAGAGCGGAGGAGAACAAATCTGTGACCCCATTGAGGGAAATGACTCCTGAGAGGATCTTTGCAAAGATGGGTCATCTGCAGAGGCTCTTGGATCGTTTCCTGGCTTGTCGGCCCACTGGTTTAGCCAAGATCAATAGGATGGTACTCATTGCAATTTACCCTGTTGTGAAGGAGAGTTTCAAGATCTATGCAGATATCTGTGAGGTCCTAGCCATATTACTGGACAAGTTCTTTGACATGGAGTATTCTGATTGTGTCAAGGCCTTTGATGCTTATGCTAGCGCTGCAAAACAAATTGATGAGCTTGTTGGGTTTTATAACTGGTGCAAGGAAACTGGAGTGGCAAGAACATCTGAGTATCCTGAAGTACAAAAGATCACTGATAAGCTCTTGGAGACTCTTGAGGAGTTTGTTAGGGACAGATCAAAGAGGCCGAAGAGCCCTGAAAAGAAGCAAGAAACTCCTGCACCAGAACCTCAAGAGGAACCCGTTGAAGATATGAACGAAATTAAAGCTCTTCCTGCCCCTGAGAGTTTCACTCCGCCTCCAGAGCCTGAGCCAGAGCCAGAGGCTAAACCGCAACCTCAGACAACTGGGGACTTGCTTGATCTGACGGAGGAATCAGGAACAGCAGATGATCAAGGAAATAAATTTGCCTTAGCTCTATTTAATGGTCCAGCTACGAATGGTAATGGTTCATGGCAAGCCTTTAATGGTGGGACTGAAGTAACCTCAGCGTGGCAAACCCCAGCTGCTGAACCAGGTAAAGCCGATTGGGAGCTGGCTCTGGTGGAATCTGCCAGCAATCTTTCTCACCAAAAGGCAACTTTAGGAGGTGGGTTTGACTCTCTACTCTTGAACGGCATGTATGACCAAGGAATAGTCAGACAGCACACAAGCACCTCGCAGTTGACCGGTGGAAGTGCAAGCAGTGTAGCGTTGCCCGGACCAGGAAAGAGTGCAACTCCTGTTTTAGCACTCCCTGCACCAGACGGGTCAGTCCAGACAGTTGGACAAGACCCATTTGCTGCATCATTAAGTGTTCCTGCACCAGCTTATGTTCAGATGGCCGATATGGAGAAGAAACAGCACTTGCTTACACAAGAGCAGGTTGTATGGCAACAATATGCAAATAGTGGAATGCAAGGCCAATCCAGCTTGGCCAAGATAAGTGGCGGTGGCTACTACGCTCCGGGTGTTGCAGGTGCTCCCATGATGCCAGGTGCCCCTATGATGCCCTATGGGATGCCTCCCATGAATGGGATGATGCCGCCAAATAATGGGTACTATTACACTCCGATGTGATCTCACTTTTTTGTGTCTCATTTATTAGCTATGGCTTAAATTTTCTTCCTTCATTTGTTTTGGTCGAGCCATTTCGTCTTTGTTCTGTATTATGGCTTATATATGAGAGAACTTGGTTCCAGCTTCTTGTTGTTCTGTTTGTGGAGGGAAAATGGAGAGAGTAGCGGGGTGTATGAAATTGAAACTGGATCTGATGGATGAATGTAACGTTTGTTGGTGGGTCTAATCCTTTTTTGTTTTGTATGTGTCTGTGTTATTATTGTGTTAGCAAATGCTCTTTTTTTGGACATAAATTGCTGGAACTGAAAGAAGTTCTAATTAGGTTGCACTTGTATTTTCCATCATGTGGATTCTGGATTGATCTCTTGTACAAGATTGAGTTCTTTTCTGGCATTTTCTTGACCCTGTTACTCTTGAGCCATTACTCGAAGAAACTGATTATGTAAATTGATCCTCTAGCTGTTGAAAATGACTTGTGGAAGTGATGTGATGATCCTCAAATGGTGTAGTTGGTATCAACTATTACACAGCAACATTTGTTAGTTAACACCAGTTTGGCACTTTGGAAAATGATGGGAAAAAAAAAATTATGAAAGCTCTTGTGATTGATTAATAATGAGCTGGTTTCTCCTGCCGTCCCCAGCATATAGACAGCGAGGAAGACAGGGATGCCACATTGCCATGTTCTATAACTCAAGTCAAGTTTTCATTTTATTTTATTTTAGAAAAGAAGGTTTGCAATGACATGTTTAGCATGAGCTGTTAGCTCATGTTCAGCTATCATTTTCAAATTACATGTTTATCTTATGCCAAACATGGTTCAAAAACAAGATGTACTCGTTACCTAGTCAACATAAACACACTTCATTACAAAGTTGGTGAACATAGTGCTTCGACCTTCAATACAGATGCAACTCAATTTCCAGCATTCTAAATTCCAAGGACTTCCATTTTGTTGCAACATTACATTAGCACTACTAATTCATCATACAAGTTAGATACTGAACAAAATCATTAGCAATGCGATTACGAGGGTCTATTAGGCATAATCCTCCCTACAACCTCATAAGGTACCAACTACTTAAGACGTGCTATTTACAATGCCACCACATTGACAGTCTTCACAAGAAACTGAACTTATCGAGCTTTAATGGAGGTTGAAATTCCTTGGAGAATCTGCAGAGAGCCTTTTGCTGCCTAGAAGAAAACTGATGGTCCTCCTCCATTTCCGCCACCCGTTTCTTCCTTGTTTCTGAGGACAAGCACAGATCAGGACACAAAGGAGGTCGCTTTTGTTTCGCCAATGAAACACTCGTTTCTGAAGCGTTTTTCCTAGGGGCAGAAACTGAAAGAGGAGCTAGTCTCAATGACAAATCACATCCGAACTCTTCAGGCTGATCTTCAGTGATTGTTGCAGACAAATTTTCACATGGAGGACAAGCGTTTTGGTTAAGAAAGCTTGGTGTAGTTATGGGATGGGCCAAAAAACTGGGTTGAGACTCCGGTGGAAAGCATGTACCATAGTACAAAGGATAAGCGGGATAAGAGATGTTCATGTCGCCATTAAACGAGTGAAAGTCACATTTCTGTGAGCCGCTTCCTAGGAGCTTGGGATTCAGCATGGTGGAGTTAAGGAAGTTTGGATGTTGAGGTGCAACTATAGGTGAGGTTGTTTTAAGAGTCTTGTCGCCTTTGTCTAGGCTGTAAGGACCAAGGTAGAAGCTTGGGTCGCTATTTCTTTGGCTTCTTGATGCTCTTCTTGGAATGCAACCCAAGTGGAGAGCGGCTGCACAAGCAATAAACACACAGCATTATATCATATATCACATATCATGTTGTTATGAGAGTAAAAAGAGTACATAAAGAACCAAATAGAATTGGTAGGGGATTGGTAAGTTGGAACTTGAAAACAAGAACTAGTAAAAACACAATGGCTTCCTTTGGATAAGCTTTAAGATGTCAGACTCTCAAATAATTTTCATGTTAAACATAGTCAATGATTTATACTTAACTATTTCATAAGATGCTGAATGTTCCAACCTTTTAGGTAATGTATCTATTTCCATTCTCTCATCTCATAAAGTTGAGCAACTCAGAAGGCTTTATTTAGCACTGTGTTCATGATTCAACCGCCCTAACCGTTTCAGTATAAAGAACAGTCAATAGGGTTTCGCCAATAAAAAGCGGTTAGTAAACCCTTTTAAAGACCAATCAAGACACTCTCATCTTAGCAACACACAAAGAAAGGGTTCACATTCGAAACAGGAATACATCAACAAACATGACAAAAGGACAAACTTATTTCAACTCCTGAATACTATTGAGCCGAAGAAGACTCGGCTTATCAGCACTTAACCCATCACTCATCTCGAACCCCTAGATACACATGACAAATATGGCTGAGGTCACTGTTTAAGAGCTGTATCATATCAACAATAAACCAATGAATTGCTCAATTTGCATGGTAGCTTAAACCTGACCAACATTTGTGAGGTAGGACTCCTACTTTTGTTCACCAAATTCACCACACCAGTTAATGAGGAATACACAATTAGCTACCATTTTTGAGGTCTTACAACATTAAGCCCATGAGATTTGATTTGAACTAAAGACTGCCTAATAACCAAGATAAACCAAACCCACTTGAACAAAATGCAGATTTCAGTTCCTGAAAAACCTAAATTTTCTCATGACAAAAAATCAGAAGAAGTATACCTTCAATACAAGGCTGTAAGAGTACCCCAGTCTCAGAATCCTCATCTCGCCGGATTATGGTGTCAATGGCATCATTCATTCTCTCCAGAAGTGTCCTTGGATCCATATACTCAGCCTAGCAAAATGTGCACAAACTCCAAAAGGGTTTTAGAAAAAGCACCCAAAAAGAAAAGCCCAATTCAGATTTTTGAAAAAAGAGTCAATTTTTTTGGCATGAATTTCTTCAGAGTTGAGGTATGAAGTATGAACCTGAGAATTGGCTTTGGAATACATGATTTCCTCTGCTTTAAGAACAACAATGGGGAGCTTCTCTTGCCACTCCTTGTTCTTCTTTGTGGGTATGCTGTGAATCTCATGCGCAATCCTAAAATCCAAATGGGTCATCTCAATTAGACAAAAAGATGAAAAGGGTTTTGGGGAAACAACAAAAAAATTCTACACTGAAGAGACAAAAGTACAAACAAAATACCTGAAAATCTCCTTAATTAGAGAACCTCTCATGGGTTGGTGTCTTTCACTGTGCCAAGCTCTTCTCACACACTCATAAGGCCTTGGCCCAGGGCGAGGCATCTTCACACAGCAAGGGCAGAGAGAAAAGGAAACTAGAAAATTTGAGGCTAGGGGCTTTGGGGGTAAATCTGAAGAAGAAGGGCAAAGAAAAGAAGAGAGAAAGGGACGAACTTTGATGGGTTTGAGAGGTTTTGTGCAGAGAAGAATTGAATGCTTGTTGTGGGTTTTGGCCTCTGTCTCTCAGCTTTTGGTGCCCCCTTTATGGGGTGTGGTGTACTTGTGAAATTGTGAGTGGGACAAGTGAACAAAGGAACACTGAACCATGCCCCCCCATTCTACATGGAAAAGATGGAGAATTGCCTTTGTTTTTGTAGTTTTCTCCCCTGCCATAAGATTATGAAAACTGTTCTTTGGTGCTAATGTGACATTGCCCAACTTGTTTCAATGGACTATATTTCACAAAGTACATAAGGTTGCTGAATAAAGCTGACATTGGACTATACATCTCAGTGAAAGCAATCTTTAACCTAATGATCAAGATTGGTTACACTTGGTCACTTGCAAACCAAAAACAAGATTCCTATCTAGTCATTACAAAAGGGTAAGTAAGAGAAAATCAAACAAGATCAATAACCTCTACTAGGTTACAATAATTTAAGAATAGTGAAAGGTTTAGCTAATAGGAACCACATATTAGTGGATGGGGGAATGTGTTATCATTTTCACTCTCTTTTTTGCACTGCCCTTTTTCCCCAAGCTTTTGTGTCTAAGTCATGGAATTATTCAAAAGACATGAGGTGAATTGGAGATGAGGAAAGTGCTTTGTGTGTATTGGAGTGGGAGTGAGTGTCCCCCACTTGGCCACATGCCTTACTCTCTTTTCTTTGTCAAATAGGGCCCCTTTATCACTCCCCATTCATATATTGTTCTCAAGGGTTGATGGGAGTTCTAGGGTGGAAGTGGAACAAATCCTAATAATACATTATCTTACATTAAATCAAAATTCTAGCGTTTTTTTTAAAGGACTTGCGAAGAGGAGGTAGTGTTTTGTTAAGTTATAAAGATTTAGGGTTTGATTGGATGACATAACTTGACCCAACTCGATGATCTGTTTCGAGATGTCTAAAATTTATATAGTTGAACCCCGACTTAAATTTAGTGAGAATATATAATGTCTTTATTTCGACCAAAAAAATAAAAAAATATTGTCTTTTATTTGTTTTTTGTGTATACATACGCTAACAAGTTGACAAAGTGTTTTGATGGAGTGATCGATTTATAGAAGTGTGGTTGGCATGAAATGAATGGAGAATATAAGGTTTGAGGACTAAAGATGTATTCTTTTTTATTTTTTTGAATGGCTAAAAGTGATGCATCGTGTTATTTCAAGTGGATAATCACTTTGAATAGTCAGTTGATGAAATGGACGAGGTTAACTACCAATATAAACATATATACATCACATGTTCATTTTTAACAAAAGAAAATTCTCCATTTAACCACTAAAAAATATGTAAAATGCAGCCATAGTTCTTCCATTAACAAAAGACCATCCATGAATTGAATCCATGAGGGACTGGGGAGCCCTTCTTCATCTTGGTTTCATCAAAAACAATTTAAAAAAAGGATGTTCGTCGATGGAGTTGGATAAAAGAAAATGAAAAAGGGAATTTATAGAATTTCTCTTATGTCACAGAAGTGAGTAATGTTTATTGGAAGGAGTAGTGAAAGACTGGTGACCAACAGTAGCCTCTGTTGCAATGAAAGGGAAAGAGTTCACAAGATAAATAGTCCCTCACACTTTCACTTCTCATCAAAATTGTTTACTCTCCATTTTGTTTCCCAACCCAAAAGGGCCCTGCGTCTAGAGCCGTTAAAACATGACCGCTTCGATCAGGAAAACCGACTCGATTGATTCACACTTAATATAGTCGATTTGAAATATGATCCGAGAATGTATGATCAGAAACCAACCGAGGTAATGAAATTGTATTAAAATTTCCCTTTAGATATATGAAAATTTAAAACATCCATAAGTGTCCTATAATGAATCATAGTCCGATTATTTGAACTTATGAATTTGTATTTAATATGTTTTGAATTAGTTAAATCATAGTTTGGACATACTATTTTCAATTATGTTAATTTTGTAATCTAATATAGCTAATTTTGTACTCAATCCAAACCCGATCGAACCTACCCAATTACCATATTGCGAGCCATAGTGAATAATTTTGATTATTTTTGGTGAACAATAATTTTGATCCTTGAATAAAATCCGTGACACACAAGTTATACTATATGTTCTCTTTCACACTTTTACTCATATCTATCCAAATTATGTAACTAGATTCCATGGCATCTAGTTTCATCAAAGTCTATATATTGGTCATTGCCTACGAACATAGCGTGCAATTGAGTGAAAATTAAAACAATGTCGAGAGATTCACCAACTACTTTATGTGATCCAACATTTTGAAATGCACATCAATCACCTAGAGTATCAATTATCAAATCAAAATAACAGATTTTGGAGAGAGTAAAGGGAACAAATCTAAGAAAAAAGAAATGGAGAAAAAATGAAGGTGAAGAAGAAAAAGCAAGAGACACTAGCTTTTGGTAGAGAAATAGGTTTGCTTTAGTGGACATCAACCCATGATTCCTTTTGCTAGGAATCTCATCATGTTGTTGTTTAAAATTATACATTTGGGCAAATTGAGGTTTAAAGTGATTAGTATAAAAAATATCTAATAAAAAGTTATTAGTAAAAGGAAGCTAAAGTTGAAGCTTGACCCTTGAGAAATGGAGTGAGCATGTTTTAACGATTGTATGATACTATTACAACATCACTACATACCTTTAGTTCTTTGTTATTTCAAAAGAAAAGAGATGTCAATTTGTAGCAGATTTGGAAATAAAGGGGTGGTGCTAAATAAGGGTGTAATATGTACTTTTGTGAAAAATGCAAAAGAAAATGAACTTTTCTAATGATCCACACATAAGTTTTTTTATTTTTTTTTTAATTGAAATGATCCACACATTGGTACATACACATTAGTTATATGTACCAATGTTAATAAGTATGATAATAATTGATCAAATTATAGGGTTCACGGATTCAATTTAAGGGCAAAGTATATAAGTTTGAAAGGAACAAATGTTCTATCCAAATACATAGCAATTAAACACTATAACCGTATTACGATACACGTAAAATATAAAAAGTATTAAAAGTAGATTCCTAGGTGCATATATGCTTAGCACTTTATGGTACTTTTAATCTAAATTGTAGATGAAATTCATCCAAACATTAATAATATTTTAAATTTTACACATAACTAATACGTTGATTAACACTCTACCATGTAATCAATAGTTTATATAATCATATGTATATCAGAGTTGGGTATTTTTTCAAGAGAGAAAGAGGCGGAGAGTGCGATTTTTATACATTTGTAAACTAATTAGACTCCTTTTAAAAATAGGAAAATAACTAAACGTGATATAAATCAAGGGAAAGCAAGGGAAACAATAAACAAACAGAGAGTATTGAGGGAGGAAGAGAGATCAAATCTGTATTATTAGGTCACCCATAAGGGTCTTTATATAGAGAGTACAAGATATGGGATAAGATCAAATCTAGGGTTTTGAGCTTATCCATGTACATCCATATCCGATAATAATAATATCATAACACTCCCCCTTGGATGTACATCCCTAACTGCCTCGTTAAAAACCTTGTCTGGAAAACCCAATGGGACAAAACCAAGACGAAGGGAAAAAGAGTGCAGTGTTGTTCTCTCTCTTGACTCGAAATTTATCTTCCATGCTTGATTGAATTGAGCATCCATCCAGCCTTTGAGTTGAATGTTGAAATTGGAGAAACTTGTCAATGACATATGTTGTGTCGTATCTCCTTTAATAATCATTTCTTGATTTGAGCAATACAAGCTTCATTATCTTCATATACCTCCGTTGGATCTTCTTCAACTTGATTCGATGACAAATATAAGATCTCATTCTTTCGCGTATCTCGAGCTTCAGGTCGAGATTGTCTCATTATGGACCTTGTATGACGAACTGCCTCGTTAAAAACCTTGATTGGAAAAACCCAGTGGGATAAAAACCAAAGTCAAGGGAAAAAGAGTACAGTAGAATAATGATGCTCCCCCTCAATTAAACATACATTCTTCATTTGACACATATATACCCTGATGTGTCTTCATGGAAGATTTGGTACTTCTAGACCAACAATCTCCATTGTATGTTTGGGGAGACAAACAATTCATTCCCACTTTAAATGACTTTACTAAGGCAATGAAGCAAGATACATCAATGCCCATATCGCTTTGAGATAAGGTACTTCAGGACCTAATATCTCAGTTTTCCACTAAGAGAAGAAGGCAATCCTTTTCCATACTTAGTGATCTTACTACTATATATGGACTTTACGTTTGTGCTTCAACCAATCCAAAGGGTCATTTACCCTATTCTATGTATGCTCGAACTACAGGCCGAGACAATACTTAGTGGTTCTTAAGTCCTTCATATCAACTTCTCTTTTCATGTAATCGGTTAAATCGGACCTCTTTTGGAGATCAGGTCATTAACAAAAAATGACTACATGAACATAGGACTCATTTGATCACTCATAAATCCTTCCCTTAGTAGATATTCACTAAGGCGATTTTTACCACATTGTATCCGATTGCTTTGGTCCATATAGGGATCATTTGAGCTTAACCGAATGCACATCATGTGGTTTGATTCAAATACCAACTTCAATCCTTGTGGGATTTTTCATGTATATGTTGGTACTTAATGACCCACATTGACGAGTTATTACCACATTCATAAGTTACATCTTAAGTCGGTCATCGACTTAAGCAACAAGAATCTGAGCGTGATTGCATCCATAATGTGTGAGCACATTTCTATGTACGTACTTCACTCGAGACTTTATAAATCTCGTGCAATCAGTCAAACTTTGAATCTAAACATTGCATTGTGTTCATTTTATTTTCTTATGAACAACCACTAATAGTTGACTGATTTTATACTCTATGGTGTTGGAACTTCAGGCCCAAAAACACCTCATTTATATAGCAAAAGTAGCTATACTCGAATAGCTTCTTTCCAACATGCTTAACCATTTCAATGTCGACGTTCCTCCTTTATTCAAGGGTCATTATCGCTCGACTTTGATTCCAACAAAACAAGCAAAGATATCAATGATTACATTACTCATTGACAATCCCAAATTGTCGCCAATGTTATTCTCTTTGCTTTTAGAGTCTTTAGATAGAATTTCTTCAGAAAATCTATCTTCATGTTTGTGTGTATAGTCGACATATTATCACCCCTTTTGTGATGTTATCGGCTCTTTTCTTTTTCGAGGAATGATATCTTTAGAGCCTAATTGTCTCTTCACATTTCCGGCGTGATTGAGAATTATTTGTTATGTTTGGAGTTACTTCTGGAATCCCCAAACGAAGTGGTGCAGCCTAGGCTGGTGTATGTGACTTGACTTTGTCACTTTCATTGATACCCTTAATAGCATGTGAGCTATACGATCCACTAAACTTCTGGTTTAGTTATCTTTGGATCGACTATAACAAATTGCATCCTTTGCAATCTCTTATATTTTTAGTCTCACTTATCTTCTCCCCCTAAAGTTGGGATTCTCACCTCGCCAAAGTGACAATCTTAATACCGAGCAAAATATTGATCACCGCTTATAAGCTCAAGGTATTCTCTAAACGACAAGGACCCAATCCTCCCGTTTAATCCCAACTTTCCTTTTGTGTGACATTACTTCATAATTTTCTAGGGAGATGGAGGACATATGAAGCATTTAATCTCTTCTAGAGACAAGCTTCAAGTAGGAGAATTTTCTATAAGCAGTCGGTCCACGTTGAATTCATTTCATGACCCTATTTGATCAACGACACTTCCAGGTCGTGTAAGTCATGTATAAGCCCTTGCCTATCTATGAATTATGACTGCATTATTGACGACTCTACCTTAGTCGTTTTGTGAATGTGTGTGAGAGCTACGCAATGCTCAACCACTACACTGATGTGATTCTCCTCAATATTCAATGGAACCAATGGGTTGAGGCATCTTTCAACATTATGATAATTCACAATGGCTCACATGGCGCTTTATCAAGTCCTCATATATCACTTGAAACCCAATCAAGGAGCATAGGAGACTTTAAATTCCTTTATTTATACTGGCTTTGCTACTAATTTACCAAGAGCACAAGCCTTTCATAGATACAAGGTCACTCGATCTTGAAGAGACTTCAGGTCTCATGTTCTTGTGGTCCTACACCAATCATGCGGACCATTATTTTTTCTTGAGTGACCAAGTTAACCATGCCACAAGGATACTTTATTATCAACTAACTTCTGGTTAGTGATACTACCTTGTTCAATGAGATATACTCTTTAAGAGTCATCTCAACCTTTACACCAAGTTTGTCATGCGTATGATTGTGAAAACTTCTGGTTTTCAAATAGTAGGTGTTGCGACACCATTAACAAATATGGTTTTCTACCATTGAACATGTCGGTGATCATACATTAATTTGGGAGCTCATCAACTCAAATCAGATAAACCATTTATCTTGATTTTGATCTTATGATAGATATAGATGCCTCATAATCGGTACATTCAGAACTTTGCTTTAGATTAGACCGGTCTCCACACTTATACTCATAAGTTGTGGTTCTTATCACTTATGGGATATCCCTTATCTAAGATGTCCTTCTCGACATCAAATTTACCCCTAACGTCCTAGCTATAAGTCATAATCATGACTAGCGGCCGCATGCGTAATATAATGTGACCTCTTTCACACCCTCTTCCGGAGGAGGCATGCTTCAGGCATGCAAGAGGTTGGTCAACCATGACCTTGAACTCCTAGTTCATGCTAGGTATGGGGTTATTTAGGACTAGTTCTGAATATAACATAAACTCATGTTTCTTGTACTACTTTTGGAGTACATGTCATATTTCTTGTACTACTTCTAGAGTACATGACTGGTATGAGATCTTCTAACTCCCCAAGAGTTTACAATGAACCCTTCTTATCCAAAAATCAAGTCTTCAGGCTCGTATGGAGCTGATGATGATAACTATAATTTCTAGCACAATTCTCCAAGAATTTCAAGTGCTGCATAGTTCTCCCAAACATCTCATTTGTCAACTTCAGGTGACAATGAATAATTTACCATCATTATGTTCAAGAATGAATTTTCACAAATATTCCATTTGTCAACTCCAAGTGACAAAAAATAGAATATATCTTGAACTATTTATCATCTACTTCGGGAGATGATATGTTGATCTACTTCTAGAGATGTATGTTCATCTACTTCTAGAGATGAATTCTTCTCATCACTTACTACAACAAGTATATAGTTGTATATGTAAATCCACTTCTAGGGATAATACTTCTATCACTTTCTTCAGGAAAGTGATGTTTTCTATCATTACGCACTTCAGGGAGTAACATGCTTTATTATTTCATCTCTTCGGGGATGATTGCAAAATTGTCTCTACGAGGACAATGTCATATATTCATCCGCTTCAGAGGATGATACGTTTTAACTTTAAAAACAAATAAAAATATATGTAAAACAATAACATGAATAATAAAATTGAGAAACATAAATAAAGAAATAAAATATAATCAAAGATTGTCAACTTCTGGTGACATGAGATTCAATGTGAAGTCTTCTAGACCTCGAGACCTTTCAATCACATACTTTGGGATGTGATATATAAGACCACTTAATCGATCACATACTTCGGGATGTGATATGTAAGACTTAATAAGACTATTTAATCACATACTTTAAGATGTGATTTGGTCTTTTATTATCTACTCCAAGAAATAATATTTGTGATCTTTTATTATCTACTCCAAGAGATAATATTTGTCATTGGTCTTTTATTATCTACTCTAAGAGATAATATTTGTCATAGAACATTTGACATCTACTTCAAGAGATGACTTAGTATAAACTTTTATTATCTCATCCACTTCTGGGGATGGTTTTATTTGTTTCATCCACTTCGGGGGATGAGAACTATCACTCAAGATATAGTATAGTATATTGATTATCGCTTCAGGGATAATCATATTCAGTAATCACTTCAGGGATTACATATTGATATTTTATTCACTTCTGGGAATAAAAATTACCACTTCAGGGGTAATATAGATAACCTTTGTCTTTTCAACTCTTCAGGAGTTGAATCAAATTGTACATCTCTTCATGAGATGAAAGTATGATTATAATTTGTCGCTTCAGGGACAAATTTATTTATGAACACATTCACTTCAGGGAATGTATCATATATAATTGTAATTTATCCTTCCGGGATAAATTTTACGATCATCCACTTCCAGGGATGTACTTAGAGTATACTGAACGTATCAGTTTGATAACAAATCAGGTATATATTCATCGATCATGAATGTAATTAAATACCATATGAGCAATACGTATGCAAGTTTTATGCATAAAAACAATTTATACACATGCACTCAAAAAGGTTATTTTTCCTTCTTTTTTCTTAATCATGAACTATTAAAACAACCAGACATGATCAATTTATATGCATACATTGACGACAATTAAAACAGCCGATCATGATTCATGAGCAAAATACGTAGTATATATAATTCATGATGTGACCGACCAAAGTACATGATTAATTAACAATTGAGAATATTTCACCAAATGCAAAGTGCAATTACCAGATTCAAAGTACAATTCATAGAAAACAAGAGTTAGGATCATATACTGTAAGTTGATCGAAAGTGAACATACAATATACAATACGTTCAATCAGAGATTAAACCAATCAATCAAACATGAAATCTATGAAACAAGTAAACAGCCGGTCAAAGTATAATGGCATGGACACAGCGAACCCCATTACTGGAACCACATATAAGAACTGCAGATCATGAATGCTAATATATATATGGGGAGATGCAATACAGTAACAACACAATATACTAGATCAATATTCTAGATCGGCAAACCCAAATTGAACGAGCCAAGCATGAACCATACAATACAAAAATCAACGAGGCATGTATGTACCAGTTTAACCTTAAAACAATCAGAGATATATTCATATAATCATGGATCGAAAAAAAACGAAGCAACGTATGCAATTAGATCCAAGCATTTAGTGTAAATCTAAAGCACTCGTATATGCAAATTTGATTAAAAAAAAATTGAGCAATTCGTATGCACGAGGCAAGATCGAAATATGCGTATGCACGAGGCAAGATCGAAATATGCGTATGCACATCTAGAGCAATTCGTGCTGATAACGTGATATAAATCAAGGGAAATCAAGGGAAACAATAAACAAACAGAGAGTATTGAGGGAGGAAGAGAGATCAGATCTGTATTATTAGGTCACCCATAAGGGTCTTTATATAGAGAGTACAAGATATGGGATAAGATCAAATCTAGGGTTTTGAGCTTATCCATGTACATCCATATCCGATAATAATAATATCATAACAAATCGGTATATAAGGGTTTATTTTCTCTCTCCTCCATTCTTTTTCTCTCTTCCTTGCCCCTCCTTCGCCTCTCTCTCTCGTCCTTCTCCCGAACCCTCGTCCGTCTCCCTCCTCCTTCTTTTCCCAATCCAAATCGCCTCCGTCCTGCTCTCCCCGCCGGAGTCGGCCCCCGCCGCTGCCTCCTCCTTGGCCGCCGGAGTCGGCCCCAAGCCGGAGAATCTCCTCGTCGACGATAACGGAGATCTGAAGGTCTCCGATTTCAGCCTCAGGCGAATTTCGGACGATAATGGAGATCTGAAGCTCGAGCAATCTGTTTAGCAATCCGATCCTTTTCGTTTTGTTGATCAATTTCGGACGTCCTAGCTTGAGCGAATCTCAGCTTACCGGCAACAATCATGGCGATTATCAGGCGAATTTGGCAAGGGAAATCTCTCGTTTCTCGCTATCGTCGTTCGTCGGCTCCGTGGTTTAGCCCCTACGCTGCCTCTTCGCCGTCGCCGAGGCTTAATTTGACGTGTCCTGAGCTGAACCGTAGTGCTCTAGGGTTTCGCTCTCAGTTCACGCTCTTTCGTCGCTCATCATCGCCGTTTTTCACTCATCATCGCCGTCGGGTTTTGCGACTTCTTGCAAGGTATAATATATCTTGTCCATCACCTGTTCGATCAAATGCTTCGCTTGGAGTTTTGAGTTGTTTTTGGCTGAGTCCTTTCTATGCTATTGCTCTTTGATTCGCAAGTTTATCAGTCCGAATTTTTCTATAGTGCTCGATTTGGGATTAACTGTTTGTTCTGCTCCGGATTAGATTGAGTTTATGCCTAGTGTTTGCAGAATTGCAGATATAGTCGATGATGAGTTTTCTGAACGCATTCTGTTAGATTCTAAACCATCCTGTACTCCAATTTCCTAGTATCCTATTTGCTGAATCATGTTTGTGTAGACAATGGGGCAAAAATCAAATTCTAGAATGTTAGAATTGAATGATTGCTATGAGGAGTTGGGTGGTGAATTATGAGTTATAATATGGGCTGATCTTTCAATTGATCTCTTAGGAATTAGCTCTCAGTAATGCTTTCTTACGTGGTGGCTGCTGAGTCTTTATCGAAGGACTTGAGATAGTGCGTTTGTAGGTTAAGGCACGGTTTCATCTCAAGTAGTTTAGTGTTTCACGTCTTGATCTTGTTAGCAGATTTTTGGCTGTACTTTCTTAAGTAGTCTATGATCTGAATAAAGTTCCTTACTTTCCCTACATGTTTGACATTTAGATGGAGTTATTGCACTTTGGCAAAGAAAAGATAGGTTTATTCTTCCAATCTAATTTTGTCTGTCAGTTTTATCTAATATTAAAATATAAAAGCACCTGTTAATTCTTTATTTGGTTTAAAATAGGCTTTGATTAGTTGGTTTTAAGGGTGTAGGTGATGACAAGTTGGTTTTACGCGTTTCGGTAATGCCAAGTTAAATTTATTTTACATTGTTAAATTTGTCTATATATTACTTTTAATTATGGCCTATTAGCTCAAATGGTAGAGCAACGTGCGTAACGCACAATAATGTGGGTTCAAATCCCACATAGGCATACTAATAAATTCGGATGACAAGTTGCATACGTGATGACAAGTTAGGGTAATGACAAGTTTTGTACGTGATGATAGGTTTTTTGTACGTGACGATAGATTGGGTGATGACAAGTTTTTGTACGCGACGACACGTTTTTGTATGCGACGACACGTTTTTTGTACGCTATGACAAGTTTTTTGTACGCTATGACAAGTTTTTTGTGCGTTATGACAAGTTTTTTGTACGCTATGACAAGTTTTTTTTATAAGCGATGACAAGTTTTTTACGCGATGACAAGTTTTTCAACGCAATGACAAGTTTTTCGTAAAGGATGACAAGTTTTCTACGCAATGACAAGTTTTTCATAAGGGATGACAAGTTTTCTACGCAATGACAAGTTTTTTTAAGCGATGACAAGTTTTTATGCATGGGGACAAGTTGTTTTCTATCTTCCGGTGACAGGATTTTTGGATGACAGGATTTCCGATGACAGGATTTCAGGTGGGACGCGGTGGCACGCGTGTAATTTTTTTTTTTTACCAGGGGTATTTTCGAAAAACCGACTAGATAGCTCCTTTATTTTTGTTCCTGCCTATTCACCCCACAAATCTCTCCAAATAGGCTACCTACCAAATTTTTTTTTTTCAATTGATATTTCTATTCTGAAACTTTGGGCCAATAAAGTGGGCCATAACCGTTTTCGAAAGGCCCGTCTGATTTCTTTTCGTGTTCTCTATCTAGTGCTCCACTAAAGTTTGCTTGTTACTTTATGTTCTTCTCATTCCATCTTTATAGAAACGGTTTTCACTCACATACATATTCTGGAAACGTGGTGTGATATCTCATAGTATCTGTTATTTATTAAACTTATCATAGAAATATCTCACATAGTCACATCTAAATGAAACTAGCATTTCCTGCTATAATGTTATGAATTGTTAGGTTAGTTGCTTGTGATGTACATGTTGCTACTTGCTAGCTAGCTTTAACATGGTGAAATGTTAGTTGGGCAGCTAGCTAAGTCTGGTACGACTTGTCATTTTATCATAAACTATGATGATGCCTAGATCACATATTGTCATGTGTGAGTGTGATTCGTAAATGCTCGAGTTTTTCTTACTCCATCTATATTTGTGCTTATGTATTCAAAACTCGTACTCATGATATATCCATGCGGAAACAAAAATAAGGATTTGACAAATTTCAAAATTTTGGAATTTTTTAAATTTTTTTGTAACGGATTCAATATCTCTTCCTTAGGGTTTAATGTCTTTTTTAAGTGTGTTTATAATGTACTATTAAGATACACATCTATATCTAATGAAAAATTGGGTTCTCAGTTAACATAAAAGTTGATCATTAAGGGTGGGTTTTTTTTTAATTGAAGGAAATTAGTTTTGCCGAGTTCAAGTTTTGCAAGTAAAATAATATTGCAGAGGTAAAAAAATTGGGCTTTCCGATTTCCTCCGACGGTTTAATCAAGAGCAACCCCCAAACCCTAAAAAGTTCTCTCCCTCCCTCTAACGTGTATCCATGAATCCGAGCTCACCAGAAGCTTCTATCTAGACGCCGACGGAATGCCGCTCCCCGGACTCAACCCCTTCACAACGTCCCCGTCTTCATCGGCAACGCCTGTCCTGGCTGCCGCCGCTAGCGCCACCCAGGTTTCATCTGCGTCGTCTTACTCTATAAAGGTTTGAGCTTGGTTCCCTCTTATTCGTCTTGATTGTAATCAACGAACACATTTTGATCGGTTTGAACCCTTGTCTCTCAAATGAATTTTCTGTTTTGCTATTTGATTACTTGCTCTGAACTTGTCGTTCTCAATTGAGCCTTTCTCGCCATTTGCAGATATCATCAAACCAGATGATGAGAACTAAAGCAAAACCTGGGAGAAGGGAAAGGGCGAATGCCAAGTTGCAAATTAAGACAACAAAGTCACTTAGAGCAAATTGAGCACTGGTTAAGCTAGAACCATAGCTTGTAAGTTCAGCTCTTTTGTTATTGTCAGCGCTTCTTTCATCAAGTTTTAGAAAAGAACTTTTATTCAATTTGGTGTTCAATGCTTGTATTTAGAATGAAGATGGGAAGAAAACCCTAATACTTCATGGTACCAAGACAAGTGGTGTGCTGAATGCTGTTCTGTCTGAAATTTATCACCTTAAGAAAGGCAATGCTATGAAGTTTTTCAAGAGGAATGAAAATATTAGACCCTTTGAAAGTGGTGGTAAATCTTCTCTGGAATTCTTCTCACATAAAATTGATTGCAGTATGTTTGTGGTAAGTTAAGAGATTGAAGGCTTGTGTTTCAGTAAAATTTGTTTGTTGCTAGCTCCGAACTGTAAGTATGGTATGGTCTATGCAGTTTGGTTCTCACTCTAAAAAGCGGCCGGATAATCTTGTGATTGGCAGAACATATGACCATCATATATATGATCGTGTGGAGATGGCTGTTGAAAACTTTAGATCCTTGAAATCATATGCTCAGAAGAAAAAGATTTCTCTAGAGGGGTCAAAGCCATTCATTGCATTCATAGGTGAAGGATTCGAGAGTGTGGAAGAGCTGAAACAATTGAAGGAGATTTTGCTAGAATTATTTCGGGGAGAGGTACAATCATTTCTTCTTTATTAGTCTTTATAAGTCACTATCTTTTCCTTCATTCCCTTGGATGATGTCGTTAACAAATAGAAGGATTATTAAACATCTGCAGGTTGTGGAGAATTTCAATCTTGTTGGATTGGACCGTACGTTTGTACAACCATCTCGCCGAACAGGGTGTACTTCACTCATTGTGCTCTTCAGCTGAAAAAATCCAGGCACAATTGTGCCAGAGATACAGTTGGTTGAAGTTGGCCCTTCTATGGATTTGGTAGAAAGAAGGCACCGCCTTCCGGAAGCAAGTTTGAAAAAGGAGGCCATGAAGAGTGTTGCTGATCACACTAAGAAGAAGAAGGTGGGCAGTGGCTTCTTTTTTATTCTGTGTTGTTGAATTTCTTCTTCACGTTTTCTGCAGTGGTTACAAAATTCAATTTTATGCAGATTAAAAATGTCAAGGGCGATCCAATAGATGGCACGATTGGAAAGATTTACATGCCGGATCAGAAGGTGGGCATTATGATTTCATTCACTAGAAGGGCAGGATTTATCATCATCTAATCATGTTGTCTCCCTTGTATTGACACAACTCATTTGCATCATCCAGGTTGGAGAAAAGGCTTTGCCATTCATAGCTAAGGGGATGAAGAGGGAACATCACGAAGGCAAGTCAAAGAATGTGGTCAAGAAACAAAAAGGGGAGTCTGAAGCAGAAGAGGCTTAAAACCTGTCGTTGTTGTTTGTTTTGTTTACATGTTCTCTTGTGCTGGTTTCTGCTTACTGAATTTGCCGTTGATGATATGATTCGTTTGTCCCCAAAGTTAGGCCATGGAGGCTCATGCTAGAATTGCCAAAGACGCTCACAAGGTTTCCTTCCCCTTCATCTCCCCATTTATTTTCTTCTTTTTTCTCCCAGTTTTTTTAGGGTTCTACTGAGCCTCTTCTTGATTATTGTTGCTAAGTTTGCCTTGTTTAATCGCATCTTTCAATTGAAGCTTTTGTCTATGTGTTCTTTACAATTACATGTTTAGATTCCGGTATTGTGGTTTTACTGTCTTTTTTATTTGCTGCTGAGTTGCCATTAACTGTTGCTCTTCAAATTGATTGGAAGGAGTAATCACTGTTTTTGGTGGTTCAGGTGATCGACTTGACTGTGACAGGAGCACTGAATGCAGTCCTATCAGCTAAGCATCAATCTGAGATGTGTCATGATCTCTACAATCATTAGGTAAGGTCCTGCTATTTAAAAATTACATTCGCAATGTCCTCTGCGTACTTATCATTGATTGTCATCATATTATCTTTCCACTGTATCGTCTGTTTAGATGCATTTCATACAAGTTAATGAACTAAAATTTATTATACCCAGGGCTATGTAAACTAAGCTATTATGATATGCATTTTGGTAATAAATAAGAATAGAGATGTGTTTAGATCCCTTACGGGCAAATTTTGTAGCGAATATGTGGGGCTCTATATAAGGCTGGGCAAGGAGTGGTTGTAGTCACTCTTTGGTCTTCATGCTAATAAGATGGATCAGACTATCAGAGTATGTTCTTTATTCTGTTTAGCAGCTGCAGTGGCTGGATCACAAGTACAATATATGCACATTTTGGAATCTTCCATGGTTAATTATTTCTGCAGTTATATTTTGTTTTGAATTTCTGTATTGAAATTCCAGATGAGGGCCAGGATAGTAAACTATGAATATGTAAAATGGGGATCTAGCATCATTGCGTCAAAAAGCTTATTCTTGTAACTCAGTGATTGTTGGCTTTGCATGACAGTTGGTTCTGGAGGGTGTAAAGGCTCGCCAAGTGCATGATGCTTTGTAATGGAAAAATTGGGAATGGAAAAAAAGATTCAGCAGGCTAATTTGACAGTAGAATTTTTTACCATCAAAGCTGCTGGAATTGAGGACTAGGTAAGTCAAGGCATTTATTGATCATTTTGAGCTGGTGGTACACATTTTTTATACGGGAAAGTCTGTAAAATCTTGAGTTGATGATTCATACTTTATAGGTGAAAGTGTGTTCTGATCTGTTGCATAGACACAAGGAAGATAGACGTCAAAATTCAGCTACACTTGACATTTTAAAGAGGAGATTGTTGGATGCAAAAAAACATCTCTGCAGGGAAGGGAGTCCTTAGAAGTACTTCAGTCCAAGGTCAATACTGCTAGCAGATTCTCAAATTGAAAGGGAGAAAGAAAGGTATGGATGTTGAGTTAATTAGTCCCATAATCAAATTTCCTTTGCCTATAATTTTATAGATATGGATGTTGAGTTAATTAGTCCCATAATCAAATTTAAGAAGAAAAGGCTGCAAGAGGATTTAGAAGCTCTGAAAAGGAAAGCTTCACATCTTGATGCACTGTTGGAGGGGGGGTCATCTGTAGTCGGGAAAATTCGTAAGGAAATGCAGGAATACAAGGAAATACTCAAGTGTAGTATCTGCCATGACAGGGCTAAAGAGGTAATAATCCCTCATGGTTTAGCACTATATGTACTTGTATCACAAGCATAAACATCAATTGTGGAACACCAAAATTTCATTTATTGTTTCACCTGAATTTTGTCATATTATGTAATTCAAATTTAATGTGGATAAATCTGAAAAAGAAATATGAGACTGCTTCAACTATAACTCTTTCTTCTAAACCAATTCGATCTTCAGGTTTTAACAGATGCAAGGTAATTAACAACTTCACCATAATTACCTGCAAAAAGAATGCAAACCAGTAAAATCACTATTCCCGTTTGTATAGTTGTACTTGTCTGTGTTTCGATCTAGCTTAGTCGGCATGTTTCTCTGGCTTTTAATAGATGGAAGTAATGCCAGACATACTGTTATCTTAGCAAGGAAATCTTGTGCTTCCTGAGCTATTTTTTTGCCAAACATTGAACTCTAAACGTTAAGGCCCCATCTTTGCTTCTGAATTCGTTATGGCGGTAAGGTTTGAGTATTTAATTTTTATGAGGATCAGGGTTCCAGTGCACTTAAATGGCAATGTGAAAACGAATCTTAAACCTTTAATGGGCAACCCGCTTAATAATTAGTCGGTGCATATAGAGAATCACCTTGATGAGGCATGTGCTGGAATTAGTGTTGAATCAAAGTCTTTTGCCAATGCACTGGTAAAGAAATAGGAATGAACTTGCCAATTCAACTTTTCTGACTTCTCTCAGAGAGATAGACACTACTTGTAAATAAACTTCATATGAGGAAACAGTCTTTTTGTGTTAACTGAATCTGGAAGTCAGGGGAGAAAAAGATTAACCATTATGAAATCTAGAAGGAAAGGGGACTTATCCTTTTGAATTATCAATGCTAGCTGAAGCTTATCAATGGTATGTTTTTGCTTGCTTTTAGCAAACATTCTGAAAGCTTTTGCAGATATCTGAGATTTTTTTTGCTTATTTGTATTTGTTCCCCTGCTACTTGATTGTTTCATATGAGAGATACATAGTAGAACAATTACCTAGAAACTCACTTTAGATATTGTGTGGGCGTGGCACTTGTTTGGTAGCTACCAGTAGACTGATAATACTACGTCCAATACAGTAAACACATAAAATAAAGTCCATCAAAAAATTCAAATGCAACTGAAAAAGAAGCCTCCCAGATCTGGAGGTTTAGAAGTGGATTCTTTTTTGGAGGTTTTTATATGTGCAGAAGGGGAAGTTTAATGCATTCAGTTGTACAAACCTATAAATTCCCGTAGAGGAACAGAACTCTGCAAATTGATTGCTTGGTGTGGTGGCACATAAAGGTTATTTCATATAGTTTTTTTTTGTCTCCATGTGCATATGTTAGATAGCTTTTAATGTTTTTACTTTTTGATTTTTTGTTTCATCACTTTAAGAAGTAAATATGTTTAAGAAAACAACAATTCAATAATCACTCAAAATGAACGTTAATGTTTGCCCCATGGGCACACATTTGATGTATCCTCATTATTTATATATGAACTACATAAAATGTTCAGTGCCTAAAAAGGTGCTTCCATCTGTTAAAATCACTATTTTTGTAGGTAATTATGGTGATGTTGTTAATGCTCAACTGGCCATGGATAGAAGTGTAAGTTTCTATGCTAAAAATCAGGTCATATTGTACAGGTTTGCATTCTTTTTCCATGTCTTGATTACGTTGCTTATCCTTGCATTTGTAGGTCAACCTTCCAAGGGGTTATGGATATATTGAGTTTAAGCTGAGGTCCTATGCTGAAAAGGCTCAATTGTACATGGATGGAGTAAGCTATATTTTCAAGGTTATGTAGCTCAACAGTAATTCATATGAGGAGAAATTAGAAATTAATGGTGGGTGATCACTTAAGCTTGGAGTTTTTTTTGAGAGCACACTTAAGCTTGGAGTTGGATGGCCTGCATTGAAGACTTGGTGAACTTGGTGACCACTTATTGTATAACTTGATCACTATTCCCTTTTTGTACCTAAGACAATGACTTCTAATCGGATTTGTTAAGAATTTTGGTTCGTCTATGGGATGGGATATGATATGAATGTTATGTACCAAGATATTATTAAGAATTTTAAATATTTTTTTGCCTTGATTTCCCCCGTCCATCGGACGGGGCAAGTTTTTTTGTCATCGTTTTTTTGGTTCGTAATAAGCGTCAGGAAATTACTTTTTACCGACTTATGCTGGCCTTGACCATGGTCAAACCAGACCAGTTGCAAAGGATTGGTTTTCAACAAGAACCAATTCTCGGAAGAATATGGTTGAATTATGGACAGACTACCTGTAAAATCCACTAACCAAACCATTTTTGGTCACACTTGTAGTAATTAGGGGCTAGGCCTCATTTGAAAATTTGATTGAATTATGGACAGACTACCTCAAAACATTTGGCAGAAAGGAAAGTTGCCAAGTTCCAGAAGAACATCACAAAAAGAGGATTAGTTTCAGAATCCTCTTCCAAGAAAGGATTTGATTATCCTGTTGGGCCTATCTTGCTTGGATTCTTTGTGTTCGTGGTCATAGGATACTGTACGTTTTGTTTTACATTCAATACTATCTTGTTCAATCTTTTCTTACTACTTTTAGGCCATGTATATTGAAGAGATGATTATCTCAATTGATTTATGAAGTTATCTTTTTTTTTTATCTTGTTTGCAACCCTCTTAGATAATCAGGACTGCAACCAGCAAAGGAATGGCTTAGTTTTTTCCAACTGTGTTGAGATTAGTAGGCGATTAGCAATAAAAGAATGTAATGTATGTTTTGTGGAGAACATCTTTTGCTCTATGAAGCACTTGTAAGACAATTCTTTATAAATTTTTAGGGTGTGGTTTTATGCTTGATGAGTCATTTTATGGGACACCAGTTTGAAGTTTACAAGGAAAGGAGAAAGTTAGAAGAGGGTTCCCCTTGCAGTCAACTATTCTTCAGTGCTAATGAATCTGTAATTTAGCTTTTAGCCTCTATCATGTCAATTCTATCTATTCATAGTAAGAAAACATTGAAGAAACTATAGCTCATATGAAATGCTTTAATCTTTCTCTTTCAGGTGATCTATGTACATGCCAAGGGAATGGTTGTGGGTGATGAATATGTCATAATCAGCTCTGCGAATAACCTATGTGAATTGCTTTGATTATAAATTTGCATAGGTCATTTCATTTATTTGGTTCAGCTTTACGTTTTAATTTAGGTGATAAACTTTGAGCTTAGTTGTAAAATATAAATATAAGAATCGCTTTTTGATTCGACCGCTTGAATTCATTATTTGGTTCAGCTTAAGTACAAAGCCCGTCCAACGGACGGGCATTACTGGCTAGTTAGAAAAAACAAAAGAACAATAGTCATTTTAACACAAATCACTAGTAATAAAAGTGTAGTTTAATTACATAACACGCAACCTAACGCCTGAATTTCAGCGTATGATTTACGTTGTATAATTAATGCAATTAATTAAGTATCAAGTTCGTGTAATGTGTAAGCCAAAAAAATATTATTGTAATTATATAACATAGACGTAAAAGTTACAATTAGTAGACCTACTGGCTACTAGGTTGGCTCGGATTGAATTTTATCATTAAGATTAGGTTTAATAAATTTTGAATCTATGATCTATCAGATCGAGTCATTATGGGTTTTTAATTGAACAGGTTTTAGGCTGACCAACAAGTCTAAAATTTTATTATATTCAATATGAGTTTAATTGAATATTAATATCCAATAAGATATACTGTATTATTTTATGATATACAGTCTAAAGTATAAAATATATCATATATTTTAAAATAATTTTGACCCGATGATTGGAAAAAGACCCCATAGGATCCAATTTATCTCATATTAAAAATTTAAAAGTATGGATTTTAATTAACCCAAAAATTATGATTCCAATTTGGTCGATCAAATTTCCACGGGTATAGATTTAGATACATGTATACAATTGTGGCAATCAACTCACAAGTGTGAGCTAGCTTCAGCACTCTTGCATGCATCCCACGTAAATCCCCAATATAATAAACAAATAACCTATACTATCAATGCTAATACAGTTTCTTAGTTATATCGACCTTCATTATGCACACCCCATCAAGTCATCAACTTGTTAGTTTGTGAATGATAAAGCTTAATTACGAGGTTAATCACCTGACGAGGTAGGTTACTTTAGGTACTACAACTAATTTTTTCAAGATGGAACTTAGGTACCAATTAGGTGCATGTGTTGACTAATTACACTAGAAATGATTAGTTTATTAATTTTATAACTCGCTTAATGTGTCAAACGTTTTAGATTTGGCACGTGTACTAGTACTACCACTGCACTACTGCCTAGAGAACCTGATATTTGAGGCTAAAATTGAAGTAGATAAAATTCGTTGATGATTTGTATGTAACATGTACTACCACTACTACGAATCCTATGCAGTATCCCTAGTTCTTCTAAAAATTGTTTTGTATTTTTTCTATCGTTTTGAAGAGTTTGTCTATATTTATATATATCTCCGTTTACATCTAATTTTTTTTTTTTACAATAATATCATCATTCAATCAAATATATTGTCTCTATTATCCAACTTACTCATTATTATGATTATTTTTCTCTATAAAATTATCCCTTTATAATCTCATATATCACCCCATCCTTCATTATCAAACTTTTTCATAAACGTTATCACTTTTAAAAAATTTACCCTTACGTAAATATAAAAATATCCTCATTCAAACTCCATCTTTTATCCATATTATCCAAAATTTGACATACTATATTTAACTTTTTCTTATTGGGTCCCGACGGAAGGAGTCATAATTTGTTAATGTATGAAGCTTAATATTCTAATAGAAGCCAACAATGAAAATCATGGCTATTTTACTTATTCATCCACTTGAAATATGCCTACTCATCGTAAACTTTGTGTAACACTTTCTACCCGTATACTATTTTCATTCCAATAAGCATGAAATTATCCTTTGGTTCTTCGTTAGTAGATCTAAATGTTGAAACTACTCTTGTCTTTTTTCTTTCGCTTATCCATTGTCACGTATAGCTTGACCATGTCCGGAGAAATCAAGAAAAGTCTTCCTTGATTGATGTTGTTGTGGGCAACGTCGTGGCAAGCAATGTTGTGGTTGGGGCAATGAACGAAGGCGGAGCCAAAGAGGGAGTAGAGAAGTCCCGAGGTCAGGATTGGGTGAGAATCGAAATTATAGAGGTAAGGGTTGTGGATCTATATGATATTGACGGTAATTATAAAAAGGATGACGACGAGGAGTAAATTAAAAGCAATGCTATTGTGAATAGTGTCGATAGTCAACGCCATTGACCATATCTGAAAACGTCATCACCTCGATATGATCACTTTCTCTCGTCGTCAAGATTGCATAACAACCAACACTGTACCTCTTCAACACCATTGCTATTTTAGATTGTCGAGAGGAAGAAGAAGCTCTAATCCAACGAGTTAGACCTAATTCTGTTAAATCTCGGTGGGCCATAAATGACGTGAGGGGTACACACGTCGGTTCGTGTGCATATGCGCGGTAAGCCCGACACATAAGCACATGAGGTTCCACCCTAAAACCAATTGGTGATAGGGGGAGTAGCTCATGTACTTATATGGTGGGTAGTTTCACATTTGATTTCCAATGTGGGAAGCACATTCCTACTTCCACACGCCCCCTCAAGTACAACTGCTTGGCCCCGCAATATTCCAGTTGCACTTGACGACTCATGCGTTGAGGCCGGCCAGCCCATTAGACAAGGATAGTCGGACCCAGACCGAACAGGCTCTGATACCATGTTAAATCTCGGTGGGCCATAAATGACGTGGGGGGTACACACGTCGGTTCGTGCGCATATGCGCGGTAAGCCCGACACATAAGCACATGAGGTTCCACCCTAAAACCAATTGCCCACCGAGATTTAACAAATTCGAACAATCAAACGCTATTTTTCCAATAAAAATTCATCATATTTATATACCAATATTACAAATTGCATACGAATTTGGTAATTAACAAGTTAAAAATACTAACCGTCGAACCCAATAAACTTGTATGATTTGGACTAAATTTTGATTTTGATTTTTGACCAAAAGCATATGATTTGGACTAAATTTTTATTTTTATTTTTGACCAAAAGCATGCCCCAAGAATTTTGGTTCGAGGTGTGGAATATCAAAAAGCGGGAATTTCCAGTTTGGCGCCAATTAAAGTAGCCGAATCCTGGATTGTCAAGAAATATCATCGCTAGAAACAAGTCTACACCCACACATACTTTACTTCAATAACTACTTTAACCCCCGTACCATGTACGGATAATGTGATTATAAATCCAATTTAATATATATATATGTAATGTCAATGATAACGTCAAAATTATAGGATCATAGTATATATTTATCTTCATAATGTGATTCGTATTGTGATTAGTGTTTTTTACCAATAGTAAATCAACTCATAATATAAATAAGTTGGATTTGTTTAAAAATTACTTTACAATAAATATCACGTTTTATTAAATAATAATACTTATCAGAAGATTATAACTAATTCTTGGTGAGTGATAATTCATAATTTTCGAGATAATTCATAATTTTTTGTCAATTTAAAGCAATTTTTACGGGATAAGATTATATGAGATTCTAACTACCTAATTTGTATAAAGGAGGGCCCGACTATTATTTTATTATAGAAATGACACGTGGTGCAAATTTTTGTGAAGACATCGTCTCCGCTTTATACTATAAGTAGTATAGATATAACATATTCCACATTATTTATATTTTATTTTAAACGGTTTATGTTTCCAAGTCTTGCAAAAAAAGAATAAGGTCCTTTTAATAGTATACTAGTAATTAAATAAATAAGTTTATTACCAAACCCCACTGAAACATTTGCCTACTTTTAATAGTATTACTTAAGATCTCACCCATTCATTTCTTCCCACATACTGTAGTAAGTTCCATTCACTAAAATACCAAATCATCTATATAAATACAATTCCTATTTAAGAAGATATTATCATTACTTTTAGTAATAAGATATTTAGCCAGATGCAAATATGCTGCATTCATTTAGTCACAGCCCCACTCCCAAAAAGAGAAACGAATTGTCCAGACTTACAAACCGTATCGTGGCCGATCCCTTTATCTTTCCCTCCCCCAACCTCCACCGTCCGATCCCCCAATCACGCCACGTACGGTCAAGATCGAAACCCGTCACTTTCCTCCCTCATATCCCTTTTTTTTTTAATATTTTTCCCCACTGAAACAAAATCACTCGATTTCCCTCTCCCCAAAAGCAGCAGTGTGTTCTAGCAAACATCATGCTGTCCCCAAATCCATTCACCCTCTTCTGCGCCCTCCTCCTCTGCCTCCCGCTCGCCATCGTCTTCACCACCACCACAACCACCACCCCCACCCCCACCACCCTCGCCGGAAATGTCCCCTCTCCGATCACCCTCAAACCAAACTACGTATCTCGCAGAACCAAACCCGACCCAGACGACCAAATCCCCTTCCCACCAAAACCCATATCTCATTTCCCCCCCAAACCCCCTCAAAACCCCAGATCCGAACCATCCGATGACGTCATCCCCCAACCTCCGACGCCACCTCCATTACCGGAGCTCCCCCCCGACGACGCCGAGGACCTAGCCCTCTTCCGCCGCGCCTCCAAGGTCAACCCGACCCCCTTCCAACCAAGAAAGATCGCCTTCATGTTCCTCACCACAACTCCGTTACCGTTCGCCCCGTTATGGGAACGCTTCTTCAAACCAACCAAACGGAGCAAAAAATCACACCCCTACAACATCTACATCCACGCGGACCCCACCCACGACTACACCCCCCCGTTCTCCGGCGTCTTTTCCAACAAGGTGATCCCCTACTCAAAGCCCACGCGCCGCCACTCGCCCACCCTCGTCGCCGCCGCCCGCCGCCTCCTCTCCCACGCGCTCCTCCACGACCGGTCAAACCACATGTTCGTCCTACTCTCCTCGTCATGCATCCCCCTACACTCGCTCGACTTCACTTACAAGACCCTGGCCCGATCCAAGAAGAGCTTCATCGAGATTCTGAGCAACGAGACGGGCGCGTACGAGCGGTGGGCGGCGCGTGGGGAGGACGCCATGCTCCCGGAGGTCCCCTTCGAGGACTTCCGGATCGGGTCGCAGTTCTGGGCGCTGACGAGGCGCCACGCGCGCATGGCGGCGCGTGACGTCACGCTCTGGCGCAAGTTCCGGCTCCCGTGCGTGGACGTCGACGTGTGTTACCCCGACGAGCATTACTTCTCTACGCTCCTGTCCACGGTGGGGCCCAAGGGCGTTGTTCCTGCAACGCTGACCCATGTTGACTGGAGGGGCGGATCCGACGGTCACCCCAGGAGCTACAATAGCACCGTGGTGGGGCCCGAGCTGATCCGACGGCTCAGGAGCAAGACGCCGAGGTATGGGGAGTTTGGATCCAACGGGTCGGATTTGGTGGAGGCGGGCCGGAGTGACCCGTTTTTGTTTGCGAGGAAGTTCGAGCCCGAGTGTTTGGGCCCGCTGTTGAACATATCGGATGGGGTTATCTTTAGAGATTAGGAGGGGAGTGGGGGTAGCTTTTGTAAATCGACACTGGGTTTGGGGCAATTTCCTGAATCTTTGAAAACAGAGAGTCAAAAGAAGAAAATATGCCGTTTCTTGTTTTTTTTTTTCATTAGTTTTTTTTAGTATAAGCGGGCGGTTCAATGTGTGTTTTGGTTTCCAAGAATTGGAGCTTATCCGAGTTGACTCGTGGTTCGCAAAAATGGATTTTTTTCCGGATTTTCCGTGACTCGGGTTTGGAATTTAGCGATTAGGCTTTACCGCTTTACTTCTTACCTAAACAGGGTCTTCCATCACATAAATGATTTAATGCTCTGCAACTTGATTTTAAAATAGAAAAGCTGTTAAGAAAAAAATCTGTAATGAATGGATTGTTTCTCCTTGTCGCTTATATTAGAATTTATTAAAAATGAAGTTTAAAATTACACATGGCAGATTTCTGCCACGTACCTGCTCCTTTTTTTTCCCCATTCCATCAAATGGCCACGTAATGAGGGCTCGTGACTGATCTCAATTCGTTATGTATTGCTCTCAGCCGTGTTATTCAGTGATGAAAACGTCACGTGATGTCCACGTGGTAGTTATCGAGTCATCGCCACGTGGATTTTCCTTTTTTAATCATTTGAATTGCCAGCGTGGGACTCTATAAATTTTGTTGATGCCACACATGACAGTAGTGATCAGAGTTGAGAAGATACTCAAATATAAAACAAAAAAAAAGACGTAATAAGTTCATACTTATTAATGGAAAGTATCCTGAAAAAGTCACAAAATGTTTGGTAGAGTAGTTCAGATTTCAGAATTCCGGACCTTCATCAAAGTGTAATTTCTCTTGGGATCTCATTCCTTTTTTTTCTTTTCAAATTATGGTGCATGTATTCATGTGATTTGCTTTCTTTATAGGGTTTTACAGCCAGAAATCATGGGTGAGATTCTTCTAATCGGGCAAGGTTACAAGGATCCACTTACTATTGGACAAATTGTGGATAACACATCAAAGATTAGGAATTAACTAGTCATTAACAAATTGGTCTGAGCTTTAACATTGTTTTTGGGCCTGAAAGCAGCCCATTCTATTAATGGGTATGTCCAGTTTGAGCCCAGTGGGTCTGTCTGTTCCAACTATTGTTTATCATGGCAGTTGTGATTACTTGTGAGAAAAGAAAAGTATATAAAAGGGGTGAATCTTTTAAATTGTGACCTAAGTATGTGATAGAAAAACTGTATGCATACCTGAATCGTGAGTATTATACACAATGCACATAACCTTGCATCTTCAGAATACGCTATCAATAATATTAAGATCTTTATAGTAAGCCTTATTACCATTCAATAAACATGGGCGTACAAACAGGGGATTGATCGCCATGGCACCACGACCAACTCGTTAATATTAATCGTGCTGAACCATCAACTTATAATCGAGTGATCTAGTCTATCTTGTCAGAGACGACCCTAATCGAGTGATCGTTAAGATTAGTTCGTCTCGTTAGAGACCCCTTACGTAGAGTCTTAGAACTCAATCAAGAATTGTACTACTGTATATTCAAACTTTTAACCAATATATGAATAACACCGCCCTCGGCTACGTACGTAGCTCGGTAGCTGCATGAATACACGAAAAAATAACTACCTTGCGTGTCAACTAAGTTAAGTTGGTTCTTGCTCAGACAAAATACATTCAAAAAACCTAATCAGTAATCAGAGATCAAAAACCCTAGCTAAACCAATTACAAACTCCTCTCTTCACTAAAACTCATCAAACTCGACCGTCCCCAACCTCCGAACCAGACTCGGAACCACCATTCTCAAACCCAACCCCTTCCGCATCATAAAACGGCAAGAACGAATGCAAAAACACGAGTCCGGCGCAAACCAAAACCACCACCACCGACTCCTTAGTCCAGTACCCGAACACTCGTCGAGAACCGGCGATGGCGCCGACCATAGCAGCATAGAAGAATCCCTCCTCCATCTCCGTATGCTTAACCGTCTCAGCAACGAAGAACGCCTCCACCGCCAGAGCAACAATCGCCGAAACTCCCCATCCAGATCGCTCGATCGGGAGCAGGAACGGAGCCAGGGCGATCGCGAAGGCTGCGACGCTTCTAGATCCGCAAATCGCCCAATGCTCGTCCTCGTAGTCGTCGTAGGCCATGGCGATCATGGAGATCTCGAGGAACAAGGCCGATTTCTTCGATTGGAGGTTCCAGAGCCAGGGGCGGGAGCAGATCGGGAGCGAGATTGTGATTAAGAGGTGGAGGAGGTAGATTGAGAGGAGTGCGATATGGAGGAGGTGGCCGTGGAGGAGATTCAGCCAATTTGGGGATTTGGTGTGGTGGTGGTGGTTTTGGATCTGGATTGCGAATCCGGCCAGCCAGATTGTGGAGGAGACGATTGCGAGGAGGAGGAAGATGCAGACTGGTTTAGGAGGGAGGGAGAAGAGTTTCGCGGAAGCCATTGATGGCGGAGGGATTTGGATTTGGGGGTGATCGATTGAAGGAAATTCGAAAAGTTCAAGCTAGGGACTTGATGCAGGGGTTTTGAAGACTGTAAATCTTGCAATTTGAATCAAAAAATAAATAAAAAATTAAATCTTATGCACGCAGTTTGATTGGATGGGATTTATGATAGGGGAAGGCTGTAGTGGGCTTTTCTATCTTGTATAAATTGGGCCAGGCTCTTTAATTGGGCCGGTTTTACACAATCTGTTCTCGTTATTTATTTATTTTTGAATTTATTGTTGGTACTAGTACCCGATTAATCCCACGCCAATCGCGTTTGTTGGCCGTACGAGTGCGTCTCTCAACTCACTTCATTTAGATGGACTTTCTGACTCAGAGCGTTAGCTCATTCCCTGAAGGGAGACATGAAGACCATATAGGAGTGTGATCCCACGAGTGTAACTTAATCCGGTTATGCATATACTTCTCGGTAGTGATTACACGATACCCGTACTCCGTGAAAATCGAACCGGTGAACCTTGGGTACTAGTACTATACTATCGGTTAATGTTTGTTGAATTACATGGGAATAAAATGATTGATACCATACTATTCTAACTAATCCTGGAAAGATTATATGAGTAGATATTGCACTAGCTTTGATTGTTTAGTACATAAATCAAATTTAGTTGACAAAAATGATCTATATCCATAACTTTCTTAATTTCTTAACCGATATCTTAGACGAGGTCAAGATGGATATTAAGTTAAAGTAGGTAGATATTAATTTACCTAAACAATAATCTATTATTGTTAGCTCTAAGTGCTGGATGGTTTTTTCAAAAGAGGAACTGGAATTTTGAAAATGTGTCAAAGTTTGTAAAGTGGAACAAAGATGGTTCTCTATCTTTTTTCATGTTCTTCTCTTCTATTCAATCCTTTAGTTTTCAAAAAACATTATATTATGTGTCGTTTTATAATACGGTTATCCTACCAAATATGTTAATATACAATATTTTATAACGTCTTTTCCAAGTTGCCCACATGATTGGCTGGATTTATTGTTAAAATTTGTATTGGTTGATGTGGGGTTTATGAGTTTATCTATATTGTCCACCCATAAACGACTTTGGAAAATTTTAGCATTACAATCGGATTAATAATCTCAAGTATACATAATTTGTGGGTCAGTTGTTAATCAGAGTTTAGCATCTTTTCAACACGTACTAATTAAGCTGAATTCACTTGCCTGTTACTTTGAAGTGTTGATCTATACTAATTTTAGAAATCGATCTAAGTAGAGCCGTATTAGCATCATCACGTATACATCAGTGTTATGTCATATGGATGTCAGCATGGCAAATGCACATTTCTCCCTCTAATTATCTAGTGATTAGTTAAATGATTTATCCTTGCTTCTTACGAGTACTATTACTAGCTCTATGGTTCGACTCAAACTATAAGATTTTTCACAAATTAATTCATGTAACTGCATCATTCATTTGTGGTTGATTGTATTATTGGCCTTCAAGTGTCTCTTGGAGTCAGGGCCGAGAAGTACCCGTCGATTTCTCATTCAAACTAAATTTGACGTCTTTATTCGTAACGATGTTCTAGGTTGAAACGACTTGACTAGTGTCAAACAAATTTTATTTTTTCATAGACAAAAATTGTAAGATTTTTTCAACAATAGATCAACTACAATCATCACGAGTAGTCGAGTATGGTCTTTTTGTTTGTGGATAGTTCAAGGTAAATTTACTAGGGTTGAGCACGGTTCGACCGAACCGAAGAATAGAACCAATTGACCGAACCGAACCGAAACATACGGAGTTCGGTTTGGTTTTTGGTTCCATAGATTCAGGATATCGATTCAGATCGAGTTTCGATTCACCAAATTCATGAATTTTGATTGCGGATCGGTTCGATTTTTTTTTCGGTTTCGGTTCGATTTTGGAGACCTAGTTTTTAGAATGCCTTACTTTGTGTATACTAGATCACCTTTGCAAAGTCGTTTTGACTCTTAATACTAATCTTTCAACAATTTTTTTTTTGAGGCACTAATCTTTCAACAATTAAGAAGAAACTAGTTGATTGGTTTGGATTCTGATCGAGTACAATAAACGCAAATTTAATGAGCTAGCTTATACATCATATAGGCCCATCCAAACTGTAATTAAAATAATCTGAAAACGATGGTCGTACTCCTATAAACCCACAAATCCACTTTCCCCTTGTGCGAGGACAAGTCATGATCGACCATGTTGATATAAAAATTATGTTACGTGTATTTTTGTCTTTCTCACGATCGTGTACAAAATTTACATCCTTAAAATAACTCAAGTAATCCGTTGTCCGATAACGTTAGTTTAGACTTGAAAAAAATAAACTGAGATTTATAGTATTGTTAGTACACGAAATATGTCGGTGTACAGGTCTCAATTCCTTCTTCAATGTCCTTCTTCTCCAAGCCTCCTTCACCTTCAATAACCTGCAAAACAATGGACAAAGGGGGCGGGGACCCCCTAATCCACCTCCGATGCCTAAGTCAGTAGAGTAGAAAAGCGCAGGGCTAGGGCTGAGACAAGCGATCATCAGCCCCTCTAGAGTCAGGGCGAGCGATTATCAGCCCCTCTAGGGTAGTTCTTGTATATCTTTTCTACATGGCCAAGCCATGTATTTATAGTGGAGAGAAAGGGCTAGGGTTTCTTCCTTGGAGCCCAATTAATAATTCTATCTTCTTAAATAGGATAGAATTTTCCAACTATTGGATAACTAACAGGATTTAATAGGCTAATAAAGATATTTATTAGATATGCTTACCTGGCTGGCGGAAATATTATCCTTATTTATGGCGGTAAATTACCCACCTACAAATGCCCCACCTACGTCTTAGTTGCGTAACTATGACGTAGGTACTCTAGGATTGACTTGGCGTGACTTATATGGATTAGGACACGGGCACGTTTGCACGTTCATGAGCGAGTATCATGAGAACCCCCGTGAGCGAATATCACGGTCCCACCCCCCCATGAGCGAATATCATGGGGGCTCCGCAAGCGAATATCGCGGAAACCACCGCGCGAGCGACGCGGGAACAAACACTGTGGCGAATACACGGGAACCTCCGTGACAAGCGATCACGGGTACCACTGCGAGCGAATATCGCGGGAACCACCGCGCGAGCGACGCGGGAACAAACACTGTGGCGAATACACGGGAACCTCCGTGACGAGCGATCACGGGTAACGTCGTGAGCGTAAACACGAGAACCACCGCGCGAGCGACGCGGGAACAAACTCCGTGGCGAATACACGGGAACCTCCGTGACAAGCGATCACGGGTAACGTCGTGAGCGTAAACACGAGAACCACCGCGCGAGCGACACGGGAACAAACTCCGTGGCGAATACACGGGAACCTCCGTGACGAGCGATCACGTGTAGACCCGGCAGAAAGTGACCCGAACCCGAAACCCGAACCGAACCCGTAATTGGACCCGAACAAGGAAAAATGAACAATCTGAACACGACCCAGACCCGAACTGAATCCGAACCGAACCGAACAGCACCCGAACTGAACTGACCCGAACTAAACCTGAACCGAACTGACCCGAACCGAACTTCACCTGAACTGAACTGCACCCGAACCGAACTGACCCGAACTAAACTTGAACCGAAATGACCCGAACCGAACTACACCCGAACCGAACTGACCCGAACTAATTTTGACCCGAAATCATCCAAATTAAATCTTAAGAGTAGATATACTATTAAAAATGTAATTAAAAACTAAAAAATAATGATACAAAATATTAGAATGATGATGCACACAAACAATGTCATCCGAAAATTCTCAGTCCTCTAGTGAGATATCAGCCATGCTCAATGTTCTAAAAGATGCTAGGCGGAAGCTGGGCGGCAAGGAGCCGCCTAGCACCTAAGCGGGGCCTAGGCGGATAATTTTATTAGTTATTTCATTGAATTTTATCTACCGGTAGCTATATTAATATGTAGTAACTATATTTTATTACAAGACACATTAAAGTACCCATTAAAGTGCCCGAACCTTTTACGTTAAAAACTCACCGTTACGGGTGATCTTATAATTTTTTAAAAAAATGAATCCAAATAACACCGGAATCCGAATTGACCCGGCCCGAAATGATCCGATTCGAAGCAATCCGAAAATGACCCGAACCAAACTAGACCCAAAACCGAACAACATCCGATCCGAACTAATCCGAAATATTATGATCCAAAACGACCCGAACTAGACCCAAACCCGAACAACATCCGAACCCGAACCCGAACCCGACCCGAACCGAACAAGAACCGAAATAACTGTTTGACCCGAACTGATCCGAACCGAACAACCCGATCCAAACTGACCCGAACAACCCGAATTGCCAGGTCTAATCACGGGTAACGTCGTGAGCGTAAACACGAGAACCACCGCGCGAGCGACGCGGGAACAAACTCCGTGGCGAATACACGGGAACCTCCGTGACAAGCGATCACGGGTACCACCGCGAGCGAATATCGCGGGAACCACCGCGTGAGCGACGCGGGAATTCTCCTACGTAGCTAGCATACGAGGAGTCCGTTAGTGTGATGAACTAACGTTGCGTTTACCCTTGAGCGCGTCACTTGTTGAGATTTCAAGAAAACAAAGCGATGAATAAAACGAAAAGTTTCCTGGCCAGGATTTTGTTTAAAATAGCGAATAAACACAAAAAAGCGAAGGTTTTCAAACAACTCAACATCCGCGCGAGGGCCTCATGAAGAGTGCGCAATAGTGATACCGCCATCATGCCTGCATGGCCGCGGTGACGATTTATCATCTTTGTCTCGCATTGCCCCTGTTGCAATTCCGTGCTCACGGATTGAGGGGTGCGGTCACGGCTCCGCGCACCGCGGTCGCCGCTTTGCCCCAGCGAAGGGGCCTTGCTCCTGACCACTCTAACGTCCGTGCAGACGTTCGTGGTCTGCCAATATGAACTCAAGATTGGAAGCGCAGGTCAATGGTCTGCCAAATCTCGAAGCGGTGTCTTGATGATTTGCGCAATGGTCAAGGACATTGATTGATCCTCCAACCCTTTGGCTCGATTTCTGGACTACGCAGTTTGTGCCCAATTTTGACTGACTTCGAGAAGGATTCTCGCTTCGACTTCTGAAGATAATTTGTAGCTTATTTCCTCCTCTTTCCGGCGACATGTGGATCGTCCAAATCCGATAAGCGTAGCTCCCGAAAAGTGAGCCGGAAGTACGATCGGTAATTCTGTCGGTCTCCGACCCACGGTCGCGGGTGATGGACACGCGGTCGCGGTTTGCCCCAGAACAAAGGTTACGTTCTCTGGAGCGAAACCGCGCCCGCGGCAGGGGCTACCGCGCCCGCGGTTCTGCCCCAGACTGCGATTCTTCGCGAGCTCCTCCTTCCTCGCCGCCTTGCCCGCGTCTGCCGCCGCGCTCGCGGTTATAGTGCAGCTCGCTCCTGGCGACGAGCGAAGACTTGTGCGGTGGGATCGGTTCCGATCCCGAGACCCTCTTCCGAACTTGCACCGAGTTCGTTACGACGTGGGCCCGCGCTCGTAGGACCCTGGACCGCGCACCGCAGGTCCAGGTGTCCGATCCTGAAACCCTCTTCCGAACTCGCGCCGAGTTCGTTACGACGTGGGCCCGCACTCGCAGGGCCCTGGACCGCGCACCGCAGGTCCAATCGTCCAATCGTTTAGGGTTTCGTCGACGGCGTGACCCATCTTGGTTGGGGTAACGGATCGGACCGACCGCTCGCCCGCCCCGGGCTCTAGCGATCAGTTCCGTATGCTCATACGTATATCCCTGCGTTACGTACATGCGATTGTGATTAGAGTTGCCCCCAATCTAGGGTTTTCATTGGATCGACAATCAACAATGATTCTTGATTAGGGCAACCTCTTGGATCGACAATCCAAGGTCCGATCGCGATGTGGTTTATCATCCCGAGCGAGTATCGGGTTCAACGCGCATTGGGATTCGTTCTCCGAGCGTTTTTTGGAGATGGCGTGTTCTGGCCTCGACCCGCTATCGCAGGTGACGGACCCGCGGTCGTGGCTCTGGGGCTGCGGAAGGCGAATCGCGCGATTCGCCTGGCGCGATTGCCCCAGGGCTGTCTCGCCGGTTCGTCCGGCGGCTGTCTCGATCCGGGCTCTTGGACAAACGATCCATAGCCTCCTCAGATCGGTTCTCCCCACAGACGGCGCCAAATGTTAGTACACGAAATATGTCGGTGTACAGGTCTCAATTCCTTCTTTAATGTCCTTCTTCTCCAAGCCTCCTTCACCTTCAATAACCTGCAAAACAATGGACAAAGGGGGCGGGGACCCCCTAATCCACCTCCGATGCCTAAGTCAGTAGAGTATTCGCAAGGGTAAACTGTAGAGAGAAAAGCGTAGGGCTAGGGCTGAGACAAGCGATCATCAACCCCTCTAGAGTCAGGGCGAGCGATTATCAGCCCCTCTAGGGTAGTTCTTGTATATCTTTTCTACATGGCCAAGCCATGTATTTATAGTGGAGAGAGAGGGCTAGGGTTTCTTCCTTGGAGCCCAATTAATAATTCTATCTTCTTAAATAGGATAGAATCTTTCAACTATTGGATAACTACCAAGATTTAATAGGCTAATAAAGATATTTATTAGATATGCTTACCTGGCTGGCGGAAATATTATCCTTATTTATGGCGGTAAATTACCCACCTACAAGTATATACTATTATGTACCATTTGGTTAAGAAAAATCATTATATCATAGGATCATTTTATTTTATTTTATGACAGAAATGATATGATTTTTGTTTTTAAATATGTTTTTCCATAAACCACGTACACAACTTACGTACATTTTGGGCTTAAACAATACATTTTTATGTGCCTCGTATGATACATGTGAAACGCAATCTTTGAGTATATGAAATAGCGTAAACAATTGTTGTTGTTGTTGTTGTTGTGAGGGAGGTGTCATTAGTTTTTTATAATTACACAATCACCTTACGCACATCGTGTTTTATACAAGTAGCTTGCTATGAGGAACGTTCATTCCCTCTAAACATAAAGAGATCAAATCTCATAAAATCTTCAACAAGGCTCTTGTGTCGCTTGCGTGAAAATCATAAGTGATTTTACCATTAATTAAGACTTGATTTTTCAAGGGCATTTTCACATTTGTATATTTTTTGCTTCTCTTTGACCATTTTTTTTTTACTATTCGCATCATTAAGTTGATTTATTTTGGATTAGTCATATTAGCATCATAAACCGTCATAATTTATATGTTTATTGTTTGGTTGAAACATGATTGTTACGGAGTATATTTTATAACCTATTTTAAAGAAAAAGTATTTTACTCGATCATCAAATGTAATGTAACTGTCCTAAAAAAAAATGTAATGTAACTAATTAATTCAATCAACCATCCTTAAAGTAATACGGACAATCTCTTATTGAGATCTCGACCTAGGTGTAGCCCTTGTTCATCCACACGACATGTAACATTAATACGTCTATCTACAATATCATAAATAATTAATCAAATTTTGGATCCTCGTTTCATGGTATGTGGATGGATAGACAGCTCATTTATAAGAACTACTATTGATCTGTTTCAACTTTCTACGTGATCTTCACAAGTCGTGTACTCGTGTCCAGCTAGATAAATTGCCAAATCGCCATTTACCCATAGTTAATTGTTGGCATATATAATACGAGGTTGATTTCGGTGAAAACTTTTCTTATCCTATAAACTAAAAACGTAAACAAAATATACAAATATGTGAACAATAGGAAGAAATATGTGAACAAAATCATGTTTTTATTATGGATCATAAATATGTAATAATAAAATTTCTCAAAATCATGCATTATGGATCCGATTACTACACATAATAACATAATAACACAAAATCACAAACATTTTTGGAGTTCACGTATTTCCTATTTTATGTTCACGTATTTCTATTTCATGTTCATAGCTTTTAGTTTATAGGTTAAGAAAAGTTTTCATTTGATTCAAATTTAAAGTATAATATAATTATTGGCATATATAATATAATTTTTCAAATGATTAACTCTACATATTGTAAGTGGCTTACAATTCAAGATTTCGATCATTCTTTTCCCGTACTTATAACGGGCAACAAATTATTTTAGAGTGCTCATATATATGCTAGAAAAACTTAAAAATATGTCTGAGTATTTGTTCTTATATAAGTACCTTAAAATATGACCAATTCTATTTACATATCCAAGGACAATCAATCTCTTTCATTCGTTGCCATCGGACATCAGACTCAGTGGTTTAGTCTTTGGGGCAGTATCCCAAAATCACCGATTAGTAATCAGTTTTCATCTTAATTTAACGAATGTTGTAGACGAACCAAAGTAACATTTATAACAATCCTGATAAAAAAAAATCGTTCAGTCGTTGTATAACAATATTCCCAATATATTGTACAATCTAATAACATCATCTCAATAGCGACAACACATAATCTCTCTTAAATATTTATAACATTTTGCACAATTATTTTCGAAACGAATCGAGTGTTTTTGAAACCTTAACTTTGACATTTAGCACAAATATCATCGAGATGAATCTATGGTTTTTGATACTCCAGCTACTTTGTGACTGACTTAATCGAGTCGTTCTGAAAGCAGTATGCCGATATAATAAGAGTTGTCAACATATGTATGAACTCAACATAAAAGTCTAAATAGATTCCAAAATATAATTAATAGTAAACCAAAAAGACATAAATTTTACAAATTATTTTGGCCAAAATTTGAAACTTTGTAGTGGTGCATGAAGGCTTTCTTTTGGGCGCGCGGTAAATTGCAAAAATATGCATGGCAAATTGGCAATAGTTTTGCATGCAAGTCAAGGTGTGAAAAGAGAGTTATTCTACATCATAAGGGTCAAACCCACTATTGTTCTGGAAACTTTATAAATTATAAAGGAATGTAATGCTCAAACTATACAAACCTACTTTCTACGTACGAAGTCAACAAAGTGAATATCACTTAGCAAAAACAATGGGTTGCCTTTTCCTCACAAGCAATGCCCACATCTCGTGTAACCAACAACACTTTTGTTACAACTTGACCATTGTAGTGTGCATAGATGAACGAGTCAAAGAGGTGCTTAATTGAACATATATATTGATTGCTTAAACAACACGCACTACTACAATTAAGGGTCTTTAATGGCGGGTTGTGGTGGCGGTTTGGTAAAGGCGGCGTTTTTTGCTGGCGGTCAAAGCTATCCTGGCGGTTTTGATGGCGGTTCAGATTATTAGTGGCACTTTTGGTGGCGGTTTATAAATCCCTGACAATAGCAGCGGTCTTTTAACCCTATGGGGGCGGTTTTTTAGCAATAAAAAAAACGCTTTAATTTTCATATATTCCAGCCAAAAATTAAGTTTCGCGGGTCGCGAAATTTTCTTGAGAGGGACCACACGCGTACAATTTTTTTGAGCGAAAACTTAAGCGCTTTAATCTTTCAACTCTAGAGAAATTCTTTTGCGGGCGCCAGAGAGAGATTTGGGGGAGAATTTGGGGGAAGTCGCCAAAGAGGGGTTCCGATCGATTCATCTGGAAAATTTGGGGGAGAAGTAAGGGAAGTCGGCCACTGGAAGAGAGAAGTCGGGAATTTGGGGGAAGTCGGCCTAGGCTTTTGATCGATCACAGGAAGAGAGACAACTTAGAGGTAAGTCGGCCTAGGGTTTTTTCTGAAAGTTGTTGATGCCGGTGAACTGATGGATCGTTACCTTGCAGGTACACCAGTCACCAACCCTTTGAAACTCCCCACTCGCAGGTATTTTCGTCCAATTTCCAGATTTATCAAAAACCCTAGGCTCTAAATCGAATTTGTAATTTCTTTTCATTTGTGTGCGATGTTGAACTGATAGAGGTTGTAGTTGGCATGGCTTGATTTCAGCTGGCATGGTTGCCTTCATGCTTCAGGTTGTTATTCTTCTCACTCTGATTGGTAGACTTTGTGGTTTATTTGGCTCAAGGTATAGATTAGTGCATAATATTATTTTGTGTACATAGACTTTGTGTTCTTTGGTTGAACACAGGCATTAGGCAGTGCCAAAAAAAAATTGCCATTATCTAAAAAAGTATTAACTTAATTTTCATGACTAATAATGTGTGTTTATAACCTGGGATCTTTGTGGTTGGACGGATAATATCTTGGGGTATTGGTTAATGTCATTGTCTATGATGAGCATTTTTATGCAAAGCTTTCACTACTGTTTTTTATATTGATATTTAATATCTTGGGGTTTACTCATTGTTTCAGGAAGGGACATCAAATTACTCATTGCTTTCACTACTATTTGATAGTTGCTGCCAGCTTTTTCGTGCACGTTGATCACTCGAGCCCCGGTAAGTTTAGCCTTTGATCTCTTCTATAATTGAACTTATCGAATTTTTCTCTTTTATGGCGAAAGTTGATTTGAGATAGTTGTATTACTCAACTCTTGATTATCAACTGAAACAGAGATATGCTTAACTTAATTAGTTACAAATTCAGTTGACCACTTGGCCTATTGGCTAATTTTGTTTTTGTAGATAAAAATAAATACAGTGGAAAAAATAGAGATCAGATTATTAAAATAAATAAATTGTTCTTTCATAAAAATTTAGTGCTCAGCAAGGATCAGCTCATCCCAAAATAAAATTTTCTTTACTAAAAAGGGCTATTTTTACTGATGTTTTCCTATTAATCTACAGTGTTTGTTACCTAATCTAACTTGACCTGCAGGAATCTTGAGCTTTTCAAGGGCTACTAAAAAATGCATCGTAAACAATCAAACAGAACTATATGATGTGTAAAATGCACCAAATTTTTGCCTTGTAGATCATTCTGGCTAGTATGATTTTGCCTTCTGCTTACATACACACTTAAGTACTTAACAGAGATCACCGTTGAAACAATCTGTACTTGATCTTACTTCTTGTTGTCTTGGCATTTGCTTGTCTCTCTTGCCATTTCGGCCATGCCCATTTCACAAGGACGAATCCTGCTAGTGCATGTATTCGTACGAATAATACAAGATAATGTGACCCACTTAAAACTTGTTTTTGACCGATTTGTCCAACTAGTCAATTTTCACAAGCCCATGAAGCCCTTGACCTTAAGGTTTTTATTGTCAATTTGGATCGTCACGTCTCATTAGTACATAGCATATAGTTAAAGTTCATTAAACTAGACATCTTGTATAATGTATATATCAACCTTGAACCTTGAACCTTGATTTGTACTTATACTTTCCATCCCTTTTCCCCATTCTAAATCGTGTTAAAATGTCACAATTTTTTCATACCCTTTCGGGATCTAGATCGAAATCAACGAACCTATCTATGTGTGTTACGATCAATGTTTGGCAGCATAATAGTTTTCAAACACATCTAGTCAAGCGGCTAAACCTCTAAATATTGTATTCAAAGTTTACCGATTCAACTCTAATGGATAGTATCTTGGACAAAAAGGAAAAAATTTGACAACATAATTATGTCCGCTAAATATATGTGTACCGACCTCATTTATATAACCTGCATGTTTACCAAACACTCCCTAATTGAACAATGGAAGCTCACGGGCTAGAGGGGTGATTTCGGAATACTTGATGGATTTTGGTTGTGGATGGGGGCAAAATTAATGTGCGTTGGCAGCCAAAACTTTGACTTGTTGTCAAGTTATAAATATATTTTTATGCATTCATTAACATTATATTTGATTTGCAACCAGCAAACCACCTAGGCAGCCTCTTCATTAATTAAGCCTTCTTCAATTCATCTCTCAACCACTGCCACCACAGGCTGTTAAAATTGTCAATCATGTTGGTGCATTTAGTCTTTGCACGATTTTACGGTTACATATTTTTTTTAATAATTTGACGTGGTTTATGTTAATTAAGCTGGAGAATTTTAACCTAATCGTGGAAACGGGTCTAAACTTGGGCATTTTCATTAATCATTAGTGAGATTGACAATTTTTTGATATCAAGAGGATCAAAGATAATGCATATAAATCAATAACTCATTAGTGAGATTGTGCTGATAAGTACGATCCATATCCTTACATATATGCATGCATCCTCGGAAATGAACTACGTACGTCGTAATGAATCTTAAAGGAAAAAAATGTTATCTTATTAATCCATGTGAAGTTAGTTCCTTTTCAAAAATGCACAAAAGTTAGAAATTTATAACTTTCAAGAATGACAAGAACCATATAAATAAAAGATAGTAATTCGGAGTATAATATAATGTTTTCCTTCCAAATTTGTATTTTATCTCATCCATTTTAGTAGTAGCTTTGTAAGATTCAAAACCAACACAAATGACGCTATTGTGAATGATGATATTTAGGTAAATTTTGGTTGGGTTTGTATAGCTAAAAATTACCACTTAATCGGATAAACTCAACGGATCAAGTGTGTTATTTTTTTTAATACATACTAAGATAGTATCACAATTAAATATTATTATTTCATTATAAAATAGTTATATATAGAATAATGATAAAAATATATAATAATGTTTTAGAAATATTATAATTTACAAAATAATCATTTGGATCTTACTGCTCTTTAACCCATTGAGTTTCGAATTGGATTTAACCCAAAAAAAATCGGTTTATTCAACCTATGTCAATTGAACAGACTTATAAAACTGTGCACTAGTAACATGTGTTTTGAAATATATTATCTAAATTCAAAATGACATTAATTTTAAAAGTTCGAGCAAATTGAAACATTTTTTAGAGCAACAATTTGCGATAGGAAAAGGGGAAACAAAATACTAAAATTATTAATGTAATCTCAGTGGGATTATCTATAATCCCCAGAAATTCTATGTTTTAGCGTCCACTATATAACACCTCATTTTGGGGATATAAAAACAATTCCATCAGAAATTTCAAAAACTCTTACAACCTTCCTCAGATCCGTCTCCATCCCTCCTCTCCCTCTTTCTTCTTCCTGTGATGTCACAGGTCTAAAACCCCAACACCTTAATACACAATCTTCTTCTTCTTCTTCTTACCCAATCTAGAACAAAGGGCATGAATTGAGAGCTACAATTATTGGCAAAATAGGCAACTTTCTGCTGAATTTCCCTCTTCGATCGGTAGCTTTATGGATGGGTATGCATTTATTGCTCTCTATCTAATTTCCATACACAAATTGCAGTATTGCACACATGCCCACTTGGTTTGTCCCTGAATTTTTAGTTCTAGACTGCTGAAACTTCTTCTTTGTGTTCATCTTCATCTGGGTCAAATTCTGTGGCTCTAATGCCCTCTTGCTTTGTGGGTTTCCCGTGTTGAGCTGAATTTTGACTACCCTTTTGCTCAGAATGGCAGAAATCTTATGAATAGGTGCTCAAGTTGCTCAATTTCTTGTTTACCCATTTGATAGTAAACCAGAATTTTCATTCATATCTTTTGTATAAGCTTTCTAGCCATGGGGAATTTGGGTTTTAGCCTCTTAATGGGCTCAATTTTTCTGTTTGTCCTCCTTCTATTTCAACCCTGTAGAGCTAGTGTTCAGAAGGTAATCACTATTCCTAGAGTATTTGAAGCTGTTGAAATGACCTGGGTTGATAACAATGGGCTATTTCTCATCTCAAATAGCTCCAATTTTGCATTTGGCTTTCAACCCACCAAAGATGTCACCTTGTTTCTGTTAGTCATCGTTCATACGGGGAGTAACAGGCAGATTTGGACAGCCAACAGAGGCAAACCTGTTCAGAGTTCTGATGCCTTTACCTTTGACAGCCATGGAAATGTGTCTTTACAAGGTGGTGGTAAGCTCATCTGGTCTCCTGATACCGCTGGGAAGGCGGTCTCAGAGATTCAGTTGCTGGATTCAGGCAATTTGGTTATGCTTGGTGATGATAACACCACAGTCTGGGAGAGTTTCAAGCATCCAACCGACACTCTTATGTCGAATCAAGTGTTTACCGAAGGTATGAACCTCTCTAGCAGTCCGGATAGCCGTAACTTGAGCTACTTTCTTCAGTTGAAGTCTGGTGATTTGCAGCTCTTTGTTGGTTTCAACCCACCTCAGCCTTACTGGGCTATGAGTAAGGATCGTAGGAGTGTAATTAATAGTGACAGTGGTTCGGTCTCACATGCGGTTATTGATGGGAATTCATGGAAGTTTTATGGTAAAAATGAAGTTTTCCTAATGCAGTTTATCTTCTCCAATGATGCCAGCCTGAATTCTACTTGGATTGCAGTTCTTGGAGATGATGGCTCTATTTCTTTCTTCAGCCTTGAAACTGAGGGAACAGTTGTCGCATCACAAACAAAGATTCCTAGTGACTCGTGTGAAGCCCCGGGCCATTGTGGAGCTTATTATAGCTGCTCTAGCAACACTTGTCAGTGTTCCTCTGGCTTGCTTTCTCGGAATTGCAACACGGGAATCGCTCCGTCTCCTTGTGATGGTGGTGACTCAAATGCCTCTACTGAGATGATATATGCCGGAGATGATCTCAGCTACTTTGCACTTGATTTTGTGTCCCCTACTTCCAAAGCCGATTTGAACCAATGCAAGGCCTTTTGTTCTGGCAATTGCTCCTGCGTCGCTATGTTTTTTAACAATGAAACCAGAAACTGTTTTCTGTTTGATAACGTTGGGAGCTTTAAGGCTGATAGTAGCTCCATTTATGCTGCTTATGTCAAAGTATCAACCAAAAACAACGTTGGAGGAGGCGGCGGTAGTAGCAAGCATTCCACTGTTGTTGCAATCATATCTGTTTTGACAGTACTTGTTATCCTCTCCATGCTTTATGGAGGATACAGGTACTACATGAAGAATAAAGAGGGTAAAATGGGGAATGTGGAATCTCCTAATGATGGCTCAGAAGAGGATAACTTCTTGGGAAGTCTTTCGGGTATGCCAGTTCGATACAGTTACAGAGATCTTGAAGCTGCAACAAACAACTTTGCTGTGAAGCTCGGGCAAGGAGGGTTTGGCTCGGTTTACCAAGGAGTTCTGCACGATGGGACGAGGATAGCTGTGAAGCAGTTAGAAGGTGTTGGTCAGGGGAAAAAGGAATTCAGGGCTGAAGTTGGGATCATTGGTAGCATACACCATAACCATTTGGTCAGGTTGAGGGGATTTTGTACAGAAGGAAGTCATAGGCTGCTAGCTTATGAGTTCATGGCAAAGAATTCCTTAGACAAGTGGATTTTCAAGAAGAATCCGGACGGGGTTGTGTTGGATTGGGATACTCGGTTCAACATTGCAGTGGGGACGGCGAAAGGTTTAGCTTATCTCCATGAAGACTGTGATGTGAAGATTGTTCATTGTGATATAAAGCCTGAGAATGTTCTCCTGGATGACAACTTCCAGGCAAAAGTCTCAGATTTCGGTTTGGCAAAGCTTATGACCAGAGAGCAAAGCCATGTCTTCACAACGCTTAGAGGAACCAGAGGCTACCTCGCACCTGAATGGATAACAAACTACGCCATCTCTGAAAAGAGCGACGTGTACAGCTACGGCATGGTGCTGTTAGAAATCATAGGAGGAAGGAAAAACTACGACCCACATCAGACGTCGGAGAAATCCCACTTTCCTTCCTATGCATTCAAGAAAATGGAGGAAGGGAAGCTAATGGAACTCTTGGACTCCTCTTTGAAGTACAACCAGGAAGACGAGAGCGTCTGTAGAGCGATCAAAGTCGCCCTTTGGTGTATACAAGAAGATATGAGCATGAGGCCATCTATGTCTAAAGTGGTTCAAATGCTTGAAGGGCTTTGCCATGTTCCTCAGCCCCCAACGTCGTCTCTGACTGGATCCCGCCTTTTTGCTAGCTTCTTTAAGGATGTTAGTGAAGGGACAGGAACGGGAACTTCGTCTGGACCATCGGATTGCAACAGCGACACTTACCAATCCGCTGTCAGGCTCTCGGGTCCGCGTTAACCTTCATAGGTCCTATGTATGGCTGTATATAGTATTATAGTACATGTGTTTAGGCCACTGAAATTTTGCATTAGTTCTCTACCATATGAGTGTTGTTCTGTATTAGAGTGAGCAAGTGAGATTCATTGTATGTCTTGAGTGTATAGACTTTCAGTTTCAGAATGCTGAGGTAAGTCTGAGTTGTAGTCAGCTTAGCTTAGTTGAATGTTCTTTAATCCCAAAGGCATTGTTGCCTAGTGTTTCCTTAATCAAGTGATATAATCCATTGTTTGTGAATGCAATGAAAAGTTGGTCATTTTGGAATTGCTGGGAAGGTTAAACCTGTTGGGGTTGGGGGGAAAGCAAAAATTTTTTTAGTCTCCACATTTCTTGCTGCATAAAGATTTGGTGGGTGTGACGTGTCATTAGCAGAGCATAATTCTGTTTTAAAGACACTGATTAAGTTAATCACAAACCTAAAGATTTGGGTTTGGGAGGGTTTTAAATTATATGCAAGAAAGTCAAATGGACAGCAGTGCATCACTTGGATGAATCCTCATCACTATCAGCTTGATATCTTGTTCATGATTTTTCATTACTAGTTATTGCTAAATGTTTGAACAGGATTGGCCATTTCAATTCGTTGTGTACAACTGAATCCTTGGTGAAAATTAAACAATTATTTTTAAAATATGGGGGGTTTTGCCCCATAACTATAAACAATTATTGTAGCCCAATTATTGTTATTATATCAATCTACACCCATACTTTGAGTAATATTTTATTAATTCCGAGACATGTAATTTTGGTCCAATATCGTCACGAAATTAAATAAGCGGGACAAAATGGCAAATTTGAGGGAATAGACCACAATACTTACCATGGACATGAGCGCACTGGATCAGGGCCTAAATATAAAATCAGAGAAAAAAATTGGACCGTTGGCTGAAGATGATGAAGGCCTCCATTATCAGCTGCTGCTCAACTCCCCCGACCCCCTCTCATTCCACTCTCCTCACGAGATTTGAAATTCCCGCCAAAAATCCGCTTTTACCCGCCAATTCCGTCGCCGATGTTGTCGGATCATCTCCTCTCGCCGTCAGCAGTAGTAGTAGCTCAGGTAAATGCTGCCTCCGTCGTGTTTCTGATTGTTCGCTTGTTCGGATGATTTCTGTTTGAATCGACAAAATTACGAGTTTTAGGGCTCCTTTATGTGCGTGTTGGTGACCTAATTGCTGAATTTGAGATGATAATCCCTCCTTTCATCACCATACCTATTATGGCTTCGTTTGATTATTACTGAATTGGGGGAATTTCAGTTTTTAGGGTTCCATATTTTGGTTGCATGTCATCGTGTCCGTGTGTAATGTCCTGCTAGTATTTCACTCAGGAATAGGGATGATTCATGTTTAGACATGGAACAATCTGTTACTGGTTCGGTTTGTTAGGGTTTATGATATAAGACTTGATTTCCATGATGATTGCTTATGACTGAACTTATAGCCTGAAAAATGGAATTGGAAACATCAGAGTAATCTCTGAAAAAACTTTAGCCATCTTACTTTAACATCAAATTAATGTAGAACTTTTGGTTTTTACTATAATTTTTGACAGAAGAAGTGACCTATGTTCAATCATGTGGGAGGAGAAAACTTCTACTTGTTGCTACCGCCATTCCCTTTCTTGTTCCTGTATGCGAAAATGGAAGAGATCGCAATGCCCTAGCAGAAGAGTGAGCAATGATCTTGATTTTGCTTATTGATCGTATCAACATGCTTGCTTATATCACTGATATACTACTCATGTTTTTTGCCCTTTATACAAGATTGCTCTTTTAAAATTGTTATTCATTACTCAAGTGATAAATTTCTCTAATGCATTTAGCTTGGCTATGGGCATAAATTCAGCCGATGAATGAATTGCATGAATGATACACTGGAACCTGCTGAATGTCTTTCTGAAAGCCTATGCATTTAAATTGTCCTGCTCTATCTAATCAATTTGCCAATCATATGAATTTCATCTGAAGCTTTCCAATGTATATGTTCTTTGCTTATTTCTTTCTTCATATTCTGCTGTCAAATATTTTCAATTCAGTGTCATTTTCCAATGATTTGGTGTGCTCTATTTCGGGAGATTCAAACAATAAGAATTGGTCATTCTGTTAGAGATTGACAGTAGGGTAAGCTATCTACAAAATTCTAGGAGGTCCGGGCGAAGTTGGGATGCAGATATGGAAATGTGGAAGGGTTTAAGGCATTTTGGATTAATTTGATCATCTACATTATTTCATACTACTTGATTTGTACTAGTTTGGCCTTTTATTTATATTTATCTTCATCTTTTTGATTGTTGAAGATAAAGATCCTTTAGGCAGTTCCCCCCTAATTCTCATGTGGGTGTTTATGGTCTCCATGAAGGTTGGATTCTTCCTTATACCTTCTTATGAAAGAGGAGATTAGGAAGGTTGTGTCCAAAGGCAAGGCAGCCGGAGTACTTCGTTTGGTTTTTCATGATGCAGGCACATTTGAAACCAGTGATAGTTCAGGTATGTGTCAGCTCTTTAAAATTTACCATAGGCTATAAAATTTTGCAACTATACTTGGAGGTCACTGATAGTGTTTCTCCTTTATGTATATACCTGTCAGATTGTTGTTCCTTTAAATTTTCCTATTTGCCTATCTGGTGTTGCACTATTACCTTCAAAGGTGACTTCGAATGTTGCTAGCCTTAGACTCCCTTAGTCATTATTCAGATGCAAGTAAATACTCATAGAAACTGTATATGCCAACTCGAGTTTTTTTTTGAGATGGTTACAATTAATTGAAAGGGTCAGACAATATTCAAACAAATACATATCTCGAATAATCTTTAAACAGTTTCTTATCATTTAAATTTATAAATAACATTGATATAAACTTCATATACTTGCAGGGGGTATGAATGGCTCCATCATGTATGAACTTGATAGACCTGAGAACCAAGGTCTCAAGAAATCTCTGAAGGCATGCATCCATTCCATCCCTATTTAATTTTCTACTTTGCTACCTCCCTCTCTAATTTTTCAGCTTGGTACTCTCTCTTTTCAAATTGATAAATTTTAGAGCTTAATAGTGGACCCCATGTTTTACAGGACAATTCTGGTTAAATTGCTCTGGTATACTCTGGCTAATCAACTTTTAATATGCTCTTAAAGCTGATTGATATGTTGATGAATGTGTCAGATTCTTCAAAAAGCCAAGAACGTGGTGGATGAAACACAATCAGGTTAACCTCTTCTCCCTTGAACCGTTGAGGTTTTTACATGTTTGATTATCAGCACATACCGTTATGGAAAGTAGCCTTATACTATGTTATATTTTGATCTAGTTTCATGGGCTGATATGATTTCTGTTGCTGGAGCTGAAGCGATTTCGATATGTGGAGGTCCAAGTATCACAGTTCAGTTGGGAAAAATAGATTCAATGTAAGTTTGCATGTTTTTTTTTCGCTAAACTTAGCCTTGGAGACAAAATGTGGATTTAGATGTCTGTTAACTGGATTTGAACTCTTGAACACCAAAATGCTGATTTGAAAAGACATGTTTGAATTTTGTAGGGCTCCTGACCCTGAAGGAAAGTTACCTGAAGAGTCTTTGGATGCGTCCGGATTAAAGGAGGCCTTTCAGAGAAAAGGCTTCTCGTAAGTGCATATTTCTGTCTTGAGCCATCTTTCTATAACATTCAAAATTGAATCCTAAGTATGTTCATAGCAGTAAAACTTTTGCAGGACACAAGAACTAGTTGCACTCTCTGGAGCCCACACACTCGGAAGTAAAGGATTCGGAAGCCCAACTACATTCGACAATGCGTACTATAAGATACTCCTTGAGAAGCCTTGGCTGTCATCAGGTAATGCCTTAATTTCTGTCCTTATGATTTTCCGATGGTCTTTCATGGGTTGCACCATATGAAAAAAAGTGTGCTGAATATAGAAAACAGTAACCTGATCTACGTAGAACCCCGGTAATTAGTCATAAATCTGATGGGTAGGACTTATTGTATTGTAAGGTATTTTTGTGCTTCATTTTCTCAGCTTTATCTTTCTCTCTGGCAGCTTCTATGTCAAGCATGGTCGGGCTTCCATCAGACCGTGCACTTGTAGAGGACGACGAATGCTTAAGGTTTTCTCCAACTTCCCTTCACAAACATGTTTCTATCTCTTGTGGTCAGGCAAACTTACACCCTATCTGCCTAATCTTTTTACTGTCTCGTTTTGTCAACAATATAGCCAAACCGATATATAGCTATCCTTTTGCTCAGAGAAATCTGTCATTAGTGTCAGAAGCAGAGAATGAATCTAGTCTACTCCAGTGTCATGGTATATTTAACGAAACGGTCCTCAATTTTGATCGCAGGTGGATCAAAAAGTACGCGGACGACCAGGAGGCGTTCTTCGAGGATTTTAGTAGCGCCTTCATCAAACTAGCAAACTCCGGGGCTAAGTGGAGAACACTGTAATAGAGCTTCAAATTGGATGTTAGTTGAAGAGTAAAGAAATGTCACTTGATCAAGAGATATATTGAAGGTTTAGCAGCAAAGAGGCTGATGATCAAGAGATATATTGAAGGTTTAATCTTTTAAATCGGTTGATAGTTGACAATCCAGCCTGGATTTGTTACTGCTAGTAATATGCATATATATATAAAATGTGTTCATAAATAGGCAGTAGCAGTTTTGGACCCATCTTTATCTTCTTCATTTTTATAAAATTTGGTAATTAATCAACAGTTGCACGTACTTTTGTTTAATTAATTAACAATGGAGAAATGGAGCGTTAATCTAAAGTCTAGACAGTGTCGGTGACCAAATCCCCCGGGTTTAAAAAATGAGAGTTTGATTTGTACGGAGTATTTATACTACCTATAGTATAAAGCGGAAACAATGTCTTCACAAAAAATTACGTCACGTGTCATTATATAATAAAATAATCGGTTGGGCCCTCCTTTATAAAAACAAGGTAATTAGAATCTCATATAATCTTATCCCATAAAAAATGCTTAAAAATTATCAAAAATTATGAATCATCCCGAAAATTATAAATTATCTCTTACCAAGAATTAGTTGTAATCTTCTAATAAATATAACTTTTGATAAAACGTGATATTTATCATAAAGTATTTTTTGAACAAATCCAACTTATTTATATCATGAGTTGATTTACCATCATTGGTAAAAAAATACTGATCACAATAGGAAATTTAAATTTAGTAGGTAGGAAATTAGAAATAAAGATATATTCTAATTATTCATTTTTTAAATTTGAATTTTATTCAAAATTATAAAAATTAAGATAAAATCGAAAAATACAACAATGAGATTATTTGTTTGAAATTTTTTTATAATTTTGAAATAAAATTCTTAAAACTAATAATTAGACTATATCGATATTTCATAATTTCCTATCTACTAAATTTAAATTTCTTATCTTTTCAAACAACCATTGAAGATAAAATATGTAATAATCTTTAAAGTCATATCTATATCTATATCTAAAAGATTAATTTCTATTTAACAATATACCTATATTATTTTTTATCGAAGAAGTTCATGAAACATATCAATATTAAATCGGGTTTATAATCACATTACCCGTACATAGTACGTGGGTTAAACTAGTTAATTATTTATTGTTTGTTTATAGACCGTATTTGGTTGTTAATTGCTACATATATTCGCCTCGAGAAACACATGCATCTGTAAGACACCCGTTAACCTGTGTTTTTGTCAAATTTAACCAATATTGTACCAAAACGAACATTGCATGTCTGATTATTGTCTGGCCAAAAAGTTATTGCATGAATTTACAATTTTTAACGACCCTATAATACTTTCTTTTTTTTTCCCAGGCTGATTAGCTTTGTTTTTTTTGCCCTGAACCTGATTCTTTTTTTTTGCAAGTCACGTATAATAGGGATGACACGATTTAGTAATTTTTCGTGAATTATAACTTAGGCTTATATATAAATAATATAATAAGCACACTTAACTTCAGATCATTAAAAACCAATTTTTTTAATAAAAGAAAAACTTAAATAAAATGGCTACTTGGCTAGGAACAACAAATATATCAGAAAACAACAGCAAAAAAAACATCACCAATTATTTTATAAATGCATATACACTGTACAGTATTGTGTTTTGAACAACTCAACGTATTATTTTACTCAACTACCTCTGTTCATGTTTTACGTGAATACAAAAAGTAATACTATAATTTAATCTAAATAACATTCTTTAAAGCCTCGCATATAATTATATAAACAACCTATATAATACACGGATGGGAAAATGTTGGACTTCATTCATGGCCCAAATCAAAAGGGCCCGACAACGAAATCAAATTACGTGTGTCAATATTCTTAATATTCATTTGCTCTTCGTATTTAGGAGAAATCAAACTTTGAAGATTAAATACAGCAAATACTAATCATAAAGTCCACATAATCGGTACCCAAAATAAATAAATAAATAAAACTCACCAGACAATTGTGGTTTCAGCTAACCAGGAATCTCTTATATAGTTATATGTGTTAATTATCATGAAAAGGGAAAGAGATCAAGCCAAATAATAGTGCTAAATAGAACATCACTATCGATACTTTAATGTAAATATATATACAATTGGATTGATTTAGTCAAATAATCAGATCATGGGGCCGTTGTGTTTCAAGCATGAATGACATAAAATGCTGGATATAGTTTCGTGTTAAAGTAATTAAGCTTAATTAGCATGAAATTCGTCACTTTCAACTTCACATTTTCAAATTTTCAAGATTATATAAAGTGGCCAATTAAGCCAAGCACGCCTACACAAAATTATAAATTAATCTTCCATCGCTAATCATAATCAGAGCGCGAATCAATTAGAGCGTTTAGCTTTTGACCTAAAATAGCCATTTACATATGTTATTCTTAAGGGCAAGTGGTCAACTTAGTACTTAGCACAAGCAAGAATAAACACACTAATATGCATAAATACTAAATATATATTATAAAGTCTAATTAATTATAAAATATGGCTAAGTTAACCTTATCAATAAGGAATTAGGGTGTGCAAGCTTTGACAAAAAAGCTAAGCTGAAGGCAATAGTTGAACATTCTTTTCATATTGTCACATCTAATGAGTGCACTTACCATTTCTAAGACATTAAAAGATAAGGTTTGATTTTGAAAGAAGTTACATTAGTTGGGTTGGTTTGAAGACATATGGGTCGATTTGGAATCATGATCAGATCAAATTAGTGCTAGTTGGCCTAATTGTCATGTTTAAATAGAGACCCTGTAGCTAATAGTCGCATTACATGGTCATTATTCATTGTCTTAGTTGTCAAGTATGTGATAGAGGAATTTGATTCACACCTTACTACTTTTGTAAGGTGGTGGGTGTTTGTTTAGTGCAAAGGTTATTAGGCTTAGGCTTTCAGCTTTCTCCAACTACCCGAGCAGAATCCGTATTGAACATATTAGGAGAAAAGCGAACGCGGTGGCGGATGATCTAGTAAATTGCTCTTTGTTTTGATGTTCCTTTTACTTATTTTGATTACAACCCTAATCGTATTAAACAACTTTTGGATGCTGATGTTGTACCCTGCTTTGGTAAAGAAAAAAGGTTACTATAGGCTTATTTGAGCTATATTTGGTTTAGTGCAAAGGTTATTAGGTTAAAACTATATGTCATGTTCGAATCTAACAACTTGTTTGACAAATAAGAATTAATGGGAAAAGAAATGATGGTCAAAGATAAGCAAGGAAGACAAGAGAAAAAAGGTGAGAAATTAATATACGAGAATATACATTTCTTACGTTTGGATAAAGATAGATTTTGATGCGAAATTGTAAACATAGTTTTTATTTTTATTTTCATTTGAGAATGCGTGTTTTACTTTTTTCATCAAATCACACTAATTTTATGAGATTCATTTTTCTATCCTTCTTGTTCAAATCTTCTTACAAAATATCACTTAATCTCATTGTATAAGAGCATCTCCAACAGCTTCCCCATTTCTCAAATTTGGAGAATATTGGAGTGTTTTAAGGTCCAACAGCTTCTCTATTCCATTCTCCAAAATGGGGATGGAGAAAAAAAGAGCTAGTCTATCTCCAAATTTGGAGTAAGGTTTTCATTCTCCAAAATTAAATTCTTCTCATATTTCAATACAAACTTTACAAATATAGTATATAGTCTTTTTTGTTTTAATATATAATTAAATGTATATTCCTTTTTAAGTTAGATTGATCTCTATACTGGAGAAATTGTTGGAATTCAAGCATAATTTTTTTGGAGATTTTAAATTTTTCATTCTCCCTTTTAGAAAATTTTGGAGACTCTGTTGGAGATGCTCTAACTAAATCAAATACTAAAAAATGAGATACATCCGTTGCCTCCTAAATTCCTAATTCTTTATTAGTTCGGAGAAGGAAAAACATTTTTCATCATGCACATAAAATAACGTTGTATTCAATCATGCACATATATATTTTGTTAAGTATTAATTTGCAATTTTACCGAATCAATATATATCGATAATGAATTTGTACCATGTACTTAGTTGTTAAAACGTGTACAATGTTTTCATTGTTTTGAAGTTTTTGATCACCATTTGAAGTTAAAGAGCAAATTATGTCTTTTTCAATCATAAACATAACTTAGCCAAAAGTTTTAATAGTAGGCTAGCGACTCCTTTTGAAACCAGTTACATCGTATAAAATTGGAAATGGAAAGGTAGTGCGAAAACATCTGACATTTTAGTCATATAGTTGTTCAATGTTATGAACTTATGATATGACCCAAATATCGCACCAAGCATATATTATTCCACATTATACAAAATCTTGGGAGGTATGCTATATAACCAAATTTAATAGTCCCCTGATTTATCCGTGCTTTCATGTAGTTTATTCCTTTTTTCTTTTAACATAACATGTGATTTATTTATTTATCTATTGTTCAGACCTTCATGTGATTTTTGTGTTTTTTTGATCACCAAATAGAAAAGAAAGAATTAAAGAATATTTTTCACAAAAAATGAACAAACAAAAAAATGTAATAAAAAGTGTAACAGTACACGACTTGAGTATTCAGATTGATCCTATCCGAAACACTGAATATTTGAAAAAATTCCCTCCAACCTCAATCCTCGTTGGATCTATTATTCACCATAAAAGATATCTAAATGGGTCGGATAACAGATATTATAAAAATCTTAACCATCCATTTAAAGAAAATAAATCAAAATAATCAAAATTTTAATGTGAATCAATAAATATTTTTTAAATGTGAAAATAAATCCATTTGCGCTTGGCGCATCAACTCATTGGTTGAACACTCGTGGTCGTGGGTATGTCACGATCATCCCTTAATTACGGATGTTCTAGGTGAGTCCAAGTAGTACTTGTGACGATCTTAATCGCTTTCTTTATCAAAATAAAAAAATAAAAAGTGAATCAATAGATATTTGATTGGGAGATTCATTTACTTAAACGTGTACATACAAAACTTAGTTTTTTTCGGTTGCATACTAGTTCACCAAAGTAAATTATATAATGTATTTTTTTTGAAAAGTTCTATATTAATACATATACCAAATATCTTATATATATATATATATTATTTTTTTAAAAAAATCTTGATTTATATATCCGATTCAAATGTCCGAGAAAATTAACGGATTGAATTAGATACGAATTCATCGAAGTGGATAAATTCGGATACGAATACGGATCATAACAAATCAAATAGACCCAGATTTTTTTCAAATCGGATCGATGAAATTTTCGGATCGGGTAGTTTTTCTCGGATCGGATCGGATCGGATCGGATAGTTCTTGTCAGCCCTACCACACACCCCCACTTTCTCTATCAGTCACATTCACATTCACATTCCTCCTCCTTTCCGACTAACCCCCTCCTCCTCCTCTTTCTCTCTCAAAAATGGCACCTGCAAATCCATTTCAAAGTTGAATCCCACACTTTTCCTTCTCTCTCTAGCGCCTTTTCAGCGCCTTACTTTCGAATCCTTTCACATTCCAAGAATTTGCAACAAAAACAACAAAGCTCAAGGGATCCATTACCTTTCGGATCGGGGGGACTTAGGCTCAACTGCCTCGCTATCTGGTTCGTGTCGTCACAGATCGAGCTTCATTCCGTCGTGCTCGTCGGTTGTCAATGGCGTTTTGATCTTGCAACGGTGACCTAGTTCAATGTAACTCCCAAAACCCTCGCTCTTTTTGAGTAACTGTTTAGCGGTTTCCGCTTGCGAGCTATGTTGTGTTGTTCTGGAACTGGATTTTCTTTTTGTGTGTTTTAAGTAACTGATTGTGGTCATTAGGTTTGAAAGATCTAGTTCCGTGGAAGCCATCTTCTATCGCATTTGCTGGTGTATTTCAGTGTGAATTTGATTGCAATCGATTTGGAAACAGTTTTACCGTGAGGTTTTGGCTTTTCTGGTTTCAATTAATGTGGATAGCTTGGCTTCTTTGATTGGTTCGGTGGTGTCTCTATGGCCTGTGATTTCGTATACTTTTGCACGTCTAATCTGGTGTGCCATTTGCAAGTACTTGTATAAGTGGTTGATAGTAGACTGGTGCATGCAATTTGTGATTTTGAAAGATGAAATAAGTAGCTTTTGGTTGTGAAGCATCATTTTCCCCATGTTTGGATGCTGCTAATACTTTTTGTTGATGGAGTTGGTGAAATTTGAGCTCAGAGAATTGAAAATATTTAAGTTTCTGTTTTTTGCATTATTAGGATTGGTTGCTGGATATCTTATTCTTCTCTGTCATTGGTTGTCTGGGGATTTCTCACATGGAGGAAATGATTCTAACTTTTGTAGGAAATCATCAATTTGATTAGCAAATATTGAAAACTGATGTTATTATTTTACAAGTACAGTCATGCCTCTCTAATTCCACAGAATTCATGTGATTTGTATCATCTCATTTAGTACTTGCAGAAGCTGTGGGTCACCAGACATTTTGGTTTGCTTGACAACTAAGCCCTTTTAGTATCAATTCTGGGTGTACAATACATTTCCCTTTTGTTTTCTGTTCATTGGAGACTTGGTTGTGTGTATGGATACTCCTTATTGATCCTGTTGAGATATCTGAAAATAGAAGTGAAAGGCTGATTGTATGGCCTATGAAATCTAACCATCTTATTGAAGCTATATTTAGTATTTGATGATAATCTGTTTCTATGTTACAGTGTGCAATGGATGCTGATACTGTCAGTTGTGCTCCTGATGCTGAGAGGACTGGCAATAATGGTGTTTATGGTGACAACGCTCATGAAGGAGAGGATGCTATTGTAGCTGAGATGGTAAATGGAGATTTGGACCATCTGCAAATTTCTGATGACAATGCAAGTTCAAAGGTCCTCTCTGGATCAGAGAATTGTGATATGACTAACCCTTCAGTTGATGTAATAAACTCAGAAGAATGTACTCAAACCAATGATCCACCAGCTCATGTGGTAAGGTTTTAGTAGAATGTGCCTGTTCTATTTGAGAGAACAACTTTTCCTCATCATGTTTCATATGTAATATTTCTGTATTATTTTTTATAGGAGGTGGAAGTGCAGGAAACACGTCAAGAAACAGGATCCAAGAAACAAATCAGTCAAGGTAAGAGCAAAACCGCCATTTCAGCTGGATCGAAGAAAACAAATGGCGGAAAAGAGTTGAAGGTTTCTTCAAATGGTACTCGATCTGCTAGCTCACGTTCCAAGCAGCCAATTTTGACCAACACCAAGTCTTTTAATAATGAGCAATGTGCTACTAGCCATGCAAGCAAGGAGACACCAAAAATAGCAGCTAGCAATGCTAAAAGTACCAATGTGAGAACTATGATTAGTTTATCTAAGATAATTCTTGGCACTGGCAGCTCTTAAGGCATATTTCCCCTGTTTTGCCATGAGAACACATAGTCTTCTTTCTTTCCACTTTCATATTGCTTATAGATATTCTTGCTTTCCTATGAGCAGCAGCCTGCAAAGCATCATTCTACACCTTCTAATGATAATGCTGAACAATCTGATGCAATGTAAGTTCTGCTGATTCTTATCTGCTTTTTTTTTGGTTATCTTGGCATTGGAAATAACAGTGACTTGGAAACAAACTACTGCTGCTTATCGATGTTAAACTTTTATACTTGATAGTGTAGTAGAATTTCAGGACATTGTCTGTGATTGAGATTTGATATAACCTTTCAACTGTTTCAGGGATAACATGAAGTTGAAACCTCTTAGAAAAGAAGTGCACAACAAAATTAAAGGGGATGAAGAATCCATCAAGTATCCTTTCATAATTTCTTACCTCATTGTTTTGATTGGGGAAGTTAGATAATTGCATTTTTTTTTTTGCTTCCTTCTTGTGCTTTTATCTGGATACATCTGCTTCATTTATCCTTAAAACACTTCACAGAAGTCCCACATCTGAAGACTCCAAATCCGGCAGAGTTGGTAAACTTCCAACATATGGTTTTAGCTTCAAGTGTAATGAACGAGCAGAGAAGAGAAGAGAGGTTTGTGTTGGCTTAGCTTTTGTGTGATCATCTTTTTAGCTCTATCTTTGATTTTTGTAATAATATTTTTTTTTCTATGCTTAATGATTGTAGTTCTACTCAAAGCTTGAGGAGAAAATACATGCAAAGGAGGTTGAGATAAGTGACCGGGAAGCCAAGTCTAAGGTATCACTATTTTTTCTACAGAGGACATGGATACATATTTAATTTATGTTTGCATGAAGAGGTAATTGCCTATGTTAAACAACATTGTATGATTTTTTTGGTAGGAATCTCAAGAGGCTGAACTCAGGAAGCTGCGTAAGAGTCTGAACTTTAAAGCAACGCCAATGCCCACCTTTTATCAGGAACCTCCACCTCCTAAAATGGAACTGAAAAAGGTGATTCTAGAATATCATAAGCAATGAAAATACACCATTGATTATTCGTGCTGCTTCTTGCAATGACAGTTCTCTTACTCCCTTGCGTTGTCAGTTCATTAGATTTACTAATTTTAATTACTCAATTGGGGATTATATAAGCCAACTTTATATTGAAAAGACTTCTCAATTGATTTGCAAATCCTATTTTCTCATGCTCGTGTAATGTTTTTCTGTTTGACTTCAAGTTATGTGTATTTTATTTGTTAGGCGTTGTTTCTGTGTATCTATTTTACAGCATTTGCAATTGATCGTATTTATAATCTCTATGAGATATATCTTGTATTTGGATGTTGCTCTAAAATTTAACTCTTTTTTTTCTCTTCAAAACTTTCAGGTATCATTACCTTTGTAGTAATGTGCAATTCATATCACTCTGAACATATATATTGTTTAACACAAGAATCGGTTCAGTTCAATTGATACTTTTGCTTTATGATACAGTTACCCACAACTCGACCCAAATCTCCCAAGCTTGGAAGAAGGAAGAGCTCATCCCCTGCAGATGCCGAGGCAACTGTTAGTCAGAACCACTCTAAAGGAAGACTCAGTTTGGGTGACAAATTATCCCATGACAAGCCAACTAAAGCCTCTTACCCTGCACATACCCAGAAGCCCCAGAGAAAGTCCCTTCCCAAGTTACCTTCTCAAAAGACAGCCCTTTCGAAACCCGCACATAAGCCCTCTCCATCTGTCAAAGACTTGAAAAAGGATACAACGCCTCTACCTGCCACCCAAATTGAACAAGAATCCGGGGTCACAGAGACTGCTCAAATAGAAAACGTTGCTGAAACCGAACCAGTGGTTGAGCTTGAAAACTGTCAAGATCAGGTCACAGTAGAGCAGTAAACAGAGAGATCATTGGCCTCATATTTATATATTTTGACTGCAGGAAAATGCTGAAGACAAAAAAAAAAGCGATTTCCTTTCCAATATGGCTTTATTTCTCTCAAAAGGTACCGCCAATATGTCCATACAAGTCCACAAGGTTTGTTGCTTGTCTCTTGCTTTTGAGAAGTTGCTCATGTTTGGTCAATAGGATTTATATCTTTGCTACATTCTCTTGTGTTGTCACTGTTTCATCAAAACTGTCAACCTTGGTTACAGTCTTGTTAGTATTGTACCCTTTGATGGTCTGCCGTTGAGAATGTGTAATGGGTGTATTTTTTAGTTGTGTTTTTTTTGTTTTAGTTCATGATCATGAAAACATAGCTTTGCTTATTTTTGTATTACGAATTGTCTGTTGCTGATCTGAACATAAATTTGTCCATTCTTCCTGGTCTCCTTCTGTTTTCTAAATTTAAAATTTGTGAATTATTTGGGTCATCATTCTACTGCAAATATTAGGCCTCCTTGCAATTTGCACATTGATAATATTGTATCACTCTCGCTGCTGTAGATTGCTAAAAGGTTTTTGTATGAAAGTTGAGATTTTTACAGTTCATATTTGAGCAATATGTCGGCCCAAACTTCTCTTGCCCGTTCAAACAGGCCCAAATTTTCTTAAACGTGGATTATAATTTTAGGACAAAGTATGATTCAAGTTGGCCACAAAAGAAAACAACGCAAAAACGTTACTTAATAACCCAACATTCAAACTCTTTCAATGGGCCTGTAAAATGTCTAAATTGAAAGGGAAAATCTAAGATAATGAAGCTTGATACTTGGAAAGAGAAGGAGAATCAAATGTATTATTTGAATTTATTAGATAAGGTTTGTTAAGATTTTATGTCCTAATCTCTAATAAAATATACCTTTAAAATGTCCCGCTTGAATCTTGATTGATCAAGAAACATTACTTTTAGGTGTTTCCCGATCAAGATGTTTAATAAGAAAATGCAACCAACTATGCCCTTGTTTAGTTTAAGCTCTAATTTTCAGGCAATACAACTTTTTCATAAGCTACAGTTATAATCCACACTTCAGAATTAAGAAAAATTTTATAAATAAATGATTAATTATCATAATTCCTAAGAAACAACTTTGTAAAACATATTGTATCTTAAAAAAAAAAAAAATTAGGTTCCGATTAGCATTCCCCCCTCATACTAGTCGCTTTCGACTGCCGTTTTCTTACGATCTGGCCTTTTCGAAAAAAGACTTGCCCTTTGGCTCATAAAAAAAAACAACAAGACAATGAATCGTCTAGGACTTGACAGTTGACAAATCTCTAATAAACCAGATTCTATGTTCTCTCTTTTTTCTCAAAAATTTTAGGTGAGTGGTCCATAATCCATAATCACCACTTGCTATTTCATACTCTATCGTGTCATCAAATATTTCCAGAAATTTATCAAAAAAAGAAAATATTTCCAGAATTATTGTGCGGTCTGCCAGCGGTTCAGATGAACCGTGAGATTTTTCTGGGCCCACAAAATTAAACTACATGCAGATGGGTTCACTGAACCTGCACCATCATCATCATCCATACCCTTTCAATAGTTTATTCTTTTAATTATATTGCTCAATAATTGTTGGAAATTGTTATTTACAATCTATACTATATATTAAAGCCGGAGAATTTCGAGCCTTCACGTTAATTCTGGCCCCACTTTATTAACAATTTTATATGTTTTATTTTTCCTAATTATCTAATCTTTAACTTTATCTTTTTCCTTACCCATCAAATATCTATCTTTAAAGGCATATTGTTTATCTTTAAAATTTCATTAATTATCTAATCTTTAATTTTATCATTTTTCTTACTCATCTAATATCTATCTTTGAAACAATATTATCTATCTTTAAAATTTCCTTCTATAAAAGATACATATTAATTAAATTAAATTTTCAATTCCCATTTTAATCAATTTATATATAAGAATTAATATATAGTATAGATTATAGTAGATACACAAATTAACGAAAAAAATGATCATTACCCGTACATGGTACGGGTCTTCAACTAGTAATAATAATAGCCATTTAAATGTAGAAAAAGGCAAATTCTGAAATGTGTCCAACAAGCCCATAATGTAAAGGCATAGATTTGTTTTCCAGAGTTTTTATGTTTTACAACTTGCATTAAATTGAATAAACTCCATTTTTTCATGAAAAATAAAAACAATATTGCCCTTTCCGGCACTCATTCGACAGAAAAAAACAATATTGCCCTTTCAATTTGGTCATCCTTTTCACAATTATTGACATAAGTTAATTGTGGAGATCAAAATTCCCCAAAATGCATGACTTCACATGTCTTTTTACCGCCCAGGATAATAATGATATGCTTAATAGAGCAATCATGGTCTACTTATCCCTTAATGCTAGTGTCTCACCAAACACATATACGGTTCCATTTTCGTTACGTCCATTTTGATAAGTTATCCTTGGTTATTTCTAATAATGAATGTTGAAGTCGCATTGCCCATTTTCAACTTTCTTGTGCTTGAAAAACCCAATAATAGCAATAAGGAATTTTCTATTGTGTGGCGCTAGGACACTTAAGCAGCTATTAATGGAAAATTTGGTAAATCTTAAATTTAGATTTCTAATCCTTTTTGTGACGGTTTACTATTTCCATTTTAGGGTTTTATTTTCTCTATTGATTACACTTAGAGTATGTCCTTAGGGTACACAATAGAAAAATAACAACAAATAAATAAAATGAAGGGGAAATTGCATTTAACCACCCTTTATTTTACACTTGTTACAGTTAACCACCCTTTATATTTTTTCCTACACTTGACCACCCCTTATTTGTAATTATGTGTATTTAACCACCCATTTTAACGAAAAACGTCATTTTCTCCGTTAAGTAAAGTAAATTATGTTTTTTTCCTTTCTTTTGAAATTTTATTTACAATAAAAAAAAGGATAACCATAATTGGGACTTTCAAGTTCTAATATGCCGATTTTTCAACCCTTGCCTAATTGCCTCCATAATAATTCCTTTCCTCTGGCTCTATCCAATGGCGAAGAAGAATCAGGACTTCGTTGATGCAAAGACCATGGGTTTTGGATCTGATTCTAACGACTTTGAACATCCCTTGGAGTCGATCGTGTCTAAGTTGATAGACGATGACTTGAGAATTGAGATTCAAAAGGTAGATATGTAGGCTTAAATCCAATGACGATGATATTTCAAGCTCAATTTATTCCTAAATTCTTTTATTTATTATAAATAAAATTAAAAAAAAGAAGGGCAAAAACGTAATTTACTTTACTTAACGAAGAAAATAACGTTCTTTATCAAAATGGGTGATTAAATGCACACATTTACAAATAAGGGGTGATTAAGTGTAAAAAAAATATAAAGGGTGGTTAATTGCAACAAGTATAAAATAAAGGGTGGTTAAATACAATTTTCTCTAAAATGAAAGCTTATGAGTATTTTGTCCCACGGTGCCAAGATCTTAAAGGCTTCATTCATTTTCACGTCCACAAAATATCAATGTCATTTGCCACCTACATTAATTTCCCTCTAAAATATAAGTAAATCGGTCCTGCTATAGTGCAATTGATTGATGACTATATAGACTTCATAAATGCATTGCGTCACAAAAAAGAAATTAATTTTGTTATACAAGTGTTTTATGTGGAGGTTGCCCAAGATGGAGACTCTTTTGTGTATGGATCACTCGTTTTCTTTATAAGAAATAATTGACCACGTGAAAATTGCAAGTATATATTAGGCTTTCTTTAAACAAAATTGTTTTACAAAGGAATGCACCAATCTTTTGAGTAATAAGATCAAAACAATTTGAAAAGGTTGCTGAAGTCAACATGAATAAATAAATTTAGAGCATATGGTACTAAAACCACACTTGCACGGGTAAATTATAAATTAAAAGCATTCACAAATAAACATTAAAAAAAAACTCTTTTTTTTTTCTTTTTCATTTTTTTTTCATTTTTTTTGGATTTTTCATTTATAAGTTCGAATACAACAAAGATGCGACATTGCAAAAGGACAGTCCAACAACATATTTGATGCCTGAAAAAACTGGAAGGCTCAAGGTGAAGAAAAAAAAACCTAAACAGACTTTGAAAAACAACCAGCCACACCACACAAAAGCTCCAATGGAGATTTACATGGAGAGGATGATCGACCATGAGCCCCCATGAAGACGACATCAAACTTGATTCAACTGCCATTTGCAATGACGACGACAACAACAACAACAAACCCTAAAGGAAACAACAAGAACAAGACCTGACCCTTGAAAAACAAAACAAAAGGACAATACCCAACTCAACCCTAGTGACAAAGGCCAAGCTAAAACTTAAAAACCAGAAAGAAAGAAAGTCTAGGCTCTAGACCCAGATCAAACCCAGTTCATGCTACTTCTCAGAAACACCAGCCTCAAATAAACCAAATCTCCAAAAAAACAGCAGGATTTTCCTGCAAAAAAGGTATGGGGAGGAGATCTGGTTTCTCAACTGGTGCATTTTTCTGGGAAAAAATAAGGAACTGGGTTGTCTCATGGTGTGTAGAGTAAAGACAAATTTTAACTGAGGGACACAAAAAGCAACCAACTACCCGAAGACGACGCGGTTTCGACAGTTCTAGGAAAGGATGTCACAGTTCCAGAGCCTCTCCTCGAGCTTCTCAAGGACACGGCGACTGATCCCGGTGCAGTTCAGAAGGTTCAAACCATCGAGACTTGAACCGAGCTTTGCAAGCGAAGGCAGGCACATGTCGGAGAGTAGAGTGCATCCCGCCATCGAGAGAATCCGAAGAAAGCCCAAGATCTGCTTAGACCGGCTCAGGATTCCAACACCGACATCAGTAATCGAGCACCTCGTGATGTCGAGCTCGCCCAACAGAAAACAGTCATTCGCGATCAAGCGGAGGCTTTTGTCGGTTACTTTCCTGCACCCCTTGAGGTTGATGAGCTCAAGGGTCCCACCGTGAGCCCTTGTTAAGGCTGAGACCGTCTCGTCGGTGATGTTCGCGCAACCGCTGAGATTGACAGTCTCTAAACCCGCATCAGAGCTTTCGATCAATGGGGTGGCCCCATGGTCTGAAATACCTTCTAGACCTGACAGTTCAAGGGACTTCAGCTCAAAGCAGAAGCCAGTTGACAGTAAAGCCAAGTTAACATCACCGAACAGAGGGCAGTTACGGATTGTGAGGGAGTGGAGCGAGGTGCGAGCCGGTTTCGGTAGAGTGACACCAACGGGCATGTCCTTGACCCCAAGGCAGCTGGAAACCGAGATGGACTTCAACTTGTCACCACAGTTCAGGAGGAGACCAAAAAACCCGAGTTGGGTGATCCTGTGGCATTCATCTAGTTGAAGATTCTCGAGAGATCCAGCAGCTCTGGAGAATGAATCGAGTCCGTTGTCTGATACAAAGGCGGATTTCTGAAGGCAGAATGTTTTCAGGTTCGGGCAGCCTTTAGCAATGGTTTCAAGACTGAGATCCGTAACTTTGCAAGACTGGACAGTAAGAGTCTTGAGCATCTGGAGACCGTTTCCGCTTCCCATGCACCAAAACCCTTTCTCGGATACATTTTGGAGGCTCGACAGGACCAGATCAGTTACCGAGCGACCATAATAGCCGATTGCAGCAAGAGACGCGTCAGAAATGTTGAGACCGTGAAGCTTCACTGTTGTAACAGCGTTGGAAAGAGATGAAACAAGGGCTGTGATTCCTTGATCACCCACAAGGGGGCAATCTTTGATTGAAACCACCTTCAAATTACGGCACGACTCCCCAACCTCTTCCAAACCCATATTCCTGACGTTCGGGCATGAGTCTACATTCAAAGAGGCCAACTTAGGGCAGAACCTTGCAATAGCAATCAGCCCCTTATCAGTAATCATAGGGCACTGAGATAAATCAAGCCTCTCCAATTGGTGGCAGCCCATAGCAATCTCAATCAAACCTTCATCTCCAATTGTTGGGACATTCCACAAAGAGAGGGCTTTCAAAGACGGGCAGCAACGGGAAATAGCCTTCAAACCCTGGTCGGTAACTCCACGGGTAGGATGGCTTCCTCTGATGATCAGCTTCCCGAGCCCTCCACGAGAGCCCGTTCCGACTGCAATGGCAGCCAATCTCACATCAGTGGCTTTCTTCCCTTCTAGACTCCTTGTAAGGAACCCCTCATCATTTTCAGCTTCCTCAGGGGCAGCATCGCCTTTTCTTCGCTCATTGACCTGAATGCTGCTCAGAAGTGAGAGCCAGCGTTTGGAGACGGAGGAGCAAGCACTCCTTTCTTGACCTCCTGGCAAACGGCGAAGGATCTCGAAGAGGCACTCATCGGGGAGGACATCAATTGACGTTTGCTTCTTCTGAATGAAACTCCCGTTGAATGAGGCTAGAGGAGCATTGATTCGAGCTCTCTTGCAAGAGAAGAAGACGTCGCCAGTGTGGCTAAGGGGCATGAATCCCCCAAGGTACAAATCCCCACTGCCTGAAAACCATCAAACACCAAAAATCCAATTGAGACAACTTGCTCGAAACTAAACATTTCCACAGGAGAGCACGAAAAGGAAAGTATACATAATCTGCCAAAAATCATTCATCTAGTTTCCAATTAACCGGGTTCTATATCGATTACCGGAATCAATTTCACACAAATCACAGAAACCAGCCAGATCTAACCAAACAGCATGTTTTATATGGTATATCTTGCATGAACTAATCTATTCAACAGATTTCTCACAATCTTGCCAAAATTCTTCAAATTAAATGAACACCTAGTTCGCAATCTTGCCAAAATTGTTCAAATTGAATGAATACCCAGTTTACGGATCAACCCTAAGAAACCAAGAACACAGCACGAACAATAAAAAAATCTACACGAATCCGAAAAAACAGTCTATCAATATTAAACATATAACCCTAAGTCACACATACACAAATCAAGAGCAAACAAGTACATATTAAACATATAACCCTATAAGAGATTATTCAGAAAAGGAACAACAAAAAAAGGGTTTAAAGACTATAAGCTCACCACTGTAGTTGATGAACTGAGACATCTCCGAATCCGAGCAAAAACCTCAAAGAGGGAAAAAATTGAGCGGTATGAGGCAGAAAATTCACGACCCAGATCCCAAATTCCAAGACCCAGAAGTATGATCAGAACAAGAGCAAAGATTGAAGCTTCGGTTTGTGCAAGATGCATCAAGAGATGGACTATAGCCTGAGAAAACCCTATCAAAATAGGGCAAAAATGTAACAAAGGGATGGAAGAAAAGGAGGCAAGAAGGAAGAAAGAAAGAGAGGAGGAATGGGATGAATGGAGTTGGGGTTGGTTTCAATGGAATATGAAGTGTGTGTGTGTGCCTTTTATCTTGGGGTGCTGTCAATGTGGGGTATGGATTATATTGGCAACATAATTAATTTTATTTTATTTATTTTTTTCTATTATTTTGCATATGAATTGGAATTTGGTACGTTCACCAAGAGTGTCAAATTCATTGAACCTAAAACTAAAAACCAGTCTGGAGATTGGAAAGTGCGTTTGCAAAAAAATTTCCTCTTTTGCTTATCCTGAAAGGCTAAAGGGATTAAGGGGGGATGTACATGTCAAAGGGAAGGCCTTGGTTTGGGCATTTTTATTTACAATAAGAAATTTCCTCTAGGCTTAAAATAAGAAAGCAAGTTGACTGGTCATACTTAAAGTGATGCTATAATCTTATATTACTTGTACATATTTATCGTATTTTTTTTAGTAGGACGTGTATATAATAATGTTTATACAAGTATTTTTTGAATTCACACTATACACATTCAGTTATAAGATTTTTCACTTGCTAATGTCTTTGATATATTGTCAATTAAGCGTAGTTGACTTTGTTTATAATGCATGCTTTTTCGCCCGATAATTGCAGTATAATTTTCAACGGGGTAGTCTATACATTGAACGAGATCTTGGATTATAAGTACACCTATTAATGCAATACATTCGTAACGCCTTGAGTAAATGACCAAAATAGCCTTCTTTTGAGTGGTCAATTGTTGTGAGACGTGGCGTTGTTTCATTCCTCCGATGAGAGGCGCGGATGAGAGATGAAAGAGCCGTTGGAGACAGCCATGCAATATTAGATACAGAAGTTTGGGCCCACTGGTGATTTAAACCGGTGATTAATAATTTAATTCAATAAAGGATTCTGTTTATAATGCAGGATTTTTCGCCCGATAATTGCGATGTGATTTTCAACGGGGTAATCTATACATTGAACGAGATCTTGGATTTTATGAGTACACCTACTAATGTAATACATTCGTAACGCCTTTAATAAATGGCCAAAATATTCTAATTTTGAGTGGTCAATTGTTGTGAGACGTGGCGTTGTTTCATTCCTCCGATGAGAGGCGCGGATGAGAGATGAAAGAGCCGTTGGAGACAGTCATGCAATACATTGAACGAGATCTTGGATTTTATGAGTACACCTATTAATGTAATACATTCGTAACGCCTTTAATAAATGGCCAAAGTATTCTACTTTTGAGTGGTCAATTGTTGTGACGCGTGGCGTTGTTTCATTCCTCCGATGAGAGGCGCGGATGAGAGATGAAAGAGCCGTTGGAGACAGTCAAGCAATACACTGAACAAAATATTGGATTTATGAGTAAACCTATTAATGTAATACATTTGTAACGCCTTCAATAAATGGCCAAAATATTCTACTTTTGAGTGGTCAATTGTAGTGACGCGTGGCGTTGTTTCATTCCTCCGATGAGAGGCGCGCATAAGGGACGAAAGAGTCGTTGGAGAGAGTCATGCAATATTGGATAAAGAAGTTTGGGCCAATAATGATTTAAACCGATGATTAATAATTTACTTTAATAAAGGACTTAGTTGAAATATAAATGTACCACGTTGTAAGATGGAATATTATGCGACTTGTACGATAAGTTGATGTCATGTAAGACCTTGCACTTAGTAATGTTTTAACATTTTACCCAATCAAGTGTACTTCGACTTTGTCCATAATGTACTATTTTTTGACGATAATATTAATACTATTAGCCAGTGTACGAAATTTGGGTGTTTATAAAACGGTATGAATTTAAAACTACTTGTATAAACATTTAGTATTTTTTTTTGAATTGATAAGGACGCCTGTTATCGTTAATACATAGTAAAAATAAACTACTTTTGAGTGGTCGATTTATGTGACGCGTGGCATTATTTTCTTCATCCGATGAGAGGCACGTGAATTAGATCCGAAAGAGCCGTTGAAAATAGTCTTGCAATTTCGGAGAAAGAAGCGTGGGTCAAATGATTTAAAAGGCGGTAGTCTATACATTAAACAAAAACTTGATTTTTTTTGGCGCAACGGTCTAGAGAGCTTCCATGTGTGAAACACGTCTAGGGTTCGAGCCTCACCCCATGCATTTCAGAGTTCTCACTTGCAGATGACACCACTCCCTTGGTACGCATGCCCTCTGTGAGTACGCTCACCGCTGCTGCTGCACATCCCGCGATTGACCCCCTCCACGTGGTCCAGGGCAAGGTGCGTGGAGGTGCGGGACTAGTCGGAATGTAAGTTTCGGAAACCCGTAAACCCCAAAAAAAAACTTGATTTTTTTTGATCTGAAACAAAAACTTGAATTTATGTAATACATTCATATTAGTGTGGCATTTTTTTTGGGTTGGTCAATTGTTGTGACGAGTGGCGTTATTTTCTTCCTCCGATGAGAGGAAGGGAACAACTTTATCTAACTTCTCAATCTTTTCATTTTTTAATCCAATTATTCTTACAACATGCTCAAATATTACCCTTACCATCTAACTTTTTCATTGACTTTATCACTTTTTTATCCAAAATTTTATCCAATATCAAATATTACCCTTACTATCTAACTTTCTCATTGACTTTATCATTTTTTAATATAAAATTATAAAAGTACTCTCATCTAATACTACATATTATCTTCATTATCCACCATTTTCATCAATTTTATAATTTTTTTTTACTTTTTTCCCTTTATAAATTTTACAAAAATATCATTATCTATTTTCATATATTATCCGAATTACCCTAGTTTTTTAACTTTTTTTTAATCCACGAGCTATGCTTTATGGACAAATTTTTCAAGATGGAGGGAGTAGAAATATTTAGTGGAATATTCCCTTCGACGCTAACCCGGTAAAAATGGACTAGGACTTGCAAATCAGTGCATGGAATACTTTTCTATTGTAGTAACATATAGTATACACGATTTAGCCATTTAGGGTACAATAAGTTGCTGTAACATGGATTTTTTTTGGTCGAAATTGCCGTAACATGGATTTAACATGCATAATATAAATTTATTTCATTTTTACACGAAAAGTGTTCAACCCAAATACCCAATTTAATGTGATACGGTATGAAATAAAATTCTATAACGTGTTACGTGCTTGATACTCTATCTTTAAAAGCAAGTGGGAAAAGGAATGAAGGTTTAATATTTGATTATTGATTATGAAGTAATTTCACTTGACTATATAGACCTGGTTCTTTTATGCATAATAATGTTGAAAGTGAGTATGAGTGAGTTCATATTATTGTTAATGTCTGATGATCTTGTTTCATTAGTGGTTATAGTCTTGCATTTTTATCATTGGTATTTCAAATCAACTGTTAAAGGTTGGTTATATTGTCTTACGCTTATCATTATATTTCAAATTAATTGTTAAAAGGGTTCGAAAGGTACCTAAACTAGTTTATATTTGTGCATTATTTAGAAACAGAGCTTGTATTTTAGTTTATTTGGTGGGCTATATCTACTATATATATATGATCATGGCTACGTACTAATGCAAAGTATGAAGAGATGTTGTGGTAACCCACGATCGTGTCTTAAGGACAAATTATAAGATGTCAATATTAGAAAGATTTGGTAAATTTTAAAATTTTGGATTTTTTTTTTTGTGATGGACTCACTATTTCTTTTTTAAGGTTTTATTTCCTTGTATTGTATGGTTATAGTATACCCTTAAGACATATAATAGAAAAACCGTTCATAATCATAGGAGTATCTAATAAAATTCATAACAGCATACAAACTAAAGTAAAAAAACATTCTGATACTATGCAAAACTCTTACAAAATTTTAGACACCAAGCAAAGCGTGTACTAGTTGATTGTAAATCTGTAACAGGTTGATTGTTAATTGTAAAATTTAAAATGGTTAACAACTTGGCAAAAGTTTGATTGTAAATTTTGTAGTAGAAGGAGGAGACACGAATGAGAAATTGAAACTTGAGTAATTTTCTTCACGCGTTTGAAGATTTTGTCACTTTTTTCCCCACTCAATGATCAAATCACTTTGATTTGTCTTGTCTTGTCCTATGTTTTCTCATTATACAATGAGAGAATAACAAATTACAAATGGGTGCTATGGTTTTCTATCTGAGAAGAGAATATCCAGGAAACAAACAAAACAAAAACAGAGAAGATAAAAAATATACAATAAATTACATGTATCTATATGTCTTCTATACTACTCTTAAAATTGTCCCCAAAGGGGGTTAAATACATGTAGATGCTTTCAATTAGCTCCCCCTTATTTACTTTCTTCCTTACCTTTACATGAAATCTAAAACCCTTGAAGTCTCCCTAATTTAATTCCAGCCTTTGAGATGAATGAGTGATGTTTTAGCTTCTTCCCGTCAGTTTAGTTGGACAACAAAAAATAAAATAGATTGATGGAATATTTAAATGGGCACTAAAGCAAAAAGGACATAAATAACACAAAAAAAAAAGCAAAAAAAAAAAAAACTAACATGTAATACTAATACACCTCCGTTAAATAAAAATATATCATGACATTATTAAGAAATGAAGAGATCAGAAGCAGGGTGGGAGTGACTAACTTAGAGGACAAGCTAATCCTCTAAGCGGTCATACGTTGTTGGATAGAATCAGAAATGAAGAGATCAGAAGCAGGGTGGGAGTGGCTAGCTTAGAGGACAAGCTTCGTGAGTCAAGACTGCGGTGGTTTGGGCATTACCTGAGACGGGGCCCCGAGGAGCCAGTCCGAAGGTGTGAAAGTCTGGACTTGGGAGTTATTCGCAGAGGAAGGGGTCGACCGAGAAAACGATGGAAGGACAGCATAAGACAGGATGTCAACCGCTTGGGGATTTCGACAGAGCTAGCATTGTGCAGAGACAGGTGGAGGGAGGAGATTCGAGTGTTGGATGGCTAGACAACGACCGACAAGTTTTAGTTTTTGGCTTTGTCTGACGTCTTGCTCTATGCTTTGTTTGTTTCGATATTTGTGTTGGGTGTTTTGTTTGCTTTGGATTTGTTCTTGTCTGCACTTTGTATGTTGCTAGGCTTCTTGGTCCTCTGTTGGGTCTTTTGGACGCTCTCCCTTTGCGTTAGCCAGGAGGGCCCCCATCCTGACCCCCCAGATTCCCCTAAAGGGGAATTGCGTTGGGTTATTGTTGTTGTTGTTGTTGTCATGACATTATTAAGAATTTCGATGATTTATAATATACCATGACATTATTAAAAACTTCTAATATTTTCCTGACAATCTTTCCCCCCGTCTATCGGACGGGGCAATGTTTTCTAGTTTCTTAGAAGGATTGGAAGTTTTGGAACAATCTAGTATTGTTTTTTTCCTGATAATTTCTATTACCCTATTTAATTTAAGTCATATGTGGCACTTATGTTGAACCATTTAACCATTTACGACTACTGTCTTTCAAGGTTTCTCGGAGACTCGAACTACCAACTTATTCGATACTCTGCCTTTTTCGCTTTTTTGTAAAAACTGTCGAGTTGAACCCTATGATATCGTATCGAACAGTTTGAGATTAGGTTAATGAATAAGGTTTCATCAAAAGAAAAAAAAATACAGCTTAAAACCCAACCTAAAACATTAACCCGGTCTAGTCAATATTGTACTATGGCCTTGCTATACTTGTTGGTTAAAAGTACTTTTTAGGTGAAAGTATACTTTTTTCGTCTCGATTTATGTGAAATCTAGTTATATTTTGCTAATTTCGAGGTAGAGAAAGTATACTTTTGGGAAAAAGTACAGTACTTTTTAATTTTGAGAGTTTTACACTGTCCATGAAATTCCATAGAATCGAAATCTCAGACCTTTGTATACTATGTTTAACGTTTAATCATGTGATTAGACGTTTGAAGACTATACTTACGTATGCATTTTGATATCTGGATATGCATCTTGGGTGGTTAGTGAACAGTTATGCAACTAAAAAACGTGAACTTGGGGCAAAACCGTAAATTTATCCATCTCCTTGAGGTGTGTCCAGCTCAGCCGGGCCACGTGTGTGTGAGTCATTGGAGCTTCTTGGAAAATCATCTTCCATTGAATCTTAATCATGCTGGCAAAACTAACTAATCAAACAACTTCCAAGGGTTCACAGTTAACCCTCTAAAAAAACCATAGATTAATGATTAGTTTAACATGCAGAATCTCAAGCTGTGAATAATCAATGTCCCAAATCTATTTCAACGGTACAAAGTTAATCTTCACCAAATACCAAAGATTGCAATACAAGATACGAATTCATAAGATTGAGGGTACAGCTGTTGCATTAGTGGATGCTTATAATAAACCCGAGATTAATTAACTATCCAATCATAACTATATACTAAAGCGGATGTTAGAAATAATATTTAGTCTGACACGTGTTACCTCCTTATTGATCCACATCACTCATCTTTATTAAAATAATTCAATTTGTTTGATTGGTTGAAACTTAATCGTAGACCCCACATTAGCTTTTTTCTTATCTACTAATTCTCATTATAATTATTTTTTAAAAAAATACAAATGCTAAAGCAATTATCAAGAGATTTTTTTCCTTGAAAAAATCTATCTATCCAACTACATATGCTAATATATCATGAATGTATCCAAATGTAATAGGAGTACGTATGCTATACAATAATTGTAATATATTATGTATGATACAAATTTAGCCAAATCCTTAAAAAAATCTATCTTTTTAAATCTACTACGTAAATATAAGAGATTTTGTAAACAAAATATAAGTTTATAAAATGAAGAAACTTATTGATAAAAATAAGTATTTAGTCTATATATTACATAATTATAATGCTAAATTCGATTAAGAGAATGTATTATAACATAAATAATGTATCATTAAAATAAATCACAAAAATATTATAACATAAATAATGTATCATTAAAATAAATCGCAAAACAAATATTATAACATAAATAATATATCATTAAAATAAATCACAAAAAAAAACAAATTATATAACATAATATAAGATTTCATATCAAACTATTCTTTTGAATAACTTTATATAACAATTAAGTAAGTTTTTGGTTAAATCAAATCGTGCCTTGAAGGCACGGGCACTGATACTAGTTAACTACTATAATGCCCTCTATTATCATGTTTGTGTGAATGGTTAAGCGTTCTAAATCCACTAAAATATTACCCACAATGCCGGTATTACACAATATTTTTTTATCTGTGGTATTACACAATCATAATACATAATGACAGTACCTAACTATACATGACCCGAAGGAATAGAAAATGAATAGAACTAATAGCGAACTAATAGCGGATTAATCCGCTATTAGTTCTATTCATTTGCTAATCTTTCTGATGTGAATGGTTAACCGGAAAGACTTTCCGGTTCAGACCGAACACGAGACAAGCTTCTCGTAAAAAATGTAATCCATGGATATAGAGTCTGCAAACTGATAGCGGATTTGGGTCGGATTTTTATATATCTCTTGCTCAAACTCTTCCTAATTTACTACGGGTTGGATGGTCCGGATTTATTAAAGTCTAAAATGAAGCATAGATATGAATGGTTTTAAAGCTAAATTTTGAAATATTTTGGTCCTTTATTTTATAATACTTTGGTCCTTTATTTTATAATATGCTTTTTTTTTTGAGAAAACGAAATCAAGACAATTGTTTGATATGATTATAATCCTAAGAAGTTCCTATGCCGACAAAGCAAAAATCAAAATCTAGAAAACCACAACGATAACACATGACCATAAAATAGGTTTATTGGTGGACATAGGCAATCAAGATTAACCAGGTTGATGAGTAATGTCAACAAATCTTATTATGCTTGGACCTAATTTCAACTAATCTAATTTTCCGTACCAAAGTTGGAACTTGGACTCCAATCTACTAAAATAAAATGAGCCCACTCCATCGATAAGCCAACTAACTAACGTTAATAAGTCAATCGTTATCCATATAAATCAAAATCTTTTCCTTTGAAAGTTCAAGTAAGGGTATAATTTTTTTATAAAAAAATAGTGTAGCATAGTTATACAAAAAAGGATATCTAAATCCTTATATTGCAATACATTAAGGCCTTACTAGTTACTACACTAAATAGATAATTTTTTTTTTTGTAAAAAGTATATTTTTTTTTGTATCTCGAAATGAGTTTAATGTAGTTACTTTTTACGAATTTTATGGTAAAAAAGTATACGTATTACAAAAAAAGTATTTTTACACAAGTATACCAAGCCCTAACACTTAAAATTTGTTTTATGCCACAAACAATCTTGCCATTAAGTTTTGTTGGGAAATCTTCAAGATTAAGGGTATCTTTTTCTCTCTTTTTTTAAGCACAAGATTGAAGGGACAAGTACCAATTTTGGGGCTGCACATGGTCACCATTCAAGCATATCATGATTTGAAAGTAGGCCAAACCCATTTCTTGTTGTCCCCCTTTTGATTTCTCATTAGTCATTATAAACATAAGACATCCATAGGTCTCTTCCAAGTTCCACCATGGTATTATTCCATATTTGTACGTTGGAAATGACCAAATGAGATGTGAAATTACTGGCACTATGTTTATAAACACTAAAAGAAACCCAAATAATACAATTCAAGAAGACATCTTTATTTCTTCGACCAAAAAACAAGAAGACATCTTTACTTCCAGCTTTTTAACTCGTGTCCTGAAAAATCGTTATAGTTGATGTGAAAATAATGAAGCTATAAAATATTTAACCATATTTTCTGTCAACAGAATGGGACAAGGACTGCTAACGAGAGTCTGATCTTGCAACACAATTTTCATATACATAGCTTTTTTTGCGATTTTTTAAACCACACAAGAGCAAGTAGTTTCTCCAAATATGATGAAATATAGCATACCCTGATTTCGCAGAGCATTTGGATTCAGAATTAAAAAGAAAAGCAACTGCAAGCTTGCCCTTTAAACACATTAAAACCCTCTGTCGAGTACAAAAAAAAGAAATTACCACGAACTTGAGTTTATGAAGGCAACACCATATGCTCAGTCATATAGTCCTTCTTGCTCCCATACGTCGATAAGGAAATCAACCATTTCCTGTGAATCAAAGCCAGAACAAAGTAAACAAGTGTGTCTGTGCAGCAGCAGGTACTAGGACTCGCTCAGAGAGTTCGGAAGTATCAGATACTTACAGATAAAGGAATCGGCTGGGGAAAAGGCTTATTCGTGCCAAGCAGACTCTCATATGTCGCATTCCAGCTGCATAAACCGGCATAAATCCAATTAGGAGTAGTTTTGTGTATTTGAAAAATCGTTTGAAGACTATAATATGCTGCCAGGAGAGGGCATGTACAAAAAAATCATGCAAAACAGAAGCTGCATGGCTGCCTTTGCATCACATAGTTAGCAAACAGTATCAGATGCAGGCCAAAAGCTTGTATAAACCGTAATCCAGCACAAGTGCAGTCTCAACAAGTTCGATCTTTACGCGCCCCTAAATCAAAAATTTCTTCTTCCAGGAGGAAAGGGCGAGTTCAATTTTGAAGACACTAAACAGGTACACAATAATGGCACTAAGGTGATCAAATGCAGTCAAGAAAATCTGGCACTCCATGTCTCACCACAAACACCAAACCTCACTATTTCACTTATAAACTTATGATACTTCACAAGAATAAAAAAAAAAAGGTTCTAAAATACAGTCCCTTGAACAACACCAAGGGACACAAGACACCCTCAATCTTCGCCAGCAGTAACTCGCTCTACCTTTTTCCTCACTGTACACTTTCAGTAAAGTATCCTGAATACTGATCAATTAACCATGAATTAGAGACGTTTTAATTTGAGGTTAGTAAAGATGACCTTGTATAGTTGTAACTGGATGCTGTGTGGGTTCATTAAAAATGAGGATAAAGGTCAAGTTTTAGCAGAGGTGAGTTAAAGGGTGCTCAATTTAGTCTTGCAGGGAATTCACTTCATTGAAAAACAGAACTTGCAGGGAATTCAGACTTTCAATGATACAGGAGACAGATGCAGTAGCCGCTTCTTCAGGGTTTTTCATAATCCTAACCAATTTTAACCAAAATGTTAAGGATCTTTCCACAATCAGTTTTCAAACTTCAACCTAACTTGACAATCCAAACACTTGGAAATAAAGCATCACCCTTACAATTCACTGAGCTTACTGAAGGTCAATAAGAACACAGTCATATCTAACAAAGGACAATATAAAAAATTTCACCTCAGTTTGGGTTCTTGCACCACTTTTGTTTGGTCCTGAGTTTTCTTCTCCCCAACCCATTGTTGCCGTGCCTGATTCCAGAGAAGAAGACCTGCAACAGCACAAACACCCGAGAAACAACAGCCCAGTAAGGAGTGGTTGAGCAAAAGAAAGAGCATGGCCTTATTATAGAGGCTACAACCAAATCAATAACTTTCTAGGCTGCAACAGAAGGTACATCAATCTTCATGGCAAAGTATAATATCCATCTGCAACTCTATGTGAAACTGTGGGACTAACCCACCCATAACAGATCGAGCGCATATAAACTAACTACACAGAAGTATAAATAGCAATATGCATGCATTAAAATTCCAAAATGGGTGCAATAGCAGCCCAAATAATGTACCATGATTCACGAATTCAGAAGGATTGTTTGTGCTAGTGCTGCTGTTGGGATCAAGGTTCTGATTTGAGGTGCTTATAGATGAGATGCTTCTTTGTGACTGTATTGCGCTGTTTTCCATCTCATAGGTGCTGCTGCTCCAAAAATCTTCTGCAATGCTAGCTTTTTTCACTTCCCTGCCTTGAATCTTAAGTCCTTTTGATGGTTTATCCACTGCAATTATTAGTTGGGGCTCAGCACAGCATCCAAGACAACCTCTGCTCTGTTACAAAACATTATTCATGAAGTTGATTAGGACCAGTCTCTTAATTTTTCAATTGCCTGGAAATGAATAAACCCTTCTTGAATATTATGATAGGACACCAGCAATATACACCAAAATATATGAAAAAACAGATGCCAGTGCACATCAGGGTAACAGCCATACAACCATGGATAGGTGAAGGCTGATATTGTTCCTAATTTTCCCATTATGGAAAAAGTAAACAAGGAGAATAGTGTTTCTCACTACAGAAAGAATAGAAGATAAACCTGATGTGAACATAGGGATGGCATTTTTCAGGGCTTACATGGCAATTATTGCTAACAAAAATGTAGTCAGAGAACCCATCATTGGTTTAACTCACACCCAATCCAGAATCGTTACATTTGTTTCATTGCAATACCTTAACATCCATGGTAGCACTCACACACACACGAAGTCTATTCGTTCCACTGGAAAAAATAATGTGTTATTAACAGCTCAAATCAAGTGAAGATCACACTTGCTTTGTAAACTCTCTGTCTATCAGGATTCAGTACTAAACCTCAAAAATACTAAGGAAGGACTGAAAAATCAACGCACCACATAATTTGCCTACTTATTTCTCATTTCTTACCGGTCGTTACAAATCCTTAATTTTGTCAGTCGTTATATCGATTGCAACTTTCAAGTCTAGCCTTTGTCAACAGGAATTATAAGTATATGATTGCAAAACTAAATGTAAATCACTGTCAAGCCATTGTGCGACAATGAGGGAAACATTTTTAAAGCACCTATCCTGTGTGCAGGATGCAGAGTTGTCCAACATGGATAATCATAGATGAACCGAAATACAATGACACAAACACAGTCCACTGCGAACTTCTTTTCATTAAAAAAATTAAAACACCATCACAAAGGATGTGATAGCTCGAGATAACTCGAACTAAAGACGGTTGTTAATCTAAAGTCTCCTTTTCAGCAGGTTTAGAGGAAGTCATCCCATTTCAATGTTAGGAATACCAGAAAACATAAGAAAAATAACATAGAAGAACACTCTTACAGAGAATAAACTCCTGCATGCATTTCTTAGCTTTTCCATCATGAGATGAATAAGAGCACCAAAATAAGCTCCATAAAGCCCACAAAACGTACAAAAGGATCTCCTCCCGGCACATTTGTCAAGTTCAAGCATCAAACAACACCTAGAAGAAGGCATATCTTGTGCATCCATTAGAGCAAAGAAGAAATGATCTGGGTTACACCAGAAAGAATCAGGCAAAACTTTGGCCCATAACACAACAAGTCAACAAGCCATATCAGGTCATCCTCCCTTCACCTTGGTCCTTTCAAGCTTACTGAAAAAGCAAGGAAACCCAAGATTCCAGACCAGATTTAAAGCAACCATCTATGTAGCTAGCTATGTCATCAAAGAATCAAGTTTAAATACTGTATATCCTAACATGTAAAAAGAACACTTACAATAAACAAACTCACTTGTACTACAAAACAGACCACTTGTGCACTTTAATTATCAGCTCTAATTTCCCAAGTATCCCAAACCAGTACAAAGCCAAGGAAGAAACCCCTTCGTGAAAGAAAACCTCAATAAAGCACTCAACTTTGGCATAGCAAAGCAGATTATAAACACAGGTACATCAAATTAGCACAGAACTTCATCGTCTATCAATTACGATCATTCGATCACTGAATTTCACAGCTAATTCATCCAATTCCCCTCGCAAATCGGCAAAACAATCCATCTTCGCTCGATTTCAGACTTCAGATAGTCAAATTAAGCGGAAGAAGGGAATCAGAAACGACTCACCCCATGCAAGCTCAGTCGTCAGAGGTCCAATCGGCGATAGCAGGTACAGGAACTCGCTTTTACGGTCGGGGAAACCAATAGATCGAGCGAGAGAAAAATCATGGAAGCGAATAGCTAAGAAGCTTAGCTCATCAACGAAGAAGATTCCTGCGGAATAAAACCGGAAACAATTTGAAGAACGAATTCAGATGAGAAAGGGAAGAAAAAATGGAAAAAAGCAACAGCCATGGAAAAGAGATACCCCTGGCTCTAGGAACAGCACAGCTGGCGTTGGAGAAGACTGCTATTCGTTACTGTAACCAATCAATCGAATAATATAGCCATAGCCCATAGGTAAGTTTTTTAGGTAAACCGGATCCAAATTTATGCTCCAAAACCGGTTTTTGAAAACCGGTTCATAAAATAATGAAAATGAAGAGGATTCCCATTAGGAATTTTTAAATACTCCGTAGTAAGTATTGGATTCCAACACACGATTACCAAAGGTTAATTTGACGATAAATTGTCAAATCAAGGCTATGTTATCAATCAAAAAAAGTTAGGGCTATTTGGAGTTCATTGTGTTGTGTAATAAACGAGTCATGAGACAAATAAGGCTTATTTTTTGATAAAAAGGAGAGTTAAGGGATATTTTGTGTAAAGTGCCTTTTCCAAATTCGACCCCTAATTTCACGTAAATTCTGCTGATTGGGCTCCTATTATTTCCCCCGACGTCTCCGTCTTTCAGGCTCCGGTTTTGCTTCTCCTATAAAGGGTTCTTCCTCACCAAATCCCTCTTTCATAGCTACCAAAATCATCACTCTTCTTCGCTTCCCTCCTTTCCAGGCGGAAATCTTCTGATCTCAAAGCGTTCAAGCAAAGGCATCAGCTATCGACCTAAGGTAATCGATCGATCTTCTTCTCCACTACCGTCTGCACTTTCTCTTGCTATCGGCTTTTGTACTGTGATTTTTTTGCACTCGTTGCAAATCCGGCCAATGTAGCTTGTTCTAGTTTTTAGGGATTTGGAAAAACCGGATGATCGGTCCAGCTTGTCGATTTCTCTTTCAAGAAATGGAGTACGCATTTCTTGACTTGTGAGTGATAGGTTCTGGTCTGCGCAGGAAATTTGGAGTCGGCGTTTTTGATCAGCTATGGAGAGCTTGCAACAGTTGGAGGCGATGTGTGAAAGGCTGTACAACTCACAGGATTCGGCAGAGAGAGCGCATGTTGAGAACACCTTGCGATGTTTCTCTGTGAACTCTGAGTATATACCTCAGTGTCAGTACATTCTGGATAATGCATTGACTCCATACGCTTTGATGCTTGCTAGCTCTAGTCTCTTGAAACAAGTGACAAACCAGTCACTTTCGTTGCAGCTCCGCCTTGATATTAGTAAGTACCTGTTCTTTACCTATTTGAATATGCTGTAGAATGTAGGTTGATGTGATCCACTGATCCTAGTTTGTGTTTCATGATGTGAGTATGATCTTGCAAGGTGCTCAAAAAATTTTCTTTTGTAAATCGAATAATATGTTTTTGATAAGATCATTACTGTGGACAGACGAGGAAGTATCAAATCATCAATATGAGTAGGGGTTATTATTGAAGCAATATGCGTCTAGCAATTGTTCTTGCATTGTTGAATTGCCTGACCGTTTCAGCATGTTAATTTGATTTTGACATTTTTTTGTTAAAGAATTTAAAATTCTTATGTTTTCTCAGGGAACTATCTTATAAACTACTTGGCAACAAGGGGACCAGAATTGCAACATTTCGTGATTCAGTCTCTTATTCAGCTATTATCTCGGCTCACAAAATTTGGCTGGTTTGATGATGATAGATTCAGAGATGTTGTGAAGGATTGCATGAACTTTTTCACTCAAGTAAGAAAGTCCAGGGTGGTCTTCACCCACAGAATTCTTACATCAAAAAAGTTACTTGATGATGAGCTCATTCTTGCTTCTGATTAACATGATTCTAAGTTGACTAATGGACATTTTACATATGAATTGCTTTGAGAAGTTAACTTTCTACCCTTGCCTACTTTTTTTTCTTATTGTGCAGGTCACACCACAACACTACACCATTGGATTGAAGATCTTCAATCAACTTGTCTCTGAGATGAATCAGGTTTTCTCTTCATTTTGCGTAGTTTTTCATATCCACCCCTACATGAACTGAGGTGTTTAAACAGTTTTATTATTGAGTGAGTACTGACAAGTGTGTCGAGTATGCATTCACCTACGACAACCTCATTCCCTCACCTTTTCCTCTTTTGAGTCCTCTTTCCAAACCATTTAGTCAATCCTTTTGTTCTTATTCTGTTACAAGATAACATGGGTAGTAGCAACGCATTCAAATCATCTGTGAAGGGGCTGAAATTTCTTTTTGATTCCAAATCGTGAACACATGTATTATTCACTTTATCAAGGAGGTCCAGAATAAATGGTCTACTTAGAGATTACCTGTTCATTTTAAGTAGAATTTTCTGTATATTTGTGTTCATTGGTTTTACATTTTAGATTTCAGTCTTCTGTCTCTTAATATCGTTCTTTCTTATGGTGCTTCAATTTCAGCCTAATCCAGGTATGCCATCAACACATCATCGGAGGGCTGCATCTTCCTTCAGGGACCAGTCTCTCTTCCAAATATTTCAGATATCTCTAACTTCCTTGCAACAACTACGAAATGATGGTAATGATTTAGAACATAGTTTCACATCCAAAATTTTCATCATTATTGAGGGTTTCGTTGTACTGATGCACATCTATATGTTTCTTCCTGCCTGTGGTGGTGTTTTCTCCTTTCCAACATGTAACAGCAAGCCAATTGCAAGAGTTGGCTATTTCTCTCTCACTGAAGTGTTTATCTTTCGACTTTGTTGGGACATCTATTGATGAGAGCTCAGAAGAGTTTGGTACAGTTCAGGTATGGATTGTGTTATATTGGAGCATGCACTGTTCTAGTGTCAAATCTCTTTTTCATCATACGTTTTATAGTTATTACAACTACATTTTGAGTTGACTATGTCCTTTATTAATAACACAGGTTCCTTCATCATGGAGATCTCTCCTAGAAGACCCTAGCACACTCCAGTTGTTCTTTGACTATTATGCAACCACACAACCCCCAGTCTCCACAGAGGTCTGTTGACATGGAAACAATTTCTATGCCTTTAGTTGTTTGTCCTATGTAATGAGCTAAGCTATCTGGAAACAATTTTTAAAAGAATTCCTGCTTTAGTGTGTTTCTTCTTCTTGAGGTGCTATTTGATTTCATTTCACATTTTCTTAAGGCTTTAGTCTTTCCCAATTGCAATTGAAATTTAAATGGAGGGTTTGAGTGTTTTGTGAGTTTGATTATATAAATGATGAAACTGGAATATACTGTAGATGTCCCCTTTTGGACTTAGTTCATATACTCTAGAAGTGTCTGAAATTACAGAAGAACGTCGTCATGTGGCATGATTACAAAACCCAAGGGATATATTAGGTATATTTTTGCTTGTTAAGTGAGGAAGAGTTCTAATGGAAACTTGGGGAACAAAAAAGTTTCAAATTTTGGAAGCACACATTGGACCAGAATAGGAGTAGGACTTTATCAATGTTTATCTGTTATCTGGAATAAAGTAGAACATGGATGTATGACTCTTGGAGTTGTGCTCTCAAACCATATAATTCTGTAGCTTTAAGTTATAATGCCCATGCATTGTTTCATTGTATCTCTGTAAAAATTTGCTATAATTCTTATAAGATCAGAAGAAGTCATCCTCTATCACCAAAGTTTTTACGATTGTGTTCAAATTGACTTCAGGCACTTGAGTGTTTAGTGCGATTGGCTTCTGTCAGGCGGTCTTTGTTTACAAGTGAAACTGCACGTGCCAAGTTCTTGGCTCATTTGATGACAGGAACCCAGGAAATTCTACAAAGTGGGAAAGGTGATAGTTGTTATCTTTGGCGTGCACCTGCTGATGACTAGATCTTCCACTCCTCAGGAAGAGTGTTTTACCTTTGGTTTTCTGGTTTACAAAATATGATTTTTTTTGTAAGCAGGTCTTGCTCAACAAGATAACTATCACGCATTTTGCCGTTTGCTTGGCCGTTTCAGGGCTAATTTTCAGGTACATTATCTGCTGGGTTTTCTTTTTTAATCATATTCTCTCTTTGTCATGGAGTATATCTGAATATATGATTCCAAAAGAAAGTGACTTTTTAATTATGAGAACTGAGTTTGAAATGAATCAATCATTATCTCTGGATAGTTGGTTTGCTAAAAAGATCGAATTAATTTTTTTTTATTTTTTCTGCATTATCCTTTTGATAATCAGATATCTGTTTGCACTTGCTAACAGCATATACCTGATGGTATGTTTTACAGTTGACTGAACTGGTGAAGATTGAAGGCTATAATGATTGGATACATCTTGTGGCAGAGTTCACATCCAAGTCTCTGCAGTCTTGGCAGGTTAATTACCATTATTTAGATGTTTAAATATTGTCCAACTATTTTGATTATAATGCAGTATTATATTACTTATCTTTTGAAGAATATTTGGTTTATGCAAGCATGGATATTGAACTTCAACATTCAATATTCTGCTTTTTTTTTGCAAATTCTAGTAATGTCTAGTAATAGTGTGAGCTCTTTCATAATTAGGCTCTATTAGATTTATTAGACTTGTTTTTTGGTTAAAAGAAGATGGATTCAAGTGGACAAATATATTGGAGATTGCTTTATAAAGACAGAGAAGACATGCTTGAATGAAGCTGCAGTCTTAGTTGCCTCAGGCTCTGTCTGAATATATTGATCTCACTATAAATATTTGTATTAGTGTCACATATTTTACCTCAACTTATACTTTTTTGGATTCAAACCTCAAAAGGAGTGTCCAACATGGAGATCTCAATTTATTCAAATATTTTGTTATGTTTGAAGAGTTTGTGTCTTATTATATGTACTCAGTACATATCTAACATGAATATGCTACATAAGAAATAAAATTTTGTGTAAAATAATTTGTATCATCTTATAAGTTTGAGACCTTGATCATTATTTTGCTCTAGAAAAGTTTTATTATCGTTTCTGATCTAAATAAGGTCACTTTGTAAGATGCTTCATCCTTAATATTGTTTTTTCGGTGATTCATCACGTATACAGTGGGCAAGTAGCAGTGTGTACTATCTTTTAGGATTATGGTCGAGGTTAGTCTCTGCTGTACCATACTTGAAGGCCGATACACCAAGCAAGCTTGATGAGTTTGTGCCTAAGATTACAGAAGGTTTTATCACATCAAGATTTGAATCTGTTCAGGTGCCTATCGCCGATTTTAATATATGTTGTGACTTTTGATGTCCTTCCACTATGTGTTTTCAGAGCTAACATATTTATGTATACAGTCTGGTCTTCCTGATGATGATTCTGAAAATCCACTAGACAAAGTTGAGTTACTTCAGGACCAGCTGGATTGCTTTCCTCATCTTTGTAGATTCCAGGTAGATCATTGGTCATAGTTTACTCTTCTTTGTAATCTCTGCAACTCTGGTTCTGCACGAATGTTGCTGTCTTGCATGATTTTCGTCACTCAAGATTTTGACCCTGCAACTCTTATTCTGTCAGCGTTTATTTCACCATTTAACTTTATCCTGATGGATCTCTCTTGCAGTATGATACAAGTAGCATGTATATAATAAGTGTCATAGAGCCTCTGCTGCTTGCATATACGGTATGTTAAATCCCACAAAATTATTCCCTGTGCAATTGCATTATTCTAGAAATTTTCTTATGATGAGGGGCTTAGTAATTTCATTCTACTGCAGGAAAGGGCACAAGTCCAGGCCAGTGACAACAAGGAGCTTTCTGTAATTGAAGAAAAACTGGCATGGATTATTCATATAGTTGCTTCTATCCTTAAGATTAGGCAAACCAATGGTTGTAGGTAATCTATAGTTTCCTCTAAATGCTTTTGAAATATAGAACATGCATACATAGTGCCAAGAGATTAGGCATTTAGTTCTTGTTGACATAATTACAGATTGTAGTTTTACCCTAATGATCCCTATGCTTTTTTGCCACCTGAATTATCCTGCAGCACAGAGTCACAGGAAGTAATTGATGCTGAAATATCAGCTCGTGTGTTGCAGATTGTAAAGATTACTGACAGTGGACTGCATAGTCAGGTAGTTGATCAATGCATGCGGCTGTTTCTGCATACTTGAATAGCATTTCCAAAAAATTGTAATGAACTGAAATGCTGGTATGAAGCTCTGAATTAGGGCTTATAGATCCATTTTCATAAGTATCCTCTAAAAAGAATGAAAAGAAAGAGAACACAAAAGATATAAAGCCCAGTATAGAGTTAAATATAACTTTATAATACCGTGCAAGAAAAATCCTTTATCTGCTGCCTTGTGAATCAAGTAGGATAGATATTGCATATGAGACGACAGGTGTGATGGTATAGCTTAAGGGAGTAAACTCTTACCTTGAATAATTTTTGAATTCTCATGCAAGTGTTCCTTTTATCTGAAAAACAAACTAGAACGATTTTCCCACTGTACTTCTCGTAGCTTCATTCTACAGTCTATTTTCTCCTGGCTCTAAGACTTTACTACTTATTGCCATATCCTTATTAAGATTTTATCTGCTTTATCTGGCAGAGATATGGAGAAGTAAGCAAACAGCGGTTAGATCGTGCTGTGCTTGTCTTTTTCCAGAACTTTCGCAAGTCTTATGTGGGTGATCAGGCTGTTTTTTCTTCCAAGGTAAAGATTGCTCCATGGATTTATTGAGAAACTTTTGTTCTAGATACATTTGAGTAATTATTATATTGTGGATGCAGCAGTTATATGCTCGCCTTTCAGATCTTCTTGGAATTAAGGACCATAATGTTTTGTTAAACATAATAGTGACCAAGATTGCTACAAATCTTAAAGTTTATACTGAGGCAAGTCCCCATCTTAGATTTTAAGCTCATATCCTTCTCATTTTTTCCACTAAAACTTATATTTCCAATTTACAGTGTGAAGAAGTCATTGCTCGTACCCTGAACCTATTCTTCGAGTTGGCATCAGGGTTAGTTGACTTCAGCTGTGGTGATACACCGATACTTGAGTTTAAATCGAACATTTTGCCTTATGGTACCTTTTCTTAATGGTTTCAGCTATATGACTGTGAAGCTTCTTCTTAAGCTGGATAGTATCAATTTCATAGTGGCAAACCATACGGTAATCTCTGCTCTTTTACATATACACAACAACTTTTTTTCAGCTTATATTACAGCTAAGATTTTCTTATTTCTTCTTCTAATTGATCATATCTTTTTTTTATTCTGATGTCAGAGGGAACACTTTCCCTTTCTAGAATCTCACAGATATTCTCGCAGCAGAACTACATTTTATTATGCTCTCGGCATGTTGATCTTTACGGAGGACAGCCCTGTGAAATTTAGATCTTCAATGGAGCCTCTCTTGAAGGTAACAAATACAGTTCTGTTATGAAGTTATATAGAGGCATGATGCAATGTAAAGAACATGGGTGTTTTTATTTCTTTTTAGAACAAAGACATGGATTTGTTTAACACTTGAGTGATGGATGATGAAAATCTAAATAAAATGATGCTTGATGCATTGTCAAGAACATGCTTAAGTTGATATCTTCTTAGAAAAGAAGGCAGTGATTTGTTTGACATTTGAATGATGTCTCATTTGCAATTGATTTAATTTTCATCAAGCACTTCCCATATTTGAAATAAAGCAGAGTTGAATGTAGATATCTGTTGATGGATTTGTTGCATTCCTGTGGTGGCACAAGGAGGCATGCTGGAAAGTTAGAAAGGAATATTTACGTGGAGTCTTGTACTTATGAATTTAACTTGGCTAACTACCAATAATTAACACTTTTACGGCACTCAAGCTTGAGTTATGGCAAAGGGCTTGATGAGGTTTGGCTGCTAGTACAAGTGGCTAGGCTTGACCCTACCTGAGATATCCGACCTGCCCAAACCTGACCCTGACCTCAACACAAAAATTTATCGAAACTTATCATCTAATTATGAACATGACCCAAAGAATGTTTCTGTGCTTTCTTCTGTCAAGAAAATTTCCTACGTGATAAATTTGTGTTCAAAAGAAACTGTCACCTGTTGAGGACCCATTGCGTGGCCATTGCTTATCACATTATGCATGGCAGTCTTATCTCTAGTTATCTGTTTTCCGTCTTATGACCAGAAAACAATCGAGACAATCTTTTTTTTAATTGACATGAAGCAGAAATGAATGGATAAGTTTGTACATTTTATAAATCTCTAAATAATGGTTTACTAGATGCACAATACACATCCTGCTAGATCTATTTTACCTTGGACAGTTTTGCCTACCTTGTCGCTGTGATATTTAAGCAAAAACTAGCTCTTGTTTAAAAGTATTTGGACTTCTGGTTAATGGTCGCTTTTAGGTTTTCATTACCTTGGAGTCAACACCAGATTCCATGTTTAGGACTGAGGCTGTCAAATATTCATTAATTGGATTGATGAGGGATCTCAGGGGAATCACAATGGCTACCAACAGGTACTCTCAATTTATTTCACTATACCCATATTTCCTTTTTGCTTGATTTTGGTTAGGGTCTTAACTGTTCTGCTACATCTCCAGCCGCAGAACTTATGGCCTTCTTTTTGACTGGATGTATCCTGCTCACTTGCCACTCCTTGTAAGAGGCATTTCACATTGGGCTGATACTCCTGAAGTAAGTTTCATACAGATGTTATCTTTCTATTTTTAAAACTGTTTAACCTTTCTGTTGTAGTTTGGAGTATTGTTGAGAATTATAGTGTAAGTTGTAGAATTTTCTACATTCTAGCAATAGCTTTTTTGAAATTTAAAATGCTGCTATCATTGGAAGATGTGGTGCACTGGTACCAATCATTCCTTTTTGGTGAAGTTGCCCATAACCAGGGGTCTTTGTTGGTTTAGCTTCGAAGGTTCTATACAACTCCCAAATTTTATTAATCATAATTCTAGAACCATAGTTCACTATTGCAAAATTAATACACATTAGCTCTGTTTAGAAGCATGATTGGTTAAAAATTCAAGGCTTTAAAAACTTTGTAGTTCCAGATTTAAATCAACCAGAAAATAGCTAATAATGTCCAAATTTAACCTACAATAGGAAAAAATAGAACTGTACTTTTGTAAAGTCCATAACGTTGTTGTCAGTGCACATTGATCTTCAAAGCTCAAGTGGCTTCATTTAGTATTTTTATACAAGTGAATGATATTAGTCCATAGTGGAAATAATTGCAAATCTTTAGGGATGAAATTTATCCTATTCTTCATCATATTTATCCCTACTGGAAAAGGTTGCAAATTTAGGGACCAATGATGTCAACCCATACTGGAAATTGATGAAATTGCACAATGTAAAGTAATTTTCTGTCTTTGCACTACAGGTTACGACTCCAATGTTAAAATTTATGGCAGAGTTTGTGCTGAATAAAGCTCAACGTTTGACATTTGAATCATCATCCCCGAATGGCATTCTTCTGTTTCGTGAAATTAGCAAGCTTATAGTTGCTTATGGATCAAGGCTAATATCCCTTCCTAATATGCTGGATGCTTATACATTCAAATACAAAGGAATTTGGATTTGCTTAACCATTCTCGCAAGAGGTACATATCTAATTCTTTTGCGTGAAATCTGTTTACGTTTGGAAGTAACAATAACAAGATCTCCTGTCCCATCTTTATGCATCAAACTGTTCTTCGTCCGTCATATCTCTATGACATTTGCATGTACAGCTTTCTTGACATGCTCAAAAAATTGAAGAGCAGCTCTGAATGCTTTCTAGATTTGGTGTTTTTTTTGTCTGATAGATCATAAACTGGCCTTGTTTTGTGAATGGGAAAAAATTCAAACAAAACAACTAAAATGGAAGTCTCTACGCTGATACCACATCCAGTTTGATTGAGATGCAAATGTTCATTTATATTAACTGCAATGCTTTGGTCTGTAAGCATTGCAGTTAAAATTTTAACTTCTACACTAGTAAAGCCAATCAAGGAGAAAAGGTGGGCTATATAGGCATAGAGCCTCGGTTTGGTAGGATGTTTGAGATTTGCTTTTTCAATCTCTCAACATGTGCTCTCAAAGATGGACAGAAACATGGTTCAGTGCATCAACATTTGTTCTTTTGGTCTTTGAATCTGGATCCTCACTTCTCACCATTATTTTAGAACCTTCACGTTTAAATGTATGCCCATTAAAATGGATCAACTTCATTTGGGACTTTCTCTGACAATGGTTTGAGAATATCATTAGCCAACTTAGGCAGCCTCCTTTACCTAAGGGTTCTGATGGGCCAGATTAGGTGACAAAGTGAGATATCAACCCAGCATAAATGCGGTAACGTATGAAACAAAATCCCATGTTCACCTAAAAGAACAATATTGATGGATTTCTCACATATATACTATGGTTTCTTCCGAGTTACTACCCAATTGTGTAATTGGTGTAAAATGTCAATGCCATTTTCATATATTATCATTTGTTTTTAATCATCACTCTACATATTTTCATAGGCGTGGTGTCCTTTTTAGCTTTTAAATTGCATCCTATTGGATAGGTGGACAAAACATTTCCGATAGTTTCAGCTTGTGGTTGTGTTGTATGCCTCAGTTAAGGTGTTTAGTTAGGAATTGAGAAGTTTTATGCATATATGTGAGAAGCTTCCCTCCAATCTATGCCAAAAGCTTCATTGGCCTACTTCTATGAAAAAGAAAACGGACTTCCATTTATGAGAAATGAAATGGTTCTCCTTCTCATATGTAAGTGCAAATGGGTTGGATGAGTATTTTTGGCCATAATAGATTAATGGGAAGCAGTGATTAACGACTGTATCCATGCATCATCACGTGTGGTTGTTTCTAGATGACATTATGTGTTGTTCTAAAAATGCAAAATGGGAAGATTGTTACACTGCTTTATAGCTTATATGTAATCTGCAGTAAGTTTGATTTATTTTTTCACCTGAAATGTCAAATACTAGCTCTTTCTGGGAACTACGTGAACTTCGGTGTGTTTGAACTATATGGTGACCCTGCACTTGCTGATGCTCTTGAAGTGGTTCTGAAGATGATTCTGTCTATTCCTTTGGCAGAAATAATGGCATTTCGAAAGGTGCGTGTTAACCTTGCTGAGATTTTTTCCTTGTGATATTTTTTTTTCCAGTTTACGTTGCACAGTATTCCATGTAAAGGCCTTCCTCTGTACTTTGTAAACTACTTAAATAAATCAATACTGCATAAGATCATCTATAAACAGAAAAGCAATACTTGAAAAGCCCTTCTGCTAAAACTTGCCTATGCCATTCTGTTTCCCTAGCATGTAAAAAAATGCCTGGTTAAGTAATGTCGGTGAAGCTAATGCGACAATCCTATTGCCAGAAAAGCATTGATATATACTTGTGTGATACCGTTCAGAGATGACGTTCTACTTTAATTATCTCACATGCCTGAACATGAGAAAGCTCTTCTGATAAGATTTGTCTATGCCATTCTGTTTCCCTAGCATGTAAAAAACTGTCTTTTCAAGTAATACCGATGGATTCTATTGCCAGAAATGCATTAGCATATACTTCTGTGAGCAAGATGATATCGTTCATGGATACGATGTTTAACTTACAGTTAAATCTGTGAGATAATTTCGTGTTACAAACATGATTAGTAGTCTTTTCTTGTGAGAAGTCCTAGAAAGGCCCAATTAATAATAGAACTTTTTATTTAAAAAAATATAAATATATATTTGTATAGAACTCTGTCTTGACTTGGGAAAGTGAAATGTTTTTGTCACTTAGGCTTTATATACAGCTTTTTGGTGTAGCAAATAAACTTGTAACCATGCAGTCTTTTATTTCCTTTTGTTCTGGGCACCCTTCGTTGCGTATTGAGGAATGCTCTTTGTAATACTTTTCATTTCCCGAGCTGATTTTAGTATGAGCATGGATGGATCACCTGAATAATATTGTCAGATGATGCTGACTGCCATGTTTTCTAAAGGACTTGATCGTAGAATGTGTAGCTACCTGGTCATCATGGGATGTTTGCTTTGTTTGTCATATTGATGGGTGTTGTCTTTGGTTAGTGAGCATTAGATGTAAAAGTTTATCAGCTTATGGTTTACATAGTTTGACCTGTGAATTTTGTTGCACTACGTTGCACTATCTTGTTAGAATATAATGCTTAAGTGAAGAGTGACATTGGCATAATTGTATGTTTTCTTTAGATTTCTCTTGCTCTTCTCGATAGCCAAATGCTTTGCTGTTTTCTGCTTTTAACCTCTTTCACTGATCATTAACATGATTTATTTCATTTTTGGCAGCTATGTAAAGCATATTTTTCCTTCATGGAGGTTTTGTTCAACAGCCACATCACTTTCATATTAAATCTGGATGCAAGCACTTTTGTTCACATACTTGGATCGCTAGAATCTGGTCTCAAAGACTTGGATACAAATGTTTCTTCCCAGGTTTGTGTATTGTGTACAAATGCTTGCATTAAACTTCTATATGAAAACGTAAAAATTAATGTGAGGTAGCATAGCTTTCAAAACATTAGCTATCTCAATTAGCGGTGTTCCGAGGAAATGCAATATTGTGATTTCGTTAGGACATCCATGGAAATGACTTAAGCTAGTGATCTGCAGTGGCTTACACTTTATCAATCATCCATTCTTATCCCTCCTCTTTTCTCTTCCCAGTGTGCTTCCGCGATTGATAACTTGGCCAGTTTCTATTTCAACAACATTACATTGGGAGAAGCACCAAGTCTACCAGCTTCAGTTAAACTAGCACGACTTGTTGCAGAATGTCCTACCTTGTTCCCTGAAGTACGTTTTGATTCTTTATGTCTTTCTCGTTTTTACATATTTTTCAGGGCTAAACTGCTAGGTGAATTATGTTAAAGTGAATGGGTATGCATACTTAATTTAGAGAATTTCTTCATTGATCAAAGGTCACAATGTCATCATCTATACACCTGTACGTAGAACTTCCACATTATTTGTATTAGTGTACACTATGTGCATGTATACACATGCCAACTCAGAATCACAGATTTCTCACACATATGGTGGTGTTTCTAATTTTAGATCTGTACACATGCCACACATATATACCACTGCAAATTTCTATGAAGACCTCTGAGCCTTGTATTTGATATTGCAGATTCTAAAGACACTATTTGAAATTGTCTTATTTGAAGATTGTGGCAATCAATGGAGCCTCAGTAGGCCCATGTTGAGCCTAATACTTATAAGTGAGCAGGTAACACTAGTTATGCTATCTCCATTCCGATGCCTTGTCATTTAATTTTTTTCATTTGCTCAGAATTGATTTGAATATAAGGAGATAGGGACTACTCCTTTGGAGCTCATTCAACTTGAAGGATTTCCAGATTATTACTTCCCTTCTCTGACAGTCTTTGCTTCTCCTGTCTGACTTTTTTCCATCCTTGTGCTTGCAGATATTCAATGACTTAAAAACACAAATTTTGGCTTCACAGGTACATGCTCATTACACTAATATATCAGGTTCATCGACTATATAGAGGGTGTTAAATCCTCAGTTGTCTTTATCTCTTGTCTTTATGGTGGCTGATCTTTGAACATGGCAGCCGGCGGAGCAACATCAGCGCCTTGCCACTTGTTTTGACAAGCTAATGGCAGACGTCAATCGGTCACTGGATACAAAGAATAGGGACAAGTTCACCCAACACCTCACAGGTTTCCGGCACGAATTCCGTGCTAAGTAGCTGCCATGAATACAAGGAGGTTGAAAATACACGCTTAGGTGGTTTTGTGAATACGAGTGGAAGAAATCATATGCTTGGGTAGTTTTGTGATTGCAATTCTTGGGGTGTCAAGCTATAATATCAGAGCTGCAGATGTTGCCGAAATGATCCTTGTATAGCCATTCTTGTGATTCGGAAGCAGAGAATAGAAGCATATTATAGGCTTTTTGGTATACTAACCCAAACAGGCTCTTTACGTTTTGCAGAATCAGGAGCATTTAACTTTAGGCACAGGTGTTGGTAAAACTAGGCTTATCTCTCACTTTTCTGATCCTCTATTTTACATCAAGTTACAGGGAACACAATATTGCATTTTGCTCTTTGCCCTTCTCATTTGTGCACTGCTTGTACTGCTTGTACTGCTTGGTGCTTCATGATTCTTTGTAACTTTGGTGGCGAAATTTCACCTACTTCTCTATGTCCTCTTATACACTTTAACCGAGTTTAACTTGATGCATTGATTGCGCATATGTGCAATTAATGTTTTTGTGATTCAATTGGCTTTCTTGTTCTTTAAACCGGTGACATCAGGAATGAATGAACAATCCAACTGAACAAAATTTTGCCAGTGTTTGAATATTACGGTGAGTTTAAAAGCCAAGCATAGAAAAACTTTGTGGTGAACATTTCTTGTTTGATTCAATGGTTTGTGCACACTGTCAAATTTCTTCACTTGTTTTGTTTTAACAAAGAAACCATGTTAGATTCAAATGGCAAAACCCATAATGTCACTTCCTAATTTATAGTAATTCTTAATCACCTAGAAAGTGAGTTTATTCACCAAATTACTAGTAGAAATCAGGCACATGAATATTCAACCAGCGTGTATTAAAGTGCACAGCAAAGCCTAACACAAAAGATTTCCAACTTGGTCTTTTATACAACAATACCCTCCAACTTAAACTACAACAAGATGTTCCTAAAAAGCACAATCACGAATCACTCCTTCCTGATGCAGTCAAGCTTTAGCCTCCTGAGCCACCGGTTCAGCCACGTCGTCGTCGCCCTTGGTCTCCGGCTCAATCCCTTCCTCTTCTTCTCCTTCAATTTCCTTTTCGTCGTCTGCAATGCACACATCAAGCCAAGGTCAGATCCTACCATACTAACATCCAAGTCAAATCCTACTAATAATGGTAACCACAAGAAGAAAGCATTCATCATCATAGACGACGACATCAGCTCTTAGATCAATGAGCAAGTTTTAACCACCTTCTTCACCCTTGATCTCATCATCCACATCATCAAAATCCTCATCCGCCCCCATGTCCAAGTTCTGCAAATGTTTTGTTAGCATCACAAAGAACCCAAATTCCTCACATATAAGAACACGTTCAATCTAGCCATATGAAAGTATTTGCAAATGCTACTTGCAAGAACTAAACAACAACATTGTACAATATGGGAGGGAAGTAAACATACCGAGAAGTCCATATCAGCGAAGTTGTTACGTTTCTCTGCCAAAAAATTTCAAACAATAGTTTTCCATCATCAGTACAAAACTAATAACAATTATAAGAGAATTAGCCCAAGTACAGAATTCAAAGCCTACCATTTTCCTCATCTTCATCCACCCACTTATCCCAATCAATTTTGAGGAACACAGGAGGCTTTCCTTCTTGTTTTAATAATCTGTTCCACCATTTCTTCTCCTCCTTCTGAATTGCATACACTATGTTTCTTACACCAACATTGTGCTTGCTCTCCTGAGAAATCGTTGACAACAACTCAATAAACCGATCCTAAACATTAGTAAGTGCAACACTAATAAGTAATGGGTAATCAAATTACCTCCACTTTGATCTTGTCAAACAACTCAAAATCGACTTCGTATGGAGTACCGTCTTTGGTTGCAGAGAAGGCGAATCTGCCTTCTGGTTCGAGCTTAAGTTTGACATCTTTTGCATCAGGCAACTCAATTGTGATGAACACCTTTTCTGAGCTTTGAGCCCACTTCACAGATGGGTGTCGACTGTATACAGAATTAAACTAATCAAACCATCTTTTATCAAAGAAGATTATGAATTATTGGTGACACAAATTGGAAGTTTATAAAGAATGAATCTTTAAGCCCAACAAATATGTAAGAAAAAAATTTCTTGTTTTGACATTCTCATCACATGAACAGGAAACAAAACGATCAGCAACAGTAAAGGTATAGTCTTTCATGGCACATGACAATGGAAGAAGAACAGTGATGACAAAATGAAGAATTGCAGGTTACCTCATCTTGAGACTTGAATTCAGGCAAAAAAGTGGATTGAAAAGAAAATGAGAGTTCAAACCAGAAATTGGGAATGAGGAAGGGAAAGCAAATGATATATATTGAGGAGTTGGGGTGTTACATTCTGGAAGGTGCTATGAGGGTAAACTCATGAAAGCAACAGAATTCCCTAGAACCAGAACATTCCAGAATCTAGGACCATGTAATTTTTTCCACTGTTCTCCAGATTTTTTGTTTGCACTATATCAAACTGGATAAAGGCCCATATTTTTTTCCCTACATACATAATACATTCTAGGATAAAACCAAGTGAAGGTTGTATTTAATCACTAAGACAACCTGTCAAAAGATCAGAAGTTTGTTTTCATGATGCAAATTATGGACAAGATTTTTTATGTACCACTTGATTAATTTTAACAGATTTTTGTAGCAACGTTGGGACAAGGGTGATTATGGATTAAAGATATGATTGTGAAGCAATTTACTCCCAAAAATCAACACTCAAACTAACTTCCATCTATCCATTTGTCTGGCTTCATTTTTCGTAGCTCTATGCAAAGTACATTGTATCATTCCAAACCTGCTTTGGAGAAGAAAAAAAAAAGAAAAAGTCCCAGTATATACACAAAAAATACAATACAGACAGTCTATTTCACCCACTAATATTACACTGCCAAAATTTACTACATGCGACCAAAAACCGCTCTCTTTAGGAATTTCACCATAAAATAAAGTGAGCATATCATCCAATTTCCGGGCAAATTTCTTCTTTAGCAGATTGGATTGAGCACTATACAGCTCGTGCTCAAAATCCGACAGAGCGAATCACGTCTTGACCAAGCAAGATCCACCTTGATTTGCTTCTCAATTCTTTGTTCTAGACAACTCATATGACCAAGAGTTCAGTTTCAGTATGCAATGCAGTAATTAATAGAGGAAACACAAATGTAACCAGTAAAAAGAGGAATAACCTTTTACAGAGCACAGAGAACAGGATTGAAGCTTTGATCTAACAATGCAACTCCATGTAGAGGTCCAGTTTTGAGAAAATCAACTACTATGAACCATCATTGTCATCATCGTCATCACTGTCGTCCTTTGTCCACTTGATTGAAGCTCTGTTATACCGTAATTTCTCAATCTCCTTTCCAAGATAATCTAATGTAGTATCAGTTACATCATTAGGCAAGCAGCCTGCATCCAGCATCATTCTAAGGAACTTGTACGCCTCCTTTAACCTACCAACTCTCGTATGAACCTCAATCAGTGTATTGAATGTCACAACATCAGGATTTATACCACTACTCTTCATCTGTTCGAATAGCTTATTAGCTTCATCAATCCTTCCAGCTTTACCCAGAGCATTTATTAGGGTATTATACATGACAATGTCAAGATACCCACCTTCCTCCATTAGCTTATTCAAAACCGAGCTCGCTAAATCTGCCTTCCCCATTTTACCCAGGCTCTGAATTATTATGTTGTATGTTGCAACATCAGCCGGGCACAATTTCTCGCCTATGTGATCTACAACGCCCCATGTTTCGTTGAAATAGCCTTTCTTCACAAAAGAGCTCATGATTGAATTGTATGTGTAGCTTGTGGGGTCAAGACCCATGTCAGTGAATACCTCGAACAGCTTGCAAGCCAAGCTCGTTTTCCCCTTTGCTAAAAATATGGATAAATATGTATTGACCATGTCTATATCAAGAGAGGTGATCCCTTTGTCCTGAGCGCGTTGTCCCTGCAACAACGAGAATCTTGAAAAAATACGATTATCGGGTCTGGTTTTATTTGCCAGCTCATCCATGTGAGGAGATGATGACCAGTCATCTGTTACATTCTGCTGTGTCTCCAAATCTGCTGATCCATTCTCTTCCACCGAGTCGGAGGATCTCAAGGAATTCAAGATCTCAGCAAATGACCCATTTGAAGGAAACAATGGAGTAAAATCCTTTCTTGAACTCGGTGGATCTTTAAGCAAAGCTTCCATTTCAGACTTCCACCTCAAAACAGCAGGCAATACAGAGCCATCTCTTATGTATTTCACAAGTGTTTCCACAGAATCCCATCGCCCGTGCTTGTATACACCAACCAGTAGGGAAGTAATCGTGATCAAGTCAACAACAAACCCTCTTAACTCCATCTCTTCAACAAGCTTCAATGCTTCCTCGAGCTGTCCCTCCTTACAAAGATGCACAATTACAATGCTATACGTAACGCCGTCCACAAAATTCCCCTTCTTTTTCAAGTCCTGGAATAAAGTATACGCGGCAACAGACCTTCCATTCCTGATCAATCCATCAATCATAATATTGTATGTCCAACAAGAAGCCCTGATTCCATCTTGAGTCATCTTTTCAAAAAGTTGACAGGCTTCAGTGAGCCTCCTTGCCTTAAGAAATCCATCAAGAAGCGAGTTATAGATGACTGTGTCCGGTTGAAACCCATGATACTGCATTTCATTGAATGTTTTAGTTGCATCATCAATCCTATAAGACTTACAGCAGCCTTGTATAACAATACGGTACGTAAACGCATCTGGCTCATGGCCAGAGACTTTCAACTCCTCATAAATGATCAATGCATCCTGCACTTTTCCAACCAGGCAGAGAACATGAAGAAGGCTATTATACGTGCACAGGTCAGGGCCGCTAAACGAATGCGAGCCCGAACTCTGATCCTTCATTTCCTTAAAAAGACAGAGAGAAGTATCTAGATCACCCCAGCACCCAAAAGAATGAATACATATATTGTAACCCCATGTGTCAAACCTATACTTCTTCTCTCTCAAACTGGAATACACTTCTTGAAACTCTTTCCTCATATCAGCTTTCCTAAGAGCAACAAGCATCTCATTGCAAGTAACGGTTTCACATGGATCACAAGCCTCATCTAGAAGCTTAGTGAACATAGACAAAGCCAAACCCACCTGGTTTTTCCTAACAAGAGCAACAAGGAAAGCATTATACATATGAGGGCTCAAGCTTACGCCAAGCTTCTCCATTCGATCCAACAGCTCAAGAGCCGAATCATACTGGCCCGAGCGAACGAACCCGTCCAGGAGAAGCTTGAAGGTATCTGAGCCAACAACAACACCATCTTCACTCATTGAATCCAGCAAACTGATCACCTCATGGCGATGTAAATAGCTAGGATTCCTAGACCGAAACAAGACTTGGAAGATATGTGAATAAGTAGTGGCTGTGTGCTTGTAATTAGGGTTCTGTGAGCACCAGCTGAAAAACTCCAACTTTTTGGAGGCATCAAGGGAGTTCTTTTGGAGGATTCGGAGGACGAGTTCCTCAGTGAGGGGAAATGAATCCACATTGAGATCACATGTTCCTGAATCTGCCAAGCTCTTGGCCACAGAAGCTGTCAGGAGGAAGCTCCCGAGCTCAAAAGCTCGACCGGAACTCGAATTCGATCGTTGCGATTCTGCACCGAAATAGGAGGACCAAAAAGCAATCTTTCCTCGGTAAAATCCAGAGCCTGGTTTGTACACACTAGTCCGAGAGGCCAATTTCATCACACGAACAAGAATTTCTGCATAATTTGATGAATGAAGAAAATGTCAGTTATCTGGAATTACCAGGTTAAGCTACACTCATTGGCGGAGGCTGTGAAAAATTGGATCTTTCTGACCAAGGCTGAGATACAGGCATTAGGAAACAAAATTCAATTGAGAAGTAGAAGTTCAAACCGATCAATTTTGAAGACGAATTTGTACGAGGCAGAGAAGATACGTCGCCGGCGATGAAGAAATTATTTCCGAGTCCGTCGTTCCGTCGTGATTCTCTCTGTGTTTCTTCCTCGGGTTGAGTTCATCAGTTGAATGAAATTGGGCCTAGCCCGTTTGAAATTGGTCTGGCCCAATTTCTAATTTTATGATCTCAGTTGAAACATGCATAAGAACATAAATACGGAGTATCCTTTTTATAGAAAAACTGGTGATAAATAACATAAACTTGTACTAAAGTGCGTCTTTACAAAAAAATAACTTTGAATCTTTGTATAGAATACATGTTATGTTTGAGTATACGACAAGCAATGTTGTATCGTAAAGTATCAAAAATGTATACCTAAATGACGTTGTTACTTGTTACAATGTATAAAAGTGCATTATAAACATTAAAATAGTGTATTCAAATTAAAATGCATTCCGAGCACTTTATAGTGTCGTTTTAAACTTGACGGGTAGAACAAAGTGTATCTAACTATCAATAATATATTTTATATTCCATATTATACCTTGTATATGTATTAATTGTACATGATTCAAGTGTTTTAGTCAATAACAATACTGACAACTAAAAAAATCAAATTGATCACATAATATTAGGTTGTGCCAAACCAATCCCAATCATTTACCTCAAAGACATAGGTCTTCAATTTTATTTTCCCATACCAACCAAACCAAAATATACATACGGAAAAGGACATGTTTGATTAATTGGATCTCGTCGCTTATGCATTAACACATGCATAACAAAACAAATCTGATGAACGATGAAATGTCAGCATCCTAGTAGGCCAATACTAAACCTAATACGTACTTCTTCTCAAACCACCGATAAATCCACGACACGTGTCATTTGTCATTAGAATAATGGAATCCCACCTCCTTTCAACGACAACGACCTAGGAGAAGTCAGACCAAGATTCTCTCTTTGTTCCAGTTGCCATTATTATCATAATGTACTAGATTTTGTCCCTTGTAAATTATTTATTACTCATGATGGGCATTATTGATTTAAGTGGGAAAAATGTGACGTATGATAATCGTAATTTGGAAGTGTTAATCATGATTAACGAGTCGACAAACGAAGTTGCGAGGAAGATGAAAGAAGGGCAATTTGCTTACGTTCTTTTTCTTCGTGCGGCCGCCGATTTGCAAATCAATCGGGAAATTAAGTAGGAACAAAAATGGCCCACTTTGGACCCACACAAAACTTTAAAAAAATGAAAATAAATCTTGGGCATGAAGGCATGATGTCAAGGCAAATCCAAACTCATTACGATCTCATAAACTTTGTGAGGCTATAGTTTGAGTATATCCAAAACTATATCGGTTCGTGTCATTTCCTTTATGGTGCATGTTATTGTTATGTGAAGGTGAAGTTATTTGTTGCATAATTGAAGGGTGAGCAATTGTTACAAGTTATCCGTCAAATGGGTGATCGAGGACGTCGATGGTTGTGTATAGCGAGTAGGGATGGACATTTTCCAAATGTCTAGTTAAGTGACTAAGTCTCCAAAAATAGTATCGATTCGAACTTTACAGACAATTGTAGAGGGTTACAGTTTATTATCCATAATTGATTGAGGGGCGATGACGAGTTGGTCCTTATAATTAAGACTTTAATTTACATATAACGATGATATCTAAGTGGGGAGACGATCATTTTAGTTAGGAGGAGCCTAAACTTGAGCAAAATTAACAAGATAGATATTGAGTAATCAAAACACAGTTTCTTATGAACTCGATCAAAAGAGGGGAATCGGACCCCTCATAGGCTCATGCCCTGGCCTCTTATGTTAGTCTATAATAACGAGCACAAAATTTTGCCATTACGCGAAGGATCAAAAGGACGTTCAATATGTCAATGTTGCTAGGCAAAAATGTATTCCCTATTCTCATCCAAAGCTTATTGAACAATGATCCCTAGAACAAATATCTTGACAAACCATTTGTGCTCTTGTACTCCGTATTATTTAACGTGAAATTAGTATATTAAAGATTATAAAGTTTGTATTCATTCATTACGAACAAACAAGCAATCAACAATATAGCTAGTGTTTCATGATATATTATGAAAGAGACTTCACATATTGTCATATACACGTACGTGGGCGCTTGTGTGTGATCGGGGCAGTTGAGCCCTTCAAATTTTGGCCTTTCATGTCAAGTTGTTATTGTAACGTTTTTTCTACATTTATATATATGTTTCAAGTAGTGTAGTAATTTTGTTACCATAAAAAAAATCATATTTTAGTCAGTCCATTAATTTTCCTTTTTTTGAAAAAAATTAAAAATGATTGACGGATCACGTCAATTTCCCGTTCGAACGGGAAATCAAAAAAAACCTCACATTTCCTCCAATTCCGCCATCCGAATTCATCTTTGATCTCCAGAAGCTTCGTTCTCACCTGCCTGTTTCCTCAATTCGCTCGGATTTGGTAAATTGCTCGTCGATTTTGTGATTTTCGCCTTCGAATTTTGGTTTTCCGTCTCTGATTTTGCGGTTTTTGGTTCGATGCACGTTGTGGTTGTTTCTTGTAGTGGAAGCAGCTTAGGTTGAGCTGAACCGAGATTTGTGAGGTTTTGCGTTCGGAATTTTCCCGTTTCAATGGCGGCGGAGGCAAAAGAGCCGCTTTTGGAGAAAGTGTACTACGAGAATTGCTCGGGGTGTAGGATAGAGAAGAGAAAGCAGACTCAACGAGGCGTTCCTCTCAAAACTCTCTTTTCCGTGTGGGTGATTGTGCTCGCCAGCGGTATCTTTTCGTGTCCCTAGAATCTCGATATCAATATAACAGTGGTAACTTTTTTTTGTGTGTGTCTGTGGGTGCTAAATGCTGATAGCTACTTGTGTTTTTGTATTTTTGCTTTTTGCAGCTCTTCCTATTTCGTCGCTCTTTCCATTCCTTTACTTCATGGTGAGAATATACGCTTTTACAAAAGTCATCTTACAGATTCATGGGTGAAAGGCACTATTACATTTGAGTTGTCAATGAACAGATTGAACAATTTTCGTGACACTTTTGGTCACCTACTTTTGTTGCATATAGAATAATGAGTTTCCTATCTGCTACCTGTGCTTATGGTGTATAATAGTATATAACTAATCTGTAGGATACTTTGTTTCCAGAACTTTAGGCGGTGATAAAGAAGAATTGCTTGGGGAAGTTAACTAGTTAAGGAAGGAAAATTGCATTGATAGATGTAAATATGTTGTGCATATACATTGAAAACTGTTATGCAAAGATAGTTTGTGTAAAAATGTTATTTGTCTTTGCAGATTAGAGACTTCCATATAGCTAAAAGAGAAGAAGATACAAGTTACTATGCTGGTTATGTGGGTAAGTTCTGTTGTCCAACAGTCTGATCACTAATGAGATTTTGCTGAAGTTTTTGTTAGGTCTGGCAATGGAACAGTAAGCCCTATATTTTCTATCTTGCAGGATCTGCTTTTATGTTTGGCAGGGCCTTGACTTCAGTATTCTGGGGAGTAGTCGCTGATCGTTATGGTCGTAAACCTGTAATTATTATAGGCACTATCGCTGTGTTAGTATTCAACATATTCAATTTAATCTCAACTTGTTTGTGTGCTAAACGCTGTCACTCTCTCAACTCCCCGTTACAAAAAAGGGAAAGAAGATTGACATTTATATTCTTCTGTTATCAGGATTATATTCAATACTTTGTTTGGCCTAAGTGTAAACTTCTGGATGGCTATCACCACAAGGTTTCTCTTGGGTAGTTTGAACGGGTTACTTGGTCCAGTAAAGGTAGTCTTTTGCATCATAAGCAATCAATTGAGCAACTCCCTGTGTTCGACCAATCTGTTTAATTGCTTAATTATGTACATGTGTAGGCATATGCAACTGAAGTTTGCAGAGAAGAACACCAAGCTCTAGGCTTGTCAACTGTAAGCTTTTCCCCCCTATCCTGCATTGCTTTGGTGTGGATGTGAACAAATATCTAAAAATTTGCCATGTTTTTTTTTTCCAGATCTCTACAGCTTGGAGCATAGGGTTGATAATTGGGCCTGCTCTTGGAGGTTTGCTTGCCCAGGTGAGCTACTTTTTTTACAATATTTGTAGAAAGTATTCTATAAAGTATCAGCTCTTCTGCTCTTCGATTTTGAGTCCTTGATTAAATGATGCTCTATAAAGTTCTCGAGTTTTTAGTTCTTCTTTCTTTTTGACGTCTCAAGCCTTCAGTTTTAGTGGAAATGACATGGATTCCTACGCTATTGCCAACTTCTTCTTCCATGAAATTGTAGCTTAGTCGTTAGAGTAGTGTCCTGAGATCCTGTGAAGGGTTCAGAATGCATGGGAATGGATGCATCCATTTCTGTTCCTACCCCAGATTTTGACTTAGATAAAAAAGATACCATCGTGCAGACTTCTTAAGTTTCAGAATGCGCTTACTGTAGTTTCAGATGGCTACACCATTTTCTGAATTTTGTCTCAGTTCGTCTTTGTTAATGTTGTTATGTTTCTATACAGCCTGCCGAAAAGTATCCCAATATATTCTCCCAAGAATCACTATTTGGAAGGTCAGTAATTGCCCCCCTTGTATGTCAATGGTTCCTTGAAGTAGGCTATTATGTTTTATTGCAATCTCATGTACACACCATTATTGTGGTCTATTCTGCAGATTTCCATATTTCTTGCCATGCCTTATCATTTCAGTTTTTGCCGCTGCAGTAACTTGCTCCGCTTTTTGGCTTGAGGTAACTTCAATCCAATGTTCATCTATAGTGTTTATTATTTGCCATTCCTTATTGCTGGTGAAATCCAATCAAGTGCTTTGCACTCATTTCACATGTTCCTAATCCAATATCTTCTTCCAGGATACAACATTGCTCGATTTTTTTAAATATTACTATCAAACAATTCCTCCCAGCTTTTGTACCAACTTATTGAGTAATGCCTAGGGTGAACATTGGACCTATGCTTAGACTTGCAAATTTGTATATGTGATGTGCAGGAATCATTGCACAATCACCCTAAAACATCAGAAAATGATGACTCATATGATGCCCTGGAGGCTGCAACTTGTCATTCAAGTTCCAAGAAAAGCTTATTGAAGAACTGGCCATTGATGTCGTCTATTTTGGTGTACTGTATCTATTCACTTGTTGACATGGCTTATGGAGAGGTAATCTGAATAGATCATTGCTCAATCTTTGAGGAATAGTAACTTGAACTTTTTTGTTTTGTGACATGGGAAAAGTTATGTATAGCTTTGATGATTGATTGTTCCTCATCTAGTTGGGCTTTTAATGGGCATAGGCGTCAAAGTTACTGAAAATGAAATGAGTTCTTTGACAGATCATTTCCATGTGTTTGCTAGATAGTACTAAAAGTGTGCATCCTAATATAACAATTAGACAATGTAAATACCTATGTGACCGGTATTGATTTTGCAATTAGTTAAGTGTTGTCTGTGTCTTGAACAAAACATCATTTCAGAATTTACTGCTTGTGTTCTTCTCATGAAGATTTTTGCAATCAATTATCTAAGTATTGATCTACATTGCAGATTTTCTCACTATGGGCTGTCAGTCCACGTAGTTTAGGAGGACTAAGCTATTCAACAAATGACGTCGGTGAAATTCTTTCTGTGACGGGTACGTTATCATATTTTGCCTGTCATTTTAGCATTATCATATCCACACTGCATTTTATAACTGATTCCTGCAACCAAGAAAGAACTCATAATACATTGACTCTCACTTGCATGTGGAATCAGGGAAAGAGTACAAATCTTCTAAATAAGAGAGAATGGTTTCTTAAGGGTCTGTTTGGTATGTCTAGCTGAAATGGTATCATAAACTGACTAGACCTAATAACATATGGTAGCTCTGACAAACAGATCCTTAATCATTGAAGGAACACGATATCAAATAAGACATTTGAAATAAAGAGCTTATCACTTAGAAGCTTTCAGACAAGATGGCTTTCAGACAAGCACCAATCTACTGAGCACCTTCCTTTGTTTTCTGTTGAAACTACAGGTTTTGGCATGCTACTATATCAATTCTTTGGTTATCCATACATGGACAGAATATTTGGCCCCATAACCACAGCTCGAATAGCTACTGTAAGTTCATTTCAACACTCCAGTTACACCAAAAATACGGCTGCATTCAACTAATCAATTCCATTCTGCAGGTTCTGTCGATACCCGTGTTACAAAGCTATCCTTTCATAGGGCTTCTCTCTGGGTTGAGCCTTTCTCTACTGCTGAATTGTGCATCTGTGATCAAGAACATTTTGGCTGTATGTCCCTGATTTACTTGTAATTACTTGCCAAATCATAATCATTCAGCATGTTAACTCAGCATCTATGAATTCATAGTGCCGTTGCAAATTTGCTACCAAATTCAAAACGCACCCTAACTACCTGTCCTTGTCATAATTTAGTGCTTCTTTGGTAAAGGGTTGGTATATTATAAAATTATTGTACTTGTCTAACATTTCTCTAATTCATGTTGTTTAACCTTTTTCAGACGTCTATCATCACTAGCATGTTCATTCTGCAAAACAGGGCTGTGGTAAAACCTACAAATCTCTGGCTTCTCAATCCCACTTTTTCACCCCCCTTTTATCTTTACATTTATCTTATCTTCATTTCTTTTAATTAATCAATGATAATTATTGATTACAGGACCAAGAGCAAAGAGGAGCTGCAAACGGCATAGCTATGACAGTTATGTCATTAGCTAAGACTATCGGTCCAGCTGGCGGAGGTGCATTGTGAGTGCATAGACCTGCATTGATTTACCTTATTTCATTTCATTACCTTATAATTACCTATGAACGACACTAACTACTTCATTTTAAGACATTATTCCTTCACCTTTTAATACAAAACTTTTCGTCACAGGCTTTCTTGGGCACAGAAGCGTCGAGATGCCTCTTTCCTCCCAGGTACTTGTAAAAGAAAATTGATTCCTACATTTCTGATGATTTATATTTCCAAACAAAACTCAACAATCTTACATCTCTGGTGCTTTGAAGGTATCCACATGGTGTTCTTTCTGCTAAGCACGATCCAGTTCATCGGATTCCTATCAACATTCAAACCGTTCCTCACGGTACCGTGATTTGAGGGTAGGAGGAAGATAAAACCCCGACCCAACGCACTCAACCCGGGACTGGTTACATGGAAATGGGAAAGGGAAACGATACAGACATGGAAAAACATCAGTTAAGAGTTATAGTCATATGGGTGGCCATCTCCATGCTCTCGTGTTTCGCCAGGAATCGAAAACGGTAAACGCCATCCTTCTAGAGTTTCCGTATCCTGTGTATTGATTGTAAAATTATCAATGCATTATTTTTGAAACGTGAATACTACTCCATATTATAAGTATCAATGATGCATAAAGGCCAGCCAATTTGGGTTTGAATCGAAAGCTTGATCCGAGAAATATGGTCTATCAAAAGCATATTTTGATTATTTTCTGCAATGAAGAAGGAACGGTTCTAAGCATATGATTTTGACATTGTGTACTGTTCCTGTTTGTTCACTTTTATAGAACATTTGGAAGTTTGTGTATGAATTTATCTTGGATCCTCTCTTGCTCAAAATTTCAACCAATCATCAGGGGACGTGTTCAGGTGAAATGTTAGGAGACAGAAGATTTGGATCGGGATGGTGGGCCTTAGTCGTCTGGTACAACGGACGATCGTAGAACCAAATTAAGACCTTTGATAATGAAAGAAATAGTACATTGTTAAACTCCAATAATCTCATCGTTAGTTGTTGCATAATAATCTTAATTACTTGAGCAAATTGGCCTCTATCTCCTCCCCACATGACCTTACAAACATCCACATTCATTATATTCTTTTTTAGCTTACATAATACATACAAACATAAGTACTTAAGTAGTGAAATTTACAGGCCAACAAATGAAATTCTACCACACCTTAGTAATTCATCTTCATGTAAAGGCTAATTTCCATTGTTTAAGGGTGTTATTTCAATGGACAGAAATCAATTTAAGTGGACTTGTCTGTCGACGTAACTTGCTGTTTTTTTTGTTTTCTCTACCAAGCACATGACTACATGAGCTTTTATAGTTTAAACATTGACAAGAACTTGATTAGGAGAAACGGACAAATTCATTTTTGCTAATTTATATCCCATGTGTTGAAGACATATGGTATGATAAGTTTTCTCAATTTAATAAAAAAACAATTCTCATAAAATCCATGAAAGGCAATAATTAGTGTTTGAATATGCTCTCCTTAAAAAACATGTGAACCGGCCCCAATGCAACAAAAGGAGAAGATATACAAACATGTTATTTTGTCTAAAGCATTTTATGCGGAAAAGAAAACTTAAGAAACACGAAAGAGGGAAGTTGCAATTGAAAGAGGGTGTAAATTTGTAAATTCCAAAAACGAAAAATACATGCTCTGATGCTCATATATATAAATAGGTTGATTTGCTTAAATGGAATTAGAAAAAAAGAGTTAATTTTTCATTAATGTAAGGAAAAATGAATTCAAATAACCCCAAGTATCAACTTTCAACCATAAATAATCTCAAGTTTGAAAATAATCACCAATGACATGAATTATCACGAAATTAACCAAAAACGATCTAGAAACTTTTTTCGACGAGTTTTCAGGTGAAATCAATGATGCGGGGATCAAAGACATAATAACTTAATATTTTACACTTGATTGATGTATATTTTTTCTTAATATCATCTATTCTACCGGAAAACTTCTCGGAAAATGATGTAAATAAGATGTGATTGGGCGTCAATAACATGTGATTACGAAATTTTATAAGCTTTTCTCATATTTTAGTGAATAAAACGTGATTAGGCGCCAATCAAATGTGCTATATACAGTATATATTAGGGTTAAGTCAATTGGGTTAGTTCATTATGTGATATTATTAGGCCATTATGTTAAGAAAGTTGTCTTCTTGCTCAGCTCTTCCACTCTTTAAAGCTAGCTAGCTCATCTCTAGACTCTAGCCATACATTCACCTTCTTCCAAACCTCCATTTCTCAAATTTCCTTCTTTCTTTTTCCTTTGTTGTGGGTCATCAACAATGGCGACTGATAAAACAGAGCCATTGTTGGAGAACCAGAACGGAGTCTACTACGAGAACTGCTCGGGTTGTCGGATCGAAAAGCGAAAGCAAACTGACGACTCGGCCCCTCTGAAAACCATCTTCTGCATTTGGATGATCGTCCTAGCCAGTTGTATGGATTTACAATCTCAGCTCAGCTCTCTTTTCTTAGTGTTTTAAGTTACTGATGGGTTAAGAATGATACAAGTCATTAGTTAGTGTGTCTTGTAGCCATTAAATGTTAGTCAAATCTTGAGATTCGCCCATATACTTGAAAAGGAAAGGCTTAACTTATTTTCTTGGCATTTTGTGTATGAAATCTTACGTAAATTTATAACATGATTTTTTGCAGTACAAAGTACTAGTGAAAGTAGTTAAATTAAATTATTGATCTTTTTATCATTCTTTAATCATGCTGATTTTTTTTTTGGTGTTTTAAATCTGCAGCTCTTCCCATATCATCACTCTTCCCATATCTCTATTTTATGGTGAGTATAATCTATATCTTTCATTTTTTTTTCTCTAGACATTTTATAAATAAATAATGCTATTTTCCAATACTATTAAAACCATATATTTCTATTGAGTTGTCTATTATAAACAGTGTACAAAAGTTATATTACTGAATTTGAGTTGCCAGTGAGACAGTGAACAAGACGAAACATTTTAATCTTTCATTAGTTTACGGATCCCACTTACTGTATCATTTTCTGACCCATTTCAGTAAAATATTTTAAGAAAACATACGTGGTAAAATAAATACTGCATTATTTGGCCAGATTAATTAACAGTGCAATATGGACCGTTTAAAAGTCATTTCTAATGGTCAAAATTTGCTTACATGTCCTTGGTCAAAATTTGCTTACATGTCCTTTGCAGACTAGAGACTTTCATATAGCTGAAAGAGAAGAAGATACAAGCTACTATGCTGGTTATGTGGGTGAGTTTAACAAATTGTCCAAAATTTATACTTTTTGAAATAATCTTATGCTAATTTTTATAACTAATCCTTTTTTATGCTGTAGGATCTGCTTACATGTTTGGCAGGGCCTTGACTTCAGTTTTCTGGGGAGTTATCGCTGATCGATACGGGCGTAAGCCTGTGATTATCATAGGCTGTATTACTGTGTTAGTAATAATTCATCAAGTTTTAATTTTAATCTTCATTTGTTTTCACTTCAAAATGACATCAATATTGTTGTGTGTTTTTCAGGGTTGTGTTCAATACTTTGTTTGGCTTAAGTGTGAACTTCTGGATGGCCATTATCACAAGGTTTCTGTTGGGTAGTTTGAATGGATTGCTTGGACCAATTAAGGTATTACTCTGTTGTATGACAAATGATCAGTTGAGCTATTTTTAGCTACTGTGTTGGATCAGCTTGCTTATTTGATCAATTCTGTGCATTTTTAGGCATATGCAACTGAACTTTGCAGGGAAGAACACCAAGCTATTGGCGTATCATCTGTAAGTTTCTTTTTTTTTTGGGGTTTAAAAAAAAGTTGCTTTAATGTAGAGCAAATTAACTAAATATTTTTGATTTTCTGCATTAAAAAAAAAAAAAAGATTTCTACAGCTTGGACCATAGGGTTGGTAATTGGGCCTGCTCTTGGAGGTTGGCTTGCTCAGGTGAGCTGTTTTGTTTTGGTCAAATCAGATGTGCATAAATACTGGTGAAATGAGGATGATTGAAGAACTTATCTTGGATGAAATCAGCAGACTTTCAATGTCTAATTAATTTCAAGAAGTTGGTTAAACACAAGCAAAATCAATGCTTCAAGTAGTAACTACATAATGTAATTTGTTCAGTTGGAAAAAATTTGCTAAAGTTGTGATCTTTGTGTTATTCAGCCTGCTGAAAAGTATCCCAATATATTCTCCAAAGAATCCCTGTTTGGAAGGTCAGTTGTATTTGTAGCTCAATGACTCCATGAAATAGTTATTTTTCTTTCCATTGCAATCTCATTATGCACACCAAAAATAACAATCTTACCCTTGCAGGTTTCCATATTTCTTGCCATGCCTTGTTACTTCAATTTTTGCAGTGGTAATGACCTTCTCCACTTTCTGGCTTGAGGTAACACTTTAAAGTTCACTGTTCTTTCATCATTATTAATTATATTGGTGGTTAACTTAATCACGTAATTCAGGTTTAATGACATTGGAAATGTGTACTATTTGCAGGAATCATTGCACACACACCCCATAACACCATCACCAGATGATTATTCATATGCTACTTTGGAGTCTGTAGCTTATGAGTCAAATACTAAAGAAATTTCACAAGAATCTGATCGAGTGGTGAAACCAACTTCCAAACCAAGCTTATTCAAAAATTGGCCACTCATGTCATCTCTTATTGTCTTTTGCATATTTCAACTTCATGATATTGCTTATGGAGAGGTAATTAATGTACATCTTTTCATAGCTTTTTGGTTTGTGCCTTATGGAAGAAGAAGAAAAAAAAAATATCTTAATTTTAGTACTAAGCATTGAGATTCTTAGAAACTAGATGCATTCAGTCATACATTATAATGCAAGATAATGCATTATGGAGTGCTAAAAATTTAATTTCTGTATTTGTCAGATTTTCTCACTATGGGCAGTAAGTCCAGAGTTTAGGTGGACTAGGCTATTCAACTAATGATGTTGGTGAAATTCTTTGTATCACTGGTATGTAATTAATGTTTTATAATGCCTTCCATTCATAACATCTTCACAGCAACATATAATATTGTCATCAAAATTTACAGGCTTTGGGATGTTAATTTCCCAGTTTTTTGTTTATCCATACATGGACAGACTACTTGGACCCCTTGTCACAGCTAGAATCTGTAGTGTAAGTTCATTAGTATTATTTTGTAACTATAGCAAAACAAATTTGCATTCTACTGATCAGACTTCACTCTGCAGATTCTCTCAATACCTGTGTTACAAATCCATGCTTTCATAGGACTGTTGTCAGGGTTCAGCCTTTCAGTGATGCTGAATTGCGCGTCTGTGATCAAGAACATTTTCGCAGTACATCTCCTAATCTATTACCTAACTTAGGGCGCGTTTGCGTGATATGTTCTGCATTGTAATGCAAATGCATTATCTCTGATTGATGCCATTTTACTGTCATCAGATGTCTATAGTCACTAGTATGTTCATTCTGCAAAACAAGGCTGTGGTAAGAAGATCCTTCGCTCGTTTTCCCGCCATTTTTGCATATGTAATTTTAACTTCGACGACTTTGAATCAAGGAGAACCGTTGATTTACAGGATCAGGACCAGAGAGGGGCCGCCAATGGCTTAGCTATGACAGCTATGTCTTTAGCCAAGACTATTGGTCCGGCTTGTGGAGGTGCATTGTAAGTAAAATTCAATTTGTTGGGTTACAATACTATATTTTTGCTTTTTAACGCATAAAACATGTTGCATAATGCATCCAAACAAGCACTTTACGATACGATTGCTTCGTATACAGGCTTTCTTGGGCACAGAAGCGTCGATACGCCTCCTTCCTTCCAGGTAAAAACTTCTAAATAAACAGTCCTAACTTAAGGCTTTCTAAGACCAAAAGGTCTGCATAGATTGCACTAGGACAATGCATTATATTGTAACATATTATATGACATTATAAATGTAACACAATGCATTATCAAGTGTAATCCAAATGGACCCTTGTATGCACAGAATAATGCACATGGAGTGACACCATCATAATGCAATAATGTGTTGAAGTTTTGTTAGGTTCCCTGTTTCAACTCCTCTCACAATCTTCTTCTCTTATTATTGTGATCATTTTAGGTACCCATATGGTTTTCTTTCTGCTCAACGTCGTTCAACTCATTGGATTCGCATCGATGTTCAAACCGTTCCTCGTTGTCGGGTGACTCAAATGGCAGAAAGAATAAGTCTGATGAAGCACTTGACCACCAACATCAGTGTTATTATTACTCAGTCATTAGCAATGCTATCATTGTATTGATGTAACTAGTATTGTTTCCAGAACTCAAAACACCACATACTACTAGTATTGTATTGTAACTAGTATTTTCATATGCTCATATACTGAATTCTAGGGTCAGACAAATCATTCTACCAAAAAAACAAGAGTTAAACAGATCATCCAAAATCAGAAAAAAGCAATCTTAGCACAGTTGAAGGCCATCAGGTTTTCAAGTCATTACCAATATGAACCAGAATAAATTCTAGATTCACCTAATACACTTGAAGTCAAACCCAAATACCCAATTCACCTCTGGGCAAGAAGAGCTAATGAGAATACAAAAAGAATGAAGAGTTCCAATGGTGATCTTAAAGACTGATCATAGGAAAGAGCAAACACTGCTTTTTTAACTAAATTTGACAGTCAAGTAAATTCAAACCCATGGCTATTTGAAAGTTGTTGAAACAACATTAAGACCAGGACTGAAGTACAAGATTTATAAGCTTCTCTCATATTTTAGTGAATAAAACGTTATTAGGCAGGCGTCCAATCAAACATTAAGACCAGGACTGCTTTCTTCTTCCTTTTTTCCCCTTAAAGATGGAATCTTGATTTGGGTGTGGCTGAGCTGAGTTTGTGGGTCATCAACAATGGTGACTGATAAAACAGAGCCATTGTTGACGAGCCAGAACGGAGTCTACTACGAGAATCTTACATCTCAAGAATTTAAATTTCCAAACAAAACTCAACATTCTAGAGTTTCCGTATCCATTGTATTGATTGTAAAATTATCAATGCATTGTTTTTGAAACGTGAATACTACTACATAGCTAATAGTATCAGTGATGCATAAAGGCAAGCCAAGTTTGTGTATGAATTTATTTTAGATACTCTCTTTTGAAATTTCAGCCAATCGATGATGAGGGGACGTGTTCAAGGATATGTTAGGGGACAGAAGATTTAGATCGAGATGGTGAGCCTTATTCGTCTAGTACAAAGGATGAATAAGATCGAAGGACCAAATTAAGACCTTTGATAGTGAAAGAAGTTTAGCATTGTTAAACACCAATTATCTCATCGTTAATTGTTGCATAGTAACCTTAATTACTTGAGCAAATTGGCTTCTATCTCCTTCCTACATGACCTTCCAAACATCCACATTCATTATATTCTTTTTTAGCTTACATCCAAACATATAGTAGTGAAAATTGACATGCCAACAAATGAAATTCTACCACACCTTAGTAATTCATCTTAATGTAAGGCTAATTTCCATTGTTACTTTAAGGGTGTTATTTCAATGGACAGAAATTAATTTAAGTGGACTGTCTGTCGACGTAACTTGCTGTTGTTTGTTTTCTACCAAGCACATGAGCTTTTCTAGTTTAAACATCTATAAGAACTTGATTATGGGAAACGGACGAACTCATTTTTCCTAATTTATATCCCATGTATTGAAGAATGAAGACATATGAACATGTGAACCCAATGCAAAAAAAAAAAAAAAAAAGAAGATATAAAAACATGTTATTTGTCTAAAGTGTTGAATTTTAAAAACCATTAATGCGGAAATGAAAACTTTAGAAACATGAAAGAGGGAAGTTGCAATTGTAAGAGGACGCAAATTCTTATTTATATTCAGGTTGATTTGCTCAAATGAAATTATAAAAAATGTTATTTTTTATTAAAATAGTAAAAAAAACTTAATCCAACCAAATCAAACGATGTAAAGTCTGAAAAATATCATGGAAATATGGAGAGTGCACCTAATTACCATATGTAACGAAAGTTGAGCAGAATCAATTAACCCAGATCAAGAAACATAAATTACCCACTTCGACCAAAAAAAAAAGAAACATAAATTACCCAAACTTGACTTCTATTAATTGGAGTTTTTATTTTCTTGTGATTTATTTTATAAATTTTAAATCTGCAACTAGACGTATGTTTGTTTTGTCTGGACATATTCTCTGTAGCGAAAGCTGTCTTCTACTCTTCTTGCTCACCTCTTCCACTATTTAAAGCTTGCTAGCTCATCTCTAGCCATACATTCTTCCAAATCTCCATTTCTCAAATTTCCTTCTTTCTTCTTCCTTTTTTTTCTTAAAGATTGAATCTTGATTTGGGTGTGGTTGAGCTGAGTTTGTGGGTCATCAACAATGGCGACTGATAAAACAGAGCCATTGTTGTCGAACCAGAACGGAGTCTACTACGAGAATTGCTCGGGTTGTCGGATCGAAAAGCGAAAGCAAACCGACGAATCGGTCCCTCTGAAAACCATCTTCGCCATTTGGATGATCGTCCTAGCCAGTTGTATGGATTTACAATCTCATCTTATTAACTCTCTTTTTTTAGTGTTTTGAATTAGTGATACAAAGCTTAACTTTCTTGTAGCCATGTTAATTAATTAGTGTGTCTTGTAGCTATTAACATGTTAGTCAAATCTTGAGATTTGCATTACTTTCTTGGCATTTTGTGTATGAAATCTTACGTAGATGTATAACATGATTTTTGTAGTACAGCCGAAAGTAGTTAGATGAAACTATTGATTTTGTCATCATTTAATCATACTGATTTTATTTTATTTTTTTGGTACTTTAACTATGCAGCTCTTCCCATATCATCACTCTTCCCATTCCTCTATTTTATGGTGAGTATAATCCATATCTTTCAATTCACCTTTTTCTTTTTCTCTCTAGAAAGTTTGCAAATGATTAATGCTATTTTCCAATACTATTAAAACCATATATTTTTTCACTCTTAGATCTATCGGATGCATATGATATTTCTATTGAGTTGTCTCTTATAAATAGTGTACAAAAGTTATACTATTGAGTTTGAGTTGTCAGTGAGATAGTGAACAAGACAAAACAGTCATAAAACACACACACACACACACATTTCGAGAAAAAAAAACATTTTAAATAAACACAAGTGGTAAAATAATTACTGCATTATTTGGCCCAGATTAATGGAGTTTTACGGACAGTTTAAATGTCATTTTCTCATGGTTAAAATTTGTTACATGTCTTTGCAGATTAGAGACTTTCATATAGCTGAAAGAGAAGAAGATACAAGCTACTATGCTGGTTATGTGGGTGAGTTTAATAAATTGTCCATAAATTAAACTTTTTGAAATTATCTTATACTAATTTTTATAACTAATCCTTGTTTATGTTGTAGGATCTGCTTATATGTTTGGCAGGGCCTTGACTTCAGTTTTCTGGGGAGTAATCGCTGATCGTTACGGGCGTAAGCCTGTGATTATCATGGGCTGTATGACTGTGTTAGTATTAATTCATCAAGTTTAAATCAATCTTCATTTGTTTACACTTCAAACTGACATCTGAATTTTTGTGTGTTTCAGGGTTGTGTTCAATACTTTGTTTGGTCTGAGTGTGAACTTTTGGATGGCCATTATCACAAGGTTCCTGTTGGGTAGCTTGAATGGATTGCTTGGACCAATTAAGGTGTTATTCTGTTGTATAACAAATATTCACTTGAGCTATTTTTTGTTACTGTGTTGGATCAGTTTGCTTATTTGATCAATTCTGTGCATTTTCAGGCGTATGCAACTGAACTTTGTAGGGATGAACACCAAGCTATTGGCTTATCAACTGTAAGTTTCTTTTTCTTGGTTTTGAAAAAAAAAAGTTGCTTTACTGTAGAGCAAATCAACTGAATATATTTGGGAGACATTTTGTTTTATAGATTTCTACAGCTTGGAGCATAGGGTTGATAATTGGGCCTGCTCTTGGAGGTTGGCTTGCTCAGGTGAGCTGTTTTTTTTTTTGGTCAAATCAGATGAGCATAAATACTGTTGAATTGAGGATGATTGAAGATCTTATCTTGGATGAAATCAGCAGACTTTCCAAGATTAAATGTCTAATTAATGTCAAGAAGTTGGTTAAACACAAGCAAAATTAATGCTTCAAGTAGCTAGTAACTAAATAATGTAATTTTTTCAATTGGAAAAAATTTGGTAAAGTTGTGATCTTTGTGTTATTCAGCCTGCTGAAAAGTATCCCAACATATTCTCCAAAGAATCACTGTTTGGAAGGTCAGTTATATTTATATGTCAATGACTCCATGAAATAGGCTATTTCCAAAAATAACAGTTTTAGTGTTGCAGGTTTCCATATTTCTTGCCATGCCTTGTTACTTCACTTTTTGCAGTGGTAGTGACCTTCTGTACTTTCTGGCTTGAGGTACAACTTTGAAATCCACTGTTCTTTCATCATCATCATCATCATCATCATCATTAGTATTATTATAATTTTGCCAAAGTTAATCACTTAATTCAGGTTTAATGACATTGGAAATGTGTACTATTGCAGGAATCATTGCACACACACCCCATAACACCATCACCAGATGATTATTCATATGATGCTTTGGAGTCTGAAACTTATGAGTCAAATACTAAAGAAAGCTCACAAGGATCTGATCAAGTGGTGAAACCAACTTCCAAACCAAGCTTATTCAAGAATTGGCCACTCATGTCATCTCTTATTGTCTACTGCATATTTTCATTTCATGACATTGCTTATGGAGAGGTGATTAGTTAATCTCTTAAGATCATTGCTTATCCTTCTTTCAGAGTACATCTTTTCATAGCTTTTTAGTGTGTGCCATATGGAAAAAGAAGAAAAAACACCTTAGTTGACTAGATGCATTCAATTCTGCATTATAATGCAAGATAATGCAATATGGAGTGCTAAATATATTATTTCTGTATTTGTCAGATTTTCTCACTATGGGCAGTTAGTCCACAGAGTTTAGGTGGACTAGGCTATTCAACTAATGATGTTGGTGAAATACTTTCTATCACTGGTATGTAATTAATGTTTTATAATGCTTTCCATTCATAACATCTTCATAGAAACATCTAATACTGTCATCAAAATTTACAGGTGTTGGGATGTTAATTTCCCAGTTCTTTGCTTATCCATACATGAACAGCGTACTTGGACCCCTTGTCACAGCTAGAGTCTGTAGTGTAAGTCCTTTAGTATTACATTTCTAAGTTTGTAAGGGTTAAGCAAACAAATTTGCATTCTACTGATCAAACTTCACTCTGCAGATTCTCTCAATACCTGTGTTACAAATCCATGCTTTCATAGGACTGTTGTCAGGGTCCAGCCTTTCAGTGATGCTAAATTGCGCGTCTGCGATCAAGAACATTTTCGCGGTACGTCTTCCAATCTATTACTTGACTTAGGGCACGTTTGCGAGATATGTTCTGCATTGTAATGCAAATGCATCATCTCTGATTGAGGCCATTTTACTGTCTTCAGATGTGTATAGTCACTAGTTTGTTCATTCTCCAAAACAAGGCTGTGGTAAGAAGATCCTTCGCTCGTTTTCCCGCCATTTTTGCATTTGTATTTTTAATTCGACGACTTTGAATCAAGGAGAACCATTGATTTACAGGATCAGGACCAGAGAGGGGCCGCCAACGGTTTAGCTATGACAGTTATGTCTTTAGCCAAGACTATTGGTCCAGCTTGTGGAGGTGCATTGTAAGTAAAATTCAATTTGTTTGGATACCATACTATGCTTTGGCTTTATAATGCATGAAACATGCTTTATAATGCATCCAAACAAGCACTTTACGATACAATTGCTTCGTATACAGGCTTTCTTGGGCACAGAAGCGTCGATACGCCTCCTTCCTTCCAGGTACAAACTTCTAAATAAACAGTCCTAACTTAAGGCTTTCTAAGACCAAAAGTTCTGCATAGATTGCACTAGGACAATGCATTATATTGTAACATATTATATGACATTATAAATGTAACACAATGCATTATGAAGTGCAATCCAAATGGACCCTTGTATGCACATAATAATGCATATGGGGTGACACCATCATAATGCAATGGTTCCCTGTTTCATATCCTCTCACAATCTTCTTCTCTTATTGTGATCTTTTTAGGTACCCATATGGTTTTCTTTCTGCTAAACATCGTCCAGTTCATCGGGTTCGCATCAATGTTCAAACCGTTCCTCGTTGTCCGGTGATTTGAGTAGCAGAAAAAATAAGTCTGATGAAGCACTTAACCACCAACATCAGCGTTATTACTATTCAGTCATTAGCAATGCTATCATTGTATTGATGTAACTAGTATTGTTTCCAGAACTCAAACCACCACATACTAGCAAGTGTATTTTCATATGCAACATATACTAAATTCTAGGGCTAGACAAATCATTCTATCAAGAAACAAGAGTCAAACAAATCATCCAAAATCAGAAAAAAGCAATCCTAGCTCAGTTGAAGGCCATCAGATATCAAGCCATTACCAATATGAACCAGAATAAATTCTAGATTCACCTAATAGCCCTGAAGTTAAACCCAAATACCGAATTCACCTCTGGGCAAGAAGAGCTAATGAGAATACAAAAAGAATGAAGAATTTCAATGGTGATCCTAAAGACTGAGCATAGGAAAGAGCAAACACTGCTTTTTTGATTAAATTTGACAGGTGAAACAACATGGTTATTTGAAAGTTGAAACAACATGAAGGCCAGGAAAGAAGTACACAATCTAAGGAGGCAAAAAAATATCAAAAAAAAAAAAGATGAAAACTTATTTCGAAGTTGTAAGTACAAAGGAGAACCTCACGCGCGCGAGAGAAGACTATTGTGAAGTAAGGTATAATGCTGAAGACATAGCAAATGTGTGCTCCACAGGCTTCAATTTGGCGCGGGGTTGGTAGATTCAAGAAGCTGCTCACATCTCTACATGATGACATCTACAAAACTCTGAACGCATAAATAAAGACCATTTGGATGTCAGAATGGAGATGAACTGGTTCTTCTGAGCTGATACTTTGGCCCTACAGGTGGCGGCACGTGTTGTACCAGCAGCTTCTCCAGCTCCTGCACATTGACATCAGATTTAATATGAGCACACGAATCCGTGTGGAGCGGATGAATGTATAATTGCAGAAAGAGCAGTTGGACAAAAAAGATGCAGATTCAGAATAATCTCAAATACTGGCTCATAGTAAACTTTTGCTCTGGAAGCTAGGCAGTAGAGTTGACTATATAGACTTATAGACAATAGTGAATGGATTTAACGGATAGATTATAGATGCAGAACAAGGTGTTACTATAGATACTGAGAAGAATTAGCTTAGAATTTGGAACAATTACTGAGAGAGAAAATTTGTTTATCTTTCCTGTCTTTAAGAAGCATCAATTTTTCAGTACAAAGCACTAAACAGTGTGTGAAAGTTGAAAAATGATTAAGGATTAGTCATGAGTTTGATAGAAATTCTTTCTCTAAGGAAAGTCTCACAATTTGTCTTCTAATATAACCAAAACGATACCTATATCTTCTCGCAGAGAAACAAAAAGAAACAGCTACAACACGACTTCCACATAGATTTGTAATTTTGTATCCATAAGGCAAATCAGCTAATCTGTGTAAACAAGTCCTACAAAGGATGTGATAAGTCACATCTGCAAAACTCAATGGTTTGTGAATCCATGAAGCAATTCCCATAAGCAACAAATGCACAAATCTTGAACTAGTCAAACGTAGACTCAATAAACCAGCTACTCAAAACTCATATCAACAAAGCCATCAGCTCAAGGAAACAACTATAAGGAAACGTGCAGCTTTGAAAATCTGATGATTCACCGTCTCAGATTGTCAGCCAAAGCAATTCTCACTTATGCTTTCATAACAATTGGTACTTTTATACGGAGCGTTTCTCAGATATATTTAGAGTGCCATCATTTTCAATATCCCAGTTTAGTTCAAAGATTACTATCATGCTACATTTACATGACAGTGACAGTTAAATGCAAAGTCTATAAATTTGAAATCAACATTAATCAAAGTGCTTGAAACATCAATTTAACACATCTTATCATCTAGCATCAAGAAAGTCAAGAGACCAAAAGTAATGTAAGAGAGGTAAAATCGAATATAAGCACCTTCCGCTTCTTAAGCCTTGCATTTTCTTCTTCCAAGTGCGAAACTTTCTGCTCCAAATCAGTTGTATAGGCCTGTAATATTAATTCCCATCAGAACCACACAACAGATCATAAAAGAAAAAACAGAAATTCAAATAGTAAAGGGAACAATTACACTCACTTGTTTCCTTGCCCTTGAACGAGCAGCAGATTCTCGATTCTTAATCATCCTCTTTTGCCTCCTTTCAACCGACTTGTCAACCGGATCCTCAGGAGGAATCCTCTTCCTACTAGAACCATGTGTATCCCCTAAAGAACCCATCATAGATGATGCCAATGGCATCTGATTCTCAGTAAATGGACAATCCATAACTGCTGTCGCTGCCATTGGAAAATGCTGAGAAATTGGTTGACCCGGCATATAAACACCCATCATGTTTTGCTGTGGATGGTGAAACTGTGGTTGCTGATATTGCATCCACTGACCCTGAATCGGAAACTGCTGAACACCGCTCACATCAGCATCATTTTCACCACTTCCCTTCTCCAAAGACCCATCAGCAACAACTCCTGCCTTAACCAGAAAGTCCTCTAAGGTCATCTCACCCAAAGTTATCTGCTTATCCCCCACAGTTTTCTCAAGATTACCATTTTGCTTCTGTTGAATGTCCCTCCAAACCTCATCTACCGTCTTTTTGCTAAGGGCGCCTGTGAGGGGCAGACTCGTTTGCCGCTGTAAGCCCGTTTGGTTAGCGGGTTCCGGATTATCAACATCCGAATTGACAATGTGATTCAACTCTGCAGTCCACACACTTTTGAGCAGCTCATCAAGATTCAAACTAGTCAATGGTTTTCCTAAATCACCCAATTGATTCTGAACTTCATCTAGTGTGAGACTATACAACGAATTCTGCCGTGCTAATGGCTGCATTTGGGACTGTTTGGCAGCACCATTAGTATTATCAACACCTTGTGTACCCATTGTCTGAATCCCCATCAAAAACTCATTCCAACTCTATATATGATAATCCTCAAAGGCATTTGCCAAACCCAAGAAAATGAAATTCATGCAGCAAAGCAGCTCAATCCCATAACCATACTTGCTATGCAGTCCTTGACGTAAAATCCAGAATATAAGGACAAATCCTGCTCATAAAATCAAACCCAACAAACATCAGTTAAAATGCCCCTAAATTTTCATAATTCCATTAGCCAATTTTGACAGGAAAAACTTCATAGCAGGGGCAATTATACTTCCAGATGTCAATAAATCTGCAAACAAGGCTTTGGGGAAGATCATATAACACCCATGCAAGAAAGAGTATACACATGCAAACCCATTTTCAGCATTCAATCAATTCTGAGCACTCACTATTACTACCTAATGACAGTACTAACCCTCCCCCACCTCATAAAGCCCAGAAATTGTCAGAAAACTGAATGAACAAAAGGGGAAAAAAGGTCTGGAAGATGGAAATTGGAAAGGGTGAGAAAAAGAAGAGCTGATTTCAGCTAACTATGAGGTGGGAAATGATGATTTCCATCGGAACCCAGATCGACAAGGCCAAATCACCGCCAATTAAACCCAGAAATCAGCGAGGATTTGAGAATTGAAAAGATATGGTAACGGAATTTGAAAGGGGGGAAATCGGTAAGTGAGTGATCAGGTGAATGCGAGCAAACTCGCGAGTGTCAGAAATGTATAAAATAACCACAGGCTGATACACGCTTTACAGAAAATTCAAGATTCAAGAAACCCACATGTGCAAAATTGAAACTTGTCTTGAAATTGGGCAAATAAAGATGCAAACTTTAAGAGTGAAAAAATGGCGAGGAGAAATCCAGAAGCTTGAGGAAGGAGAAATACTCACTTATCGACTGCAACTCCCACCAGCTGATACACTGATTCACTGAGAAAAGCGAGAGAGAGATTTTGATTCGTCAGTGTAGGTTTGTTTTGCCACGCCCATGAGAGAGAGAGAGGAAGAACGGACAACTGAACAAATAGCCGAATTTTACTTTTTCTTTTTTTTTTCCCCTTTTATTCGAGTTTTTTTTTATTATTATTGTGTTACTGAAAGAGTGAAAGTCCATCAAAAAAAAAGAAAGAGTGAAAGTACCTTTAAAGTAAGTACTAAATTTGATTGAAAGCTATTTTTATAAAAATAATTTTGTGAGGCCAGAGAATAAAAAGTGTTGTTTTGATGGGAAAAATATCTAAAAGTGCATTTTGTTAGAAAAGCAACGAAAAAGTTGAAATGAATCTGCAGAATAAGATCAATCTTAAAATAATAAATAAATAATACACGGAAGAAGTATGTAACTATGAATATAATACTTTAACTTTTCGCACAGATAATATTTTAACTTAATTTGATCAATGTAATAAAAAAATAACTTTACAGTGTGACAAGCTAATCAAATGTTAAAAATTAGACTTGTAAGTAAACATTTGATACACCTTAAAATAATCTTGAAAGGTTGAAAAGGTTAAGAAGACAGTGTTGGGCCTTGTCTTGTTTCTGGGCCTATGGGCCCAGACCACATTAATGTGGACTGCTATAATTTAAGCTTGAAGCCTTGACAATATAGCCATCATCTTCACCTTTTCCTTTGTTTTCTAACCAAAAATAAATAAATGAAATCAAGCTTAGCACTATTAAAATTCCATAAGAAAGTGATATTTTTATGCTACACCGAGTAGTACAATTGATCATTACACCATACTACATTTTGAGCCAAGAAGTTCTTCAGTACATACTACTAAATAAGAAAGTTGACTTAAAATATACACATAATTTAAAGTCCTTATAGTCTCATCATGGCCAAATAAAAAATGCCATTAGTCTCAAGACTACAAAATATATAATGGGTGTTTGCTTTTATTATTATTGTCGGGAACACGGTCCATGAAAGTTGAACCGATGACATATCGGTGTTTGTTTTATGTGATCTCTTTTTCTTGATTGATTAGCATCGGATAAATTGAATGGGCAACGGAAAAAAAAAGAAGCTAAAATATTTGTTTCTATGTTAAGCAATCAAGGAAGCATATTGGCTTTAAGGGTCTGAATTAATTGAAACAGAATAACACATTTTTTTGGGTGAAAAAGAATAACACATTTAAATTCGAGGAAATTAGGAGAATGTGTTTGTGGTCCCTTGGACCAAATTAAGAGTTGCTAAGATTAAAGGTGGCAAATCAACTTCTTGGTGGATTTGGGACCGGTTTACAAGGCCATTCCCTTCTCAAAGTATCGAGAAAAAGCTTAATTAGGTGGCTTAACTACGCTGGCATGGAATTTTATATATCTTTTCTAAAGACACAACAACGTTGGCATGGAATTTAATATAGAGCTTTTCACCATTTTGGTTTATCACTTCCCTTTGATTTTTCTATTACTTTGATGGAAGCCTTTCCATGATTGTAGGTATGGGTCGATTGGATAAACATAAGTATATTGTATTATAGGGTTTGTGGTCAAAGTAGTATGAGTAGAGGCTAATCATTTTAATTAGTATTGCACGCTCATTGTGCTAGAGTGACTCTGGTATGGGTTAAAAGTAACGTTGTTAAGATAAGATAAGATGTCTATTAATAAAGCAGACATAATATGAAGATTTTTTAATATTTTCAAGTGTAACACTGTGATTCTACAAACATATAGCAAAACCCTACCTATAAATATTCACATCAAAGCTATCCAACTGTTTCAAACGACCCATACCTACAATAACTGGGTCGGGTGAATAGGATAGTCGATTACCTACGGATAATGTCCAGTCCTAACCTCAAATCTAGCCGCCCCACAAAATCAACCCCCAAATTAAAGCTCATTTTTTGTTGCCGTGCTTTTGGATAACAAAAGACATCACTCTTGTCATTAATCTAAATGACACCTAAACACTTGACTAAACATCACTAGCTTGTCGCCCTAATTACACCATTGCATTGTCACTTAACCATCATGCGATCACACGCACATGTAGGTGCATGATATACACTAATACACTTGCAAACCTACCCACAACCAACTCTCCTCATCAGTGACGAACGCAGAACGGATTTAAAGGGGGGCACAGCTGCCCAGCTCGTGTACGAGATCCAATGATTCAAGAATAATCGATAAATTTAGCTACTCAATACTCTTAAATAGTAATAAAATAGGTACTTATTTTTCAAAAAAAAATTACGGTATGTATGAAATCTAATTTATGTAGTAAATAGCTAGTTTATAAACAAAATTTTGAGAGGAATGCATTAAATTTGAATAAAAAAGCTCTTTTAACAAAAAAATTTGAATAAAAAAGCAAAATGGTGCTATGGAGATTTGAACCTTGGTGGAATTAAAACAAAATTAAGCAAGAAACCATCTAGACTAGTTGATTTTCATGTCATGTTAATACAAATTTAATTAAAATATATTAATATTTAATCAAAAATTACATATATATACCGAAAATTAACCCGACGGGAGGGGGGCACGGGCCCACTCATACCCCCTAGGTTCGTCTATGCTCCTCATGGTACAAATGAATTTCATGCATGCAAAAATCTAAACTCAGTGAATGGACCATGTTGTCCTTATTATTATTATTCCAAAGCAATTGCTTTCAGGCCACGGAAGAAAAAAAATCTACCTATAAGCAATTCCACATTATAACTTGACCACTTTTAGCTATGTGATATTTTGTACCTTATATTGTCTTTATTATTTACAAAAAATAAATATAATTAATTTTGACTGACAAATCATTATAACCAATTATTCAATAAAATGACTAAATTGCTAAATTACGATTTTTTTATATTCTCTCGGTTTTAAAATAGTTGTCCATTTTGACAACTTTTCTTTGTTTTATAATACTTATCTAGCTATTTTATACTTTTTCCTATCTCTTCTATTTGTATCCTTAATAATTATACTCCCTCCGTCCCCGAAAGTTTGTCCGTCTTTTCTTTTTGGGCGTCCCGGAAAGTTTGTCCATCTCTACTTTATTTCCATTTATATCACTTTGCTTTTACAATCTTACCCTCATACAATCTCATATATTACCCTCATTATCCAATTTTCATCTCTACTTTATCACTTTTTCCTATAAAATTACAAAATTATCTCCAACCAATCTTATAAATTACTCTTCTTTATACCTTTTCCATCAACTTTAACACATTTCCCCATCATTTATCAAACTTTTCTACTTTTCATTAATTCGCGCGCAAATGTGCTTTATGGACAAACTTTCCGGGACGGAGGGAGTATCTATTATAATTATTATTCTTTTTATATTTCTTTGTACTACACGGAGTAGTAATTAAGTATATGTATTTATAGGAATAATAAAAAAAAAAGTTATTCTTTATTAATATATATGAAATGTCCAAATAAACAAGTATTTTAATAAATCAAAATTAGCCCACCAACTAAAAACAATACGGAAATGTACGTAGTTTTTTGTGTCAGGAGATTATCCAGCTCATTGCAACAACAGCACCAAACGTTTGACATCAAATTCCACAATTTCACAGCTTAATCATTCTCGATTAGCAGGCCACTCGTGGGTCACCACCCAACAAACATTGCAATATTCATCCATACCTCGGTACCTCCTCCCATCCACCATTTCCACAACAATATCTAACCCCCCCAAAAAAGGAAAAAAATAGGAAAAAGAATCCAGACAAACAAACCAAGAACACCCTCTTCACTCTTCTGCATTTTCCAGGGGATTCCTAAGAATTCAGTTTCCTACCCATAAATCCCAATAAAGATTTGATCTTTGCCCCATATAAAGTCACAACCCTAACTCTTTAATCCCTTCTTTCCAACTTCCCCTATTCAAGCAAATCTTCCCAATCCTTCCAACTTTCCTCTCATTGGCGAAGTGGTTTTTTTTTAGGCAAAGTGAAAATGAAATACAACCCTTCTTTGCACGTAAACCGCTTTTAAATAAAGTTAATTTCTTTTTCCAGAGGCGGGTTTAGATTCCTTCCTCTCTACTGTGGAAGACTTTGGAAGAGTCCCATCTTTTCATGTGAGCAAGAACAGGACCATACAAATCTCAATCAATCCCTCCAGGAATTGGTTATATATGTTTCAGTTTCAGGTTCCAAAATTAATCTTTTGTTGATAGCGCTTTCTTCTTCTTCTTTGTGTGATTTGCAAGAAATTAGGGTTCTTGTTCTGGTATCTTCTCCATGTTTCCTTTCCGGGAGTCTAGAACTATGCAGGGAAATGGTGGGTTTTCAATTAATTTCTTGTTTTGACTTACTGTAGGGAAAATCCCATTTGGGTTTTGTCAAAGGTGTTCATATTAAGTGGCTACTGTTGATTTCATGATGCTCTAGTTTGTTTCACAAGATTAGATCTTTGAGTGTTGGTTATTCATTGGTTTTAATGATAATATGATCAATTTGATGTTGTTGAGTTGCTCATTGAATTTCTCTGTCTCTAGGGTCTCTCTGAATTCTTTTGGTTGAATTTCTGTACAGTGTTTGGATTTGCTTGATTTGAAGGGGAGTCAAAAGATGGAGACTTTGGGAATTTTCTTAGACAGAGCTATCCAAACAGACCCTTAGTTTTTTTTCTTTTGCCTTTTGATTATAGGGCTGCTGTTTGGATTGATGGAGATAATTGAAGGAGAAGAAAAGATTAGTTTTTCTTTTGTTTGTTTGATTGTATACTTGTATTGCTTTGCATTTATATCTGGCTGGAATGTAAAGGAGAAAACATTATTCTTATTCACCCTTTTTCTTTTAATTTGCATTCTTCCTATTATGATTCTGTTCAAAAGATCAGGCCATTCTTTTGTTTCCCTTCTTCTTTTTTCCCTTTACATCTACATAAACTCCAGACTGTACTTTCTGTCTGATTTCCCCCCCCCCCCCCTTGTAGTCTGAATTAAACTGGAAATAGTTAAAGATTTTTCATGTAGACCCTTTCATATGTAGAAACTGAGCATGTCAAATCCCTTTGGAGTTTCTGATATACCCTCTTTTGGTTTTGCTGTTGTTAATTGACTTGCTTTTATTTCTGATTGATGTTCAATGTAAAAGTTTCTGGGAGCTGGAGATTTTGGGACAGAGCAATCTATGCAATTTATGAGATCTTCTGTGGGTTCCTTAATATGGCCCTGAAAAATGAAGAGAACAAAAGCAAGGTTTATACTCTTTTTTTATCCTTCATTTCTGGATATATTATTGCTAATATAGCACTAATTTCTGGTTATATTATTTAAATACTGCATTATTGTAATTATTATTATTCTCTGGTGGGTAGGCCCAAATTTTGAAATTTGATTAATGCAAAGACATATTTCCTGTTATCTTCATAAAATGTACTATTTGCTACAACCTTTTGCTGAACCCTTATTTTTTTTATAAATCTTTTTACTTTAGGCACCATTTATTTTTTCATTGTACTTTTGGTTTTCAGTCCTTTGTGAGCAGGATGTTTGGATCAAAAGAGAAGGAGAAGAAGACAATGAGAGTTACCAAGTATTCTTCTGGTGGGTCTGAAATTAACTCCAACTTTTATGTGGTCCTTTAATCTGTACTGTCTAAGAAAATGCATTTATACTTTGAAAGCAACCTATAGAACAGATGTTTTGATTTTTCTTCTAAATTGAGAGAATCATTTCATTCTGATAAATCCTTCACTGATAAACAGAAGAAGAAGCTGAATCTGTAAGTGGCATGGATCCTGCAGTTGAAACTGCTGAATATCTGAAAACTTTGAGGTATTCCTGAATACTTGCGCTCCTTTCCTTTGTTCTTTTTATCTTTACAAGCTAGTCAAATTTTGCGATCATCTTTTCTGTTGATTCGGAACCAGAATCTTCGTGGCGACGTGGAATGTAGGAGGAAAACTTCCTTCCCGTGATCTCAACCTCGACGAGTTTCTTCAAGTCCATGATCAATCAGATATCTATGTCTTAGGGTAATTGATCTCTTTCTTTTGGTCTTTAGTTACTTTTTTAATCTATCTGTTATGCCAGGAGCAGCCAGCTTGTAGTTAAGTATGCAATAGAGAGATTCTTGCTTTTAGATTCTATCTCTAACAAAATCTTTCCTCCTTAATTGTCTAGTTTTCAGGAGATAGTTCCCTTGAATGCAGGAAATGTACTCGTCTTAGAAGACAACGAACCAGCCGCCAAATGGCTGTATCTCATCAACCAATCCCTCAACTCATTGCCTAACAACGACAGCACACACTTGCCAGTGAGAACAACTTCTGTGGAAACAAAAACTTCTTACATAAAGGGTGCGAAGCTCGTAACCACTCCAACGGGATCCAATTTCTTCCAAAAGTACTCGCTCAAAGCGGTTAGTAAGCAGTTCAGGACCGAGAGCAAGAAAAGGCTTAAGACTTGCAACTGTGGGTCTGAGCTAGAAAGAAGATTATACAGCAAAGATTCTTGCTTTAGGTGCCAACAAAGTAATGGTAGCGAAGACGAGTTGTCTTCAGAAGACGATGAAGGGTCAAGTGGGTTTGATACTCCTGAGGATTTTGCTTCGGCGAATGCTTCTACTCAGGTGAAATATGGGCTCGTGGCGAGTAAGCAGATGGTTGGGATTTTTCTTACTATTTGGGCAAAGACTGAGCTTGTACAACATGTTAGCCATATGCGGACTTCTTACGTTACTCGCGGTATCATGGGATGCCTTGGAAATAAGGTAGTATGCCTCTTTAAACATTTTGTACAACAATTATCACGTCAAGAAGATCTCTTTCTTTTCGGGTCTAATTCAGGACACATCACATTAGAATCAACAAAATGTCCCAACCAAATACATATTCTAGTGAACAATCATTCCCTAGTAAAATGGGACCTTCAGCAATCTTAGAAGTTCAAGATTAAATCTTTATAGTGTTTTTTTACTCCTAGTGTTTTGCTTCTTGTAGGGATGTATATCAGTGAGCTTATCAATATACCAAACAAGCTTCTGCTTCATCTGCAGCCATCTTGCTTCGGGTGAGAAAGAAGGAGACGAGCTTCGAAGGAACTCAGATGTCATAGAAATACTAAAGAACACACAATTTCCTAGGATTTGCAGAGTACTCAACACTCGGGTACCCGAGAGGATCCTAGAACACGAGTAAGCTGTTGAAAGAAATGGTTTCTTCCAAGTATAAATGTGGAATGATTCTGACATTTGATCTTAATTTCCTCTAGCCGTGTCGTATGGCTAGGGGATTTGAATTACAGGATCACATTGAGCTATGCAGAAACAAGAAAGCTCTTGGAAAAGAATGATTGGGATAGTCTTCTCAGCAAGGATCAGGTTTCAAAATCATTATCATGGCTTGATTAATTCAAACAAAACTCTTGTTCACTTGGCTTAAACCAAATCTTGATCACTTGATTTGCAGCTGAGGATTGAGAGGGAAGCAGGAAGAGTCTTCAATGGTTGGAAAGAAGGCGATATCTGTTTCGCCCCAACTTATAAGTACTCTTTCAACTCGAATACTTATTTCGCGGAAACCAACTTATCAAAGAAGAAGAAAAGAACACCAGCTTGGTAAGTGCATTTGGCAATCCAAACACACACAAAGATAGTAAAAGTGGATTGCTTGTGTGTTGATTTGAGTGTTATGTGCAAGTGTAGGTGTGACAGGATCCTTTGGCATGGGCGCGGAATGTCACAAGTTTCGTACATACGCAAAGACTCAAAAGAGTTTCAGTTTTCTGATCATAGGCCAGTTTGTTCTATGTTCTTGGTGGATGTTTACGCCATTGATGCGTCTAAGAGAGGCTCTTCTAACTCTAATGTCAAAGTTGAGATTGAAGAGCTCTTGCCAATACATGACAAAGAGTAGCTCATGACCAAAGAGGTTCATCTGATCTGTTTTCAATCACAATCTAATGGCCTGAAAATCTTACATGATGAACTAAGACCTGAATTTTGCTGGCACTCTGTAGGTGTAATTAACGCACTAACATTTGTTCCAAGACAAAGAAAGAACAGACGGTTCCTTAGAATTAGAAGATGGAATCTCCATGAAATTGCACTGGTCTATGATCAAGATCTGGATCTGAACTTCTGAAGAATGAAACATGAAGTGATTCTGATGTAGTTTTGTTCGTTCTTAGCTCCTGTTGCTTATGGGTTAATTACAAGAATTTGGGAAATTTAATGATTTAATAGAGGACTGTATTTAGTATTTAGTGATTCCTCTGGCTGTCTATGAAAGTGTGAAAAATGTAAATTGCCCTTGTCATAATATTACACTAGCATTGTTTATACACACGTGGAATCTAATGTTGGCCAGATTTCTTTTGTGTGCTATATGCTACTCACCAAACAAGCATTCAACCCTCCTCCTAACTAATGGGCCTAATAGCCCAATTATGAGCTATTGGGCTGTTGGGCCGTAACGTATACGTGAGCCCACATGGCAATATTGGTTCAGTATCCCATCACACCTTTAAAGTAACAGGGTTTGCTACTTGCTAGGATTGCTTATCATTGGGTCTGATCGATAATTTGGATTGTTATGTCAAATGTGTGTGTGATTCTTGCATGTTTTGACAATTCTTACTAAGGATTTCACCCCCAAAAAAACAATTCTTACTAAGGTGACATGATACCCATAGAACTATAGAAGGTGAGATACGTTTGCAACTTGCAAGGGATTCTTCTTCGCAGGTCGGCTCGGTTTAAATGACTATGCTGAATTGAACCGAGCTTATTCGGTTCATATTTTTCATCTATCCCTGATTAGGTTTAGTTTTAGAATTAAAAGAACAAAAAAATAACTTACGAGGACTCGTTCAAAGATTGATTACTTTGCGCTTTTGGTCAATTTGATTCGAGTGTACCACAATTCACTTGGGTTATTACATCAACGAGAGGAGGGTTCAAACTTATCGCGATCATAGATATCATCACCTATCATCTAAAAAGACTCACTTTATCATTTATTTTGATTTAATTACAATAGAAAAATCAAATTAAAAAATAGTCATATAAGATCTCATTCCTATATCACAATCCTAAATTTAATCAGATTAGAAGAAACAACCTTTACGATTTTCACTCTAACAATGACATGTCATTACCTAAATAAATTAACGACTTTGAAGTCAGCTTGACCCCGAAAAACACCTAAATTAGTCTAATGTTAGGTCGCAGTCAAAATTCTAACCCAAAACCTAATTTCCCCACGTGAGTGAATTTCGTTTTATCTTAAATTATTACCTTTGTGGGAATCTTTTGATTGCAATTACTATTGAGCCCACTTGAAAAGTACAAAGAAACCAATAGTACTATGATTTCACATAGGGGTATTAAGGTAATTTTCATCCCTCTGACCCCGCCATGAAGTTTCGAGCGCCGTCCCAAGCCGGTGGTGCGTTGTATCATGCCAATTTCCTTTTCCTTTTTCTTTTTGAAAAAAAAAAGAATTCTATAACCAAAACTATCTCAAGAAAATATGAAAAACTTTCTTCTTGTTGCCTGTAAATTCCATGACATTTTAGCTTAGATTGAAAAAAAAAAGTGAAATCATGACTTACAAAGTAAAAGTAAAAGAGGAGGATGTAATCGAGCTAAATTTTATTTGAATTCGAAAATTTATTTAAAGTCTTTTTGTTTAAATGTTCATCGAATCCGGGCTTAGTTCACGAGTCATTCTGTCGGTTTATTTGCGAGTAAATAAAAAAAAACATATTTGTATCTTCCAAACCTTTAATTTAATTCATTTACAAATCAGGTTGAACAAGAACTTTTTTTACTAGACGAACTCCGAATTTGTCACGAACAACTCGGTTCATTTACGACCCGACTTAAAACTAAGTTAGCATGCCAAAAACTTCTAATTTAGGCGGACAACTAATTATGTGCATTTAAAGTGTGTTAATTTGTTAACTTGCTAAGTATGCTAGTGATAAATATACACGGCAATATGAAGTGGGAATCGTATAGATGCTACCAAAATACAACCTTTTAACTGTCAAATATGTACTCCTATAAAAAGATCATGGGAAGAAACCCTAGAACAACACAAGTATGTATTATTCCAGGCTGCAAATGAACGCGTAGTCATAATAAAACATAAATGGTGCATGCTAATGTGAGCACAATATGTACATGGTCCCTCTAATAAGGATGGCACGAGTGGGGAGCGACATCAAGGAATGTGGGTCTCGAAATAAGATGAGAAAACCATTTGCGACGATAAATCTCAATCTTGTAGTAGATAATAATTTGATTTGATCCGTATAAATAAAATAAATGAAATTCAATTTTATTTAAAGAAAGGAACGGAAAATGAATCTCGAACCTTTTATGACCTCATATTTATTACCATTTGACGTAAATGAAAACTTATCAGATTATCCTAATAAATATACAGTCTAGATATAGATAAAATTATATTCTCTTTATTAAAAAATGAATAGGTCTCTTTTGCAAGTAGCCCACAACCATCTCAAATCCGACATCCCATCACCACTTGTATATGCCCTCGCTCTCAAGCAATACACACCCTCAAATATTTAGATTCACATAATTTTGGATAAAAGCGTGGCTATCTTTTTTTTCTAAATCACCAACCAAATATTTAGATTTACATAATATATCTTAAATAAAAGTACAAATTTAATATAGTGAAATACATATTTTATGGGTCCGGATCCGGTAGAAATGATTATTATGGTAGGAAATAGGAATGAATCTCGGCCGTTCATCACGCGGGGGGAAACAAACACAAAATCACACACGGTGAGACACGGGCGAATTAAACGCGTTTTATTCGCGTTTTTAATACGCGTATTATACGCGTATAATACGCGTATTAAATCGCGTTTTTAATACGCGTATAATTCGCGTATAATTCGCGTTTTTTCCGTTTTTTTCCGTTTTCCGATTTTCCCGTTTTTTTCCCGCTTTTTTTTCGATTTTTTTTCCCGATTTTTTTTTGTTCATCAAAATTTGTGCAACTCAATGGTCACGTTTGTGCAACTCTGTGGTCAATTTGTTCATTCATATTTGTGTTGAATTATATGGTCAATTTGTTCGTCAATATTTGTGCAACTCAATGGTCAAATTTGTGCAACTCAATGGTCACGTTTGTGCAACTCTATGGTCAATTTGTTCATTCATATTTGTGTTGAATTCTATGGTCAATTTGTTCGTCAATATTTGTGTAACTCAATGATCAAATTTGTGCAACTCAATGGTCACATTTGTGCAACTCTGTGGTCAATTTGTTCATTCATATTTGTGTTGAATTCTATGGTCAATTTGTTCGTCAATATTTGTGCAACTCAATGGTCAAATTTGTGCAACTCAATGGGCACGTTTGTGCAACTCTGTGGTCAATTTGTTCATTCGTATTTGTGTTGAATTCTATGGTCAATTTGTTCGTCAATATTTGTGCAACTCAATGGTCAAGTTTGTGCAACTCAATGGTCAATTTGTTCATTCATATTTGTTCAACTCTATTGTCAATGTGTTGAATTCTATGGTCAATTTGTTTATCAATATTTGTGCAATTCAATGGTCAAATTTGTGCAACTCAATGGTCAAGTTTGTGCAACTCAATGGTCAATTTGTTCATTCATATTTGTTCAACTCGTCAATGTGTTGAATTGAACAAATATTGTTCAAGCTATATACTAATATTGAAGGAGTCAACCACACCAGGCTTTTGAATTGAACAAATTGCCAATCATGGGATCAAGATCGGAAATATGGAACAAATTGTTGAAAACACACAACAAATCCAATCACAATTCACAATCAACATCCATTTTTTCCAAATCCAGCCAAGAAAAGTACCAAACACGAAGTTGAAATTAAAAGAATACAAACGCAAACTCCATGTTACCTTCAGATCCAGCTGCGATTAATGGCGCTCATCGCCCTCGTAATTGTCAAATTCGGCTTAACAATTACTCTACTCCGTTCATAATCCCCTTCTCCATTGAACCTATCGATTAGATCTGAATTCCAATACATACAAATTAGAAAGAACAGAACATAGTAGATGAACTGAAACGTACATGTCGTAGAAGATTTGAAGATACCTTTACAGGAATAGATCTTCAGACGCTACTCAATAACTTTGCGATCGATGGTGCTATCGTCGACGGCCAGAACATGAGCTTCTTCTCCGAGCGAGGGAAGCCGAATCCGCCGGGAAAACAGAGCGGCTGAGGAAGGAAGCACGGGCCAAAAAACTAGAGCAATTTCACATATCCTTCTTCGCGCATCAGAAACGAAGCTGAACAGCACAGAAACGAAGAACAACACAGAAACGAGCTGAACAACACAGAAACGAAGAACAGATCCTTCTTCGCGCATCAGATCCGGGGGCGGAAGCACGGGCCCGTCTGAAGCGAAAATCATCGGCAACGCATCTCTTCTTGAACAACGAAGAACCGAACGAGCATCGGCATCGCAAAGGCGGCGAGGATTGACGACGGGAACTTGGAAGCCTTGGTCGTCATGACCACCAGCCACGACGCCGTCGCCGCCGCCAGCTCCTGTGCTACGTGGACGAGTTCGGCGATAGGAGGAAGGCCTTCAAGGACTTCGCCTTGGCCGTCGACGACATCTTGTCCACCGGATCTGGATCTGCGAGGCGAAGGCCTTGGCCGGCCACGTCGTTTTCGCGTTTCGGTGGAGATCCAAGCCCTCCGCCAGATTCGACCGCCCCTCGCCTCCTCGACTCCACCTCCTCCCTCGCCAACCTCTGCCTCAACATCCACAACCGCGTCCAAGCCCTAATCCGCGCCAACGACCTCAAAACGCCTCCTCCCTCGCGCATACGTCCTCCGCCGAAATCGCCGGATCTCAGGAGGAAAATCGGGGAGCGCCGTCTTCGTCGTCCAAGATCTGGCGGTGGTGGAAGTGGCGGTGGAAGAAGGGCTGGCCAGAATGTTTTGAGAAGATCGCCTGGTTCGTCTGCTCGCTCAGGATCGCCGGGATCGCCGTGGACCAGGTCGGAGGAGAAGAGAGGGGAGTCGGAGGAGAGGATGAGGAGGACGGAGGACGGAGGACGGAGGCCGAGAGTTCGCTGAAGATACGCACAAATTGCAACTTTTTTTCATTTGTTTTGAGAAGATCTTGACCGTACAGATTGTTATGATCCAAGGGATGAAAATCATTCTTATTTCTCACCCTAAGAGTCATTCTTACATGACTCTTTCTCATATTTTATAATCCAAAGTATATGATCAATAATGCATACATTTAACATGCTAAGAACAACATAAATTTAATAAATCCAACTCATTCACTAATCTAAAAAAACTCAACGTTATATAGTAATATTTCCCCCCTTCCTTATCCGTGCAAGTTTTACCGCCATGAGCCAAGCCGGACAACAGACAAATACGACAAAGCCAAAACCGAAAACAACAAATCACACGGCCTAACCACGGTTAACCATGATCCAAACCCGGATTAACCATGGTTAACTCACAAGATTGCACTGCCCCTCTAGTCTACTACCTAAAAGTTAAAATCCCCTCTTTCTCCTCGTTATCTGCAACCCACGCTCTCTCTCTTTCAAGTTTCAACCTTTTTCCATTGTACTACACCACCAAGTGACAATCTCGCCAGATTCTATCCATTTCCTTCCTCCAATGTGCGCTTGAAGCTTCCGAGCGCTAGCCTTTCTCTCTTCTTCAAGCTCCATCCATGGCGTAAACGTCGACCTAGGTTTTGGAGTATCCTTTTCTGGTCACGAATTAGGTATTTCCATGCTCCGATCCGCCATTTCCACTTTTTTTTTTCTTCCGGTTTTTGACTTTTCCGCACGTAGAAGAAGTTGATTTCGCCTTTTTAGGTTTAGCTTCGTACGCTTGAAGTCTCAATTGCTGAATCGGAATTTGTTCTTCTTTTTTCGTCTTGTTTCGATCAATTTTGTATTTGCTCTTAGGGATTTCAGTGTCTGGATTTCAAAATCAAGCTGATTGCTGTGTTTTCAGGCATTTTCAGCACTTCCGCAACTTTTCCGCTCTGAATTTATCTTCCTTACAAGTTGCCATAAATGAATGATAATTTATTCTTTTCCATTTCGGTGTTTGTTTTCCACGATTTCATTTTTTCCATTTCTATATATTTTTTCCCTGGAAGAAAATAGTTTCTTCGGCAGCTTGTATTTCTTCTGTTGTAGCTAAGCAAAGCTGGAGTTCCTTCAATTATTGATCAAAATGATTATTAAATTGAATAAAAGCCAGATCTGGAAAACCCTAATCCTAAATCACTTGTTAAATGGCTCAAGGTCTCTGTTTTCTTCATAATAAACAAAGCTCAATCTATTGGGGGTTTTCTGGCTGTTATCTCCTTCTCTCTGTTTTCTGTTGCTTTATCTTTGGGGTCTGTCTGGCTTTTGTGAGAAAGGTGATTCTGTTTTTATAGAGCAGAGGTTTCTCTGCATCTCTTGTTGAAGATCTAGCATTTATTGCTGCCGTGTTTGTGTATCAGTTTTTTGTTTTTCTTAATTAGACTTCACATGGTTTGAACGCGGTATTGTACTTTGCTTTTATGATACAGGTTTTGCACCATTCATTCATTTAGTAAACGCTTACTTGAAACGACCCTTGAGGAATTGAAACTTATGGCGGTTTCCTGTTTCCTTTGTGTTGTATATTATCTGCAGATATCAAGGCCTTAAATCAAGTCATAGCTCTCATCCCCAACTTCCAAGTGTTTGATTAATTCAATTCAGTTCTGTAGTTGCAAGCCAAGGATGAACTTCTTTGAAGATATGAGTTTTGGAGACCTTGATTTCCTCCCAACATCTCCTGTGGAGGGAGGAGCATGTCAAGAGTCAAACCCAGATGCAGCCATGGAGGATGACTATTCTGATGAAGATGTGGATTTGGATGAGCTTGAGAGGAGAATGTGGAATGACAGGATGCTCTTCAAGCGGCTCAGGGAAAAGCGACAGAACAAGACGAAAGACGGGCAGGATTCGACCAAGCAACGCCAGTCCCTAGAGCAAGCCCGGAGGAAGAAGATGTCGAGGGCGTTAGACGGAGTTCTCAAGCATATGTTGAAGATGACAGAAGTCTGCAAAGCTCAGGGGTTTGTCTATGGTATCATCTCCGACAAGGGAAAGCCGGTTAGCGGAGCCTCTGACAATCTCCGAGCATGGTGGAAGGAGAAGGTCAGGTTCGACAGAAATGGTCCGGCTGCGATTTCTAAGTACGAGGCGGATCACTCAGTTCCTGGGGACAACGAAGATTGCAATTCGATGGGATCTACTTCTCACACTCTGCAAGAGCTCCAGGACACCACTCTTGGTTCACTGCTCTCGGCCTTGATGCAACACTGTGACCCGCCACAGAGGCGGTTTCCTCTGGAGAAAGGCGTTCCGCCGCCATGGTGGCCCACTGGAAAAGAGGATTGGTGGAATTTGCAGGGCTTTTCTTCTGATCAGGGCCCTCCGCCTTACAAGAAGCCTCATGATCTCAAGAAGGCGTGGAAAGTGAGTGTCTTGACTGCTGTGATCAGACACATGTCGCCGGATGTTACCAAGATTCGTAAGCTTGTTCGTCAGTCAAAGTGCTTGCAGGACAAGATGACTGCTAAAGAAAGCTCCACTTGGCTGGCGATTATAAATCAGGAGGAGGCTTTAGCTAGGAAGATGTATCCTAACATGTGTCACACATCTTCTGCTCCGACTGTGTCTATGATGGTATCCGAATCCTGTGACTATGATGTGGATGGCGTGGAAACCGAGTGCAAGCCTCAAACTATCAGTCTCATTGACTATGGGATTGAGGATACCAGTGAAAGATTCGTCGCACCACCTTCTGTGAATGCTCCTGTGATCAAGGGTGAGATTGTTGATCTGACCGAGGATCATACTGTGAAAAGGAAGCAGCCGCCTTCCGGGTCAAATCTGATGATGAAACAGAATCTATATGTCTGTGATCATCCTCAGTGCCCATATAACGATTACAGACTCGGGTTCCTTGACAGGAATTCAAGGAACAATCACCAGATGAATTGCCTTTACAGGATCAACTCTGGTCAAGGCTTTGCAGGACCAAACTTCCCGGTATCCATTAATCAATCTAAGCCATCTGTTCCATCTGTGATCCACGCCCCGTCCTATACTGAAACCAAGACTCCTTCCCCTTATGTGAGCCAGGCTTCATCCTTCAACCAATCAAATATGCAGGCTCCTAGGTTGATTCCTCCACCAGCGAACCAGCCTTCAGCTTCTTTCAACGTGTCCGGAGTTGAGCTCCCTGACGACGGACAAAAGATGATCTCAGACCTTCTGTCGTTCTATGACACCAACTTTCAACAACAGAGCAAGAAACCAAACTTCAATACTGCCAATACAAATGAGAACCACAACAGTGCGCCGTTGTACCAACAGGGAGGCATGTTTCGAGGTTTTACTGAAGGGGCCGGTTACCAGTCTGCAAATGTGCAGCAGCTTGATCACTCTAGGGCTTTTGATTCCTCCTTTGGTGGCTCCAACCACGGCGCCAACATCGCTGACATCAGATTCGATTCGCCTTACAATTTCGCGTCCACTGAGTTTTCTCTAGATCATGCCCCTAAGCAAGATGCATCTTTCTGGTTCATGTAATGGTTCTCTGAAATGTCTGCTCCTCGCAGGTGAAAGCTTCATTTTCTTGATTCTAGCTAAACAGCTATGGTGAAGCATATCGAGAACTTAATGTATGTGATTTGTTATACTTTCAGCATAATTATTAATTTAGGGATATAACTATAAGAAGCTTGCTAGACATGTGGTTTGAGATAACTGTTGTTATATATTTGTTTCAAATACTTATGTTAAAGACATGCAATTATATTTATGTGTACACTATATAATGTTATATAGTTATAGACTTATAGTTTTGTTTGGTGAAGAATTGCTTTCATTATTTTGTTTCGTGGTGCTAGTGGCCTTTACCTGTTTTTGTTGTGTGGTATGAATGCATTGGATTCTGAGATCTTGTTTGGATTTTTATCTTTTGTTGTGTCATCTTGCCTTCTTTTTGTGGTCACCTTGGACCCAACCAAATCCTCAAAACAAACATTTGTGAAAGATTGGATCTTGGCAAGATACTTTTGTCCCAAAGCTTAGAATATAATAACCTAAACTAACATAATCTATAATTGTGAAGAGCTCAGCCTAGGCCTATGCCAAGCGGGTTCGGGTTGGGTTCAACTCCACTCAAGCGATACCCTGTCGGTTGATCTCGGGTTTTAGCCGGGTCAAGCCTGATCAACACAAATTCTAGCATGGCATGAAGATAAAAGTTTCACCACTAAGATTTTCTTGGGGCACGATGGACGTCCCACTTGAAAGTCTTGGCTTTTGGCAAGTCTTTTCAAGAGTTAGGCAAAGCTATTGAGAAGAAACATAGGCTAGCTTAAGACTAGTCAAATCATCTTTAATTGTAAGTTTTCGCTTGCCGACTTGTTCAGCCGCCGATTGTTTCGGCCTCTTGATATACCAGATAGACCTGGTATATCGAATTACTTTCCTTATAAAAAAAAATACCTTTTTTTCATCTTCATATTCTCTCAAGTTTCCCCTCTAAAACTATGTAGATGAACATTTTGATTGGAAAGCTCCAAAAGAGGAGGGAAAAGTAATAACCTTTTGAGTAGTATGACTCAAATGAAGTGGGTGCTTGAAGCACATGGGTCTTGACACTTTGACTTTTGTTTTAGCTTTTAGCTTGATGGGTTTCATGTGTTTGGTTGGCTTGTGTTACATTTATGGTGTTTCATGTGTCTGATGTCAGATAAAGATGAAAGAGCCGTGTCCAAATTGAGTTGAACTCCTTCACATGAAATATTTGAGTATACCTAGTTACCTAGGAGCAATATTTCCAACTAATGAATACTAGCCATTAGCCTATCAATTTAATATTTAATCATTCTTTTCAAATAATCCAAGTCTCGTTCATCTAGATTAAGAACTTTACAGCTTTGTTTAATCATCAGAGTACATCTGTTTTTATGAATAGATAAAACTTTTCAAATGTTTGCAAAGTCCATATAAACTTTAGCATATGTTTAATTATGAACGGATCTTCATGCATGCTTCTTTTTTAAGTATTTTTGACATATTTTTTGTGGTATCAACTACGTTATGCCTAACCAAAATTCATGTTTTTGATTCACTAGGTTTATCCCAATTTGTTCTATCAATTTTGGCATCGATAGATGCGAGACAATGATGGAGATAGGTTCTTGAACGTGCAAATCATATGGGCGTATGAAGTTAATAATTTGTAATGAATAGGGTTAGACCCACAAAAGAGTGAGACTCACGAGCCATATAATTGAGATTTTTGAACTTTTCTCTTTGACTCAATTAGAATCGAGTGTTTGGTATTCGGACATCTAGTCCGACGGTTAAGTATCCATGATTAGTATCCAGAGGTTGCCGGTTCAACTTTCATTGATATTGCCCTCCTCGAAAAAAAAACTAGAGTTGAGAGTTTGTTAAATGACGACGATTGGACAATAAGATGAAATACGGTTATAAATAAGATCAAAAGGGTTTATGGAACTTTACTTTGTTTTGTTTTTCCACGAGATTAAACAATAAATTTCAAGAAGGTTTCCAAGGTATGTTGTATATCAAATAGATATTTCATTGTATAAATGTATAATATGGATGGTGTAGGTCAATTGATGGAGGAAAACTTTGGTATATGTCAAGATTTCATTCATGTCACCATCAAAATAGCGTAACAAGTCTGAATTCTCAATTTCTTGTCGATTTTTTGGCTCCTTCATCCTATGAAAAACCCTAGATTGATTGCTTTGAAAATTCTCGGAAGCAGAATGGTTTGTTTTGTTGTTCTTCCACGCAATAAATGGAATTCACATGAACAATGCCATCGTTACAACAAATCCATTCACACATCCCTCCAGTTTTGTTCTGTTTCATTCCATGATTATGATTTTTGAATACGAAAAGAACATATGGTCAGCCATGATTGGGCTTATCGAAAGACCAAATGTCCTAATTTCATCAATGTTACATATATATTAAATAAATGACTAGTATCGAAAGAAAAATAAAATAAAATAAAACTAGTTGAATACCCGTACCATGTACGGATAATGATCATTTTTTTCATGCTCATATCAATTATATGAGGATTATTTTAATAACTAAAAGAAATAAATTATTTAAAATATGTGTAAAAGATAATTTTTCATCCTCTTATGAGATTTGTGCAAAAGATAATTTTCCATGATATTTTAGTTGGATAAGATCTTAATTGGTTAATAATGTTTCATTATTGGTAAGAAGTTGATCTCTTGATACCAAAAATATATAGAGAGATTCTAGCTAACATAGTTTACCATTTTCCATTTTGATATGTAATCCAATTATAGTGCAAAATCCTATTAACTTTTGGTTAATAATTTGATTTTATTAATACTTGCTAAAATAAAAGCATTATTTTACTCAAACTAAATTACATGGCATAAATAACATTTTTTTAATCAACATCGATAAGGTGGTGCAATTTTTAACAAAGACATATGTTCCGCTTTATAGTGTATTATAGTAGATGATGATTAAATGTAATGAGTTTGCACAAAATGACACTAATAAAGGGTAAGTTCATTTGCAAAGGGGAACGAAAAGGCCATACAAAAAGGAAAGTTCCCATGCAATAACAGACTTCCACAAGAGAATAACGACGTGCTTAAACTAAATGCATAACCTAGTACTTTGGTATTTATTCCCATCTTTGCCGAAAAAGAAATTGGACTTTCATCTCAGAATCAGATTCGTGACAGAAGTTCCCAAACAAAAAAAGGGGAGGGTTCTCGACAAAAGATGCTACCAGAACAAGATTCCCACATTCAATTGGAGAATAACAATGGTAATCTTGAGCAACATAATTTTGTGGCACTTCAAAGTTCAATGAAAATTCTTCTCAAACATATAGCATCAAGCCCATCTACATGCATAATTTCCAATAGAAAGTGCAACAAAACATATAGGAGCAGGCAAAATAAGGGCCGAATTAACCATATTGGTAATTAGATACATCTTCACCTTTTTACACATGTCTATCTTTGTGATTTTTTTTGGTCTATCTTTGTGATTTAAACATACCAAAAACACAGCTTTTACAACTATATATATAAATATACCGAAACTTTCATCAGAATTGCTGACATATACTAATATAACTACATCACATTTGAGAAAGGAAAGCCAGTGGCAGCCCCACAAAGAAGCATTCCACCTGAATCTATTCTATACTTCAAAGCTAATCTCTCAAACAAGAACTTCTCAGTAGGGACAGAGGAAGCATACTCATCTGTATAATGACGGTTTCGGCTAACCGTTCGAGAGTTACTGCTTTCCTTTCCTGCACCATCCTTTGTAAAGATCTTGGCATAACTCCTAAGCTCTTGTGTGAGGGTAGAGCTGTCCTTTTGCTTGTCCGCGAAAGAAAACTGTCGTTTCCAGGTTTTCGTTGAGCTGGTATGACTGTTGGCGGATGGAGATTCGAGGGTGGTGCTGTTTGATGTAGAGTGAGAAGTGGTGTCTTTTAGCAAAATTGGATTGCTAGGATCCTGCAAACAATATTTTGACCATATCTCACTATATGAACAACTCAATACAAGAAGCAATTGATTTGAGAATACTAGCCATAGGTGAAAAATACAAACCGTGCTCTGAACCGGGCTGAGGTTGATTGAGACAGATGCATTCCCACAGGGTAAATTCATCCTCTTGCCATGTTGTTCAGCACCGCCTACAATATTGGACAGCGGGTCTTCTAGTGAGGAAAAATCTGATTCATCAAATGTTGATATTGATACACATTCGTCGAAGTATGCCAAGGCTTCTTCTGCTAGCCTCCTAGACACCTTCCTTCTTTCCATGCTAGCCTGCATAAAAAAAACATTGCAGCCATTAGTCCATTAGTAGATAGCATTGGATCAGTTATAGAATGGAAACGATGAGGAATCTACCCGTGTTTATGGAACAGTTCAGAACCAGAAGGAAATTTTAAAAAGATCAAACGAAAACAAGGGCTGGTGCCATAATTGTATAATTTGTACGTATAATGAGCAGATCATACAGAGAAATTTTCGGGCAAACACCTATGATAGGAAGGACTTACTTTTCTTATTGCACGAGGTTTCTTAACATCGGGTGTCTCTGGGTGTTCAATCATCTCATCAAGAATTTTATTCAGCTCAACCTTACGATGTTCTTCAACAGCAAGCTCAGCTCGAAGCTTTCTAGCACGGTCCTGTGACTGCAAATGCATGTTTAGCAATTTACATCAGCCAACACGAATATCAAAATGCATGTGAATTACAACCTGACAGACTACGCTTATAATCATTAAACAACCATGTATAGTGTTCAAGGTAAGGGAGAAGAAGTAGTTTGTTGAATCTTTTTCCAAATTATTTAGCATACGAATATGTTCGTAAAGTTCTTTTAATTTTTCTATGCTAATAAACTATGAATCTAGGATGCTAGTTTCTTGTAGTTAGGCTATGGTTTTGGAAGGCTATTTTTTCCTAGAACTTATTATTTTTGCGGTGAGTGAAGTTTATGAAAACAGGAAACAACAATTTAATTTTGATATCATAGTGTTATACTCATTTGTTCACTCAGGTATATAAGAGAGAAAAGGGTAGGTACCTCCTCAAGCTTCCTAGCATACTCTCCTCTGGCCTCCATGACTAGTTCTGCTTCAGCTGGATTGACCAGCTCAACGCCAGTGACGTCAGTACTCAGGGTGCTCGAAGAGCTACTTCTTCGCATAACCTTTACTCACAAAAGACAGTAAAAACTGATAAGAGCATCTATCAATAGATGAGACTAAAATCATTCTGAATGTTATAGATAGCACATCTAGTGTATGAACTTCATTTATGTTCTTGCCATCCTTCCAAGAACCATGAACATCCAATTAAGAGCTATGCACTTACGTTCATAACGTCAGATACAGGTTTGTTAATCCTCTCTTCGGCATCTGAGAAGGAGCTCATTGAACCTCCATCGCCCCACTGTGGAAATAAAAAGGAAGACTAAGTTTGAAAACAATAAAAGACATCCTTTAGAGGATTTAAGTTCATTGCCAAATACGGAGTACATCATATCCAAAAGTTGATCAGTAGATTAATCTGCACCTGACTAACACCAGAAATGTCTTGCTCACTGGACCAGGTCTGCCAGACCTTTAACAGCTCTGACAGATTAGAGTCACTTCTGTCTACTCCAGATTTATCCCCCGCATTAACACGAGGGATATTTGAATCCGTCTTAATTCTACTTCGAAGAGTTGTAGATCCTCGATCCCTCTCGCTCTAGTCAAATGAACAGAAATAGAAAAATAATCAGCATACCAAAAGAAACCTCAACAAGAAGGCAACAGCTGAAGATTAGAATAACCAAATAATCACAGACATCACAAACTCACCACATTTTCTAGTTTTACTGTTTTACACCAATTCAAAATTTTCAAGCAGGAAACTGGAAAAGCATATCAATGCAGGAAACCACTAAATGAACGATTAGCAGAGATTCCGCCACCATATCAAATTAGCAACAGCAAATGTCATTCTATTCAGAATCACTAACTTTTTAATACCAAATTTCAGCAACACCTGAACACCTCAAAAACTTCATACCTATATTAGCACACTGAAAGCTGAGTCAAAGCTAGATCTCAATAATAGACAATGTCTTAATAAATTGCAAATGCCCGAACCTCAGACTTGGTTGCATAGTGCCCTCTGGAAACTGACCGCCTCCTCCTCCCAGTATCAACTCTTGACAAGCTACGCCCCACAGCCCTTTCACTCGAACCACCACCAACCGTCGACTTTGCCCTAACAGGATCCGAATACCTGGTCGCAGACCTCCCTCTCGCACTCTCACCAACGCTACCACCAACACCGGAAGCTTTCGAGCTACCTACGCTCAATCTAGAGCCAGCCCCGTCAAATTTGGCAATCTTGACCGTATCTCCACCGTCCACGCGAGGAGAATCGGCCTCCGCAGACCAATACAACAGATTGTCTCTCTTGTTAGAGAAATCCGAATCCACGCTCAACCCCGTCCTCGAAAACGCGCTCACGCTCCTCGATCTCCGAGGCGGAACCGGAGCCGAAACCGCCTTCTTCACAGGATCCCGACCGCTCCGGTGCCTCGGAGCCTCCGCCGCCTTGCCAGAGCCGCCGGAGGAGGAGGCTGGTAGCGGCGGAGTAGTCGATGTGGTTGCTGAGGTCGCTCTTCTGGAAGTGGATTTGAACGCGGAAACCGCCATTTTCTTCCGGTGTTGACTTGACTTGAAATTGAATTTTGGAAAGGACAATGGAGATTGAGAAAAGGAGATAGGAGATAGGGAAAGGGAAACCTAGAGGGGAGAGTGAAGGGATTCGGCCATGGCGGATTCGGGAATTGCGGAATGGGGAGGGAAAGCGACGGTCTGGGCTGGTTTTTGTCTGTAACGGAAAGGTAAGCCACGATTCGGCGCCTGCGTTCTGTTGACTGTTTGGCACATCTTCGGGGAGCAGCTGTCTTGTTTGGGATTTTAGCGTCGAACGGTGTCGTTTTGAAGGGATTTGGCTTTCTCTTTTTGATTTAAAATGCAGCTCTTCAAGAAATTCCAAGATAAGGGATCGGTTGGGTTTAAAAATGTGTCAAAAAGTAGTTGGGAATATTCAATTGAATCCTTAATCTTGTAGGAGGTGTGAGGTTAGCATCATAGTCTTTGTTAAAACGTTATATAGAATGTTAAGTTTTCCTGTTGTTTAATAATGTGGCAATGACTAGATGATCTAAAATCTTACATAAAAGGTCAAAGTGATAATAATTTGATCTCAAAGAGAAAAGGATGTTATCAAAACAATATTTGTACAAACCATAATATTTATGTGTACACTTGAGCATAATCTTACATAAAAGGTCAAAGTGATAATAATTTGATTTCAAAGAGAAAAGGATGTTCTCAAAATAATATTTGTAGAAACTATATAAACTCCAATTGACTCAGAGTTATCGAACATGGAGAGAAGAGAGCGATTGCATAACTGGATTCGACGAGCCAATTCCTCCGACTTCAGCGTCCGCCATTCCTCAACCCCCAAGGTATCCGTGCTCATCACTCTCTCTACTTCTTCGTTCCACCTCCTCTAATTGATCTAGACGACTTGATAAATTTCCTGTTTAATTTTTGAATGATTTCGCCTTCTTCGGAATTCCAAGTGGTCATAGTGCCATTACCATCGGGGATTTGAAGTTCGTTGTTAATGGTGGTCTTGTGGACAAGCGCTTGCTTTCTTAACGACATTAGTGTTTACGATGCCGGTAACAACTCTCCTCTCCAGTGTAAAAGTATATTTTTGATAGTTGGTAGATGCTATTTCAACACAAAGCAAGTGAGCTCACATGTTTTTTCCCATACGAGCATTAATTTACATAATAAAAACTAACTACTATATCTCATGTTTCAATCAATGGTAAGAACTTATATTAACTCGTGTAATGTAAATAAACCTATGAAAAATAAAAGGAATATAATTTTGTTTATGGATTTTTAGTTAAAGTGAGTACATTTAATTTTGGGTTTATTACCTTTCTGATAATCATAATTTGGTTTAATGAATTCTTTCCAAGAGTAAATAAAAAGAAAAACTCGGAAAATAAAATAAAAACGAAAAGAATAAAAGATCCTTTGGCGGATTGGCGCGAATTATCACCTCGAAAATCTGTCACAGACTCACAGCGCACTTGTCTACTCTTTCTAGGGTTTAAGCCCATCCGTTCATGACCAAATATATCCATGGCGGACTAGCCCCTTCCCCAAGCTTCCCCCTCACCAACGCCAACTCCATGTCTTTCTCCACCGGAATCCGCCTCTGTCGCTCCTACTACACTCGCCTCTCGTACCCCGTCCTCCGACCGGACCTCCGCTTCTCCGACCTCCGATTCCTCTCCGCCACCGCTCCTCGCCGCCGTCTTCCTTCCCTCCGGCTCGCCAGAGCCAAGGCCGGGAGCCAGAGAGACGGCGAGGTTCGTGCCGGAGACGGAAACGGAAGCGTCGCCAGCACCGAGAAAGCTAGTGGCAACGATGGCGAGAGGATCATTCCCACTGAACTTCACAAGGAGGCTACCGAGGCCTACATGGCCTACGCCATGTCCGTTTTGCTTGGACGCGCTCTCCCTGATGTTCGCGACGGGTTGAAGCCCGTCCACCGTCGGATTCTGTGAGTGTACTTTCAAATTCTAGTTACTGTTTTCGTTTGGAGTTTCGTTTCCCCTGAAATTGCTTGTTCTGAAACGGTTTCACAGGTTTGCAATGCATGAGCTTGGCCTCTCATCAAGAAAGCCCTTCAAGAAATGTGCAAGAGTAGTTGGAGAGGTCTGAATTCAACTTATTTTTCTTTTAATTTACTGAAATTGAATTGTGACTCATCTGTGTTTGTTATTTTAGGTTTTGGGAAAGTTTCATCCTCATGGAGATACTGCTGTCTATGATTCATTGGTGCGAATGGCCCAGGTATAACGGATGTGAACTTTTAAACTTACATCTGTCATGTTGCAAGTGCGTGTTATCAGGTTTCTTTGAATTAATGGTTTCAAATATTCTTCCATAGTTTCTCTGAAGTGGCCGAAACCATCTTTGATTTTATCCAGGACTTTTCCTTAAGGTTCCCACTCGTCAATGGGCATGGAAATTTTGGTTCCATTGATGCTGATCCACCAGCTGCGATGAGATACACTGAGTGCAGATTGCAAGTAAGCATACATGTCATAGTGGCAGATCTCATATCATGCTGTTTTCCATCCTCTGATTTTATTGCCTATCTTGCCCTTTAATGCTGGAATTTTGTGTTTGCAGGCTCTTGCTGAAGCAATGCTGTTGGCAGATTTAGAACTGGATACAGTTAGCTCTTCTTTATGCGATATAATTTACATGAATTTGTTTTCTGATAGAACGTTTTTATGAGCATTAACCCTATGATTTGCTTCTAGGTAGATTTTGTCCCAAATTTTGATAACTCGCAAAAAGAGCCCTCACTTCTTCCTGCACGGTTACCGAACTTGCTGTTGAATGGATCTTCAGGAATTGCGGTGACCATCCTTATTTTCTATGTGATAGTTCCACAACGCTTATTGCTAGTGCTCTTGGACTCATATTGTGGTGGTTTACATTCTTTCAGGTAGGAATGGCAACCAATATACCACCCCATAATCTTGGAGAGTTGGTAGATGCACTTTCTGTATTGATTCACAATCCTGAAGCCACAGTAAGTCTTGTTTATGCATCATCTGTATTGCACATCTGCCTAGCATATAATGTATTGTCTGTAGAGGTTGAAATCAATTATTGTCTGTTAAAGAAAGCTGTTAGGCTCATGTCAACTTTATATTTTCTTGAGGGATTGTTACATATGATATAGACGTTATCATTGTGTATGAGAAGTTCTATTTGGCAGATAGAATAACTTAGGATGCAATGGTGAGAATAGTGTATATCAGATCCAGTTGGGCTTTTGTATGGAGATGATGGTCCTTGATGGCTTTGTGGAATTGGAAAGTGTGGTCCTCAATCCATGTTTGTACAATCCCCCTAGACTAGATTAATCCATGAGGGAGATCAACATGGTTGGGCTTGAATTATTACTGCAGGATAAAGTAGCGAGCCAGTTTAATCTGTAGACTATCTCGTTTAATCTCTCATCTGATCATCTAGCTATATGATTTTTGGCCATCTTTGATCTCATTCTAACTGGTAGTTATTTGGAGGAAATTCAGATTTAGTATGGAGTAGGCAGTATTAAGTTCCGATAATTGGTCTTGAAGTAACGCCAAGGAACTTTTATTCTCAGGATAATTGAGGAATCTGTTGGTGTGTTTGAAACTCTATTCTATCATTTTGGGGCCTTGTGAACATGTATTTTATATTTTTCTTAAAGCCGTCCATTATTTAATTTGAATTGCAGCTTCAAGAGCTGCTGGAATACATGCCTGGTCCTGATTTTCCAACTGGGGGTGTCATCATGGGTAATATTGGGTAAGTCAAAATGTTACTTTCTCTGGAGACCTTTATTTGCAAAAGGCTGTTTAGTTAATGACCTAGGTTACATTTTCTTTTATTTGATGGCTCCAGAATCCTAGATGCCTATCGAACTGGAAAAGGGAGAATTATTCTCAGGGGAAAGACCGATGTAGAGGTTATTGATACTCGAACAAAACGAGCTGCAATTATTATCAAAGAGGTTTGCTTCCTTGTAGTTCATCAATGTGTTTGGTTACTTGTGCACTTTGGAAATTATTCTTTGGTGATCCAAAAAAGAAGTAAGTATCCATCTTCATGTTCCCTTTTTGACTGAAACAGATACCATACCAGACAAACAAAGCCTCATTAGTTCAGAAAATTGCTGAGCTCGTAGAAGCAAAGGTAATGCTGATACAAAATGCTGGATTTCGGCATGCTGATTTTGCACTCCATCAAAAGTTTGGCATTCTGTTGATAATCCTTTTTTGCTATGCTTTTCTTGATCACATATTAAGTTTGCTTATTCTTTAACATTTCAGAGTTTAGAAGGCATTAGTGACATTCGTGATGAAAGTGATCGTTCTGGAATGCGGATAGTCATTGAGGTGTTGCGTAGTTTTTGTTGCTTAATTATCTCTTTTTCATTCTGAGAGGTATGTGAATGCCAGAACTTGTCTCTGATTCATTACTTTTATCATGGAATTTGTTTCAGTTGAAGCGGGGATCAGAACCATCTATTGTTTTGAATAATTTGTATCGCCAAACTGCTCTTCAGACAAGCTTCAGCTGCAATATGGTTGGGTATGTACTGTTTATTCCATTGTTGCACTAAATTTCAGATCGGAGAAACAATTTGTTTTTTCTTAGATTTATCTTCCCTTTTATATTTGATGAGAAATTGGAGATTGGCTCTTCGTGTTCAAATGTTCATCTAATCTATAAGATGAATTATCAATTGATAATGGTCTCAAGTCAGTGTTTCTGTCAGTTCCTTAAATTTTAAGAATCAACATATGCTTCAATTTAAGTTGTGGCTCAGTAATGATAAATCACAGGTCTTTGCTTGCATGGATGCGTGATAGCAAGGCCTCATGAAGCCTCCTTTTATGCCATACATGCATGATCGTTTATTGCTCTTAGGATGTGTTTAACATGGAAAATTACCTCATGAAGCCTCCTTTTATGCTATTCATTGCCTTCTAAAGCGTTATAAACTAAAAATTTACCTCCATTTGTATCCCACTTAAACTTTGATATTCTTTGAATCCATGCATGTGTACATTTAGTTTGCAGAAATTGTAACGATTTCCTTCTATATTTTCACAGTATTCTCAATGGACAGCCATATCAGATGGGACTGAGAGAATTGCTTCAGGTAACATAGTGATTGTTTCTTCTTTCAATATGTGATCCTCTAGGGTGTACTTTTCCTTTTGAACTTTTCTTGTGCTCTTTTCTGGGAAAATGTGGTGTTAGTCAAGCTCTTAAATTGTTCATCTTGTCTGGAATTTGAGGGGAAGAACAATTTCATGTGATTAGCTTTCATTTCATAGTCGTTTTGTGAACTAATATGTAAAATCAAATCGTAATTTCATGTTGTTTCTCTGCTTGTTTCACTTGATCTGGCAGGCATTCCTGGACTTTAGATGCTCAGTTGTTGAAAGACGTGCTCGGTTTAAGCTAATGCAGGCACAAGACAGAAGACATGTCGTGGAGGTATATGCCAATTGTAGTGATATACATTGTGTGCATTCCTTGTTGATCATATCTTTTTATCACTTGCAATTTAGTTTTTTGCTACCTCACAGCCTTTATGAAGTGAAAGAGACAAATGTTAAGTGTAATGAATTCTCTGTTCATTCTTTGAGATTCGTGTTGTTTTGTTTGTTTGATCTTTTTTGTATGTTTCATTATCTAGGGTATTATAGTAGGGCTCGATAACTTGGATGAAGTGATCCTTGTAGTAAAAAAGGCGCCCAATAATGCAACAGCAGCAGCAGATTTGATGAGGGGTAAGTTCTTGCTGTTCTAAGTTGTATTATCCTTGCTGCTGTGTAGTTTCAATTCAAAGGACATGTTAGTTGGTGTACAAAGGGTGTTTTGTACTTTTTGCTTTTATTTTTATTTCCCTGGCTGAAAGGTTTTCCTTTGGTCTTTGTTTAGATACTCATTTTGGTAAGCAGAACTGACCAAACTTGTTTTGAGATTCTGATTTAGTTTCTGATGCTACTTGTGTGTTATATCATTTACACCTTTTAATATAGTAAAGTTTTAGCAGGTTGTTTCTCATCTGAGAGAAACTAAATCTTATGGAAGGAAAATTATGTCCTCATTCTGTGTCTTTAAGTTCTAGCATCTGATAAGTTCCAGTTTTCTTTTTGTTCATCTAGAGTACAGTTTGTCCCATAGACAAGCTGAGGCTATACTGGATATCAGTTTGAGAAAACTTACTTCTCTTGAGGTAAGATCTAAACTGAATCATATTCTTTAATTGTCGCATTGGTAAAGGCGTCTTGAAATTTTGCTGCAAAATCAACATTTATTTGTATAAATAGAGGAACAAGTTCATTGAGGAGGGCAAGTCCTTGATGGAACAAATTACCAAGCTGGAGGAGCTTCTGTCTAGCAAAAAACAAATACTTCAGGTTGTTTGGCTGTTTGGACTTGCACTATTTGATTTGTCAGCATCTTAATTGAGCTATAAGTTGATGCTTTTCTTGTTTTTTTTCTGGCTCAGGTAATAGAGCAAGAAGCTATGGAGCTGAAGAGCAAGTTCTCAACCCCAAGAAAATCAATGTTGGAGGACTCTGATTGTGGACAACTTGATGAGATAGACGTTATTCCAAATGAAGATATGATTCTGGTGATGAAGCTATTCATGCCTGTACCCAACTCTCTAGCAATCAACTTTTTCAATGTCATATTCTATATTTTCCCCTGAATGTATGTACCCATAACTTTCAGGCTGTCAGTGAAAAAGGCTATGTTAAAAGGATGAAGCCCGACATATTTAACCTTCAAAACCGTGGAACTATAGGGAAATCTGTTGGGAAACTGAGAGTTAATGACACAATGTCAGATTTCATTGTCTGTCATGCCCATGACCATATTTTGTATTTTAGGTATGTCTTATATCTTCCATTTACCTCTGTAAGTATAGTTGGACTCATAACTGTCTCTGCTTGTTTTGAGAAATCTACTCATTACCTTATGTTTAGCACCTGCTCTTGTGACATCTTTCAAGATCAAGTTAAAGTCTGTGTGGTTTGGAAAATTAATTGCAGTGACAAGGGGACCGTTTATTCAGCTAGGGCGTTTAAAATTCCAGAGTGCACCAGGACTGCTGCTGGCACCCCATTGGTTCAGGTTATTGTTGTGAATTGAATTATATAAACTATGTCACATATTAACTTTTTCTGTGCTGATATGATTTCTTTTTGTGTGTCATATGCCAGATACTAACCCTATCTGATGGGGAAAGGATAACCTCCATCATTCCTGTTAGTGACTTCGATGACCAGCAATATCTGATAATGCTTACAACTAACGGATACATCAAGAAAGTACCTTTGAGCTTATTTTCATCTATTAGGACAACCGGGATAATTGCAATTCAACTGGTTTGTATTTAATCTTCAGCTGTTTGTATATACTGATTGTTGCTCATAGTATTGCTTAGGTCTGCACTGTGTTTATTGACAGGTTCCTGGTGATGAGCTGAAATGGGTACGGTGTTGCACTGATGATGACCTTGTTGCAATGGCTTCACAAAATGGAATGGCGTTGCTCACCTCATGTGGCAGTGTACGTTCCTATTGCTACCTGTTTAGGAAGTATCACTTTCAAGATATAACTTTTCTTTTACTTTGGCTGGGAACCAAGTTGCTTAATTTACACTTTTATGATGAGATCTTTTTCAAATTATCTTCATCTCCCTGTATGCCTCATTATATTTTCTGATTAGCACAATCTCAGCTTGACATTTTTTCGCTATGCCTTTCATATATGTTCAGATCCGATCACAAGGAAGGAACACAAGAGGTGGGGTTGCAATGAGACTCAAAGCGGGAGATAATATGGCAAGCATTGATGTCATACCAGCTGCCATGCGGAAGAATCTGGAGCTGGGACCAGATGCATCTAGCCGGTATGTTTTCATATGTGCTCTGTCTTCTATGTTAACTTTATATCTACATTGTGACTAGCTGACTGCTCTGTGCAAAGCAATATATATTTTAGTCATGATTTATATGTTAGTGGCACATTAAGTAATGCTCCACCTAGTTTAGTAACTGAAGTGTCATTCTAGTTTATGCCCTTAAATTTACAGGTTATCAGTTTTGCCTTGGCTATTGGATAAAATGTGACAGCATTGTGTTGTGAGTTGGAATAGATGGTTTTACAAGCGCTTCTCATGTAGACTCAATCGTCAACTCTCGTATCAAGTCCCATTTTAATTTCTTCCTTGAATGATTTTGAACGTTCTCTTCTCTTGTCATGTGAACTCATAGCTCTTGATACTTAAGGGATTAGAAATTAAGAAAGCTCTAAATCTGTATCAACCAAATTGGGTACACATGGTCTTCATATTCATAGTTCATTTCTATCATATTGTCGTAATTGTAGATAATGTCTGATCTGTTTATACTTGCAAACATGCCACCCTACTAGATTATTCAAGGATGTGTGTGTTTGAAGACCTGCAAATTTAATTTTCATTAGTCTCTCAGCTTTCATATGGTGTACTAAGATTCAATCATTTTGCCTATTTGGAATATTATATGTAGTTATCACGCTGCTGTGTTTTACCCATCTGCTATCTTTGATCATTATTGCAGGCTCACTGGGCCATGGTTGCTTTTTGTATCCGAGAACGGCTATGGTAAACGTGTTCCACTTAGCAGCTTCCGCATATCTACTCGCAACAGAGTTGGCCTGATTGGCTACAAGGTGGGTTAATCTCACTCGTGAGGTGGAAAACTGCATCATGTTAATAATGCTACTACGCTCTTCTAATCATTTCATCTGTATCTTATAGTTTGCAGCAGAGGATCGGTTGGCAGCTGTCTTTGTGGTAGGATATTCAGTATCTGGTGAGTAACCATGCTTGAAATTCATTTCAGTCAAATTCAATTTTTTTACATCAGCTGTATAATATTTAACTTTTGACAGAGGATGGTGAGAGCGATGAGCAAGTCGTTCTGGTGAGCCAAAGTGGTACAATCAACAGGATCAAGGTCCGGGACATCTCTATTCAATCCCGCTATGCAAGGTAACTCAAGGGCCTCTATTTACCACATTTACCTGTATAATGATAGCAGAATGAATTATGTGAAAGTAACTGAACCGTTAGTACTATATAATGATGTTGCATTTTCTTTTCTAGGGGAGTGATCTTGATGAGGCTTGAACATGCGGGCAAGATCCAATCAGCGTCTTTAATATCTGCTTCGGAGCCCGACACCGATGAGCTGCTGGAAGTTGCAGAGGTGGGGAAGCAAGTGCAAACCTCCATAGTACAGTGATTTGAAAGGTCTCGTAGTAAGGCAGGACTCAACCATTAATTTGGGTCCCAGGGCAAATTTTTGATGTACAATATAGTTGTACGCCTGTACAAGCTTAGAATTAAGTTCATATAATTATCTATTCGAGGTTTGAGATAGAATTATTATGATTATCATGTATTTTTGTGGCGTGTAACAAATTCATATATCGGGCAAGAAAGTTAACTTATTTTCCTTCTTCCATTAAACAATATTCAAAATCACAAAAAATTCCCTTTCAAGTTGATGTCAACTGAAAAGACAGGTTCAAACGAACTCATCAAGAAGGATCTATAAAAGGGGAAACAAAAAAGTTCGAAGTTGATTTACATGTACCACTAGCCTGCATAAGATATGGATCAAGAAGACTCATTCATAAAGGCCAGCGATCTCGTACTTGACTTCTTCAAGGTGATCGTTGATCAACGTGACAGCATCTTGCACACCCTTGATGGCTTCCTTGAGAGCGTTGTCGTACTCTGCATCAGCTTCTGCTTCTTCGGTTCCAGCAGCCTCGGTTATCTCATGTACGTGCACACACTCATGCTGCATCGGCTTTTCGAACTTGCAGTTTGCGTGTGAAACTATGCGTTCTGAAGGTCTGCCTGCCTTCTTCAATACTTGAATTGTGACTGTCTGCAGGAGGGAAAAAATGGTATTTTCATGTCTGTATAGGCTTTGATCATAGCTGGTACAAAAAAGCTTACTCCAATTGACAGCAAATGCCCAGTAACTATTGCACTTAAAAGACAAGAAAAGCACCAATCATTATATTGGTCTGTCAACAACATTGCAATCAAACAAGTGGAGTTTCTACAGATCATAGCATCACCTTACATGTTCATCTTCACTTATTAGGCTCAAATTAGCGAGCTCTGCTTACACTAGAAAATATATTAAGAATTTCATTGTCTGAAGCAGTTTAAATCCTACTGGAGTATTAGATTTATGCAGAAATTACAGTCTTTGGATTATGTCCATAAACAAATATAACCTCTAAGTAATAAAACCCACAGCTAGATCGAACAGGAGAGCACCGAAATACACTCAAATTGGATTTTCAGTGAAAATGTTGAAAAATCACTAACAAAATTAGCTCCAACAACATACCAGGTGTAGTTTCTTCTTTTCTTGCTCTTGCACAGCTCGTAGTAAACTAGCTAAATCCTCTCTAAAGCAGTCCGGCTTTAGAAACTGAGCCTCCACTTCACGAACCTGCAGAAAGGGGATGGAGTTAAGCACAAGGATAGAAAACTGACTGAACAGTTCAAACTAAAATCCCACAGAACCATAACAGGGACAACAAAAGCTCAAATTCATGCATCTCACTTGTTTCGAGCAATCGTTAAACTCCACCGTGATCTCACTACAGAGCCGTTGGTAAGCAGGTTCACCTCCGGAAACCATGTATTCTGAAAATCCACTGCCAAAGTTTTGAAATATATTGAGATGGAGTGCACAAAAAGGAACTCTGACAATAACATTTTCCAAATGAATCCAAAATTGAAGCTAAAAGAACAATCCACAAATCTCAATATATGATCTACAACAAACAAACCAGAGAGAACTATCACTGACAAGTGACTATACACTTCAGATAGCTGAATGTCATTGTCCCCAAGTCTTTTACAAGCAAATGGCTTTCTCATTCCATTCCAATCAATGGCGATTCATAAATCATGAGATACAAAACGTGCGCCATAAACGATACCTAGTGAAGACCTAATTATCAGTACTACGCAACAGGATCCATTTCGTTCTCAATTTGTGTTGTTGTCATAATCAATCTCTTGGCAAACACAATGCAAAAAGACCTAATTCTCGAATTCCTATCTGCTCAAGAGAATACCTCAACAGGCAAAATCAGCTCGATTGATCAAAGCTCCTAAACGCAACGATTTGATATCATACGAAAATCATCAAATAGATTAAGAGGAAATCGAAGTTCATACTTTCGCAATCTGGAATAAGCTTCGGCTCGACGCTGCTGAACGGCGAGAAATTGTCGAAGCAAATGGAGCGTTTTGGAGTTGGAACCTTCTGAGGCGTCTTCGGTTGCCATTTCATCAGTTATCTTCACCTTCTTATCAAATTCCTCCATCAGAAATCTTCGAGCTTTTCCGTTATACTCTGCGAATTGTTCGTTCTAGTTCCCCCTCTCTTTCACTTGTTTCCGTCTTTGTGATGGGAAAACGCGAATGACAAAAATAGGAAATGCTTAAATTAAAATACTTCAAAAAAATTGTTTTTTTTTGGAGTACTATCTAATGAAATGTTTTTTAAAAAATTATTTTATTCACCATATAATGCTTTTAAACAAATTTCCACCAAGAAAAATTGTAAGAAAAATTGAAAATGTAAGTGTGACCTAAATGAGATGGAAATGGAGTGTACTTAATTGATACTATGATCGTATGTCGGCATGTCGCACTAATTGATTTTGGTTTGGAAGTTTTTTCTTGTAAGAAAACCCCAAAAAAACAGCTTATGCAAAATATAAATAATTTGAAATGTGTTGAGTTGGACCAGGTGATCATGTAACATCCAAACTTTAGTTCTATGAATGATATAATTTTTTTTACATTTTCTCAGCATAAAAAATCATACATATTCATACAAGAAGTGGTTTTGGTAGCCATTACAAACAGGAATAAGTTTATGAAAACCCAATCACAGGTTAGTTTATTGACTAGAGCTACTAATCATGTGATTAGCACAACTAATTTCGGAATTCTTCTTCTAGAATGCGAAATCCAATCTCAGGAACTGGAGTGAAAGGGGAGAAAGACCTTCAAAACTCAACTCATTATTTACAGCTGGCTACAAGAACTGTTTCGGATCTGCCAAAGTGTTGGATCTGCCCATAATGCTTAATACACTGTTAATGTGTTGGATTTCAGCTATGACCTTGCTTGGTAGCGTTGGAGGCGCTTGTTGTCATGAAAGATTCACCACAACCACACTGTCCTTGAGAATTTGGATTAATGAATATGAACTCTGACCTGCAATAGACAGCATAGAGTGTTCAGAGACCAAGTGTATTATGCCATCAGGGATGGAAGTCCATAGAGATGTACAAACCTGAGTTTGTCGTCAACAAAATCCATCTTAGTGCCGATTACATGCATAAGGGCCTTTGGATCAATCAGTATCTTTACACCCTTGTCTTCTACCAACTCATCAAACTTTCCCTTCTCATCTGCGTACGTAAGAGAATTCAAAGTTAGATAAGGTATTCAAAGAAACCTTGTTCAACAACAGCAGTTCATGTCAGAATATGAGAATAAGCATGGAGAACGACAACCAACAAAAGTATAGGAATTAGGCCTGGCAAGCAAGTGTTGACACTCAATAATGCATACATACAGAATGCAGAATGAAACAGGAATTGAAGGCAAGCATAAGAAATGATGCAGAATTTAATGAAATAGTACCAAGACCGCATTAAAGTACTAAGCATATATCTTCAAAGTAAGGCCCCAAGCCTTATCTGGTAATCAGAAAGTGTTGGTTAAAATGTCCCCCGACAGAATGTAGCACCCAATTCAATATTTGGCCAGCAAGCATAGGCTACTCCATTATCTACTCTTGACATAATCAATCAACTCCAAACAGAAACTTTCATGTAATTAGCCGAAACCTCCTTTAAGTTTGAGAATCAAGGGTAAATCTTTTACTACGCATTTTGGTCCTGAAACCTATGTCCCTTTTCTTGAAATAATGCAAAATTCATTCTTCTTTCCACTCAGAATTATTCTAAGAATTCATTCAGACCTCCCTTCAAACGAAGTTATGTTTACAATGGAGGAATTGCTCAGCCTCTTAAGAATTACTCTTTCTGACTACTATCATTGTTGCAACATGTCAGCAACCAGTAGGATTGACATTCAAACCCTACAGTTTCTGCTTATGACACCCATAGAAATTAAGCATGAAGCCTCAAAACTGACCAGAAATTTTTTAGTTGCTAAGGCCAGGAGCAACAACAAGCTCAATGCAAAAATGAAAAAACGTGGTGAGCTAGGGAGAATTGAGATGGGTGGAATAAGGAACAAAATCAATATATAAAGAATCATACTGCCCCTTATTCTTCGTCACTCTGGCACATTAAAAAGGTTATGCAATATGAGAAAAACCAAGCAACTCAGGCGTGTGCTCAAACTGATATAGGAAGAGCAAAATCACACTGGTGAATATAGCTTGCACAACATTGAAGCAGAACAAAAAAAGAAGGAATAAGACCAATCTCCTAGATTTGTGCAACAAAGTATCTTTCTGAAGTTCTGAACATTAGCTCGGGCGGCCAAATAAGTTTGAGGAATCGATGAGCAATATCTCCAGTTTGAGCAATTAAGGAGTCAATATCTCTTAGAAGGAGCACACAAATCTCTATCCCCGTATAACAAATCAAACAAAAATCCCAAATTCAGCAATCCAGGAAAAAACCTAATCAAATATCCGGCGATCACATCATAGACTACCCAACCGATCGATCAAATTCAGCAAATCACAAACCTAAAAAAGAAACGCTATACCAATCCCAAATCTGAAACCTAACAAACCGAAATCAATTGAACAACAAATCAGGCGAGGATAACAGAATCCGATTGGACAGGATGAAGCTGGAATTGAGAAGATATAGAGAAAGAGAGAGAACCTGCGTAGTTGAGCGTGTACGACAGGCCGTTGCATCCGCGAGCCTTGACGCCGAGGCGGAGAAAGGGGCGCTGGCGTTGTTGGAGGAGGAGCTTAATCCGCTCGGCGGCGGTCTCGGAAAGGCTGAGAGCTTGGCGGCGGAGGCTGGGGCCGACCTTCTGGGCCGCCGCCGCTAGGAAGGAAGGAGCGGCCATGGTCGCGCAATCTGGAAGCTTCTACAGAAATCAAAGGCGGTGGTGAGGGGTTGGGTTGGAGGAATGTTGTGTGGTTGACACGGGACAAGTTCAACAAACACCGAACGCCTCTTATTATTTGCCCAACACGGCGTTTTATGAAGGTTTTTTACACTAGGCGTTCAGAACGCCGTTTAGTACGCCATTTGGCGTTCTTTTCATCGTCCTCCCTCCTCCGGCCATTTCCATGCGTTTTGGAAAATAAAATATAGGGGAATTAGTACCAAATGCCCCTATTTGATAATTCGTTGACAAATATGACCGCTTTTTTTTCGATTTGCAAAAATACATAAAAGTATTGCGATTATGCCTAAAAATATTACATTCATGCCCAAAATGACTAATATTTATTTAAATAAAATAAAAACAAAATATTTTAAAAAAATCGAAATTATTATTTTTATTAATATTTTATTTGAGAAATAAAGTATTTGAACAAACTTTATTTTTTATCCAAATTTGAAAATATATATAAATAAAAAGATTTTATAAATATTTTAATGTTAAAAAAAGATTTCGTTTTTTGATCTATCCTTTTTTAAAAATTAACGGAAAATTGAAAATCTTACCGAACTCCTCTCGGTGGGACGAACAAAAAATCTTACCTAAACAAGAAAATCTTACCTAAAAAAAACAAAAAAATGATAGTATTTTACAAATGGTGACAGGATATTTCGTTGTGTATGACAAGATTTTCATTGAGGGTGACAGGATAAGTCTCACCCTACTTTGTGATGAAACGAATAGAATAACGTTCAATGTTGAAACGAAGATAACAATGATCCACATTTATTTATGTTTTATATTTTCAAAAAATATCTTCCACCATATCTTCTACAATATGTCATTGTTTCCAAAAATTCTTAATGTTTCAAAAGAGTGACAGGATATTTCGTTGTGTATGACAAGATGTTTACTGAGACTGACAGGATGAATTTTACCCTACTTTGTGATGAAACGAAGATAATAACCAAGATAATCACGAAGAATGTTGAAAAGAAGATAATAATGATCCACGTTTATTTATGTTTTATATTTTCAAAAAATATTTTCAACAATATCTTCCACCATATCTTCTACAATATCTCATTGTTTCCGAAAAATCGTAATGTTTCAAAACTATTTTCTTATTTTATATTTTCTTTTTCTATTTCTATTTTTTAATTCTGTATTTAAAAAGAATTTCCAGAATTTATGGCTAAATATTTTTATTGTAATTATAATGATTTTTTAATAAACTTCTATTTAAAAGAAAATACAAAATAATGTAAATTTTATTGCAAAAACACCCAAAACAGCATGCTTCGCTATTTTTTTGTTTTAAGGGGCGTTTTTGCAAACCGTTTTTCTGGGTGGGGCATTTTCGCAAATTGCCCTAAAATATATGTCTACAAGGAGTAGTATAATGATAATGAACATCTTTAGGAGTAATAATCATGTTATAATTTTTTTAATTGAAAATCGGATTAACATGTGAAATGTTAAATGCTAAATGTTGTGACATGATTAGGGCTTACTTGGTTAACAAATAAACGTTCAAGAAGTTGTAAAATATCATAAACGTGTTTAGTTGGAAACTCTGTATTAAAAAAGTCATAACTTGAGATTCTCTATTTTGTATTATAAAAGTGTTTTGTTTTTTCACGATTAGAATGCAAAGAGAGCCATCAAAGTTGAAAGAGTTTCAGCCAGAGCTAAATACAAGCACGAGCATAATATATTACCAGTAGAATTAGTGCATACAGTATGAAGCCTAACTCCATATCAATTTCAAAACATACTAGATAGGTAATTCAAACTGTTTTTTTAGCTTCATTTGCACATTTTCTTAATAGTGCAAAATCATACAGATTATCTTCTCTTCTGCAAGAATGAAATAAAACTGAAAGGTACTCGCAAATAAAGCAGAGAAAAAATCAGCCGGGCAAGACAAATTATAGATTAACAGTCACACTAAAACATGAACAGTCATCAAGTTTGATCAAAATGCCCTGACTTGCTCACTAACTATTCATAGACCTTCATATACATGCCAAGACTATACGAGAAAATCTGCTTATATCACGTAAAGAAACCCAAAGGGTCTAGACTCTAGTTCAACTGGTTAGCTATCAAAATAGTCAATGAAAAATATTAACGGATTAGCCCAGAGCGCATTAGGAAAGGTTACTAAAAAGACTAAAGGATCACTAATCATCTCATAACTTGCCAAAAAGTCCTCATGGCACCTGCATAACAAACACAACAACAGTTACCATATTAAGGTACAAAAATGTGATATTAAACTGAAATATAAGAAAGGACCAATAGGTCAAAGAACACATACAGGAACTTGATACCAATCATTCGATTACTTGTGCAATGTCATGCTTTTACGGCTTAAAGCAGTTAAATAATGCACTTAGCAACACAAAATAAGATCCTATATCTTGACAATGTGTGATGCTCAACTGTGCATTTCTTCCCTCATCTTTAACTAACTATTTGCAAATGAATTGCATTTGCATGCAAATACAAATTAGAACAATAAGATGGGATGACCTCAGAGAATCAATTTGAAGAGTTTGAACTAGAGATTAGCCACTTAGGAACTTGATAATATCAAACAGTTACTGATGCAGAACTGTAGTTTTCTAGGCATTCAAAGCAGATTTTATGATTCAGTAGCACCTAAGCTTCAAAACGACTTCCCTAAGTGGTTAGCCAAATTTGACTATTCCAGTCATCACCCATTAAGCACTCAAATAACATCAAAATTTACTCAAAACATGTACGAATCATTTAGGTTTTTTTTTCACTTTGATAAATGATGATAAGCAAATAAGATAGAATGCTAGTGTCAAATGAATAGCATAAGAAAGTAAGTACAATCACAGCTTTGAACAACATGTATCAGACAAAGTCCTAGTAGAAGGATGCTAGCACCTTACAAGACAAAAACAAACTAAAATCATGGCAGAATAAAATACATTATGGCCTACCAATACACCTTAAAATAAACTCATTAAACAGTACATGCATTATTAGACTATACAGAATATATTTCTTCTTTCCTCTTAGGTAAGGCAAAGAGAAAATAAATGCAATGCAAATTTAAAATGCAAAGCATAAGAACGTACAACTTACTATCACTGACATGAAGAATCAGCGGGATATAAGCCACCTAGGAGGAGGCCAGTACACAAATGTAGGTTCCTTAATCAATTTCATATAAGAAGGTCGACCACTCGCCAAGCTGTGGACACCAGAGTAAACATGCTTGACAGAGCGGGCAAATGGCCCAAATTGGTCAGGAAGGAAAAGCTCAATTGCCACATAGACGCTGTTTCCCTTGCAACATCTGAAGCCCTCAGCTGAAAAGCCAACAGAATCATCCACACAAGAGAGGAACACAGCATCTCCCAAACATCTAACAGGCTCCCAATTCTTGCACTTCTTAAAGACCTCACACCTAAACTGAACTTCACTTTTAGCCGGTCCATGACCAGTCTCATCATCATCAGCATCGATGTCTTCAAAGATAATCTCTACCACATGCAATTCCGACTTATACTCCACCATAGAGAAACCAGTTTTAAAAGGATTCATCGGTAAGGGAGGCATATGAACCAGGTTCAGCTTCATATCGGAATCAAATGCAAAGAGCGCCCCATGGCCAGAAAGGGCATAGCATTTCCCTCTACAGAAAGCTATATCACCAATATCATATCCCTCGGTATCAATGGCAGTCCAATCCTTGTCCCTAAACTTCCAGTACTTAGCCGTGAAATCCGAAAACAGAGCCAGAACAACAAAGTCACAATCTGCAGTGTATTTCCATAGAACAGTGACCTTAATCATAACAGGCCTCAGCAGATCGACGGCAAACCCCTCAGCATCCACCCATTTCAGGCCATAGGACTTGCAAATCTCAGTAATCCGAAATTCAAGGAGGTTCAAGCACTTTGGTACTAATCCTGGAGAGAAACTACTAACCCTATCGGGAGCCAGTGGACATAAGAGAGCGAATCGGTTAGGGTTTACCTCTGAAACCCTAAGCAACCAGGAATCGGAAGGATCGCCGGCCTGAGGTCCGTGCTCCGGCCGGGAAAGTCGATACAGAGTGGAGTAGCTGAGCTGGCATAGGCTACCGGCACAGAGATTGGGGGCAACGAAAACCCCAAGCGGAGGCAGCATGAGAGGGAAGGGAGACGGCCTCGGACGAGGAGGGACTGAAGATCTCCATGATGAACAGACGGAGCGGAGTCGGAGAATGTTGACATCGGTGTTGAGGATCTTCGTTATCGTGGCAAAGATATCGGAAGGGAGATCGCTCCAGGTTTCAGGCGCCATTGTTGAGGACTTGAGGACTTGAGTGAGTGAGTGTGTTTGAAATAAAAGTTTGAAGCACAAGGACGCCGTCACATAACGCCGTTTCCGTTTCATACGAAACGTTTAGAACACCGTATAATACGCCGTTTAGAAATTTAAACAAGGGGATGCACGTGGACGATGCCTACGTCAGCATCAACCCGTGATTCAATCCAAAGCCCAGATCTTTCCGTTGGCTGTATTTTAGGGGTTTTCTTTTACATTCCCTTTTCTGCTAATTTCCATCTGCTCTCGCTTTCTCTCTTCTTTCTACCTACTCTGTCTGCTTGCTCTCTGCTGGTTCGTGGGATTTTCGGTAATTTCTCTCATTCTCTAGCTTTACTGTGCATGATTTTGTGTTCAAATTCCTGTTTTTGGTTTCGATTTCGATTTCTGTACAAGGTTAAAAGAGGTACCTTTTGCTCAAATCCGTGTTCGTGGCTTCTTGATGATTGTGGTTGTGTGTGGAGCTGTTGTTACGATCTGTGTTTCCGCTTCTCTTTTAGGGCTTGGAAAGAATTCTAAATCTCGTCGGTGTGCAAAGTCTCAATTGTTTGCCTTAGCTTTCTGTTCTTGCTAATTGCTGGTGTACATTCCTTGGATTCATGTAGCGATAGCATAAAAAAGTAGCTTCTTTACTTGGTTGTGAGTATGCATTTGAGATGGGATTGCTGTGTGCAACTACGTCTTCCAACTTGTAGTTTGGGTTATTTGCTCTGCTAGCATTGATACCAAATGTTTGTGCCTTTGGGGTATAATTTCAAAGCTGTTTCTTTCATTAGTTTGTTTTATTAGCATGGGAGGCCTTGAGATTATGTTTTTTGGATTTAGCTGTCAACATTCAGCCATTTTGTTCAGTTTTGACATTCTTGTTTGATGTGAGTCCCATTAGTCTGATACTCATAAAGTGCATGAAGTTTACAAGTGGAAAATCATGCTATTTTAACACTCATACAGTTACCCCTTGGTTTGAACATGGAAATGAATCTCAGAGATTCATGCATGTATTTTTAATGCATTATTTTATCAGGATGTTCGTTCATCCATCCTTTGATGGTCATTTATTCTCTGATCTTAGACAATGTAGTGATGTACAATGGTGAGTATCATTCTTATTTGCTAATTGCCCTTTGACCGAAGCCTGACTGATTAGCAGGTGTAATCTCATCTATGGGTTTGCATTCACTTGGAAGGTTCATGCATCTTGTTTTGATGGATTCCGTTTCCTGTAAATGAGCCACAATGTACCAAACTTTTATTTCTGAATTTTATGATATTATCAGTCAAACCTCAATACTACAAACTTTCGCTTTGGTGTAGTCTCATACCTTCAAAAACTTGGCTATCTCTTGGATACACTAGAGAAATAGAAACTCAATTGGATGGTTTCATGTTTGCAATTCATCAAATCCTCCCCGCTCTAATTCTGTTGCCGTCATCATTGGTTTAGGTACAAAAATGGCTTCAATGAGCTTGCCCACAACCTGCTCTATCAAATCCATGGCACCAATCAAGCCATCTTCGCTAGTCAAAGCTCCCATTTCTCTTAGCTCCATCAAGAGCATATCCAAGTCATTCGGTGTAAACTCAACCTCCTTCAGAACTACTTGCATGGCAGTGTACAAGGTGAAGCTGATAGGACCAGAAGGTGAAGAGAGCGAGTTTGAGGCTCCTGATGACACTTACATTTTGGACTCTGCCGAGGCTGCTGGCTTGGATTTGCCTTACTCGTGCCGTGCTGGAGCTTGTTCAACTTGTGCTGGACAACTTGCTGCTGGGTCAGTTGATCAATCTGATGGCTCTTTCCTTGATGATGATCAAATGGGTAAGGGTTATCTCTTGACCTGCATTGCCTACCCGAAAGAAGATTGTGTGATTCATACCCACAAGGAGGGTGAACTTTACTAAATTTGCTGGGTTTGAGATTAGTATGGGAACTTGGGAAGTATGTAAAACTTATTTGCTAGCAACGCTACTAGATTTTGCTGGAATCAAGTGTACTTGACTTGTGTTTTGTGTTGGCTACTCCAGATGTTCCATCTTTATCCTTCAGTGACTAAAGAACTCTGCTTGGGGCAAAGGAATAAAATTTTGAGTTGTGAGAAATTTTTAGTCGGATGTTTCCTTTTCTTTGTTGTGATCACAAGTGTCACAAGATTGTTAACATGAGACTTGAGTTTTGAAGTCAAAGAAAGCAAAATTGATTTTGAATTCACAGTTGATTCCTTTTAACAGTCAACAAAATACACACTCCAGTATCTGCATCACAAACAACATGAAGCATATGTACACACATACACGTGAAAATTATGAAGTAGCACACCAAACACAAGAAAGAAGTAAGACCATTGATCCTTTTTCATAGCCTCCCATCATTTACAACACTTGTGTTGAAAACTGAGTGGCAAAAATGGCTACAACCCAGGTGAGTAAAACACTGTTTTGAACTCTCATGCTACCTCCACGACGATGGTGGTTGACGTTCGACGCGCCAGCTGGCTTCTGTGGGTCACTCCCTGTATCTCCTCCTGTATCGCCTCTACCTCCACCTGTTCCGCCTCCACTGCTACCGCCATGTCCAGAGGCGTGACTAGTGGCGCTAATGTGCTCGTCTGCTGAATACTTGCCATCTTCTATTCTTCTTAAACCTATTTTGTTTCCCTGAAGTTTTTCTGCAAGACAACAATTAGGTTACCAAAGTTGAGAACTGAGATTTTCTACCCCTCATACTCTACGGTAAATTAGAGTATGAATCAATTCGTCAATAAAATTATTTCTTAAAAAATAATTCATTGTAGAAAAACAGGAAATTTGGATTACAAAATTGACAATCACATATGGCTATTTAAAAGCCTCTTCTCAGTCTTTTTCATATAAGTCAGAATCCACCTCCAAAGACATCATCAACCCTTTATTTGTTGGCTAAAAATTTGCATACCCTTCAAAACAATTAACAGAAATTAGCAGAATTGAATTACCTGAGTGCAAAGCCTTGCTTGAAGATGATACAAGAACAAGGGAGAAGAAGATCAAGAGGAGTAAAGTTGCTTGCTTGATTTCCATTTTCACTTTGATTCCTGGTTGCATAGCAGATAGCTTGCTCACCTCAGCTTCTTATATTCTTCCAAGCAACAGGTTTTTTTTGGGTTTTTCAGTACAATCACTTGTCATAAGATATGTAATTGTAAAGCATAGACAAGAACATATACTTTGATCTTTCTTTTTGTTTTTCCACTTTTTGTTGCTTGGTTTTTCTTCTTTTAAAGGAAGAAGGATAAATGATACCTGGTATGGAGCTATGTATGGCTAGTGGTTTTTGGATAGCTTTTCTGTTTTGTGTATGTTGATGTGTGGTTTTGGATGGGAGTGAAGATCTTCTACTCCTCTCCCTACTCCCTTCCATGCTCCACTCTCTTAATTATGCAATAAAATAATAATAATAAAATTTTCTAAATACATTTTCATGTTAAAAATGCTTAGTCATATATATTTGCACATTTTTATCATAGAAAATTATAATTAATATTGTTTTACATTAAAATAATGGAATAAACCACATTTTTTATATTTAAAAAATATTGACTAGGAATTTATGTCATAAAATTTTAATAGTATATAAGAATAATCATTTACATCATATAAATATTTTTATACATGGAAGGGAGTAGGGAGAGGAGTAGAAGATCTTCTCTCGATGGGTGGTGTTACTATGGTCCATCAAAAAGAGAAATACCTAATCATCTCATTTTGTTTTGCTTTGTTCTGTAAAGAAAAGTTTTGTTCTTTTTTTCAAAGCATTTTCCCTTATCCAATTGCTTTGTTTAATTTTAAACTAAGGGAGGTGCTATACTTCACATCATATTACTACACTTCACACTATTAAATTACCATAATAGCCTTTTTAAAAATAAAATAACAAAAATATTTAATATAATATGATATTTTGTTAGGATTTTCTATCCATATATAAAATAAATTTGTTTCAAAAAACTAAGATCTTCTGAACCATATAATTAACGGAAAAAATTATACTACACTACACAATGACTATCGTTCAAAATTGACATGAACCCGGTTGCTTAGTGATTGAATGACAATTTGAATTATTTATCTACAACCTTCCAATTTACTTGGTAAATCATCTAATGAAATTGGTGGTGTTCAATCCAAATGTTCCTGGTGTTAAAAGAAGACTTCATATCCCCGTATAAAGTGCACACCGAATGATTATTGTTGTTTCGTCTAATTCATCCATAACCTATAATCAATGGAAGTATACACTTATGGGGCTTTTAAAATCCCAAAGTTAAGAACAAATCAGCTTAATTCGGTTTGTTGAATTAGGATTTTTTTATTCAATAACGTTATTGTATTTGATTATATAAAACAACATTAGTATATTTTTTTGTGAAGATCTTGTTTAAAGATAAAATAATAAGAGAAAACAATTAAGAAAATTGTGTTAGGATCTTTAGCAAATAATCTCTTTAAAATAATTTTGTAAACTTATTTTTGTTATTAACGGAAAGTTTCTATTTGTTTCCAAAATTAAATAAAGGGCATTATAGTGAATAAAAGTGAAAAGTGTGAAGTTTATAAAATTTGGAGGTGAAGTATAGCAGTTATGTAAACTAACCATGATTTGAAAGGCAGATCCATAAAAATACGCTTGGGCGCTTGGCCTGCGACTGGAAATTAACACCTAATCAAGTAGAATTGCATCCACTAAACAATTGTTTTCGATTGATTTATGATTGCATCCACTGCATAAAAAAAATACCCCAAACAGATAAAAATGAGATTTAGGGCTGGATCACAAACTTTGATGCTTTATATACTATTACATCGTGCATCCGAACGCCAACTTAGTACTACTTGCTTATGATTAAGTGTGAGTAAACATGCAGAAATAAGATAAGAACAGTTAATAATAACGCCAAAGATACACGAGAAGTATAGTATTGTCTTCTTCCTTTTCTGATTATGTTCTTTCTTGCTTGAGAGAGTTTAAGGTTTGACGATGGAGAAATTAACCAATAGTACGTGGTGGCGATGAGCAAACACATAAAATGAAAGAGGCAGTTTTTGTAACATTAATTCGATAGGTCATATGGAAAGATAGGTGTGAACGTTAACCATAATGTAACAGATAATTTAGAGAACTCAAAGATGATATATTTAAATGCTAATTACAAGCTGTATAATCAAATATCCTAATGACTAGCCACATCAAAAAGAACCTGTAATTTCGACCAAAAACAAGAAACTGTAATTCATAAAAATATCCATTTAATACATTGCAGGATGCAGAAGAACATGCAATAAGCAGTTGGAATTTGATAGGAGTCAAGCTAACAGTTTCATCTCTTCAAATTGCAAGAAACAAACACAGCCTACATTACCTTACATCACATTATATCCACCATGTTTTTCACACAAATATCAGTGTCTCTGTTTTATCATACTTTGTACAGCAAACTGAAGAGGAAGAAGAAACAAGGTTAAGAGGCTTTAAAAAGCCAACCTGCAAGATTTTCCCATCAGCATTTGAAGCCTCCACAAGCAATCAACCAAACAATAAGGATGAAGCCGAGGATAGTGCCTCCAACTATAAGCTTCATCTGAGCATTCTGAAACCACATCCTACGGCGTAGCTGCCTTCCCTGCCTCTGGAAACTGTCAGCCTGGTGTTTCAAGAGAATATACACGAGAAAACATGTCATCAGCAAAAACAAATTTATTCAAGGGGACTTTTTTAGATGATAAAAGTTGGGACATGGAAGCACCTGGAACTGAAGATTTTCTGTTTTATCCACAAGAAGTTCAATCCTCTCGCCACGATCCAATACCTGACATCAGTAGGTCTAAATTAACATATGAAACAGAAGCACTAAAGGCATCTAAGTATCTAACAGCAGTCATCTCAACCTTCCAAGAGTATTGAATTCAGGACTATGATTTCCTCAGATCTGTAATCCATTACAATAATTTCTGAACCATCTCCAAATTCAAACTTGTTATCCAGGGACCAAATACTCCTCTTCTCCAGATGAATCTACCTAACAAGCTTTGAATATGTACCTCCTCTCACTTCTAAAACCAACTCAATCATAAAAGTGAATCTTTAGCCTTTACCTATTTTGCTCTCAGAACACTGAAAACCACAAAGTCAATGAGATCATGGCCTTGTTCATAGCCTACAAGAGATCTCTTTGGCCGGGTCATTCATTAGGATTTCCTAAGATAGGCTTACCAAAAACCAAAATCTTATGCTTATATAGGCCAATGCAGTCCAAGATCAGATTAAGAAGTGTAGTTCTAATGGGCTCGTGATGAGTGACTGACAAAATGTTTACCCTGAAAGAGGTGTGAAGGTGATATGGAAAAGCCAGAGGTCCAACAAGCCTCAGATAAGCAAAAGGGAAAAAACAACTAAATGACTAAACCGAGCAATAAAGTGACTGCAAAAAGAAAGCATTAGATTGATACGAAAAGTGCCTATAGAATCTCAGTATGCTGCTGTAGACTCTTAGAGTGTGTCAACACAATCAACTCTAAGTCCAAGCTTCTCTGATGATCAATAATATCTCTATTATAGAGTTAAGAGGATCCAAAATGATAGAAGATACTATGACATAGCAATAGTGAGAAGACAGGGTCATGTCACGTTACACACGTAGGTTTCTATACTTCACATAAGAAACCCCGTAAGCATATTCATGTCCATTTAGATTTACATCTCTCATTCTATGATCTGATGGTATAATGACAATTTTACATTTTAATGCTTCAATACCATGTGCTGGCTTTATTACCAGCTCGACAGCTACAAATCGAATAAAAACATCGGGACTGACCAATCAAAATGAATGTAGAAAAAGAATGACCGCATTAAGCAATACAGAATTATACAACACATAGGACCTGAAAGAGGGCAGGCCGTATATATTTTATTCAGATATTAAACATATTAGATCAATTAGGAAATAGGAAGCACCAACCTTCTCAATGTTATCCATCATTATTCCCTTGACCTCTGAAATTTGAGCTTTCACCTTAGCAAGTTTGCTCATCTCCTCAGGATGGTTCATACAGTACTGCATATGATCCTTAAGCCTAGGCCTAAAATCCAAATGAGAGCTTTTAGATCAATTGACATGATAGAAAATCGACAGATAAAGAAAGAACAATACATAGTTGTGAACATCCAAAAATGAAGAAGGAAACATGCTAAGTTGCACACCCGAATTCCCTATCAAGGTTGTATGCAATACTAAATCGGTCTTCAAACAAATCATCGTCAGAATCATATTCATCAGCAAGTGGGTGAGGGTCATCCTCTTTTATACTTGAACCATATTTCTCTTTGAAATCATCCTTCACCCGCTCAAGAAAGACAAAAGGCAATGATCTGCCTGAAGCTTCATCAGCAACAACAAGAAAAACTGCAAGAGGATTGACTTCAATTATGCTTTGCATGTAGCTAAAAACGAGTAAGGGCAAGAATGAAGGTGAAATCATTACCAAATCCACTATCAAGTAGGAAATTGAAAGTGTGGCCATCACATGAGTAGGTGTATCTGTTGCTGCTCTTAGGCAATTTCTGCAAGCATTGGACAGCAATAGTGCTGAAGTTTCCTGAATATGAAGTGTGTTCAGCTAACACAACGGTCCCTTTCGCAACAAAGCTGTAGATCAATCCTTTGTGATTCATCCTTCTTCAGGTCAGGATGACTGTCTTTAGCAAACAGGCAAAGTATGTCAATAATCTGTCACTGTGTAATTGTGTAACTGTAATCAGCAAAGGTGAACAAAGATATGCCTCATTCATTACCTTCTCAGGACAAACAAAAGAAAACCTAATTCAACAGCTAAATCTCTGCAAGCAAGAGAACTACACAAGACTTTTACGCCATGAGTTTTAAGCCTGGTTTCTCAACTAGAAATTGAACGATTCATCATCTACAGCATAATCTTACATGGATAGACAGCAAATCAATTCAAACAGAATATCACTGAACGCATAAAGCACGATTATAATTTCGATGCCAGGCAAACTAAACCCTAGAATTTTTACAACATAGAAATTGGAAACATAATCAACAGAAAGCTACGCATGAATGGCGGACAAATAATCCACAGCTAAATGGAATTGAATTCAAATTAACTTCTCAATTGCAAGGGCCGAGATTAGCAGAGACAACGGAAGAATTGACAAAATTGATAATAGATCGTCGAATCGGATCTTACCTGGAAGGAATTCAAGATCAAGCTTGCCTATATCTATGATTGTATAGGAAGATTAGAAAGAGCGAGAGAGACGAAAATCCTGGATGAAGAACGTACAGTTTACTTCATTAGCAAGGCTTTTGGGTGAGATTGGGCTATAAGCATGAATTCCATGCCCGTCTCATTCAAAGACCCGTTTCGTTTTTCTTGTTTTTCTTTTCTGAAAATTTAATGCGCAAAATCATTATAAATTGTTAAATTGGTGAAAATCAAGTCATACAACTCAATTTCTTAATCGGCAATATAATCAATAATTCTTTTTTCTAGGCATGTTAGAAAGATATGGTCACAAAAATCTGATGTTAAAATCAATCTGAGAACAACCAAAATTATATTTTATTTTACAAAATACTCTACTTATAAATCATCATATTTTATTTTTGTTTAGTGTAAACGGAATTAATTGTTAGGATATATTACATTGCGGTAAGAACTTGAAACATATTCAATAGGATAACATGTTTTTTTTTTAAATCTAATTGTGGAAAAAAAACTGAAAACAAAATCAAACAAGCCTCAAAAGAATTGAATGGTTTAAAACTAGACCAAACAAGTCTCAAAACAATTGAAAAAACATATACTGGTTCAAAACAATCAAAGAAACATTAGTACATTACCCTCCAATCTAAAATACACTAGAAAGGAATTCTCGTACCAAAATGTAGAGAACAAATTCAGTCTGCTTGTATATTACACATGAAAGTTGCAATTGTTACAGAAATGCAGCAAATTTTGCTGCTATTAGCAACGGATGACGGCTTAGTATCAGCACCACCCTTTTGAAAATTAAGCATCCAATTAAAAATACTGGAAAGTGAAACCAGACAATGTCATAACAATAAAACAGCAATTGTTTATCACAACCCAGGTACCAAACTGGCCTTTTTGACTAAAAGGAAAGCCAGATTACTGAGGCTTCAATCCAGCAACAATGGGAGCAGTCCCTCGGTTAGTCTTCACGTACGAGACGTACTCGCTATAGTGCATGGTGAATAGCGTGCTCTGGTAACGGGTTAGTCGAATGCTTTTCCTCAGTGACTCAGCGATTGTGCCATTATAGCCTGCTTTTCGAATTAATGAGTCAATAGCTTCAGTCTTTGTCCAACCTGAAAACATGAACATTTGGAAGGAAAAACCGAATAAGTCACACCATTAAGAGAATAAGATGCTTTATGTAGCCAAGCCAAGTAGGTTTGAGGTTAAGATTAAAAGATTATGTTGTAGAATCAAGAAAAAAAACAAGTAACCTTCATGTGCAGCAACCTCGGGCAAGTATGTGGCATTTCGCCTGGTATTATAGCCAGGATCAGTGAATTCGATAATAATACCATGTGTCCCTACCTGAAACAGGAAACAGAGGATTTAGAGCATCAAAACTTTTAGATTCAAGAAAAAATATCATATTCAAAATACATCTATAATATATACCTAATGTATAATTTTAGAGGACTAAGAGAACAGTAATGCCAATGACTAAGCATGTCAGTTCAGTCTGCCTAACTTCCTAGACAGGCTTCAGCTTTATATACTGTTCACATAGTGAGATCTTCATAACTGATGATAAATCAAAGGACTCATATTATGACAGAAAACCAGATATTTTGGATCAGTAGAAAGACTTTGAAAGTCTCATCTAAAAACCAGATTTACAGGTCATAAACAAAAGCCAAAAACCATCTTTTATCTATAATGTCATGTATTTCGTATGCAGCAATATAACTAAAAAGAATCATTGAACAAGCCGAGATTCTGTATACACCTTAAACCAGGAAACTGCCAAATTGTCACAACAAAATTTAACACTGAACAACATGATATCATTAGGAATTGAAATGTCAAATAAGTTGACTAAATGACCAGAGATTGACCATACAGTCATCACTTGACCTTCAAGGACAAAAATACAGGAGAAGCACAAACCTCCCAGTCATGGTAGTTAAGGGCAGTCTCATAATTGATTAATATAGAGACTGTACATGTCAATTGTGGTAATTCTTTAGCCTCTATTGGAGGGAAACGACGGTCCCTAAGCGCACTGAACAAAAAAGAAAACAGGTTAATAGATTAACATAACATTTGAGAGAGTAAGCGATGTATAGAAAAACTGACATTGAAAATAAACAAGAGGATACAAATCATATTCTCTAAATTCAATCAGACCAAAGAGTGTATAGCTTTCTAGCAACAATGTAACGTTTTGCATTCTATAATATTAGACGGTACAGACATCACTTTGCTGCTCCAATTAGTTAATGTGACTTGCCTGTTGAATCATATTGGAGTGAAACTGGAAAAGGACCACTTACAACTTTCACAAATGACATTCAAAACAACAGCAAAAAATATCCCTAACTAGCAAATAGATTACATCACCTTGTCAAGGCATAGTCCCTAAAACCATTGATCAAATGATAAGCCTCCAAAGTTCCAATGCAGCCTCGCAACCGAGGCTCCCCTCCATTGATCACTTTATTCCAAGTAACAAATAACGGGCTACATTCATCAGAATCAACAAATTAGCTAGCCAAGAGTAAGCATGTCAAATCAGAATCATGGATCACTCATCAATGTGAATTGTAAAGTTCATAGTTCACTCATTGCATCCTATAATGTTGAAGATGGAGTCAATAAACATAAAAACAACTTCTCCATAATCTCAATCCATAGATTTGGAGCACATGCCCTAATTAAGTAACACGATGGTGATTGAAGTCAGTACAAATTACAAAACACGTATTCCCCCAAACCAATCACTAAAGACAGTGGAGTTTTCACAACAGTAATCGGTTAATTAATTGCACAGGGACAGACAATTGCTCAAAATTCGCACAATGAACAGGAAAAGCAAATGAAAAAAGAAGAATAGAAGATCGGCTCAAGAGCCTCGGAATTGGGAGAGAAAGAAGGAGATTACTGGTGACCGTCATGGAAAGCAGGAGGAGGAGTTTGCTCATTGTTGTAGTGAGCAACAAGAGTGTCAAAGCAGAAAACCACCATCTCCCTATTCGCCGACACCATTTTTGTCTCTTCGACTGTTCAATCAAATTAAACACAAATTCCAAGAAAATCTAAATTGCTTCTGTTGTTTGATGAATTCGGAACTGGAAAAACGAAAACTTAGAAGGAATAGAGTTCGAAGAATCGAAGGAAAGGGATTCGGGAAAACGGAGCTCGAATTTCTTCGAGCAATTTCAATGGCGAAGATGGCGGTTAACGAATATTTTTTGAGGGTTCACTACACACTCAAAGATCGAGTTCTTCTTTTGTCTCTCTTTCCCTGATACTCTACTAAATTGGTTGAAACTCCGAAAGTACCCTCACTTTTCAAGATCGTTTTACCAATTTACCCCGGAGGCGCTAAGATGTTGAAGCGTAGATGCAAACGACACGTTTTGTTTGCTAAGAGCGTAAGACGACACGCCACAACGCCTAACTTAGACAATCATTACACGACTACACAAATGGATTTCCCTGCCGAAGTCAACCAAGAATCTTCATTACTGTATCATTTTTTTTTTGTTTCTTCTTGGATTAGTTTTTTTCGTTACCTTTCGACGTGTTATTCGGGGTTAAGTCCTTAGGACAGTATCCATCGTTTCGAATTGGGTGGTGTTTTACACTTTATATAAAATTAAAACTAATTTTTAGTTAAATCTAATCCGCGCCTTCAAGGCACGGGGCTAATACTATTTACGAAGGAAAATCATGTTTATTTATAAGACTATTTGTTTATGATGTACTTTTTTTAGTATGGACAAAACCTTCGTCGCCTTATTTATGTAATTTGAGTTCCTCTAGATAAAATCGAAACAAAAACAAAGTGTTTTGTTAGATGGAGTTACTTTGTGAACTAAGATTAGTCATAGAAGTATGTTATGTGGTGAGCTTTGACCATTGTAACCAGCTTTAGCGCCCCAAAAACTCGGGCCCGGCCCAAAACGCTAATGGGCTCGGTCGGATAAGCATCGGCCTATCAACTTGTCGCCGTTTCACACTACTTTGTCTGCCGTTTTAGAGTCCTCGTTTCTTCTGGTGAGATCCGCTGGAATTCAAACAAGAGAAGAAGCTCCTACTTACAGAAAAAATGGCGATGAGATCCGCTGCTTCTGCTATCGCATCCCGCTCCTCGCTCCACCGGATCATGGACGGAGCTCGTGGATCGCCGTCGGTCCTCCCCCGCTACTTCAGCGACTCCGCCGGCAAAGGTCGCGTCCTCAGCGAAGAGGAACGAGCTGCTGAGAATGTCTACATCAAGGTCAACTTCCCTCTCGAACGATCAATTTCCTTCATCGTCTGTTTGTTTACTGTTAATTTGTGCGATAAATGCTTCGGAATGGAGCTCGAATATGGCGAATTCTGTGTTTTGATTGTGTGTGTTAGCTTATCTGGTTGTGGCTGTTGAGTGAGATAGTGTTGATAGGGATGATCGGTTTACCGGTCTAGTTGTGCCAAGCGTTCCTGAATCGCTGCTTGTTAGTTTGTCCGTTAGCCTGGAAAGTTGTGATTTCTTAAATTAGGGTTCAGGTGTGATGTTGACTTGCTTGGTGGATGTAGCGCCATTTTTCCAAATGGAGAAGTGATGGATGAATTTTTTGAAGTATTTTGAACTTGGTTTCCATTTGCTTAAGTCTTTGGGGATGTACTTTTGAATTTTGATCCATAACCGATTGAATTCATGTTTTGGTTGAATGAAGAAAATGGAGAGGGAGAAGATGGAGAAAGCAAAATTGAAGGCGGAAAGAGAGAAGGCTGAGAAGGAGAAGGAAGCGGCCACTCAGGTACTCTTCTTTGCCAGTTTTAGCTATTAGCTTTTCTTCAACAAATGATGCCTCTGAGTTAACATGGAAAATCTCATGTTATGGTAGCTTCAACAGTATATATGCATTACCAATACTGCAATACTAACTAGGATTTGTTGACAATGACAATGAATGACCACCTTGAATCTCATTCTCATATTGGATTTTCTGAGCACCAGAAGACCATAGATTGTAGACTGTGATGCTATCGTTATATCCATAATTGTTGTAATGGTGTTGTTGGACAATAGTTTCATGAAGAAACTGAGCTATTCGATGAACTCAATGATTCATCTTTTAAACTAACCTGTAAATTGTTTCTCATTGCAGAAACCTGGAGCAAAGTAGTCTCAAGCTGCATAACAAGGATCTCTTTTCATGGGAAATAAATGTGCATGTGACTGCCACATGAACAACCAGATCGTTGTAAAAACTTTTTTGCTTTGATCATGTTGTTTTGCTCCATATTTGGTTGAATATGACGTCTGACTTTGCTTGTGAGCTATAAATGTGAATGGCTTGATTGATGTGATGACTACAAGTTTATGTCACACACTTGTGAAATGCTTTGCCTGCTTAGTGGTGAAATGCTGTGATGTTTAATCAAAGTCTTCTAAATCTAACGTTTGTTGCCTATTACTGGTCCGTTGCTTTTGTTTGTTGATATTGGGGTTATATATTAGTGGTTATAAGACCTACGACCTTCCTGATGGAAAGACCCAGTGAATAGCTTGATCAGTGTCTAAAATTTAAACATCTTTAATTAGCTGTATACTTCTCTATCACATCTAAACTAGTCAACTATCACATTGATGAATAATTCCCTTTTCTTACAACAGTACACAAAATCAACCAGGCTGAACTACATATACTTACAAGTGCTACCCTTTCTCTATCCAACATCATTTACCAAGAAAAGCAAAAGCATAGAAATTCAAAGTGTACTCTGTTTGGCTACTCTATTCCTTCATAGCACCATAACCTTCCTGTCACCTTATAATGTAACGTGCTGGAACCTGGTGATGACATTATATACATACGATTCGACGCCTTCCATCTACATGGGAAAATTAAAGTTTTGATACCCGAACGGAGATTCTTGATTAGGGTTGAAGGAACCCTGCAACATGTGAGGCTGTTGCTGCATAGGGTCGTTGCTCGGAGGAGGGATCCAGCTCTGGTCAATGGCCATTGCCATGGAGTTGTCTTCAACAGTAGTGATGTCATGGATGCTAGACCTCTTCCTCTCTTTCTTGCCCGACGTCTGGCGAAGGTAATACTTCTGAGCATGACTTGCTACCTGAGTCGGGGTTCGAGTCACCACTACGTTTCTTGATATGCTCCTCCAATCGCCCTTACCGTATTTCTCCAGTCCAATCAAGAACAGCCTGTAAAGATTTGAAATTCGCAAATTTAGATTTTGTGATCACATCAAGCAAGTAATAAGAACATTATTAGTCAAAACATCAGCGTAATCAACAATTAATTAGAGCAGGAAACAGACTTCAGTGTTTGCTTTCATTTCAAGATTCTAGGAAACACATTCATTATCCCATTTCATATCTCCATAGTCTCTGTGGTTTTCTTAACTTCTCATTTCAAGCCAATCTAACTCCATGCTTGGTCAAGGATTCAAACAAAATATATGAGTTCTCCTTCCAAACAGATATCCCAATTCCATATCGAAGCCTAATTTACAATCAAAAGCTCCAGAATTTGGAAGGATATAGGGATAGATGTCTATTTTGGGCAAAAACCACCAAAAGAATCAAATAATTGAGCTAAAAACTCTCAGATCAATTTTACGAATTTAGCATATATAGAAGCCAAATTGATAAACAAGGTGAAAACCACAAATACCTATGCTCTTCTTCAGTCCAAGGAGTCCCCTTCTTCCTCTCAACATCACTATGCCTCTGCTTATGACCCGGCCCGAACGAAATCTGGTTGGACCGGGGCGAATCGGGCTCGCCAAGCCAGGCAGAGTTCCGATCGGAGTAAACCGGGAGCTCGACCCGACCCGAATCGATCTCTCTGACATCGTGAACGAGAGCCTCGTAATGAACCCTAACATCCTCCGGCGACTTCCCGGGGATCTCGCCGGCGATCTTCCGCCACCGGTGGGGATCCTCCTCGTCGCCGAATTCCACCAGAGCTTCCTCGAACTGCTTGTCCTCCGCCCTAGTCCACGCCGACGCCGATGAGCTCTTCCTGTCGCCGCCTATCATCGACACCATAAGAAAACCCTAGAAACTTGAAATTGAGGAATTACTCTGTGACTCCGTGCTCCCTGAGATCGATATTGTTGTTCAATTGGTCTGAATTTACGCGCGCTGGTGAATTTGGTGGTCAATTTTGGGGGTTTTGAATTGGGGATTTTTCAGGTTCTTCCTCGTTTTTAAATATCTCGCTCCGAAGGTGAAAGTTGAGGAAAATGGTGTTAGTGTATTTATAGGAAGGACCCGATAAAGAAGTGTATACCGTAAGCGTTTGGATTTGGCCGTTTTTTAGTTGCTTTTCTGCTTTTTTATTTTGTGAAAAAAGTTTGCTCCTTTTTTAAAAAGAGCTTTCACCACGTTTGGTTGCTATTTTTTATTTAAAATTTACTGAAAAATCAAATAAAATAATTTTCCCTCAATTGAATCATTTGTTTAAGGGTTAATTTCATGGTGTTAAAAGTTTATGAGGAGTAGCAAACTAGCAACTAGCAAATCTTGTATTGCATGAATTACTTATATTGCGTGAAACTAACAGTCCGCTTGGTAATTAGGAATTTATGTGAAAAGAAAGGGCGGTAAAGTAAGATATTAAAATGTATATTTATTGCGTTTAGATAAAGATATGTTTTGATGGGGAATTGTACATAAATTTTTATTTTACTTATTTTGAAGGTGTGTATTTTACTTTCTCACCAATTTGACGGAATTCATTTTTCCATCCTTTCTCCTCAAATTTAATTATAGAATTTCACTTAATCGTATTTTAAAACAAAACCAAACACTAAAAAATGATTCCCACCATTACCCTCACATTAAAATCTCATTGAACTCCTCCATCCAAACACATTATACGAAGGAGAAAAAATAACATCTTGAACGTTGTATGTTAAATTAATTAACCTTATTTTGTTTGTTGAAAAAGTCTTAAGATATTTTATTCAACGATTAGGCTTTTAGGGTAGTATTTCGATGTCACTGTTTCAAACCGATGGCGACCTGATACAAAAAAATCCAAAATGACCGGAGGCCCACCACATGGAACACCGAAGGTGCGAAAGTAGATTGCGAAAGCGGTGACGGCGGTGGCTAGCCAGCCACACAGAATTAAATAAGATTATAAAATTACATACGTTCACTGTTTGAATGGATAACAATAAAATAAAATAAAAATTACACATGTCTTTTCTAAACTTACTAAAATGAGGTGGTGATCGATGATGTAATTTTGAGGTTACAATATTCTAATTTGCGTGTAAAAGGGAGTTTTCATACTTCACAAGATTAATATACTTTTAGAGGAAAAGACTGAATTTTTTTATACTGATTTTTGTGGGTAAAAACTAAAAACTATCAGTTTAATATGATTAGTATTAGCTTCAAACGTGTATTCAAGTCAGTTACTAGATTGCATTGTGAAGGTTAATTAGGTTAGCGTTCTAAAACTCGATGTTAAGAGCCAACTACCCGTATGAAAAAACTTATCGGATGTAAAGACCTAACTCGTCTAGACGCATGTTCAAATGTATAAATGTCCTTTAAAATTATTTGTCTAACAATTTTTATAATATGATTCAAGTAATGAAAAATGTAAGAACTAAAGATTCAAACATACATTATACTTTGTTGATATTTTATATAATGTTATGTCTAGTTTCGTTAGACTAATGCGTTTTATGAAAAATACTAGTAGTAGTTATAGATTCTCAACTCCAGCCACAACTAAGTTTATTCCTTCAATATATACAAAATCTATAAACTTGCACAATATAATTAAAAAACACTAGACATAATTCATGACACAAGATTATATTATAACTAAACCCTTATTTTATCAAGATAACGGCAATCCAACAAAATGACCGACTTGCACTTTGAATTCAGATTTTCATAAGATCAGGAATCATAAAACAAGAATCGAATTAATGGTGACTTAATCCATAATTAACCCAAAATGGAAGTGGTAGGTAAAATTATGCCAGTAAAATACTCCCTCCGTTTATTAAGGAACTTTCATATTACCTAAATTACCCTTGTAAAAGTCATGCATGTTGTTTATCAAAAAGAAAAAGCATGCTTGCATGTTCTACTTTTTCAATGATTGAGGTTATCATGAGGGGCATATCCGGAAAGAAGAGGGAAAAAATATAAAATGGTCATGGCTCTGTTCGGTAAAACTAACTGAAATCAAGCTGAAATGGTAACTGAAGCTTTTTGTAACTGAAGCTTATATTTCTAGCTGAAATTCGTAACTGATTTTAAAGGCTGGCAATTTCTAGTAAGCTAACGGGTGTTCGGTAAAACAAGCTGATTGTTGATAAAAGTAGAGGGTAAAATGACGAAAAGGGTATTGAGGAGGGAGAAGACAGAAAGATGAGGGGTATGGACCCACCTATATAAATTTGGAGAAAATGGGAATAAGCTACCATAAGCTGGATAATCTACACATGAGGAACTTAAATTTTTAGCAAAAAATAAGCTACTATAAGTTAGAATAAGCTATCATAATCTACTCTTGCCGAACACCTCCTTGCAAGCTTATTTATTTCAATAAGCTATCATAAGCTCCAATAAGCTTTTGCCGAACACACACCATGTATTTTGAAACAACCTAGATTGTCTAAAAGACAATGTTTTTTGAAACGGAGGGAGTAGTGAAAGTAGCCTACACACCAAACATGCGTGTTCAAAAACCGCGTGGGCGCTGTCAGACGTGGAATGTCGGCAGTCACAGCCTGTAAAATGTCGACACTTATTTTTATTTTTATTTCTAATTAGCTGTCACTTTCAACGCGCCGGCTGTCCAAAAATATCTTTCTCTCTCTCCAGAAGCTGCCTACATGACTAGTTTTTTCTTACGTGGTTTATCACTATGGTGACACGTGTTCTGCACTTACAGTGTACTGGTCAAAATCAGGTTTATGGATAAGCTTGCCACCTGACACGTCATACCTAAACAGACGTGACGACATTTTTTTTTGGCGGGGAGTAGTTTTATGGCAGTTATGAGTTATGACTTAGAGATGGTAAAAAAATTTAATTTTTATTTTTTTTTCCGATCGAGGACATATTATGAGAAACGAGTTTTAGAAAAAAATTAATAAATTTAAATTTCTATTATTAAATTTTTATCTCGAGGAAATTATTTAGTGAAATTAATAAATTGTAGAGACACTATAGATACAGATAACCTCTTTTTATCTCGAGATTCTCTTGTTTGGTTCACTTAACAGTCCGTATTACGTAGGGCGTTAGGCATTTCCGGGTGACGTCGTGGTCATTTTTGTGCTCGAGATGGGAGAACGTTTCGCCTTTGAAGGATTTAGAGACAAGTTATCAAAAATGTGCAAAAGTTGGTCCTTTTTTTCCATAAAATGTTGGACTGTGCATTCTGATGCAAATAGAAAACATACCGTCTTTTTCCTTTCATGATCTCCCTAGCGAGGTTCTTCAACTTATTCAGGATGATTTTGTCGCCTTTTATAGGCACGTTTAAGTTTTTATTGCTAATAAAATCGCAGGTTTTATCCCGTTTCTTGATAAAAATAAATAAATAGAAAACATACCATACATCAGGCTATTTGTTCTCATATAGTTGAGAAATAGAATCAAAGAGAACAACGTTAATCGATGATGTCCTTATTGGGCCTCCATAGGCTATTTGTTCCATTGAGCCCAGTTAGGCCCAATCTCATCAGTGCAGGCCCACGAAGTGTGAGCCCAATTAGCTACTTGTGAGCTTTGCCTTGCACCTCCTTTTTACACTTTTGATCTTACATCTTGCCACTAAAATTGATGGCCTCAGGCCCTCAACTCAAGTCCTCATCGGTTTAAATCTTTCACATGAAACTTTGCCCAGTCTTAGTCTTTCACAAAATTCACGGCCTACATCACCTTATAGTCCTTAGCCTTTTTTTGCCCTATGATACAATAGATGCAAACTTTTAAAAGTTTGGTGCACAAGTTCATAACTTTATTATGTTTTAGTTTATTATTGAACATAAGTTATTGTAACTATGTTCTCAAGAGCAAATTAAAGTTAAGCAATATAGCACTTGATTAAATGTGACTAATAATTCTATCGTTTTTCATACTTTGTCATAAGTAATCGTGTAAATAAAAACATGCTTGCACTTAAAACACGGCCTATTGATAGAAGAAAGACACAATTGAGTTTGATCACTCCATTCACTTGTTTTTTTTTTTTTTTTTGATTAGGTAAGAATTAGGATCCCCGCTTACGGGGGGCGTCCTAGAGCATCCTTTCGGATGAGAACTAACAGTTCTGGGTGATTCACAATGTGGTTGGTAGGGAGGTCGTGGCCCAGTTTCGCGATTTTATCAGCCACAGAATTAAAAACCCTACTCACATGCTTGATTTTGACTGACTCAAACTCGTGGAGGAAGCCCCAGATGTCCGAGATCAGTAAATCAATCTGCCAAGGACACTTTCTCGTGCCCTTAGCGGCTTCAATTACCGTCAAGTTGTCGCCTTCAATTTCAATCTTTTTAAACCCCAATTCTTTGGCCCTCCTCACCCCATCTCGAAGTCCGAGGGTCTCAGTGTTTAATATTGAGTTATGGTCGTATTTTCTGGCTCCCAAGGCAATTACTTCCGCTTGGTAGTTTCTAAGCACAAAACCTGCTGAGGCTGATCCATCACTCAGAGTCGAGCCACTCCATTCACTTGTGATCTTAATAACTACTACCCCCAAAGTTAATATTTGGTTTCAAAAGATTAGTGTATATATATATAATGTACGCTAGAGATACTCACTTGCTACCATTTTCCAACCCCATTCTTTCGAACAAAAAAAAATCTTTGCCTTCTCTCTCACAAACACACCAAATAAGAAAAACCCACGAACACTAAATAAATGGAGTCCAATGTGAAGAAGAAGACAACTCTCCACAACATAATCCGTAGGGCCCACTCGGAGACCCGTCTCTTCTTTGACCCCTCCCCCGCTAAGGAAATCTTTTCCTTAGCGAAGAATCACTATTATAAGGAAGAAAATTACGAGAAAACAAAGAATCAAATCGAGATTGCAAGTAGTAATAGTGTGGTGGTGGAGGAGGTGGAAACGGAGTCTGAAGATCCTTTCATGGATTTCAAAAGGTCGATGGAGAACCTATTGTGGGTCCACCCTCGCCTTCTTCGTGATTGGGATTCCCTCGAAAACCTTTTGGCTTGCTATTTGATTGTCAATGGCACTCACAATCATCCCTATGTTGTGGATGCTTTTGTTGATCTTCTTCATCTCAATTTCAATTCCAAACCAAAAAAGAACTCTAGCTAGGGTTTGATCATGAATGTGGTAAATAAAGACCACCTTATGTGTTGATAATATTCTTTCTTTCCATCGTTAAGTGTTGCATTTTTTTATGAATGCTTAATTTCGTTTTTCCAATGGATAATCTATATCTCTATATATATAAAAGTTAGGTGGTGTCCTCATTTATTGCTCCATTAACTTCTATTGCAATCTTCCCTATATAATTAAACAATATGCAATTATAATCAAATCAATCACAATGGCATAGCGGTAAACCCTTTGTTTAATAACCCAAAGGTTGGAGGTTCAAACCTTTCTAGCAACATTTTTTTGTTGTGTGTATAATACTATAAAACCTTCTATACAAATAATAATGTTTTTATTATATTTCATATTATCATACCTTGGCGCATTTATGTTAACTCATAATTAGTGCTATGTGTATTTTTATATTTACTTTTTTTTGAGGGATTGAGGTGGGGAGGGTGAATTGGAGGTGTTTTTAGAGAGGTTAGGCTCGGTTGAAAATAAATGAAGTAAGTAGGCTTTTCTCCCCTTATAAAAGCCCCCAACTCTCTCTTTTTCTCTCTCCTCCTCTCTTTTTTTCTCTCCTTCCTCTCTCCTTCCCCTCACTCTCTTCCTCTCCTACACTCCCTCCCTCTCCTTCCTCCCTCTCATCTCCGTCGCCCGCCGTCGCCTTCCCTCTCCGTCGCCGCCCTCCCTCTCCGTCGCCCGCCCTCCCTCTCCGTCGCCACCCTCCCTCTGCGTCACCGCCCGCCCTCCCTCTCCGTCTGTAGTGATCCAATTTTTTTTCTTTTCATTTCCTTTTTGTAAGGACTCTAGATTGAGTGTAAGCTAGTTTCGGGGACGAAACTATTTTTAAGGGGGTACTATTGTAATAACCCTCCAATTTGAATAAGGATAAAATAATAAAATAATAACTATCGTTAATTATAAATTATAATTTTTATAATTTTTCTACATAAAAATAATTTACAAAATAATAAAATAAATAAACAATTTAACTTCATTGGAAACTATCTATATATATATTTTTAAGAGAAAGTCGAGTTAGTAAAGTAAAGAAAGTATTAAATAAATAAAAATAGAATAAAACAAGCCATTGTCATTATGGAGAGTTGAACTCCCAACCTCTCCTTACACTCTCATAAGGCACACTCCACCAACTGGGCCATCCCGTTTTTCTGTCACTTAAGCCCATTTAATTAAACAAGTATCCAATTAGGGGGTCGTCTTCAACCTCGTGCCGGGGAGGAGTTAGCTCAGCCGACTGTAACTAGTTCGATCCTCCATAGAAATGGCAATTTGAAGCTCCATTGGATTCCGTATTTAAGACCCATATTAACCCCCCACTTAATTGGGTGTTTATTGCCCAATTAATTTCGCCCCATTTAATTATAAGATAAGATTAAGGCTTTAAAATAGGGTTTTGAACCTTCCCTTGTTGTTGTCCGAATTCATCAATTATAGGAGGCGGAAATCTCTCGTTGGATTACCGTTCAGACGTGGATGGATAGGGATTAGCAGTTGCCGGAGTTAATTAGGGGGTAATTAAGGTGTAACGCCCAAAAATTCAATTTCTCATAACGGGGGCTTTAATTTGGGGAGTAAATTTGACCTAATCCTAAACCCATTGCTCTCAATATAAATAGCCGTGATCGAGAGAGTTCCTACCATCCTCGAAATACCAATACTCCCACAAAAAAAAAAAACTCTTCCCGTTCTGTTAGTAGCCGCGGTGCCACCGGAGTCCCTCCTTGTCGTCGTTCTCTGTTGCTGCTCTGTTTTGCTGAGCAAACAGGTTCAATTCTTTTCTTCCGTTGAAGTACCTTTCTCCTATTCACTTTAGATTATTAAATTGAGGAATTAGGTTGGCTAATAAAATACAGTAATATGGTTAACAAATAAAAAGGTACTGCAAGATCACGTGTAATATACAAGAGAGTGAGTTGACTAGTGAAAGGGCATAGCTATGAAATAGGTGGGCACGGTAATCGGTTTTCTTCCTCCATCTCTTTTGTTTTCATTGATATTATAATATACTAAGTGGGTTAAATCCTGGAATAGTATAGCTATCAATTGGAATGTGGAGCAAGATGAAAATCATGGTAGGATAATAATAATGTAAAATTAGTGTGTCGTTTGAGAACTAATTTATGGATTAGCAAATAATTTTAATAAGATTCTCTTTGAAGGATTCCACAGTGGGTAAGTAAGTATACTACTGAATTTGATAAACTAAGTAATAAACTAAAAGTATTAAACTTGAAACTAGAATTACACTCAATCGATCAAATAGTGAAGGTTGTTCCTAGAATTCAAAATTATGAAGGATATGAATTTGAATTCTAGTTTCTTAGTAGAAGTACAAAATAAATTGTTAAGTAATTTATTTTGTTGTCATATTTCCGAATTTCCTTGGATCACGAAGAGACGAGCTTTCGTTATTGATTCTTTCCTTTCCGTAGCAACCCGAGTCCAATTCGTCGTTATCAAGGCAAGTGGTTTCGGTTCTCTTTTCCATGTTTTCGTACTCGCATGATTTTATCAAATCATGATTTTAATATGTTGGGGACTATTGTTTGAATAAAAGGAACATAGGTTGTATTATCTCATAGATTTAATGACTGTTATTTCTAGATGATAATAGGCTGCGCTAGATGGACATAGGTCTCGATGCTTGTGGACTTATGTATGTGTATTATCTTGCTTGGATTTAATTACTAGCGTAGTAATCTAGAGACTAAGGTCGTAAGACCAATTTAATAAATCAATTAAGTATCGCTAGGTCGTAAAGCCTAATTTCCCTAGCGTAAGGTCATGACCCATGCCCGCTCAACCGCCGAGGGGTGTTCGCACTAGTATCGTGCCAAGGGACGTAGGTGCCCGCATCTCGTAATCATTTGATAAAGTCTTAACAAATATTTTAATTATTCAAGTGGAATATTAACATTGTAAAAAGTATGATCTCAAGATAGTTAAGCACTTGTGCACCTAGGTAACTGGACAGGATGGTTAGTACAAAATGGAATACCGTCCTCGCTCTCGGATTTCGTTGAATCTGGTTCCAATCTGAATGCTTGCTCGACTTGTTAAAACGCCTATAAAATGGCAAGATGGGCTTGGTACTTAAGCGCCCTAGCGGCCACCTCCCCGTCGGCACTTACGAGTAAGATGAGGTTGGTTGAGGTTCACGTAGTCAACGAGGGTTGTAATAACCAACATCATTTGTGTGAAAAGAAGTTCCCAACATATTCGTATTAAACCTTTTTGGCACCTTTCCCGGAGTTTTCTCACAACTCTCTTAAAAGTCATGCTCGTTTTCTTGTGGAAGGTAGTAGAGGGTTAGGTTATCGTCCGGTTTTTATTCGGCGTCGATATCCGTCTCTACTTCCTTTCACTAACCCGAACCGCCTTTCAAAACCCCATTTGCATAGTCTGTCATAAGACTAACCGACCACCCTTTTTCCTTTGCATGGTCGGCTGGTGTCAACCGTTTTTCCTCGTGGCGGCACATCAGGTGGAGGAGTTGTTATCAAAGACTAAGGACTACCAAGGAGCTCTATACTCTATTTCTTTACTTCCGAATAAATTCAGATTGAGATCCTCGACATGTGAGGACCTATCTAAGACTCTAAGTTTGAGAACGAATGTTTAGACCTGTGGTTGGATGTACCCGACTTTTTAATTCCGCATTAAGTACCAGTTTATTCTATTCCGCATTTAAAGTTTTCTGTTTGTCTGTTAATACTATAAGCCTAGGGTGACTTTGGAGTAAAATCCCAAGGTTACTGGCGGTAATATCCCTACAGAAAAGGGGGTGTTACAATTATGGTATCAGAGCCGAAAACTTTAAGTCGCATTTGAAGCCGTCTTTACTCTCTTTCGAGTTGTCCCATAGTATTTGCTATCTTACCTTAGTCCTTGTTTGCGGTCCTTGCAGAAAATGGATTGCAACCGATGCCGGATCATTGCTTTGGAGGAGGAGCTGCGGAGGGCTAGAGAGTTGGAGTGGGCTCAACAGACGTTGAATGACGCCTACTGGCAAATGGAGCCCATTCTCCCAGCGCCCATCATTCCAGAGCCCTCCTTGCCGAATGACCTCCCTCCGATCCCCTATGTCGTGATCGAGGACTCTGAAGAGGATCATGTGGAGGTAGAGTACACTCCCGAGTCTCCCAAGGGAGATGATTTCCTTGCTCCTAAGTATGAGCCTCAATCACCTGGAGAGAATGACCTGAACGTCCCGGTGTACGAGCCTGAGCCTCCCATTGTTGACGAGGAGAATGTGGTGATCATTCCTGATACACCTCCTATGGAAGTCCAGAATGAGGAGCCACCTTCTCAAGAGCAACAAGCCCTTCTAGAGGAGGATTCTGAAGAGGTGGATCCCGAGAAGGAGGACCCCGAGGAGGAGGATCCCGAGGAGGAGGATCCCGAGGAGGAGGATCCCGAGGAGGAGGATCCCGAGGAGGAGGATCCCGAGGAGGAGGATCCCGAGGAAGAGGTGGAAGTTCTTGAGGAGGAGGATCCTGAAGAGGAGGAGCTGGTTCTTGAAGAGAAGGAGCCCGAGGGGGAAGTCGAGGACCCTTATGAGCACTACTCTTGGTCAACTCGTGCGACCCTCGGCGACTTTAGGCCCAGGCCCATCGAGGTCGACACGGTGACTTTGGGATCTTTTATGTCGGACTGGCAGAGGCTCCTGAATCGTCATGAGCAGACGATTAGTGGACTTCAGGATCGTTTGCAAAGGGAGCAAGATTTTGCGGCAAACTTAAGAGACAAGATTGAGCAAGGAGTTGAGCTACTCCAAGGAATGGGCACCATCCAGGATCCTCGCAAGTACGACGCCGTACTCTTGGATATGGTGGCTCCCAAGAGGAGGAAGACCGCACCCTAGGAATCTTGTCTAGTTGATCGTTGGACTAGTGTCTAATAAGTTATCGTTTGCATTTTGGTTTTGAACAATTTGTTTTATGGTTGTGTTTTGAGGATTCAGTTGTTTCCGCCTCGATAGTAGGGGCATATGCTATATTCCACGTTAATAAAGTCATTTTTCGACTTTAGATTGTGTTTATATTAAGTTCTGAGTATTAAACTTTTATGTCAACCTTATAGATGAGCAACTCCGATAACAGTTCGTCTAGTAAGGAAGAAAGTAGAGAGAAAACTGAGTCTTCTGATCGGAGCCAGGCACAAGGGATGAATGTATTCCTTGATGCTGCCACTGCTGAAGCGTTTAGGGCTTTCCTGGCTCAACGTGTGCGTGGTGAGAGAAGCAACACACCGACTACGACTCCAAATGTGGAAGTCGAACAATCTGTCCATTCGGGGAACAACGAACGTCAGGCTGCCCCATCAAGGAGTAACGCTAACTTCAATCAGGCGTTGAAAACCTTTCTCGCAATGAAGGCTGACAGCTATGACGGAACTGGAGAACCATACAAGATATCGTATTGGTTTTCTCATGTGGAGCGCTTGTTGCGCACTTTGACATGCACCGAAGCTGAGAAGGTGCACATTGCCTCCTTACATCTGAAGGAGGGGGCAAGTGAATGGTGGGATAGTACCGGATTGGCTGATCACCCTAGGTTGAACTGGGCAATGTTTAAAGAGAAGATGTATGCTCGATTTTTCTCTGCTGCTATGAGAAAAGAGAAATTAAAAGAGTTTCTTTACCCAAAGACCGAAGGGTTGAAAGTGCCAGAGTTAGCTGTGAAGTTTAATCACCTGTTGCAATATGCTGGAGCTGAAGTCTCTACTGAGGGTCAAAAGATTGAGCACTTCCATGAGTGGATGAACCCGAGGGTGAAGCCACATATGGTGCACCATTCTTGCACAACCTTAGAAGAGTATGTTGATGCCGCCTACAAGGTGGAAGTAACTCTTGAGGAATCCGCAACGAAGATGAGAGGATGGGGTAAACCACCATCGTCTGGACCTCAATTTAGCGGGTTCAAGAGGCCGGCGCCCCCCTCCCAGTTTGACCGCTCAAGCAAGGCCAAGACTGGATCCACTCAGTCAAGGTCTACTCAGCAGTCAGGACAGCAGAAAACTCCTGTAGTATGCCACAACTGTGGTGAGGCGGGGCATATTAGCAGAGAGTGCCCTAAGAACAAGCGCACCTGTTACGCTTGTGGAAGGGAGGGTCATATGCAGGTTTACTGCCGTAAGAAGAAGACCGATCAGTTCCAGTCGAAGCAGGGTTCTGCTTCTCAAGGTAATCGGGGTCCAGCTGGGACCAACAAGACAATGTCCATGCAATCCACAACTCAGAATAAGGGGAAGGCTCCTTTGGGATCGTCAAGTCAGGGACAAAGGCTGTATGAGATGCGTCGCTCCGACGAACCAAATGCGCCTATTACCCAAGGTACCTTGTCTCTCCGCTCCATTACTGCCTTGCTGTTGTTTGATACTGGTGCCACTCATTCATTTATTTCTGAAGCCTGTGTGGAACAGTTAGAACTTAAGTGTAATTCTACATGCGAGCCTTTCGTTGTAAACCTCCCTAATGGTGAGAAGATTGTCGGCACCAAAATGCTCACTAACTTTCCAATTAGTATCCAAGGGAAGAAGTTTGATGCCGACCTTATCTGTATTCCAATGGCTCCTTACGACCTCATTCTAGGAATGGATTGGATGAATCGTCATGGGGCCATAATAGACTTCAACACTCGAACGGTAACTGTAACATCAGGAGGGAAGCATGTGTGTAAGTTCAAGGGTTTCCGTGAGGCGGAAAATGGGAAAGTGATTAGTGCAATGAAGGCAGGGAAGTTGCTTCGTCAGGGTTGTACTGGGTATCTGTGCTTTGTAGAGTCGTCAAGAAAGAAAGTGGTCGGGGTCGAAGAGATCCCAATTGTACAAGAATTCTCGGATGTCTTTCCAGAGGAAATTCCAGGCATGCCTCCGCAAAGAAGTGTTGACTTTTCTATTGAGTTAGAGCCAGGGACCGGACCTATTTCTAAGGCACCCTACCGAATGGCTCCGGTTGAGATGAAGGAGCTAAAGAAGCAGTTAGAGGAATTGCTGGAGAAGGGTTACATAAGACCAAGTGCTTCACCATGGGGTGCACCGGTCTTATTTGTTAAGAAGAAAGATGGTACTTTTCGACTCTGTATTGATTACCGCGAGTTGAATAAGGTTACCATCAAAAACAAGTATCCGTTACCACGGATTGACAATTTGTTAGACCAGCTACGGGGAGCAAGGGTGTTTTCAAAGATCGATTTAAGATCTGGATATCACCAGTTGAGGATCAGAGAGGAAGACATCCCAAAGACTGCTTTTCGTACTCGCTATGGCCACTATGAATTTGTGGTCATGCCATTTGGTTTAACAAACGCTCCGGCGGTATTTATGGATCTGATGCACCGCTGTTTCAGAGAGTATTTAGACAAGTTTGTCGTGGTGTTTATCGACGACATATTGATCTACTCGCCCAGCGAAGAAGCTCATTCGGAGCATTTGAGGACCGCGTTGCAAATTCTCCGGGATAATCAACTATATGCCAAGCTGTCCAAGTGTGACTTTTGGCTGAAAGAGGTTGCATTCCTGGGTCATGTAATCAATCAAGAAGGAGTGATGGTGGATCCTCAAAAGATCAAGGCTGTAGCAGAGTGGAGGCAGCCACAAAATGTGAAGGAGGTTCGTAGCTTTCTCGGCCTTGCGGGATATTATAGACGGTTCGTGGAGGGGTTCTCCAAAATTGCCCTACCCATGACCGGACTTCTTCGTAAGGTACACAAGAAATTTTTGTGGGACGAGAAGTGTGAAGCGAGCTTCCAAGAGTTGAAGAAGCGCTTAACTAGTGCACCAATCCTGACTTTGCCCGATGGTCTCGATGGGTACGTGGTTTATAGTGATGCTTCCAAACAAGGGTTGGGATGTGTACTCATGCAACATGGGAAAGTATTTGCATACGCATCTCGACAGCTCAAGCCATATGAGGTGAACTACCCGACTCACGATCTGGAGTTGGCAGCAGTAGTGTTCGCACTCAAGATTTGGCGACATTATTTGTATGGAGTGAGGTGCCAAATATTTACCGACCATAAAAGCTTAAAATACGTGTTCACTCAGAAGGAGTTGAATATGAGGCAGAGAAGATGGTTGGAGCTGATCAAGGACTACGACGTAGAGTTGCTATACCACCCAGGGAAAGCTAACGTCGTAGCTGATGCACTGAGTCGTAAGTCTACTCAGGAAGTTTTGACATCCATGCTCACAACCCAGCCAGAATTACAGAATGAGCTGATCCGTGGTGAAATCGAGGTCTGGTTTGGTAGACAGCAAGGAGGTCTGAGTATGCTGGAAATCCAAGCCACTCTACTTGATCAGATTAAGGAGAATCAGGCTGAAGATGTGGTACTCATAAAGATTAGTGGTGAAGTCCAAGATGGTAAGGCACCTGCCTTCATCATTCAGGATGATGGATCGTTATGGTTCCAAAACCGCATTTGTGTACCGGCGATTGAGAACATACGATCATTAATTTTAAAAGAAGCACATTCTTCTGCCTATTCGGTTCATCCAGGGTCCAGTAAGATGTATAAGGATCTGCGTAGGAATTTCTGGTGGCCAAACATGAAACAAGATGTCACTGAGTTTGTCGCTAGATGTTTGGTTTGTCAGAAAGTAAAGATTGAGCATAGGAGACCAGGAGGTGAGTTGCAACCTTTGCCAGTGCCCGAGTGGAAATGGGAAGACATAGCAATGGATTTTGTAACAGGCCTACCCAAGACGCAAACTCAGAAGGATGCTATCTGGGTTATCATTGACAGACTGACAAAGAGTGCTCATTTCATCGCCATTAAGATGACGTGGGGAGTTCAGAAACTTGCAGAGGTCTTCGTCCAAGAGATTGTCCGTCTTCATGGTACTCCCAAGACTATAGTGTCGGATCGAGATGGGCGGTTCATGTCCCGTTTCTGGAAGGAATTGCACAAAGCCATGGGTACGGAATTGCGCTTTAGCACAGCTTTCCATCCCCAAACAGATGGGCAATCCGAGAGGACCATTCAGACCCTCGAGGATATGCTCAGGGCGTGTGTGCTTGATCGACCTACGAGCTGGGAGCATAGCTTGTGTTTAATCGAATTCACTTACAACAACAGTTGGCACTCAACAATTAAGATGGCTCCTTTCAAAGCTCTGTATGGCTGAAAGTGTCGTTCGCCACTATGTTGGGATGAGGCAGCTGATAAAGTTTTGCTTGGTCCTGAGTTAGTTGAGCGAACAACTGCCGAAGTTGCACTCATAAGACAGAGAATGCTTACTGCACAAAGCCGACAGAAGTCTTATGCGGATTTGAAGCGAAGGGCAGTTGAGTTTGAGGTAGGCGAAAAAGTATTTGTGCGGGTGTCTCCGTCGAAGGGTGTTTTCCGCTTTGGAAAACGAGGAAAGTTGAACCCTCGTTATGTCGGACCCTTTGAGATCTTGGAGCGTGTAGGCAAGTTAGCATACCGACTTGCCCTACCCCCTTCTGCACATCCAGTCCATAATGTCTTCCATGTTTCGCTGCTGAGAAAGTATGTACCAGATGAATCTCATGTTCTTACATATGAGGACATCGATATTCAACCAAATGGTACGTATGAGGAAAGACCTATTCGGGTGATTGAACGAAGGGTGAAGAGCTTGCGTAACAAGGAGGTTGATTTGGTGCGAATTCTGTGGTCTCGAAATGAGGGTGACGGGGTCACCTGGGAGACATGGGAGACCGAGCGGGATATGCAAAATAGATTTCCAGAGCTGTTCGCAGCATAGTTTCGAGGACGAAACTATTTTTAAGGGGGTACTATTGTAGTGATCCAATTTTTTTTCTTTTCATTTCCTTTTTGTAAGGACTCCAGATTGAGTGTAAGCTAGTTTCGGGGACGAAACTATTTTTAAGGGGGTACTATTGTAATAACCCTCCAATTTGAATAAGGATAAAATAATAAAATAATAACTATCGTTAATTATAAATTATAATTTTTATAATTTTTCTACATAAAAATAATTTACAAAATAATAAAATAAATAAACAATTTAACTTCATTGGAAACTATCTATATATATATTTTTAAGAGAAAGTCGAGTTAGTAAAGTAAAGAAAGTATTAAATAAATAAAAATAGAATAAAACAAGCCATTGTCATTATGGAGAGTTGAACTCCCAACCTCTCCTTACACTCTCATAAGGCACACTCCACCAACTGGGCCATCCCGTTTTTCTGTCACTTAAGCCCATTTAATTAAACAAGTATCCAATTAGGGGGTCGTCTTCAACCTCGTGCCGGGGAGGAGTTAGCTCAGCCGACTGTAACTAGTTCGATCCTCCATAGAAATGGCAATTTGAAGCTCCATTGGATTCCGTATTTAAGACCCATATTAACCCCCCACTTAATTGGGTGTTTATTGCCCAATTAATTTCGCCCCATTTAATTATAAGATAAGATTAAGGCTTTAAAATAGGGTTTTGAACCTTCCCTTGTTGTTGTCCGAATTCATCAATTATAGGAGGCGGAAATCTCTCGTTGGATTACCGTTCAGACGTGGATGGATAGGGATTAGCAGTTGCCGGAGTTAATTAGGGGGTAATTAAGGTGTAACGCCCAAAAATTCAATTTCTCATAACGGGGGCTTTAATTTGGGGAGTAAATTTGACCTAATCCTAAACCCATTGCTCTCAATATAAATAGCCGTGATCGAGAGAGTTCCTACCATCCTCGAAATACCAATACTCCCACAAAAAAAAAAAACTCTTCCCGTTCTGTTAGTAGCCGCGGTGCCACCGGAGTCCCTCCTTGTCGTCGTTCTCTGTTGCTGCTCTGTTTTGCTGAGCAAACAGGTTCAATTCTTTTCTTCCGTTGAAGTACCTTTCTCCTATTCACTTTAGATTATTAAATTGAGGAATTAGGTTGGCTAATAAAATACAGTAATATGGTTAACAAATAAAAAGGTACTGCAAGATCACGTGTAATATACAAGAGAGTGAGTTGACTAGTGAAAGGGCATAGCTATGAAATAGGTGGGCACGGTAATCGGTTTTCTTCCTCCATCTCTTTTGTTTTCATTGATATTATAATATACTAAGTGGGTTAAATCCTGGAATAGTATAGCTATCAATTGGAATGTGGAGCAAGATGAAAATCATGGTAGGATAATAATAATGTAAAATTAGTGTGTCGTTTGAGAACTAATTTATGGATTAGCAAATAATTTTAATAAGATTCTCTTTGAAGGATTCCACAGTGGGTAAGTAAGTATACTACTGAATTTGATAAACTAAGTAATAAACTAAAAGTATTAAACTTGAAACTAGAATTACACTCAATCGATCAAATAGTGAAGGTTGTTCCTAGAATTCAAAATTATGAAGGATATGAATTTGAATTCTAGTTTCTTAGTAGAAGTACAAAATAAATTGTTAAGTAATTTATTTTGTTGTCATATTTCCGAATTTCCTTGGATCACGAAGAGACGAGCTTTCGTTATTGATTCTTTCCTTTCCGTAGCAACCCGAGTCCAATTCGTCGTTATCAAGGCAAGTGGTTTCGGTTCTCTTTTCCATGTTTTCGTACTCGCATGATTTTATCAAATCATGATTTTAATATGTTGGGGACTATTGTTTGAATAAAAGGAACATAGGTTGTATTATCTCATAGATTTAATGACTGTTATTTCTAGATGATAATAGGCTGCGCTAGATGGACATAGGTCTCGATGCTTGTGGACTTATGTATGTGTATTATCTTGCTTGGATTTAATTACTAGCGTAGTAATCTAGAGACTAAGGTCGTAAGACCAATTTAATAAATCAATTAAGTATCGCTAGGTCGTAAAGCCTAATTTCCCTAGCGTAAGGTCATGACCCATGCCCGCTCAACCGCCGAGGGGTGTTCGCACTAGTATCGTGCCAAGGGACGTAGGTGCCCGCATCTCGTAATCATTTGATAAAGTCTTAACAAATATTTTAATTATTCAAGTGGAATATTAACATTGTAAAAAGTATGATCTCAAGATAGTTAAGCACTTGTGCACCTAGGTAACTGGACAGGATGGTTAGTACAAAATGGAATACCGTCCTCGCTCTCGGATTTCGTTGAATCTGGTTCCAATCTGAATGCTTGCTCGACTTGTTAAAACGCCTATAAAATGGCAAGATGGGCTTGGTACTTAAGCGCCCTAGCGGCCACCTCCCCGTCGGCACTTACGAGTAAGATGAGGTTGGTTGAGGTTCACGTAGTCAACGAGGGTTGTAATAACCAACATCATTTGTGTGAAAAGAAGTTCCCAACATATTCGTATTAAACCTTTTTGGCACCTTTCCCGGAGTTTTCTCACAACTCTCTTAAAAGTCATGCTCGTTTTCTTGTGGAAGGTAGTAGAGGGTTAGGTTATCGTCCGGTTTTTATTCGGCGTCGATATCCGTCTCTACTTCCTTTCACTAACCCGAACCGCCTTTCAAAACCCCATTTGCATAGTCTGTCATAAGACTAACCGACCACCCTTTTTCCTTTGCATGGTCGGCTGGTGTCAACCGTTTTTCCTCGTGGCGGCACATCAGGTGGAGGAGTTGTTATCAAAGACTAAGGACTACCAAGGAGCTCTATACTCTATTTCTTTACTTCCGAATAAATTCAGATTGAGATCCTCGACATGTGAGGACCTATCTAAGACTCTAAGTTTGAGAACGAATGTTTAGACCTGTGGTTGGATGTACCCGACTTTTTAATTCCGCATTAAGTACCAGTTTATTCTATTCCGCATTTAAAGTTTTCTGTTTGTCTGTTAATACTATAAGCCTAGGGTGACTTTGGAGTAAAATCCCAAGGTTACTGGCGGTAATATCCCTACAGAAAAGGGGGTGTTACACCATCGCCGCCGTCGCCCGCCCTCAGGTTCGTCCCGCCATCTCTCTCTCCATTCTCTCCCTCTCTTCCCTGTCTCTCATATCCGGGCTCGTACGAGCCAGATCCGGGCTCCTACGAGCCAGATCTAGCCGGATCCGGGCTCCTACGAGCCAGATCTAGCCGGATCCGGGCTCGTACGAGCCGGATCTAGCCGGATCTAGGCTCGTACGAGCCGGATCCAACCGGTTGGGTTTTTGGGTTTTTGGATTTTGAGGTTTTTTGAGTTTTTGGATGACAAGTTTGGTTTTCGGATTTAAGTGATGACAAGTTTTGTGTGGGTTTAGGGTTTTTGAGTTTGTGGGTTTTTCGGATGACAAGTTGATTTTAGGGTTTTTGAGACGATTTTATGTTTGAGGGTGATGACAAGTTACTCCCTCCGTCCCATAATGTTCGTCCAAAAGACGATTTTTGCGGTTTTTAATGCAAGGTATAAAGTGGTATTGGGAAATGAAAAAGTGGGTTAAAGTGGGTAGAAGATATGATTGAATAGGGGTATTTTTGTAAGTTTGTAGGGGAAAAAAGTTGAAAAGAGATAAAGTAGGTAGAAAAGTTGGATAATGGGTGTAAATTTAGAGATTGGATAGGGGTAAAATTGGAAGAAAGTTATTGATAAAAAAGGAAAGTGGACAAACATTTTGGGACGACGGATTAGGAAAGTGGACAAACATTATGGGACGGAGGGAGTATTTTTTATGAGTTTTGAGCAATTTAAGTTTGTTCTACGGATCTGACTGATGACAAGTGCGTTTTAAGGTTCTAGGTGATGACAAGTTGTTTTATAGGGTTCTGGGTGATGACAAGTTCGTTTTTATGGGTTTTGGCGATGACAAGTCCGTTTTTAATGTATTTTGGTGATGACAAGTTGTTTTACGGTTCTGAGGGTGATGACAAGGTTGTTTTAAGGTTTTTCGGATGATTTTATGGGTTTAGGTATGTTTTTGGATTTTTTGGATGACAAGTTTGTGTTTCGGCTTTAAGTGTTGACAAGTTTTGTTGTGGGTATAGGGGTTTTGAGCTTGTGGGTTTTTTGGATGACAAGTCCATTTTAGGGTTTTAGGGGCGATTTTATGATTTAGGGTGATGACAAGTGATTTTTTATGCGTTTTGAGCAATTTAAGTGTGTTCTACGAATCTGACTGATGACAAGTGTGTTTTAAGGTTGTGGGTGATGACAAGTTGTTTTTATGGTTCTGGGTGATGACAAGTCGGTTTCCATGGGTTCTGGCGATGACAAGCCTGATTTTAATGTGTTTTGGTGATGACAAGTTGTTTTTTGGATGACAGGTCTGTTATAATGTTTTTGGGATGATTTTATGGGTTTGGGTATGTTAGTTTTGTATATATAGTACTTATTATTATGGCCTATTAGCTCAAATGGTAGAGCAATGTGTTTGATGCACAATAATGTGGGTTCAAATCCCACATAGGTCAATTTCGTAGCTGGTCATCACCGATGACAAGTTTTTTGCGTGAATGATGGGTTTTACCTCAACTTGTCATCAGATGACAAGTTGAGTACGTGAACGAAATGACAAGTTTTTGTATGTGGACTGATGACAAGTAACGTGTCATCTGATGACAAGTTACTTGCCATCACTAATGACAAGGCGGTCAACGCCGGTCAACGACTGGTCAACGCCGGTCAACGCCGGTCAACGACTGGTCAACGCCGGTCAACGCTGATAGTGGTGAGGGGTGCTGACGTCATCTTGTAAATTTAAAAAAAAGGTAGGGGCAAAATTGGAAAAAAGCCTATGGGGGCTCATTTTTTTTCCTTGTAGCCTATTTGCTTCATTTTTGGTTGCTCATAGCCCATGTACCCATTTTCGTCCTTTTTTTTGTGATTATCAGCCTATAAATTTTTATAAATTTTTATTATTTGTGTATGTTTTAATTCGATCTTTATTTTGAATTGACACAAATATATAAAACCTGAACTATTGTCCAGGGCATAAGATCTCAATTTTGTTTTAAGATTTTAGTCATTGAAAAAAATAAATTAATACACATATTTGAAAAATATGTGTATTAGACCATTAGACAAAAATTTTTTCTAGATAATATGTGGTTTTTACCAATTTCATATTTTGAGAGATAAATATATAACAGTAAATTAATTTAAAAAATTACATTATACCAGTTTCAAAAAAATAGACTAATATAACAGTATTGGTACTAATTACATTTTGTCAAAATAGTTTTTAAATTGTTAAATTCCTCTCTTTATGGAGCCCCAATAAAGAGTAATTCATGACCTGAATCATATATACAAACTATTTTTATGTGATCCGTGCTACGCATGGGTGCTAGAATTGAGCCCCCAGAAAGAGTTCAACTAACAATTCTAGAATTCATGACCTGAATCAAATAGTTTAAAATAATATTGTTACGCATGGGTCATAAATTCATGACCCGTGCAATTCATCTCTTTATTCTAGCAATTATTCTATCAAAAAAATAATTATACTTCATCAAGGACACAAGTATATTGTTTACGTATTGTCACAAAATAACAATTGTACAACATTTTAGAATAATAATTTTTAAATGTATATTATTAAATAATAATATTTCTAATATATGTATATAATAAACATATGAAGTAGACTTTTAGAAATCATTGCCCAGATAAAGTTGAGAAATAAATTTATTCTTAGTTAATAAAGAATTAAAGTTCCCATTTTACTGAACAAAAGGTATTTCATATTTATTTCACGCGTCATTTCAAATTGTTAACATAGATTCCAAAAGGTTCATCAATATGTCATGACATTGAGTGACCTAAGATTGATTGACCTAAGATTGATTGTTTTCATCTCATTGATATTTGATAAATAAAAGGAATTAAAATATTTTTTTTTACTTTATGGAGCCCAAGAGTTTTCAATTAAAGGAATTAAAGTTATGATTCGAGAAAATGACTTGAATTATGATTTAAAATTATATTTAACAAACTTTTCAATTAAAGTTGATTAATCAAACTTATAAATAATTTTTAAACCCGTGCGTAGCACGGGTAATAACTTCTAGTATATATAAAAGTTAGGTGGTGTCCTCATTAATTGCTCTTATTAAGTGTTGGGTGCAATCTTTCCTATATAATAAACACTAAGCAATTATAATCAAAACAACCACAATATCATAGTGGTAAACCCTTCCTCTAATTACCCAAAGGTTTGGGGTTCAAACCTCTCTAGCAACATTGTTTGTGTTATTTGCATGTTTTCTTAATGTGCATTTTTTTAACGTAAATCACAAAATATATTTATAGCCTAAATCATAAAATATGTGTATTTTTTAAAATGTGTTTTGTGTGTATTTGTTGTATTATTTGTATAAATGGTTCAAGTATATAAATAAATCAATTATTAATTTTTTTACCGTAAATCACAAAATATGTTTATACCCTAAATCATAAAATATGTGTATTTTTTTTAAACGTGTGTATGTCAAAGTTATCAGAATCCCGACTCGATCCTACGATTCTAACGATTCTACGACCCAAAAGTCATAAATCGATCCACAATCCTAAGTAGGATCTTATGTAACTAGGATCTTAAATTATTTAACATAAAATTCTAATTGGATTTTGATTTTACACACGACTCTAACGATTCTTCAACGATTCTAACGATCCTACAAGCGATTCTTACGATCCGAAACAATCACTATTATATTTATATATTATTACTAAACTCAAAGTTTATGTCTCTTTTCCATTAAATTATTAACCCGATTCATCTTATAATATTTTTACTCATCAAATTAATTATGTTTATAAAATTTCAGAGTTTATATATAAGAAAATATACAATATATTAGGTTGTCGTATATTTTTTAGTTATAATCTAGGATCTTACGATCCTAACGATCCGATTCTACGATCCGATCCTGCTACCCCCTTCCGATCCGATCCAAGGATCCCGATCCTGACAACCAGTATGTGGGCATTTGTTGTATTATGTGTGTATAATATATATATATATATATATAGAGAGAGAGAGAGAGAGAGAGAGAGAGAGATGAATATTTTCTTAACGTGCATTTTTTTAACGTAAATTACAAAATATGTGAATACCATAAATCATAAAATATGTGTATTTTTTTAACAAAAAACACAAAATATATTTATACCCTAGATCATAATATATGAGTATTTTTTTCTTTAAACTTCTATAGTTTTCATGTATACAAAAATACTTTGAATAGCCAAACATATTATTTTAATCTTTCATATGCTTTCTATAGTGTTCTATATCTTTCATATGTACGTAATTGCATTTAGATACAAATAATAAGTGCTTCTCTTGCAAGTGAATTATATTTTTAATTGATTTATTTCTTATGAGATATTTATTTATTTTATACTTAATATAATCTATTATATTTTATATTATCATACCTTGATCCATTCTTCACGTTCATACAATTTTATGCAATTTTTCAATTAAAGTTGATTAATAGAGCTTCAAAATAATTTTTAAAACCGTGCGTAGCACGGGTCATGAATTCTAGTAGAAGATAAGTATTGACCTTCAGACATCTAGTCAAACAATTTAGCTTTCAAGAGTAATATTAGAGGTTATTGATTCAACTTTCATAAAAAGTGTCCTCAACCCAAAAAAAAAAGAAAAAGACAAGTATTGAAAACTTATGCCTATGTAATCATCAAGGACTATCTTGATCAAGACAAGACAAAGAAGATGCAATTCCCATGATTTATAGGAAAATTATAACAAGTACAATTGGAGTTTAGATCTTCTCATTGTCATTTATTTCTGCATCTTTTCATTATAAAATTCTGCAATTCTACTTCTTCTTCATATGCGCCACCGTTTTCAAACCTAACACCAAAGAAAAACAAATTCATTATAGTTTTCATCATCAAAAAAACAAATTCATTATAGCTAATAATATATCAATAAAAAAAATGTAATGCATTAACTCAATTGCTCCAATTTTTTTCAGTTACGTCTGACTATAATTAATTGGCGCCGACGGTTATAAGAATTGTAATAAAAGCATACACACAGTATAAAGGGTAAAAAAAAAGGTACGGATGAACGAGTGATTAATCACGCTTAAGGTTTACATTAAATTCTGGTTTTGAAACGTTTTTTAAAAGTAATTCGCTAAAAAAAGTTCAAAGCGTTACAAATCTCAATTAGATTTTTCTTTTTGGACGGCTCTGTTCAACAAACCAGGTAGAAAAGCTAGCGGAATCCGATCCTCTTGAGGGTACAAGGGTGCTATTTTTTGGAAGATTATTCCGCCCCGCTAACGCAACACATTACCCATTTCGTGCTATTGCCGACCAAAGCCTTAGATTTCCTTTAGAAGATTATAGAAAAATTTGTGACTTGAGAGTTTTTTAGAACTATAGTTTTGGGAGAATTATCCACATAACACACATAATTAAACAAATACTTATGACTATGTTCTACCCAAATAAAATAAAAAAACTTATGACTAGGACATTATCCGTTAATTCCATCATGGTATACTCGTTAATCAAGGCATTTTAGAAGTATAATTCAATAATCATCGTGTAATCATTTTCTTCTGATAAAGCATAGAGTACGTTATGGATCAAAAGGAGTAAAATGTTAAAACTTACCTTTTTCCCTGGTTATTCTAGTTCTTGCTTGGGGAAGAAAAACCCCTGTGCCCTTGTGTTTTGTTGAGGATATGCCAAATTGATTCTCTTGAGTTGTTTCAAGCCTGAATCTTGGTGGTACTGTCTTTACCGGACCTCTCTTTGGCTGAACTACAATCGACTGAAGTATGACCAAAAGACGATGAAAAGGATTACGACATGAAACGAAAATGAAAAACGAGATTTTATTAGAATTTCCGGGTAACAAAAATGGATATATTTACTTACTTGTACGAGCACCGGACTTGCGCTATTTGGCGGATAATTGAAAACCAAATTAGGCTTGCGCAAATTGTCAGATGAGGTTTGAATCTCGTAAAAGAGATCGGAAGGAAGCCAAAATTCGCCGTCGTCCAAATTTGGTGGAAAGTCTAGAATAGATTGTAGCAAGAAGAACAAATTAGGGTTACAAATTGCCATTGCCAATTGCAAGGTCAAGAATCTCAAACCCTTCATTTCGAAATATCTATATTTTGGAGTAATACTGAGGAAGAAAACGAGAGGCGAGACGGAGAAAAAGATGCCCGGTTTTAATATGATTTTAGTACCTTATATAAGGTATGAGTAGTGTAATCATTTTTTTTTGGATCGGTAAGGATTAGGGTGGCAGACCGCTCCTTGTGGACAACTCTAAGAGAAAAGACGAACCGTGGTTCGTGAGGTTCAAAATGGTGATCTCGGGGTACTACCTCAAAGACTTAGCCGCTGAACTAAGTGCTCGAAGTCATGCGTAATGTAATCATTATTATTATTAATAACACAGAATGGTAGAAAAATAAACCATTTATTATATGGATGTAACATTAACGTTTATAATAAATGTTGCTATTTTGAATTCATATTACTTTAGCTAGATGAATTTTATTTTTTAATAAAATGAGGAAACACACTATTGCTTTTATAGTGTGTTTCTTTTCTCTACTTTTTGTTTGGAAGCTGACTTTTTTTTCCCTTATGATGTGTATGTATGATAAACATGATTTTAATGTAAACCATCTTGAGAACGGCTTAATACACCAGGAGACCCTTGTACTTGAACGTTATTTCCCAACAAACCCCTCTATTTTAAAATGTTCTATTACACCCTAGATTTTACTTCTCCCTTACCCTCGCACTCATCTCGAAGGATACTCTATTGAATTAGGCATCGGAGGTGGATTAGGCGAATTTTGTTCTTCAAAATTCTTACTCAAACCTTCAAGTTTTTTATAATTTAATATTGATTTGATTAAAATGACATCATTGACCCGCTGGTCAATCCGAACCCGCCCGATAGGCCAACATGACTTGAACCTTCCTGACTCGACCCAATCGACAGGTCTAGTTGCAACCCATGACTAATTGACTACAATCAAGAAAGTATGCAAACGCGTAAGTTTGAGTCTACATGCATGTTGCATATGTTAAAGGTAGACCAGCTAGGAATGTACTTTGGTTAATTAGAAATCTTGGGTGATTATTCAAGTTGGATTTGGGCCAAGCCAACATTATGACAAAACAGAAGAAAAAAAATTGTAATAAACCCTTTTTGAGCTTATAGTCACTCACTTTCACTCATATAAAATTATCCGAACGTACATAAAGAGTCTTCACATATCAAGTGGTATAAGATTCGATACTCAAATTTAACTTATTAGGAGTTAAGCTCGACAAAAAAGAAAAGGAATAACTTTAACGAGCCACTGACATAAGTACAATACTACAACGCCAATTTTTATTTCACACAACATAAGTTCATAAGCATAACCAAACCCCATAATATCCAAGTCTCAAGAGCTTCAATTGTATAAAGTATAATAGAGTACACTTGGTTCCCAATTTCCTCTCACTGCAATTAAGCAGATGAAATTAAATGGAAAAGGGAGACCAATTTTAGCCAAGGATCACTTGCCACTCAATTTGGTGAACCAACCCAACTAAAGGTAAAGCTAGTCTCATGGAATATGCATGGATGTAGAGCTATATTCCATCTTTACCTTTGTGGGTACGTTTCCAAAGGGTTGGTTACACAAAACCAATGAAACCATGTAAGGCTTGGTTTTGTTATAAAGAACCCTTTTTGTTTATCATGTATCAAACCTTGAGGAAGTCAAAACAGCCATGATCAGGCCCCGGTGGAACCTCCAAATTGCTTGTGAAGGAGTGTTTTGCTTGAAACCAATCAAATTGTCTTGACTCATAGAGGAAGTTGCTTGTGACTTCTGACCCAGATGGGTTTGGTTTCGGGTTCGATTCGAAACAACCCTTGTTGTGGCCGGAGTTGAGGACTTCGGAGCTCGAAGATCCAGATGGGTTAGAGAGGAGTTGATGGTCATCATAATCATGATCATTTGGGGACTTAAGCTTGCTCTTGCTTAATGTTATCGTGTTGTTGTCGTTGCTGTTACCAATTGTTGTCGATTCCTTTAGGGCTTGTAGCTCCTTTGAGTTGAGGAACCTTCCGCCCGCTCCCCTTGGCCTCCGCATTGCGTGTTGGTGTCTAGATTCGTGAATATAAGCCTGCCATTATAAGTAGCATACACGATTGAACGGTTTAGGGCGCGATTGAGCCACTAATGCAATGTTGTATAAGTATGTGTGTTAAAAGTTGTTTGGTGTCACCAACAAATTCTTCTATGAATGCCAAACTGTCAAATGTATATATTGTTATCTCAAGAAAATGATGAAGATCTAAGAAACCATATGATGTGCATATCTTACCTGGTTACTAGGGCGAGGCTTGGCTTTCAATGCAGCTTTTGCGCGTATCTTTCTTCGACGTAAGATCCCATGGTATTGTTTCGGGTTAACGTACACTGTTCCGTCGTCTGTTGCCAGACTCATTGGTAGCATCATCGTCGACCCCTACATCATCAACCGAAAAATGTAATCTTATATATGTGCAATGTATATATACTTGTGCATAAACCAGTTATGATATGACCAATTACAATACCACGTACACAAGTAATTAATTAAAGTGAGCTCTAGGTAATTTACAAACCATGGTTTGAGGAGGCCCATAAGATGTGATGAAGCCATAGAGTTGATGAGGATGAGAAGGGTTTGCAGTATCCTGAACAAGAGAAGACATGAATACATGATCATTATATTTTACCTCTTTTAACAAACATTCAAGAGAGTTTAGCTAAGAGAATTAAAACAGCTTGCATATGTCCATGCATGGTGAAATTACCAAAGGTTGTGCAAGCATAATCTCAAGTTGACTTTTTTGTTGATGAGCAACTGATGATGAAGCTGAGAGGTTTGCTTCATTTCCCTTGACAAAGTTCATCTTGTTACCTGAAATGAACACGTATATATTGTACTTAACTTAAACATCTCTAACATTACCAATTAAGCATCAATTTGAACAATGGGGTGATGTTGTATCTTTACCTTCTCTTGTACATGTTTGCTTAATTCGTACCTTAATGGAATTATGATCTAGTAAGTAAGACAAACATATATATAGAACAGATCCTGAATGTTTTATTTAAAAATGATTTTGTACTCCCTAAAAGATTAGATTTTTAGATCAACTTGGTGGGTTTTGATTGGTGAGGCTAGGTCAAAAGATTCAAGATTCAAGGGCATAACAAATAAAAGTTCATGGATCCAATATTTATAATTGACATCACCTGGTGCACTAAGTCTAATTGATATTGACAACTTGGATCATAGACTTTCATGATGTTCATTGATTTTGTTTCAATATACGTATAATCAAAAGTCAGCCATTATTAAAAAAAACAATTTGTTGATCTAAAATAAGCCATGTCAACCATCATCAGAATGAGATCTTTCCCCCTTAATCAAGGCAATTAACCATTCTCTGACTGACAAAACCCTAGCAGGACCAAACTTGGTTCATGTATAGTATTATACTATGTAGCTGTGGCCATCATCGATGATATCACAATCCACAACATGATTTCAAAATATAAATATTATTGTGGGTCACCATCACTCATTTCGTCACCAGTGACCTCTAAAAAAGTTCATAGGTCTCTTGAAGAGTTCCACATATCTAATGTCTGCATTTGGCATCCAAGGGTTTATCAATATATTGGACGCCACAATTAGGGTTTTTCTTATCCTATTATTAAATGAATATATGTCTATTGTTCTAACATTTTGCATACAATTTGTGTTAAATCTTACAAATCAGTTTTGTATGATCATACACTTGAGCGCACATAATTTTATAATCGAGAGTGTGAGATCTAAAGACTGAGTGTAAGATTTTCTTAGTGAATGGACCCGTATATACTCAGAAGATGTTCTTTTAAAATTTTCATAATGTTTTAAAACATGCCTACTCGTATACATACATTAATATCGGTTTTTCTATTGTGTGTGCTAATAACATATTATAAGCATACTAAATATGAAAACTAAACGTTAAAGAAGAAACAATGAATCCGTCACAACAAAAGATTCAACAGCATGAAATTTAAAATTTATCAAATATTTCTAATATTAGCTTTTTATAGTGTGTTGCGCACATAATCGAAAAATCGATATACTATAGCTAAATTCTTGAAAACTTGTGATTAGAGCAATTTACCTACAATATACTATAATTTAAAAAATTTGCTAGAGATTAAGGATATCTAAGATACTTATAAGTCAAAATAAGGGTACGTCCTTAATTGGCATTGGAAAATTAGTGATGTGGAAGGCACATGTGACAATACTATTAGTATAATGCCCCAAAACTAAAGATGAACTCAACATTATTCATTTGGACAGAATATAAACTCCCTATTTGTAAGAATCAAATTAAGGGACAAGAACAAAAGTTAAAAAAACGAAAAAAAAAAGTTGGAAAAAATTACATTTTAGCCCCAATTAATGTTGGGACTAGCTAGCTAACTACCAATTTGTTGGGGTAGGGGATTCCAATAATGGCAAACTGTATTTGGGCCAGGATTTGGGATTTCCCTCCAATCAAAATTTTCTCACTTTTGCCACATTATCTAATTATTTGCCTATACTTTTGCACTAATTTATACATAAACTTGCATGAAATGATAAAAATGTCTGCAAGAATATTTTTAATTTACTCCCTTTGTGTTGTGTATACATACATATTCTTCTATACTACGGAGTATATTATAATCATTTTAATTGTAAATGAATTAGTGTGTCAACTAACTAATACTCCTTTCAATTAAGTACTACTAATCCAGCAATCAAACAACTAATCATGCCTGTTTCACACGCCAGACAATGAGACAGGCCAGACACTTCATCTACCACACACACACATACCAATCTAAAAAACAGCAAAATGACAAACAAAGCCAAAAAATACCAAAAAAAGAGCTAGAAATGTAGAATTAATAATTGGCAGCTTAATTCACCTGCAGAGTTCTTGTGTTCTTGGTTCAATTGGTGGAGTCCCTGATCAAGATGGACCCACCATGGAGCAACAGGATTCAAGTCCGAAGAAAAATCAGCATCAGCTTGATCATTGGCCATGTTGGTGAATTTGCTACTCATCTTCTGCATCTTTTTTGTAGATCAATTCAGGCTTTCAGTAAGAAAGATCACATCTTTTTGAGATAATTAACTTAGTTCATCAACTATACTGCAATATTAATTTGTAAACAGTTGTTTTCTCAGAAGACATGTAAGATCTGGAGAATTAACTTCTAGCCAACTAACTAAAAACACCCAGCAAAAAAGGAATCAGACCCATTACTCATGAAGCAAAACCCTTTAATGGGTAATCAAGGAAAACACAAATAAGATCAAATCCAAAACAACCCAGAAGAAACTGATAGCTAGAGAAAGGAAAGGAAGAACTGATAGAAAAACCAGCAAAAGAAATCAAGAAAACCCATGAAAGAGAGGAGGAAGGAAAGGGGACTTACTTTTGAATGTTTCCTTGTTGTTTGTTTGGTGATAAATATTGACTTGTGAATTTGGTTGCTTGGTTCAGTCCCTAATTAGCCAAGACAAACCCTTGTTTCAAGGAAGGAGACATAAAAAGGATGAATAAGATATATATATAAGTAAGTAAGACTGATAGGAGCAAAACAAGAAATCTTACTGAGAGAGAAAGGATTGAGAGAATCTTGATTTCTCCTTGGCTGATTAATTGGAAATCCAAAAAAGGAAGTTGGAAATAGAGAAAGAGAGAGATGAGAAAAAAAAGCATAAAATTAAAGGATGGGTGGCCAATGCAACTCGCCTTTCAATTCATTTCAACTTTGTATTATATTCTCACCTACTTGACTACTTGTTTTTTTTTAACTTGTGTAGTAAGTGGTACATATCTATCTCGAGAAGTGATCTAAGCAAATATTTCATAAAATATTATTCCTTGAAATAGTTTATATTTATAGGGTTTTTAAAAAAAGTGATATACACCTAAGAAGACATAAACTAGTTGTGATAAAGATAAGTTAGATATTTTTATTATTCGATTTATCACATAAGAAATGACACTTGTATACGAACGTGAAAGTACATGGATGCCTGAATTCAAAGTAAGTCAGAACGATAAGTAATACTTCTCAATTTATAAGATTCCTATATGTTATGAAAACAAATTGAATGAATGTGAGAATGATATAGACATTATAAAAACTAGACGAATATGTCATGAAAAAATAGCACTTGTCCTCACCCGATATATCCTTCTTATATATGTATATAATGTATGAGATAAATGCAAAATATTCATAATGAGAAATATTGAATCATACGACTCAGATTGCCTCCACATTGAGTTAGGACAAAAGTCTAGCATCTCAAACTAATTTCTAACTTTAGGATTTATTCCAAAGAATATGAAAATATAAATATAGCTAGAATTATGTTGCAAGTTAAATTAGCAAAGAAAGGTGTAAAAAAGGACTTGTTTTGGTGGACGAAAAGAGAAGGCAAGACCCATTATTGGTGTAGTGCACTTGTGGTCCTTCCTTGGTTTATGAATGGTGATGACTGATGATGGATGTTGGAATCTTGAATCCCCCTCTAGTGCCCTAATTATTTTGTGGTATTTTATTATTTGATTGGAATCTATAGTGCTAGTTTTTTTTTATTTACTTTTATTTGATTTAATGGAATCTATAGTGCTAGTTTTTTTTATTTTATTTAATGGAATCTATAGTGGTATCTTGCTGGAGATTAAATATTACATATATTTTTAACTTTGGTTACTTGATAAATACTTACTTTAACCACGGTTAGCTGTCCTTATCCTTATTGGCTCGAAGTGGCCCTCACAAACAACTTGCTCTTTTTCCCTTTTGAACTCAACGCTTTTCCTGGTGTACGGATTGTTGTTGGGTTCTCATAACTCCGTATTATTCAACCAAACCGGATGTCAAACCGGGTTCTTGTTTGAAAATCGTTCATTCATGTCTTGTAGACTTGAGCATGTATTGGTATCGTTATTAACAATGCTAAGTTCCTAACTCGTACCCGCAAGAGCGATTCTAAATGGTTTAGATTAAATACTTTGTTCACCGTGAATATCGAAACGGAGATCTCAGGGTCCCAGTGTCTTAACAACTAGGTTGTCACCCCGATCGTTAAAACACAATCCACACCGTGAATCATCAATAAACCTATAAAGAAAGGATTTGGGACGTAATGAATGCTACGCATTTTATACAAATTTGTATAGTTTTCATTTCATAACAAAGTGTAATAAATACACATGAGATTCTTAATAAAATAAATAAGAAAAAAAATCATCCAATTCAATTAAAGAACCGTTACTTTTTCATAAGCCCATTCAAGTTCCACATGTTACACTAAGATTTAAAAGAGGCCATTTAAATTATACGGAGTATCTTTTACCAATCATCAATCAATCAATCATCAATCAATCAATCAATCAATCAATAAACCTATAAAGAAAGGATTTGGGACGTAATGAATGCTACGCATTTTATACAAATTTGTATAGTTTTCATTTCATAACAAAGTGTAATAAATACACATGGGATTCTTAATAAAATAAATAAGAAAAAAATCATCCAATTCAATTAAAGAACCGTTACTTTTTCATAAGCCCATTCAAGTTCCACATGTTACACTAAGATTTAAAAGAGGCCATTTAAATTATACGGAGTATCTTTTACCAATCATCAATCAATCAATCTTATATACATATAAGAATGGGTTGTTGCCACCATTTATTGCCTTAATCACTCTTCCTTCCCACCTTTTTATATATACACTTCGATGCAAAATAAATTAGTAATTCAATGTAGCTCGGATGGTATCTATGTCACCGTAGATACACTTGGTCTAAGGTTCGAGTCTTGCCTTATACCCCTTTTGATTTTATCCCCAAACAGAGCTTAAAAAATAATTAAACTTTTTATGCATACAATCAATAAAATAGGGTGTTACGGTATTGTGTAAATTAATCCCATTTCTCCAACTTCAATATCAACATAATTACAATCAATTTAATGACGGTAATGAAAGCTCATAAAATCAATAAAATAGGATGTTACGATATTGTGTAAATTAATCTCATTTCTCCAACTTCAATATCAAAATAATTACAATCAATTTAATGACGGCAATGAAAGTTCTCAACTTATCGAAACAAAGGGTGTTGTGCTCCAAAAAAATGCTATTTAAGCAAAATTCGATTGAAAAAGTCTGAAAAAAGATGTAACGTATAGAGAGGAAAGAGTGAATGTCGGTTTTAAGTCATGCTAATCTGAACATCTAATCTAAATTACCATCAATCAATGACTATGAAAAGATTGGATCACATTAATTTATATTCAATCTTTTTAACTCCATGTCTAACATACATATTTATATAAATAAAATCTTTGTCCCGTGCGTAGCACGGGCATAATCACTAGTGTTTTATATAGGAGTGTGCATGTTCGGTTAATCTCATTTAACCATATGTCGCTTATTTCGATATAGTTATTCTATTAAATAAAAAAACATCATACATTAGTGTTTGATTTGTAATATGAGCGTCATTAGTAAGATCAACTAAAAAAAGCATACGTTGATCTTGAGTTAGGACATTCGTCGGTGGTCGGTGGTCTTGATCTGGCTGCTCTCGGGTGCTGAAGTTCCTCGCACTTCTATGGGTTTTCTTTTTGCGCGGATCGTGGATGTTAGCGCTGATCTTCTCATGTGTCGTCGGTGGTCATACATTCGTCGCGAGGCTAATCGTGCGACGGATTGGCTTTCCCGGTGGATGCCCATCTCTGTTTTCCTTACTTCTGACAATTTTTCTTTCCCTGTAGCCTTTTCAGATATTGTAGAGGATGATTTGCAAGTTTAAGTTATGAAGTGCGTTTTCATCCAAAAAAAAAAAAAACATACGCATAATTTCTAAAATAGCTAAGTAAAAACGTGATTGAACAAGATATAAAGCAAGGCAGATTTAAATATAAACATATACATACTCGGTAAATCGATATCGAGGGTAAAAAAACTGTTAAATCTCGGTGGGCCATATATGACGTGGGGGGTTCACACGTCGGTTCATGCGCATATGCGCGATAAGCCCGACACATAAGCACATGAGGTTCCACCCTAAAACCAATTGACAATAGGGGAGTAGCTCATGTACTTATATGGTGGGTGGTTTAGGTTCTAAATCCCGATGTGGATAAAATTAGTCACAACACGCCCCCTCAAGTGCAAATGCCTGGCCCCACAATATGTCAGTTGCACTTGACATCTCATGCCTTAGGCCGGCTAACCAAATAGACCAGGAAGTTGGGACCCGGACCGAACACATAAGCACATGAGGTTCCACCCTAAAACCAATTGACAATAAAAGGAATAACCCATGTACTTATATGGTGGGTGGTTTAGGTTCTAAATCCCGATGTGGGATAAGATTAGTCACAGCAAACACCTCAACAGGATGGTACTTAGTAATCATAGTTGTCTTCAATCGATTAACCGTAACAGTATATTTTTCTGGTATAATTACCGGAAAAAAGAGACTGGTATTTCATTTTCTCTTCAACACTTGGTTTTGATGCACATTCAAGACATATGTTAACAATACCCCGTAGACCACGAATAGTTATTTTTGGAATGAACGAGCCCAGGCCCATATAAAAAAATGGGCCGGCCCATATCGACTAAAAAAGAAGAATTAGTTGAATTTGATGACGATGACAATTCTAGAACTTTCCGAAAAAATAGGATACCATGCTTTTGATTTTCCGAGCGATTAAAATACATTTTATTCCATAAATATTTGGAAAGAATTAGTTTCCCCGGCCAACCAAGCGAAGAAAAACGCGAAAAGAGTTGAAAGTCAAAGACAAATCTGGACCGTCCGATCTCCAAAATAAAAACCAAGATCACAAGCCAAGCTCAAACCCTCTTTCGCCGTCGTCTCTCTGCTGTTTCTCTTCCCACCACAAACTCCAATCTCACAGGTAAGATCGTCTCTCAAGCTACGAATCTTCCTCTCTCTGTTCTTCCACCCTCTTTCATGTCGGATCTAAATCCCTGACGAATTTCGAAATTCCTATTGTTGTGGATCTTTCCTGTTTTGCAGAGCGAGGAGTCGAAGAATCATGTTCGGGAGAGCGCCCAAGAAGAGCGATAACACCAAGTATTACGCTGTTCTCGGCGTCTCGAAAGATGCTTCTCAGGATGATCTGAAGAAGGCTTACAAGAAGGCTGCGATCAAGAACCATCCTGACAAGGGCGGCGATCCTGAGAAGGTTTGTGGATTGTTGGTTATTTCGATCGAATTTCTGTTGGATTTTGAGTTTTTTTGGCGATCCTGATAAACAATCGAACATAATTGTGAATTTTGGTTAGTCTGAATATATTAGGGTTGCTTAAACTGTAAGATTTGGATCAAATTCTAATACTTTCTTCACTGATGTTGAAAGTAAGATCGTTTGTTCTTTGATCGGAATTCCTCTTTCAGCTTTGTGAGTTAATCTGTGAATTAAATGTTGATTTTTGGGGTTTGAAGACTTGGGGGTAGTTCATGCCTGTATAAATAATGTGTGATCTGGCTTTTTTGCTTTGTCGTTTCATTGGTTGTGTGTGTGAATCTCTTAGATAGGTCACAAGTCATTATTGTGAATGAATATGAAAGAATTGACCTTGCATGTGTAATTTTACTTTATCAAGTTCAGACAGTTGATTTTGGACAGACTCTGAAAATTGAAACTTTGTGTGAGGTATATCTTTCTGTTCACTGCAGTGAGAGTGAAGTAATATATCGGTTGATGTGCTCCCTTGTATGAGTATACCATTGCTTTTGATGTTCTAATTGAATTACGTTTGATGCCGACTTATCTTGTAGTTCAAAGAATTGGCACATGCATATGAGGTCTTGAGCGACCCAGAGAAGCGTGAGATCTATGACCAATATGGGGAAGACGCACTTAAGGAAGGAATGGGAGGAGGTGGAGGAGGACATGATCCATTCGACATATTCCAGTCGTTCTTTGGTGGGAGCCCGTTTGGTGGTGAGTCTACTTTGTTGCTATGCCAATATCTTGAACTCAATCCTTATTCACTTCGGCAATTATGATATTGACTAACATTTTTGACTGTTGTTTCTTGTAGGTGGTGGTTCTAGCAGAGGTAGAAGGCAGAGGAGAGGGGAGGACGTGGTTCACCCTCTCAAAGTCTCTCTTGATGATCTCTACAACGGGACAACTAAGAAGTTGTCCTTGTCACGTAACGTTCTTTGCTCCAAGTGCAAAGGGTACGCTTTCTAACTACTAAAAAACTTTCATCTTTGTAGATGCAATCTTGTTATAAATCCTATTTGGGGAATATCCTTTTACCTGTATACCTTACTTGAGCTGTTTATATTTCAGAAAAGGGTCGAAATCAGGGGCATCCATGACATGTTCAGGCTGCCAAGGATCTGGGATGAAAGTCTCGATCAGGCAGTTGGGCCCTTCAATGATTCAGCAGATGCAACATCCTTGTAACGAGTGTAAGGGTACTGGCGAGACTATCAAAGATAAAGATCGTTGCCAACAGTGCAAGGGTGAGAAAGTCTCTCAGGAGAAGAAAGTACTAGAAGTTGTTGTCGAGAAGGGAATGCAAAATGGACAGAAGATTACGTTCCCTGGGGCTGCAGATGAGGCGGTATTGATTTAGCCTCTTCTTATGATCAATACGAGTATAATTTTATTTTAACCTTGTTGACCTATTTTTCATGCCTAATTGCAGCCTGACACTGTTACTGGGGATATAGTTTTTGTAATCCAACAAAAGGAACATCCCAAATTCAAACGAAAGGGCGATGACTTATTCTATGAACACACTCTAACCCTGACTGAGGCGCTCTGTGGATTCCAATTCGCGTTGACACACCTTGATAACAGGCAGTTGCTCATCAAGTCTTCACCTGGAGAAGTTATTAAGCCAGGTACTTTTTCTATACCTCATGCTAACACTTTCATGAGTTTGTTTGGACGTAGTATGATGAACTCATTCAATCCTGCATTATATAAATGTATCATATGAAATTATTTAGTGATTGGATAATACTTGCATATTTTGTCTTCATAACACTATATCATGCTTAGCATTTGTCTATTGTTGGAATTTGTGTAGACTCGTTCAAGGGCATAAACGACGAAGGAATGCCCATGTACCAAAGACCTTTCATGAAGGGCAAGCTGTATGTGCACTTCACAGTTGATTTCCCTGACTCTCTCAGTTTGGATCAATGCAAGGCGTTGGAGTCTGTTCTGCCACCTAGGACTTCAACCCAACTAACTGACATGGAACTAGACGAATGCGAAGAGACAACGTTGCACGACGTTAACATTGAGGAGGAGATGCGCAGGAAGCAAGCACAGGCGCGTGAGGAGGCCTATGATGAAGACGATGATATGCACGGTGGCGCTCAAAGAGTTCAATGTGCTCAGCAGTGATCCATTCAAATGAGTGCCATGGAAAATAAGATGGTTTAGAAATATAGCGAAGTGGGGATTGTAGTGCTATTATTATTTGAAAGAAGTTTATGTCTGGCTGGAATTTGTGGTCTTTTGTTGCTATTTGTTTTTGGAAACCTAACTTGTCATCCTGTGTTATCTTACTTTTGTTCTTTGCATTCTGAAAGATTTTCCGCTTTTCATGATTAATTATTTTTGTTCTATGCTATTCCTAAGCAATTAAGCATTGCTGATTTTGCTGGTATATGTTCCTTCTGCACAAAAACAATCTAAACCCTTGAACAAGTACAAACAGAGACTGCTCAGTCAATTCCCTTTTGGAACTGTTGATCAATAAACCTATGTTGTTGACAATGGATTATCTTGAAACCCATGAATGAAACAAAGTTTTTGGTTGGAAACATGAATGAAACAAAGTTCTTGCTTGGAAATGGAATTGAGTTAGAAGAAAATAGTAAACATGCCTTTTAGTGAAATGGAATTGAGTTGAATATATAGACCAAGAAACATGGAAGGCATTGAGTTGTACACTGATAGCACTTTAAACAAGCATTTGATTGATAGAAAATTGTTACGTACTCAACTTCACTTTGTTATAAGCAAGTTGTTAGGGTCATTTTCTGGTTAAAGAATGAATCAAAACTAGTTGACAACAAATTAAACAACCATAAATAAAGATCAAGTCAGCTTTCTCCGTATACTATTTCCCTTGCATCTCCAAGATTCACCCATAAAAATCCTTCAAACATCTCAATCTGTCCGTACTCAAATCATCTTCTTTCTCCCAAAAAAAGTCAGCCCAAAACAAAAGCATGAGCAATGCAACTCAATCTATGAACCCACAAGATAACCACAGCTATGCAATTCGCCTCTACGTAACCTTCTTTGGCGTGATCATTCTCGTATCCTTCGTTTCATTCGTGTGGACCCGAATGGGCCTAAGCGCTCACCTAGGATGGTGCACCGGAAACAACCAAGATCATTATCAAGATGACTATGAATCATCTGACCAAGATCAAGATTCAATCACTTTCACAGAGAATGGTGTTAATGAGGCCGCTTTAGACGCATTCTACCCGAAATTCCTTTGTTCAGACGCTCACAAAGCTGTCAATGGCGAAAAGATGGGCTTGTCGACAACCTCTTTGTGTTGTTCCATTTGCTTGGGGGAGTACAATGATAATGAAATGCTAAGGCTTTTGCCATGTTGTAGCCATTTGTTTCATCAAATGTGCATTGACCCTTGGCTAAGATTGCATTCGACTTGCCCGCTTTGTAGGTGCTATTCTCTTCCAAATACTCCTAATCAACAACTATTTGATTCACCCGGAGGGGTCACTCACTTGGCAAGTGAGTCTGGAAGTTTACTTTTATAGTCCTGGCTCGGATACCATGTTAAAATCACAAGTGCACCTATTGTAAAAATATCACAAGTGCACATAGTGTAGAAACTGTAAACATTTAGTTTGGCATTTGGAGACGCAATGAATGGATGTGATAAGAAGATTTCAAGAAGTTTTGTTTGTATGAAGATTCAAGGGTCCGTTTGGATTGAGTTCATGTAACAAATTGTTATGTTTGTTATTTCTTTCAGTGAATCAATGAAAAGATAAATAAGTTGATCATGAGCATATGTACATGTTGGTTGCAAGTTTAACTGCAATGCATAAGGACAAACTGGTCAGTTTTTTAAACCTACTATGAATGGGACCTTCACAAAATTCTGCATAAACATGACTTGTTTAATTCAGTTACTACCTGTTTCAGAATCAGTTACCACCTTCACATGATACCTACATTTCTGTTTTTATAAAACACCATGTGATGTCAATGCCTTTAAAACTAATATGTATAGACTCCCTTGATTCACCCTTCCCTCCATTTAAATTAAATAAGTTTGTAGGCACCTAAACATATTTAAAAAACTCGCATCTTAAATCGAGTGGATTTTCACAAAATTGATTGAAGATCTAAGTAGATAACCTCGATCATCACCTACCTAGGCAACTAGTTTGATGAATCATGAAGCTCAATTCGACGCCTAATGAATCGAGTTACGAAGTCATTGGAAACATTAATGAGTTGCGCAACAAAACGTCAACATTTAACTCGGTCCATTTCGATCCAGTTTTTGGCCAAATTCGAAAGCATCCGACTTGTCCTGATTGTGGACATGTGTTTCATACCAAATGTGTGGATCCATGTATTCGAATGCATCCGACTTGTCCTATCTATTCAAATGATGAACAAACAAGTGTTCATTGAGCAGTCTTTATTTGTACATGTTTTAAATGTTCAGATTGTTTTTCGGTAATCAAAAGTGAATATGCATTAGCCAAAAAAGAGAACATGAACTCTAATATCTCTTAGCCTGTCCACAGGTTCATTGTATGTAATAGAGTGAATTGAAACTAATTGTTTTGTATATAAGTTTGACCATGACTAATGAGTGGTTGCATTGTAAAGAGAATAATGTGTGGCAAGGGATACAATTAGACCAATTGGTGACCACTTGTTTCACACCACTTTGTGACATGCATGTTTATTCAATGTAGGCCAAAGTAGGGAAACTTTTGATGGCCAACTATTCTTCTCCAATTTTCAAAAAGCCCACGGGAAGGGGACGTGCTAGTGGGACGGAAGATTTGAATCCCCACTTAATTCCATCTTTAACCAAGCAATTTCTGATCCACAAGTGTTGATATGAAGCTAGTTTTGGACTGTTCTTTCTATATCATGGGAAAAGGCAAATTCCTCTCTAAAGGTAGAATTGGTGCAAATTTTTAAAGCAATTTGAATATTCTGATTGCAAAAGATTGATTGAACAGCAAGTGCTGTAGAACAGTTTCATTCAAATATCAAATAATGATCTTGTTACTATTATTTTCACCATATGAAAATGGTGGCATCCACTACTCTTCAATGGGACAAAATAGATGGAGTTTGTGCTTCAAAGCAGTACAACCACTCAGAAACAACCAAACTCCACCTTTCAGATTTCATCCCTTTTCAACTTTGCAGTGTCAGGGTAAAAAAGAGCCCAGACCAATGCAAAGCATGTCAGTTTTTGTACACAAGAGAGTAGCAATTGCATTTGTAACCCTCAAATACTTACATTTTCACATAGCAACCCTCCATTTCCTGGAGGATGAACAAGTACCACATTTATCAGTCCTCACCCTTCTTCTCTCATTCTCTCCAAAACAGGCTTATTGGCCATGAACCCATCTACCTTAGTTGCTCACGCCGAAAACGAAAAAAGGAAAAACTTATTTATGTGATCTAAGAGTTATAACATGTTAAAGTAGGCATCATATCTTACTCTTAACCTTTAAGAGGTTGCTTCAGCTCCAACTGGTACCGACTCGGTGTGGTGGAATTCAATCTGTAGTCTGTGATGAAGTGGTGCTGAACCAGTTCTTCCTTTCTTGATATCCTCTTGCAATTCTCTTATAGGAATAGCAGCCAAGAAGCTCTTTATGTATTCCTTGCAAGCTTCTTTCCCTTTACAAACAAGGGTTTCTTGTTCTTGTTCTTCTTCTCCTTGTCTGCCATTCACCAATCCTTCACTGTCTACTCTCAACTCTGGCTTGGCAAATTTTACTGACTCGCTTGCTGATTTTTCGCCATCATCTTCCTTGTTAGTCTGACTAGGAACTCTTTGAATTGTCGAGTCCTTGTCAAATTTCAACACAAAGGCCTGGTTGCATCCTTCATAGAGCCTTTCTCCTAGAGTGTCAATGACATAGTACGCATCAGCATCAACCTTGAGCACAAAGAAATGGTCGTTCCAGCTGACAATGTAAATCAGGGATTCGGCATCTTTCATAAGGCTGATCTCATCCCATATGTTGTCAAAAGACATGGCTCCGTCAAGAAACCCTAATCCCTCTTCACCCTCCACCCCTTCGGGATGGAAGAATCCGATGAAAGATTTCTCTGCAACCATAGAGATGGGTTTGATTTCGGCTTCCAAAACGGTTTCAAGATCAAAGTGTTTGTCGGGGAAGCGGGCCATGTAACTTTCAACCTCACAGAGATTCCTCCATTGCAGAGAGCCTTCTCTTATGAGGCTATCAAGATCGGACTTGATGGGCATTTCTCCCCGGTTTGAGTGGAGCCAATCAGTGATGACTGCAACCAGAGTGGTGCAAGCGCTCTCCCCGGCTGCTTTCTCGTTCCTTTGATCAATCGAAGCGAAGAAGACTTGTGTTTGAAGTTTCATGGATCCGTCACGGCTTACAACTTCCTTGAATTCCCAACTGCCAACAGCAAAACTGTCGTCCCCGAACTCTGAGATTGAAAGTAATTCTTCTTCTGTTTTGCACCTCTGCAATATCAAGCAAGGATGTATAAGTCAGTGTCTTGAGGCTGATTTATCTTGCATATTACATTGGGAAAAAATGACAGCGAAGCAAAAGATACTATTTTCACTTTATAAGTGAGAACTTTTTAGACGAAAATTCATATTTTGAAGCTGAAATTTTAAACAGATCACAAAAAAATGCTTCTAGTCTTTCTTGAAATTGAAGTGGACTAAAAAATGAGATACAGCTGCACATCAAGGCAAAGTCAACATGGTTAACTTAGAAATTCAACCTTCCAACTAATCAAATCATTCCTTTAAGCAAATAATCTTTCAGAGCGCAAAGAGCAAATATAAGATAACACAATACAGGCTGACAAATTTAGGAAATAAGTGAAATAGGCAGCCACTAACCAATAGAAACACCAAGAAAAGGCTTAGGAAACAAAGATATAACAACAAAATCAATACGTACCCGTGAAGCCAATTCATCTGAGGAGCTAAGCTGATACCGATCAAAATCAATATCATCACCGCCCCTTTCACCATATTCCTTCTTCAGTAACGGTTCACCTTTGACCTTGACCTTTGGTGACCTAAAACTCAGCTTCCTCTTCTTCCAATTCAAGATTCCGAGCTTTGGACTAAGCTTCAAGGATTGTCCAATAGCCTCAGGACTATTAGGCAAGTCATCAGGATATGACAAGTCCAAATCTGGCTTATTGTTACTGTAGTAAACCAAATCATCATCCTCACAGTTTCTTTTCACATGAAATCCTCCACCTGCAAAGTTTGCAGAGACCAAAGATCCATACCCAAAAGAGTTTCTAGGAACATTGTCAGAATCCTCTTTGTTTTCCTCTGATAACTCATCGCTGTAATCTAAGGAGTCAGTGTCGAATGAGTCGTTGTACTCTGAATCATCACTTCCAGTTGAGAACTTGCCATCACTGTTGGCTTCCAAAACACATTCCTTCTCCGATTTTCTTCTGGATGACATGAACTCAGTCAGGCTTTTCATTTTCTTAAGACTTTTTCTTGGAGGAGAATATTCTTCCTTCTCAACGTTTGGAGCAACTCCAAAGCATGGTGACAAAGGAGCAGTTAGCGGCATCGTTAAGGATCTTTGTACAGATTTTGCTGGTTCTTGGTTAGTCTTCAGTTCCATCAGATGGAGAGTTAACTGCATGTAAAAACAAACATTAGTAAATCATTTACAAATAAAAAAGTATCAACATCAATGTTAACACCCCCAAAAAGAACTTACACAAAGTGAGGGGTTACACTCGACAACGCCACTTGAATGTGTTAAAGGGACACTGATCTCCAGCTCTTGCTTGTCATCAGTAGAAGCAAACTCTGCAAGGTTTAAGGTTGCTGGTCCCGCGACCATGACCTTGTTTTTGGATCGTCCATCTGAACCCTAAAATTAAGGCCAAGAAAATCAGTACCAAGAATAATAATATTGCATATTATGTCATCATTGTTTTTGAATATTCAAACATGTGTGTGTTAAAACAAGGGATTGAAACTCAGAGAAGGTGATAAAGTCTTTCAAGTAAGTATAACTAACCCAAGTGAATCAAGAACAAGTTATGGTTACAGACAGGTCAAAGATTGTAATGATAGAATTAAAACTAATGGCGCCAATAATTGAATCTATTTATTGAGTTTACAAAGTCAATACTCCTTACAACTCATAACTTTGACTATTTAGCAGGGCAGTTGGCAAAAGGAATTAAAGACAACCATATCCTGAATTGATCAAACCAAGATATCCGCACAATTAGACCAAGTCCCCTGTTTAATTTGTGATATAAACTTTTAACTCCTTAAAGCAAAGTACGCATTTAATTAATTTATTCTTCTGACTGCAAACCAAACACCAAATGAGAAAAAACCCATCAAAAAAGGTTTTCTAAACGTTTAGAATACAAGTTTGAATTACAAAAGCACATTCAGACTGATTCCTTTAAGCATATCTGCATATCAGCATATAGAATATCTCTACAACAAATCATGTATGACCAGGCACATCAAACTTACAAAAAGTAAACACCAACCAAACAGAATCAATACCATTCCAAATGCCCAGTTCCTCATTCAATCAATAAAGGTATCAAAGACCACAATCATGGCCATTCATAGCAAATTCGAACATTCAATTTGATAACCCCATGATCTGACCCTAAAAAATTCACACAAAATTCAGATGAACAGTGATCAGAGAACTCACATTAAAGACGAAGAAAACAACTTCGTAAGGGCTCCCAGACAAGCTACAAGAGCCAGTAAACTCCTCATCCCAATGAACGACGCCGTTTTGGGCGAACCCTTCCTCCTTTGTGCAATTCCTCTTCACCTTCCTACTCAACGCCCTAAAGCCGTTCCCTTTCGAGCCCTTCCACCGAATCTCCACCGTCAACCCGCTCTGATTCCCGCCAATTTCCGCCAAACCCTTGAGACATCGAACGGTGATGGCCACCTCGTACCTTTTCGCCTGGGTCGGAAGCCACGGCCTCCACTTGATCACGTTCACAACCATCAAATTCGCGCCGAATTAGGTCAAAAAATCCGAAAATCGGAGTGTGGGGGGCGAGGGATTCGTCGGATTTGGGATGATTAGGGAATGAGGGTTTGGATTTTATAGTGGGGGGGAGTTGACTTTTGTGCTTGTGCGGTGTGAATCGGTGTGTGAGAGAGAAGGAGCAGTCGATTACTGTGGGGAGTTTGGAATTTTGTGTTCAGAGAAAGATTGGATTTTTAATTTTGGGGGAAGAGGATGGAGAGGAAATGAATGAGGGGGAAGAATAGAAAGGGGTTGATATGGATTTCACACGGAGAGACAGGCGAGTGGGAGGGGACAATATAATATTATTAAATTAATGATATGGCCAGGAACTAACGTCTCTCTTTCTTAAAGGGAATGAGAATTTTCGTATTTCGCTTTTTGGCCCCTTTATTATGTTTATTTCCATTTTCGACCCATAGTATTGGGATTTTTGGCATTCCGCCCCATATTTGTGTCGAAGAAATTAGGATTAGCTCGTTTTAAGATGGGTCAGATTATTTTGGATTCGATCGAGTTGAAACAGGCATGTAGAGATTAGGATTAGCTCGATTGAAGATAGAACGGGTTATTTCGGGTTTAATCGAGTTCAACCATACGAGGTAGACAAGAGGTAGCAAAGACCATCACTTTTATTCGGTGATTCCACGCGATAGATTAATATAGTATGTCTGTTGTTTCCCCTTCGCCCTCGTAAAATGTCAATGTTTTGGTCTTATGTTTTAGAAAAGCGGACAAAATTAATTTAGGCTGTTAGTTTGTTACGGACTTATGGTTATAAATCAAAGAGTAACTCTTGAAAAAATGGGCACTATAACTTTATTATAGAACTATTTTTAAATATAATATTGTTTGTTAATTCATTTTTTCGATATAATAACCTTATAACGTTAGTTATCTCAACGACACTCTATCCATAATCTGTACGAGTTTATATGTATTATTGTTGAAATTTGTGGCTCAACCTAAAGTTTTACATAAATCAATACTTCGAGGCTTGACTTGTAACTTGGTCAAGTAAGTTGGGTCGTCCTAATTTTGTTTTAAGGAACAAGCGTGTTTAATTCAAATGCATATGATCTTGATCATGAAATTAAGGACTAATCAAATCATTATTTCAAGCCACGACACGTAATAGATCGGGATCACGTTTGAACCAATCGAGTACAAATTAAGTTAATCGATGAATTGTCGTAGATTTTGAATCTCGACTTACTAGTTATAGAGATTTCTTTTTTTGAGCGAGTACTTAACAACCTCACATCTGTATGTGCACTATGGTTTTGGTCATAATGTAGTTTCTTCATTAGTTAATTGTCATTACTTCTTTTATTCGGTTTATGTCCCACCACACTAATGTTAATTCAAACAAGATAATGTATTTTGTCTAATGTGAAAGGACGTGTAGTGAACTCGTGCAACGATTAATTAAGGTGTTGTTTTCTAAGTCTTATAAAGATATACATACGTGCAATTTAAATATATAATGACGTGTTTCTTATTATATCTCTAAACATCCTTTATAAAAAATAAAATAAAAACACCCTTTACAAACAATAATAGCAATTTCTTATAAATGATTTACTTTAAAAAAAATTAGTGCAAACCTTTGATATCCAAAATGGTGATTTTTTTTATCAAGGAAGACACGAATATAAAATGAAGGTGGATCAAATGCAATGTGTATATATTAATAATAACTAAATATGCTTATTTTATTTTCCTTAAAAGGTTTGTGGATTAATTATTTTTTTCGGTTGAAGGTGTGTGAATTAATTGAATTCACATTTGTAGGTATATGCATGGTATGAAACTACAATCATATTACGTACGTATAAAAAAACAGAAATTAATTAATTGGAAGACCATTTTCGGTTTTTGAACTAAATTTGACATCTTTGGGAATTAAGGTAAGTAATGGTATATAACAAAAATTTTAAAAATAGTGTTGATTGTCCTAATAAATTTATGTATACATAGAATATATCCAATACATATATTTTGTTTTCTAGTTTGTATATAGATTTTAATAGTGCTTCAAAATGTCACAATCATTTTATTTTATTTTGCTTTAGTTGAGGAAAATAGCAAATTTATGACATCTTTGTTTAGAGGGATATGTTCTCGCAAACAAAGTAGACCAACTTTTTGGTGCTTACCACTTTTCTAGTAATAAAGTTTCGGCATTAAGAAGCATGGTATGGTCACAAATTGGTTAAACATAATCATCTTAATGGATCATAATAAGAGAATTATTCGTAACCACGTTAGTTAACAATTAATATTTGATAACTAAAAAATAATTAATCATTTGCAAGAAGTAAACAATCATTTATTGGTCGATCCTTGAAGCTAAAAATTTATTTAAAACATAAACATCTAAAAGTTAATAATTAAATGTTATGACACTGTCATTGCGTGTATAAAAACGTAAGATATTCGCTTTATTACCACATAATTATCAGAAAAGGCAATTTTGTAACAATTTTCCATACCTTTCAAACTATTTCATAATTGTATAACCTAAAGTTATGGCTATTTTAGTGATGAAAACGATGCCTTAAAAATAGACAACCAAACCTTCAATTATCATCAGAAAATACATGTGATGTTAGATTTTGAGATCCGTTAAGTTAAAAGCATGCATGCATTCAAACCAAACAATTCAAAAAGAAAGAAATTTCGTTTACATCCAAACACATCACAATCATACGAATGATTCCCACCGTTGTATGAGTATTGAGTTATCATAATAGTGAGTGTGATGTTTAATTAATTGATTGATTAAGCGTATTACGGAGTATTAAATTAAAAATTCATTAAATTAATCCCGTGTTTGTTATGATGCGGAAAATGAAAGCAAAAGCGAGTTGGAAGAGCCGACCATCTCCACAAACTGACACGTGTCCCACCTTGTCTATTTGGTTTTATAGCCACTGACCAAACATTGCCCACTATTTTTTTCATTTTTTCAAAGGAAAAAAAGTTTCTTGATCCCATCATGAGTTATAGGTCAACATCATTAAGGGTATAAATTCTTTTAAATATAGGGAAATTTGCATTTAACCACCCCTTATTTTAAACTTGTTGCATTTAACCACCCTTAATATTTTTTTCTACACTTAACCACCCCTTATTTGTAAATAGTTGCATTTAACCACCCATTTGACAAAAATGGTATTCTCTCAAAAATAAATGACATTTTTTCCCTTAGTTTTAATTTTAATTTTATAATAATAAAAGAATAATTAAGCTAGCTCATATAATATCTCTCAGCTGAAAAAATTAGTTTCGGATCCTAAAACTCCTCTTAAGTTGTATAGTTGGTTTTCGAATTGTATCTCCCAACTAATATTTTTGAATCCTAACACTCATCTAACGTTGTATAGTTTGTTGTGTTGAAACACAATCCGAAATCAATGGGTCAAAGAGAGACTTGACTCGGTTATTTATTGGATAAAACGTGAAACCCAAGATCTGATGAGTCTACCCGAAACATTGTTTTGTAAAAATAGTATATCATTCATAATTGAATAATCTAAATACTTTATTATTAAGATGGATACATAAATACTATTTTTTATTTTATTATATAATAATTAAAAAATTATTGAACTCGAAGCGAACCAACCCGAACATGTAATTGAGGGAATAATACTTTTTATACATAAAATGGGTGGTTAATTGCCCTTATTTGTAAATAAGGGGTGGTTAAGTGCAAGAAACAATATAAAGGGTGGTTAAATACAACAATTTGTAAATAAGGGGTGTTTAAATGTAGAAAAAAATATTAAGGGTGGTTAAATGTAACAAGTGTAAAATAAGGGGTGGTTAAATGCAATTTTCCCTTAAATATATTAAAATTATGCACCATGGTTGAAAATTTATTAATCAACATATTCCTTCACCAAGAGAGATTTGCAAAACATGATTTTTTTATACCATAATTAGCATTAATACTGAAAAAAAGTTATAGATCAAACGAATATAATTGACATTTTTGGGGTCTTAATTTATTATTGAGAGTTATATAGTCAATAATAATTATTACAGAGAAAAACGAGAGGAAAAAGCAAGAACCTTGAAATTGTCCAAGAACAGCAACTTGATTATTATGCAGTGTCAGCAGATTAGATGATCAACAATAGAATAAGATATGGGCTGTCTGGCAAATGAGACTGAGCCACATATTTTATGTATTAGTTTTTTATAATGGTTTTATTTAATGAATCAGTGGGAAAATTTAGCCAAAAAGTATGACAGATAAAGAAAGTAGAAATAGAATGCTGAAATCCCACAATGTGAAGCTGAGAAGCATTGACATCATGACTGATACATGCACACATCCATTGAAACCACAAACTCACAAAAAATTCATGTAAACAGTAATATATCAACAATTGTATAATTGTGTGGACAGTATTCATAGAGCATGCTGATATTTTCCTTTAATGAAAGCTCAAGATAACAAACTTTATGTGAAACCATGAATCCATTAAGAAAATGCAGATTGATAGCTTAAAACTGACCAGAAATGCAGGCAATGCTTCCTTGCTATACTAATCATGTGTTTTTTCTTTTCATCAAACAAATAATAATAATAATCAGATCTTCAGGGCTTCCCTAAATCCAATGGTCATACTGTTTTCTTCACCTTTCTTACCAGTAGCAGCTCCCATGGCTGTGTTTCCCTGCATCATGGCTACGAACTCGTTGTAATCGATCCGTCCGTCCTGTGATTCAAGCAAACAAAATATAAAATTTTCAGTATTTGTAAGTTTTCATGATCTAATATGGGTTCAAAATATTCTTATGTAACAAAATTCTTATGATGAAAAGTGACTTGCATTGTCTTGGTCGACTTCGTGTATCATTTCTTCCAAGCGCACATCTTCGATTCCAAACTCTTCGCACGCTTGCTGAAGCTCGTCTGCAGTTATGTAGCCACTTCCGTCCTTGTCAAAGTACGAAAACGCAGCGAATAGATGGTCTTCTTTCTCCACCTTGTTCAGATGCAAGGTTGCAGCAATGAACTCGCCGTAATCAATAGTTCCACTGTTATCAACATCAGCCTGCAACAGAAAATTTGCAACAATTAGCCATGGTTTCTGAATTTAGACCATGAAAATGATCAATATTATATTGCATTAAGCTCTTGAGTTTAACTACAACTTTTTGTGAATCTTACTGCTTGCATTAGATCATGAATTTCTGACTCCTGGAGGTTAGCTCCAACTTTGTGAAGTCCAGCCTTGAGTTCTTCATATGTAATTTGACCACTGTTGTCTGCATCAATCATCTTGAACATTTCTTTAAGGCCAGCTATTTCCTCTTCTGATAAAGTCTCTGCAATGACCTACAAGACAAAAAAATTCAAAAAAAAAGTCACTCTGTCAAGGGTATCTGTAAATGGATTTGCATAAGGAGCATAAAAAATAGCATTATGTTTTCAAGACTAACTCTAAGAGCCATTTTCTTGAGCTTGTTCATAGCTCTAAATTGTTTCATACGACTCAACACTGCAGAATCTAGCGGCTTGTCAGGAGCTACACCGTCTACTTGTACCCATGGGTGACCTGCATAAAGTTTTTTTTCTTATGCATATTCAGTTCAATGTTCAAAGTAACCAAAACCCATATCATAAAGTGTATGAACAGATGAATATATCTCACATAGAACTTCATGGGCGGTTAATCTCTTCCTCGGATCACGAACAAGCATTTTACTGACCAAGTCCTTTGCATCTGCAGAAATTTGGGGCCAAGGATCCGAGACGAAGTCTACATCCCCGTGCAAGACTTGTTCAAATATCCCTTGCTCGTCGTCTACATTCATCATCCAGGAAAAAAAGACTTAAATTGACACTTGAGTAATATGTTGGACAAAAATCTAAAGATTCAAGAAAAGATACAAAATGTGCATTACTCACCGCCCCAGAAAGGCGGCACGCCACTTAGAAGAATGTAGATTATTACTCCTGCACTCCAAACATCTGCTTCTTGTCCGTAACGCTTGCGCAGTACTTCAGGTGCAACATAGTATGGGCTCCCAACCACATCTGTGAACGTTTCACCTGAAAGTTGTTCAAGTACTAAGATTTATAAACGTCCAGTAAATGTGTTATGTTATCATTTAGCCACAATAACATAAGATGCATCATAGTAAATGGATTGGATCTAATGTTTTTGACAAGTCATGCTACTTCAGAACTAGTACACAAACTTGTCAGCATAGACGATGACCAACAGAATAAGATCAGAATACAAGGATAGAAAGCTCAGACAAGTATCTCGCTGTATTCAGCCAATTAGGAAGTGAGAATGTGGGAATTTAAAGAAACTACTCATGAAATGTTGTAGGAGTTGTATATGGACATTCATGAGCTCAAAACCCTTCCAAAATGATGAATGTGAGTGTATATGATGAGCCAACTCTAGCAACAGATGCTAAAAAGCAGTAAAAATTCTACCTGGTTTGAAGAAAATCGACAATCCAAAATCAATGGTCTTAAGAAGGGAATTCTCCTCATGATCAACAAAGAGGAAGTTCTCGGGCTTAAGATCACGGTGCATAACACCAAGCGAATGACAAGCTTCCACGACTCCAACAATCGTCCTAGCTAGCTCAGCTGCTTGTCTTTCTGAATAATGTCCGCGCTGAATAATCCTATCAAAAAGCTCACCCCCTTTACAAAGCTCCATCACAAGATGAACAGCGACCGCATCCTCATAAGCCGCCTTAATCAAGACAACATTAGGATTCCCTGACAAATGGTGCATTATCTGGATTTCCCTCCTCACATCCTCAACATCCTCATCAGTCACAAGCTTCCTCTTAGCAATTGACTTGCAAGCAAATTCTTCCCCTGTCGTCTTATCAATGCACAAGAATGTGATACCAAACTGCCCTTGTCCTAGCTTTCTTCCTAGAGTGTAAAACTCCTTAATGCTACCGGTTTTCTTTTGGAGAACCGATTGAACGCGAAGGCCTGCGCTCGGCGCCCTTTTGAATTGAAGGGGCTTTTTAGGCTTTGCTTGCTCTATTGGCTCAGCTTCTACTTTGGGTATTGTCATTTGCTCAGGAGGGTCATTTTGGGTAGCTAAAGGCAATTCTGGGTCCTTTGGGGAGATTTGATCAGGAGGTGGATTTGGTGCATTCTTATTACTAGTCTCTACATTGGGCAAGGAAGCAACGTCTTCTGGGGATCGAATTCGCCACATTGCAGCTGAAACAGACTGTAAAAAGCCATGCCTGGAAATGCTAGGACCTACACAAGTATTACCCATCTCTATTTGAATGCAGATTTAGTCTCAAGACTAATAAGAGCTTCAAAGTCCTACTATACAGTTGTTGCAAGTACAGATAGAACTAAGATCTAATCTTCAGAGATCACAAATCTACATCTAAATCTATCAATGACATAAGTCAACCATGTGATAAAGCCAAGTTGAAAATGAGCAAATAAGAATGAAATATGATTGATCAAGAAGAGTACAATGTGAACTACAACTAAATGGGCAGCAATGCAGCTCAGATTAGGTTAAACTGGATTGGTAGCAGGAAACCCAAATGGGCAAATTTCCCAAGAACTGATTTCGACCCAGCAGAATCAGATCAAGCAAATGAGAACGAAACCCAGAAAAGATTGAATCTTGAAATGAAAAACCATATGCAAAATGTCCACCAGCCAGCTTCCTACTGTTACTGTTCTGAAAGGAAGAACAAATCAAAGTGGAAAGCAATTTGGATCAGATAGTCAAAAGGATTGAAATAAAGGGGAAAAAGTACAATTGAATTGAAAAGGATGGGGAAAGAGAGATGCAAAAGGAAAAGAAACAGTAGGTGACAATTGTAGAGGTCAGCTGCCTATATATGCTTGTTATTTGTTTGGTATTTCTGTGGGTCAAAAATCTCTCTTCTCCAACACTCAACTGAAGACATGCGGAGAATAAGTTCAAAGTTGGAACAGATCTACCCACGTTACGCTGGAAAACGCGTTATCTTCTAGGTGGGTCTTAATTGCATGTTTGAGGAACAATTTTAGTTTTGGATCATGAATGGTAAGAATAAAGTGTATTTGTTGCTTGCATGTTGAAGCTAAAATATGTCCCTCAAAAAAAAAAAAAAAAAGAAATACACCATTTTACTTAACATGCATCATTATTATCATCCAAAGACAACATTTTAGTGACATGTTAGCAAATTCATGCTTGATGACCTAACCCATTAAGCAATTAAACTTGTAGATGCAGCAAGTCAGCAACCCACAAGCAGAAGGTAGATATAGGGGTGTAGATTTTCAAAGCAGAGAGTTGGAATTGTCACCAAATTTATACAAACAAAAACCAAACCAAGCCTTCAATTTTGTTTCCACCCCCACCTTGTTCTTGACAAGGAATCACATAAGCCAAACACCCTTTCTCCAGCAATAGCAACTAAAAACAAATCCATTAGGAAATCCTACACTTCCTGCATTAACATTCCAACCATAACCTCGTAAGCAATAACCCATCATCAGATAGGTCAAGTAGCTAACTGGAGAAAGTTGATCCCAACACTTCATGCATTATAATGAAGAGGTTCGGGTATAAGCCGAACACAGATAGATTAAACCAACTACCACAAAAGAAAAGAGCATATTCAACACTTAATACATCTCTCCATGTTTCATGTTCTCCAATGTCTCTTGTATGTCAATGTTCTTTAACAAAATTACACTTCCCATGTTCCCATGTTTGTTGAGAGAACTAATGTATCTAAATCCATTTACCTTCGAACTAAATAATCAGAAGCAAGATACGTTATCGACAGCACTGCTGAAGACGGATCCGCAGGTGACGTACATTTTGCTTTTACTTCTTGGTGATAAGAGGGTCGGCTTTGTCAAGAATCATGTCATTGGTCTGGTCAGAAGGTGGAGGTGGGTTGTCCTGCTCCATTTTGACAGGTGCGTCTGGTTGATCCACCCCCGTGTTTGGAGCCTACAATCAAGCAACAATATAGGGGTAATTTGTAATACTGTATCCAGAGAAGAAATGTGTATTGCTATTAAAATGAACACTAGAGGTTCACCTTCACGGACGTGCTTCCAGGAACGAATGAAGTATCCATTTCTTTGGCATGCTCAGTCACGCCTTTAGCAATCTCCTGAAGGCATATACATCATAATTCATAAGGCCTTGAAATGTGCACCTTGTATAGTTACAACAAAGTCGAGCGCTACAGTGCAAAACTCTTTAAGAGCTTCACAATGTTTATTACAAAATGAGAAAACTTTGTTTTCACAGAAGTTGATAGAAAAGCATACCGGATCTTTAACATCAGGCTCCACATGCTCCCGCTTCACCCTGGTTGGCAAGGGTTTACTGAACAAGAGGAATAAAATAAAGAAAATCAGCACAAAGATTCAGAACTAAGGATGCATCATGCATGAAGCTCAAGGGAGAGAGGAAAAAAATCATAGACGAGAAACTTCACCGATCATCAACTTCCATATCAGAATCTGGGTCCCATCTTGCATCTGCATCCTCTTGATCCTCATCAGCCTACATAATTATAGCACAGTAAGTAGACTGAATTGCCAATCTTTGAAAGAGATATCAGGTTACATTATAAGCCCCCTAAGTTTCATTTAGGTTGAGCAAAACACATGAGATTATTTTTAATTGATTGCTACAATAATTGTTGTACACATTTGAAATACAAAGAACACTTCTGAATTCTGTCACCAGCCACAATAGCAATTTCACGAGGCACACAAACACAAGGTGCTAGAAACACCAGAGACCACGACCAGTATCAAATCTCAGTTTATAAGAAAGTACTCAAGATGAAGATAACTTAGTCCAACTAACAGCAGGCACATTCAATAATAAATGACTAAATGACACATCATCATCTAATGAGTCAATAATATTCAACAAGATACTATGGTCACAATCCAGGCTAGATTGCTAGTGCAATACTGACCGGCAACATATTGAATTTTGTGAAAAGCATAGGCACCAAAAGTTGTTCTCTTAACTTCAGTGGAATTTCCCAAATTGAAACTCATAAGAACGCCCTAAAACATTTTTTAAGCTATATAAGCCTAGTGCAGGAAAGCTATTATGAGATTCAAATTGGATTCATCATATTAGTCTTATGACCTTAACCACGTCCAAATATGTTTTAACAGATAAACAGTTACTATTCTGTAATGATTTAAACAGAATACTACTTCAGTTCTAAGTTTTAGAAGCTCAACTAAAGTCAAAAAAAAATCCAAACTTGAGGAAAAACATAAAAATGATGTTACGAAGACGAATTCAAAGATTACCTCAGGAAGTTCAGTATCAGGTGGGCGTTCTTGGAATTGGACACTTGGTGCATGCTGAAGCTTTGAGAGATTCTCAAGAAGCTTGGCCCGTATATCATCTAACATTTGCAGGGTATTTTTATTCTCCATGTTGCTTGGAGCAACGTGAAGGGTGTAATCAGGACCAAAATACTCATAATACTCATGCTCTGGCATCTTATCATCAACATCGATACCAAGTGCAACTCCAGTCTGTTTCAAATAGTAAGATGTAGCAAGTTAGATAATTTAGCATATTCTGGATCAAGTTATCTTCAGGTTTGAGAATAAACAGTGCTATAAGTTACAATCTTGATTGATCATTCTTCAAACAGGCATAATAAATCCTTCCATATGAAGGAGTGAAGATATTCTTTGAACTATATCCTGGAGGTGCTAAAAGTTACAATCTTGTCTACCTATAAAACATGCATTTCATCCATCAATTGGTGTCTAATGAAATAAGCAAAATGAAGTTTTTTGAAATGCAGTCACTACTTATCAAACTAAGTTCAATAAGGAGTAAAATTTATTACAGTGTGATCTTCCATCCTTGACTTGACTATAAATTTCAGCGAAGGACAAAATAAGGTACCAGAAATTTAATTGAGAGAAGACAGAGAGCAGACAAAATGGTTATTTGGTTATGAGATAACCGATTAACCAGAACAATACATAGCAGATTAGGGTAGAATGTAATCAGTGTTAAGTCCGCTTTACCTCATAACACCAGCATCGGGCTACATTTCTTATTGTATAGCCACCACCTCCCACTAACAACAGCGGCACATTGAAAGATCTCATATATTTTACACACTCTGAATGGCCTTTGATTGAGAGATTAAAGCAGCCCAATCTGTCCCCAGACAAAGAGTCAGCCCCACATTGTAGAACAACAGCCCCGGGCTTGAAAACTTCCATTACTTTCCCCATTATTGGCTTGAACAAGGACATGTAGCTCTCATCATCAATTCCATCATCCAGGGGAACATTGAGAGAGTAATATTTCCCCTTCCCATATCCAATATCCCGAATATCACCTGTACCAGGAAAGTAATCGCCGAACTTATGAAATGAGACAGTCATAACCCTATCAGTTGTGTAAAAAGCCTCCTCTACACCATCCCCGTGGTGGATATCAATGTCCACGTACAACACTCGCTGCAACAAGACGATGATACCATAAGAAAGTTGTGGGCAAGATCACGAGAACGTAAACACATACTGGGATGGAGCATGGAAACTAATACAGCATTTATATTTTATGAACTAAAAATGAAAACTTATAAGGAAAAATATGTCATTGTGTGAATGCGATTCAAAGCAAGAGTAAGGAGAAAGCTCATGAATCCAGTTAGCCCGATCTCGCAGCTATAGCAGGGATGTGTGATATTCAATCAATCATCGATTTTATTTCCCCAATAGCATTGCGAAGATCAAACAAATTTTTTAAAGTGGTTCCATAAAAAGCAATGACATTATTATTCGCCGGTATTTAGGGCTTGCATGGATGGCGAAAAAGGCATTTTTTAACCAGTTATAAATGACTAACATGCAGAAAATTACCATATCATGCAAAACAGACCGTCTGTAAACAAAAGGACTAGGTGTTCACATACCTCGTGTACTTTGAGCAGCTCCAATATTGATAACACAATATCGTTGACATAGCAGAAGCCGGAAGCCTCACACTTCTTAGCATGATGCAGACCACCTGCCCAATTAATAGCAATATCACAAAGCCCATGGTTCAACTTCACAGCCCCGCCAACCGAACCCCCAGCATACGTCTGACAAAACGAGTAAAGGCCATCAAAGACAGGGCAGTCTTCACCGACATTAAACCTCTTCAACTGCCTCAACTGCTCCTGTTGTGTCTCGGGGGTAATGCTCCTAAGGAAAGCCACATAATCGTCGGCGTGAAACCTGCAGAGATCCCTATCTCTCGCGGGAACGGGCTTCAAAACTTGCATATGCTGAAGAAGCCCATAGTGTGCTAAAAGAGCATGTGTCATACGAATTCTATGTGGTTTCATTGGGTGACCTTGCCCATAGTAATAGTTCCCCACTTCAGGATCATAGAAGTATGAAACCTTTCTCTTCACCCCATCAGGCCCAGAAGTAAGTGAGTTGCCCCCTACATCCATTCTCTACAGATGCGAACACATAAGTGAAGTCAACAACAAACACAAGCTTCCTATAAACTCTATGAGTTCCCAAGAAAGCCAAATCATCAACGAGGTTGCAAATCTAAGCATTTATAACAAAATTAACAACCAAAAGACAAGCTCTAAGACCAGCCCGAAGTTCGTTGTCAGTCAGGCGCCAGCGGTACAAAAACAAGGGAAAAAAAAGTTTGGATCTTTCGAAACAATAACCATAGAGTTGATATAATATTAAAGACATTAGGAAACAAAATTCAATTGAGAAGGGCAAGTTCGAACCGATCAATTATGGAGACGAGTTCGTAGAGTTTGACGAGGAAGAGACGATTTGCCGGCGATGAAGGGCTCGCTCTCCAGAGCGTTCGCTCTCTGAACCTATATTTCTTGAATGCAGGTCTGTCCTGATTGTGCATCTATACCACTTCAAATCGACTTTTCTTGCAAAAAATCAAATCAGTTGAATGAGCTTGGGCCTGTAACAAGACAGGCCCATTTCATGTTAGGGCTTTTACGATTTCTTAACTTTTTTGGGGGGGAGAATCTTAACTTCTTTTTTTTGAGTTTAACTATTTACTTTACGATTTATTTATATTTTTAAAGTACTCTAAAGGTCTTGTTTATCATCTCACAGTTGTGTATTTGTAATTTTTATTTTCTATTTGTTTAAATTGATATTTTTGAGCAATGTTAAAATATTCTTTAAAAAAAACATCTGATTAGGTTTACTTCATCTTGGGAATTATTTAAGATTTTCTAAAAGAAATATATTTGCAGTATTTTACTTCATTAATTAAGTGATGTGAGCATTTGCGTATGACCTTTTGTCACATCGGGGCCATGGGATCTGAACCAAATGACGATCCTTTACTCCGATACCGTCTATGGTTCCTCGCAGAAAAATCCATACCAAAAGTCACTTCAATATACTTTTCGACAAGAAGGGTAAGAGATTGCTCTTTAACTTTGACACACTTTTTTTGCATAAAAGTTATAAATATATTTAAAATCGTTATATACTTCAAAATTAAGTCTACTACTATAGTTTTCATGTCCTTTAAATAGAAGTGGACAAACTGCCATCTTGAAGATTCGAACTTGTAACCTCATGATATTGCCTAACTAGTTGGATTGATGCATTAAGTGCAAAGAACAAGAAGCTTTCTTGTTTCCATGAGATGCTTCACATTTTTTACATTTTTGAAAAAATATTCACGTTATTGGATGTAATATTAATGTTCTCTATTTATTAAATATACATGTTATATAAATCTCATATAAAAGGAATAGTTTTAAAAAAACAAAGAAATAAGTTACGATCCATGAGTCCATGACCGGTCCGACCCGGCCGACCCTCGGTCTAATGTCTGTAAAATCCCGGTCCACCGATTCACAGGCCTAGCCAGAACCGAACCGGGCACGCGACCGTTTCCTTTTTTTCATAGAAAATAATAAACCCTAAAAAAAGTGTAAAACCCGTCTTCTTCCTCTTGCTCACTCTCCGAAACGCTACGTACCTACCTGCATCTTCTACTTCTCTCAGGCAGTTCTATTTTGCGCGCAAACTTTTGCTATCCTTAATCTCTCGTTCCGCTGAGTTCTTGCAATCGCCTGTCCCAATCCCTAAACCAGGAAATTTGTTAGTGATTTCAGTTCTTCTGCGGGCTTTAGGCATGGACCTGGCTGAGCCATGCTCGAAGCTGTGTTAGAATGCATTCAAGGATCGGTTTTCTCCTGTTATGTGGCAAATCGATATATTCGATCTCCAAGCAGAGGAATCCGCTCCCTAGCAGAGCTGTTTTCAGCTTCCTAGCGTCTCCGATTTCGAATCGAGAAGTTATCATTCATCGATTGGGAGCTTTGTCGGATTGTTTCTCCGGACGTCGTTCTGGATTCTGTGGATGCGCCGTCGAGCAGTTCTCCGATGATGAGTACGATTGCGACTTCGAAAATAATCCGGTACACTTGCGCTCTTTTGACTCAGTGTTTGTGTGTGTTTTTAGGTTGTTGTGTAGTAATGGTGCAAGCTAGTACTAGAGTTTTTTGCATCGAAGAAGTAGGACTTTAAGAGCCATCTGTAAACACATAAAAAGATGATGCTCCTCTTCTTTTGGCAGAAGTTGATAATGATTTTTGTAAAGTGTTTGAAGTGCAATTCCATTTTGATTTTGATGTGAGTTCGATTTTTGAGGTACTTGACACTTTAGGATGCTGCCAATCCTACCATTAGCTCTGGTTTGATGGCTTGGAACCTCAATAAAAATTTGTCAATTCAAGTTCTTAACTCATGTTATGTGGATAGGCATCGTCTTCGGTTGCCAATATTGACGAGTGGAAATGGAAACTCAGCATGTTATCGCGGAATGAAAATGAACAAGAAATTGTGTCCAGAGACAAGAGGGACAGGAGAGACTTTGAGCAGATCTCTAATCTTGCAAAGAGGATGGGGCTTTACTGGTACTGAGCACGTTCTAGTTAAGTATGCGTATTTTCTGAGAGATCTCTATATAAGGTTTAAATTTTAACGCTCTGCAACTGCATGTTCAGTGAGGTCTATGGTAAAGTAGTAGTTGCAAGCAAGGTTCCTCTTCCTAATTATCGCCCAGATCTTGATGATAAACGACCACAAAGAGAGGTAGCATTTTGCCATTCTCTTATATCCTTTTCTTTGTTTATTCGTGTTCTCCAAGGTTTTATGTACAAGGATAGATAAATGATACATCTGCTTCCTATGCAGGTAGTTATTCCATTAGGCTTGCAAAGAAGAGTGGAAAGTCTACTTCAGGAACATCTTGATAGAATGCAATTACAGTTGGGAAAGCAAGATGAAAATGCAACTGAGAATAAGGCAGATGATCATGATGAAAACCTACATCCAGCTGACCATCCAGATTCTCTTTTAGATGGGTCTTTCATGGAAAAGTTTCTCCAAAGGAGGAGTTTGCGCCTACGTAATATGCAAAGAGCATGGCAGGTTAGTGTAATCACTGTAGTGCAATTTTAGTTTCCAATTCAAATTGTCTTTGAAGTATACCTCTGATAGTTGGAGAATAACAGTTGCCCCGGATATATTAGCTTGTGCCACTAAGTTAAATGTCAGTGACTCAACTGTATCTTGCATGGAAAGATCTATGCAATTTTGCTGATATGCTTCTGCTACAACTTACCTTTTCATCTCATTATGAATCTCTTTCTCAGTTAAAGCTCCATGTAGTAGATCTAGTGCAATCATATATGAAGTTTTGAACATGCTTCTTTGTAGTTTTTTATGTATGTGATTTCTGTTTTCTTTTTCAAAAATTCACTTTCTGTTTCTCCATTGTTTGGAAGGAAAGGATATTATTTTACCTTTGCATCTTCATTTTGCTCAAATGTCATCAGTAGTTGAATAATCTACTATGTACAGGAGTCACCTGAAGGGAAGAGGATGATGGAGTTCAGGAAAACTCTTCCTGCATTTAGGGAGAAGGATAGGTTGCTGCAAGCAATTGCTAAAAATCAGGTTAGTATTTGTCACCTGATCTTCTATTATTCATGTACGGACTTAAATCGTGTGTTGATGCTCAGTCTTTCTAATTGCCTTCGAGCACCCTGTTCATTTTCCTCTTAGCTTGTAGTTCTGTAAGATGTGATTATTGTCAGCTCTAGCTAGACAGAGTGATTATTATGGATGTGCCGATTATTAGTCCTTCACTTAGTCTGATTGAATATGTGTTGGCTGTATAGTGACTAGAAGATGAATCATGCCCAATATCCTAGACTCTTGACTAGTTAGAATATCCACTGTTGAGTTCCAGCTATGTTTAAAGGATTTGAAATTTTCTATCAACTTTGGGGTGCTTAGTTTGACGCGTTACTTCATATAAATCTTCTTGGTGAGTGTCATATAAAGAAACACAAGATAAATTAATGAGCTGTGCAGAAGAGGCTTTGACCCTGCTGACCTGTGATTAAGCAAATATATATGCTTGATTTGCTTTCACTCAGTGATGCTAATATCAGTAAATGATACAGGTCATTGTAATTTCTGGTGAGACGGGTTGTGGTAAGACCACCCAACTTCCTCAGTACATATTAGAGTCAGAGATTGAATCTGGCCGTGGTGCATTTTGTAATATAATATGTACCCAACCTAGAAGAATATCAGCTATGGCCGTTTCAGATAGAGTCTCTTCTGAGAGAGGAGAGCCCCTTGGAGAATCGGTAAGCTGACAGAAATCATGTTCTAAATTTGGTTGCAAATGAGTCATGCTAATCTCACTATGCTTTCTCTGCCCCATCGAACAACTAGTATAAACCAAACAATAATATGCCTCGACCAAATTTACCTTATTTATGGGAAAATCCTCCATTAGAAGTTTCTTTGTTCAATCTGCCGCACAATATCAACTTTTGTTTGTTAGGTTGGCTATAAAGTTCGATTAGAGGGAATGAGCGGAAAAAATACCCATCTGCTTTTCTGTACCAGTGGTATTTTGCTGCGGCGTCTGTTGAGTGATCGCAACTTGAATGGTGTAACACATGTCTTTGTTGATGAAATTCACGAGCGAGGCATGAACGAAGGTAAATCTTACAACAAACTTCCTCATTCTCTTGCTACAACTCTTCCTTCAGTACAGGACTTAAAAAAATATTTGGTAGGGTTTTAAATTTGGCGCATTGTGCAGACTTTTTGCTGATTGTGCTGAAGGATCTTCTTCCAAGACGCCGGGATCTGAGATTGATTTTAATGAGCGCAACATTAAATGCTGAATTATTTTCCAATTTTTTCTGGGGGGCACCAATGATCCACATTCCGGTAAAACACCACTTGCTGTTTGAAATCAATAACTCTATGTATCAAGGAAAATAATTGATGTTTGTGTCCTTGCCTTTTGAATTCAGGGTTTTACTTATCCTGTTAGGGCTCACTTTCTAGAAGATGTGCTGGAAATGACTGGATATAAGTTGACTTCATTCAACCAAATTGATGATTATGGCCAAGATAAGCTTTGGAAAACCCAGAAACAGTTGGCTCCAAGAAAAAAGTTGAATCAAATTACTGCTCTTGTTGAGGTATTCTCTTCCTAAGCAGTTTGAATTTGCTTTTGCAACCTTGGAAGTAGCTTTTGCTCTCATCGAGGTATTCTTGGAGCAGTTGGCTCCAAGAAATGCCTGTTATTTCTTCTCCCAATATTGACATTGTTTCTGCATTTCTACAACCTCTTGTCTGGTGCTTTCAGGATGCTTTGAAAAACTCAAACTTTGATAATTACAGCCCACGTGCACGTGATTCTCTGTCATGCTGGTTTCCTGATTCTATTGGGTTCAATTTAATAGAAGCAGTTTTATGTCATATATGTCGGAAGGAAAGACCAGGGGCTGCTTTGGTCTTCATGACAGGATGGGAGGATATTAGCACATTAAGGGATCAACTTAAGGCTCACCCTCTTTTGGGGGACCCAAACAGGGTTCTCTTGCTTACCTGCCATGGTTCAATGGCAACATCTGAGCAGGTAAAATTAATTACAAATATTTTTGTACTTGATATTATCTCTTCTTGAAGCACCCTCTTCTACTCCTGGGGTTTCAATTTAAGTGCAGCTGGCACATGGTGGGCGAAGTTGCTATATAATTTCTTAACAGTGTGAAATTATGCTGATATGAACATGGGGGGCTAAATTACTAAATAACTTAACAGTTAGAAATTATGCCGATAGGCACAAGTTGCAGTTAATGCTCCATTTTTGTATGGTTTGGTTCAATGGTTTATTTTGTTCATGACGTGTGATGTTGCACATTATTGTAATTACATTGTTGTTTTTTATGCAATTGCCTCGTTTGTTTGTAATACTCACATATCTGCACTTCATGTTGTCATTATCTACAGAAGCTCATATTTGAGAAGCCACCTCCCAATGTGCGTAAAATAGTTCTTGCAACAAATATGGCTGAGGCTAGTATTACAATCAATGATGTAGTTTTTGTGGTTGATTGCGGAAAAGCAAAAGAGACTACTTATGATGCTCTAAACAACACACCTTGCTTGCTTCCTTCTTGGATTTCAAAAGCTTCTGCTCGACAAGTGAGTACCCAAAACGTGTGTTACTTTCATGGAACAGATGACTTAGTGCTTATAATGTGCGTTTTTGTTGCAGAGAAGGGGCAGGGCTGGTCGTGTTCAGCCAGGGGAGTGCTTTCACTTGTACCCCAGATGTGTATTCGAAGCCTTTGCTGATTATCAACTACCAGAATTGTTGAGGACCCCTCTAAACTCTCTCTGCCTGCAAATTAAATGTTTACAGATTGCAAGCATTGGAGAGTTTCTGTCAGCTGCTCTCCAGCCACCAGAACCATTGGCTGTAAGAATTTACTGTGGTCCCTAGAGAATTCTTATTAGTATTTCTGCTACTGAATTTTCTTGTGTGATGCAGGTTCAAAATGCTATTGATTTTCTTAAGTTGATTGGAGCATTGGATGAGGTTGAAAATCTGACAAATCTTGGTCAGTGCCGTTGCCTTTTTGTGATTCAAGGTTATTAAATATCTTGAGAAGGTTGCCTTATGTTATGCTGTCTTTGTGCCTTTTCAGGGAAGTATCTGTCCATGCTTCCTGTGGATCCAAAGCTTGGAAAAATGTTAATAATGGGGGCCATTTTCCGTTGCTTTGATCCTGTTCTGACAATTGCAGCTGGACTTAGCGTCAGAGATCCTTTTCTTTTGCCTCAAGACAAAAAGGATGTAAGTATGTTGTATGATGAAACTAACTGTCTTCTTGCATAAGATGGGTTACTTGGAGCTTGTTTGGTCCAGTTTCAAGTTTCAAGCATTCACTCACCATAATCTCAAAATTGATAACTAACCAAACAAGCCCTTAGTGAATCTTATCTCTAGCGTCAACACAAAATTATCAAACTTTGACTGTAGATTTTTCTGTGAATGGGAAACAGTTAGCTGGCATAGCAAAGTCCAGATTCTCAGCTAAGGACTACAGTGACCACATGGCTCTTGTTCGTGCCTATGAAGGATGGAAGGATGCAGAGAGAGAAGGAGCAGCATATGAGTTTTGCTGGAGGAACTTTCTTTCTGCCCAAACGCTTCAGGCTATTCATTCTCTTAGAAAACAGTTCAGTACTATTCTAAAAGATGCAGGCTTAATCGATGATGAAGCAAGCGCCAATAATAAACTGAGTCATAACCAGTCATTGGTTCGTGCAGTCATCTGCTCTGGCCTCTTCCCTGGCATAGTTTCTGTAGTGGTAATTTATCTCCTTCAAGCAACCCTAACGTGTGAATATTTTCATTTCTGAGAAAACAATGAAGGAAAAAAACGGGAATAACTGGGATACATTACCTCTGATTGATGCAGCATAGGGAAACCTCCATGTCGTTCAAAACAATGGATGATGGACAAGTTTTACTATATGCGGTATGTGGATGATTATCCTTTATCCTTTTTTTTCCTTGACTGACCCTAGTTTTGTAACTTAATGCCTTGTTAGTGACCTTTTGTTTGCATATACATGAGCCTGACTGCACTTATTACTACTGAACAGTTGAAGTAATTTTGTTTTATCACACATTTCTGTCGAGAGAAGTAACCTGCATATTTCTATATGCATTAAGCTGACTCAGTTATCTCTAATTCTGAGTCTCCATTATCACAAAAAATCCCTTTACGTTTGTTTAAATTGCAGCTATTTTTTAAGATCTTGTTTGGTTGAATTTGCATGCCCTGTAATAACTCACTGAAAAATTACTCTTCAGAACTCTGTAAATTCACGCTATCAGACGATTCCATTTCCATGGCTTGTCTTTGGGGAGAAAGTCAAGGTCAACAGTGTCTTCATACGTGATTCCACTGGCATATCTGATTCGGTTATGATCCTTTTCGGTGGCCCTCTTAGCCGTGGTACACAGGTAAACCATTTCTGCGCATTGGCTTTCTTGGCTTTATTCGGAGTGCCACTTTCTTGAAACATCCAAGATTAAAAACTTAACCTTTTTTTATCCCCTTAGGCTGGCCACTTAAAGATGTTGAGTGACTACGTCGATTTCTTCATGGATCCTAATTTGGCTGATTGCTACTGGAAGCTCAAAGAGGAAGTTAATGCTCTTCTTCAGAAGAAGGTATAACCTTTGTTCTTTAAATAAAGTTATTTTAGTGTTTGACACAACCATTAATGAATTTATTAATAGGACCGAAAACTAGTATAAACTATAAAGTCTTCTAAGAATTGTCTCTCAAAAGGGTGACATGAGTTATTCTAAGCAACATTTTTGTCGGAACAGCTTGAAGATCCATCACTCGACATCCTGAAGGAAGGCAAGTATCTTATGCTAGCCGTTCAAGAGCTAGTCTCGGGTGACCAATGCGAAGGACGTTTCGTATTCGGGCGCGAAAGCCGAAGACCAAAGAATGCATCCAACGCCGAAAGATTCACAAGGGACGGAACGAACCCGAAGAGCCTATTGCAAACTCTACTGATGAGAGCAGGGCACTCGCCCCCCAAGTACAAGACAAAGCACCTCAAAACGAACGAGTTCAGGTCGCTGGTCGAGTTCAAGGGAATGCAGTTTGTTGGGAAGCCAAAGAGGAACAAGCAGATTGCAGAGAGAGACGCCGCCATTGAAGCCCTGGCTTGGTTGACTCATACCTCGGACGATAACAAGGACGATGAGAACACGTCGCAGCCTGACGTCACTGACAACATGCTCAAGCTTCTTGGTGTGTCCGGTAAGCGTAAGAAATCTAAGCGTCGACAGGGATAGTAGTTTTACTTCACATCTATGATATTTTTTGTGACATTATTTATTTGAAAGTTTGGTATTAGTTCCTACTAATTATATCCATCATTATACAAGTGGTGTCGTTGTCAGTGTCACCCACTAAAACTAATGACAAATACTCCAATATACCTAATTTGCTAACTACTGTACTGAATGAACAAGTTCAACAACAATTGATTGAAGTTTTAAACCTCCATTCTCAATTCCTCTATATAATTAATCCGACTCGTTGTAGGTGTTGTCAGCTCAACATTTGTACAATTAGTCTAAAACAACGCCGTTGTAAACTTATAATTAGGTTTTTTTTTGACCTTCAAGATCGGCTTATAAAGTCACCAAATGGTTAAAGGCTAAAACAAAATTGAACAATGTAATACACACTTTTTGTGTTTGATTGTCACATGACCAATGTCTTGTGCCGAGTATAGTAGTGTAGATACTACGTATTGTTTGATACAGTAACATTAACGTAAGTCTATCCCAGGTATCACATGCCAATTGCCTACCCAAATTTCAGAGTTCAGAAGAAAACATTACATTGAAACAAGTGTACAAAGTGTCTTCTTCCCCATTTTAACAGTTCTGAAATATTCATGCATAGATTAAAAATGTGTATTGTATGCCCGTGAACACTTCTGATGGGGAGAATTTTGTCACGGTGTGTTGATTTTTGTGTTCATATGAAATCATACTTGGCTTCATAGGGCAAGGGTTTATATCATCATTTCATGTGCTCCCAAAAAGAATGAAATGATGTGTTTTTTGGAGCCTTTCTTTTAGGTCGGACCATTAGGTATTTAGGTTGATGATATATCTATCTTCTTCTATTTGGTTGTAATCTAACTTAATTTATGTAACACATCTTTCTTATCCTACATTTGCACAAACTATAGGGTGGTGCTTCACAATTATTGCTTTTTTTCTTTCTTTCTTTCGCCATCACAAATCTATAGTGGGTCTGTGGTTGTAATGAAAGTAAGTACTATTCCTTTTCTTTTCTATGCACAAATATCTCAACTTTTGTGTAACTTTCCTGAACTTGGAGAAGTCTTGTGCAAATCACTAAATACTAAGTCGAGTCGATTTGCGCAAATCACTTTATATGTCTCATGGTCTTTTACTAATTTGGTCGAGTTTGAGATTAGCCGATAAGAGCAAGTTTCTCGTCATAAATAAAAGAACTCAAAATGACAATATATTTATTTGTATGTTAGAAATTAACTATGAATCTTTTAAATAAAGACGGTAATTGACGTGTTCACTGTTCACTATATTCGATCAAAACAAGACTACGATCACATGTCTAGAATGCCACATCATAGATCGATCATACACATGTAAACTTAGTCCTATACACATACGGAGTATATCTCAATCAACTATGGTTGTTGTTTCACTTTTTAATCTAGACTAGTTACACAAATCTTACTAAGAAAGTATAAGCATGCAAAATCTTTGATCCTTGAAATGTGAAAAATGTAGGTGCATTGACTCGAGTCTAGTCTTTTTTACTTGTAAGGTCCAACCTAGGCTTTCACTTGATAGCATAGTCTAAACACCTAATTAGATGGAAGTGCTACACCATACTTATTTATCATTAAAAAAAATAAACCAATGAAATTTTTATTTAGTTTTTCTCTAGAATATGTCCCCATACTTTTAATTGTCAACCAACACTTCACTATCACAATTTGCACATTAATTCAAAAATAACTTAGGTCTAGTTTCTCAAAAAACTTAGGTCTAGAGTGCAACATGCACATCTTCTTAATTCTTATCAGTAATTTATACTCCGTATGTGATATACCCCCCTTCAAATTGGAGGGTAAAAATTACCAACAAACACAAATCAAATGTACATAATATGGATCTATCCGTACGGTAAGACTTAAGAGACAAATTTGCAGCCTAACACTTCTGAAAATAAAATAGTTCTGTACCATAGTTTTGAACAAATGACTTAAGATTCCGGGTGATTCTGTACAATTCCTGTAGTAAAAAAAAAATCTGATTTTATTATGAACGTTATTTTATTCTCAAAAACCATCCTCTAGCCATGAGAATAAAATGTGTTTTAATTGTTTTAAGGATTCGAAAAATTCCCCTTTTCCAGAAATCATAAAATACTAACAGTCCCTCTTTTGTGGTTGAGATGTGATTCAGGTCAAAGCAAAGTGGAATCCATGTTAGATGTTACCCGTGAGCTGACTGAAAAAACAAGCTAAATTCCAAAAGCCATCAATAATTACTACACCCACAATGAAAATTATTAAACTCTCAATAACTCCGAAGAAAGAAAGAAAATTGCATTTGTTATTTTGCACTGCTTACCGACTTAACGTCAGAAGAGGATCTGTGCAATCTCTTGGCAAAAAAGCACCCACAATGCAGACACGTAGGAATTTCCATTTTCCCACTGCCTTCTTTATATGCGTGCAATCCACTCGTCTTCCTCGCTTTCTATTAATTGCCTTTTTGTAGTTTTCTTTTGATACTTTCTGGGGGGGGGGGGGGTGTAGTGGGCTTTCCAGCCTTTCTCTGTTCTGATTCTTGCTAGTTCTGAAAAACCCACATCTCCAATGGCTTCCTTTTGAAAGGGTTGGGAGTGCATGCTAACTGTTTGATGTAATGCCCAAGTGCACATTTACAGCTCCAATGGCGAAGCCAAAATCTCTGGTGGTTTCATACCTGATCTTCTTGTTTCTGGGTTTGGTTCTTCAAGCCCATTTCTCACACCAGTTACCTTACTCTCAGTCTCATGCCATTGTGACCATCCAGAAGCTTCTGAGCCACCCACTTACCAGCTTGGAAGAAGGCACAGACTTTTGTAGTGCTGAAAGCCCTTCTATGACTGTTATGTGCTATGAGGATAACATTACACAGGTCCATTTTCATGGAGGTGAAAAGGCTGCTCCTTTGTCAAGTGAGTTCTCCATGGTAGCTCTGGCTGAAGCTCTTTCTGTCCTGCCAAGCTTAAAGGTTGTGACTTTGATCTCTCTAGGCTTGTGGGGCCCCATACCTTCAAAACTTGGTAACTGTTCTTCACTTGAGATTTTAAATCTTAGCTCAAATTTCTTGATTGGTAGCATTCCTGCTGGGATTTTGAGGCTTGAAAATCTTCAGACACTGGTTCTGGATCATAACTTGTTGACTGGTCAAATCCCTGGTTGGTTGAGCTCAAACCCTAGTAGTCTAACTGTCTTGAGCTTGAAGAACAACTCACTCATGGGCCCTTTGCCAGATTCGTTCTCAAGTTTAGAGAATCTCAGGATTCTTCAGCTTTCAAAGAACAATTTCTCTGGATTAATGCCTGACCTCAGCAATCTAACCAACCTTCAAGTTCTTGATTTGGGAGACAACTCCTTTGGGCCTCAGTTTCCTGTTTTGCCTTACAAGATTGTGAGTCTGGTCCTTAGAAAGAACAGATTTCGATTCGGGATGATTCGAAATGTGACCTTGTTTTACCAACTGCAAAAGCTTGATGTTTCTTCAAATGACCTCGTTGGCCCATTTCCACCTTCTGTTTTTTCCTTGCCTTCAATCAATTACCTTGATATATCTGGGAATAGATTCACCGGATTGCTCCAAGAGAATATTACTTGTGGTGCCCAGCTTGAGTTTGTGGATATTTCCTCAAACATTCTGACTGGAAACTTGCCTGCCTGTCTGATGAAGAGATCTAAGGACATGGTTGTTAAGTATCAAAAGAACTGTTTGTCAAATGAAGGTCTCCGTTGGCAGCATCGTTCCGACTTCTGCCGGAACCAAGCATTGGCGGTTAAGGTGGTCCCGCCTAAAGACCGAGGAAGAGGGCCGGTTTCAAAGACTGTAGTTGCTATGAGCACTGTTGGAGCAGTATCACTAGTGGGTCTTGTTTTGCTTGTAATCACTAGAATTGTGTTTAGTAAGCACAATTTGAAGAAGCCTCAAACAAGGTTGATTGTGGAGGAAGTGACACCCAATTATGCTTCAAGGCAACTTTTAGATGCAAGTAAGATACTTAAGTCAATTGCTCCTTTTTAGAGTCCTTTATAATGCCTATCATTGCCACTTTTTGCATTGATTTTACGTCTGATGAATGGGTTATCTTTTGGAGGAGTTTAAGAAAAACTAAACTCATGATTGTTTAAATGATCATAATGTATAATCTTTTTATTCTTATGACCTTTATTCTGTTGCGAATAGGGTTTAGAATCTATTCATATAGTTATGAGTTTTCATACAACTGTTCCGTACCATGACCGTGAATGATAGAAAGGCTTTTGTATGAAAATAAGATTGCCTTTCTTTTTGATGACTATTGACGTTATGATCAAGAGGAAAAAGGTTGCAGCATTTATTTTCGTGCCCTTTTTTGTAGGGGAAATTTGTCAAGTGATGAAGCTGGGCCCTCTTGGTCTCCCTGCCTATCGGAACTTTCTATTAGAAGAGCTCAAAGAGGCAACTGCAAACTTTGATAAATCATGTTTGATTGGTGAAGGATCTCTTGGTCCAGTTTACAAAGGGAAGCTTTTCAATGAGTCATTTATCGCTATCAGAAGCTTAAAAATGAGAAAAAAACATGGAATTCAATCATACACACACCACATTGAGCTTCTCTCGAAACTCAGGCATGCTCATTTGGTCAGTGCACTAGGACATTGCTTTGAATGCTACCCAGATGATTCGAACGTCAACAAGATACATCTGATATTCGAGTATGTTCCAAACGGGACACTGAGGGCCGCCATTTTAGGTAATTCTTTCAATTCGGTGCATCTCATGCTCATATGAAATTGAAAGCTGAATTTTGAGTTAATGTTATTTTGTTGTCATTTCTTCTGTGAATTGTAGGGGCTAAACTTACTTGGTCACAAAGGATCACAGCTGGAATTGGAATTGCAAAGGGTATTCAGTTTCTACAAACGGGGATCATGCCTGGCATACATGCCAACAGGATCAAGATAACGGATGTTCTGTTGGACCATGATCTTCATGTGAAAATAAACCGATATAACCTGCCTTTGCTGGCTGAAAACAGGGAACCGGTAATGTCAATAGACGTAATCTGTTTATATATGAAAAATATCACAGATCTACATACTAATATTTTTAAGTCTCGCAGGTTGATGCTGGTTTTCTACCCTCTGGGTCCAAGGAGAAAGTAAAAGCAATGTAGGTGACCAAATGAGAGAGCATGCTTTGTCCAAGCTCATGTTATTTGTTAAAAGTTGTGAAATTTTGCATTGTTTGTCTGAAAAAGAATTAACATTTTTCCGTATCTGTTTCCATTCCCACTTTGATACTATTTTGGTAACTACATTCCCACTTTGATACTAATTTGGTAACTTTGGAACCGTTTTGCGCATATGCAGGCCTAAGCAAGATGAGAAGAGTGATGTACATGACTTTGGAGTCATCCTTCTTGAAGTCATTACAGGACGAGCAATTGCAACCGAAAATGAAGTTCATGTAGTGAGGGATCTTGTAAGTATTAGCTCTGATGCTTCATCCCCTTTGAAGCACATAGCCTTTCCGAGTGCGTTTGTATTACCATTGCACTATAATGTACTTATACGGCAACTTTATGTGCCCGTGCAGTTTCAATTGAGCGCAGAGGCAGACGACAAAGCAAGAAGGAACGTCGCCGATCCAGTGGTGAGCAAAGGGTGCTCAGACGATTCACTGAAGACACTAATGGATCTTTCTATAAGGTGCCTCTCAAGTGACTTGAGTGAAAGACCTTCAATTGAAGATGTGCTATGGAACCTGCAATTTGCAGCTCAAGTTCAGGATTCATGGCAGCTTGGAGATTCGCCTTCTACCAGCAACAGAGGGAGTGGGACCCCTACTTAAAGTATAAAAACAGTGAAGATAATTTTTGGATCTCTTGGTCTCCCACGAATGTGTATATGTAATGCTTTTGTACAATCAACTTGGAATTCAATTTTTGTAGGCCACTATTAGCTCTATTAATCTTGGTTGGTTATGGTAACAACGATAATTTTGCATTAGACGGCTTTAACTGTGAAACCAGCATAAAACATTATTGAGAAGCATGAAAACTAAGGGATGTCACTTCCATAACACTTAATAAAGTTCAAAGACTACAGCAAATTTAAGTCAACTCAGGTGCAGAACAAAGCTACAACTGTACATGTCTAAGTTTTGTCTAAAAAGAAAGCAAATCTGAACCATCACTTGAATTTCTTCTTGTAGGCAGAACTTATCTCAGCAAAATGCTAAAAGGAAGAATTCTACTTACATTATCTGGCTGCTATACCTCAGATGTGACAAAACTCTTTCTTGTGCTTTGAAATCCCATAGAATTCCGCCAAATCAAGGCTTTTTTTATGATGCTACGGTAACGGAAAAAAAAAGGCAAAAATAAACCAGAAACGGGCGTCTCTAGCAAAGACCAACATGGTCTATCAGGCAGATCAAGATAAAAAAAAAACTAAAATTTGTGCTGAGTTATAAAGTTGCTGAGGATTCTACCCACCTGTAATCAACTGAGTCCACATTTTGAGTCAAGATTTTGAAGATCCTCTTCGGAATGATCATCTCGGATATCCTATGCTTCTGACCTCAAATTTTCTAGGCGCTCTCCTGAAAGGCCTTGAATCTTGAAAGAGCTGCTGGATTAGCCTGCAAAGTCCGATCACCATCTGATTGTTGAGCATCACCCTCAGATTTTCTCAGAAGTTCTTTCAGGGGCTTGCCCTTAGAAAATGGTTCTCTATCACCAGGCTTAATTCCCAAAGTAGTCCAAATAGAGCTCTTTGCTGCTTCATCTGGGTCATCAATTCTCAGCGTCTTAGGGACCCAAAGAGACTTCTCTGTCGCTTCTTCAGGCTGAGAGTTCAAATCCCTTGAGTGTTTTCCTAGAGGAGACGAATTTCCGGAACAGCTACTATTTCCAGCAGAAGAAGACGGTGATAGGTTTTGGGTTTGCAGGTTCCAGGAATTAGGATCCCAATTCCAATATGGGGATGGAACGAGAGGAATAACGCCTTGGGTTGGCCCACAAAACCTAGGAACTGTTGCCATTGGTGGGAAACTTCCCCATGGAACTAGAACCGTATGGCCTCCGTCAGCATTGTATGCCATTCCAGTAGCCCAACCAATGTTCCAAGGATAACCTGGAGGACCAGAATAGCCTTGGAGAGTAGGCAAAGGAGAAATCTGAGATCCAGAAGGACCAATTTGTAACACATCTTTTGGTGCAGAAGAGGAGCTAGATGAAGAAGGTGGTGCAATTCCTTCTTTACCAGGATTGCCAGAATTGTCCAACGGTATTTTCTGGTCACGAAGAGAAAGCAAAGTTGCCACGGAGTTACAAAGAGGTGGGTCATTTCCATTTTGACAGCTTTCCTTGGTTTCCATGGGAAATCCAGTAGGGCTACAAAGTCCAGCAGAAGAAACACCACAGGGATCAGCAGAATTGAGGAGGTTGACGTGGCTCATGGGCCCTCCATTGGAAGATATGACCAGGGGTTGAAACTGGGGAGAAACCTGCTTGTTTTTACGGCGGCCAGCACCTATGGGTACATTTCTTATTGTTCCTCCAGCAGTCCAGTACCTTTGGCAGCTCTTGCAAAAATGCCTAGGCTGGTTGACATTATAATTATTGAAGTAGCAAAATTTCGTTTCCATGCTATGGCAACGAGGACAGGGAAGGACTTTGTCAGGCTTCTTTAAAACCTTCTCATCACTGCCCGGATCACATTGGCCAACCCTCTGATCACGAATCTTTACATCCGTGTCTTCCACATCTTCATGTGCCTCAAACTTTTCTAGTGGTTTTACATCTTCTTTACGAGATTCTCCAGCAATGCCATTACCTAAATCTTTCGTTCCTGTCTCTGCATATCCATCCTGATTTCAAAAGCAAAATGTCAGTGTGGATGCTGAGAACTTAGTAATGATTGTTTAATCATCTTACATTGGCCCTTAAGTCAAACATATGCAAGTCACAAAAAGAATATTCAAGTACTCAGCCAATAAATGATATTCCACAGGCCAGCATTTCTTGATTAACAATTTTACAAACTATTTGTGATCGCCTGGCACCATTCCCGGACCTAGCAGCAGACGGGATGATTACATAAAGCTACAAATGGAAAGACAGTAAATACTATTGAACTACATAGATTTCACAATATATAAGGAAACATTAAAACATATAGTTTGCATACTTCTACTTTGTTTGGTGATTATATGCGACAAACTGATGCGTTTTCAATGATGGATGCAAAACATCTTCCTAAACGGCAGTATAATAGTACATCCCTTTATGTTTCCTGAGAGAAACCAATGGCATTGCTTACTCTCAAATCTTTCTTTTCACCAATAATAATCTTAAGTAGACAGCTATTACTGCTCATAATGTTAATGTCTCATCATTCTGGCATTTCAACGGTATCATTAATTATTACAAGTTTAGAAAATATAAAATGTTGTAAGATGTTAGAACGACTTATAAAACCCTTAGGCCAGAGAACAAAAAATGCAGCTAGCGCGTCTGGAGACAGAATTTAGACATGTTACTAAATGCATCAAGTAAATAGCTAACCTACCGTACGAAACACGTAATTACTACGTCGTAAATACCTCTAGGGATGATATAAGCGGTAAGGAGCAATTTATATGCTCGAATCTAAGCATTTAATATAGAAACAAATCATTCAACTAGAAGGTCTGCCGCTTTTTTTCAAAAACTGAGGCTCATCACTTAAGTAAGACTGTACTCATCATCTCCTAACCGTTACTTCTCAAGGAAAACATAAGCATATGTATCTTGATTCCTTCCGTTCGCAGTTTCGAATCAAGCAAACCCTAAGATCACATCCATTCATTACCTGGTATCAAACCAACCCTAACATTCACTATTACTAAACTCCAAAGCGAGGAGAAGAAGCCCCATAATTCAACAATAAACCATAGATATACTTCAAAACCACACCATCTAGCCTCTATAAGCTTATCCTTGGCATCATAACATACTAACCACAATCACAAACTCCCCCAATGAAGAAGAACGTTGTCAAAAGAATTCCAATTGATTAATGCATTTGATTCCAAGTTCGTCCAGATAAAACCTAGCCAAAACAACGATTCCCCTTATCCAACACAAACCAAGTCCATCCCGAGCAAAAAAGCCAAAGCAAGCAAATCCCCAAACAAATCCACGAAACTATACATCACTAATCAAAGCCACAAAACACCGAAGCCAGAATGCAACGAACACACAGCATAGACAGCAGAAATCAAAAAGCAAATCAAATTCCTCCTTATTCCGAGCTAATCGACATCAGAACGCTACAGAAACGAAAAAGCAAGTAAAAGCGACGGAAAGCGAAAGCGAAGGAGAAAGAGCGAGAGCGACAAGAGTAGTCATTTCTGGTTATACCGCTGTTTCAGCAGAGGACGAAGAGTCAGGCTCGACCGAATCGGCGGCGGCGGAGGAAGGCGGAGAGTTGGATTCCGGTAACTGAATGCTCCGGCCGAAGAGCTTGATAGGCGCATCGGAAAACTCCTGCTTAGGATTCCGGCGAGACATGGCTGCTCTAGCGTTGAGCTCGGAGAAAGAGAGATTCCCCTTTCTCTGTGTCTCTCTCTATCTAACAGTTTGTGGGGAGCAAACAATGAAAGAGAAAGAAGAAAGAAGGGAGAAAGAAAAGGTTAAATATATAATAATAATAATAATAATAGGGGAAAATTGGAAGCCAAAAGAACACGGAGAAGGAAAAAGATTTGCCCTTTTTCTCCGCCTACAAAAAGAAAGGCAGCGCTTTTTTACTCTTAAATAAAAAAAGAAAAGAAAAAGGTCATTGAATTCACTTTTTTTTCTTCCCCTTCTCTCCCTCAATTAAATACCTTGCTATTTTTACCATGGTTAAATGGAAAACTACTAATCACTCTTCAGTGCTTCGCTGGCTTAGGATCAATGAATGATTTCTCTTTCTCAAAAAAATAAAAAAATTAAATGATTTGTCATTAATATAAATACGATTGAAAGTTATATTTGAGATACCATGGTAAGTGGATTTTTTTATTTACGAAAGATATTTTGTTTATTACAACTAGCTTTATCGATATCAAAAGTACGATCTAAATTTAATCACTTATCAAAAGTACTACTTATTTTGGATGTTAATGATAAATCCGGTTGTGCAAAAAGCATTTTAACAGGTTTAATAGTTGGTTTCACTATCTCATTCATGCATAAACAAACTTGTAAAAAAATGTTCCTCGTATATCTTAAATCATCTAAACTCTCATCATTTGTTGAAAATACATTGAAAGTAACATAATCTACATGTATAATCTAGGTTGGTACGTTCAATAATTAAGTTATTATTTAGATTCCTTATACCAATAAAATACATCTAAATATATGGAAAATTATGATTTATCTTTAATTAGAGTTCACCGGGAAAAACGGTAGACGGAAAAAAGGAGAGCCAGGTGGCAGTGTCTAGTCAGCATAAAGGGATGAAGCCGAGCCGCATGTTCTCAGTGGCCCACAAATTTCCTTCATTTTATTTCTAGCCATTTAAATATTTGTTTTTAAGAAAAGTAGGGCATTGTTTTGAAAAGTGGAAAAAGAAGAGGCTCCTTTTTTAAGGAGAAAAGGGCATTTTCGCTTTTTATTTGTGGCCCACCTTTTCTTGCTCTTTTGGGTTTTGCTCCCTCATTTTTATCCGTTTGCAGAAATCAACCTGCCTACGTTTCAACGCTTTGTTTTCCTTCTCCTTTTCCTTTTTTGTGCCGGTAGGATGGGAGGATTGGGAGGTTGATGAAATTACCCTCTTTTTTTTTTTTTTTACAGGTTTACTGCTTTGTTGTTGTCTCTTCTAGGGATGAGATTTTTACTCACCCCATGTAAAAACGAGTAAATCTCGGGAGGAAAAGCGGGAAACTTCAAAAGTGACGTGTGAGTTCTTCATAAAAGCATACTGTAATTCAAGTCTATTTAGAGCATGTGCAATGGTGACGAGGTATTATCCTTTCTCATTTCCTCCATTTGCCACATTCTTACTTCTTTCGTCCACTTAATTTTCTACTTTTTTATTCCTCTTTCTCATCGTTTTTTTTTTATTTTCCTCTACATTGGAGAGGATCCTCTTATATTCCCTCTCCTATTTTAGATGTATATATTCACTTCATATTCTATATAATCAAGTGTATGATAAAATACTCAAATTAATTAATTATTAAACTATCTTTAATAAACTAATTTAGTTTAGTTAATAAAGTTGTAAATAACTTGTGATCATATAGATTGGATTGCAAATGAGGAAAAAGAATGTTACATGTCATGTAGAAATGATATAAAATTAGACTCAATTTATAGAGAAAAAAAATGGAAATTAGTTAATTTATATTTTAAATAAAAATGTTACATTTTATTACTGTATTATTTTGGGAGTAACTTAACTAGTTATAAATTTGAATAAAATATTTGAAAATAGTTGTAGTAGAAGATAACATGTGTCACATGGTAAATGGGTAAAAGTTAAAGTTTGGCACAAGAGCCCAAATCTACAATCTTTTTTTTTTTTGATCGAAAATCTACAATCTTTGGTAGAAGGAGGATTACTTTCATTCCTCCTTCAAAAGAGGATCCTCTTATAATGTATACAATGGAGAGGACATCCTCATAGAGGAGAGAGAGTGCTAAGAGCATGTATAATCATCACCATTGCACATGCTCTTAAATTTGAAATTAAACGAAAGTTTATTTGTTGTCATATTTTGATGTCACAATGAAGATAACCCAGACTCGTAATATTAATTACAATGACAAATAAAATCATAAATTTATATTTTACTATCATTTAGGTGATTGTGTGTTGGAGTCACTTGATCCCGTATATAGAGACGCTAAAAATACAAGTTATCATAAACTAAATATTGATCATAACTATATACCAAAACGAAGGTTGAAAATAATATTTAGCCCGACACGTATTACCTCCTCATTGGACCGCATCACCTATCTTTATTAAAACAATTCAATTTGTTTAATTGGTTGAAATTTCATTGTAGACCCCACATTATATTTCTTCTTATCTACTAATTTCCATTTTCATTATTTTCTTAAAAAATAAACTTAAAATTTATACATAATAAATCATGAATTGCTTCGAGAGAATCCATTGTTTCGGGAAATCCTTCTTAGGTTATGTTTCAAGAGATTTTTTCGAGAAATAATAATTATCATGATACGTGTCAACCATACGTTGGACCACATCATTGATCTTTATTAAATTAATTTAATTGGTAATATATATAAAATATGAAATAATATATAATTGTATCTATAATTTTTTCTTAAATATATCATTAATTAATCGTACAATATACTAAATTAAATATTAAAATAATAACATAGGAGTATTCAGTCCTTATACAAAAAATATAATTTTACAAATCTTTATTCGATTAAAATAATATACTATAGTAGAAATCTTGTATCATTAAAATAAGGGATTCGTTCAAATAAAAACTGCCACTAAACTAAAAACTGCGAACAAATATCAGCCATCAGATTGCATAGATAGACGGCTATGATTAAAACATCTTCTCCTTTTAATTTTTAAGGAAACGGGGGCACAATTGTAATTTTGTTGCCCAGGGCATTCTTCCGCCCTCCTCTTCCCATCTTCTCCACACTTCTTCTCTACCATTCCCGAACAAACCAACCCAACAAAATCAGCTACAAATTAGCCCCAATTACAACAACACATGAGATTAAACTCGATGGAATCATGAAAGTTTTCAGATTAATTCGACGGCGACGGAACTAGCCGCCAAATCCAAGCCGACGTCAGCAAGGAGGTCGAGAAGAAGGGGCTCAAGAGTAGCACCAAAGTCTGGGCGCTTGTCAACGCCCTCAAGGATAATGGCGACAAGCTGGTTCTTGACGATCGTGAAGATCTCTGGATCCGGCACTTTCAAGTAAATTTTCTTTGAATTGTTGTGTGGATGGTGCACGCAAGGTGTTCGACGAAATGTTTATTAGAAAATTCCTGCCTGTTGAGCTGATTTCTTAGCTTTGTGGCATTCTCAATCGTGTTGATCCAATTCAAAATAACGGTTCAGCAATATCTTTTTCAGTTTGAGAATTTGGTGAAGGAGCAAATGCCTAAGCTAGGGGAACATTTGTCTGCGGAGATAATAACCGTCTTCTCCTACTCTTTTCCCTTCCATTTGGCGGTTCGTATCTTTGATGTTTTTCTAAACAAGGTTAGCAAATGCTGGCCACCGATGTCGCCAATCATCACTGCCTTAGTTTTGATCACAGCCAAACATTTTGATGAACTGATACTCTGTCTTCCTTGTTTGTGTAGGGTATTAAAATCATATTCACAGTTGGCTTAGCTCTCTTAAAATCCTGCCATGATGACTGGGTACGTGAGTCTTTTCAAGGTCCTTCATGAGCAAAGATTCATGTTTTTCAATTTAGTTCCAATGCTAAGTTGTGCCTACTAAAAGATATATATAAAAAAAAGGAAGTTGCTTCCCAATTAATGCCATATGAACCCTCTGTCGATGTTTAATGCGGAATCAGGTGAAATTGCCTTTTGAGAAGAGGTATGTCTCCATGCTCAACTTTCATCATACCTTTCTTTTTTTAATCTTCTCATACATCCCTACAAATAATGTATTACAATTTGTACTTGTTAAGTTAGTTTCAAGAGCATTTTTGAGAGATGTCAAAATGACAATATACCAAGAATTAGGCACCAGTTTGTTATTTCATATCAGGATATACCAAACACAATTAGGTGCATGTATTCATTGAGTTGGCGTTTAAAGACTATGTAAATAACACATATGAAAGAACGTTTACCATATCATAATCAGAAAGAAGCCAACATTTCTGTATTTTGTATGTGTGTGAAGAGGAACTAGGTTTCTGGCATTCAGCAGCTCCGCAATGGTCCCAACAAGCTTAGTAGTAAGCTCAACATGGGCTGGAACCGTAAAAGCTCAACACTTGCACATAGACATCTACCCTCCTCCTCCTCCTCCCTCTCAACATCATCCTCATCATAACAACTTCAGAGGAAGATAGTTCCCTTTCCTGCAAGGATCTTCTTCATCTTCTGCATCAGCAGCAGACAACAAATTCATGAGCGGTGGCGGATTAAGCCAAAGAATGGACCGTGCTCTTTCGGCTTATGGGAGCGGACCTCAGGATGTTTTCCAAGCTGCTTCCGGCGGATCTTGCTCTGCGAGTGGACCGCAGCAAACCGTTTCCTTCTTATGGGAGTAAGAAGACGCCCGCCCGCCCCTTCTTCATTATTGCTTTGCTAGTGTTTTAATTTAATCAGTTTGTGATGACTGTTTTACAAATTCTTTCCTATGGTTGTGCTTAATCATTTAGCTTTGTTCTCGGTCACTTCCAATACTGAAATGGATTAGGAATATGCAACCAATTGTCAACTGTGAATTTGTGATTTGAATCTATAAAATGGTTGTTGGTATTGCTAGCCATGTGCATGTTTTAGTGGTCGCCGAAGCTACTCAATTCAACTACATTTGGTTATGGGAATCTATTATGGCTTCGTTGGATTTGATTCTGAACTTGTCATTCATTGTATGTTAGTATTACTTTTGTAACTGCTGATCAAAGTGGATGCCCAAAAAATCTGTGGTGATCGTTGTAGTTTCACATGTCATTCCTTTTCTTGTATGGACGGAAATATGTAACCCACACAAAACACCAGAGAGATAGATGCCTTTAAACATGTTCTTCTAGTCCGTCACGTCTAAAAAAGAACAAACACTGACCCAAAACTTGTAAAGAAAAAACAATGTCACCACTTTTTGACACGTTGCAATAACTAATCTCACACTTATGCATCTTCATTTCATGTTTGATCATAAGTTCTTATTTTGCTGCGACATCGTAACAAAAACTTCTATCTTCCATCACATATATGATACTGTACTTTTTATCTATGGGGGACCCATTTCGATCAGTACTGGTTCATAGTTAAAACAAGATAAAAAATTTACTGGTTATTAGTGAAATTATATCATTGAATTTCAAGATGCTTGGCTAAGGGAAATTCTCATTGTCATGATTTTGTTTGATATTAATTAATTAATTTAGTTAGGGTTTAAAGATATTGATATATCCGGGTATAATGTTGCGTTCTTAAAATGGTGGTTTCTAACCTCTAGTCTTCAACTGCCAAAAAAACCAAAAGGCCAAAGAACTCGCATATCAAATGGTGGTTCACATATTTGATATGTGAACGACCTAAAAAAGTTATGAAGTATATGAACACCCGCATGACATATGTGAACATAGGCTTGACATATGTGAACAGAGACATTAAATATGTGAGCATATAGATTTATGAAATATGTGAACGGAGGCATGTAATATGTGAACATATAGATATATGAAATATGTGAACAGAGACATGAAATATGTGAACACTGGCATAATATATGTGAACGAGATTAATATGCATTTATATTCTATCTTTACGTCCTAATATGTGAACAACGACATAAAATATGTGAACAACTGTATCAAATATGTGAACACAAAAAAAAACGTGAACATGAAAACGGACATAATACATTGTTTTTGCATTCATGTACCATCTTTACTAATATGTGAACCACGGCATAATATATGTGAACAACCTCATCAAATATGTGAACATCCAAAGAAAATACGTGAACATGAAAACAGACATAATAAATTGTTTCACCCATTTGTACTTATTTATGCGTCATATAATGCATAAAATTGAATGTATTAGAAACTTAGCAATCAACCTTTTTCTCTATCTCTACTTGTTATCTCCATCGAATTATCTTACAAATGCAGCAAAAAGCTGCATTTGTTTGCACTATAGTCCAACTTGTCATTTTATAATTTTATATATAGAAAGAGATCATGCTTTATAATTGTGCACATTCGAAAACTTTACATATATATGTGCGAGAAATTGACAGCATTAATCTGAATATACATCTAAAATACGTGAACACAAGTACTTCATATGTGAACGTATGTCTAAAATACATGAACATGATACTCAAATACGTGAACACTATACTCAAATATGTGAACGCGCATTTAAAATATGTGAACATGATACTCAAATACGTGAACACAACTACTTCATATGTGAACTTATATCTAAAATACGTGAACATGATACTCAAATACGTGAACATTATACTCAAATATGTGAACGTACATCTAAAATGTGTTAGAAGACACTACTTCTTACTAAAATGTCTGTTTTCCAAGTTCCTTGTGTTTACCATGAAATACGTGAACATTATTATAAAATATATGAACAACCAAATAAAACACGTGAACATGATAACAAACATAATTAACTGTTTATGAATTCATATACAATTTTTACTAAATTTTATATGAAAATGTTGTTATCATTTGTGAACATAAGGCTTTTTTATACGAATCTAAACACATTTTATATGAACGTATCTTCGGGTATAAAATTTGTGAACACAACTATTTCATATGTGAACATACATCTAAAATACGTGAACATGATTCTCAAATATGTGAACAACGTACTAAAATGTGTTAAAGACGATATTTTATACTCAAATATGTGAACATAGTGTTCAAATATGTGAACACCCAAAGGAAAAACGTGAACATGAAAACGGACATAATAAATTGTTTATTTGAAGCACATTATTTAATTTTCCTTTTACTCCTTTTGTTTAAAAATAAAAAAATGAAGTATCATTATGTATCTATTTTAACAGATTTTTGTTACTCTAAAATTATTTATCGTTGTAATAATAATTTGTAAAATGTTTATGGAATACATCTTGTAATAAATTAACGATTGTATCTAAATTGAATAACTTTATTCAAAAAAGAAAAAAGAAAAAAGAACATTCATATGCAAGCAGTACAAAAAAATATACAATTACGTATGCATTGTCCAAGGACATCTAAAAAAAGAAGCTAGCCTAATGCACTACAAATCCAGAATTCCAAACTGATGTATGCTATTATCATGGGGACGGACCATTATCCAAAACAACAAGCAATTGAACACATCTGTTGCCAAATAACACCCTCAAATTGTGCTTGATCATGAGCATTTGAGCATTAAAGAGATCCATATTGGGTGTAGTTGTCCAGGGCATGTGGCACCTGTTGCCATATGAACACATCTCTGCCAGTACTAGGTCCTGCACCATACATAAAGTTGGTTCAAGTTTTATATTTGCAGAATCCACAAGCATCAGAGCATCTATAGCTAGGGCTACACAATGGGTTTTTGGATGCTTAGTAGCATCAAAAGCTACACAGCAAATACCAAAGGTCAGAGCTACGAGTAATTAACCCAACTAATCATCAAGCTACAAGTTGACATCCAGAATCAGATCAATGCCGACAAATCAAAAACGATCCTAAATTTACAAAAACCTTGCCCAAACCTTTACACAACATTAAAAGACCTGTTGACATACAGGGATGGCTTATTGAGCTGTGTCAGTCTATAAGATGCATAACACCACCATTGACTGTTATGCTCTGCATTTCATTATCCACAGGATTAATAAATTCCCAAATGTTTTTTGTTTCCCTGACTAACTAACAAAATGGCCAATTTATACCACCTTCAAACAAGACAAGAACCTCTGCTTGGTCTTAAAGTCCAAAAGCACACCAAATGCTACTTATCTTCTATGGAAAAAAATGAAAAACAGTTGACTCTAAATTTGCCATACTCGAGCGACTAGACAGTCCAGTCAAACAAAACGCTGCTAGCTGATGGAGAATACGCCAACAGTGCAGGAATTAGCCATAAATCACAGTATATACAAAAAAAACGCAAACAATTCAAAGCCTAACTATTCACAAAAAAGTAGAGCATCATAGCCGACAAATCAAAAGAAGAAGATATAGAAAGGCAACCACAAAACAACCAATATCACACTAATAGGTAAAACTCGATCGCCTCACCTGTTTAGCTAGACTCTTATCATTCCAATGCGACAAGGCGGTGTTCACACATAAAGCGGTATCTCTTTTAGATGCGGGAATAGCAATCCTCTCCATTACTAGCGTGCAACGAGGGGGGCGCCCACCCCCCATTACTAGGTTGCGACGAGGGGGGCGCCCACCCTGTTTTCTTCATGACAAATAAGACAGAAGAATCTAACAATTAGATAAACGATTGAGAATTCAAGAAATAGCAGCGACCAAACAACAACCTAACATTGTAATGATTCAACCTGGCATTGTAACGATTAAAACTAGCATTGCAACGATCAGATAATCCATCTATCCCTAACAATGAAGTGATTGGAGTCACAATCTATTGATTTAATAATGTAGGGCAATTAATTGTAAAGCCACAAATCAAACTGAAACCCTAGCCTAACCCTAACCGCCAAGAACACACACGAGAAACAGCGATTCGGTCCAATTGAATTCAGCAGAGCACCACGGAGTAATGTAAGCGTAGAGATTGTGAAAACAAACTCTGCAATTTATAGCTTGTATCTTAAGGAGAATATGTATCCGAACCAACCTCTAATAGGTAAAACTCTGCAATTTACTCTCGCCCTGCTCCAATTCCACTCGCCGTCGCGATGCATCCAGACTCCGTCGGAGCTCCGGTCTACGGCCGCCAGAAATCCCCCTCCCCGACGCCGCTGCCCCTCCCGGACATTCGAGGCACTCTCGCCTGCTCCAAGTGCAATTCCCCCTCCCACGCCCAACTGCGTAGCCCTAAACACCTCCAAATCGCCCTAACTCTGCCCTACCTGCCTGAACCCCAGCTCCAAGCTCTTCGATATCTGCAAATCGGAACAGTTCTAGGGTGGCGGCGGCACAGAATCGGTCAATCGAAAACCCGATCTCTCATCCTCCCAACGTTGAATCCCAATCCAAATCGAAGAATCCGACCCGATTCAACCTCGACCTCCTCACTAATTGCTCCGGCTACCACCCCCTCTACGATGACTTGTGGCCTTACCTCGCCAACCATGGCCTCAGCCAGAAGACTCACATGCTCGAACTCATCTTCCCCTACTGGATCCTCGAGCCCCTGCCTCCACAAGGGAAAAATCGTTGTGCTTGAAACCACTGTCTCCCGTTTCCCAATTGTTTGAACCCTCAAAGGACAATTATGCCATAAAGTTCCTTGTAATTACAAAAATGCCACCGCGTTTTTTAAACCCCAATTCCACCATCTACCTTTCCATTTCAATCTCAACCGTAGATTCTTCGAATCTAACGGTTATTATCTATTTATAGTTTATATCTTAAGAGGTGTTTTCATCTGAATCACGCTCTTAAAATAAATCCCATAAAAAACAATTTAAATAAAATAATACAAGATTTTATATCTAACTATTCTCTGAATAACTTTATATAAAGTTTAAGTTAAGTTTTTCGTTAAATAAAATTCGTGCCTAGGAAGGCACGGGACTCATACTAGTTAAATTTTAATACGAAGTATTTATCAATTTGAAAGCAAATTGTTGTATTCTACCCTCAACCAAAAAAAAAAATTGTTGTATTCTACGGTGGAACAAAGATACAGATACTTTTGTTTGTAATTCCCTTATTATATTATGAATTAATTTAAAATGGAAAGTATTACATCACGTTTTATCTAATTATCTCATGACAACTTGATCACCACATATCCTCATATCTTGTATATAAAATATGAATTTATATACATTATTATATAGATGATGTGCTTAGGATAGGCTGTTTTTTTTGGAATCTTATACAACTGTCATATCATTAAGATGTTGCTAATTTTAAAAGTTAGCGATTAGTCAAAGTGTAAGATGATTTAGATAATGTAATGAGAGAATTTGGTTATGTGGTTGAATAAAAAGTTAGTGTGGAGTGAAATGCTATCAAACCTAACAAAATATTCATCTTGTATTATAATTCACAATTCCCCCACAAGTTTATATAATTTTACAAACTAACTTTACCTTTGTGTACCAAAGAATTACTTACACACAACGACTCATGAGCTCAAAAAAAAGAACATGGTCATCTCAATATCTCTTGAGAACTAGATGTAAACCTGGTCATCTCAATTTCTGCATTTTCCCAATCCCTCAAAGTCCCAAGCTTTTCTGCTTCCCTGGCGATCTGAACGTCACTAGGCCTGTGGTATTGGCTAAAGACTTTGACGACGAACCGTGGTACGAGGGACATGATCGGGACCGCAAGTAGGCACAGCCAGAACGCCCCGGTTCCCTTGTGGTTGGTAAACGCGACGTCGAAAATAGCCCTGACAAAGTAGGCCGTCCATAACAAAACATAAGTCTCTAAGAAAACATCTCAAATGGCATAATGTAGATGTCAAAATGTAAAGAGGAGTGCGCGAACGCGAACCAGTAGCCAGGCAAGACGGGTACGAAATCTATGATCACAACACATATGATGGTCGCGATCAGGGATCCCCAGATGGCGAGGTGGATGAACAAGTTCCACCTCATGACGTCCATGGCTAAGTGCAGATTAACAGTGATGGCTATTGCGAGCGTCCATATGTCACCTAAGCTTGATATGTCGACGTCAGTCTGCCAATACGCGAGCAAAGGGAAGAAGAACACGACGACGCTCTGCCACAGAGTGTCCAGCATTGTTAGCCAGAACAACGTCGAGTTGTAGCATTCGTCCCTCTGTCCGGGCCCGTATAGTCGAGGGAACTTCGAAAGAGTCGTTCTGCTCAAGTCCTTGTCGAGTGTGCTGACGATTATGGTCGGGAGGGCGGTGTAGACGACGGTGTAGAGCATGCTGCTCACGTCTGTGATAGCTGTGGTTAATGTGTAAGCAGTGAACAATGTGTACCTAATGTAAGTAATAAGAGGAAAGTTAGGAACATGTGGCCATAACTTGTTCATTCATAATAAATGTGCATTTAGAGTTGCACTCACCAGAATGTGACAAGGGCATAGACTGCATTCTTGTAGAAGTTGTACAATATCATGGAGCCCATTCTTTGGTAATTCCAGTGTCCATGAACTAGAAGAAGGGGAACTAGGAATCTGAATTGCTCCATAGCGAAATCGGACGACATGACGGCTTGTCGACCTTCTTGGCCACTGATCCCGACTCCAACATCAGCAACTTGAATCATGGACACATCATTTGCACCTACAAAACATGTCACACAAACATGATGGAACTGATTGGTGGACTTTGAAACATAGCTGACAGATTGTACTCACCGTCGCCAATCGCAAGTGTCAGCGCATTGGTCCTGCGTTTTACGAGGGCAACAACGCCTGCCTTCTGGAGTGGTGCCGTCCGACAACATAGCACGACAACGCAGTGGCTGGCGAGCTCGAAAAGCTGGAAGATACAAAGAAGCATTGCTCAGACACCAAACTTATGAAGTTAAGCAATCAAAGAAAGTAAAAGGTACTAGGCTGAACAAGTTACCATCATCTCAAGTTCAGAGTCCAAGATGTGAACTAGACTGGTGCCATCAATAATCAGTGCATTTTGATCAAGCTGTTGTGCAGTTTCCTCACCATGAGAAACCACCACCCCATGCCTCAACAAAGCCAGTGCTTCTTCCAAGTGGGCTTTACACAAATCTCTTGAGTTGCCATTGATTATGATCTGGGTCATTTCCCCTGTCAAAAGCCTTGAAGAATACCCGATTGATACCGCCGTTTCCTGCTTGTCCCCTGTCAACACCCACACCTTAATCCCGGCTTTTCGCAAGGACACTATCGCTTCCGGGACACCCTTTTGTAGTCTATCTTCGATTGCCGTGGCGCCTAACAATGTAAGCTTGTTTTCAATTTCAGCAGCTACCAGCTGAAGTTTATCTGCCCTGTCAACCAAAGCTGCGCTAGCAGCCTCATAAGATGAATGCCATTGCTGAAGTTCCAATGTGTTCAGTTCTCTCATTCCGACTACTAGTGTCCTCAAACCACACATGGAATACTTATGAAGATGGGCTTCAGTCCTAGATATTACCTCTGAGTCTGAGTTCAAGGATTTATCTGTTACACTAAGCATAGTTGTATCAGCTCCTTTAACAAAAAGCTTCACAGTTTTGTCTGGGCAACCCAATATGACAGACATCCTCTTTCTATCACTATCAAACTCATGCATCCCTAGAACATCAAATCTGCATTATCACAATCCACAAGAGGGGAATATCACATTAACACTTTTGAATTTTTAACACGTCAAGACTATTGCAATTGCAAAATTCTCAATAAATCATCAACCAAAAATACTTGACTAGACAAGGATACAAATATGAGTACATTAAAAAGGAATAATCCAATTTACTTACTTCTTTCTTTCTCCTCTTACATCAATGACTATGTAACCCGAGGTACGCTCTATCAGGATGAAGCCGTAGGAAGCTGCAGCATACACCAAAGCCTGTTCATCAGGAGACTCCCCCTGATAATCTATTATCTTCACTTCCGTATCAGCCGAATTCGTAACGATGGGTACAATTGTGTTGCAAGTGGCCAATGCAAGGAAGAAATTATGAACATGTTGTCCTTCATATGTGTCCTGTCCCATCTTTGCTAATCTAAGAAGCTCAGGATCAATATTCATTCTAATCTTTGGCCTCCAAACCTGTCCATCCACTAGTACCAAAATGCAAAAGAGTAAGAGGCTGTCACTTAATCTTAAACCTAAATATGTATAGATCATATATGAAAAACCGTTACCTTGAACACTATAACCTTCTTGCCCAATCACCTCAATAGCATTTTCATGACTGTAATCTACTCCCCAAATACTAGCACACTGAAACACCATCTTGTTTTCAGTCAATGTACCAGTTTTATCTGAGAACACATAGCTTACTTGCCCCAAATCCTCATTAATATTCAAGGCCCTGCATTGGAAACTTGGCTTTGAGGCCTCAACAGACATACTAGTGTCCTTAATCATGAAATAGGCCTGACCAACCCGAACGAGCTCCATGGATATGTACAAAGCAATTGGAATCATGCCCTGAAACATGATAACACACATAAGGAAACTGAACAGAATCTGCACTCCCCAGCCATAGTAATGGTAATCTTCACCCTGTGCTGATTCCTCATAACTCCTCTTCCTGTAAAACTGCAAATCATTCAGTATGTTCCCATGTCGCACCAACCAAATACCGACAAGTGTGGACACGATACTGCACAATGCAACCAGGAAGAAAGCAAGCATGATGATCTCTTGGTTCATTTTAGTCTCGAGCCGGCTCCTCTTGGAAGGCGCACCGGAGCTATTAAGCATAGCTTTGGTCTCGCGGCCAGCATAGACCACAACACCGATCACCCAGTCAGTGTTCTTGAGCTCACAGCCTCTGAGAATGATGTTGGAGGGTCCTAAGGACATCCTGTTCCCATCAATCTCCATGTTGGCCAAGAATCCATAAATATTCCTGTTGGGCTTCTCACAATTAATGACACCAGAGATGTTTTCTTTCTCAGGATCCTTCAAAATGGTATTCTGCTTAGCATATCTAGTCTTCAGATTCGACTCCCCGTCAAGGTTCACCGTCTGCACATAGGCAACTCCTGTCGAGTCGCTTGTCGACAACAGCACTATATCGCAAGGGAAAGTCTCGTTGGAACGGATCTTGACAATCTCACCGACCCGAATGTACCTCCATTCCTTGGGTTGGAACTTGTCATCCACTAGCACAAATGCAGTCCTACTGTTCTCAACTTTGTCTGACAAGTGCCTCCTATAATCCTCATACCCATCCTTAATGGCTGAAACTAGCAACACAAAAGTCAATGGCAAGAGAGATATACCTTGGCCAAAGACAGCAAGCTGTGGAAGCTGGTTCAGAACGGCTATAAGTAAGAAGTATACATATGCTACTCTATGAAACTGCTCAAATAAATTCCTGGGTATGAATGTGATGATAGAATACTTTGCTGTCCGAACCAAATTCCCTGAAAACTCACGCCTCTCATTGGTCTTTGTTGGGTCGTTTATATATATCAGCCTGGAATTCTCATCACTAATCTCTCTATTTGGAAACCCCAACCCTTCAGAATCAACCCTCCTAGGTCTGAATGTGACAGACTTGCCATCCAAATCCCCATCAGAAATGTTCAAGTCCATGCCAGAAACTGAAGCTTAGCTCTCACAAACCAGAGGACAGGGATAAAAGAGTACTATTGAAGTAATCAACAATTGCCCACTTGAAGAAGCCATCATCCAAAGACCATAAAAGCCTTGAGCATCAAGCAATTCAACCATTCAGAAGCTCATACGCCAAACCCAATACCAATTTCACAGAGTAGTAAAAACCACACAGGAAAAAACACAAATTGAGGCCACACCTGTCACCTGGAATGAGAAATTTCACGGAAGAAGAGGGCAGAAAGTTTTGTCTTCACACGGGCATTTGAACAAACATTTGATGTGCACACATGAGTAAGGAGAAATTCCGTGTACTTGGCAAGTTGGCATTGAGGATCAGGAAGACAGGACGAAGCGGAGTGGGTGTCAATTGTTAGTTGTAGTTGTTAGTATTAACCACTGAATTGGACTCTTATTGGTGTTCTGCAACAACAGATCATCAATGGCGTAAGAATTTGTTTAAGGTCAAATGGGTGTAGTCGTGTAGATAAAACCCCGTCTTCAAGAGAAAACCAAACGGGAAAAGGGAAAAAACAAACAGATACCAAAACCATTTGATAGAAGATTCTTTGTTCTCCTGAGAAGGTCGTGATTCGGAGGATTTTTCTTTTTTGGTGTTTTTTTTCTGACTTACGTAATTACAAAGATTGACAGTGACATAATTGGAATTGTTAAGCAAGAATTTATTTATTTTTGGTAGAATGTTAAGCAAGAAATTTGTTATTCGAAATTAAACAGAATAAAATTGATTGGGCTCTAAGGTTTGACTTTTGAGTTTAATTATTTTCTTAGCCAAGTTCTCCAACTTTTGAGCTTGTGTACAACATCTAAAGCTTATAAATTAATTAATTGAAGTGGGATAAACAAAAAAAAAACTTTTAAAAGCTAAGGAAATAGCAACAAAATAAATTTACAATTAGATTTTAGTTTAGAATAAATATAGAAATGGGAATATCTATATATATACAAAACTTAACAAAATGCACCCTTGAATAATTAATGAACAATACATTATCCAATTTTCTCCAAAATTATATGATGAATTCGATTTATTGCTACTCAAAATATTAAGCTAACCTGCAATTCAAATTGCTATACAATTTTTACAAAAATTGAATTTCTACCATTCATATAAATTGAATGCCTACCATTACAATTTAAATAACCCTATTATTATATGCTACAAAAATAGAAATACAATTTAAGAAGCACATTTGCTAAGGAATTTGACTCTACAAATGGCTCATCTCAATCTCTTCACTCTCCCAATTCCTTAATCTCCTATACTTCTCTGCTTCCCTTGCAAGCTGAACATCACTAGGCCACAAATACTGTCCAAACACTTTCACCACAAACCTAGGCATCAAGCTAGCAATCGGAATGGCGAGCAGGCACAGCCAAAACGATCTCGCCAGCCTGGCATTGACGAACGCCACGTTGAAGAAGGCCCTATCAAGAAACCATTCACAACAACATAACTATCAAGAGCCCATGACAATAGTTCTAGCATGACATGCCAAACAAACAAACAATGTGCATTTGGATTGCCCAAGATAAAGAGCCTTATCTCGAGCAATCGAAACGCGGTCTAAGAGGCACGAAAACGAAAGGAAGAGAGCGTACCAGTAGCCGGGCAGCTGAGGGACAGCGTCGATGATCATGACACAAATGAGGGTCACCACAATGGACTTCCAAATCGCCAAGTGCACGATCCAGTTCCAGCGAACGACGTCCATGGCTAGGTGAAGGTTAACCGTGACAACGACTCCAAGGGTCCAAAGATCTCCTAGCCCCGCCTCATCAATGTCGGTCTTCCAATACGCGAGTAGAGGGATGAAGAAAATGGCTACACTTTGCCACAATGTGTCTATCATGGTCAGCCAAAAGAGGCTTGTGTTGTAGCACTCTAGCCTCTGGCCTGGCCCATAAAGCCGGGTGTGGCTCAAAAGAGTTCTTCTGCTTAAGTCTTTCTCAAGAATGCCAACTACAATGGTGGGTACTGAAGTGTAGATCACAGAATACAATACACTGCTCCAGTCTGATATAGCCGTGGTTAGAGTGAATGCAGTGAAGAGTGCATACCTGATCCGAAAAGGCGAATACTGACAAGTTAATGAATGGTTCATGCATTCTAAAGCCAAAGGATCTTAAGTGCTAGTTTTCAAGTCCAAAATCTTATGTCTTATACTCTTATGAATACATTGGTATGATGCATATCAAATCAAACACTACATGGCAAGTTCTTTATACTATGTAACATTCAACCAATTACTCACCAGAATAAGACAAGGACTAAAACTGCATTCCTGTAGAAATTGTAGAGAAGCATGTAAGACATTCTTTGGTAATTCCAGTGCCCATGGACAAGAAGAAGTGGTACTAGAAATCTGAACTGTCCCATGGCGAAATCGGATGCCATGACAGCTTGTCGGCCTTCTTGGCCACTGATTCCTACTCCAACATCAGCCTCTTGGATCATAGACACATCATTTGCACCTGAAAGTGTATTTTTATAACATATTAGAGGATCATATCAGAAAAGGAAAATCCTACAAAGTAAAAAGAAAGGATGCATGGGAGAAGAATGAGGCTCACCGTCGCCAATTGCAAGTGTCAAGGCATCAGTTCTGTCCTTAACGAGGGAAACAACTCCGGCCTTTTGTAGCGGAGCAGTCCGGCAACACAAGACGACAGCACAATAACTCGCCACCTCAAAGAGCTAAGAGGAAAACACAGCCATATAAGAGACAAATGATACAAATGCAATGGTGTAAAGTTAATCCAAACTTGTCAGTTGCTTTTGATGCTTACCTCTTCCTCAAGCTCTGAATCAAGAATGTACACAAGGCTGGTACCATCAATGATCAATGCATTTAGAGACCCGCTTCGACGACTCTTTAAAGATGCCAGTGCCTCTTTCAAGTACCTTCTGCAGGAATCCATTGTTTTGCCACTGATTATAACTTGAGTCATCTCTCTTGTCAAAAGTTTTGAAGAATACCCAATTGAGATGGCTGTTTCCTGTTTGTCACCAGTCAATACCCACACCTTAATGCCTGCTTTTCTCAAAGATTCTATTGCTTCAGGCACACCCTTTTGTAGCTTATCTTCAATCGCCGTTGAGCCTAATATCGTAAGCTTGGTTTCGATTCTCGTAGCCACCTGGCGAAGACGAGATGCTCTTCCAATCAAAGCAGAGTTGGCTGACTCGTAGGAGGATTGCCATTGCTGATATTCTGAGGCGTTGAGTTCCCTCATGCCAACTACTAATGTCCTTAAGCCACTTGAAGCATACTTGTGAAGGTGGGATTCAGTCCTTTCTATCACATCCAAGTTCAAGGACTTTTCCATTACATTGAGCATGTTTGTGTCTGCACCCTTAACAAAGAGTTTAACAGAATTGTCTGGGTAGCCTAATATAACAGACATCCTCTTTCTATCACTGTCAAATTCATGAAGTCCCAACACATCAAACCTGCAATATCATGAAAAATGTTCAAAGGAAAATAAAACAATGAGATCTTCATATCCAAGTAGTTTCATAAAAACTAATATATACAATCACAAAAGTTTTGAGGCCACAAGAAAAAAAAAGCTCTAGATTTTACCTCTGTCTCTCTCCTTGAATATCAACAACTATGTGCCCCGAGGTTCGTTCCACAAGTGCGAATCCATAAGCAGCAGCAGCATAAACCAGGGCCTGTTCATCAGGAGACTCTCCCTGATAATCTAGTGTTCTCACATTTGGCTCATTCGAATCGGTAACGATAGGCACAATTGTATTGCAAGCAGCCAATGCAAGGAAGAAATCAAAAATATGTGTTTCTTCATCCATCCCAATCTTTGCTAGCCTTTGAAGCTCAGCATCAACTTTCACTTTCATCTTGGGCCTCCAAACTTGCCCATCCACTAGAAATACCAAAGGTACAAAGAAAAAAATAAGCACAGCAACAACAACAACAAAAATTGTTTCCAAGTTATGAACTGAAAGGAAGAAGCATTACCTTCAATAGATAAAGATTCCTGCTCATCTGGCTCACTAGCATCCTCATGGCTGTAATCTACGCCCCAGATGCTTGCACACCGAAATTCCATCTTATTTTCGGTCAATGTACCAGTTTTATCAGAAAATACATAACCTATTTGACCCAAATCCTCATTGATATTCAAGGCCCTGCATTGGAAGCTAGATTTTGAAGCCTCATCATACATATTTTCATCTTTGATCATGAAGTAAGCCTGACCAACGCGAACGAGCTCCATTGATATGTATAGAGAAATCGGAATCATTGTTTGGAATACAATGACACACATCAAGAAGGTAAAGAATATCTCCAGACCCTTCCCATAATAGTTATAATCATCATCCTCCCCTGGTTCAGCATAAGTCTTCTTTCTGTAAAACTGCAAGATATCCAATCTGTCCTCGTGGCGAACAAGCCAAACGGCGAAAAGGGTGGACACTAGTGTACACATTGCAACAAGAAACACAGAAAGCAGAATGATTTCTCTGTTCATTTGGGTTTCCAGAAGGCTTCTCTTAGAAGGCGGACCTGAGCTATTAAGCATAACTTTAGTCTCAGGGCCAGCATACACCACAACACCAATGGCCCAGCTTGTGTTCTTAATCTCACAACCTCTAAGAATTATGTTGGTGGGTCCTAATGAAATCCTTTTCCCATCAATCTCAGTGTTAGCAAGAAACCCATAAATGTTCCTATTAGGCTTCTCACACTTAATCACACCAGTTAGATTTCCCTCTTCTGGGCTCTTTGAAAGAGTCTCTTGCTTAGCATATCTAGTTTTCAAATTCGACTCGCCGTCTAGATTAATCGTCTGTACATAGGCAACCCCAGTGGGATCACTTGTAGACAGCAATACTATATCACAAGGAAGAGTCTCATTTGAACTGACCTTTATGATCTCACCAACTTGAATGTCCTTCCATTTCTTAGACTGAAAGCTGCCATTGACAAGTACAGAAGCCAGCCTGTTGTTCTCAACTCTATCTGCTTTATGCCTCCTGAAATCCTCATACCCATCCTTAACAGCAGAAACCAGCAGAACAAAAGCCAAAGGCAAGATAGAAGCTGGCCCTGCAAAGACAGCCAACTGAGGCAGCTGATTAAGAACAACTATGATCAGGAAATACACATAAGCAACCCTGTGGAACTGCTCATATAGGTTCCTAGGCAAGAATGTTATGATTGAGTACTTCGACGTTCGGACCGAATTCGAGGCGAATTCATGGGTCTCATTGGTTTTTGCAGGATCATTCATGTAGATGAATCTGGAGTCTTCATCACTGATCTCCTTCTGGGACAAGCCCATGCCATCTGAATCACTCCTTCTTGAACCAAATCTCATGGGCTTCACTGAACCTGATCCAGAGGACTTGGAATGGTAGGAAGTGATGCTATGGCGAGAAGAAGAACGCCTGATGAAGTCACTGGTTGTGGGTCTATCACTGCCATTTGAGGACTCCATTGGCAAAGACACAAGCTTTTGGCTCTCATGCACAAACTATGAACAATATCCACCTACCAAATCTCACAAAGACTGTATGAAACTAAGGAATACAAATAGAAAAGGAGGTAACAACAGAGGTGTAAGAGTACAATAGCTAGATAAACCTACAAATGGTAGCTAGTCATGGAGAAAAAGTAAGAAAACGTCATCAAAGATGGTACCACTAGCAAAGGCATTACAACAAACAGTTCATCTGCATAAGCTAGACAGATGCAGACAGGATCTTGGGATATGGGGAAAGCTTAGAATCAGCTACAATGGGGATTGAGGTAAGAAAAAAAAGGTTTGGCTGAAATGCTTGGAGCTGAAAAAGGAAATGGAAGAGACAAGACAAAGGGTTTAATGGCATTGTTCAAGAGGAAGAAAGTCATAATGGGCAACGCCAACGACCAATGAAAAGTAAAAAACTGAAATTCAATCAAATTATCACGCCATTGATAAAGTCTTCTTCTTCTCTGTGTTGCCATTCTAGAAGGAGGACCCTTACTTTGACCATTTTCATTAAAATAAAGAGAGAATTTTTTTTTGTTGTGTCTTTATTTTGTTACAGTGTGTTTCACTATGGTTTCTAGAATGCAGATGCAAATTGGTGAATGGGAGGTAAGGATCATGTTCTACAGATTGTGCATATGAGCTAAAATTTTATTCCTTTTTTTTTTGGTCGAAAGCTAAAATTTCATTCTAGGCATTTTTTTGAGTTTAATGCAATTTAATTCACCTTACCTATAAATTTCTAAATTCTCGGTGTCTTTGTGTGAATAGAAGTATAGAACCTTCAAACTTCAAACCGCTATGATATTTTATAGTGATAGTACTAATCAATGAAAATAGAAAGCTTATGGGGTGGGAAAAAGGAGCTATAATAACGTGTTAAATATTTATTTTTGACAAGACTAGTCATCGTGTACGTGCAGATGAAGTTGCATGTTACGGAGTAATCTGCATGTACCTTCTCCATCTTTATTTTTTATTTATTTTTCAACATTAATCGATCACTTAGTTAATAATCCTCTGTGTTTTTTTTTGGTGAAATAATACTCCTCTGTTTAAAGTAATCTGGGTCGATCAAAATCAGACTTAAATGAATTAAGAATCTTCCATTTAGATGAGCCAAACGTCATAGTTGACTCGTAAAATTTTAAGTAAACTATATATGGTCAATAATTCGAAAATTAGCCCATCTAATCTATGATTTCACGTATTTGCATTCATAAACCACGTTTGAGCACAGCATTGCATCCTACCAAACACGTTTGGATCACACAAAGTAATTAAATATAAAACGTTGGATAATATAATTAAAAAATAAAATTAAGTAAGTATAGTTTTATACTAGCAATTTTTTAGAGGTAAAAAATTAAAAATTAATAAAATTAATACTTTCGTATAATTAAACGGAGTCAATCTTTTCACAAAATAATAGGCCATGTGTCACGTTAGTTTATCGGATCGGGTCATTCAAATATTTAGCCAGTAAAGTATTGGTTCGGTTACCCGAATCTATTATTTTCCCGATTTCGGTTTTGTCCCACAACTTTCCTGGAATAGTTGAATTGACCCAATCGGCCGACCTTCCAAACCCCAAACCCTCAAATCGACATCGAACATTGTGATTCCCGATTCGCAATCCCCGATTTCTCACGCTCAGATTCATCAATCTCCCAAAGCCAACGCCAAAATCCGATCTTTCGATGCATTAAGTCCAACACCGGCGACTTTCCGATGGCCGGAAACTGGCTGCCGTCGGTGGATCTCACCGAGAGCCGGCTACCTGTCCTCTCCTCCGGCGAAGTCGAGTGCTTCCTCATCTCCGCCGTCGAAATCGAGCCAGAGAGGGAGTCCTTCAACCTCCATAGCTACAAATCAGGGCTACTAACCCTCACAACTCACCGTCTAATCTGGATCTCCGATTCCGAGAACGCCGCCTTCTCCATCCCTCTCTCCGTCGTCACCCACATCTACACCCAGAAGAAGTCCCTTAAATCGATGTTTTCAAGCCCTAGGGTTCGGTTCGAGCTCCGCGTATCGCAATCGGGCCGGGTTGAGGTGAACGGCGCTAGTTCGAGGTCGATGGTGGTGACCTTGGTGATGAGAGGGAAGGCGGATAATCATGAGGTGTTTTTGAGTAAGTTTTGGGAGGCTTGGAGGGGTCGGGCGTGGGAGAATTCGGGTGATTGTGGTGGTTCGGGGTCGAATTTGGCGGTGGCGGAGTCGGGTGGGGGTGGAGGGAGCCTGGCGATTAGGATGCCGGTGGTGGGAGTGGCTGGGATACTGAGGAAGGAGCAGGAGATGTGGGAGAACACTGATAAGAGCTTGCAAGATGCTTTTCAGGACTTGAATGCTCTGATGGTAATGCCTTGTTCTGTTAATTGATGTGAATTCTGTGTTAAGTTGTACAGCTTTGTTTGAAGTACAGTTTGCATTGCTTTATACTGAATTTTGAATGGGTTGGGAAACAATGCTATGGAGTTAACGGTTGTTTCTGTGTAAGTGCATTGAGAATGACAGTACCCTACTAAAATTGAGATGTATATTAGCAAGGCTTGTTGTAGTGAATGATTCATCTGTAGGAAGCTTGTTGCCAAATTTGAAAGGTGGTATAGATTTTTCTGTTGTTGTGACTTTGTAGTACTTTTGTTCCTGCAGAACAAGGCCAAAGAGATGGTGCTGCTGTCAGAGAGAATGAGACAGAAACTCCTGTCAGGTTCAAATAGTCAGACGAATGCTACGAATGATGAGGAAGTGGGTTCTAAAGAGGAGATACAGGATTTGTTGCTGAGTGTTGGTATTGTATCTCCTGTCACCAAGGAATCTGCTGGTGCAATGTATCATCAACAGTTGTCCCGACAGGTATGTGCAAGGTTTAGGTCTTATGGCTTCTGATTTTAATGATTTGAAACCTCTGCAGGCTAGAGAAGCGTGTATTTCTTCACTGGTTCTCGGCAGTTTCAACTAAACTAGTTTGTATCCTTTGTAGTTGGCAGATTTTGTTAAGATTCCACTGGAGAGATCTGGAGGAATGATTAATCTTATTGATGTTTATTGTGTCTTCAACCGTGCACGTGGGACAGGTTTGTCTCTTGTACTATACACACATTGGTTTGGCTCAACTAGTTATGTGCTTGTGTAGGTAGAAGTGTAGAACTGTGTATGGGTGATTGTATATGCTTTTGTGTGTATGGGTGATACATACATGGGCAACTACTGGGCAAGTCTGATACAGTAGGTTCTGATATTTGTGCATAAATGAGGGAGTAGCCTTTCATTCTAAATCAGCTGAGACTTTGGCTTACTTGTAGAGATAGTTGATCCCTGCTGACTGTGTGGTGGATCTTTTGTCCTGGAAATCCATTGGATCTCTAGGTCTCCTAAAACTTCTGTAGTGCTGCGAGTAATGTGTGTAAGCAGTTAGCACAAGTCAAGTCCTTTTTCAGATTTCTACTTGTTCTTCTTGGGCACATGCATCATATGAACTGATGCTTTGCATGCTTTATAGCAAATGGATTAATGTGTTTCTTGTTGGTTTACAGAACTAATTTCACCAGATGATTTATTGCAAGCCTGTTCTCTGTGGGAGAAGTTTGATGTGTAAGCATAACATTATGATCACTTTTCTTTGTTTGGGTTTACATATATAAATGTTCATGTTGAACATTTTCACCCTAGTAACTAGATGCTATAGGACAGTATTTCTCGGGTGTTAAAGAAAAAAGGAAGGGTTACATATGATACTGTGAAAACATTTTGTCATATATGCTCATGTATATTATCTTCCATGTTTTATAATTGCTCTTTGTGTTATTACTGATTCATGGCTATAACAGTCCGGTTATGCTGAGGAAGTTTGATAGTGGAGTGATGGTTATTCAAAATAAATCCCAAAGTGACGAGGAGGTATGCTTTTTTTTTTCTCTTTATTTTCCACTGTTTATCTGGTCCTGCTATAAATTTCTCATCTTCTACAGATGACTTATCTTATACTTCATGGTTTTTTAAAGAGTTGTATACTTTGATATTGGTTTTTATCCATGAAGAAGTTTTTGTACAAGTCACTACAAAGACCGGTAGAAATCAGATACACAGTCTTGTGTGACTTCAATCCTTCAGATTCTGATCTTCTACATATGCCTGGGCATTTCTTATACTCTCCTTTATGATTTTCCGATCAAATTCTTGCCCCAAATCTATCCTTGAACTAGTGTACAAGACCCTGTTGTGGTAGATGGTAGTTGATCCGAAATTTGTTGATGTGATAATCTAACCAACATTAGATTCTTCATGTAACATGATTTTATTTGTTCACCAATGAAATAATTGTCTGGAATACATGTGATTGCAAGAATGATTTAGGTGTTTTGTTTGATTGCAGGTTTATGCTAGAATCAAGAGCCTTGTCTCAAAGCCAGATACACTGCGAACCGGAATAAGTGCAAGCGATGCTGCCATGACTCTGGGAATAGCACCCGCTATGGCGAAGGAACATCTCTTAAACGCAGAGGCCAGAGGTACGGACATGGCAGTTCATATCTTTTTCAAGGCTTTTCTTTTTTCTCTTATAGCTTATACTTTCACTGGTGCGCGGCATGCAGGTTTCTTATGTAGAGATATTAGTCCGGAAGGCTTTCGGTTTTTCATCAACCTTTTTGGAGAGATCAACCCACAGGACTTGTATGGGTAAGTAAATGGCATAAACTCGATAGTAACAAACTTGCAAGGAGATAGACATTTTCTTGTGTCATACTATTATCGTTGTGGAGGATTAGCATTAGTAGAGAGATGAAACTGAAATTCGGAAACTTTGGTTTAATTGCAGGGTAAAAGATGGTGGGATATATGCTACATGGAGTAAGCATATTCAGATTTCAGCTTGAAGAAGAAAAGGCACACCAATTGATCCTGCTTTATGTTCTAGACTGAGGAAAAGAATGCACTCGGATGAGGTAATTGCTACAAATTGTAAAGGCTTTTTGAATCTATGCATATGATGACGTGTGAGCACTAGTTGGAGATGTATTTTTAGGACTTCACAAGGGTTATACTTTGTAAAAAAACATAAATCAGGACAAATGATCATGCAATATCAATGCAAGTTCTAGCTCAAGTTAAACTGGAAACTTCTTAACCCTGAAACTGGACTCTGCCCATTGGAAAAGAATGGTTGTTTGTTTGCTTGTCCTGTTTACACAAGTAATTTGGTGAAATTATATCACCTTTCAATGACAGCAGCAAGATACATGACTAAAAAGTTCTTTTATGGTTTTTTCTAGTCCCCTGTGGCATGCTCTTGTAAATAACACTAACCTTCTTCCATACAACATTTTGTGTTCTTCACTTCAATATCAAAGTAATTCATGATGGGCAAATAATCATATTACACTAAGATCCTGAAACTGGCCTACCCAATTGAACAGAATGACCAATTTTTTTGCATGGTTGAGTGGTAGTATCCAGCAAAATAAAAACACAATTCCAACTCTAGAATTGTTGGATTATTAATTGGTTTTACAATAATTACAAATGCCAAAAAAAAAAAGCTTCCAATGCCTAGAGTTCTGAAAAAAACCTAGGATGCCTTGGAAGCGCTAACCGGTTGAGCCTTCTGAAAAAACCGGTTCACAAGAAGCGAGTCCATTAAGATCTGCACATCATCAAATCATGAGATTTTTGAGTTAAGTCACATTTTTAATGATGATGATACAGAATGAAAACGGGGAAAAAATTCAAGTTTAACCTGGCACAAATGAGCTGCAACACAGGGAAGAGTGAGCAACCCGGATGCCCCAAGAGACCCATCTAGCTGATCTACTACCGCTATTAACACAGGCAGAGTTTTCTGCCAAAAAAAATGCCATGAAATTCAAAATAAACTGATCGGTCCGCTCCGGTAAAGAGATCTTCAGATAAACAAAACCAGCCTAAGAATCCAGCATTGGTAATTTACCTGGCTAGCGACGAGCAATAGAGCTACAGCATTTTGTTCCTTGGCAAACTCGGACTTGCTTCCACCAGTGATGGTAGAAAGGATCTTGATTGCAAGGGCATTGAAAGCGAGTAGAGCCACATGCAAGACACTGCAATTATAAATGAAAAGGGCAAAGTTACTTGGCTCATCTTAATGCTGAAAGACTTTAGTTTCATTTCTGTTTTAATTGAGTGTGTACATGCTCATTACTGCAACAAGAAGGAAGGATGTCGGCTTGACCATGAAGAGCAGTGATCTTGATTTGCTAATTTGAATCAAAGGATTCTGGAAAAACAAAAACAACACATTATGAGAAATTTCAATTTCAATCATCATTTTATCTTTTGTACGCTACAGAAATGGTCAAAAGAAAAATTAAAACTTACAACACTTAGAAGGATAACACTAAGGACAGATAGAAATTTCCGGTTGTTATCGGAAAAGTCAGCCAAACCTGAGAATATGCGAAGCAGCATTAGTGACCAGTCAGTCTCATGTATAAGCTAAAAAATAAGGAGACGAGGACATAGATTGGTTCTTCAATATCTACTTCAAAATGAAGCTTGACATATAGACTACATGTTCTTCAATAAACTGCTTATAGTTTTTTTCCGAGTAAGCACAAAATCCAATTCTCTATAGCTGCATTGATATTTTACAAGACACCTTCACAGTTTACATGATAGGAAACCCCACAAGGACATTAATAGGTTACTGGATTTGCTACTGAAATACCTTTTTGCCTAATGCACAAACAGTCATTTAATTGACATTTGCAGGAGCTTGGTTATATTTCAAAGCAAGGACTGAGAAGCTGCGTACCTCTGAAGGATTCTCGAAGTACCTGTTCATAAGGAGGATTAAAGCAATTAGGAGTTTTATATGAGGTTCTACGGCAACACAACGTTTTCCTTCACCAAGAAGATTTAATCCAGTTATTATGTTAAACCGTAAGCAATTGCAGCTGCTAAAAGCACTTTGCATCAATTAATTGTCTTGTGCATCATCTCCAGCATAATAATGCTCCACGTTCAGGAAAAGACAGCAACTTACATAGGTTTCATTTATATACTAAAATGTATCTATTATAGAATGGAATAGGTTACCTTGCCAATGATTACAGGCACCAAGAGAACGAAAACAAGACTCGTAAATAGTTTTTGAGTTGGAATAGATACACCAATACCATTAGCTATCAACAGTGAGATAGATAAGGGAATCTGCAAGGTAAATGAGCACTGAATTATTATCATTTATTATCATATCACATGTAAGAAGCAACTGTTATAAAGACCAGTGTGGGAATACTCTAACAAGAGAACTGATTAAAAAACTAAACGTAAAAAGTATTTTGGGGAGAATGTTATATGCAATATCTATACGCTACAAGTACCAACAGCAACTTACAACTAGGACTCCTAACAAGTTGGATATCAAGGTCATTGCAAGAGCAAGAGCTGTATTTCCCCCAACAATCTGCATTGGTGGGAAAATCATCACAAACAGAAAATATAAGATTGTGAAAAACAAAAAATGACAGAATTACTATCTTCAAACCTGGGTCAAGGTCACTGCGCTTGATAATGTAGTTGGCATACAAGTGAATAGTGCTAATCCTGTAGAAGTGAATCAATGATAATGTAGTTGGCATACAGGAAAAAAGCCAAAGAACTGCTATATAGATCAGCATATACAGTACACTGCTAAAAATTTCAATCAGATTGACTTATGATGAATGTACATGCATACGTGCAAGCAGATATTCGCATTTTGAGTTGGAAATGTCAAAGCCATCATAACAGATAATTACATGCAGAAACTCTATGTTACAAGGAAGCAATTGAAACACGGTTCGAAACCATTGAATATAACAGAGGAAAATTCCAAAATCAATTCATAGAACAGACTTAACAAAACATCAACACGACTTCATCTTTGGAATCATTCACTCAAGATATATTAATTATGAGTTGCATCTGAGTCATTCATACAGCCTTTGGAGCTTGAGCTCAGATTGGCTTCGTGATTTCTGCAAAAGGGTTTTATATCTATACTTTACGACTCTGGCAATGAGTGGTCTTAGATTGTGAATCCCACAGGCCAGCAATCAAACTTTTCACTTCTGATATTGGCACGGAATTCATATTCCGAGCCAAGTATTCAGTAGCATTGATTTTTTTTTTATTAAAGACTTGGGTTTTAGCTTTTGAGCTCCAACTACAGAAAGGTCAGAACTCAAACTTCTGGAGTATAGTCTCACCATTTAGGGCAAGGTGCCAGGATATGCAATAAAGCTTATCTAGGATCCATATGAGAAAAGGAACACCAGGGAAAATTAATCCAATCAAACATAAGTTCATATAATAGTTAATACATGAAGATTAGACAAAATTTGTTTCATCGCTACAAAAAAAAATAACAATTTCCCATCTGAAAAAAACGCATTCCAGCAGTAATGTTCATGCTATGATTTTAGCTACAGAATGTCAATAAGTGAATCAAATGCATACCTGTGATAAATTCTCGAGGTTGAAAACTAAGCTTCAAGATAAGCTTTGAAAAAAAAGGAGTGAACAGTAAAATAGAAGCCTGCATAACCAAAAGGGAAAAATAATGTCATCTAAAACCTCCACTTCTTGTATAACATACAAAAGTTTTTGTATATCAACCTTAATAGATAGCATGATTGAAAATTTCTACTCTCATCTGTATATTCCTCCATATATATGCTTATTTCCTGCCATCTTATTTAAAACATAATGCACGATTTAATTCATGCAGGAGAAGTTGAACCCTTGACTGAGGCAATTCTAACTTAGTATCTCTGGGAATTTCTTTTGTCAGTAAATAACATTTCCATGACAACAACTAGCAATATTCAACTGGAACAGACACCAATGGCAACACTTTCCAACAATTGAATTGACTAAGAGTAATGCAAAGGTCATACTAGCCCGAAAAGTCCTACAGGCCATGCTTGAGCTGCTTCACCAATTTCATCACTGCGCAATGACAAACCTATACAATAAAAGAATATGTAAATTGCATCTCCAAACCGTAATAGTGACTGCATATTCAGTCATGAAGAAACCTCACCTGATATAACAAAAATGCAAAATGTGCTCACTTTTGATAGATAATATTGATCAGCAATAATGCCAAGAGTAGGATTTATAAGGCCAAGAGTCATTCCACCAACGAGAGCTGTAAAAAAACAATATGGAGAACAATTTTGTTTTAGCTTCATTTTGTGGGAAAGAAACTCAAGCAGAATACAAAGGAGGCTGAATAAGACAATGTCGATAGCCAGCCTGCTTCCAGAAACAACCAACATTCATTAATGTCCAATGATATAACAATGGTTCCAAGGCTTGAAGTTAATAGAGCTTGAATACTCTTTTCATATGACAGAACAAGCAGTATGGCGTCATATATGCCAGTTAAATGCAGAACTTTAAAGATAGAAAATAGAGAAGGTGCATATATCTTTGACCTTAAAAGTTGAAAGTTGAAACTACATATAATAGGCTGAATGAGGCCTTTAAAAATTGTCAAATTGCATATTTGGCTATAGTCTTTATCAATAGGGCATATATTCTGTAGCTACTTCCAGTGCTAATTTCCTTCCACAATAGGGCATATATTGTCAAATTGGAAGTTGTTTCCTTCCACAAACACTCTCCCTTTATAGACAAATAAGTAATTTGAAACAAATTTATAACTTCAGTATTTCACATTGCCTACTTGTTAGTAATCCCCATTACAAGCAGCAGTACTAAAAAGAGGGAGTTCAAAAACTAGCCCATTACTTAGGGCTGCTCATCTTTCATAGCCAGGAAAACAGACAATTCAACAGAAATATAAAACGTATCACCTAAAGGCATGAAATTAGCTGAAGCAAATTTAAGCAAAGGCCGCAAAATTCCAGAGCTCGAACTCTCAAATCGCCCATCCCTACCACCGTCCACCTAAAATCCACAAAATCGTGAGAACAAAGAATCAAAACGAAAACGCCATCAATTGAACTTCACCGAGAGAGAGAAACACACCGGATTCGACGGAGAAGAAGCTACAATTGGACGGCGACGTAGCGGGAGTGTAGGGGAACGGCGGATTGAACTTGGAAGCCGAGTACTCCGCCATCGGAGCTTATCGATTCGAAAATTAGAATTCAGAAGAGGAGGAGAAGCAGGAGAATGGAGAGCTCTGTAGAGTGTAGCATGAGTAATTGTCGCCATTATTTTTCCGGCCACCGAGATCGGAGTTCAGCCGGCTTATATATAATTGTGATGGGGAAGAGAACCGGAGGAGTGATTAGTTGGCATGTGGCGGCATTGTTTTTGGAGTATCTAATACAGTATAAAAAACCAAATAATTAGTTTATACTCCGTTTTTAATAATAAAAATTTGCAGAATATCAGAGTTAATATAAAAAATAAATCTAAAATTGATTAAAATCTAAGATCTGGAATTGATCGTATAATCTATCACAAAAAAAATATGACATGTAAATTAGTAAATGATAAAAATAAAATAAAATTACATGGCATATGAAATGAAAAAAAAAAGATATGACATACTGTAGTTTAATGACAACGTGACATGTGGCAATATGGCTGACGAAACTTCTCATCGTATATGGAACTCTTGTACCTTCACTCGTGCTGTCCTCTCTGATGTTCTTGATTGGTTGCACATCAACCATAGAGAACACACTCTTGCTAGCTGGTTTGAATGGATTTCTGATCATCAAGGAACCCGCAACTTCAACTACCGTCTTGTGGCTGCAACTTTCACAACTTTTGTCTATTTTGTTTGGCAAGCTCGCAATGATGTCATCTTCAGGTCTCATCCCTTCAACGCTAGAGATTGTGCTCGTAGAATCTTCACCCACATAAAGAACTGCCTGGCTGCCCGTGGAATCCAATGGCCTTCCTCTCTTGGTCACATCCTTGGCATTCAACTTTAGTTCTTTTGGGTATTTTGTATGCACTAACTCTCTTTTTGTAAGTTGCCTTTTTTTTTAAATATTTACATTAACTTCAAAAAACGTGACATGTGGCAAAATCTCATGGCGGACTAGGAATAAGAAAGTCTGAACAAATGAATAAAGCGCTCCAAATGAAACTGTTATGGAAACTATTAGCTGAACCAGACAACATATGGGTCCGCCTAATGAATGAGAAATACATGCACAATAATTTCCTACTCAGCTACAAAAAACAGACAAATACGTCTTGGCAATGGACAAAACTCATGAATCTACGAAAAGAGTTTGAGGAAGGACTAATCTGGCAAGTAGGCGATGGGGAAACCATTAAGTTCTGGACTGACAACTGGGCTGTGCAAGTCCCACTAAAAAACTATGCATTAAACCAAACAACTTGCGATGAAGATACGAGAGTCAAAACATTTATAACCCAAGAAAATGAATGGAACATCAATGAATTGACAAAAATACTCCCGCCAGACATCACGGAACGAATATACAACATTCCAATACCAGCGAGGGGTATTAGGGACAGACTCTATTGGGCACCTAGCAAAAATGGTTGGTTCTCGACGGCCTCGGCTATAGAACTAATCACAAAAACACAACATCAAACTCCGAAACCCAACAACTGGATATGGAAACTTGATGTTTTTCCGAAGGTGAAGAATTTTTTATGGAAAATTGATGTAAATGGTCTCCCAACAAAAGCTCGACTAAGAGAAAAACATGTACCTACGCCTCCGGGTTGCCTAATGTGCAACTGCCTCAATGAAGATTCAATCCATATCATGACAGAATGCCCTCATACCATTAGAATCACGGATATAATCAATCCTAAAATTGGGAATGTGTTACGTGCAATTAACACCACGGGTAAAACACCATCCAATATTATAACAGAAATACATAGCACTTTGGGAACGCGAGATTTCACTGAACTATCAATCGTATGGTGGTGTATATGGCAACAGAGAAACAGACTCGTTTTCCAGAAAGAACCAAATGACTTTATCCAAGACCTGACAAAATACATTCAATCCCAAATCAGACTCTGGAACAAAGCCAAGGAATGGGAAGAAGACGAGGAAAAACTTCGGAAACCGAACAAATGTGGGGTAAGAAGAAGAACCATGCAAAAAACTTGGGAAAAGCCACAAAGAGGGTGGTTTAAACTAAACTTTGATGGGTCAAAATTAGAAACTGGATCTGCCTCTACTGGTTTTGTAATAAGAGACCATTTAGGAAAAGTTCTTAGCATGGGATCGACTCTAAACAAATTCGATTCCATAGCACAGATTGAAGTTCGTGCTCTCAAAGAAGGTATTAAAGAAGCTAAGAGAAGGGGATTACGAAATCTGGAAATCGAGGGAGACAATCAAACAGTCATTAATGCAGCTTGCGGAACAGGGCCAAGTTCATGGGAAATTGATATGCACATCGCGGAGATTTGGGTGCTATTCCGCGACTTCGAGAACATTCGCATCCGTCATGTGATTAGGGATTGCAATACTGTGGCTGATAAAATTGCCAAAATGGGCCACGTATTCCCTAACCTCCACATCCTTAACAACCAAGAACTTCGCGTTCTCATCCAGTTGGATGCTCTAGATCGGCCTCCGTAAGGAAGCCCGTCTAATTCTTACCTTGTTCAAAAAAAAAAAAAAAAAAAAAAAATGTATGACCAGTGGCGGACGCAGAAAAATATCAAAGAGGGGTCACAAATTATTTAAATACTAAAGTGAAAGAAAAAAAATATAACAAAAGAAGTCATTACGTACTAATAAAAAAGTCTCTTACTAAGCAGGGCTGATCAAATTATAGAGAATAAACTTTTGTGTAAATCTTTATTTACCTCCTCTAATGATCAATACGAACAATATATAGGTCAAAGTATATTTTGATCACCAGGGCATATCTTATGTACCACAATGTACGACTTAAAAATTAAAAGGAAACTCTATTACCGAAAAAAATATCAAAACAAGGCTTTTACCGAAAAAAAAAATCAAAACAAGGCAAGTAGCCAAGTACTATTACTCCGTTTTTGTTTGTAAACATTAAAAAAAGTGATTGGGGATACTCCCTCCGTTCCATTGAGTTTGTCTCATAAGGCACATTTTACGGTTTTTAAGGAAGTGATAAAGTAGGTATTGGGGTATGCAAAAGTGGGTAAAAGTTGAAATTGAATAGGGGTAATTTTGTAATTTTATATGTGTAAAAAGTTGAAAAGTGATAAAGTTGAAGGAAAAGTTGGTTTTTGGGTGTAAAAAATGAGTTTGAATAAGGGTAATATTGTAAAAAATTGTTGATATAAAAGGAAAGAGGACAAACTTAAGGGGACGCCTAAAATGGAAACGAGACAAACTCAATGGGACGGAGGGAGTATTACTTTTTCAATATAAATTTATTTATTAATGGTGGGGCCATCAAAGTAAAAGGATAGATGGCCTAAAACACTAAAACGACGCCGCTTGATGGAGCCTTCACGTGAGATTAATTTTTGCAACTCCTTCCTTCTTCAACCTCAGTCCTTTCACAAAAGCAGGCGGCAGCACATATCCGACGTCGGGAAGAGCGGGGTCCCGATCTCGGACCTCCCGGAATCCTCACTAAATAATGTCGCTCTTTAGGGTCGAAGCGGGGTCACCGGACCCCACAGGACCCCACTTGAGTCCTCCTCTGTGTATGACCGCCATATAAAAAAAGTTAATATGGCGCAATGCGAAGGATTTAATCCTTAGCAGCTTTAAATATATATAATAGATTCTTAGCTTTTTTTTTGTTTTTATGTGATCATATCATAAGCTTCTCGTTGAACGGGATGAAGAACCCACTTCACTTCACTTTTGCTTCAAAAATCCAACAACATTGTTCGAGCAATTGAAAACCTCCACTTTCCATCGTACTACTCTCATTTATTTTAAAAAAAAATTGTACGCATAAAATTATAAGCAAAGCAGATTTCATAACAATACAACAATCAAGTACTTTTTTGTATGCAAAGCAGGTTTCATAATAATACAACAATCAAGTACTTTTTATTCAACAAAGTTAACTACTCCCTCTGTCCCAATTTTTCCTTCCCATTTGACCAAATGCACAATAATTAAGAAATTGGGAAAAAGTTGTAAGATTTGAAAGATTTGATGGGATAGTTTGATAAAAGTAGAGAAAAAGTGATAAAAAAGGTGGTAATTTTGAGGGTTTGATAAGGGTAAGATGGTAAAAGAAAAGGAGAGAAGTATAAAAAGTAGGTAGTTTGTAGAGATTGATAAGGGTAAATTTGACTTTGCACATATCTAGAAAAGGAAACTTTTGTAAATGGAAAGGAAAAAATGGGACACCCAATATGGAAAGTGGGAAGGAAATAATGGGACGGAGGGAGTATTAACTAACATTAACACAACTTTCTAGCAGCCCCTAACATAAAAGAGAGAAGTGTAAGCCCTAACATAAAAGATAGAAGGGTAAGATGATATCAAAATGCCAATTACTAAGTTGTGTATCAATAGACCACATGAGTAACAACAATTAATTAACCAAATTGATGCTTTGAGGGATTGACATGATTTAAATTCCATATAGAATTAACTTTATCTTAATAAAGTTGAAACTCAATGTGGCCGGTACTTTGGTGGGGGGCTAGCACATACGAGGAGCAACCGAAGTTGTTAACCATTATGCTCCATCCAATGCAGCAATATGATGCTTTCTTCATTATCTACAAACAAACGCATTAATTTAGACATTTCTACATAATCTTTCAAGAACATTTTAGATGTACCTAATAATGTTATTCCTAACATAAATATTCATGTGATCTATTGGCGCATCACCTTAACACTCGTGAGTGTAGCATAAGGTCTCGAGTTCGAGACTCTAGGACGGTGGCGGTTTTACCTTTTCATTGTAGTGAAGATTAATATTTGTGACGACCCTAATCCCTTGGAATATAAAAAAAATCTGTATATATATAGATATACCTTGTCCTCCTTGCAAACTATTTCCTCCTGGTGTTCATCTGAGTAAGACTGGGCTTCGGGATGATCCATCAAGAGCATACTTTCGTCGTAAATGTATCCGATCACGGTCTCATCGTAGGATAAGACTGGGCTGAGATCGACTATCTTAAAGGATTCGCTCGTGCAATCGAACACCAACCCGGAACTCCTCGTAATCCAGTGAATGCTTCCATTCGCGAAACAACCGGTTAGGCTACCGACGAATGCCTGTTGGGATTTGAGTGCATCCGGCGCGATTGCCACCCTAGTCTGGAAGCCTAGACTCGAGCACACCACGACCTCGTACATTGGTACGAGGTTTGGCGATGACAGATAGCGAGGATCGTTTGGCAACCAGATCCTGACAACCTTGAAAACGTGATTACTCGTGTCGTAGCCGAAGCCTACGATACTGAAATGAAACTTAGCCCATACAAGGTACTCGTTCATGCCGATTCCCCCATAATAAAACCGGTTGCAGCTGGGGTAATGCTTTCTAACGGCCTCTAAATCCCCGGGGAAGGGAAGACGAGGGAGGTGTACATACTTGCGAATCGCCGGGTTCCAAAGAATGTTGGAGTCGAAGCCGGATTCGGACGAGTAGGAAACGCACACCACGCCATGGATCACGTCGGCAAAGGCGAAAGCGCAGCCGAAGTCGTTGAGGCTTCTGGTGCTAGTACGAAAGGGAAAGTGGAGTTCCTCAGGCTGCAAATTGGGGTGGTGATTGCACATAACATAGTGAATGTTATCTTTTATGTTAACATCTTCAACAACTTGGATGTAAGGTTTGAGTGTAGGATTAGGCGTGGTGGAGGATTTGTGAAGAGTGATGAAGAAGGTGGATGTGATTAGGGTTTTCCATTGCTTGGAAACACATAGGAATCGGCATAGGGTTTTGGCTGGTAATCTCTTCAAGATCTCTATCAACTCACCTTCACATATGAACTCCACCATTTGTTGTAAAAGGGGTGTTAATCAATGGAGAAACTAAGTGCTTAATTATAATACAAGGCAAAGCAACAAACTAACCCTAAAAAAACCTAGAATAATGGAAGAGAGATTTGGTCTACCTAAGAAAGAGATATTAAAGAATAACCTAGCAATTAACTAGGTAAGCTTTCCCTTTTTTTACATATCAACATGGCACTTTTCCTTGGTTCTTTTCAAATTGTTTTCGGTGGTTATTGCTACATAAATCACATAACTAATGTGTTTGTTCCAAGCCCTGAGCTCTGAAATAATCTTGTTGATTAAGAAAGTTGCGGATGTTGATAACATTTTTAATTCAGCGAGCATGTTAAGAATTTAGAGCAGTTGACCAAATTCAACATTCGATCATCAAGTTAAAAGACTGTTCTCTTTTTTTTATCAGAGTTAAAAGACTGTTCTCTTGATGTACGTACAATATGAATCTCTAACTTACCAAAAAGTGTATTTCTAAGATACTAATTCTAGTAATTACATATGTATTACGATTTACCCACCATAATTAACTTCAATCCGATTGTCTTGATAAAGGTAAAAAAAGGGCCTTAAAATCACCTCAAACAATCATACTACCAAAGAGCCTCTTAGAGAAGAAAAGAACAGAACCACAGTCCACAATGAAAGAAGAGGGATGGCAGAGTAAATGCAATGGGCAAACAAACACCCTAATCCAAACACAAACACAAACACACCCAACAATATGAAACATTCTACAAAAAAATGTGATAATGAAGTATTTGCCAATCACATGAATCCTGGACAAAAACATAAAATAACAATTGAAACTACTTGATAAAGGCTTCAAACAGGGAAAAGGGCAAAATGTATTAACACGGTTGGCTAATCAAATAGCAGATGAATCAAACACTTGGACCAACTCAAGTTGTTACCTGATATGAGCTACTAGTGACCAGCTTACAAGATGGATTAACGCAATCTACCAGGCAAATAACTTCCTCATACAACACAAATTCACCTTCTAATAAAGTTTCATGGGATTCTAGCTATGAGAAGAGTAATTCAGCTCCATATGTAGAAGCACTAAACAGTAAATAACAACCAAGAATCTAGACATTTCTTAGTCATACCAGAGCAAACATTGCACAACACAAGGAAAACATCGAGCCCCCTGGATTCTAGCAAAGATGCAGCAGCATAATGAGAGTTACATTCCGGCATGGATGAAATCAAGAACTGCAAAGCAAGAAAAATTAACGACGACTGTGGATTTCATGTCTTTAGTGAAAAGAAAGATTAAGAAAACCAAATGCAGTAATTATTACCTGGCAAGCCCTACATGAAAAACAGCATCACTTCATAAGTAATCTCCCCTTATATCAACTCAACAATAACTCTAAACCAGAGACCTTTCTATCTATTGGAACGTGAACAGAAAACTTAATACAACACTGGCAGAATTGTTTCAGAAATGATGATATCGCATGGACATCATGTAGCTTTAACCACAGAGATTAGAAACAAGGACTCATGTTCATATACAAAGCATACAGAATAAGTGATTCATGAGACCTTACCAATTAGCAATATTCAGGGCAGAAACCCACCCATAATAGATATAAACCAGAAGAACAAACTAATCTTAGGCATACAGTAGGAAATCAACAAAAGATGACCATGACATGGCCCTTGCAGATAACAAATATTGGCAAATAAGTAACATACATCTTCAACCAAGAAAGTATTCCCTTCATGTTCACAATGCAATTGAAAACACCATTTCAAGAGGCTAATGTGATAAGCTAGCTATAAACAGTGTACTCAACTATGCATCTAAAAGGACAGAAATCGATAAGCAAACATTGTTTAAATCAAGCTATATGGACTTTCTGAAGTGTGATATCTGTTCAACTGAAGAATAGATCGTATAAAAGTCATCAGACACCCTCATCAACCTACATCTATCCAGCAATTTACCAGATCCCACAATTTCCAAAATAGCATCATAAAATCCACATCCGATCGACAGATCCAATCCTAATAAGTTCAAAACACAACCAAAAGCGAAAACAGAGCGTAGATCAAGAAACAAGCATAAGCAATCAAGCATCGGTGATCATCCCCAACCGAAGCGAGCTCCACAAGCAGCCTCGTGCAAACAGTCGTCGACCAGATCACGAACACCCCAGCCATGGCGAAAACCACAGCGCCACCAGGCGGAACGAACAACGCAGCAGCAGACAAGATCACGATCGGAAGCATAGAGTAACCGATCAAACTCACACACCTGTGCAGATCCAGGTTCCCGTTCCTTCCAGCCAGCATATTGAACACAACGTACAAGAAGATCGCGGCGACGGTGATCCATCCCAAGATGATCCCGAAGTGGATCTTGCCTGCGAGCAACTGGAAGAGGCCGAAGGCGACGATGAGGATGAACGGACCAGAGAGATCGGCGTCCTCGTGGAGGTGAGGCTTGACGCGGAAGGGATTCAGGATGGAGACCGTTTTGCTCCAGATTTGCTTGGTGTTGATCCCTAATTCCTCGAGGAGGGGCGGCTCTTCGTCGAAGTTGAGGCTTCCGCCGCCGACGCGGTCAGAGAAGGTGGGGGCGGCGGAGAAGTGAGGCGGAGCGGAGGAGGAGGCGGCGGCCGCGGCGTTGACGTCGAAGGACATGAAAGGGATGCTAGGGTTACCGGGGAAGGGGGCCGAGGGTGCGCGCCGTTGCTGGGGGATGGGGCCGGGGTTTCCGACGGCGGCGCCGGGGAATACTACCGGCGGGACGTTGAATTCCTTCGACATTGGTGATCGGAGACGGGGGGGACGTCGGTTGGGGTTCCGGTGGGGGAGAGGGGGAAGAAATCTAGAAACAGCGTGAAATGGAAGTCCTCAAGCCTTGTGTTGGAAAATATCAGCCCGAACCCGTTTTCATACTTTCCGATTTGCCAACTTTGCCCTTTACACGTTAGCGTTATTTCAACACTGAATATATTCGTTGATCAAACACTGAATATATTCGAGTTTAATCAATTGGTCCTTGGCCTCTAAGGAATTTAAGATGGTGAATTGGCCATCAAGGTGATCTTTGCAGACAACTTGGAACATGTTTAATTATTCCACTGTTTGTTACTCTATTACAATTCGATTTTCAGTTCTGCGGGAAGAGTATACAAATTTTGCAATTTTCACCTTTTTTTTCTTTTTTTTTTTAATCTTTGATTTAGTCCCCATGTGATAACTTGGTGATTTATTCAAAAATGTAAAGATTTTCGAATTCGGATGCATGAAATATGGAATGCAATGCGTTGTCTTGAAAATGCCATTGATCAAGATTAGAAGGAGAGGGGCGCGAGACCAATGCATTATCTTGGGTTAACAACAAGTATCATGTAGCGGCAAGCGATAGTTCAGGAAAAATGCATCAAACATTGGTATCCAAACCAAATTCAGGAATTTACAAAGGAAAAAGATACAGTATGCAGAATGTTTGTCCTTGGACCCAAAGGGCTAGTGCTTTTGCCTCTGTCGTTTTTGTGCGCCTTGCGCCATTTTCTTCACTGTATCTGGCATAAAAGTTTTCAACTGGTATGAAGTTCTCTCTATTGTTTGGCAACTAACTTTAACCTTCATTATCAGGCAGAAGTCTTTTGACTAAACAGAAGGAGTATGTGAAAAACATAGAAACAACAATACCAACTTGGAAATGCTTTTACTACATATCATCAGTTTCAAAATGACAAAGTTCACAAGATTCTACTAAACCTACTACTGGAGTAAAAGGGAGGCAGAGAATCAAACAGAAGTAAACAATAGTCCAACAGCAAGTTTATCCTCATAGCATACCTTTTTCCATACAAGGACTGTGCATACGAATCCTGTACTTTCTTTTTCCTGTTTTCTCTTCTTCAGCATCAGGTGACTCAATTACAGATATATGGTTAAGAGTGTAGTAAGCTTCTGCCAAAGACCAATGCAACGAAGCCATCATTTAGACCAAGGCCAGGTCAGATAACTCCAACCCACCTCAGTCTCCATGCCTGCACGCCTTGCCTGCTGACTCAATCTTCAAGGTACTTCAAGTTTTTTATTGCAGGCTGGGTGCAGGCATTGCCCGTGCCCCTTAACGGGGCCGAGATAACCCAAGAGTTGCATCATGTTGCTGGTGAAGAGACTGCATCATGGGTTTACAATAATATAAGCAAGTGCTAAATTGAAGTACAAAAAAGGCAAACTGGTGGACAAGATCATAGCTAAAAAACCAAGCAGAAGAACCAAAACGGAAACAGAATCCAATAAGCTTTGAAAGGAATTGATTGACCACAGATTTCAATGAGTTTCTAACGACATCATTAGTTATTGTGCTTCAGATATCCAGGGAATAAGGTGAGGGTTCACAAAACTCGCAGATTGATCATTGGCTTATCATATTAAAATGAACGTAAAAAACACAAGTACAAATCACACAGACTAAATACTATCAGGAGCACCAACAACAAAGTACTAAACATTTTCACATGCACAAATGTGAAAATATGAATCATGTCATTCACCCCACTCAACTCTAAAACTATTTTGAAAGTCTGAAACTCAGAAATGAAAGCATGGATTAAGATATTCATAAGATACTACACTAGACAACTACATATACAAATGTCAATCGACAAACTCAGAAAGTGCAGCCTGGATAGAATATTAGTGCAGCAGTAAGAGGGGAGAGAAAATCAGCCTACCTGTGAAAAAGGTTGATGCATGTGTTCATGGGAATGGATGAAAGGCATTCCAGGATGCTGACCAGGATATTGAGAAGACTGTATATAGATTGCAGAGTTGGGCCTTGCATTAACATGATTAGGATTATATGCCGCCATCATTGCTTCTGGATGACCATAACCCATATTGACATGATTAGATGGGGAAGGCCATGGACTAGACATGTGTTGAGCAGCAGCGTGAGATTGATGATGCTCAGGTTGCTGATGAGCTGGTGCAAGCTGTGGGAATTCAGTGTTATAGTTTACAGCAGGCGCGTACATCGGTTGGATAGGGTATGGACCCGTATTAAATCCAAACCCAGGATCAAACCTCTGCATGTACCTATTAGAAGAACCTAAATTAGGCGGGGAAAACTAATTTGCTGACAAAATTATTGCTTATAGTCTTACTAGCAAACCAAAATCCATAACATAAACAACATGCCCAAACCATTACTTATACAGGTTGAATATTTATTTTCACTCTAAAGCCAACTCTTTTATAAGCAACTGATGAGGCACTGAGACAGCACTCTCGTGAACAATGTCCATAGGTAGCAAGTCTACTTCTTGAAAATCAAAAAGGATTTTAGGCATCCATTTTCTCCATGCGAATAAAAAGCCAGTACTTCCATTTCATTCCACATAATCCCCATTTCCATCTGATTTGATATGTCAATGTTTAGATTAGTATCACTAAATTACCACATAAATTAAACTACGCCTACTGATAGAGCTACAGGAAAACTTGGCATTTTAAAAACACTTCAATATCCTCAAATCAACTAAACCTAGAGTTATTGCAAAATAACTATCTTTCTAAAGTTAGCTACAGGCTATAATGTTGTTACTTGTTGGAGAAACATTGGAAAGCTTATTCAAAACAAATCTTTTTTGGTACCATGAATTCTACTCCCAAAAAGGTTGATTTCAGTGCAACAAAGCAAACTCAAAAAAGTCCTGTTTTTATAAACAACATATACTATCATGTGGCAAAAACAGCATATGCTTATTCATTTACCTGAAAAAAAAGAAGCAATATCACATACTAACATATTTGAAACCCTAGAGACCATGAACTGAAAATAAGACTTAATGTACACATAGGACCTGCTAAAATCAACTGAAAAGACAGTATACCTGTCATAGCTCCTGTCATAATCAGGATCTTTGCTGTCAACTTCACGGTCCCTGATAATAGCAACTCTATTAGTTGTCTTGTGCCTGCCAACTGGCTCCTTTTCTATCCTACTTCTAGCCGATCTAATACTTGCGGAAGATGACTCTGTCACAACCCTACCAGTGCTCAAATCACAACCTCCAGAGACAGAATGTTTCTCAAACTTCATTGTTCCTACAGGAGCATGACTGAAACAATCAGCACGCCTTGGTTCATTCTTTGGCTTTGCAGTAGAGGTATTAGTATGGGCATTGGCGTTAAAGATCCTTGCACGAGCACGGTCATATTCCTCTTTTCTTTCCTCCACACTTTTAGCTTGATTTGATTTCCCAGAACTGGAACCAATGTCACTGCCAGTGTTAGAATACTTCTGTGGTCTCTGCTTGATTGCTAGCTTGACAGCACCACTGTCTTCTTTAGGCAGATTTAAAGGGATATCAGCAAGGCGGACACGAGGATATCGAGATTCACCAGATATCTTACGAACAATAATTCTGTTGGCACCTTCGGGAAGATTGTTATCCAGCAGAACCATTGAATGCAGAAAGTAATGTTGGGCCACACGGTGTGCGGCTAGTCGCAAATAAGAGGTAGGCAGTTGTTGAAACTCCATCTGCTGCTGGGTGGGATCTCGAATGAAATTTTCAACATCTTGTTCCAATCGTAAAACTGGGGAAATGATAATTAATAGGAGTGAAGATAAACCCTTACACAGCACAAAATAATAAAAACAATCATAACTTCTTAATGACTGATGGATCACTTGAGTAATTAGTATCATTCTCGGGCTAAAAAATGTCCATTTCCTACAAATATAACTTTCAAAAGATAGCCAAATATGAAATTTACAAACTGATAGTTGCAAATGCTTGATATGCAGCATGGAACTACAGCCAACCTATTTCTAGTGATGCTATAGAAGAGGTTGATATAAGCAAAGGATCTCTGATGTTTGACAATGACATCTCTCTTCACCAAGTATGATCATATCCCACCTACTTTCTATCTAATCAGTGTAAATTGATCATATACAGGACCCTTGCAAGCTATGATGACTTCAAACACCTCTTTACTTCATCACTACCATATCTTAATCTTGATAATATATCTTAGATTTTTAAATCCATCCACTACAGAGCACTTTATTTAACTTAAAAGGTCAATTCAGGAATACGGTTGAGCTATCACCGATTCTCCTATTGAGTGATCAAATTCTAAGCATACTAAAACAGTACGAGAAACACCAGATGCATCATTAAATAAAGGCAAAATTCCAGAGCAAACTTACTTGACAGCCGTTCGCGAGGGTTTTGCAGCGCATCGCGAAGAAACTGATCAACCTGGCTAATTGATTCTTCAGACAAACTCACATCCTTTCCAGAAGCCCCACTAGACGAGGACGGCGCGAAATTCGCCATGCCAGAGACGGGAGCATCGAAATCCAGCTCCGGAGCTGAAGAAGAAGAAGAAGTGGAGAGCATCAGCCTCTTCATGCTCTCCTCCACATCCGCCGCCTCCCATGATTCAGGGGCGCCGAGATCCTCCGCAGAGGCGGCGGCGCCTTTCGCCGAATTGTTCATCGCTGTGTTCGCGGTGGCTCAACGACACGTCGACGGCGAGGAGAATTGGCAATTGTAGGAGATGGATTGATCGATCATCAAAGAAGAATTATAGGAGGGAAGAAGGGAAACCTAATTCTGATTCGATCGATTGGGGATTTCATGAGATGTGAGTTCGTGACGGTGGGGGATTTGTTAGGTTTTGGTGAAAGATGAGATTGGGAAACGCGTTGAAAGAGAGAGAGAAAAGGTGGAAGAGATAGGAACAATAGATTTTGATGAAGCGATAATGGCAGGCAGAGGCAGTGCAAATTGAGAGTCGTGACGATTCCGTGTGAGATATAGTATATACGGTTATGATTAGTTTTGATATCTAAATCTCCTGTCTATAAGGGTTCGGTAATACGAATTTTATGCAAATAAAATGATCGTAATTGGGTTTGGGTGAGTATGAAGAAATTTATTTATTCTTAACCGAAAAAAAGATATTTATTTTTTTGGTCGAAAAAAAGGATATTTATTTTTTGAACTTGACTTAAAACTAATCGTGTATAATATACAATTTATATTCGGTGTTAGATGTGGTAAACAAGGTAACTACTCACTTATCTTTTCAAACGAGTGATCACTTTGCATAAGAGATACTTAGGGAAATCAAATTTCGGAAATCAATTAACGTTGTTTACTTCGTAGTATACCCATGAATGCTTAACCAATGAGCTAATGCGTCAAACACTAACCGAACGAAACCTTATATAATCATTTACACGTCTCTTCCGTAAGTGCAACTCCCATGATCTAGTTAATGCTTCATATGCCTAAGTCTGACAAGCTCAATATCTTAATTCTTAAATCGAGCTAAAAGACCTAGCCAAACCATGCTACGCTTTGTAGCAAAAAATACTTTATTCTAAAAAGTACACCTATTTTACCTCAAAATCCGTAAAAAGTAACCATAATGCACACAAGTGTATCAAGTCCTAAATCACATGCTTATGACATATAAACTTAGCCTAAATCACACATCCTAACTTGTCATGAACTTATGGCAAACCCAAGAGCATTGCTTTAGCCCAAAAGCCCAACCAAGGGCCCAGAAGCAGCTAAACAAAACAAAAACGGGTCGGATCCAACGATAACGGGATGACCGACTTTTTTACGGGTCAAAGCAAATACCCGACCCCCCGCGAACGCAACCGCCATTGCCAAACCAGCAAACAAAGACACGTATCTGTAATCTGTAGTTGCCCGCTTCCCATTGTCTACCTCCACCCTCATTCTCTTCTTCTCCGCTCCCACTCGTCGCCGGCGAACGTAGCTCAACGTCTGAGAAGAGCGAGACACAGGAATTGGTCGTCAATGGCGATGAGGTGCGCAGGTAGACTAGCAGCTCGAGCCTCTAAGGCCTTTAGATCCCAACATTTGGGTGAAAGTTCGAGCAACAGGCGTATCTTTCAACGACTGCTCTTCGTTTCTTCCTCCGATTTCTGCTCTAATCTCCCGAATTCAACCTCTTCGTTGACATCCTCTTCATCTGTAATTTCTTCTGGTTCCTACCAATCGTTGCGTTTCCAAGGTCAGTCTGAGATTTGAGTTTCTTGTTCTTGTGTTTATAATTTGCTAATCAATCTATCATTTAGAAACGTCAATTTCAATCTCCTTTTTTCCAATTGAGTTCTGTGAAAATAGGATTAGGGTTTGATGGGTATTAGAGATGCTAATTTGAATATCGTGAGCAGGGCAGAGGAGGACCATGTTTATCCAGACCCAGCCCACGCCAAATCCTTCTTCGCTCATGTTTTATCCTGGGAAGCCGGTTATGGAAGTTGGGAGCTCGGATTTCCCCAATGCTCGTGTTGCTATGAACTCGCCTCTAGCAAAAGCACTTTTTGGAATTGATGGTTGGTCTGTCTGTAGTGCTCAAGTTTTGTTTGTTGATTGATGATACTGTATTCAGTTTTCACATTAGGAATGGTTGCCGTGCTTTAATATTGCATATACGTGTTTTCAGCATTGAAGAGTTTAGGGTTGATGTTGCACTTTCTACTTTGCTGCATCCTGCTCTTTTAATCGTGTTGTAGTTTGAAATCCGCTGCAGATGCATGCTGGTCTTGTGAGTGTCATTTTTTAGCAGATTTTTTAATAGAAGTTGTGTAGACAAGTAGCAGAAGAGAAAGGAGATTTCAAACTCATATCATTCAGAAAGTCTTGCTGAGAGGAAATAATTCTCCGTAAAGATTGTACACTCGGTAGTAGCTAATATCTGTAAGTAGTAGTTTGGTGTCGTCCTGTGGTAGATGGTATATGGAAATGGTAGTTTTGGATGGGAATGATGTCATTTTATATGATTCGAAAGGTAAATATCAGTGATGACTTAATTAATTTACAGATTCACCTAAAATTACTATTTGAGTTCTTTGAATTGTCTTCAGAAGTCTATCCACAATCTCCAACCTCAAGTAGAAAAACTATTTAATAGGTTGAGATACCCAGTATTCTAAGCTTGTTTGTCTTCTTCTGTTAAACAGGAGTAACACGAGTTTTCTTTGGCGCTGACTTTATAACTGTTACCAAGTCCGATGATGATTCATGGGATCTTCTAAAGCCAGAGATTTTTGCTGCGATCATGGACTTCTATACATCCGGGGAACCGCTATTTCTTGATGCAGAGGCTGCTGCTTCAAAGGACACTGCTATTCATGAGGTATGCTTTGAAGCTAAAATATCAACTTGCATCAAATGCATGTGTGTTTACTGTTATTGAACTTTACATTATGATGGTTTAAGTGTACCCCTAGGACAGTCTTTAGCATGGCCCTTTTTCTACTTGACAGTAACTTTTTAGTCCAGGTTGATTTCAAATGGCTGCGAAGCCGGATTTCTGGGGTTCAAGCTTTCCAGTTTGTTATCTGCAGAACAATTAACATTCTGTGTATGCTTGGCAAATGAGATAGCATTCCACAAAAACATTGAAATAACCATAAGATTTCAAATAGAAGCTTGCACCAAACACCACTCACGTATACCTCTTTGATAGTTGCAAATTACTCTACTTTCTATTAAGGCTGCGGCCCAATTATTCCTGGTAAAATCATTTTCTTTAAGCATATGTTCAATGTTGATTGCACATTTTTTCTCTCTGCACTATGTAATTCAGTATTTTTGGTCATCTACATGCATGATTTTGACAAGCTATAAATGAATATTACTGCAACTCCGAAAGCTGATTAGCTATTAAATATAACTTTGTCTAGGTAGAGAAATTGGATTAGTGCAATTGAGCAATTGACCCTGGCATGTGGAATAGTTATGTGGTCTAAGTGTTTCTATGTGAAACGTTGTTCAAAAATTGTTGACTTAATCTTGCAGGATGATTCAGAAATTGTTGCGATGATCAAAGAACTGTTAGAGACTCGCATCAGACCTGCGGTTCAAGATGATGGTGGGGACATTGAGTATCGAGGCTTTGACCCGTAAGTCTCCTGTAAATCCACTGTAATGCTAAAGCCTTATAACCTTCTTATTATCTGAAATGACTGAATTTCAGCTCTTTTTACTTGCATCTCTCAGGGAGAGTGGAGTTGTCAAACTGAAAATGCAAGGAGCATGTAGTGGATGCCCTAGTTCATCAGTCACCCTTAAATCTGGCATCGAGAACATGTTAATGCATTATGTTCCAGAGGTGATTTCTTACTCTTGCTGATATGCTTTTTTCTATACATATATTTATAGAGGTGAATGTAAAAAAGCTGTAGAATTTCAAGTCTTGTTCTAGACGTGGAGCAAAACTCTAGACATCGATGATGAAATTAATTAAGGTATTACAAATCTAGGAAGACCAGCTCCTTGCAAATTTTGGAGAACTAACGACATAACTGCAGTCATTCCAAATTGTGTGCAATTTTGCATTAGACCTGCAAATTCTGCGACAAAGACTTGAAAATTGAATGAGCCGTCTCCTGCAAGTTATGATTTGATTATTGTACAAGTAATAAGCTTTACTGTGTCAAATGGCTTCTTCCCCTGAAATACTACAGATTATGCTAATCACTGGTTTGAAATCTACCTTCAACACTGTGTCTTAATTTAGGAGCCTGAACTAAAACATGTGAACCTTGAGAAAACCGAAAAACAAATTGAAAACATAAAGAGGCATATTGTTATGGTGAACATCATGATGCTTAGTATGGAGAAAATGTTGCCTGAACGAATTCCGACAGGACTTATTTACCATCTGTGACTTGCAGGTGAAGGGGGTAGAACAAGAGTTTGACAGCGAAGACGAGGAGGCTGCTGCAACCCAGATTGAGTAAAACCAGATTTATTTGTAAAAAACTTCTTAACTTACCTCCTGAAAGTAACATTTACGTTTGAAGACTACAAATGAACCTCTTCACAGGTCTCTTTCGGCGAATTGAATTGCAGTCCGCCTCAGCAACGCTGAAAAGGAACAATCTTTTTGTTATCCAGATCCTGGTATGGTGTAGAATAGCTTGTCCATTTGCATACAAGGCCCTTGTCCTTTTCAGAGAGTTGAATAATAGGACCATGAACATCTTATGGCCCTTATCTTTTATCGGAGCAGTCACCATATTATGTACCAGTGTACATGATTGTCAAAGTTTTGGGGTCTTCTTCTTATCTTGTTTGCTTGCATATCAATAATATCAGCCTTATTCATTGTACAGATTTAAACCCAGAAATCTTTGATGTTGATGTATGATAAACCTAGAATGCAACAGTAAAAGGAATGAAAATGCAACAAAATCTGGCCATTATTGTAGGAGATAGTGAATGTTTGGTTGAGCTCTTGTGGGCGTTTGTCTGAATCATGGTTTGGAAAAGAAAAATTGACATTCATATGTGAATGCAAAGATTCTTGAATCTACTATTGGTCCTGATCTCTAGAATTGGATGTTAACATCTGATTCAAAAGTAGACATCCACTACTGATTTTAATTTCTGAAAGTTTTTGGGTATTGTACATAACTTCTTACGTGAAACCGTTACAAAATAGAGTTTGGCATCCTGAAAATTCCTGTGTTCATGATCATGCAAGTAGTGATAATGAACAGGCAGACCCGGAAAAAATCGACGAAGGTCTTACTGTTATTTTCTTCGAATTAGATAGCTGTACTTTTTGAATTAGGTAGAACTAAAGTCATGCTTTTCTTATTAGTTCAAAAATCTTCAAACGAATAATGTAAAATTTCAAGTAAGCAAAGTGTACAAGCTATAGTAACATAAAGTAACCAAACGTAAGTGGTTGGACAACATACATGCTTTTCAAAAAGGGTTTTTGTAGCTCCCAAGTTAGGTTAATCATCAATAATCCACAATTAAGTTCTTAATACATACCTATTTACCAAATGTTACACACACCCTTTAGCTTGGTAACTCATGCTCATACCAAATTTTAGTGTGTTTTTCACTTTTTTGGTTTCATCCATATAAATTTTTGTTTCGGTCAAGTTTCATCCATATAAATGTAACATGTCACATGCATATAATAATGATACAAAATGTACAATCACAGGTAGAACATGCTTTTTCACACTCACCATCAATAAACAAGTAAATAAAAAAGGCATGATTCCCTATGAAGATTTTTTGGCTATAGCGGCTTTCACTGACATTAGCCAAGCCGAGACCGCCAAGTGCCATTTTATTACTAGCCCCGGTAGTGTACAATTCAGCTCGGCTCCTCTCGGCTCGGCTCGGCTTATTTAAAACGAGCCGAGCCGCATACTTTAATAAAAAAACGGCCGCCGCTACTGGCTGGGCACAAGATGGCGCGTTCAAGCCACACGGCTCCACGAGCCAAATTTGGGTCGCCACACAGCTTCAATAATACTCATATTTTCCTCTCCTATAAATACTCCCTCCTGCCTTTATTACCAATTTCCTGTTTCGATTGGCCAACCGAAATCCCTCTCTTTATCTCTTTTGGCTGGAATTTTGAACTCCGAAATCGTGAAATCTCCGTCTTCCGCCATTGTCGATTGTTTTCCGAGCTCATAGGTTGGGGGAAAATGATGGAGTGTTTTGCGACGATGAAAGATTTACGGCCGGTGACACATCTGTTGTTGCCTCTCTGCTTCCACTGGATCGCCGAGGAGATGACGGTCTCCGTCCTCGTCGATGTCATCACCGACGCTCTTTGCCCCGGCCAATCCACCTGTTCCGAGGCCATTTACCTCAACGGCCTTCAACAAACTGTGAGTCCGCAATTTGGCTGAATTCTCCTCTGATCGTCAGATTAGCTTGCCTTATTATAGAAAGTTATAATTCAAAAGGACGATTCTAGTTTGGTGAGGTGTTTTTCTGTTGGATTTGAGTAGCCGAATCACTGCTTTGTCTGAATTTAAGCATCTGTTGATATTTGGATTTGTTGGAGGTTTGGTGTATGTGTCTGATGAGTGACGTGTACGAAAGTCCTGTTTTATTTGTAATGTTGATCTAAATAGAAGTGATTCTTCTAGATCAGGACATCTTTGGAGGTCTGTGATTTTCCTTCTTCACAAGGTTGATTTGATACACTGGCATTAGATGTTTGTTTAGCTAAAGCTGAATTCTGTAGAATCAGTAGAGCTGGACTGTTCTTATTAGCTAGTGTAGCTTCCTCAGGAAATGTACATGGGCCTGTCTTCAGGTAGTATGTTTGTATGTATGTTTGAACCACTGATGCGATTAAGAAGCGTTTGTAAGCTACTGATTTGGTGTACATGTACAGGTTGTTGGAATATTTAAGATGTTTATGCTTCCGTTCTTGGGCCAGCTTGCTGATGAGTATGGTCGGAAGCCCCTACTTCTTATGACAGTATCAACTTCCATAGTTCCCTTTGGTAAGTTTATATATTGAGAGTATTTAATTGTGAAAATTTCTGCCTCAATTGTATTGGTAGGGAATGTTGATACCGGAATTGCTGTATATAGCCTCAATGTTGTTTTTCTTTGTCTGCTACATCATGTTTCAACCATATATAGCAGAAGAATGCGAGAGATATCCTTGAAAATGATCTGTTGTAATATATCTAGAGAAGATTTATCAGGCTTTGGGGTTTGGCAAGCTTTCTTTTTGACATTTTCTTCATATCCTTGCCAGCATTGCTTGTTTTTGACCAGTCCAAAGGAGCAGTGTATGGTTATTATGTGCTCCGAACAGTTTCCTACATTTTTAGCCAAGGAAGTATTTTCTGCATCTCTGTTGCCTATGTGGTAAGAGTTCATCCTTCAATACATCAGGTTTGGAGTATGGGAAAGGAAATAACATTGTTGGAGCATAACGTTCTTTTCTCCTTTAGGCAGATATACTTGACGTAAGGAAAAGGGCTGCAGCATTTAGTTGGATTACTGGTCTGTTTTCTGCTTCACATCTCATAGGAAATATGCTGGCATGGGTTCTTCCTGAAAAATATATATTCGTGGTATGTTTGTATACTGACTCAATTATGCTGGCATGACCAATTCCCTTTACATGATTTAACATTAGTCTCTTTGTTGACTATCACGTCACTGCTTGTTCTTGTTATTCTCAGGTATCAATTGCCCTTCTGACTGTTTGTCCAGTTTATATGCAATTCTTCCTGGTTGAGACTGTGAGACAAGAACCAAGACAGGAGCAGCAGTCAACACTTTGTCACAAATTAGTGCAAGCTTCCAAGGAGAGATATAGTTCTATGAAATATGCTGCAAGTGTTGTAGTCAGCAGGTGAATTTTATCATGTTCCTTAGATAAGATTACAGTCCAAACTTTTAGATGTTTAAGCACCCTTCTTCATTTTCCCTGCTTCATTTTCTGCTAACTTTTTTTTCCTTTCATTTTTGACAAAGCAATCATGGACTCTTTTTTCTTGCTGTTAATAAACTAGTTTCATAAATCTTGTTGCAGTCCAACACTTAAGGGCATTTCTCTTGTTTCCTTCTTCTATGAGTTGGGGACATCTGGAATCACCAGCATTTTATTGGTAATGTTCTCTCTCTCAATCTCACATTATTCCTTTCTTATTTTCTCATTGAAAACCCGTTAAGTATTAGTGCTCAAACCAGTACATTCTACATTTTTACAGTATTATCTCAAGGCTCTTTTTGGTTTCAACAAAACTCAATTGTCACAAATTTTGATGGTTGTGGGAGCTGGTTCAATTGTTTCTCAGGTAAACTTTTCCTTGTATATATGTATGGGTTTATTGTACGAAATTGGAAGTGGACGACCATATGCAGATCAAACATGGTGTCAGCTAAATGCCTTTCAAGGCCAATAATGATATCCTATTTGACATCTCAATAAATTGTAATATATCTTGCTTATTTTATTTGTTCAATAAATGCTTCCAGATATTGGTGCTGCCTCTGATCAATCCAGTGGTTGGAGAGAAATTCATACTGTGCATTGGCTTGCTTGCATCTGTAGCTTATGTATGTTTTCATTATTTCCCAACCTTACCCTGTTTCAAGTTGAATGATACGACAGTTCATACTCGAAAGATCACATAATGGTTATTATTCTCTTCAGGCACTACTATATGGCTTTGCATGGGCATCATGGGTAAGTCAACATCTGTTATATGGAAATATTCCCATAGTTGATTTTTATATGGTAACGTAGAGATAGTTTTTTTATTGTTAGAACATTGCAAGGGATACCCTTTTTGGAAATTATGCCTCCGCTGAATAGAAATTCATGAAATTTCTCCCTTCTGTTTTTTTCTTAAAAAAAAAAAAGAGGTAGTGGGTAACACTAGCAGGAAGCACTGTTATATTTAGTCATTTGATTTCCTTCTATATAGTATTCTTTCTCAATATTATGGTTTTTTTTGCTGGATGTCAGGTGCCATACTTGAGTGCATCATTTGGAGTCATATTTGTCCTTGTCAAACCCTCTGTAAGTATTTTCCCTTCCACGAGAATTGAAGAGAACAAGTTCAGCTGTGCTGTCTTTGTACATTGAGATTTGAAAAGTTTGCTTTTCTCTGATAACTTTCTCATTTGCTAATTTTGTAGACCTATGCTATTATTTCAAAAGCATCAAGCTCAAAAGACCAGGTTGGTATAAAGCTCTATAAATTCTAAATGAGAATTTTAGTACTTCAACAAAATTGTCTTACATATATCAGATACCAGTAACACCAAATAGTTTAGGCTCATAAATTACAACCGGCAATCGCTTGCAGGGAAAAACGCAAGGGTTTGTTGCTGGCATACAAGCAATAGCGAGCTTACTGTCACCAATTTTTATGAGCCCCTTGACCTGTGAGTTTCGAGCCACAAAGATATCTATTACACACTTGGAGTATAAATAACTTTGTCTTGCTGATTGATCTTGACGTTCTTTTGCAGCATTGTTCTTGTCTAGTGATGCTCCTTTTGACTGCAAAGGCTTTGGCATCATTGTTGCATCATTTTCCCTGGTATACATTTTCTTCATTCCTTTGCATCCATCAAATTCTTATCTTACCCACTGCTGCTTTTTTCATTTCTGAATTGCATGAGACCTATTCTAATAGCGAAAACGTTTACACAATCCCTAGATGATCGCCTTAGGCTGTTCGCTGTGGCTAAAGACGGAATCACATTCAAAGAGTGATATCAAAGTGGATGTGGAGTCCGTTGAAACACCACTTCTGTCATGAGATTTTAGCACAACAGTTTCCCTACTAGAAATTTCAGCATCTGCACTAACAGTTGTCAATATAGAAGGAGCATTTGAACCAGTTCTGCTGTGAAATCTTGGTTGTTTCCCAGCAAATGACATCGCGCCCTGAAAACACCAGGACCAGCTTCAGAGAGAATATGCAGGCTAATTTAGAGCATGTAAACAAAAAAGAGACTCAGATCCTGAATTATGAAGGCAGGCTTAGGTTTTAGATCTTCTTATCAAGTTAGTTTTTTCACCCTCTTTTTTATGCATTGTACAAAGAATTTTGTATCGATTTTTATTTCAAATGTGATCCAATTTCCTGAGTTCTGATAGTTCTGGGACCTGGTTCAACTGTATCTCATGTGAAATGTTCTTATTATATGCTCTCCTTACAAATTTTGGTGAGGAAAGATCCATTTAAAAAAATCATTAAGCTTTGAATTCATTTACACATGCTTTTGTATAAATATCACTCAGCCACTGGTGAATGTAAGACATATTCACTCTACTATTTCTTACTACTATACAAACATCGATGTTACGAAAGCTTCATGTAAATTATACACACATTATTATTTCATAAACGTCTCAGACCAACTGTGTTGCAGCTTCTAAGGAGTTGAATCTTGCAAAAGCTTCATGTTCATCATTGTATCCATTGTCGAGTTTATGAACAGACGCTAATCTCATCGTTAAACTCTTCGAAGCCTCATGATCAGAGCCGAAAACAGCGTCTGTAACACTCACCACTCCAGGATTCTGGCTATTCAGCACTGAAAAAATAGTAGCACTCTCAAACCCAGCATTGAAGCAATAGTGCAACAAACCACGAGGAACAATGAAAACATCGCCTTTCTTAAGAACCTTCTGGAACCCAGTGTTCTTGGTATCGAGAAACCCGATGATCACGATCCCTTCACTCACAAACAAGATCTCTGAAGCGCGTGGGTGAGAGTGAGGCGTCACGAGCCCATCAACATCCAAATCTGTTCTTGAAATCGAGAGGCCGAGTGTGTTGAGACCCGGGTACTCGGAAGCTGTTAAAAGGGTTATGGAGGATCTGTAGAAGTTGTCTGTGTCTCCAGATTGGGTAAGAACAGAATTTGTGAAATCACTAGAGGTTACATTTGATGGGTTCTTGCAAGGTAAGCCGTTTATGAAAACGGGTTCGTTCTTGGATGTTGGGCAAGTGTCTTGGAGGTTGTCATTGTCGGCTAAGGTGAGTGTGATTGAGGTGATGAGGAAGGAGAATGATAAGAAGGCAATGGGGAGGAGGAGATTGGTAATGGAGAAGTTAAACATTTTGTGGGCTTGGAATGAAGTATGGATAGGATGTTGTATATAAGTAGATGAATTTGATGTGATGAACATTTTTGGTGATGTCTTGGAGTTCAATGTTGTTGTTGATTGGAATGGAATTCAAGTGCACTAGTGTTGCTTGTAAGCAAGATAATTTGTCTCTTTGGATCCTTGAGATAAAAGTATGATAACAACTTAAGACCATACAAATAATAGGCATGGAGTACAATTTGAACTTAATCACGTTATGGTCTCGTCTTTAACACAAGAAATTTCCAGATCATGTTATAGCATGCCTAAGTAAGGATGCATGTCAAATGAATGTTTAAAAGAAAAACAATAACGATAGGCAATCCTAAGGTGGTAGATTTTCAGGTTTGAGCATTTGAATCTAATTGCATGTTATCTAGTTTTTTTTTTTTTTTTTGGAAACATTACATTTTTAGCACTTTGTAAAATAGTTCTTTTAGTATAAATTTGATTAGCATTAGGTTTTTATACTTGAGTCTTGTGATATTGTAACACCTTCATCCATTCATTAGTGTTGTTCATGCATAGACTTGTGTTCATGTTATCACAATTTCTCATCTTTGGATCACCTGTTTATCATGTCTTTATACAAAATGGTGTTTTAATGTACATACATACAAAATCAGCAAAACCTACAAGAAGCAAGCATGAATCATATTTTAGCTAGGTACAGCCAATCAATATCATGAAGAGGTTGGCCTGAGTGTACTCTTGGGAGCACTTATCCAAGGGCTACCAGCAATGGCGAATCTCCACAGTGCACTGACATGCTCGGGTAAAGCGTAGTCAATCCCAACACGTGGACCGACCACTATGCCTTCTGGCTTTGGGCCGTCTAGAAGCTCTAGACCACCGGGCTCGTACAAGGGATGGCTCGTCCATTCTGTAGTAAGCCCTAGCGCCTGCCCAACCTGTAACGAAAACGCTACAAAATGGAAACACTTTCTCCAAGTCCAAACACACACACACACACTTCTTGCCACGAAATGTGCAGACTGAAGGTGTTTGTTTTATTGACCAACTAATTAACATGAGCTGAAGTTGCAAGTACAAACAAGGTGGAAGCAGATGAATGTGAACATGATGGATCCAAAAGGAAACATCGAGAATAAATTCATCAACTCAGAAGTCAGAACAATACGCAAGAAACAAACTGACCTTTCCTGGCCCGGTGAGAAGAACAGGCTTCTCCGTAATCTGACCACGACGTTGTTGAATAGTCTTCAAACCTGTGGAGTGAATGACACAATTACAAACCATTCAAGGGCAAAATCAATCACATATCAAGCTGCATTATTCTAAAACCAAGAATCATAAGAGCCATTTGTTTTGTTCTGTTCTGTGATCAGTTATATAGTCAGTTACAAACCCTTAATTCCTACATTACAAAACAGTTCCTTTGCTATAGAAATCTCTAACAACATGATCAAAGAATGATTACCAGCAACAGGAGCCGAGGCCCGAATCAAGACGGCTGCGCCATTTCCCTCCTTGTCAGCAACCACATTGAGCATCATATGAAGGCCATAGCAAAGGTACACGTAGGCGTGGCCTCCAGGTCCAAACTACACAAATTAACACACCACATTGCAATTCAGAGCGAGTCAAAATCAAAAAAAAAAATCCCCTTTTCAATCAGAAACATACAGGTGGAGCTGTTCTCGGCGTGATCCCAGAACGGGCGTGGCAAGCTGAATCGTTCGGCCTGTAGGCTTCCACCTGCCACACAAAAAGAAAAGTCGGAGTCATTTCATCGAACACATGGTGGGCACAACAAGAAATCGAACCCGAAACCGAAAGACACCTCTGTGATCCGGAGAACGACGTCGTCTCGTCGGAGAAACTTTCCGAGGAGAAGAGGGGCGAGTTCGAGGGCGTCGATTTGGAAGAAATCAGCGCTCATTAATCGCAGATTGTGCAGGTCGTATTCAACAGTAATAGCAATCGGACGTTCCGCTTGCAACCGGAAAAGCGGTCGTTTGGATTTGGGTTTGGGTTTAGGCTTTGTTTTGAAGACCACCATGTTTGAATTGGATCGACGATTGGTGGGTTTGGATAGTTGGAGTTTCTCCATAATTGGTAAATTAGTTGGAGACTTGAGATTGAAGATGAGCCGAGACAGGAAAGGGGCAACCGTTACAGATTCAGGGCCCGTTTGGTATCCAACGGCGGAAACGGAAACAGAAACGGAATGGAAACGAATCTAGTCCACATTAATATCATGATACATGATGAGTCACCTCAATTTTCATTCAAAAACTACCACAAGCCCCCTTGCGGTACCCTTGTGGCACCTCAATCATTCCCTAATCTAAGGGTGGGGTAACAAAACACCTCAATCATTCCTTTCATCCCTTCTCTAGACACACAAATTTCAAAGGTTCAAATTAAAATATTTTTTTCAATTAATGTATAATGACCCATAATTGGATTAGGTTCATTTTATTCCATTCCATTCCGTTTCCGTTTCCGCCGTTGGATACCAAACGGCCCCTCAGTCATTTAGACCGAGTCAAATCTAAACTATAGTATAAAGGGGAGACAATGTCTCCGCAAAAAATTGCGCCACGTGTCATTTCAATAATAGAATAAACATTCGGGCCCTCCTTTTTACATATTTGATAATTGGTTTGCAAATATGATCTTTTTTTTTCGATTTGCAAAAATGCCTAAACATATTGCGATTATGCCTAAAAATATTACATTCATGTCCAAAATGACTAATTTTTATCAAATAAAATAAAAAAACAAAATATTTTTTAAGAAAATCGAAAATTATTATTTTTATTAATATTTTCTTTGAGAAATAAAATATTTTAACAAACTTTATTTTTTATCCAAATTTGAAAATATATATAAATAAAAAAAAATTATAAATATTTTAATGTTAAAAAAAATCATTTTTTATCTATCCTTTTTTAAAAATTAAAGGAAATTTTGAAAATCTTAACGAACTCCTCTCGGTGGGCCGAACAAAAACGTAAATTATATTGTGTATAACAGGTTTACGTTTTATATTTTTTTCAGAGCAAGGAATACATGTTTTTAGCCAGAAGGGTGACAAGATATATATTGTGTATGACAGGTTCAATAGTGAGGATGATATGTACCCATAGCGAGAACTCAAACAACCCTCGAATACTTTGTGATGAAACGAAGATAAACACGAAGATAATAACGATGAATGCTGAAAGGAAGATAACAATGGTCCACATGTGTTTACGTTTTATATTTTCAAAAAGTATCTTCCACAATATCTTCCACCATATCTTCTACAATATCTCATTGTTTCCAAAAAATCTTAATGTGTCAAAACTATTTTCTTTTTTTTTTATATATTTTTTTTTGTATCTTTCATTTATGTATTTAGAAATAAGTTTTAGTGAAAGATGAGAAAAAGCAATGTTTTTTTAGAGGAAACACATGTTTTTAACACGAAAAAAATGATAGTATTTTACAAAATGGTGACAGGATATTTCTTTGTGTATGACAAGATGTTTACTGCGGATGACAAGATTAATCTCACCCTACTTTGTGATGAAACGAAGATAATCACGAAGATAAAAACGATGAATGTTGAAACGAAGATAATAATGATCCACATGTATTTACGTTTTATATTTTCAAAAAATATCTGTCACAATATCTTCCACCATATCTTCTACAATAGCTCATTGTTTCCAAAAAATCTTAATGTTTCAAAACTATTTTCTTATTTTATATTTTCTTTTTCTTTTTCTATTTTTCAATCCTGTATTTAAAATGAATTTCCAGAATTTATGGCTAAATATTTTTATTGTAATTGTAATGATTTTTTAATAAACTTCTATTTAAAAGAAAATACAAAATAATATAAATTTTATTGCAAAAACGCCCAAAACAGCATGCTTCGTTATTTTTTTGTTTTAAGGGGCGTTTTTGCAAACCATTTTCCTGGATGGGGCATTTTCGCAAATCGCCCTAGTTATAATCTCATATAATCTTATCCCGTAAAATTACCTTAAAAATTATGAATTATCACGAAAATTATGAATTCTCTCTTACCAAGAATTAGTTGTAATCTTCTCGTAAATATTATTAATTAATAAAACGGTATATTTATCGTAAAGTAATTTTTGAACAAATCCAACTTGTTTATATTATGAGTTGATTTACTATTGATTAAAAACATTAATTACAATACGAAGATAAATATATATAATTCTATAATTTTAACGTGATCATTGGCATTACATATCTATATTAAATTGGGTTTATAACCACATTACCCGTACATGGTACGGGGTTAAACTAGTTTAGATTTATATGCATGGTTTCAACCCAAAAAAAAGACTTATATGCATAGTCGTTGTATTCATTTTATCAATATGTAACAATCTAAAAAAAAAACGTAACAATCTTCTATACAACATCTAATTTTCTCACCCCTCTTGCTTGCTCTCTATTTTTTATATTTATTTTTTTAATAACCTTTTCCTTTTCTCTACTTAAAGTTCTTTCTCTTTGCCACATTAATATTTGTTTTCTATTATTTTTTTATTATTTTTTTTTCCTGTCTATATTTTTACAACACTTATTTTTTACTTTCATGTCCAATAAATACCCTTTTTTAATTTATTTTAAACTAGAAAGTATATTTTTTTGGTTTTATGATTTTAAGGGTAATTGCACATTAGTCATATTTTAATTTATAATTTAATTATTTCTGAACATACACATTAGTTCTCTAAAAGGTATTTAAATTATAAATAATATTTAGGTAAAATGAAGTTGTTCTGTTAATTTGTGAAATATAGAGTATTGATCAACAAGTGAGATAATTAAATAATTGAAAATTTTAATGGTTCCTCATGTAAGCCAAAATAAGAGTACGGTTGTTCACTTTATCACAGAAGAATGATTGTATCAAGTTATGAAAAAGCGTTGACTCGAATCCATACTAACTTCATAACCCCTATTTGCTTTGATGTTATATATTTAATATTCAAAAAAGAAAGAGAATATATTAGCTTCTATAGTCATTTAACTATCAAAACATTACATTATGTAAAAACTATAGCCTAAATGATTATGCATATTGTATAATCAATGTATATTCAATTAAAATATAGCATTTTCATAGATAAAAATAATAAAGATAAGAATATTATTTTAAGATCATTCTAAAATTAGGACAAATAAGGATGAAATGATAAAATTATGAACCAAAGTGTGTATTAATCATATGCCATAACATCTTTAAAAAAATGACAAATCATTCTAATTGACCTTTCCCGCCCGGTGAGAAGAACAGGCTTTTCCGTGATCTGACCGTGACGTTGCTGAATAGTCTTTAAACCTTTGGAGTGAATGAAACAATTACAAGCCATTCAAGGGCAAAATCAAGCACATATCAGGCTGCATTATTCTAAAACCAAGAATCATAATAGCCATTTATTTGTGATTTTAGTGACTTGTTTTATTCTGTTTTGTGATCATTCATACAGTCAATTACAAACCCTTGATTCCTACATTACAAACAACTCTTTTGCTATAGTAATCTCTAACAACATGGATCAAATAAATAAAGAATGATCATCCATATATAAGTACATTACCAGCAACAGGAGCCGAGGTCCGAATCAAGACGGTTGCGTCAATTCCTTCCTTGTCAGCAACCACATTGAGCATCATATGAAGGTCATGGCAAAGATACACATAGGCGTGGTCTCCAGGTCTTTCCCTTAAACCGTAACAAATAAAATTATACAAAATTTTACTTAATCATTTAGGCATATAATTTGAATTAATTCATTTTAATTTTATAAAAAATTGATATTAATTTTTTTATTGATAATTAATTATAAGTAACGATTAAATACTACCAAATATTAAAAAAATAAAATAAAATATAGAGTGACGTTGGTCAGACCAGCGTCTCTTATTGAAAGACGCTGGCTGGCTGGGCCAGCGGTTTTATCCGGGGGCAAAAAAAGGCAAGAGACGTTGGCTGGGCCGGCCAGCGTCTCCGAATCTAAAAGTACCTATACTTGAAATATATTTTCCTCCGGACCTATTTACAAAATTAAAACTTAAAAAATGCCTAATTTGGGAAAAAAAATCGAAATTTATTTGCTTTCTATTCAAACGATTTGATATTAACGTACGGTCATGAGAGAATCTTTATTTCGTTATAAACCGCAGATTTATCTTATTTGAAGAAGTCATTTTAAATGGGTCGGTCTTTTTAACGCACCCTTAAGTTACTTTATAACGCACCTATAAATAAGAATAATTTACGATTTTGCCCCCTTCATTTTTGCCTTCCTCTTCGCTCTTCCGCCTTCGTTCCTCCGCCTTCGTTCCTCTGCGTTCAACCCCAATTCCAACCCCAAACCCCTAGACTCGGACTCCCACAACGCCAAGCGGCCCTGCCTCTCGGATCGAACGACGTCGTTCCGCCTCTTGGTGGACATGTCTCGACTCAGCCTCTTCGACGACGAGGAGCGGCCGCTCTCCTCCTCCGCCACCAGGAAGGACCGCCTCCGCTGGAAGAGGCGCCGCCGAGGCTCCCGCTCCGTCTCCGGGCGGAGCAGCGACCGGACGGCGGCGAGCTGTTCGGGGACGCCAATTGGGGCTCCGATGTCAGCGAGGCCAGGAATTCCAGGAGGGAGAGGCTTGCGGAGAAGGAGGTGGCCGGATCTGTTGGATTAGGGCTTGATGCGCAGGCTACCGAGTCCGGCTACAACAGCGAACCTGGCTACCGTGGCGATGCCGTCGATATCTGTGATTGCGATGGCGTCGAAATCTATGTGGAGACGCTGGTCCTCATGTACTCCGATGATCCCAATCATTAGCTTGTGCGTATTACTTTTATTAGGATTGGGTTTTTTGAATTGTCATGATTGGAAGAATAGAAACTCTTCAGGCATGTGCATTTGCTAAGGTGTTTATTGTGTTTGAAGCTTTGTGAGTTGGTCATGTTATATCAGTACAAATGTTAGTGTTGTTGGGTTGATCTGTTTTTCACTTTGAGTTGATGCCTTTAGTTTATCGTCGACGTCACTTCAGGTTGTTATGGATGAAGATTTGCGAGAGAAACATCTTGGGGTTCTACAAGGACAAGCATATGATCCTGAATGTTGGTTGGTTGGTTGGTGGTTGGTTGGCTTTAACTTGTAGGGGAGCAGGTGGTCGTGGTGACTCATGGAGCGGTTATTGTGGCGCTCCATAAGCGAGCTTGTCGAGGTGGACGTGTAGGAGACATTCGCAACGCGTCGATTGGGAGACTTCACGTATCCGAAGAAGGCGGGTGGTTAGTGAAGGCATGGAATGACTTCAGCCATCTTGATCAAACTTGAGTTTTGGAGTCTGGATTTGGTGACAATCAAGCCACTACTTAACTTATGTATCATTACATTTGATGGCTTTTGTGTTTTAAGTTTCAATTGGATTTGATACTCTTAAGTGTTCAATCAAATGGTTCATTTATTTACTACAACCAAGAATTGCCGGTTTATCTGTTTGTACAATTCCAATTAGATTTCCCAAGTCATAAGCTAGCTTCCATCCCTTAATTTGCTGACTTTTCACTTCACCACTCTTTATTTTCAATTTCACATAAAACAACCCCTACTTTCTATTTAGTTTCCATTTAATCACTATTTTACAATCCTATAAGCTCATAGCATACGAGGAATATAAATATGAATTTTTTAACTTTTTTCGCAAGTTCATGTGTAGCCGGTACTCGGTAAGGGTATTTTTTTGCAAGTTGAAAAAAATAAGGATTATTTAGTGAAAAATAATAAGCAAATGAGAGATGATTAAATGAAATATTAGAAAAACAAGGGGTCTTTTTTTAATCAATAATCGATTATATACGAAAGCATGAGCATGTATGAACCGTTTATAATGAGTGTTGTTATTATGTTGAATAATGTGTTTAAAAATGTCTTGAAGAAGAACACACAAGTACCATCAATTTTCATAACACCAAACACATGACTCGATTAAAATGTGTTAGTTGTGGGTTAAGTAATGCTATACTCGCTTAAAATGTGTTAGTGGTGGGTTAAGTAATGCTATATAGATGCGAATTTCAGCTTTTCACGTACTTATAAATCGTCCATTATAAATACATGGAAAAACTTGATACATCCACACACATATCATGGACAACGTTTAAGAGTCCATAAGTTTTCCATGGACGAACATTTAATGACCATTAAAAATGTTGGACAAGGTTCGTAAACAAAAACTGATGACACACCCGGCCAGTGAAAATGTCTGGACAGTACTAACTTGTCCACAAGTTTTCTATGGTCAGGTATGAACCGTCCACAAGTTTTCTGTGGTCATGTATGAACCGTCCATCCCTTTTTAATGAACAAAGGGGTGCGCTATAAAGTAATTCGGAACCCACTTCACTTCAGAAGATTCTTGTTATAAAGTAATTCGGGGGTGCGCTATACAGAAAAGCCGTTTTAAATGCTATATACAGTAGTTCATTACACCCTCAACTTGTTATTGGATTTTGTCTCGTTCTTTGATGACTTGATAAAATTCTTGGCCTTTTTTTTGTTTTTCTGTGATCATATCAGAAGATTCTTGTTGAACTGGCTGAAGAACCCACTTCACTTCACTTTTGCTTCAAAAATCCAACAACATTGTTTGAGCAATTGAAAAGCTCCACTTTCCATCGTACTACTCTCATTTATTTTAAAAAAAAGATTGTACGCATAAAATTATAAGCAAAGCAGATTTTATAATAATACAACAATCAAGTACTTTTTTGTATGCAAAGCAGGTTTCATAATAATACAACAATCAAGTACTTTTTATTCAACAAAGTTAACTAACATTAACACAACTTTCTAGCAGCCCCTAACATAAAAGAGAGAAGTGTAAGCCCTAACATAAAAGAGAGAAGAGTAAGATGATATCAAAATGCCAATTACTAAGTTGTGTATCAATAGCCCACATGAGTAACAACAATTAATTAACCAAATTGATGCTTTAAGGGATTGACATGATTTTAAATTCCATATATAATTAACTTTATCTTAAGGGAGATGCTATACATCACACTCTTTTACTATACATCACACATTGAAATTACTTTAATACCCTTTCTATAAATAAAAAATTAATTTTATATATTTAAATATTTTGTTGGATTCTCTTACCTTAACAAATATCAATAGGTTTTGATAGAAGAAAAACTAATCTTAATCTACTTAGTCCTTTTGTAATTAGTTTAAAACTTTTAATATATAATTAACCCTTTGTAATTGTTATTAAAACATTAATGAAAATGTAAATTATCATATTATATTAGAAAATAAAATAAAATAAACTTTATAATTATAAACTAAATACATTAAATTTGAATTCATATGATACACTACCATGTATTAATACTTCATTAGTTACACAGGTTAATTATACGGCCTATACACCACTCTTCAACATAGTATCTTCAAAGAAAATTTTCTTACTACTATTAAAGTTGTTATAATGGGAGAAAAAACTATTATAGTGATTGTATCAATTATATATAATAAGATTAAATACTTGTTTTATGAAAATCGTATTTAAGGAAAACAAAGGATTTGGTGATTACAATTTTTTTAAGGTAAAGATTTCGTTTAAGTAGATTCTTTAATTAGGCAGTTTAGGGGCTTTATGGTAAAGTAAATGACAAAGTGTGAAGAAAATGAAAAATTGGTGTGAACTTTAGCACTTATGTATCTTAATTAAGTTGAAACTCAGTGTGACCGGTACTTTGGTGGGGGGCTAGCACATACGAGGAGCAACCGAAGTTGTTAACCATTATGCTCCATCCAACGCAGCAATATGATGCTTTCTTCATTATCTACAAACAAACGCATTAATTTAGACATTTCTACGTAACCTTTCAAGAACATTTTAGATGTACCTAATAATGTTATTCCTAAGTCCTAACATAAATTGAACTCCTTAATATAGTAATATTCACTATCACTTGGCGCATCACCTTAACACTCGTGAGTGTAGCATAAGGCCTCGAGTTCGAGACTCTAGGACGGTGGCGGTTTTACCTTTTCATTGTAGTGAAGATTAATATTTGTGACGACCCTAATCCCTTGGAATATAAAAAAAATCTGTATATATATAGATATACCTTGTCCTCCTTGCAAACTATTTCCTCCTGGTGTTCATCTGAGTAAGACTGGGCTTCGGGATGATCCATCAAGAGCATACTTTCGTCGTAAATGTATCCGATCACGGTCTCATCGTAGGATAAGACTGGGCTGAGATCGACTATCTTAAAGGATTCGCTCGTGCAATCGAACACCAACCCGGAACTCCTCGTAATCCAGTGAATGCTTCCATTCGCGAAACAACCGGTTAGGCTACCGACGAATGCCTGTTGGGATTTGAGTGCATCCGGCGCGATTGCCACCCTAGTCTGGAAGCCTAGACTCGAGCACACCACGACCTCGTACATTGGTACGAGGTTTGGCGATGACAGATAGCGAGGATCGTTTGGCAACCAGATCCTGACAACCTTGAAAACGTGATTACTCGTGTCGTAGCCGAAGCCTACGATACTGAAATGAAACTTAGCCCATACAAGGTACTCGTTCATGCCGATTCCCCCATAATAAAACCGGTTGCAGCTGGGGTAATGCTTTCTAACGGCCTCTAAATCCCCGGGGAAGGGAAGACGAGGGAGGTGTACATACTTGCGAATCGCCGGGTTCCAAAGAATGTTGGAGTCGAAGCCGGATTCGGACGAGTAGGAAACGCACACCACGCCATGGATCACGTCGGCAAAGGCGAAAGCGCAGCCGAAGTCGTTGAGGCTTCTGGTGCTAGTACGAAAGGGAAAGTGGAGTTCTTCAGGCTGCAAATTGGGTTGGTGATTGCACATAACATAGTGAATGTTATCTTTTATGTTAACATCTTCAACAACTTGGATGTAAGGTTTGAGTGTAGGGTTAGGAGTGGTGGATTTGTGAAGAGTGATGAAGAAGATGGATGGGATTAGGGTTTTCCATAGCTTGGAAACACATAGGAATCGGCATAGGGTTTTGGCCGGCAATCTCTTCAAGATCTCTATCAACTCGTCTTCACATATGAACTCCACCATTGACGAGTAATGAGCTATGTGAAAGTGCCTTGCACATTTGTTAATCAATGGAGAAACAAGTACTTATAATACAAGGGTAAGCAACAAACTAACCCTAAAAGAGTTACATATTAAAGCCTAGAATAATGGAAGAGAGATTTGGTCTGCGTAAGAAAGGCATCAAAGAAAAACCTAGCAATTAACTAGGTAAGTACTCCCTAACCAACCAGCTAGATAACCGTGCGTATGATATTAACGAATATATCCGATCAGTAAACAAAAAACACAAACTAACGAGTCCATTCAACCAAAAACAGTTCAATTCATACAAATAGGTTAACAATGACAGGTAAAAGAAACACAGCACAAGCAAAATTATGTAAACAATAAAGCTTGTGGACCACAATAATACATCAGGGTTAGCCCTGTTTAGTGTACATAACCAATGTTTAGTGTCACCACCAATATATTAACATCACACACAACCAAGTATAACACAGTTTTACTTCCATGGAGCTTGATTTCAACAAAGGAAACAGATTCTTAACCAGGAGCTCTGGATTCAGATTTAAGCTGAAGGTGGTGCAGATCCATCCCAAAAACAGGTCTTCTTTCCCGTTTTCGAAACCTTCTGGAGAACTGCCTCAGGATCAACATTGCCATTAACGGTCACCTTCTGCTCCTCCAAGTTCACATCGAATGACTCAACCCCTGCAGAAATCGTGTTCGTCTTGGTTATGGATTTGTTCTAGCAATCTCATTTATAAGATTTTAAGAAAACCAACCTTCCATTTTCCCCAAAACTCTGTTAACTGCACCAACACAGCCTTGGCATGTCATCTCCACCTTAAGGACAACAGTCTGCATACGACACCATGCTCGGTTAAACGCTGATCACTCAACTCAACCATAGATTTGTTCGTTGTTTGAACAAAATTGACACGTTTCTTAAACATTGTTGTGAGTTTCAATGAAAACAGAAGGCACAAACATTAGATTTTCTCCAAGCCAGCTTGTTAGAGAGTATGCATAACATGTCTTTAGAAATTATAACACCAACCAGAATTTAAGATGAAACTAGAGACAAGATCTTTCCGAACAATGCAGAGTTATTATGAACAGCAATATGGCACCACTAGCAACTCATACCACACATATATAGCATATATAGGAGACATTAAACAAGTAGATAGCAACCATGATACAAACTCAGTGAGCAGAAAGCATCTATGAGTTGCCTGATTGATGGTGACCAAATTCAAAACTGGAATTACACTCACTGGTATTCATCATGAGAAGAAAACAAACTAATGTGTGTAAGACGCTCAAAATCCACAAGCCAATTTCACAGACCAAAATCCAATCGGAATTACATAATCATGTTTGGTTGCTCTCTGAAACCTAGGGTTTCGAAGATCCATGCTAATGGCAACATTTGAATTCCCTAATTTATACAAAAACCAAATGAAAAGCGTGATCCACCGGGTACGAAAACTAGTAAGCAAACAATCATGAGCCCCAATCACGATTCAATCATTATATGGATTGTTAATTGGCACGGAATCGGAAGATCCGGAAACAAATTGTCAAAGTCAATACGCGGAAAATACAAGGCAATCAATCACGACTCGGAAGTAAAAGATGCAAGGATCGAAGCGAATTTAGGGTTACCTGAGACATAGCGAATGAAACGAGATTGTTGGATTTGTTCGAACGAAGGGAAATCGGGAGAACGAAGATCCGAGAACAGAGGAGAATGATTGAAAGTTTCTATTAGAAAGGGGGAGAGGGGTCAATTTGCAATTTTATAAGCTCAAACGGAGATTGAAAATTTCCTCGCATTTATACAGCATGTTTCATGCTGCAATACGACTTTTCTTTTTTAATTGTAACTAGTCGGGGTGTCCAAACCCGGTTAACCGGACTTCGGTTAACCATAATTTCGGTTAACTAAAATTACACACATTAACCGAATCGTTAATCTCGGTTAACCGGTGATTGGTTGACCAATTTTTTGATTCAGTTTTATCGGTTAATCAATAACCATTTATGTTTTTAGATTATCATAATATACATGAAAGATAAATAAATTTATCGAATATGATTAAACAATTTAGGTACCGAATAAACCAAGTAAAGGAGTGTGACTAAGTTCGGTTAACCAAATTAATCGAAGTTGGGAACCGAATAAAGTTCAGGTACGGTTATTACGGTTCCTTACTAAAATTCGCAGGAACCGAACCGAACTAAAAAAAAACATTTACCCTGCGGATAGGCTGAAAAAAACAAAAAAAACCGAAGTATCCCAGCCCTAGTGAAAACTGTATACCCTAATTCCCAAAACCCGCCCCCACACCACACCACTATTACTACTACCCAACACAATTTTATTTTATTTTTAAAAAATGGGTTTAACCGAACCGAAACCGAAACCGAAATCGAAATTTTCGAATTAATTGAACCGAAAACCAAACCGAATATCCTCGGTTTCAGTTCAGTTCGGTCGGTTCAGTTAAAATTTTCGGTTTTTTCGGTTGAATGCTTATCCCTACTTCTAGATGCATTGTTGCTTGGAGTTCTGTCTATGCCCCCAAGTCAGAGGGAGGTCTAGGCTTCAAAGAGCTCTTGTCGTGGAACAAAGCTTCAATGGAAAAGAGTATCTTTGACCTTGACCCTACTCAAGCGGTTCATATGACTCCTAACATTTGGACTTCTTGGGTCTCGTCTCATCTCTCGAACGGTGCTTCCATCTGGGACATCCAGCCAAGAGCTGCGGATAGCTGGACTTGAAAATGCATCCTCCGTATCCGTGATGATCTCCTGTCCCTCTCCTCGGCCCCCACCCTCAGCTCCTCCCTCCTCTCAACCGATGGAAAATTCAACTCCGCAACCGCCTACTACTTGTTCAGAAGCTCGAGACCTCAAGTCAGCTAAGCAAACCTCATATGGAAGGGCCCTCACTCTCCCAAGTGCTCTTTCATAACCTGAATCTCCCTCCTCCGCCGCCTGCCCACCAAGGATCGCATCAGCTGGTGAGCCCCCATCTCCAGCTTGCAATGTCCCCTTTGTCGAAATAAAGTCGAGTCAAATGCCCACTTTTGGTCAGATTGCTCTTTTGTAAATTCCACCCTACACCTCCTCCTTTCTTGGTTATGTTGGAGCTTCCACCCCAGCTGCAACCTCCAAGACTTGCTTAGCCACCTTCTCCAATTCCCTCGTACAAAGAGTGCATACTTTTCTACTAACTCCTTAGCCTTCACAACTTTTGTTTATTCCATTTAAATCTCTCGCAACAAAGCTATTTTTGAAGGCACCACTCCCTCTCCGGCGGCCTGCTTTGATGACATCTCCCGCCTAGTCACCCTCGGGATGCTTAACAAGTGGAAGAGATTTGACTCAACCTCACGCTTATGGTTTAGATTACTTGGCATTATGTAATTTGCTTTTTTAGGTTGTTCTTCTCTCCCCAATTGGGTTGTATCCCTGGGTGTTCTTGGACTGACTTTTGTTCTCCTCTGGGTCACTCCCATGAGTTCTTGTAATTATGCACTTGAGCGAAACATTCCCAAATAGTGAGAAAAAAGACAATGTTTAGTTTAAGAATAGCAGAGTATTAAGATTTTTAGGGTTCCAAATTTGATGTTGGTGATATGAAAAAAAAAAACATTGATAGAAAAATTCGGGGGGGCTTGGACACGCGATTTTGGTCCGATAAATGGCTCGTTGATGCTACCTTAGAAGAGTTATGCACTGTGCAGCTGTCTAGTGCCGATCGGGAGAGGTCGGTTAGGGAATTTTGGCTGCCAGGATTGGGCTGGAACTGGGCGGCTTTGAACCCGACGCTCCCAGCTGGTGTGCTGCTGAAGTTGGCTGTTGTCGCTGTCGCTGTAGTCGAGGCTGCTGGAGAAGCGGATGTGTCGAGTTGGTAGGGCTCGGCTTCGGGGATGTATACGGTTGGCTCCGTTGTTGCTCGGTTATCTCGTGATCGGATCCCTCTCTCAACTGATCGTGATGTCTATCGGGCCATTTGTAAGCTTTGTATTCCTGAACGCCATAAATATTTCGTGTGGATGGCAACCAAAGGAGTCGTCTTAACTAACCAAAAGCGGGTGCGGCGCCACATGGCTGCTAATGCCCTTTGCTCGTTGTGCGTGACCGAGGAGGAGTCGTTGATCCACCTTTTGCGTGATTGTGGTATAACACGACGTATTTGGGATGATCTTCACCCTCCTCTTTCAAGGGAAGTATTTTTTCGACTCCGACTTTGGTTTTCGGGTCGGGCGAATGTCACATGTACTACTATTAAGGTTCATGGGGGCATAGCTTGGGCTAATATTTTCTCGGTTTATAGGGGATATGGCGGTGGCGTAATATGTTTGTTTTTCAACAAATTTCTTTTGTTGGAAGTCGCTCGGCTTTTATCCTTAATTATGACAAGGAGTATGCCGACGTCATCACACTTGGGGGATCCTCACGGAGTAGGCGTCACTCAGAGGTTGTGGATGTCACCTGGACCCGGCCAAGAGAAGGTTGGATTAAACTGAGTACTGATGGTTCGGTTAGGGAGGGTGGTTTGGCGGCAGCGGCGGGCGTGTTTCGAGATGCTGAGGGGAGATGACAAGGTGGCTTCGTTCATAAAATTGGAATATGCTCGGTTCCAATGGCAGAGTTGTGGGGAGTTGCTAAGGGGTTGGAACTTGCGTGGACCAAGGGCTACAGGAGGGTCTCCCTAGAGGTTTATTCACAACTTGTGATTCTTCTCCTGGGTAGACCTATGGATTGTAGTCACCCACTGGCTAGCTTGGTACATATGTGCCAACGCTTTATTCGTAGGAGCTGGGATGTCCAGTTTCGTCATGTTTTTAGGGAAGCAACTTGTGTTGCGGATTGTTTAGCCTCGTTAGCTTTTTCTTTTAACATTGGTTTTCATGTATTGGGTGACCCTCCCGAGAGTGTTTTATCTTTGCTGCTTGATGATATAAGGGGTTGAACTATCCCCCGCTTGCGTACTACTTAGTCCATTTCTCTATTCAATAATACGCCCCTAGCGGGTACGGAGACTACCGTCTCTTCTTCAACCAAAAAGACATTTTGGTTGCATTTCCTTAATTTCTTTAATGTCAAGGGGAGAAGGAATTCAAAAAAAAAAATTATGAAAGAAATATTCAAAAAGTAATCCCTTAATCAATTTCTCCCACTATATAACTACGGTATTAAAACCATCATATCAAAAAAAAATTGAAGGTACCACAATGACAATTTTTAGTTAACTAAATATTACAAGACCTTTAAAAACAATTGAAGCTACCATAATGAGAATTTTAAAAAAATTGAAGGTATGTACTCTGGAAAAAACTTTCAGGAAGTTAGGATTCAATCTTTAGTCAATAGTAGGGCCCAATATTATGGCCCAAATATACGGCCCAATGTTAGAAATTTTTTTGTTTTGGTTTTGGTTATATTTTCTTCGAATCGAAGAATGATTGCAAAATTTCCTTAATCTTAATTTAATTTAATGATTACGTACTCAACAAGCTATTATATTTCATCCATATAAATATATCATTGCCCCTCCTACTTAGATAATACCTCTTTTCCTCATATTTAAATTACCTTATTTTAGTTGAATGAATTTTCATAGCTAAAGCTTTCTTTTGTAGGGAGTATTTGTTTTTCTCTTGCCAGGTTTTCGAGTTACTAGTTTCTAAAGGCACACATTTAACTTGCTAGTTTTGCATCATTTACGCTCATTAATCATTTAACTTTATAGTAGAGTTATATATATATATATATCGAGCAACTAGTGGATTAATTCAGACAAGCTTTCTCTCAGACCTTAAGATCTTTGCTCCTTTGATGTCTTATTTTGGCTTTGAAATCAAAAATAAAGACTTGTTGAAGGAGCAAAGATTTTAAGGTCTGCGACGAAGCTTTGTATGGACTACGTACGGAAGACCTTGCTCGCTCTGTCCACGCATTCAAGGTATATTCTTTGTGAACCGTTTCCTGAATTGAGGTTTCAAATACATCAGTGTTTGAGACTTTTGTACTTGTAGGAATTAATTAACATCAAATTCTAGCAATTCAGATTTGTTAACCTGTGTTTTTGTGGCCACATTAATTAGTTCAATTAATATTTCTTAACTTGTACTTCTTCTCCTGCAGGGTAAGCATTAAATAATGTACACTTGATAAATCAACTAGCTTCTTGATGTTTCGGGATCTACCGTGCATGTAATATTGGCTGATGCTCTGAATTGGGTTGTTGTATCTTTAGATATGTTGATGATGCAATGAGAGCTTTAATTCTTTTTTAAGTGTAAGCTTACTACGAGAACGTTGCAATGATGCCCTTAATTCTTTTTTCAGATGAGGTTAATGCTGAAGGTTCATTAGAATATTTTTTTTTTCTGTCGAAAAAGGTTCATTAGAATATTCAAGTGTTCATAAAGGCAAAGTTTGAATAAGGGCTTTCACTCAATAGAATGCACTCATTTGCCATTTTGGTCTTTTTTGGTAATATAATGACTTCTGACCATATGAGCGAGAAACAAGCACCCTAACACAAAACCCAACTCTCTTTTTAACGTTGATGAGTTATGACCCTCTATAATGCTCAATATTGTTCATACTTACGTAGTACTAGTACGTATTATGTTGACTTATTACTACTTTTAATTTGTTTACTAATTCCATAATGGTTATATATGATATGATTATGATAATAGATTTCAAAATAAGTAAAAAATGCTTCTTTTTTTTATTATTATCACGATACTTGAATATTCTAGTTACAATACTTCAAAATAGTTATAATATTATTTATTTATTTCTTACAATACTAATTAAAACAAAATACATGACCTAAATTTGAGATGTTTCCAACAAACTCAAAGATCGATATTTATGAATATTTTCTAAGTAAAAACAAAATACATGACTTAAATTTGAAATCTTTCTAACTAAGTCAAAGAAATTGCATATTCTAACTAAAATAAAAGACGTGGCTTAAACTTAAAATCTTTCCAACAAACTCAAAGATATGTATGAATAATTACATATTCTAACTAGAATAAAATACGTGGCTTAAATTTGAAATCTTTCCAACAAACTCAAAGCTATTTATGAACACTTGAATATTCTAATATTTTAAAGTAAAATACCAAGGATAGAATACTTGAATAGCAATCTTCCCTTCCTGTACGTAATACATATTATAATAAGCTATTCTAATCCTATATGATCAAGGTCTTGTAAATTCTCAATCAAAATTTCTTTGCTTAGCCTCAATCAATCAGAAGATGGTCGTAGATATTCCTCAGGAAAGCTTTCTCCCAGAACGCAGGATCTTTACTCCTTCGACGCCGCCTTCTTTTGAGTTTGGAATGGGTTTGGAATTGTTGTTGAAGGAGTGAAGATCCTGTGTTCTGGTAGGATGCTTTTGTGTGGACGTTGGTGATCGATACGAAGATGTCTCATTGGATCGATCGAAGAGTACAATAAAACGAACGGGTGGGTGGGTTTGATTTTTTGCGTTTTCTTGTGGAATAAATATATGCTCTGCAGTGTGGCTTGAACAATCGATTAGATTCTTATGGCTGACCATATATTGCAGAAAACATGAAGGAATAATACATTGCAGGTTGAATATGCAGTACATGGTTTATTATCATATTTCAGTGATGCTTTATGGAGCTATTGGTAAGCTTGTTACTGTGTAATGCTGCAGGTTGAATATAACATGTTTTATTATTATCTTGGTGTGGGCATTTAGCATGCCTAAAACCTTTTGAGATTTTCTTTTTCATACTTGTATGCAGTATTGCCATATATTGTGATTGAATTGGGGCTTTTTTTTTTTATTATTTCTAATTCTTTGGTCAATGCAAAATTATTGCAATCTCTGATATCAGGTTATTACCATTGCCTGTGCCCTTTTTATCAATTCAGTCAAGGATGAAACTTTTGGTTCTATATTCCCTTTCTTTTGAATCTGAATGCATATTTTTCTGACTGGTATGTTGTTTCATTATTGCATATCTTGCAGAGGATGATATGAAGCTGGAATTTGACACTTCAAATGCTCTATGTATAGAGGAAGTTAATAGAGAGGATTCGTATAATCCCTACCTTTTTTGTTATGTTGATGAAATATAAGTAATTTCACATGTGCAAATAAATTTGGACGTTAAATTAAATATGTTATTTTAGTATCCTTGAGGTTTTGACTTTTCCTATTGCCACCCATCTTAAGTTGGAATTTATTAAATTCAAGTTCATCATTAATTGTATATCTCACACTTAAACTAGTAAGATTCGATACTAAAATCACCCGAATTCATAGCTAAACCATCCCAATCAAGGGCTAATGATCTCTTTTTTGGAGGTCTTGAAATATAAGTTGTATATACATGATGTTAGTATGTATATACTAAATTAGATTATGTATATACAATCAATAATTTGTACCGGACATGTGTATGTATATATGTGCTCTGTATGTGTATATGTACATTGTAAATGTGTATATGAATTGACGAAAATATGTTTATGGTCAATTATTTAATATACTGGACATCACTCTAAATTTACAAATAGTTTGTGTGTGTATATATTATATATATACACTCTATTTATCTATATGTATGGAAGAAAATATTTAAGTGCTCAAGCTCTAGTCAATAGTCGTAGTGGGTTGATCAAAAAAAAAAAAAATAGTCGTAGTGGGATGAGCTCAAAAAATAGTCGTCGTGGGAAAGAAGTAATGACTCAATCTCTAAGTCAATAACCCGGCCCAATAGAATGGCCCAGCCTGGGCCCAATTTGACAAAAAAGGTAAAAGAAGAAATTCGCCTTGGTCCGGAAAACATAACTGCTCACGGAATTTACCGTTCTACTTTCCCGCTTGTACTGGACAGGATCGGCGCCTTTCAATTATTCTTTCCCTTTTTCCGTTTATCACAGCTAATAAGAGCGGGCCCCATTAAAGGACATAATTACCCCGTCTAATAGTGTCTAGCTTTCTCTGGACGTGGTGTCACGTATAAGGGTACTATCGTCATTCAAGAAAAAAAGATGCCACCTGGACTAAATAAAAATCCCGCTCCTTCGTTTTCTCTCCTCTTTCTCGGTATTGAAGCTGAAACGTCATCGTCTTGGGCCATCCAAACGATTATTTTTTTTATACTTTCAGTTACTTTTGTATTTAATCGCGACCGTCCGTCTCTCTCATCTGACGGCTCTCGTAAGTCGGCTTGTTCTACTCTCTGGTTTCTGTCATAAACCCTAGAAAGATAGTTTGGCCTCCATCTATCTATCCTGTTTCTTCCCCGTCTCTGCGATCTCTCGCGCCTTCTTCACTCCTTTGGTTTCTCAGATAACTTGACAAAATTTCTCCGATCTTATCTCTGTGTATTCCTCTATCTATTCATAATCAATTATCTTCGTGTTTCGAATTTACTGTAGAGTTAGTACGGGCGGTTTCTCTCCAAAAATTGGGCGTTTGGATTTCAGATTGCCGATCTTGATCGCTACCGGTCAAAAATGGCGGATTTTTAAGGCGATTGATGAGAACATGCTTCGTTAGACCGCCTGACTCGGTCACTCGGTTGGAATCGGTGAATTTGACTCGGGGGCGAATCGGTGAGCGGCGATCAGTAGTTTGTGTCTCGTCTTTGAAGCTGGCGCCGATGCCTTCGGTTGAAATGAGACGCTCGACGAGAGTCTGTCCGCCGAAAGCAAAGGAAGCTGCCGGAGTAAAGATCTTGAGGTCTGGGAAAAAGGTTTGCGTGGAATCTGGTGGTGAGACTAAGATCAAGGCACTTAAGGACGGAAAAGATCTCCTGAGGCCAATTGACGTTTCAGATGAGCCGACGGCAGACCGTAGTGAGGAAATCATGTGGCAAGATGGGGTGGATGGGAAGGTGAGGGATTCTGATGCTATGGATTCTGAAAAAGCTGAGCCTCAGTTGGAGAACGAAGTTTTGCCGAGTGGTCTGTCCTCTAGTAAAAGGTTCGGCAACGTCTACGGCCGGAAAAGAAAACGGCAGGGTGTGAAAGACTTGGGTTCTTCCGGTTCCAATGGCAACGTTTACAACCGGAAAAGAAAACGGCAGGGTGTACAAGACTTAGGTTCTTCCGGTTCCAATGGCACTGATTCGAACAAATGCGATGATAAAAGATTCGGAAAGAAATTCTTTCACCGGAAGAGGAGGAGAACTGCGAAGACATCAGTCTCTGTGGTGAAAGCGGCCGATGGCTATGTGGAAAATAGGTCCTTGTGTGTCATTGTTGATATGAATTCTGAGCCTTCTGCTGTTGTTGCTTCAATTGTGAGGTACATGTCTACTGCCAAGGTCGGGCTTGTTGAGTTGTCTGGGTTTCTTCAGTCTCATCCAATTGCTGGTGTCTTTGCCTCTTCTGGAATCTCATTCTTGCTGGTATGATTTCTTTTCTCATCACTTTTATGCAATCTTGTTTTGTGTTATGGGTCATACTGGCTTTGGGAGTTATGCCACATTGATCTGCTTCGTACTTAGTCAAGAACTTAACAAGATTATGTTACTAATAATTGTATGATTTGAGTAAACTTTTGATTCACTTGTCTTTTAAGTGCATAAATTTCACTTCATTGATGTGGGGGAATTTTTTGATTCCTTTCCTTATAAATATGTACACATTTCCCTTGGCAGAATGATTCATGCAACAAAGGATCTGGGCTATGCAAGATTTATGATACTAAGGAACAGCTTACACCTTTGTTTGATCTCGACTTCTCGTGTGTTCCACTCTGCTTCCTTCATTTGCATGCCACCATGTGGTTCAGATCACTGCGCCTGTCTTCTCTCCTTTTCATAAATTCTGATAGAATAGATGAAGATGACTCCGAACTGGATGATGTCCTTCAGTGCACTAGTTTCAGGACACATTCATCTTGCAGTATTCGTGCCGATGAAGTTAATGATGATGCAGGCTTAAAAATGCTAAATTCAAGCCTTGGAGTTTCCAGGTCACCAATCTGTGCATTGCCTTACAGAAATGGTGTAACCACTCGATCTGCTTCCCAGAGGAGGGGAAAGAGATCTCTGCGGACCAGAAAAGCAAGGAATCCTTCATTCTTAGAGTTGCATCGAGTTGGATCATTAGCCCTTGATTCTGGGATTAGAAAGAATTCTGTGCGTCATTCATCATCTGTATTGACTAGGAATCAGAATCGGAAATCTGTTCAGAAGAAGTCCTTTGATGGTGATATCAAGTTACTGAAGTCTTCCTTGCTTGCCATGGGTAAGGATATAGACTCCGTCTCTTGCTCTGTGAACCTGTTAATTGTTGAGCGAGATAGGTGCTACCGTGAATGTGGAGCCTCTGTTACTTTAGAGTTATCAGCTTCAAATGAATGGATTTTGGCCATCAGGAAAGATGGGTTATTGAGTTGCTATCACATGGCACAAAAGGGTCAAGAAGTAAAGCCAACTTGTACTAACCGTTACACTTATGCTATCATATGGTATGTGGAGGCTGGGTGGAAACTGGAATTTACAGAGCGCAAGGAGTGGGCAGTTTTTAAGGAACTATTCAAAATTTGTGGTGACCGTAACATAGAATTCCCTTCTCCTGCAAAGGCTATACCCATCCCTGGAGTATATGAAGTACCGATTTGTGATATATTGCATGATGTTCCCTATGTCAGGCCAGATTCATACATCAAAATGAATGGTGATGAACTGTCTAGAGCCTTGTTTAAAAGAACTGCTAATTATGACATGGATTGCCAAGATGAAGAATGGTTGAATGAATTCAACAATAAATTGAATCAGGAGAATGGCCTTTCTGCCTGTGTTACAGAGGACACTTTTGAGCTGATGATTGATGCGTTTGAGAAGGCTGCTTTTTGTGAACCAAATCGATTTATTGATGAAAAGGCACCTGTAAACCTGAATTTGGACTTGGCTTCTAGAGAAGTGATAGAAGCTGTTTATAGCTTTTGGTTGTTGAAGAGGAAGCAGAATCGTGGTCCACTGCTTGCTGTTTTCAAGGTACTACAATTCTGTCTACCTCTGTTTTTGGTACTTGGGATTTTTGTTCTGTATTTATTTTTATTGTGCTTGTTGGGTTTTCCTCATCGTCTATTCTCACAGTATTAGCAATAATAGGGCCCCTTTATAACCATGGTACATGGTAAGATGCTGTAATCATTGCAGTCCCCTTTTGGTTTACTAAAGCTTCTCAATAATGATAAAAAAGTAACCTTGGCAAATGGTTTGCTTGCTAGTGTTGAACCGTTATCTTGGTGTTGCTATTTGTGTGTAAATTACTATATTGTTTACTCTTTGAGAACCTTTGACTGGGTTGTATGTGTTCCTGAGATTAGAGTGTCTCCTGTCGCAATGTTATTATATATAAGAATGTTTTGGTAGTACGGGGGACGTGATATATATAGTTTTACTGTAAGAATATTGCGTGTTTGTGGAAGCCTGTTTTGTGACTCATGTTTGCATTTTTTTTCCTTGGCATCCTCTAGCCATTTCTGTTTGTATCATTCCCCATTTTGGAGTGAATCTTGACTTAATGATATTTCCTCCTGGCAGTTGAATGAACCCAAGAAGATTCCTGTGGTCCCAAAACCTGTTTTGCGTAAGAAGAGGTCCATGAAGCATCGGAATACACACACTGCCAATAGTAATTTGAACGGAAAAGGAAAGGAACTTCGAGCCCTGCAAGGTAGCTCTTTGTAAGGCTTACATTGAATCTTTGCTAATACTCCCTGTGTTCACTATTTCACTTGAATCTGTCTCTTTGGACATTTTATATAGATACACATTGAAAGTAATCCCTTGCATAGTTAAAATGATGCCTTTAAACATGGTTTGTCACCCTTTAGAGCCATTGAATGAAGAGGAAAATGTCAGAATAAGCAGATTCCTATATTAAAAGGAACTATATCTATATGGTGCAGTGTTTGTCCTTTATGGCTATCTTATTCTAATATTTCTTGATGATAATCTACATTTTAATCTTCCAACTTATGTCTGACCACCGTTTTCATTGAAATTTGCAGCAGCTATTGCTGCAGAGCAAAATGCCAATGACGCGAAAGCTACAATGCTTGAAGCAGAGCAAGCGACAGCTGCAGCCAAAAGCGCGTTGGAGGTTGCCCTTGAAAAGCGTAGAAGAGCTCAGACTCTAATGGCCAATGCTGATTTGGCAATGTACAGAGCCACCATGGCTATTAGATTAGCAGAAGCAGCAGCCCAAGCAGCCAAACCGGATCAGGCAAATTCTCTCTTTCTTCTCGATGATGCCTAATTTATTGTAAATGAGAGAGAGGGCTGAATCGATGCAACAACCGAAAGAGGTGGAATTTTGAGGCTTTTTGGGGCTGTTTTTTGAGCCTTGATTGAATTCTTGCAACCCCCTGAAGGCAGACCTGAGGCGCACAATAAGTGTTCATCCATGTATAGATTTCTTTTCTTTCTTTTGGCTAATTTGGTGTACATTTTGTATTATTATTATGCCTATCAGATTCACCCTTCTCTGTACAATTTAGATTAGATCACTTGTTCCGGTTCTTAAAGAAGAATGAGCCAAAAAAAGTTGAAAAAATATTTTTATATGAAATCAGTACCCAGGTAGCATTAAAGCCTTCCTCTCAGATTTTAATCTCCCACGTGTGTGGTTTTTTGGGGTTTCAGATTATGTGTTTCCTAATTTGGGTTGCTTTCTGACGTTTCTGTTACTCTAAATGAGATTGGTACAAGTCATATACCTGAAATAAATATTCATACGATTTTCTATTGTGTGTCCTAAGGACACATGATAAGCATATCAAAAACAGAAACTAAAACCCTAGAAAGGAAAGAATAAACCCATCACAAAAAAGATTTAAAAACAAAAAAATTTAGATTTAGCAAATATTTTCATTATTAGCTGCTTATTGTGTGCCCTAAGGGAACACAATAAAAAAAAAAATTCACAATTTCTGAGTGGTACAAGTTACAGTTACTGAAATAAATGTTCATAATTTGTGATTGAGATGGCAGATACTCGTTATATGAAGGTACATGGCAGACACTCGTTATAACTGTCTACATAAGCAAAAAATAAACCTTCTCCTAAAATTTACACTAATAAAGTACTGTACTACATAGTCTACATTATAGGCCCCATTTGTTATTTAATTGTCTTATTGTCTACAAATTTGGAAGATGCACGTGCATCTTGATAATCCCCAAAAAAATATGGATCAGCGAGTCACGTATCATATTTTCAGTTCCATTAAAATTCCATAGCAATGACATCATTTTAATAACAAACAAATGCAAGTACGCAACTAAATCAATTCTTCATTCTTCTGGAAAAGTGTTATATATTTCCATATGGCTGGGAAGTTACTACCATGAAACATGCAATAAACTACAAATATTTTCAGTCCACAAACAAGAGGTTTGAAAATTTCTGACAAGTAAAAGGGTTTAAGCAAGAACTCCAATCAACAAAACAAAAGAGAGAAAATACACAATACCCATATACTGTTGACAGTAGAGAAACCCCTAAAGGCTATAACTAGAGCAAAAACTACTCTCTTTTCAATGGGGCATCAACAATTACCTGAATCTCCCTCTTACTCTGTATTTTGCACCTTTTCTTTGTGTCAAGATCGATATTGTCCAAATCTTCAGCAATACCTATGTATGCGTACAGAAGCAACTCTTCCTCATCAATCTGTTTTCCACTGTTCTTGTTCATGTCGGAAATGGCTTGCTCAAAATCCACCCTTCCTCGGTTTTTCTCAGCAAAATACTTGTGAAGCTTTTCAGCCTCTTGCAACCCAGTGAACGTGCCCAAGAATTTCACCAGCATGACACTTTGATCCCCAGGGTATCCTAGACAGATTTTGATTTTGCTCTTGATGAAGTTTTTAGCTGCCAATATACATAAAATCTGATGTTACTCTGGAAATCAATATCCATGCCTTGCACTTTCAAGAAAGTTTTACACGGAAGTGTAAATAATCATGTGAGAAAGGCTAAGAAAATTGAGACATGAGCTAAACAAAAGCTGATTTTGACAGGGGAAATTTCACAAACAGGAAGTGCCACTGCCCATATCCTGTCTTCCTCAAGGAACAAAATCAACTGAAAGGATAACAGAAGAAATTATACCTCTAATGATGTTCTCAAAAGATTCAAGAGTTATGACTTTCCATTCTTTGTGGTTAGGGTTGGACAGGGTGATATTATGAACAATGACGGTTGGCTGCCATATGATAAGGTCTTCCTTCTGAGCCATTGCTTCAGGCAGGGGAAGAGCCCGAGGCACCCATGGGATAGTGTCAGAAGGAGCCTCAACGCCCCAACCCATCAACACACAAATCGCTCTGTGAAGACCCAAGTGCTGTGCCCTCAGATTAGATTTGCGTGCCATAAAAGTATGCTTTGTCAGCCCTTCTGTATCCCGAAACACTTTTGATCCACTGGTATAAGATTCCACAAGTCAGCAAAAAAGGCAGTTCTCTCATAGCATAAAGAGTACGCATCAGAGAAGAGAAGTGGAGCATGACAGAAGAAAACGGATCAGCAGGCCAATAAGTACTGCAGAATTGATTTTCGATGCGTAAGGTTGCATCGAACTACTGTTAAAAAATCCAAAAATATAGACTGCAGCTAAAGTTATTTTTGCTTATTTCAACTGAAGAACTTGTGTCCATCAAATCACGAACATCAACCTAACAGATAAAGTTGCAAGCCCTTGCCTTTAGTTTCATGCTTATGTACCAGAAGGCTTCAAAAGACCAATACTTACCATGCTTTACTTTGTTGTGCCAATTCAGGCAGAACAGAATTTTCCTTTATAAAATTTAGCCATTCCTACTAGATAGAGCCTCACATAAGATTGCAGATAAGTGCTCGGCCATCAACCCAATAATATCAAAACATAGCTTGATACATGTGCTCTCAGGCAAGACGGCCTTATATTCCCTCCTTGATACACCACTACCCCCTTACAACAATTAACTTAAACTTTGACCAAACATGCCTTAAGTAACAAACGCCCAATCCATCATATTGCTCAAAAGAACTTGTCACAAACTGCAGTAGGTGCAACAGGTAACCAAATGCATTCACACAGAAATATAAGTATGTATGGAAGGGTGGAAAAATTGGAGTGTCTATTGGATGTGTGCATCAACCAAGTATAAAAATTAACTTGTGCACAGCAAAAAAAAAAAAATCATACATTGATTGCCCAAAAAAATTCCAGACTCTTTACTTTCAGTATCATGGAGGTGTAATAAAGCCCAACGAAACCATGAGGATATGAGCATTAGAGGTGCTTACTTTCCACGCCAACTCATTAAGAGTATAAGGGATGCCAACAGAAAATGATCTCGTGATTATATAAAGTATAACATGAAAGGGGAAAAAACAAACCTTCGGCCACAAACAATGCAGAACAAAGTACCCGAGTTCCCTTGATACTTGTAAAGCCTTCTTATGGGTGGGTTCTCATTCAGTTTCTTTGTGTACATCAAAAAGGCTGCTAACACACTCTGCTTAAAGCTATCAGAATCCTCACATGGGTCATAATTTAGATGACCCTGTACATCTTCTGAATAGCTGCGATCCCTTGCTACACTATCCATATGATATTCATCTTCACCTCTTTTACCAGCATAATGCTGTTTGTATTCATCTTCACCTCTTTTACCAGCATAATGCTGTTTGTAACGGTCATTTCTATGACTTACATAGTGTGATCGGCCATAACCTTTTGAATAATCCCCAGACTTTGGATGAACTTTCATGTATTTCCTTCCAGGTTCAAATGACTTCACAGATTGTTCCCGCATATTTTCATATTTACCTTGATCTGACCAACTGCATCTAACAGAATCCTTGCGTTGTTTTATTTCATTCATCATATCCTTAGCCTCCAAAAACAGGTTGGGTTCCCGTCCAGAAGGAACCTGTGAATGTAAGCCACCAGAGGTCATTTCATTCCACTCTGGTCTACAGTCTCCTACATGTTGGCTGCCATTGTACGTGTCCCACTTTTGTGACGCCCCTAAGCTAGACCCCCTTGCTTCTTCACCCTGAATATACTTTCGCTTGACTGGCCTACTATTATAAGCAACCTGCTCATCAGCATATCTGTTTTCTCTCATGACAACTCTTTGCACATCCTCGGGAGCTACAAGTTCAGCTGAGCTTTTCACAATTTCTCCTTGAGTCCTGGCAACATTTACATGCCTTCCATGATCATAAGCAGGTATTTCATGTTCATGTAAGACAGTTGCTTCAGTAAGTGGGAGATCTTGTGATGCTCTCCTAACAAACTCAGCAGGAGCATATCCAGAGTTCAAACAGTCTGCCTCCTGCAATGAAGTACCACCAAAAGGTCTCCTTGAATCCTCATAGCCAGGAATTTCTTCTTTTTGGATGATTTCAACCTCTCTCAAATCATTATGGTTATATACTCCGTGAGAGCTTTCAGCTTTTTTAGGATTATCTGCAATAGGTTTAGCAACAGCCATTCTTTGCATGTATCTATGCTCAGGGTCCGGTCGTGTATGTGCATGGTCCTCTCTATACATCACGTCATGAGGTCTATATCCAGGATCATCATTAACGTATACATAATCATCATGCTCATTCCATGAGTATGCATAGGGGTTACACTGGAGGCATTTCATATCTACACATCCAACAGCTTCGTAGCCCTTACTAGGCTCCAATTGTGGCCTCTGACCAAATTTCTGTACAACCAAGTTTTCTGAGAGTTCATGATTCCTTGAATATTCATCAAATGGATGAGGATCAACTTCCTGAAGCCTGCCTGGAAAATCTTTCCTAATGACACCTGAAGATGTGCTAGGTGGAGCAGCTTTTGGAATATGTTGATTTCCAAAATCTTTAAATTGAGGCGGGGATGAAGGATAAGAAAATTTTCTCGACCGATGTGCACATTTCTGCTTGTCCTTGTAATAATTCTCCATATAATACTCTTCAGGAGGCATTTCCTGATAACATTCATTCTCTTCCTTAGGTCTTCTCATTTCCATTGTTGAGTAACTCTGACTACTCTGCCTATAAACTTGTCCATGTCCACGATCTTGACGCAACCTAACTGGCTCTGGATCTTGATCATAGGCTTTACCATGTACACGATCTGGACGTAACCTAACTGGCTCTGGATCTTGATCATAGGCTTTACCATGTACACGATCTGGACGTAACCTCACTGCCTGTGGATCTTGCTCATAAACTTGTCCATGTCCATGCTTATGATCTTGACAAAACCTAGCTGGGTGAGCATCTTGTTCATAGCCTTGTACATGTCCACCAACTTCCACAGGCACAAAGTTCCTAAGCATAGCACCTTGCTCATCGTCAACCACAAATCTTCCCCGAGGGTTCTGTTCTTTGCTAATTTGAACACTATCATCATATACATACCCATGGTTTGGTTTCCTTATTGCTTCATTGTTATAATCCTCATACTCGTCATAAGCATTTCTTCGGTAAACGTTACCACCATACTCCTCATACTCAGCATTTTCATGTCTTCTGTGGCCATCCTTGTTATGATCCTCATATACATATCTTCCACGACCATCATTACAATCCTCATAATCATCATAATCATGTCTTCTCTGATTATTAACTCTAGGTGGATTTATATGCAACACCCTCTCATCATTATGTGGTTTTTTCTCCGACCTTCCAACTGGAGGAGCCGGCCTTGAATGAACCTTGTCACCTCGACCATATCTCATATTCCATTCATACTCTCTCCTTTCATGTAGATCACCTGGAACCTCCTTCTCCCTACTTCTACCACGGTGACGGCCCGGACTCTCCCGATATCGCAAAGGTTGCTTGTTTCTCGAATCATGAGAATGATGAACAGAGTTATCATACCCATAGCCAAACTCAACTTGTTCATCCCTCGGTTTTGTATGCGAGGGTTTTGTAACCAATTCCTGCTGTCTTCCAGAAGACATGGCGAACCAAAACTCACAAATCAGAAGCCTCCAAACACCCCCACTCCAACAAACTGGATCAGTAAAACCAGAATTTTCCTCTGAAAGGGAATTTATTTACCTGTTCCCAAAGCTTTTGATTAGATCTAATACTTGCTTCCTTTCTCAGTAAATAACTACCCTAAAACCCCAATTTGTCAAGAATGAACAAGACTCAGCAAGATCATTCAGCCATAAAAGACACACACTCAAAAGCCCTAAATCACTCTCTCTCAAAAAGCAGGTTCAAAAGAAGGTTATAGACGGCGAAGGCCTGGTGGAAGAACGGTTACAGGTCTTGTAACTCTTCCTGACAAAAAAACGGTATTGAAACGACTGACAAGCTATCAAACCTTGTCGATGAAACAGTAGCTAGCCATAGCAATGAACTCTGAACTCTGAACTCTGAACTCTGAACTCTGAACTCGTCCGTTAATCTCTCCGTAATCCCTTCTCAGTTGGAAGTTGAAATGGAGCAATTGTCGAATTGGAAGTGGATGCAACGAGATTTGAGGGTTCGGCAGTCGCGCAGATTGTGCAAGGAATCGTCGGAATTCACGAGGAAAGGATTGGTTTTGGTTAATCAAATGGGATAAAATTGAGATGGTAGATGTGATGCATATGGGCCGGTGGATTAGGTTTTATACAATCATGTTAGGCAAATAATGCAAGGAATAAAGCTTAATGCAACTGTTAAGAAAACGTTAGAGACAAATTCCAAAAAGAAATGTTATAATAAGATGGTGTATTTGTGGAATAATTCATGCTTTTGCTGGCTACAAATTCGAAAATTAGTTTTGAAGACAATGAAAGTGTGATTATTTTTTTCGACCAAAAAAACCCTGTGATTATTTTTTTGGTAGGAATTAAACCGTGATTATTTATGCTAAATAATTTACTTTCAATTTATTCACGAGGAGAGGATTGATTGATTTATGTGGACCAATAGAATGTTTTAGTCAAATTTGGGAGGTCTGGATTCACACGGCCTTTATTCAGCGACAAAAGAAAAGGTCATAACTCATACATAGGGATAAATATGGTCCAACGTCCCTCGAAGACCCGGAAAGTGCCGCCTCTCTTTCAAAAAAAAAAAAAAAGAAGATAAATATGGGTCCAGTTTTGGAACCGTACCTTAATGGTTCATTTGGTTCGGTATCGACTCCGGTTTTCTCCGATTCCAAACCTATGAAACCGAGATTTTCACTAGACCGGAAACACGGCAGAGTGTTTGAAAACTGTGGTCATGCCAACCAATGTGTTAGTTAGAGTTAGCCCATTAGTTTGGGTGGGGTTAGTTTTAAAGTCGTTATCAAATCGGTTCCAGCTCTAAAACTAGTTTAGATCAATCAAATTTTGGACATCAAAGAGATAAAGTTCCATTCTTCCTCATCCACGGTTAAAAGCTAGAGAAGTTCCATTATAAATTCAAGTGAGAGAAATAATCTATATGTGTAACATGATGAGTTAATGACATGGTTGTTCTTTCACTATCCGCTTATTAGCTAAACTACCATGCATGGATCAAGATTACAATCAGCTTCCTTACAAAGTTGAACCAACTCATTGGCCACACCATCAACATCTTCATCCCCTTTCTTCATCATCAAACATCTCATTTCCTTGGCTTTTCTCCTCAAATCCATTCCATAATCTTCCACCACCACCTTCCTTATAACCCTTGCAATCTCCTCTCTTAAGTATCTTCCTTCATCATCTCTTTTCACTTCCATGGCTATACCCAACGACACCACAAGCCTGGCGTTGATCGGTTGATCAAGGTGCATAGGCATGGCAACTATTGGCACCCCAAGATTCAAGCTCTCCATCATTGAACTTGTCCCACAATGGCTCACAAACCCTCCAATACTAGGATGTTTTAGTATCCTTATCTGTGGCGCCCACCCTTCGACGACGATCCCTCTACTCTTGACTCGCTCTATGAATCCATTCGGAAGAGCTTGGGCCATGCTATTGCCCTCACCTAAAGGAAACCGGACGACCCATATGAAGTTAACCTTGCTTAACTCTAGCCCCATTGCTATCTCCTCTAACTCTTCCTTGGAGCTATAGTACTCGCTTCCAAATGAAACCAACACCGTCGAGAGAGGCTCCTTGTTGTCAAGCCAACATGTGAATTCATCGTCTTTGCAATCTTCTTCCAATGGCTCTTCAACTAAGGGACCGGTTGGGACCATCTTTTTTCCCACGGACGCTTCGAAAAACTCCAAGTATTTTCCTTCGATTTCTCGAAAAGTCTTGAACAACACAATCTTACTCGACCTCTTGATGCACTCAAAGAGACGCCCTTCATCTCCCCCTTTCAAATCTTCAAACCCTTCATGCTCATAGCTATTGAGATAAATTTCGGAAAACGGATAGCCATCTCTATTCGAGTCGGGAAGATAAGAGTGGTAGTTAAAGTAGAAAGAGACCATAGAAGGGGTGAAAGTAACAAACTCAACCGCGGGTATGCTGTAGGACTTGGCCAATTCAGGCGCCCAAGGCTGGTTGAAGTCATAGATTAGTATATCCGGCTTTAAGGTTTCGAGTATGTTCGAGAACTCAGGTCGCGAAGACATGTCAAAGGCTTGTTTGAGGGTCGACATGAGATGTGGGGGGAGACCGTTGGTGGTGTGGTAGTGTTTAGGGAGGCCGGGCAAGCAAGGGAGATGGAGCTCCACAAGTTGGACCGAATTCGCGCACTTGGTACTTAATTTTTTCTTGATGGATTCGAGATTCGCTTGTGTAGAACACATGTAGATGTGGAAGTTCTTTCTTGTGAGCTTCTTGGCTAGCTCTAGGAATGGAGATGTGTGACCATGGGCTAGCCATGGAAGCATGAGCACCCTCAAAGGTCTCTCTTTGTTTTCCATGTTGATAGCTCTACTGTTTTTCTATTTCTCTCTAGGTTGAAGAACCTGTTTGAAGGGTTATGTTTTGTAGATATATAGCTAGCATTGGCATGCCATCTTTGAATTTTGATGCATCTTACTCTTTTTTTTCCATGTGTACGTAGCATTGCTTGACAATAAACTACTTTTGCATAGCACACATGAAAAGACTAGGTAGGAAGCTTTTGTACGTTGTCTAACCTGAAATGATATAGTTTATGAAAGATGAAATAGAAATTGGTATATGTGTTGTCAACTTTCTTGCCAAACTTAGTGGTTTTGACGCTTAGTGCCTAGCTTTGAGTGGTCATGGAGGCTATTTGTAATACTTTTATGCTATAAAAAATACTATAATATAAACAAATCTGATATTATATTTGTAAGCATCAAGGATATATAATGCTTTACGTGTCTTTAGACTCGTCAAAATAGAATTACTTACATTTTCATAGTTTATCCTCATTGATAAAATCTTCTATCAATATATATTTTTAGCATCCTTGCAAAGTTGGACCAATTCCTTGGCCACACCATCAATCTCTTCATCACCTTTCTTCATAACTAAGGAGCTCATTTCCTTGGCTTTTTTCCTCACATCATTTCCACTTTCTTCCACCACCACTTTCCTTATAACTCTTGCAATCTCCTCTCTGATGTATCTTCCTTCACCATCTCTTTTCACTTCCATGGCTAACCCTAGTGACCCCACAAGCCTAGCGTTGACCGGTTGGTCAAGATGCATGGGCATGGCAACTATAGGCACCCCAAGTTTCAAGCTCTCCATCATTGAACTTATCCCACAATGACTCACAAACCCTCCAACACTAGGATGCCTTAAAATCCTCATTTGTGGAGCCCATCTTTCCACAACAAGCCCTCTTTCTTTGACTCTTTCTAAGAACCCTTTTGGAAGCACTTGGTGTATGTTTTTGTCCTCCCCCGAAGGAAACCGGATTACCCATATGAAACTCACCTTGCTTAGCTCTAACCCTAATGCAATCTCTTCCAACTCCTCCTTGGAGCAATAATACTCGCTCCCGAACGAGACGAACACCGTAGAAATAGGGTCCCTTTCGTCGAGCCATTTCGTGAATTTGTCGTTGGAACCTTGATCATTAGGGTCTTCGACCAGAGGGCCAGCCGGGAGCATCCTTTTTCCAATGGAAACTTCGAGATAATCCAAGTATTTCCCTTCGATTTCTCGAAAGGTCTTGAACAACGCAATCTTGTTCGATCTCTTCATGCACTCGAGAAGGCCTCCATTATCTTTCTCCTTGATACGTTGAAGCGCGATTTGCTCGTAAGAAGTCATATAGATTTCGGGGAAGGGGAATGCTTCGTTTGAGTCAGGAAGATCGCCGCAAAAGTGGTGGTAGTAAGACATCATAGATGGACTAAAGGTGACAAACTCGACGGCAGGGATGTTATACAAGTTTGCTAGGGTTGGTGCCCATGGTTGGAGATAGTCATAGATGAGGATATCAGGTTTCAACCTTTCGAGTATGTTTGAGAAACCGGGTTGCGAAGCCATGTCGAAGGCTTGTTTGAGAGTTGGCATGAGATGGAGTGGGAGGCCATTGGTGGTGTGGTAGTGTGGAGGGAGCTCAGGCAGGCAAGGAAGATGGAGCTCAACGAGCCGGATCAAATCCGAGTAATCGACATGTAGCTTCTTCTTGACGGATTCAAGGTTTGCCGGTGTGGAGCAAATGTGGATGAGGAAGTTTTTGGTTGTGAGCTTCTTGGCTAGCTCTAGGTATGGAGATATGTGACCATGGGCAAGCCATGGAAGCATGAGAACACTTAGTGGTCTTTGCTTAGCTTCCATGCTCTCTCTTTCTCTCTATTGGTTGATTTGGATTTTGGACGAGCTAGCTAGGAAATGGTTGTGATGGCACAATGAAATATGAGAATTGAAAGAGTTGAAAGATACATTTGCACTAGGTAGAGAAGGCCATATATATATAGAAATTGAAAAATCGAGAAACCAATGAATTTAATTTGTGATATTTGATAATTACGTACCCACTTGAGTTTAGCGACAAAACACTATGAAATGTAGTGAGATGACTCCCTTAATTAGTATCTATTAACAACATTCACACAATTAAAATTTTGCATATTGTGGGAGATGTTAATCTTAAGAACAACAACAACCACATAGTTATTTTTGTAGTTTGTAGCATGTCTTGTTTGAATTTTCTGCATGATGCCTTCTCTTTTCCACTTGTTATATACCTCTTGGCCGCAACTATAACGTTCAAAAGGAATTTTTATTTAACTTGTTTTTTTGCAACAAGATGAAGTGAATTATAGTTTTTAAAATCCAAACTTGTTGAATTGTGCTTTTACTTGTTTGTCGTCATTATGGATGTTAGATCATCGATTACGTCGTCTATACTGAATAATTAAACTGCTTCACAAATCCCTTTCTTTCCACTTGATGTAACCTCGACCTTTTGGTATCAAAAGGAAGAGAACAACATTAACACGTCTCCACTTCACAAAAACTCTTTTATAAGGGGCTACAATTCTATAAAATTCCATCTATTATTATAAACATATTTTAGAGTTTTAATGCTATGTAATAAATGTATGTGCGTAGACGGTAGACCGCAGCTTGAAAATTATTATTTTTAACTAGTTATCTGACTTTCAAAATATGCGCATCATATATTTTATTACGTGTATCATATGTACATCACTTTTGTTAAAAATGTGTGCATTTATTTTATACATTGTATATATAGGAAGGTTTTATCAATATTATTATTCCTAATAAAATCCACTTATTATAAAGATTATATGAACATGAGCTTTATCCTTCATTTGTTGGGCCTAAATCTAAGGTATGTTTTAGATTGATTATATTTCAACTTTTGGTATGCTATATATAATTATATATTTTGATTTCGGCTGGTATTAATTTTGGTGGGATTTTTTTGATTAGGTAAGGGATTATGGTTATTAACCAACTCTAAAGAGAGGAAGGCAAATTACCGTCTTGAAATTTCGAACCCGAGACCTTATAGTAAACTAGTGCTTAACCAGTGAGCTTATACGTCAAGCGTAAAAAGAAAACTTTTTGAATAACGCCTATCAAAAAGAAAATTATTGAACGATGAATTTCGATTAGGTGAACAAAATAATCAGTTGCACGACATTTTGTCGAATAACTTGGCGTTATTTTAAGTGATTGAAGTTTGTTTTCATAAAAAAGCAAATCAACAATATTCTGTTTTCTCTTTTTTGATAAAAAAAGGAAAGCAGTTTATGTAATTTAATTGATTTCCAAATGAGTATTTTACTATTTTAGCAATGTGATAAATTCAATAACTATAATCGTTAATCATAGTTTATTCTCGCAAAAAGAAGCTTCAATACTTTAATACTCTCCGTATCTTACGAGTTCTGCCTCTGCTTTCACCGGATGAAGACTGAGCACTGATGATGTTGACACAAGATTGAAGTCCACTCTTTTGTGGAGGCGACAGATCCGTTCCCCATAGAAACCACGATTGCAGGTCGTCCGCGTTCACTTTGATTCAACCTTCTTCCTCAAATTGGAGCTTACTTTTCCTCTTTCCGGGAATTTATCGCGGTTTTGGGTGGTGTTTGAGCTTCGATCTCAATATGCAACATACTTCCGAAGCAATTCATGATGATCAGAATGGAAGGTAAGTGGTATTTCAATCCCTTATCCGCTTCAGATTGCGAAAGTTGTTTCATTTTGGGGTTTTGCCTCGATGCTGAAGATGATAGACCTTCATTTGGGGCTTTTTGGTGTGTGATTAATATCGTCTTAGGGATGTGTCTTCTTGTTCTGCTTTATCTCGTTGGAATTAATGTGTTTTTTGTCCCTGTGTGAAATTAATTAGCTGGAGATTAAATAAGGGGCTCCTTCCGTTGATTAGGGTTACTGTGCTTAGGATTCTGTTGGTACTTGATAGATCTCCTATGGTTTTTTCTCGTAAGCAATCAATTGGTTATATTGTCTGATTTCCATGTAGAGAATAAAGACTTTGTTTGATCTAGGTTGTCCATTTTGGTCTTACATGTGCCATTTGGTGTTTGTGGAGTAATATCTTTGTTCTGATATGAATTGCTTCATGAGAAACTGTTCTTCTACAATGCACCTAGCTGACCAAATAAGTTTCTGTTATCGAACAGTGAAAATGCGGTTGTCGAGGGCTCAACTTCCACGACCATTGAATACCTACGTGTAAGATTGCTTTCTGAAAGATCAGTTACAAAGGCGACGAGAGAAAGAGCTAATGAACTTGCTCAACGGGTGAGTAGTCAACAATATCAGAGCTGGATTTCTTGAGGTTTTGGTTGTGAGCTGCTCTTACATTGTTTTTTGTATTGTTCAAATTATAGGTTGATGAATTGGAGGAAGAGCTGAAGATCAAAAGCCTTCAGAGGAAGAAGGCCGAGAAAGCACTTTTGGATGCTCTTGCCCTATTAGAGAATCATGGAATAGCTGACATCTCTGATGAGTACGATTCTGATTCTGGTATGGAAGAATCACTCTATGAACCTAATATGGAGAAGGCCATTTCAAAAGAGAAGGAGGGATCATCTGGTTCAGAGCATGAAAGTGCTCCATCAACGGGCAGATCATTATCATGGAAAAGCAGCAGGGACTCCCCTCGTTCATGTGAAAGAAAATGCTTTAATTCTTCTGCCCGTAAACGTAGTAATTTTGTTCATTCTGCTTCTTCATCGAGACATCGCCTAGGCAAATCTTGCCGCCAGATAAAGCGCAGGGAAGTTAGGTGAGTATCTAACTTGCTGATGCCTGGAATATTCATTACTGAATTATCTTTTATTTTGAATTTCATGTTATGAGCTAATTATTAGTCTGAGGTTAAATTGTTTTGAACTATTAGCTCTCTACTTAACATTGGATTCCGACTGGTGTTTGGTCTAGCTTAGGAGCATGCCCACAGTCCCATACAAATGATGTGAAGAAGCTACGTTAGCAGTTGAATTTGCATTGGGTATTGAACAGAAACATGACATGTCCTTAACATTTTTCTACCTCTAATCTCTTCAAGCATTTGCCTGTTGAGTGTGTCTAGAAGTAGTAAGCCAACTGATGAACCCAGGTTTGTCTTGGACATGGTGGTGTGCTGTGTTAGTAGAATGAGATTCATAAACACGCAATGTGGGCCTTGAGGCCAATTTCTTAGAATTGTAATTACTTGATTTCTAATGGAGTGCCTGAGATCTACTTTGTTCAGTGTAGAAACTTCAAACATAAGTGTACCTCAACCTACATTATGTTGAAGTTCTTGCCATTTAAAATTGTGTAAAAGATACCGTAGATCTATTAGTCTTTGCAGTTTATGATGAAGTCATAATTTCATGATTCTCTTTTAAGTCTGCATATTGAGTAAGTCCGAACCAATATTACCTCCAATGGAACATTGGATCTCAAACTGCTTATCAAGATTTATGAGCGTATGATATCATGAGCCTGCGAGTTAAAAAATGCCGATTTACTTTGTTTAATGCTGCCAGATCTATTGTTGAAGAGTCAAGAGATGAGTCTAGGAGCCCTAATGTCAATGGCAACGAATATGCAAGACATGAGTCAAGGTCAGGAGAATTAAGGAAATGCTCTGAGAACAATGATGAAAAGACTCCAATAAATGAACAAAGCTCTAATGGCAATGTTTTTTTCCAAAAACATAACTCTGATGGAGAGATGGAGCGGGTGTTAGAACATCAAGCAGTTCTAATTGGGCATTATGCAGCTGAGGAAAAAGCTCAAAGAGAATGGGAAGAGAAGTACATGGGGAATGGCTACAGTATACCGGTATGTTTTTCTAATGACTGGCTGTTTACCATGTATATTCTTTGATTCAAATTAAGCTTGGAACATTTTGTGACTATATTGGCATACAACATGTAGCTCAATCTCTTCCAATTTCTTTTTGATCTATAATTTAGAGTTTGACACCAGTTTAGAAAGGTATCTGGTTAATGGTTAAGTTGTATATGTTGCGTGATTTATAAGTGGTATAGAGCTATAGATCTTACCATTTTGTAAAATCTTCCATAACTTATTTTGCTTACAAAAGAGAGTCGGTTTTACCCCCCTGTTTTACCATACATAGCTGATTGCCCATTCTGCACAACTTTTCCTGGTGTATACCTCTTTTCACTATTGTAAGCCAGCTTCTTGAATAAGGATATCCTTTTGCTTGGTAAAAGAAAATTCATATCCAAATATTGAAGAACATGAAGAGGAAGGGAAAACATTATCTTTTAACCACTTTGGTATGATAGGTGGAAATTGTTTCTTGTGTGGAAAGACTGGTCAATATTCAACCTTGCCTTGTGATCCTCATTTTTGATGTGGAGTTCTTCTTTATCCTAAGGTACTTCCGAATTCTATGTTTTCATGTTTTTGGCAATGGTATATATAGGATTCGTGTGAACCTGGAAACCAATCAGATGTCACAGAAGAAAGAGATGTTCCAGAAGAAAGACCCAGGACACAAGCGTTGGCACTAGCTCCAATGAAAATTGTGGCCTCCAATAGTAAGTCTCATAAATCAGAGGAACCCGTCTGCTTTACAAATGAAGCTTCTATCATCCATGTTGACAGTTTCAAGTTTTCACCAAATCCTACCATCAAGTCTTCCAACAGTTCGAAGGTCAAAGATTTCCATTCTTCTAGAAGTTCAACTTCTGACTTTGCCTTTCCTGTAACCACTGAAACCAAACCCCTCAGAGATAATCATATCACAAATTCACCTTCACAAAGCTCTCAATCACAGTCTCAACACCATTCACCTTATGATGGAAACAGCTACCCTCAAGCAGAAACAACTCTCATACCAAGAAACAACAATTACGCAATTGTCCCTCATGAAGGCCCTCAGAAGTTGGGAGGAGTACTTAATGCTCTTCAGCAAGCTAAGGAGTTGCTCGGAAGAAATATCAATGCTCTTCCTTCAAAAGAGGTTGTACCAGAATCTCCGGTCTCTGCTACAAGGGATGCTGAAATAGCAAAAATAGCTGTAGGAACTGCTGGGCTTTTCAGAGTACCAACTGATTTTCAGTTCTCAGCTTCTAGTCCTCAAACCACAGAACTAACCTCACACCACCCGTCACATTTAGATAACTACCGTTACCATTCAAGTCTATCGCTATCTGAGTTTGATCAGAATCTTCGCCGATCTATGGAGACTAGGCCCTCTTCTTCCAGTCTCGATCCATTCTTCACTGCATACTCACCAAACGTTACCTATCCGGATACGAACCGAAGGATTTCGAGTAGTGAACCAGCATATATTGTGCAGTCTCCAAGCAGGACTGATGGTTTGCCTCCCACAGGTCAGCCCCTTTTCTATAATGATCATATTAGACCAAGTATGTATAGATACCAATAATACCCCATTGGGAAGGTTTGTATGAATATGTGTATTTGCACCCCATATGTTAGTTACTGTTATATATGCAGATCTTGAGATGTGTTTTTCAGTATTCTATATAGTTACAGCATTCTGAAGGGACGTTATTTGAATATATTTTCTTTGTTGGGTGGTGGTGGTGTATTGAGATCTTCATGGACTTGCTATGTACTACACATAGTGTTCCATTTTCTACTTTTTTTGTGTCTGTCTGTTGAGATGATTGATATACTTGTTGTATTAACAGTGTTTCAGTTGCTTCTTGATGAGATGTAACGCCTGCTGCATGTATTTGTTTCAGTATACTCCGGTTTCCGGCCCAGCTCCAGTAGAGCTGAGTAAAAACTCTATCTATAGAGTTGGGAGAATATGAGCCATTGATCAAAATCAATGGCTTAAATTAATTAGCCAACACAATTAAAATCTAAAATGAAAATAATTCTGGGTCCGGATCCGGTAGGAATGATTATTATGGAAGGAAATAGGAATGAATCTCGGTCGTCCATCACGCAGAGGGAAAACAGCCCAACAAGCCACGCGGGCGAATAATACGCGTATTATTCGCGTTTTATACGCGTTTTTTCCCTTTTTTTTCGTTTTTTTCCCGATTTTTTTTGATTTTTTTTCGTTTGTGCAACTCAATGGTCACGTTTGTGCAACTCAATGGTCAGTTCATTCACATTTGTTCAACTCTATTGTCAATGTGTTGAATTCTATTTGTGCAACTCAATGGTCACGTTTGTGCAACTCAATGGTCACGTTTGTGCAACTCAATGGTCAATTTGTTCATTCATATTTGTCCAACGCTATTGTCAAAGTGTTGAATTCTATTTGTGCAACTCAATGGTCACGTTTGTGCAACTCAATCCGTCGATTGTGCAATCACGATCGTCGATTGTGCAATCATAGTAAGCATTCCAATTATGATAAGAAATGAACAAATTGATCTCAATTATGATAAGAGCTTCTCATGTCCAATTTGTATATATCCACTTCAAAAAATCGTCCAAAACTAGCCATCAAACCAAGAGCAAACAACTACAAACCACCAACAAGTCAACAACAACATGTAGCAGCTCATTTTAATCACTTCCAACATACACCAGCAAATTACAAATTTGAGCTCAGCAAATATGAACAAAACTAGCAAATATGGATGAACCTGTTCAACATTAGCACTTAAGTAACAATGAATGAACAGATTTTATAAACACAAGTACGCAGACACCTTCGACGGAGTCGCAAATGCGAAATGCATTTCTTTCGAGATTTTAGCCTGCATTACACAATTTTCATCATGAAAAATCAGTTTCTTTGAGATTGAACCAGAACATTTCAGAACTTGATGTGAAACTAGAAAAATGTTTACTAACCGCTTCGTTAATTGATTTGGAGACGTGGACGAGTTGCTTTAGGTCGTCGTGATTAACGCCACAAATGATCTTAATCTGCACAAATTGAAACCGTAAACTCAATTAGTAATCGAAAACTTTGAAAATGTTGATTCTGAAAGCTTCTAAAAGACTTGCGAACTCGAAAGAAATGCATCCAATTGAAATAATTGAGGCTGAGACTTGAAAGAAACCACTCACCAACAGCTCTTGAGGCAAAATTCAATAACCTATTTCATCCATTTCAATACACCAATCTAAACACGCCTGAAGATCAATTTGAACAACAACAACAACAAATAACAAGCAAATTCAGATCGAGTCCGGATGTTATACAAAGAGAGACAGTGAGTACTTGAAATCTGAAACATATGAGAATCGGTCGATTGAGAACGCCTAATCCATTGTTCTTGGTTTTTTGGCGGATTTTGTGTACAAACCTGAACTAGATCGTGGATTGTGCGATTACGATCGTGGATTGTGCAATTACGATCGAGGATTGTGCAATTACGATCGTGGATTGTGCAATTACGATCGAGGATTGTGCAATTACGATCGCGGATTGTGCAATTACGATCGTGGATTGTGCAATTACGATCGTGGATTGAATTAGATCTGGCGACGAGAAGCGAAGCGCACATGAGAGCACCGCCTCGGCTAGATCCGGCTACGAGGAGCTCGGAAATCAGAATTGAATGAACCAAACATTTAATCACCACACAAATCGTCGAATCAAGAGGCGAACAAACCCTAGAATTCACAAAACCGCCATAACAAGGATTAGCAAGACAGATCTACACAGTTAAGCACAGATCTTACAAACATGTATCCGGTACGTATAAGCACAGATCTACACAGTTATGCAAAGAATCAACTAGAAACAGATGTGGATTCGAACGAAAACAAGCAAATGACTACAAAAATACATGAACTAGAGCAACAAATCAACTAAACACAAGCTAATCGCAAATAACCGCTTCGAAAAGACTTAAACAACATCATTCAGAACCAAAATCCAAGCAAAAACAAGCGAAATTGCACAGAATCAAAAAATTAGTCCGAAACAAGAAAAAAAACAGAAAACCTAGGGTTTCGAATTGAGCATACCTCGCGTGTTTGCAGGAGACGACTTCGATCTCACCATTGTTTGTGTGTTTGATTGTACCAATTGCAGTTTCGGAGCGAAAAATCGACGAGATTTGAGGGGGAGGTTTGAGGGAACCGTTATCGCCTTCGAGAGAGAGAGGGAGAGAGAGGTTTTGGGTGAGTTTTGCAAATGAAACGGAAAGGTCGAGGGAAGAAGGCCCCAACACGCGCGCGGAAAATTAAAAAAAAACATTATAATCTGGGCCGTTGGATGCACTAGATCGAACGGTGCACAATCATTCCTATTTCTCACCACAAGAAACCTTCCTACATGACTCTTTCTCAATAATTCTATAATCAATCTAAAAATCTAGAGAATCTCGGGAGAAAGCGTCCTTCGCCTTCGCCTTCGCCTTCACCTTCACCTTCACCTTCACCTTCACCTTCACCTTCACCTTCACCTTCACCTTCACCGTCGGCATACCATGTCTGCCTCGTTGTCGGAAAGTCTCCAAAACTGATCCAAATTGCCCCTTGTTTTTGTGTCGCTGGCGCCTGACCGACAACTCCAGATCGCCGCTGATGAGAAACACGTTTGATAGAATAGACTAGACTATAGATGCTAGGCTGATTTGTGCTTGTTTGGATTTGGAGGTGTTTATTACCGAATTCAGCAACACTATGTTTGACAAAAAAATTGAACCCTTGACCAGATGACAAATGCTGGTGAAACTGAAGGCATATTTGACAGTTCTCTTTACCCCGGTTCCTTGACCGCTCTACGGTATTTCACCAGTGTAGTCGGTGTAGCCGTTTCATTGAGCATGTCAAAGTTATCAAATCGAAGGCATATCTGACAGAATTTGTTAATTTGTTCTAATGATAATACATTTGGTCATACTGTTTGGTCTAAATTGTTGTTAAAAGAAGTCTGTATGCTTTTGGTAGAGTAGATATATAGATCTTGAAAGAAAATCACAAGGCGATTAATAGAGCTAAGTAGGACTGAGCAAAATCCGGTCCGGACCGGATTTTTGGACCGGACCGGTACCGGACCGGAAGTGCCCCAGTCCGGTCCTCGGTCCATGGATTTTAGAAATCCGGTCCCCGGTTCGGTCCGGTCCGGACCGGATATTTATGAAAATTAAATAAAATAAAAATTATATTAGTTTTAATGTTTTTATAGTTTATTTTTAATATTTAAGTTTCACATTTATATTATATACTTAATAATATTATATTTTTCATAATTTATATATAATTTCTCTAAATAAATTATACTTTTTTCAATAAAAAATTAATTTTACTTCAAATAATATTATTTTTAAAAAAAAATAAAAATCCGGTCCAAAACCGGACCGGACCGGGACCGGGACCAGACCGGACCGGATTTTTCCGGTCCGGTCCCCGGTCCATATATTTAGGGGCATCCGGTCCGGTTTTGGACCGGTGCTCAGCCCTAAAGCTAAGTACACAAGAGGATAAGTAATTTGCAATTGGTAGGGCTTTTATTTAGATTGACCTCTTCTCTTAGCATGGTTGTAAGATAAATTCAGCTGTGGATCGAGCAGACTAGGAAAGCTAACTTGATTGTAATTACAATTGCAAAAGCAAAGCAACTGGTCATTATAAGTTCATAACTCCTGCATAAGAAACTAATCACGAGTTGATAATGCGCTGATTACGTACTACGTAATTGCCAATATCTTTATTTTCTGTTTTTTCCATTTTAAATCAATTTTAAGCTATAATTTAGGAAGGAGAGAGAAGAATAAGAGATTCTATAGGTTTTTAGATTGATTATAGAATTATTTTTATTTTAGATTTCAATTGTGTTGACTAATTAATTTAAGCCATTGATCACAATCAATGGCTCATATTCTCCCAACTCTATAGATAGAGTTCCTCTCAACTCTACTGGAGCCGGGCCGGTTTCTTTAGGGAGTTGCTGCTCTTCACACCATATTATTAAACATCACACTACTAAATTACAATACTAACCCTACTTTTAGGTTAAAAATTTTAAAGTATTTTTTACTTAATAATACTATATCATTCACGAAAATGAGTATAACCGGATAAGTGTAGTTGAAAGAGAAAATGTTTTAATCCGTTATAATTTGGCTTTATCCTGTAAATATAGTTAATCCCCCCCTATGATTATCTCTATGAATTTGGAATCCAAATTTTGCTGAAATTGAGTTATATTTGTTAGGCAATCTGAATTTATTTTAAGCAGTAGATGTGGTTTTTATTTAAGCTGAGTAGTTGCTTAGAATTGTAGAAGTTTGCTTTAACCAACTGGGCTATATATTGAGCCTCGGTTCAGTTGAATAAACAAGCAAGTCTTTTACACATTACAAGCTCTCAAAAATATTAGGGTTTCATGTGTCATTCGAATCGATTAGGAATTTTGGATTTGTGTATACAATTATATATCGTTGGCGTCAAATTGGAGGGATGTAAATGTAATCGATTCATTCTTTCTTGCCAATTGAGAAAGTGAGTGTTCAATTTGAGAATTTACTACCACGGCATCATTATACGCACGGCATCACTATACACATTGCTTGATGAATTCTATTGATAAGTTGTGATTAAGGGTATTTTTGTCAAATAAAAGTATAAAGTGCGATGTAAGAGTAAAATAAGTGTGAAGTATAGCACTTATGTTTCTTTAATATCTTACGTACGTTATCTACTGATTGGATATATTCGTTATATACTTATCTAGTTAATTGCTAGATTTTTCTTTAATATCTTTCTTACGTAGACCAAATCTCTCTTCCACTATTCTAGGCTTTCTTCTAGGGTTAGTTTTTTGCTTTCCATGATTCTAAGCCGTAGCTAATTAAACTAGAAAATTATATTAATGACTTTTTTTTAATAGCAAAGACATAAAACTAGAAAATTACATTAATAAAGACGGAATACTTTTTTTTAGCAAAGACAGACGGTCATTTGCTAGTATGCGGTTCAATAAAAGCGGTCTGGGAAAGAACCGCATACTAAATAAAACCCAGGCCGGAGTTCATCAAACTCGAAAAGTACAATAAGTAAAACATAAAATACTACTAATGCATGCATCATCGGTCTTCATCTGTATCGGTTTCCCCATCTGTAAAAGAAAAAAAAAATTAGCGATATTATATAGGAGTAATTAATTAAACAAAAAAGTCATTAAAAAATTACCAACCATGTCACGCGCAGTAATAGCCAGTGCGTTCACCGAGCCCTGTAAACGCAAAACAAGATTTCATATCCATATAAGGGGCGTCAAAGCCCAGCCCAGAGGACGCAGAGCAAATCAAATGAACAAGTCGGTGTGGCGAATGTTCTCGAGTAAACAATTTTAAAAAGCCCAGATTATTAAAAGCCCAACCCATATGTTTTTTTTGGTGGAAACCTAGATTATAAAAAGCCCGACCCGGATTATAATCAAACCATCATCAAGTATAGGAAAAATGCACGCAGAGAAGGCAGAGCAAATCAAACAAGTCAAAGTCAGCATGCAGAATTTAACTTAACAGCAAAGCATTTTATTAAATGAAATCGCATGCAGAATTTAGCTATAACATTTTGTTAAATGAAATCGCATGCAGAATTTAACTTAAGACCAAAATGAACAAGGCACATTAACTAAATGAAATCCTTAATTAATAGCAAATTTAAGAGCAAATTCAAGAGCCTGGAGAATGTGCTTACTTGAGGGATGCGCACATGGATGTCGGCCGGGGCAACGCCCTGCCCATCGATTAAATTATCAAGGTAAAGAGAGCTTCCTCGGAAGACAAGACGGGTCGCGCAGCGCTGGCAATAGTTTAGGACCTAAGAGACAATGCATAAGGTCGCGTTGACCCCGTTCATCCCCACGCCGCACCCGTTGCGGAGCCGGGCCAACACCACCTCCTGCGGCTCCTCCTGTAGCACAATATGGTACCCGTTGTTGGGCCTTGTCTCTCTCCTTGGAATCTGATCCAACTAATCAAAGCAGATTGTTGCTTGGGAGACGTGGTTGCAGTGCTCACACCATTGTGCTGAATTTCCTCATAGTTGCAGACATGCTGCACCACCCTGTGAACATGGCTCGGGAATTTATTTTTTGTTTCAAACCATGCAACTAATTAAGGATTAGAATAATGAAGGCATTTCCTTTGCAACTAATTAAAGATTAAAAATTATTTATTAACACAAACCGGAGGCGCCTATTTATTAACACAACCGGAGGCGCCTATTTATTAACACAAACAGGTACAACAACAAAAGTCCATCATAGTTGATAAACCCGTCTGTGCAAAAGTCCATCCAACTAGTAAAACATCTTAACTAATAATGATAATACCTGATACACCTCATAACTGATAACGATAAAAACCATGTTTCAAATCATAAACGAAAACAAGCACGAACAAACACTCGGCTGCCTACAGTTCCGCCACCAATACACCATTCTTACTCGGGTTCCTTGTAGTGTTGACTGTCTATGACACAACAAAATAATCAGGTAGATATATATATATATATATAATAAAGAGTTAATCAAAAAGTGTGAAAAAGACTTACTTGGCATATTGAGAGAAATAGTAGGCTGAGAGGTGGTTTCACGACCAATTGCCCCCTGACTTACTATAGTATGCTTGATGGACATGGAGTTGGAGAAGATCGTGCTCCACATGGAACAATGTCTCTGGGTTATCTGTGTTAAGACAAAATTAACTTTTGTTAATTGATTATCTTTAGAAATTTTATTGAAAAAATAAAAATAAAAAACATAGATAACTACCACATTTTCGAGTGGTAGAGAAGCCCCACGAAAGGATAAGCGGTTCATCCCATCAGCAAGCCCATACCTAATCGCCATGTTGAAGATATTAGACTGCTCACACATGCCGACGGCACATCCATGACGAAGTCGGGCAACGATATCATTCTGGTTATCGACGAAGACACAGCCTGCACCTATTCTGTCGCCCGAAGCTTCTATTATTCTATAGTCAACTCTCCAAGTAGGTGGTTGAGCATTATCCTAATCGGCAGAGCTGCCGGAGCCGCTCCCGCTCCCTTGAGTAACATTACTTTGATAAATACTACTTTGAAAAATAATCTTACAAAATAATTTGAATCACTTTGACTACTCCTTTGGAGGCGCCCGTAAGGCATAGGAGGCTTTGGGGAACAAAAGTAGTGGAATTGTTGCAAACATAGAGTTTTCTTAATTTATATTAGAAATAACATTATTAGGCACATCTAAAATGTTTTTTAAACATAATTAAACTCGAAAATTACATTAATTAAGACAAAATGTCATTTGCTAGTATGCGGTTCAATAAAAGCGACATGGGAAAAACCGCATACAAAACCTAGGCCGGAGTTAATTAAACTCGAAAATTACATTAATTAAGACAGACTAAACTACTAATTCACGTAACATCACTCTTCATCGGTTTTTGTTTCTCCATATGCAAAAAAAAAATAGCGACATAGGAGTAATTAGTTAAACAAAAAAAAGTGAAAAAAACATTAACAATTACCAGCCATGGCAAGAGCAGTAGCAGCCTGTTTGGCGACATTAGTTGTGGCTCACCCGGTTTTGTAAAAGCAAAACAAGATTGACGGGTAAGCCTGCTAAAAAGAGTTTGATAATCTTCAATATCACGGGTATGCCTTTAAAGCGTTTGGTGAAAAAACAGAGATCTTTTGATTAGCAATGACATGGGAGATCCTTCACATGGAGTAGATGAAGTTAATTCTATATGAATTTGAAAATCTTCCCTTTGACCATTACATTTTTTTTAATATATTTTGACTCTAATTAGAGTTACTTCATGTATCGCGCGTGGTAGATTTTCAATTTGGTTGGTTATGTTACTCATGCATGATGCCGGAGTGCGCCACCATGACCTCCACCTTCTTTTGGTGGAGATAATCATACATAATAATCTTAATCACTTCTCCTACTTCTCCAAAGGCTATTGATATACATGAAAAACTTGTAATGGACACTTTGGTATCATCTCAAATCGCCTTCTATATTAGCGTAAGAGATATGCATAAATTTCACCATCAAAGCGTATTATATGCATAATGCATGCTAGGGTAGCTACGCACGTACTAATCAATCAAATACTACACTTATTGATCGAATGCCGAAAACATGCAAGTCTTCATAATGCATGTTTGACTTTATGTAATAATAAAGTGGTGTTGCTGGTGGGAAGAAAATTTTGGCAATTCAAAGATTTCCAAGTTCGGATGTCGGATCTATTCTCACAAGATAAATTTGCGTTGTTTATAGTGGAGTCAGGATAGATGTAGTGCTGAAACAATTATAGAAGTACAGTCATTAAGTGATATACACAAGATAGAGCAGACACGGATTACAACCAATAACACAACCCTTAATTCACCAATCTTGTTAATGAACATTGGTGACCAACTTTCAGTTTAGAAGAGTATGTATGGAGGTATATGAGCTTGTTAATGGGAACGAAGGAGAGGGAATCACTTGTGGTGACGCACCTCGCAAGAATCAAATGCGAATATGAAGGGTGCAAAGAAATATCGGAAAACTCCATATTCTTTGACTGGGTCGCAAGTTATATTGGGCTAACGGGTTTGAGTCTGGAAAAACAAGTGACCTTTGAGATCAACAAAGTGGGCTAAATAAAAGCTCTGGTCAAATGGCGTACTTTAAAGAGTGTATGAAGATAAGTCCTTGAATAAACCAAAAGCAAACTCATCTCTGATTCAATACATTGGATGCAATATTTGTTATTTAGACGTGCACTTCAACTCCGATATTGTTTGAGACAATATTTCATCCGGTTGAAAATACATGTAATGTATCACAACTAAAATAAAATCTTTATTGTTAATTCATTTTATTGTGTCTAACTTTACTATAGAAGTTTCAACCAAAATCTAGGGTTTATGGGGTTAATTTATAAAATCAATTTTGATGCAAAGAGAGCTTATGTTTGGGATGCTAATCAAATCTTTTGGTTAACTAATAGTTGAAATTGAATTTACAAAATTTGTGATCAATTGCGAAATCCCATCCAATAGTAGGGAATCAAGAACGATCAAGAATGTTTTATACACAAATTTAGAAGAAGAATTTTGCATAAGATCATGAGAGGTTTGCAAAGGCAGAGAGATCAACATATAATCGGTGGTGGCCTTCGGTGGCTGGCGCCCGGTGGAGGCATGGATGGGCTTCGAAAAACGAAATTCCGCGCTGATGAAGGAAGGAGAAAGATTTGTAGAGGGACTAATTTATAAATAATGTAAAATTAGAGTGTTATTATTAGATTGAGTGTGTTATGAATATTAGTTATGTAACACAATCTTTATCTATTGACACTTTTAACACTAGTGGTTAGTGATCACTTATAACATTAAAATGTCTTTTATTTAATCTCTTTGTTCATTCAGTCGGCTTGAGTTGTTCTATGTTTGGACTGAATATTGTGGAGTCCTTATTGAATGCTTAAGAGACCCGAGACCCTTAATGAATGCTTAAGGGACAACTAAACCATTAGTTAGCCTATTTAATAGCTTGTTGATAGTTTTTTTATTTTGGGTGGAATACTTAGTCGTTATGTTGTAGACTTATAGTAGATGGTTACCATTTTAATACATTTTCATATTTCAAGATTGATGCCACATTAGTCCTTATATTGATCTCATCGTGGAAGTAACTTTCACCTTTTCCATCCTTGAGGTTGGTGGACTATTGCTCAATTGTACCCAACAAACAAATAATGTCTTGCCAATCCTTATCTTGTGACTTGTGATGCTTCCAAAACTCTTGTGAAATCCCATCAAATATAATACATGAAAAAATTCCTAGCAAGTTGCTGTAAATTAAAAACTAATTTACTTAATTCTTATGGTTTATTAGTTAATTAGTTGGAGTGTTCAAGATTTGTCTAAAGTGCATTACAAAAATTGCGAGTACAAATTCTTTATTCCAAGGTGAGTTTATTACAATTCTTGTCACATCATTGGTGTCTTCATTTTTATTGTGTAAATAGTCTATAGTGCTACTAGCCATATCTTTCCTCCATAAAGTTTGGTCCCGTTCCACTTGCACAACAATACGAAGGCATTTGCAAATCACATTATGGACTTGTTGACATTTTTTATTATTGGTTTACAAGTAGTCCTTCCTAAATATTAGTATGTTATTCATTGCTTTCTTCATTTAAATTAGCTACGCGTAATATAACTTACCTCTATTTCATAAAAACAAAGCAAAAAAATCTACATGTTCTCTAATACTTGTTAAATTTCTTCTTCAATTTTAGAGGGTAATCTTATGTAAGTACTCAATAATGATAATCATCGTAATGTGTTAAACAAAATCTTATAAGAGACTCTTTTTCTATAAATAAATGGTTATTTATGTGGTTTATGTAACAATAAGCACCGAAAACAATTTGAAAAGAACCAAAGAAAAGTGCCATGTTGATGTGTAAAAAAAACTTTTCTCCAGACGCATATGCTTACTTCACTAAGCAATTAACATGGGACAAAAAATAACATTTCTTCAATTTGCAAAAGCTACTACTTAATTGACTATGAGCAATTAATTATGACGGATTTGGTGAGTAGTAGTTTAAGGTGAGAATTACCAATTCATAGAACATAATCACGTACATTTTTCAACTAATTATATTATTAATTTCAAGATAAAACTCCATTAACTTGCATACTGAGCTATCTATAACACATAATCAATCCATCTTTCGACCCTTAAAGTTTGTACAATTAATTAGAATACTTAATTTAGTAGATTAGTACACTCAAACTTAATTAAAGACTGACTAAGGACATATACAGAAACAAATGTTGATAACATGTTTGCTATTGGGTATAATGGTCCATCGATATATAGCTGTACTACATAGTGTTACTTGAATAATAGGAAAAGAACAAAAGATTGTTGCACACATAAGCTTCATTAGTTAATGGAGAAGCTTTAGTTAAACGTCATTAATTTGGCAGAGTTGACCAACGAAATGTCGTAGCCTCATAGGTTTTACTAGCCAGCAAGAAAGAGAATGTATTTTGAAATATAGGAGTTGAATTAAACAATTTAAACCTAAGAAGTAGAAGGATTGTGGACTCAATCAATTCCTATAAATTATAGTAATATATATCCAGAATTGATTGTGAAATGGAACTTATATTATGAAATAGAAGTAGTACTACTTAAACAAATTAATAGATGATTTTTTTCTTACAAATACTCTTCCGCTAAATAACTTTTAGTTGGCCAAGAGTAGATCATACATGCACAATTGTTCAATATAAAAGTAAGAAAGTTAATCAGAATATAATAATTTTAATTTTATTTAGTGTCTAATACAATGTACTAATGTTTTCCGATTAGATCGAGCTGTCAAAACCTGGCCCGCCACCAACCGACCGAAAATTTTAGGGTTGAAACCTGAATCGAATAGCAGCGGGCAAAGGAAAAAGCCGAACTCGATTAACCCGAAACCGATTGGATAAAAAACCCGAACCTGTATCGACTGACTCGATTTTTGTATATATATGTAGAATAAATATATTTTATTAGTAAAATATTATTGCATTATTATTGCATTATTAAATATTATTATTTAATCATAATATTATTTTAATAATCATTAAAAAGTAAAACTCTTGACCTGTTAGGTCGACCCAAACCCACACAATAACCTATCAAGACCCGACCCGACTTAATATGTAACCCGATCGGCCTAAATCCGCACTCAACCTGAGCTTGAACCCACCCAAACCGACCCGTTTAACACCTCTAGCTCCTATCGATAAAAAAAATTAATAAGTGAAAACCTCTTTAGTAAAAAAAACATGTGAGCTCATTGAATGTTGGTGATGTAGATTTTGTTGCCTTTGCATGTTGAATAAGGCAATGATTAAATTTACTTAATCCTTATCTCCAAATCTGTCTATTTTTTTTTTTTTTGATCAATCCAAATCTGTCTATTAAGATAACGATATGGTACTAATTAAGTAATTAATAAGTTTTTAGCACATGAAGCCCCTCAAAAGTCGTTCGTCACATTATGAGGGTACTCATCATGATTCTTGTATTTTTTTCCTAGCTAAAATAAAGGACCATCCCTTTCTCTTTTTTTTTTATAATAAAAAATAAAGTCAACAATATATATACATTCTACGTCTAGTCCATCCACTTCAAAACAACATTAAAAAAGAGTATAATTAAAAAAAATATACTACAAATAAAACTCAATAGATAATGAATAATAGTATCGTATGCAACAAATGAAGTAATTTTACAAATAATCAATTGAAAAAAGCTAAACTATACCCATACATTAAAATTATCACAAATATCTAGCACACCGATCGAATTCTCATCTCAACATCGTTACCATTTTTAAGGTACATGCGTATGTGCATGTTTTTGTGGTTGATATCTTCCATCTTGAAAGTTACTTAATTAGGGGTTTTAATTCAAAACACTATAAATTTTTATTATCCATGGTTTGAAACTGAGATTGATAGTGAGGATTAGTCAAGTGATTGGAGCACTTGGTTTTCATTTCAGGACACTGTGGGCATGGCAATACACTTGTCTACCTGTCATGCCACTAACTATTTAATAATTTCGGATTGGGAGCATTTAATTAATCGCTAATGACCTTTTATATTTATTAAGTGATAGCTGTATACGGAGTACTAGATCATTTACCAAGTGTAACCATGTGGTTCTATGTAAGTTGGGACGATTTGAAAGCTCTTAATATTTGATAGTTGACATACATCTATGAATTTTGTTGAGAAAATAGTCCAAAAATTAAACCCATGAAATAACTAACACTAGGCATGATATAATGCATTACTAAGTACTTTGGTTCAAACCACGATTTGTAGATTAATTAATAGACACGATTTTTTATGAGGTTAAGAGGTCGACAGGTTTTGTAATAAAATACTTAGTAGGTAGTAAGGTGACTTCTCAAGCTAATATAGTTTTAAAAATGGTTCCTCAAAATGTATAAAATTGATCAGGATAGGCCAATAATATAATCCACCTCAAATTCCTAAAATTAATTATTCATTTAAAATTATCTATAGTTCTATGTCAAATATATGTGCACATTTATCCATCGTGAATGGACTTATACGAGCTAGTAGATACTAAGTAGAAGTGTAAAGATTGTTACAAGATACTTTTGCTTTGAACTGTAGATTGAATGCATACAACGATTAATAGTATGTCATAGCATATAATATCTATATTACACAAGATTCACACTCCAATAACATAACATAAAGTGTGGTTTATAGTTGAAATGAATCTAGAAAAACTCAAGGAGGTTCGGAAGTGTCTTTAGAGGTTTGTTAGGTGCAGATCAATTATAATTTATAAGAGCTTATTTTTGCAGTGGATTTTGTGCATAAGAGAGGAGAGAACCATCTAGAACAAAGAAAATAATGCTTTATAATGTATTATTCTAAAAAAGCTGATGCAATCCAGTAAAGCTTAGACGTTGAAACGGAAATAAGAAAAAAACAAAAAATATTTGCACATAGAAAATTTACTTACTTCAAAGTGTTTTTATGATTGAAATGAATCAAGAAAATTTTGATTCTATGAAAGCACACTTTAACACCAGTGCTTCAAACTCCAAACACTAGCTATTGTCATAATTTGTGATTGCCTTTTTTACAACAAAAAATTCAAAGCACACTAGGAGAGCATCATCATCATCGTCCAAGTACTAGATAAGTTCTTTACTCCCTCGTAATCACAACTTTAGAAAGCAAAATAGCAAGATATTTTACAACAAATATCTTAGAGCAACCTTATGCATTTGCATCGAGTCAATCTCATCTTTGGATACTAGCATCGCTAATTGTAATACTTCATCCATTTTAAAATAGTTGTCTACTTGAACATTTTACACATATTAAGAAATAATGAATTTTCCTACATTTCACAAATTTGAACATCTTAGGTCATGCATGTTTATTAATAAATCCTAAAGTATTATATTTTACCTTCTATCTTCCTTATCATCTAAACAGTTTTTCACCAAATGTACTATTTTATCAATAGATATAAGTATTACTTAATGGAAAGAGTATATATTCTTATAATTATTGTGTCCTATTTTGCCTAAACTAAATACTTGTTTTGATTTCTAATAAAATAAGTTGACAAGATTTTAGGAATATTATATTTTATTAAATTAGTTCATACAAATAATCCATTTTAAATAAAAGTAAGGCCTAAAATATTGATAAAAATGATGAATAGAAAAAAAAGGACATATAAGATAAATGAATGAAGATAGATAGTTCGTCACTGAAAGTTTGACTGCCTTTTTTTCGACGTTTCGATAAGATTGTCAATCTCTCAACCTTTCTATTTACATCCAATTTTTTTTACAATAATACCCTTATTCAATTTCGAATATTACCCTTACTATCCAACTTTCTCATCAGTAAATCACTTTTTCTAAAAAGTTACAAAAGTACTCTCATTTAATATCACATATTATCCCCATTATCTAACTTTTATATCAACTTTATCACTTTTTTTTAACCTTTTTTCTCTACAAAATTACAAAAGTATCCTCATCTATTTTCATATATTATCAAATTACTCTGGTTTTCACTTTTTCTTAAAAAATCAAAATTTGACTTTTTTGACAAATTTTTAGAGACAAAGGAAATACTCTATTACGAGTAAATTGATATTTTTGTCCAAAATAGCCAAAATACTTCAAGTGAAGGGTGATTATATGCAATTCACTAATCTATTATCCTAAAAGTTACAAAAACACTTATTTAAATCCAAATTTGTAAGTTGCGTACGGCAGCCAGATCCGGATTATCGGTTATCACACACTTTCTACCCGAAACGCCGTCTTCTTCCCCCCTCTCTTTTTCCTCTCTCGCGCTCTTCTTCGATCGCAATCTTCTCCTACATTCTCTCAACAACCATCCAACAGAAATCGTGCTCGATTTCACTCCTCTCTGTTTCTCCCTCTCAATTCTCCTCTTTCGCCTATACAAATCTGTGCATCTCACGCAATCGGCATAGATAAACACTCAAATTTCAAGCTCCGATGTGCGATTTGCCTGTGAACTACCTCTGAAGCTTTCCGAGCTTGAAATTTGAGCATCCATGGCGATTTTTCGGTGCTTGTGACTATACGTTTTGGTAGAGAAGTCGAAAAATCTGGCATTTAGGTCTCAGTGAGTGTTGTATTGCTCGATTGGTTGGGGGAGGGAAGGATTGAACATGAACTCTTCGGGGATGAATCTGGTGATGACGGTGATCGGATTCGCCGTGAGCACCTTGTTTATCGTGTTCGTATGCACTCGTCTGATATGCGCTAGAATCCAGCTCAGAGCTGCTCGCAGATCCTTCCGAATGCCTTCGAGATCTAATCTCAGCAACGTAATCATCTCCAAGCTTCTCTCTCTTCTCGTCATTTTTCTTGTTATTTGATTCTATGCTGATTAATTAATTGATCTGTCTGAAAAACAAAAGAGAAAAAGTGGTTGTTTAGCTTGCTTGTACTGTTCGAATTGTCAGAGGGATAGGCCTTCAAAGTTGTGTGGCCTCAATCTCCCTGATAGCAATTTGATCTTAGCCTTTGGCAGAATTTACTTTTGAGTTTCTTTTGTGATTCTGGTGTAAGAGTTCCTCAAATTGTGTTTTCATTGGGCTGGTGGTGGTTTCATTTTGCAGCTGGAACGAGGATTACATGGTCTTGAGGCCCCCGTTTTGGCCAATTTTCCAGCAAAGAAATATGGTGACGAGTACTTTTCTTCCATAGAAAATGCACAGTGAGTTAAACTTCCTCCTTATATGTGTTTTTTTGATGTGCTGAACCTTCTTACCACTTGTGTGTTAACTACCTTTATGTAGTAATCTCTTACCAGTTTTTATAGTAGTCTGAAGGGAGAATCAGAAGTCTTTCTCTTCTTCATTGGAGTATAATAAATTGCAAAATAATTGCACATCTGATGTGTAAGAGCTTTTCAGTAAGGATTCTTTTCACGAGGGCAATGTTTAATGGGCCTCAGATCAGTGTAGTTTCATGGTACAATTTGGACTTCTACCCATGCGAAAGTAATCGCAATAATTCTCCCTGATCTTGGCTGTTGTCTTCATTAACTGTCAACCAACATAGAAGTATGGCGAAATCCAAAAAGCTATACAATCACTTTTTGGTTTTTGGATTGGAATTGACCCTGTAGGAAATTTGATGATTTTTGTGTGTTAAGGTAGTTATTGCTAATACACATTTACCGTGCAATTTCAAAAAGTCTAACTTGATGAAGTTGAAAGATCATAGACCCTTGTTGAAACCCAAATTTCCCCTTTTGTTGCAGTTATAAATCCTTGATCATATCATGGTTTCTGCAGATCACATTACCTATTAAACTTATTAATTGAATACACAAGCAAGATGGCCTTTGTACATGTCATCAGCAATGGTCGATTTTTTTTGTTGCTTTCAAGGAAAGTTTCATATGTTTTTAAAATTTTCTGAAGCTAAACCTGGCATAGGATTCAAAGTGCTATGTCCTGCTCTGGCACTAGCGTTTATGTGTTCTCACCTATGTAGCATGGAAGTTTCACTTATACTCGAATAATCTGTTTTACAGGTGCTCAGTCTGCTTAGCAGATTACCGTAAGGAAGACGTACTACGTATCCTCCCACACTGTGGCCATTTCTTTCACATAAACTGCATAGACCTGTGGCTCCTGCAGAATTCCACCTGCCCTATCTGCCGTGTTTCTTTGCGTGAGTCTAGTGAAAAGAAACGCTCCATGCAGCCGTTATTCAGTTCCCGCGCCCATCATAGCTTGGAGGCAGCCAATATACACACGTATCACTGTTTATTGACCACTCATGGATTTCCCTCAAGCTCACAACTTAACCGTGAAGCAAATCTCAATCAAGGAAATCATTCTGTTTCTTCCAGGGTTGATTCTGAACAAGTTGGAGAGCCGATCAGCCCTCTTGGAAGTAATTGTGTGACAAAAGACTCTGCAGATGATCATGTAGAGAGTCCATCATCCGCGTAGGTATTGCAGTGTTGCAATTCCATGATCTCATATGAAAAGGCGGCATTTCCAAATACTCAGAAGATGGGAAGTGTAGGAAAAAGCCAGTTGTTTTTTTCCCCTTCCCTTCTGGGTTGCAGCCTTGTGTGTAAATGTCTTTTTAATTTGTGGTTTAGAACAGCTGATTTTTGCCAGAAGGTCATTTTCAGGGCAGTGAGGCTTGAACTGCTGGTTAGTTCAAGCTAGATGGCTGCAAATGGCCACTGTGTTGGATATCATATCATTACATGTGAGAGTATAAGCCAAAAGGAACACAGTCATGTACAGAGGCTGAGGTTTTCAGGAACACAATTATGGAGATTTCCAGACTGTAAGATTTGACCGCGTCACATGGACGGTCCCTCATGAAACTTTGAAGGACAACATTCATGCTATGGAAAATCATGGGGGCCATATGCAATTGGAAAAGCAAGGTAACTTTCACATCTTTTTGCTTCCTTTTCCGGAGTTAGTTTGGCATGAGGACATAAATTGATCCAAGTTCCAGGACAAAAAAAAAAGCATGTCATATAAAATATTGATTATGTTGTTGTGATCCATCTCTGTACATAAGTTGAACTTCGGTTCAAATTGAAATTTATCATGGTTTTCATCTCAAGGTAAATGTGGCTTCTCTGGCCACTTTTGGTGAAAGGATTGCAACACACAATGCATTGTCTAAAACCTTTGCCGTTCATAAATAACCCATATCTACTCTTTCTGATTGACTGGATTGATAGGTCTCTGTTCAGGTTTGTAACTCAACCAAAAATTCACCCATCAATCAATGTGGACAACGCCCTTCATCTCTACTTGTTGCCCCCCCCCTAATAATGTCTCTTACTAAATTGCCTACATTTTCAGGTGGCCCAAATATCCACTACTCCACACAGTTTATTTATGCGTGCTCTACCATCTAAAATCAACATTTGTGCACACTAAATCACATTTATTATCCATCAGCTACTAGTTCTTACCATTTTGCTAATACTTTATTTATCTTTTGCTAAAGAACGAAGAACTTAACTGTGAGCGAATATTCATCAGTATCAAACTGTATACAAATAATTTAAGAAGCACCCAATATTAATCAAACCCACACATGTTTATACCAGTAAATGATAACTACAAGAACATAAAAGAAATTTGATTACACCAAAGTACTATGATATTTCTTTATAATAATTTTAAAAGGACCCATCTAGCCACTTACATGATAGCTAGACCCCTCGAACCAAATTAACCAAACCAAATTCAAACTCTTGGGCTAATCCTAGCCCTTAGTGTATTCTTCATCACCACAGTGAACTCCAACTTCTCACTGAAATCCACCTTGCTCCCTTCAGGATAAGAACTCCACTCAAACTCTTGCACCATTCTAGCAATCATAAGGTTGACATGCACCGTGGCCATGCCCAGGCCCGGGCAGATCCTCCGGCCCGCCCCGAACGGTATCATCTTCACGTTCGCGGTGCCCGTTATGTCCGCGTCCTCCCGACCAGTAAAGAATCGGTCAGGGTCGAACTTCTCTGGGTCGTTCCACTGGCCCGGATCCTCGGAGATCCCGGGCAAGAAGAGCTCCACGTTCATGCCTGGGAGGACGTCGTACCCGCCTAAACGGGCCGGTTCCGTGACCGCATGGGTCAAGGAGAAGTACGTGGGCGGGTGCCTTCGGAGTAGCTCCTTGGTGAATGCTTGTAGGTAGGGCATTGCCTCGACGTCTTTCTCGTCGACCTTTCGGGTTGGCCCGACGGTGGCCCGAATCTCTTCGTACAACCTGATAACATAAAATTGATGTCAGGTCGATGCATACATGATGCATACTCCTATTGCATCATACATTGTGTCAAATAGAGACTAAAACAAATCTGAAATCAACTAGATACATGATACATTCATGACAGAGTACAAATTGTATAATATGTCAATATACACGTCGTTGTTTTAGATTTGATAGATTCTTAATCGGTGTGTATGTAAGCATGAGACTAAAATGGCATATAATATGATAAAGTGCAGTATAATATAAGTTGTCAACTCAAATGAGGAGTTTGATATTCGATCATGCCTGGATTGTATGGTCGGATTTTCGATGATTCGGGCTATGGCCCACTCGACGGCGGTGGCGGTGGTGTCGGTACCCCCGTTGATGAACTCCGAGCACAGGGTGACAATCTCGGGATGAGACAGAGCAGCGTTTCGGTTCTCGATCTTCATATCAAATATCGTGTCGAGGTAGGAGAAGGAGACGGCTTTCGGGTCGGATGACGGGTCACGAAGGTAGGCTCGACGCTTCTCGATATACGGGACGAGGGTGTCGATCTGCTTTTGGCGCACGTCGAGCGCGTTCTTGCGTTGCTTGTAGAAGAAAGGGCTCAGGATTGGGAGGTAATCGTCTATGCGAGGGTCTAGGGTGATCAGCACTAGCTTCATCATTTGATCCATCCGATCAACGGTCTCCTCGTCCATGTCAACTCCGAAAGTCATGAATAGTAGAATGTGAAACACCGCAAACCTGCATGGGTTAAAGTTTAAGTGTTCTGGTACAACTTTACAAGAACGCTAAATTTAGTAACGTATATCTATAAGATGTAATGAGGTATAACCTTAGAAGAAAATCCCAAAAGTGAAAGTAACGTGACCTAAAATGATGCAAATTTTCCTCAACCGAAAAAAAAAATAATGCAAAATTTTGGCTGATAAAATGCAGCCTGTAACGGGAAAAAATTAAAGAGTTGGTATTGATCACGTAATGCACCTACGTAAGTATTATGCAGTGTGAATCATCCTTAATTAGGATAACTTATATATTTTCTTACTAATATATTGAAAAAATTAAAGTCTGATTTTCTAAAGTGTTCAGAAATAGCTAGTTAAAGAATTAATTGTTCTACACGATTAAGATGCAAAGAGGTTGATTTTAGACGAGCTTTGAAGGTGCATGAACTTGCAACATTTCTCATTTTTCATTTTCATAGAAGTGCGACAATTTTCGTACTACATACACAAATACTAACATGTACAGTCAACGTATCATAAAATTAAGAGCCAAAAAAAACGTATCATAAAAATCAAAATACCAACTCCACCAAAAATCACTCCTTTGTTCTTATTAAAGAAAGTATAAAATCAAAGAACTCAAACATTTTTAGAAAAATTTAATCAATTTCCAATGCAACATAAACTCATACACATAACTAATCAGAACTAACCTGGCGTTCTTGAGCACCAAGACGGCGCCATGGCTTGCCTCCGCCTCGACTCGAAGCCGCTCAACGAGCTTATCCATGGCGGATTGCCTGAGCTCCTTAAACCCTTTAAGCCTAGAGGAGCTGAGCATGTTCTGAACCATGTTCCTCCTCAACGACCTCCAAACGGGCCCGTAAAGGGCTGCGTTAACCGTGAACTTGTTACAACTAAAAACAGCCCGGGTCGGGTTTTCCCTGGGCCGGGTCGCGAAGACCTGGCCCTTCTCCAGAAGGGCCTCATGGGCCAGCTCCGGGCTGCTGATGATCACCATTGTCCTCGTCCCCATCCGCAACGTGAAGATCGGGCCGTAAATGGGCCTGAGGTCCCGGACGTACTCGAAGAACGCCTTCCCGGAGCTCGAGAACTGGAAGAGGTTGCCCACGATGGGCCATCCGGGCGGGCCTGGGGGGAGACGGACCCGGCCCGACCCGGGTTTCTTGGAGGAGCCGGGCTTGGACCGGGCCCGGAGGGCGAAAATGAGGGTGGAGAGGAGAAGGGCTAATGAGATCAAGATGAAGTTGGAATCCATTTTTCTTTGTGTCTATGTGTGTGTGTGTGTGTAAGTTTGTGGAGAATGAGAAGAAGGGTTGAAGGGTGTTTATGAGGGAAAATGGAGGAGTAGTTGGGGATGTATAAGAAAGTATATGAGTATGAAAATGCAGGTGAGTTTAATTAATAAGAGCTAGCTATATGTGGGATGGTGTATGGAGGAAAAGAGTGTGACTTGAAGAGTAAATGCAGGCCTTTTGATTTGGTGGTTGTAGAGGGGTGTGCTGGCCCAAATGTCATGTTGGAGCTATATTGGTTTAGCACATTGGATATTTTTTTGATGGAATGACATTTACTTTTTCCAATAGTTTCGAGGAGATCAAAATATATGTTAGTATATTTTTATTCCGAAAATACTAAGTACAATACTTTCCGAAAACAAAAACCATTTAATTTTCAAGAGCAACAAACAATGGGCCATCATTATTTTATAAGGTAAATGACATGATTCAAAGTGCACGTAAGTGTTCTAGGTACATGTATCATGGATTAATTCATGGTTGTGTGCTGAACCATCGTCTTGTCGGATGGTTTGTGATCGAAAAAATACCAGCATTTTATATGTCCGCTTTTATATTTGGTTTTTCTATTGCATGTCATGAGAACATATTATAAACGTATTAAATATATAAGTTAAACCCTAAAGGGGAAAAAAGTAAATTCGTTATAAAAAAAATTCAAAATTCAAAATTTAAGATTTATCAAATCTTTACAATAGTCGTTTCTCATTGTGCATTTAAGACCGGTAATAGAAAAATCTTTTTATATATTATCAGAATCATTATTGTTATACGTGAACCAACTACATGTTGGGCTAAAATGAATTACAAGATGAAATAAATAGGATTAAATGGAGAAAACTTCACCTATATATTTGTACAATTAGCCCCATGAGATACCTATATGTAACGTTATATATTGTAGCTCTAGGCCTGCTAATTTTAGAATTTATTGGCATGTTCAATTTCTTTTCCTACCACCATAATGTATTGTCTAGAAGGCTGGCTCTCGATTTAAACATGGACCAAATTATAAGCTACTAGGTTTTAGAGAGACAAAAAAATAGAAGGAAAAAAATGCATTAAAAATGTGACATCACATGGCAGTTGGGTCATAACTCATAGCCTTTCATAACTAGGTACGAAGGAAAATCATTTGCTGTTATATATGGATGAATGCACATATTTTTTTTAACCAAATTGTGATCAAAATTCATCTACAATTTAGAATCGGAGTGTTCTACAAGAAGTGAATACCTAAAACCTCGGCAACTTTTTTAGGTGACTACAGTACAGTTTTGACGGTTAGAAGTGGCTATTTATTGACTATCAGAAAAAACAGTGGGTAAAAATGATTGGGCTACTAGGTCGGGGAAATAGTTTCACCTTCCCAAAATAGTGATTTACAGTAGATTGAATGTTCTGTATCCTATCTAGATTTTGTGTTGATTGGAGTAAAGTTTTACTGATAGTTATTTTCTGAGCAAAAGACACTTAACCTTGGTAAGCCAGTAAATTTTACTACCAAGCAGACTAGGCAATTAAAGAACCAAGTTAAGCGTAGTTCAACAGCCGGAGAAGTTGGTGGTCAATCACTTGGTCCTACTGAATTTTATATCCTACTAATTTAGTCTTCATATAAACTGTATATAGGCTGCAAATCTTCATCTTTTGCAGTCAAGGGTTGGTCTAGTTCGACCCAAAGAAAAAAAGTTAAGGGTTCGTTTAGATCACTAGATTTAATGCATTAAGTTGCATTAAATACAATGGATTTAATGCATTAAATTCGGTGATTTAAACGAACACAAAATGAGACAACCAACATGAAAATACCCGGTAACTTGGGTGATTTCATTTTCTTGTTAACTTGAAATATAACAAAATATGAACTGGTCAAATTAAAAATGTCCCATGCCATACCATTATACCAAGCACACAGGTAAAACGGGTAAGAAGGAACAAAAAAACAAAAAAACCCAGCCTTGCATACGAAGGTATTAAATGTCTTACCAAAATCTACAGCAAAACCATATATTTTTCGGTGCAACAAAGCCATAGTGAACTAATTTCTAAATGGAAAATCGAGAAGATGACGTTGGGATATTATTTATATTTGCCTGTCTCCTTAACATTTCCCAATCCCACATGGTACTACAAGCAAGTTGAATGAGACAATCATTTTGGATTCAAACCCTAGTAAATGCTCTATAGGAAAAAATTGAATAAACAGCAAATTGGAGAGCGACCCAGATCCAGAAGTTAGGGATGAAATTAAAAGGCGACAATACAGAAAAGTCACAGCAAAAGCTACTAGTTGCAAGTAGAAATAACACATACCAGCTTTAGACTACAAGGAATTAATGCTACTACACACTTCTTACCTCCCACCTAACCATAACCAAAAACCAGAGGAAGAAATGAGTTCAGCACATAGCATGTGAAATACAACTTCTTTTTTATCTTTAATCAAATCCTACATAAAATTATCAGAAGTTTAAGAAAGAGAAGCTTTTACAATGGCTGAGATCCGTAAAATCCCGAAATGGTATGATCACAGCTTACCCGAGAACAGCAAGAGAAACAAAAGGAAAATTCACTAAACCATCAATGTTTTTTTCGCCAAAGGATATTGATACTTACGTTCAAAGCTCTGATTGTTTAGAATGAACATGTATGCATCAAAGACTGACACTTGTTCACTTGCCTGGTCAGGAAGCTTATTAAGCTGAAGCTTTGATCTTCTTCAAGGCAGGTTGGTCAGCACCCACCTGAAAATGAGACGGGATAATAAGAACGTGCTACAATTTTTTCCATACAAGGAAAAGAGATCAAAAACTGATTTGTAGCTCAATTATAATTTTGTGATTATCAAAGTAGTGTGAAAGCTTAATGGCCAATTCCATTAGCAGATGCAGTTGAAGCTAGAGTAAATCTAACTCTACCACACCTAAACTCAGCATCATATTGTAGGAATTCCATATCGTTCAGTTACAATATTGCTGGATTTCAGTGATAACAGTATTAAGAAAAGTCTTAGAAACATAAATGAAGAAAAATGGTCTCTTTCCCTTCTTTACGGACAAGCCACATCAGAGCAGGACAGTAACACAAAAAAGTATTCATGCCAAGAGAGAATTCTTACAATTTTCGGACATTCATAATCAATTCCAGCAGCATCTATCTTCTTCTTTCGCTTCCGATCTCTCTTCAAGATCCTTTCAACCAGCTTTTTTTGTTCTTCCAATGTTCTTTCCTGCAAATATATACAATGGTCAAGATTACTTTTAACAGATATGCAAGTCTTCATCCAGACATGTGACATGCAAATATATGGCAACAGCTGAAGGTAAACCTTATTCTGATGCCTCCTTTCAATGTGAACAAAGTCAACTGGATCTTGACGACGGTTTATCCCTTTCCACCTAATTTCAGAAAACAGGAACAAAGCATGAGTACCCTAGTTGCAGATAGAGCCACAAGAAAACGCTATGCTCTACGTGTAGATCTTGTCAGTTCTCATCAACACGTTTCACCCATATAATAAACACATTGACTCTTATTTGACAGCAAGTTTGTAAGACAATGTATTATCCATGTGAAGAAGAAAAAAAAATCTTCACATTGCATAGCATATAGAAAGAAGGTACAAGCTTGGGCTTGGGACTAAGTGCATACAATTTAGGGTGTACACGTTCTGGAGGAATGAGATGGACTTGCAACATGTGCTCAAAGAGTAAATAGTTGTGCATACATTCTGCCACAATTTTGGCAACCTGTATAAAGACGAAGGAGAGATTTAGAATGCAGGCTTGAATATAAATTAGGCTATACTTCTACTAAGTGTAATCTACCTCAGGATACTCAAATTCAATGAATCCATAATGCTTTGATTTTCCAGTCTGCAATGGAACACATGAAAAGAAATAAATATCAGAACCAAGAACTTGAGGAAGCAAACTAACTAAAAACTGAAAATCTCACTTCTCACGATGACAAATACTGAACAAAACTAGACAATGACTAATAGCAGAAACATGGTCAGGGGATGCTTCTTTTTACTGGTATTTCACTAACCATATCATACTGATATCATAATCAAGGAGCTGATAAAAAAGAATAGGAGAAACTTGTGACAGTGACTAATAGATTTCTCCAACAAATCATATTTTATTCCCTGATTTGGATCCCATGCCACAATCCTAATGCTACAAAAACATCCCAAATGTTTACCTACTTTTGCACCACAGTCAGTTTAGGCTTTAGTTGTACTGAATAAGAATGTTAACTTGTCATGCTTTCTTCACACTGAGCATTCATGCACTACCACTATAACCTTATGACTTAAGGTAAACAGATTTCAACCCTTGATTTTCATGATTATAGTAACAATCACACTTGTTATTGAAATAAATTCTAGTATACAAACATCCAGCCTTCATTTGCAAAGCTGGACAATGTGATGATGAATAATAAGTCACAAAGCTTATAGCATTAAGAATCAAGAACATATGATCTCATCTCCCCTCTATTATCATTCAGTTTTGCTAAACCTATTTCTGCAAAATCTGCAATCACTCAAAGCCTCAAACAACTCCATTGAAAACTAAGAAGCAATTACTCTATTTCTGCATAATCCAATACAATGAAATACCACTGGAGCTAATTATACCAAAGTAAAAGATACCAAACCTTCCTGTTTCGTGCGATCTTCAACCTCCTGATGGTTCCAAATTGCTTAAAAAACGCTGCCACGATTTCAAAACATTAGAGAATTTTTCAACCCTAACAAAACCACAACCATCTCAGTTTTAAACAATTTTTACCTTCCATCTCATCCTCGTAAAATCCGTGAGGAATCCTGCCTATGTACGCAACAGTTGCCTTGCTCTCTTCAGCGTCTCCTTTAAGAAGCTTTCTCCCCCGACCTCCTTCCAACGGCTGCAGAGTTCAAACAGTAGAACGAGCTTCATCAATGGAGGCAATTCCAATTCCAATTTGGCTACAGGAAATAAAATTGGAAAAATAAAACACTTCAAAACAACAAATTCATTACCAAGAAATCTTCCCCAGCCTTCTGAGAGATAGTAACCGATTGAGTCTTTGCCTTCTTCGCCATGTTTACAGCCGAACGAGGGCGACTGAGGAGGCGTTTGAGAGGGGGGGAAACCAAAGAGTGAAAAATCCGTTTTATGACAAAGAGGAGATTTTTTTTGATGGGCCGAGAGGCCCAAAGTAAATGGGCTGGCAAATAACAGTAGATTTTATTGGACAATAAATTTTATGGCTGGAATTTCGACACGTGATTGTATTAAATTTCAACATTTTTATTGAGTTTTCTTCTATTACAAGTTTACGATATGTTTGTTTCAAGTCAAGAATAAAATGGCAAAGGACTATAAGGGGAGAAGAAGACCAAACGGTCTCTTAAAGTACGCCTTTGCCTTCATATATTTGCCTTATATATATTCCCTCTTCAAGCTTTGGCCGTGCATATCTTACTATGTGAAAACTAAGGTTTGGTGACTGATGTATGGTCCTACTTTAACAATGCACACGTGACCTCAAGTAACAAACACGTGCCAATGTGCCATCCAACAATATACTTTACATGACAAATTTATCCCTACATGGCCTAATCCTAAGAATCTCAAGAATAAGGTTATGGTTAGGCGGATTTGCAAAGACATCCTTCTTTTATGATCATATTGTATTCTTATCCCCAAATGTTTTAAAAAAGTTGTTATTATTATTATTATTATATTCACCTTGCTAAAAATGAACAAATCATTAAAATAAAATATCATTTTACCAACTACATTAATTCCCCGTGGTATCATCGACATCAATTATGTCTTTTTAACGTCATACCAACAGAATAGCGTGGAATCTCATCTAGATGCCCTTCACTCACTAGGCCACAATCGCCCTCTCCCGGAATGCTTTCTACACAAATCAAACAAAAGAGGCGTTTCATCCAAGATCATTCAATCTATCGAAATTATCGAACGAATGTACGCACACAAACAACCTAACAAATGGATTATCAAAAATAGTCAACCCATATATCACCCAATCCATTGTCATCCCTGTACGCAACCTTTTTCTCCAATGCATCATATATTTTACTATCCCCAATTTTTTTTTAAAAAAAAGAACAATAACCTCATCTCTATCCTATTATTATTAGCCTACTAAAAATGAAGAGATCTCCAAGGGCCAAAACTAGAAATAAATAAATCTCCGAGGACCAAAACTAGAAATGAATAATTTCCTTTTACCACACCAATTTGGTCATTTCACGTCTCTTACCAACCGAATAGTCCGGAATCCCATGTAGATGCCTTTCACTGGGCAGTAGGCCCCACTCCCAAAACGCTCTTCCACACACAAATGACAGACCAAACAAAACAAGAGAAGTAGGCGTGGGGCTTTCACAACAACAACAAACAAATCCCGATCTCTCTCTCCGCACACAAAAACCCGATTCCGGTAATGCTCGGAGTTTTCTGTTGTCGCTCGCCCAAGCCTTGGATCCTCTCATCTCTCTCCTCATCTCCCCTCCACCACCACCACCACACACATCCTCTGCCACAGCTCCAACACCAGAGCGCCGGCGGCCTATTACAGCCCGGCGCCGGCGCCGTTTCGGTATGGCACGGCGCCGGCGATTGGCGGAGGGATTTCCTGGTCCCGGTGGATCAGAGGCGGCGGAGGGGCGAGGGGTCGTGGAACGTGGCCTGGGACGCCCGGCCGGCCAGGTGGATCCACCGCCTCGACCTCGATTGGCTCCTCTTCGGCGTCTGCGCTTTCCTCGCTCCCCTCGCTTGGACCGAGTTTGTTAGGAGCCAGGCCAAGGAGAAGGAAAGTGATGAGATTGAGAGTGGTGGCTGTGATGAGAATGAGAAGAGCTCTGATTGTGGCTATAGGGTTACTGGTATCTCCATCACTCGTTTTTTTCTCCTGTTCTATTCATCGATTTGAGTCCGCTGAATTCGATCATGTCGTTGTTGTTTGCAATTCGATGGTTCCGGATTGAGTGAGCGTTTGTTATTAGTTGAGTTGTGTGTAGTATTTCTGTGTAGATTATCATGGAATGCTTGAGTTTTTTCTTTAACTCTAACATGCATATCACACTTCTAAGTTCATGTTTGGCGTTTTTCTAGAAAAGCATTGTACATTGAAAGGTTATAAGAGTGTTACAATGTTCGAAGCAACCATTGTTACCTTGTACATATCTTACAATATTTGATTTAAAAGAGTTTACGAAAATTTGTTTTCTTAATGTGCTTGAGTCTTAGTAGTATTGTGGCTAATTTGTGAGCAAATTTTCAGCTCAATGTATGGGTTTTTGTTATGGTTTTGATTGAAGATGGTGACTTATGGCGTACGTTGACGCTGTTCCGTTATGAAATGTTTTGAAGGGGTTCTCGCGGATGGTCGGTGTTTGTTCAGAGCAATTGTTCATGGAACATGCTTGCAAAACGGGGAAGAATCACCTGATGAGAACCGTCAGAAAGAGCTTGCTGATGAACTAAGAGCTAAGGTGGGTTGGTTATTGACCTAATTTGAGAGTATGAGTCGTGAATCTGATTATTAAATGGCGTAGTTTTATTTCCTATTTAACGGGTTTTCTATCCATGAATCTTTTTTCGTTTTATATTGGAAGTGTATGGAATTCCTTAATCACTAATATAATATTATAATGCTTCATTGTTTCATGGTGATGCCTTCGATTAATGCTCTCTTAACTTCGGTTCTTTGTTTGTTTTTAGCGCATCCAATGCATTCACTTTGTTTCTATATTTTTGGAATTAATTTGGAAAGAGTACATTTAATAATTTATTTGTCGTTTAGGTTGTCGACGAGCTCTTAAAGAGGCGAAAAGAGACAGAATGGTGAGCTTCTTAATGATAGAATCGATTGTTTAACCTTATATAATCAGCTAATTCTACCATTTATACCATGTGTACATGTAGGTTTATTGAAGGAGATTTTGATGCATATGTGAAGCGGATACAACAACCTTTTGTATGGGGTGGGGAACCTGAATTGCTGATGGCTTCACATGTTTTGAAGTGAGTTATTAACTCTGCAATTTCCCTAGTTCTAGTGTTTGTTTTGTGGATAGTAATGGACATGAAAAGTGTTTACCAAATTGTGTTTTTTCTGATTGTCTTTTTTATTTGGAATGACAGGACTCCTATTGCAGTCTACATGAGGGATAAAAGTTCAGGTAATCTGTCAAACATTGCAACTTATGGAGACGAGTATAAGAAGGATAAAGAAGTCCCCATCAATGTCTTGTTTCATGGGTATGGTCACTACGACCTTTTGGAGACGTCGTCAAATCAGAGATGTTGAAATGGAAACTTGTAAGATCTTAGGTTTGATTAGTCGAACTGAAACATTATACCATTTAAAAATTGGATAAATGAACAAAGATACATATGGAGAGCTCATTTTTCTTCTCTAGTTAAGGATTCCTTCCATCAAATTTTGTGTTATTGATGAATTCTTTTCAAGTAGTTTGCTTGTCTTTCCTATTTTGGAGATCGAATTTTTAGTTTGATGTTAGATTATATTTATTATAATTAGATGAATTTATCTCTTAAGCAATTGATTCTCGATCTCACGCTCATTGTTGAGCAATTAGTGAACTTTGCAAAAAGAATACAAATTGTATGTTAGGAGCTTATCTGTGCATATATATACTAAATAAAATGTCTTTCGTCTACATGTCGGTATGTTATTCATTTCGCCCAAGTGTCGGTCAATGAATATGCGACATAATTTATCCGTTTAATAAAACATTTAAACAATGGGTTCTACCTTATTGTAATACTTTTTTATATTAAAATTTCTTCTTAAAATCTCAATAACATATAGTTAGAATTTTCAAATTAAAATTAATTTTTATCTCTTATTTTTATATTCGTTTTCAACTAATGATTTATTTTCAATTATATTACATCACACCACATGTTATATAATTTTACATTTAACCAAATCATATTTACCAACTAATTATTATTATGTATATATATGTTCAAGTTTATGAGATTGACAAACCTCTCTTTAATTTCCAAGTGAAGCTTTGGGTTGAATACAAATGTTTGTTGACGTCAAAAAAAATGGTGAATCGTTTGGTGGAGATGAATTAGTTCAGTGATTACGTTAATTGAGATTTGCATTTGCCTTATTGTGTTTTTAATATATCTCATATCATTTCCTTCCTTAACAATCTTAACTAAGAGATTTAACTTTATGTTAGATATTTACTCAATCAAAATCGTTAAATATAACTAGTACGTGGTAAAGATTAATCAAACTTCACCAGTTCACCCCTAGAGTTAATTAGCAACTCCATGCTAACAGCACCGGCAATCCATTGCTACTTTACGTATTATTATGGCTGAAATCAGACTAGGTAACGTTATACCTTCCTCTTTCTCGGCCTTGGAAAATTACACATATAACATTGACAAATTTGTCCATATATATCCAATTCAACAATTCATATCATCAGCTGGTTTGCCCGAGTGGTTAAGGGGGAAGACTTAAGATCTTCTGCACATAAGTGCGCGTGGGTTCGAACCCCACAGCCAGCATTTTTTATTTTTTTTGTTGTCAGTGATACAGAATATTCTAAAACACATATCTCTGATTACAATTTAAGGAGTACAGTATTAGATTAATAATGTGTTTCACTCTCACCAGATAATGCGTCGTTTTGCACTAAAATGTACAATTTTGCTAACTAATCCTAATTGACTATTGCTTAAAAATCCGGGCTTGTGTTGGTTAAAGTACATAGGAAATTTTGCTAACTAATTATTACACTAAGCCAACTGAGATAATAATGGGAAGATTAACGCGAGATGGAATGAAAATAATATTACATAACCAGTGCTTGTGTTGGTTAAAGTTGAACATAGTACATTCTTTCCGTGCAATTATATAAAGGAAACCGCACTTCATGCGGACAAAGGAAGTTATGTGTGGTTAAAATAGTTAAATTTCCTCTTTCAGAGGAATTGGAAATTTCGTGTTAACCTGATGACTAGTTTGCCGGAAGCAAATTCTTAACCAATAATAGTTAAAATGAATCCAAAGTCAAAATCACAACCAAAAAACAAAGCCGCTGAACTGACAACACAGAATATTGATATCTCAACATTCACCACACAACTCAATCCATCACTAGATTGCACATTTTATTCATCATAATCACCTCACCACCATTTATTTGTACACAATTATAACCCTTAACTCAATCAGCTGCATCAACAGCAATTGACACAATCCATCAAAAATGCATTTTTGTAATGTTCTTGGAACAGGCAGATGGGTCTTCCAACATTTTGCTTCCATTCAACTTTCTGCAATCTCTTCTTCACTACCAGTCGGGTGTAATGTAACTGTACACTGCAGGGTCCCATTTTCTTCAATCTCAAGTATCTCGTCCTACAAAAGATCTAGACAGAATCTTTGTGGCTTTATGAATGTTTTGTGGCTCCTAAATCTCTCTCTAGTATTCCATCAACATTTACATCGATCTACTGCCGAATTCATACGCAAACCTCCAAAAATTAGCTCAAAATTTCAGGTCAGCCCCATTATTACTTAGAAGTAGCTATCATTAATTGAAAGCTGATCAAAAGCATCGAAATTGGCCTTCAGCCCAACAAACTGGCTTCCAATCTGAGCACAGCCGGCTTCTGGCCACCTGCAATGTCCGTCACTAGTACGCAATGGGCAGACAGATTCACATATTCTGCTGAACGGGTCATTTGATATGTCGTCTTCTTCAGCCATCACTGATATAGAAACAGAGAGATCTGACTTGTCTGCGTGTTGATATGATGATAGTAGCTCTGACTCTCTTCTTGAGGGGGAAAAAGTTGATTTCTGTGGAGATCCCACAGAAGGATATCTCTCAATGTCTACACTTGTGTCTCCACTGCTTGAGAAGTGGATCTTGCAGCCCAGTGATTGCACTGCACGCTTGATGGCGGTGTTTTCCTTGTTCGCCTTTTTGACCAAGTTTTTAGCAGAGCTGCTAACTTGCTTCTCCTTTCGTAATTCGTGGCTTAATGATTCCATAATAGCTGAAGTTTCCCTCGTTTTCCTTTCTGCTACTTCTTTAGCCTGGTCACATGCATACAATCAGAACATAAAAGAATAGGTGCAAAAAATGAGAGGTGGGAAATGGGACTTTGAATTCAAAAATTAAAAAAACCCTATGTAAAAGCCACTGACCTTTTGCAGTTCAGAGAACCTATTAACCATGCTCCTACATCTCGTTTCAATATCTGCAGATTCAACTGCATCAGGACAAGCCCAACGGAGGTGGAATTGGGGCCAGAGTGTAGGAGCTAAAGCTGCAGCAGGAGGTAATAAAGGACCATCATGCTTTGAGGGATCGTAGAAGATATTGTAATGCACATGTGAACGGTCCCCCGAGGAGCGCAAATCAGTAAGATAACTCCACAAACATCCACAGTTATCAGAAATTCCCATCTGTTCCCGCTCTTTTTCACTACAAATAAAAAATGAAACAGTTAAGTCTTTGTTCAATCAAGGAGAATGAATTTCACACAAATAGATTAAAACATAGGAAGAACATAAAAGGAAACAAAAGAATCTACAATATTCTAGTACTGGCAGCATCCTACCTGTTGCATAAGAAGTTTCCAAACCGGCAAGAAAGAACAGCATCCAAGAAATCAACCAGAAAAACCTGGATCGGCAAAGAACAAGTCACAATTACAATTTTCTCCCCCAAAATTGCATGTAAAGTATAAATCTTCTTGATCAAGCCTGATAACTTACTGATGAAAATTCAAAAGCAAAGGGATACATCCGTAACAATTGGGAAACACAATCGATCCACTGCATCAAGAGAACAAATAAGCATTATATTAGCCAAATGAATTACAAACTGATAAATCATCTGTGGATTTCACTGAATAAGCAAACTAATTAATCTATCTATAGCATATTACAGAACTTGGAAAAAATAAAGGAAAAATGTGTGAAGTCAAAATATTAATATGCACACAGCATCATTGACTCAGTGCCTACACTGCTACCTCTCTTTCATGTTCCAATGATTTTCATTTGTTTTTTTGTTGGTCAAATTCCAATGACTGTTCATAGATGGCAGTGCTCTTATGAGTTATGAGAGTATGAAAGAATGTGTAACATAAGAAAACTATATCCACAAATGTGAAGTTGTTGTCAATTTGTAAGTCAAACTATCAAAAACAACCGAAAAAACACAACTCATATGTCCATGAATGCCAGACACCGTATGGCCCATAGCTTCCGGTTCAACCACTCACCCCCTGAAGGTTTTTATTTAGGAAAGAAAGAAGGCATGATAGAAGGCAATTTTTCTGCAAGTTTCTTATAACGGTCATATTACCATCAGAATTATCTAATTGAAAAGGGCAACAGCTTTCTCATCAAAACCTTTAATAAGATTTATTATGCTTGGACTATTCCACTTTCCACTCATAAGAAAACATTACTCCACTCAACATACTCAAAACCTACATCATTTCCAACTAGTTTGAAGCTCAAGGAAAGATGTGCAAAGGCTTAACAGAAAGAGAAGTTTTTGCTAAGAAAATCGAGATAAGGAGGGAACTTAAATAATCTTATAGTAATTCAAAGAGGATCTAATGTCCGAGGGGCTTAAGGTAAAAGTCATATTCGCAATTAACATCTGAAATCCACAACCAATATGTTTTCTTAAACATGTGTATTTACAGATCTAATTTGACCCAGGAAGACCATCTTCTATTACCTGCAAAAATATGGGAGAGTAGTTGTTTGAAGATTGAGCATGTGATGAGCTGGAAGCTGGAGCCACAAATGAGGCTGATTGCTGTCTTGTAGGTGAAGGATGTATGCTTCCGGTAGAAGACTGCCGGGTTAACTCAAAGGGCCCACTTCCAGGTACTGATGGTGTGCCTAACCGATCTGCAAAAGGATGCCCAAATGCAAGCCAGTCTTTTTCCACCAGTGCCTGTACAAACTAAAGAAGTTCTTTGTTACAAATGCCAAATCAAGATACAATTCCCAAATGTAATATTTGGAGGGGGAATCCAGCGAAAAGGATGAATTTGTTCAAGCTTCACGGTCTCCAAATTTTTTACTGCCTCCTGGCAAACAAAAGATTTCTACAGCTGGAAGAAGATGAAGTAATTCGTACCTGAAAACCTTTAAATGTTCTGTAGTATGGATCAAGCAGCAAACAAGCAAGTGAAACCAGCTGAGTTGTTCTATCCCATCCATCACTGCAAAAAATAAATTTATTCAAAAAAAATTAGGAACTAGCAGAGGTGATCGCAGGATTCACCAACACTGCAAAAGGGCTGTTGAACACCAATATGTGAGAAGTCTTTTAATTTTCGCACATACTCAATTCTTACAAATCGACCTAGGAAAAGTAAAATACTGACAAGTTATTCTAAAGAGAAGCTTCACAAAAGTACAAATAAATTTCTACTCTATGACCGTGCTAGTTTTGAATACGCGCATTAAAAATTCTGTTCGCATAAAATTGGGTTTCATTTAACTCCTTGAATGACAAGTAGAATTTGATAGTTCCTTGCAACATCCAGATGGTCAACTTTACTTCAATTCAAAATCCTACTCAAAGTAACTTTAATATCTATCAGAATTTTGTGCATAAACCTTCAGCATAACAGAGAAGGCGGTTCCCAGACCTGACCAGCATAGAACCAACTATGTGTAAGGAATATCCTGGGTACAGTAATTTCTTACCTACAATGAACAAGCACCGATGCACCTTCCTTTGCTATGCGTGCAGCAATCCAAGCTGAGCCAGCTAAAACACTCTGCACATGTATTAGCCAACCAGTGTCTCCTAGAGTTGACACTGAAGCAGACATGCTACTAAGATTGCCTCCTCCCCATGTCCATCCACCATCCCTCTGTCAACAGACAGAAGAGAGCAAATGTTCACTTATCAGATTAAAGCAGCTTGGTATTACAACACACTGAATGCTTCCTCAATGAGTACTTGTCATTATCTTTTGACCTTTATACGAGTAAATAGAATTGTGAACAATTGAAAAGAAACAACTGTCTTTGGTCCTAACTTATTACCAATGTCATGGTCAGTTATTAACTTATTATAGCATGGGTAACATTTATGCAGGAAAAGTTGAAAATAGTTTGTTGTACGTAATATGCACAGATGCAATATCATTCACGATAAACTTTAAAGTTGATGAGATAGTAGCTACAAGCTCGAAGAATCTAGTAGCTACAAGGTCTTTTTTTGATGATATAAATTTTTATTCAATAATGTCAAAGACAAAGGGAAAATTCCTCGGGGATCTGAAGAAACCTACCAGGAATGAAGACTTTCCATCCGATGAAGTTGTCCCATAAGTATCCAAGTATTCTCTGAGTCGAGCCAGGCTTTCCCTCATTGCATGTATGTTGTCAATACCAAAGAAAACTATCTGAAATGTAGTATAGCAAAAACAATAAGACGTGAAATATACCAGAATAGAATCTATAGATAGCCATCCATCTGAAATAGTAATTAAACCTCTGACTGAAAATAATGAGCAGATGATTCTGAACCACCTCCCATTGCACCATTAGCCAGGGCATTTTTCCGAGGCCTTGCATCAGCAATATATAGCTTACTGCAATTACGATTAAGCTATCAGCTAAAGATGAAAAAAGCACAGGAACGCCAAATTAAAAATCAATGTAATCATATTCAGTGACACAATTCTTGCTATTTGTCAATGCACAACTATAGTTCCTTCAAAAGGTTATTCCAGCTGCAGAATGTGTTAATTGAGTTATGCATAATCATATGTCACAGAAAGAGCATATTTGTCCATCGGGTGAAAAACACAACATACAAACATCCAATATCCTTTCATTCAGATCATATACCTTTTCCCGTCCTTGCCACCAGCAAGTTGGCCACACATAGCAGCAACCAGTTTTTCATCCGTATTGCTGCAGCAACATACAATAAATGTATCATATTTAGGCTAATCACCGAGGATAAAAATTCTTAAATTAATAAAGGACAAATTCTGAAACAAGATTGACATAAGCTGCAGAAAATTAATTGGAGAAGGCATAGAATTACCTTCTCATATTCATCATAAGACCAACTAATGGTTGAGAAGAACGTGCAAGAACTGCCCCAGTTACTGCATTCAACGCATATCAATAAATACATTTGCAGAGACATAGCAATATCAGGACAACGAGCAGACAGAAACATACCAGGGTGGATCCAGGAAACAACAGGTAGCCGACATCTAGCCCGAAAGGTTGATGCTTGTAGTACTTCATTGTCACTAGCATGAGCAAGCATTTAAAACTGATATTAATAACACAGCTAAACAAGACAGTGAAATCTTATAGAAGCATTTGTGCAATGATAAAGAAGCTAATGAGACAAATTTCCTACCTTATGGATTTGGGGAAAATCAAGGCAAATGGGTAAGTTGGAGACAATGAGTAATTTGCATTTATGCTGCTTACTCTCCAACGCCCGCAAGAAAGAGCAAATGACCCACGCTGAATCATCTGATATGATGCCTGATAGCTGGGGCCCAATCCAAGAATGCGAAAATATTCATCAAGTAACCGCACTTTCGGACTAGTGCCAGAATATTTTGAAGCTCCACAAGTAAAAGCGTAAAGATCCCACAATCTTGGGGGCCTAGTTATCTTCAGAAGTTCCTCGAACACGGCACGTCTCTGGATATTTTCCAAGAAAGTTATCCATCAGAAGGAAATCTTTCCGATTCCAGGCATCATTAACTATAACAAACGTGAGCACTCCTTCAACTAAGGAAACATACATATAAGCTATGTTTACATGAAATCTAGCAGATCTATTATTAATATGATTATAGCAACTCACACTAACAAAGTCAGAAATGATAACCAGCTAACCAAGAGGCAAATGATTAACAAACATCAGGAAGTGACAAAGTTTGGCACAAAAAGGAACATAGGACAAACAACATTTAGATGGCAGAATTGATTATGGAACCATAAAAGCAAGTGATTTAAGCACAGAAAACAAAATAACTATGCATTTCAAAAATGGTCCTACCATAATTGTTAGTTCATTTCTACTAACAAACTGGTCAATATGAGCTTAGGTAGACAACATTCACCTCTCTATGAGGCGGCATGCTCTCTCCCACAGATAACTCTAAAGGTAAAACTGAAAGATGGCAAATTGCAAATGGACAGTAATTTGTCAAAGCACGCTTGTTTAACTTTAGGGGGGACTGAGGAAAAATTATCTAGGGCTGACCGACATGCATATATAGCTTAAAATTGAAATCAACAGAATCATGTATCTCAAAATCAACAAATAAGTATTCAAGCAGACAAATGTCTGGACTACCTGTTTTATTCGAGCTCGAAATCCAAAAACAATGATTCTCATATCCTTGCCTGCAGAAGACAATCGTAATTTGTAAGAGATGATTCACTGAAGTCATTAAATCAAGTAGGACATTAAGCCAAACTTCTAGGAGATAACAGCATACAGTTTTAGACTTTTAGGATATATGAAAAGCAACAATGCAGCCTCATCTTAAAAAAATGCTTTTCATCAAAGAAAAAGCACTTTGCTACAGCCAAGAATAATGTGAAGATGGCATCTTAGTCCAACTAAAATTAATTTAAACATTAGAAAAAAAGTTCTTCATCAGCAGAATGTGATAAATAAGACAACATCCTAGATGATTCATAAGAGAATTCAATTATTCTAAGCTGCCAAATACACACTCCATTGATACAACAATGTGAAAACCGCATCCATTTTGACCAATCATTCTCAACAAAGATGAGAGAAATTTTAGCTGCTACAACACAGAAATACAACCTAGTTGGTTTTGAACAAAGAGGGCATTACCAAAAACCTGGAATAATCTTCGTGACGGTGTCTTGTCTGACTGGCGAGAACCTGAAGGTTGCCTCACAACCTGGACGCCCACAAAGAATAAATTAAGACTTGCATGCAGTGCTTTAGGCTTACAGGCAATTGCAAAGTCAAACAACATATTATTGCAAACAAAACAGCACTATCAATTGCTGAAGTTTATCATAAGTCCAAATATAAGCAGGAGAAAAAGCACATTTCTTCATCCTTCAGCAATGCACAGAATTCAAAGCCTCTATAATCCATATATTGTGCAATATTATAACTCTTAAAATTTAGGGGCCATAAGACATGAATACAATGGATTTCCTCCTTGTTTAGAAGTCTCATCACAAATGCCTAGAAACTAAGCAATAAACATTATTTTGCTCATTTATATGCCTGCAGGAGATGACAGAGGACGAGGATTTATACAGTTGAACGATTTCACAAATGAAGCCAACAATCAAGAGCATTTAGACTAAATTTATGCAGCTGAATGAATGAGGGACTAGTATCAACGTAATCAAGACTGTGGATATAAGGAAGATTGAGTAAAACATGCCAGTTTGTTGAACTTATCAATTGCCGCCAACGGTATTGTCCCAAGTGCTATTATACCCCTGGTTGTCTCACTCTTCACAAAACAAGACATAAAATGAAGTTAGACATGGAAAATTATAATATAAATACTAAGACCTGTTTTACAAATAAAAGATCAGCATTGAAAGTCCAGAGGATATCACATAAGAAAAGGAGATCAAAAAGGACCCGCAATTAATGGAAGTTTGTTGCTGAAATATATGGGTGCATGTAAACATATTATCTGTCTCCAGCCACAGTAAACTATTGTCTCAACAACTTTACCTTTTCCACTCACTACAAACTTTAAAAAAGCGAAGGACACAAGTGGTTAAAATGACATTATACTCAGTCTGAGATACACAGAAGTGACATATTTTTCACTACATTAAGGAAGCAATACTGACATAATAGTTGTTAATCGACACTTGACAGTGCTAAAAGAACTATTCTAATACACAGTTGAAGTCATTGGTCCTAGAGGATTGAAAATAAAACATAATCATTCAACCATTAAATATAGTCATGACATTTTCGAACAGGCAAAATTTTGTAGTCTGATGCTGTCAATTTATTTAGCGTCAATATTGGCCAATCAGGACAAAAGGTCAGATATGTTTTCACGTGTGCATGTATGTGCAATACAGCAAAATCCATTAGTAAAGAAGGAAATTTTATTTCTGACATGTGTATATGTTAGTATAATTTTGAAGTTTCAAATATTTAGTATTGGTTCCTAAAAAAGAAAAGATATAGCTTCAGGAACACTCAGAGCTTGCCCATTTCAGAATGAGGAGATAAATAACTGTGACTTAACTCCTCTACCGTATCCGACAAATTATTGCGCAATCATTGAAATCATGTACTGGACACATAGTTGCAAAATCTTTGAAAGGATATATCCAACATATTTTCAAAATCTTTGAAAACATATATCTGTCAAATAAAGTTTCAGTAAATGACATAAACACTAAAAGTACATATGCTACACGGCAATTCTAATTAGTTATGCATGGTTATGAATATGTTCCCATGTTGTGGTACAATCCCTTCAAAAATATATAATAATAATTAGTGAGGCAAAATACAACGGTCCAAACTAACGAGCAGAAGCAACGTAGGCACAGGTTGCATAAAGCTAAATCCAAGGGTATAAAGCAACAAGAAACTAGCAATATTAATGACTACCACATAATGGCCCTTCAGGTGCTCTTAAGTGGCAATCATTCCACTGATTCCCAATTGCCTACTGACTCTATATCAGATGGAAGCCGCGCGTAATGCGTAAACAGACAAACTCAAATCGTCTACACATATGGAAAAACAGAACAAGTAAGGTTAAACAGTCATCACTCACCACAAAAAGCAACCGGTAATTGGTGACCAGTAAGGTTCCTGCCTCATCCGTATTCACAAGAACAACACCAGATCCCTGCATAGAAGTCCTAAAGTTCTTACATGGATCAATTCAATACTCATACTTCACAACATCGAACTGTTTTGATTAAGAATGTAGGGAATTGCGGGGACAGTTCTTTGAATTTTGAATAATTCAATTAGCTCAGGCCGTTCAATTCCTTTCCCAATGCCAACACATGATTCTATTCCCAACAGCCAAAAATTCCAGAAAGTAGCCATACCTCGACAAGAACCTCTTCAGCTTCAAGCAAGAACTCGGACAGGCTATGCGAGACGGACCTGGTTAAAGGCTAAAACGCAAAGATCATAAAAAAAAAAAGTCAATTGAAATCGAATCAAAACCCTAACAACCGCACGAAATCGTCAACCTCGAAACGAAAACCTAGGGTTCCGATCACCGATCGGGAAACCCTAGCTACCGGTGCCTAGGGTTGTTGAATTGAATTAGGAAAGGCGAAAGCGAAGAAGAATCGAAACCTCGTGTTTTGTCCATTCAATGGCTTCCCAGCTACCGGTGCCTTCCATCTTTTCGGAATCGGAGAAGCGAGAGGGGCGAACGGACGATGATCGCCCGCTGCGCGTTTTGGGAGCTGACATCACAGAGGGAGAAGGAGGAGAGAGAAAATTGAATTAGAGACAGAGAGAGAGAGAGAAGAGGAAATTACAGAGGGGGAGAGAGAAGGGGCGAGTCGGTTGAGTCAGCGCCGGAGATTACCTGACAGGCCGTGGAGAGAGAAAGAGAGAAAGATCGTGGGGGCGTTGATTTGGATGGAATGGCAACAGTTGGAATTTCGAGAGCCTCCTAAATGTGCTGTATTTATACCTACGATCTTTTCCCGGAAAATCTATACTATATATTAAAGCCGGAGAATTTCGAGCCTCCACGTTAATTCTGGCCTCACTTGATTAACAATTTTATATGTTTTATTTTTCCTAATTATCTAATCTTTAACTTTATTTTTTTTCTTACCCATCAAATATCTATCTTTAAAGGCATATTATTTATCTTGAAAATTTCTTTAATTATCTAACCTTTTGTTTCATCCTTTTTCTTACTTATCTAATATCTATCTTTGAAACAGTATTATCTATCTTGAAAATTTTCTTCTATAAAAAATAGATATCAATTAACTTAACTTTTTAATTCCCATTTTAATCTATTTATATATAAGATTAATATATAGTATAGGTTATATAGTAGATATACAAATTAACGAAAAAAAATAATCATTACCCGTACATGGTACGGGTCTTAAACTAGTATTTACAACTTTGTGCCCTTTTGCAGTTTTGCTTGGGAAGAATAATTACTTGCCAATCTTAACTGACTCACGTTGGTTCACTATAAAAAGCCCTTACCAAGAGGTCGGCGGTTCGGTCCCCGAGACGAGTGGGTTCGCTCGGACCATCTGATATCTACTACGGAGTAGAATTCTAAAAGTAATAACTAGTACAAACCCCGTATCATGTACGGGTAATGTAAATATAAACCAAATTAACCGAATTGATATCGAATTTTGATACGAATACGTTTTTAACTCGGGAACTTATAATCCAAATCCGATAGACCAAAGTCCGAACCTATTGACCTATATATGTATTTTTATTCATACAATTTTAATTCTAAAATTAATAGTTCTATTCAAATTTTCAAATTTAAATTATTAATGAATATACTATTGACACATGTGAAATTTTTTCACTATTCTTTAAGATTCAATAATAACAAAAATGTATACTAATTAATCAGAATTTTTTTTAAAGAGTATAAAAGAAAATAACTTGAATTTCCTTATTCGTATAAGGATATATAATTCAGAAAGATATTAAGTATACATAAGGAAATTAGATAAGATATCAAGAAGATATATAAGTTATTTTTTGAAAATCAATGCAAAAAATAAAATCATTACTTTATTCAGGGTAGATGACGTGGCGCAAATTTTAACAAAGACTTGGGTTCCGCTTTATACTGTATTATAGTAGATTATCAATTTCATGCTAATATCTCATATCCGATAAAAGACTGAAAAGGAAAATAGGATCCAAAAAAGATCTATTATTTATTTACATTTACATTTTGTGTGAGAAGTTGTAGGTATGTAGAGGCTTACATTTATTTATTTATTACGATATTCTGTTACTAGATAGATCATTTTTTTTTATCCAAAGGAGGGTGTTAACCCATTTTATTTAACATAAATAGGAAATTACATATTGTAACTCATCCAAGAGTCGATCTCTAAGTACGAAATAAGCCCATGGGGCGAAACATCAAATAACACAAATTCTCCTAAATTGTCTTCACTACTCTTCGCGAGATAGATCATCTTAATTGAAAAGAAAACCAATGAATTAGGAAGATCCAACGTGTTAGAGAGGTTCAATTACTTGAGAAGGTTTAGAGATTATTGTAATTCTTATTGAATATAAGTAAATTTTTGTAAAAAGAAATTAAGAAAAAAAATCGAAGTTTACAATTTTTTTATCAAATTTAATTTGAAACTCAACCGTCCAATCGGGGGGATTGTAGCTCAATCACTTTATAGTAGTTTAATTGTCAGATTAAGGATCTATCCGGTAAAACTAACTGAAATCAAACTGAAATGGTAACCGAAGTTTTTTTATAACTGAAGCTTATATTTATAGCAGAAATTCATAACTAATTTTAGAGGCTAATTACTTTTAGTAAGCTAATGGGTCGATAAAACAAGCTTGTTAAGGATAACACTAGGGTAAAATGGCAAAAGATATTAAGGAGGGAGAAGGGGGTAAAATAAAGGGTATGGACCCACATAAAATTGGAGAAAATGGGAATAAACTACTATAAAAGGGATAATCTATATATGAGCAACTTAAATTTATAACGACAAATAAGGCGATGTAAACTAGAATAAGGATCGGTTCGGTATCCAACTTGTTATAGCTGACCGTGGCTTGACAAAGCTGAATTTTGCTCAATTTTACAGCTCCTCCTCCCAAGTTTTTTTTAGTTTACTGAGCTTGTTTTTTTTATCCCCCAATTTGCCCTCTCATTTGCACTGTACGTATCTTTCTCAACATCATTCTATCAATGGCACCACCATTCTCAATGGACTATTCACCTGTTCTACTCTCTCCATCATCATCATCATTCACCTTCAAAGAGCTCAATCTCTTCCCAATTCCACCATCGCATCCCCAATCAACAAACAACGCCGACGACATCTGATTTGCACACAATAGCACATACCGCAATAGCACGTTCCGACGACGGTCGACTGTGAAGGCGGAATCGGATTTGGAAATTTACGGTGGTGGTGGAGCAAAACCAGATCTGGAAATTTTGGCGGTGGCAGAGCAAAACTTGATCTAAGATACCATGGATTCACGCCGATCGAAGGACAGTCGAAATATGGCCAATCTAGGGTGTTGCCGACAATAACGGAGAACCAAATCTGGGCAAAGGAAGCGCCCATGGCGGTCAATGTGGGCGGAGTAAGTTGAAACTATTCGAGCAGAAATCGCAAAGGAGCGACGGGGGCGGAAGAAAACCAAATCAATGGAATCAAGGAGGTCGGAGGCCGGACAATGGGGAAGAAGGTCGGAGGACAAGGAGATCGGGAGGAGTACAGTGAAGAATGAGCTTTGTATAAAATATAATAAAAATTAATTAATTATTCAATACCCTTTTGGTAATTTCACTCGTTTCCAATTATAATCAGCTCGTTATTCCCGAACACTCAAACTAGTTAGGCTGCGTTCGGTTCACCAATTTTTAAGTGCTTATAAGTGATTGCTTATTTCATAAAATAAGCACTCCATTCCTCTGTTTGGCTGGAAAAAATTTTAAATGCTTATAAGCACACTATTACTTATAAGCAACACAAAAAATAATCAACATGACCCATGCTTACGGATTTTCAGCAAAAATTATCAGCATTTGCTTATCTCAAAAATCCCAACCATACCCTTGTTTCCCGATACCCCTCCTCCATTGCTCGTCTTCTCCATTGTTCGTCTTCTCCATTGCTCGTCTCCATTGTTGCCACTCTTGACTTGTCTCCCCACCACATCTCCGTCGCCGGCCACTCTCGACTCCTCTCCATCTTTGTTGTTTTCGTCGTAGATCTAGGGTTGTTCTCGTCGAAATTTGTCTTCTCTTTTGTTTGTGGTTGCTGCTGTATGGTTTGTGGTTGTTCTCGACTCCTCTCCATCCCTAGTTGCTGTTTCGAATTAGGGGTTTCGAAATTTTAGGGTTCGAATTAGGGGTTTCGAATTAGGGATTTCGAATTGTGGGTTCGAATTAAGGGTTTGAATTGTAGTTGCTTTGAAGCATTATAGTTGCTTGTAGAGTTGTAGTTGCTTGATTTTGTTTCACTTTGCAATTTCTCTCTGGATAAGTGATGGATGTGTAGGCTCTGTTGTCAACAAAGAGGAAGCCTGAGTATACTCTTTGATATGCAGAGAGAAGGCGGTCAGAATAGGCAGGAGTAGAAGAGAAGTGATGGACGACGGGTAGGACAGGAGGTGGGACGACCAGCAACGAAACTCACCTGAACGGCTCTGGACACTCACGAGCGACAAGACGATCGAGGACCCAAATCTGTGAGAACACAAATTGTAGAGGGGGTTTTTGTTTTTCATTTATTTTTTTGTTTTGAAATTGTTTTAAGGGTAAATTTGTCAAAACACATCCAACTTATACAATATCAGTAAACCGTCCAACCAAACACCCTATTGTTTATTTCAAATATCAGCTTTTAATTTCAACAATGAATATCAGCATTTTATATCAGCGTCAGCAATCGATCAGCATCAGCAATCAATCAGCATCAGCAATTACTTATTGAACCGAACGCAGCCTTAATCCAGCTAGTCCTAGCTCTATATCTAGTCCAATCACGTCTCCAGTCACGTCCCCAACCAGTTCTAGCTCCAGCTAATGTAACCAAACAGAGTATAAGGTATCATAATCTACTCCTACCGAACACCAACCTGAAAGCTCATTTATTTTCATAAGTTTCAACGAGCTCTATTAAGCTTTTGCAACCTTAAAGATAATTTCAAACCTTTCCTAATTTTTCATTACTTTCTAAAATTTGCCTAACTTTCAAACTTTACCATTAAGGAAATTGCAAACCTTTTTGTTACCTTTTAAATTTTAGAAAATTTTGTGACATTGCCCATTATTTCACAAGATTTATATATATATATAGAGTTTTGCTATTCGTCGCCCCGGGGGCGATAAATAAAATCCTAAAAATAGAAATTTGTCTGATTTAAAATATGTAAATCTATGTTTTCAACCACCCAAATCCAGGGTGTTACTAAATAGTTAATCACCAAATCTGTTTGGATTTGATTAGTAATTAAATAGATATCTTCCCTTTAATTTTTTTAGCACTTTCTCGGTTTAAAAGATTACATTGTAAAGAAAGGGGTAAGTACATTTTTTTTGGTTGAAAAAAGCGGTAAGTACATTAGATTTATATCTTTAAATCGCATAGTATTCAGAAGTACATAACTACGTCGAACGAATATACACTCCAAATTTTAGACTGAAATCATTGCTAACGTAAACCAAAACAAAAAAAAATCATTGCTAAGGTTATCATACAATTTGGTGGTCCGTGGACACTAAATATTCACTTCACATGAATTGAGTGTATAGGAAATGTTCAGTAATAAAAACTAAAAAACAAAACAGAGAATAACTAATTTTACAAAGGTATGAAATAACAACATAAAATCAAAAAAAAAGGAATTTAATTTTTTTAAATCAGTTCGAATAGAAAAATAAGCTTAAAAATATATTCCATGATAGTCCTACAAATCTGTTTCAAAATCACTCCACGTATTATTAATCTAGATAAGTTCAAAAGTGAAACCAAAATAAAAGAAATAAATTGAAAATTATTTTAGTAGATTTTAGATATGATAATTAGTTAGTAGAGTAAGATTTTAGATACGGTAATTACTTTAATAGATTTTAAATCAAACAAATTTCTATTTTTAGGATCTTATTTATCGCCCCCGGGGCGACGAATAGCATATATCCCTCTTGTATTGAAAATTTTGTGACAGCACAGCAGTACCCTACAAATACCTTTACTACGGAGTCACGGCCTCTGTTAGCTTCAGATGAAGGCAAGCTACCAAGATCTTTGTTCGATCAGTGTGTAAACTCTATGTGCCTTGGGCCATTAATTCAGCAAGAAGAAATGATCTCAGGCTACTTAATTTTGCTAGCACGCTCTTGGAAACTTGTAGCCTCAATTTCCCGGCCAAACCTCCAAACATAATTCAGACAAGCAGACCCGTCCAACAAAGGAGCTCAGTTATGACAGATTCAATCTTTAATCGGTCTGCATAGAAATTGCACGTAAGCTTTGCTGTTCATAGCTCCGTTCGGATTGCCATCTCATCATGCTATAAGCACGATGGGCCAACCATTGCATTGCTCCGTTCATCAGCAAGAACAGTTTCATAAGCCGAAGAAGCTGATTTACGATGATGGCCGATACGAGTCCGACTTGGACATGGTTCATTTCATCACGTTACGAACGAGCCCGATACGAGTCATCGGGGCGGCGTGGGTTTGTACATTGTGTTGGTCATGTTTTGAGCAATCTAAGTCCTCCAATTGCACTAGAGGAATTAAGTTTAGCATACCACGAAGGTCATTTACAATCGACAAACATTAACAAAATCAATTATGTCCACATCTGTCATCGGTCATGGATCTCTAAATTAAGCTAAAATCGTGCCAAAAGTAGTAGAGTCTACGTCATCAGGGCGTGTGCTAGGGGCTAGGATCCTGTGCGATCAACTTTCGGTGGATTCTGTGGGCGAGAGGGCATCCACGCGGTCTGATCAGAACTCTGTGGGACTGCCAACCCACGAACACTGATTTCATTTCGTGGGCCGCAATTTGGGCGGTCCGGTCTCTGGATGCCATAGCGTAACAACACCCTAATTAGTAATTCCGTCGTAACTCGAAACGTACGTCATATTCCGTTGTATTTAATTTTATGTTATTACAACATTGGCACGTGAAATTGACTCGGTTGGACTTTTTTTAAAACTTTCGAGTATATTCCATCAAAAAAAACTTCATTTGGAGTATATTCTATGTCATACAGCTTCTCAAATTACCGAATTTTTACACTTTTTTTGAAAAGAATGATTAAGCTTTGGAAACGGTATAAACATAATTTCTGAAATTAACTCGTTTTTAATCTTATAAACAAAATCTATACTATATATTAAAGCCGGAGAATTTCGAGCCTCCATGTTAATTCTGGTCCCACTTTATTAACAATTTTATATGTTTTATTTTTCCTAATTATCTAATCTTTAACTTTATCCTTTTTTTCTACCCATCAAATATTTATCTTTAAAGGCATATTATTTATCTTTAAAATTTCATTAATTATCTAATCTTTAATTTTATTCTTTTTCTTACTCATCTAAAATCTATCTTTGAAACAATATTATCTACCTTTAAAATTTTCTTCTATAAAAGATACATGTTAATTAACTTGACTTTTCAATTCCCATTTTAATCTATTTATATATAAGAATTAATATATAGTATAAATTATAAATAGTAGATACACAAATTAACGAAAAAAATGATCATTACCCGTACATGGTACGGGTCTTCAACTAGTACTCTCTGTCTCTGTCCCATAATATTTGTCCACTTTACTTTTCTGTCGTTTCAAAATATTTGTCCACTTTCTTTATATATCGATAAGTTTCTTTCAGTCTTATAAAACCATTATTTTGAACGAACATTATTAGATAGAAGGAGTATATAATATGCTCATGTCTTAATTTAGGGTATATAATTCCCATAATGATAGTCTTATGGGAGTTCCAAAACGAAGGTTGTCAGCTAGTTTTAATTTGTAACAGTTTGCTCAAAAAAAGAAGAAGCTAGTTTGTAATTTTTTAGTGTGATGCAATCAACATGTTAGTACTCTATTTTTTTTAATCTATTCTTCATTTATGAGAATCTTCAAGATATTTGGTATTAATTTGGCAGCTTGCCGGAATCAAACTTCGCATACCATGAACTCATTTGTTACTGAAAAACCGAAACGATCGAAGTTTCCAATAGTCAATATTTTGCTTTGAATTCAAAATTAGTTCATTTCACTTTCAATAACCAGGAGCCCTTATTTTGTAACGAAGTGTCCTTTTCTCCCCAATATGTTCCGACAAAAGAAGCATCCGAAACCTCTTCAAAGGAAAGAAGACCATTATTAGACCATAGACTAGACATGCAAAACCATGGGAACTTTTTTGCAATTCTAGTCGCTAGTTTTGGGCTCTGTTTTAGACCAAGGAAATCCGCCAATTTGCACATTCTTTCTATTGGGAAAGACCCAAATTACTGTCTCCTCCTCCTTTATTGATCACCCCGAATATAAAATGAGAAAACCATCTTGCCAAACTCACCCATCACCGCTTTCTCTCTTCTTCTCACATCTGGGTTTTTTCGCATTCTGCCCCTTTTCCTTCTAAAACCAACTCAAAAAATCCAATCTTCAATTGATTGACCAGTTAACAGTTCCAAGATGCATCCTTTTCTACTTCTTGAAGAACCCATCAGGATGACTTCCGTCCTTGAGCCCTCCAAGCATGTAAAGATTGCACCTTTGCTTTCACAATCACAGATCTTGCTCTTTAACTCTGATCCTAAATAAAGCTCTAGCTTTTGTAGCAGTGTGTATTGATTAGTACTAATTTTGTGAACTTGTTGCAGAGTTTCTTCCCTGCAATGACCAAGGTTGTGGGCACTTTAGGCCCACAGTGTCGCTCTGTTAAGACCATCTCTAGTTGCCTTGAAGCTGGGATGTCTGGTATGTATAAGCTGCTGTTTACCTACTTCCATTTGTGTACAAGTTTGAAGTGGTTTTTCTTTGGTCTTCCTGAATTTGTGTTGTTTTCGTTTTGAATAAAAAATTGTGTGTTTTTTTCTCTCTCTTTTGTTTCTTGTAGTTGCAAGGTTTGATTTTTCAAGTGGAGATGCTGAGTTTCACCAGGAGAGCTTGGAGAATCTGAAGGCTGCCATGAAGAGCACCGGCAAACTCTGCGCTGTATGTTTCTCTTACACTTGAATAACTACATCTCATAATCTTAAAGGTGGACATAAACTTAGAAAAATATTGGCCATTATGCAGAGTTGTTTGGTGATCTAAATGAGAAACATCATATATTTTATGAGGATATAGCCACCACCCTTAAGTTTGTGTTTTTGGTGCAAATTTCCCCCCTTATCTTTCAATATTGTGTCACATGTTACAAACCCTTGGTTGCTTATATATTGTATAATGATATATGATTTTGATAATATTTTGCATTATTTGACTAATTAAACAAAGATCTGGCAAGTGGCAAGTCTATATGAGTATGTTTATACTGTGTTGTTTTTAGTGTATGATCAACATAATTCTTGCCAACTTGTAACTGAAATCCATACCAAACAAGCCATTAGATCTGTAACTAATGTTTGTTCAGTTATTTATCAGTGACTGAGAATGTTATCTGTTTTTACAGGTAATGTTGGACACTGCGGGCCCAGAATTGAAGGTTGTTAACAAGAGTGAGGGTCCCATTTCCCTTGAAGCAGATTCTCTTGTTGTCCTAACTCCTGATCACTCCAAAGAAGCCACCCAAAACTTGTTGCCAATCAACTACCATGGCCTAGCCAAGGTTTATAAATTTTCGTGTCCTTTAATTGAAAACCAATCTATTATATACTCACAAGATGGCAACTAACTTTGTCTTGATTTTGTATTTTTATTGCAGGCTGTGAAGAAAGGTGATACCATCTTCATTGGACAGTATCTTTTCACAGGAAATGAAACTACTTCTGTTTGGCTGGAGGTGAGTAAATGGCAAGCAAGATCAACAGAATTTCATACTTTTTTTAGAACCCCTTATATGATCAGTTTGACATGCATTTTATCTTTAATTTTGCATGATGGTCCAGGGTGAACCCTGTAGTCTACATTGGACTGAACTTATAGATGTGTTTTGAGAAATAAAATTAACAATTTGTCTGAATGCTATATTCTTGCTCATGCAACCTCCAATTTTCAACTTGCAGGTTTCTGAAATAAATGGAGATGACGTGGTTTGTCTCATCAAGAACTCGGCAACTTTGTCTGGGTCATTGTACACTTTGCACGTCTCTCAAATTCGTATCGATTTGCCAACTCTTACTGATGAAGATAAAGAGGTGGCCTTCCTCTTCTTTTTTCTCCATCTAAATTATGGTTCAGCTCATTACCTTATGTGATGATCAGAGAAATTGTTTGATTTAGATATGTTAGTATTGTCTTTTCAGGTTATAACCTTGTGGGGTAAGCGCAACAAGATAGACTTCTTGTCTTTATCATCCACACGCGATGCAGAAGATGTTCGCCTTGTAAGAAGTTCTCTTCATTGGTTCACATACACAGATTTCCATTGGTTAACTTCTCTTTGAGTCCTTATTGTAATCTGAAATGCCGTATGTCTTGACGTGTCAGACACGCGAGTTCCTTAACCAATTCGAAGAACTTCGCCAGACTCATATTTATGCTAAGATTGAAAATACAGAGGTAATACAAAGTCATTTAAATACATTAAGCAAATCTATTTTCAAGGCCTACAGTTTCATCATTTTCTGATACTATTTTACCTGCAGGGCTTGAAACATTTTGATGAGATTCTTCAAGAAGCTGACGGCATTATCTTAGCCCGTGGAAACTTGGGAGTAGATCTCCCACCAGAGAAGGTCTGGTTTTGATACTAATTTAACAGTTTATCTCAATTTTGCCGATTTACTGATACTTAACTTGTTTAAAACTAGCTCATAGGTTTGACATTCTTTTGATGTGTATCATGCAGGTCTTTTTGTTTCAAAAGGCAGCTATTTACAAATGCAACTTGGCTGGAAAGCCAGCAGTGGTTACTCGTGTTGTAGACAGTATGACCGATAATCTGAGGCCTACTCGTGCTGAAGCTACCGATGTTGCCAATGCTGTACTTGATGGTACCTTTTTTGAATTATTTCAGTGCTAAGAATTTTCTTTTCCAAGAATGTTTCTAGAATGAAAAATGAATGTCAATATCTGATTCTGGCACTTAAGTTAGTTTTTGATCTCATGTGTTGTTTGATTGATCCAGGAAGTGATGCCATTATTCTCGGGGCAGAGACTTTGCGTGGTCTTTATCCGGTGGAGGCGGTTGCTACTGTTGGTAGAATTTGCCATGAGGTGAAATCCTTCTTCAATCTAAAAATTGTGCTCTAAGCAAGTGAATTTCCTATTAGAGTGTTTCCTTAATAATTAATTTATAGGTTACCATGACTTTGACTAATTCAAATACTATGTGTTGTATTCTATTCTAGTTTGGAGTTTAACCTAAAATGAATAATGTGTGCAGGCTGAGAAGGTTTACAACCATGAAGTCTATTTCAGAAAGATGGTCAAATCTGTTGGAGATAATATGTCTCATTTGGAATCCATTGCTTCCTCAGCAGTATGTTTTTCTACAAATAATTGTTATTATTTATTTTTGTATAATTGCCATGGCTTTTACTTATTCTTCCCACAGTTTCTATGGTCGCTATGAGTAACTTATACGTCATGTGTGAATTAGGTGCGTGCCGCTATCAAAACTAAGGCGTCTTTGATAATTTGTTTTACTTCATCTGGAAGAGCTGCAAGGTGCATTCTGAAACCTTAATACACTGTCTTTTTTTTTAAATAACTTTTCATGTTAAATTTTGTGTAATGTTTCTTGTTTATGCAGACTGCTAGCAAAATATCGGCCTACAATGCCCGTGCTCTCTGTCGTGATTCCCCAAACTAAGTCAAACGGAATTCACTGGAGGTTTACCGGTGCTTTTGAAGTATGCTCTCAACTTGCTTCGTCTTTCTGCCATGAGCTCTTTTACATATAGTTGTTTACAAACTTTATAGCACTGGTTTAGTGTGTTTCGTCGTGTTACATAGTTTCATTTTGACATTTTATTTTGGGGTGTACCAAACAGGCGAGGCAATCACTCATAATCAGAGGAATCTTCCCCATCTTGGCAGATCCAAGGCATCCGGTAAGATCCGCATTCGTGCATTATAATGCACTTTCTTGCATTAAATCTTAAGATTCATGTAATATAGTCCAAACGAACCCTTGAACTCCTAAAAACGCTTAAGCTCCTATTTCGACTTATAGTCCAAACGAAGCTTAATCTCAGTTGTTATGATGGTGCAGGCAGAGGCTCAGAGCGGTGAAACGGTGCTGAAGGTGGCGCTGGAGCATGGCAAGTCGCTCGGGATCATAAAGTCGCATGATCGAGTCGTTGTGGTCCAGAAAGTCGGGGATGCGTCAGTGGTGAAGATCGTCGAGCTTGATGATTAGCCTAAAGATAGTTTTTGGTGTTTGACATGAGCTAAATGTTTAATTTCCCGTAAGGTTTTGAGTTAAGATGACTTGTTTTGGGATTGGTCTTGTAAGAATAAAAGATGGCCAGAAAAAAAAAGCGAAGTGTATGTTTGTTGAGCACTGCAAATTTTGGTATACTGCAGGATTTGGAACCGATAAAAATGTCATTTTGAGCTTGGAATATAATGCTTTATGAGTAATGAAATATAATGCTTTATGACAAATTTCATTATAAGGGTGAGTGTTTCACACTGATATTTGTACTCGTGTAAAATACACTTACCTCAAGATTTTGGTAGAATTTTGATCCTTATGGTGTAATTTTGATCCTTATTATTGCTGCATAAACTCGCTCAAGAGTGCCGCCTCCTCCTACCAAAATACATTTACCACTAGCTTTATACGATGTTTCTAGGAAGGTGAAGGTTTTTAAGAAGTTTGATGTTTCTATGATGTTTTTAGGAAGGTGAAGGTTTTTGAGAAGTTTGATGTTTCTAAGAAGGTGAAGGTTTTTAAGAAATTTTTTTGGTAGGTGTAGGTTTTATAGTAGATGAAGGTTTTCTTATAATGTTTTAATTAATATTGTAGGTGAAGATTTTAGTACCGAACATAATATTAGGTTTTAGCAGGTTTTAAAAAAGAAAACCTCTACCTATTAAAAAAAACTACATCTATCAAAAAACCTCTTTACAAACCTACACCTCTTATAAGGTTTTCTTATAAGGTTTTCTTGTTTTACTTTAAACTACAAAAAACAATATTAATTAAAATAATTAATAAGAAAAGTTGTGTTAAATTTTTTCACAAACCTTCTAAAACCTATCTACACCAAGGTTCCTATTTTATGCTTTCAAGCCTTCTCAGAAACCTACTAAAACCTCCACCTCCTAGAAAACCTTATTGTGCCGAACACCTAGTAGAATTTAAATAATAGAAACCTTCAAAAACCTTAGGCCCTGTTCGGTATAGGTTTTTGGAGGTTTTTGAAGGTTTCTATTATTTAAAACCTACTAAAATAGGTGTTCGGTATAATAAGGTTTTCTAGGAGGTAGAGGTTTTAGTAGTTTTCTGAATTTCTTTGTCATTGAATGTTCTTATCTAAACCAGTTGGGATTTTCAATATATCTGCAAATCTCCTTCTGGAATACAACTCTTGGGAGCTTTTGATATAAATTTTGCTTGGAGCATTCAATTATCTGCACTAAACAAGGTCATGGTGGTGGTAATGACTATTGAGAATGCGATTTATTTAGTCCCTTGGGAAAACTCAGATGTACAAAGAGATGGAATACTTTATCAACACTACAGGTTGCCTTTGGGTTTGCCATTATGTTTATTGGGGTTGTGAGTGAAGGCAAAAGATTTTGAAGGCTAGAATTTTAGAAGTTGTTATGAGACCCTACATAAAGGGAAAACAAATCTATCTGGTCCCTTAGCATGTGTGAATCGTGCTACAATGTGGTCTGTGAGAAAAGGAGAAGTAAGAAAAAAAATTATATTTGGTCCCTTGCCAGCTGAGAATCAGATCAATTTAAGTTGTTTTCATAAAGCCACAAAAGTTTCCCCTTGGAAAAAGGTGGATGGAAGTGATAGTGAAATTGACCGTGATGAAAGTGATTAGTTGAAAGTGATGAGCCTCAAAAAAGAAAACTGCATTTTTTTGTGTGGGTTTGGTCTGTTAAGTAGGCATCAAATAGTTTTGTTGAGGAGCTCCCAAGGACAACACATGTCAAGAAGGTTGGATTGAAAAGTTTAGATAATTGCAACATAGAGAGATGGTTTTACACAACATTTGCTTTCTTTGTGAAGAGCAACAGTTTTCCCGAAATTTCCCGAAATTGTGAATGGCTGTATAAGAGTAACAGTTTTCTTGGACTGCTATATTCTTTTTCTAAGCAACCTTTTCATCAGGTTGAAACTTGTAAGTTCGGAAGTATCATTTGACGAGCCTGCAAAAGAAAGTGAAGATAAAGAGCCCAAAATCTCAAAGAAGAAGGTACTATATATGCTTTTTTACGTGACTATTGATGGTTGGATTGCAATTGAATTGGCTTATTTGTTGTGTACCTGAATGTGCTAATTCAGTTAAAATTTATCAGTTGGATTTTGGAATTCTAATTGGCATGTTAATATCTGCTTCTAATTTCTCTTTATGATTTGAGTTTCGAGTGTGATTAAACCCTATGATCTGAGATCTAAACCAGTTGATGGTTCTTATCTAAACCAGTTGGGATTTTCAATACATCTGCAATTCTCATTGTTGGATTTCTTTCTGATAAAGATCTTCATTGGTTGGGGTTCAAATTACCTGCACAACTCCTATGGGCTTTTGACATAAACTTTTGCTTGCACCATTCAGTTTTCTTCAACTCCTGGCCTCTCTAGCTTTTCATAAACACTGTGATAGTGATGGTGATGAGAATGCAATTTAATTTAGTCCCTTGGGAAGTTTAAAACCCAGAGCTTTTGGTGCCTAGAATATTGAAACTCACATGTACAGAGATCACATATCATCAGGCGAGGTTCACAATATGGTTACAATTGGGTATTGATTGATCATTCAATAAGTGGATTTTTTTATGTGACTTTTGATGCCTGGATTGCAGTTTGATTGAACTGACTTGTTGGTCGTGTGCTAATTACGCTTCAATTTATCAAATTCCTAAAGGAAACGACTAAATGGTTGGATTCAGTGGCTCACAATCTTTTCTGCTAAATGGGTGAGACACACATACATACTCTTACACATGCTTTTAGCATATAGTTCTCCAACTTTTTTCCTCTTGAAGTTATACTTAGATGTCAACTAAGTTGGAAATAATTTAGTCAGTGCAACATCCATGACACCAATCGTGTGCTCTTGTTTGGATAATTGTATGATCGGCGGCGCAAACTTGCGTTTCATTAACGTCTGCTTGGCTTGTTAATTTGAATGTTGGGAACATGATACATATGTAGAAAATGGTTGATACTGCAAACTTAAAGTTTGATTTCAGCTGAGGAGAAGATGAAGGATTTTATAGAGATGTAATATAGTAAGATTTACATCTTTTCGTTCCTAAAAAATACTCCGTAACATCAAACTCAACACTATTGACATGTCTTTCAACATATAAGTTACATTAACAAATTGATGAGCATGAAATGAGTGGCAACTCTGTACGGAGCAAGATAAATTCGGTATCTATCAATTTGGTGTTACAACTTGGACATGAAGCGCCCATGGCCTAATGGATAAGGCGCTTGACTTCTAATCAAGCGATTGTGGGTTCGAGTCCCACTGGGCGTGTGGTTTCCCTTTTTTTTGTTTTTGGTTTTCGTATTCCAGAAATGATGTCTTAACACTTGTTGAAAGTAGTGTCCAAAAGCCTTGTATACATCTGCAACAGCATAGGCCACAAGTCTTTGAATAAATCAACCAAATCGATTCGAACCGAACAGAAAACTAGAATCAAACGAAATATCATTGCAGTTGCAGTATGAAAGCCTGAAGTTTCTGGCATGTGTAGAAACCAAAACAAACAGATCCCATGGTCCTCTTTGAACGTGATTTTCCTACTCATTGTACCAGTATACAGAAGTTTAAAAATTCAGGCTTTAAGAATGTTTTATAGAAGGGGGGAAAAACGGAAAATCACTATGTTACAACACCTTTCAAGAATCACGGAAGAAGAAAGAATTACACAAAAAAAAAAGTTGCAAAGGCTGATATTACTTCCTTGCATCAGCCGCCTCTACAGCTCGAATTTTTCTACCTATTAAGTTATATTTCTTGCAAAAGATCATCTTTCCTTGATACCCTTTACTGGTTTTGAAGTCCTTCAATTGCTTTCTTCCAATGCCACGCCCTCTGTTTCGAATCCTCGAATGAGAATACCTTTTTTGGCTGAGGTCAAAGCAAACACTGAATTTAGTAAAAAAACCATGATTCTAAATAGATACTGAAGAGCTTTTTTGGTTTTGCATTTGGATACCTAATTTAATGCATTTATCTTGGATTGTGATTTAAAGCAAGACAATGATGCATTATCTTGTGTAATCCAAATGCACCCAGAAATTTACATTATTTGAGGAGGGAAAACTAACCATGCATATCTTAAAATTGGAATTACTGGCGACTTGAATGCTCAAGTCATTGGGATTCTTGGACCAGTTTATGTTCCCCTTTATCATCAGCTTTGCAGGATCAACATAGAATAGCCGAGGTTTGTCAGTAAGAATGAGCTGCACTTTCTTGCTTGATAATGTGTTAAGCTTCTTCACCATGGAGATCATAAGAACTGACTCACCCTCATCCAAAAACTGCTGCCTGTTCACAATAATTAACAGATATTTTCTTCACAATTTTATCCCTTACATATATGGAGGACAGGAGCCTAAGGTTATCCTATTTTCACACCCAAAGTGAGAAATTATACGTTAACTAAGAGTACTTTTGCCCAATTTCAAACTTCCTTAACATGTGTATCCATCTCTTAACAGGAAAAACAATTATGAACATAGGAGGGAGTACCATTTTGAATCAAAAGAGTCAATTGAAGCCAGTCTTGCTATGTGACCCGCTCCTTCAGAAGAAGATGATGCACAGCTGTTGTTATCATTTACCTTCACTGAACCATCCCCAATATGTGCAGGGTTCCAAGGGTCATGTGAGAAAGAATCATCACTTCCTTTAGTTTGATGCTAAGACGTCCAAGACAACATTAAAAGAGGGGTCAATACTAGAAGTGTTAAAGCTTTCAGAAGAGATTAAAAAGAAAAAGAGTCTCACATTTTCCTCCTTAGCAATTCTTGGAGGAGTTTGCTTTCTTAATGTGGACCAATTTATCCCCTTGAAAAAGGGATGCAATTTAAGTTCTGCATAGCCTTCTGGGCCAGCACCTGGCCTTTTGGAGGGATCTGTAGACTGAACCAAGAAATATATCACATTGATTACAATGAGCACAAAGAATAAGAATTTTGTAAATTTATGAACACTGTTCACTTACAATAGATGTCTCGTATATAAGATAGAAAATAAGTATAGAATGATTGTGCACAATTGTAGTATCCATCTAGAATGACTTTCATCGTTACAATGCTAATTAATATGTAACTTACTAATAAGCGGTCAATAAGGTCTCTCGCTTCATTTGAAAAATAATTTGGAAAATTGAGGTCCCTCGCTATGATCTTTTGGAAGATGAGCCATTCACTAGCATCTTTAAAGGGGGACGTGCCTGAAAGCATCTGATAAACGGTGCAGCCAAGTGCCCAGAGGTCATTTCTGTTTAGAGGACAAACATGAATTATGTTTCAGTCAAAATATTTAAGTAAGAAAATAGGAAGTAAGGAAGAGGGTTAGTCTTCTTCATTGTAGAAAGGAACTTCACTTAAGTGGTTCATGAAGAGAAATACATACCCAAGAGTTGCAGGTGAGGAATTGAGGACCTCTGGAGGAACGTATGCTGCTGTTCCCACAAATGTGCAAGCCTTATCATCTGAAGATGCCAAAGGAAAAGCTCATTTACACACTGTATAAAATCTTTTCAGAAAGTACTACAACCCAGTAAAACCAAACCTGCTGCTGCATTAGGAAGAATGGTTATTCTGCTATCTTGCATAGGTTTTACACTACCAAAATCACCAACCTTAATATGACCATCTGAAGTAAGCAGTAAGTTTTCAGGCTGTCCAATCAGAACTACATGATCAGCACATCAAAGCAAAAACACACATTATTGACAAATCTGATGGAAAGAAAAAAAATTACCTTGATGTCTCTATGTATCAAGCCCATACTGTGTATGTACTCTAGTGCATCCACGACTTCTGCAGCATAAAAACGTGCTTCGTCCTCTGACAAACGGCCTTTCTGCGCACAGTCAAATTAAATATATTAGCACCCAGTAAAATCAACACCATGAGCTACTCCAAAAGCCATGATTTTTTATTAAGAATATTCCAAATAGTCACACGAGTTTACAGCAATGCAATAAAAAAAGAAAGGAAAAGGGGCAATGAAAGAACAAGATGGAAAAGAAGATTTGCAAAGTTTTTTATGATGACAGATACAGTTATAGAACAATGCCATTTACTAAAAGAACGTGATGAAGAAAAAAATTCCAGGAAAATTATAGCCAACAACTGCTAGGATCGAATGTACAAAATGCTAAAGCCTGATGTGATATTACTCACCCTTGTTATTTGATCGAAAAGTTCTCCACCTTCACAGGATTCAAGAGCCATGTCTTCATAAACAAAGAAAAGCAGGTCAGTTATGACTGGTTGAAAAGAGCCGAAAGCAAGCATCATAGATTGTTACCAAATAAAAGTCACTTACACAGAGAATAAGTATCTTGAAATGTAAAATACAGCCTGATAATGCCAGGATGATCTAATTGGTCAAGGACAATGCGTTCTAACTTGACATAAGCAGTTTTGTTTTCCTTGGTAATGAACTTCTTATCCATAATCTTCAATGCATAAACAATTCCAGTATCCTTCTTTTTTGCTCTCACAACCTGGTAATGCGATTGATAAGTAAGTTAATAGGAAATGATAAAGGAGCATGCTACTAAATGGCTAACTCAATTTTCTCAATGACAGTGATAAAATAAACTTCTGAGAGGCAAAAACTACTTCTACACCACCACCACTAGAAAGGACTTCCAGGACCTTATACACAGAATTTACTCAGATTTTATATTACATTGTTTAGATGATGGAAACCGCGCTGGCCATATATCATATAGGTGTTATCAATCTCACAGGAAATCCATACCATTCTAGCCTTTTATTGTTAACTGACATTAGCTTTTTTTTTCTTGCTCTTCTTTGTTGACATTCCATATGAGAAAAACAGCAGACTAAAAAAAAAGAGGGATTTGGTGATGGCTGACAAATATTGCAGAGGTTTGGGAAACTACCAACTGTTGTAAGTCCTCTTTACGAAAGTTCATATTACACAGAGAAAGGGAGCTAAAAGATCATCAATGAGGACCCCAAGTTCTTGTTGCTTTAACTTTATTAGGATTGCATTGACCTTGACAGCAATGTGGTTGAAAAGAGTTGACCAAAAACCAATCAATGTACATCCAGGCTGATTTGTGAAGCTCTCCCCAGTAGCATTAACACATCAAAAATACAATCTTTGTGTGCTCTAAGAATGTAATACAGCCAAGCACACAAATTCACATGCAAATGAAGCCCTCAAACATGAGAATAGATCTAGCCAATGTGTCAGACTGTTAGGATTCTAGTTTCCAATACCAAACAGTAAGGTTGTCATAGATAGAAGAAGCTCTAAAGTGGAAGAAACATGTTGAATTTCTCCGAATGTCAACACAATGACCATCCTACCAAAAAAATCCTTTGCAAGTTTCATCATTGGCCATCTTATCCCAGATTATGCTTATAAGCAAAGAAAACTATCAGACAAATCAGTCAAACAGGCATGTGATCAAACCAAGGAGAAGACTGAAAGCAGCCAGCCAGAGGTCCACAAGCAAAGATTAAAGAAAACAAAAAAGCAGATAGAGACAGACAGCAACAAGGAAAGGTCAAAAAAGGAGAGGAATTTCACCTTGGAGTAAGACCCAACACCATAGATCTTGCCCAATTCAAAGTCCTGAGCGGTGAAATTCTCCTGAGGAGCCCTAAATTGGAAGCTATTCCCCTTGGCCACCGATCCCCCATCTCTGCCATTGTTGTCCGGATGCGGAGGATGGCTCTGAATCCTCAGCTTCGACTCGAATTCGTTCTCCATGCTCTTGTTCGTGCTATTGCAAGCTCCCCCTCCTCCCCCTACAATTTCCAACATCTCCTTCTCTCTCCTCCTCCGACATTCCCCGACACCAATCCATCTACAATCTCACCACCACCATTATTCCCCCCTCTCTCTGTCTGTATCCTTCCTCAATCGTTCAATCGCTCACCAAATTCCAACAGACAAGGATGTCGAATGCGATCAGGCCAGGCCTACCCCTCTTCTCTCTCTTTCTTCTCTCTTTCTGGTCCTTGGAAACAACAAAATCAAATACAGGAGAATTTTTTTTAATTTTGTAAGAAAATATTAAAGGGATTTAAAAAAGAATGATTCTGTTATCTGAAACTTATCCAGCTTTAATGGTAGCTTTCACGTCATTTCAAAACCCTAAAAAGAAACACAAAAGCAAAAGAGGGCAGAAAAGGAAACCCTCCTCCAACGTATGAACAAGACCTGAAAATACAATGTGCGATTTGCTAAAATAAAATCAGGATTCGGCGAATTTATTTTGCAACTATTGGTGGATTATAATTTAATGATGGGAAAATAAATTAAATAGTAGTATGAATTTGAGATAAAGGGAGGGGCATGGGGATTGAGATTGCACATGGCAGTTGTCAATTCTCCTCGTTGATGCCTCCATGTTGCTACCATTTTCTTCCATTTGGAATACTCCAATTTATTTTATTGGTTTTTAAATCAAAGTTCATAAGCATCATTAACATTTTGTATGGTTGGGAAATTAATTAATCCAATAACAATTTGAAAAATGATTGATGTGTTATTTTATAAATGTTCATAAGCAACATCAAGGTGTTGGACGGTTTGTCGTCGGGGTGTTGAAGCGAGCTCTCGTGAGTGAGAGGGTGAAGAGTAGGGAACTTGTTTTCGCTTAGTTTTAGTTTTAGTTTTAGTTTCTTTGTACTAGTTTTAGCTTCCTTTGCGGTTTTTATGTTTGTTTGCTCTCGTTTCGTATAGTTTGTTGAGTTGGTCGGTGTGTGTCTTTCTTAGGTTATTTCGGGCACATGCCTTTTATGTCTGGTTTGTTCCCATTTTGACCCCCCAGATCCCGCGACTGTGGGACCACCTGGATAAATGTTGTTGCTTTGTTGTTGTGTTTTCGAGGCCGACTGTAAGGTTCATCCCAACATAAAAAAGACCCTCCCGTATGAGTATCATATATTGGGCTCGTAAGAAGAGACAAAACGTTTCATGCGTTACGCGTGGTATGATTCGAGTTTTTTGCGGTATTAGCATGCCAAAGAGGTCTTTAACCGCTTGATTAGATGTCCGAACGGAGATGATTCTCGCTGAATATGTGTTAGAAGTATGGATTTGTTGATAAATAACCGGGCCGAATACGGGTCTGGCCTGTTCTAATTATGTCTAGCGGGCCCGTTTCTAAACAGACCCAAGTTCACTCAACTGAACCAAAAAACCAACCCTAGGAAAGAACAGAGACGAAAATCAGCACGGAACGACGAACTCGGGAGAACGAATTCTTCACCGGCGGCAAATCTTCGTCTCCCCAAATTGATCGGTTTGAACTCGTTTTTTTTCAATTGCATTTCGTTTCCGTAATGTCTTTTATCTCAATCGTGGCTCTCGTTTCTCAATTGAAGAAAGATCCAATCTTTCACTTGTTTTGTGCGCATGGCGCCTGACTGAGAAACGAAATTTGTTAGCTGAGCTCTAAAATAATGGAATCTTCTGGAATGGCATTGAACAGATTCATCGCAGTGTTTGGAGTGAAATGGCAGCTTCCTGCTTTCGGTATCCTCACACCTCTGGTGTCTATCAGGGAAATTCTGTTGCTTTCTCTAGAAATTACCCAATCAAAGGGAATTGCACTTTGAGAAGAAACAATGTTCAAATCAGGGCTTGTGCTCCCCCTTCGGATAAGGTATGACTCGACGTAACGTTTGAATTCTTTGGGATTGTTTTCTAGTAATCTCTCTACTGAGCTCAGCTTTTTATGTGGTATGAAGACACATATGTTAACTAATGCAGATGGAAAATGAATTGTTCAACAGACTGCACAACATTGTGTCATAACTTGTCCATTTAGATCTTATGAATGAGTATGTTCAACCATAGGTGTAATATAACTGGAAAATTAATGAGTAAGTTTATTCCCACACAATGTTCTGTACACTGAAAATGTTGTCAACTTAACATTTATGTGGTTAATTGCTGCTTCAAAACTGAATTTCACTAAAACTAGTATTTTTTGAAATGTGTGACAGTTCGTTTTCATTTGTGACCTTTGAATTACTTCTTTTTGGCTTAATCTTCCCTTTTCTGTTGTGTTTGAGGTTGCTGGATGATTAAGAGTATGTGATATATCCAGGTTGCAAAGCTGTTAGACAGTATGAAGTGGGATGATAAAGGCTTGGTAGTGGGTATAGCTCAAAACGTTGACACGGGCGCCATTTTAATGCAAGGCTTTGTGAATCGGGAGGCACTCAGTGCCACAATTTCCTCTCGCAAGGCCACGTTTTTCAGCAGATCAAGATCGAAATTGTGGACAAAAGGGGAATCATCTATGAATTTTATCAATGTGCATGATATTTTTCTAGACTGTGACCGTGACTCTGTACGCATATTTTTTGCCAGATTCTTTTTTCTCCTGATTAGTTCTAAGAAAGTGCACTTCCTTAATATCTGCACAAACTATTTTAGGTAATATACCTAGGGAAGCCAGACGGACCAACATGCCACACTGGAGCAGAAACTTGCTACTATACCTCAGTTCTTGATTCTTCAGAAGAAGAGGTATGTTCACCAATCTACATACAAAAAATGAGCTGCATGAATCAGTTGTTAATACTAAATTTTGTAGCCATGCTCTACCGTTGTCCCAGGCTGAAAGTGATAATCTAGCCAAGACCACCTTGTATTCGTTGGAATCAACGATTTCACAACGAAAAGCTGAGTTGTCGCCTTCACAAGGTGGAAAGCCTTCATGGACGAAAAAGCTATTGCTCAACCCTGGCTTACTTTGTTCAAAAGTCAGGTACTTTTAACTCTCGAGTAAAACTCAAAAACATTATCCAAGATGCAATATTGGAAGCAGACTTGTTCAGGTTCCTTGAAATGGATGGAAGTTTGTTTCATGCATTTCAAGGACTTCATATATGGAAACGCCGGTGTAATGATCATGAAGAACAAAGACTTAGCCATTGAGTATTTATTTTTAGGGAGGAGGCTGATGAGCTATGCAGAACATTAGAGGAAAGTGAAGGCCAATCTCGAGCTGCCTCAGAGATGGCTGATGTGCTTTACCATTCCTTGGTCCTCCTGAATCTCATGGGTGTTAAGTTTGAGGAGGTGCTAGAAATCCTCCGGAAGAGATTTTCAAAGTCGGGCATTGAAGAAAAACAAAGCCGTAAGTCATAGAATTTGATTTGAATTGGTTGCAGCTTAACTTCTTTGTGTGTCGGTCAGAATAAGAGATCGCCAAACAGGATTCTGTGTGACATTCCATCACTTCTGATATGCTGAAGATGAAACCTTGACTTGGTAAGAATTTTTGTTGTTGTATCCATGATCTTGTGGTGGAGTTTTCTTGTGTATCTTTTAATTAGCAACTTGGATGAAGAGTGCAATTTTGGTCTATGGATTGTGCTTCTTCTATTCCTGCTATATTTCTCATTGCATCTGTAAACGTAGTCCTAATGCCTCCTTATTGTTAATGAATCTATAATAGCTCTGATATTGGTTTTTGGCCTAATGCCTCCTTATTACGTACCATAGATGATAAGCTGATATTGGTTTTGTAAGACCCAATTGTTAATGAATCTATAATAGCTCTTCTCTATCATCAAAGGAACGAAAACCAACTATTAATGAATAGATTCATGGCAAAGTTGAAATCAAGATGCAAACAAGTCATTTGAATCAAATGAGACTGTAAAGCTGATACAAGAAACCTCACCATAGTATATATAATACACGCAATGAAAACATATTGCATTTGTGATGACACGTAATGATCTCCTCTCATCGGTCAAGCCTTGCCACATACGATCCACTCTCAAATTCATCTGCGCCGCCGTTATAGAACCCTCGTGCGCTAACGCTCCGACCCACATCAGCATCGACTCCTCTGAATCTAATCATACGGAAACCATCAGAAGAAGACAATGATGTTCCATTTGTAGCTGTGTTTGTGTTGTTGTCAAAGACACCAGCCTTGGCCACGGCAGCTGCAAGGCCGACGAATGACTGCCTTCCTTGTGACACTATGGCAACCATTCTCGGGATTCTGGCGCGGTGAGGCATCGGTTGGACGATTATCTCATCACCCTTGTGATCCTCATTCTTGCTACCGCTGCAAACAGAGCCTATATTCGCGAGTGCGGTTGCGATGATTGTCGATCCATGGCGAAGGATGCTCAGGATGCAACTCATCCTTCTTCTTTTTCTTATCAAAGCCAAGGAGGAATCTGCCCAAGATGACTTTCTTAAAAGGAGTGGAAGTTATGCTCTGTTAGATGTCAAGTTGATTGCCGTGGTACGGCAACTTTGAAATGGCTTTTTGTGCATCAAGAGCCAATTTTACCTTCTCATGGTTTAGAAACACATTGGAATACGACAGAAAGTGATGTTGTATTTCCTATATTATTTAAGAACATTAAGGACTTGTCTCATTTGATTAAAATAGTTTTCTCCACTGTCTATAAAAATTCCACTAGTACATTAACTCTATTCCATGTAAATCTGAGGCTAGACATTTAGTCAGAATTGCCCATGTACATGCTTTCACCAAACTAACAAAACGCCTATAAAAGTCCTTCTCCTAGACAGATTCACAGAATCATAAGTTACATCAACCTCAAAGATCAAGAAAGAGAGAGGCTTTGTACATATACACATTTCCTTCTCACAAAATTAAAAACCCGAGCAACCAAAATCAACAAACCAAATTTCAGAAACAACCAAAGCAATACATCAAATCACTTTCTACTATACATCCCACCCATCATTCCTACGCTTGAACTCCAACTTCTTCCTCCCCAAGTCACCAAACATCCGCGAAAACCTCGCCAAACACTTACCACGGATCTGATAATGGGCGTTCGTGTTCCTACTAATCGCTGCACTCGAGAACTTAGATGTATCAATCGCCCATGCTGGTTTCACATACTCGACGTTCGTATCCAAGCTCGAGTTCGCGTACAAGTAGTTCATCAGCACATCCTCACAGTTGAAGTACTTATCCACAACTCCCCTTGCCTCCTTAGCCTCCTCACTCCAATACTTCTCAAAGGCAAACTTGCTGTCCAAGAAAGCCGCCCCTGTCAAGATCATGTTGTACCCTTGCTTACTCCTTGCATACTTTTCAGCTCTGTACTTCAAAGGCTGCCCGTCTATGAGTCGCGGGTAAAACCCAACAATCCGATCCGGGTGGTCTCGCCACACCTTGAATCCTCGCTCTACATCATCACAGGTCATCATGATGTCATCATCGAGCTCGAAGACTGCCCGAGTCTTGATTTCTGGGTCGACCCGGAACCGGTTGTTAAGTGAGTTGCGCTCCTCGACCCGAATTCGAACTGGCACGGCCGAGTCAAAATCGTTAGGGTTTGGAGGGGTGCCTTTGTTCCATATCACAACAATCTCCTTCACTGAAGAGCACCTTGAGTAATGTTTTATGTACATCTGTAGATTCCAAAGCCGGGCTTCGTAGGTCATAGTTAGGAGAGTGAACTGGGAGTACTGACCCCTTACTGGGTAAGGGTCTTCCGCCCCGTTGCCTCCATAGATGTGCTTGACACTGTTACACATTAAAACGACCACGGACAGAAACATTACAGTGAGGACGAACTTACCAGCCCAGGTTTTGGGCTTTATCCAGCCCCGAAGAGCTGTAGGCAACCTGTTCAACCGGTAACAGAGCCTCAATACCTTGGAGGACAACGCATTTGGCTTTTCCGGAGAAAACCGAGCATCACTCCGCTTTCCCAAGCTGTGGGGGCACCAATTGAGAGGGATAAGGCACTTCACTGCACCAAGAAGGACCCCTAAAAGCACTACAAGAGCGAACACTGCTAAAACTGAAGTGTAACCGACTACCAAGCGGTGGAATGAGTCACCCGAGGGAACACGGTCTCCATCCATGACCGCTATCCATTTCCCTGAGCTCAGCTGTTGAGCATCGAGGTGATGGTGACGAACACCGTTCCAGGCGTTTCGACCTTTCTTGGATTCTGCAAAACCTGATGACACTTCAACTTCTTTGTATTCATCTTCTGTAAGGATTTCGACCTTAAATGTACGAACCCGTCTTCCATATGTTTCTCCACAGTCCTGGCCCACACGATAGAGAATCCCATCATGCATGAAAGGTCTTCCTCCATTTCTAGCCCCGAAACTCTTCTCAAAATTGTAAATTGGATTTTTCTTGTGAGGTTTCCAAGGGCCAAGAGGCGACTGACTGTACCATATCTCAAGCTGCCCGTTCTTTTTTGCTCCAAAGCCACTATGATCAGAGCCAAAAAGCCAGTACTTGTCGTTGTATTTAAATAAGACAGAATCAACAAGGGGCTTCTTCAAGATTACTCGTGCTAGCTTCCATTGCACTGGGAAGTTAACTGCTTTGTAAAGACGGAGGTCCCCTTTAAGACTACCCTCTGGCATCATATAAATCTGCCAAGAAACAAACAAGTCCAGCAGAAAGTTCAGAACCAAGGTTAGACAACCATACAAACTAAGCACCTTCACAAATGTGTTGAAATCAAAGAATGAACTTACTTGGTCCAGATATTCAAAGACATATGGATAAGAAAGATGCCATTTTTCGTCCAGGGCTATACCCAGTTGTTGCCAAGTGGCACCATTATCAGTACTTTTGGCAACTCCTATATCACCCTGCATACTTATTGTATTCTTTGTTTCATAGAACAAGTAAAGTATATCATCCTGTATGAGACAAGTCAAACTGATTAGGAAAGCCACAGAGAGTTGCGTCTATGTTAATGACTTAAAGATTAGAATGGTACACATCCCTATAAAGACTAGTTGATTGAACAAAGATCACAATATGAAGTTCCTCTCTGAGTTTCATCCTATTGATGATTTTCTCTACAACGATTTTGCACTTTTGTCTTGTCTATTATTAATAAAAGCAGAAAGGGATCATATCATTAGCCTAAAATTTAACTCAAAGCAATGTCAAGGTGCAAGAGAAATAACTCAGCAGGGAATGAGAGCACAGACATTTACGTATGCTTATTGTACCGTTGTAATATCATGTCAAATGACCATACAAAGCCCTTGATTTCAAAGATATACTGTTACATATAACAGCTCTAGAAAAAAAGCCTGATGCATGACAAACCTAACGAGGGACTGTTGCCGTTCCTGTCTCTATGTTCTAAACCTCACCCCACTCACCATCCCTATCCAAAATTAAAGGATGAAATGATTTTGGTTCTTTCCAACAGCAAAGATGATTTTACAAATCTATTTCTTGGCTCCATTAAAAACTCAGGGCTGTGGTTCTTTGTGACAGAGTATAATGGAATTAGCTGGCAAAGCAACCAAAAGCACCAATTCTTTTGAAAGCCAGAGTTGCAAAGTGCTAAAACACATTCCTCAGATGTGCATCTGGCTCTAAGCATTTGAATCTATTCCCTCTGGATATTAACAATCCTCAACATATCAGTCCACATGTAAATTTCAGTCCAAATGCACATTCATTTATTTATTTTTGCTAAAGTTAAGAATTGAAGAAGGTAATAAGCCTCAACATATCAGTCCACATGTAAATTCCAGTCCATTTACATTCCTATAATTATGTCAATTAGGCGGGATCCGGTCACAAAGTACAAATCTCATCCTGGTCCCCATGGCATTTAGGGTTCTCATTTCAACCTATAACTTAACACTAACACATCAAAGCTCAAGAAGCATCAAAGATGAGGCAACTTCCTATCTCCAGCTACACATGTGCTACTTCCTTTGTAAGATAGAAGCATCCATGGGAAATTTCTTAGTGGGGCACCAGGAGTAATTGTCTACAAACAGAAAGGCTGGGAAAAATATGCTTTTTTTATTATTAAATGAACTTAAGCATCAATCTCAGCAGCAAATTTGAATGAAAGTAATAGCAACACAATCTGAGCTCTACTTCCATCTTTTTAGATTATAAAAATTCTGAAAAGTTAATCATCAAAGCACATGAAATTTAAAATACACCCTGTCAAACCACACATAAGAATAAATAATGGCACATTACAATCATGCCAATTCTGAGAGCAGGAGAGCAACTATCAAGCCATGCTTCCATCATTTCTCATTGTCCCATCCAAACATCACACAAGTGCCAACTCTATAGCATGTGACCTAACAAACCTCACAACTAGGCCTAAAGCAAAAAAAAAGAGCCATACCAAAAGCCAAAACCTACCCAAATTCTCAAATTTGCTTAAAATTAGAACTACAACAATAGCAGGTAGTAATGCATACAAGAACCAAATCTTCTTATCAGAAAAGACTTCAAAATTTGATGAATAGCACTTACCTGTATATACAGAAAAGGATCAGCAACAAAATTACTGGGAAAACCAGCAGCTGAAGCAGAAGCACATGTAACAACTGGGTTTGCAACAGGCCAACCTGAGCTCCCATCTCTCCAGACATTCTTCTGCAAGACCAGAAATTGAAACCAACCCACAACATGAATTCCACCAACTTTGAACAGTAAATTCAAAACAGTCCAAAAAACTTCAAACCCTCCAAAACCCAGAAACTAGAAACTGTCAACTTACTTCCTCAATGGGCTTCAGAGAAAAGGGGGAATCGCCATAGAACACACCAATTGACCAAGAGCCCTCGTTATCTTCTTGGCAGCCCAAAGAAGACAACCCAGTTCGAACATAAGGCGTACGGACATAGGGCGTGAAGAACAGCCATGCGTATAGGGAAGCAATTGAACCCAGCAAAAGAATTACTGAGAAGAAGAAGATGAAAGTTGAAGAGAAGAAGCAATGGCGATCTATTTTCCACCAAGAGCCACTCACTCCGCCGGAATTAGCACCGTTTCCGGCGCCGTTTCCGGCGGAGGGAGCCCCCAAAATTGAACCCGCGCCCATTTCTAGAAAACCCCCCTAGAGAGAATTGATGGAAGGAGAAGATTGGGAGTTGTAAAGAAAGATGTCTCAAGCGGAAACGGTTGAACCCTTCATCCGAATCAGGTGGTTTTAAACTTTGGGAAAGAAAAAGGTTCAAACTTTGGGGGAGGAAGGGACTCGGCGGAGTCGAGTTTGAATACGAAATTTCACAGGATTGAATGAATCCAAATGGTAATCCAAACAAACGTTTGCCTCTACTAGTAGACTACTACTTTTCCGAAGAAATTTCCTCTTTGTTTCTTCTTCTTCCCTTTTGAATCAACTAATCAATTAATAGGAAATTTACTCCGAATGCTAATTTTGCTTAGTGCCCTCACTGTAACGCAAATCGCAAAACGCCGGTTACCTTTAATGGCGTTTTTTCATTTATACATCGGCCCATGCCAAACACGGCATAAGAAAGCCACGCGCTTTTCGTCGTGTATGGGCTGAAGATCCCATGATTTTGACACGTGGACGGGTCAGAACTAGCGCGTGTGATTCACGTGGAAATAAGAGTTTTTGGCATTCTAGAAGGGTGGATACTTAGTGGTGAAATTTTGATCTTAAAATTTTGAGAAAAAAAGGGCGTGAGGAAAAGTGGGGCCTAGCTGTATTTTGGTTGTGTAACTCATAATTTAGGCGAAGGTCCGGTCAAAGTCAATGGTGGAAAGTATGACCGGGCAAATGTTAAAGATTAGCCTTCTCTCCAAATTGGCTGCTCATCGATTGTGGTTTTCCTATCTTCAAACTTGGGTTTTCTTCGAAATGTCTTTTTCTGTTTGGGGACAATCTTCTTGAGAATGTTGTTGATGAAAGTTCTCATGACTTTGACGAATGGATTAGTTTTTGCTTTATCAAATTTTAAGTGGTTAGAATTGACAATTTGACATGGCTCGTGGTTAGTGCAATTGTTTCGTCCTGATTCGTAAGGCGTATCAATTCCACGGTTGGACAAGACGGTACTCCATATAACATGAGGTCATAATTTCGAACCTTCGGGACAATAAATTTACCCTTTATTTTAGAATTGGTTAATAATTAGTTCTCATCAATAGTTGTGAAAAAAATTGTAACCTAAATCAATTAGATCGTGTTACAATTATAACTCGTTTTCATGTGTAACTTTCTTTTTGGCAAAAGGTGCAAAAGCTATAAGTTAGATTAGGCTTGTGATAGAATTGAACTATAGTTTTGATTTAAAGATTTTTTGTTGTGTATTGTATAAATATTCATTACAAAATATGAGATTAGTCATTAGTGAGGGGCGTTTTGTCACCATAGACATTAGTGTGAAACATTAATGAAAATAAAAGACATGAAAACTGTGTTGAAACTTATTATACATGATATATAAATACTTTTCTATATGTCAAGTGGGTTTTTCAACCCTCCTTTTTCTAAAGAAAAACCAGGCCCTTGGACCCAAAAACAGGAGAAATATTATGTCACACGTTTAAAAGGAGAAATACTAATGAAGTTGTAGATTGTAATTAAGTGATGGAGGCTGCTAAGATGTGTATTTTATTAATCGTTTGAATGGTCGATTGTCAAGATGATGTTATTCACGTAATTAAAAATTCAGGCTCAAATTGTCTATATTTGATTTATAAGTTTACGCACCAAAAACTCACCTAAAAAGGAATCAAGTACTTAGCATAATCATGATTATTAATTCATAAGTTCGTAGCGCATATAAAAACAAAGCATATCGATCAGCACATTTGATGTAATATATTTAGCTCTTAATCAGAGCTAACTAAAACTAATACGTATAGTTGGGCGATTGTATCTAATTTTTTTCGGCTGAAAGAGGTGATCGACATGGACATGGGTATCGAATACACGTGAATATTATCATTCTTCTTTTTGCAAACAGAAAAAATAAATAATGGTACCATTGTTCCATTGGATAATTGCTAACTAGTTGAAGACTCGTACAATGTACGGGTAGTGATCATTTTTTTCCCAAATTCATATAAATTATATGAGGATTATTTAATAACTAAAAATATAAATTATATGAGATGTGTGTAAAAGATAATTTTTCATCCTCATACTTCTAACGTGTACATTCAAAGATACAAATTAAATGAGAATTGTGCAAAAGATAATTTTCCATAAGATCTTTATTGGATAAAATTTGGTTAATCATTTTCCATCCTTGGTCAAAAGTTGATTTCTTAATAAGAAAAATATGTAGAGAGATCCTACCTAACATAATTTTTCATTTTGATATGTGATATAATTATAGTACACAATCCTATTATCCTTGGTCAGAAGTTGATCTCTTGATACGGAAAAATATAGAGAGAGATTCTAGCTAACATAATTTTCCTTTTTGATATGTGCTCTAATTATTGTCCACAATCCTATTAATTTTGGGTTAATAATTTTATTTTGTTAATAATTGTTAAAATAAAAACATTATTTAAATCAACATGGATGAGGTGGCGCAATTTTTAACAAAGACATAGGTTCCGCTTTATACTGTACTAGCAATTGACCCGCACCTTGTACGGGGTGTTATTTATTTATTTGTTGCTTTATACATTGATTTTATAATTAATAATTACAAATATTATCATACGTATACTTTATTTTAAAATGACACTTATCTTTTTGATTATAAAATAATATAATTCTAATAAACTATTTATAAAAATAGTTATATACTTTATTTATATATGAACTATTAACAAATACATACATATATATATATATAATTAAATGATTGAGGAAGAATGCCATGAGATAAGATTTATTATAAATTTTATTAAGCAAATATAGGTAATAAATAATAAAGATAACAAAAAACCAAATTATCTTGTATATGTGGTTATTATGTTATGAAAAATGAATAAAATAAGAAGTAACTAAAAAATAGGGATTAAATTATCCAAGCATGAATTTTATTCCCTATAAAAAAACAATGAAATTAATTTTATCCATCAAGTTTGTGGTTGTTCAATAAAAATAATATAGTTAGACAAACCGTAAAAAGGGGAAGATACGTATTTACTTTTGTACGTAATTAAGTTTGTTCAATGAGCTCAAAAAAAAGTTTGTTCAAAATTTTGTTATTAGTGACAATGATCATCGTAATTAATTTGTAATTACATGTTTGATGAGATACGTAATTTAAGTAATATAGGTAGGCAATGAAATTAATTTTGGTGTTTATAATTTTATTCGCGGTAAAAAAAGATAAGATAAGAAATTCTACCAAAAAAAAAGATAAGAAAGAGAAAATTTTGTAGAAATTATAACCTATACGGAGAATAAAAGATAAATTTTCCAAGTAATAGAAAGATAAATTTTCCAATTCAATAGATGATAAAATAATTTATATAAAATATATTATTTTAATAAAAGGGTGATGTGGCGCAATGTGGTGGTGGAATTTGCTTCCGCTTTAGTATATAGTAATAGATAGATTATAGTAGATGAGAAGGGGGGGGTCCGGGGGGATTATGATAAGTGATTATTCCAACTCAAGAGTAACTTGAGCTAGTGGGCCGTGTTTTGTCGTTGTAAATTGTGATTGGGTGGTAGTACTTGCTAATCAAGATTAACTTGTCAAACGATCAGCTAATGATCTGAGGAATTTTTTTTTGGGTTGAGGGCACTGTTCATGAGAGTCGAACCGGTGACCTCTGGGTACTACCCTTGGAGGCTTAACCGTTTTGACTAAATGCCCGAAGGCTATGATCCGAGGAATTTGAGTCTTTGCGGAAGACGTTTTCTATATTGAAATCCGGAAAGAGAAATTATATATTGACTCAGTGTCTCTGTGGAGATCCCTTCTCGACATTTCCAATTTTGAGAAGAATTAGTCCTATCAACATTTAATGCTCTAATTATGTCATGTTTGTTGCTTACAGGCTAGGCCAACAATGTAGAATGTCATAAAGGAGATCGATGGTTGAGAAGATGATCGTTTTTGTTATGTGACATCTTCATTCTCGCTGTTGTTCAAGTCCATGGAGCAATCAATGTCTTGAATCACCAGAATCGACTTGCTAGCAGTTCCAACCAACAACCTCCTCAAATCCCAATTCCTTCATATCCAACTCATACACATCCAACCTCAACTAATTCGCAATCCCCGGCGGTCCATAGAGCAAGTAGCCACGTTTCCAAGCCTTTCCAACACTCTTTTTGTACTCTTTCCGGCTATAGAACCTGTCAAGATCCTCCATCAACTCCTTCTTCCGATCCGGATCCATTGCGATTTTATCAAACTTGGAAGGATGATCCGGATTCATACAGCTCCAGTAAGCAGTCCACTTGTGATCGACGGTGTGGAGCTTGATCTCGTTCTTCACCCGCTTGATCGATTTTGCCGATTGAAGAACAAACGGTAAGTAGCTCGTGAGCACCGTTCTCTTATGCTTCCGATTGAACTGAAGCTCATAGTATCTCAGCTCCGATTTCCAAATAGTGTTCTATTTGGTGCTGGCTCGATTGCTCTCTCGTGGACCGCGGCCGTTGATCTACGAGTTGAGCAGAGTCCACTTCAATTTAGCGCCTTCGTAGCGGTTGGCGAACTCTTCCTTCTCGTCAATGGCGAACGAACTTCCTTCTCCTGATCCGATTTGATCGCCTTGATTCGGCAGATCGATGGTGTCGCTTGAAACCCTAGGTATATTGTGGCGGCCTCCAAGAGCTGATTGGGAGCGATTCGGTTGGTGATTGTTAGTGTCATCAATGGTTGTTCCCTTTGGGATCAATGGTTTCTGATGGTTCTTGAGGGATCAGTACCCTAGGGATCAATGATCTTTTAGTGTTATCGGAATTAATACGACTTTATGAGATCTCATTTAGCTTATTACAAGTTTGGGGTGTGGAATTAATGATTTTCGACTCGAAATAGAGTTTCCTGATGTGGTGGTCAATCCAAATATTATAATCCACGATTATATGGACGGGCGATATTATGGTTGACATTAGACCATAAATATTGGTTGGGCATTTTATTTGGCCGGTCATCAGAATATAAAAAGTATATTCATTTATTCTCTTTTCTACTAATAACAACAATTCTAGTTGATTGGTACCTACATGATCAGCAGTTTAACGGTTTGGATTTTGATCACGTGAATTAACCACCTTTATAACCGTTGAATAACCACTTGAGTAACCTCCTTTTATGATTGGTTTCTAATGGGCTGCATGTCTCTCTATGAGAGAGCCGTTGGAGGCAAAGGATCACCAGTAACTGCTGATAACCACCCTAGTAATTGCCCATAACTTGTAGAAACCGCTCCCAAGGTTTTCCTACGACCTATATAAGGACAAAGGGAGATAGGATCGTGGTTGGTTGGTTAGACAATCTCAAATTAGATTGAACCAAGTCGAAGGCATACAATCATTAATACGTATTCTATAGTTTGATCCTTATCATAAGCCTTGGAAAGGATTAGTAGATTTGTGATATCTCACTTCACATTTCGTGGATTCACTAAGACTTATAAGGGGCAAAATTCTGATTTCGGAAAGTGTTTACACGATTCAAATCTTATCCGAAGATAGGCATCATTGATTATTCCCCAAGTGTTTTGCATTCAAGAAGAAGAAGGATCAACAGACGCAGTCATTGCTCGTTGGATGAACGCAGGGATCAACACCACAATCCAACAACCGAAATCAGAATTTTATGATCAATGACTTCTATGCGTGAGATGATAACCGGTTTGAAGTTGAAGGAGATCAATGGTACTTTGATCGTCCTACAAAAGAACCCAAGATTAAATGGAAATTGATCCATGTTTTCTCAAGTTTGATTTTGAGAAAGAATGGTTTTTGGGCTTTATATTATTTTGAAAGAATGATATGTAATGGTTGATTATAAGCCATGCATGATCTTTTGGTCATGAGATAAGAATTCACATGCATGGAAGTGTTGGTACACAAGTCCATGGTTTCTTGTTACGTCTTAATGAGAATTGATTAATATGATACCTAAATGTGTGATAATCATATAGAAGAGATTATTGTATGATTATGTAAGGCCAAATGGAATTTTTGGATTAAATGAATTTTGGGTGATTGTTCCCTAGCAAGGATTAGTGAATGTTGTTCCCTAAAAGGGAATGTGTTTGTTTTGTTATCTAAAGCAATCTATTTGAATTGAAATGTTGTATGACTCCATGTAAGTCATAGGGTAAAAACGATAGTGGTATCTTCGTTACTGTTCCCTGAAAGGGAAGTGTTAGTTTATCGTAGAGAGACTGGATATTGTATAATATTCCTCGAAAGGGGAAGGTTCCTTAATGGGTCTACTATACCTCGTGTGTAGATTACTCACGCTTAAATTCAGATTACTCAATAGAAGTTTGTTGTTCCCTGCTGGACAGATTACTCTCTTGAATCTACTGGTTAAGGACCTACTGTGGTTCACAGTTTGGCTTTTTGACTCTACTATTCCCATACAGATTAGTAGGTTTTATTTCATTTTGCTATTGTATTTTGTTTGAGTATGTATACTTACATTTGATTGTAGGTTATTGATGAAGCAATTAGACATGTTTAAGGTTTATACACATGTTTGGATCAACAACGGTTAGAATTACATAATGTTGCAAGGATTATCTCACATGATCAATGAAATTTGTTTTACAATTATTTTCCTAAAGGGAAATGAAGACATCGACGGCCTTGATATCCTTGGCGGGCATAGAGGGCTTCAATCTCCGGGAGGAGGGGGAGAGTTTGGCGCTGAGGTAGAGCTCAGCCGCTTAGAAGAACTTGTTCTCGTGAAGGCCTTCGAGCTTGTCGATGGTGACGGTGATCTGAGGAGAAATGGAGGCCAGAAATAGGGCGATTTTCTAGCGGAAGAAGTGGTGGATCTCGTAGGGGAGTAGGTCTTTGGAGATGGAGCGGATCAAGACCACCGAGGCCGCCGTCGAGGCTGCCACCGATAGCATCGTCTTCGTAGGGGGAAGGTTCTTCATCTCCATGTTCATGGTGGGCAACATTGTGGGTTTATTGGGAGGGTTTTGGGAGTAATGATGATGTTGATGAAACACAAAATAATGTTATATTTATAGTTATTTTATTTTGAGAGACCAATTGGGAGGGTTTTGGGAGGGTTTTGTTAGATGGGTTTCACAACAAGAGCAAACACAAGTAGTGAGTGGTGGTGGTACTAATAAATTTATTGAAATAATAAAACACATTCAACAAAGTCATTTACAGTCCAACGGAAGGGCTAAACCCACTAGTTAATTATTGAAATAATGAAATAGGACTAATAAATTTAAGTGGATGATAGAATACGTAGATTAAAATTGAAATCGTAATAGTTCCATCTCCATATATTGAGAGATATTAATAAGACAAATAAGGTAAAAAGATTTTTTTAAATAGTCCCTTAAACTTTAAATTAAAAAGTACTCCCCCCTAAATATTTGTCAATTTTTTCGTTTTGGTTGTTTCAATAAGATTGTCCATCTTTCTAACTTTCCATTTATAACATTTTAAATTTTATTATAATATTACTTTTATTCAATCTCATATATTACCTCCATTATTCAACTTTTCTATCAGCTTTATCAATTTTTTCTATGAACTTACAAAACCATCCTCATCCAATCTGATATATCATCCCTAATTATCCAACTTTCTCATTAATTTTATCACTTTTTAACTTTTTACCTAAACAAATTTTCAAAATTACTCTCATCTATTCTCGTATAATACTCTAAATTTTCAATTTTTTAAAATTTCTATTAATTCGCGTAAAACCCGTGCTTTATGGACTAACAATTAGGGACAAAATGAAGGAATACTATATATTATATTTGGACTGTTTGATATAGCACGTGCATCGTGCAATGACCAATCTATCCTACTATAATATAAAATGGAGTCAATGTCTTCATAAAAAAAATTGCCACGTTACATGTATATAATAAAATAATCTATTGGGCCCTCCTTTATATAATAATGTGTGATCTTCTAATAATAATTATTATTTAACAAAATCAAGGTAAAATCCTAAACTAATTTATATAATAAATATCTTTAAAAAAATATATATTTTTGAAATATAATTCAAAGTATTTTATAATTTGGAAATATAACTTGGATTATTTTTGAACAAAAATTTTTAATTATATCTATATGTATAGGATTTTCTAATCTAATTTAATAAAACATGATCTTTTCATTTAAACAAAAAGTTAAGATAAAATTGGAAAGTAATTTTTTAATTATAAGTTTGAAATTATTTTTTAACAAATATAATATATTTTTCGTATATAAATTCGGATTTTTTTAAAACAAAAAAATCTAGACTATATGTATATTATGTAAGATTTTCTATCTAAAAGTCTATATCTACATTAAAAAAATATGATCTTTTAAATTAAGGTAGACTAGGTAGTTGAATTTCAAGTGATTCAAAACACTTTATCTTATCTAATAAATTTATCAGGTGAATATCTTACAAGATAGTCTCTTAAGTTAAAGTAGTTATCATTTAGTGTTATCTAGAGTTTGTAGGATAAATATTTTTTTTTGTTGAGGGCACTATAAATAAGAGTCGAACTGATGATGTCTGAAGACTGCCTTGGAATCTTAACCAAGATAAACTCTATTTTTATCTAATTCCGCTCCAATAAGATAACAGGTATCTTAATGTTCAATTGGATCCGTCAATCAAAATCTGGGGTGAGTTTTCATCTTTTTCTTTTCTTTTCTTAAAGTTATACTCTAAATTTGTGTCTCTTGACAACCATAAGCTTACTATCCCGCATAATTGCGAGGTTTATTCTTCTTTGATTAATTAAAGGTCTTAGAACATGCAAAATCCAACAAGAAAATGTTTCTCCTGTACATAATTGAGCTTATACGGTAGTCAATATATTCTTTTTGGTCGAAGGAGAGGAGACACTCTCCGGTCTCTCAAGGAGGGGTAGCCAACATATTCGACACACTAAGAAAATGTACGACATATCATATGGTGCAAACTAGGAGATCCGTTACAACCAAATGCATTTCTCGTGTTAGAAAACACAAAGTAGTAGGTTACTTTGATTCGTCATCTGTGCAGGCTGCATATATATGTAATCAACATATCGTTTTCCTAGTCATACTAGCTAAACTCAAAAGGTATTCATATGCAGATATTTACTTAATTTCAACTAGTTACTCAGGCTTTGGCTTCACTCGTATGCCACTCCACCAACGTTGCTATATATCAGCCTCATCTTTTGTATCTCTAGCAACCATCTCGTTATCTTCGTTGGGTTTCTTGGCCCTGATAAACTCAAGAAGCCCCTCAAGCGCAGCCTCGGGATCCTCAATCTTCAGGAGCTGCTCACCCACCTCAGCGGGGGTCACCTGAGCTTCAGGAATAAGCTCTTCGATATCTGTGAGAAGTGGGTGATCAGTGAGCCCGAGGTAGTTGGAGACCAGGATCTTGAAACCGCAAGGAGTGCAGTACGACATGTGGATGTGTACGTCCATTCTGCCTGGTCGGAGTAAGGCGGGGTCAAGTCGCTCCTTGTGGTTTGTGGTGAAGATGATGATCCTTTCGTCCCCACAGCTTGACCATAATCCGTCAATGAAGTTGAGCAAGCCCGACAATGTTATCTAAAATCAACAAACGATAAGCACTTTAATTACCATGTTGATATATCGGACCAAGTGGTGTAAGATCTCCGAGTATTTTCAAAAGAACCACACCTTAAGCATGACATTGCAGGACATAAAAACACCTTATATGATATGTGTTATGATACTCAAAATCAACTCAAGCCCATTTTTACTAACAAAGCACATGGGATAATTTTTCACAATATACAATAATGTCAATTCGTAGCAAGGTGTCAGAAACTTGCCTCCTTTACTGGAGGATAAACTTGTGATTGGGCCGCCTTATTCCTCTTAAGATCAATAGAGCAGTCGATGTCCTCCACCACGAGAATCGACCTGTTAGCAGTCCTCATGATGAGCTTCTGGAGCTCGGAATTGGTGTTCAGGGTAGTCAGCTCCAAGTCATAGATATCAAAGTTGAGATAGTTAGCCATGGCAGCAATCAAGCTAGACTTGCCGGTCCCGGGAGGACCAAACAGCAAGTAGCCTCTCTTCCAAGCCTTTCCCACCTTCCTGTAAAAGTCCTTCCTCCTCAAAAACAGCTCCAGATCCTCCATGACCGTCTTCTTCAAGTCGAGATCCATGGCCAGAGTGTCGAACGTGGACGGGTGGTCCAAATTCACGGGCTCCCACTGGTACCCTATGCCCCTACTGTCTATCCTGAGAGTGTGGATCTTGAGGGTCTTGTTCTCTTGTTTGAGCTTGAGTGCCTCAGAGAGTATGTAAGGGAAGTAGGAATCGAGCACCATTTGGCGGTGCTTCTTGTGAAAGCTCAGCTCAAAGTGTGAGATCTGGGTTTTGTAGGTGGATGGGATTCTGTCGTCGTAATACATACTGGAACTACTCTGAATCTGCCCAGGCTCAAATGCATTAATTGAAACATATACACGGAAATATATACATTATACATAGGGCAAGACCCTCTGAATCAAAGCTACAAGCAAAGTACAAATTGAAGGGATTTTTTATTACTCTAGTTTCTATGAGCAGGAATTGAAGGTACGTACCGGGGTGTTGATCTTGGTCCACTTGAGAGGAACGCCATTGAAGACGTCGACGAGATCCTGGTTGTCGTCGACGGAGAGGATGACCTTGGTCTCCTGGGTGGGAATAGAGGCCTTCAATCTCCGGGAGGAGGGGGAGAGTTTGGCGCCGAGGTAGAGCTCGGCCGCCTGGAAGAACTTGTTCTCGTGAAGGCCATCGAGCTCGTCGATGGTAACGGTGATCTGAGGAAAAATGGAGGCAAGAAATAAGACGATTTTCTGGCAGACGAAGTGGTGAATCTCGTAGGGGAGCAGGTCTCTCGCGATGGAGCGGATCAGGACCACCGAGGCCGCCGTTGAGGCTGCCACCGATAGCACCGTTTTCGCAGGGGAAAGGTTCTTCATGTCCATGTTCATGGTGGGCAACGGGAGCAGGTCTCTGGCGATGGAGCGGATCAGGACCATCGAGGCTGCCACCGATAGCACCGTCTTCGCAAGGGGAAGGTTCTTCATCTCCATGTTCATAGTGGGCAACATTTTGGGTTTTGTTGGGAGGGTTTTGGGAGTGATGATGATGATGATGAATGGGTTTCACAATCACAACAAGGGCACACAAAGTAGTGAGTGGTGGTGGTACTATCATATGAAGGAAAATACACTGTCATATGTGTCTTCCTCCGGGTTAATGTACATTAACTTATTCTTCCAATAGGATATGAAGGATTCAAAATTGACCAAAAAAGAAGGATTCAAAATTGACCCGGTTTCAAATTAATCTTTTAATAGCTAATTTGTTACAGTTTCATTCATTACCCTTCGACCATAAAAACAATAAAGTTTCATTCAATAACCCAAAATGCATTTTACTATTGCAGTAACTTTGTTATCGTTCCTTTTAAGGGAGTGAACCAAGTATTATAGACGAATGATTAAATTGAACTTTTTTAGATAGATATCTTGTTCTTAAAACATTCAAGGATTCCTAGCGTACTTCGACCCAAGTTATTAGTCCAGACGTTGTTTCATGTAAACTGGGTGTGACGCGTAACTTTTCTTATGGTGATACTTAGCAGCTAGCTATTTATGGTGTTACATATAAGTTATGTATGTGCATGCCTACGTAAGTGGCTACTTTATTATAAAAGTTGTGAGTTTTGAGTGATACGTAAGTGGCTACTTTATTATAAAAGTTGTGAGTTTTGAGTGATACGTAAGTGGCTACTTTATTATAAAAGTTGTGAGTTTTGAGTGATAATTCTCATGATGGAAATTGTGGAGGCATGTCTCTACCGTAGAGATTCGTTAAGAGCATGTAGAAATAGAGGGAACTAGTGTAATTTCCCTACCTTGTATGTGATTAGTATAAAAAATTTACTTAATTTATTGATATAATTAAAATGTTTTATGATAATCAACTTCTATTTGACATTAAAATGTGATAATTAACCTCCTCTTTATCCTCGTTTTTTTTAAAGTAGCTAAATACATATACAAGTTTATCAGTTATTTTGAACCCTCAATTTTGAAGTTTGCCAATTTGGCACTTAACTTAACATTTGCGACCTATTAGGCACTTGATTGAGGATTTTCACTTGTTTTATACGTCTGTCTATGACACGCGCTCTAGTTCAATAAAAAATGTTGTCAATGTGGTGCCACGTATGTGCCAAGTGTACGCCACATCATGTTTTTTATCAAAAAATATCACCAAAAGAAAAAGGAAAAAAGATTGTTTTTTTTTTATTATTTTTCTATATCTTTTTTCTTATCATCCTCCATTGTTCTTCTTCCCTTCATCCATGTGAAGAACTTGTACGCATCTTGAGCACGATAGCCAAGCTCAAAATAGCCATAATTTCTCTTTTCAATTTTTTTACCCACAAATTAGGAAAAAAGTTTTTGCTCCGATTTTCGATTTCAGATCTGCGACAGAAAAAGAAAGCACAAAATTTTGGATGCGTTCAGATCTGGGATGGGACGATGTGGTAGGCCGGCGGGTGGTTTAAGCACTATACGTTTTATATCTAGTCAAAAGAGTGGTGGTGCCAAAGTAATAAGAGAGAGAGTCTGTTGGAGAGGACGGTGGGGACAACTCCGGCGGTAGGGCCGATGCCGACCTGGATCTCCTCCTCGGTAAGTGAGTCGACAGAGGTGGAAATTAGGGCTTTGACGTCGAAGTCCTTGAAGAAGACGAAGAGACGGCGATGGTGAGCTTGTTGAGCGGCGATGAAGTCAGTTAGGGCAAAGTACTTGGCGTGGGGGCGGAGGTCATCGCCGGGTAGTGCTTCCTCTTGCGACCGCGTATCTTGATGTGGACGGCGGCGGGAGGAGGTTCTTTATAGATCGTGGTGGTGGTGGTGGGTGTCTTCGTCGACGGAGTCAGAGGCGAAAGTGTCGTTGGTGGGGGGAGGAGAGAGGGAGTTGGAAAGGGTACGACTCACCGAAGGTGGAGTGTTTTGTAGGGTATTACTGTTTAACTGTATTTTCTAGTGTATTATTTTCACATAAGCCAAAATTATTGCCAAAGTAATACTCTCAATCGCACATCAGAGTATAAAATACACACGCCTTGTCAAATCATCAATTAGGGACCTAAATAATAGGTCTCAAACCTTAAGTTAAGGTGTCAAATTGACAAACTTTAAATTGAGGGTTCAAAATGACTAATAGACACAAGTTTAGGGACTTGTATATGTATTTCGCCTTTTTTAAATAGGATCTCCTCTTTATTCTATAAATATAAAAGACAATCCCCTTTTATAGAGAAACGTGGTGACTCGAAAACGACTTCGTTTTATAATATATATATATATATATTGATTTTCCCAATCCAATCAGTAAAGTAATCATCCATTAAAAATCAATCATTGATTAAAAAAACACAAGTAAAGTAATTAGATTTGTGGTACAAAGCAAGCATATATAAAAGCCAACAACATTTGTGGTACAAAGGCAGGCATAAAAGATGGGAAAGACAACTACACAAGTACATAAAGAATATATGCAAGCAGCCCCCGTCAATTAAGTACGTACCCACAAACTTGTTTGTGCATTTGCCATTAGTTAGTACATACAAAAACATTTCTAAAAAAGAAGTGTATACAAAAACATAAGTGACAAATTAGGTTAAAACCCTCCCAAACTTTGAAATCAAGGAACAAAAGTGATGATAAACCCTAATTAAACACTAGAAGGGAGAAGTGATGGACACAGCCCGGGTTGGGTCAAGGAATCCGGACCAAGAAACGGCCCGGTACAATATCGAGATGAAGCAGGCCGGCCCACACAGTAAGGCCCGGTCCAGTTCTGTTACGGGCGGGGCCGGGTTGAGCTATTTTCCCCCGTCTGTCCCAACTATCGAGGTAGGCCCTTTCCCTCTATTGTAGAAGCCATTTCTGCCAACTTTTACAGGTCGGCCCGCACTAGCTACCGTCCATATATAGAAGAAAGGGATCCATCAAGTTTTGGTCACTAGTAGAGTCGTTAAAACTCAACGCGGCTCAAAATAACAAGAACAACCTTCGTAAATATAAGGGAAAATTGTATTTAACCACCCTTTATTTTACACTAGTTGCAATTAACCACCCTTTATATTTTTTTCTACACTTAACCATCCCTTAATTGTAAATATATATGTGCATTTAACCACCCATTTTAATGAAAAACGTTATTTTCTTTGTTAAGTAAAGTTAAATACGTTTTTCCCTTCTTTTTTATTTTATTTACAATAAATAAAAGAATTTATGAATAAATTGAGCTTGGAATGTCATCGTCATTGGATTTAAGCCTACATATCAACCTTTTGAATCTCGAGTCGTTATCTATCAACTTAGACACGATCGACTCCAAGGGATGCTATCAAACTCTTTAGAATCAGATCCAAAACCCATGGTATTTACATCGGTGAAGTCGTGGTTTTTCTTCGCCATTGGATAAAGGAAAAGAATTAGTATGGAGTATATTAGGCAAGGGTTGCAAAAAATCGGCATATTAGAACTTGAAAGTGCCAATTATAGTTTTTTCTTTATTTATTTATTATAAATAAAATTTAAAAAGAAAGGAGAAAACGTAATTTATCTTACTAAACGGAGAAATGACATTATTCGTTCAAATGGGTGGTTAAATGTACATGATTACAAATAAGGGGGGTTAAGTGTATAAAAAAAATATAAAGAGTGATCAATTGTACCAGTGTAAAATAAAGTGTGGTCAAATGCAATTTCCCCTAAACATAATGTCGTGATTAAGGGTTTCGAGTATCATGTGCTGAAAAAGACGCTCCTTTTTTTAATTCCATGTTTTGAGCCCTAGCTAGGTGGATCTACATCGAAATCCTCGGAATTTGTCATCGATGGATTCCGATAACCCTCAAATCTTTTTCATGCAACGCCCATGGATCGCGATGTGTTGATAGAGATCTTGAAGAGACTACCCTCCAAAACCCTAGGCCGATTCCTATGTGTTTCCAAACATTGGAAAACCCTAATCTCATCCAACTTCTTCATCTTTCTCCACAAATCCTTCACTCGTTTCCCCACGCCTCCTAAACTCAAACCCTACATCCAAGTTCGTCACAATTCCACTTCATATCGTATCATTCATAGTCACCAACAACTCAAACCCACAAAACTCCACTTTCCCTTTCGCCCTAGTACTCACACAAGCCAAACCAAACGTAGGTTTAGCGAGGCCCAAACTGTCAGCCGTCTCCACTTTGTTGACGTGATCCATGGCGTGGTCTGCGTTTCGCACTCGTCCGAATCCGGCTTCGACTCCGCAATCCTTTGGAACCCGACGATCCGCAAGTTCGTCTCCCTCCCTACTCTTCCGCTTCCGGTGGATATAAAGGCCGTTAGGGTTCACCACGAGCAGCCGAGCCACCGCCCTGATGTCGTGTATTGGACGTACATGCCACTCCCCGAGTTGCTACTAGCTAAGTACCTTGCAATGGCCAAGCTTGAGTTCAGTGTCGTAGGCTTCGGCTACGACACGAGGAGCCATGTTTTCAAGGTTGTCAGACTCTGGATCCCGCGCCCTGACGATGGTAGCCCTTGTGGGTCGTCACCGGTCCTACCCGTGTACGAGTTAGTCACGTGCTCGAGTCTTGAAGAAGGCGGTTTTCGGCGGAGGGTGGCCAAGGCGCCTCATATTCTCGAATCTTGTGAGGCATATGAAGGTAGCCGAACGAGTTGTTTCGTGAATGAAAACGTTCATTGGATCATAGGCACGCCAAGGAAAGGGAATGGAAGGCGACGTTCGGTGTTGATGTTCGATTGCAAGACCGAATCGTTTCGGATAGTGGATCTCCCCCATGGAATCTTGGCTTACTCCCACAAGACCTGGCATTCTGAGGCAAGGCAGACGACAAAGCTCATGGAATACGCGGGCATGTTGTCGGTAGTGGTGAACTATTGCTTAGACCACGAGTACACGACCAACATGGACTTTACGAGGCCCATAGTGATAGATGGAACCGACATCCGTTGCTTTGCCACCGAGCTGTGGGCGATGGAGGAGCATGGAGTGGCCACCACATGGACCAAGCTCTATAGGTTCAAAAACACCGTTGTTGATGGCTTGCCCGAGAGAAAGAGCTTGTGGCTTGAGTTGGATATTTGCCGAGATTCTTTCGTGAACATGGCTCCATACGATGTCGAGAAGTGGAACAACTCGGCTCGTGTCCAGAAAAAGTATTGGTCCCATGGCGTAATAGAGCGACAGGTTTATCAAAAGCGGTTCGATACGATCTTGAGTGGGCGTGTTTACGAGGAAAGTATGTTTTTGATGGATCACCCCGAAGCGCAGTCTTACGCAGATAAAGACGAGGATGAGATAGTGGCGGATCCAGAATTTCGCAGGAATCATATGTGGGATGTAATGGTTAATCATGGTCGTAGCTCGGTTCTGGGAGGCATCGGGGACGCGCGCCCTAGCTATGGGTATTATCTTTACATAAGTTATGGTAACATTCCATCACATTAGTAGCTAGAGATTTAACAATGCTAGTCTTTTTGATCTCCATCTATTACGAACTTTAGTTCCATGCTTGTTATGTTAGAAGTCCCTTGTATCTTTCAGCAAAATTGGACCAAGCTTAGTCATCGAGCATCGGTCGAAATCCCAATCCATGTTGCTTTAAAGAGTAAGTTCTGGAAAGACAATATTGGAGTATTTTTCTCTGATAACCAAAAGGATTAGGCTAGTCCCAAACAAACGAAAGACTATCATAAAGCATCTTTTTAAATGAGGTCTCTAAGGACTTGATCGGAATCGAGTGAGTAAGATGAAACACAACGAAACGAGTTATCAATTTAATGAGCAAGAGACCAAGCATAGACTGAATACGAAGAATACGAAGTAAAAACTGACCTGATCGGAGTAAAATATAATCCAACATTACTACGGTTGTTTGCCATGTACATAGTTTCGTTTGCAACCTTTCCCACATCGAAGAATACGAAGAGGGCAAAGAATAGAGGACACAATAAAAGGCGAGCGCTGAAAACAGAACAAATTACTTACCTGGGCGGAGTCAATGGGCGGTCAACATGGCCCATGGCTTGGGCTGATGGCTTTCATTGCACTTTGAGAAAGTGCGTCAGCCTGACGTCTTCCCAATGCGGAAGATCGTACGTCATAATTTGTGCAAGTGTGGGCCTGCGTTCGCGCGGCCCATTCTAATCTAAGTCTAAACTTCTTTTGTCGGCCTCGATGTTGTTTTGGGCCGAATTTGGGCCCAAGTTTAAAAGCCCACATTGTAATAGGAGCGAGATTAAATAATTATTTGTTTGTTTATTTTCAAAGTATTATACTTTATTTTTACATGACAGGTCAAAACTTTACCAACGACCTAAGAAATTGTCCAATTTTGTTGCTGCTGTTGTAAATGAACTTTGACTTTATTCTTTGTGTATTTCAGGCAGAAGTCAGACCCAACGACCCAAAATAAACAAAAGTCAGATTCCAATTAAGGAACCAAGTATGTGAGCATTCGTAATCAAATATTTGTGGACTCTTTTTTATCTAATCTTTGAAGTTAATTTCGTTGAGGTTGGTGGTACGCTAAAAATAAATTTGTATTTCTGAACCAAGAAGATCGAAGTAACAGATTTCGTGGTGGTAAGATTAATAGAAATCTCGAAAATGGCAACCGTTCATATGGGCAAACATAGTTTAGTGGTGGTTGGTGGGAGGTAATTACCAAACTAATCAACATGATCAACCCATTTACCTACTTAATTAGTGTCATTGCTTGCGTCATATCACGAGACAAATACACGACTTTACAATCTTCTAAGAGTTACGATTCCATCCATACAACATAACAAGGCCTCTTCAATAAGTTGTTCTATATTATTAAGAGTGATTTCATGTGTTATGGGTATAATTAAATTGGGGTTGGAATTTAAAGCAAGTATATATGATTTCACTATGCATACAACAAGATTGCAAGTGAGAAATAAATCGACCTAACCAACAACCGACAACTTTTGTTTGTAATGTAGAATCCATTGCGATTCAATTCGTATAGGACATGATTATAATTCAAGTTGGACGAGTTGTAATCGGATTAAAGCTAGCAATGATCTCTTCCTCCGATCACCTTCAACTTGTTACAATCATGACGACACTTTGTCATGGCAGAGCGTCGGCAGTTCAACGGTTAAGGCGTTGTCGACTGGTTACGGATTCGATTGCTTGGATTCTAGTGATAACGGCAGCGCAAAAAACCTAGATGCAGCGCAAAAAACCTAGGCTCTTTTCGCCGCGATTATCACTAGAATCCGAGCAACCGAATCCGTAGCCAATCGGTTTCATTCTCATCAAGTTGATTGGTTGAATTTCCCACGTTTTGTGATGATGAAGTCTCTTGATCCGTTTGTCTCAATTATTTAAAGTTTGTGCACAAATATACACCTATATGTTGCTTAATAATTAATAAATACGTATGTTAGAAGTACGTAGTTTCTTATTAACGTAAGTACGTACGTACATGATACAAGGTAACTTGTTAACTACACCTTATTGCTACTACTTTTTTATATCATCAAGTCCTAACTCGATCTCTAAATTTCTAATCCAATTATGAGTCATGTCATCGCTTGTGAAGTAGTGCGTATTTCCAAAACCAACGGAGTTCGACTCTTCCAACGGCTTGAATGGATGACCTTCCAACGAGTCGGTTTGAAGTGAACATAGGTTGTCTAAGTCTACTATGTTCCAAAAAGCAAGTTCATCTAACGCCCCTAAATCGTCCGGATACAAACCTTCAAGAGGCATATCGAAGTTTGTATCCATGCGATCAACATGACTTCGCTCGTTGGTGGAGACGTTTGAAACGCAAGAGATCAAAGAAGGGCTTGGCGACTCCTTATTGTCAATACTTGATGTGGCCTTGCTGTCTCGATCCACTTGATCATTGTATGACAAAGAGGTGGAGCTCTTTGAAGACGACGATTCCACAACAAAAGCACTCGGAGATTTCTTGGATTTCGTTCTCTTAGAGATGTTCCTCTTATTACTTTTTATGCCTAGTCTTTTCTTCAGATGCGTGTTCCACACGTTCTTGATCTCATTGTCGGTTCTCCCAGGCAAGAATGACGCGATTTTTGACCATCTGTATGAGCATATAAGTCAGTTACTAACACTAATTAAGATTATAAAGTTAAGTATTTTGTCATAAAATGATGACGAGCGATAAAGGATGATACGTTTAGTATAAATATGTGGAAAGAGTCGCACTAATTAACTTGTTGAATTAGCTATTTAACCTTGCTAGCTAACATGCTTACGTGCAATCTTAGGATACATAAAATGTGACAGCAATAAAACGATAAATTGTACGTACATATGTACATCAATTAACTATACCATGTGTGTTATTATGTGTGTATATTGATGCTAGCGTACTTAAATGGGCCAAGAAAAAAGAAACTAAATTACTTGTTGCCATAAGCTTGGTGTAGCTTGATGAGAGTTTCTTCTTCCTTTGGAGTGAAATTCCCTCTTTTGACATCAGGCCGGAGATAATTGATCCATCTCAATCGACAACTCTTTCCACATCGTAATAGACCTATAATAAAGTTTTATTCATTAGAAAGATCATAGTTAAAATAAGAATAATTTTTTTTATAAAATATTAACCTAAATAGAACAATATCTCAAACATCCTAAATTCCATACATTTTAATAAAATACTTCTATCTATGTCAAGGTTTATTAACTTATACGTACTCCTTAGAACGTAGTTTAAAAAAAAATAAACATGTATACCATATCTGAAATTAATTTAATTGACGAGTTCAATTCTCACGGCATTTGGTGTATTATGCTTGATAACCACGTACTTGTCTTTATTTAATCGTAAAAAAAATCAACAAACTTACGCCGGATAATTATATTATATATTCAAATTAAACTTCATCTTGATCGAATAACGAATATAAGTCACTGAAATCGGCGGTTGCTTGTCAAAACCACTAACAATCAGCTAGAGATATATGTAACTATTCTTCATGTCTCTTACTCATTTGACAAATTGAAGCTTGTTTGAAATTAAGGTGGTAAGAAGATATGGCATTTGAATGTGATCAATTTGAACACGGTTTCAAAAATTGACCAAAAAAGGTTAAAAACATGCATTATATCTAGCAAATTATATGAAACATGGTTAGGAAAATAAACACAAATAAAACTACGCATGAGCTAATACAAAGTATCAGAATTAGCTGATCTACTATTAAACATTCGGTCATTTAGTCGATCAATATGGATAGATAGTACCCTCGACAAAAGAAAAAGTTTATCTACTATTAAATCAGAACGATATTCGACAATATATATGAACTTGAACATGATCGAAGACCTATCGATTAACATATATGAGTTATTAATGACAAAAAAACTCGATCAGAAGGCGTTATAATCAATCGACAACTCGCGAAATGAACCCCAAGAAATCGTAACGATGGATCGGAGTACATACCGGCTTGAGAAGGCAGAGCCCTCCAATTAGGATGGCCATGTTCTTGAATGAAAGAAACAAGCTTAAAATCCTCGGCAGGAGTCCATGGCCCTCTCTTCACTTTGCTCTTGTCACAACATGGTGCTCTTCCTTTTCCCATAATGCTCAATTTGTTGATCTCTTTTTGCACATATATAAATGTATGTTGTCAACTATATACGTACAAAGATATATATATTGAGATCGATCTTGGCGTTTTAGTGGTTTAATTTGTGGTGTTTGGTGCATGAGATTCGCTATCACAAATGTGGTGGTGGTATATATATAATGAGCAAAGAAAAGTACGTGTTCGTGTGTGTACGTTCGTACGAGTGAAGACACTAACATGGCTAGCTAACTAGCTCTAGACTTTACTACAAGTGTGATGCCACGTCACTAGCCATCATTTTTATGTTGAAGAAATGTTTATTTGGGCTTTTCATTGAAGCTATCGTTATTTTTTATTTTTTATTTTGTTCATCAGAATTTTGGCATGAGGATTATGACATTTGTTATACCTTATATTGGCACCAACGTATCTTAGCTCGGAAATTCTGAGAAAATTATGCTTTCTGTATAAGTTTTTAAACTGACTTTTTTTAACTATCAATTAGTTTCAGGATAGAACTTCACGGAGCTTGTATATAGCAGTCTATCTAGCACGCTTATAACGAATGTATACATATCCTTCAACTCCGAGAGATTATTACTCCCTCCGTTAAGAAATACATGTCGTTTTTTCGACCTAAAAAAAAGAAATACATACCGTTTTAGGGTTACCCTTAAAAGTTAAGAAGTCAAATAATTTAACTTAAATATCTTTAATTTTATAAAGATTTTTTATTTTGTATTATAGATTTAGGCAATTTTTTTTCAATTAGTAAGAATTATATTGTAAAAAATGTGTTAAAATATCTAAAATGATAAGTATTTTTTGATAACTTAATCAAAACGACTAGTATTTTTAACGGATGGAGTGTTCGTTAATTTTGAAACTTTTCGTGATTTTCCATTTCGTTTAAATCAGTTGTGTGATATATTCATTATTTCACAAGATTGGCATTCATGGTGTCTTGGTAACAACTAGCAACAAAACTTGAAGTAGAGTGCATGTTGTTTGTACATGGAGTCTAACGAAAAACATATACAAACCAAACACGTGTCAAGCACTAGCCAAGGACAACAAAGGTAGGGTTCATAATCCTAATTAATTAGCCCAACAAAAGAAAATAAAGGTCAAATCGTGTTAATATGAGTAAAATGATTTATATATTGGTTTCAAACCTCATACGTCTCTAGGGTATCCATACCAACCTCTAGCTAGATCGTCGGACCCTCGGACGACGAAACACTTGATTGATAGTAGTTCTTCATCTATATGAACATGTAATAAATGCTGGGATGTTTACGTCAAATTTTATACTCTTTTTTACAAGAAGACTTTTGAGATAGTTGGCCTTTGCCCACATTGGAAAATACAATAAAAATTAATTAATATAAGGGAGGTGTTATGATGAATGTGTGGTGATACGAATTATTGTACAGAATCAGAAATGAAGTGATTAAGAATAAGGTCAGAGTAAATCGTTTATATAGAGAAGAAGGCTACTAGATGATGTAGTGTGGAAGTGTTACGGCACATGTATGGTTTTCAATGACTTTCGTAAGGACAAAGTTGGTAAAACGAAGAAGAAGTTGGAAGGCAGTTACATAGCATGATATCATCGTTTTAATTAGAAACTTTAGCAAATTTATGAGGATCAATAAAAGATCAAGGAGTAGGAATCAGTCCTTTATTTTGATGTAAATTAAAGGATGTTGGGTTGATGTTGCGTTGGTGTCATGGTGTGCAAATGAGGTGAGATCTTACTTATTAGGTTAAAATTTTAGGTTAAAAGTTAAATCGCAAACTAAAAACCAACCACAAGAAACTTAAGGGAGTCTCACAAAAAAAATGCAAAAGGAAACCATATTTAAGTATGAAACCGTGAATGTTTGAGCTGTTGAGGTGGAACATAAAGTCAGCTATAAGTCTATAATTAACCGGGGGTAATAATTAAGTAATTAAACAAATAGGTTAAGTAATCAATCAAATGAAGACTTGTAAGAATAGGCATCATATTCATATATACAAATCTGTCTCTCATGAAATATTAATATAGCGTTGCCAATCCGTCTTCTGGCAAAATATTAAAATGAATGGTGTATAAAATTGGGAGGTTCATCTTAGGATCGATCTTATCCATAAGGTGGGTTTGGAATAGAAGCCACTAATTATTGCAGACTTATTTGAGAAATTGTGATTTCAAGTTTAAACATACATTTGGACTAATTAATATTATATATTCGAGTTTTAAACAATGTTCACTCCACCAACTTCTGGTTGCACCTGAAAATCTGAAATAGGTTTACAAGGTACATGATTAGGTGAAAAATACATTTGAACTAATCACTTATAAGTAAAATTTTAGGCGTTATACATTTAGTGATACGCATGCATATTGATCTTGTTTTTCACATACACGTATAAAATTAATTGATTTCGATCGCCATATAGCATATATACTATTTAATTGTGGGTTTCAGTCGGAACTTAGCCTTGAAAAGAGTTTATAAATTCATTGTTTTAATGGAGGCGGTCAATCGGCTTAATGACCCCCAAAGTAAGTTCCTTTTCCTTCGTAATTTGCTGGGTTGCGAAGTTGTCTTATGCTTGAGAACTTGTTCTCCAGTGTCTTCCAAGGATGCCCAGGTTCAGTTTGACCATGCTTTGTGCCTCTCCTTGGAGAAGGTTGTCACTGCATCAGGGTTGGGTTTTGGAGATTGACGATGGCGTTTGGCCACTCTCCCCATCAAAGAGGGTGGTCTTGGTATCTTTGTTGCAGGGGATGTTATCTGTTATGCTTTTCTTGCTTCTCGGTTTCAGACATGTACTCTGTAGGCCAGGATTATGTCGAATACGGGTATAGTTTCTTCTGGCTCCTCCTTTCAGTATGCTCTTGATGATTTCGATACCTTTTGCAACGTCGATGCTTTCTCTTTCACCACTGTCTCTCCTGCCCCTCAAATGAAGAAAACCCTGACAAGGTGTTACTTTGTTGTTATTGAGAAGAGTCTCATCGATAGGTACAGGTTGGGCTCGAGAGAGGTTGCCAATAATAAACAAATTTGGGATGTATGACTTTGTGACCCGGCGTGTAGTCAATGAGGCGTCGTCGTAAACGTTAATTGTGGGGTTGTCAAAATTCCGGTAGGCCATAACTAACCGGGGCCGAGAGTTACATTGGTATTTTTTTACATAAGTTTGGGTCGACCTTTTTACCCAAAAGCTTAAGTCAAAGGGTAGGGGTTTCACCTTTTATTCTTTCTACTTTATCGATGTGGGATAACTTCCCAACTCTCTCAACATGGGCGTTTGAGTATAGTTTTCTCCCTTTCCTTTTCTCCTCCTGGAAAGAATGTGAGATATATGTTATTCCCTTACTTAAACTCATTCGGAAGTTATCGAAGGCTCAAGATATTGGGACGCATGATGTTGCCTATATCACTAGGATTTGTTTTGTCATTGTTACAGGAATAAGGGTCAAATAGTATCTCGACTTTCCACTAATTTTACGTAAAATATTTTGCGTTTGTTATAATAATAATAATAATAATAATAATAAAAGAGTTTGTTTGTTTTTTCTTTAATTTTCATTTAATATTCCCTTGATATTTGATCAATTTGCTCCTTATATTTACGCCCCGACTTTTTGTACACCAATTTTTGACTTTTTACACCATGCCATTTAAAGGCGTCGCCGTTTAAAGGCGGTAGAGTATTATATTAATAAAATTGCAGGAAAAACAGAAACGCGAAAAAAATGTTGCGCGACGGGACGCCGGTCAACAACGTGACGGAGCGCCAGTCAACGGCGTGGCGAGGGTCCGGTCAGCATTTTTACCAGGTTTAAAATATGTTTGTACCAAACCTCTTTGATACATAAAGTCTCTTTAGACCAGTTGGGAATTACTCACTTCTCAATTTCCTAGGTTGAAGGTTCAAATCCCCCTAACTGCATTTATTATCATTTTGATTTGAACCATGAACCTTATGTACAAAAGTAAGGACACTTACCAATTGTGCTAACAAACACATGTGATATGTAATATTCTATTAAATATATATACAAACCACGGCGCTTCCGCGCGGCGCCCCACGACGCCTCCGAACGGCGTCATACGGTGCCTCCGAAAGGCGTCCCGTGGCGCCTCCAAACGGCGTCCCACGACGCTACCAATTTTTCTCGACCGCAATATATTATTATTATATTCAGACGTCTTTAAATGGCGTGATGCAAAAAGTAAAAAATGTGTGTAAAGTCTATGCCTATATTTAATCCCTCAATCCCTGAGGTTATACTATTGCATGCCCATGGCGAAATTCTTCTTTATTGTCTAGGAAAATAATTTAAATAAATTTGTAGTAGCATTCTTGAAACAAGGGACAAAATTCAAATTTTACACCTTCAAAATTCAGAGGACTTTAGTACTGTTCATACGTAGGTGCTTCAAACACACACAGCAAAAAAAATAAAAAAATCAGACTTATAGCTCAAATAAATGTCATCTAGATGAGAAGTTATATACGTATATAAATCACACCACAGTTTATATATAGCTTTCATCGCTAGGCTACTCATATTGAAACCTTGTACATACAAATTTGTGTCTATACTTCATGAAGGACTTGGACTTGTCCACATTCGACATGTTTACCAAGTTGCTAATAAGTTAGCAATTTTTACATTTTTTTGTTCATACAGCTTTCATTGCTAGGCTACTCATATTGAAACTTTATACATACAAATTTGTGTCTACATTTCATGGAGGACTTGGATTTGTCCGCATTCGACATGTTCACCAAGTTGCTATTAAGTTAGCAATTTTGATATTTTCTTGTTCATTTGGTTTAGCTTCATGATAAAATATAACATGGGACTTATATATATAGTAATAAGTTTGCTATTTTGTTTATCTTTAAAAATTCCAAATTTATTGTACCAAAAATGATTCATAGGTTGATGATTTTGATAAAATACACCATCTGTTATTAATTTACACAATAATACTTTACTTTACTTTACTTTACTTTATAACCCAGTGGAGTTCCTCTTCCGGGGAATCTGGGGGGTCAGGATGAGGGCACCCCTGACTTACGCAAAGGGGGTGCGCCCGAAAGACCCAAAGAAAAGAAAAGAAAAGAAAAGAAAACTGAAACTCAGTTATGTGCCAATCATAACTGAATTTAGTTAAAATGCACCAAAATTGATGTAGGGATCATATCTAACTCAAAGACACTATAACAGCCAAAGAGCATGAGGATTAAGCCCCTTCATGTACCTACTTTTAAGTTGACCTTATGGGCCTGAAATTTGACCTATGACTTATCCAACGCCCAAAAATCCATGCTAACATGTCAAAAAAATTCACTTCATTTGATCAACAAAGTACAAATTGAACACAACAACCTGTGTTGAGAGTCAGACTTAAGTCATCACAACTAGGACAAATGTCATTATAATAAACTCTTCATTTAATGCAAAAAAAAAATGTAGGACACCTAAATTGTTGACATATGCCTTCCTCTAGATGTACCAAGTTTGAGAACGTACTAGCAAGTGGAGATTCACTAACCATGCACGACTTTCGTTTTCTATGACTTATTAATTTCATCAAATCTAGAATGGTAGACCAAGATTGTCATATACCCATATAGGTTTCTTGTAAATTACTTCTTATTGATTGGTTTAACAATATAATTATAGGTCTTATGCAATGTATACATATGCATGACGCATATTTTGCTAGTGTTTTGTTTCATACGATTAATTTGCTTGAATTGGGCTATAAGCATCATTTTTGTGATCCATGATCAACTTGTTATCGGGCTTTAATATTATCATAGACAGACACGTTTTAGAATCAAACCATCATGGATCTTTGTTTTTTCGGTCATGTATTGATTAAGTTAGCTAGCTTAAAACATGCATGATAAGTAGGGCTGAGCAAAGTTATCCGATCCGCCTATCCGATCCGGAAAATCCGCCGATCCGATCCGAAAATATCCGCATCCAAAATGATCCGTTCAAAATTGATCCGTATCCGGTCCGATCCGCTAATTTTTCCGGATATTTGGACCGGATACAGATAGAGGTTTTGAGTCTTTCGGATATCCGAAAATATCCGAATATATATATATATATACTATGTTTGTAGAAAGTGAAAATAAATTACTATTAGGTCAAAACCCTAAACTTACCTTTACCACTTTCATATTTTCTTACCGCATGTTAATACTAATTAAGTACTCATAGCTTAAGCTGGATAATAATTTTGACTTTGAATTTGATTATAGCTTAAGCATGTTAATATTAGTTATTGTTTATAACTTTACATTGAATTTCATATAATGTTTTATAGCTAGTTAGATTTTTGGACATGAATTGAATATAAAATTATACTAAATTTTTTTGCTTGAAAATTAAAATGGATAGTTTGGATATCCGGGATATCCGGCTCCGGATATCCGATCCAATCGGATAATTTTTAGCGGATATCCGGCCGGATACGGATCGGATACGGATCGAACCTTTTGGCAAAATAAATTTTCGGATATCCGGGTTTTCGGATCGGATCGGATCGGATAATCCGAAAGCTCAGCCCTAATGATAAGCTATGCTATCGCGTTTAAGACTCTACAAGAAATACCTTACTTTTATGCTATACAAATATAAGCCATTAATCCTCATGTACCTATTTTGTAATTGGCCTTATGGCCCTAAATACTTGACATATGACCAGTGACGGACGCAGAACAAAATTAAAGGGGGCACAACTTCTCTAAGAGATTCGATGAATCAAGAATAGCCGATAATAAATTTAGTTATGCAACACTTTTAAATAATACAACATAGTTACTTTTTAATCAAATAAAATTATATTATGTATGACATGTAATTTATGTTAAAAAAGGCTAGTTTATAGAAAAAAAAAACTTGGAGAAAAATACAATAAATGTGAATAACAAACAAAATGATGCTATGGGGAATTGAACCTTAGTGGAATGAAAGCAAAATTGAACCATAAACCATCTAAACTAGTTAAATTTCATATCATATTAATGCAAATTAATTTAAAATATATTCGTATTTAACCTAAAATTCACTGAAATACCAATAATAAACCCGACGAGAGGGGGGCACGGGCCACGCATGCCCCCTGTGTCCGTCTAGCATATGAGTATATGACTAGCATCTACGCCACCCAAAAAGCTATGCTATGTTAACCATTTCATGCTGCGAATAATATCTAGACGACTTTATCTTGTTTATATTTTATGTTCTATCTGTCCTAAAATAAAAATAAAAATCCTAAGACAAATAAGGAAATAAAAAATATAAAATACAAACAAGATAAAGTCATCTAGATATTCTACGTAAAATTTCGAAAGCTATTCAGTCATTTGATCAAATAAGTACATATTGAACATAACTCGGGTTGAGAGTCAGCCTTAGTCGTCACTTCGCTAGGACTGATATAAAATTTCTACTTAATGCAAAAATGACACCTAAAATTGTTGACATATGACATAGCTTCCTCTAGATGCATTTTGACTTATCTAGATTGTCAATTTCTCATATATATAGGTATCTTGTAATTTACATTTTCGTGTATTATATAATAATTAGTATATGCTTGTATACATATGCATGACGAATCTCTTACACCAGCACAAATTTTGCTAGGGTTTCTTTCATATTATGCTTGCATAACTTCAATTGAATTTGATATTGGAACTAAAAAAAATCCATCAATAAAAATCGTTGTCGTTGAAAAGAGGCAGCTTTGCTGGTATTGAGAGCCGAGACTACTAGTAATTGGGCCGAAATTTGGACCTTTAAGGCCCAAATTCAAAAAACACTTCAAAACTCATAAGAAGGGGAAATTCGGCAATTTGAATACATACCAAGTACCCAACTATGCATTTTATCCAAAAAAAAGTACCCAACTATGCAAAAGACAAACTATAAATAGAAATTATAAAATTGTGAATTCAGGCACCAACTCTTATTTTATGCAAAAAGCACGCATTTTCATATTGAATATGTAACACTTTTCTTACTGAATGTGCAGCATATTCACACTTATTGTACAACCTTTTTCTTATGGGGTGGGCAATATTTTTGTACGGAGTGTGATATATTTTGAGCATGCAAAACTTTCATATTGAGTGTCCAACCTTTTTCAAATAAATGTGTAATAATGTTTAATGGCAAATTTTATCTCTGATCCTGACAATTAGATTCTGAAAAGTGATTATCCTTAGACATTTTCAATTCTTTTCACATCAAATAAAGCATTCATAATGTAGAGTATCTACATTTCTTAACCTTAAAAAAGAAAATGTTAAAAATAAATCAGAACATGTCAGAGAAACCTTTCTCTGCAAACATAAAAATTTCTTCTTCAAGAATAGTAAACTGTACATTTCTCTATCAATTAATTATCTGATGTGGAGGAGAGAAAATATCAAAAAGCAACTTGAGAAATCTTTTTCTACTCTTTCCATAGTGTATACTCCTATGCTCATGTGATCCATTCTCAATTTTTTTTTTGGTTTAAGGAGAGGCGGTAGTCTCCGTACCCTCGAGGGACGTTTTATTAATAAATCAAAAAGGGTTAAGTACTACTCAAGCAGGGGATAACCCGACCCCTAACGTCATCAAGCAAAAGAGGTTCAGCACCCACAGGCAGGTTAACTAAAACATGCACACCAATAGGAAAAGAAAAAGCAAAGGAAGCGAGAAAGTCCGCAACTCTATTGGCTTGTCTGAACACATGACGGAACTGGACATCCTAGCTCCTACGAATCAAGCTTTGACATCTAGATACCAAGCTAGCTAAAGGATGACTACTATCTATAGGTCTACTAAAAAGCAGAATCACAAGTTGCGAGTCCACTTCCAAAGAAACCCTCGTGTAGCCCTTACGCCAAACAAGTTGTAATCCTTGAGCAACTCCCCACAGCTCTGCCATAGGTACCGTACATATACCAATATTATGGACAAAGCCTGCCAGCCACTTACCATCAGCGTCCCGACACACTCCTGCCGCGGCAGCAAGACCCCCATTCCTGACCGAGCCATCCGTGCATAGTTTCACCCAGCCAGGAGACGGGCGACACCAAGCCACTTCAATCGTCTCCATCGTCCGAGCCAGCGCACCACCCTTCTCGAGATCCCGGGCTCTTTTATACTCCCTCACGTACTCAATGATAAACGCCGCCCACTCACCCTGAAATATTTCCTGTTGGAACACAAACAGGTTACGCCACTTCCAAATCCACCAAAGAGCTGTAGTGAAAATATCCGCCCAAACAAGATCACCAAAAACTCGAAAGCGGCAAGTAATATTGATACGAATCCAAAAAGCTAGATCGGAGTCGAAAAAGACTTCCCTAAAAAGAGGAGGGTAAAGATCATTCCACAAGCGGGTTGTAATATCACAATCCCGCAAGAGATGAATCAACGACTCCTCCTCAGTAGCGCACAAGGAGCAAAGGGCATTTCCGGCTAAGTGTCGCCTAACCCGCTCTTGATTCGTCAATATTACACCTTTGGTAGCAAGGATAAGGAAGAATCGGTGCCTTTCAGGGACACTAATCTTCCAGATGCTGTTGAAAATCACACCATCCACTGAGGCAGGGACTCGACTCTGAATAATCTTGAGGTACGCCGAACCAACGGAGAACTGGCCTAAGGGCGTGCCACACCAACTGAGAACGTCGGCCAAACTCGATCCATTCTCAATTTGTGATCATAGATCCAAAAAGTATCATATGATCTAACGGACTAGGGGTCCAAAATCCTAGAGACCCAATTGTATTTTTGTGGGCCCAAAAATATCATATGATCGTTATTCGAGAAAGAGACAGCTTGCCACGAATATGACAATTATCTAGGAATATTCCAATTACACTTACACCATTGACCAATTGAAGAGTGGAATGTGTTGAGTATGTAGCCGAATTGAACTTTGAAGAGTCGAAGAAGAAGAGGCAAGGCAAGAGCTGCAAAGGGGGGAAGAGAACTCGTGAAGTGTTCGGAGCTGCGCAGACCCGCGACCGCGGATTGCGAACCCGCGACCGCGGGTTGGAGGAGAAGGGAACCGCGGGCAGGAGCGAGAACGCGCCCGCGTTCCCAAGGGAGCCCCCGCGTTTTGGCCACAGAGACGGAACCCACGAAGCGCGGGCAGGTGCACGCAAAGCGCGGCCGCGCTTCGGTGGCTGAGACCGCGTTTCGGGAGCAGGGCTTCTGGACGAGAAGCGCGGGCATGGGGGACGGAAACGCGCCCGCGTTCCGGGCGGCCTAGGCCGCGCTTCGGGCCGCGTCCCGCGACGTGTTTAGGGCTTCGGGATTTATTCCTTTCGGGCCTCCTTTGTTATTTGCCTGATATATATTTGACAAAACACCTCATTGTAATGGTATCCACAATATTGAGAGAGTGAAAACCCTGGCTTGGTAGTGCCCCCAGACGTAGTCCTTGTGACGAACTGGGTCAACAATTCCTTGTGTCCTTTATTGTTTTTTCGCTTTCAATTCTTCGTATTGCTTGATCGCTTTCAATTCTTCGTAATGTTACGCCCTATGTTTAATTGCCATGTAATGACCATGTAACACAATTTTTGTCATGTAATGTCTACATAATGTAAATTCAAGCCACGTAACACTGTGTAATGCAACGAAACACCATAAAACACCACAATCAATTTTGTTTTATTTTTTTTTAACGGTGTTTCGTGGCATTATAAAGTGTTATGTGACTTGAATTTGCATTATGTGGACATTAAATGGCAAAAATCGTGTTACGTGGTCATTACATGACAATTAAACATAACGTGTAAAATGCACACGAACACTAATTGGGACACAAGTGCTCAATAGAACAAAATTGGATAAGTACAAGTGCTTAATAGAACAAAAAAAAATACAGGGGTCCGTTTGCACATTTTGTACAAGTACGAGGGCCTCCGTATGTATTTTGCCGTATTTTGCTTTTGTTTCGTTAAACCTTTGGTTTTGCTTAATAAAATTTTTAACCATTGACGGAAAAAACTGTCTAAAATGACATATAAATGGAGTTTGTTTATGGATATAATCATAAGGCATTCACGATGTATTGAACCTCTAAGCAATAGTAATACAATTCAATTCAGAATTACTCCTCAAATTCTAGTTCACGTATGACTTCACGAAAGATCTGTGATGTTTCCTGGAAAGTAACCCGATCTCGGATAGAAGAACTGTTAACTGGACTTTGTCAAAACCGAAACAATAGATCAAGTGGCAGATCGATGAGGTCGATAGCAACAATATAAGTATGTCCTTGTATATCAAGGTCGATAGCAATGCCTAGCTAGGACGCATTTAATGGAATAATTAAATTGAGGAAAGCAATAGTCATCAAAATGACTTAGAAAAGTAGGTCAACCGCTTTGAAGATTTTGCAAGGGAAATTTATGAGGCCGATTTATATATTGATTGTGAGTTCGGTACGTGCAACTTAAAAGCTGTGCATAAATATCATTATTAAATGGCTTCATGAAGCAATTCAAGCAACCATGACGATGAAAAATAATAACTTCAATGGACTTGTAAATGTAATGGATTTATGACATATGTATCCGTCCGACCCATATGGAGTTACGACATCGAATGTGGCTACGTACGTACCCATCTAGATATTATTCAATACAGCATGATTTAAAATATATACTGTAAGGAATAATTGGATTGATGATAGAACCTTATATAAAGTTGAAGATTCAGACTCAGAATGGATCCATAAAGATGGAGTGCCATTTAAACTTGCGAAAAGGAAAGGTAGTTTTGTACTTGGATCTAGTTCGGTTCTGATCCGGGCCAAGCCCTAGCAACCTGAATGGCCGGGTTGCTTTGTTTTGATTCGTCTATTTTTTTTCCGGATTGGAAGTTTTGCCCTATTTCAAAACGAATTAATTATAAAACGACAAGAATCAATTTATTTGAAGCAGTGATTACCGAAGATAGTTTCCATGATTCGTCTATTTTTTTCCCGGGTCGGAAGTTTTGCCCTATTTCAAAACGAATTAATTACAAAACGACAAGAATCAATTTATATGAAGTAGTGATTACCGAAGGTAGTTTCCAAAATTGGTATTGATAAGATACCATCATCGCTTAACTCGTAGTTCCTTTCAAAAGTATACTTTTATTCATCTTCAAATACGTGAAACGTAGTTATGTTAATTTTAAAATAGAAAAAGTATAACGTTTGGAAAAAAAAAACTTTTTAGATAGAAGTATAGCAAGAACTATATTATATACGAATGCTAGGATGGTGATTTGGGGCCCAAAGTATGAGTCAATGGGTTCAGGATAAGTTTGGGCATATGAATTATTAACGGGGTCTTTGGGTAAGTTACTTGACATCTTAGGCAACTCGTATCTACTTGTAATATAAGGTGTTATGGGTTATATTGGTCAATAGAATGACATTAACTTGAGGATGGTTTTGTGCAACATTTGCTTTTAAGAGAGATTTTATACAGAATTCATATATATTGTTTTGTAAAATTTCTCTATAATGCAGTCAACGAAATGAAATGAAAAATAAAAAATAAACATTTTTTTTTGACTGGATAATACGGACATATATGCATTTAGTGCAATTATAGATGTGAGTGAAATTGCAGTTCTATAAAAGTCTACTTTTATTAGCTTCACCTGGCTGTACTTCATACATCACATGTCCAATCATATCATATTTGTCATAACAATGCCTCGACTTCAACTTGTCAAGAACAAAAAAACTTGAACACCATTTTCATTTCATTTCTTCTTGGAGTTGAACAGATTATTTTCTTTGAACCAATCGAGCTAGAATATTGGTGGCTCTTACACGTAGATAAAAATAAAAACGATTTTCTCTTCAGAAGACATTCTTATAAGATTTATTTGTATGTATATCAAACAGATTGGAAATTCATAAAATTAAAACAAACAATTACAAATAAAGAGATTGGCGAGCTCAGCTAGTAATGGGTCCGGTTCGGTTCGAACTAATGAACCGAACCATAAAAAACCAGCGGTTCCGATCAACTCACGGTTCCGGTTTCGGTTTTGGTTAGAGGGTTCCCAAACCGACCCATGGCTCGGTTCTAAACCGTCGGGTTAGTTCATTGAACGGCACGTGTGGATTTTTTTTTTAAAAAAAAATTGGTTCAAACCGGAATCGGAACCAAACCACCGAAATTGGTTACTTCTCGGAATCCGGTCCAGGGAACCTGACCCATGACTAAGCTTAACTTTAAATTTGAGGTGATACATGAACCACTCATCATACTGAAAAAAAGTGACACTTAACAACTCCGTCTAAAGATGAAAAGGATACATAGACTAGCTCTCGATCTTGTACCTAGAACGTTTGGAATCGAACAAATCAAATTAATGGAGACCAAGACACACATAAATCAAACAAAGATATCGATCTTTCATGTATTGCCCATGTCACTAGCTAGTAATAACATGTACACATTCAAGCCTATAAAATCCCATGTTTCTCTAATTAAAAAACCTCTCTATCATATTAAGTTCATCTCTCTAAAACCCACCAAAAAATAGAACAATGATAGATAAATAAATCTCAAATGGATATACTAAGATCAAGCTTAGGCTTCTTGGTCGTCAAAACAGGCAGAGTAACAACAGAGTTGCACTTTGGACACTTTGGGTTGGTCTCCGACATCAACACATAAAGCAAGCAACTAGGGCAAGCCCCCGCCACCAGATTTCCACTTCCGTCCCCGACGCTCGGGTTCTCACGACGATCGCGAGAAGACGGGCGAGATTCGGGCGATTTCGAAGGAGTCAAAGATCTTTTCTTGGAGGATGAACAAGTTGGAGACGAAGGAACCTTCCAAACCCTTTCAAGTGCTGATTTGATCTTGTCTAGGGTGCACACACTTTGGTAAGTGGCACTGTTGTAATTACCGAGTGGATTGATGGGCATTTTGGGAAATGGGCCAAGGTTCAAGCTTGTGTCTTCAAAGAGACTGAGTGTTGTTTTGGGCTTGGGTCCATTGAGGACTTGTCTCTTGGAGCAAGGCAGTGTTTGGTTGGTGGGTGTTTTGCGCTTGTGATCAGTTGGTGGAGATTGTTGGATGCACTTTTGGATGTAGACTTTGCCTGACTGAAAATTGTGAAACCAAACAGAGCCTTAGATCAGGGTTTGAATGAAATTCAGTTCACCAAGATGGGCTTGGTTCGGTTCATATAACCGATTTAAAACTGACACGATATATGAGAGTTTTTTTTTTTTTGCGCACGAGAGTTTTTTTTTAGTACTATGCATGTAGTTAATACGGAGTACCCAATTGCGCGTCTCATTAACCTTAATCATTAAATTCCAGCAATTAATGTTGAGAATAATACAATCAATTTGTACAGTTCAATTTCCGAAACTAATGCCTGACAGCTGCAAAAACAAAAACTCAAAAAAAAATTCAACCATGAAAAAATTCATCAAAACTGCAAAATTAACCATTCATATCAAAACCCAAAAATAAAAAATACACAAAAACAGAGGAATATGTGAGTACAAAACTATGTAGATCATCACTGGTTTAGATTGAATTAAACAAAAAGAAATGAAGCCAAGAAATTACCTTGAGATCAAGACGTTTTTCCCAGCCAGAAGGAACATGGAGATCAAGATCCAACTCCTTGGATTCAGTTGCAAAAGACCCACCAAGAAAATCCCGCGTAATCGGGTTCTGGTCAATCGGGTTCCCAGCGCTCTTCATCGGGGTGCTGACTTCGGTTGCCATATCCTTCAAGAACTGAAAAAAAATGGTCCAAACCAAACGAGGCACAAGAGAAAGAAAGAGAGAGAGTTAGGAAAATTGTTTTTGGTGGGGAGAAAGAAATCAACAAGGGGCCCTTTATAAGGACAAGGAGATGAAGAGGAGATGAATGAATATTTTTGGGCAATAAATGAAAAAGGAAGAAAATGAAATGAATAAATGGAGTTTGGAATTGGGTACGTGAGAGTAATTAAAAGGTGCATTAATGAGTTTTGGTTGTATTGGTTTTGGAATTTAATGTGTTTTGGGGTTGATATTCAAAGGATGACGATGGGGGCGGGGTCACTAATTGATGGCATTTAATGCATTTCCGATAATACAACAAGGAGCGTTTTATGTGTGCTGAACCTTGCAATAATGCAGTTGTAGTTTAAGATTAAATTATTTTACGCATTTATAATGTGCATGCATGGATTCTCGTACTTGTAATCTTGAGATCTTGTGTGCATGATCTAATGCATCCAAAGATTTTTCTTTTGGGTTGAAATGCATCCAAAGATTTGCGAATTTATGCATTTAATGGATTGAATTTTCAAATTTGCAAGGTTTACAATAGTTCTATATTTGTTTGATATTGTTCTAAATTTATAAAATGATGGTAATCACATGTAAATTCTTCTAATTCAAAGAAAGTGGTCCATCTTTTTTTAAAGGATTTTTATTGAGAATTAGAAGACTTCATTAATCGTCGATCAAACGATAAATAACAACATAACTTCAATTCGAATGTGTAGCGAATAATAAGAGCGCAAAAAGAAACCGTCGGATAAAGAGCATGTTGATTAATGAACTACTCTATTTATGCGAAATAGTCCAAACTCGTATCCTAACTTAATGCTCGCAATAATCGTCCAACTTTTAAGAGCGTTTAATCTGATGTGCAGTTTGCCAATTTTGGTGATTCGGTATGCGATCATTGGGCTTGGAGTTGGACTTCTTTCCTCCCGCCATGATATATAAATTTATCTTATACAAAATAATAATCTAACGTTTATTTTCCGTCTAAATGTCTAATAAGTCTAGGTGATGGTTATTTTCGTACCTATTTAATTATTTTGTTAAACCCTTGAGAGTTGAGACCTTCTCTAACCTTGATTATAAATAATACCAGGAACCTAAATGGACAAAATCGTCAAAAAGTCTTAAAAATAATTTTGAAGGTACAATATTATCACACATCTTGCACAAATTTAAATATTACATAATACATGTGATTTTTTTTTATCAGTTTTGCCATTTTTGTTTTGGTCGGATTTTTTTCGGTCGAATTTTAAGTCGGATTTTTTTGTAAGTGCATCCAAAAAAATCATTACATTTTTGTTCAAATCGTAATTACAATAGAGTTTGACTTTTACTAGTCCATCCAAAAATCATTACATTTTCTTTATATTGATATGACACCTTACCGGCTGACTATATACTTTAAATCTCTGTTTTGTACGTTCTGCACCCCCTTTCTACGCACTTGCACATTTTTTTTTTTGAAGTGTTAGCCATGCCAATGAGCTATAATATCAAGTATTCCCTCCTATTTCTATTTTAATTTTGAAATACACGTTTTAACGGTTACTAAGATAACAATATTTTAAAAAATAAAAAAAAAGGATAATAGAAGGAAGGTAATACATGAAATTGAATAAGAATTAACTTTTTAAGTTTATAGCAGTAAAAATGTTCAAACGTAAGTAAAGTACATCCAAAGGACCAAAGGTTAGATAAAGCTATATATATATATGTACTAGCTAGGTAGTGTAAATTAAGAGTATATATAGTGGTACCTAGACCAAAAATATTGGTTACCAAATTATAATAATTTGTTTGTATCTTATTATTTTATTTTATTAATTAAAAGAGGAATAAAAAATAGAATGATTAGACATGTGTTAAGTTGTGGTACAAAGAGTAAACTTACTTGGGCACTACAATACCAAATCGATGGCTAATTCACCCTCTTTTACATTACTTTAGAGTTAAAAATACACTCCCTTTCATGACCAAAATTTTGGCTCATTGTTGAGTATGCTCTAAAGGTTAATAAAGAAAATCTAAAGTTTGAGCTACTAGATGAATTTCACTTTAATATATCAGTGGTACGTACTTAGCCAAATTTTGTTTTTGGTAGACCACTAGTTCACGAGAGCTTCATCTTAGCTACGTCTAGCTCGATCCAGGTGTCGTACTTGATTGTGGCGAGTGAGTCTCTCAAAAGAAATTGTTAACTTTCACTGCAGTTGAACCACAGATCTCGTGAATGTAGAATAGACCGTTTTTTTTACCAGAACCAACTCTTTTTGTTTACTTAGTCCAAATTTTAGACGTGATGAGATTAAGGTTATATCTCCAACGGTTTATTAGCATGGCAAGATTTTGTACGCTTATTCAATTGAAGTCCAACTTCTATTTCTCGATAATCGGCCCGTGACCCACTTACGTACCCATGGAATTCAATAAGAGTTTGTTTTCATACTTGTATCTTTTTGCACACACATTCAAGTGATCCATCTTGCCACATACGGACTACTAGTCTACTATGCATATTTTTTTTGGTTTGATCTTTACTTGTATATTTCGCCTTTTTGGTGAAAGCTTTTATGAAGCATGGAGGAGCATTTGATTTGACCACGTAACTTAAAGCTATGTTGTGGGTGTGTTTGCATGCCAAGGAAACTATAAAGGGTCAAGGAAGGAATTGCCCAGAAGTAGCAATTGTTGGCATGGCCCCATGCCCCCATGCCCCCATGTACACAAATCAATTCAACGTGCATAAAATTTGACTAGTCTAGTAGTGTTCAACCTTCACGACCTTGTAAGCAAGGTCATTCCCCAATTACCTTCATGTTAAAGCCTCCTAATTAGGGACGGATACAGGATTCCATCTTAGGGTGGGTTAATTATCATCAAAATAATTTGAGTGTGCTAAATTACTATAATTTAACTAGTTTACTACTACATTTACCTTATTTTTTATTTTATTATTATTTAATTTACACTATTTTTATTTTTTCTAATTTTTTAGGGTGGGTTGGAGCCTACCCCAGCCCACCATTGTGTCCGTGCCTGCTCCTAATAAGTTAGAGAACATTAATTTGGATGTAGCTTAATTATGGTCGACTCACGAGATGTCAGGGAAGCATCGAAGAACAACTTGATTATATAAGGTGGCATGCATGAAGGAGGAAAAATAGAACAACTCGATTATAAGTACGGCCAAGTGACCTTCTTATGATCGATTTATCACCACCAATTCGACCACTCTTCCACTTATTTAATTATTTATCGATGTTATAAATTTCTACCATCACTTCCTTAAAACTCTCCCCCTCTCGATCTCTCTCTATATATATGCGATTGGTAACAAAGGTCTAAGGAAATGGTAGTTAAAAACGGACATGAGAATATGTAATACTTTTTAAGTAGTATAAATCCTATTTTCAGTGATAGAAATAAAATAAAGCTGTATGATAATAATTGGATTGCCTCCACCTAAGAGTTGGGACTCGTTCAAATAATCGTACCAAACTATATATATAAGGATGTTAATGGTAAGGGAATTCTTGCGGGTAATTGAACCGTTATACTAATTCAAAGACGTATGACAATCTTTATTTTTGGTTCAAAACCTAAAATCTCATGAACCCTAACCCGAAAATAGTTAATCTTGGGGTGACCAATAAAAAATGAAAAACCCGACAGACCCATAATTAGTACAAATCCTGTACCATGTATGTATAACCCAAACCCGACAGACCCGAAAATAGTTAATCTTTATTTTTAGTTAATCTTGGGCATCAAGAGTAATTTCCCAATCCAACATTAAACCATAATTAGTACAAATCCCGTACCATGTACGGGTAATGTGATTATGTAAACCCGACTTAATTAATTAATTCAAGATCGAATTTTGACTGGAGCCTGTTTTTCCCTAGATAATGTATGTATAACCCAAACCCGACAGACCCAAATGTGAACCTATTGAACTATATATGTATTTTATTTTTTTTATAATGTAAATTATGAGATCTATTATTTTAATTAATCACTTAGAATTATAATGAAATATAAAAAAAATCTTTTTTACCAAAAATGAAAAACGCTTTAATAATTTAAATGAAAATTATATTTTCTTAAGATATCAAAAATAGATAAGATATCAAATATATCGAAAATTGAATAAGATATGAAGTATATATAGAGATAATTTTTAAAGGATACAATTAAAAAATAAAATAATTGTTTTATTCGGGGTAGATCATGTGGCGCATATTTTAATAAAGACTTGGTTTTGATTTATACTGTACTATAATAGATGTTAAATTCCACGTGGATATTTATGTTAGAATTATCTAATATCTCAACACGTTATATAAACACAAGGGGGTAGTAGACTAGTAGTTACCTTGTGCAAAATTGTAAGAGCTAGTGAAAGAGAAGACATTAGGTACTACGAGAAAAATATTCCGTTCAAACGACTTATAGTATAGAGACCAAAAACTAATCAATTCATTAACTACTACACTAGTGAAACGTACGACGTAAGTATAATGGTGGAGCCACAGAGGCTGTGGACACAGCACATATAGCTTGTTTCCAAACCCCTAATTAATCCGAGCTAGTTTGAAAATGAAAGGACATTTGAATGTTGAACCGGGTAGGTAAACCAAATTAGCTTGTAGTTAATGGCGGGGATTGGTAATGGTGGGTATATGTATCAATTGTGATTACTCAATGTACACAGTTGGCAGATTCCGATTGCTTATTCACATCCCTCTAATGTTGAATATGCAGTTCATTTTGCCTCATTATTCAATAGATTAGATAGATGTTGATGTACGATGAATATGCATTGAATCAGATGTATTTCGGTAAGTGTGAAATGATACTTGGTATCACCCCCTATTTGTAGAGCTAGTTATAATACATTTGGTATACATGAATCGGGCAATGCACATATATATATATGTATAACAATTTACAACTGTATATACATGTTTGTGGAGTGGAATGCCGAGACAGTTTATGGTTAAAAGGCCGGCCCAATAAACTATATGTAGCAAGAAAACTGGGCCAGATGGAAATGGAGATGGGCCGAAAGTCACAAATTTCAAAGGCTTCGTTAGATTGACAGTCGTGTCTTGACCGGATCCAAATCCTCCGTCCCCTTTCCGTGTCCCCTTCCCGTGTCCCATCCCTTCTTATTGGTTGAACTTATTTATTTCGGTAGAATTAAAGGGAAAATATAGGAGGGGACCCATGCTTTCGACCAATAAGAAACAAGGGACACGGGAAAGGGACGTGGGACGGGACGGAGGATTTGAATAGGTCTTGACCAGTGTTCTAAAAATCCTTTCTAGGACCCGCCTAGACCCTCTAGACGCCCCCCTCTGCCTAGCCTTTTAACCCGCCTAGGTGGTGTCTAGGTGTCCGTCTAGATCGCCTGGCAACCGTTTAGGCCGTCTAGGCGCTTGGCGGTCCCTCTCCGCCTAGAACCCGCTTAGGGTTTTTTAGAATACTGGTCTTGACAAAAAAACAAAGTCGTGTTGTTCAACTAGACCCAACATGTACAAACCCATGAATGAAAAACGATAATGCGTTGAGAGTTGAGAGGTGAAACCGTGAAAGTGGGAGTGTATGCACGTAGGTGAACCATGCATTGGAATTGAAGCTCGTGTCCTCAAACTTTACATAATGAACGTGACATGTATATGATATGAAGTCGTGCTATTTGTGAACAAAACATTTAGGGGAAAAAGAAAAATGACACTATCAACGATTTAAATGTTACTACACATTGTTGACCAAAACGTTGACTTGTGTTCTTCAAATTAAACTTCCGCCGGGGCGGAGGAGAGGCCACGTCCGTCGTAGCGGAGGGCGTCGAGCAGGCGTTGGAAATGGGACACGTGGCAGGGAATGCGGAGGGCCCCCTTCTGGTCGAACCCGTAGAGCTGGGCCGACCGGTTCAGGAGGTTTGCGAAAACCGGGTGGTTGACTAGATCGGCGCTCACCACGAACCGCCTCATCTCCTCCCCCACGTAAACCGGCACCTGTCCCGACCTCCTCCGTCGTCGGTTGGATGGTTCGGGGCGGAGGCGGTTGTATGGTGGCGATACCGCGGTTGTGTCGGTGGAGGAGCAGTCTGCCACCCGCGAGATCCTCTTTATTAGCTGCTTCATTTTTGTTTTTTGGGTTGAGTTTTGGGTTGCGAGTTGTGGGTATAAATATATACATTGATATTGCATGAATGTTCATTTTTGTACGTACGAGTAATGTTTAGACTGATTTAAATAATAAAAGCCAGAGATCGGGTACATGGGGGAGTACTTTTGAGGTTCTTTACACACGTATTGAGTTTCTCTCTTTTTTATTGACATTTCTAAACAGCCAAGCCTGCTTACAACGTAACATTGACAGCACACGTACGTACTAAAACCCATTACACATGTTAATACATAACGGAGCATCGATCGATCAGAACATGCATGTGATTGATTGATTGTATTAGTAGTATGTACGTACGTAGTAGATGCGGTGTGCATGTTAATTTGGGTGGTTTACGCTCGTCCTTTCTCAACCGGAGAGCAGATTCCCTTCTTTGTGGTTCGATCAATCATTCATTTCAGGCTAACCACCACGTGAGTGCAACCCTGTACATGCTTATACTTGGTTTTACTTTTAAGGGCTCGTTTGGTTTTTTCGAGGGAAAGAAAATGGTTAAGGTATCTAGACATTATTTAGTTTATGGTTTATTGATAAAAAGGATAATTATTACCCTTTTCCTCCATTTTTCATGCAAAATTTAAACAACTTCTCCTCATCCCCTTAACATGGAGTAATTATATCACTCATACTCTTTTTGATCGAAAACAAAATTAGTGTCAAGGAACTTCTTGCACTGGATGGTGCATTTACGACACAAATTATGAAAATAAACCGGGTCAATCATGCTTTTAGCAAAATGGATTGTGACATTGTGTCACCGACTCCCTCGTCACTCTTGCCTTTTTTTTTAATCAATAACCTGCATATATATGATTTGGGACAATATAAGGGGATGTAAAGTTCTTGTTATCATCCGGAAGCGTGATAACCATGCATGTGAATTTAATTGAAATTCGCATAATTAGTTGTACAATCAAGGGAGCTAATTAATATAAAATCCAAACTATGTCAAAGGCTTATGGAGATTTGTTCATTCAATATAATATTATTGTGCATCTCAATATCTCACGCGTACGTATATAATATCGCAAACAGATTTTGTAATTTGAACACATCCATTTCGCTCATTTTAACTCGTATACTCGTCATACAAGCTAGTAGCTATATACACGTACGCTTGAGGCAAAAACCACAAGAAAATTAATGCCCGATTCTCTTCTTATGACTATTGAATTTTTGACGTACTAATAATAATTTCATGCAACAGTAAAATAGCGAAATGTTAGAGGAGTGGCAACGGTTGGCCAAAATTTGACCAACAAAGGAGAGATACATTAAAATATTAGTAAAAGTGTAAAATGAGTACTTGAATTGGTGAAGACCGGCCGTCAGCAAGGCCAATCTTGTTTTTGGTCTTTCTCTTCTATTTTGACACCTGTCCACAAAAAAAGAAGGTAATCCATAATTTATTATAACTTGAACGGATCAAATTGTTCAATAGTGGAGTTCAAGGCTTTGATGACCAATATAATTTTAGACAACCATTGGATATATGAAAATTTTATTTGGTCATCATTTAAACAAAGATAAAAAAAATAAGTAGAATAATATTTTTATAATACTATGACCAAACTATCTGGTCAACTGCTAAATATACTCTTACAAATCCCAAGAATAATAGATCCTGAATTTACGGTATCAGTCAGTCAGTCACTATCAGGTACCACATACTTGGAGACCCCGTACGTACATGTGGGTGTGGTGGGATCCACACCGGCGACATTCATTCCTACTTGTTCCGTACTCCCAAAAGTACACGTGCCTCGGTGTCTGCCTTAATTTATCAATACGACCCCCCCTCTTTCTTTTTTTTTTTTTTTTGGAATTGGTACTGTGATAGATTAGAAGGGAGAATTTACAGCTCAAAAACTTCAGCAGAAGTAGAGTTTCAAAAGGAAAGCAAGATCAAAAGGGGCATTACAACACAAGAATACTACGCCAAGAGTCAAGATCACGACTGTTCTTCGTCCAATTCGTATGGGCTTGATGCTTCATGGCCTTGATAATCAGCTGGCTGCACTCACTTGCTGAAATTGCATGATGTTGATAGATGAGGCTGTTGCGTGCTTGCCAGGTGTAGTAGACAAATTGAGTGATGGTGCTGCAGCGTAGTTGGTAGACAAATGAGTTCCTTCGCCTCCCATCAAGGAGCCATTCGAGCCATGAATTCAGATCAGGGAAGTTGGTGGTGACTCCCAACCAATGATGGACAGATTGGAGGACCGAATTGGTATAAGAACAGTGGTTCCACAAGTGTTCTTCTGACTCTGCTTCTAGATTACAGAGCTTGCATGTCGCTTCTTGGATAAGACCCCATCGTTCAAGCTTTGTGAGAGTTGGAAGACGCTTCAAAATAGCCAGCCATGCTATGAAGCTACAACGCGGCGGATTCAGACCACCCCAATATTGGATAAGACCCCCTCTTTCACCTATTTTGCAATTTCATGCCCTTGTAATTACAACAATATTCTCATTCATATAGGCCTTGCTCAAATTTTTAATTTATAAGATGAAAACCTACAAGTCAGTTATAATAGTAGTATAACTTACTAAATGTGCTATGTTTATTCTTTTCCCTTGCCAGTTCCTCACAACGACTAAGTCATAAGGGTGCAGTGTCGATTTCGAAATTTGAGTTTCTACATGCCAATCTATGAATAAATAAATAAAAGTATTAGCGTTGCCCGTTCAGTCGTTCACCCTCTAAGTTGGGCTATTATGACATAAGCCTCCCGTAATTACTTATGGGCCAAGGCCCACTTTATATGGGCTTCAGCCTTTTCTTCTATTAATTTGAGTAAAATAATAAGCTAATATGTACATATCAAATTTTGATACAACCCGGGTATATTATTTCCATAAAAATTTCAATGCAAATCTGTGTAACGAAATGATATGACTGATCCCGAAGATCGCGCACATTACTTCCTTTTAAATTAACCATATTTCCTTTTATAGAGCATAATATTTAATTTTCAATGAGATTTCTTACGGCAACAAATTCAGATTTCTTCATTATTTCCCTACACTAAACAAAAAAATTCCTTGAACCCCAAGCCATCACTCCATCGTTCTATAAATTCCCAATCCTAGAGGGCGTCCAACTCACAACAAAAAAACCAATTTCCTTCATCCTAAACAACAACAACAACAAAACCTCCATGGCGATCCATGAAGCCTTGCGCTCCACCACCGAGAGCGTCGAGTACACGATCCGCCGACGAGAGAAGATGCCGATGCCCATCCTCCCAACCGTCGTCCAGCCATGCAACCTTCCGAGGATCCATCAATCGATCGTACGTGGTCAACCTTGTCACTTGTCACTTGTGTCTTAGTTTTGTACGTTTGCCCTCTTTGCCGTTGTGAGTTGCCTTCCGAGGATCCATCAATCGATCGTACGTGGTCAACCTTCGTGATCTAGCTATAAGATACGTGAGATCTTGTGTATATCTGAACCTATTTTTTTAGTAGTGTGAATTGAACCGTTTGTGGTTGATTGAATGAATCCTTAATTTGTGTTTTTTTATTGATTGGATGTATACTTTGTACTCGAAGTTTGTAATTCATTAATACTTTCGACCAACAAAAAAAGGTTGTAATTCATTAATACCTTCACAAGAATTAATGTTTTATTTTCGGTATAAGACGAAGAGGAGAGAAAGTGGCCGGATTAGGTGCTATGTAAAGACAAAGAGAAACCCTAGACGTACTATGTATTCATGAACACATTTGATCGATATTTTCAAATGGAAAGATCGAATCCAAGGCTTGATGCCAAGTACTCGTGGTATAATTATTGACTGTATAAAGCATGTACATGTATATATACATATAATAGTTAGGACTATTATTTAGATAGATAAATCCACATTCGATTTCAATGGCCATATCAACCCTCAGGCCTTGGATTTGCTGAGGGTAAGCTCAGCTCGAAGATGTAGGGTGTCATTGATGAAATAATCGCAATCATCACTCATGAGTTCGGTCCACGAGATTCCCAATAGGTTGGAGACCCCCCAGCAATTCCCTAAAGCATGGTTGGTGACCTTGAGCTTGCTTTGGAACTCCATCAATGATTTGTTCATCACTGAAAATTCAAAGTCTAAAGTGCAAGCTTGTGAAGGTTGTTTCTTGCACAAATATAGACCAAAGTCATGATTGTCCCGCTTACATTGCGTCCAAAGGTAAAGCCGTTTCCCACCTATACAGAATATTTGAGACTCGAGGTGTATGGACGTGTATAGACTGGTCATCTCGTCCCTTTTTAGGTCGAAGTAGACGACACAATGAGGCGAGTAGACACGTCTTGACAACCCACGTTCGATGGTTGCTAGGTCCTTGGAGGCATTGACGTGTTGCCCACAACAGATTTCAATCTTGGAACAGAGTTCTTTGAGCACAAGCTTAGACACTTTTTCATGGTCAAAGTCAGGGCAATCTAGGAATTCCTTCAATTTCGAGCCACTCAAGTTTGAGAAACCTATGAAACGAGCCAAGCGCTCAGTGAGGATTTCCCTACGCCATTCTAGCTCGGGATAGATATGACGAGCCCACTTCAAGATAAAATCGAAAACATCATCTTCTGAAATCACTTGGAGGCCCTCGCCTCCCAAGACAACCTCTATCGCAGAAAGAGGCAAATCCATAACCTCGTCTTGTGACCTTCAAGATCAACAAGTATACTTTTATACGAAACGATGTAATTGTGTGATGTAATGACATATAATAGATTACCAAGTACTTACTTGTCGAATTCATTGTAACGAGCAGTGACAAATTGTTTGGCTATATCGATTAGAGGCTTTACTATTTCACTCGCCAAAACACTTGAAGGAAGCTCGAGATAAGAAAGCGCAGACTCTAGGGACATGGGAACCTTAAGCAACATTTGAACACAATATCTCATACAAGAAGTAACCTTTAACTTGTTTGCAGCTACCAACACGTCCACCAACTCAGAGAATGAAGTTGCTCTCAAAGTATTCCCATACATAAAGTTAAGTATGTCCATCAAAGTTGCTTCCTCTGTCCATATTAAAATATGTGTTAAAACTTTACATTTCAACCAAAGTAGTGCAAGTATACATTATGCATACCAGATGCTTTGATTACGAAGGACACGTCATTCTTTTGTTGCGATTCTCTCAAGCTGTTTTGGAACAACTGCACTCCAATATTACAAAAAAAACTTCTTATGGGCAGTAGAATTATCAATAACTTTTTATGGGTACGTAACGTAGTAGAAGATGAACAAAAACAGCTTATGAAAACTAAGGAAGCAAGAAAAAACATACTTCATAGAAGAAGGGACTTTTTGCTGCTAAGATGATTGAGCTTATGTGCAAAGTTGTAACTTGGGTATCATCATCAGAAGACTCTATGTGCAAAGTCTCAACTTTGTTGTCATCATCACAAGACTCTGAATTTTGACTATGAGGTGCTTGTATGCAAGAAAACCATTCATGATATTTCTCTCCTCTAAGCTTGTTGGAATCACCAACAGAGTCATTGTCGTCCGGTATGATCTCAAGGTGGAGGACACGATCTGAGAAGTCGCGGTTGTTGAACGCAAACATGAAATCCCCCTCGTTCACCCTTGAATCTAACATTTTCGGGCTAGAATCTCCCATATCGTTGTGTTTCTTGGTGACATCAAATGGCTCAATTTTGCTAAATTTATACTAAAACGTACGTTCAAGAAATGTAAATTTTACAGTTCCAATTGTTCACTTTACATTGTTACTTCATGACACTTGTATATATTTTAATCAAAAGACAACTTTCCAGATTCATTTACCTAGCTAGGTACTAGAAGTTTAGAATTTGGGTATCCTACAAACAAGGAGGAAATAGCATTTGAAGACGGAAAGTTACGTTGTTGGTTGCATACCTTGCACGTTTCAAGCTAATTAAGCTTTATACGAGTTCCATTAATTCCTTGTTGGTTTTTGAAGTTGTGCACAACGTTTGATTAATATTCTCTCTTCTTCTTTCATCCATAGCTATCAATTATTTAATTTACATCTCAAGCTCTAACAGTAACTAAACATATAATCCGCTCACTAAACATAATTATTTGATTTAAGAGATATCATTGATTTGTTTTTGATTTATTGAATCTATGCTTTATACTCCATATTGTAACTTTTAAGTTACTTCTCTTGCCCTAGTGCTATTTCAATGAAAATTGCAATTTAATTAATTTTTGGTTTATTGCAAATTAAGAGGAATAATTAACCACTCGTTCCAAAATAATCATGTCTCACCCAGATCGAGTTTATTCGGGAACTCAATACACTTACGAGTTTTTTATAAATCCACTTTGAATTCAATGACATTAATCATTGCCTTTTATTCATATCGTTTCAAGTCTCAATTCATCAACATAACTAAAGATAAGTAAGTGTCATATGTCAAGCCTTGGAATTGTCGAGGGTAAGCTCAGCTCGAAGATGTAGGACGTCGTTGATGAAATACTCGTTATCGCTGCGCACGAATTCGGTCCATGGGACTCCCAACAGGTTGCCAGACCCCCATCCCCTGCCGTCCGTTAGAGTGACGTTGCCAGACTTGTGCTTGTTTCGGAACTCCCTGGATGACTTGTGCAACACGGCAAAATTAAAGTCCAAAGTGCAGCCTTCTGAATCTTGTGCTTTAAACACAAATAGACCGAAATGGTCATTTTTCCCCATCCATTGTGCCATGAGGTAAAACTTTTTTCCGCCTAGGCCGAATGTTTGAGACGTGAGCTGTCGCAATGAGGATAGATTCTTCAAATCTTGTCTTTTGAGGTCAAAGTAGACGACGCAACGAGGCGAGTAGACGCGTGTTGGAAAACCGTAGTCGGTGGCTGCTAGCTCCTTTGAGGCGTTGATTTGCTGCCCACTCGCGAGCTCAACCTTGGCGAAGAGCGCTTCAAGCACAAGCTTTGACACTTGCTCCTGGTCAAAGTCGGGGCAAGCTAGAATCTCCTTCAACTTTGAGCAACTAATGTTTTCGAAACACATGAAACGAGCCAAGCACTTGGTCAGGATTTCTCGACGCTCCTCTAGCTCAGGATAGTGCACACGAGCCCACTTCAATGTAAAGTCACAAACATCATCTTCCGAAATTATTTGGAGACCCTCGCTTCCAAGAACAACCTCTAAAGCCGAGAGGGACAAATCCATAACCTCTTCATGGGACCTTCAATTTTGAAAGTTTATATTGACATAACTTCTAGATGAAAAGGCGACATAATGGAAAGCTTTAAGTTGCAAAGGTACTTACTTGATGAAATTCTTATAATGTGCAACAAGATATTGCTTTGATGCATCAATCAACGGCTTAACTATTTCACTTGCCAACACACTTGAAGGAAGCTCAAGATAAAAGTTTGCAGATTCAAGTGACATAGGAAGCTTAAGCAATATTTGAGCACAATGTCTCATGCAAGAAGTAACCTCAAACTTATCCGCGGCGAGCAACACGTCTACCAAATCTGAGGTCGAAGTCGCGCTCAAAGGGTTTCCATACATAAATCTAAGAAGGTCCATCAAAGTCGCTTCCTCTGTTTACACATATGTAATCAAGTGCTTATTATGGTCTAATTATGCTAATAAAACGTTACATTTCAAAGAAGTCTAAGGGCATATAATGTTGCATACCATATGCGTTGATTTTGAAGAACACATCATTCTTTTGTTGGGATTCTTTCATGCCATTTTTGAATAGCTACACATCAAAGTTATAAACTTCTTTGAATGTGCACTAGAATTGAACGTACGGTTTCTCAAGAAAGAAATTAGGAAGGTAGAAATGACATACTTTGTAGAAGAATGGACTTTTGGCCGCTAGAATAGGAGAGCTCAAGTGCAAAGTCTTGACTTTTGCACTATCACAAGACTCTACGTGCAAAGTTTTAATTTTGGTGCCTTCACACGACTCTAACTCTTTACCATGAGGCTCTTGTATACATGAAAACCATTCATGATATCTCTCTCCTCTGAGCTTCTTGTTGGGTTCGATAGAAGAGTCGTCGTTGTCGTCTTCGTCGCTTGGCATGATCTCGAGACGGAGGACACGATCGGAGAAATCACAATCGTTGAATGCAAACATGAAATTCCCGTCATTCGCCCTCGAGGCTAACATTTCCGGGCTAGAGTCTCCCATCTTTGGTCTCTCCCTGCCTTATTTCTAAGTTATATATATGTTTCTTCACAGCATCAAACAACGGCACAAATTTTACTAGCTACTTTTATGCAAAGCTTTCGTTCAAGATTATTAGTCTATGACACTTATATTTGATCAAAAAACATCTTTCTAGATTAATTTAGCTAAGAAGTTTAGAATATAAGGCACCCCAGAAACAAGGAAACAATAGAATTTGAAGAAGGGAAAAGGCACAATTGTACAAGTTTGATTCCTTCCTTGTTGGTTTTTGAAGGGGCAATATTGTTTTGATGATCATGCTTATAAGTAGTAAACTAAACAAAAAATTAGCCACGAAATTGATCTCTCTACACATATGAGAAATCTTCTTAATTCTTCCCATCTTAATATATACTTGAATGGACCTTGGCCTTAATCACTTTCTATATCAAAAACATTCCTCATATATATAGTCACTTTCACCCATTAATCCATTATGGTGTAGAACATGATAGGTAGCTACGTACCAGTTTTGGTCATGTTAATGTACGTACTGTTGAAGTCCGAAAATCTCGAACTAACTACGGGACAAAATTATTAAACTCTCGGGCCTTTCGGCGCGCTAGAAACCGGCTCGTCTTGCTTCGAGCTCTCCCACCCCCCGCGTATTATTTTATTCTCTTTTCGGAGGCTTATAAGACTTTTTAAGGTCTTTCCCGTAAAATAGTGCGAGCTCCTCGGAGACTCAAACACGTCGGGGCCCGTCCTTCGAGAACACGTCTCGGGACTCGGCCTTTTTCCGATCCTTTATTACGTACCACCACCACCCTATATATAACGGAGGGAGCTGCTTGCTTAGGTTTCAATCCGTCGATGTGGGATAGCTAATTTCAGGGTGACATGCCTGCTTGAGCTGCCTGCTCGAGCTACCTGCTTAGGCTTCCCTCCGTATGCAACTTTGCCTCCGTTACGCGTACGCTTATTCATTTTAGTTATTCGCGTACTTAGCGCGTTTAAAAGCGTGCTTAGCGCGTTAAGAGTGTGCTTAGCGCCTTAATCTTTTATGTCGATATTATCGTCTCGTGTACCAACGCGGTGACAATTCCGGGTATCAACACAACCCCGTGACTCGGATGTCCTTACTTTTTCAAGGACAAACGAGGCACTCACTTGATGCACATACTTATGGTCAACGCGTTGTTGTAACCGGCTCTAGCTGTGCAACCAACTCGAGCACGCCTACGCGCGTCGCGTATCGCGTGCGGGTCAAACCTCGAGCACAGCTCGGCGGCTTGTCTTTAGAGTGCGATGGGATGTTTTGAGTTTATCGCGACTACGAGCGATGAAGTTAACTCGAGCGCGTCCTCGCGTTCAACGCGGGCCAAACCCCGAGCTCGGCTCGGCGGTTTGCCTTATATAATTTGGATATTTGGGTTTATCGCGACTACGAGCGATGAAGTTAACTCGAGCGCACCCTCGCGTTCAACGCGGGCCAAACCCCGAGCTAAGCTCGGCGATTTGCCTTATAGAATTTGGATATTTGGGTTTATCGCGACTACGAGCGATGAAGTTAACTCGAGCGCACCCTCGCGTTCAACGCGGGCCAAACCCCGAGCTCGGCTCGGCGGTTTGCCTTATATAATTTGGATATTTGGGTTTATCGCGACTACGAGCGATGAAGTTAACTCGAGCGCACCCTCGCATTCAACGCGGGCCAAACCCCGAGCTCGGCTCGGCGATTTGCCTTATAGAATTTGGATATTTGGGTTTATCGCGACTACGAGCGATGAAGTTAACTCGAGCGCACCCTCGCGTTCAACACGGGCCAAACCCCGAGCTCGGCTCGGCGATTTTCCTTAACGATAACTGTGGAGTTTTGATGTTTTAAGGCTTTAAGCAGCTGCGAGCGGCGTAACCGACACGAGTGCGCCTATGCGCATCACGCGCGTTAGCGGACAACCCCGAGCGAGGACGGCAACTCGGGTTTTCCCTAACGACTGTGGAGTTTGATGTTTTAAGGCTTTAAGCAGCTGCGAGCGGCGTAACCGACTCGAGTGCGCCTATGCGCATCGCGCGCGTTAGCGGACAACCCCGAGCGAGGACGGCAACTCGGGTTTTCCCTAACGGTTGTGGAGTTTGATGTTTTAAGGCTTTAAGCAGCTGCGAGCGGCGTAGCCGACTCGAGTGCGCCTATGCGCATCGCGCGCGTTAGCGAACAACCCCGAGCGAGGACGGCAACTCGGGTTTTCCCTAACGACTGTGGAGTTTGATGTTTTAAGGCTTTAAGCAGCTGCGAGCGGCGTAGCCGACTCGAGTGCGCCTATGCGCATCGCGCGCGTTAGCGGACAACCCCGAGCGAGGACGGCAACTCGGGTTTTCCCTAACGGTTGTGGAGTTTGATGTTTTAAGGCTTTAAGCAGCTGCGAGCGGCGTAGCCGACTCGAGTGCGCCTATGCGCATCGCGCGCGTTAGCGAACAACCCCGAGCGAGGACGGCAACTCGGGTTTTCCCTAACGACTGTGGAGTTTGATGTTTTAAGGCTTTAAGCAGCTGCGAGCGGCGTAGCCGACTCGAGTGTGCCTATGCGCATCGCGCGCGTTAGCGGACAACCCCGAGCGAGGACGGCAACTCGGGTTTTCCCTAACGACTGTGGAGTTTGATGTTTTAAGGCTTTAAGCAGCTGCGAGCGGCGCCGACTCGAGTGCGCCTATGCGCATCGTGCGCGTTAGCGGACAACCCCGAGCGAGGACGACAACTCGGGTTTTCCCTAACGACTGTGGAGTTTGATGTTTTAAGGCTTTAAGCAGCTGCGAGCGGCGCCGACTCGAGTGCGCCTATGCGCATCGCACGCGTTAGCGGACAACCCCGAGCGAGGACGGCAACTCGGGTTTTCCCTAACGACTGTGGAGTTTGATGTTTTAAGGCTTTAAGCAGCTGCGAGCGGCGTAGCCGACTCGAGTGCGCCTATGCGCATCGCGCGCGTTAGCGGACAACCCCGAGCGAGGACGGCAACTCGGGTTTTCCCTAACGACTGTGGAGTTTGATGTTTTAAGGCTTTAAGCAGCTGCGAGCGGCGTAGCCGACTCGAGTGCGCCTATGCGCATCGCGCGCGTTAGCGGACAACCCCGAGCGAGGGCGGCAACTCGGGTTTTCCCTAACGACTGTGGAGTTTGATGTTTTCAGGCTTTAAGCAGCTGCGAGCGGCGTAGCCGACTCGAGTGCGCCTATGCGCATCGCGCGCGTTTTGCGTTATGGAATGTGATTAGCGCGTTGACGGTAACTGTGAGCAAAGCTCAAAAACAACCGTCGTCTATATGGGTCGCGGGCCATATGAGGCTTATTTAGCTTATTCTCGTTTCGGAGGCGTTTATTTAGTTTGGTGTTGAACTTGTGTACAACAAACTTGTATTAGTCAATCGCTAATATCTCAAGGTTCATTAATGTCGTTCGCTGGGCGCTCGAATGCAAGAAATAAGAGTAGAGCGCTGGGCGCTCGAATGCAAGCAGTAAGAGTAGAGCGCGCGTAAGAAGACACAACACCATACATCAACACCGCACACCAGAGGAAGAGCCGGGCAAAGTAAAACCTCGTGCCTCTTCCCCCCAACCAAAAAAGAGATCTTTTTATTAGGGTTGTTAGTTTATTCTCTTTTCGTAGGCTTGTTAGTTTATTCTCTTTTCGGAGGGTTGTTTACATAAGTCGATTTGAATGATTCCACGCCCAACATGAATTTAAATAGCATCGGGTTTTAAGATTTACCTCCTTCCGCGGATACGGAACGCGTTGACAACGTGCAACAGGATCAGTGCAGCTTGCCACGCACTCCCGTCGCGAGCCCCCGCGTCTCCGGCAATGTGATGTCCAGAAGGGGGCCACAGGCCACGGCATCGGACCACGCCAGAGAGATAAGCGTGACAGCAGGAGGCCGGAAGAGCGCGGTGGCGGGCCGGTGAAGACACGGCGGAGGCTTGTTAGTTTATTCTCTTTTTGGAGGGTTGTTAGTTTATTCTCTTTTCGGAGATGTTATTATGGGATCGCGGGCAAAAGCCACGGGCCGCGATGGGGCCACGGGCCAAGGCCGCGAGCCCAGGCCATGAGCCGCGATGGGGCCGCGGGCCAAGGCCGAGAGCCAAGGCCACGGCAGCGCGATGGGGACGCGCGTCCATCGCGATCCATGCTAATTAAAAATGCATACTAATTAAATAAGCAAGAAAATATACTAACCTGCGCGATTCTTAACCGATGACCCGAGAGCATGACAGTCCTAGGACGAGAAGGTCCCCACGGACGGCGCCAATGTTGAAGTCCGAAAATCTCAAACTAACTACGGGACAAAATTATTAAACTCTCGGGCCTTTCGGCGCGCTAAAAACCGGCTCGTCTTGCTTCGAGCTCTTCCACCCCCCGCGTATTATTTTATTCTCTTTTCGGAGGCTTATAAGACTTTTTAAGGTCTTTCCCGTAAAATAGTGCGAGCTCCTCGGAGACTCAAACACGTCGGGGCCCGTCCTTCGAGAACACGTCTCGGGACTCGGCCTTTTTCCGATCCTTTATTACATACCACCACCACCCTATATATAACGGAGGGAGCTGCTTGCTTAGGTTTCAATCCGTCGATGTGGGATAGCTAATTTCAAGGTGACATGCCTGCTTGAGCTGCCTGCTCGAGCTACCTGCTTAACTTTGCCTCCGTTACGCGTACGCTTATTCATTTTAGTTATTCGCATACTTAGCGCGTTTAAAAGCGTGCTTAGCGCGTTAAGAGTGTGCTTAGCGCCTTAATCTTTTATGTCGATATTATCGTCTCGTGTACCAACGCGGTGACAATTCCGGGTATCAACACGTACGTCCTTTATAGAGTGATTTGGTCCTATTTGGAGAAATTTAATAAAAATTAGACCCGTCAAAATCATAGATAAATTTGTGATTAACGATGTGAGTTTAGTTTCTTCACTTTCTTGCAACTCAAAAACAGAGTTCATTTTTTTCATCAAACAATTCATTTTGAATAAGTCTCCCCAAAACTTATTTATTTATTTTACCTTTTTTTTTCCATCTCAAACACTTCATTTAAAATAATTTCAACTTGAACGTAAATAATTTCAGCTTGAACATCAACCACTATAATTCCTGTGTCTCCAACAAAAAAAAACTAATATAATTTCAACGTCAACTCACATAAGTACATAATTTACCGAACGGAGCCGTAATTTATATCTATTAGAAATATCTATCCACGAGAGATAAAAGAATATGGTTGAATCCTGAGAAATGTCAACATCCTTAATCGCACATGCAACTATTCATTAGTGTTCTAAAAAACGCTAGGCAACCTCTAGGCGGAGAAGTGATCGCCTAGCGTCTAGACAGCCTAAACAGACACCTTTACACCGTCTAGGTGGGTTGAAACTTGAAAGGCTAAACGGACAGAGACCGCTTAGCGTCTAGACGGACCTAAATGGATTTTTAGAACATTGCTATTCACACAAATGATACAATGCATACTAATCAACGTAGAAAAGTCAGGTCGAGTCTTGAGGATGTCAACATCCTTCATACGATTACGATGCATACAAGTCAACGTAGAAACTTCAAACAAACAAAGTTGTAACTGATATGTAGTGTCATGCTGTCCACTCCTTATCACAAGATAGTAAGATACCAATAAATTGCCCAACACATAAATCTAATCAGATCTAGCGAGTGACCCACTTCCTCAGTAGTACCAATAGCTAATAAGTTTGAATTCATCCCTACCATCTAAAGGGGCGCACTAAATTAAATTAGGTGACACGCGCAATTTGCAAGTGTCTATCTGCACTCGAAGTTTAGGCATCCTTAATTGCCTAGTTGATTTGCATTATGCCTTATAGTTTCTAACAAGGAATTAGGATAAAGTAAGGAATTATACAGCTTATATATGCTGCTTAATAACCAATGTTTAGCGGTTATGTTAATTAGTTACAAGTACAAAACTACTGTATCAATTTGGTCACGTACTTTTAAATGTCAACATGCTCACTTTCTACATTTGAATATTCCTCTTAAACTTGTGTTAGCCACCTCCATCTCTTCAATATATACGCTCAGTTTCACACTTTCACTTCACATATGCAGCCCATCCTTTCTCTCTTCTGATTCTTCTGAATCAAGAAATCAATAGAGGGAAACAAAAAAATTTGATCTTTGCACGATTAATTGTTGCCATGTCAGCCCATCTAATCCCCCCATGGGGATCTTCTTCAGCATGGTTGCTTAATCTTCTGCTTGTTGTTAATGGCGGCCTCTTTCTGGTTCTTCTGCCTGCATCTGTCAATGCCCAGAATAATGCTTCTACTACAAAACATGAAGGTAATTGATTTCTTACTGAGCTTTTCCAATTCAACCTTAATTTTGCTTCCCTTTTACATTATATAAAGTTTTGATCTAATTTGACCCAGATGCCAATTTTCTTATTTCAGTTCAACAGTCAATGTATATATTGTAAGATTAAACTTACTATATATATATATATATATAACTTTTATTTAGTTTAAGTTGCGGTCATTAGTTTACTTATTAACTTGTTTTTGTTGCTGGCATGTATTAACGTTAGACGTCAATTAGTAGTAATCTGTTAGTTGCTGTCTTGAAAAACAAGTCATGACAGCTAGTTGGCAAATCTTGATCGGTTAATCAACTGGTTTTACAAGCAGTTTTTGTAACTACCTTTCAAGGACAGCTAATAGTTATGTTAGTCTAGTATAAATTGTGGTCTGTAAGGAAGAAAAACGCTGAGTTGCTTCCTCTGTGATTTGTTCAATTCAAAGGAAACGAAGTTGGACAGAAATCATGTGTTGTGTGTGCGTGTGATTGATCGTATGAATACCAGTGTATAATTTCTTCATATATGGGTGACTGAAAGTAAATTATGCAGTATAGAAACAAAAGATGCATTTATTTCAAGCTGAAATTGAACATATTATTAGTAGTTTACTGCCCATTTACTTGTCAATTTGGTTGATTTGCATCTCAAGTGGGAGATGTGCAAATGGATTCATCTATTGTCTTACTTGTTCGTGGACAGTCAAAGCATTCAACGAGATATTCACGAAATGGAATATAATGTCAATCATAAAGTGGAACTCGACCGAGGATCCATGTTCTGGTGTAGCGCTAGGCGATTCGGTCATCATAGACGACGTCACCTATAGTCCCTTCATCAAATGTGATTGCACATACAACAATAGTACCACCTGCCACATCACTGCTCTGTATGATCTTAATCTATCTTATGCAAACTATATACGTATTGTAATGCAAAACTTATTGAAGGATGACTATACAACTATGATGCATTTTTTATTTTATGAATGTGATATTTTTGTACAAGACTTATTTATCTTGTTCTTTACAGGAAGGTTTACAACTTGGATGTGACCGGTGAAATCCCTGATGTGCTCTGGAACTTGACTTATCTCACTAATCTGTATGGCGTTACACTTTTATATCCATGAATTTTAAGGAAGATTTGTCTGTTTTAATATTCCTTCTGAACTATTTCTTTTTTATATTGAACTGGTTTCTTCAAATGTTATGTTGTAGGAACTTAGGACTGAATTACTTGACGGGTTCCCTATCGCCTTCAATTGGGAACCTTAGAAATATGCAATGGCTGTAAGCACATCACAAAAATGTATTTCATGAGTTATGTTCATTTTAAGAAATTTCAGTTGTGACATTTGTTCTTGTGCAACACATGTGAAGGAGTTTTGGTATCAACGCGTTATCAGGGCCTATACCAAAGGAAATCGGCCTACTCACTCACCTTAAGTCACTGTAAGTTAAAATGAGCAGATTAATTGATGATTCTAGTTTCCATTTGATCATGCTCTCTTCAAAATCTGTAATATGGCGGGAGATGACCATTTTTCGGTTTGTGCCTGCAGGGGAATTAGTTCAAACAATTTCTCTGGGCCTGTGCCATCTGAGATTGGCAACATAAATGGATTGCAGCAACTGTATGTTTTCTTAATCCATCTCCTTCTTCATTTCTTACTAGAATTCTTGCATCCAACTATACTAGTATGTTCTTATTCCATACATATAAGTTTTCTGGTGGGTTCTTTCTAGCTGTGGCTTTCAAAAGCTGATCTTGCTTTCATCTTGAGACAGTTATTTGGACAGTTCTGGACTTATCGGCAAGATTCCTTCAACCTTTGCTAATCTAGTGAACCTACAGATATTGTAAGACCGCAACTTACTTAAGTTTTATGTTACTAGACCTTCCTATTGCTATAGTGTTTGTAATAACTGGAATGGCCTTGGCGGTTTTTCAGCTGGGCATCGGATGCTGAACTCAACGGCACTATACCTGACTTTATTGGGAGCTGGACACAACTTACTGAACTGTAACGAATTGGCCCTATACTTACATTTACTTTGAGATGCACACAAGTTTATGCTACGAGTTCAATAATGATGTCCTATTCTCTGTGTAGGAGGCTTGAAGGGAACGAGTTTGTGGGGTCAATACCGTCTTCCTTTTCCAATTTGACTGCCTTGCAAACCTTGTTAGCTCTCTGCCTCACTGTTTTTTTAATAATTTATTAATGCACAATCACAGTGTGTAGTAGATTGCTCATATTTTGGCTATGCAGGAGAATAGGTGATCTATCCAACGGAACCTCTTCGCTCGCATTTATTACAAAATTGACCTCCCTTATTACCTTGTAAGGCAGAGCACTACCACTTGTCCAATTTTCTTATATGTCATGTACACCTGTTTTTAAAAAGAATTGTACTAATATTATTGCTCACATGGTGTATTTTTCTTTTCATTGTTGCAATTACTCACAGAGTTTTGAGGAACATCAAATTCTCAGATTCTATTCCTACAGGCATTGGAGGATTGAGAAAGCTGAATTATCTGTAAGTGTTTGGACTGATTGCTGGCATGGTCATTTGCAAAAGCTTTACTTTTGAGTTGGAAAACGGGTTCAAGGCATTTATCTTTGTTTGTATGGAGAGCTTCTCTACTCGACACATACTATATTTGTGACGACATTTATGTTTTTTTGCAGTGATTTGAGTTTCAACAATATAGCAGGAAAAATCCCAGACTCACTATTCTCCCTCAATTTGCTTACCTATTTGTAAGATCATAAACATGTTTCGTTTTACTTCATCTCATACGCATAGACTTTTCTGAACATTAACCGAAAACATTGATTGTTTAATGTGTAGGTTCCTTGGGAATAATAAGCTAACTGGTAGCCTGCCTTCTCGGAAAAGTTCATCTCTTAAAAATATGTAAGTTTTTGTAGTATGCTTTAGTTGCATGTTGTGATTAAAAATAACAAAGATTACTATCTCAGAGTTTCTGATATCATCTGTTTCACATGGACTTGTGCTTAGATAATCTTTGCTGATCACTCTCAATTTATGTTATTTATACAGTGATGTATCTTACAATCAGTTGTCAGGCAACATTCCTTCTTGGGTCACCAGCAAGCTACAACTGTATGTCTCAAAAACTATTATTATTGAACTTATGTTCTTATATCAGTAACTTGGTTGCAAACAATTTCAATGAAGTTTGCTTCTGAATGCAGTAACTTGGTTGCAAACAACTTCACTAGCATAAGTAACAGGTATTTTTCACTATTCATTCCGTGTCGCACTAAAAGTCACCTTAAGACTTGCATCTTCTTTTTATTGTAAGTTTACATACTTACCTTGTTCCTCCTTTCTGTAGCGCTTTGCCGTCGGGATCAAACTGTTTACAAAACGACTTCCCTTGCTTTCTTGGTAGCCCACGTTGTAAGTGCACCTTCAAGCTTCCTTTTATCTTGTGATCATTTCCTCAATGCATCTCCGAGCTCATAGTTTCTTTGCATTCTCCACTATTTCCAGATAGCAGCTTTGCAGTAAAATGTGGTGGCCCACAAATTACGTCGTCTGATGGAACCGTGTTTGAGAAGGAGAACGAGGTGATAGGCCCCGCTACATACTATGTACCTGGCGCAAACAGATGGGGTGTTAGTAATGCTGGATATTTCCTTGGCAGCAACAATGCCTCATTTGTAGCATCTTCCTCAAGACAATTTAGCACCACTTTAGACTCCGAGTTATTCCAGACATCAAGACTATCTCCCGGATCCTTAAGATACTATGGACTGGGCCTCGAAAATGGGAACTACACGGTTACTCTTCAGTTTGCTGAGCTTGTCATTCCAAATGGTAAGACTTGGAGGAGTCTTGGAAGGCGCGTTTTCGACATTTACCTCCAGGTATACAAGAAACTGAATCCTACATCAGACGACTTTTGTTTTGAGTATTTACTTACCAACTACTACTGAATTCAGGGAAATTTGGCCTTGAAAAATTTTGACATACAAAAGGCGGCTGGAGGTTCATCTTTTTCGGTTGTAAAGACGAATTTTACTGCGCGTGTGACAGCAAACCATCTAGAGATTCATTTGATGTGGGCTGGAAAAGGGACTTGTTGTGTACCATCACAGGGCACGTACGGACCATCTGTATCAGCTATAAGCATTACACCTAGTGAGTTTATACTTAGGAATTTTCAGTGGTTTGAATAGTATGCTTTTAGTAGTGTTCATGTGCTTATAAGTATGATCGCAGATTTTGTACCAACGGTGTCTAATAAGCCTCCTTCAAACAATGACAACAATAAGACTGGGTTGATTCTGGCTATAGTTCTTCCTGTTGGATGTCTGTGCCTCTTGTTTTTGGCTGTTTGCTACGTCTTTCAAAAGAAGAGAAGATTACGGGCGGCACAAGATGAAGGTAACAACATTGACATTGTTTGAATATGTTTTTATAGGAAGTTTTGTGCTAAGACCTTTATTTGTATGATTAATTTATCAGAGCTCATGGGAGTGGAATATAAGCCTTACTTATTCAGCTACTCTGAAGTTAAGACTGCCACTGAAGATTTCAACTCCTCCCACAAGCTTGGAGAAGGAGGATTTGGCCCTGTGTTTAAGGTATGATTTGTGACATGACAAGTATTTCAAGATTTTGCCTAATTTTATGCTCAATAAATGACTTGATTCATGAAAATATTGGATCATACAGGGGACACTAAGTGATGGAAGAGTTGTTGCTGTGAAGCAACTATCCTTCAAATCTCGCCAAGGCAAGACCCAATTTGTAGCCGAGATTGCAACCATATCCGCAGTTCAACACCGAAACCTTGTCAAGCTATACGGCTGCTGCTTAGAAGGAGAGAAGCGTTTGCTCGTCTATGAGTATTTGGAAAATGGAAGTCTTGATCAAGCTCTCTTCGGTATGGTTTTTTTCTACCTTTCTCTCTTTATGGGTACAATTGTTAAAAAAAATTCTAGGACTTTTCCTAATGAATTTGTACGTCTTGTATCAAGCAGGAAAAGGCGGTGTCGCTCTCAATTGGGCAAAGCGGTTTGAGATATGCATGGGAGTAGCAAAAGGAATTTCCTATCTTCATGAAGAATCGCGTCTTCGCATTGTCCATAGAGACGTCAAGGCTAGCAACATTCTACTTGATTCCGAGCTCAGCCCCAAGATATCCGACTTTGGATTAGCCAAATTGTACAATGACAAAGAAACTCATGTCAGCACCGGTGTTGCTGGGACAATGTAAGTCTTTGTTTCGCTACGTTGTCTACGAAACTTTTTCGCTTTCGTCGACAGAAAAATGCACTTGTCTTATGATGCTGTCTCTTTGATACATGAAACAGAGGATATCTTGCGCCAGAATACGCAATGCGCGGCCACCTTACTGAGAAGGTTGATGTGTTCAGCTTTGGTGTCTTGGCTCTGGAGATTGTGAGTGGGAGGTCTAACTCTGACTCTAGCTTGAGCAAGGAAAAGATGTATCTCCTTGAATGGGTATGCCTGGTTATGTTTGGTCTTGTGTCATTTTCCTCTTGCTCGTACAAATGTTTTTTTTATGAAATCCTAGCACAATCTTTTGGCCAACTGCTAAATAAACTAAATTTTGTGCTTCCGATAGACATGGCAACTCTACGAGGGCGACCAAGAGCTTGATCTAGTAGACGAGAAGCTAGAAGGCGAGTTTGACAAGGAAGATGTGAAGAGAATAATAAGAGTAGGTCTACTTTGCACTCAAACAGCACACGCTCACCGACCCTCCATGTCGCGTGTCGTTGCCATGTTGTCGGGTGACGTGGAAGTTGGTGACATTCCTGCGAGGCCCGGGTACTTAACTGATTGGAGGTACGACGATGCCAGCTTCCAAAGCAACACCGTTTCGTCGTTCGGAGGAGGCGTTTACTCCGGGACAACCATAACTCGCTCAACATTGTTCAGCCCTGAAGCTGACGATTCACGGCCCTTAACCACCAAATAAGTACGGTGAAGATACATTTTTACACGTGAGGATGGTAGTTTTTTTTGTTTCGATCAACCCCAAAAACTTGTCCGTGGCTAGCAACACGTCTACCAAATCCGAGGTCGAAGTCGCGCTCAAAGGGTTTCCATACATAAATCTAAGAAGGTCCATCAAAATCGCTTCCAGATGCGGAACTGGTCGGTCTGCATCACCCACGTCTTCAGGTAAGCGAATGCCGTCGCTGATTCCCTTGCTAGTTTAGCTTTTACTTTCCCGCTTGGTGTGCATTTTCTTTCCGAGCCTCCTTTGGACTCTATTCCGTTGTTGTTGGATAATTCTGAGAGTTTGACTTTCTCTCGTCTTTCGAGAGCTTAGTCCCCCCTCCGCTAGGGCCTCGCCCTTTGTAAGATCCAAAAAAAAAGAGTCGCTTCCTCTGTTTACACATATGTAATCAAGTGCTTATTATGGTCTAATTACGCTAATAAAACGTTACATTTCAAAGAAGTCCAAGGGTATATAATATTGCATACCATATGCGTTGATTGTGAAGGACATATCATTCTTGTGTTGGGATTTCTTCATGCCATTTTTGAATATATAGCTACACATCAAAGTTATAAACGTCCTTGAATGTGCACTAGAATTGAACATAAATATTAAATAGTTACTCAAGAAAGAAAAAAGGAAGGTAGAAATAATATATATACTTTGTAGAAGAATGGACTTTTGGCCGCTAGAATAGGAGAGCTTAAGTGCAAAGTCTTGACTTATGCACCATCACAAGACTCTACGTGCAAAGTTTTAACTTAAGTGCCTTCACACTCTTTACCTTGAGGTTCTTGTACACAATACAACCATTTACGATAAAGTGGGTAAAGGATATGATTGAATATGAGTACTTTTGTAAATTTATAGGAAAAAAAAATTGAAAAGAGATAAAATATGTGAAAAAGTTGGATAATAAATGTAAATTTAGAGATTAAATAAGGGTAAGATTGAAATAAAGTTATTTTTTTTTGAGCAAGAAATAAAGTTATTGATAGAAAAGGAAAGTGGACAAATATTTTGAGACGGTAAAAAAGGAAAGAAGACAGACATTATGGGACGGAGAGAGTATTACTATTATGCAAAGATGGGAAGATACAAAATAAAATAAGGAAACGGTATGTTAGGAATTTTCTTTTCATCTTCTGTCAATATTTCTTTAAGGAAACTTTGACCTTGTTCAATAGGAAAAATATTAACAAAGTGTGATATGAATAAACCTAATATCACTTATGATTGGTGTAGAGCATGGTAGGTAGCTATCAGTTTTGGTCATGTTAATGCATGCATGTCCTCTATAGGGTGACTTGGTCCTATTTGGAGTAGTAATTTAATTAATTAGACCCGTTAACGACGTGAGTTTAGTTTCATGCAACTCAAAATCATACTTTATTTTAATTGTTTTTTTTTTGGTTGAATTTATTCGAATTAGCATACTTAAAATGTGAGTTAATTTAGTTTCTCGTTTTTTTTTTGTTGACAACTATCATACGATCAGCTGATTGTACGATGACGTAAGATCAGATTTGCACGTACATGTCCACGTACATCACACAATTTTAGAAAAAAAAACTTACGTACGTCATTGTGTTATTTCTCAAAAGTCCAAAACCACAATAAAACAACCAACTTTGTACATAGTAGTTGTTTTCAGAAACCACCCAGAACCACTTGAAACTATTTCTTAATGTAGAGTTCCAAAACGCACAAGTTACATAATGCGTCCCAAATCTGGAAAACCTGATTAATTAAATTAATATAGTTTAATTGTGTGCTTATGTCATGTACCTACTCGGTACGTACCTTAACTAAAAAAAAATTGATCTAGCAAAAGTCTATAAACTTCGGACAATTTCTTTAATATGTTTAGTCATATATGTTTATCTATTAGGTGTTATCGACCATAATAAGCCCATTTTCTTTGATTTTGAGAGTGGTCATCTTTATTTCGAAATAGATCGTGCTTTGAATTTAAGGATATGGCCGTGTCCACACTGATTTATTATCATCAAACAACTCATTTTGAATAAGTCCCCCCAACACTTCCTCAACATGACAAGAGCTTATGAAAATTTATGTATTTATTTTACCGTTTCTTTTTTTTCCTATCCAAATACCTAATTTAAAAATAATTTCAACTTTAGCGTCAATAATTTCAGCTTTAATATCAACTGTTATAATTTCAATACCGTCTCCCATTCGACCAAAAACAAAGTACTACAATTTTCTGGTTAACTCGTATAAGTACAAAAAACATAGTTTATCGAACGGATCCTTAATCATCATAACTATATACTAAAGCGGAGGTTAGAAATAATATTTAGCCCGACATGTGTCACCTCCTCATTGGATCGTATGACCCATCTTTATTAAAACAATTCAATTTTTTTAATTGGTTGAAATTTCAGTATAGACCCACATTAGATTTCTTCTAATCTACTGATTTACATTTTAATTATTTTTTGAAAAAAATCTATCCAAATCTATGTATAGAATAATATTCTATCCAAAACAATGAAAAAAGTACATACGTACCAACCTATGCATGATTTGAACATTTCTTTTACATATGCATAATTTGATCGATATTTTTTGCCTTTATCAATTTTATAATTTATTAAACTATTTATATAAACATCTTACTATGTACTAAAGTAATTAAAATATAATACCAAAAATTATTGATTTAGTAACTAACAAATCTTACATTGAGTTTTTTTGTTTAAATTTGATTAGTATGTATTTATAATAATCTAGAAAAAGAATTTGAGTATTTTAAAAAACTTACTAAATCTTTTATCTATGCAAATATTATATTTTTAATTATGCTATAATACTTCTGATTGCAATATTATAATGTAATATATCCAATTAAAATATTAAATTTATAAGATATAAAACAATAAATGTATTGATAAATGACCAAAGGCTTTTAATTCCTTTAAAATGTAAATTATTTTATTAGACCTATCTAATTGAAATTGAATTTGCACAAAACTACTTAAAATAAAATAATTATACTCCATATTAACAATCGAGGAAACATAGGAATTTTTCTTTAAAAAAGGGACACTGCTACTAGTTTGTATCTAAAGAAAGAGAAATATGATCGGCTCTTGAGAAATGTGAACATCCTTAACTTGTCTAAAGTAATGCGTTCGATCTCTTAACCACAGGATCCTCAATACGCTTAATGTGAGGCTCCAAGTTCTATAAACTAGATCTTGGATTTTACCCTTCGATCTATAGAAGACTTAACCAGCCACTTGGGCCTTGTATAAATATTTAAATATTACCATGAAGCAACAAGCAAGGTCTACAACTAAACGCCTAAACCCACTTGTAGAAGACCTTAATTTTTTTTTGGTTGATATGTAAAAGTACTTAATTAATTACAAGTACAAATTAAAACTATCAATTTGGTCACGTACTTTAAATGTCAACATACCCACTTTATACATTTTAATATTCCCCTTTGACTTGTGTTAGCCACCTCCATCTCTATTCTCTTCATTTATATACGTTCAGTTTCACATATGCAGCCCATCTTTTCCCTCTTCTGATTCTTCCGAATCAAGAAATCAATAAAGGGAAACAAAAATCCGATCTTTGCACGATTAGTTGTTGCCATGTCAGCCCATCTAATTCTCCCATGGCGATCTTCTTCAGCATGGTTGCTTAACCTTCTGCTTGTTAATGGCGGCCTCTTTCTGGTTCTTCTGTCTGCATCTGTTGATGCTCAGAATAATGCTTCCACTACAAAAGCTGAAGGTAATTGATTTCTTACTGAGCTTTGCAATTCAACCTTAAATTTTCTTTCCTGTTACATTATATAAAGTTTTGATCTAATTTGACCCAGATGCCAATTTTTTCATTTCAATTCAAGTCGGTCTATATGGATGATTGCAAGTAATTTTATTCAGTACAGATGCAAAGGGCTGAATTATTTCAAGCTGAAACTGAATGTATTATTAGTGCCCAATTATTTGTCAATTTGGTCAATTTGTATCAAGTGGGTGATGTGCAATTGGATTCATATCTCCTTAGTGCACAAAACAGTGTTGTTAGCTTTGCAAGTTCACCGTTCTCATTACACAAATGCTTACCCTCTCCTTACTGAAATTTGATAAACCTTGTCCAAGTCAAATTGCAAAATGCTGAGCTTTGCTATGCAAAACAAACATGGTTTGGTAACCATTTATTGTCTTACTTGTTCGTGGACAGTCGAAGCATTCAACGAGATATTCACGAGCTGGAATATAATGTCAAAGATAAAGTGGAACTCGACCGAGGATCCATGTTCTGGTGTAGCGCTAGGCGATTCGGTCAAAATAGACGACACCACCTATGATCCCTTCATCAAATGTGATTGCACATACAACAATAGTACCACCTGCCACATCACTGCTCTGTATGATCTTAATCTATGCTTTGCAAACTATACAGCTATGGTACATTTTTTAATGAATGCGATATTTTTGTACAAGTTTTAATCATCTTATTTCTTTACAGGAAGGTTTACTCCTTGGATGTTACTGGTGAAATCCCTGATGTGCTCTGGAACTTGACTTATCTCACTAATCTGTATGTGGTTAAACCATTATGTCCATACATTTGAAGGAAGATTTGTCTGTTTTTATATTCTTTCTGAATTATTTCTTTTCTATATTGATCTGGTTTCTTCAAATGTTATGTTGCAGGAACTTAGCGCAGAATTACTTGACGGGTTCCATATCGCCTTCAATTGGGAACCTTACAAATATGCAATGGCTGTAAGCACATCACAAAAATGTATATCATGAGTTATGTTCATTTCAAGAACTTCAGTTGTGACATTTGTTCTTGTGCAACACATGTGAAGGACTTTTGGTATCAATGCGTTATCGGGGACTATACCGAAAGAAATAGGACAACTCACTCAGCTTAAGTCACTGTAAGTTAAGATGAGCAGATTGATGATTCTAGTTTCCATTTGATCATGTTCTCTTCACATTCTCTGAAATAACTGGAGGTGACCGTTTTTCGGTTTGTGCCTGCAGGGGAATCAGTACAAACAATTTCTCTGGGCCTGTGCCATCTGAGATTGGCAACATAGATGGATTGGAGCAACTGTATGTTTTCTTAATCTATCTCCTTCTTCATCCTCACCAAAAAAAAATCTATCTCCTTCTTCATATCTTACTAGAATGCTTGGATCCAACTATACTGTCATGTTCTTTTGCCATACATACAAGTTTTCTGGTGGGTTGTATCTAGCTGTGGTTTTCAAAAGCTGATCTTGCTTTCATGTTGAGACAGTTATATGGACAGTTCTGGACTTAGCGGCACGATTCCTACAACCTTCGCTAATCTAGTGAACCTACAAACTGTGTAAGACCGCAACTTACTTCAGTTTTGTGTTACTAGACCTTCCTATTGTTATAGTCCTCCTAACTGGAATGGCATTGGCAATTTTTTCAGCTGGGCATCGGATGTTGAACTCAACGGCACTATACCTGACTTTATTGGGAACTGGACACAACTTACTGACCTGTAACAAATTGGCCCCTTACTTACATTTACTTTGAAATGCAGATAAGTTTATGTTAACAAGTCCAATAATGATGTCCTATTCTCTATGTAGGAGGCTTGAAGGGAACGCGTTTGTGGGGTCAATACCGTCTTCCTTTTCCAATTTGACTGCCTTGCAAACCTTGTTAGCTCTCTGCCTCACTGTTTTTTTAATAATTTATTAATGCACAATCACAGTGTGTAGTAGATTGCTCATATTTTGGCTATGCAGGAGAATAGGTGATCTATCCAACGGAACATCTTCGCTCGCATTTATTACAAAATTGACCTCCCTTACTACTTTGTAAGGCAGAACACTAATCACTTCTCCAGTTTTCTTATCTGTAAAGTACACCAATATAACAAGAATTGCTTTAATATTATTGCTCACATGGTGTATTTTTATTCTCATTCCATTGCAATTACTCACAGAGTTTTGAGGAACATCAATTTCTCGGATTCTATTCCTTCTGGAATTGGAAAATTGACACAGCTGAACTATCTGTAAGTGTTTGGACTGATTTATGGCATGGTTAACTTTTGCAAAAGCTTTTTATATTGAGGTTGCGAACGAGTTCAAGACATTTAGCTTTGTTTCTATTTATACTTCTAACCTTTTTTTGCTCGACTCACTCTATGGTCATGCTACACTTACACATAAAAAGCAGTACTTTTTAATAAAAAGTAACTACATTTTATGTATTTCGAAACAAAAAAATTATTATAAAAAACTACTTTCTACATACAAGTGTATCAACTATCAAGCCCTATATTTGTGATGACATTTGTGTCTTTTGCAGTGATCTGAGTTTCAACAATATAACAGGAACAATTCCAGACTCACTTTTCTCCCTCAGTTCGCTTACCTATTTGTAAGATCATAAACATGTTTCAGTTCAGTCCATCTCATATGCATAGACTTTTCTGAATATTAACTAAAAACATTGATATTGTAATGTGTAGGTTCCTTGGGAACAATAAGCTAACTGGTAGCCTGCCTTCTTCGAAAAGTTTATCTCTTAATAATACGTAAGTTGTTTTCTTTTTTTTTGGCACATCCAATTCAACATGGTCTTGTATTTTTTAGATGAATGTTTTCAGTAAAAAAAGAAAAGATTACTCTGGCCGAGTTTTCGATGTCATATGTTTCACATGGACTTGTGCTTAAGTAATCTTTGCTTATCGCTTTCTATTTTTGTAATTTATACAGTGATGTATCATACAATCAGCTATCAGGCAACATTCCTTCTTGGGTCACTAGCAAGATACAGCTGTATGTTTCAAAAACTAGCATTTCAATTTATGTATTATGTAGTTTGATTCTTCTGTCAAACTTGAATGCTATCAGAATTTCATCCTGATGCCATTTGCCTCTGAATGCAGCAACTTGGTTGCAAACAACTTTACAGGCATAAGTAACAGGTAATTTCTACCTATTAATCCTTTATTGCTGTAACACTCAGCTAAATTTTCCTTTTCCATCTTCTTATTTTAAGTTCTCATATACTCATCTTGCGACTCTTTTATGTAGTGCTTTGCCCTCGTGGTCAAACTGTTTGCAAAACGACTTCCCTTGCTATCTTGGTAAACCACAATGTAAGTATACCTTCAAACTTTATTACATCTTTGTGATCATTTCCTCTATTCATCTCCGAGTTCACACTTTCTCATTCTTCTCTATTCCCAGATTATAGCTTTGCAGTAAAATGTGGTGGCCCACAAATAACGGCGTCTGATGGGACCGTGTTTGAGAAGGAAAACGAGGCGCTAGGCTCTGCTACATACTATGTAACTGATGCAAAAAGATGGGGTGTTAGTAATGCTGGACATTTTCTTTTTAACAATGATGCCTCATTTGTAGCATCTTCCTCAAGACAATTTAGCAACTCTTTAGATTCAGAGTTATTCCAGACAACAAGACTATCTCCCGGGTCCCTAAGATACTACGGACTGGGCCTCGAAAATGGAAACTACACGGTTACTCTTCAGTTTGCTGAGCTTGTCATTCAAAATGGTAAGACTTGGAAGAGTCTTGGAAGGCGCGTTTTCGATATTTACATCCAGGTATACAAGAAACTGAATCTTGGCTGGAATCTTACATCAGACGACTTTTGTTTGAGTATTTACTTACCAACTTTTACTGAATTCAGGGAAATTTGGCCTTGAAAAACTTTGACATACGAAAGGCGGCTGGAGGTTCGTCGTTTTCGGCTGTAAAGACTAATTTTACTGCGCGTGTGACAGCAAACCATCTAGAGATTCATTTGTTATGGGCTGGAAAAGGGACTTGTTGTGTACCGGCACAGGGCACTTATGGACCGTCGGTATCAGCTATAAGCATTACTCCAAGTGAGTTCATACTTTGATTTTTCATTGCTTTGAATAGTAAGTTTCTTTTGTTTATATACTTATTCTTAAGAAAACTCTTTGTGCAGATTTTGTACCAACGGTGTCTAATAAGCCTCCCTCAAACAACAATAAGACTGGGTTAATTCTGGCTATAGTTCTTCCTCTTGGATGTCTTTGCCTCTTGTTGTTGGCTGTTTGCTATGTCTTTCAAAAGAAGAGAAGATTACGGGCTGCACAAGATGAAGGTAACAACATTGACATAATGTGAATATGTTTCTATAGGAAATTTTTGCTAAGACCTTCATTTGTACGGTTAATTTTCAGAGCTCATGGGAGTGGAAGCTAAACCTTACTTATTCAGCTACTCAGAAGTTAAGACTGCCACGGAAGATTTCAACGCCTCTCGCAAGCTTGGAGAAGGAGGATTTGGACCTGTGTTTAAGGTATGGTTTGTGGCGATGACATTAATTTAAAGATTTTGCCTAATATGACGCTCTCAATAAATGACTTGATTCATGATAATATTGGATCATACAGGGGACACTAAGTGATGGAAGAGTTGTTGCTGTGAAGCAACTATCTTTCAAATCTCGCCAAGGCAAGAGCCAATTTGTAGCAGAGATTGCAACCATATCCGCAGTTCAACACCGGAACCTTGTCAAGCTATACGGCTGCTGCTTAGAAGGAGAGAAGCGTTTGCTCGTCTATGAGTACTTGGAAAATGGAAGTCTTGATCAAGCTCTTTTCGGTACTCGCTTTCTAACCTTCTGTTTTTATGGATACAATGTGTTTGCTTTGAAAATTGAATGAATGTGATCATGTGCAGACATTAGAAAGGCTGAGTTTGTTAAGCTTTTGTATATCTTGTATCAAACAGAAAAAGGCGGTGTCGCTCTCAATTGGACAAAGCGGTTTGAGATATGCATGGGAGTAGCAAAAGGAATTTCCTATCTTCATGAAGAATCGCGTCTTCGCATTGTCCATAGAGACGTCAAGGCTAGTAACATTCTACTTGATTCCGAGCTCAGCCCCAAGATTTCCGACTTTGGATTAGCCAAACTGTACAATGACAAAGAAACCCACGTCAGCACAGGTGTTGCTGGGACAATGTAAGTCTTTGTTTGCCTATGTAAGTCTTTCATCGACAGAAAATTGCAGTTGTCTTATTATGTTGTTTCTTTGTTACATCAAACAGAGGATACCTTGCACCAGAATACGCAATGCGCGGTCACCTTACTGAAAAGGTTGATGTGTTCAGCTTTGGTGTCTTGGCTCTGGAGATTGTGAGTGGAAGGTCTAACTCTGACGCTAGCTTGAGCAAGGAAAAGATGTATCTCCTAGAATGGGTATGTGTGGTTATGATTAGTGTTGTGTTATTTTCCTTTCTTACAAGTGCTTTCTTATGAAATCCTACCACAATGGGAGGAGCTATGTTTAACATTCTTTTGGCCAACTGCTAAATGCAAACTAAACTTTGTGGTTCCGACAGACATGGCAACTGTACGAGAGCAGCCAAGAACTCGATCTAGTAGACGAGAAGCTAGAAGGCAAGTTTGACAAGGAAGAGGTGAAGAGAATAATAAGAGTAGGTCTACTTTGCACTCAAACATCGCACGCTCAACGACCCTCCATGTCACGTGTCGTTGCCATGTTGTCGGGTGATGTTGAAGTTGGTGTCATTCCTGCGAAACCCGGGTACTTAGCGGATTGGAGGTACGACGATGCCAGCTTCCAAACCAACACCACTTCGTCTCTCGGAGGCGTTTACACCGGGACAACGATAACTAGCTCAACATCCTTCAGCCCTGAAGCTGACGATTCGCGGCCGTTAACCACCAAATCAGTACGGTGATGATACATTTTTACACCTGAAGATGGTAGTCTTTTTTGTTTCGATCAACCCCAAAAACGTGCTTGTTATGTACATATGTATATGTGATCGTGTGATGGTACTTTTTTGTTCTTAATTAGTTCTGAGTTGTGCCCATCTTCAGTGGCTATCATGTGTGTCATTGTCATTCATCTAGACTCCCAAGACCACTATTATGTTTTGTACCAAAAAAAAGGAACGAGATTGCATTTACCAGGATTTGAACCTGAAACTAAATCCTATAGGGATTGCCAAGTCACTGTGCTACTACGGCTAGTTCACTTTTGTTTAAAGGATTCGACCTTGTTTATTCAAGAAAGCTATCATATTTGTTTTTGGGTCAAAACAAAACTAATCAAATTGGTCACATACTTTACAGATCAACATGCTCACTTTACACATTTAAATAGTCCCCCTTGGCTTGCGTTAGCCACCTCGAACTCTTCATTACATACGTTGAGATTCACATATGCATTATGCAACCCATCTGGCGTTTCTTCTGATTTTTCTGAACCAAGAAATCACTATAGGGAAACAAAAGATTTGATCTTTGTACGATTCATTGCCATGTCAGCCCATCTAATTCCCCCATGGGGATCTTCTTCAGCTTGGTTGCTGAACCTTCTGCTTGTTGTTAATGGCGGCCTCTTTCTGGCTCTTCTGCCTGCATCTGTTGATGCCCAGAATAATGCTTCCACTACACAAGCTGAAGGTAATTGATTTCTTACTGAGCTTTTCCAATTCAACCTAATTTTTCTTGCCTGTTACATCATATAAGGTTGGACCTAATTGGACTTAGATGCTAAATTTCTCAATTCAAGTCTGTCTATGTCAATACATAAATGGATGATTCGGAGTAGTTTAGTCGGTACAGATACAAAGGGTGAATTTTTTGAAGCTGAAATCGAATGGTATTATTAGTGCCCAATTATCTGTCAATTTGCTCAAGTGGGTGATGTGCAATTGGATTCATAGAACTTGGTCCTCAAGCTTTCTTCAGCCTGGGTCCATTATCCCCTCTTTCTTATTTTTGGTTTCTTCTCTTTGTTTCTTTTTGACAGAAAGGTTGTGTACCAACTACCAACCCTCTTTCAGAGGCGGCGTTTGGTAATTTTATTTTTACTGGGTTAAACAAGGTAGTATCTTTTTTGGGGGGTCAAATCTTCTTGCAAGAGCACAGAAACCCTTCTTAGCTTTGCAAGTTCACCATCCTCAAATTGTATGGAGTTGTCATGACACAAATGCTTAGGCTGCTTAGCCGCACTTTTATGCAGTTTGATAATCCTTTTCCAAGTAAAATGAAATCAGATAATGTTGAGCTTTGCAATGCAAAACAAATATGATTCATAGTGATTGTTCTTGTCTTGTTTGTTTCCGGGCAGTCGAAGCATTCAACACGGTATTCACGAGCTGGAATATAATGTCAAACATAAAGTGGAACTCGACCGCAGATCCATGTTCTGGTGTGGCGCTAGACGGTTCTATCGACATAGAGGACACCACCTACGATCCCTTCATCAAATGTGATTGCACATACAACAATAATGCCATCTGCCACATCACTGCTCTGTATGATCTTACTCTATGTTTTGCAAACTATACAACTATGATACATTCTTTATAAATGTGATATTTTTCTGCAAGACTTATTTACCTTGTTTCTTTACAGGAAGGTTTACGCTATGGATGTTATCGGTGAAATCCCTGATGCGCTCTGGAACTTGACTTATCTCACTTATCTGTATGATGTTACACCTTTATATCCATAAAATTTAAGGAAGATTTGTCTGTTTCGTTTCCCTTGCTGAAGTATTTCTTTTCTATCTCAAACTGGTTTCTTCAAATGTTATGTTGCAGGAAGTTAGACCAGAATTACTTGACAGGTTCCCTATCGCCTGCAATCGGGAACCTCACAAATATAAAAACTCTGTAAGCGCATCACAAAGATTTATTTCATGACTTATGTTCATTTTGAAGAAATTTCGGTTGTGACATTTGTTCTTGTTTAACACATTTGAAGGAGTTTCGGTATCAACGCGTTATCAGGGCCTATACCAAAGGAAATCGGACTACTCTCTCGGCTTACGCTACTGTAAGTTAAATGAGCAGATTGATGATTCTAGCTTACACTTGATCATTTTCTCTTAAAATAGCCTTGGATGACCATTTTTCGGCTTGCTCCTGCAGGGGAATGGGTACAAACAATTTCTCTGGGTCTTTGCCATCTGAGATGGGCAACATAGATGGATTGCAACAAATGTATGTTTTTTAATCCAGCTCATTCTTCATTTCCTACTAGAATGCTTGGATCCAAATATACTAGTATTTTCTTTCGCCACATATATAAGTTTTCTGGTGGGTTCTTTCTAGCCGTGGCTTTCAAAAGCTGATCTTGCTTTCATATTAACAGTTACATGGACAGTTGTGGACTTAGCGGCAAGATTCCTTCAACCTTTGCTAATCTAGTAAACATGCAAAAACTGTAAGACCCCAACTTACTTCAGTTTTATGTTACTAGACCTTCCTATTGTTATGGTTTTTCTAACTGGAATGACATTGGCGGTTTTTCAGCTGGGCATCGGATGTTGAACTCAACGGCACTATACCAGATTTCATTGGGAACTGGACACAACTTACTGACCTGTAACGGATTGGCCCCTTACTTATATTTACTTTGAAATGCACACAAGTTTATGTTCATAGGTCCAATAATAATGTGCTATTCTATATGTAGGAGGCTTGAAGGGAACGCGTTTGTGGGTTCAATACCATCTTCCTTTTCCAATTTGACTGCCTTGCAAACTTTGTTAGCTCTCTGCCTTACTGCTTTATATAATTGGTATTAATGGACAATCACACTGTGTAGTCGATTGCTCATATTTTGGCTATGCAGGAGAATAGGTGATTTATCCAACGGAACATCTTCGCTTGGATTTGTTACAAATTTGACCTCCCTTACTACTTTGTAAGGCAGAACGTTATCACTTGTCCAATTTTCTTGTATGTCATGTACACCGGTTTTAACGAGATTTGGTTTAATATTATTGCTCACATGGTGTATTTTTATTTTCATTCCATTGCAATTACTCACAGAGTTTTGAGGAACATCAATTTCTCACATTCTATTCCTTCTGGGATTGGAGAATTGACACAGCTGAACTATCTGTAAGTGTTTGGACTGATTTATGGCATGGTTAACTTTTGCAAAAGCCTTTTATATTGAGTTTGCGAACGAGTTTAAGACATTTAGCTTTGTTTCTATTTGTACTTATAGCTTCTTTACTCGACTCACTCTATATTTGTGACGACATTTATGTTTTTTGCAGTGATTTGAGTTTCAACAGTATAACAGGAAAAATTCCAGACTCACTTTTCTCCCTCAGTTTGCTTACTTATTTGTAAGATCATAAACATGTTTCGTTTCAGTTCATCTCATATGCATAGACTTATCTGAAATTCACCAAAAACATTGATTGTTTAATGTCTAGGTTCCTTGGGAATAATAAGCTAACTGGCAGCCTGCCTTCTCAGAAAAGTTCATCTCTTAATAATATGTAAGTTGTAACAGTTTTTTGGCACATGTATGGGTTTTAAGAACATTTTTCTCTATTGTTCTCATAAGTTTTATGTGGATTTTTGCTTATATGATCCTGCTGGTATTCTTTATTTTGTTATTTATACAGTGATGTGTCATACAATCAGCTGTCAGGCAACATTCCTTCTTGGGTCACTAGCAAGATACAGCTGTATGTTTCAAAAACTAGCATTTAAATTTATGTATTATGTAGTTTGATTCTTTTTGTCAAACTTGAATGCTATCAGAATTTAATCCTGATGCCATTTGCCTCCGAATGCAGCAACTTGGTTGCAAACAACTTCACTGGCATAAGTAACAGGTAATTTCTACCGATCAATCCTTTATTGCTCTAACACTCGGCTAAAATTTTCTTTTCCATCTTCTTCTTATCTTAAGTTCTCATACCAGTATCTTGTTCCTCTTTTCTGTAGTGCTTTGCCCTCGGGATCAAACTGTTTGCAAAACGATTTCCCTTGCCTTCTTGGTAGCCCACGTTGTAAGTATACCTTCAGTGTTCTTATAACTCTGTGATCATTTCCTCTATTCGTCTCCGAGTTCACACTTTATCATTCTTCTCTACTCCCAGATAGTAGCTTTGCAGTCAAATGTGGTGGCCCACAAATTACGTCGTCTGATGGAATCGTGTTTGAGAAAGAAAACGAGGCGCTAGGCCCCGCTACATACTATGTACCTGACACAAACAGATGGGGTGTTAGTAATGCTGGATATTTCCTCTTTAACAACAATGCCTCATTTGTAGCATCTTCCTTGAGCCAATTTAGCAACTCGTTAGATTCAGAGTTATTCCAGACAACAAGACTATCTCCCGGATCCCTAAGATACTACGGACTGGGCCTCGAAAATGGGAACTACACGGTTAGTCTTCAGTTTGCTGAGCTTGTCATTCAAAATGGTAAGACTTGGAAGAGTCTTGGAAGGCGGGTTTTCGACATTTACATCCAGGTATACAAGAAACTGAATCTTGGCTGGAATCTTACATCGGACGACTTTTGTTTGAGTATTTACTTACCAACTACTACTGAATTCAGGGAAATTTGGCCTTGAAAAACTTTGACATACGAAAGGCAGCTGGAGGTTTATCTTTTTCGGCTGTAAAGACGAATTTTACTGCGCGTGTGACTGCAAACCATCTAGAGATTCATTTGCTATGGGCTGGAAAAGGGACTTGTTGTGTACCATCACAGGGCACGTATGGACCATCTGTATCAGCTATAAGCGTTACTCCAAGTGAGTTCATACTTTGATTTTTCAGTGCTTTGAATAGTAAGTTTCTTTTCTTTACGTACTTATTCCTACGAAAACTCTTTGTGCAGATTTTGTACCAACGGTGTCTAATAAGCCTCCCTCAAACAACAGTAAGACCGGGTTGATTCTGGCTATAGTTCTTCCTGTTGCGTGTCTTTGCCTCTTGTTTTTGGCTGTTTGCTACGTCTTTCAAAAGAAGAGAAGATTGCGGGCGGCACAAGATGAAGGTAACAACATTGACATCATTTGAACAAGATTTTATAGGAAAGTTTTTGCTAAGACCTTTATTTGTATGATTAATTTTCAGAGCTCATGGGAGTGGAAGCTAAACCTTACTTATTCAGCTACTCTGAAGTTAAGACTGCCACTGAAGACTTCAACTCCTCCCGCAAGCTTGGAGAAGGAGGATTTGGACCTGTGTTTAAGGTATGGTTTGTGGTGATTCCAATAATGTGAAGATTTTGCCTGATTTGATGCTCCATAAATGACTTGTTTCACGAAAATATTGGATCATACAGGGGACACTAAGTGATGGAAGAGTTGTTGCTGTGAAGCAACTATCTTTCAAATCTCGCCAAGGCAAGAGCCAATTTGTAGCAGAGATTGCAACCATATCCGCAGTTCAGCACCGAAACCTTGTCAAGCTATACGGCTGCTGCTTAGAAGGAGAGAAGCGTTTGCTGGTCTATGAGTATTTGGAAAATGGAAGTCTTGATCAAGCTCTCTTCAGTATGGTTTTTTTCTACCTTTCTGTTTCTATGGATGCAATTCTTACAAATTTTGCTAGGACTTTTCCTAGTGAATTTGAAAGTTGAATAAATGTGATCATGGGCACACATTAGAAAGGCCGAGTTTGCTAAGCTTTTGTATCTCTTGTATCAGCAGAAAAAGGCGGTGTCGCTCTCAATTGGGCAAAGCGATTTGAGATATGCATGGGAGTAGCAAAAGGAATTTCCTATCTTCATGAAGAATCGCGTCTTCGCATTGTCCATAGAGACGTCAAGGCTAGTAACATTCTACTTGATTCCGAGCTCAGCCCCAAGATTTCTGACTTTGGATTAGCCAAATTGTACAATGACAAAGAAACCCACGTCAGCACCGGTGTTGCTGGGACAATGTAAGTCTTTGTTTCCCTACGTTGTCCACGAATCTTCTTCGCTTTCGTCGACGGAAAATTGCAGCTGTCTTATAGTGCTGTCTCTTTGTTACATGAAACAGAGGATACCTTGCGCCAGAATACGCAATGCGCGGTCACCTTACTGAAAAGGTTGATGTGTTCAGCTTTGGTGTCTTGGCTCTGGAGATTGTGAGTGGGAGGTCTAACTCTGATGCTAGTTTGGGCAAGGAAAAGATGTATCTCCTTGAATGGGTATGCCTGGTTATGATTAATCTTGTGTTATTTTCCTTTCTTACACATGCTTTTTTATGAAACTTTCCTACTTTACAAGTAGTTTTGGGTCTGAGATCTTACAACCATGGGACTATACTGAGAGCAATGTTTAACAATCTTTTGACCAACTGCTAAATTCAGTCTAAACTTTGTGCTTCCGACAGACATGGCAACTCTACGAGAGCGGCCAAGAACTCGATCTAGTAGACGAGAAGCTAGAAGGCAAGTTTGACAAGGAAGAGGTGAAGAGAATAATAAGGGTAGGTCTACTTTGCACTCAAACAGCACACGCTCAACGGCCTTCCATGTCACGTGTCGTTGCCATGTTGTCGGGTGACGTGGAAGTTGGCAACGTCCCTGCGAAGCCCGGGTACTTGGTCGATTGGAGGTACGACGATGCCAGCTTCCAAAGCACCACCATCTCGTCTTTCGGAGGCGTATACACCGGGACAACGGTAACGAGCTCAGCAACCTTAAACACTGAAGCTGAGGATTCACAGTCGTTAACCACCACTTAAGTACGGTGAAGATACATTTTGACGTGTGAAGATGGTAGTTTTTCTTTTTCGATCAACCTGAAAAATGTGCTTTTTAAGTATATATGAACATTTGATGGTGTGATAGTACTTTTATGTTCATAGTTCTGAGTTGTGCCCATCTTTGGTGGCTATGTTGTGTGGCATTGTTATTCATCTGGACTCCAAGTATTATGTTTTCTGCGATAGATATAGAAAGTGACAAAAAAAAAAAGAGATATTGCCGTAGCCAGGATTCGAACCTGGAATTAAATCATATAATGATTGCCAAAGCGTTGTGCTACTACGGCTTCTTCAATTACTCAAGGGATTCTATTGTTTTTATACAAGAAGATACCGAATGCATGTGTAAATATCTTAAATTGCTGTAAATCGCTAGAAAATTTGAAAGTTTCCGAAACTACCCATTGACGTTTGTTTGAATTGGAACATCTCAAAACAAAATTTTAAAAGGTTCGAATTACACAAGTTTGAGTTATTCAAGAGAGATCCTGGCTACATCTTAAGACTTGATTAAAACAAGTATTCGAATTTAGACATATCTCAAGCAATATGAGTGGCAACAAGCCTACTGATAGAACCAACGCAGGCAAGAAAATAACAGAAAAGAGAGAGAATGATACAAGTGCAAGGCAGCTATAATATTATTGATCGTAAGTCATAACTCATTGGAATTTTTCTAGTTGATAAATTAAGAACTATTGAGCAGAAGGCTAGAAATTTCAAGAATTATGAATTAAGAAACGCAAATATGAGTGCTTCCACAAAATTAAATTGTGCGATTAAGATAATGAAAAAAACTATCATGATTTTTGTCACTTGGTAAGTTGACCCTCTCACAAATAACCTACCACCCACTTAACAGTGTGAGCCTTTTACCTGTTGGACACGACAATCAAAATTGTGCTTATTAAGTATACGATTACCATTTTTGTTCTTAATCTCCGGGATGTGCCTGTGCAACATGTTATATATTGCCATCTTCAAGTTTAGTTTTATAAAGGATTCCAAAAGAGGGATTGTGCTACTACAAGTCCTACAAGGCTACAACTATGCTCATTCACTAAAAAGTTAGCCCTTTTATATCGGAATAAAACACCAAAACCATGTACAAATTACCTTCTGAATTTTAACAATCATTTTTTATAATGGTTTAATTTGTTCATCAGTCATCACCGTACCCTTTTAATCGTTTGGTTTTCAATTAAGTCCATGATCAAATAAGGCCAAAACGTGCAAGACAATAAGGCATGCAGAAGACCCAGTCGTGATTTGAATCTCAAATTGTTACATTCGGCGAATAATAAATGGCCATGAACAAAACTAATCAATTCAATGCTATTTTGATGGAAACTGTGATTTTTGGAGGGATGGTGAGTCCCAAGTCAGGACCAACGGCTGCTGGTCAAATTTGGCTCACAAAACGCATGCATTCTGACTTAAATGCCTCCTACCAATCCTAAGGCTAAAGATTTGTCAGTCCTGGAGCCACGACGAGGATTTCTTATTTGCTTGAAACTACGACTATTACATTCACCAACTGCATGATTAAATGTTTTCCTAGTGGATTAGTATTATATTCAAAACGCTGAAATTCGATAATTCCTACCTATAACTTCTTAATGCTAGACAATGTGCAAGGATACGATGCCTCTATCATGTTGCTGAAATCTGTAACAGACTACGAATTCAACGGCACAATCCTCCGCTAGAATTAATCAGATGCACACATAGTTGTGAAAAAGGCCTATTGCAAATGTCTAACACAAGAGATCCAAGAATCTGTTAACCTATCAAATCAGATCGAATTAAGAAGTCACATCTCCATCACAGTTGTCAACTAAACACACAATTGCAGAGCCGAATCAGTTAAATCTAAAACATTCAACATCGATATAGTAGTCAAATCACTTTCGCACTAGGAAAGTCCTGAATTGCTGTTACGCGTCTAACGACACAGAGTTTTTTGTTATTATTATACAGCTATAGAATAGCGTTCAAGTCTTCCGAATCTCGGATTCAGAAACTCAGGCAGCTGAAACAAAAAAGAAGAAGATCAAAGCTACAGAAACCTGCAATTTAAGAGTCGGCACTTTTCTTGTTGTTCGTCATCATCGTCTTGAACTCCTCGAAGTTAACATTGCCGTCGCCGTCGGAATCAACGGACTGGATCATCTTGGAGCAATCGGCGACGGAGCAGTGCTCGCCGAGACGGATCAGGACCTTGTGCAACTCGTCGGCGGAGATGAGGCCATTGTTGTCCTCATCGTAGAGCTGAAAGGCCTCGTGGAGCTCCTTGAGGCCGGATTCGTCGCCTTCGAGCTTCTTAGAGCAGAAATCGGCGAACTCCTGGAGATTGACGAATCCGTCCTTGTCGGCGTCGAGCTCCTCCATCATACGAGCGACCTCGTCGGGGGAGTTGTCAGATCCGAGGGCGGAGAGGACGGCGGCGAGCTCGGTGGCGGAGATCAGGCCGTCGTTGTTGGTGTCGAAGCGGTTGAAGACGACCTTGACTTCGTCGGTGTTCTCCAGGTAGACCAGCGGCTTGACGGATCTGTTGGAGGAGGAGTTTGAGTCGGCGGCCATGGATGCTCTGATTTGGTTGGTTTCTTGAGAGAGGGGGAAATGGGGAGCGATTGAGGAACAAGAATCGGAGACGGGGGTTATTTATTGTAAGGGGGAGACGCGTGGCTTGAGACGCGTAGTTTAGTGGGGACCGGGTATCCGCGTAAGATGCGTGACTTTCACCTTTCGGTTGTCCCACCCCACTCTCAATAAAGGTCGGAACAAGTGAACCGGACCGGATATTTATGAGAACCGGGTTCACCCAGTGGCTTGCATTGATTTGGACAATTGGACCGCTTGCTTTGATTTGGACCGGAAAAAGAAGGGCTTGCTAGTGGTTTACATAGTTTTGGCCCATGAACGTAATTGGTATCTGTAACATGTTATAATTCACCATTCGGGGAAAGGAAAGGAGATAGTGGTTTACATAGTTTTGTTACAAAAATAGATATATTTATTTTGTCGAATAATTGTTTTGATTCTGAGAGGGTTAAAGTCACATGTAATTGCAATTCTGTGGGCAAAGGTACACATGCAAATTTCCAATTCTGTAGGCAAAAGTAACATGTAAAATTCCAAATTTGTAGGCAGAGATTCCAGTTGGGAGATGCTTGCACCTTCAAACTTCAAAGTATGCATAAGCTTGAAAAGGAAGGCGACGTAAATTGCTTGCGGTTTCAGGGTTATAATGGTAAAAGGATGTTGAATTTGTCACAAATACAAACTAACGTCAAATTTTCAAATGTTAACAGAGAAAGCAACCCTAAGTATATCAATTTACATTTTTAGGCCGCAACTTATAAGTTGTATCATCAATCCACCCATAACAAATGTCACCACATTTTTAGCCCCACTGTTTAGAGGGAAAATCAAACGCTCCCTGAATTTCAAATTAGCAATGGGGTCACCAGCGCGCATTCCAAGACAAGACTTCTTGTCATTTTGTTGCGCAAAACTCAACAAGACGGACACACCGAGACAAGGAGCGAGAGGGGTGAGCGAGGGAGAGAAAACGCAACGGAAAAATCGGGGAAATACGGGATTGCATGCCTAAAAGCTTCTGATTCGTTAGCTAGGGTTTGCTCAGCCATTGTCAAGCCATGTCTCAGGGCGGCGTCAGCGGTGGAGATTTCGACCTACCGGACGAGATACTCAGCGTCATTCCGGCGGATCCGTTTGAGCAGCTTGACCTAGCTCGCAAGCTCACGTCCATGGCGATTGCCTCTCGTGTCTCCAAGCTCGAGTCCGAGTCCGCCTTCCTCAGGCGAACCATGTCCGAGAAGGACCGCTCGATTCGCGAGCTTGAAGAGAGGGCTTCTCACCTCGAGAAGGCGTTTCAGGAGGCTGAGTCCAGGCTTAAGCCTGTGATAGACGAGAATGTAAGTTCTCAACCCTAATTTTAGCGATGATTTTCGAGTCGCTTGTTTACTTTACTGAGTTTTTGTTTTCGGACTGAATTTGATTCTGTGTTGTTGCTGGTGTTTGTTGAAGGTGAAACTAACGCAGGAGAGAGACTCGCTTTCTGTGACTGTCAAGAAGCTGACTCGTGATTTGAGCAAGGTAAGATGTGATTCTAAAAAAATTGTTTGTGAAGTTGGATCTGTTGATTATCAAATTCCCTGTTGAGTCTCGCTACAATTGGTTTGGTTGAAGTCATTTCTATGCTGAAATGGTGAATCTCATTGCTATTATTTGCTATGCAGAGCTTATTTTTAAACCTAGAACTCAATATGTATATACCATGTTCAGTTTGGTGAAATTGCTAAGCAAAATTTTATGTAACACAATGGTCTCTTTGTGTTTGGTCCAATATAATGCATTCTACATATGCTAGGAACATTGCTTCTGCTGTATAGCTATTTCTAGAGTCCTTAGCTTTTGTCTGTATCACATTTGGCTCAGCTTCTTGTGCTTTTTGGCAGTTGGAAACATTCAAGAGGCAGCTAATGCAGTCGCTCAGCGAAGACACTCCCCCAGTAACTGTAGCTACTCTAATTTTTCATTTGTGTTTGCTATGATCAGGATTTGTATACCTTTAGTTACTGATGGGCACTTGTTTTTACCATTAGCAGGCGGAAGCTGTAGATATTGGCACATATGATCAATCTGCTCCCAGAGGATACACTGACACTGGTACTTAACATTCACATAATTGTGTTTAATGATATCTTGTGATTCCAAGAATGTGATCCCTGCAATACTGTGCAATCGGATTACTCTCTTACCTGATAACTGATGACTGTCTGGCTAAAATCAGTATGTAAAGTACCATTTTATAGCTGGTGAATAATGGAAGTAACAATCCATGGATTGAACAAGTATATTGCATTATTGATTTCAGAAGTTTGATGTTCTGGATAATGAACATGCTTTTTAACTTCCAATGACCTTTTCTTTTCTAACAGTAAAGCCAGCTGGTCAGCGATTTTCTACAACACCATATCATATCACACCGCGTTTGACCCCTACTGGAACTCCGAAGATAGTTTCTGCTGTCGGATCTCCTAAGAAGACCTCTGGAGCCACAACTCCTAAATTGCTATATGAGGGTAAAAATAGTTTTTCCCCATGGATCCCATCAAGTCAGCAATCTTCAGCAGCAAACTCACCTCCTCGAGCACGGCCACCGCCAGGTATCAAGTAGCCTAGATATTTTCAAGGAAAGAGTTGCTTTGCTGTTTTTGCTAAATTGTATATCACTCAACATTAGTTTTTACAAAGTTACTTCATTGTATTGACTATTGAGATGAGAAGAGCTTGCTTCGGTTAAATGCATAAACTGGCTAATCATGCATGCACACTGACACTTAAGAAAGGTGGTAACAGGTTAAACTATTTGGATTCTCATTAATAGTTATTCAGATGTGTGAGCGCTGAATCCTTCATTTCTTATCCATTCTGCCATGCCAAATGTGGCCAAATGTTTCTAATAACTGATCTTCTCCAATATTATAAAAGTGGCATTCTGGAATGAATTTACGAGGAGTCCTCCAGGCCTCTGGACTTGCGAGATTTGGCTAGTTTGAGGGGTGCCCTGTTTTGTTTGATGAATTTAACTAAAAGAAACTATACTCTTTGTTTTTCACAACTTATTTTACAGCTCTAAGCAAGCTCATTGTGTTATTTATATTTCTGTCGTTTATCTTTATCTGCTTAGGTCGTACTCCTAAACTTGATGGAAAGGAATTCTTCCGCCAAGCCAGGTTAGTTTTTCTACCTTTTCTATAGATATAGACTCAGACTTGTTACACTTGTTTTAACACTTTGCCTATCAAATAGGAGCCGGCTCTCATATGAGCAGTTCAGTGCGTTTTTAGCAAACATAAAAGACCTAAATGCTCAAAAGCAATCACGAGAGGTAAATTGTGTGGCTTTGCTCAACTTGTTCCTTCTAACCTTACCTCTTGTTCTCATTGAGCACTGAATTTTTGACATCAATCTTACTATTAGGAAACCTTGAAGAAAGCTGAAGACATATTTGGAGCAGATAACAAAGATCTCTACCTTTCCTTTCAAGGATTGATTAGCCGCAATGCACATTAATGCTAGTATGCTGCAATTGTTATGGTAAGGCAGGTTCACTTTGTATTCTGAATTCTGTGATTTGCCCAACAATGTCATGGAACTGCTAATTAAGGCTTACTCCCCGCCTGTGGGTGAGAGTCCTTATATTCCTCAGTGAAACAACTAATCGGGCCCTGCCCCGCCTTTTGACCGAACAAAACTATAATTCATGTAATATATTCTGCAACTTCTATCATGTAACAAGTTTCAAGAGCTTAACAACGTAATGACAACAAGGTATGGTTGGGCAGACTACAACCACGAGTTGGTATCGGGGACAACAATGAAGGGGCTCTACAAACTACGGCGGTTGGCGGTTGGCGGTTGACGACTCGACGGTCAGTCGGTACGTGAGGGGTGAGAGCAACCTGCGTGAGAATGGAAAAGGGTTTATAAAAATGGAGATTAATTAAGGGTAATTTGGTATTTAAAATTTAAAAAGGTATAGTTTTGAAAATAGGCCAGGGTACATTAAAGTAAATAAAGAAAATAGTGAATACATATGTGATATATTTGTTAAGTTAAAACACACTAGCTAATTTGTTTTTTTAAATAATTGGAATGATATATTGTCCCTTTTCATGTTATAAAGAACCGGGTCTTTTTTATTGTTTTTTGTGCAGTTTCTACGTTAGCACATCTGAAACTCGTATGGCCTTTTATAAAAATAAAACCGTGTACGAGTTCCGAATCCGCACAAAACCGATTGCGTATTCAAAAACAAGAGTGGGCAAAGAATCGCCAGAGTTTTATTGTTGCCTAAGTGGTATCTCATTAGTTGTTGTAACCATATCTGCATGAGGCTTATTAGACGTGTGGGTGGCCCGATACAAGACCGGTGGGGTTCCAGCTTAAAACCAATTGCCAATAGGAGGAGTAACCCACCGTCTTATATACTAGGCAATTTTGTTCCCAACTTCCGATGTGGGATAAGTTTTATATCCCAACATAAGTAAGTTAAAATTATATCTTGTTGTATGATATGCTACAATAGGTTGTAGGCATGCATTAGAGTCAGTGTGAGCGTTCGGCGCATCAGCTTACTGGTTGAACGTTCACGAAACTATATCTTCTCGTTTTCTCATCTCTTAGAGCATCTCCAAGAGTATCCCCATATTCTTGGGAAACTCACATTTGGAGATTTTTGAGTGTTTTTTAGCCCCAAGAGTATCCCCATTTGCTTCTCCAAAATGGAGAAAATCTCCAAAATGAGGGTGAGCATCTCCATACTTGGGGTTATCTCCAAATTGTGTTTTACTCTTCATTCATTCAATTATTTAATTTTCTCTTTTTTTTCAAAGCAAATAAATGCAAAGTTGTTCCTAATAGATCTCCATGATAGAGAACCTGTTGGAATTGGTGTAAAAATTCTTTGGAGAAAAGGGGTGTTGTTTCTCCATTTTGGAGAAAATTTTAGAGCATCTCTTGAAGATGCCCTTATGGATGCTCTAGGCAAACCGAGCCAAAGTAGTACCCCTAATTTCTTTCCTTATCAAACAAAAATTAGAGTCAGGGTGAGATACGGGCTATAGATCTAGGGGAGGCAAATAAACTTAGGCAAGGAGATGAAAATACCTATTTTGCAATATTAGTCAATCGCAAGTTTAAATCATGTTGATGAAAAGATAGACAATTCCACGATCCAAGATATGAGATTGATACAAAAAAAAACTTCGGCCCTGTACTTCATTGAATCAAGGAATACTTTAGAGTGGGTAAAGTTTGGAAAGAGGGGGCCCTATGTGATCTCTTGAGATTTTATGCTGCGGTAAAAACATAAGGTGCATGTGGAAACTCGAACCTTAAAAACAAGTTGAGAGTTATGTAAAAAAAATGAAAATATTAAATATGGGGTTCTTGATTGCCAACCGGGGAACTGACATTTTTTATGCTTGCTTATTTTTAGTGTGTATGATAATTGTTCATATGATGTTTGATTCTTTTACTTTACACTTCTAATAGTTTGGTGGTATCCACTGTCATGGAATTTGGGTGTGGTATGGTTGCTCAATATGCAACTAACATTATCATGTTAGACAAATGGTGCTCATTTTAGAAGATAAGTTGAGGATACATTTATTCAAATAGGGTTTGTTATCATATGCCAATTTTTTTTGGTATCCTTGAAACCTTACAAAAGGGTCAAACTTTGCTTGTTTAAAGATGGAAAAAGTGTAACATACCTTTAGAAGTTAAATCAGATACAAGGGGGCAAATTGTGTACTGTGATTAGTGAAGTCATTATGTTTTAGGATAGGCTCAAAACATATATAGACACCTGAACTTGTCAATTTTGGTCATTTGAACACCTGACCTTTAGAACGGACCTATTAAGCACTCCAACTTGTCAAACGGACCTATTGAGCACCCTAACTTGTCAAAGGCTACCTATTAAACACCTAGCGCGTGTGTATAATAACGGGTTTAGGTCACACTTAATTAAACAATGAAGCCTTATTTGGCATCACGTGACCTTTTTTATGCTTAATCATGTTCACATAATAGCGCGTGTGTATAATAACGGGTTTAGGTCACACTTAATTAAACAATGAAGCCTTATTTGGCATCACGTGACCTTTTTTATGTTTAATCATGTTCACATAATAGCGCGTGTGTATAATAACGGGTTTAGGTCACACTTAATTAAACAATGAAGCCTTATTTGGCATCACGTGATTTTTTTTATGCTTAATCATGTTCACATAATAGCGCGTGTGTAAAATTGCACTCCGTAATTAGGAACGGGGTGTTTAATAGGTAGGTTTTGACAAGTCCGGGTGCTCAATAGGTCCGTTCCAAAGGTCAGGTGTCCAAATGACCAAAACGGACAAATTCGAGTGTCTGTATATGTTTTGAGCCGTTTTAGGATATGGTATTAGACTGAGCTTAAGCAACATATTATATAGAAATTTCTTACTAATAGTGAAATGCGATTATTTGATTAAAGCTCTTGTAATCTAAAAATATATACCTTGAATTCCTCCTACACTATAAAGTAAACCTGTTAAATTGGTATATGATTAGTTGATTATAAGTTTGATTTAGCATGGTGTGATGTGTGTCTAGTGCCTGATCTTTTTGACTGGTGAAGAGCCACAGGACCTGATCCTTTTCTTACACTTACATCCTTTTGTGAAATTCACTTTTATGGGCTTCTTCACATGGCAAACTATATGTACAATACAAGTAAAATGATTAGAAGGAACTTATATAAGAAAATATTCTTATTGGAACACTTGCAAATGCCAATTATTATTATTGATGAAACAAAAAGGAAAATCCTTTTGTATTGTTCTTATGAAGACTTGCAATCTTAATACACAAGCCTAGAATGTAAGAAAATATTGTACAAGACAAAAAATAACCCTATACTCAGATTTGTAAGAGACAAAATACCCTATAAATACACAAAGATTGATTGGTTTATAGGGCCGATTTCGTATAGATTGATATTGCATTGGTATGAAAACAATGAGAACCTTTTGTTCCTGATCAATAAATATTCTCTAAGTACAATCAAACAAGTTGGAGGGAGAATTTTATAGGGCAAACTGAGATGATTGTCTATTTATAAAATTTTATTGGCTTTACAACGTGTTTCCAAGTGATGTGGGGAGGAGAAAAAAGAGTGTAAAAGACATACTTGTCAAAAGTAGAAAAAAAAAAGAGTTTCGAGTTTTTGATGTAAAGGAAATTGCTTGAAATTCCACCCATGTGATTGGATTCTTGGTCTATATAGCATTATTAATTAGTTTATTTTTTCTCATTCCTTATTAGTACTTGTTTTAGAGCATTCTATTTGATGAGATGATAGCCAACTACAATTGAAAGCTTGGATAATGATTAATGTGTATTGAACGGTTTTGATTATTTATTCAAGAGCTTTGAAATCGACCCGTTTGAAATCGAACATACATATATAGTTGATACATTAATAGTGGTATAGAAAATGGAAAAACAACATATGGCCATAAAAAGCCTGACAAAACTCTTACAAAACACTTACAAAATTATAAGATACATGACTCGCTTGGAGTAGCTTCTACCGATATTTATTTAGTTTTTAATCAGTCTTCGGGCAGTTAATTAAACTTTTAATGGTAGTATCTAGTAATCAAGTTCGATTTTCATGAACAGTGTCCTAGCTAGCCTTTATTAGAAAGTATAAACAAAAAAGAAGTTTAAATTCCCACGAAAATCATTTTTTATAAAGGTGAAAACTGAAAACTCGGTTCAAGATTCGCAGGTTTATGAAAGTTGGCTCGGCACTCACGTTAATTCAAAACACGAACTAAATAAGATCACTTAGATTGTAGCCTAATAAAAGGAGATTGTAGCCTAATAAAAGGATGATTGAGATAGAACAAATACCCGTCAATATAGGCAAAAATAGACCTCCTAACTTTAGTCACTTTCACAAGGACTGAGTGTGGAATGTGTCAATTTAATCTATCTTGTTTAGGATGCTTGACAAAAGAAGAGAATTGTTGAAAATGTAGAACATATGAAATGTATATGGCTTTTAAAAAGTCATCGAGATATACGTTCTCATCTTTAATATACTTATTGAAACATTAACATCTTCTTTTTTAGGCCATGTATTTGAGTAGTATGTTTGGCAACTCACTAGAATTCCCTAGTTAGTGTTAAAATGTAAGTGGAAACGATATCTATACTACCTATAGTATAAAGCGGAGACAATGTCTTCACAAAAATTTGTGCCACGTGTCATTTCCATGATAAAATAATCAATTGGACCCTCCTTTATACAAATTAGGTAGTTAGAATCTCATATAATCTTATCCCGTAAAAATTGCTTTAAAATTATGAATTATCTCAAAAATTATGAATTACCCCTTACCAATAATTAGTTGTAATCTTTCAATAAATATTATTATTTAATAAAATGTTATATGTATCGTAAAGTAATTTTTGAACAAATCCAACTTATTTATATTATGAGTTGATTTACTATTGGTAAAAAAACACTAATCACAATACGAAGATAAATATATATATATAATCCTATAATTTTAACGTGATCATTAGCGTTATATATCTATATTAAATTGGGTTTACAATCACATTACCCGTACATTGTACGGGGGTTAAACTAGTTGGGGTATAGAAGGATGTAAAATATAATGGGTGAACGGTAAAATTCCACTTCTCCTTTGTCTCATACTAATTCCGCTAATGCCATACAAAGTCTAAATTCTCTCCGTTTCATATAATTACGTGCACTCTTTGGTTCGAGATCAAACAAGTTTCATAGGGTATAATATCGTGAAAAATAATGTATGTCTCACAAAAGATAACGTTTTTGGTCCCATCTTATGACTAGAGACGGATCCAGAAATTTATATATGGGTGGACTAGATTAATATTTTTCTACTACTTTATATTAAAATTGCATTTTTTTTATTTTTATTTTTTTTTTGCGAGGGTGGGCTTTACATTAAAGAGGCATTTCATGTGCTTACAAAAATAAATAATCAAGCCAAAACTAGCTTATCTTAGATAATCAAAATGCAGCTGTTATTTTCCACATTTTTCAAACAAGATAAATATTCTCCTGGACGTATCAAATCTTTAAAAAAAGCAGAGCAGAAGTCTTGAGATTGACAACTCCATTTATTTATTTTTTTGCCTATTTTGGGACTTTGGGCGATCCTTGTTTTTACCACTCGGGTCCCTCTTAAAGTCTTAAAGAGTAGACATGGAAATTAACATGGCAAAGCCCAGCTTTACTTGCAATTTGCATGCCTTTCATCCAACTTCTTCTCATTGTTGTATATAAATACTCAAGTTTCCCCACTCCAATAAACCCCTCAAAACCAAACACACCTCATATAATATACCCCCTTAACCTTGCCTTTACAAGAAACTTCAACCCTTTTTCCATTAAACTAAACAACACATCTCAAACTTACCTCTAAGCTCAAATACCCCTCAAACATTTATAACTTTCATATATCAATGGCTAACTCTTCCACCAAATGCCACCCCAACTCCTTCCCTGAGCTCTCAGCCCTCGCAAATGGCACGATTTCTCCATTGTGGGGGCTCGAAGAGATAAATTACTCTTCTTTATTTCCCGGGGAGGATTTCGACGTCCCACAAACTTGTCAAGACACTAATTCGGCGTTCTCTAGTGAACACCACCATTATCTTCCACATGATGGAAGGATGGAGCTTCCTGCTTTGCCGGATTCCAACGTGGTTGACTACTTCTCGGGCGGCGGATTGGATGGACTCGTGGGATTCAACAACGTCGCGTATCAGCCCATGAATGCAGCCATCAATGGCTACACAAGTGGTGTGCTCAATTGCTCCCCTTCAGCTTATCATGTTGCCACCAACTTAGGCAGTTGGGTAAGCACGTACGCTCATGTTTTGATAGACGTACTCAGATATATCATATGTCTTCTAACACAAAAGCTTAAGTCGGTATCTAGGATTAATGTATAAGTTATATAAGTAGCAAACTCTTTCGTTTTCATATAAGTTTCGGTCTTATATATGTACAAAGATTTTCCATATGAAATACACATTGTTCCAACCACAACTGCAAAATGATTTAGTACGTACTTAATTGTTGCTTGTTTTTGGACGATTAATTATCAGGGAAATCGAAGTGGTCAAAAGATGATGAGTGCTCATGTTGGTGGTGTAGAGAACACAAGTACAAGAGTGGGAAGGTATTCGGTGGAAGAGCGAAGAGATAGGATCCTTCGATATCTAAAGAAGAGGAACCAAAGGAACTTCAACAAGACTATCAAGGTAATTAACGAGCTAGCTCTACTTAGCTAACTATATTTCTAATTGGCTAGCTAGTTTAGCTTGTAACTATATATGTGGTAATTAACTATATATAGTTAACTCATTGTTTGACGTGTTTGATCAGTATGTGTGTCGTAAGACGTTAGCGGATAGGAGGGCGAGAGTTCGAGGAAGGTTCGCGAAGAACAACGAGGATGATCACTCCAACAAAAGCGGTCCCGTTAATAATGAAGCCATCACCATCTCGCCTTGTTCTTACTATGATTATGCGAATCATGATAATCAGGTATATCTAAACCTACGTTTAGATTGATCTTATTAGAACCATTTACATGCAAGACTAAAAGATTTGTAGAAGAGTAGTCCCTTTAACTCATTCATTCTATAGTCACTTGGTTAGGATGAAACTCTACCGAAACTTACGTAGTGACTAGACCTGTTCAAACGCGGGTTTGACCCAAACCAAACCCGAATGACTCGGGGTTGGTACGTAGGCGAGCACAATATATGTCAGCAATGAAAAATAATGATGCATGGATTTTTTTATTAGTTAATTAAATTACATTTTGTTGATTAACAATGGGTCGGTTTTGTGTTCATTTTGCAGAAGAAGGAGGAAGGGGAAGACCAGTGGCTACAAGAGGCAATAGCAAGCTTGATGATGTGTAACATGGCTGCTCCCTATCACCATCATCTTCCTCATTGGCAGCCTCCGGGAGGACTTCCTCTTCACTAAACATATATATATGTACCATTTAAAGCTAGCTAGCCATAATTAAACACATCTTTATAAGACTTGTAAAATTTTCGTAATAACTTGTGTTGCATATTTGTAATAGGCTAGTAGCTCCATCTCTGCATGAATCCCGGTATGTTCATCGCAGTTAATTTATAAACAAGTTTTCAGTCATTTAGTCAATCGATTACGCCTCTAGGATAGTACGTACACAGAGATCTTCGATTCAACTCTTATGGGTACTACCTTGGCAAAAAAAAACAAAGATAAAAAACGTCGCACAATATTGATCTAACTTAGAGGGGAGTTACTGAGGCATAATATGTGGTTGGGGCCAAATATCAAAACTTCTCATGTGTGCGTGACGCTTTTTATGAAGGGTGCATGATGTGCTGAAGGTTATGAACTTCCTTAATCAGATATTTATTAGGTTGGATGATGGGATTAAGCTGTGTATTTTCATGTAAGAAGAGGCTATGAACTTCCTCATTGTTTGTTATATAAGATCTTGGATTACTCTTTCTAATACCAATTGATTAAGCGTAATAGAATTTATGTGTTGGTCCGATTGCGCATAAGAGCTAGTATGGATACATGCAACCCTGGTCTATCCAGTCTAGCTAACTACTAGCCCACGGAATTTGACAACTCATGTTATGTTAGAGGCCAAATTTTCAAGCATTTATGTTTTGCCGATGAGCTCTTCATTTTTCCATAAGGATATATGTTTTGGGATAAGAGAGTACGTTGACAATCAAAGCTATATCAATTGGATCAATTTACTACAAAATCCCCTAAACCTAAATACTCTCAATGAATTAGAGAGATTTTGAGACAGCTTATGGCCACAAGATTGTCAGATTAATAAACACCACAAGACTAGCTACAAGCTACATATATATGTATAGTCTCCATCAAACTATTGCTCCAATATAGAAGCAAAATCTGATTAACAGTGGAAAACACTGTTAAGTTTAAGATATGGTGTATATATATGTAAATTTGTGCTTGTGCATGGAATGTGGTTGTCGATCAGTTTTCCCTTTAGCTATGAGAAGGATCTTCTTAGCTTAATAATTTAATATGCATGTCATTTTCATGGAGGGCAATTTTCTCCTACCAATTAACACACGTACTTGAGAGTCAAGGTAGAATATGTAATGTATAATCTATCTAAAAAAATAGCTTTGCTTTTTGGAGTATTTTCACAAGTGGGTCAATCATGCATACAAATATATTCCGTTTCAATCAAAAAGAAAAGAATAATGATAGAAAATGAGAACTCAATTTGTGTGTAACGACAATTAACTCCGTCCTCGATAGTTTCTCTGGTATTTTTTTTCGGACATCCCGAAAAGATTGTTTCATTCCATTTCTTTTCATTTATATCTATTTTCTTACCATAATAACTATACTCAATCACACATACATATCCTTCATTATCCAATTTTCTCATCAACTTTATCACTTTTCTCTACAAAAATATAAAATTATCCTTATCTAATCTCATATATTACCTCCCATTATCTAACTTTCTCATCAACTTTATCATTTTTCTCTATAAAATTACAAATTTATCCCTACCTAATCTCACTTTTTACCTATATTATTCAATTTTTTATCCACTTTATTCCATTTTTCTTAATCTACGAGAATTTTATCCTTTGGACCATTCTTTTGAGGAATGAGGAAGTATTTTATTTCCACAAACCGTTTAGGGTTAGGAAAAATAGTTGTATGTGGTTGACTGATTGACCAAGAATTAAAAGTAAAACCCTTTTACCAGAGTTACGTTGACCGATTGACCAGGATTTTGACAATTTTGGGCTTGATCATTATTGCTTATAGAGAATCTATCTGCTCCGTATTACTCGGTAATTAAGATGAAACTAGTTTAACCCCCGTATCACGTACGGGTAATGTGATTATAAACTCAATTTAATATAGATATGTAATGCCAATGATCATGTTAAAATTATAGAATCATACATATTTATCTTCGTATTGTGATTAGTGGTTTTTTACCAATAGTAAATCAACTCATAATATAAATAAGTTGGATTTGTTCAAAAATTACTTTACGATAAATATTACGTTTTATTAAATAATAATATTTATGAGAAGATTACAACTAATTTTTGGTAAGAGAGAATTCATAATTTTCGGGATAATTCATAATTTTTGGTAATTTTAAGTAATTTTTACGGGATAAGATTATATGAGATTCTAACTACCTAACCTATATAAAGAAGGGCCCGGCTGATTATTCTATTATTGAAATGACACGTGGCGCAATTTTTTGTGAAGACATTGTCTCCGCTTTATACTATAGGTAGTATAGATGGTTGTAAGGATCTCATTCTTTCATTTTGAACAATTTCACATATATGCATGTATGATTAATTGTGGCATTTGTAGAATGGACAAATTACATCGATCAAACAGAGCGAAATTAAAGTTGTGTCAAATCAATACACTTCTACTACAGTATACAGTATAATTCACCACAGAGTCTTAAAAAGTTGAATTTTCAAATCCAGTCGATTAGCTAGGTTTGAGTGGGATGTAAGCGTATAATGTGTTTAATGAAGATTTATTTAATCTACTATTAAAGGGGCGAAAGATTATGATTAGAAGGGGTAACCGGTATGGATGGGCATTGGACGTACATTATATAATTTGGACTAAAAATATATATATTTTAATTGTTTCAGGTTCACAAACTTTATAGCTACAACTTTACTGCATCACATTGATATTTCATGTGTGTTTAAGGTTCACAAACATGTGATTATGTGAACATTTAGTTTATTCCATATGAATTAATTTGGCATGTATTAAACGTCAATATTCATTTTAATGTGACAAACACAGAATTTACAAAAAATGTCACTTCATATTATATACAACAATTGCAAAGTTGACATTTGGAGTTGGAGGGCGGCTGCACTATTTACAAAAAATGTCACTTCGTATTATGTACAAGTACAACTCTATGTACTAGTCATGTGGGTCTTGTATATGTCTCGTGTAACTTGATTTCAGCCTTGTTTTAAGGTTATAACTTAAAACCATTTTTTGAGAAACGTATCTCTAAATGAAGTACATGTGTTCTAATCAAAGAAGCCACATTTAGAAAGATATTTCTAGACTCATTATGTAAGGTTTCTATAATCCCTTTTTTTTTGTAGGGTTAGGGTTTATGTGTGTCATATTACATGCTAGTTCATTATCTTTATGATGCCGTGTCGACTCACAGGTCCCGACCTACGGACGCACACGAACAGCGCGCATGACCTATCCAAATGGTCGGGTCAGGTTAGTCCAGCCTGTTGAGTATGGAGCCTGATTTGGATTGGGCGGAAGAAGACGGTACGAGCTAAGGACCGAAGACGAAGGAAGAGAAGTCGAAGGAGGCAAATCGGGTCGAAAAACGAAGAACCGGGCGATCGCGAAGGAGTTTCGCAGAATCGCCGGACCCGCGACCGCGGGTCGGGAAGTGTTTTTGGGCTATTTGTTCTCGGCGGCAGAAACACGGGCAGGGAACCGAGAAGCGCGCTCGCACTTTGAAGGGTGGTGCCCGAGTTTTCAGGCGTACGCGGGATTCGATAATTTCTATATCTTTTGAGGATATTTGTTTCCTTAGGAAAATTATATCGATCTTTTGACTTTAGTTTTATACTCGACTTGATTATTGTATTTGGTGTATTACCAAAAAGCATTGATAGAGATTCTGAAAGTGAGATTGAGAGATTAGGCTTAGGGAGAATCCTTGTAAACCCTTAAGTCCTCTGATCTAGTAGAGAATCCCTGACTTGGTAGTGCTCCTAGACGTAGTCCTTGAGACGTACTAGGTCAACAATTGTTTGTATTCTTTGTCTTGGTTTTGCTTACTATCCATCGATTTGCAGAAACGATCCGAGATTTCCCCAGCACATCCCAAGAGCTCGAACAAAAATTTAGTTTGTGCTCAGCCCTAGCTAACCCGAAAATGTACATGTCTAAAAGTCATAACCACGTACTACTGAATCGGCTAGCTTGCCTAATTACTTGACCCTATATATTAATGGCTAGCTAGAGGGGTCCATGCATGAACTTGGAAGATGAAGAGAAGTTGAAAACCTTCTAGTTCAATTTGGGCATCTCATTGTTCCCTAACTAATTCATGCTATAGTGTAATGGAGTGTGGTTTCTTCTAAGTCCAACCCCCAGCTGCACAATGGGATATATGTATTGTCACTTTCAGGAGGGCACAATCCACATATTTGTGTTTACAATGATTACTAACACAATACATATAGAATTTAGATCTACATCTAGGAGCTAGGGAATCTATCTATATATACATGACAACAGTCGGCCACCAATATAATTAGAGCTAGTGTGTCCTTTGAGAGGGGGGGAGAGCTAGTTCTTAATGCAATTACTAAATCCTTGATCAAAAGTTGATGAAATATTTCAAGAGTACACTGTTTGAGTAGGGCTCCATGACAAAGACTTCAATATATTTGTTTCCTCAATGGTCTTGATCGAAGTCATTATGATGGTGATCGATATGAAATGTATCATTGGAAGTTTTATGTGCCAATTGAGTATACGTGTAGCAAGATATACATATGTAAACTTAGACAATGTCAAGTAACTAATAGACGTACATAACTCCGAATAAAGTAACACAATGTACAACGTACATTAACCCGTTTGGAAATACATAATTGGATGACTGATAACATGCATGTGATCACTATAGATATTATGATGATAAATAAAATGGGATAATCCCTCCTTATGGATAAAAAATAAACTGAGACAATATCAAGTGATTGAGATAATAAGATAAGAAGAGATGTAAATCTTTTGAAACGGAGAGACTATCACTTTAAGATTAAAATGGCATTTGAGGTTATCGGTTGTACTCGTCATCAATAATCCTTACTCGGGCATGCTTAAAAGATGAAATGTGAAGAGCATAGACGACACTTATCAAGAAACACAATGACACGCGTGGCAAAATGAGATGAACGATGATGTTAGCCCTCAAGGGTTCACATGGATCTAAATAGAGCCATGGAATGAAAGGTGAGGTTTTCTCGCTCGGACAAGAGTCGGTCGGGGATGTGTATGGTTTCGTATCGAAATGGGAAGATTCATTGACATTTTTCAATACAAATTTGTCATTCATGTTTAATCTTCTGGTGATCAAATCCATTCTTGGACGATCCAAATTAATCATCTCGATAAAATCTGACATCATCATCCATACGTATACAACAACATCATGCATGATCCAACGGGGTCGGTCGGTGGTTGCAAATAGTGGAAAATCTCGATCATATAAATACATATATGAACTGATAAGTTAATTGTTGACACAAACCTAACGAGTTAAAGCCACATATACACGAAGATATGAGAATAAAACAAACAGGAAGTTGATATATGCAACAATTGGATCAATGGGGGACCATGGTCGATCCCTCTAAAAGCCACGTTCCTTTTCAAATGAAAATTACTCGTAGTAGTGTTATTTATTTTGCCGTTGACTTTTACTAATCGCTTGGTGCTAAAAACTTTGGATTCTCAACGATGTTTACTTCTTCGTTCTGCTCAAATTTGATCATTAATTAGTACATAGATATATAATATGTCAGTGGGAGTTCTGTACTAGTTAATTTTGTACACACTAGAACAAAGAACCAGTTATTTAGCTGTATAATTTCAACCCAAATCTTATGTTTCATAAACCCGTCCCATTGGTTTTGATAGGTCCAAATGATATATTGGGACTTTGAAAAACACAAAAAAAATATTAATTGTAAACTTTCAACCAATGAAAACAAATGAGACGGGTTTATGGAATAGAAGATATGGATTGGTATAATATCTCTTGAAACCAATGATAATCCTTTGAGATTTTTGCATTAAACCATCGACTAAATGGTCGATATTGCAACATACCACCTGTTAAAATTCTATTTATTTTGCCCACCCTTTAAATATAATCTCTTTATGGAAGACCACCTATTTGTTACTTTCGTCAGGTTTTCCGTTAAATCATGTGATTTTACCATTTTACCCATCTCTTTTTAAACGAATTACATTATTTATCAAGTTTTTTCTTTTCTATCTTTGTTGTTGAAATATTCCATCATCTTTTGACAATTCTAAATGAACTTCTTTAATTCCGGGAAACACAACAACCCAAGAGCAAGGGCCTTCCCTCTTACTCCGAAGTTTAATAATAAAAAAAAGGGCCCAAATATGCAAGTCGGTCGGCCCAACATTGGAAAAGAAACTTTGACTGGGCTTTGACCACCACATTGGGAATACTTGGCTTTAAGGCGGTGGTGCGCAGGTTATAAATACGAGACCGGGTTTCGCAAGCCCCAGTCCCGTGGTGCGCACGGAAAGAGGATATACAGAGAGGCGGTCTAAGTGCGATCCAACGATGCGGAACTCTTTCAAATCCTTCTTTCCAGGTTTCGATCCGTTTCCCGCTTTCCGATTTCCGATTTCGCAATCTGATTCCTTATGATTCTGCATTCTTTCCGCTGGTTTGCCTATTTGATGTGAAAGTTCATAGATCCGATCTTGATTAGTTCATTGTGCTGTTACTGACCTAGATCTAAAGGTCATCGGATTTTGTCAATTTTAATACTCTCTGTTTGATGAATTGCCTCAATTAAGTAAGGTTCAATTATGCGATTAGCTTAGTGATCATGTTTCGACTGCATATTTTGCCTCGAATAAGCCTCTAATCTTGATCCTCCATGAGAGATCTCGTCCGTCCTGGCTGCATTGAGAAATTTCATACATAAGAGATTTGGTGGACGTATTTGCCTTTGTTCTGCATCTGCTAAGTATGCTATGCCTAAATTGTGTATTATATGTCATTGTTCTTTGTGAATTCTCTATTTGGTGGTGGCTTTTGGGTGTTTTTTCCACGGCTTGCAAAATCAGTTTGCCTAGGCTTAACTTGAAAAGCAAATACAAGTGTCTCAATTTGAGTTTCTGATGGTGTTGTTAACTGGATTTTAAGTTTGAACCTAATCTACCACATTTGATAGTCGTCCTCCGCATTCCTCATACAGTCACACTAGATGCATGACATAAAATTGACATTGTCCCCTATTTGAGTGGGCCTTAGTTTGGGTGGTGTCTGGTTTTTAAACGAATGCATGGACCAATTCATTGGGCTCACTGTACAATCATAGGGCGCATTTTTGTTAACTAAACATTTGTTCATCATAACCAGTTCTTCCATGTGCATCCCTGCTTTGATGTCTTGTCTGTTTCAAGATGATAATCTGCACAAATGTCTGTGTATATTTACGTTTAAAATTGTTTTCTTGATTGAACACTTGTGGGTTTCCATGCTGTACTCGCCCGACCCCTGGATATTGTGAGGGTGTTTAATCTAGTTGAATGCCTTGTTTAAGTCGGTCCCTTGGATTTGCAATGTCCCGTTTATACCGGTCCCTCGGATTTGCAATGTCCCGTTTATATCGGTCCCTCGGATTTGAAATGTCCCGTTTATACCGGTCCCTCGGATTTGAAATGTCCCGTTTATACCGGTCCCTCGGATTTGAAATGCCCCGTTTGAGTCGGTCTTTTGGATTTGAAAAGCCCCGTTTGAGTCGGTCCCTCGGATTTGAAATGTCCCGTTTGAGTCGGTCCCTCGGATTTGAAATGCCCCGTTTGAGTCGGTCCCTCGTATTACAAATGCCTCATATAAGTCGGTCCCTTGGATTTGAAATGCCCCGTTTGTATCGGTCCCCTGATTAAAATGCATTGTTTTGAAATGCATTGTTTGAGTCGGTCCCTCGGATTTGAAATGCCTCATTTGAAGTGCCTCGTGTGAGTAGTCCCATTGATTTGAAGTGCCTCATTCGAGTCGTCCCCTCGGATTTGAAGTTCCTTGTTTGAGTCAGCCCCTCGAATATGAATTGCCTCGTTTGAGTCATCCTTGATTTGAAGTGTTTGGTTTGAGTCGCCTTCGGATTTGAATTGTCTTGTTTGTGTTGGTCCCTCGGATTGAAAGTGCCCCGTTTGAGTCGGTCCCTCGAAATGACATGCCCCATTTTGAGTCGGTGCCTTGGATTTGAAGTGCCATGTTTGAGTGGGTCCCTCAAATTTGAAGTGTCTCGTTTGAGTCGGTCCCTCGGATTTGATGTATCCCGTTTGAGTCGGTCCCTCGGATTGGAAGTGTCCCATATGTTTCGGTTTATCGGATTCAAAGTATCCCATTTGCGTCGATTCCTCGGATTCAAAGTGTCTTGTTTGTAATCAAAGAGCGTTTTTATCCCGGGTCTACAAAACATGAGTTGAGAACAAAGGGCTACTTATTGACGCTTGCTACGTGGGTATTGCTTAAAACTAGGCTACTTTCAACGGTCCAAACCCATGTAAACTTTGTGCTCATTTTTTCACAAGGCAAAATCAGTTTTCTGTTAGGCTCAGTTTTTGAATGTCCCAATGCTTAGTCGATGTGGTGAAGAAATGTAACGACAATGTAATGGTGAAGTCTTCTATTATATACAAGTATACCTATATAACATGCCTATATGATGACTACCATGCATCATCATCATCATCATCATCTTCTTCATCAATAGATAGCAAGACAGGATCGAGAGATGCATGTATGATCTCTACTAAATGATACAACAAGGTCATGTATGATCTCTACTAAATGATACAACAAGGTCAAAGGATTAAAAGAAAAAATAGCCGAAAGATCCACCATTTTCCCATACAGAGAGGCGGTCTATGTGCGATCCCACCAATTCGGAACTCTTTCAGATCCTTCTTTTCAGGTTTGGATCCGTTTACCGATTCCCGATTTCGCAATGTGATCTCCTTAGGGTTCTGCATTCTTTCTGCTGATTTGATTTGCCTATTAAATGTGAAAGTTCATAGATCCGATCTTGATTAGTTCATTGTGCTGTTACTGACCTAGATCAAAAGGTCATCGATCTGATTTCGTCGGTTTTTATACTCTCTGTTTGTTGAAATTGCCTCAATTAAGCAAGGTTCAGTTATGCCATTCGTTTTGTGATCGTGTTTCGACTGCATATTTGGCCTCGAATAAGCCTCTAATCCTTCATGAGAGATCTCGTCCGTACTGGCTGCATTGAGAAATTTCATACATGAGAGATTTGGTGGACATATTTGCCTTTGTTCTGCATCTGTTAAGTATGCTATGCCTAAATTGTGTGTATTATGTCATTGTACTTTGTGAATTCTTATGTGGTGGCCTTTGCGTGTTTTTTCACGATTTGCAAAATCAGTTTGCCTAGTCATGAGTGTCACAATGAGTTTCTGGTGGTGGTGTCTACTGGAATTTAAGTTTGAACCTAATCTAGATGCATGACATTGTCCCCGATTTAAGTGGGCCTTGGTTTGGGTGGTGTCTGATTTTTAAACTAATGCATGGACCAATTCATTGTGCTCACTGGTGCTATTGGGCTCACTGTACTTAAATCGTATGGCGGATTTTTGCTAACTGAAACATTTGTTCTTCAGAACGAGTTCTTCCATGTGCATCCTTGCTTTGATGACTTGTCGTTTCAAGATGATTATCTGCACAAATGTTTGTGTATATTTACGCTTCAAATGTTGCTGTTCTAGTTAGTAGTAGCTTAAAATTGTGGTCTTGATTGAACACTTGTGGGTTTCTATGCTATACTTGCCCGACTCGTGAATATTGTGAGGGTGGTTAATCAAAGTTGAATGTCCCGTCTATACCGGTCCCTCGGATTTGAAATGCCTCGTTTATATCGGTCCCTCGGATTTGAAATGCCCCGATTATACCAGTCCCTCGGATTTGAAATGCCTATATCTGTCCCTCGGATTTGAAATGTCCCGTCTATACCGGTCCCTCGGATTTGAAATGCCCCGATTATATCGGTCCCTCGGATTTGAAATGCCCCGATTATATCGGTCCCTCGGATTTGAAATGCCCCGATTATATCGGTCCCTCGGATTTGAAATGCCTTGTTTATATCGGTCCCTCGGAGGATTTGAAATGCCTCGTTTATACCGGTCCCTTGGATTTGAAATGCCCCGTTTATATTGGTCTCTCGGATTTGAAATGCCCCGTTTATACCGATCCCTCGGATTTGAAATGCGTCGTTTAAACCGGTCCCTTGGATTTGAAATGCCCCGTGTATATCGGTCCCTCGGATTCGAAATGCCCCGTTTATACCGGTCCCTCGGATTTGAAATGTCCCGTTTATGCCGGTCCCTTGGATTAGAAATGCCCCTTTTATACCCGTCCCTCGAATTTGAAATGCCCCTTTTATACCGGTCCCTTGGATTTGAAATGTCAATTGGTCCCTCAGATTTTAAATGCCCCGTTTATATCAGTCCCTCGGATTTGAAATGTCCCGCTTATACCGGCCACTCGGATTTGCAATGCCCCTTTTATACCGGTCCCTTGGATTTGAAATGCCCCGCTTATATCGGTCCATCGGATTTGAAATGCCCCACTTATATCGAACCCTCGGATTTGAAATGCCCCGTTTATACCGCCCACTCGGATTTGCAATGCTCCTTTTATACCGGTCCCTCAGATTTACAATGCCCCGTTTATACCGGTCCCTCGGATTTGAAATGCCTCGTTTGAGTCGGTCCCTCAAATTTGAAATGCCTTGTTTGAGTCGGTCCCTTGGATTTAAAATGCCTTGTTTGAATCGGTTCCTCGGATTTGAAATGCCTCGGTTGAGTCGGTCCCTCGGATTTGCAATGTCCCGTTTGAGTCGGTCTTCGGATTTGCAATGCCCCGTTTGAGTCAGTCCCTTAGATTTGCAATGCCTTGTTTGAGTCGGTCCCTCGGATTTGCAATGCCCCGTTTGAGTCAGTCCCTCAGATTTGCAATGCCTTGTTTGAGTCGGTCCCTCGGATTTGCAATGCCCCGTTTGAATCGGTCCCTCGGATTTGCAATGCCTTGTTTGAGTCAGTCCCTCGGATTTGCAATGCCCCGTTTGAGTCAGTCCCTTAGATTTGCAATGCCTTGTTTGAGTCAGTCCCTCGGATTTGAAATGCCTCATTTGAGTTGGTCCCTTGGGATTTGAAATGTCCCGGTTATACTAGTCCCTCGGATTTGAAATGCCCCGTTTGAGTCGGTCCTTCGGATTCAAAATGCCCCATTTGAGTCGGTCCCTCGGATTCAAAATGCCCCGTTTATACGTGATCCTTCAGATTTGAAATGCCTCGTTTGAGTCGGCCCCTCAAATTTGAAATGTTCCGTTTGAGTCAGTCCCTCAGATTCAAAATACCGTGTTTGTGTCGGTCCCTCAGATTTACAATGCCCCGTTTATACTGGTCCTTCGGATTTGAAATGCCCCATTTAAGTCCATCCCTCGTATTACAATTGTCTCTTATAAGTCAGTACCTCGTATTACAAATGCCTCGTATAAGTCAGTCCTTCATATTTTTAATATCTCGTTTGTATCGGTCCCCGAATTTGAAATGTGTTGTTTTGAAATACTTTGTTTGAGTCGGTCCTTCAGATTTGAAATGCCTCATTTGTTTGGGTCCCTTAGATCTGAAATGCTCGTTTTAATCAGTCCCTTGGATTTTTAATGCCTCGTTTTAGTCGGTCCTTCAGATTTGAAATGTCTCGTTTATGTCATTTCGGATTTGAAATGTCTCGTATAAGTCAGTCTCTCGGATTTAAAGTGCTTCATTTATAGTGGTCCTCAGATTTGAAACGCATCGTTTGAGTTAGTCCCTCGGATTTGAAATGTCTCGGATTTCAAGTGCTCCGTTTGTGTCGGTCCCTCGGATTTGAAGTGTTCAGTTTGTGTCGGTCCCTCTGATTCAAAGTGTCTCGTACTCTCGTTTGTAATCAAAGAGAGTTTTTATCCGCAGTGTACAAAACATGAGTTGAGAAGAAAGTACTTGGGCTACTGATGGACGCTTGCTACGTGGGTATTCCTCCAAAAGTAGGCTACTTTTAACGGCCCAAACCCATGTAAATTTTGTGCTCATTTTTGGACAAGGCAAAATAAGTTTTCTGCTAGGCTCAATTCGAATGTCCCAATGCTTGGTCGATCTGGTGAAGAAATGTTACGACACTATAGTCGTCAAGCTTTTTACCTAAGCTACTAGTAACGGTGGCATTTTCGATCCCCTCCTTCGTTGTAATGGTCTAAGTACGTCTTTCGAATCCGAGAAAAAAACACGAGGACAAGTTTCATAAGTTATCAACAATACAAACATTATACATATAGTCGTCAATTGTATTATACAATGCTGGAAAATACAAAGTCCATAAATATCCCTAGCTATATAACAAATGATCACGGATGGAACATGCCTATATGATGACTACATACCATGCATCATCATCTTCTTCATCAATAGATAGCTAGACAGGCCATGGATCGAGAGATGCATGTATGATCTCTACTAAATGATACAACAAGGTCAAAGGATTAAAAGAAAAGAGAAAAGTAGCCGAAAGATCCACCATTTTCCCATGTAGGCAGACGATAAAGCCATGCTCATCATGACCATCATATATATCTACACTAGCAAACCCTGATATGTAAGGGTAATATGGTAATTTCACTACAAGCTAAAGTACGAGATAAGTAATTACTTAGCATGACCAAAGTGACTCTTCCATGTTAGGATGATGACCCACCATGTCCATGGTACTAAAAAGGGACCTGGTCTGAGATGACGGCGAAGGAGAGGTGTTTTCGGGCGAGTTGGCGGCGGTTGTGGCGTGGCTGTGCAGCGGAGGCGCTGAGGTGGCGAGATGGCGCATGCGCATGTGCACCATTTCGGCTTGGGCTACGGCTAGTTGGGATTGGAGGGCGTCGATTTGTTGTTGAAGTGCCGAAATTGCCCCTACACACCCGTAGACCGGGTCACGTACTCTCGCGTTTGCTTCGTATACCATTGAACTTACGGCGTCACCACGTTGATACACCGGAAGTTCCTGGAATCGGTTACAAGAAACTTTCAAACCTAATAGATCGAGAGGCTGAAAAAATTGATTGTGTGATAAACTAGGAATTTATCAACTTATTACTTATATGTAACTCAACCAAGTTAGAGCCACTAAAAATAATCACTCTACCATAACTTAGATCTATTAGAACTCACTTGATCTAAGTAATACTACTACTTGGTTTAACCAGACTTATTAAGTCCATTCGTCTTATCTATACATCACATCACACATTCAACAAAACGTCTGTTAAAGTTATGAGTTGCTAGGTTTGTTGGAGGTGGTTAGACTTGCAAAAAGAGATTAAACGAGATGAGACCAATTATTCTTTATAAAAGGATCCAAAGAAGAACAAGATAACCCGTGCAAATACATATATCAAAGATAATCATGCTGTTTTTTGACATTTTTTTAGGGGTGCGAAGGAGTGTTGCTTGCTTTTTGACATTTTTGCCTCAGCTATAAGACAACTTTGATTAATTATTGTGTTTGATTTGTGTGTAAAAGTTCTCTAATTAAGTATAGTATCTCAAAAATTCAATCACACATGTATACTATAGTACCTAGTAACCTAGATCAGATATTTGGGTCGGTTAACTCATCTTTTGATTTTGAAGATAAAATTCTGAAAATAATTAAAGGATTAAATCAAATAAATACCTACAATTCAAACAAAAAATCATTTTAATGTCATTATTGGGTTAGAAAAACCGAGTAACCGACCTTAAAACTGGGTTTAGCACGCATCAGTTCAAACTGGTGGGCATCATGGTTATACAATAAGGTCACAAATTCAAACTTTAGGATCGCGATTACCTTAATCCTTACCTTATCACTGAATTAATATATGTCCTTTAAAATAACATACTATTATGACCAGTTTTGGGTCAAATAGCTAGTCATAGTCCTAGTACATAAAAGGCTAGGCAATAAAATCTTTTTCCTAGCCAAAAATGTCCAAAGTTTTTTTTTTTGTTCGAACAAAAATGTCCAAACTAAAGTTTACATAAGTACTCCTAATGTCCCTATCCACTTTCGGCTTGACCAATGTACATATTCGTGGTTAAAATCATCGACATCACGCTTATGTCACGATTGGTCATCTTCATATATCATGAGTTTAAACAATAATGAAGCTGAATTACGTACGGTCTATGTTCTAACAGGACACACCATCATTTGCACAAATCATAAGCAATTATACGCAGCATATCATGAAAGCACAAAATTAAAGTATATAAGGTGAGGATATACTACTTTACCAAAACTCGGTATTTTCGTTCGTAACAGGATTTTAATGTTTAATTTTGGTCGAAAAAGAGTACTGTATTAATTTAATAAATATCGCAATATTCACAAAGAAAAGGGTAAAGTAAAAAGTTAAGATGTGGGGTATTACAACGGTCGGTAACTGCTTGAACCAATCTGCTTTCATTTTTGTGACGTTTTTCCTCAGCTCATGCATATATAAGTTTAATTACGATATTGTCAATTTTTGTATACAATTTTTTATATTTTGCACGTACGGCCTTTTTAAATTTGATTTTCTAATACGGCGGATAAGATATTTTTTTAACATAATAAAAGTGGTCATCGTATTATATATTCCGTAGCTTATAGTTATTAGGGTTTGTTTGGATCATCGTGGTCTATAATTCTATGTTTTTATTCAAGGAATGCTACTTCAATCTCGTCTATTCTATATATCCAAAAAAAAAAAAGAAGCAAAATGCCTCCACATTTTGATGAACTAAGAAACGTACATCATGTGTGAAATTCAATTCATTCACAAGATCGATCGGTAATTAATCAAAAATGTAATGTACGTACATGCATGATCAAGGAATTAACATAAGATAAGTAATTACCTGGAGCATCTTGTTGACATTGCTAGCACCAAAGACCCTATGCACATTTGCAAATTTCTGAGGCTCATCAGCCGGGAAGTAAGGCGCGAACACGCAATCGGGAGCACATCGTCGCCTCAGTAGCTTGCAAGCCGCGCATGGCGCCATTGCACCTTGCTTTCTCCCACTTTCCTTCATAGCTATCTACTGATAACTCAACCTACTTCGACTAAATATCGCTCTCAAACCAATATATATTTATATATAAGTTTAATTACGACGACTAATTAGGGAGTATAATTTTAGCTCTAGTTTGTGATTAAAAGTTAAAATTAATTGCTTGAGATTAGAAGCTCATTGATAGTGTCAAGGTTTTAGGGGGTTAAGGTGGAGGAGGGATTTATAATATTGGCCTTAATAATAAGGACAAGAGTAAAGTTTAAGCTATTAAAAGGGAGGCTAGATTTATATTGGGTGGGGTTTGTTTTTGAGTGTTTCTTTGTTTTTTGAGAGTGTAGGGAGAAAAGAGAGGGAGTTGAAGGTAAGGAGTGGTGGTGGTTATATAGCAAAAGAAATTCTCCAATTTGAAAAAAGGGGAAATCTAATCCAACAAGTAACCCTAGATCTTTGTGGGTCTAAAAGCCACAAATAATGTAACTTAAATAAACAAAAAAAAAAGTTGATTAGAGATTTGGACCCTATTTCCCTTTCATTTTCTTCAATTAAGTACTATTTCTTCCATTCATATGCTTGGCACTCATGTGATTTCACTAATATGCCCTCAATGGACGATACTTTTTTCTTAAGTTAATTCCCAACAAACCTTAAAAGTGGTTTTCCATAATTTACAACTAACATATCTAATTAAATGAAGGGAGTAAATCTCCTATCCTATAGAGAGCCAAAAGGGATTGAAGGCATACTAAATACTAGTGTTGGATATGAAGCTTTGTTGTGATAAGTCTAACATATTGGGTTTTAAACCAAAGTAAATATAAGGCTCTAGAATCCTAATCCACTCTCCGTTTTGTTTTGCACTATGGTTGTGATAAAAAAACTCACTTTTATCCAACAGATGTTTAAGGATTCGATCTCGAAACATCTAAGTTGTGATTAAATGATCTTATGTAGCATACGGAATATTAGATAATATACTATATTTGATTTATGAAAGTTCGGCGTTGGTAGTTATGCACTAGACCTTAGCTAAAGCAATCGTGTAAACTTCAAGCAAACAAAATAAAACTTGTAACTTTTTTCCCTTAATAAATGTAAGTTGTAGTAGTAGGGTAAGATGTTGTCTAGCACTTGAGGTACAAATAGACATTATTTCAGGGAAGAAATTGGGTGTCCCTTGTTTTGACAACATCAAAAGGTTAAAGAAAAAAACTGAGCTAGATATATGCTAGATGCTACAAGAACAAGGATTTTGTTTTACATTTTCACCGTTGAACAAACTATATTAATCGGTTTTAGATGATAAGATATGATTTCCCACCCCTTTCTTGTGCTACCTAATAGTTGAAAATAATATTTATTTGCTAGTTATTTTAGGTATTATATATGCATTCATATTTGCTACTTCTGATCGGTACGAGAGCTCCATTGGCTCAAAACATATTTTCCACGTAAGTTAAACCTATTATTATTGTGTAAATCATACTTTCAAAATCTTAGAGTTAAAACAATCTGCATTTTGATAATAAGTAAATCGATTTTTCTATTGTGTGTCCTAAGGGTAGATGATAAGCATACTAAAAAAGCAACTGAAATCCTAAAAACCGCAAGTAAATATTAATTTTTAACATCTAATTAGTCAATATTTAAGAAAACTAATATATAAATAATTGGTATTTAGGCGGTGGGATTAGTGGAGTTTAGTTGCACCAATAGAAAAGAGAAAATATGCTACAAGTAATGAAATGGGGATCTTTGATGATATCAGTAAATCACTAGAAACGTGATTTTAGAGACAAGTTACATCACTGAGAGATTTGGAGTCCTTTAAATTACATTTTGCTATTTAGCCTTTCTAACCATGGGTCATAAGTAGAGATGCACATTTGCCCTCGGAACCCGTGGGGACCGCTGTCCCATTCGGGGTGGGGATTTCCCCGACTTAGTGGGGAGTGGGGGGATCGGGTTTCAATTCCTCGATGGAGATGGGGTGGGGATGGAAAATCTATTATCCGCCCCGTTTACTACCGACCCCAGTATTATTAATATATTATCTTATATAATTATTTAATTTATACTAAAAGTATAGTCTTTATGTAAAATATTATAAATTTTATTTTTATATAGGAAGTAAAAGTGTATAAGGATTTGACATACTACTCGGTACTACTTACTAAAAATACATCTTGTTAATCAATTATCTTATATAACTATTTAAGTTATGTATTTTCTGGTTTTAATAATTTTGGATGGATAATTCTCTAGTTTTACTAATTTTTAATATAATTATGGTATTTAATATTTGAGTTTATCCATCTTGAGAGTTGTTAGAGGTATCCGACGCTGAGAGATCGAGATCCTGGATCTAGGAGTTGTGTACACCTAAGGATCGAGATTCGTGTTTGTAAGTTTACTTCTGATTAATAAGAAAAACAAGTTGATTTGGAAATCGTTTGTGTGTTTATCAAGTACTTGTTTGAATTACTTTCATTCCGTTGCCAGTTCGTAGATCCCTTCTGAAAGATCAACATTTGTATTCGCACACGTAAATCCTACGGTAGTGGCCCTAGTGGGTTCTAATTGAACTAGAATGCACTCGATCCGCACAAAGATATGCCCTTAATATATCAATTTAATCATGTAGAGTGTAAATGTAATCATAATCATAACTTTATACTAAAGTGGAGATTAAAAATAATATTTAGCACGACACGTGTCAACTTGTCATTGGACCGGGTCACCTATCTTTATTAAAATAATTTAATTTGTTTAATTTCCAAGCTGCAAACTTTTCCCATCCAACTATTTGTAAATAAGTCTCACTTTCGGAATAATAATTTTCCACCCAATTTGTTTAATTGGTTTAAATAACATTGTAAACCCCACATTAAATTGTACACATAATAAATCTACCCAAATCATAAAAAAATCAATCCAAAATTGTGCACATAATGAAAATTAACTCTTTATAACTTTCAATAGATATAGTTATATTTAGTTATATTTTTGACCTAGAATCTATCTAATATGTCATGTATCTTATTCTTTCCTTATACAATAATTGTAAAACTTTTGTATTTACATATGTCAATAAATAAAGCTAAAATTTATGATCAGGAAGTCCAAAATTATGTGATATTTGATTTCTTTTTATTTTCCTATCAAGGTTTGAATTGCATATTTAAAGAAATCCAAAATTTATATGATATTAAACTTATTTTTTTGAATAACTTTATATAAAATTTAAATTAAGATTTTTTTTAAATCAAATTCGTGACTTTAAGGTATGGGACTGATATGAGTTAGATAACTAAATCGATTGATAGCCGTCAATTAATCATATTAAAACTTCAAACTTCATCAGCGAAAACTCGTAGCGGCTTCTAGCTTGTGTGGTCACTTTTGCTAGAAATAATTACCATATTCAACTAATTAGTGGAGTCATATTACTTAGAACTAATTGGAAGAAATGAATGCTAAAACCTACTCCAAATGTAAATTTTGATATTGACATTTTGTTCTCAAAATTGTTATTTCTCACTCGTGTGGGTGGAGTGGGACCAAATTAATTTTCATAAGAGCAAGTCTAGTTCAATGCATGGTTGATGGCTCCTTTTTTTTTTTTTTGGGTCAAGATGGCTCTAATTTGTAGTGACATCGGTTTTGCATTTCTCACCTAATACTAATTATTTTTCAACTTCTCTACCATCTTTAAGTAGACAAGGTTGATTTCATCATTGGTACCATTTTAAGCATTATAATTTTTTGAGTTAATTTTATAATTGGCTTTTTAAAACAAAACTGTCTTCATTCAAGAATTACATGTTTTTTTGAACATTATGTTTGTTGTATGCCATAGAAATAGATTTAAGACTAGTATTATTTAACTAAAAACTTAGTTTAAATTTTATATAAATTTATTCAAAAAAATAGTTTGATATAAACTTTGTATTAGTTTATTTAATTTGTTTCTCATGGAATTTATTTCAATGATACAATATTTCTACTATAATATATTCTTTTAATGGAATAAAGGTTTGTAGAATTATAATTTTTGTATAAGGATTGAATACTTCTAAGATTTGTATAATTTATTTTAATGTTTATGGATTATAATTTTAATTATATATTTAATTGGAGTTGACTTATGTTCTTATTTATTATTATCTTAATCTCCAATTTAGTATATAGTAAGATTACTTAATTATATATTTGAGGAAAACTTATAAATACAATTTCAATGATATATATTATTTCATATTTTACATACATGTGGGGTCTATAATAAAAATTAACCAATTAAATTATTTTAAAGAAGATGAGTGATGTGGTTCAATGTGAAGTTGACACGTGTCGTGATAATTATTATTTTTAACCTCCGCTTTAGTATATAGTTATGATGATGATGATGATTATGATTATTCTTCCGAACATTACAAACATAATATATTCACGTCATAATCTCAAACGTTTTTTTTCTAATATTTGGTTGTATTAATAATAAGAATAATATATCGGTCATTTAGTCATCTTCAATTTGCAATAATGCACACCCACTCGTGATACGATCGAACATTATTATAGCAAGGCCTAGAAAAGTATGGACGATCCTACGATGCTAAGATCTTGTGTTGTCAATTTCAACTCTTTTCATTACAACGTCCACATCAATTCATTAATCATAAATTAGAGCTACGAATTTAGACATGGACGTTGTTTTCAAACATTGCTTTCAATAGAATCTTGACAAAATCTTATGTTAATTCGACAGGTTTCGATACATCAAGTGTTTAAGCACCAAGTGTTGTCAACTGTTAAGCACGGCTTTAGCAATTAGGTCTTGTATAAATTTGCCACATTCATATACAACAAAAGTGGCTACTCAAATTAGTGTGATGCTAAGGCCCCTTAGATCACACGACTGATTGTGGTTGGATTTAATCACCTATTTGTTTCTCTAATAATATTAACTAATTGTTTGTCCACTTTTGAGCTCTGTCCACTAAAAATGGGTAGTGGTAGTGGGTCTTATAGTAAGTATGAAGAAGGGACGCATCTGGAGTGAAAAGATTAAGGAAGATATCTTTTCCCCCGACAAAACGAGGTTTAAGATCGCCACAAATACTACTCGAAAGATAGCTTAAAGCATCAACTTGGGACAAAAACTTGGGTCCGGTTCAATCAGGACGTCGAAGATGGGTGTAATTAGACCTGGGTCCGGTTCCGTTGGAGCCGGGTCGGAACCGGAAAGGGAAACGTACTTGCTGAGCCAAAGTTCAATCAGCTTGCAAATGCTGATCATCGTACAAAAAGCAAGCAAAAACACTGACAGAATTAAAAACAGCAGCATAAACTTGCCTAGTGCCTAGTAGTAATTTCACAGGCAGCAGGAGAAAGACCAAACAGAGGCTTAAATCAGCATTCACATCTAGTGTCTTGTTCGACCGAAAGTTCATAGGCAGTGGTTTAACGTTCACTTTCACTAAACAAGCCTAATTCTATTCTTATTTTCATAATTGACTTGTCTACATGGACCATTACATCCCTGCAACAGTGATTAGATTTCCAATCAAGACACTCATTTTTAGTTTATTATTGATTTATCACAAAGCATAAAGTTGGATACAACAGAATCTTACCCGAATCACGACGCCTTGTCCCTCCTTTGTCTGGCCTCTCAGGTAAAAAGGGCACTAAGAAAAGCCACCACCTTGAACAGAAACAGCATGAAGATATGATCTCCATTTTTAAAGCTTTGGTCTTGAAACCAGGCACATCGCGTGAGACGCACCAACAGAAACCGATAGAACTTTATGTGGCCCCAAACCATCATCCTCTACAAGAAAATTGACTTGGGTAGGAGATGGTTGCACCTCAGGAAGACCGGGTACACCCAATTGAGAATCCTTGGAATTTCCCCACATATATAATTTCCCATCTTCTGCTCATTCAAAACAAGACAAGAATTGATCATTTATGCAATAGAACACAACCATACCCACAAGGCCACAACTGACAACTCTGTAAAATGTGCCTGTGTGCATTTGTTTTGTGGATTGTGTCTCTAGGGCCCATATTTGACTTCCAGTTTATTTTCCAAATGTCAAGCTCATTCTGGTATAAGAGATAAGTTAGAAAAGATGCCTATGGAGATTTTCCATTAATAAAGATTCATAACGCACAACTTCTTTGCTCTTTATTTTGAGAATCAAAGCTTTAATAAAAAAAGAAACCTATTGATCCCCATGGTTCCCCAAAGTTGTTCACTTGAAACATCGAAGAAGGGAGATTAATAAAGCAAAAAAACAAAAAATTACCTGTTACAGCTGCAGATGATGATCCTCCACAAGCAATAAAAACTAAGTTCTCATCAGCTAGAGCATCAATCCTTTTAGGTACCTTTTCATTTTGGATAGAAGAATGGCCCAACTGACCATGCCCACCATGGCCCCATGACAGTACTTTTCCATCATCTGGAAAGAAGAGTTATTATAAGATCAATTGATCAAAGTTCAAAAGCAAGACCTTCTTATTATGAGAATATGAAAAGGAACAAGAAACTTTTACACAGTTGGGTAGATGTGTCAAGAACAGCTAACAAGTAACAACTTTCAAAGCTACAAAATCTTGCATCTTACCAGTCAAAGCAAGTGTATGATATCCACCACATGCGATTTGAATTACGCGTACACCTTCAAGACTGGGAACTGTACGAGGTTGCCAACCACCCACCTTATCACCCCTTCCAAGCTCATAATTTGAATTAGCTGTATGAAGTAACAGAAAGAAAAATCACCTCTTCATCATTTAAAATGTGTTCCAAAAGAAATTACAAACACGATGAGAAGAGACTTTGCATGTGTTATTTTTAGGTCACATCACACTGAGTTACAGTATTCCTTATGAAAATTTACAAAAAACTCAATATGCTCAGAAACCAGATTACAAATGCAATGTGGTGCTCTAAGAAGATGGGATAATTATGAAAACATCAACTCAATCAGCTGCTGCTCATTCAATTGTAAATTAGATTCATTATAAAAGAGAGACATTATGTCGATAGAAGCACCTACAGCTTTTTTGCTTACACAAATTACAATTGTTTTTCCAAGTTGATAAACTGTGAGGATTTATGGACAGCTTGATACTTCCAAAGGAAAGCAATCATTCAACATTCATCTAAATGAAGATTGCAACTTCTGCACTAAATCACTTTCAGTAAAATCAGTGACATACAAGTATACAACTGCTACCAAATAGAATCACATGTCTATCATTGTAAAGACTTCCTTGACAGATCAGCTGAATACATACACGCAAAAGAAAAACACTGCAAAATAGCATACTGACTTATTCTGCCAGGCTTCAACAAATTGCTGAACCTGTGTTAAGATTGATTCCAGAGAAACTTCAACAAACTTACTAGTTCAAAACTCTAGCCTACTTGTATTCATAACCATGCTACATATGACAAGCCTCAATAGTCATTATCCAACTAAGAACAAGTTTATTTATTGCCCAAAGTTTTCCATATTCTTTCAAGATGATATTTTCTCCTGTTACTTGGGCTGTAGTAAAGCAAACATATGTTGACAAACATTCTGTTAACTGGATAGACTCTGACAGAAAATGATAACTACCTCCCCAGTTCCACAGCTGCCCTTCCTCAGTGATTGCCATAGTGAAAAATCCCCCACAAGATACAGCAGCCACAGGAACAGATAATGCTTTAACTTTGCTTGGAATGCTGAGTCCACCAGTCTGATCTGGTCCACGTCCAGGGCCAAGACCCAATCTACCATCTCCTTCCTCCCGACCCCAAGTGTACAGCTCACCTGAAATAATTTTAACCTACAAGAGGTCAGATACTGATTAAAAAAAATGGAACTGTCTGATCTCAAACTAGCTTTCGAAACTGAAGCAAAGGGAAGCCGATGGAAACACATGAAATGAAAGGATGGAGAAGCCCTGAAAAGTACACAGTTGTAGCAACTATATATATTTCATATGACAATTCAGCATAACTTTACGAGTCAAGAGAATTAATCTGTCATTAAAATCATTCAAGTAAAGCACCTCATGGTGCAGGGAGCAAATCAAGCAAGATGGCTAAAATGTTACAATGAGAAGATCATGCCAAACATGTCGTTGTAAGACATAATCCATGCCAAAAATCAACATAGTGAAGGATGAGGATAAAAAAAGTGTTATATGCTGGACATCTATAGATTAGAGTGCCAAATCTTTCAGTTCATGATTTAATCTCGATGAAAATCTGAGCAAGTTGCGAATATAGCTTGATGGAAGAAAAAAAAGTGCAGAAAAAAGTTTGAAACATGGCAGCAATCATCCAACCTGATTCAGTGACAGCTGCTGTGTGCGTTCCGCTAGTAGCAATATGTGTTATCTTGCCGCTCCAGGGTCCTTCCACCAACCGAGGTCTCAACTCTCTAGTGAAAACAGAGTGCCCAAGAGCCCCAAAACCACCATAACCCCTGCAAGCTTCAGAATGGAAGGTAAACCCATCAAGCTTCACAAAATGTCCATACATCCTTGAAAACATTAACAATTATACATGCCACCATTTCTAATGCATACACAAAGAGTTGGCCGGATTTGCATGTTCTTACTAGTCCCATTTCACTCCCAATTCCTAAATCATACTACAGACAAGGCTTCACAACAACAAATTTGCAGAAATATTAAGCAGAAAATGGAAGCAAAGCTCACTGACCAAGTGTAGACTTCTCCATGCGAAGTAAGGGCGACAGAATGAAGACCGCCTAACGCCATACACTTAACGCGATCCAAATTCGGATTCAGAGTGGGAACAAACAGCGAATCTTCATGCCCAAGCCCTAATCGGCCACCGTCCCCTTTCCCCCAAATCCAAAACTTCCCGTCGACGAAGACCGAGGAGTGGAACAGCCCGCACGCGATCCCGACCTCATCGGCCGGAGCAGGATCCTCCTCCGGCGAGTAAAGAGATCCCGCCGTCGGCGAGAGGCGGAAGTTGGGCGGGAGGAGGAGGTTCGCCGTCGGAGTAGGATAGAGACGGATCCCTTCGGCGCCACCGCCGAGCTGGCCGGAGGATCCCCGGCCCCAGGAGAGGAGCTGGACGTTGACGGCGTCGGATTCGGATGATTCCGGTTGATGGATGAGGGGGGGTTTGGTTGGCTTGGGAGGAGTTGGAGGGAGGGATGAGGAGAAGAAGGAGCGGAGACCGGTGGAGGAAGAGGGGCTACGCCGGCGGAAGGCGGCGGAGAGGCTCATTGTAGACGACGGAGGAGGAGTGGTGGGTGCTGTTGACTTCTGAATTTACCCGGGAGGGGTTTGGGGATCCATTCCAGGGTTTAACGAAGCTACAACAGAGAAGTGCTCGTTTTAGGACTGACCAGTGTGTCCTTGGCGGTGAACTAGGGAGTAGCAGTGACGGGGTTCTGATAATACACAAGGTCGTCCTAGAGGATTCAAATGAATGGGGTCCAAAGGATCTAGATGAGTTGTGAGAGGGCATTCAAATGGATGGGTCCAAAGGACCTAAATCAGTTGTAAGAGAGACAGACGCGGAATGAAAATAACAGATTTTCCATCCCGGTGAATGTGGGAGATCCTCCAACTCTGAAAGCAGGCTAGCATCTGGTGGATATCTGCTCTGATTTGCTCAATCTCCCACGGGTAACACCAGTCACAGATGCGTTGATCAGCTGCAGATTATCACCCTCGATCATGATGTGAGGAACACCACGTTGGATGGTCTCAAGAATCCCCTGACATAGAGTGATGACTTCGGTGCGAAGAACGGAGTGTCTCCCAATGAGTCCCCCGTCAATGAAGAGAGGCGAGCCTAAGTGGTCCCGGAGGATGAAACCGATCGTAAAGACGCCTTTAGAGTTCGCGCCATCAAAATTAAAATTTAGCCTAACTTGGTTTTGTTTAGGTTTTCCCATACCGTTACGTTCTAGTATTTTTTTTGTGTTTTCCTATCCCTATTTGTCTGGTTGGAGCTTTCACGGGTGTTTTTGTTTTTCCAATCTCGCAATAGGTTCTTTAGGAATTAGTATATACTGTTTTGGTTATGTTGTGTATGTCGAATGATTTCATGTTTCTGAAATACCAAATAGACCACCAGGCACACGAGAGCCATTTCATTTCCTCCTCAGCGATTTTGGATTTAATATCCTCGGGCATTTTATGGGGTTTTTTATTATCCGTATCAATTTGTTCAACTATTCGACTCGTATTCACATTCTTGATGGTTTGGATCAAGTGAGTAGAAGAAAACTTGGAAAAGGTAGAGAGAGGACGCTTGTGATAACATTATGGTTTCATGTTCGTTTGAGTTAGGGTAAGACTCGACTTATAAGGGCGGAATGCTCTTAGTATTGACACATAACTTTTTCATAACAAGCACTCTAAGAGCATACTTAACGACAAAGAGTACACTTGTCAACCTAAGATTGAAAGACCAAACTCAACTTTGATCATCGTTAGAATCGGTCTTCTCCTCTTTTCTTCCTTTTATTAATTTTTGTATTGTCTTTTTTACATGATGAGTTGATGACCAACTTTTGGTCTACCACTACTTATGTTCATTATGCAACAATTCTCGGTATGTATTTTGTCTCTCGTGGAAGTATGGGTAAACAAGTTCATTTGTAACTATGGACATACTTTGCTACTTAGCCTTAAGTATGGACCAAACCATGGTCAATTGTTTGCTTGTTTCCAACCAACCATATATGCAGTAGCTAGTGAAAGAGTTACGTGCGTTGCTTGTTTCCAACCAACCATATATGCAATAGCCAGTGAAAGAGTTACGTGCACTCAAATTAAACGAGCCTCCTAATATAAATCGGTGAAACCTAGATCAAACGGGTATAGAAACAACAATGTGTAGTTCATCTTGCTAAGTTGTGCCATCAAACCAATAATTATTTGGACACAACTCTTGAGTGCTTTATGTTAAACTGAGAATGCATTCTAGTTTTGATATATTGTACTCCAATATGATGGTTAGGGGAATAACATCTATATCCACAAGGGAAATAGTGAAACAAGAACCATGTTGTTCGTGTTTGGTGTATCGGCTTGTTAGTAGTTGAGTACTACTTGGATCAAGGCGAGCCAAGTGGTGCTTGTGACGATCCAATTTTTATTTATTTTTACTATATTGTTTGGTGACATGGAGTGGTCGTACAAAGACATAGAATAGCCCAAACCAAACCAAAATTGCGTGAACGAACCCAATACTCCATTATTTCGACCTGGTTCAAGCTCACAAAAAAATTTCTCCAACTTACAAAACTGTCGAAGATAAAAACAAGTCCTAGCATTAGCATGTCACATATAAATGTAGAAAACAACCAAATAACTGTCCATATTTTTTTGAGTCAGCCAATCACTCCTCGTTATGCAATAGTATCACATTAATAATCATCTTGGCACAACTCCATGTCTGAAAAATATCGGAGTCATAAGCTTTTCCATGTCGACCCAACGTGAGAACGCACAGTGGTCTTAACAAGTTATACTAAGCCTAAACCCTAAGTTCACAATCCCTTTGGGAAACACGACATTCCTACGTTAATAACATACTGGGTAAACACGACATTCCTACGTTAATAACAAACTATCGATCTTAGGGTACCATTCAAAGACCTTTGACCACTCGAATATATGTCCGAAAGTGAAACCATTTTTTTGGTCATCGGGCTAAGCCCTCGCCCAGTTCGGCCCATTGGGCCTACGTCTGGACCGGGGGTTAGAGCGGAGTGAAGGTTTACCTCCCTCCCAACGACGTTGCGGGGAATCGAACCTTGGACCTTGTGCAAGGGTCGTCCTACCAAGTGTAGCTCCGCACCACTACGCCAACGCACCGTCGGTTCCGAAAGTGAAACTATAACGTAGAGTGAAAAAGAAAAGACAGACTTATTATGATGAACATAGTCCCCTTAACAAGAAAACAAAGAAGTTTATTAGAGCCTATAGACAAAAGAATATCCAAAATAAAACTTGTCTAAGAAAGAATATCCAAAATCCTACCAGACCTTCAAACGATTAGGTTATTTTTTCGCTCTCAGATCCGACCCAATCCATAATACTGGACCGAGCCAAAGGCCCATAGTAAGCGTAAACCTACAACGCCCACATCCGTAATTAAAAATAATAATATAAAATCCAACGTGGGCAAGGGCGCACCTCAGGCGCTATTTCTAGGGTTTTAGCCTTCGCATTTCGCTACCTCCTCTCATTTTCTCACACTCCTCTCTCTTCTCTCCCGCCGCCTCCTTTTCGGTAAGCGGTAAGCTCGTTTTCTCAATCTCTATTTCTTCTTCCTCCTAGTCCTAGGGTTTTCTGCTTCTCGATTCGTCTTGTGCCTAGATTTGTCCTTCAATTCAGCATCTGCTCTGTTGAGTATCGATTCCTGCTTCTGCTTATTGCTTGCGATTCATAGGTGTTAGTATTTCCTGTATCGTTTCTGCTTCTTTTGATTATCGAATTTGTGGATCTAGAACTCGCGAAGCTTGTATATCGATTTTGCTTCTAATTTGCTGTGTAGTTTTAGTTTCTGTGCTTCATATTGGCGAATGTTTCGTTTTATCGTTGTTCAGATTTTGCATTTGACTTTTTTTGATTAGCCTTTACTCTTCGTTCTGTGCTGTTTGACGTTTATCAGACTTCGTTTTAAGCCGTGTGATATTTTCAGATCTTCGTGTGTCTTGATCTAGCAGTATGTAGCCTCGGCTTAGTGTATGAGTATTTCGTGCTAGATATTTAAAGACTTGCCAATCTTTTGCTTAAGCCTGTAGTTTATCAGTCGAGTTGCTTGATGTTTGTAGATCTACATTTTTAGTCGGCCTTCTTAATTGTAAATAGTCGTGGTTTCATTTAGTCTATTGTTCATGATTGATATGATAAGACTGTGTTGACGACAGTGCTTACCTGATATTTAACATGATAGTATTTGGATGTTAAAATCTGCTTGACTATTGAATATTCAAATTGTCGCTTAATGTGTGCTGTACCTCACTTGTAACATTTGTATTACTGAGATTTTCGAACTGCGATATCTAAAACTATTGTAATGTTTATATCCAGGTACTCGTTGGGAGATTTCTTATCAAGATCTCATCTCTAGTTTGTCAAGATGGTTAGTATTATCACATGTTCTTACTCTTTTATTTTGACTTTTTACATTAGAGAGTCTCATTACTAATATAACTTGTTTGTGATTCAGGTGAAGTTTACAGCTGAGGAGCTTCGGGCCATTATGGACCGCAAGCACAACATTCGTAACATGTCTGTTATTGCTCACGTCGACCATGGTATAAGATACTTTTATGTAATATAACACTTATTTGCTCTAGATTTAAATTTAAGTTTTCTCTTAAGCAATATTCTACTGTAATTTTAAATATTCATGACTTTATCATTCTCTCTATATTTAATGATTTGTATGAGCTGGCTTTCTGTTGAGGAGAATAAGCAATGTTGATCTCTAAAATGAATTGTCTGATTCTCAATTTAACTTGGATAACAGTACTTGCTCTGAACCGTGTTTCTTCAATGCTGACAATTCTTGATTATTTCATCATGTTCATAAGATATGGACTATACAGCAGTCGGCTTAATTTGGATCTATATATATATGAATTGTCCTTAATTGCTTTTTTTCTGCTACTATATATTAAGAAATCAGTAAATGATCTTTATTAATTTATTTTCTTTCTTTCTTGTATCTCTAAATGTTCTTAATTATTAATATGTTAACTGCTTAAATAAAAAACATATTTATAATATCAGCTCAAGATCTAGTAGCTAATACTGATGTTATTTTGTGTATCTTCCAGGAAAATCAACCCTTACCGATTCTCTGGTTGCTGCTGCTGGTATCATTGCCCAGGAAGTGGCTGGTGATGTCCGTATGACTGATACCCGTGCTGATGAAGCTGAGCGTGGTATCACCATCAAGTCTACTGGTATCTCGCTGTACTACCAAATCACTGATGAGGCTTTGAAGAGCTTCAAGGGTGACAGGGCTGGAAATGAGTACCTCATCAATCTTATTGATTCACCCGGACACGTTGACTTTTCTTCTGAGGTCACAGCTGCTCTACGTATCACAGATGGTGCTCTTGTTGTGGTTGACTGTATTGAAGGAGTCTGTGTCCAGACTGAGACTGTCCTCCGTCAGGCCCTTGGTGAAAGGATCCGTCCTGTCTTGACTGTTAACAAGATGGACAGGTGTTTCCTTGAGCTCCAGGTTGATGGTGAGGAGGCATACCAAACCTTCCAGAGGGTTATTGAAAATGCTAATGTCATCATGGCAACATATGAAGACCCTCTGCTGGGTGATGTTCAGGTTTACCCTGAGAAAGGAACTGTGGCTTTCTCTGCTGGTCTTCACGGTTGGGCGTTTACCCTCACCAACTTTGCTAAGATGTATGCCTCCAAGTTTGGAGTAGACGAGTCTAAGATGATGGAGCGTCTCTGGGGTGAGAACTTCTTTGACCCTGCCACCAAGAAATGGACAAGCAAGAACACTGGAAATGCTAGTTGCAAGCGTGGGTTTGTTCAGTTCTGCTACGAGCCCATCAAGCAGATCATCAACACCTGCATGAACGATCAGAAGGACAAGCTTTGGCCCATGTTGACCAAGCTTGGTGTTACCATGAAGTCTGACGAGAAGGATTTGATGGGCAAGCCCTTGATGAAGCGTGTTATGCAGACATGGCTTCCTGCCAGCAGTGCTCTACTTGAAATGATGATCTTTCACCTTCCATCTCCCCACACTGCTCAGAGGTACCGTGTTGAGAACTTGTACGAAGGTCCTCTTGATGATCAGTATGCCAATGCTATCAGGAACTGTGACCCTGATGGTCCTCTCATGCTTTACGTCTCTAAGATGATTCCCGCTTCTGACAAGGGTCGTTTCTTTGCTTTTGGTCGTGTCTTTGCTGGGAGAATTGCAACTGGTATGAAGGTCAGGATCATGGGCCCTAACTACGTCCCGGGTGAGAAGAAAGACTTGTACACCAAGAGTGTTCAGAGGACTGTTATCTGGATGGGAAAGAAGCAGGAAACTGTTGAGGATGTCCCCTGTGGAAACACTGTTGCCATGGTTGGTCTTGATCAATTCATTACCAAGAACGCCACCTTAACCAATGAAAAGGAAGTTGATGCCCACCCTATCCGTGCCATGAAGTTCTCAGTCTCCCCTGTTGTGCGTGTTGCTGTTCAGTGCAAGGTCGCTTCTGATCTCCCCAAGCTTGTTGAAGGTCTCAAGCGTTTGGCCAAGTCAGACCCTATGGTTGTCTGCTCTATGGAGGAGTCTGGTGAGCACATTATTGCTGGTGCTGGTGAGCTTCATCTTGAGATCTGTCTCAAGGATTTGGTGGATGATTTCATGGGAGGTGCTGAAATCATCAAGTCAGACCCAGTTGTCTCTTTCCGTGAAACCGTCTTGGAGAGGTCATGCCGTACTGTTATGAGCAAGTCCCCCAACAAGCACAACCGTCTCTACATGGAGGCCCGTCCATTGGAAGACGGTCTTGCTGAGGCCATTGACGACGGCCGCATTGGCCCACGTGATGACCCCAAGATCCGTTCCAAGATCCTTGCTGAGGAGTTTGGCTGGGACAAGGATCTCGCCAAGAAGATCTGGGCTTTTGGTCCTGAGACAACTGGACCCAACATGGTTGTTGACATGTGTAAGGGAGTCCAGTACTTGAATGAAATCAAGGACTCAGTCGTTGCTGGTTTCCAGTGGGCTTCCAAGGAAGGACCATTGGCTGATGAGAACATGAGGGGTATCTGCTTCGAAGTCTGTGATGTTGTCCTCCACACTGACGCCATCCACAGAGGAGGAGGCCAAGTTATCCCAACTGCCAGGAGAGTCATCTACGCTTCACAGCTGACTGCTAAGCCCAGGCTTCTTGAGCCAGTCTACATGGTCGAGATCCAGGCTCCCGAGCAGGCTCTTGGAGGTATCTACAGTGTTCTGAATCAGAAGCGTGGTCACGTCTTTGAGGAGATGCAGAGGCCCGGAACTCCACTCTACAACATCAAGGCTTACCTCCCCGTCGTTGAGTCCTTTGGGTTCTCCAGTACTCTTAGGGCTGCTACCTCAGGACAGGCTTTCCCACAATGTGTGTTCGATCATTGGGACATGATGTCTTCCGACCCTCTTGAGGTCGGCTCACAGGCCAACACTTTGGTTACCGACATCAGGAAGAGGAAGGGTCTCAAGGAGTCGATGACCCCATTGGCTGACTTTGAAGACAAGCTGTAAGCATGAAGGATTTGCAATGATGGTGGTAAGCTAAATTGCTTTGGTTTACTGCCCCCTCTTAAATCTGGTTTTGGATGTCTCCTGTCTTCTTTTGTGTTACTAGTCTTACTTTTTTTCGCGTCATTTTGGAACTCTTAATGAGTCTTTATATTTGTCAGAGAGTAGCCCCTTGTGCGGGAGAAAACATGTTTTGCATTCCTTTGTTTGGGAAAAGACTAATGATGTTGAATGAATGCTAGTTCTTTTTGTTCGTCTTAAGTTGTTCATTTCTATATAATGTCTGATTTCGGGCAAATAACGATGCCTGTAAAACGAAGTACTTGTGAACGTGGCTTTCCTTTCTTTGTGGTGCCCGTTTCATAGTCATTTGTTAGCATAGGCTAGTTTTCAAGAATGTTGCAAAGCATGATTATAACCCACACGATTCTTATCTGGGGACGTTGGAGATTTGACAAAGTCTCCTACTTTCTTTGTTTTTGTACAACAAAGTAGTGACCCTCTTTGTGTTTCATTACAAGCTAGAGTGTAAGACTAGTTGTGGTTGCTACACTAAATGAAAATTTCAATCAATTGGACAAGAGGCTTGACAATTGACATCTGAATTATGTTCCACCTTGTATTTGAAGTCGTAGATTGGTATCAAAAGCTTCCAATTCACGTTTCAAAGTCTAAACCGCATGTCGGGTTTCTTAGTCCAAGAGAGTACCCCTATTTCGAGGGTACAAGAACAATGTTATCAACTAGGTTTCACGTTTATGAGGTGTGCAAACTATTTATCGATTTTAACTTCTTGTATTTGCGTGACTTGTGAAAGTTTGTATGAGCTGCCAATGTTTAAAATTGGTCGTTATAGGCCTAAGAAAGGTTCAATGTTTGATCTCGTCTTTTAATTGTAGAAAATGTGAAGATATTGTAATTGTATAATTTTTTAAATGTTCGGACACTTTTCTTTCTTCCTCCTCACAGTTCCTTTCTCCGGGTAATTTCGTTTGAAAATTTTGGAATGCTTCTTTCCCATTTTCGTTTTCTATGGTCTCATTGAAGATGCTATAAAACTTACAGATTGCTCGTCGAGGAGTGTGAGAATACAATTTCTTTCCAATCTTCGACAACATCCAGCTCGACCCGAACATACAAAATTTAATCCTACAACTTACAATGACGGTTTAGGAGGCCGAAAATTTGGGAATACAAAATTACAATGGTTTGGAGAACAACTTACAATTCATTATTGTTTGAAAATTCACGTATTCAAACCTACAATGACGGTTTATGAGGGGGGGAATCAATTGGCTCTATTATGTTGTCATAAACTTGAAATGAAATACAAATACTCGCATATATATTCATATATAACAATCATTATACACCTCAAGTGTAAAAAGAAAAGAAAGCGAAAAAAACGAATCGATCTAGAAGCCATGACCCCCGAAACTTCTAAATCAAAAGTAGAAGTTTGGAAATATTCAAGCAGTCAACCAAAACATGCTAAACAGGTAGGGCAATTCTTATTATCATTATCATCTTTTCTTATAGCTGGGGTGTATGGAGGCTGGAGCATCACAATCTTTTTATAAAGTCTGTGTTTTGTTTGGGTAGCATAAAATTAGCTTTAGAAAAATTGAATTTTTGTATTTGGTCAACTTTTGTAACTTGGTCATAATCGTATGGTAGTGAAAATATATACCTTAATTAGCATAAGTCATTTTCGATTTTTAATTGCTTTTGACTTGTAGGTCGAATATCACCTAAAAATCTTCCTGGGCATTCACCAGTAATTTATTGTAGTCAAAAGTCGAAAACCAAACCACTCATATCATTAGGACTCACGTTACATTAAATCATACATTTTTTTTACCAAAAAAAAAATCTTAGGAGTTTCTGTTGGTTCAAAGGAAGGCTAATCGTTGGAGTTTTAATATATTCCAAAAACATATAAGAAACCAACAAATAATTGACGGACTAATTCCTCTTTATGAGAACTTCTATTCTAGTAGTACTGATGACTTTTTTAAGGTCTACATTTATTCAGCAATATTTAATGTCCTCAATTTGCTGAAAGCATTTCTTAATTAGAAATGCAAACATGAGCTAATTGTCGGTGTTTTAACATGATTTAATTATAATAAGATGTTAGCTTTTTCACATAATATTTCATAGAATATAAATCACAAATTCTATTATAAATCACAAATCTAAAGTTATATAGGTAAGAAAGTTACAATTTTTATTATAAATCACAAATTTATGTCCATGAATTAGAATATTTTTTTCCCAATTTATTTTACTTATACTAGACTGAAAAAACTTATACTATAAGTCTTATTTTCTTGGTTGTCTTGCAAATTGCAATAGACTGAGTAATAATAATCCAGTCGATGGTTACTGAGTAAATTAAACAACCTCTTTAAGACCGAAAACGTAACAAAACTCCAAGATAAATGATTAATATATAGCATATATATATGCTCTCGTTAATCCTAGCTAATTACTGTTTTCTCATTGAAAATATGGACATATATGTAAATTAAGAAAGTCAAACGACAGGGTAATAAAGATAAGTTCAACGTTTTCAAGACCTGCCAAATCGTCTTATGTTGCCAAAATAGTCAAACCACATGACTTGACCAGAGCAGTCATTTGTTGAAGCTCTCTCATTTCTCTTTGATTTCAATTCCTTCTTACCCAACGTAACCCTCTTTATATATACATCATTCACTACACTTCATTAGCTAACTTGTAGGTCTAGGTTCAAGTTGATAAAATCAATCAAGCTACATTTCTCTTCTGTCTCCGGGTCGAAAACAAAAGACGCGTATGGCTATGAAGGATCCGAAGATGATGGCGACGATGAGAACTCCACAAGAAGAAGCTGTTGTGATGGATGGAGAAGAAGATGAGGTTGCGTTGCCCGGTTTTCGGTTCCATCCGACGGACGAAGAGCTCGTTTCGTTCTATCTCAAGAGGAAGATTGAGAAGAAGCCCTTAAGCTTTGAGATCATTAAGCAGGTTGACATCTACAAACATGATCCTTGGGATCTTGCAAGTACGTATACATGCTTAATCCCTAATTCTTTGATTAATTAGTCTTATAGATCAAATTAACTACTAGCTAGCATGAATTTTCAGTTTAATATCGATACTTTGGTTCAATTAAATGTTAAAAATTATTGATCCAATTAAAGCTTGATGGCTAGCCAATGATATTTTTTTTGGTTGAGGGCACTGCCTATAAGAGTCGAACCGGTGACCTCTGGGTACTACCCTTGTAGGCTTAACCGTTTTGACTAAATGCACGAAGGCGGCTAGCCAATGATATTAATTTCATGTTGTGTGCCAAAAAATTGTTTCCCTCTAGCTAGGTAAATTAAGGTTACATAGATGGAAAAACCTAGGGTTTGGTTTTGAGATATGTTGAAATTAAATTTATGTATTTTGATGAATGAAAATGTTAATTGGCGGCTCCTTTGCCTTTTTCTAATGCACAATTAACTTGATGATCGATATTAATTTCGGTCTGATTCACCTTCTATGCAACATATGCATGCAAGCAAGCTTTTGCATGTATTACTCTAACGTTTTGTTACACTTTCATCCTCTATAACTTCTTACTGTAAGAGACTATAGGAATATTAATTTCATTTAAATCTTTGTTACAATCCAACTAAATATTTTCATTAAATCAATTCATGCATGTTATAACAAAGTACGTGTATATATACATGCAGAATTCGGTGGGATGGTAGGGGACAAGGAATGGTATTTCTATTGCAAGAGAGGGAGGAAGTACAAGAACAGCGCTAGGCCCAACCGGGTCACCGGCTCCGGCGGCTTTTGGAAAGCCACCGGAATCGACCGCCCCATTTATGACTCCAACGTCGAAGGATCCATCGTCGGCCTGAAAAAGTCGTTGGTGTACTATAGAGGGAGCGCCGGAAAGGGCACCAAGACCGACTGGATGATGCACGAGTTTCGCCTCCCTTCGCAATCGCCCTCCTCCTCGGGATCTGGGTCATCATTTTCCCACCTCCCTGAACAAGCGGTACGCATATCATCGCTTAGGGTCTGTTTGGATTACCATGATAATGACATTATTCAGCTCGTAATATCAAACTTAACTTATGTATGATCAAATGTAGGAAATTTGGACATTATGTCGGATAATGAAGAGAAGCCGAAGGCACACACCAGATTGGAGGGAACTTTCCTCAAAGATAGTTTCCTTTGCATCAACCAAAAGCACTAGCAACGTTGATAGTGCTCAATCTAACAACACCAAAGAACGATACATCAGTTTCATTACTCCATCAACAACGATCCAAATTCAACCACCACAAGGACAACCTTTCGGTGATCGTTTGAGACGACGACAAAACGAGGAGCAAAGGATCTTCGAAAGCGAGAATACGATTGACTACGCGACTTGTAACGTTAACTTTAACTCTAGTACTTACCATGACATCAAAGGGCATCAGGCGTCTCCATTAATGGACCATCAAGCTAATTATGCATCGGAATTCGCATCGAATTTCTCGAGCCCGTTGAACACGACATCATCAGGCTATGATCAGGATCAAGTTGATGGTGGGAGTCTCTGGGAGGATCTTAACTCTGTGGTGGAGTTTGCCATGACACAACTATAAGATTAGGGTTGATTAGGGTTAATTAGGGTCGACATATATATATGTATGTACGTAGGGTTGATGTATTTAATTTGAAGTATAAGCTTTTGAGTTTTATCATCCTGTACAATTTACTTTGCAGCTTGTGTAAGTAAGTATGCTAGCTAGGGTTTTCAGAGTTGATGATATGTTATACTTATATATCCAAGCTCGTGTAAGTATGGAGTACGTTTGAGATTGAATTCCAACGTCTACTCCTTGTTTTGATTGTACGTCACCCAACTATATATTAAAGCGGAAGTTAAAAATAATATTTAGTACGACATATGTCAACTTCTCATTGGACAGTATCATCCATTTTTATTAAAACAATTTAATTTGTTTAATTAGTTGTAATTTCATTGTAGACCTCACATTAAGTTGTACACATAATAAATCCATCCAAATAAAAAAAATGATCCAAAATTGTGCAAATAATACTCTTTATAATTTTCAATAGATATATTTTTGTTTAGTTATATTTTTAACCTATAATCTATCTAACATGTTATGTATCTTATCATTTCCTTATACAATAACTAGTTGAAGACCCGTACCATGTACGGATAATGGTCATTTTTTTCGTTAATTTGTGTACTACTATAATCTATACTATATATTAACTCTTATATATAGATAGATTAAAATGGGAATTGAAAAATTAAGTTAATTAATATGTATCTTTTATAGAAGGAAATTTTAAAGATAAATAATATTGTTTCAAAGATAGATATTAGATGAGTATAAAAAAAAGGATAAAATTAAAGATTAGATAATTAAAGAAATTTTAAAGATAAATAATATGCTTTTCAAGATAGATATTTGATGGGTAAGAAAAAAGATAAAGTTAAAGATTAGATAATTAGGAAAAAAACATATAAAATTGTTAATAAAGTGGGGTCAGAATTAACGTGGAGACTCAAAATTCTCCGGCTTTAATATATAGTATAGATGTTTATTATTATATCTACAAAGTTTTCTTATATCTATAAGGTAACCTACAATTTTTTGGTTGATTAAAAGAATATAGTATAAATAAAATAATGTATCATTCAAATAAAATCTCATAAGAAATAAATTAAATAAAACAATACAAGATTTATATCAAACTATTCTTTTGAATAAATTTATATAAAATTAAAGTAAGTTTTTTTATTAAATCAACTAATACTAGTTACTTTACTATATAAAGAGGTAACACATTATGTTATTGTACGTCACCCATTTATTAAAAAAGTTATCTAGTTTAAATAACAATCCTATCATATCATAAAAATCTTAGTCTTATCATGATATATATTTGATTTAATAATTAGTTTTATCTAAGATTTTGAGTTCTATAATCAAGTAATAGTTCTATCCTAAATTTAAATCTCAACCATATCATTATACCTATATAATCAATATATAGATCTATATATTAATTTAATTAGTTTTCATTATTTTTGTTTATAACTTTTCTAAGATAATACTTTAAGTACACTAATTTTATGTGGTTTTATAAATTATCTTATTTTATAAACTAAGACTATAGAGTATTAATTATTAAAAATATTTTGTTGATCTAGTTAGATAACTAGCTCTACGGCTCTTCTATTCTTACATTTTAATAGTTGTTTGAATAAAAATAGTAGTTACATTACGTCCTAATAATACTTAGATCTTATCTTATCACTATACCAATTTAAATAATACTTAATTATATCCCGATTATAAAAAAATCACATAATATTATAATCACCGATTCACCTAGCTTTCAAGTAATTCCGCCACACTTCAACCCAAAAAAAGAAGGTAATTCCGCCACAAGATTGAAAGAAAAATGGAGGTGTGTAGAAAAGAGTGGGCCCACTTGTTCACAAAGAGCCTACTTTTCTAAGCCATTGCCAGCCCAACTGAATTCTCAAGTTTTCATCTAATCTTCTTCACACTTTTGACAAAAATTAATCCTCCCCTCTTCTTCTCCCATATCGATTTCTTGGCTTCTGCAATTCCCAACTCTGATCAAATTCCCAATTGCAGTGAAAAGCCTTCAAATTAACATTCAATCCGAACTCAATTTCCCCTCCCGGATTCGTTTCCCCAATTTCGAGCAAGATTCAGTTCCAATTGCTCAGATCAGATGGTAGGTCGCCGTTTGGTCGCCTTCTCTGCCGTTCTTCTTTCCTGTTTCGTTGTACAGTCCTTCGCCAGCATTGGAGATGCTGATCCTGCTTACAGGTATTGAAATCTAGGTTTTATTGTTACCCAACTTGCTCAAACTTGAATCTGCGCAAGCTAGTTTTTTTGTTGTTGTTGCTTGTTCATTGTCTGTTGGGTAATTCGCTACTTAAAGATTAGAATCAGTTCGTTTGAGCTCCGAATTTGATGCTTGTAGATTTGTACTTGGTAAACTTATAGCTGTATACTAAAGCTAGTCTGAGTAGTTAAATATGATGGTTTATTGAGTTACTAAGATGTTGAATTTTCAAAAAGTAGGATTTTCCACTAAAGATGGATAGGGAGATATCCTATTTAAGAAGTAGTGGTGGTCTAATTGTGGATCCTGTGTTGGGTACTATTCCAATCCAACTTGTGAGGGCATTGATACTTGCTATTGACTGTAAATTAGACATTTGGATTGGCAGAAAATTTCAAACCTTTCTTTGTTCTTGCTGAGATGGGTTTTCAACACCTCATGGCCAAGTGCAATGAGCAACAAAGACCCTTTAGATCAGGTCTATTCACTTCAGAGGTTATAGAATACGTATGAGAAACAAACGGGTAGAGGAACACAAAATTTGTCCATGCCATTGCCAGCCTAAACTGAAAAGAACTAAAAGAATATATGTAAATCTTGGATGCCCTTGCCTCTTCATCCCTTTCTATATTTACTGACCCTCTTATCTGCTAAGTTAAAATCATATCTAGCCAATCTTAAACCAAGGTAAGCAAAACTCCATCTAGGTAATGTTTTCATGTTTAGCTCGTGTTTTGTTGTCTTCATAAGATGTTTTGAGATCTTACCTGGTTCTTTTTCTCTCGTGATGAACTTATGAATGACCTTAGGTCTTGCGTAGAGCAATGCAAAGTGACTGGATGTGTCGGAGAGACTTGTTTTTCAAATTGCGAAGTTTCTTCACATAATGTTTCTGGTGAGGGCCCCTGGTATTCAAAAGAGTCTCTTAATGTCCAGTGGAAACAACAACGATGCCAGAGTGATTGCAAATACTACTGTATGACTACCAGAGAAAATGAAAGAGAAGCCCTTGGCTATGAACCCGTGAAATATCATGGAAAGTGGCCTTTCAGACGAGTTTTTGGACTTCAGGTGAGCAATTCGGAACTATTTTAGTGCATTTTCAAATTTTCAGTCACCGCTGATCTTTTCTTAAGTTGTGAATAGGCTGTTTAAGTTTTGAAAGATTTATTTTCGCTCTCGCCTATTAATTAAGGTTTTATTAATTCATTCAGGAGCCTGCTTCAGTTGCATTTTCTTTGCTCAACCTTGTGATGCATTTCTATGGCTGGTTGTCCTTAGCTGGACTTATCTATAATCAGCTTCCCTTAAAGCCAACTAAAAGACCATTCTATGAATACACTACTTTGTGGCACTTTTATGGGCTTCTATCAATAAATTCTTGGATATGGAGTGCTGTTTTCCATAGTTGGTAAGTTCTCTCATATATCTTCTTCCCTCTGAATAAAATATCTCCTAGATATCAATAGTATGCACACTTCGTTCTTCCAATATTATTTCTGTAAAACACATGATACGTAATCTTTCTTAGCTTGTGTAAATTTGTTTAACCATACCATACTAGTTCATTTTGCAATGTCACTGACTATATTCCTTATTAAATTTCAATTTAGCCAATGGGTTTTGACATTGTTATTGCAGGGATTTAGATATTACTGAAAAGCTAGACTACTCGTCTGCTGTTGCTCTGCTCGGTTATTCCCTTCTTGTGGCTCTATTGCGAAGTTTCAGTGTTCGAGTTGAGGCTGCCAGGGTCATGGTAGCTGCACCACTGATTGCTTTTGTAACTACCCACATACTGTTCCTGAACTTCTATAAATTGGACTATGGTATTCTTCCTTCCCAGTCACTTTCCTTCCAAGTCAAATTCCAAGCTTTTGACTGAAATATTGGTGCTTGTTTTGGAACAGCTTTTGACTTTGAGGGTAACTTTTCGGCTACACCTGCTTTAACTTCCCAAAACTTTTGGAATCAATAGAAAAAGCACGGGTTTCTGATTTTTTTGCAAGAAAAAATGTCTCATTAATCAATATGAATAATACAGTCAACTACAAAAACTCTTTTTTTATTGTCTTGTTTTTCCCAACTCCTTGTTTCATCCATTTGAGCCTTTTAAAGATTTTTTGTAGGGCTTTTTCGTTTTTCAGTTTAGATCAATAGTTTCCAAAACAGGATTCTTATACCGGGTTTAGGATATAAAGACTGATGTAAATAGATTGAGGCCTTATCTGATGTACAATATTGCAATGATAAAACAGGGTGGAACATGAAAGTTTGTGTGGTCATGGCTGTTACTCAACTTCTCATTTGGGCGGTTTGGGCCGGCATGAGTAACCATCCTTCAAAATGGAAGCTGTGGCTCGTCGTTTTTGGAGGTGGACTTGCAATGCTCCTAGAAATATACGACTTCCCACCGTATGGAGGATACATGGATGCACACGCTCTCTGGCACGCAACCACTGTTCCTCTAACTTACCTTTGGTGGAGTTTTATCTATGATGATGCCAAGCTTAGAACGTTTGAGCTCAACAAGAAGGCAAAGTAGAACTGTTTTCATGCACAAGGCCCATACTAGATGTGAAAGCTAAGCTCTTGGCTACCACGGTAGCTTCTTAGCCACTTCAATTCTTAAGAGATCTGTATTATCTATACTGTTTTGATTCGTTATTCGCTCTGTAGAAAGATCGAGATTGCTGAGTTTGAATCTCAGTACTGGGAATTTGATTGGGGATTTTGTCAAGTGCTTCTAGAATTATTCTCCAAAGATGTAATTCAGGATTCTTGACTTATTCAGAGGGTGCTTTTGCTGGTGGATCTTGGAATTTTCATGTATGTTGTTAGTGGTCAGCTTTTATCTCTAATGTCATTGGTTCAGAATGTTTTTCTTCTTCTTAAATTCCTGCCTGGTAAAGGATGAATTTTTGTCGCCCTCTTTGAAATCAAGGAGTCTAATTTTGACTTTTGACATGTGCTTGAGTATTGATGCATGGGCTTCCAAAGTTACAATACACCAATCTATCAGCCGAGCTCAGTTATGGGTGATTAATATCTCCTACAAAAGTTAATCAGTCTTATCTTTATGATCGGTGGATATGATATACATAACATAAGAAATCAGACTCAAGCACTAACAATTCTCATTTCTTTCTCTAATCCATCTAACAAACAACAAATCTGGTCTAAATCAGGATGTGAAGGCACTCCTGCAAGAAATTGGTGCACAATTCCATCAACACTAATCCAACTACATCCAGGATGCTTCTTTACCCCTTTATCCCTCATTAAACCCCTTAGCTTATACACGCCGCCCCATTTAAGACCACTAGCCAATGCATTTGACAACATTATGTACCCACCGGAGTTCTTGGGGTCCATTCCAACAAGATTCTTAGAGATCTCCTGAGCAAGCTCCATTCTTGAGTGGTTTAGGCAACCGCTAAGCAAAGCGCCCCATACATAGTTATTTGGTTCTATAGGCATGGCTTTGACCACCTCGAGAGCTTCCTCTATACACCCAACTCTTGCAAGAAGATCAATATAACAAGCATAGTGCTCCAGTTGAGGCAGACTCGACACATTTGTTGTCATGGCTTGGAAAACTTTTCGGCCTTTTTCCAGCATGCCGGAGTGACTACAAGCATAAAGAATGCCTAGGAACGTTCCTGCATTGGGTTCAAGGTCAAGCTCGGGCATTTTGTCGAACAGTTTAAGTGCGTCGATTCCTTTTCCATTTACAGCAAGACCCATTATCATAGCATTCACTGAAACAACATCCTTTGATGCCATCAGAGTGAAGACTTCTTCTGCACCCTTTAAATTCCCACATTTAGAGTACATGTCTATCAAAGCAGTGGCTAACAATGAGTTGTGTTTTGACAGAACACCCAGTTTCCCCTTCCCCTTTATGTGCTCATGAATCCATGTGCCAAAATCGATATTGCCGATTTGTGCACAAGCCGAAAGGGCGCTCACCATTGTCACATGATTTGGCTGAACAAGAGGATATTCCATCATTGACTGGAAAACAGACAAAGCCTCTGAAGCACAGCCATTTTGAACATAAGCATTGATGATAGCATTCCAAACCACCACACTTCGTCTACCAACACTTCCGATTTCATCAAAGCTTGCTCTACTCTTCCCAGTGTCCCCAACCTTCCCATACAAATAAATCAGAACTACATTGACTTGATCATTTCCAACACTTCCAGGATCAGAATCCCTAATAACCCGTTCAAAAAGGTTCATCCACCTCTCTATGGATTCAACACTGAGAGTTGCACAAGCAGACAGTACACTCACCATAGTATCACAATCAGGCCTGAGCTGCTGAACAATCATCCTCAAGAAAACCTGCAATGCACGTTCACTCTCACCGGCCTGAGCACAAGAAGCAATCAACCCAGTCCAACAGCAAACCGAGCTCATTCTTTCCCTCTCAGGCATTTCATCGAACACCTTGCAGGCAGACCCCAAATCCCCAACCCCCTTCCCATACACATTCACCAGGGCATTACAAACAAAGGGGTCGTTGCCGAAGCCCGATTTGAGCCCCTGGACGTGCACTTGTCGGACCAAAACCGGATCCGCGTGGCGAGAGAGGCCCTTGAGGAGGAAGCAGAAGGTGAAGTCGTTGGGATAAAGATGGTGCCTTTTGAGGTCTACGAGCAAGGAGAAGGCCTGGGAAGGGCGTGAGTGCTCGGAGAGGACTCTAATGGCGGCGTTGAAGGGGAAGATGTTGGGGGATTGGAGTTGGAGGAGGACGAGGAGGCCGAGGTTGTGAGGGTAGTGGCCGATGAGTTTGGTGGCGATTAGGTTGTCTTGGTGGGCGCCGGCGAGGATGATTTGGGCGTGGATTTGGAGGAGGTGGGTAAGCGGAATTCGACCTTGGAGGAGTGTGGAGAAGACCCAATTGTTCATTGATACTGATATGATCAATGAATGCCAGCATAACCATCTCATCAAGGACCCAGAATCATAGTGCGAGCCATTCAACTAATTTGAGCGTCGGCGAAAAAGTGAGCTGATTTGGGATGCTGAAGGCGCCGGAGGAGACAAAACATTTTTTTACTACGTACTCCGTACTAATTAACCGAACCGGCAGTCCCGAACCCAAACCGTCTGCCACTCGGGTTTTCGGTTTTGGTTTGGGTTCAGACCGATTTTTTATTGGTCCATAAATCGGTTTTGATTCGATTATGATTTTTCTTTTATACGGAGTATAAAATTTATTACACTAAATAAGGTAAAGAAAAACTGCAACCGGTTTGACACCGACTCGATTTAGAATTTAGATGAAGGTTCTAGTCAACCCGGTTCCGGTCGAGTTCATCTTTTAAGTATGAACCGGGCACACCTATTTTTGGACAACAAGATGGTAAAATAATTCCATAAATGATCCTCAATTTTGTAAGGTTACTCTTTTTTGCCCAACTTTCTCTGTAAGAAACAAAATCGGGTTCTTTGAGTTTTGGACCCTTCCGCAAGTTAGCGTCTGATTCTAAACCACCAATTTTGGGGGTTAAACGCCTTCACAGTGATATTCAGGGTTTTTCGAGGGTTTAACTTGTCACTAGAGGTTGAGGGCGAAACTGAATGGGCGGGGCTTTCAGACACCGCCTTCACCGCCGCTTTTCTACCCTCGCCGACTCTGCTGCTACCAACTATCAGGTGTCGTATGCTTTCTCTTCTTCTCTTTCTCTTTTGATTGTATTCTTGTCTGATTTGGTTCGAAAAAAGAACCAATCTTTCTGCAGTTGTTGACAATGATCCGCGTATTTTACCAATGAGGGTTTCCTCACACTATGTGAAGAATTGGAAATCATAGCATCTTTCTAGTTCGATGCATTCTTGTTCGTGAATTGAGCATTTCAATCTGAAGAAAATTCCCCCTTTTTTGCAGGGTATGCTGCTCCGTTTACCTAGCAATCGAATCGGAAAATGAAATTGGATCTTTGTATGCTGTTGGTATCATGCCAAATGTTGCTGGATGCCTTCCTATGATCCCAATAGAGCGCGTTTACTCTCTGAAATTGGAAGATGGGTTCCTAGGAATTGGAAGGGCAGTCTTAAGCACAGTGAGTTACTGAGCAAACCCGGCATTGATCTGAATAAGCCTCACCCAAGTGATAAGTTGAGACTCTCTTCACTTCTTAATTCTGTCAAGGATTTCACCATCAAAGGACAGATTTCTGAAGCCTTGGCGGTTTTCGCTCTCATTCGTCTCCATGTCTTTTCGAATCCGCACCCGTCTTCGTGTGAAGTCCTTGTGCTTCCCATATCTTGTATCCTTGAAGCTTGTACTGCTGATAGGCGGTTTGTGTCTCAGGGCAGACAGATTCACAGCCAAGCCATTTGCTTAGGTGTGCATAGCCACTGGTATTTGGTTCGAAAGCTAGTCACTTTTTATTCGGCATTCAATCTAGTTGATGATGCTCATTGTGTTGCGGAATCATCCCGTAGCATGAACCCTTTGAGGTGGAATGTGGTAATCTCAACTTATGTCAGGAATGGGCTTTTTCAGGAGGCTTTGTCTCTGTATAGAAAAATGTTGGATTCGGGGATTAGGCCTGATAACTTCACATTCCCGTCCGTGTTGAAGGCATGTGGGGCGCAACTGAATTTGGGCTTTGGTAGAGAGATCCATAAGACAATTGCTGATAGCAATCGCAAAGAGAGTATCTATGTGCAGAATGCGTTGATTTCGATGTATGGGAAGTGTGGCGAAGTCAGCATTGCACGTGAAGTGTTTAATAACATGTCTGAAAGGGATGCAGTTTCTTGGAACTCTATTGTTGACGTTTATGCCTCCAAGGGCTTGTGGGATGAAGCTTTTTCTTTCCTTGATCGAATGGTCTCACAGGCTATTGATGTGAGTGCCAGAACGTGGAATACTATAGCAGGTGGATACTTGCATACTGGGAAGTTTGTAGAGGCCCTTCAGTTGCTTAAATTTAGAACAAGTGATGTTCCTGTAGATGATGTTGGAGCGGTAATTGGTCTGACTGCTTGCTCACATGTTCAAGATCTGGAGTTGGGGCAGCAATTTCATGCATCTTCCATTCGTGGTGGTTGTGACGACTATCACAATGTTAAGAATGCATTGATTACCATGTATTCTAGGTGTAATGATCTGAAAGATGCATATATACTTTTCCAGCTGATGGATTATAAGAGTATAATAACATGGAATAGCATTATTTCTGGCTACTCCCACGTGGATGGAATAGATGAAGCTTCTTTTTTGTTCAGAGAAATGTTACTGTCAGGATTTGAACCCAATTATGTCACAATTGTAAGCATTCTCAGGCTTTGTGGCCGAGTATCCAATCTCCAACATGGTAGGGAGTTTCATTGCTACATTATTAAAAGGGAGCAATTGAATGGCCATTTGGTATTATGGAATTCTTTGATTGACATGTACGGAAAATCGGGAAAGATTCTTCATGCAAAAAGAGTGTTTGACTCCTTGAGCCAAAAGAATGAAGTCACTTATACCTCTCTTATCTCCGGCTATGGAATACAAGGACAAGGAGAAGTTTCATTGGAACTTTTCAAAGAGATGATACATTCTGGCATCAAACCAGATCATATAACGTTGGTAACTGTTCTCTCAGCGTGTAGTCACTCGGGTCTTGTAAACTTAGGGCAACTATTATTTGACAGAATGGAAAGCGAATATGACATAACCCCTAGATTGGAGCATTATGCTTGTATGGTTGATCTTTTTGGAAGAGCTGGGCTTCTGTGGAAAGCAGAAGAAATCATTCGAAAAATGCCATACCAACCAACCCCTGAAATGTGGGTAACACTAATAGGAGCTTGTCGTAACCAACGTGAAATGAAATTAGGAGAATGGGCAGCTGAAAATCTTCTGAAAATGAGGCCTGCAAATTCAGGGTATTATGTGTTGGTAGCGAATATGTATGCTGCTGCTGAGTGGTGGGACAAATTAGCATATGTTAGGATGCTAATGGAGAAACTTGGAGTGAGAAATACTCCGGGCCATGCTTGGGTGGATTTGGGTACCGGGTTTCAGTCGTTTTCAGCTAGTGATGAATCAAATGAGCTTGTAGGCGAGATGTATGCTCTGTTAGATGGAATGGCTGAGCAAATGAAAGATACTGTATGTGGTGCTACTGAGGATTTGCTTATGGAAGCTGAGATTATTAAGGAGCAGAGAATTGCAGAAGAAGATGAAGTGGAAGTGAAAATTTGGCATTCTATGGTGTGATAAGGCGGTCTAGAATTGCACTGCAGATTCGACAGGATATATTTGTATCCCTGCCCAAGGTGATTGATTATCTGTGTCGAAGTTCATTTTTTTTGCAATGCATATATCCTGCATATTCATTGGTCAGCTCTTGTACATTCAGGTGATCAATCTTGCCTGAGGGTATTTTGGTCCTGCCGTACTTCGAACCGTGGGAGAGTCCTTTGAGAGGTGAAGGTAGCTTATTCTCAACTTTCACCACTACTTTTGAAGTGGTTTTATTGTCATTCTTGCATTGTGTAGACAATTGTTAAGCATATTATTAGCATCACAACATAAGCTTGTGGGTTCATCTAGAGAACTTATGCTATTGGGATCATGATTACAGCTCAAGTATAACTCCTGATATATTTCTAAAGCTTAAGAGTTATAACAATGTAATTGTGCTTATTACTATTGATTAACCCTGTTAAATTATCCAAGCATTTTTTTCATCCGGGTATCGTGTATTCTCTGTTACGAACTTACGATATGTCACTTTTGAAGGTTGAGCCGTAAGATGGTTAAGTTTCGGTTTGTTGCAGAAAGCGTGCATGTGGATAGAAGGGTCGACTGGACTGCCTGGAGGCCATTGTTGGAGCGGAATACTGGCATGCTGACATGCTGTAGAGAAGGTGCATTTTGTGAAGGCTGTCAAGGTCATCCTTGGGACCAGACCATGATTGGGGAGCGTACAAATTTGGATGTTAAACATCCTTAACACAATTATTACTTTCATTAGAACAGTAAAAATTAGGAAGGGTTACAATGGGAGTTTTGGGTGATAAGTGATAACATACAAGTGGGAACCAATGTGTAATGGTGTGTATTGCGTTTTATATTTCATGTGAGCACATTTGCTTTCAGACTTTTATGTGATCAGTTCTTAGTGTTTGTTAATCTATATTCACCATTCCTATCTGTTGCTTTATTTTGCTTGCCCTATTGTGTATAAATTCTTTTTACAGAACAATGTTAACCATTAAAAGGAAAGCAATTGCATAGTCGAATGAAGTCCCTTTGTAGAAAGTTAGAACATTGGTCAATTGTTCAGTTAAAGATTTTTTGTACTATGGGGTTTGTTGATTATTTTGATTCTATTCTAAGGGTACATTTATATAAGATCTCATAATCTCTGGGTTCAGGTGTAATTTCCCATGAAGTCTAGTACGTTTAATTAGATTTAAAAAATAAAAGGGACTTGTTTAAAAATGTTAGCGGGCGCTTTTGTATAAAAACGCCAGAAATTGAAGATTTTTATTTCCGAGCGAGTCAGCAGCCTTCCTCTGCAACACATAAACCCTAACCCTAAATCTCCATCGAACACACTCCATAGCTCGTTTCTGCAATATCCCTCTGCGTGCGTAAGCCGTTTCGGGCGACGTCGGAGCCCAAGATGGAGCACGAGAATGGAGAAATCGATCCGCAGCCGAAGATGAGACACAAGGGAAAACACGACAAGCCCAAGCCATGGGACGACGAGAGTATTGACCACTGGAAAGTCGAGAAATTCGATCCTTCGTGGAATGAAGGTGGCATGCTCGAAGTCAGCTCCTTCTCCACTCTTTTCCCTCAGTACAGAGGTAAAACAAACCTTCTTCCTTGCTTTTCAAATACAAAATCGAAATCATGTGTTTTTGTTCTTCTGGATTTTCCTATGTAGCCGTTATTGAGTTTTGTGATTGGTTACAGTTTGTGTAGTAGCTTTAGATTGATAGAAGTAATTGCAATGGATATTTGTCTTGGCGGTCTATGTCCATCGAGCCCTGCTTTGATTTGATGGGGACTTGGATAATTTTCTGTGGAACCTGTAATTGATTTTTTGTTGATTTTGAAGATTGGAGAATGTTTGCTAGACATGTTTTGAAGTAATAGGAATGCCGTACTTTTCGGCAGGCACTAGGCTGTGATTAAGGTGCCTTGAATCTAAGCAAAGTTTCTTGTGAATAAATATTGAGCTTTTCCCTTCAAACTTCACTTAGTTGATGAACTAGGCAGTCTAGGCTTGTGAATGCCTGAGTAAAACTGATTGGCTCATAACGTCAGAGGCTTTTGGAAATTCAGCAAATAGCTGCACCCGATTTCTTTTTATTTGATGTCCACTGATTTGCCTTTATGCTGCTGGTTTTGCATGGAAAGCATCCTATTCCTGTAATTGACTATATGTTCAAAATATCAGAGGCTTGGATCTTCTAGGATTGCCTATAATTGTGGTATACATTGTTTTGCCTTCTTGCTGCTCCTGCTTGTGCTGATGATACTTCCATCTTCTTCTTTTACCACCAAAAAAAGCCGCATTCTTCCATAGACAATCTCTTGTAAAGAGTAACTATTAGCAAAGGAGAAAGTCCAAATTTATTGTTTGCAAGCATCACTGTTGTCACTTAGATTATAGCTGATTCTAGTATCTGTTTTGCAGTACAATTTTTTTTAATTTCAGTATACTTATTTAAGTATATACATGCATTGGTCACTTGAAGTCTTGTGAATTTAGTCTCTGACATCCTTGATCGCAGCCTTTACACCAGAAAACTAGGAAATAAACTTGTAATCAGATTTGTTGCATTGAGTTGAAGTTTGGAAGTATGTTAAGCAATGTCATTACCTACCAAGCCATCATATTTTGTGTATCTGGCTCCAGTTCTTGGTGTTATTAGTCTTGCACTTACTAGCATATGCTATGGTGATGCTTTCATATATTTATGATATTGTCTTGTTTCAGAAAAATATTTACAGGAGGTGTGGCCAGTTGTAAAGGGTGCATTGAAAGAATTCGATGATAAAGTCTTTAGCCTTTTATGTTTAGCCCTTTTCTTTTTATGTAGAATTCGAGAATATAGATATAAGTTTGGCTTCCAACTCAAATTATAGTTTAAACCGTACCTTATTAGTTTATCTTTGAACCGCAATTTCAGGCCGCATTTCCTGACATGTATTCTTTTTGCTGGTCAGGTTGAGGGCTCTATGTCTGTTTCGACAACTAGGAAGACCCGGGATCCATTTATTGTTATGAAGGCCAGGGATCTGATCAAGCTTTTATCAAGAAGTGTTCCTGCAACTCAGGTATGGTTCACTGGCCAACATGACTTCATCTCCTTCTATATGCGTATCCTGCTGATGAATTAGATGCTACATGAAATACTCCTTTCTTTTTTGACAGTAAACATTTACTTTGTAGACTTGGCAGATTATACATTTATCTGTTGCAAGTCCTAGGGTTTTGTCGTATTTATTCTTTATTGCATTATTATGACACTTCAGGCAATAAAGATACTGAATGATGAAATGCAATGTGATATCATCAAGGTCGGCAGTATGGTCCGCAACAAGGTGTGCTCTCTGGCTCCATATATAAATTATTTTCTTTATATATTGACCTGTGCTTAACATACATTGTGTTCATCCACTAGCCAGATTCATCTGGATGGATGGGCCTACTTCGTACAATTTCAAATGGGGTTTTATATATGAATTTACAATTGTTTTCTGCATGAGATTTTGATATGAATCTCTTTTGTTGTACTATTTGGTGCAGGACCGGTTTGTAAAACGTAGACAACATCTTATCGGTCCAAATTCTTCTACTCTAAAGGTTTGTAAGCTCATCATATTATATGCAAAAGAAACTATGTAGTTTTACTACGGCTGAGCATTGGGTTGAATAAAGCACAATACTTGCCCTGTATAATTTCACTCCCTCTTACATACTCATTTGATGCAGGCATTGGAGATATTGACCGGTTGCTATATCCTGGTCCAGGTGCTTACACAGATTTTTTGCCCATAGCATTTTAACCATTATAATATTCATCTATAGACTGACAATATCTTCTTCTGGATGGCGTTGTAGGGAAATACCGTTTCAGCAATGGGTTCATATAAAGGGTTGAAACAAGTCAGGAAAATTGTCGAAGATTGCATACAGAACAAAATGCACCCTATATATCACATCAAAGTACTGAAACTACATATCTAAACCTTCATTAAATTCTTTGCAGATACCTTCATTGTTTTTTATGTAAGTTTCTGTTCTGGGCAGATCCTTATGATGAAGAAAGAACTTGCAAAAGATCCCACACTTGCAACTGAGAACTGGGATAGGTTTTTGCCGAAATTCAAGAAGTATGGAAATATCCTTCATTCTTCTATACAAACATTCTATAATATGTCCAAAATTGCTTTCTAACTGCTACTTTTTAAAATTTTCAGGAAAAATGTTAAACAAAAGAAATCTAAGGGTAAGGAGAAGAAACCATACACGCCATTCCCTCCTCCACAGCCGCCTAGTAAGGTGAGAAATTGTTTAGTTTGCAGTGATGATTTAAGATGGTCTGTGAAATTGAATAGCCCTTGTAATTTCACTAGGTTAGTGGAGGTTTTGGAGATTAAAATCTGTTGAATGATGTTAGTTGAAGGCGATACATAACCAAAATTCGATCTCTATAGAATATAGGACAAGAAAATTGATTCCATAGTCAGTCTTTTAATCCGGTATCTCCTGCGATTGATATATGGCTATGTTGGCTGGATCTGATTACCATTTTGAACCTGCAGATCGACCTTGAACTGGAAACCGGTGAGTACTTCATGTCTGACAAAGTCAAGTCAGAGAAGAAATGGCAGGAAAGGCAGAAGAAGCAAACTGAGAAATCAGCAGAAACCAAAAGGAAAAGGATGGATGCTTTTATTCCTCCAAAGGTATGGCTCAAAACACTCACACTTCTCATTTGAGAAATATTACATATTTATGCATAACTGTACTATTGCCCCCCCTCTATTGCAGGAGGCAACTTCAGAGGCTCCTAGCACGTCTAACAATGACAAAAATGATGTCGACGCCATGGCAGAGTCTCTCAAGGTAAATTCTATTCAATTTTGTGATCAATCTTTTTCTAATTTTGATTTTGAAATTCTTAATCAAGATAAAGGTTTCAATCTGTTATGAAAGTGGTTGAATGTAAGGTGGACACTTTGGAGTTTAGATTTTTGCTGTTCTCAAACTCTTATTCATTACTTAATGCAGAAAAAGGCAAAGGATTTCGGAAAGCAGAAAGCTTATGATCGTATTGATCCCCAAGAATATATAGCCGCTGCTCCTGAAACTTCATCGAAGAAGCAGAAGCGCTCAAAGACGCAAAATCAGTGAGCAACTAACAATGAAATTTTGATGGAGAGGGTCTCAGCATATTTCAAGGTACTAACTACTAAGTGTTCCTTACTGTGGTAAGAGACTGCGTAGTAGAACCAAGAATTTTGAGATGCATCGTCGATGTTGTGTAATCATGGAACTTTTTTACTTCAATTCGATCTTTTGTAGGACTTTTCTTGTAAGCTCCTCTATATTACAGTTGAAAGTTGAGTTTCAAATTCCAAAAGCACTTGCAACGCACTTACAACACTTACAAGTAGATTTTTTGTGTTGATTAAATGTGTTGATTAAATGTGTTGACAAAGTACTCTGCAGATAAGAAGCTTATATTTTAATTTTACTATCCATGCAACGGTTTAAAGTAAGTCCATTTTACGCCCGGAACTGAGTTGCAATAAGCTAAAAAAAGCAGTATTTGGCAATATACAAGTAATCAACACCATACTAAAATGTATCATTGATCGAGACTCGTGTCAATCGATTTTTATCTCCTGCGTATTTGGGGCTCACAAACATACCAATGTATATCATGTATCTGAGTGAAAGAGTTCTATACGGACTTCCTACATGAGCTATGATTTCTCTCTCATCATGATTTTTTTTTTGGTCGAATCTCTCTCATCATGATTCAACATATGAGTAAGGCCTATCACGTATGTTATGTACGTACAATGTTAGAATATAAATTTCTCACATATAAAATTTGAGACCAACATTAACATAAGATTAGTGAGCTAATTATTTGTCACTTGGTTTTGTGATGGAACCCACTGGATTTATGTACTAAAACATGCTCGTACGAACATGTCCCCGATCTACATACCCATCATTCCACGGACTTTTTTTTTTGATCGGATAAGGATTAGAGTCGCCACAAATACTACTTAAGCTCGGCTAAAGGATTCACTAGAGATTGAGAACTAGTTACTAAACAATTGTAAAGTGAAAAGGGAAAACCGCAACCCGTGAGGTTCAAAACGGTGACATCGGGATACTATCCCAAAGACTTAACCATTGAACCAGATGTCCGAAGTCTCTCAGACTTTATTACACAACTTGCATGCTTAAAGCTAAAAATCTGATTAATTGAGACACGATGGACTCCCATCACTAGAACAATTTGAACCCCTTATTCGTCAACCTACACAATCAACCTCTAGGTTGAAACTTTTCCCAAAGGATAATTGACATTACTTTCCCTTTGCTACATCCTTTCTTTTGTCCCTTCTTAGCGTGAAAGAATCCGAGCCCTACACCGTATCCTCACACATGACTTGTTCCTATCCATCAACTTTTTAGCCACGGTACTTTATGCATGAACATAAACACACATAGTGCATTTCTGACTCCAACAAGGCCAATTCCATAAGCAACTAAGCGTTGCCTAGGACCACTTTGTAAAGCTCCCACTCTTATCCCGATTCGATCCGTTCTTGTCCAGACCTAACTTTCAATTCCCCTCGTGGCAGCATCGATCCGTCCTAGCTAAGCTTTGTCATCACAAAATTCAATGATAGCTTACATTTACGGCCATGGAAATTCGACGTGAAAGCTCTCATTATCGCCTATATGGACCACCCTCGTGTATTATATGTGTGTACATGATGGATCAGGACAGAAGATATGAACATCACGTACAGTTTGTGTGTTCATTCCGTGTTTGGAATTACTCGTTTTTCAATAATCTTATACGTGCATCCATTTAATGCATTTGGCTCGAAGTTGCTCTCTAGTTAGCCTGTTTTCTGACAAAACTTTAGGTCTCTATCAAAGGGTACGTTTAGGTTTAATTAAGAAGATAATTAATACCCAAATTGAGTACATGTTTAGGTGTAAAAGTTTGTCATAAAACTATAAACGTGATCATGATACGTATGATTAATGTAAATCATAACCACATATATATCTTTTTCTTTTCTGATTTGAGAAATTGCATATGAACATTGCATTTATGAGATGATTGTGCTTTCGGTTTCAGTGCTAGGCTTTTTTGGGTTAGCCAGGACCACCCACAATTTTGGTTAACCGATTTTTATATATATATTTTTCAATTTGGGTCAAATTTTTTAAAAATAAAATGCGTATTATTTTGATATATTTTTTTGTGATTATAATGTCATGGGACCAGAATAATGAACTTTCTCTGGAAATTATACTGTGTACTTTTAAGCAAGCATCATGGAAATTATGGTGGCATCTGTTCCCTTTGGATGTATATGGATGGATTGCATTAAATTTGCACCTATGGAAGTCAAGTGTGTTAATACTAGCTAGTGAAAAGATATATATGTATGTATATGTATAGTGACCCATCAAAGAATTTATGATTGGCCTTCAAAATTGGTTGGGACCAATATGTACACATATACAAACATATCACATTCATAGTGGGACTAACTCCATCATAAGAATATATTTTTGTCAATGTTTTTAGGGATTAATTCGTGGAAAACAAGAGATGTGCGTATACTTATAGCTAGCTATTGCTACTAAGTAATTAAGATTCGATCGAGATCTTTTGTCTTAGTCCATGTTTATTGTTTTCTAACTACTACTACTAGATCATACCAAAGCTTGAATTTTTGTAAACCGATCGTTTTTCGATTAGTAGGTTTCGATTTGATGAGCGACGTGACGTGAAAGAAGAATGGGACAGATTTCACAACAATATATGATCGAACTAGGGTTCTAAGGGGGTCCATTTTTGGATGCTTTTTACACCCATTTATTGAATTTTTGTCTTGATGTTTATCTTAGTTGTATTGGATTTTAGATGAGGTGTTTGATTTGCATGCAAATTCAATTGGTATATATTGTCATCTCAATTTGCTGACAACGAAATGTCAATTAATCAAGATTTGTATGCATGGTCCATATCATATTTGCAATAATATCGCATAAGCATGTCTTATGTTTTGTATTTATACCGTAAATTAGTAAGTACTCATTTTCTGTTAATATGCCTTGAATCTGAATCACACACTGTGACAGGTAGCACGGGGGCCACACGGTACACTATGTATTCTGTTTCTAGGCCTGGCGTAATCTGTTTTGGGCCTGCGGCCCATAATTGTAACTAGGGTTTCTTGAGTCACTATATAAGCTCTTGAAATACCTAGACCTCTGTATTCCGAATTCTGTCTTCCATAATAATATACGGTTTCTCTGCCCGTGGACGTAAGTAACACACCGTTACCGAACCACGTAAATCTGTGTGTCGTTCTTGCTTTATTGTTCTCGTTCGATCTCTCGTTACAACAAACTGGTATCAGAGCTGAGGTTTCGAATTCCGCCGAGAACGATGTCTGGATCCATGCTGAAGATCGACAAATTCACAGGGAGAAACAGTTTCAGTCTGTGGAAGATAAAGATGGAGGCTTTGCTGAAGCAACAGGGTCTGTGGTAGGGTTGTAAATGAACCGAGCCGTTCGTGAGATATTCGGCGTTCGATTCGGTAAAAATTCGTTCGCGTTCGGTTCGGTTAATAAACGAGCCGAGCCCAAACCGTTCGTTAAGGTAAACGAGCCGAGCTCAAACACCTAGGAATTCGGCTCGTTTGTTCACGAACACGTTCGATTATATATTCGTGAACACGTTCGATTTTATGGTCCTGAATATACTCGATTATGTGTTATATCGTAGGCTCGAATATTATTATAATGGGCCGGCCCATTTTATAGTGTACACTAGTTACCACTAAAAACCTAACACTAAAACCCTCACTCCATTTACCTACCCTAGCCGCCACTCAAGACTCCACTTCATCCCTCCCTTCAGTTCTGAAATCCCTCCGTTCATCGCCGGCTCCACTCCACGCCTTTCGCCGGACGCCTTCATCGTCGGCTTCGTCTCGTCGCCTCTCCTTGCCTCCTGATCTTCCGTCCTCCTCCTCCACTAGTCGCCGTTCTCCGCCGTCGCCCAGATCTGTTCTTCGCCGGCTCCGTCTCCTCGCCTCGCCTTGCCTCCTGCTCTTCCCTCCTCCTCCTCCTCCTCCTCCTCCTCCTCCACCACTCACCGTCTCGCCGTCACCCAGATCTGGTATTCTTCGTCAACCCTTCTTTGCCCTTTGGTTGTTTGAAACTTCGTCAACCCTTAATGCGTTCCGTTTTATCAGTTTGGTACTAGCTTATTGTTCCACTGGCTGGTGCTGCTGCTTTTGAATCTTACAGACCTGCACTATATTCATGGCCTTCTTTGTCTGATGGAAAGGAGATCAAACGAGCTCCAAAAGTTCCTTCTAGGTATGGGGCTTCTGAACTACTCGTAGGTTTAAGCAAGGAGGGAAATAAAGTTGATTTAGAGGAATCAAAAGTCAATGCAGTAGTTGGGCGAACACAACAACAATTTCTGGCTCGTTTACAAGCAATAGAAAATGAAAATGAGAAGGCTTCTTCTGGATCAGCTCATGTATTTGTAAAAGTTAGCATATAGGCTTACAAATTTGCAAAATGAAAATTTTACAGATTTGCAAATTTTAAATTTGTAAATCTCTATTTTGAGTTTGTAAGACAGTTTGAGACATTTGTGGTATTATTTGAGATTTTAGTTTGCTTGTTTTAGCTTGAGGCAAATTAAATAGAAAGACAGGTAAAACAGGATCTGCTTATGTAAACAAACGAGCTTGAGCTTGACAGATTGATAAACGAAACAAACGAGCTTGAGCTTGACAGATTGATAAACGAATCGAGCTCGAGCCGAGCTCGAGCTCGATGGATCGGTAAACGAACCGAGCTCGAGCCAAAAATCTAAGCTCGAATCGAACTCGAGCCCGAGCCCGAGCAGGTCTCCAAACGATCGAGCCGAACCCGAACATGTCAAAGTTCGGCTCGATTCGGTTCGATTACAGCCCTAGTCTGTGGGCGCCGTTAACGAAAGATAAGAAGGGAATGGATGCATCGTCTGACGAGTACAAAACTCTGGAGGAGAAGGCCCATTCCACGATTATGCTGTGTCTGGCAGACGACGTCATAACGGAAGTTGTAGATCAGGGTACTGCAGCCAAACTGTGGTTGAAGTTGGAGAGCCTCTATATGACTAAGTCCTTGACGAACAAGTTAATGCTAAAGCAACGACTTTTCAGCCTGCGCATGGCAGAAGGTACGTCTCTTCGTGAACACCTAGATCAATTGAATACAATTTTGCTAGAATTGCGTAATATTGATGAAGAGGTGGATGATGAGAATGCTGCTCTAATACTGCTTGTGTCGTTGCCTCTGTCGTACGAGAACTTTGTTCAATCCTTCATCGTTGGGAAGGAGACTGTGTCGCTGGAAGAGGTTAGGTCTGCGCTTCACACCAGGGAGTTGCGTCACAAGGCATCTAGGACGGCTACAGACAATCAGGCTTCTGGGTTGATGGCCAAAGGAAGCAAAGAGGGAAAGAAGGGCAAGAAAAAGGGGAAACAGGAGGAACAGAAGTCAAACCCTATATTACCTCACGATGTCTGTGCCTACTGTAAGGAGAAGGGGCATTGAAAGAATGAATGCCCTAAGAAGAAGCAGAAGCAACAGTCAGAGCAGAAATCTGGGTCCGCTGCAGTAGCAGAGGGAGGAAGCAATTCAGAGGATGATATTGTCCTGATGGCTGGAGAACAAGCACATCAAGCAGATGTGTGGTTTCTCGACTCTGGGGCGTCGTATCATATATGTCCTAAGAGAGAGTTGTTCACAACGTACAACAGTGTAGATGGTGGCAGTGTGTCTATGGCAAACGGCTCAGTCTGCAGAGTAGTTGGGATTGGCTCTATCAAGTTTAGGGCACATGATGGAAGGTTATGCACATTGAAGGAAGTCAGGCATGTTCCACTTATGACGAAGAATCTGATATCTCTTAGTTTGCTAGACAGTAAGGGTTTCAGTTTCAGGGGCGAGGGTGGAGGCCTACATGTCTGCAAAGGCTTTGATGTGATTCTGAAAGGCGCCAAGCAGGGAACTTTGTATGTATTGCAGGGTTCAACAGTCACAGGTTCTGCAGTTGTTGCATCAGTTCAGGTTGAGGATGCTGATTTGTCCAGACTATGGCATATAAGGCTGGCTCATATGAATGAACGGGGAATGCAGATTCTGTCTAAGGAAGATCTTCTTGAGGGTCACAAGGTCAAAAGCTTAGAGTTTTGTGAGCACTGTGTTTTTGGAAAGTTACACCGCAGCAAATTTCCAAAGGCAGTTCATAGAACAAAGGGCACGCTGGATTACATCCACTCAGATTGTTGGGGTCCTTCTCGTGTTGAATCTCTGGGCGGTAATAGGTACTTTCTGTCTATCATTGATGATTACTCCAGAATGACGTGGGTATTCATGATGAAACATAAAAGCGAGGCATTCAGTAGATTCAGAGAATGGAAAACTTTAGTGGAGAATCAGACTGAGAAGAAGGTCAAGAGGCTGCGAACTGATAACGGTCTGGAATTCTGTTCATCTGAGTTTGATGAGTTCTGCAAAGATCAGGGGGTTGCTCGCCATCACACAGTCAGACATACACCGTAGCAGAATGGTGTTGCAGAACGAATGAATCAAACGCTCTTGGAGAAAGCAAGATGTATGCTTTCTAATGCTGGTTTGGCTAGAAGGTTCTGGGCCGAAGCTGTTACAACAGCCTGCTATCTCATCAATCGGAGTCCGCACACAGGCATTGATTGCAAGACACCCTACGAGGTATGGTCTGGAAACCCCGCTGATTATTCAAATTTGAGGATTTTTGGTTGCACTGCTTATTATCATGTGAATGATGGCAAGTTGGAGCCTAGGGCTAAGAAGGGAGTCTTTGTGGGATATGGTGCTGGTGTGAAAGGGTACAGGATCTGGTCTGAAAACAAGGTTATACTGAGCAGAAGTGTAGTCTTTGATGAGAGTTCCATGCTGAATCCGAAAGAGAAGAGTAGTGATACAGCAGGAAAAGAGGTTGTTGCTTAGGAGGTGGAGGTGCAATTCACTCCAGAGGAGTTTCAGGCACCTAGGTTGGATGATGACCAACCACCTCAATCTGTTATGGAGGAGTCAGAATCCGATCAGACAAAGAATATGCCACCAGAAGCAAGTTCAGGTGAAGTTGCGCATCGAAGCATTGCTATAGACCGACCAAGAAGGTTGGGAATGAGACCTCCAGCGAGATACAGGTTCGATGATCTGGTGGGATATGCCTTGCAGGTGGCCGAGGAGGTGGAGGATAATGAGCCGTCCACCTACAAGGCTGCAATATCTGGGAGTGAGTCATCACAGTGGCTTGCTGCAATGGGAGAAGAGATGGAGTCCCTTCAGAAAAATCAGACTTGGGAATTGGTGAAATTGCCCGCTGACAGAAAGGTAGTCACTTGCAAATGGGTGTTCAGGAAGAAGGAAGGAATGTCTGCTGCAGAGGGTATAAAGTACAAAGCACGAGTGGTTGCAAGAGGTTTCACTCAAAGAGAGGGAGTAGACTACAATGAGATCTTCTCACCAGTAGTCAGACATACCTCCATCAGGGTGCTACTAGCAATAGTTGCACATTAGGATCTGGAACTCGAGCAACTAGATGTGAAAACAGCTTTCCTGCATGGAGAGTTGGAGGAGGAAATATACATGACTCAGCCAGATGGATTTCAGGTTCCAGGAAAAGAGAATCATGTTTGCAAGTTGAGGAAGTCCTTATATGGGCTAAAGCAGTCCCCAAGGCAATGGTACAAGAGGTTTGACAGCTACATGGGGCAGCTTGGCTACAACAGAAGTCCATATGACTGTTGTGTGTACTACAGTGACATTAAGGGTGGTTCACGCATCTACCTGGTTCTATACGTGGATGATATGTTGATTGCTGCTCAGGATAAGTCAGACATTCAGAAGTTGAAGGGTGCTCTCAGTGCAGAATTTGAGATGAAAGATCTGGGTGCTGCTCGTAAGATTCTGGGAGTTGAAATCTATAGGGACAGGAAGAAGAGAAAACTCTTTCTATCACAGGAAGGGTACATCAGGAAGATATTGAGCAGATTTGGCATGTCTTCAGCCAAACCTATAGATACTCCTATGGCTTCTAACTGCAAGCTGGGAATGTACACAATTCAGACTAAGGAGGAGAAGGAGTACATGTCTCGAGTTCCGTATTCTAGTGCAGTTGGGAGCTTGATGTATGCTATGGTATGCACTCGACCAGACTTGGCATTCGCAGTCAGTGTAGTCAGTCGATTCATGGTCAGTCTGGGAAAGGAGCATTGGCAGGCCGTGAAGAGGATCTTTAGGTACCTGAGAGGTACCTCAGATGTTGGTCTCTGTTATGGGAATGACACGTCGTGCTTAGTTGCAGGATTTTCAAACTCTGATTATGCTGGGGATGTGGACAGTAGGAGATCTATGACTGGTTATGTCTTCACTTTGGGAGGTTCTGTGGTGAGCTGGAAGGCAACTCTACAGCCTACAGTTACTTTGTCTACTACAGAGGCAGAGTATATGGCTCTGACAGAAGCTGCTAAGGAGGGAATATGGCTAAAGGGGCTAGTTAATGATCTAGGCCTACATCAGGATCAGGCGACAGTGTATTGTGACAGCTTGAGTGCAATATGCTTGACCAAGGATCAAGTCCACCATGAGAAGACAAAGCACATTGATGTCAGGTACCATTTTCTGAGGAATGAGAAGAGAATTCAGGTGAAGAAAGTAGGGACTGCTGATAACCCTACTGATATGTTCACCAAGCCGGTTCCTGAAAGCAAGTTCCAACACTGCTTGGACTTGCTCAACATCACAAGTCAGTGATCTGAGCCCTTAGGGGCAATCTGAGGCAGAGAAACTTCAGGCATTTGTTATGGTGCATCTGGTTCTGGGAGGATTCAAGTCAAGGAGGAGATTTGTTAATATGCCTTGAATCTGAATCACACACTGCGACAGGTAGCACGGGGGTCACACAGTACACTATGTATTCTGTTTCTGGGCCTGGCGTAATCTGTTTTGGGCCTGCGGCCCATAATTGTAACTAGGGTTTCTTGAGTCACTATATAAGCTTTTGAAATACCTAGACCTCTGTATTCCGAATTCTGTCTTCCATAATAATATACGGTTTCTCTGCCCGTGGACGTAGGTAGCACACCGTTACCGAACCACGTAAATCTGTGTGTCGTTCTTGCTTTATTGTTCTCGTTCGATCTCTCGTTACAACATTTTCGGAAACGAGTAAAGTACTTACTAATGCATGTATAAAAAAATTACTACATACATAGTAAAAACACAATATATGCATAATATAAAAACTCCTTCGGGACCTCATCCACAAGGATGCTATAGGATAGTTTTCTATGTAAAGCTAGCCTAATCTCTTTCCTGTATCAAAAAAATATATAAACGATATACGCATAGTGTAAAAACATTGCATATGCTAGTTAATTATAAGTTGCGATTGACGTCGTCTTAGCCTTTTGTTCTTTAGGATCGGGGTCATATATATGGATCGAAAATGACATGTATACATCATTGCATTCTTGGACGATCTACACACTAATTAATGTATAATTAGGCATCTAGCTAGAGAGGTCCATAACTTGTCTAATCCATCATGTAGAAGGAATTGGGTAGGAATTAAGCACCTTATATTTTGTTTGAAATAGTTGGAAATTGGAGTATTGTGATGTACGTGTATGTTTTGAATGTGTATACAATGTACGTGCTTGTTGTGTTTAAGTGTTTTGTTTGTGTGTGATGATAGACACAAACCTCAATTGGATTCAAGCTATTATGGGCCCCCAATAATCCTTGTAAACGCCTTGTTTTTTTGCTCTAATTTTCTTTAACTTCTCCTCTTTTTTAAATGATTTATTGACTATTGTTTTCTGCCCTTTAATCTCAGCCCAAAAAAAATGGATGAATTTGAATAAAAAATGTTGACAATACAAAGTGGAATTGTGCATTTGTGCTCCATGAGTCCGTCAAAAATGTATGCAAATCTCATTTTATTTCATTTTATCAGATTAGGACTAGGGTCATCACAAATACTACTTTAGTTCGTATAGAGCATCCATTAGGTTTAAAACAATGACATGAGGATATTACTCAATCTCAATATGTGGATATCATATAATAGTCATTCATTTATTTAGTTGGTCCAATGCCATGCATATATCAATTACGTTGTGAATTTCCGTTCCGTCTGTGTAGTGTAATTAATGTCATGATCGGTCGATCTCTACCTTTTTAATTAATGTTATTGATCAGAAACCACCTCATCAATCCCTACTGGACAGATGTACGTACGTATTACTATAGTAGTTGTCTCGGTGCCTACACAAATCAACCATATACACAATCCATGTGAATTTATTAATTTCAAAAGAAAAATTTAAGTGTGCATTCATACTTTCAAAGTGATCGAAACTAATCAAATGCATGTGCATTATAATGACTCAAGTGCGTACACCCTTCCAAAACTGTGACTTATGTCTTATGCATGAAGGTAAAAATAGCACAATAAATTTTATTTAACTACCTTTAATCTACCTAGCTAGTTTAATTTTCACGAAATAACTCATAACATCATACTTTTTTTTTTCTTTATCTAACTATGAAATCTAGTATTAGTACATTTTAGTATCCAAAACATGCATGTCGAAAATGGTTAAAAAAATCTTTTCTTATTGAATAGTAGTATACTAGTATGCAATAATCTCATTAGAAAGACATTTACATTATATTGTACAAAACTAACCGTTTTTTGAAGTATTTTAGACTTGAAGGTATGATTCATCAAACAAGGAGAAATAAACAACAAAAAAAACTATAATTTTGTGCAATTTGATCTATATATAAAAGGGTAATTAAAGTGGAGCTATAATTGGAAAATAGAGAAACATTATAAGTAATTAGGGATTTATTCTATTAAATCCAAACTTAAATATATAAGAAATCTAAGCAACCTCTAGAGTTGCTCGTCTGACGGGACATCATGTGTGCCCACTAAAGGCCGGGGCCCTTGCCATCTTAATTTCCCTCAATCAAAGTTGTCTAAAACTATTCCAACACTTGATAGTTGTCCTTCATTTTGGCACCTCACACACACTAAAATCCATCCATTAAAATGATCCATGTTGTGTTGCCTTTGCTTGTGCTTGTGGGTCCCACTTAGGTGTCAATTATCTATCTATTGATATTTAATGGAATTAAACTACATAAAATCCTTAATGACGTGATTTTATAACTATTTTCTAGTTGATCAAAATCATTTGCCCCATTTTGAGTATATGCCTTCATTAACAAAGCCTCAATTAGTATATACATCCATGATTGTTTGTGACTTGGTTTTGTTGTGGTGGCTAAGGAATTAGTGATGGATGGAAACAATTCACAATTAATCATGGTGCTCTAATTCAGGAAGTTGGGGTAATCAAAGACTAAATTGAAGGCCCATTTATAAATGGAGATGCCCAAGTCTAATCTCATCACATGTTCACATGGGAGGTTTTTCTTGCTTTTTAGTGGGAGAAGGAGAAGTTTGAGGTGCCCACTAGCCCAAAACACACCAAATCACTCTTTAAACATTTTTATATCCTTCACTAAATATTCTCATAATTTGTCTAACTTTTTTTTTTAAGTGGCTTTGATCCCCTATATATTGATTAATTGTTCAAAAAGAAAACAAGTAAACAGTTGACAATTTAGATAACAAACATGATCCATATATTAAACAAGATTATAGTTTCCAATCTTCTATTCCCTCAGATTTTTTTTTGTGTTCTTAGTAGTAGGCATGTTAGGCCATTATAACGAGGGGGTGATACTTCGAACTCATAATCATACTTAATAGTTATGGACGTTACCATCTCTATCAGATAGACCAATGAGACTTGACGACTCAAATCTTCTTTCTCGTGTTATATTAATAAATTTTACATATATTACATATTTAACCACGGTTAGGGAAAAAATAAGGAATTAAGATGGGATCAACACAAAAGGGGAAAACCAAAAATCAATGTTCCTTTTCTACTAATAATTTATAGTACTACATATATATCATAACTTTAGTCTCACTCCACCCCACCAAAAGATCCATACATGTCATCCATTAATACCACTATAAAGCAAAAGAGTGGTGGGGTGGGTCACTCATATTCCCACATAAAGTTGGACCTTCAACTACATAAGATTTATTATACCTTTAATAAGTGAAATATGGTTTTGTTACTTGTATGCTCCCCTCTTTTTTATAATAGGGGTGTTGTGGATTCTTGCCCTAGGTCCCACCATGCTTTTTTTTTCCCTATATGACAGTGTTTACAAACACTAATCCACCCACATTATGAGAATGAGATTATGACAACATTACCCATAATCCATTGACCACAAACTAATTAGTTTGATGTTCACATTGTATAGGGTGACAATATTGTATATATAAGGTGTGGTTTCACCTCTCCATTAAAAGTGTTTTAAGACTCTTGCTAATGTTTGCCACTGAAGTCATAGCCACCTTAATAATTTTTTTCACTATGTATTTCACCTACTCAATTGGTCAATTATGTTCAATAGACGTCTAAAACTTGATGATTATATCAATTTTGACAATATTACTTTGTAGATGCTAACAAGATCGGCCACTTTTCTACTTTTATTATATATTTAGATTCTAGGTTTTTACATATGTCGTCGGGATGAAAATCACAATTTTGCTTTTATAGTTTGACAAGGAAAGTAAAGATAGATTCTTTCTTTCGCCTTTCATTTTATTTGGTCAAGTCTATCAACATGAGCTAGATTATTTGGTTTGTTACGTCATATGAATTACAAGTCCAATTTTTTTTCCACATCATAAAAAAGATAGACTAGGGCTGTTCATATGTCCATAACCAAACCGAAACGCAAAAAAACAAACCGAACCAAAAACCAAACCATAAAATTTAAGGAACCGAGAACTGATCCATTTTTTTCGTATCTATCTGATAGATACTAGAAAAATATATACACTATGATACCAAAAGTTGGGAAATTTACCATGAAATTGTGGGTACAACAATACATACATCCTTATCTTTGCAAAACCAATAACGATGCTTAGGAATTATAAAACCCTAGGAATTTAGTTACTTGTGATTTGAGAAAGATGAAAGTGGTGGGGGCATCATTGGAAAAGTGGAGTTTGGGCCACAAGGGAACAAAAGCAAGCAACCATTTCAATGCTAAGATGATGGGTTGGACTATGACAAATTGACAATTACAATATGAGTGCCCCCTTTCACAAGGGAAACAATAATAATAAGAAATTTTCTTAGAAGTCTTCTTTTAATTTCCATGGTTCTTGTCAATGTTATCATGGTGCCTCCAACAATCTTCGATTGGATCCATATTCATATTCTACATATATTGCCTTCACTCTCAATTATATTTTCGTATTTTTTGCCTACCCCACGTTAGAAGGGATCAAATTCCCACTCCAACATGGGTCTGACTTTCCATGTACTTGGTGAATATGTGAGTTAATAGTAAGTTTAGGGTGTCACAAACTCAAATAGTATTCGTGAATATGAGAGTTAATCGGGTGTAAGAATTACATTGATATTTATTAATATTTTAATATAAGTTTGGATCTATCCTTTAATGTAAAAGCTTAGATCAATGAGTATGAAGTTCGCTTTACCTATATAGTCGTATTTTACTTCTCTCACTTCATATGTGGTAAGCTCGCAACTCTCAAGACCACCCCTTCAAGTGTAACTAGCAAGGGGAGCTTCCCATCTTAAAGGGTGACTAGTTCAATCACACTGTCATGATGAGATGACTCAATCAAACCCTAAAACGACTCCGACACTAAACATAGCTCTGATACCATATTACATTTTCATTAAACATATTTACTTAATTGCATAGGAGATGCCCACTACATAACATGGTTCAGACCCATGTTGGAGCGGCTCTGATACCGTATTAAATTTTCATTGAACAGTACTTAACATGACTCTAATATAAGTTCGGATCTACCATTCCTCTTACTTACTCTCTACATAATCGACTGTCCATTAACAACGAAAAACTTTAACATTACAAAAGGAACTTCAGTAAAATCATCCGTTGATTCGTACACATGATTTTGGAGGGTACAAACAAATTGAGCCCAAATGCGTTGTCGATCTCCTCTCAACTTAATCGCACGTACCCCCACATCAAGTGCAATGATGTGGAATTTTTGGATGGATTTCACATCTCCAAATTAAAGTGATCGAGCATCTTATGTGGCCACAATATTTTCTATCTAATTTTTCAAACCCTACCTTTACTTTTATTTAGGTGATGGTAATTGCATAGGAGATGCCCACTACTTTCCCTTTACATAGAGCTAGAGCTCAACAAGAACTTATAATGAGTAGATCTTGTGTGTAAAAAAAGGCAATAACAAAGGCTGAAAAGAAGCTAGCATAAGCATAAGCATAAGCATAAGCATGGGCAGACAACTTTTTTAGGTCCCTATGAAGTACACGATCGACAACTTTCTCCTAGAAAAGATTACATGATATACTTTACAAAGCTTTGCTAGTGTCATGTCCGTTTTGCAAACCACCAAATCTAATTAAATCCTAGTATGTACGTACATCACAACTCCATCTATATGGTACATCATTATTTTCATGATATTTTTTGTGTGTCAGGTTTTCACTTTCAAGCAAACAAATAATGAGGACTAGTTAGTGGGAAATTAATTTTTGCTTTTTTTCTCTCCTATGCCCTAAGGGATCAGATAAAAACCCATATTTACAACTAAAACAATCTATACTATATATTAAAGCTGGAGAATTTCGAGCCTCCACGTTAATTCTGGCCCCACTTGATAAACAATTTTATATGTTTTATTTTTCCTAATTATCTAATCTTTAACTTTATCTTTTTTCTTACCCATCAAATATCTATCTTTAAAGGCATATTATTTATCTTTAAAATTTCTTTAATTATCTAACCTCTAATTTTATCCTAATTTTATCCTTTTTCTTATTCATCTAATATTAATTAACTTAACTTTTTCATTTTCCTTTAAAATTTACTTTTCAATTCCCATTTTAATCTATTTATATATAAGAATTAATATATATTATAGATTACAGTAGATACACAAATCTATACTATATATTAAAGCCGGAGAATTTCGAGCCTCCACGTTAATTCTGGCCCCACTTTATTAACAATTTTATATGTTTTATTTTTCCTAATTATCTAATCTTTAACTTTATTTTTTTTCTTACCCATCAAATATCTATCTTTAAAGGCATATTATTTATCTTTAAAATTTCTTTAATTATCTAACCTTTAATTTTATCCTTTAATTTTATCTTTAATTATCTAACCTTTAATTTTAACCTTTAATTTTAACCTTTAATTTCCTTCTATAAAAGATACATATTAACTTAACTTTTCAATTCCTATTTTAATCTATTTATATATAAGAATTAATATATAGTATAGATTATTGTAGATACACAAATTAACGAAAAAATGATCATTACCCGTACATGGTACGGGTCTTCAACTAGTTAACGATAAAAATGATCATTACCCGTACATGGTACGGGTCTTCAACTAGTCTTATTAATAATGGAAGATATAAATCCGTCATGAAAAAGATTAATGAAAGTATAAATAGAAAATCATGATTTATTTCTAAATATAAATTCCTATTCTATTCCCTAAGAATATAAATTAGCTAGAAAATTCAATTAGTTTTAATTTAATGAGTTTCCAAAAATTACAAAAAATACAGCTCGCAAAATACACTTCTCATGTGCTTGACATCGAAAGATCAAAATATTGATAGTTGGGCAAATTAACAGGAACAAATAAGTAAGAAAATCAAAGTAATTTAATGGATATTATGGAAACGGTGAGAATAACACAAAAAATGTGGTGAGTAAAAAGTACCAACTCGATCACCGTGTTACATGTGTGTATAGTTAGCAACAAATCCACTAATTTAAAACTCATCTTAAATTGTTTTTTCAACAACTTAGTTTTAGTTAATTATAGTGAAACCGTGTTCTTACGTACTCACAAATACTTTGATTTATCATCTACCTAATGGAATTTAGTTGAAGGGAGCGGTTAGAAATTAAAGTTTTTGAAGCTCTTGACACCTCTTGTCATAGATTTCTAAAATCACATCACATAATAAAAAAGCAAACCCTAAAGAGACTGAATAAAAATGGATTGATGTGGAGATAAAGTAAACTTAATCCAATGTAAAAAGTATTTGAAGGAGATTTCTCTTGATATACCAACTAACAATTAGGTTTTGTACTAATTCAATCAACTAAAACCTCATAAGAAAATTTTTGAACCCTTTCCAAAAACAATATATATTCTAAATAAATACAAATCAACTAAATATGACTATAATTTTAAGAAGTCAAATCCATGCCCTAAGGCTAAGGGTAAGGGTATAGGTTAAAAAAGTAGTACGTTAATTTTTTTTTTTGATCAACGAAAAGTAGTACGTTAATAATTGTTGTTGTAGGGGTTACTTGCCGTCCCACTACAAATTGTAGATATATATGAAAGCTAATAAAACGTTGCACTTCTTCATAATGCTTAAAAATAATTAATTAAGATGAGAAATTGACCGTGCTCATCTTAACTAGATTAAGGGTAGGATTGTAGATTATGGGTTTGTGATTGTCAATTACATAGATTAGCGTAGGATGTTGATTACTTAATTAGGTTTGTGATTGTGGGATAACGTACAAGATTAGCTTATGCTTATCTAGCTAGCAATCAACGAGAAGTTTAATTCTATCTTCCTTTTTTTTTTGTCATTATGTTTAAACAATTATTTAAATAGTAGGTTGCAACTTGGATCTTAGATTACTCTCGATTTGGAGCATCTTGCATGTTTTGCTTATCGTTATTAATTAAGTGTATAATCAGCGTTTTTAGTTAAAAAATGAACCCTCCGTTAATCAAATGATCGATGGCATCATTTTCATGATGGCCTAAATCACATTACAATGTGTATAGTAGATGGATTACTTTTTAAACTAATCCATGTCGACGATTATGAATCTTTGGGAAAAGTCATTTCATGCTCTTCATTTGATGATTCATACGAAATTTCATGTATATTAATTAGAAAAGACATTTAGACATGCATGTGATGTGACCATAATATGACAAAGACATGTAAGTTTTTGTCCTTGGGGATATTAGCCTAACAAGCTGACATAAATTACGCTATGAACCAATAATTAAGTTCTATAATTAATTCTAAATATTTTTTTATATGGAAATAATTAGGCTAACTCTATTAGAAAGTAACTATCCTAAAGTATCCTTTCGGATGAGGTCCTCAAGGACTGGATCGGAGCACAAGGAAATCGAAGAGGCATAACGGAAAGACATACCGATGTAGTCCGCAACAACATTGGTTTCTCGGAAAGCGTGAGAAATCGACCAACTCTAAATAATGTTAATCAATTGATATTACTTTGGGTGTGAAACAGATTAAGAGTAAAGATTCCATGATCGGCAAAATTTCAAATGGCTATTGATCATCATGATAATTAATCTAAAAGGTTAGTCAATTCTTTTGTCAAATAAAAATCAAAAGCATTCATACTATTTTGATATCACATGTGGGTCGATAACGTGATCATATTTGCATAGAACAAATCTTCTTTCCAAACCAATATTGATTGATATTATTGAAAATATTTACAATTAATGGTAATACTTAATTATGGACTCACTTGTGGATATGGTGTGACCCCACAAGCATACGTTAATTCGGTACCCGTTTAGGGAATGAGCTACGTAACGTTATGGTCGTAAGGTCCAACTGAAGACTGAAGAGAATGAGTTGAGGGACGGACTCGTACGCCCTAGCAAGTGTGACTGACGTAAGATTAGTCGAGTACTAGTACGCTCAAATACCCACGATAAATGAAAAAAAAAACAGAAGAATTTAATTACCGCGCAAAAAAGAATCACGTAAATTATCCGAGAACCAATATCTACAGGCAATGATCTCAAAAAAAATATCTACAGGCAAAAGGCTTAAAAAACAGTCTTACAGAAAGCTATAAAAACAAAACAAAAATGGTAGTAAATGCGAATCAGATTCACGTGAATGCTACTGTTTTCCACCACTCTTTGATTTTAAGACAAAAGAAAAGTAGGTTTGCTCAATAAAGAAAAAGAAAAGTAGGTGATAAGTTCCTCTTGCTTAACATGATAAGAATACGGTTCATAATCAAATTTTTACACCTAATTAGGGTATTCAACAGAGTGTTAAGATCAACAAGTCATCGTATGTACTAATGTACGTGACAATAATGTATATGAGATACTTGAGTTATCGCAATAGAGGTAGGTAGTTCAAGTTAAACCAGCTATTTAATAGTCACGAATATTATCACCTAAATTGATAAAATTACAAGAGTTGAAAAAACATGTGTTTAGAGTTGGTAATTTTTCCGAGTTTATTATTCTTTAAACTCGAGAATAAGATTAGGGATATAAGTATTTATTGTATTCGTAGGCAATATTAGTCTAAATTATAATCGATAGTTCGATACAATAAGGAAGATGATGATCAAACTAATGGCAGGAACAATGGACGAAAATTATGAAATCGAGAGGAAAAGTATGATGTCTAAACATGCACGAACCAAATTGAAAAGCTCTCATCAACGACGCACGTCAAAGACTTGCCCGAAAGTAAGTTTATTTGCATAAACTTCGCTAAATTTTTCGTAAAATCAATTCTACCTATATGTACTGAAAGGATCTTAAATTATTTTATATTGGCTGAAAAATGTGTTTTTTAAGAGTTGTCCTTGTTATACGTACTGCTCATATTGAATGGGAAAATCCTTGGGTCTTGGCATGGGTGATGGGTGTTTAGTGGCCCCAAAACCAAGTCTAGTTGTCCCCTAACGAAAGCAACATTTAATTTAGGCATTATCAAGTAATTAAATTAATTGAGAGGTAGATAGATTCGCATTTTGACTTGGACTCCAACTATTGATTTATTTGAATAGCATTTTAGGTTTATGATAGATATGGATAATCAATTTTGAAAGGAGGGTCATTTTGATACACATTGAAAATGAGGGGTGCAATTAAGAAATTAGCCCGGGGTCCAAACTTTATACGTTTCATAGGAGTATTACACTTCCAATTCCTATAACTTCTATTTGTTTATGAAATATATACCATTAACATAGAACGGTCATTTTCCTTGTACCCTTTGGGAGTTTGCCATCCAAGTTAGACATTTTTTTGGCATCGTATACTTATAGTATTCGGAGCACCTTTTCTCACATTGAACTTTTAATTTCCTGATAGGATAAGGATTAGGGTCGTCATATGCTCTCGTGCAGAGCATCTATTAGGGAGTAATAGTAAAGGGTAAACTGTTGTCAGTGTTTACGCGAAGGGTACGTTCTTAATTATTCGTCATTTTGATTATGTTTTCACTCTTTTTCTATTTTTTTGGAAATAATGAAATTAAACATGATGATCGATATGTAAATTTTGGTATTCAGCGTGTATATTTTTCATGTTATTATTTAGGTTTGTATATGAAGGAAATTTCACCTGGTAACCCTGTGGTTAAGGCAATTTCACGTGGTACCCACTCGTTTACGCTATTTCACGTGGTAACCCTGTAGTTTTGACAAATTTTGTCAAATAACCCTACCATTACTTTATAGTCTAAAATGTTAAATTGGTTCTTTTTATCCTTTTTCTTTTTTGAGAAAAAATTGTTTTTTAAAAATATTCTTTTAAAAATTATAGGTTGTGTTATTATTACTAGAATATATGACAATTATATTATCCATATATATATATATATTATGATTTTTTTTCTATTGTATATTCAATTGGCATAATTATATAGAATAACTACCTTATTACAAGTATAATATCTTTTTCTACATTGTCTTAATTCTATAAATTTCAAAGGCTAATAACAAGCTAATGAGTGATGAAATAAGAATTCTTCAAATTCAGAAATGTATATTTACTTTCATTATATGTGAGATAGAGCTTCTTCTAACTTAAACTTGTTCAACTTGATTAATATTATTCCAACCTCAAATTTCATGGATTTACTTCTAAAAATTATTCATTAGCTTGATTCAAAATTTATTTTAATATATTCAAAATTTTTATTTTTATCTTGACCTAAACTAGGTTTTTTTAAACATTGACAACAAATGATCCTACATAAGAAATTTCTATATTTAAAACAAGTACAATAATTAATTAAACCAAACCCACCAATTGTAATAATAAACAAGAATTTAAAATTGCTAATTTTTAATAAATATTAAAGCTTTAACCATAAAATAATGGTAAGGTTATTTGACAAAATTTGTCAAAACTACAGGGTTACCACGTGAAATAGTGTAAACGAGTGGGTACCACGTGAAATTGCCTTAACCACAGGGTTACCACGTGAAATTTCCGTATGTTATTATAGTGTCATACAAGAGGTATGTATTTTCAACTTAAAGGTCGAATTGTTATAATGTCACGTGGCTTGATACATAGTACCAAACTTTCATGTTATTAAATTAGTAATTTTTTCTTACATATTTCTTTGGTCGAGTTCTTACAATAATGCATGAATTGAATGGGAATTTAGCTAGATAAATGTACGCTTGACACTTTGACATACTTTTTGATCAATTGTGTATACGAGAATTCAACTCACTAATCCGTTTTATTTGACCTTGTTAGCTACATCTACATATGAATAGGATATATCTAGAAACACATTATAAACATGAAATTTGAAATTCAAATTAGTCCATCTACCGTTTGATTGTCTTGATGCATGTTTCATGGCCAAACTCTCGACTCATATCTGAAAAATCAATTCAAGTACTCTCTTTCTGAAAACTAAATGCTAATTTCGCAATTTTCTAAGTTAATTAACTTAAGCTAAGAATTTGTCTGCTCACCGGCCAGTTTACAATTAACTCTTTAAACCGATGGTTTATGTATGATGTATCTTAATATATACAGTACATGTTGCATACTTAAACACTGACTTATATATTCTAATATATTTTGTTAAATTTAATATCAAACTTCACCTTTCTCTTGTAAAAAAAAATACAAGAATTGCATATATAAAATCATTATTCTTTCTAGCCCATTATTAATCAAAATCCAATAATTGGCAACACCGTATGGACAACGTAACTAAAGATTACGGATTCAATCAAAAAAAACATTTAAATATTCTCATCAAACAAATCAAAACCCCCAAAAAAGTTTAATTGTGGATATATGAGTTGGGGTGAATATCAATAATACTTTTAAGGTGTTAAAAGTTTGGGTTTTATCGCATGACAAGCACTAGACAACCAATTTTGTTGTGGTCCAATCCCCCATAACTTTAAACTACTACTACTACTATATCGCAAAATAGTAACATGAATACTATAAAATATACATGCACCATTAACAAAGTGATATAAATAATACGGAATACTATGTTATTATAAAATTGTAATCAAACTTAACTCGGTACCGTAAATCTATTAAATTATATCTATGCATCCTATAGTTAAATGTGTAACCGTAAAGCTAGTATTTTTATAAACAAATGGCAGAATTTGTGGTTATAAATAAAAAAATCGGGAAAAAAAAAACAATTACAAGAATCTAGCAGGCGAGTAAACCTGGTACAGTAGGCAGGCTAAAGTGGGGCCCATCGGAAAACGACGTGTCACTGGCCCCACAATTTTCCCGCTACGTGACGTGGGACATATATACGCTCCTCGGTTAAACCAACCCCCTATCCAAAACGACTGTGCACCATGTTATAAAGCTTGTCGTTTTGTCACCTAATACAACTACACTTCGAAAAAAAAATTAAGGCCCCGTTTGGTACGATTCCCTGGGAATGAGGAATGGGAATCAGGAATGACTGATTCCAGTATCCTGTTTGGCAGAGAGATATCCGGAATCGATTTCATTCCCTGGAATGACTCATTCCAAGTCTGCAGGCTAATTTGATTCCAGCAGAAATTGGAGGGTATCGCCCATTCCAGACATTGCAATTCTTCATTTTGAATCTTAAAGTTTATAAACCTTATTTTATGAATTCTAATAATTATAAACCTTTAAAGTCATAATTAAGAACTCTAAACCTTAATAATTTCAAACCGAAATTATATGGAATGGTTCATTCCGGCAGTATACCAAACAACATGTCTGAGGAATGGTTCATTCCGATTCCTGATTCCATTCCGATTCCTGATTCCATTCCGATTCCAACAGCATACCAAACAGGGCCTAAGTGTTGGTGATTGAGGAGAAAAGGAAAATTCAGCTGTTCCCGTGGTCTCGATGACCAACACAACGATTGATCGGACCAGGGCGTCATAATTGTCCATGTGTGAGAACCTAATTATTGTCGGTTTTACTATTTTTCAATTCAAAAGGGTAAAAAATGTAGAATTTGTGAAATTGTTACATTGTCTTGACTCCTGTGAAAGTTCATAAGAAAAATAGTTTGATATGTGGTCCAAGGGTTAAAACCGTGTGATGGTATCATGGAGTTTGTATTTTTCAATCTTATAGTTGTTCATCTAGAGTGAATGATTGAGTGTTGCAAAACTTGATTTTATGCATGAAGGATAGGATTGAGATTCGAGAGCTATGAATTGAATGAAGGTAAGAGTATTCGAGAGTTTTTTGATTGATAAGAGAAAATCTAGATTTCAATATGATTCATGAAAGAGTGACAAATGAGTTTAGTTAAGTAAGTAATTTACTATTTACTCGAAGATAATATAGGTTGAAACTAATTTATCAAATTTGAAAGAAAAAAAACCAAAAATAACTTGAATGACGGAATAAAAAGTGGAAGAAGACTCGGTGTTGGAGGAAGCTCAGTCGAGCTCCCCTCGAAGGAGCAATCCTCATCCAAGCGAAAGCGTGTGGGATCCATTGCCCATGGGGTTCGCCACACTAGGAGAAACCCAATCATCTCGATTAATCTCTTACATGTAGGGATCCAAATCCTCTATCCCGCAAACACGTTCCCTCGATCTCCACTGGTCAAATTTTTATTTTTTGACTTTAAAAAACACAAAAAAAAAGAGAATAATTTTGAGATCTCGACCAATGAGGATCAAGGAGACGTGCGAGGGGACGTGTTTGCGGGACAGAGGATTTGATTTCTACATGTAAGTGGAAGGCTTTGCAGACCGCCATGTGGATCCTCAACCCTGAGCCCGATGGACACTCCTCTATATATAGTGTGTGGGCCCATGCCCGACCCGACTCCTAGCCGAGTTCCTCCCGTGCGCCTTGTTGGCGGAGGACTCAGAATGTCGTTCGATTAGGTAACCTTCAATCATCCTCCAATGCATTGGCTCCATTCAATCGTTCGATTAGGTCTCGGCTTTGTCCTCCAATATAACTTATTGGTAAAGGGTTTGATCCGCCATGACTTTGAACAATTAAACGCCCATTTGTTATCAAATAATGTCTTGGTTATAGGCATTGAGCAAAACTACACTAGTTACAAATACTTGAATACAAACCCAATACTTCTTTAATACAGACTGGAGTGGAGTATGTTCCATCATCACGCAAACTTATTGATTGGTTCCTCTATTCAAAGAGCGTTATGGATTTTACACTCCAATTTTTTTACCGGTGGTAAAAAAAAGACTCGTATGAAAACAGGCGCAAGGCAGCGCCAAATCCGGGCGACCGACGTGCTTCTCACTGCTTCGTACTCTCGGCGTGCCATTCACCGTTTCACCATTTCCACTGCATTTAAGGAAATAATGATAATAATTTTTCATATTCTCAAAATCCTTTTTTTTGGAACGTCAAAATCAATCGGGTTGACCTCACATTATCCACGCCAAAGGCACGTGACATCAACGCTCCCCAATTTGGCCCTTTCCATTATTTTGTTTTTACTATTTTCCCTCTCTTTCACCTCTATACGACTGCCCTTTTTCGCCTCTGCCAAAAGATCCTGTTGCTATACCACGCCGCCGTACAATCTAGCGTGCGCTTCAAGTAGAATCCAATTAGACACCTCTTCCTATACTACGCCAGAAATCGCTATCTTGCGCCTCTTCCCTCAGTTTTATACGAATACCGAAAAATTTGCCTTTTATTTAATCTTTTCACCCCTTTTGTCCTGTTCCCTATTTTCACTCCAAGAACATGGCCCCACTTGCATCGTTCTCCTCCATCGTGAAAGATCTCTTCCTTCCGTAGCGTGGCCACATTGGTACTACTCCCCACTATTTACCACAGCCACGACCATTGATGACAGTGACAAACCGATACTGATCTCTTCCATTTCTACAATGAGCTTACGACTTCTGCTAAAATGAGCCTCATCTTCTAACCCTTTTACCTTATCCATTTACCATCACTGTAAACAACAAACACGAGTATCTAACAGAGCACAGCCTTTCCAAAGAATATGGTTGCAACTTGCAATTTTTACTACTTCTGACACTACAAAAGATAAATAAATCAAATATGATATGAGTGCCTATCTCTTCTTCTTTTTTTTACCCATTCAGTTCTGTCCTGTCTCGGGGGTAATTAATTAATATCTCGAACGGTGAAACTAAAAAGAAAAAAGAGAACAGATGGAGGTGTGGCGTTGTTGAATGCCTAGGAGAAATTAACATGAAGACTGGCATTCTTGGTGGAGTTGCAGATGGGGCAGGTATCAACAGAGGGCCCACAAGCGCTGCAGAGGCAGAGGTGCCTGCACGGCAGCACTAGCACGCTGCTCTCCGTCTCCCCACACCTTCTGCACATCCTCTTCTTCATTTCTCCTTCTCCTTCCTTTCTCTCCCCGCCGGCGACCTTCCTCCACCGGAGAACTCCGTCGCCTTCCGCCTCCTCGCCTCGATCGTCTTCGCCGCTGCTTCCGCAGCAAGACTCGGCGTCGTCGTTGTCGTCGTCGCCGGAGCGGACGCCGTCGGCGTTGTTGTTGTTGTTGTTGGCCTGAGCGAGGACGAGCTCGAGGTTTGACCGGAGCGCGGTGGCGGTGGCTTCGTGCGTTTGAGCCAAATCTCGCCATATCTGGTTCTCGAGGTACAGAGACTTGGCTCGCTCTTCTAGTGCGAAGTTCAGCTTTCCGATCCGCTCGATCTGCTCTTCCTTCTCTCGAAGCTTCTTTGAGACGGCTTCGTCGATTGTTCCGAAGAGTCTTCTGGACTCCTTTCTGTGCCGCTCTTCGATTTCTAGTCTGATTTTATCCATCTGGATGAGAGGAAAAAAATGTTAGCATTTCGATGAGCGCGAAATTGGCGGGATCATTTATCAGAACAAGCACGAAACTAGAACGAATCAGATGAAAAATCTTCGGAAATGAATTTCGTGGATTTGAAAAGGCGGTTGCAAATCTCCACATCAATTCGGATCAGGAAAGATCTCTCGAAACAGAAGAAAATGAAGATCCGAGGGGATGAATATTGACTTACTTGCAAGGAGACCAGTCGGTCGAGATCCAGTTGCTGTTGCATCATCTGCAACGACAAATCCTGGCCGAGAAACGAGAACGAGAACGAGGCAGCTCCACCGCCAACTTTTCCGTTCGGCACGGAAACCGAGGCATTGTTACCGTTACGATTTCCGAGGGCGTTGACCGCCTCCCTCGGCCGCTTCCTCGTGAACGGAAGAGCGGCGTTGTTGTCGTCCTTCAATGGCGGATTCACCACTCGGTTGTTCATCATCGTCTTCGACAGACGTTGCATAACGGCGTCTCCGAACTGACTGCCGTAGAGCGGGAGCGCCGAGTCCGTCGCCGGCGGGACCGCCATCCCGGCCGGATTGTTGTGGAGATTCTGAACAACATTCTCAGTCGCCGGATTCAACATCTCTCTGCAACACAAACAACAACACGGAAATCTCAATCAAACTGAAGGAGAAACAGAAAAACCGACGTGAAAAGACGAATCCAAGTACCTGGAGCAAAGGAGCTGCGAAGGGAAGAGATTGAGATGCCGAGCTTCAACAGCCATGGATTGGAGAGATTTAGGTTTAGAGAATTGGGGATGGAATGGAAGGAAGCGTTGTACGTTGGGAATAAGGAGGGGAATGAGGGAAAGGAGGGAGGTAGAGGAAGTGTACAAAAAGCATGCAGTAAAGAGAGAGAATGGGAATGGCAAGGCTGTATGGTGGGGTTTATCTAGGGTTTGGTCTAGAGAGAGAGAATAAAAAGAAAAAGAAAAAAGAAAATGAAAAAATTGAATTGGTTTCTGTTTTTGTCAGTGGAAATCTGTTTTTTTCTTTTCTTGTTCAAAAAATGGGGGGTGTATTGATTGATGGGATTCAGTTACCAGAAAGCGAGGCGCTTGCTTTGCACCACTTCCCAAAAGGCTAAGAAATAAAGTAAATGGAGAAATAAATAAAAATGGGGGAAAAAGAAAAAGTAATGGATTTAATGGGGGTGGTCAATCTCCGTAATTTTCGTGGTTAGGAGGGATTGATCTGGCAATAAGGAAAGTTTAGCTCATCTAAGTGCATGGACTCAATTAAACAGGTAAGGAACTGGCGCTGTAAGTTTCCTTTTAAGCTTGATTTGACACGTGTGTGATTAGTTGGAATGATCTTAATTCACCTGTATTTGGAGGAAATGCTTCATGAACTTGCGCTGTATTAATTTAAGATGAATTGTAACTGAACAAAATATTATTTATTTATCTAATGGGACCTTGGTTGGTCTCCGTAATTATCGCGGGTGTTTTTTGACCGGTCTCGTAAAATGGGCCGGAGTTCTGGGCCTTAAAACTGGGCCAGGACCCATTAGAGCACGTGTGTGGTGGAGGGCGTGGACTGCTTTTGAGGCCTCATAACCACGTGCACGTGCAATGCATGATTTCCCATCATCAATATCTCGTCGATTTGAAGTGATGATTAACGATGGCTAACTTTGGTTCTTTATTTTATTTACGGTTTTTTAATGTATGGAATAGCGTAAATCTAAAAGCTCATTAGCCTAACCTCTTAGGGTCCACATATTTCTATAATGACGATATCGGGAATCGGTTTCGGAATGAGTTAAACTCATTCTTGTGTTTGCTTTGATATTAGAGTTCAATATGAGTGATACTCATTCCTAGACCTGGCAATTCGGGTTGTTCGGGTCAGTTTGGATCGGGTTGTTCGGTTCGGGTCAATTCGGGTCAAATAGTTATTTCGGGTCTTGTTCGGTTCGGTTCGGTTCGGGTTCGGGTTCGGATGTTGTTCGGGTTCGGTTTTAGTTCGGGTTCGGGTCGTTTCGGATCGTAATATTTCGGATTAGTTCGGATCGGATGTTGTTCGGATCGGATGTTGTTCGGTTTTGGGTCTAGTTCGGTTCGGGTCCTTTTCGGATTGCTTCGAATCGGATCATTTCGGGTCGGGTCAATTCGGATTCGGGTGTTATTTGGATTCAACTTTTTTTAATTATAAGATCACCCGCAAGTCCGCAACGTTAAGTTTTTAACGTAGAAGGTTTGGGCACTTTAATGAGTACTTTAACGTGTCTTGTAACAAAACATAGTTACTACATATTATTGACAAAAATTTAGATTTAATTTCTACTTAGTTAATTAAAAAAATTAATTACTATTTATATTATGTACATATACATACGTACGAGAAGAACAAAATACAACTCTAAAATGGGTCTAGCAACTACACATGAAACAAATTACAACTTATAAGTTTACAACTCTAAGATTTAGATGTAGTTCTACATTTGGGCATTTTAGTCCACTTACAAGTACAACTCCACCCTTTTACAATTACCCATGACCCATGAAACAAATTTTAATTTTTTCATTTTAGTAATTTATCATTGGTAAATTTACTAAATTATAAACACCTTATTAATGTTAATTAAATATTTTAAAATTATTAATATAAATATTTTATTATATAATACACTTTCTTGGATGAATTTTTTTCGAGGTTTGAACTCCAAACGTTGGAATTATTAAAGGAAGAGATTACCACTATGGTAGTGGTGTCATTTTGATTTTGATTGCATATTGTTAAATTATATAGAAAATATTACAATAAAAGCTAATTGAGCATTGAATGAGGAATGTAACTTGTGTTTATAAAGATATTCTAATAAAACTATACAATATGCTATGTCCATTATATTTATAAAGATATTCTAATACTATGACATATTTCATTTGTTAAACTATGTAAGTCTGTAACTACTAAAACTATACAATATGTTATTTCCATTAATGTTTAGGGTTTATGTGTTTATCACCCATATTCTATTTATAAAACTATACAATATGTTATTTCCATTATATTTATAAAGATATTCTTATACTATGACATATTTCATTTGTTAAACTATAGTCTTTCTTGATTAATATGATATTTAACCCTTATTGTAATATGTAAAAGCCAAACTTAAGTTACATTACATACTTGTTTGAGTAATAATGTCAATGATTTTATTAAAAACATAGGCCCATTTCTTATAAATTATTTTAAGACGGTTTCTTCGGAAAATTTAATGAGGGATCGACTTCAGTTTAGGGTGACGATATCTCCGAGACTTCGACCCGATCTAACCTGCTTACCTAATTCGCATAAGTAATAATTTAATTTATTTTAATAGGTATAATATATTATGTATTAAATTAATGTATAACATAATATATATATATATATGTAATATAGAAAATAAAAAATAATTAAACGGAGGGACTAAAATTTAGTGAAATTAAATTCCCAAAATTTGAGCCGGCACTCTTTTCCGCCCTTAATTTCATTGAAATTGAATTCCCAAATTTCATTGAAATTGAATTGAGTGAAATTTCCGCCCTTAATTTCCAAAAAATTGAGAATGGCGGTACAATTTAGGTAATTTACAATTACAAACCCTACCCCCAAATTTACAAACCCTTAATTTCCAATAGCTGAGCGGCTGAGCCGTCGTTCTCATTCTCGACTTCTCATTCTCGAACCTGTCGTCGTCCATAGCCTGTCGTCGTTCCTGTCCGGTTTTGGCCAGGGCCGCAGCCACGTCGTCGCAGCCGGCATCCGCTCCCTCTTGTCGTTCCTGTCGTCGTCCACAACCTGCGCTCCACAGCCTCCGTCCACAGCCTGCGCTCCACCTCGGTCCGACAGCCTCCGTCCTCCACAGCCTCCGTCGTCCACAGCCGGCATCACGCAGTCACCTTGGTCCGACATCCCGCTGCCTCTCCTTTACTCTAGGTAAGTACGACATCAGATCTGAAATTTTTGGTCCGACATCAGCCCATCTCTGACGAGGAAGAACACACTATTACTACCTTCTTGCGTTTTTGCTTTATAATAGTAGCCCCAACATAAAATCAGTTTGTAGCTCTCCTTCACTTGCTCAATTGGGGCCTTTGGGGGTTTGTGTTGAGTTAGCAGACCTGAAGCTTCCAGGTGGTCAGCAAATGAAAAACACAAACAAATGTATATAAAGTATAGCTAATGGGGAAGAGGGATAATGCAATTTATGATGATAGGAAGATATTTAGATGGCTATGGTTTTCTTCTTCTCTTAATTTTGGGGATTGATTTCTTCTGGTTTTATTGAGTTATATAATAATTGCTGTCAAGTGTTGGAGTTTTTCAAAGGGGTTGGTTTCATAGTCTTCATGTTAGACATGTAAAAAAATGAGACTTGATCTTGCAAATGTAATCGTACCTATCATGTTATTTTATATTAATTGATATATGTATCAAGTCTGATTTCAATCTTAATCCTAAAATCATTTTCTTGAATTTATAATTGTACTGCTGTTCGTCAACCCATTCATTCACTCGTGTGATAATTTTTTTTTGCTAATCAGATCTTTGCAACTATCTCAGAGGGATGGGAGAACTAATGTGTTTTCTTACACTTGTGTACAGTAATCATGGCTGATATCTCACTAGAGGACTCAGAATTTTCGGATGACATAGACATAGTTAACAATGATTCTGTCATCCCTGCAACTGCTGTCGCAACTGCCACACATCACTTGAATCACCTGCTTCATCAACAACTGCAACAAGCAACCGGCCAAGGGCTGAAACGTCAAGTAACCGCAAGCGCAAGTTTGGTTTTGCTGTAAGTTTTTATTTTTACATGTTAGAATTGTCCTACTTAACTTTGTTTTGAGATTTCTTGACTTTTCTTGCTTGTTTATTGTTGTATAACAGGAAATTATGATTGAAAAGTCAAAAGATAATGCTTTCAGAAAAAACAAACTGGAGATGTACTTTGAAGATCCTACACTTGATGAAGATCAAAATACACCTTTCAACGTCCTTGAATTCTGGAAAGAAAATGAGATGAAATATGGGAAGCTTTCTCACTTAGCTAGAGATATTTTGACCGTTCCTCTAACAACGGTAGCTTCTGAATCAACATTTAGTATCGGAGGTAGGGTTTTGAACAAGTGGCGATGGTCTATCCTTCCGAAAAATGTGGAGGCTTTGATAACTTCCCGGAGTTGGCTCTATGCTTATGATGGTATGTCATGTGTTCATTGAGTTATTTTTTTTTTGTCTTTTAATTCTCATTAAATGTGTAGTTATATTTTATTGATTCACTGTATAAATTATTTGTTTTATTCTTTTGTAACAGTGGATGAAGAAGAAAACATTGGTTCTGAGGTGGATTGGAACAAATATGGTTGATAGCATGTTTGCATTTGGGATCAAAGAAATGTTTGGTTTTCTTAATCAAAGAAGTATGTCTGAGGTGGATTGGATCAAAGTACAATGAAATGATTATTGTTTGTTTAGTCATTAGAACTTGTTTTTTTTAAGTGAAACGTTTGAGATACAATTTGGTTGCTATTAAAAATAATGTTGATGTACTTACTTGGTCTTTTGCTATACATTGTTTGTGTGCATTATCATTCTAATATTTTGTATCATTATTTTTTAGATTTTAATTACATATTTAATAGTATATATACTTTTAAGATTTAGTTTGGATGATTTCGGGTCAAAATTAATTCGGGTCGGTTCGGTTCGGGTGCAATTCGGTTCGGGTCATTTCGGTTCAAGTTTAGTTCGGGTTAGTTCGGTTCGGGTGCAGTTCGGTTCGGGTGAAGTTCGGTTCGGGTGAAGTTCGGTTCGGGTCAGTTCGGTTCAGGTTTAGTTCGGGTCAGTTCGGTTCGGGTGCTATTCGGTTCGGTTCGGGTTCAGTTCGGGTCTGGGTCGTGTTCGGATTGTTCATTTTTTGTTGTTCGGGTCCAATTTCGGGTTCGGTTCGGGTGGGTTCGGTTCGGATTTCGGGTTCGGGTCACTTTCTGCCGGGTCTACTCATTCCCATAATATGTACATGAATTGATTTCGACCAAAAAAATGTACATGAAATGATCCCCATCTAAAATGTAAGGGGTGAGTCATTCCTGTTTTTGTTCATTTCAATCTCATTCTTGACCATCTTGCCAAACGGGCCCTTACAAATCCAAAAGTTTAGCCTAATCTCACCATCATAGGCTCATAGTGGGTGAGTCGAATTTAAATCTTTCTCGCATTATAATAATAACCTAAATGTATCCTACAAAAAGAAGTTATATGTTTTTTGTTGTTATCTTTCTACCCATGAATGAATTATCCTTTCATTCACAAAAATAAAGTCAGTGAAATGTGTATTATGAAATGAGGTTCCATAAAGTTTAAATTATCTAATAATTTATGGATTTAAAAACATTTTAGCTAGTTTCAAACCTTTTTCGGGTTCATTATACAAAAAAAAAATTGTTAATATAGAATGGAAAAAAAAATTGTTAATATAGAATGGGAGAACAATAGATGATTATAGCATGTACAAGGGGACAGTAACAGAGAACCAGATTTGCAATTCAACTGAGGCCAAAGAAAAAGTCTAGAAGCCGTACAGACAGGCATAAATGCAGATCCATGACTGGCATGGCATCACTTTAAAGCTTGCACCTAACTCACATTATATCATATGATCCCACTTACATTTTTCTGTAATCCCTGTCTATATTTTTATTGCTTTTAGTTGTAGTAGACCAACTAAAAGCATTAGATTTGCAGCTTTATAAGTTTTGACAAGCACAAGCAACTAGAAAAGCAAAAAGTGATGAATAGATGCTAGAGAAAGGGATTAAATGGATAACAACGGCCCTATATTCAACGACTAGTGAGCCTATATGAACGTTATTATAAATCTGCCTTGAAACGTCTTTTTTTATCTGAAAGTGAAAAGAAGGAAATGTATAATGCATATTTCTAGGTTACAATTCATGTCAGTTGAAGCTATAAAGTAGAAACATACCATTCAATTTTATAAAGTAAAAACATACCACATAGCAAGATAGAAGGAAACGTAGCTTAAAAAAACATATTCTTGTATACTTATAGCACAACTGCTAACAATTTATACAATTTCGTGGATTTTGGCCCTTCGCGTAAAAAAATGTATTCGTAAAATTGAGCGACATATGTGAATTCATGAAGTATACCATTTAACTCTGCCAAAACTATAAACTAAAAATACATCACACAATAGGGCAGGAGGAATCATAGCTCAAACAAATGTACTTTCTTATACTAGTAATACGAATGCTAACAATTTATATAATTTTGTGGATTTTCTCCCATAACATAAAGTTTTCCGTTCGCAAAATTGAGCGACATGCCAGCACGTGTGAATTCACAAGGACATCAAAGAAGTTCAGGGCCAAAATTTAAGCTGAGGTGATGGTATTCCAATCCAAGAGTAGACTGATACACAAGGGATCAAAACCTGTCGGACCGATACCCCATGATATCCAAAGGTCAGGACTTGTTAGACCGAAACCTGTCAGACCGATACCACATGATACCCAAAGGTCAGGACTTGTCAGACCGATACCCTGTGATACCCAAGGAATACCCAAGGACCGAAACCTGTCAGACCGATACCACATGATACCCAAAGGTCAGGACTTGTCAGACCGATACCTTGTGATACCCAAGGAATACCCAAGGATCTAGCCCTATTTGAGGGAATAAACGGTTCAATCAGTTTCCGCAAAGGTCAATTGATGATTTGCAATATTTTCTTGAAGGCTTTTCCATTAGGGTGAAAGTTGCAATTCTTCTTGGTTTTAAAAATGCTCATTCGTTCGACTTTCAACTCTACATAGTTATATATTCAGGTTTCCTTGGCTCTAAAGTCATATTAACTTGTATCAATGGGTAACTTATATACCAGAAACTTAACGGAAGACCTTTTAGAAAGTATGGCAATTGCTAAACAAGCAACATACAATACGTACATGAGTCGACATCCAAACCAACAGCTCAAATATTGCTACTACACTCTTCACGTCCAAACACTTGGAGAATTTAAAAGGGAGTTCAGGACCAACTACAACTGAGCACTTCAACACCATAGATCATAAACTAATAATATGGAACCAATGTGCCCAAAACAAGCTTTCATCAATCTCAAGCTAGTTCGTCCGAATGATTACCGTCTTCATAAGCAACTTCACGGCTTACGAGGCGGGGATGCGCTGCTGCTGCTTCTGCTACTACTCCTCCCTCTCAATGGCCTGAGAATGAAAACAACTTAACTCTGAAAACTGAACCCACAGAGGAGACACATACAAACCAAATGCTGTTTTAATGGTCATCCTCAGGTAATCTAGATTTAGGACCAGAACAGAGTTGTCATTGGATAAGTCAGATATTGTTTTTACTTACAACCAAACCACCACTCCATACGAATCAAACCTTTGGAGGATATGAGTAGTAGGCTGTCAGTAGAACACACTCTTAATTGGCAATAAATTGGAACCACCAAATCACTTAGGTACTGTAACTACAGCCTTACTGTCACACTGACAATAAACTAAGATATTGTGAATATAAAACACTAAAGCTGAAGGTAATTACCTTCTTGGACTCCGTCTCCTTGATACCCTCTGACGAACCTGAGGAGAAGTGCAATAAGCAAATTAAGAATACAGCTCTATTAGAATAAGGATGAACAATGGAATTTCACAATTTAGGAAGTATACCCTTCGAGGACTTGGCGAGTCAGAGTAGGATGAGGACCTCCCACGCCTAGCTACAGGGGCTCTGCCTCTGTGATGAACAAACATACGAAGTGATAAGCATTTGTACTTGTAAATTTTAAATGATCAGAGCGTATGATAGCTTCAAGACAGAAATTCCAAATCCACAAATCGGATTACAAGGAGAGATAGCTAAAATAGAAGATATTAGAATAACTAGACAGTTACCTTCGAGGTGGTGAGATTGATCTTGACCGAGACCGCAGAGGCCTGCGAATGGGAGAACGGCTACATCTGCGCACTGGAGACCTCCTAGGAGGACTACGAAGGCGTCTAGGAGGCGGTGAACTGTATAGTACAAATCAATTTTTAATAATATTTCCATAATCATTAGCAGTGAAATGTCAATATATTAAGTGAACCAACTATTCCTCCATTTCCCATAATGAAAAGTAATCACTAATTCTATGTTTCACTGTACTATTTTTATTTAGCCAAATACCATTATCAAGCTAACATAGCTTACCGACGGCGAGGAGGTGATCGTCTACGTATAGGTGGGCTACTACGGATCCTTCGAGGAGACGCCCTGTCAACACAAGAAGCATCACTCATGGATTCAATAAACTATGAAAACAACAAAGTTCAAAAGAACAAATGGATCTAACCTAATAGGAGATCTCATTCGCCTTGGAGGTGGAGATGGAGAACGACGCCTGAGTGGAGGAGATGCAGGCCTTCTTCTTGGAGGTGTTTCACCGCGACGCCGACCAGGAGAATCTTGAGGACGGCGAGGAGAAGCGATCCGTCTAGGTGAGGCTCCTCGTCTTGGCATAGGGGATCTCCTTCCGGGAGAAAGTCGCATCCGACGAGGAGAAGCTGTGACAATCAAAACAGAAATAACTTAGAAAACGATTAAGTACTATAGTACCAAAATGATATTTGGGGCATTTATACAATGGATAGGTTCTGGGTTTCTCTTAATGAAAGAAGTAAACCAGGTAAATTCTGACAAAGGTATTGATCATGGAATAGAAGATATTTTTTATTTTGTAGGGAGGGAGGGGGGGCTCAATTTTCAGGATACAACTCTGCAGCAAGAGGCTAATTCTGAAAAATCGTCTCTCCACTGTGGATGGAACTATGAACTTTCATGATCATCATACCTTCAATTGGCCGCTTGGATCTCTCCTTCTCAACATCAACTCCATCACTCTTGGCAACATCTCTTTTAGAAGGGGGAGCAGCAGCTTTAGATGGTGGAGATACTTTCTGACTAGGTAGTAGAGTGAACTTTGCTGTAACAAGATTGCCGTCAATTTGAGCCTACAAGTAAGGTACAATGAATATAAGAAAACCACATTCAGAACCATGCAGAATATTCATTTTGGAAAACACATCATATATAGCTTACTCCGTCCATGTACAATTGAGCCTTTTCAGCATCAGACCTCAGCTTAAACTCAACATATCCGTAACCCCTAGGAAGGTTGACCTACAAATGCAAAGATAAGCAGGTAATCAAGCCATGGAAAAAGAATGCAAACCCGTACAATATGACCTGATTTTTAGCATAGAAACTTACACTTCTATCCATGGCCAGTTGAACATTAACAACTTCACCATAATTACCTGCATAATAGCAAATATCGTTTAAGGTAACTCAATATAAATTATTTGGGCTGTGTGCCCAATCTACAACTTTGTATGCGCCTCACTACACTAACAAGTACAAGTTGTACAACTGTACAAAAGGGAATAGTGATTTTAAGAGCTAAGAAACAGTAGACAAGAAATCAAGTCAGCATTATTTACTCACTTTTTATTGCATTAATTATAGTCACCGATATAACAAATCATCTTTACTCTTACTCCTGTACTTATTTTCGCTACTTTGCTTATACACTTTTGTTCATAGGAGCCCCTTTGTAGGCACTGAACAAAACAATTATTCAATGAATAGAGTAGCCTTGAAGACGAGAGGCTAACGATAAGTACAGTTGAAATCGCCATTAAGGAGCTCAAGATAGCATATATTGCCCAGAATCCTTCAAGACAAAATGCTAGCTACAGATCCCAATAGCATCCTAAGATGATATTGGAGGACCAAAGAGTTATAACACAAACCAGAATGATTTTAAATCAATAAAGCCCGGTACATACCAATCATCCAGATTCAGGCAAGTACAGATAAATGGGCTTACACTCCAATCTTAAATCACAAGCCTGATATCTCATACATAATCATAATCCTTTACTTTCTCCTACAATATCATAATCACTTATTTCCTCTAACAATACATAATTCATAAGAAGAGACTATGCAAATATCACCATTTCAGTGATATCATATAGCACAATAGACAATAGATGAACACAGTTAACAATAAGCATATGGTAAATGCATACATGGAGAATGCTTCATGTAAGTCAGGTTTATTATAGAGGCAAGAGACATACTGAAGATTTCTCTGATATGGCCTTCATTAACATTCCTTGTGAGTTTATCAACATGAAGAACACGGGACTCGAGGATGGATGAAGATTTCCTGTAGCACAAGCATGTGCAAACTCAAAAGCTAGACATATAAAACTAAATGCTGCTTCCTCGTTATCAACAATTTAAAACTGTCATTCATTACGTTTTTCATAAAGCACATCATCAATTCAAAGTGAAAGTGAAGAACAGAAATCTAGGTACACTTGGTCATAAGAAGTCTTCAGTGTATATTCCCATACCATGAAACATGTTCTGATAGATGCCTACGTCCATCTACTAAACTATAGAAAACCCAAGTCAAGAGATGTGTATAAAAATGTAAGCAGTCATCCCTAACATATTTGATCAGCAAAAAGAAACCCTCATTAACATGAATTGCGTCACTTTATCTCCTCCCATATCAGAATTATGTAATTTGCCCATCAGGAATTTAAGAAAAACAACTTAGATAGAAACTGAACTGTTAAACATCAAGCAAGTGCAAGAAATATATTTTCAAACATAAAGTGATGAATATGGAATTGCAGCAAACACACCATAAGAAAATCTCGAAATACGCCAAACATAATCTTTCCGATTAATCAGAAAGACATTTTATGAATAATAAAGGAAGACGAAATGCAAAACCATTAACTTATATAAAATATGTTTATAGATAATATTTCAACAACCGAACCTCGGTGGTGAAGTTTTTCCAGATGGACGTGGGGAACGGCCTCGTTTTAATGCTCCATCAGGACTGCATACCAAATAGCACTTTAGAAAGCTAATGCATTGAGAACTCCTATTGAAGACAGTTACTTTGCAAATTCATGCCGATATAGAAACCTAATGCATTCATGATTCTCCACTCTAGAGGGAAGCCAGAGGGTTCAAACTTCCAGATTCCAAATTATCATCAAAGAAAGCATTGAGCAGTTACACGTCCATGGTGAAATTCTCAATTAGCTATAATGTTAAACAAGAAGACATTAAAACAGCGCACAGCTGAAACTTCATGTTTTCTCATCTCAACACGTTCCAAATGTAAACTTGCACTAAAAATGCAAGCCAGAAATCAATTCAGCAACGATTCTCATCATCCTTCACACAATTTGCTCTTCACTGATGCCTAAACAGAACCTAATTCCTTTGATGCACCACTAAACAACGCCGAATCTAAATCAAACTATACATACTACTTATTAAAAAAATTAACAAATCTGCAAGAATATTCTCCTACATTCATAGAACAGGAAGTAACAAATTTTTTTCCCTTCTCCAATTCAAGAATAAGTCATTACAGAACCACTCCAATTCCATGCAAGGTAGACAAACAAGTCATAATTGAATGCAAACGGACATGCGCGGAGAAAGATCAGAGAGAACCTTCGTCGTTGTGGAGGCGGGCTTCGACTACGAGAGCTGGCACTACGAGAAGGAGAAGAAGAGGTGGATACGGAGCGAGAGCGGGAGCTCAGGCTGCGAGAATCGGAGCCGGAGGAGGAGCGGGAGAGAGACCTTGAACGGGAAGAGGATCCCGACGATGACGCCGCTGCTCGACGGCGGGCTAGCTTCGCCATGGATGGCTTGGTAAGGTATCCCGAGCGTCGGAGTGGAAGAAACCCTAGAACGAACCCGCTCCGTCGGATAAACTCTTTCCGCTTGGGGGAAAACTGTGGAAGTAGCCAGATTTTTTAGTTAATTGTGATTAGTGCAACGAGCTTATAAATTTTCTTAAAAAGAGCTCAAATTTCTGGGCCTGTCAAAAAACTACCCAATGAATCAAGACTAGGTGAGTAACCCGAATCCTACGGATCTAGAAAACTTCATAATAGGTCAATTCAATCCGAATAAATATGTTAAAGAACTATTTTTGGGTAAAAGAAATTAATTAGATTAAACTCATCAATCCACTCAGTTAATTATATTTGAATAAAGGTTCATTTTGATAGGATAACGAATCAAGTTAGATCGAATAAGAACATGATCTTTGAATAACGTATAGGGTTTGAATTCACAAGTGAATCAATAAGATATAAGAGTAGGGTTCAGATGGGAAAAAAGCTTATAATGTGAAATGAGAACAAAGAAAGGCCGTTGGATTAGAGATCTGGACGGTTAAGATTAAAAAACTGGGTTCATGAAAGAAATAAAAAAATAAGGCAGTTCATTAAGAATGGTACGGAGCGTAATTTTAATCAAAATTGAAGGGTAAGACTAAAATACCCTTTTAAATATTATGCAAACTCATGAACGATGCTGGCTCTCTCAGAAGCCATTCTCATTCATCTTGTTGGGTGAATCTTCTCTGAAATTTGAGTAGCTCCATCACCGAATCTACACCACGAACTCGGAATTTCTTCCCCATCTCAGTCAAATCTTTGATGCTAAACATCAATTGGTTTTTCAGTTCAAAGATTAATCAATGGATGACAAAGGTAGAAAGATATGCAAAATTTTGGATTTTCTAGGGTTTTTGTTTTGTGCAGCTTCCATGTGGTGAAAATAAGGCAATGTTGAAGACTCATGTGAGAAATCAGAGTCAGTTTTTACCCTTTTTTAGGCCCTCCAAGCTTCACCACCAAAAAACGTAACCAGGTCCAAGAAGATGTGCAAAGTTAGCAATGGAGTTGTGTCACAACTAAGTAGACCCCACCACCACAACCACATTTTTTATATATTACACCACCTATGTAGCATGTTATTGTATAAAGTTTGTTTCCACTTATACAAGTTGATTTATTTGTTTGTCAATTCGTTATTTGTTATTGTTGAAAAAATACAAAAGCGATTTTTTGATTATAAATTTTGGTTCATTATAACTCTTCTTTCGGTTCATGATTATATAAGCTCGGGTTCATAATAGTTTATTATAAATCTTCTTTCACATGTAGTATTTTGTGGTTCATGTATTTATACGGTTAGGTTCATAACAATTGTCATAAAGGTTCATGAAAATTAATTCACAATATTTTTTTCTTGATCCAACGCTCTAAATTCAATCTTAGTTCGATCACCCTAAGAAATGTTTTCATCAGAACCCTTCTCGAGGAGGGTTCATAAAGTTCATCTTACAGTTCATCTCTTTTGAGTTCATGACATTAGTTCTTTTGGTTCATAGTAATTAAAGGTTTGTTTATAATAGTTCATCTTACAATTCATGTCTTTAAGTCATACATACTAGTTGTAATTTTGGTTCATGACATTTGTTTTTTGGTTCAAAATACATTAAAGTTTGATTCATGCATTTTTAAGTGTGTTTGTTATTTCAATTTATGCTGGTAGGTTGATTGAATACTACCTATGATTTTAAATTACATTATTATTGCAATAGTTAACTAGAAGCAGTGGAAATCACTATAGGTGCTACGCAATTGAAAGGGTCCATTTTGAGAAAACAATGTAAATGATTGATTCTTGATTACTTACACGGTTCATAGAATTAATTACACGGTTAATAGTATTCGACATGAAGGTTCATAGTGTTCGACATAAAGGTTCATAGTGTTCGACATGAAGGTTCATAGTGTTCAACATGAAGGTTCATGGATTTTAAATAATCAGTTCATTTAACAGAAAATGCATAAAATTTGTAAAGAAGACATTCAGCTTATTGGGTTCAATGTGAAGTAAAAAACAACCTTAAAAGCAATTACAATGTAGCAAAGTGATTTGTCAGACACAAAGTAACATAAAAATAGACAACTTAATCCCCCCAAAAGTATAACAACTACTAAAAAGACGATGAGAGAATTGGAACATTCAATGTTCAATCTTAGCTTGGGTATGAAATAAAACAATCTTATGATAAGTGAAGAATGTACGTATCAGTAGCTTCATCATGATCATCCAATGGAACTCCATCAACATTCTCATCATTATCAATACCCTTCAATGAAACTCCATCAACACTAGCATCATTATCCGAATGAGACAAGTTAGGATGACCGGAGCTTGATGAACAACCTACAGTAAAAAAGAAAAAATTAAGCTAATTTATAAGCAACATGGAACACATAATGGGCAATAAAAATGTGAAAAAAAACATTTTTCTTTTGGTTCACAAATATTGTCATTACGATTCATAATATTACACTATAAGGTTCATTGAAAATCACAATGCGGTTCATATAAATAACAATCGTATTTGACATAAATTACATCAAATTTGGTACTGTAAAACAGATTAGGTTGATCAGAACTTGATGAACAACCTACAATAAAATTTGGTACTGTAATACAATGATGAATCGTGGAACATATAAGACAATTCAATTCCCAGGTAAAAGCATCACCATCCGAAAGAGAAATGTTAGAATGGCCGGAACTTGATGAACAACCTACAAAAGAAACATAAAAGCTATGAGTGAAGCAACATGATACACACATAATGAATAGTACAAATAGGCAAATACGGGTATTCTTTTGGTTCACAAAGAGTATCGATATGGTTCATAAACTTTCAAGTAATGGTTCATTAAAAGCAATTGGACGGTTCGTGTAAATTTATGCACATTGGTTGAGGCATTTTGTCGAACACATGGTAGGCAATAAGGCAAACGTACATAATCAGCTTCTATGTTCAATCGAAGGCTTCAAAATCACTTTCTAATGCAATCAAATCATGTAAACATCAATCATACACCCAAATCTTATCTCAAGTTCACAAGTACTCACTTAACTTACTGAAGGAAAACCTAAAAACAAGCAAAGCATAAGTTCTAACTTTCAAAAACCCCAAATCGTTACCTATATCCATAAAAGCAATTGAACAAGAGCCAAAAGGCGAAAATACAATTGAAAAGAACAAGAGAGCCGAAGAATGATGTAGAATGAACAAGAGAGCCGAAGAGATTTGCGTGGAGGGCCAAAGGATGAACAGTGCGGTCAGCTGGGATTTTGGGAAGAAGGATGAACAGTGCAAAGGCGTAAAAAGACGAAAATACCCCTAGCAGCTAAAAAGCCTTTAAAATCCGTGTGTACATCCGACCGTTAATTTTCCCTCATCCAACGGCCATGATGTGTTCGCATTTTACACCCTAATTTGTGATCTTACTTGATCGCAAATCTAAGATATAATATTAATTAATTTTTTATTTATACAAATTACTTCAAACTTAATAAGCAACCATATAATGACGTGAATTGTTTAAAACCAACTAACATAAGTGTGAGCAGTTACTCACACCTTGATTTAAATAAACAACAACAATATTTATCAACATTTTTACTAAGGCAAAATCTAGGGGGACAAGGAGAGGGAGGGGACATCTCAAACCTTAATGAAATATATTTTAAAATAACTTTTAAATTTATGAAATACAATACAAAGTTATGTAATTAGAACATGATTTCCGTCTAAATAATATGTTAATCGGGTAGGATATGAATTTGGTAGAAGTTTGGCCATATATTATCGGGCTGATACCAAGTAGACCTATTAAATGGATCACTATGATTGGGTTCGTGTTCAGTTTTTTCTGGTTACGATTGAGTATGGGTCTTGGTTAATCGGTTTACAAGTCGAATCGGATCGAGTAAAGACATGTCATCGGGCGGTTCAAATAGGTCCGACGGGACTTGACTTTTTAATACTTATTAATATAATAATATTAATATACTTCAAATAATAAATTATTTTATTTATTATAAATAAATAAAGTTTTGTTTTAACCCAGCATATATTAAAATATTAAAAATAAGTTTTGTTTTATTTTTTAATCCAACTTATTTGGATTAGGTTTGAATTTAAAACCAATCGGGCTCGATTAGTCAGGTTCAGTTTTTCACTTGTCCTTGTGCTCTTAGGGTCGGGTTTCAACCAATATTCTCAATCGGTTTTGGTCGGTTTTTCGGATCGGAATGAGTTTTGACCGCTGTAATATCATGTCATTTTTTTTCATTTAAATGAATTCGAACCGGATTCGAACCGGATTTAAGTACGGGTCGATGAAGTGTATGGGTTGAGTGTTCTTTCGTGGTTGATCGAACAAATCTTGTTTACATTCCAGCTTCGTTCTCATTCCATTGCTTGGTACCTACTCAACCATCTTTATTTGTTGGCAATTTGGCATAGTGTTGAACTTTTTTTGTTACACTTACGTATCATAATAAATTAAAAATGATTTGGCAATTCACTCATTCTTGCTAAATCACAATATCCACAACTACAACATGTAAAGCTCAGCAAGATCCTCCAAGGACTGATCAGGATCAAGGCTGTTTGGATCGGCATTTTCAAGCATCCACAAAAGATGATCGAAAAGAACCACTTCACACTTGATGGAGACGTGTTCTTCGCCTTCGATTTCACGAGCTTCGTGCTCGCTTTTGTTCTGGCCTCTCCTTGACTTCTCAATGAGTGCATTGATCAAGGGGTGCTTAAGGTGATTGGTGTCAATCACGTACCGCCTTCGCGAGCTACCAACATAGACCGTCTCCTTTCTTCGTTCCTCGTCGTTGCTAGAGCAACAATGGCCACTCTTCGCTTGGCTTAATAAGCTCTTCCACTTGCTTATCAAAAGATTGAGTTTCTTCAACTTCATTGATGGTAGAAATGTGAGAAAGGTGGCTTAGGAGTCAAAAGTTATGATTCTTTCTACGATGCAAGGCTTGTGGGTGTGGTATATATAGTGCTAAAAGAGATTGGTAGGTACAATGTTGAGTCACTTTCGGATTGTTATATTAATAGGTGGATTTGTTAATCATGTATTACAGGTGAGACTAAAACAATGAACAAGAATGTATTTTGTGAATGCATTAAGTTATATCAAACTAATGTTTTTGGTAAACTTATATAACTACTATTTAGGTGGAAAGTTTGAAATGTGTTATAGTAAAATATAGAATTTTACCCATAGTTCTAAATCTCCCTGATGTGTCTCGAGAGTGATACACCAACAATAAGCCATACGCTGTATTCAAGGTTAACATTAGCAAAACTATCGTCCTGAAGACTTGAACCTAGAACCTCATGCTATACTATGAGGCCTCAAGTCAGCGAGCCGATACGCTATACGTTTATTTCAAGGTTAACATGATTTAGACTACTATATTACACTACTATTAGAAAAGGCACACTTCACTTTCAACTATTAATCATCCTTAAAATTGACCCAAAAAGTATCATTCACAGCTCCAACTTATCTCATGTCCAATAACAAGCTGAGGGCGGGAATCTAGTCCTATGAGTATTGGGCTTTAGGAGAAAAAAGGAGTCAATAACAATGCATGTGCAAAACCTTGTCCATTTGTTCAAATCATTTTGAAACACAAATCAATATCCACAAATGGCCTAAGAAGTGTGCCCCTCATGTCCCTTCTAAGGTTGTCTTCTTTTGATAATGAATGGCTAAATCTTCTCAACTTTTATCATTATAGAAGATTACAATATCAAGTAATGCTATCAACTTGTACCCTAGGTCTTTTATCATTATAGGTTTCTATTTACCATATTCAACTATTTTTTTTAATAATGGAGAGGAATTAGAATAGCTCCTTACAAACCGAGTAGACTGTTCTAAGGTATCCTTGCGGAGAACCGGATCAGATGCAAGACATGAGCACCAATTAAATATAAATAATATATTTCAAATATTTGTAAATCTAAAGTTATTTTTATAAGAATCATTATATTTTCAAAATAAAGCACATCTAATTTTGATTAAATATCCTTAAATTATAATAGTTTTTATACATAACTAAATAAACTAATGTACAATTAGAAGATAGAATCATGTGATCTAATTTCGACCAAAAGAAAAAGAATCATGTAAAATTTATATCACTTAACTAAAGTATAAATTAGAAGGTAAAGATATTGATAGATTATCATTTTTTCCAGTAGCTAGCGTATAATTAGAAGAAATTGTTTTCTTTTATGTAACTAACTTATAATTAGCATAGGCGAACAAATTAGCATTCAACTTGTAGTAGTACATAACACGATGAGTATGGCTATTGACTATTTCAATCAATAATGACACTTGCCTTCAACAAGCAAATCTTGAAAATACTATATCATGTCTGATGTATGACATATTGCACAAACCTTTGAAGCAAAATTTGTATAATTCATACGGTTAGACAAAAGAATCAGGTTCCTATTGTGGCAAAATTTAGACACTCTTATGGGAGTTTTATTGTGATTCTTGCCTTGGGCACTTGTGAAGAGTTTTACCATGAGCGTTGTGCATTGGCAACTGACCAAATGCAGAGTAAGGCCATGTGCTTATACGTTGAAGCGGAACAGCATAACATCTCCCTCTTGGACAATGTACTCCTTTCCTTCCAATCTCAACTGCACAAGATATTCAAATTGGCTTCAATTGAATGGTGAATGCAAAAAACAGATGTCAGTGTCTCAGTAGAGCTGTTGCAACATGATTGGACCAATGGACCCGCAAAATCTGACCTGATCTAACCTAACATATTTGATTCTGGCATGAAATAGTTCTTAAGGCCAGAAATATCACCCTGAATGGATGAACCAAGAAGACCTCAAATCTCAAAGTAGGCCACACATGAACTATTAGAATTAGGGAAAGAGTGCCTTCTGACCCGGTAACTTGAAACTACTTGACTATAAATGACCCAAACTTAGAAGATTAGCTATGATATTGATTGTGTCATGGCATGCACCTAAAGCAAAACCGCATAGTCATTATTGAACTTGACAAGGAGGCAACATGTAGATAGCAGAAGCATATCAATATCACCCTGAACGGATGAACTCAAGAATGACATTTCAAACTTGGGAAACGGTTAAAACATATCAATAACACTATAGATAGCAGAAGCATGCCCCTTCCATGATTAAATCTACAATTAGCAAAGCCCGCAATCACAAATAAATAAAAACAACAGGGAGGGATGTGGTTGTTTGTGTCCAAAATGTCAGACTCTTAACAACCAGTGCATTTTCCTTTTAAATTACTGTTATTTTGTGAAAGAGGAATGAGGAATTTACAGATTAATAAACAAGGTCATGAAACTTCATTGCAAGAGCTAGAAACTTACAAGTCCTTTCTCCCTTGCAGCAGCCAAAGAACCAGCAGCAACATAATCATCATAAGCCACCTAGAAATCAGATTGAAGTTAAAACTAGTTGTTAATAATGAACAAGGACGTATACCTTGTTACAGCAGAACACAGAAAATGCTCATAAATATATAAACACTAGAAGAAGTATGTTGCAACGAGTTCTAATTTCAGTCTTTTTTGTTTCACTTGTATAAACTTGGACAATTACCAAGTGTAGTTTGTTTTGTGCTTAGCATATAGTTTGGTCAGATCTCTTACCGACAGTAAATTGATGGATGGTCAAATCTATTTAGCAATAAAGAAGATGGCTTAGAAGAATGCAAACAGGAAAACTAGAAAGTCCTCTATGCCCTTATAGTGTATATTGTCATAAAGTAAAATCTTTATCTACAGAAATATCGTACATCAAGTACCAACTGATAAATGCAGTAGAAGAGAAACCCTTGTTTTTACAAAATCCGAATCAAATATATAGAGAAAAAAAGCAGGCAACTAAAGAAAAAGAAAAAAAAAATGCACTTATAGTTATATCCAGCAAAACTACTAATCTCGCCAAAAAGTTCTATCATTTTAAGTGCACTCCCACCCCAAATGAGTAAGTTCTTTACATAAATGAATATGCTAGCCTTCTGGCAATCATAGGAACCAAGTAATATCCATTGAGCTCTACTCTATGGGAAGGTCATGAGTACAATTCCCCTATCTCAATGCATAACATTCAGAAAATTTATTGATGTTATGCATAAACCATCATGCTTCACACATGATATAAAAATCATTGATGATTACCGTCTCGGCTCGAATAAATCCTTTCTCAAAGTCGGAGTGTATAACACCAGCAGCTTGTGGAGCAGTCATTCCTACATTAAGAGAAGTATCAATCAAAACGCAGATGATATTAAGATTGCCAATTTCATTACTACAGCTATAATTGTTAATTGGTTGATTAGAAGCACTAGATGTAACAATCCTGAGAATATAATTTTAACTCTTTTCGAGTCTTAGTAGAAATATAATCAATCTAACATTGAATTTGTCTCTTCTGCTAGCAGAAAAAAATGACACTGGAACATTTAAGCAGCCTTAGATTTCAGAGAGAAGACAAGGTTCCTGTGCTCAATGCTGATTATGTGTCTTCTCATTCCTAATAGAATATTTTAAATTAAACCCAAAAATTTGACTTCATACTTTACTAGTTCACTTTTTCCAATCTCACCAATTAACAAGTCATCGTTCTAATGCATGTGGGCACATTTTTGCTCAATTAAGTAAGTTTTTTTTTCCTACAGATTTCATAAGAAAAATGAAAGACAGATGAATAAGAAATTTGACCTGCAAGTATCGTCCATGCCCTAGTTTCCTGCATATTTAGCTTCAGTTGGTCAGGATGAACATATGAATAATTTTTTAATAAAAATCAAAATCACTGCTCACACCTTCTCTCCCGATGTGAAGTATGTCCGCAACCCCAGAAGTTCATATGTTGCCCTAATAAGGGTTCCTAGACCACTTTCAGCTACACCAAGAGAATTCAAGAATTCTACTCGTTCTTCAGATGGCAGTTCAGTAAGTTCTGATTCAACCTGCAAGACAGCAGTTCCTTGTCAGTTGTCACAATAAGATGATAGGTTGACATGAAGCATAAAAATCAGCATAAATGAGTTCCAAGTCTACCAACTATGTTCATGTGAACACCATGAGGATTTGTTTTCAAAGGAAAACCAACCTGAGCAGAGACTGTCACGAGACCAGATTTCAATTCAGATGCTAGAGTCTGCACCTCTTGTACATGAGGGTTACTGCTAGGATCAGCAAGATCAGATTCAGCAACATTGGCTACATATGTCATTGGTTTCATGGTCAGAAGACAGAGATGTTTTATTGCATCCCTTTCAAAATCTGACAATTCTACAGATCGTGCAGGTTTTCCATCCAGTAGTGCTTGCAGGATCCTTCCTAATGCACCCTTCTCTGCATCCTCCTGGAATGACAAAAGGTAGCAATGAAATGTCTAAAAACAGCATTTTTTGTTACAGATTGTTCCACACACCACCAAAGTGACAAATATCTAAGCATAATCATTGAAACATAGAGTACCTTGACTTTAGACTGTGAGTCTTTAGATTTACCTTTCTTGAGCTTATCCAGCCGCTTCTCAATCTGAAAGCTTGAAATGACTATAATTTAGTGAAACTAAAATTTAACATCTATTGACCTTAAAGCATGCAATTCAATCACAAATTATTATCTCCAAAACTGAGTAGCAAACCCCATAAGTTCATCACAGACCTTTAATAACCGATGAAAAAAAGGTTGTAATTCATTCCACAGCACAAAAGAAAGCCTAATTCTAGGAGTTGTTTCCTTCATACAATAAGTGGAAACCGCAATATTATCAAACCTAACCTTCCAGCAGTCAGTAATTCGCAAGCATTACTTTATAGGTGGTGCACAAAAGTATGATCAGAATCATACGCACACAAAATATTCATATGTATTTCTGCAAAGACTAGCATACCTGGTCCAAATCGGAGAAGACTAGTTCTAAGTTGATAACGTCTATATCTGCTTTCGGATCGATTTTTCCATTTACATGGATAATGTCATTATCTTCAAAACATCGAACAACCTGATGAAAACAAGGTCACAAAACAATTCGGGGATATGATGAGTTACGGGGTTGAAGCATGAAAAGGACATTTTTTTCCAGCAAGACATACAAACTTTAGTGTCAATTGAACAGTGAGCAAAGGTTTGATGTAAGTAATGGACTTGGAGTATAACATTATAAGTACCTGGAGAATGGAGTCGACTTCACGGATATGAGATAAAAACTTGTTGCCCAACCCCTATACCCAAGGGAAATGCATCAGATTAATGAAAATTGTCCTTTTCGTCGTGCATAAAGGAACAAGAAATCTCATGAACAATAAAGTAAATAGCAAGTATTAGCTATTGCAATAGTGCTAATACCTCTCCTTGACTAGCACCTTTAACCAGTCCTGCAATATCCACAAATTCAATAGATGCAGGAATTATACGTTCAGAATTAGTCAGCTTAGAGAGAACTTGTAATCGGCTATCTGGTACAGCAATGGTCCCTACATTTGGTTCTATTGTACAGAATGGAAAGTTAGCCGCTTGAGCTTTTCCATTTTCAACCTGCGAAATGTTTTTGTCAACAAAATTAAGAATTAAGAACACAATATCTTTTACAAACATGATAAGTTTTACACAGAGTTTCAAGGTATATAATGCTTGCCTAAGCATTCACATGTATGTATGTAATTACCTACCTTTTGATGTAAACAACATTCTCACCTAATCCCGAAAATCTGATTTTTTTAAGTACACAGAAACAGAGGCACAAGGTTCAAGTTGAAGTCGCGGTATCACCCAATTGGAGATAATTTAGAACCTCATTAAGTAAGGACCACACCCAACCATACTACATGGTGATTTACATATTTGTACAAACATCTCGACCTTTAGTTATACCCTTTCACAACAATCACATGTGAGTGCACAGAAACTGGTTAATACCAAGCACGCTTATACTCAGCTCTTGCTTTTCATGTGGCCATGTATGCTAAAACTAAGCTCCTACTTATAAAATGTGCAGAGATACTGACATATTAAGTAATTTAGTGAAGGCAATGAATTGAAATGATATTAGCTTCTTGGCCAAACATATACGCACCACTATAATTTAGTGAAAGTCCATTCAAAGCCAAAAATGACTTAGCCCTATACTACCAGGTACAGGCTGAGTAAGTGAAGAGAATTGGCAAAACATAAAATGCATAATTCTGGTCTCCTATCTCTTTGAGGAATTAAATCAAACACCTGGTGAGCATACATTACATCCTTAGACTACAGCTTGTTAAACGAAACTACACACAAAACAGTTTAAGTAGAAATGCAGTTTCCCCTATCCGTATCTGAAAATGCTATCTCCAACTCCCCAGCAACTAAAATTTTAGTAGGAATATAAAATCTCTAGAGGGAAAAGAAAAGGCTTACGACGGCATTGAAGAGTGTTGATTTGCCCACATTGGGAAGACCAACAATGCCAGCTCGCAAGCTCATACTGATTTTGGTCGAAGAAGAAAGGCTCCTTCTCACAACAACCAAGTGGGAGGAATCCTTGATACCCGCCCAATTGAGGGAATTGGGCATGCCCAGAAATGGCGTTTTCAGCGTACATCTGCCCACAGCAGGCATGAAATGGTTGCACGCTATTCTCGCCATTCCTAGTTGCTTCCAAAGAGAGAATGAGAAGCAGGGTTTATCTGCAAAAAATGAGAGGGAAAAAGACCACAAGAATGGATGATGGTGATGGGGGCTTTGTGTGTTCTTGGGACTATTTGTGTCAATATCCGCCGTATTAATTTTCTCGCAAATGAAAATTATTGCTAATTTTCATGAAAATTTTAACCCAGTTCGAAACTCGAACTGAGAATTTTTGGGTGCAAATTCTTTTCAGAGACAAGTCCTATAACGACTGTGAAATAAACGTATCAATCAAATTGATGACCAAAAAATAAATCAACCAAACTGATACCAGGTATAATCCAATATCCAAAATGTCATTATAGGGATGATCGTTTCCGTCAACAAAAACGCAAGCTCCCTAAAGACTATGGATCAAAGATACACTTTCATGTCATACTTGCAAAGGTTACATTACAAGATCGCTCTAACACGTAAACTGGTAAAGTGTACCAAGTTTTACTCTTCATCTACTCTAAAAAACTTCATCCCTTCATCTCCTATCACGCCGTTGCCTTCTATCATGCTCACGTTCATCGTACTTGTCTGGACTTCTCCTCCTACTTCCTCGTTCTTCGTTACGCCTTCTATAGCTATCGTCTTCTCGATCTTTATCTCTCCTCCTATGGCTCCTGTCATCTCTATCCTCGTACCTGTCCCTGTCCACACTATTCCTTTTGTACCCTCCATCATATTCTGCACTCCTCTTTCTGTCATCTCGTTTTTCCTCCCTGTCTTTACCATTAGTTGCATCTGGTCTATTTTGAGAGTCCTTGTAATCCTTTCTGCCATGTTCTCGGTGGTCTCCTCTTCTTTCGGTCACTCTCTCGTCATAATCTCGGTCCCTTCTGCCTCTGCTATCTCTGTGATCTCTCCTGCTTGGTTCGGTCTTCCTGCTACGGTCATCTCGGTCATTTCTTTTCTTTTCAGGCTGTGGGTTTCCTTCATCTTCATCAAAAACCATGTCGTATCTGCACGATAGTACAATATAGATGATGGGGTAGGTAGATTAGTGATAGGGTTAATCTCGTTATCTATGCAGAGACTGAGATTGACATTGTAATACAGGAAACTCTCCTCTGATTTTCACAATTCCTTACATTATAGATTTTATCTTTTTTAATTTTAAAGACCCAAAATTTCTCCATCTTGGATGCTCTATTTTACCAACAGCCTAGTTTTCATGAAATTTAGCAGCTAGGAGAAAAAGTCACATACTTAGCATTATTTTCACCGCCACGCTGCCTGTTATTGTCTTTCAGCTCAAAATTACGCTGAGTTGTGGTTGTAGTTCCAGGGCAATTCTTAGCAATGTGATCAATGGATCCACATTTGAAGCATCCTTGTCCTGTGAAAAATTCACAATATAATTACAATACAACATTGTTCAAGATAAATTAGCAAGGCAAGAAAGGAGGCTCACAAACATTACCTTGTTTGCTACCCTTGCGTCTAAACTGATTCCACAGCTTTGAAACACTTTGACTGAAGTCGACTTTTATTCTTCTATCGTCAATTAGAGCATTGTCCATCTGCAAGGGTGAGTACAAATTAGGTAATCTTTAAATAACATTTCAAAATGCTCTACTCAATTCTCTAAATAAAAGATTATTAGCAAATATCAGGTTTAGAAACAACGGCAGAATTCGACCTCATTTCCAAGAGCCTGTGTACCCATAATGAAGAAACTGAAGAGTTTCAAGTTTGATATTCACTTTTATATAAAAAGGACATGAATCATGATTGATATTGGACATACAATTATAGAAAACACATTATTGCTTTTTAATTGTTGGGGTAACTTTCACAAAGAGTCTGTGTACCCTTTATGAAGTAATTGAAGAGTTCAACTAGTAGATAGACAAGATATAAACAAAAAAAAAAATCAGATTTCACCCTAAAGAAACCACTCGTATATTTATTCATGTTGTTCTTCAGGTTCAAAAGGAAAATGACTTGCCCACTCATCATGACACAGAGTTCGTTGAATAAAAAAAGCAATAAAAACATAACATAGTAATACTCTGTTCTTGAGTGCAATATGCTTACTAAAATAGCATCACAAGTAGAAGACATTTATTTTTTATTCAAAGACTAAAACTAGTTTAAAAATACAGGGTCAGGCCATACCTTCTTATATGCCTGAATACAAGCCTCCTCATCCTCAAACTCTGTCATGATAAAGAGGAAAAGAACAGCACAATAAGAACTTACATTACAGAGAAAACACAACAAAACTACAAGGATTTAAATTACCAATAAAAAATAACAAAACTAAGTGACTTCAAGTAATGAGAGCAAATGAAGGCTATAATGTACCTATAAAGGCATAACACAAACTGTCTCCGGTCTTGAAATCACGAATTATTTCAGCCCTGTCATATGTTAATATGGTAGTATTTATCTTAATGACGACAGATGTGTTAACATTCAGAGGATCAACTTCGAAGTATGTACATGAGAACTTACGATGTAACACTTCCAAAGCGTGAAAAGATAGTATGCAGGTCTTCATCCTGGATATGTTAGACAAACAAGTCAACTGAGGATGCACGGCTGATAATGGACAGCATTGTCAGTGCAGAATGGTAGGAGAAGAATATCACCACTTACTTCAGTAACAGGATTAAGCTTACAAACAAATAGGACATTCTCTGGTGGCTTTACATCAGCATCAGGAATATCTCCTATCTGCGATCACAGATACACAAGCAACTTCCAGTGAATAAAGGAATGTTATATTGAAAACATGAACATTAAGCAGTGGAAATGATGCAGAAAATGCTATACTAGAATCAGGAACATTATGCAGTGGAAATGATGCAGAAAAAAAAGGACTTACACTTTCAAGTACAACAGCTCTTGAATGAGCTTCCTTTTCTCGGATAACTTCCTCAAGCTCTTCAGTATCCATTTGGTCATCCATAGGCACCCAATCATCCTCAAGTCTTACTTCATCATCAACCTAAGCAGTTTGGTGACTGCTATTAATACCATACCAAGAAAAAAAGGAAAATGGCAGTAGGGAAAGACACAAGATGATCAAATTACCTCATCTTTTGGCTTTCCTTCAGGTGAAGCATCTGGAATTAAAGCAGCAAGCTCAGGAGGATCTTCAAATGGATCATCAAGTATATAGGTGTGCTTGATTCTGTCAAAATATACAAAAGTAATATTACTTATGTACCGATTTTTTTGCATAATAAAGATATACATAGTAGACAGCATCACTAGTGACAAACGCATACCTTATATTCTTATATGGCCGCCCTTTTTCATCCACATAAGCTTCGTTAATCCTTTCTAATGTATCATGACCTTCAGCAATCTCACCAAACACCTAAAATAGCATCTAGTTAAGTCTGACTGCAGTTGCACATAGACAGAAAGACACATGACCGTCCCCCATAAAACACACGACAAGAATCCACATATCTTTCGTACTAGTTTACACGCTGTAGCATCAGAAATGTTGCTTAATAAACCTAGGACAGGATTTCAAATTTAGAAGCACCCACAATCTCCATGGTATTGAGTGGCCTGCTGAGAGAATTTATTTTGACATGACACTTCAAGTTCAAGGATACTTACAGTGTGTTTTCCATCAAGATAGTCCAGATCTTCCCTTAGTGTGATATAAAACTGCACAGAGATATATCATATACGTGTTAAAGCAAATATTGCTTAAAGAACATAGAGAAATATGAGAGCAGCATAGACATATAGACATGAAGGTCTCTGATACCTGAGATGCATTAAGGTCCTCCCCTCCACTAGCCATGGCAATCGTCCCCCTCTTAGAATGCTTCAAATCAAGGTGAATTTCATCCTTGAAAAACCGGGCTTGATCACCAAATAGAAATCTAACAGATAAAAGAAATTAATACTGGTTCATTTAAAAGGAAATAGCACACACAACATAGTCATTAATAAGCCAAAGCAATGTAGTGTCTACCTGTAAACAGAATCCCCACCGCTACCGGTACCAGTCGGGTCACCGGTCTGAGCAGTGAAATCCTTCTGGATAGTATGGAACAAGCAGCCATTATAGTACTTGATCCTGCTCCCATGGAAAAACCATCATGATAGCAATCAATATTTCCAACTCAATTATTTCAAATGCACTACAGAAAAATCCCTCTTACAAAAACAACGAACAGCAACAAAAGAGAAGGAGAGAGAATTTACTTGCAGAGCTTCAGGAAGTTCTTGCAGGTGAGCGGACAACGATCAGTGTACAAGTCTATCACAACTTCTCCCAAGCTCGTAACCACCATGACAGACATTTTCCGGCTCTGCTTACGCACGCACCAAAGGCGAACGAATAAGGATACAGAATTGAACAAGAAACACATATAATCAAACAACTCAATTTTTCCCTCGAGAAACGAAGCTAAAACCCTCAACAGTTGTACAGATTAACCCGTACCTTTGGCTGGCGGAACGATTGAAGGTGAGAACAGATCTGGACGACGTCGAGACGGCGAGAACAACGACGAGAGCAACGAGATGGCGGGCAAAGGTGAGACGATATGCGAAGGCGAGAACGACGACGAAGAAGGCGCTGGAATCCGACGGAGTGAGATAGGGCAAAAACTTGAAAACGAATTCAGCACCCGCCCGACTCGAGTGAATTATCGCCTTCAGAACATTGTCCGCAATTTCGCGTGTAGCCCTTATAATTGACATTATTCAAACAGTATACCAGTGTTTAACATAGTTCACGCGTTGATCCTAAGCTTTTACAAAATTCGCATAATACCCTGAGATGGTATGATTTGACCATTGACTTTGGTAAAAAAACAATCATTGAAAAACATATGAAAAAATGCTTTAAAATTATAAAAATATGAGATTATAAATGCCTATTTTCTTTCTCATTTTGCAAGCTCCTGCTTATACATAAACAATTTATAAAAATTATCACTCGATGACCGTTGAAATTGAAATATTTAGTCCCTAAAAAGATGAGTTGAGTTGCATAAATTAGAGTTGAGGGTACATGATTTTTTTTGTGAATTAAAGTCCTATTTGCCCTTTCAACTCAATATAGTGCTGTTGGGCATTCTTCTGTAAGAGTATCACAGGAAACATGTAACAATATGCATTACCAAAACCCTATATAAAGGGCAGGAACATTGTCCTGTTTTCCTACCCAAAGAATTTATACAATCTCATAACAAAAAGAGGGTAGGATAAAAACCCCGTTTGTATATAACCTGTACAAACTACAAAACCACAATTTAGCTCAAACATCATCTTGAACCCTCTCTACAGCTTTGAGATAGCCTGACAGAGGCAGCTCTGATCATGTCAACCAGGTCTTCTTCGAGGCAATCGAGGGCCCTGCATTCGCGTAAACTGGGATAATAGGGGCCCGCTACATTAGCAGCAAATTCAGCCAGACTCCATTGACAATACTCGGCAGAAATTTGGAGGATTTTAACAGCTAGCTCAGTTGCATTGTCAAGAGAGGAGGCAACAATTTCAGAACAGTCTTTGCAAACTTCATCCAACATCCAGTACTCGGCAAGCCAACATAGCTCTATATAAGGCTGTACTTCTGCTAGTTTTGCCTCTAAGCCTGTGTTGATCCACAAACAGCCAGAGGTAACAGGTTTTGGGAGTTCGCCGGAGTAAAACCAAATGGCCAGCTTAAGCAACGCTTCCAAGCTTACAGGGACTTGTAAAGTTTGTGAATGGCTGAAAGCAGAGAGCATATAACTGTCATATACTCAACAGATCTCCAAATGATTCTAGAAAGCTACAGATAAGAGGAAGTGAAAAAAGACAGACTCGATACCTTTCCTGCATTCCTGATAGAAACAAGGCCCGCATGTAATCGCAACTTGACAGTAATACAATCTTATGGGCGTGCATATGTGGTCCTGATAAGCTACAAAAACTGCATTTCCAGTCTTCGCTTTTGGTTGATTTAGCTTCCAAGATGATGTCCCTGAACCCGGAAAAATCGTAGAAGTTATTAATACTAGTCTTCATTTTATGAATATCACCACTGAACAAATTATACTCTTAATGAATGAGCAGAAATCTTACGAAAAATCAAGTCCAGATGGTCCAAGAGCTGGAGTAAGATCAAAGGTAGGAAATGGATCACCCCACTTAGGCCTTCTTCTGCTGAGGAAATGCAATAGAGGTTGCAGATTACAATGTCTGGCAAACAATTTCAACTTCCTCACAAGTTCTTCTTCTTCCACTTGTACATAACCTGCATAGATGAAATCCAGCAATTTCTCAAGAGCCTGACGATCCACCTGAGCTGATAAAGTGACCTCTTTATGAACTCTCGAGCTGCTATCTATAACCTGTTCTGCAGATATATGATGACGTCTCTTCTCTCCATCAGGCGTTTTTTGAGGAGGCAATAACGATGGACATCTAACCAATAGAACAACACTGTGAACACTCAAGCCCTCCCCACTTTTAAGATTCATTTTTACATCAGCTATTTCTTTCTCACCAAGTGCTGCTCCGATTTGTTTTGCAAGTTTACTTGTAAACCCGTATAATCCAAGAAAGCTCAGAAGATATGAAGCATGCCATCTCAACCCTGATGAACTAGAACGCATAGAAATGCATTGGAGATCGCTGATCAATTGGTCTTTGTTATAAGCCGTCTGTCCAGCAAAAATGTCCATCTGAATACCATCAGAGTATGAGTTCTTTAATAATTCAGATAAAGACCACAAAGCCAAAAGTAGAGGGGCTTCGGTTCCTTCCCACTCTACATTATCTACTCTACAACAGCTCTTGTCATCATTAATCCCCTGCAAACTGGAGGTCAGGCCAACCCTTTGACTTTGAAAAGAACTGTTGAACCAATGTTGTATAAATTCCAACAAGACTTTAATCCCTCCATCTTCAATGACATTCTTGTAAAACGGAGGCATCCCCGAATAACATACCAAACCAATCATGTTGATAACAATCTGGAATTTATTTGTCACGAGCCAATTGTTTGTTGATGAAGAGAAGTTTGCGGTACGTAGTAAGAGTTTTAGACAATCCTTCCCGTCAAGATCAAGTATTTTGGCCAGGACAGATTTTGCATGAGACGCAACAAACTTGCAAGGTGAATATACCATCATCATAGTTGCTTTGGCCGCTGCTCTAATCCAGTATAGGTTGGCTGGATCAGCTTGAAAAGCTTGACGCTTTCTACCAATTGACTCCACAAAGGCCAGGCTGTGATTGCATATGCCAAACAAATACAAACATTGGAAAGCATAAGTCCCACTGAAAAGTATAAGCACTATATAAGCTTTTACAAAGAATTGCAAACGTACGATGATAATTACCATGCCACTGTGATTAAGATCTTCAGATATTGCTTACTTTGGAGCATATTGGGAATGTACTCCACATCAGAAAGGGCTACAAGCCACCCAAGACTGTCCAAGACATATGGTCTCAGAACAATATGAAAGTTAGTATCAAAACCTTCTTCCAGTATTACATTGATCATCTCTTCCAGTGAAAGTGATTCTTCAAGCAAATGAGTCTTCTGGGAGTTTACAGTGAGATCAAAAAGAACTTTTTCAACTCCATAGTTCCACAAGAGATTATGATGCTTTCCTGGCTGCCGAGTAATTAGAGCCAAACTTTGACACGATTCCAATAGCAAGGACATTCCATCAAAAGATACTTTAACGCTATTCACTGTCACCTCAGTCATTCCACTAATAATGGTCTTGGTTACAGGTCCGGAATATAATCTCAACATTTTTGAACATCCTTGCTCACTGACCTGATCCAATCGTTAGAAAAACTCTTAGACGTGGGAATGATTCTGAACAATCACAAGGGAAGCATTGCAAAAAAAAAGAAATAATTACCGTTAAGGCTCTAAAAACCCTGAATGCTTGAATGCGAATAGAATGTGAATAAGATTTTCCCATGCTTTCCACGATCACTTCCAGGAGATCACTATTATCTAGAAGCTTCTTAGCCCCATACCCACATAGAGCTGGCAATTGATAAATCTCAGTTCAATTTGGATAAGGAAGAGCTTATAGTATATCATGTGATGAACTACTGTGATATAAAGAGTACCTAAAGCAGAGAATAACTGGAACATAATGACTTTCAAAGAAGTATCAGACTTCAGACAGATAGCTGTGAGAGTTTTCATCAAGTTATCATCGCTCCAAACAGGATACCTTGATGAAGGCCACCTCTGTAAAATAGCAACCAAAAGGGCAGCCATCTCCAGGGCATTTTCAGCTTTCTTGGCTCCACCAGGAAAGTATTGTATTTTACTGATAATTTGAGAAACTGCATCAGTTCCTTTCATAATGTCCCAAACCCTTTTCTCGTGTTTAGCACTCAAATTTGAAATAATGAGTTTCAAAGCAGTTGCACAATTATTAGCAACTTCTGATTGATGAAAACACAGTAAAGATGCCAAGGGATGGACAAAGTGAACATGAGGTTGCAAGAATGAACTAGGTAAGATACTGACCAACTTCACTGCAACTGCAGAAGTCATTCCTAACAGAGACTCATTTTTTAACTGCAAGATTCCTTCCAATGCCGCAACTATATCAGGAATAGAATCCTGAAATAGTGACAACACAATAATGATGATTGACGTAAGAAGACCAGGAAATGCAAAACTAGATATGCATTAGTAAGAAAAAGGTCTTACAATAATGTCAAGGATATTGGCATAAAACTATGAGTAGCTAGATTTTCTTCCCAAAACAAATGATGAACATCTGGTGAAGCTACCAAATTAAGACACAGACCTATTAAGGGGGGGTCAAACTCACACATTGGCATCCAAATAGCCGAAGATACACAGTTTCAGATTCCTCCATTGTTTTCTTTTTCTTTTTCTTTTTGTGCTATGAAATTCTAATAAAGAATGAAAGAGAATTTCCAAAGAAACAAGATAATTTGCAAAACATAGAACTGAGACAGCAATGCTGGTCTTTGAGCTACCTTAACAAGTGGGAGTTGGATAGAGTCTGAGGAAATCCCATCAAGGAAAGAAGATATAGAGCGAACTGCTAGCCTTTGTGTCTCCACATCATTGGACCACCACTTCCTTTCTTTACTGTTGGAATGCCTGCTCAAGAACAAGCACACCAAAACATGGTAATTACTAATTAGCAGAGAAACCCTGTGAAAAAACTGAGTAGAACCCAGATTGCAAACGTCGCAATCCATAAAATCAGTGAATCGCACTGAATAGCTTACAAGCTTAGAAATCACAGCTTAAGGGGAAGAGGAAACAAGAGGAGGACCTGAAACCGAGCTCGAGGGCATGGTAGAGACGCTGGTGAAGAGTAATCAAATGGCCGCTTAAGCTTTTCTCTCTTGTGCCCTTCTTCCGATTCATGGTTGGTGCCTTGGGATAATGGAATCTCGATCTCGAACAAAAATTGGGGGGGAGTTTCTTGAAGAAATTCAAATTTTAGGTCTTTCGATTCTCTCTGCCTTCGAATTTAAGCTTCCCGATTCGATTCAGGGTCGATAACACCGCCAGAACTCGCCGACTTGAATGATTGGGAGGTTTCGAAAGATTGAATTACCAACGAGAAAGAAAATTGCATCAATTCTTTTTTTTAAAAAAAAGTTAAGCTTTTTTTTACGGAGTGTTTAAACAACGTACACCCTATTAATAGGACCTACGACCTACGCAACGCCCACTTATGCCATAACGGCTGACGGTCCACTGGCCGTTACGACTGGTGGTCCAGTGGCCGTTACGGCTGGTGGTCCCTCTGCCTTTAAGGCAGATGGTCCACTTGCCTTAACGGCGGAACATAATTTTAGTTTATCGCATTTAATGCATTTAATCTGTCCACCTAACGATATTTATTGTACCATTTTACCTATATAAACACCATGACCGACCTTAAACCTCCAAACCTTTCTTCTCTTTTCAAAAACAAAAATCATCTTCAAAATGGATGGTGAAGAGGATTGGAATGTAAACTTCGATGTGAGAGATAACTCTTTTACAATAGTATACAACGAGGTAAGTTTGTTCTTTCCAAACTATTTCAATATTTTTGTTGTATTTGGGCATAGAAAGTCATGTAAAACCTTTATTCTCTTTTAGTGGAGATTTGAACTTGTTTTAAGAGGAAATGTAGAACTTTTGATAATAACATCATTTAGTAAACAAAATGAGATATAATAGTTAAGAGTTGAATTTGCTTCAAAAATGTAAGTTTAGTAAATACACAGTTTCAAGTGAGATATTAAGAATGTCCAAAAACATAGTTTCAACCGAGAGGATGTCATTTCTTGGGCTAAAGTTGTTGGTATTCAAAGTAATATGTGCTTAAAAATAGTCCGGGACAGAAAGTCGGATGCATTTTTTGCCCATGAATGTTTCAATTACAACAAACTTCGTAGCTGACTATAGAGCGTTGTTTAAGGTGACAACTGAAGTGCAATACAACTATGAGCTGGCTAGATTTAAGAGGATATGGAGAGCTAGGAAATCACTCATAGAATATGTAAGAAGAGAGTGGCTTGAACCATATAAGACAAGAATCGTCTCGGCTTGGACAAATATAGTTTTGACGTTACAATGCAACACGACGAATAGGTATATACACTTCACACAATTTTCAGACACTACTTGTACTACTACAATGAATAACTATCTAATTACGTGACATGTATTCAATATAAGACAAGAATCGTCTCGGCTTGGACAGATACAGTCTCGTACGATGATGTCTGAACTTCGTGCTCTGAGTTGCCCACTGTTGCGAGCAATGAGTCAGTGAACATGACAGTCCGTCGATGTTTCCTACCATAAGTGTTAATGTTTGTATGTGGAGCCTGAGCTACATGCTGATCTTTATGCGTTTCACGATGAGGATGACGAGTTGATCTACTTGTCTCTTCACGAGTCAACATCTGAAAAGGAAAACAACATAGAATCAAGTAACCCGTCTGCCTTAATTGAAAGAGTCCAACCGTAAAGGCCAGCGACCCGTCTGCCTTAATGGCAAAGGCCACACCAGCCTTTACGGTCAGCGGTCCTTCTGCCTTAACGGCAAGGGGGTCGCCAGCCTTTAAGGCTAGAGGCCCCTCTGCCGTAAAGGCCATACTGGTTCGTCTTCCCTAAAGATCCGACGATGCCAGCAAACCAAAACGATTCATACGAAAACAAGTTGGACATTACGACAATGGTTTCCAAACAGCATAGACCCATTTAGATTCATAGACCCACTTGAATTTTACAATCCTAAACCCTAAGAACCCTAACTATTAAAAACCCTAAATTCAATCAATGTAAAAAAACTCATCTATTGTGAATGAAATTTGTTGATATTGGATATAAAACATACCTCAAGTGATTGTAATCTTGATTTGTAGAAAGATTGCTTGATAAAACTTTCTGATATATAGTGGATTTGAAGATGAGAGAATGGAGGAGATGAAGAGAAGAAGAGAAGAGGAAGGAGATGGAAGAAATGAGAATGGCATGAGCGTAATTTGAGACAAATTTACTTATATATGAAAAAAGTGGGAGTGGGTGCTAGTTCGAAAAGTGGGATGGGCGTTATTTAGAAATGGTCAGCAATAAAATTAATAAATTTTTTACATAAAAAATAAAATTAAGTTAGTTTCCCATAAAAAAATACGTAAAAATAAATAAATTTTTTACTCTACTCTTTGAATTTATGGATTTATTTGCCTGGAGAAACTTATTAGAAGGGTTTAAATGAGCTTTGTCTAGATGTGGCTCAATATCATGTGTTCAAAATAGACTTAAACTTTAGAAATGATTTAAGTAAGAATTTAGGTACTTTAAAAATATAATTAAATTTAATCATTTTAAATGAATTGAAGGAAGATATCAAACAGAAAAACTTAAGACATTAGGTATACCTGTAAGAAAATAATTTTGGGATTCCTAAATTAATTTTTTGTTGGAATAAAAAATAAATCAATGATTCCTAAATTGTGGGATTCCAAAGAAATTAATTTTTTTGTTTGAATATTGAAAATCGCAAATTGTGTTAAATCGATGATTCATTCATTTACATTTACATTTTTTATTTTTACTTTGCTACACTGCCAACATTGGACAATAAGATAATATACCTTGTTATTACGAAGTAATTTGTAACCGGGTTTACGAAAGCTATGATCTTTTGACTGTAAATATTATTAAATTACTCCTTCCAATTAACTACTTCTTATATTTTCCACCAAAACATTCAAGAAACACTCACAAAAAAATAAAGACACAACACCACTTGCGTTCCTATGGTGGTTTGTTTGGGCTCATAGGAATGTAAAACATTTTGACCCATGAAGAATTTGTAAGGCCCGAGGTCCTAGAAGGACTATCCCATGCCAACCCGAGAACTTCCCAGGAGGTCACCCATCCTGGTACTACTCTCTCCCTAGCACGCTTAACTTCATAGTTATTTTGAACTCTCGAACCATGAAAAAGAAGAGCTCTTATTGGTATGGGGAGCACCTCAATCCCTTATAAATTCTCGGGGTGTTACAATCTCCCCCACTTAAGCACTTGACGACCTCGTCAAGGCCCAAGGACTGCCCCCTGGGTCGAGTGACCGCCCTCCGGCCAAGCCAACTCGTAACCCAAAGTTGGCTTTGATACCATTTGTAAGGGCCGAGGCCCTAGAAGGGCTATTCCATGTCAACCCAAGGACTTCCTAGGAGGTCACCCATCCTGGTACTACTCTCGCCCTATCACGCTTAACTTCATAGTTCTTTTGACCTCTCAAACCATGAAAAGGAAGAGCTCTTGTTGGCATGGGGAGCACCTCAATCCCTTATAAACTCTCAGGGTGTTACAGAATTAACCCCAAAACCTGTCATCTGACTTGGCCATCTCGGGTGCTTTAGCTTGGGATGGCTGTAATAATACAAAGAAACATATACCAAACTGATGCCGGAAATCGTAAACGGGAACTGAAATTGGATAAGCAGTCGGATGAAGCTAAATACTAGCTTGGATCCAAGAAAATCTCGACCAGAGATCGATCGTTGAAGGGGAAAGATCAATCTGGTGGTTTGGAGATTAACAAGAATTCATGAAAGCCATGAGATTCATTGGGAGATTAGAAAGATTTGGAACGGTGATTGATTAATTGGAGGCCTTGGAAAAGCTACGGTGGTAAGTTTAAGTACAAGAACGATAACCCTAAACCGGAACAAACCGGGTATGAAAAAGAAATAAGCAAACCAAACCGGGTTCAATTAATTAAAATGCAAATTAATATAAACCGGGAAGATAAGCCATAATCCTGCATCAATACTTCCCGCTTGAAATGATCCATGTTCTCAAGGATCGGTTCAATGAGCTTTGAAATCTTGATGAACCTTAAACATCTTCCACCGGGATCAAAAGTAAATCTCAGGCCAAACCCCCAAGTAGGGCTGAGCAAATTCCGGTCCGGACCGGATTTTTGGACCGGTACCGACCCGGACCGGACCGGGGCACTTCCGGTCCGGTCCTCGGTCCATGGATTTTAGAAATCCGGTCCCCGGTCCCGGTCCGGTCCGGTCCGGACCGGATATTTATAAAAATTAATTAAAAATTATATTTAAATAAAAATTATATTAATTTTAATGTTTTTATAGTTTATTTTTAATATTTAAGTTTCACATTTATATTATATACTTAATAATATTATATTTTTCATAATTTATATAAATTTCTCTAAATAAATTATAATTTTTTCAATAAAAAATTAATTTTTATTTCAAATAATAATATTTTTTTTAAAAAAATAAAAAACCGGTCCAAAACCGGACCGGACCGGACCGGAGTTTTCCGGTCCGGTCCCCGGTCCACATATTTAGGGGCATCCGGTCCCCGGTCCGGTCCGGTCCGGTCCGGTTTTGGACCGGTGCTCAGCCCTACCCCCAAGTGACACACTCTAAGGTTGCATCAGTAGTGATTGAACTAGTGCCAAGCAAGCTTGAAAATGAACTTGCATCATTTATGTCAATCTTCTCACTTGGTGTCACACCTATACAATTTGAACTAAATGAAGCAGCACCAAACAACATTAATCCCCCCTGATCATATACAAATTGATTAAAGCCTCCCTCCACCATGCTAAAAGTTGTCAAATCAACCAACGCAGCAGCCAAGTTATCTCCATTCAGCCATTCTCGCGGCAACTTTTCACCAAACATAAATTCTTGGATTCCTCCTGGCCGGGTCGAAAATCAACTCAGTCTAAGACCGGACCGAACCAAATTAGACCGGAATACATATATTTTTTAAAATTGTGTATAAAAAAGTATTTTAATACTTAAGTTTGGTATATAAAAGCAAATTTTATCCGTTATTTATGGTATATATACGATTCAAAAGGAAAAAAGATTGTAATTTAATCATTTTTTAACATTAAGATAATAAAAAGCTACAATCATTAAAGGCGGTATTTACGATCAATAAACGGACCGAATCATAACCATTTTTTAACATAAAACTATTAAAAATCTATAATAAAGTATGTAACTCGATCTTTACGGTCCAAAACCATACCGAAATTAGACTAGACCAAAATAATTCGGTCCGGTCCAGACCGATTGAACAGCCCTATCCGAGGGTGAGAATTTAATATAGCTTTAGGACTTACAAATAGAACCTTCCACTGTTATCCAACAAAAAATGAGACCAAAACTTCCCTAGACAAAATTGAAGTATATAGCAATAAGGAATAGGCAAGGAAGCCACACGTGTGTTCAGATGGATCCAGAGATCGAAAGGTCCAAAATTGCAAAGCAAGCAACCACTAATCTCATCTCATATCTATTACTATTATCCTCCCATCTTCTTGTGGAACTATAAAAAGAAGAAGCATGCATATCTCAATAAAGAGAATGCTTACATTGTTATATCCTTTTCCTAGGGCATGGTTTTGTTATGAAGCCAGCATAACACAATTGTCCAATGCTTAAGCTCAAGCCAGCTAGCTATGCACCACTTTGAAAGTTGGAGACAGGCAAACACTTAAAACGACGTTTCCATTCTCCCCACAAAGTCAATTCATTCTCTGTGTGCATGTCAAAAGATGCATGCCACCATCTACTCAACTTTTTCAAGTGAAAACATTAGACAACACCAATTTTAATTTGCCCCCTTCCGACTCTCTATAGTACTCGTACGACCATTCTTTCGTGACTTCTAGAGGTCATTTTTATGTATGCCTAATGTTACCTTCGTTTGACACTTTGTACATAGGGTACGTACAATCATATCTTAACTTTAATATAGTAACCATTAATTGCTGATTTTATGATTTGAATTAACAAGTTTGCAAATTTAACCGAACTTTTTTTTTTATTACGAAAGGAGGGTCATAGCCTGTTGTATTTAGTATTCATATCGGATTACATGTTATCGCTCATATATCCAAGTATCGAACTCCATACAACTCAAAGACCTTTATGACTTAGGAGATTTATTAATCCAACAGAATCTAGTTAATTTGTTAATCACAGTATTAGCCTACTAGGTATAGACTTATTTATTTATATTTAATTTCTTGAGCTGGTGTTTTATCCATAAACAATTATGTATGAACAAATATGTTATGAAAAATCAATAGATAGGTAACTGTAATTGTAGGACATTATAATATAATGTCTTAATTTTGTCGATTCAAATTTAGTAATAATAGTATATAGATATATCTATATATTTAGAGTTATTTACCGTGACTCAAATTAATGTACAATAATAAAGAGAGAGCCACAATTGCCATGTTGTATCAAAATACATGTCGAAATTCACATCTAACTGCGAGGAAGTGGGATTTTCCGACTGATATATTGAACGTGTACGCCGATTACAGAAAAAAAAAAAGTTTGTAAAACCAGATGTAAATCCTTAATTTTTAGTGTTTAATAATACTAGTAGTTTCTAACAAATTTAATTAGATATTTAGATTTATGAAAAATATGTGGCTAAGAATTTTCAAAAATTTAAAAATCTTATATGAGTTGCACATGCATAAATATAATTAGACTATTTGCATGGGACCTCGTTGGTGTGCTATCAGAACATGACAATCCAAAATCTTCTTTTTTTTTTTTCTCAAAAACGGAGCTGAAAGCTCCTGCGATTTATTGCTTAGCATAATTAGATATGTCCATTAAGAGCTACAAAATCCTTGGCAATTAAAGAAGCAACAACAATAGGCATAACATCTAAACTAAGAAAGGAATCAGCAAAATCAAAAGCACAATTTGCTAAAGCATCAGCAGCCTGGTTGCCTTTCCTCCTGATGAACCCGAGCTCTACCATCCAGCCAGCACTCGACAGCAGCTCCCGACACTTCCGGATCAAAGCACCATGACGAGGGAGAGTAGGCGTGTCAGAACGAATAGCCTGAACCGCAACTTCACAGTCGGATTCCACCAAAACTTGCACATATCCCTGCTGTCTGCATAACTGAAGGCCATAAAAGATAGCCCACAATTCAGCCAGCAAAGAGTCACAAACCCCACAGTTGAAAACAAACCCCTTGATGAACACACCAGCTTCATTACGCACCAGGCCACCGCCCGCCGCCTTACCGGGATTGCCCTTCGAACAAGCATCAACATTAAGCTTAACCCAACCCGAAGTAGGCGGTAACCAAAGAAAAGTAGCGGCCTGCGTGTGTGACAGAGGTCTGGCCACGCTTCTTTGAGCACTGAACTTCGCGTAGTCATTAGTCATTGAGATAACAGTAGTAGAGAGCCCGCTAATCGGATCGACCCCCTCAAAAGTCAGCTGGTTCCGTGCTTTCCAAACGTACCACAGAAAAGTTGCAAACACAGAGCAGCCAAGGTCGGGACGCTGAATATTCGCAGCCAGCCAAGCGTTTGGATCAGTGAGCGTAAAGAAATTGGGCGGTGGTCTGTTCCCCAAAATAGCCATCCAACTGGCCTTAATAGCATCAAAATAGCCATATGACGACGAACACGGGTATGGTTACACATGATGCAGTCATGGGCCATTAGGTAGACAAAGTTGCGAACCCTTTGTTGCGCAGGAATTTTCCAGATCAAATTCCAATTGAAGTTGACAGCAACAGGATTATGATCTTCATTCCTCAACAAACGCATAGCAGATTTGGATGAGAAGCAGCCTGAGCTGGTGTACTCCCAAAACAGCCCATCGGTGTTATCAGCCCCACTCGAGAGAACAAATGCCTTTAACATAGCACAGCAAACATCAGGAAGGTAGGGGGTAATTATACTCCAATTCCAATCATCACCACTCCAATAATCTGCCACCTTAAACCCAAGCAAATTACTAGGTAAAGGCGCACAGACATGGTCCAACAACGGCGTGGCCATTGCCCAAGGATCAACCCAAAAACGAGACCCCTGCCCATTACCAATCGAGAAACGCAGGCCCTTTTTGAGGAGATCATGTTTCGCGTCAAATTAATATGACAATTAAGTTAATCCATCCATATATCAACATACTTAATTTAAAGCAATAAAACCTGATTTTGTTGCGAGATCGATTGAGCACTTTCCTCGTAAAAAAGAATTAACAAAAAAATTCGGATAAGGTGAGATTTTTACCTATTTGGGTTGATCTATATTAAATTCACCTATTACATATTCCGTATTATAAATAATCATCCGTCGTGTCATATGCAGAGCTGTGACCGGTTAACCGAATCGCCGGTTCCGGGTCGGAACCGGCGGTTTATGTTTGGATTTAGGGTAAACCTAAATCCAAACCTCGGGGGACCCGGTTAGCCGGTTCCGGTCTTGACCGGTTTTGATCGGTTCCGGTGCCAGTCCGGTTCCAGTTTTTTTTGTTTTTCTAAGAGCCCGCCGGCGCGGCCCAAATTCTGCGACCGCGGTTCTCATTTAGAAGGAAACCGCGGTCGCGGTGAAGCTACCGCGCCCGCAGTATGGCCATTAAAACTAAAAAAATATAATTTATTTTTAAAAAAAATCATCATCCACCGGTTTTTATCCGGTTCCGGTTTGAACCGCCGGTTCACTGGTTTGGCCTAGCACCGAACCTTAACCTAAACCTAGCCCGACCGGTTTCGCGGCTTAGGTTAAGGTTCCAGTTCGGTTCTGGTTTTGACCGGTCCGGTTCAAACCGAAGCGGACCCAGGTCTAGTCATATGCGAATAAAGCCATCCATTATTCATTCTATATTATAACGGTTTTTCTATTGTGTGCACTAAGGGCACATGATAAGCATACCAAAAATAGAAACTAAAACCCTAATAAGGAAATAGTGAACCCGTCACAAAAAAATTAAAAAACTCAAAATTTAAGATTTACAAAATCTTCTATTATTAGCCTCTTATTGTGTGCCCTTAGGGCACATGATAGAAAAGTTATATTCCATATTATAAATAATCACCCGATATATACAATTTTTTGTTTACAAATGAACTAAGCTAGCTGGTAAAAAGTTGTACTATTTGTTAAAAATGTTTTTCTTTTCAACCTATGTACTTATTAAAAACATTTTTCCTAATATATCCCTAAGGTTATAATAACAGTTTTTCTATTGTGTGCTCTAAGGACACATAAACATACTAAACAAAGAAACTAAACCCTAAAGAGAGAATAGTAAATTCGTCATAAAAAAGATTAAAAAACTTAAATTTTAAAATTTATCAGATCTTTTAATATTTCTAATATTGATATCTTATAGTGTGTCTTTAGGACAGACAATAGAAAAATCATTATACTATGTAAAGCTAATTTAATAAATTAAAACCTTAACGAAAATCAAAAAAACCTGTTAAGAATTCCCTAATACGACTAGCAAAGATCATATTAAGGAAAATGATTCTTCTATCCTATATTCAGAGTAAATTCAAAATGTATTTTAGTGTATGCTTTACTATATATAGGGTTTTAATAACCGTATCAAAACGTTAGGAAAAAAATGTGACTTGAATCCTCAAAAGGATAGATATTCAATCAATGCTTAAAAATAGAAACTGTCCTTTTTTTTGAGCAGAAAAACTGTCTTTTTGTTAGAAAAGTTAACGACTAATCTTGAGTTAAAACTAGTTGAAGACCCGTACCATGTACGGGTAATGATCATTTTTTTCGTTAATTTGTGTATCTACTATTTATAATCTATACTACATATTAATTTTTATATATGAATAGATTAAAATGGGAATTGAAAAGTTAAGTTAATTAACATGTATCTTTTATAGAAGGAAATTTTAAAGATAGATAATATTGTTTCAAGATAGATATTAGATGAGTAAGAAAAAGAATAAAATTAAAAATTAGATAATTAAAGAAATTTTAAAGATAAATAATATGCCTTTAAAGATAGATATTTGATGGGTAAAAAAAAGGATAAAGTTAAATATTAGATAATTAGGAAAAATAAAACATATAAAATTGTTAATAAAGTGGGACCAGAATTAACGTGGAGGCTCGAAATTCTCCGGCTTTAATATATAGTATAGATAGATATAGATCTTACTCTCATTGATTACTTGAAACCACAAAAGGCGCCTGTAACGATTAGTAAGATGCAATTTCCAACTTGGGAAGTACCGTAGTAATTTGCCTAAAGATTCTTTTATGGTGTGGGCGCACTATAAGCGCCAGTAAATTTTGCATTTTCGGTTCTTTTTATTGTTTTTGTGATAGGTTTTCTATTTTATTTTAGGATTTTAGTTTCTATATTTAACCAGTTTAAGACCCGTATCATATACGGATAATGGTCATTTTTTTCATTAATTTGTGTACTACTATAATTTATAGTATATATTAATTCTTATATATAAATTAAATTTAAATGAGAATTGAAAAGTTAAGTTAATTAATATGTATCTTTTATAGAAGAAAATTTTAAAGATAGATAATATTGTTTCAAAGATAGATATTAGATGAGTAAGAAAAAGGATAAAATTAAAGATTAAAGATTAGATAATTAAAGAAATTTTAAAGATAAATAATATGCCTTTAAAGATAAATATTTGATGGGTAAGAAAAAAGATAAAGTTAAAGATTAGATAATTAGGAAAAAAAACATATAAAATTGTTAATAAAGTGGGGCCAGAATTAACGTGGAGGCTCGAAATTCTCCGGCTTTAATATATAGTATAGATACGTTTATAGTGTACCATCAGAAACCGCTAGATTAATTATATGCATGAATGTGAATAGAGTATTTACATTCTTAAAGCATCTCCAACAAATGCTCTACAAGTTTCTCCAAAATAGAGAACAAAATTTCATGTTCTCTATAAAAATTATACTCTCACTCTAACAAATTCCCCATTTTAATGAATTATGTTTGTATTATGATTCTGTTTTTTATATATAATATTAGTAAAATCTAACTTGACCAACAGGATGATACATGTTTATAATGCATTCCCCAAAAAAATTAGGGAATGCCCTTTATATGGAAAAATGACAAACACTTTTTGAGATCTTCTCCAAAATGGAGAATGCAATGGAGAAACTCTTGGAGCATAAAATGAGTCCAAAATCTCTAAATACACATAATTCAAGAATTTGGAGCATCTCTTGAAGATGTACTTGACTAAAGCAACTACTTATGGCTAGATTAGAGCTGTAATTTCCCTTAAAGCGAAAGTAGAAAAAGGCAAGCTTTTCAATTAATGCTCACTTGATCCTAAATTCCAAATAGGTGGACTTTTTTTTCTAACACATTTTGAGGTGGACCTTTGAGTAGTATACACTCCGGGCAATAATTATATGCCTGCTAATTCAAAAGAAATTATGCCTGCTAATTCAAAAGAAATAACAATATATTCGACCAAAAAAAAGAAATAACAATATACAAAATACTCTTATAAATCATACTGTATAATTTAAATACAAAATATGAATGGATTAAATAATCCAAATGGGGAATCAAGCTAGCTAATATTCCACAGTGATTGGATTGAGGAGCACAAACTAGACATGAGCATCTAAAACAAATATTTTATATTTCTGGATCTGAAATCTTTCTTTTTATTTATTTTACAAAAGTTTTCCTATACACCTCTGAATGGATATAAATTTGTTTCCTGATAATTGGATAATCCTAGTTTTATATTATTAATCCGGTAAGTTGACGGCATTATTATACATTAATGGTGGAACATGTATATATGTCAAGCTATATATATTGGTGCCCAACTGGCCTACACATGGAAAGTGGCAGGGACCAGAGAACATCTTCCATTGTTGGTAATCTTTATCCTTAATCCCCAAAGAAACTTTAGAGATTTTAGTCATTAGACAGTTAAGTTTCTAATTTTCATTATCAATTAATTAAGTCTGAGCATTAATTTTCATCATTATTAGTTCTACATGATCCGGAACTCATGGGCAAGCTAGCTATTTGCAGGTGTTTCATGTTGGCTTTTCTACAACATACGCCATTTATTTTTGTAAGGTTTAGTTTAAATATTTTAATTAAGCTTGTATTTTCGGCAAACTTAACAAAATGAAGTGAATGTTTAAGTATTTTTTTACAAAATGGATTTATATCTAACTTACCTAAGTATATTTGCTTGAAATTAATAAGCTAAGCCATCCAACTAATATATATTCTCCCTTACTTCTTTGACTTCATTTATAACATGCCAAGTACCCTTAGTTGAGATAATCTTATTTAATTATATGATCAAGTTCGGCCACAAATAGTTTGATTTAATTTTTGAACTATTTATTTTCCTTACAAAAAACAATAGTTTCAATATATGAGAAACAATTGATGATAACTTAAACTATTTTGCTCGTATAGTTGAATATGAATTTTCAATAGTTTTGTACATAAAATACTAGAAAACAGTTTGATCGATGAAGGCAGCCGCTAGGTGGCATTACAAGGGGGAATTAATAACTAGGTGCCATGAATGGCTGACCACCATTGATGGTGACACAAAATGATTGAATATACGTTTCTAAGCGTCGATCAATCTAACTAGCTAGTAAGTGATGACATGTGTAAATGATAAGTCTCGGGTATGTATGAAAAGGTTGTGAATAGATTGGCTCGCAAAGGCTAATCGATAACGACTCCAAAGGTGTCCAAAGACATCTCATGTAAGCAAGAGTTGCAACAATAATCGGGCAACAACTTCTTGCTACTTAGATGTATACAAGGAAGTTAATTGTTGCGCGATTATTGCTAGAGAATTACTCGTGAGTCGTGACCTTCCAAGCTAGCTACATCATACCAACTACCCGGGCAACATCTTCATTTGCCTGATTAGCGCTTAACCGCGGGCATAGCATTGTGCTTCTCGAATGTCCAATTCGATCACGAGATTACCTCCCTAAAGAGGCGAACATGCTCGATCAACCCGCGGGTTAACGGGGTCAAAAACCAAAACGACAATCAATACATATAATTCAGAATATATTTAAAAAAATGGCCGTAGAGAGTAGACATTTTCTTGGTAATCTCCAATGAAAAGGATGCAAGAAGATATGAGGATTTCTTTTTATAAGGATGTACACTGGTCTATTGATAATATAGAAATGGCAGAGACTATCATACAATATAGTACTATACTGTCTCGTTTTTCTTACCTAATTTGCAAGCAGGCCTGGTTTTATATATTAATATATATTACTGAAGATTTTATAACATTCTGTGAAAGATGTTGATTAACCAACCATGAATCAGTGTTGCTAGTTGCTGGCCATCACTTTTAAAAACCTTTCGATGAGGTGAACTTATGATAAAAACATTAATAACAGGGTATCATGTAGTTTAACAGGTTATAAGTTTGATCTCCCTGTTAGTCTCCTTCAGGTGAGACATATGTAAATCCTCTTGTTGAAGTTTTCTGAATCCTTAGATCTTCTATATACTTGGATTGGGACATCATTTCCTCACTTAAATTTTATTGACAAAAAATAATAATGAAAACATTAATTCGTTAAACCAGAAGGACCTGTTTTTATTTGAAGAAAGTTGGATAGAAAATGGAAACCCATTTTACTTGATACGTAATACCAGCTCACTTACGGAATATTGATTCAGGTTGAAAAGTGTTTTTTGCACGTAAGTTCATTAATCTTGCACATACACTCATACACGTAACAAAAAGTTACACTCGACATTAAGCTTAAGTTTAGCCGTCCAACCTTAAACAAAAAATAGCACATAACTTTGCGTTTTACTTTTTACATCACACATTTTGTTCTATGTAATTGTTTATATGTCACGTATCTCAAAATTTGTTTCTTAAATAAAAAAAGCAAATAACTTTGCGTACATGGGAACTTCTTAACGTATTCGGCCATAAAGAAAAATATAGTCAGACTTTTGTTAAAGCATGTAAACTGAAATAAACAATCCGGCCAAACAAATTATATGTCGACGATTCAAAAGTTTATGAAATATGTGACACTGTATATCGTTTTATCGTGACCAATTTGGTACACTTGTCAATGTACGTACGTAGCTAACTTCACGTACGTGGATAGTCTAATTATCGTAATCTATCTTTTAGCTCTAGATTAGTATATGGTAACCCTTACGTATAAGGAACCATGAATTAGAACTATTTTATTCGTAGTCTTCTATATACATATAAACATTAGAATACTACTCCCTCTGTTTCAAAATACATGATCATTTGAACAATGCACATATATTAAGAAAAAAATGTTATTCCTATACTACCCCTATCAAATGTAGAGTTAATCATTTGTTTAGAGAAATATGAAAAAGTGTAATGATTATGATAAAGATAATTATTAGGAGTATAAATGGAAAGAGATGGGTAAAAAATATGAAATGGACAAGTATTATGAAACAAGGAAAAGTGTCCAAATGCCTTCGGGCATTTAGTCAAAACGGTTAAGCCTCCAAGGGTAGTACCCAGAGGTCACCGGTTCGACTCTCATGAGCAGTGCTCTCAAGTCTCAACCAAAAAAAAGGAAAAGTGTCCAAATGGTCATGTATTTTAAAATGGATAGAGTATTTTTAAAAGTACAAATTTTACAAGAAAAATGTATAGACCATTTTTTTTATAATCAAATCTTTAAAGAAATAAAGTCGCAAAATCTTTCTAAAATGAGTCGGTATATATACCCTTAGAATAGAAAAAAAGTTGAAATAATAAAAAAAGTTCTAGAAAAGTGAAAAAAATGCAAATATATGGGACATATTGCATTGAATTTTCACTTTATTTAGACTCATTGTTCTAAAAATCCTTTATGGCTTTATAGGTCATGTCTAGACCTTGTTTAAGCGCTAGACGGTCCTCTTCCATCTAACCTTATCATTCGCTTAAGATCACTTAAGCGTTCATCCAGGCCGTCTATGCAACCGTATAGACTACCTAGGTATTAGGCGATTTCTCTTTCGGCTATTATCTGCTTAACGTATTTAGAACACTGACTTCTGAGAAGCAAAAAAGAGCGTCGTCAAAGGATGAGTTGAGATGAGGTATTATATTTGCTTTAACATTTCTACGAAATTTGAGTGGAAATATCTATTTTTTACACATTATAAAAATTAATTTTAATACTCTTGTAATATATTCCTAAAATAAACTTATAGAAAGTCGACGTTGAGAAGAGAGTAGGATTTATAAAATGGAATCTTTTGCAAAAAAAGAAAAAGAAAATAGTGGATCCAATAAAAGTGGGTGAAGACAGTCACCCGACCGAAGAGCATGGCTACTTTCTCCCCGTCACCCCACAGCCCACAACTCATCTCTTACTCTTTACTGTAGTTATTGGACTGTCACTTTGTCACCCCCGCGCACGTTAGCCTTTTCCCCAACAATTACAATTTTACCCTCCACCTCCTCCCAAATCCCCTATAAAGCAACCACTCCGTCCCCTCCCTCGTTTATTTTAGCTGCAATTCAATCCACACCCGAAGAAGAAGAAAAAAAAAACAATAATAAAAAAACTAGTCACCGGAATCTGTTGATCGGCGATCAGGATCGGGATAAACAAAGCTAGCTAATTAAACCTTCCGATTGTATATTTCGATTGTGCTGGTGATGATGGGGTTTTGCATTTGTCCGTTGGAGACCCCAGCCAGGTTGCTATGGAGCACAAGCTTCTTCCGCCATAAGCTCATGCTCTTTTGATACCGATCTCTTCTCTTCCTGGCTAGCTCCTCCCCCTCCCTTTCCGTTCATCTCGATCGAAATTAGTTCTAATTCGGCTCCGAAAAATAAAGTTTACTAGCTTATAGTAGTAACAGAAGTTGTTGTTTTGGTTGAGATCTGGATTGCTATGGATCCAGGTCAGCTTTACTTCGATCCTTCCTCTGGCCATGGCGGCAACATGCTCTTCCTAGGGAGCGGAAGCTCAGGGTTTCGAGGTAGATCTATGGAAACTTTCTGTTTAATTTTGCGAGTTTCGTTGCAATTTAAAACGGTTTTCCGTTGCCTCTAGATCTGTGCGTTGTCGATGATTGGATTATCTAGGTTAATTGATTGGATTGGATTGAATCGAGTTTTTCTTCTTCTGATAGGCAATGATTTCTGTCAAATCAGGTCAACATAAAGCCGATTCAGCAATCGATTGCTGCTTTTAGCTTCTTTCGTCTTTGCAATAATTAATTAATTGCTCTGCTTTGAAATCACTTTAGGTCAAACACTAATGATGAGCATGGGGGATTCGCCGAAGAGGCGTCCATTCTTCACGACGTCGTCGGAGGAGTTGTACGACGATGAGTATTACGACGAGCAATTGCCGGAGAAGAAGCGTCGCCTCACTTCAGATCAGGTATATGCAACTTTCTGAAATTAATTCGGATCATCCAGTTGACCTAGATCGCACTGAAATATTTTCAACGAAGCCTTCAATTAATTTCAACTAGAAAACCTAAAAGAGATCCTGGTGACTCCTGATCGACCGGATAGATTGCCTTTTTCTTCAAACAATTTGGGACGTTCTAAAAGAATCCATTTCTGTCTATCTGGCAAAAGTTGCACAGCTTTGGATATGACTTTTTATGTGTAGATGATTTGATGCGTACAAGCTATGCTATTAAATTATATTCGTTCTCCAAGATGCCAGTACGTGTATATGTTGTCAATATCATCAAATGGAATCTGAACCTTATCTAGCACCAAATTTGTCTGAGAATATGTACTTTGTTAATAGGCCATTATTCCATTTGATTAGTACCTCACGTCTTATTGACACTGTTTTATTTAAATGTATGTTCTTATTGAATCACACATCATAGCTAGAAAGTGAACCCATCTGATTCGTATGTAGGTGGTGATGTTGGAGAAGAGCTTCGAGGAGGAGAACAAGCTGGAGCCAGAGAGGAAGACGCAGCTGGCGAAGAAGCTCGGCTTGCAGCCGAGGCAGGTGGCGGTGTGGTTCCAAAACCGTCGTGCTCGGTGGAAGACAAAGCAGCTTGAGAGGGACTATGATCTCCTTAAGTCCTCTTATGACTCTCTCTTGGCTAACTATGATACTGTCGCCAAGGATAATGACAAGCTCAAATCTGAGGTACTTCACTCCATGTCCATCCCATTTACCTTAAATCCGGCTTGCTTGTGATTCATGTCATATACTTAAGAGCTGAAATTCTTGTTTGATGTTAAAACTTAAAAACACCTTCTTTTCATCTAGTTTAGCTAATCAAATCAATTTTTAATCATAATTGTACATTATCATCCTAGGAGTCCAAGCTATATGAAACATAGGTGACCATGTAAAGTTATTCAAAGAATCAAAATCTACTAGGCCAATTCACTTGTATTAGTTTTTTGCATAGAAGGTTAGAAGTAGTGCCTCTAGTTTTACAGAGAAGTGATTTTGACTATGTAGGTACTCTCGTTGACTGAAATCCTCCAAGCAAGAGAAGCTAATGGGTCACAAGAACCAGACCCGGGCTTAAATCCTGTGGATCCAATTCCAAATGATCCAGCCCAAAACTCGGCCCAGCAGCTGAGCACCACAAAGGCTGAGGATCTGTTGAGCTCAGGGAGCACAGTAGGGAGTGCAGTGGTGAACGAGGACATGAATCCACAGCTAGTGGACAGCGGTGACTCCTACCTCCCGGCTTACCCGCCGTGTGTGGGGCCCATCGAGGCGGTTCAATCCGAGGAGGACGACGGGAGCGAAGATGGCAGGAGCGGGTACTTGTGCAACATGTTTGAGGCGGCGGATGTTGGCCATGATCCGAACTTGCACGAGGTTGGGTGGTCATGGATATGGTCTTGAATTTGCTGAAGGAAATCTGATCATTTTGATGAGCATGAAGAGATAATGGGTTAATAAGTTGCTACTATATGCAGCTGTATTATTATGTGTGATGTGTAATGTGGCTTTGTGAAGGCCTGGTTTGGTTAAATTGTACGATGAAGAGACTACTAAGATGAAACTGCTAATAAGTGCAGTGATGAGATGACAATGTATGCTCTATAAATAAGCTACAATCACGCTTATCAAGAGGTTACCCAATTTCGAGAACCCTTGTTTACAAAATCATACAATTGTTGCAAGATTTTATCTATATCATCTACCAAGAAACTAGAGAGAAAAAAAAGAGTACCCATATACATATCTATCACTTTCAAATTCATACAGCTTATACAACCGTATACACGACCTAAAATTGGACCAACTAATTAGACATTGTCACCTTCACTTGAAAAATCGTTTGGTTTCATAGCCTTATGCATGACCACCATGTCACTAGCTTTGAATTGAGCCTTATTTCTTCTCGTGTTCGCTGCAAACTTTGAAGCCAAGAGTGTAGCTCCAAGATTCTGCACTGGTTCATCTTTGGTGTCTTGCTCATCATCCATAGCCAGCTCTTTTGCTAGCTTTCTCCTACTGTACTTCCTCCAAGCAGCCTCGATAAAACAAGCTGCCCACATTCTCCATTGATGGGAATAGTACCTGAAAATCAAGCGTACGAAGATATTATACACAATTGCCTATGATCATGCATCATGTTGCCTCATTTTATAGCTAACAATGATAATTGTAGTATACAAGTGTAAAATGAGAGAGATTTGACCTGAAGGTATCACGTAGCTTCTTGCTGTGGAGACGCGCAAATTGGGATGAAAAGAAAATGAGATCCTCGTATCCCAAAGCAAATGCCTCAACCTCTGTGAGGGCCTTGACAGTTCTAGTCGAAGTGGGAAGGTTTTGGGAGGCGTTTGGCATAAGCGCCCAAGTAAGTAATTCCTCCCCAGCAAAGTCACCGGGGCGGAGCACGATAGAGTTGAAGAAACCGCTCCTTCCTCCATCGGTTGCAGAGCTCTCAAGCTGCCCTCTGATGATAAAGAGCATCTCGTCTACCGGGTCCCCTTCTCTCACAATGTAGTTACCTTGTGTGGTCAGTGTGGCCACAAGCCGCTCACAAATTGCATCGAGCAGTGGCTCATCCATCTTTGAGAAAAAATGGACCTGGACGATACACAAATCAAGGTAGAGTTTAGGTAAGGTGAAAACATTAGCCAGATTAATCTGCAACTAAAGGATCCATTGGATTGCACTAAAAATGAAAAATAGAGACAAACACATTATGCAGAACGAACTTTAGATATTATACAAGTTTTTAAGGGAGGCTTACACGGCGAACAAGTTGAAGACATAAATGCCTTCGTATCTCTCGTCTGAGATCCATTGGCAAAGAGCGGAGAATGGATTCTTCGTTAACTCCACGAGTAGTGAGCCAATTGTACTGGACAAACTTGGAGACACGTTCTTGCAAGGCTGGGGTTTTTGACGGTGTCTCATCCACTCCTCTGTATCTCTTCTTTTAACTCTCCATTCTTCAAGTCTCACCGTTAGAGATTGCAGGTAAGTCTAAGAACATTCAAAGGGGTCATGAGTTTAGGTAAAATGACTTCATAGAGGCTGTAATAAAATGACAATTTCAGTTCTTGGAACTTCATAGAGGTTCTACTTGCTCTGTCTCGTTTTCCAGTTAAACCTTTTCTTTCAAATAATGTTTAGCTCCATGTCAAAAATGTCATTCTTTCCCATATCAAATGTCACGTTAATCACGTATGATAACAATGGAAATGACATAAGTACTGTAATGGCACCATAATGTGAAGAAGCAAGAGCAAACATTATACCTGCACATTGCCAATTAAGAGACAGAACAGGAACAATCCCCCAATGCATATACAGCAGGTAAATAAGGTCTCACCAAGGAAGATGGTTGTCTCCAGATTCTGTCCAAAAGAACTGCAACGGTGAAGTCAAATCAAGTACAAATAAGCATAACATCAGATTTCAGAATGAATACATAACATATCTTAGCGACAATTAACACAGAGACATCCAATCAAGAGGCCTTACCTCAGTTGTTGCAACCCAAACCAAAGACAGTAGAGGTACTTTGTTGAGAAATCTGATGAACCAACACCACTACTGAACGCGGCCGAGAACATCCCAAACTTAAAAGACGAAAGTTCATTCCCAGGATCACAGTTATTCAGCACTTGAGTGTTGTTAAGCCAGTACTGCCTTTCGACGTCATTAACCGAAACACAATCCAAATAGTTCGGAAAGCATGGAGGGAACCTGTCTTTCTCCTTGTAACACTCTGATCGCCAGCACGAAAACTGTCTGCTTATGGCTGCTGTATACCATATAGATCCAAGTAACTGCACTATCCGAATCAATGGAACACAGTCTTTAACTTAAGGGGATTAAAAAAAACAGAAACTGTTAATCAATTAGCTTTATATATGCTTACATGGCAAGCAATCATGTAGAGGAGCAGATTATATGCAGTGCCAGCCCAGGCTGTCTTGGCGATGACACCTGTTGTCTTGATGATCCGCCTTTGTAAAGGGAATATGATAAACAATCTTGGAACGAATTGAATTAGCACTATAAGAGAGAATATGAATACTAGGCTATCAGCATCCATTTTTTTCTTGGACACTGCATTTATAACAGGTATCACAATCCAGTGAGCTATCTGCAAGTACACAAAGCCCCAATTATACACAGAAACTCTCCAATTCGATCTCTGTACAGATCAATTTCAAATCGAACGCAATCCAGCATTTATGTTCATGAACCAGGTTCAATCAATTGCACATGATCATCCGAGCAGAGAAAAGCCCCAATTAATGGAGATTTTGCGTGGAGAGAGAGGAGGAGGAAGTAAGAGAAATCAACATGCCTGAGGAAGAGGGAGACAGGCGGCGAAATCGATAACGAAGTCGGACCTGATATAGCGCTGAGCGATTTCGTCCGGATCCATGACCAATTCGCCTCTGCCGAAAACCCTAGAACTCGGCGAGATGAAGGCGGTGCGAAACTTCACGGCGATGTGGACGACGTAGAGGAGATCGGCGATTATACGCCAGGCGGTGACGGATCCGAGGAGATTCTTGTCGTAGGTGAGGCAGACGGTCTGGCGAACGGAAGGGAGGAAGAAGTAGAGCGGATCGAGGAAGAGAGCGACGACGGAGGTGACGAGGAAGAGGTAGTTCCAGCGGGAAACGATCTCGGAGTTCGGATCCAGGATCTGGTAGCGAGAGAGGAGGTACCAGTGGAAGCTGTGGTCGTCGGAGGAGGCCGTGAAGGTGGAGATCGGGTGGTAGAGGTGGCGGCGGAAACCGCCGGCGAAGTGGTTGATGCCGAATTGAGAGGCGCGCTTTGTCAGGAACTTGTTCATCGCGATGCTGTATTTTTTCGGCATTGTTTGTCGGTGATCGGAGAGGCGGAAGTTGAGATTCCGACGCCGGAGTTTTTTCCCGGAGAAAGTGGTGTAGACGGGGAGGAGGGAGGAGGTGTTTTGGAGGGAAGGCCGTTGAGGGTTTCGCGGGCAACCTGGGGAATTTTCTCTAATTAAATATTGGTATTCGAATTTTTGCCGGAAAAATAGAGCAAGTAAAAAAGGACAGAAAAATACTTTTATTGGAGGTACAATTTTATAAGTTTTCTTGACATTTTTGGTAAGTTTTAAGAGATTACAATAGTAACAGACTATCAGGTAAATGTTGGTCACAATATGCTAATTTAGAATATTATACTTATGTGAATTTATTTTCATTGCATTTTGAAATGTAAAATTATGTTACTCCAAAGTTTATTATTTGAACATATATATTCTCTGGGGTATTCTTAATGGCCTCGATCGTGTTGGCGTGGGATATGATCGAGGTACCATGATGTTCACGTGGAGTCGAACTCTACGCTTGCAGTAACTCTAGTTCTCAAGCCTTCTTGCAATAACCACCTTCTTTTTAGCACGGTAAGGAAATGTCAGGGTTTCATAACGCAAGATTGGAATGCTCACGCTTTCCACGTCTTTAGGGACGTGAGTGTTGTTGTTGACTCCCTCCCTAGTATTATTTTCTTGTCGATCGAGGTACCATGGCTCTTGCTCTTTGTTATTGGACGACGTCGAGGGTAGGGCTTTTCCTGTTTGTTGCTTGTTAGCTTGGGTTTTGTTCTTGTTTAGGGGCTATCTCCGTTTTCTCGAACAAAAAAAAGCTTATGGTTTGATAATGTAAACTTCAATACATGATGATATTTGAATTACTTCTAGTATCCTCGATCTATGCATGATTGCATGTGCAATTTTGAATGTATCGGGCTTTGCTCTGCTTTGCTCTATAGCTCACAAGTTAACTTGTCAATTTTAGTTTACTGTGATTTCCAACTTTGACAACACAAAAATAAAACAGTCGTAATTTTCAAATTTGGATGCTTTCTTATGATTCGTAAACCGTAACCAAACATCTAACAAGATTAAGCTACATATATATGATATAAAAAAAACAAGCTAAAGGCTATGAGCATGTACTCATTTTTTCGACCACAAAAAAATGAACATGTATTAATTTATTACTGTAGTTGTTTGGATGATTAGTATTCACGTCACATGTGTGAAAGCTAAACTCCATTTCGTAATCAAACCTCGCATGTTTAGCATTACACATTCCAGTCCACACAAACCCATGCTTGAATTATAGACATTACATTTGTATCACACCAGCACTCATTGATTTTAATTCCCCAAATATTATGTGCTTCCTTTTTTTGCAAATGATACATTATGTATTTATGTGCTTCCTTGACTACCAAGTTCATATTTTAAAATGTAGAAATTATATACAGTATTAAAAATCTAAAATTAATGATAATTGGAAATAAAAATTACAAGACCAAATTATTTATTGAGAAGCCAAAAGGGCATTAGCGAATGGCCGGATCGGATGCACATTCCAACATGTGTAGTGTTGGCCACAAACTAATATAGTACTTCAAAATGCTGATAAAATGTAATTAAAACTACCTTAATTTATCACAATGAACTTTATGATAATATAAACTAGAATACCTATGATTTTGGATTACATGTATGTACATATTATTCTCTGTTAACCACAAATTTCCATTAGCCAAGCACTGAAGTTTACCCTGAAAATACCGATCTTTCATAGAAAACTTGTCAAATTAAGTTTACTTGTAATCTTCAAATTTGGATTAAGCTACATTTAATTTAATATAAAAAAGATTAACCCAAAGCCTATCGATTTACTACCTCTCCACATCTAAATGATGCTTATGAATCAATAAGCCTGAAGCTATTGGGCCATTTTAAAAATTTATGCTGTTATCAGAGTCCACAAATTTCCCTATTATCTGTATGATTTCGTGGTGTCATTATAACTTATGTTCATAATAATACAGCATTATAATATTTCGTGTAATTTTCCAACAAAGACCTATTTCTGATGTGAAGTATGATACAGGTATACCGCAAATATTCCGATGGGGATCTTCATTTCGTTTAATTAATTAACGCCTAAGACTGATTCTATATTAGTTTATAAATTGTGTGTATATGATTGACGGTGCATGTGGCTGATTATGGAGCCCCACATATTCTGACTCCATTTTCATAAAATAATGCACTAATTAATTGGATTATTAGTAAGTGGAGATCGAGTATTTAATTTTCTGAATCTCAATAATTATGCATGAATATCAAGCAAAGGGGTGTAGCCAATAGGTTATGATTAGTTCATCCATAATTGGCTGTGTACGTGCTCCACTTTCTTAATCACGTGCTTAGTTTGTGATTAATTGATTTATCCTCACTCTTTTAAACTATCTATTACAGTAGTACATATTATCGTTATATAATTGAGTTTGTTCGAGCTCCGGTATTTCTCCGTAGTAAATATGAATGCATATCAAGTTTGGTGGAAAGAGGGGTGCCACTCTTCGAACCTTTGAGGGGTGTTTTTAATAATTAGAAATAGGTTAAGTAATCATCAAACGGGAATAGTTTGACCTCTTATATCATTGTGTAAGAAATTAGAAATTCCCCCGTGAGGACAAGCAAAACGTGAAGATATAACACAACTCGGAGCAGACGCGAGACGATCTACAATGAAAATTGCTTATTGAGTTTTTCTTCTATTTTTCCTTCCTTTCTTTCTTGAACAAATGAAATGACCAAGTTCGTTTATGAAATGGCATGTCTTTATTATTTGAGTGACATTCATGGTCCCATTGATGATGGTGATGGTATGGTTTATGGGCCATTTCCCTTGTCATATTATCATTCATCATTTATATTTTTTTGTCTTAGACTTTAAGTGAGTAAATCCTGGAGTTTCTTGGATTCTTGTTAGTTGTTGTAAATCAATTTGAGCATTACTTTGATGGGCAAATCTCCTTTTCCAATAATGAAACTTTTTTCAGCTCACACCATGTTTGAAAATTTCCATTTCTTCTATGGTATTTGCTCAAACTATGGTTTCTCTATATTTATATGTATTCATTAGCTGAGTTTACAAGCTTCATTTGTTTAGAGGGTTAGAGTATGAGAATGCACACAATTAGGTATAATGACATATTAACATATGCAATTTACGTTTGGTAAAAAGGCAATCCTATCCAAATCCTATTAAAAAACGTGAACAAGAGAGCTTATCCATTTTGGTTACTTGCACATATATATCACCATATGAAGGAATTGAGGTATGATAATGGTGAACTTTTATGTAAAATGCGAAGAACGTGAACAACTGCCAAAAATCCACCACGTGACGTCACCATCATCGAAATAATTGATGTTCTTGATTGGTGACTCTCAATAAATTCAATTCATTTTATAAAGTTACCCATGTCACAGGAATCAAGATCTTCTACACCCTACAATGCAACCTTCTATGTATCACTTAAGTATTTAACTCATAAAAAAAATATTAAAAAATATGAAAAAATATAAAAAAATCAAATTAGTATTCTAGTTGATATGTTTTATACATTTGTAAATTTTTATCATAAAAAAGTTATAATATGAATATATTATAGATTCAAATTGTACAATAATAATCTTTTTAGCTTTAAAACAATATCAAACATATATTTGTGCCAAAAAATTCTAAAATTATATAAGAATATGTATTTAGAATATTAATGTAATTTTTTATAAAAAAATAATTATTAATTTATGGTCAAATAATTAAATGGTGCATACAAGGTTGTATTGTAGGGTGTAGAAGATCTTGGCTCATGTCACAGGAGCACACAGCATTCATTTTGTAAGTTAACCATGAGCACGTATGAAGCTCAAAGAGGCAAAAAATGAGAAAATATTTGGAAAAAAATGGCGTCCTTAATTCAATGGCATTTGAGCTAGTGCTCTGTTTTTAGATTAGGGTTCTTCATCCATCTCAAATTGATTAAAATAAGGGACACCAATCTTAATTTTCCAAAATGTCATGCGATAAGATAAACGTGAAAAAAATGTGAAAGCTGCAAAAAAAACAAAACAAAAAATGGCAAGTTACAGAAAAAAAAATAGTAAAAAATATTTTCAAGTTGAAGAAGATAAGCCTGTAGTAACTACAGTATCCATGTTCTTTTCATTCCCCAAGCTTTAAATTCCAAACAGCAGAAAAGACACTCCTTTTCAGCCAAAAATCAAAACCAGCACCAAAGTTTGTTCAAATCCATAACTTTAACCCCACCTAAAAAATCCCTCTTTTTATTCAGTTTCTTTTCTTTTCTTCCTTTCTTCTCTCTTCCAATATTCAATTGTCAGCTGCCATTCCCAGAGTTCATCTCCAACCGCCTTAAGTCAGCACTTGTCTACCTCCTCAATAAAGCCTATAAAGACATCGCCCAAGATCTCTGATTTTAGACTAGATGTCCAAATGCTAAGAAAGTTGATTGGTCTCACCTTCCTCTGGAGATTCAAGGATCAAGAAAGGTTCAAAATTTTTCATAGCAATCTAGTTATAGGTGGAGTTGCTAGTGTTTAATTGTGTCTAGCACCTGTCCACAATTTTAAAAGCTTTTTCCTTTTTAATTCCTTTCAAATTTTGAGTTAAATAAGTGCAACCTTTTGTCTTCTTCTTCACAGTTTAGTTTTTTTTTCTCTGGTGTGCATTTTCTTTGTGGTTTATAAGCTGAGAAGGTTGTTTACTCATCTGGGTCCTTCTGTTTTCTCCATTATTTTTCTCCCCCATTCTAATCCTTCCTCATCCATCATTGTTGTATCACCAGAAGAAACCAAACTCCATAATGCTGTGTCTCTAAATTCCCAGTTGACAGCTTTGCGTAATGGATCTGGAAGGAGTGTATCCCATCAGCAACAACCACAATCAAATCAAGGTAAAAACTAAAAACCCATTTGCCCTCTTTCAATTTTTGTTGTCTGTACAAGCACAAGCCATTTTTTCTTAAAAGCCCTTACTTTTCATGACTCTCCTTAGTAAAGTTTGTTCTTTTTTGCTTGTATAGAGAGAGTCATGGAGAAGTGTGCTTCTTCTAGCTTACCAGAGCTTGGGTGTTGTCTATGGTGATTTGGCCACTTCTCCTCTTTATGTGTACAAAAGCACTTTTGCTGAAGACATTCACCATTCAGAAACCAATGAGGAGATATTTGGAGCTTTGTCCTTTGTTTTCTGGACACTAACCCTAATTCCACTGCTCAAGTATGTGTTCATTGTGCTCTCTGTTGATGATAATGGTGAAGGTGGGACTTTTGCCTTGTATTCCTTGCTATGCCGACATGCAAGGGTTAGCTCCATCCCCAATTGCCAGGTTGCTGATGAGGAGCTCTCAGCTTACAAAAAGGACCAATTTGATTCTGAAGAGAAGGAGCCGAAATCGAGGCTGAAATCGACGTTGGAGAAGCACAAAATGTTGCACAAAGTGTTGCTGATTGTGGCTCTGATTGGGGCTTGTATGGTGATTGGAGATGGGGTTCTGACCCCTGCACTTTCTGGTAATTGGAAGATTTAGTTTGTCATGTATGGATTTTTTGATCTTCATTTCTGGTGTGTTAAACATTGTGATTGATGGCTTGTGCTTTTGTTGAATTCTAGTTTTCTCCGCCGTATCCGGGTTGGAGCTTTCGACATCAAAGAAGACTCATGAATGTAAGTTATTCCCACCTGCAAATTGACAGCTTGTTCTAGGAAGTTCCCATTCCCTTGCTCAGTGAATTAGTTTTTTTTCCCCAGATTGCTAGATTCTAGAATTTTTCTGAGACTATTTTAATGGATCTTCTGTATAACAAGTGATTTTGTGAAAAACTAGGTATTAATGTTGGTTTCTGTAGTTTACTCAAAATGCTAAGTTGCTGACCGAAGTTTGAACATTATGCAAAGTCCAGTTCTTTTGGATTTTCACTAGCCTGCCCTTGCTTTTATTTTTTACTGCTTGCACTTTTAACTCAGAAAGGCTTTTTTGATTGAGAGAGGAGAGGGTGAGAGTAAATATGCTTCAATCATTTCACAGTTTTTTTTGTAGTAAGCACCTAATACTAAATGCCAAACTTCTAAATCAGTTTTAAACAAGGAATAGATCGCCATCGTACTGATCTGATTGCATATCTTGTGACACATGGTCTTCTCAAGGCATCTTGAAATTAGTTGTTCATTTCAGCATTTCTATCATGTTAGTGTCACAAGGCAAACCACACAAATCAGATCTTATCAGGAATCAAAATCTTCAGTTTGTTTATTTATTTAGTTTTGCTGGAATGCACTCTACATCTTAATCCACCTTCTGTTTCGGTGATTTCGATTATTTATTTATTTATTCTCTGTTATGGATGGTGCATCTTTTAGGTTCTGCACTAGGAAAACCATTTTTAAATTGCTGCATAAATTGGCAAGGTTTATGTTGTATTTAAATACATTGTTTTGCCCTCTCAGTATGAACAAGCTCTTTAGAGGGTCGGTATTCATAGTCTCTGGAAAGGTCAGGTCATGATCAACCACTAAAAGAAGTTTAGCTATCCTAATCATGCAGCAGAAGCCAAAGAAAAGATTGCTTTTCTTTATTCTATTATGTGAAAAAGATTTCTTTTTTTAAGTTGTGAATTAGGTTGAGGGATTTGTTATATTACTTTGCCTGATCTGTGGTCCTTTATTTTTTATATAATAATGAAAGTAAGTGTGGTGGCTAGGAAAAATTCCTTTCTGGGTATTGCTTATCTTTTAGATTTTAATACATTTATATAGTTTGTGACTAGCATGAAACTCGTTCGGTCATCGTTAGGCCAGTCAAAGATGTTGACACGTTTGTTCACATTGTTTTATGAAGTCTTCCATTAGACAGATATCATTTTGCTTTTGTCCAACTTCTGGCCTTTCTGGGGAAGGTTGCATTCTATCTTCCATTTTTATATAGTGGAGCTCCTGTTTGAACTATTTTTGTAACTTTTCAAAAAGAAGTTTAAACCCATATGTGATCTTCAGTCAGGACTAAGGAGTAATGTTTGTCGTCTGTAAAGTGCAGATAACTTCGGCTGTGGGAAGCTTAACTTCTTATCGTACTATAATTATTGATTTGCTTACATAATAATCATGAGCAGATGCCATCTAACATGATTTGATTTCCCATCTAATGTGCTAAAGAAGAGCTTCTATTAATTTACATGATCACTAAGGAAAATGCTAATGAACATTAATATAGCAATTGTCTAAATGGATGAAATCTTTTGTATCCTGTCATATCTCTTTAATCACTAACCAACTAGTAACTTACCTTCAATACAACAAGTTTGTTATTTAATTTTCCTTGCTTCAACACCTGTATTTATAATGACATAATAATTGCTACCCCAATCACCTTATTTGGTGAGCCTAATTTAGTATCAATTTTCTCTGAACTGCAGATATAGAAGTTCCAATAGCCTGTGCTATACTTATTTTCCTGTTTGCCCTGCAACATTATGGAACTCACAGAGTAGGCTTTGTTTTCGCACCAATCGTGATCACATGGCTTTTCTGCATAAGTTCAATAGGGCTCTACAACATCTTTCGGTGGAATCCTAAAGTTTACCAAGCTCTCTCCCCCTATTACATGTACAAATTCTTGAGAAAAACGCAAAAAAGCGGTTGGATGTCCTTGGGTGGCATTCTTCTATGCATGACAGGTAAATACAATCTTACTTCATACCGAAAAAAAAGAAAGCATCTTAATATGTATCTAATACGAGCCAGATTTTCGTTCCTTCAGGTTCCGAGGCTATGTATGCTGATCTTGGACACTTCTCTCAGCTATCAATCAAGGTATATATGCAAGAACTGTTTCTTCATTTTAGTTTATGGTCCAATTTCCGAGATGATTAAAATTTTCATCTTGTATCGCTCTACTGCAGCTTGCGTTCTCGTTTGTAGTTTACCCAGCCTTGATCCTGGCATACATGGGACAAGCTGCTTACCTGTCCAGGCACCATACAGCTGAAAATTACTACCATGTTGGATTCTACGTCTCTGTCCCGGGTTGGTGCAATCAACATTTGGCTATATATGTTAAATTGCTTACATCTTTTATACCAAGTTTCTGATAGGATTTGCTTTTGTGATACAGAACAAGTTAGATGGCCTGTGTTGGCTATAGCCATACTAGCTGCAGTGGTAGGAAGCCAAGCTGTGATAACGGGAACGTTCTCGATAATCAAGCAGTGCTCGGCCTTGGGTTGCTTTCCTCGGGTTAAGATAATCCACACGTCTTCTAAGGTACACGGCCAGATTTACATACCTGAGATCAACTGGATTTTAATGGTATTGTGCCTGGCTGTTACTGTTGGTTTCAGAGACACCAAACGCATGGGAAATGCATCGGGTAAGTTCCAAACAAGTCTGATGCCAAATATTAGCAAGCTGAGCTTTGTTTCATGTCTTTTTGGCTTGATTTGCTCCTCATCTATTGATTTTATGATGTTAAAATGCAGGTCTAGCAGTGATAACAGTGATGTTAGTTACCACATGCCTGATGTCACTAGTCATGGTCTTATGCTGGAAAAAGAGCGTCTTCCTTGCCATTGCCTTCATCTTCTTCTTCGGCTCCATCGAAGCACTCTATTTCTCTGCCTCACTCATCAAGTTCCTCGAAGGGGCATGGGTCCCGATTGTCCTCTCCTTCATCTTTCTCCTTATCATGTACTCCTGGCACTATGGAACCTCGAAAAAATACGAGTCCGACGTTGAAAACAAGGTCCCGATCAACTGGCTCCTCGGCCTAAGCCCCAACCTGGGAATCGTGCGTGTACGAGGCATTGGACTCATCCAAACCGAGCTCGTATCCGGCATCCCAGCCATCTTCTCTCATTTTGTCACCAACCTCCCAGCCTTCCACCAAGTCCTAGTCTTCCTATGCATTAAATCAGTCCCAGTTCCACATGTCCGGTCTGGGGAGCGGTTCTTGGTAGGTCGGGTGGGACCAAAGGAGTATCGAATGTACCGTTGTATAGCTCGGTACGGTTACCGAGACAATCCGAAAGACGAGTTCGAGTTCGAGAAGGATCTCGTATGTAGCATAGCGGAGTTCATTCGATCCGAGAAGCCGGAAGTGACGAAAAACACGAACTCACATGACACCGAAGACGACGACGAAGAGAACTTGGCGGTGGTCGGTTCGTGTTCAGGGAGTGTAGAAGGGATACGGCTTTTCGAGGACGAGATGGACACGGCCGAGATAATCGGGACAGGCTCGGGTTTGGAGATGTTGAACGAGGTCGACACGAGCAAGCCTAGGAAGAGGGTGCGGTTTATGGTTCCAGAGTCCCCAAGGATCGACCACGAGGCCAGGGAGGAGTTGCACGAGCTCATGGAGGCTCGTGAGTCCGGGATGGCGTTTATACTGAGCCACTCGTACGTGAGGGCGAAGAGCGGCTCGAGCTTCCTTAAGAGGATTGTGATCAACTTCGGTTACGACTTCTTGAGGAGGAACTCGAGGGGGCCGACTTACGCGGTGAGTCTCCCGCAGGCGTCGACGTTGGAGGTGGGAATGGTGTACCATGTATGAGGCTACACTGTGTGCTTTTGATAGATCAGTATGAAAACCTTTGAAGTGTATGTGTGTGATAACAGAGTTGTAAGGTCAATGTATATTAAGAATAGAAATGATGGATGAAGTGAATTTTGATTTGTATGTTTGAATGATTTGCAAAGTTTGATATGGGGAAAGCTCATCTGGAGTGTCCCTTTCTAAGGACGTGCATTTCAATTATTTCGGTAATGGCGAGCTTGATTGAATGATCTATAACTAGTTAATTACGCATTACATCCTAACCAGTTCACTTGAAATCCTATTTTTATTTTTTTTTTGATGAATTGAAATCCTAATTTTGCTTTAAGTAAACCTAAAAGTTCCAATTGTTCGAATTTTGCTTTACTAGGCAATTTGGTAAAAAAATAATTTGGACAAGATTACACACCCCTAAAAATTTGTGTACCTCTTTGTACTTTAATTTATTCATTTATCAATTTATCACCCATCGGAATTTCGGATTATTTGAATTAATTTATCCATTCTTACTAATAAAAATTGTTATATCTCGAAGAGACCTCTGATTCATTGGCCCAAACATTTGTCGGCCTAGGCCCAGGCCCAAAAGAAGCATCGGAGTTCTCTTCAAAACCCTAACTCTTGTTTCACAGCTCCTCATTCCCAGTGAACGCCTCTGCATTTCCGATCTTCCATTGGAGCGTCTCCTTGCGCAAGGTAATCAATTCCCTGCAAACCTTCTCTACATTCTAAGCTCTTGTGCCGTTTGTTCTTTCTCTGGTTTTGGATTTCTTTTCAATCTGCGAATTCTTCCCTGAGGATTTTCTGGATTTTGTCCTGCTCGCTTTTGTTGCTTAGTCCAATGGCATCTGTACATCTAGATTGTTTCATGAACTCTTCGCCTATGTCGCTAAAAGTTATCTATATTATCAGTTTCTTGTATGGAGAAGACTAATTTTGACCTAGAGACTATACTAGATCAGTAATTGAGGGTGATGTTATGGGACTGAATTGTTGTCATCATTTTGATAATGTAATTAGCATGTGAACTTAACATTTATGTGAATTTTATAGGTAAGCAATGGTGAAGCACAACAATGTTATCCCCAATGGTCACTTTAAGAAGCACTGGCAAAACTATGTGAAGACATGGTTCAACCAACCTGCAAGAAAGACCAGGAGACGTCTTGGTGAGCCATTTTTTCTTCATCTGGACAATTCTTTGACTGCTTTGCATTGTTTTTATTTGGCTGTTCCTTGAGTTTTATTGAGCTTTCTAACACATTTCTGTGAATCAACTCTCAGCTAGGCAAAAGAAGGCTGTGAAGATTTTCCCTCGCCCTACCGCTGGCCCTCTTCGCCCCATTGTTCATGGACAGACCTTGAAATACAACATGAAGGTCAGAGCTGGCAAGGGATTTTCACTTGAGGAGCTTAAGGTTTGTATTTTTATGAGATTGACTTGTTGATATCTGGCTAGTATTCTGTGAGTTGTATGATATTTGGTTATGACTAAGAAAAAATATGGTTAGTTTTGTTGCTGTTTTAAAGTATTGCTTGCGACATGGTGTTTAGTTGTGTAGTTTGTATATGTTTGTATATCAACTTCGGTTGTTGAAAGGCTTAAGTCTTATGTGCCATGAAATGAATGGTGCCCTGGTGGTTTGCCACGTTTTCAACGTGTCTTGTTCTTAACCTTGTCTACTGAACATCTGGATTTTGTTCCAGGCTGCTGGCATTAACAAGAAAGTTGCATCAACTATCGGCATTGCTGTTGACCACAGGCGCAAGAACCGCTCTCTTGAGGGTCTTCAAGCCAATGTCCAGAGGTTGAAGACCTACAAGGCCAAGTTGGTTGTTTTCCCAAGACGCACCAAGAAGTTTAAGGTAATGTTGTTGTTCAGTATTCCAAGTAACAGTCAAATATTAACTTCAACTACGAAGGTTTCAATTCACTGGAATTGATTAATGTCCGCTTCCTTAGTTACTATGGACTGTGCAATTGATTATGCTTCTCATTTCTATGTAGGGTGGTGATTCATCGCCTGAGGAGTTGGCTAATGCCACCCAAGTCCAAGGTGACTACATGCCAATTCAACGTGAGAAGCCAACTGTCGAGCTTGTGAAGGTGACTGAGGAGATGAAATCCTTCAAGGCATACGACAAGATCAGGTTGGAGAGGATGAACAAGAAGCATATGGGCGCCAGGCTGAAGAAGGCGGCCGAGGCTGAGAAGGAAGACAAAAAGTAAAAAACAGTTGCCCCGTCTTAAGCTTACATTGCTCTCCTTTTTTCACTTTGTTTTACCCGACTTTTGTACTCGGTTACTAGTTTTGTGCATTCCTGATTCTTGTTGGGAGTACTTGCAATTTTGAGTTTAGTATGTTATGGAATTCACTATAGACCAGTTGTGGTGTTGATCTCACCATTCCGTTTTCTGCTCTCTTGTCGAAGACTCTTTCGCTAAGTCTATTGGAATGAGCCAATTGACACAGTTGAATGATATCCCATACTAGCGTAGTTTCCACATGTTCCATGTGCGAATCTTCTTTGTTGACTTGGCATTGTTGAAACGATTCCATTGACATTGGTCAATGGTACTAACGTTTTATAACGCAAATAAATGTCATTGTAGATATTACATGATGTGTTATACCAAAATTACTTTTGATCTATCTATACACCTCACTAGTTAGCTAGTGTTTGTTCTTTGCGAAGGAACCAAGTCGTAGCAGAATAGCATCACACTTGAATACTCCAAAGTTCCTTTGAATTTGGCTCGGTATGAAAATTGGAATGAACCCTTAAATGATTTGTTCTGAATACCTTTCAAATTTCAATTTCATTACATCATTGGTGTTATCCTTATAATTATGTGCAAGAAACATGAATCAAGATCCAAGAGCAACCTATAACTAAATATCAACTCCTTACATACTAATAAAAAAAAGAACAATTTCAACCAAAAAAAAAAGGAACAAGACAAGAGGCGAGTCAGGTGATCATCACACAATGGAATATTTACTGAATAAATTACAAGAATAACAGAAAGTAATCTCGGCCTATTTCCTTTTCTTTCTTGAGTAACAACTAAAAATCAATGCAGTAAGAGGAAAATAAATGGAAGCTCAAAATTCTCCTACTAAATCAACATAAAAATACAATATACAACCCATAGCACATAAAACATCTCAAAATCTCATTGGAAGAAACTACACCTGCTTGCATTTTCCTTTTAATGAGCAAGCAAATCAGACTGGAAAGAGCAATTAGTAATAATGACCACATTAGTTAACTAAAAATCCCCTTTGGGAAACACTCTTAGGCTTAAAATATATCATCTGATTCATCTCTACCTCAGTTGGATAATGACAAAACTCCAAGACACTTGACCACCTGATCACATCACATTAACTTGCAAGTGTCTTTCTTTAAATCTCTTCCTGTAGTATGTTATTATGGGCTTTGGATCTGCATCAACATTTTTACACAGACTTGTAATCTCCTTCTCTCCTCTCTTTCTTTTCTTACCAGCTCCTTTCAAAGATTTCATTATATCTGCTAGAGTTAAATCAGCCTCCTCGGTACTTTTCTTCCGCCTGGTCCTTTTTTTACCTGGCAATGTTTGATGAACCACTGGATATTCCCAATGTATCTCTACTCTTCTGCGCCTTCTTGATCTACCCTTCTTCGGAAAATTGCAGAAAGCCGTATCACTGATCTTACTTGATTTTTTCCTTCTGGTTGGCTTTTTAACCTCTTCAGTATATCCAAGGAGCAAGGGTGTAAAATCATTGGCTTCAAGTGTAGGACGGTTGGGCTCCCTATCAACAAAATTAGAAGGAAGCGCATCTCTTACCGCCCTTCTTTCAGCCTTGACTCTCAAGGCTTCATCTGGGAACAAAACTGTCCATCTCCTTCTGCACTGACTATCAGTTCTTGGAGGAACACAGGTAGCAATTTTAGCCCAGCAATACCCGTGTACTCTAATAGCCTCTTCCAACTTTGCATCCTCGGCGGCTGTCCATTTACCCAAGTTCAAAGAAGGATCAAGATTGTTCATCCATCTTTCCCTGCACCTTGCTTGTGTTCTACCAGGCACAAACTCAGCAATCTTATTCCAGCATTTACTACCCATAATCATCACAGCAATCTTCAAACGTTTGTCCTCTTCAGAATTCCAACGCCCTTTCCTCTGTTTTGAGGGGAGCAAGGTTTTCAGCCATCTGTTTGAGCATTGTGGACCAAATCTTCCTTCTAAAACACTGGCAACTACCGTCCAATTACTTTCCCCATAAGTTTGAACAGCAGCCGTGAGTTCAGCATCTTGAGCAGGTGTCCACTCTCTATTCATTAAACTTCTATTGAGACTCCTCTGATAACGCACCATGCACTGATATGGGGTTCTGTTGGTTCCTACAAATTCTGCAACAGAAACCCAGTTGTATCCCAACTGTTGAACAAAATCCAGCAGGCTTTTATCCTCTAATCTTGTCCATTGCCCATGGTTGATCAATGGATCTTCGAAGTTTATCCATCTAGTTCGGCATTCTGGCCCAGACCGCTTGGGTAGGTAAGTGGAAGCCAGTTCTTCCCAGTCAACATTGGGAAGAAATGATCTAATAGTATGCGGGTCTTGAAAATCCCCAATCTGGGAAATAATCTCATCCACTCCACTCGCACATTCATGCCCTTCAGACTCATCCATTCGATTCATTGACTTCACTAGCAGACACTTTTGAAACTGCTGAATCACACCATTCTGCAAATTAACCTGATCCTCCTTTGTCCACCTCTCCTTAACAATCCACTGCGGGTACTGATTAAACGCGATTCTGTAATTAGCCACACGAGAATTCTCGGGTGGACCATGCCTCATCGCAGACGGCACCTTCTTACTATCCTTATTCGGAACCGAGATTAATTGCACCCTATCATCCTGCCTTCTTCTAGCCATTTTCCTCCTCTCATGTACATCAAACTCACATACGACCTTAACCCGTTTTATCATCTCCTTAACCTTCTCCATCTTAGCCTCCACAGACATCATCTGATTCCTAATATGCTTCTGAGCAAGACGGTTCTTTTTAATGGCATCAATAAATGCAAGTGCAGACTTCGGCATTTCATTATTTTGATACTGTTGCCTCTCAACATCAGCATCATCACACAAACCACCCTCATTCCTATCAAATGCATCACTAACCCCAGATTTAAACATTTCATGTACAGGTAAATTCAAATCGCTATCCCTATTCATACCTTGAGACTCTCCAACTCCAACTGAATCCGTCCCGGAAGCAGAATACTGGCCAAACCGCCTCTTAATCGCTTCCAGAATCTCGAAATCTTCGTCATCGTCGGAATCAGATCTTCCGGGATCGGCTCCGTCGGAACCTCCATACTTTTGCCGAACGTCGCGCAAGAACTCCAAATCTCCGTCTGAGTCCGACGAATCCGCGGGGGCGGCGTCGCCTTCGTGTAACGCGCCTTCAAAGGTGCCATCTTTGAGCGATTCTCCATCGGCGCCATCGTCGGAGGGGACTCCAGGTGCGGTCTGAAAGCAGGCGTTTGAGAGCGCATGAATGTCGGCGAGCAAGGCGTCGTCGTTTTCGCTATCGGAGGAATCGTGTCCAAGATCGGAGATTGGCATGGCGGAAGGAGAGAAAAGGGAGTGGATTTTTCCACAGTAATCGTTCGGAGGCTTTTGCTCAGACGGCGGGGAAATTTGGGGTTTCCCAATTTGGGGGAAAATCTGAAGGTGACGAAGAGGAAGGCAGATTTCAAAAGTCGGTTTCGGCCGTAGCTGGGCTGATTTGGGCCTACGGGTTTTGGGCTAAATTTATGTTGGGCGTTTGTAGCCCATGAAAAAACCATTACAAGAATTTATGAAAATTTGTGTTACCACTTACCAGTTACCACCCTGTGATTATAGTGATTCCGGTTGAGAACTTGAGTACCCGTTATGTCCTTTTATTTCACTTGGCACCCCTAAACTTTTAATATTTTCCAGTGTGTACCCAAATGTCTAATAAAACAATAAAATCGGTTATTTTTGAATCTTTACCCAGCATTTTTTTTTCAGTTGGACTAATTTCCAGGTTCAACTCCTGGATACGGCATTTCTTTTTTGAGTTTTCCCCTTACTAAACTCCTAACTTTATAAGCATTATTATCTAAAAAGTTCATTTTGCCAAAGTATTGAGTGCACCATAGAACTTTTGACGAGAAAGATTGATTAAATTTGTTGCTTGTTCATAATGTGGTATAACACGTGTAGCACGAGCAAATAATATAATTATCTATAAGATCAGTTGAGAGTACACTCACCTCACTTTCATTTCTTCCAATGCTAGATGCTTTTCTGACTAATTATATAAAACCAACCAGACGTCCACATCAATTTGCACTACAATCATGTTACAAGCAAAAAACTAAGCAAATCAGCAGAGTTCTTGGAAAGAAGAAGAGATCCAAGATGGAAAGCTTTTCTTACAGAAAAGAGGCCCTGCCTTTACTGGCCATGATAAGTGTGGAATTTGCAGGAATTGGGTTAGCAACACTAAGCAAATCAGCCATGAGAAGTGGACTCAACCGTTACGTGTATATTGTCTACTACGACGCGATTGGTACACTCATCCTTCTACCTTGGTTCGCCTATAGCTGTCTAAGGTTCCTCTTCAATCCTCCCTTTCAGTTTTCTTGCATCATTTCAACACTGTTTTGTTGATTGCAATAGATTATGTCCTTGTTTAGAGTCTTGTCTTGTGTATATACTTCAGTGGGAAGATACTACCTATTACATTTTCGCTCCTCGGTAGATTCTTCATTCTCAGCCTACTTGGGTGAGCTTTACTTTTGCTTATTTCTGTGGGTTACTTAACATGTGATGAGTGGACTTAATTTTCTCTTTTAATTGCAGGAAGTGTTTGTTACCAATATGTTTTTACACTGGTCTCAGCTACTCTTCTGTTACACTAGGGGCTGCAATTTCCAATCTGTCCCCAATCTTTACATCTATGCTTGCAATCTGTTTCAGGTTAACTTTAACTTTTAGTAACTTTACAGCATACAGATACTTGAATACTTAAAAAACTGGGAGCTCATTACTTGATTCAGGATGGAGAAGCTGAATTTGAGGAAGTTGGTTGATCAAATAAAGGTATCAGGAACCATTGTTGCAGTGCTCGGGGCGCTAATCGTTACTCTCTACAAAGGTCCACCATTGCTCACACCTCAGGATCATTCTGCTCACCACACTTTGCACTCTGAGCAATCAAACTGGCCACTGGGGTGCCTTCTGTTTATACTCGGATCGGCACTAATATCATTTTGGAGCATCCTTCAGGTTGTTTAGCTCGCGCTATTTCCTAGTTAGATCAAGAATAGAAAAGTGGACATTTTGTTTTTGTACACATTCAAGTGTAAGAACATTGATTGATGTAATGACTAATGAATGATGGATATTTTTTCAGGCTGATACAGCAAAGTCATATCCAGATGAATTGGCCATTGTATTCTTCCTCACCTTATTCGGGACAATCCAAACGGCTGCAGCTTCAGTGTTTCTGGTGGAAGGTCAGAGTCAATGGAAAATACATCACAAAATTGATGTCATTGCTATTTTGTATTCAGTAAGTACAACATCTCAAGCAATTTTGTTTCAATCTACAACAATAAATGGCTATGATCATATTTGAGACGAAAACGTAAAAATCTTGGGTCCCTGATTGCAGGCAATCTTGATAAGTGTGTTCACCAAAACTGTTGTTACATGGTGTCTACACAAGAAAGGGCCTATCTATGTGAGCATGTTCTCTCCTTTAAGCGTTGCGATCGCGGCTGCCATGGGATTTCTGTTTCTTCAAGATGGCATTTATCTTGGAAGGTACGGTTAGTCACTAGTCACTTCCAATATTTTTTTTTTGGGTGGACTAGTCACTTCCAATATTGATCTTCCTCAAAAACTTTAACATGTTGCCTCAGTTTAATTTTGGCCTGACAGAATTTGACATGCTGAAATGCTTGCATAATTTTGCAGTGTTATTGGATCAACCACTATTGTGGTTGGGTTTTATGCAGTTATGTGGGCTCAAGCCAAGAACAAAAATGATATGGCTAACAAGAACAGTAATACTAGAGGAATGGAGTCTGGTTCTTCTACACAAGTGACCCCTCTCTTGCAAAGCTCACTTAGTTGATGTAAACTGTGTATTTGCAATGTTTTTGTACAAAAAATTGTTTCAGAGCCTTCATCAAACAAGTGAACCATTTTACAATTAACAAAAGTACAAAAACACTATCGATTAAATTTGATTCATAATAATGCTTATTTACACACCAATGATTGGATCCCTTTCAAAGATATTTTACAATACTACCACTTTGCAATGTGACAGAATGTTAAAGAATTAAATGACAAAAATAAGTAAAACCCCACTTTTGTTTTTTTGTTGTATTGCCGTTGGTAGATAATATGATGCTTTCTTGAAGAAGGCCCACAATAATAGACTACACAAAGATAAATAGTGCAATGATATGAAAAGCTCAATATAGATATCACATACACCATACATACACTCTACAGAGTTCTTGAATGAGCAGAAAAGATCAACAATGGAGAACTCATCTTTTGTTATGAAATCACTTCCCTTTGTACTGATGATAGCAGCTCAGTTTGTGCTGATCGGATCGGCAACTCTAACGAAAGCAGCTCTTATAGGTGGACTTAGCCAATACGTTTACATTGCATACTATCAAGCACTTGGCACCATCATGTTTATACCTTGGTTTGTTTGCCATTCTTTGAGGTAAATGCTTTATTCATGTTTTCTTGCATCATTTAGACCAACTTTCTGTTTCAAGAAAGTCAACTTTTTTCTTTTGTATTAATTCAGTGGCAAGAGACTCCCTCTGAGTTTTACTCTCCTTGGTAGATTTTTCATTCTGGGCCTAATTGGGTAAATCCCTTCTACTGCCTATGAATTTACTCTGTGTGATTAAGTTAAGTAGTTCAGTTAAACCTTGTGCTTATGTTGCTTGATTTGCAGGAGTTGTGTATCTCCGATATGTATAGTCACTGGTCTCAGCTACACATCAGTTACATTAGTAGCTATTCTTGGCAACCTGAATCCCATTTTCACATTTCTGATTGCAATCTGTTTCAGGTAGGATTCTGAGGTTAGTTTTGGCAGCTCGTCAGTTAATTTACTTGCTTAAGAATAGTGAAATTGATCATGCTTAATTATCAGGATGGAGAGGTTAGATTTAAAGAAGACTACTGATCAGATAAAGATATTAGGAGCCCTTGTTGCAGTATCAGGAGCATTTGTTGTCACTCTCTACAAAGGTCCAGCCTTGTTACCATCTCATGAGCTGTTGACGTTGAACTCTTCGCGGAAACTGAGCTTAGAGCAACCGAATTGGCCACTTGGGTGTGTTCTTCTTACAATTGGATTTCTACTTAGATCCATTTTCAACATCCTTCAGGTGAGGAGGCTTATGAGACCAAATTATCTTGCTTCCTTGCTTTAATTAAGTGATTGATATAAAAGTGATTGATGATGCCAATAATCATCATTTCAGGCTGATACAGCTAAACTATATCCAGATGAGGTCACTATAGTGTTCTTCAACAATGTTTTCGGTACCATCCAAACTGCCGTCGCTTCGTTGTTTTTGGTGAAAGGGTCATGTGAATGGCAGTTGCATTCTAGAGTTGAGATCATTGCAATTGTCTATTCAGTAAGCACAACACCTTAAGACTGTTTTCTTTAGTGATCAATGTCCACAAAACTAGTGAGCTTCTGTGTCATTGCAGGCATTCTCAATGACTGTGCTCATAAGCATTCTTCTCACTTGGTGTCTGCGTAAGAAAGGAGCCGTGTTTGTGAGCATGTTTGACCCCATGAACGTCGCGATTGCAGCTTTCATGGGGTTTGTTTTCCTTGCGGATGGAGTTTATCTTGGCAGGTAAAAATGCAATATCAGATTCAACATTATACATCATGCCTGATTTTCTTTTTCCTATGGCTGTGTTTGATGATATGGGTTCTTATACTTGCAGTGTTGTTGGATCAACTGCCATTATAGCTGGGTTTTATGCAGTAATGTGGGGGCAAGCGAAGACGACAATCGAAATAGACAACAAAACTGGTGGGTTGGAGGGTGGTTCTAGCGCTAGCCAAGTGACCCCTCTGTTGCAAAACTCACATAATTCAAACTCTCTTTGACTTGCACTAAGTTGAATTAGGATGATGTATCAGCAGGTCTTGTTGTAGAAATTGTGAGAATATAGGAATAACTTGTCAATGACACTTGTGCAGTTTGTTATGAAATGAATGAATATTCTGCTATGGTGCTCTTTTATTAGGTTTACTTACACAAAAGCCCTCCTTAAAACCTATCATTTTTCACAAAATCATGCCATAACATTTTTCTGCTAACTTTGTCAAAATGTTGTAGTGTGTTTTATAATCTATGGTTGTAACATAAACGTTGTAACTCCACTAACTCGCATTGCATAACGCTCGACAAGGCAGGAGCCAAATGGCTCAAGGGCAGGATGAACCCTTGATCGCTCCATTGCGCACAAGCTAGCTTGAGCAACATACACCTGGTGCCGGGCCTTGGCTCATGGCTTGAGCATTGCCCTTGAAATGCATGCTTGCATAAGTTTGCAGTGTTATTGGGTCAGCCAATAATACTATTGTGGTTGGGTTTTATGCAGTTCTGTGGGCTCAAGACAAGAACAAAACTGATATGGTTAACAAGAACAATCCTAAGAGGAATGGAGTCTGTTTCTAGCCAAGTGACCAAATCTTTCATAGCTCACTTAGTTGATATAAACTGTCTGGTGATTTGACATGTAATGGGGCTTTCCCTTATGTCATATTACAATGCAAATTATGTGTTTGCTGTCCTTTTTGTACAGATATTGTTTCAGAGCCTTCATCAAGTAAGTGACTGATTGCATGGCTTGTTAGAATTCAACGTGCAACTAGATATTTTGATTTTAGGTTTGGTTTCTTCAAATGTGAATTTAATATATACCCCAGCAACAATTGGAGATAAACATTGAGGCCACCTCAATATGATGAGTTCCCAAGGATACCGTGGTACTTGGTTCTGATTGAATCTTTTTTCAAAGCTTTTTAACAATACTTTAGATTGAAAACATGACGTAGCAAAACATGGACTAAACGCCAAAACCCCATCTTGAACACAAGGGGCCCTTGTTTGATGAAGGGACACAATCACACAACAATAACTCAAACAAGAACCACCTGATTTCTGAATGAACAATGATATCCTGTAGATAATAGAAATCACAGAGGAGGGATATATGGGGTCCATGTCAAAGTGGGTTGTGATATGATTTGAGATTAGGATAAACCCTAGAGCGCACATCTTATAGACTTATAGTAGTATCATTTTCCTTATATTTATATATATTTTTTGTTCTTAATAGTTAAGAGAATTCAAACTCTCAGATCTAATAATAGTTATGGACTTCATGAACTAGCTAGATTTTGAGCCTTAACAATCAGGAATGCGAATCATCACTTATAAGTTATACAATGTGTGAATGTGTCATTATAGGAGGCGTTTGAGTCGGAACAACCACATGTGATTAAGTCCTGAGTAATACGTTTGTATTTATTCTACTACATATAAACCAATGAAATGAGTTCTTTCCTAAAATTTTTTTAGTGGAAAATTCAAAATATGACGTGACGTGACGTGAACGCCAAACCCACACAAACCGTCCTTATAATACTCTAATACAAGGATTCCTTTCAAGAAAAAAAGTCCAAACCAATAATCCAAAGAGGAACCACACACATTTGCATTGTGATAAGATTACCCATAAAGGAAATCACTTAAAAAAAGCCTCTACAGAGAGTTCTTGGAGTGCAGAAGACACAAACAAGAAATGGAGGAATCATCTTTTGTACTGAAATCACTGCCCTTTGTGGCCATGATTGTGACTGAGTTTGCAACCATTGGAGCAGCTACCCTAAGCAAAGCAGCTTTGAGGAGTGGGCTCAACAAATATGTGTATATTGTGTACTATGATACTCTTGGCATCTTCCTCCTCCTTCCTTGGTTTCTTTGCCACTTTAGAAGGTCTTTCATCAACTAATATTCCTTTTCATCATGTATTTGTACCACTTTTACACTCATCTGTTTGTTGATGATGATGATGGAAGAGTTGTGTATTGTTAAATTCAGTGGCAAGAGCCTGCCTCTCTCTTTTCCTCTCCTCTGTAGAATCTTTGGCCTCAGCCTAATTGGGTAAGCTTTACTTTTCTTGTTGGATTGAAGATTTACCCAATTCCGAAATGATTAAGTAGGTTTTAGATAAAGTTCAGGTGACTTGAAGGAATTTCAAATTCTAACATTTTTTTGGAATAAACCAAATACAAGAACTATGTCTTTACTATTTATAGCCCACTTGCCTTTGATTGCTTAAATTTGAATAAAATTTATAGAAAATAGGTTGTTTTTGGAAAAAAAAAGGTAGGCTGTTGTGGGGAAAAATAGAAATTTTGGGGTAATTAATTAACCATGATAAGCTTACTTATAGCCCGTGATTATGTACTTTTGCAGGAGGTGTTTTGGTCAGATATGTTTCTATATAGGGCTCAGCTATGCCTCTGTCACACTCTCATCTGCAATTGGCAGTCTGATCCCAATCTTCACTTATCTGCTTGCTCTATGTTTCAGGTTTGTATGATTCATTTTTAGGCCATTTTTTGTGGCAAATGTATGAATCTAGCTTGTAAAGCTAAACTGAGTGAAGAATACTGAAATCCGGCCAAGTCGAGTTTCAGGATTGAGAGGCTAGACTTAAGGAAGTCCATTGATCAGATAAAGTTGCTCGGGACTTTTGTCGCGGTGTTGGGAGCACTTACTGTCACTCTCTACAAAGGCCCAGCTCTGTTGGTAACCCATGGCTCCTCCAACTCTGCTGCTAAACTGCTGCCTACCGAGCAATCGCCGAATTGGCCTCTTGGTGGCCTTGTTTTTACAGCTGGGAATCTGCTGAAGGCCTTGTGGAACATCCTTCAAGTGAGCTACTAGCCTGTGTTTCTTTGTACATTGGTTCCTGACAAAAAAACCTATTGCAACAGAACTGATGTGAATTGTCATTTGTCAGGCTGAAACTGTGAAGGTATATCCAGATGAGATCACCATTGTGTTCTTCTACAACTTTTTTGGTACCATCCAAGTTGCAGTGGCTTCACTCTTTCTAGTTGACGGCCAAAGCACATGGATCTTGCATCACAAAGTCGACATAATCGCCGTTTTGTATGCAGTAAGTGCAATGCAACTCCCTAAACTATCTCATGTTACAGTCACATGTTACATCTTCTTGACAAAATACTTGTCTTTGATTGCAGGCATTCTCATTGAGTATACTCACCAACACTGTGACCACTTGGTGTCTGCACAAGAAAGGGCCTGTCTTTGTGAGCATGTTTGAGCCTTTGAATGTTGCAATTGCAGCTTTCATGGGTTTTGTGTTTCTTGCAGATGGAATCTATCTTGGCAGGTGCAACATCAGATTCTCCAAAACAAGATCCTTTCTTTTTGATTTTATTTATCTCCCCAATGGCTATGTTCTGATGCTGAATGCTTACATTTGCAGTGTCATTGGATCAGCTGCAATTGTAGTTGGGTTTTATGCAGTAATGTGGGGCCAAGAGAAGACAAAAATGGCCATGGCTAACAAAATTGAGTTGGAGTCTGGTTCTGGTTCTGCCCAAGTGACCCCTCTGTTGCAGAGCACACACAATTCAAACCCAACATAATTTGCACTCAAGAACACTTCTTCTAGTTCATCTTGCTGTAAAAAAAGATCAGCTACAAATTAGTAATCATGAGGCTCAGTTATTGTGCATGTCTTTGATTTTTTAAATGTGACATTGATTCAAGGCCGACCCATTTTATGATTTGTGCAAATTCAGCACCGCTTGTGCAGTTGAAATTAAATGGATGTAGTGGTGCCCATTTATTGGGTTATTTACACAAAACCTCCCCTTAAAACCTGTCGCTTTCACAGAACACCACGTCATCACGTTTTCTGTTGAACTTCTGACTCTGTAAAATACACACCCAATAATTCTCCTAAAATCTCGACCCTCAATTCCAAATAATAAAAAAACTGATTGATCTTCAACCTTGTGAAAACAATTGAGTGAGGAAGCAGAAAAACCACTAGTGCCATCTTCTCCAGACCAAATTCGGACTCAAATTGGATGCAAATTTCACTACCAATCTCAAAATCGAGACACAAACTTACCGATTTCTTCACAAAATTAGGCTGAGGTACATCTTCTCCAGACCACAATCCTCTGCAATTTTCGTAAGTTCCGTTCTAGACCCATTTGCTCACAAAATTGTCTTCATTTGGGGAAAAATTTCGTGTCATTCTGAATTTGTTTCTTATCGATAATTCCATATGAGGTCCATCCCTATTCAGTATGATGGGTTTCAGAGGAACCGCTTTGTATTGTTAACTGGAAACATGACAAACAAAGAAGAAAGACAAAATGCCAAAAAATCCCATTTGAAAGGCACCACCTTTAGTTTGTTGTAGTTGACTGGTTGGTAAAAGTTCCTATCTTGAGGCAGACCCACAACAACAAATCAAACAGGGATCACAAGAAAATTTGGTAGTGATAAAATTACCTTTGGACCAGAAAGGAAATCACATAAAACTCTTTGTAGGGATCTTGAGGTGTTGGGGAGAAGATGACATCAATAATGGAGAACTCATCCTCTGAAAGGAAATTGCTTCCATTTGTACTGATGATAGTGGTTCAACTCGTGCTGATCGGATCCATAACTCTGAGCAAAGCTGCTATGATGGAAGGACTTAGCCAATATGTGTATATTGTGTACTATGAAGCACTTGGCACCATGGTCCTTCTACCTTGGTTTGTTTGTCACTGTTTCAGGTCTTCATTCTTCTTTGATTTGTTTTCATCTTTTCTTCAGTTTGACATTGATTTTTGGGTACAAGAAGCTAAAAAGATGTGTTCTTTATTCAGTGGCAAGAGGCTTCCTCTCACCTTTTCTCTCCTGTGTAGATTCTTCGTCCTCAGCCTAATTGGGTATGCTTTATATTGCATTTTTATGTTATAAACAGACAATCCTACTAGATCACCATATATGCAAGTCTTGATATTGATTAGTTCACTTAAATCTTGTGCTTATGTTGTTCAATTTGCAGGAATTGTGTTTCTCCCATATGTTTATGCACTGCTCTCAGCTACACATCAGTTACAGTAGGAGCTGCCATTGGCAATCTGACCCCAATTTTCACATTTCTGATTGCGATTTGTATGGGGTAGGATTCTAAGGTTATTTTAGGTCATTTTTCAATTTTGGGTGTCTTTCACTAACAATTACTTGTATCAATTTAGCACATTATAAACAAGCTTACCGAACGTAGTGTGTCAGTCATCTTACTTGATTATGAATGTTGTAATCCTACTTGATTTTCAGGATGGAGAGGTTAAATTTAAGGAAGTCCATTGATCAGATAAAGGTGGTAGGAACCCATGTTGCAGTATTAGGAGCATTTGTTGTTACTCTCTACAAAGGTCCACCAGTGTTGCCATCTCATGGCTCAGCTAGCCCTGCTCTAAGACTGAATTCTGAGCAACCGAACTGGCCGCTTGGAGGCGCCCTTTTTACATTCGGGTTTCTGCTTAGATCAATCTGGAACATACTTCAGGTGACGTGGCTTGCATCCTTTATTACTTCCTTAAACACTCATATGTGATTTATAAGATCAGACATTGTCAAATGGAACTAGTACAAAACTGATAATGATGTAAAATCATCATCTCAGGCTGATACTGCAAAGTCATATCCAGATGAAGTCACTATAGTATTCTTCTGCAACCTTTTCGGTACCCTCCAAACGGCACTTGCTGCGTTCTTTATGGTGAAAGGCCCAGATGCATGGCAGTTGCATTCTAAAGTTCAGATCATTGCAACTATCTATTCAGTAAGCACAACAACCTAAAATGTTTGTTTCGTCGATCTAATCAATGCACAAAGCTAATCTACTTCTTGCTGATTGCAGGCAGTTGCGTTAGGCGTAATCATAAGCACCGTTCTCACTTGGTGTCTGCGTAAGAAAGGAGCCGTGTTTGTGACCATGTTTGACCCTTTGAACGTTGCACTTGCAGCTTTCATGGGGTTTGTGTTCCTTGCAGATGGAATCTATCTTGGCAGGTACAAACATTAGATTCAACAATACCAGATTCTTTTCTCTTTCTTTGTTTTCCCTGTGATCATGTTCTGATGCCGAATGCTTCTTTTTGTAGTGTTATTGGATCAACTGCCATTATAGTTGGGTTTTACGCAGTAATGTGGGGGCAAGCGAAGACGACAAGTGTCATCGTCGACAAACTTGATGGGTTGGAGTCTGGTTCTAGTACTAACCAAGTGACTCCTTTGTTGGAGAGCTACAAGAATTGAAACTCTCTTTTCCACTAAATATTAGTTTAAGATGTAAAAAGGTAGTTTCTTCTCATGATGTATCAGCATATCCTGTTGAATAAAAGGATTTCAATAGGTACTTGTGTCATTTAATATGTCAAAAATCAATTTAAATTGATGAAAGCAAGCAAATACATGTTCCCAATATCTGACATGAATGGCGCCATTAAAACATGTTCATCTTCATTCTATCAATCAAATTCCTGATCGGCTGATCCTGTTTTCCTCTTATCCTTTTTTTTCTGAAAGATGATACTGGGTCTCTTTCCTCTCTATATGATCCGTTTTCTTTCAAATGCTTTTTTAAATAAAGAAATTGGATTTCTGATTTTTAATGGCAGAGAGATCACTGTAATTTCTTATTCCATTGACGTTTTGTCACGATATCAAGTAAATATCTCACAGCCAGCTCACTATCATGGGTTCCTGAATCCTGATAACTCACCTATATTATTCTATTGAAAATGATTTCATTGATTGAAGCTCTTTGCCTCTTTCTAGGGTTTTTTTAAAATGTACTAAATGGAAACGTGAACAAAAAGACTAAATTCCAAAAACCCAATTAAAAAAAAAACAACTTTTTGTTGTTGTTGTTGTTTTGGCCACTGATAAATGATATGGTCCCTTCTTAAAGAACGCCAATCAAAAAAATATTCTTCTGCTAATCACACCATTATCAGTCTATAGAATTCCCAGAAAGGAGACTATCAAGAGTTCAAGACCAATCAAGAATGGAAGACACATCTTGTGTAAAGAAAGCACTGCCCTTTGTGGCCATGGCTCTATTAAACTTCATAGTTATGGGATCATCAACGCTAAGCAAAGCTGCTATGATGAGTGGACTCAGCCAATACGTGTATCTTGTATACTATGATGCACTTGGTACCATCATCCTCTTACCTTGGTTTGTTCGTCGTCGTCTCAGGTTTTTATATCCCATCATTTCTCTTACAGATTGAGTCATCAAAATTTAGCTGAATGGATTCTTGCTTCTAGAGCTCCTATCCCTCGGGCTTTGACTCTTGTGTCGCGTATTCAGCCACAAGACGACGCTTCCTATCACTTTTTCGCTCCTGTGTAGATTCTTCGGTCTCAGCCTGATTGGGTAATTAAGCTGTATAGCTGCCTGTTTATATCAGTGTACTATAATCTTAGAATGAAATCAGTTGATTTGTAAAATGTGGTTAAATTTTTTGTAGGAGGTGCTTGTTTCCTATATTTGTGTATACTGGTCTGAACTACACATCAGTTACAATAGGAGCTGCAATTGGCAATCTGACACCAATTTTTACATTTCTGATTGCAGTATGTTTAAGGTATGATCTTTTTTTGAGGAAATCTGAAAGCTGAAATGATATCTATCTTGTTTTATGAGTGTTGAAATCCTACTTGGTTTTCAGGATGGAGATGCTAGATTTAAGGAAATCAATTGATCAGATAAAGACACTTGGAACAGTTGTTTCAGTATTAGGAGCACTTGTTGTTACTCTTTACAAAGGTCCAGCTTTGCTGGCGACTCGTGGCTCGTCCGGCTCGGATCAGAAATTGCTTTCTGAGCAATCCAAATGGCCACTTGGCTGCCTTCTTTTTACACTTGGGTTTCTTCTAAGATCAATTTGGAACATCCTTCAGGTGACCTTCTTAGCTTCTTAAACAACCATCAATTATCTCTAATAATTACAGTTTATTTGATATGAAAATAATTTCATGGAATTTATTGTCAATTTCAGGCTGATACTGCAAAGTTGTATCCGGATGATATTACCATAGTTTTCTTCTGCAGTTTGTTTGGGACCATCCAAACAGCAGCTGCTTCATTGTTTTTGGTGGGAGGACCGAGTTCATGGAAACTAACTCACAGAATTCAGATCATTGCAATTGTGTCCTCAGTAAGCACAAATTTATCAAACTTTTGGTGATCTGATCCCAGAAATTGATCTATTTTGTAACTCTCACTAGTACTTGACTCTTGATTGCAGGCGTTCTGTTTGAGTGCAGCCACCAACACCGTTCTAACGTGGTGTTTACGCAAGAAAGGGCCCGTGTTCGTGAGCATGTTTGACCCTTTAAGCGTGGCGATTGCTGGTTTCATGGGGTTTGTGTTTCTAGGAGATGGAGTTTATCTTGGCAGGTACAATTAATTTATGTTGTGTTTACTGTGTGACAGTTTCTGAAAACAGAATCTATTTAGCCTGCTTGGAATAGACCATGTTCTAAGGCTGATCAAATGCTTGTGTACACATGATGCAGTGTTGTTGGATCAGTCACAATCATCGTCGGGTTTTATGCAGTGATGTGGGGGCAAGCAAAGACGACGAGTGCCATGGTTAACAAAATCAGTTGCTTGGAGTCCAATTCTAACCAAGTGACCCCTCTCTTGAAGAGCTCACACAGTTGACATTATGTTTCAACTTGCTAACACTCAATAAATAGTTCAATAAACGTTCAATAAATAGTTCATCACTAGTTTTATGCGAATCAGGAGTCTCGGATAGAGCCTTACAAAAGTATTGATTGCTACAAAAAAATGATGTTCACTAGCAAAACATAATTATCCAGCTATTTATAAAACTTACTGACGTCTTGGGCTCTTGGGTGCATCAATTTGGAGACTCAAATCAAATATTTGCAAGATTCAATGGCCAAGGCTCTGCTACATGCTGCACCTACACAGTGTTTGAATCTGTTATACAATGAATTTCATGTCTGATGGAGTAAAACTTCATAGCTCCGGAAACACACAAATCATGAGTTTCTTTAGTTAGGCATACTTGGTAAATCCACAAAACTAGCAAAACCTGTTGACCTTCCTCTCTAGTAGCTAAGTGATTCATGTATAACGAACGCAGTGTCGTTGGATCAGCTGCAACAGTCATCATGTAGGGACGCGCCAAGACGATAACAGATGTCTGTGGTTGATTCTGGTTGCTTGGACTCTGCAGCTTCTAACCAAGTCACAGCTTTCTTGCAGAGCTCTCACATTTGAACTCCCTTTTCACAATATACAGTGATTTTGCTGAGATGTAACAATGTTACTTCCTTAACGGTGATGTAACAATGTTGCTTTCACAATAGAAAAACCTAACAAATCTAAGTAAAAAAAACTTTTAGCATCATCCCCACAAATAAAATAGCCTGAATAAGATACACAATCAATGATGGTCGTCTCAGGTTTGCATCCATTCTCCTCTTCCATTTCTCTTGCATCATGAGTGAAATGAATTACAGATTGTGTCATCAGATTCAGCTGAACAGATTCTTGCTTCTAGAATTCCTATCACTCGGGTTTTAACATCTTGTGTCGTGCATTCAGCAAAAAGACGCTCCCTATCACTTTTTCGCTCCTTTGTAGATTCTTCGGTCTCAACCTAATTGGGTAATTAAGCTTTATATCTGCTTGTATACTATACTCTTAGAATGAAATCAGCTAACTTGTAAAATGTGGTTCAAATTTTTGCAGGAGGTGTATGTTTCCTATCTTTGTATATAATACTGGTCTCAACTACACTTGTGTTGCAATTAGCAATCTGACACTAATTTTTACATTTCTGATTGCAATCTGTTTTAAGGTATGATATTTGGTTTAGGAAATCTGAAAGCTGAAATGATCTCTATGTTTGGTCTTCGATTATCTTGGCTCGTTTATGACTACTAAAATCATACTTGATTTTCAGGATAGAGATGCTACATTTAAGGAAGTCAAATGATCAGATAAAGACATTTGGAACAATTGTTTCAGTATTAGGAGCACTTGTTGTTACTCTTTACAAAGGTAAAGCTTGCTTTGCTAGTGACTACTTGCCTTTTGAGCAATCCAACAGAAAGTGGAAAGTGATGTCCCCAATGGGCAATGGGCTCCATATTGACCTTTTTCCGGGCTCCTTACTCAATGTGTTTCTTAGTGGGAGGTGGAGGGCCGATGCCAAGATAACCCTTCAACTTGTACTCGGCGGCATTCCCCAAAACTCGAACCATTCTACCCAGTTGAATGACAGCAACTCCAAATAGAAATGCTATGCAACAGTTAAGAAATGCGGAATGGACGGTCTGAGATACGAAGGATTGCCAAATTGTGGTTGATTTAATGGCACTGATGGATTGGGTAGATTGGGTTTGAAGTTCATCAGAGAGTTGTCCACCACCTAAGCTTTCAATCAAGTAAAAACTGGCAGCAACAGTGCACAACAGAAGCAGGGTAAGATTAGTCTTCCTCCGGGGAGGAGCAGGAGAAGACACATAGCCATGGCTGTCAAAGAGCTCATCATACACATAGACATGCGACGCCCCATCCTTGCTACCAACTCTCAGAAACATTTTAGCATACACCTGGTCGGCATCGACCTCAGACTCAGAGGGCTGTGAACCAGCAGAGCAAGGCCAGCCTGTCTCGGCGACGACCAGCGGGATGTTCTCGTGACTGGCTACGTACAGATTCCGGTACCGAACGCGGGTGAGACGATCTTCTTGGAAAAGCGCGAACCCTAGGGGGATCTCAGGGCTCACTCTGTAGAGTTCGTAGGGGTGAAGGCTGATCAAGAAAGAGGAATTCGTTGTTTGCAAGATCCGGCGGATTCCGAGCTCGTGGAGTGCGACCTGGACGTTACGGGTCGCCGGAAGGAGGGAGTCGGAGACGGAGATGGAGGAGATGCGAGCGCCGGAGAGCCAGGCGGCGGCGTTCGAGCGGTTGACGGCGACGGCGGGAACGAGGATGGAGATGTTGGAGTAGGATAAGGCGCGGATGACGGCGGGATGGCTTTGGAGGCGATTGGCCACCTGCTCCGGTTGCTGGCCTTGAGAATCGGCCGGAGGATTGTAGGTGACGCCGATCGGAGATGTGGAAGCCGCGGTTGTTCCGACTAGCAGGAGGAGGAGGAGGACGGAGAGTAGAGCGGACATTGTTGTTGCTCTTGGATTCTTCTCCAACAAACAGATTAGGTCATTAGGGCACTACTAGATACTCCGTATTTGCTTAAATAGCGAGATTTGTAACTCGCAGGGAAGCGTGTCAATGGCCCACTGTCTTTTTTGCCGAAATACCGTTTTGGTATTAAAATAGAAAGGTAAATGACAAATTCGTATCTTTTAGTCTTTATCTAATTTATTTTCTTAAATTCTATATTTTTTGTAATAATTTATTATTTATTATTTCATAATCGTAATTTTTTCTAAATGCACATTTAATTCGGGTCATTTCGGATCGGGTGATTTCGAGTCAGATTTAGTTCGAGTCATTTCAGATCGGTTGATTTTGAGTCAAATTTAATTCGGTTCATTCGGGTCGGGTGATTTCAGATCATATTTAATCCGGGTCATTTCGGATCAATTCAGTTTCGGATCGAATCGAATTTAAATCGGGTCTCGAAAATGTTTGGATTGTTTATTTTGTTGTTGTTCGGGTCTAGTTTCAGATTCAATTCGGAAAGGTTCGGTTCGGATTTCGAATTCGGGTCACTTTTTACCGGGTCTAATCGGGGAGCTTTCGCTTATAATTCAAAGTCTGTTTCTCAAAATTTGATGTCTCTACTCTAAAATTCGTCTTCCAAAAGTTTGAAATAGGAAATTAAGTACTTCACCCCGTATGAGACATTTGTTTATAAGAGATCTCTAATTCACAACTTTCTAAAATCTAAAAGGAGGAAATACATCAAACAAAAAAAAAGAAAAAATCACTAGTAAATTGGCGGAATTAGGTATACAACAACATTTACCCAATGAAAACTAAAAAAAAAAAAGGATTATGGATTCAGTATAGAAAGGAAAAACTAAAATAAAACGAAAATAAAAAGAATGGATTATGGACTCATTGACACATCACAACGACATGCAAATCTCGTTCACTAGTAAATTGGCGGAATTAGGTATACAACAACATTTACCCAATGAAAACTAAAAAAAAAAAAAGGATTATGGATTCAGTATAGAAAGGAAAAACTAAAATAAAACGAAAATAAAAAGAATGGATTATGGACTCATTGACACATCACAGCGACATGCAAATCTCGTAAGATACATCAACCTATAATTCATGATGGTCATTCAAGAAGGGATTATGTATGTACGGACGTTTGCGGACCTTAGTTGTACGATGCACACCAACCTGGTCATTCAAGATGGTGGAAAGGAGGCAAAAACGATTGTCAGTATGGAATCTTCTAAGAATCATTGACGTGTAGCGAAAAAAAAAATGATTACATGACTGTCCTAAATTTGTCTGCTAAATCGGTCACTTAATTGAAATATCCGCTTCTCCTCACCTTAATTATTTTCTTAATCTTAGCCTTAGTAGATGATTTGGAAAGGTGTCTTGGTTTTTAACACATATAAATTGACAAAAAACAAAATCTTTTTTTTAACGAAAACAATAAACCTCGAATTTGTCAATCGTTGTGTAGTGTATTATCATTCAGTGTAATAACCTTGACATATTGTAAAAGAATTACGCTCTAGAGAGGCTTGCAATTGTGGTGCAACCTACTTCTCAATCATATCCGTTGAATTACAATTGATCTACGGTCTGTAATATATGAGAATAAGGTATAACGTTACACCACAACTGAGAGACACAGGATTATAACAAACAAATCCGCTTGAAAATATTTTTATCCTTTTTTGAAACAGTCCCGAGATTCTCTCCTAATCAAATCATCGTCTTTTCTGCTTCCCTTTTTCATTCACAAGAAACGCCGATCTGGTAACACAGGAGGAGAGAGCGTTTAACGGCAATGGCTACACCTCCGGAAGGAAGTTTCAGAAACCCTAACCGATGGTCTCTCGTGGGGAAGAACGCCCTTGTCACTGGTGGAACCCGTTGGGTATTTCGGTTTCTCTCTACTGCTTTTTCTCTTTTTTTCCAATTTTGTGACAAATTTGAGTTTCAATTTCGAGTTGAATTGCTTTGAGTAACTAACAGGCATGCCGTGGTGGAGGAGCTTGCTGATTTGGGGGCAAAGGTCCTTCTATCGCTCTCTTCATCTCTTTCCACCGCCAAGCCAAGTGACGCCCAATATTTTTTCGTAAATTATGCTGATAATTCCCTACATTTTAGGAGCTTTTTTTATTTATGGTAAGCGGAATATTGCAGATTTTTCATCCCATAGAATTACTAAAATCGGGCCTACTATGCACCATCATATCCTACCATTAATCCCATTTAATCCAATGGCTAAGAAGATGCCTAAGGAAGCACCATAATAGGTATCTCACCAGAGCGTTCCCCATTGTAAAAAGCTAAAATATATATAAAACTTATCCATATTAATTACTTAATTTCACAAAATCATCCTTATTTTTAGTTTTTTAACACTACCTAACTATTTTTAAACTATCTAATCAACTGTTTCAACAAAACTATCAAATTTATTTTCTTAAAATACTTAATGAGAAGTATCACTTAGTACATAAGCTTTATTATTTAAAAACAAATTACTTGAATTAGTGCACCCACTTTTAAAAACCACTCCCTTAAAATATCAAATATTATTTAAAAAATCAAGTTTATAATTTGTTGATAAGAAATGATAAAAAAAAATCAAAATTAGGTATGCTTTTGTTAAATTTAACAAAGAGAGTAAGAGACTATTTAATTATACAAATTTAAAAAATGTGGTTCTTTTTATAGTAATAAAAATGGATGATTTTTTTAAAATAATAATATATAGTATCATGGAAAAAGAGTAAATAAAAAAATATTTTTAAAATTATAAACTTAAGTGTTTTATAAAAATAGATTAGATAGTTAAAAAAACTAGATAATGGTGATTTTGTGCAATTAAGTACATAATGTTGGTAAGTTTTATATAATTTTAGCTTTTTATAATATGCCGAGGTTATTACACGAAATTTACAAAAACTTGTGATCACCATGGCGTAATTCCAAAAAACTTTGTGTATCACGCGGAATTCATATAACCTGGTGCCTACCATTCGGAATTTCCCAAACAATTATGTGTGTAAAATTAACAAAGGTTATTGTTTCCTCGAAAAAAAATCAGGTTATTGGATTGGCAACAATAAAATGAGCGGGATTAATCTACAAATTAATTGGGTCTTGTTGAGGGGCAGTTTCGTCACAAAGGTGGTACAAACTGGGTCTTCGAGGGTATTTTCGTCAAACTGCTGGTAGAAGGCTCTCATTGGCACATACGTAAAATTAAGTCTTGCTGAGGTTAGTTATGTCATAATGTGTGTAATTAAGAATGCAATTGACGATGCCTCTGGTGGGTGCTCCATCACCGAAACCCCAATTCCTGAGGCCCAGTCCTCCAAATTCCCAATCCTCAACCATAATCTTCGATTCCACAGAGCAGAGATGATGATGATTCGCCAAGCAAGCGTTGCTCCTCCTGTTCTTCCCACTCAAGCACTTTCCTTATCCAAAATTTGGATTTTTGGCACTATTTGACTTCGCCTGAACCTGTGTGGATTTGACTGAGTTTCTATTGATTACCTACTCAAATGTGGTGAGTTGATTGTCTATTGATCATGAGCCAAATGTATGTGGTGTGTTTGTGTGAAATGAGACCTCATTTGGTATGTTTCTTAGTGGTTGATCTTGAGCTACATTGGAAATAGGACTTTTCTTATGGCATCACATTGGTCTTAAGATTAATCTGATTTTGACAATGGTATATGGATTAAGATAAATTTGGTCTTGAAGCTGAAAAGGACTAAATTCGTGTAGTGCTTTATGGTTTAGCTAATTGCCTGTTTTTTTTTGTAGTTAGGGTTTATGAATTTTGAACTATGAATATTTCTTGAGGTGTATTGGTACTACCTGTTCAGCTTAAGCAATGCGGAGTGAGGAATCCACAGTGTACAGTGTACAATACAAGGTAGCCTAGATAAACCAGCAGATGGAGCCAACTTGAAGGTATAATGAATGCTTGCCTAACATTAGCACGATTCTTGTCTATTCAAACTCCTTGATTTCATCTCTGCATGAATATTTGCACTCTGCAGAAGCTGCAACCGTTATGGATGAAGAAATTTGGTGAAGAGATGAATGAAGACCTTGTATGTATTCTGTCGGTTGATCGTATAATTCAATAGAAGATTTCCAGGAGGTATGTTGAGTCATTCAACGTCCTTTGCCTTGCAATACTAAATAACGTTATAGATGCTTAAAGTACAGAGGGAAACGACGAGCTTCCTTTAACAAAACCCTTCTTCATTTCAGGACGGTATCTGGGTGACCTCATCAGATTATAAAATTGCAAAACCTGATCTTCTTAGAGATATTGCAGAAAGGGTTGTGAGTGAGATAAACGCCAATCACATGGAAGACATTCTTTGTTTTGCCACATATATGCTGAATTGAACTTCCAGGTTTGTAGCTCTTCTCTTTGTTTCAACTCTGTATTTATCAGAATTCTTTTTCTTGGACATCCATGGTAGTAATGGGCAGTTCTTATTTTAGAGCAGTTCTGCTTCTTATATATAAAATTGATGTCAAAGGCTCTGCCAAGAATTTAGACTCTAGATATGATGATCTTTTTCTTTGTTAAGAAGTGACAAGTATTAAGTATATGTTCATGGGCCCTAAAAATCTCATTTACTTGTACGGTGTGTAGTAGTATACCCGGATATATGGATTTTCTGCTGCATGAAGTTCATTTATGTATTCAACATTGGATGAGTGCTCAAATACTAGCTTTCAATGGTTTAGCTCTTCATAGCTTGTTTTGGTTATACGCTCAAATACTAGCTTTCAATGGTTTAGTTCTTCATAGCGTGATTGGCTATACTAACATAAACGCAGGTTTCTGAAGCTCAACTAGTTTGGATTGATCGCTTGGGACTTGATATGCGTCTATACTCCCCTGAAAGTGGCCTATTTGAGATTCAAATTCCTTTCCCTAGGGAAGTTTCAGATGAAAAGGGTGTCAAGTCCTTGTTCAATGGGTTGTCTCAGATCGCATGGGAGGTTGAAAAGAACTATTATGCCCCAGATTTTGATAAAGTGAGACAATTTAAACAGATAGCATCTGCAACGCGGTAAATAGAATGGTAGGTACCTATCTGTTTCAAGCTGTTATACATTTACTTCAACACTGTTCCTTCAAGTCTTTAGCATTCAAGTTGGTTTTTGATAGGCTTCTCCGGCTTTAAGTTAAAGCTTGTTGTATCACTATGTAAGACTACTCTTATGTTCCCTCTCTCTGTTGATAGATGAGAACTGTTATAGGCTAATTTCAAGTTGGTTTGAACTTTGAACTGCTGAGTCATTTTCATTGTTTATGGAAACTAGGCGATGGACAATTCACAGTTGGTGTTGCAAATCTTATTTTGCTATTTATGGCTAGTTCTGTAGTTTAAGTATGGATATACTATGTACGAAGCTCAATGATTGGTAAAGTTGGTCTTTTTATACATGTGGAATGCAATACTGTACATGTCATCCATGCAGTTGTAGTTGCATACTTATTCAATTACTTGAACGAAGTGCTAGCTTATGGAAAGGCCACAAGTACATAAACACAGTGAAAGCTTATGGTCCTTATGGTAGCTTATAGGAGTTCATACCAATCACTAGTTGGTTGATCTAGTGGGATGAAGCGTTAAGTTTGAGAGTTTGTTTAGGGATTCGAGTTCAAATCTATATGGCATGATTAGCAGAATGTATGGAAAGACTGAATTGGGAGGTGATCCCCATATTAAGGGTTTGTGCAGCACACAATCAGCATGTAGAACATTGATCAATAGAACCGGGTGAAATGTCAAAAAGAAACTTATAGGAGCTGAATTTGAGCTAAAATATAATACTCACCCAGCATTGTAGTAGCTTATGTAATTCTTGATATGACAAAACCCTCTCAATTCAGTCTATTCATACACACTCTCAAAGATTTCAAATCCAAATACTTGGACAAACGCTTAACGAAATTTAGCGTCAGATTGAACTAAGGCAGCAACTTGAAAATGCCTTTAACTAAAATTTTCTTTTGATGGCCTGTTTGTTATTGTGCATCCAAACCTTCAAAACTCGTCTTGTAACACCACCACTCGCTCACAAAACTTGTCAACTTGATCATCACCCTCCTCTTTCGGAATCCTCCCGCCAATCTTCTTCGCAAACTCCATCATTTTTCGCCTTCTGCTCTTCCGTGAACTTGGTCCTCATTCTCTTCCTACTCCCTTCGCCATCGTCCGAAGACAACTCCCCGTGGGCCCCACCTCTGAACCCCTCATGATCGCTCCTCCACATGGCGGCACGTGATAGAAGATCCTTGGTTGCTTGTACACAAAATCGCAGCCAGTGCCACCATCCCGCCGCCGCCGATTTCCTTCCGGTGGCAGCCACAAGCGGGGCATCTCCAGGTCTCCAGCATGCATCATGATCTAGCGCTAAACTTGAGGCCTCCTCTCTGTTTTCATCAGTCATTTTGCTACTCCTGATGACGACAGAATAATCTTTCAGCTTTGCAGCCGTCCATTGAAGGTCATTAATGACAGATTCTATCATTTGGAGAATAGTGGATGCTATTGCTGTCCATGTTGAGCTATGTATAATGTGGTACGGTACTCCCCAGGCATCTCTGGTAGGCTAGAACCCTCTAATGTAGTTAAATTGTACATCTTTGAGCAGTTTTAGCAAAAGAGGGCCCAACTTCATGGTTTCTCCATATATATGAAGGTTTTCAAAGGATCATTTTGTCCAACAAGCGGGAAGGACTTAATGTGTTTAACACAAGCATTCAACACAAAGCAGATGAGCCTAATACTTGTGTTGACACCTTCCTTGGAGAAGAGTATGAATCATTCTGAGAAGGTGTAGCAGCACTGCTGCAGGAATCTTTGAGCAGTTTTAGAGCTGTCAACATAACCTGACAAATGCTTGAAGCTCCTAAGAAGGTTCTACATTCATGAGCCTGTTTGGCATAATTAGATCTGCCCTGTTTAGGAGCGCATATTTCCTTTGGTAAGGATTCATATTTCCTCTTATCCTTTTTCTTTTTTCTGAAAGATGATACTGGTTTTCTTTCCTCCCTATATGATCTTTTTTCTTTCAACTGTGTTTCTAAATAAATAAATTAGATTCTGATATTTAATGTCAGAGAGATCACTGTGATATCTTATTCCATTGACGTTTTGTCACTTCGTCAATTAAATATCTCTCAGCCAGCTCACTATCATGGGTTCCTGAATCCTTGTAAATCACCTACATTATTCTATTGCAAATGCTTTCATTGATTGAAGCTCTTTGCCACTTTCTAGGATTTTAAATGTAGTAAATGGAAACGTGAACAAACGGACTAAATTCCAAAAACTCAATGCCAATAAAAAAAAGTTATTCTTCTGCTAATCATACCACTATCACTCTATAGAGCTCCCAGAGAAGAGACTATCAAGACCAATCAAGAATGGAAGACACATCTTGTGTAAAGAAAGCACTGCCCTTTGTGGCCATGGCTCTGGTAAGCCTCATAGTGATTGGATCATCAACGCTAAGCAAAGCAGCTTTGATGAGTGGACTCAGCCAATACGTGTATCTTGTATACTATGATGCACTTGGTGCCATCATCCTCTTACCTTGGTTTCTTCATCGTCGTCTCAGGTTTGCATCCATTCTCGTCTTCCATTTCTCTTGCATCTGAGTGAAATGAATTACAGATTGTGTCATCAGATTCAGCTGAACAGATTCTTGCTTCTAGAACTCCTATCACTCGGGTTTTAACATCTTGTGCCGTGCATTCAGCAAAAAGACGCTCCCTATCACTTTTTCGCTCCTTTGTAGATTCTTCGGTCTCAGCCTAATCGGGTAACTGAGCTTTATATCTGCCTGTTTATGTCAGTGTACTATAATCTTAGAATGAAATCAGGTCATTTGTAAAATGTGGTTAAATTTTTTTGCAGGAGGTGCTTGTTTCCTATCTTTGTATATACTGGTCTCAACTACATCTCTGTTACAGTAGGAGCTGCAATTAGCAATCTGACACCAATTTTTACATTTCTGATTGCAATCTGTTTAAGGTATGCTATTTGGTTTGGGAAATCTGAAAGCTGAAATGATCTATATGTTTGGTCTTCAAGTATCTTGGCTTGTTTATGACTATTAAAATCCTACTTGATTTTCAGGATAGAGATGCTAGATTTAAGGAACTCAATTGATCAGATAAAGACATTTGGAACAATTGTTTCAGTAACAGGAGCACTTGTTGTTACTCTTTACAAAGGTCCAGCTTTGCTAGTGACTAGTGATTCGTCGAGCTCGGACCATAAAGTGCCTTTTGTACAATCCAAATGGCCACTTGGCTGCCTTCTTTTTACACTTGGGTGTCTTCTAAGATCAGTTTGGAACATCCTTCAGGTGCCCTTAATAGATTCTCAAACAAGCATATCTTATCTCTAATAAATACAGTTTATTTGATATCAAAATGATTTTATGGAATTTATTTGTCAATTTCAGGCTGATACTGCAAAGTTGTATCCAGATGATATTACCATAATTTTCTTCTGCAGTTTGTTTGGGACCATCCAAACAGCAGCTGCTTCGTTCTTTTTGGTGGAAGGACCAAGTTCATGGAAGCTCAATCACAGAATTCAGATCATTGCAATTGTGTTTTCAGTAAGCACTAAGCACAACACCCTAAACTAATTTGCTTTTGGTGTTAATCTATTTTGTAACTCAGTAGTACTTGACTCTTGATTGCAGGCGTTCTCTTTGAGTGCAGCCACCAACACCGTTCTAACGTGGTGTCTACGCAAGAAAGGACCCGTGTTCGTGAGCATGTTTGACCCTTTAAGCGTGGCGATTGCAGGTTTCATGGGTTTTGTGTTTCTAGGAGATGGAGTTTATCTTGGCAGGTACAATTAATTTATGTTGTTTAGTGTGTAACAGTTTCAGAAAACAGAATCTATTTAGCCTGCTTGGAATAGACCATGGTCTAAGGCTGATCAAATGCTTGTGTACACATGATGCAGTGTTGTTGGATCAGTCACAATCATCGTCGGGTTTTATGCAGTGATGTGGGGGCAAGCAAAGACGATGAGTGCCATGGTTAACAAAATCAGGTGCTTGGAGTCCAATTCTAACCAAGTGACCCCTCTCTTGAAGAGCTCACACAGTTGACATTATGTTTCAACTTGCTAACATTGAATAAATAGTTCAAATTCAATAAACGTTCAATAAATAGTTCATCACTAGTTTTATGCGAATCAGGAGTCTCGGATAGAGCCTTACAAAAGTGTTGATTGCTACAAGAAAATGATGTTCACTAGGAAAACATGACTATCCAGCTATTTATAAAACTTACCGACGTCTTGGGCTCTTGGGTACATCAATTTTGAGACTCAAATCAAATCTTTGCAAGATTCAATGGCCATGGCTCTGCTACACGCTGCACCTACACAGTGTTTAAATCTGTTATACAATGAATTTCATGTCTGATGGAGTAAAACTTCATAGCTCCAGAAACACACAAATCATGAGTTTCTTTAGTTAGGCATACTGAGTAAATGCACAAATCTAGCAAAACCTTAACCTGTTGACCTTCCTCTCTATTAGCTAAGCGATTTATGTATAACGAACGCAGTGTCGTTGAATCAGCTGCAACAGTTATCGGGTTGTACGCAGTCATGTAGGGACGAGCCAAGACGATAACAGATGTCCGTGGTTGATTCTGGTTGCTTGGACTCTGCAGCTTCCAACCAAGTCACAGCTTTCTTGCAGAGCTCTCACATTTGCTGAGATGTAACAATGTTATTTTATTAACAGTGATGTAACAATATTACTTTCACAGTTAAAAAAAACATAACAGATCTAAATAAAAAAACCTGTTAGCATCACCCCCAGTCCCCCCACAAATAAAATAGCCTGAATAAAATACACACTCAATGATGGCTGTCCTTTTCTCTCTAATGACTTATTCATCACTATCTAGCTCTACAAAGTCTATGATACATTTTTTTTTCGGTCAAGAAAAGTCTATGATACATACAACTACCAGCACATCTTAATTTGAGTCAATTTATAATCAAAGTATCTCTTGTTCCAATTCTTGTTCAAGTAATAAGAATTAAGATTTCCAGTCAAATTAAGGCTGAGAGAGAAGAAGAGATGGCATCGTTTTACAAGGAAGGATTGCCGTTAATGGCGATGGTGATGGTTGAGTGCACTAATGTTAGTACAAATGTATTATTCAAAGCAGCTTCTTCCATGGGCTTGAGTTTCTATGTCTTCATCTCTTACTCTTATCTTGTGGCTACTCTTCTCCTCTTTCCCTGCATCTTCCTCTTCAACAGGTCCTTTTCTCTTCCTCAGACTTGTTGAGAATCAGATTTACCAATTTGTTCTCTAAACATAAAAATTTTGCAGGAATTTGGAGATTCCACCAGATAAATCTGCTCTCTTTGGCAAGATTTTGTTTCTGGGTGTACTTGGGTATATATGATCTTGACTTCTGTTCCTTATGAGAAGAGTTTTCACAAAACCACCCAGATAAAGGAACATTAGACAAAACTACCCAGCCTAACTTTAGATATAGTTATCAGAAAAGCACCCACATCTAACATTTCAAAGCTATAAAACAGTGGTGAACGAACAATTTGCTTCAAGTTGTGGATTTTTGTGTACTTACATGAAAACAAACCCACAAAGTTGGGTGGTTTTAATACAATTTCCCTTTATATGGGTGCATTTGTGAAAACTTCCCTAATTGATGGGATTTTGTGAAAGTTACCGTTTTGAATCTATGGATTCAATCTCAAGTAACTAACTGCTCTGCTATTGCAGGAGTTTATCGCAAATTTGTACATATAAAGGCATCACTTATAGCTCACCAACTTTGTCATCAGCTATGGTCAACCTGGTTCCAGCTTTCACCTTCCTACTTGCCATCCTCTTCAGGTGGGATTCTTCTTCTACATCTTAATCTAATAATTCACTCTTGTTTGAATAACACTGTCATTTTGTAGTTAGAATAATGTATGTATGTGTTCTTTAATCACACGACTTGGAAGGACTAGTACTTGTATAGTTTGATTAGTTTCTCATGCTCTGTTTTATAAATCCTCCTCACAAAACAAAAGAATGGAAAAGCTAGTTTGGAAGAGCCGAAGCACACAGGCTAAAGTCATAGGCACTCTTGTATCAATTTCCGGAGCTTGTGTTGTTACATTGTACAAAGGACCGGCTATAGTGGCACTTACATCAACGTCGTCGACATCAGACTGGATAATCGGTGGCCTTCTCCTTGCGATTGGATATCTTATGCTTCCAGTTTGGTACATTGTTCAAGTGAATATACCACTAAATAACATACCCTATGAATCAATCTATTGCTTATCAGATGCCATTTTGCATTGTTGATGTTCACCCATTGGCAGGCACAGGTTATGAAAGAATATCCAGCAGAGATCCATGTGGTTTTCGGTTATGTTTCGTGTGCTACCATTATCTCTTTTTTCATTGGTTTGATGGCAGAGACGAACCCGAGTTCTTGGAAACTAAGAATTGATGTGAAATTGGCCGCCATCCTCGCCTCGGTAACAACTTGTCAAACTTGTCTTGGACACAGCCTTGGTCATTCTTGCCTGATGGTTTAATAATTTTCTTGGTTTGAAGGGATTTTTTGGGTGCTTATTTAGCCCTACCATACACACATGGGGCATACGTCTCAAAGGGCCGGTTTACATAGCAATGTTTAAGCCGTTGTCAATTGCAATAGCAGTCATCATGAGTTCCATGTTTCTCGGAGAAAATCCTCATCTTGGAAGGTATTCCCTCTTCCACATGTGGATCAGCTGAAATCATACCCTCATTTAATCAACACCATTTTTTCACTGCCTAATCCTTGTTTGAGGTTTGTAGTGTAATTGGAGCGGTTATCATTTCCGTTGGATTCTATGCTGTATTGTGGGGAAAGGCGAAAGAAGAAGACATGAGAGAAGATTTGGCAGTTACAACGCCCCTACTTCAAAGCAAAGCTACCATGTAAAGGGTTTGTAGCGAAAATTGGAGCAACAAATGAGCTGTCAGAAACACAGACAGAGTAAGACAGTGTGATATGTACAAGCCAGAAAACACAACTTATCTCTGAAAAACTCAAATGTTACATTTTCAGGGTTGCATTTGCTTAGCTCGCCTTACTAGATAACTGACAACTGTCTTAGACAGACGAGTGAAAGCGAAAAACATTTGAAGTGTTCCTCGGCTTTTTATGATTCCCTCTTTTATGCTTCTTGCGGAACTAGCTAAGGTTGGCTCAGTTTGCTTGGTTCTTGGACTGGCCACCACCACCTGCATTGGCGCTAAAGGAGAGTACTGATCGAGTAAACTTTATAGCTCCACAAAACACACAAGAGTGACATGATTAAGCATACTGAATAATGCGCAAAACTAACCTGTTGACGTCATGTTGGTTAGCCCACGAAGTCTTTCCTCTGCAGCACGCACTGCTTGCGTCGAGCTTCTAACACCTTTTGTTATTTCCTGCCTGCCAAGCAACACAATGTGGTAAAGATCAGGTCACCTGTGTCATTCTACTTGTACATTAACCATGAAAATACAGCTAACCCATGATTCTCTACACAGCTTGTCACTGAATTTACATGAGAAAATAGTCAGAGCAGTAACTAACCCAGATGGCAGTTAAGGCTCAAGTTAATCATAGATCTTAAGAAATTCAGAACAATGTATTGGGTAACAGCAGAAAAACTGAAAAAGGCAAGATCTTGAAAAAGACTGGTGACTAACCCGAAATCGCTTAGCTCCATAGTCAGGTCACTGATCTCCATTCCGGATAGGCGAATCCCAGCCATTGTGTCTGGAAGCTCTTGCCTTGTGACATCTAACAGTTTCTCCATTGACTCAGCTGCTCTCTTCAAAGCCTTGATACACCACCCACAAGTTAAATTCAAGTGAAAAGAAGCTTTAAACCATATAGACTTCACCCTAACCCAAACCAAATTCAAAAGATAAGAAGGCACACCAGCATTGCAGGAATTGCTGAGCAAAACAGCCAGGTTGCTGAGACTGAAGTCTGCCACAGAAAATTCAAAACCCTAAAATCAGTCCAACCATCATTCTGAGCTTTGCATCCAACAATGACATTTGAGCTTAAAGAGATACATACCACACAGGCGGCCACATAGAAAAGTGTGACGTGGCGTTGAGTGAGATGAAGGGGAGTGGACGGAGATCCGACGGTGGAGGTGAACTGGAGAGCCGAAGATTCCGACTCCGTATTTCCCGGCGGGCAAACTTGTACGGCTAGGGTTTTGACAATTAGCCGAGGCGGAAGCCTGAGACCGACTGACCGGCGAACTTTTCCGACGGGTTCGATTTGTTCGAACATTCTCTGTCCTTGGATTGTCGTGTTTGGTTTAATCGATTGCAATCTCACCGTCGCCATTTTCCCCTCTCTCCGTTTCGAGCAGTCTGCAATGACATTTATTGATCTAGGTCACACACATTTTAATCGAATTGAACCTTTGGTACAATTGAGACTGAGATTTCACCCAAAATGGCGTAATCGTTGTATGAGAGGAGCATAATGGGAACAAGAACTTTACCAGGAAATGGCAACTCGGGCAGAGCTAGAACAAATCAAGATCAAAATCCAACCTTTGGAGGAGGATGTAGAAGCTAGTAAGCTACAACCCCATTTGAAAACACACTCAATTGGACAATAATACCCCTGGTAAGACCCGAAATTTACCACAACCATGTTTGCGAATCCACTCTCTCAACTGCCTTCACTAAACGTGTTTATCAAACCCATTAATATTTTGAGTTTACTAAACTTGTTGTCAAACAAACCCACTTTTCACATTGTTGATATTCACCAATTTGGCAGGCACAAATTATGAAAGATTGCCCAAAGGAAGTCTGACATACACTCATAGAGCAAATTTAGCCTTCATTTGGCACTGACGGTAGTGTCCAGTGGGAGACGCTCCCGCTTGCAAATTTTCTACATCCTTGGGGGTACTAGAGTATGAAAATAGGACCCAAATCTCTCTCGCTAACGGGAGGGTCTAGAATTGTCTACTAGTACCAAAAGGACACTTACGGTTATCAGCTTAATGCACATATCTAATCCTTTTATCAGTTAATAGGCCTTTTTAGACACAACTTACACTTGAGTTGTTGATTTGAAGGGATTCTTTGGTAAGCTTATTTAGTCCCACCAACCAGTTCATGTAGCTATGTGTGACCAAGTTCAATTTCAGATGCAGTCTGCAGGAAGCCTTGTACATGAGCAAATGAATTTAGAATTCCATTATTGTTGGGTTTTCATTGATCTCGAAATGAGCACTATGATTATGTACTTATAATGGGGAGCATGAAAATGGTATGCTTTATGTAAAGTTAAATAGATGCTACACCAATTTCAAAGGCAAATCATGACAGTGTTTGTAACAGAAACAGTAGTGCACATGCATACACTGAAATATTGGACAAGTTTCCCCAATTCAATGTTTCTCCAAAGTGCTGCCAAACCTAACCGCCATAAACGTACAAAAGAGCTTCAATATGTTTGGTAGATGTTTGACTAACTTGTTACCATGTCTGAATAATGGGAACAATATTGTACAATTTCTTTCTGCTTTTCTGTTCCTTCACTCCTCTTTATCTCTATAGTGCTTCATTATAATATCACTCAATAATACATGTGAATGCACATCAATTTGGAACATTTTTAGATTAACAATTTTGCAATTTTCCTTTGGAGTTATTGGAAACCCAACACTGTGAGTCTGTGGCTATAAATTGTGACCTCCCTATGTCTTCATTTCCTACATTTTCCTCTTCAATAGCTTGTCTTTCTCTCTTCTCCTCCTTAGATTTCTTCAAAAATACTGTACTACCCATTAGTTTTATAACCTTTACAATTTTGTAGGACTTCCACCAAATAGATTTACTCCCCATTTGGATCTGCACTTTGCAGGTAAACACAATGAGTACATGCAGAGAAACCTCTTGTCATTTAAGCTTAGGCTTGTTAGCAACTTTGCAGCTCATTTCCTTGATCACATTGCCAACCCTGATAATTTTCAACAATACTTCTCTCAGGATACATCAACCTACAAGCAACAAGACATTCTCCTGAAACAAGTATACTTGAATCTTATCAGGGTTGACAGGTTGACAAGCCGAGACTGAGCCTAGGTTATAAATGACCACCTTCTTCCCTGATGTTTGGGATTTTTAAGGCTCTGCTTGTACTCACTGAGTTTGCCTGCAAAGTGTGGATCCAAATAGTGTAACCAACAGCAAGGAAACTCACTCCTAGAAACAAGTTTCGGCTTCGGCTTTCAGGTCAAGTTTCTATTTCTCCATTTCAACCATATCTTTGCTAGTATTGTTTTTCAGCAAGCAAGCCCACTAATTGCTTCTATGAAGTCATATGAGAGTCAAACCAGTGAACTTGTTGGTCAAATGTAATCTTACTCTGTTTGTTTTTCAACTTTTGGTAGACACAGATTCTGGAAGAATACCTAGCAGAGGTGCATGCAGCCTTCTTGTTGTAGGTCTTGCATGGTTATATCTTCTGTGATCGGTTTGGTGGTGGAGGAATCGTAGTGGTTTAAGGATGGCATATGATCAGTCTGCTGAAGAGCTTCAGCTAATGGATGATTAGATGGGTTTTCATTGAGCAAAAATGAGTTTGATTGTTTCAGAAATGTACTTGTACTTGACGACAGTTTTTGCTTGTATTCACACTTTGTACATCGACTGACAATTTAATCTTTCTGGTTTTGGTAAGCACATGTTTCTTACCCAAACTATCATGAAGGACTGGCCATTATCCTTTGAAGTTAACATACCACTTTTATTTGTAAAATTCCACAAATCCTTTAGGTAGCCCAATATTTTGTAAAATTCCACAAATCCTTTAGGTAGCCCAATATTCAAGACATTAATAGACCAAAAACTGAAGCAACGGTGGGTGGAAACTTGTTGAATGTGAAGAAACAGAAAGGGAGTTCTAAAAGTCTAAGATTCAAGGCATACGAGAATATTATACAATCCTTTAGGTAGTCCAATATTCAAGACATTAATAGACCAAAAACTGAAGCAATGGTGGGTGGGAACTTGTTGCATGTGAAGAAACAGAAAGGGAGTTCTAAAAGTCTTAAGATTCAAGGCATCCGAGAATATTATACAAGCAGTGACTCTGAAGTTTTAATGATTTTTATGAATACTTAGTGTCATTATATACATGATAATGCTGTTGTGCTAAATCAAACCTTCTACGATCTACATTAACCCCAAATGATTTCCAGTATGTGATTAGAAACAGAATGCTAATGCACCATTATAACCGTTGCAGAAGATCAAAGTTTATGTGGCCACTTTTTTTATCATTTGTACATGCAGCAAAATATGTACCCCCATTCAAATAGACCAAAAAAACAGCTTGAAGTCTTGAACAACCCTGCAAAAAATCCATACCATATAACTAACCAATCTATAACATATCGCATCCCATAGGCCACAAGAAGAAGCATGCCAATTTCGCCCTGTAAGGTTCAATAAACAGAACCGACAAGGATTCCAACGGCAACTTTGTTTGTAACTGGAAAGACGCAGTGCTGAATAAGCAATAATCCATTAAAAAAACATCATAAAATGGAGCTTCCTCACAAACATAGCCTCAAGAAGAAAAAGGGTGCCTCAAGACACTACCCACCATACAGAAAAACTGTCCTGACATCTAGCAGGAATTCTCTAGTAATACAGAAGTATGCTGTGTTCAGGCCTAGACGATAGTGTAGCATTAAATGTTAAAAAGACGCAGCAATAGACAGAGTTTTACGACAGCCAATAAAACGGACACCCTAAGGCCTAAACTTCTAATTCATGAAGACCACTGTCTTCTTAATCACTTTCTTGCCAAACATATAGAAGGGTATGGGGCCAATCCAAAATTTTCCTCTGAAGCATAAATTAGGGACCATCAACATTCTATTAATCACCATGAATGCATCAATTCTCTTTACCTCTGGTTTCAATCAAGAAGCCTGTGCTCTTTCTATAATGCAGCCTTAAGTTCTCAATGGTGTATTAATCATGGGCTCTATTTATTCATATCTTTAGATCTTCAGACACAGCTGAAGGTATGCAATGTGTTGCAAGAATGTCTACAGTGGCTGCTTTTGATGTCTTGGTTTTTAAGACCACAACCTGCAAAGAAAGAATGCTATGCAGAATGAGAAAAGAATGCAACATCACGAAGTAAGCGCTAACCCGAAAAAAAAAAAAGAGAGTGAACCTGCTGGTACTCTAGCTCAAACTTAAGATATTCTTCTTCACAATTCTCTACCATATCGGCCAAACTCTTCAAATTCTTCACTGGCTTTCCATTAAGTGCAAGAACCTGCAGATGAACATAAGTTACCAGACCTTTAGAGGTAATGCTTCTCAAGAGATCGTTAAGCCAACATATGAACATACGTTCATATTCCTTTTTACCTGCGTATTGACGATGTCTTCATACCCAATATTGATATCAGCAACAAGCACCTATAATTGGATACAGGAAGCTCTGTTAGTGGAATTCAGACTACTCAAAGGAGATGTAACCAGAGTAGAAGAAAGTTCATATGCATACCTGGGAAACCACAACAAGCTGCTCATCAACAGACTGTGCCATTGAATGCATAAGCTTGTCTAGCAGTTTTACTGGTGCGTCGAATTCATAATCCTTCCCGTACTTTAGAAAATGCAATCACAAATCAACAAAATGAACAAAGGTCAGTCCCATTATCACAAAGGCCTCAATGCCAAACATTTGCGTATTAGAACTAATAGAAATAAATAAGATCTTACTCCATTAAAACAACAGAAACTGGGATCAACAAAACCTCTCAAAATGAGTGTATAAATAAATCACCCTATACCTGTACACTTAAAATGTATAAATTACCAAAAAATAACAATCCTTATCGAAATCTAGCTTGACAATGAGATTGATACATAGTAGACAGATCATTCTGCTTTAAATTAAAAAAGGCCTAGTTATTGAGCTAGGTCCAACGCACGATAAATAAAAACAATGAATATTCTTGTATGCTATGGTGTCTATTGTAATCGGAGCACAGCAGATATGCTACACTCAGCCCTAATGAAGCCTGGCCTCTTCGCCTTTTAGACTTTTGGTCAAACTAACAGAAAGGTATGTAGCAAGCCAGGGAGGTGAAAGAAGTAAGGGAAGCTGGAATAGAGCTAATATTCAAAATGATAAGAGAGAACAAAAACAATCAATACCTCGGAACGCAGGTATGGAACTGTTACAGCTGTGAAGACAAATCCTGCTATGATGTAATATGAAGGGGGTTTCCCATTGATATGAGATTGAATCAGGCGCTTATGAGTAGCAAGTTTGATATTAAATTCAATGATCTCTGAATTGCGTAGAACTTTGACAAGAGCTTTATCACCAGTATACTTCTGCGAAACTAGATAACTAAAACCAATACGCTCCCCGTGCCTGAAAGGTACTGTAAATGAAATCCAACAGATAAAAAATGAGTCAACTTAGTCCGACAAAAAAACTTGTAAACAAGAACAGGAACAACACATAGGACTATTTGACAACAAATGTTTCACACCGTCCTACTTGTAGGCTGTTGATTAAAGGGAAGAGCACCTAATTGAAAAAAGCAGGAAGCCATAGGTAAATGTTTGTTCGATGTTATAAAGGGGTCACATTGTCTTCACTAGTTTAGATTTGATCTACATTCTGTCCCTCCTCATGATGATGTGCTAAACCACCTCAATTTCACACCATAAGCTGATAACATCAGCCATTGGGAATGTATAGATAGACAGGACATAAGTAGAACTTGCCATTCTCAATTCAATGCACATTTTCTCACTATGTAACAAGAAACCAAGAACACAAAGAGGACAAAATGATAAGAAGTTCAGGGAAATGAGGGAGAAAATACAAGAAAAGAAACAGACCTGTCCCATCATTAGCAATGTTGACCCCATCAAAACTAAGAATTACATCAGATGGCTTCAGCACATGGGATTCAGGTGCAGTAGGTTCAACTCTTCGTATGCGAACACCTTTCTGATCAGACCCCATCCCCATTGCCATACGAAGATCAGGATTTTCCATCTTCTGCCACTCAACACCAAGAATAGGAAACCCTGCAGCAGAATTTGAGACGTTTCAAGTACTTGATGGTTACATTACAGCACTTGCTGGTTTGCAGGTAAACTAAAAAGATGTATTCCGCTTCATTATCAGAAAATTTTGATTTTCAAGAGGATTAATCCACGGTAACAAACCTGTATACGCTCCATTCTTTTCATAATCTTTGATGAAGTGCCTGATAACTGGTGTTGGTATGACATAGCCAATATTCTCTGCATCTTCATGCTTAAGGGACTGAAATGCAATACCAACACATTTTCCTTTGTCATTGAAGGCAGGTCCACCAGAATTGCCTGAATTGATGGCAGCATCTATCTGTAGATATAAGAAACAACAAGATCCATCATATATGTTGAATATATGGGCAAAAGTAATATTAGAAGATGCATCTTTATATATTTTGTCCTCCCTTAACACAAAATTCATTTTCAAACCTGTAAACCAAGAAGCTCAGTTGATCCGTGAACGTATGAAAGTATCTCTATGCGTGAAACAACACCGCTAGTGACAGATATTGTGTCTCCTCCAATTGGGTACCCTACAACAGTAACTGCATCCTGGAGGGCAGGCAAATCTCCAAACTCCAGAGGTTTTATTCCTTCCCAGAAATCATCATCCTCAACAGTCAGCATTGCTGCAAAACATGCAATCAGCCAAGTCAGAGCAAAGCAATTCAGTGTTGACATATATCTACCAGAAACAAGATAAAAAAATAACTCACTGCAGACAAAGCAAATGCTCAGAAAAGAATAATCATGTCATTCAAAATGAGTTCCAATGCTTTGAATCCTAATCTAGCATGAATATTTAGTCCACCCATCCTTACAATCCCTTCATAACCTCTATATGACAAGAGTTTCAATTTTTAGCAGAGCTCATAACCGAAGCGAATTTCCAGACTTAATCTTTCAATCAACAAAAACAATGAAATCATATCCAACTCCATTACCAATATCACACTCGGTCCCGATTGAGAGAACAGTGGCCAAGAACTTAGTATCAGAGCCACGCTTCTTGACCTTGACCTGAGTATGATGCTCCACAGAATGCGCGTTCGTCAAAACCCTCTTCCCGGAAATCACAAACCCGCTACTACTCGAGCTATACTGCCTCTTCCTCTGCCAGGGGAGGGAGAAATTCGGCTCGGTGTGAACGCAGAAGACCTTCACAACAGCGTCCATGGAAGGCACAGCCCGCTCCCACCTCGGCGACGCCTCCGCCGACACGTGTCCCGGAGCTTCGGCGGACGCCGAGCAGTCGCCGTTGAGATGGATGCCGTGCTCGCCGGCGTAGCGAGGCGCTCGGCTCTCCGGCGAGGCGGCGATGGGCGTGTCGCCGGCGTCAGCCTTGTCGGAGTGCTTCGGAAGCTTTCTAGGGCGGCCGCGGTTTCGCTCGACGGCGGCCGGAGGGGGAGAGGCCTCGGCGTCGGTTGACGGAGATGGAGAGACGGCGTCGGAGGATTTGGGGGATTTAGGTTTCCGGCCGCGCTTGCGCTTGGAGCCGCCCATTGTGGGGTAAATCGGAAAACGGGGGGCGGTTTTTAGGGATTTGATTTTGATTTGGGGGAAAATAATGTGCAAGAAGAGTTTAATAGTTTTATGTGGTGTTATATCAAAGCCATGTACAAATAAGGAAAGGCTGAAAGAAACAAGGCAAGAAATTATACAGTTTCGAGCGGAGAGAGCGATGATGGGCCTTTGGGCCGAGGAATTGATATATGGGCTTTATATATGGCCCATTTGTTTTTGTTTTTTCTGAAGTTTCTGTTTATCTTAAATGCAGAAGAAATTATGTCAAAGAAGAAAAATTACATGGAAGATATGATTTTAGTAGGGGTAAAAACAGAAGTAAAAACTATAAATGATAAAACATAATACGTCATTACATGATTTTAGTATAAGTGCAACTTGCACTATTGATTTCATAATGAAACCTCTATGAGAAGATGATCATGGAAGTCATAACAAATCGTTGGAAAATATTTCTGATTTTGTGGGAAGTAAAAAAAAAAGATGTAAAGATTGATGGTGATGGGTTTTGAATATAGTCTCGAGTTAAAACATAGCTAATCAGTAGAATGAATGCAGTTTGCTTAACTAGGCTCATTTTCCCTACATGCTTAATTTCCATGAAGAGCATAATCAATAAATTTCATTCCCAAAGAACCATTTCATGAGGTACAAACTGTTTGTCTAATTCCTTCTTACTTCACATATCAAACCAAATCCATTTCTCTTCGCAAAACCGCCATCAAAAGATCATTCCAAACATCAATAGGCCCTGGCATACACCAATGAATACAATCATTGTATCCCTTCATCCATTTGTTGCCCCAAAAGGAACCCGGGTGCGAGTCCGGCCTCATCAACATGGCCTTAGTGACATCCAAGGCCACAAACCTCTTCTTCTTCAACGTCTTCAACTCTTTAACTTGCAAGCTCTTTAGCTCCATCTCAAGCCTCCCCATGTTCTCCATTTGGTCTAGACCATACGGGCTCGTTCGGTTACAATTCCCGCCATTGTCCCATGACCCGTTCTCAAAGTGGGCGGGCGAAAACGTCCTCAAAATGGTCAAGACATCACCACAGTCATCGCAATTGTCAATGTACGTTAGAGCTCCATGGAATGCCATCCTCAAGGCATCATTTAGGGCTAGGTTCTTCACTTTTGGCTCGTTGCAATATACGCATCCTATGAGCTTATTACGTTTGTAGAGGTAGTTTTTTCGAAAGAACCAATGCCCGTCCGAGATCACTACATAGTCAATACCCTTGAGCTTTGATGCCCAATCGTGATCAACTTGATCGACGTGGAGATTGAAATTGCCTGATCCTGAGCCATTGACTAGCCTTTCGTCGTGTTTGACCAGGAATTGAGACCAGAGCATCATTAGGGTGAAGTTGGAGGAAGGAAAGTTCCATGTCCGAAACCGGTCTTCTTTGTCTTTGTACACATCTATTGGAGTGTCTGCCTACAAAATACAACATAGTTTAAAAATAGTAACAGCTAACAAGGTCATCATTTTGTAGGATAACTTACAATGAAATCTTACGATGTATTTCATTGTCCCCACATAGCAAGTTCAAGTAAGCAAGGGATTTGGTATCTCAAAAGAAGAATCCACATTGTTGTTTCTACAAGCAAGGCATATGCTTTAACTAACATGTCCAAAGGCTTATTTTGACACAAATAGTTAGAATAATCACAATGCAATCTAAAGATCACATCTTTCATATAAGAACCATATACATGAGCATTAAGCATTCTATAGAACAGTTAAGATTAAGAGATAGTTGAACCTGAGAAAGAAGACACAGAAGAGACTCCATGTGGTTTCGGGCAACCGAGTCACCAACAAACGCGAGCCTTTTACCACGAACGACTCTCAAGAACAGAAAGGGGTCGAATCTTGGAAGATAGCATTGATCTGGCTTCCACCTCCAATTCAAGAAATCAACATCTTTTCTGCCATTCTTGAAACAGTTTTTGGAATCAGGAATTGTGAGGCAAGAAGTGTTGTTGTAGAGTGAACCCTTAAGGTCTGGCACCCAGTGACCCTTAAACAAGTCACAATTATCTGGTAACATAAACAACATTCAACCCACTAAAGATCATAATAGTTTTGTTGAATTCATGGAGATGGGTAATCTCTAAAACTCACGATCTTTGTGTCTTACAAACTGTAGAAAGTCAGCAAATCATGTGAAAGAAGTTGTGAAATGTGTTAGGTTAAAAACCCACATTATTTCATGCAAGCAATCGGGTAAAAAGTGTAGAAGTCACGATCTAAAAAAACTCAATCATATGATCCATATGGTACGAGATCAACATTTTGGCAAAAACTAAGGAAACTCATGCCATAGTGAAATTGGGTAAAACTCAATAAAAAAGAATTACCATTTTGGCGTTTGATGATCACTTCTTTTCTGTAAGGAGGCGAAGGCGATAACGAAGGGGGAGGAGGAGGAGGTGGGAAAAGGGCGTGTTTGGCCCTGGGTGATGTACGGACATGGACGGCGCCCAAAACAAAGAAGGAAACCAATGATAAAGTGAAGAAGCCAAACAAGCCCTTACGAGAGGGAACAAAAAATGATCCTTTAAAACAAAGTTTGGAATTCTTTGTTGCCATGGAAGTTGTCCACTAGCTTCACCATTTTAGGACAATGAAAAGGATTGGCTGCAGAGTTATGCATGAACTTTCCCCCAACCCTAATTTTTCTTATTTACGGTTAGAAAAACATTTTTTATTATTATTTTCGTATCATTTTTTTTATAAGGTAAGGATTAGGGTCGCCGCAAGTACTACTTGACTCGTCTAGAGGGTAAATCGCTACCCTGGAGTCTCGAATCCGAGATCTCATAGTACTACCATGAGTACTCAACCAGTTAACTGATCGTGTATCATAATTAAACGTACCAAATGTTATCCGTTGAATTTTTTTTTTTATTCCATCCGTTGAATCCAATCCTTATATATAAAAATTTATTTTATGGAACCCCACTCTACAAGTCTAGCATATAAGTTTCTTTTTATATCAACTAGTTGTACTCGTCGTGTCATGCACGACAATGACTCACACTTCACTTATTAAATAGGAATGTTAATAAGTGAAAAACATATAGAAAAAATTTTAGCTTATGAAAATATTATATTTTTCTAGACGAAAAAAATATATTTTCCAAATTTACAATATCGCACATATGAGATTATAAAAATAAAAACATATTTTAATTATATAACTTAGTAATTAAAATTTACTTACTTTTTCATCCTTCAAAATTTGTCTCTAATGGTTAATATATGTCACTGTCGCTATTATCATGACTTTGAGACATTATAAGTGAATATAATATAAAATGAGATGTTTTAATTGATTATTTTGGTTTGACCTTATTTTTTATTTTAATACTATAATTTATTAGTATGAGATATAATTAATATGAATTGTTATTTAATTAAAAATATTAAATTACAATATCAAATTTTAGAAATATAAAATGATTCTAACATGATTCTAATGACTTTATATATTGAAATAAATGAAATATATTAATCGATAATTATTTTATTATGAAAGATATAAGCTAAGTTATTATGAGAATGATAATGTATAAGTTAAGTAAAAGATAGTAAATATAAATTGATTTAATATTAAGTATAAGAATATTAATTTAATTATAAAATAGGCGCATTCCATCTAGGCTTTAGTGTACACTTGTCTTGTTGTCTGTAGGCTTTTCGGGTTAGTTTGTTAAGTGATCTAGTAACTCTTGGGTTGGTTTTGGGCGAATTCCATCTAGGTCGGGATTGCCCCTTTCCTGGATCCCCAGATCCTGCGGTTGCGGGTTCCCTTGGGTAAATGTTGTTGTTGTTGTTGTTATAAAAAAGGGCTTCTATTTTCATCAAAAAAAAAGGGCTTCTATTTTTTAAAATTTTAAATTATTTCTTACATAAAGAGATTAAAAAGATAACTAATATATAAAAAAGGATAGAATACCTTATCAAAATTTAAAAAAATATCTTTTACATATATTAATAATGTAGAATGTAATTAGGTTAATTAAAATCACAAAAAAAATTAATTGTTTAATTATGAGAGATAAAAGCTAATTTATTAGGAAAATGATAATGTATAATTTAAGTAAAAGTTAATAAATATAAATTGATTTAGTATCAAAGATAAAAATAGTAATTTCTTTAGAAAAAGGGGCTTCTATTTTTAAATTCAAATTCTTATATTACTTCTTACATAAATAGATTAAAATGGTAATTCAAAAGATAAGTTAATTAATATGTATCTTTTATAGAAGAAGATTTTAAAGATAGATAATATTGTTTCAAATATAGATATTAGATGATTAAGAAAAAAGGATAAGATTAAAGATTAGATAATTAAGGAAATTTTAAAGATAAATAGTATGCCCCCGAAGATAGATATTAGATGGGTAAGATTAAAGATAAAACTAAAGATTAGATAACAAAGAAAAATAAAACATATAAAATTATTAATCAAGCGGGACCAGAATTAACGTGGTGGTTTGAAAACGGTCAGCTTTTATAACAACAACGTTTATATCGATTTATGGTCCAAAATGGAAAATTGCAAAAACTCAAGAATTGACGTTAGTATCTATTTATCGATTTATGGTCCACTATTAAGTATCCTTTGATTACACTAAATTGAATTTATCGATTTATGGTCCAATATTAAGTATCCTTTGATTACACACACTAAATAGATTTTTTTTTTTGGTCGAGGATCACACTAAATAGAATTGACGTTAGTATGTTTGAATAATACCTATAAAGTGAGTCATAATTATAGGATGATTTTTTTAGGAGAAGATAAAATTAAAGATAGATAGTATGACTTAAGATAAAATTGAGGATTAGATAATTATTAAGGAAAATAAAAGCACCTGTATAAAGTTGTTATTGTCTATTTGAAGTGAAAAAAAACACTAAAATCAAGTGGGGCCAGAATCAACGTGGTGACTCGAAAATGGTCGGCTTTTATAATATACTAGTTGTACCCCCTTGCATTTTTAAATTTTTATTTTTGAAAATATAATAAATAGAATATTAATGTGAAATGTATATTAATCTAATATATTATGTATACATAAAGATTAATTCAAAATTTTATCATGTGACATTGTTATTTTAATCTAATGTATAGCTAGAATTTTTGGGTATATAATAGAGTATTAATGCAAAATGTATATTAATCTAATGTATACGTAAAGTATTAATTAAAAGTTTTATCACGTGACATTGTTATTTTAATCTAATGTATAGCTAGAATTAACAATGTCTAATTAAATATATCTAATTAGAACTATTAATTCTTAATATTCTTAAAACAATTATTTATGTATAGATCAATCGTAAAGGAGTGACATGTTAATTTATAATATTAATCTAATGTAAAGGGATAAAATTTCATGTGACATTGCTAAAATTACTATAATATAGACGTTTACCTAGATTAATATTTGCCATATTAATCTATTTATGTGAACAACATAAATAAGTGACGTTGTACAAATAACTATTACAATAAAAAAATCATGACTCTAAAGATAAAATTGATGATTAGATAATTAAGGAAAATAAAAGATATAGAGTTGTTATTATCTAAGGAAAATAAAAGATATAGAGTTGTTATTATCTATTTGAGTTGGAAAAAAAAATTAAAATTAAGCGGGGCCAGAATTAACGTGGAGGTCCGAAATTCTCCGACTTTAATATATAGTATAGATTTTCTGATAAAGATTTTTTTTTAAGATTGAGACTTGAGAGGCCGAAACATTTAGCAATCGGATAAATTCACTTATTTTCTTATTTTCCGAATTATGTATTTTCCCATTGCTTTGTGCACTTACTTATTCAAGATTCAAACAAATAAATAAAGAAATGGAGTCGCAATAGTCTGATCGAATTGTTTTACCCCAATATCGGTGGGGAAAGCCCATATTTTATGGCCGCTCGTTTGCGCACTCCGAAAATTCGGTTGCGCACCCTGATATGAGCGGGTTACGAACCATTTAAGCCGAATCCGGTTTTCTCCAAAACTTGAACAATTTCAGAATTCGTCCATAAACGAACAGCTGGTTCGCTGAAAAAACGGCCCATATGGGCGGATTCTGAAACTGTTCAAGTTTTTTGAAAAAAAAAACAACTCTTATGGGCGGGTTTAGAACTAGCACAAATACAGATTTCGAACTTTGAAAAAAGCGGCTCCTATGGGATGGTCCTAAACCCGTCCAAATTAGAGTTTTGAACGGCTCCTATGGGAAGATTCTAAACCCGTCCATGAAGGTCGTTATGTCTCCGACAAGATTCGTCTTTTATGTTGTTTCGTGCGTTTTCACTATTCACTTTTCAATTGTTAATTCATCCCACGAAACTAGAGAGCATATACGACAAATACTTCTCTTGAGATGTCAACTTCGAGTAGCGGGACCACAGAGACGTCGTCGTTTAGCGGGTCAACGAGAGAGAAGTGGAAGGAATGATATATTAACTTAAGATTGTAATTCTTGTTACCACTTTTGACTATCACTACTATGTTAAAACGTAATATTTTTTTATATAATTAACCGGACCTTCGGTTCCTGGATTTATATTTATAAATTAACGGTTCTCATAGATTATGGGTACTCTCAGGAGATAAACCGCGGGTGCGGATTCATCACCCGTGCTCGCGGTTGTATTACAGAGAGTTCGGTACTCTCAGAAGACAAAACGCGGGCGCCACCTCCTCACCTCGAGCGCGGCCTTAGGCGGGTTACAAATTCGTTCATGGGCGGATTCGTAAACCGTCCATGAATGAGTTGCAAACCCGTCCATCTACAGGTTACAAACCCTCTTGAACGGGTTTTCGATCTTTTCAAAAGGTGGGTGGGCCACCAACTCGCATCGGCTAGTTGCTTACATCGCCTTTAAACTTACACTTACCTATATTATACTATTATGATTGAGTTCATCTCAAATAATCATCTCCAAACCTCATATATTATCCCTTCAACTACCAAACTACGCATCGAGAAGTTCTCATGGTACTTGATGAGTTGAACCATCATAAAGATATTCATGGTATATGACGAGTACCATCATAAAGGTCTTAATGGCATATGACGAGTTCAACCATCGTAAAGGACGTACTTCATGGTATATGATGAGTTCAACCTTGCAAGGACTTCATGGTTCATGGCGGGTTGAACCATCTTGGTCTATATCAAACTTAAAAGGTCCTAATAGCTAGTGACTAGCGCTTAACGATGAAGGTCTTCATGGTCGATTAAGTTATATGTGGCATCCGATTTGTCACATAAGATTTTTTTATGCTTTGAATGATAAAACGTTAAATTGTTGTAAAAAAATGGAATTTCCCTTTGAAAAAGTCCAGAAACCGGCCATTAGGGTAAAAATTCTATGTCCAATCCAGAAACCGTCCATTAGGGTTTAGGGTTTAGGGCTCGGAGTATGTGTAATGCCCTATGGACGGGTTTGTAATTTGTTCATGCCCAGTTTTCAAACCCGCACAAAGACGTCTAACTCGTTCATGGGCAGTTTTTGAACCCGCTCATGGACGGATTCGTAACTCGTTCATGGGCACACGAGAAGTCTACTCCCCACCGGCGCACGTCCCATTGCATCGCTCGACAATTCCTAAATGGTCGCGATGAAGGATGTGTGGGATCCAAACCGATCCGGATTTCGCCGCTCGAACTTTGCTCGGAGCTGCCAATCGCCGTCGGCGTCAATGCTTCCGCGCGCCTCCTTTGCAGTTCATTCCATATCCGGCATCGACATTCTCGATTCTTGTTGTACTGTGGAACGGAATCGGAATCTACGAATGAAGGGGACGAATGAACAGAAAAGGATAGCGGCGGCTGGGAATAAAAACCTGCCCATATTAAGTCACGGTTGGACGGGTTTCAGATATGTTCAACCCACCCATATTAGGTCACGGCTGGGCGAGTTGCCAACTCGTCCATGAGAGGGTAAAAACCCGCCCTAAGCTTGCAAAATCCGGTTTATTTGTGTAATTCCAAAATCCGCACACCTGAACCGGGTTTATAAGATTAATTATGGACGGGTTTCGGATCTGGTCAAGGAAAACCCGGTTTTCCAAAAAATACATGTGCGGGATTATAACCTGTCCATATCAGGGTGCGCAAAGCCGCAAACTACTATCGTAGATTGAAGCCATTGGAATTTACATATATGCTTGTCCATAAATCTTAGTACAAAATAAATGATCAAGTTCAACAACTTACAATCACAAGCTTACAACTGTAACATAGTGCTTCTCTATTTCGATTGGGAAAGTCAAAGACTTGAAATGCATAACATGATCAACGGTAGAAAGATTTATCAATGCATTAACTAAAATGTTCAAATACCAATATCATCAATGTTATTATTCACATGCTATGATGTGACATACAAAAGAAGTAGTCATCCAACTTAAATTAATTCAGATCATTTTCATAGTCCTAGACATGTTCTAGAATTTGTTAATTTTTTTAGTTATCGCATCTTCTTCGCCCATACCGTAGCCAATGAATTCAAGAATAAGAAAGAAGACCAAGCCCCAAGTCCGTCCTTCTCCGCCGCCGCCTCCACCTTCACCTCCACCTCCATCATCTCGGGGCGGAAAACCACTGCCTCCAATCGCAAGCGCGGGACAGTTGTCTTAATTTGTGCAATAGCATTTGACAACAGCAACAACAACTTGACCCAGTAAGATTCCGTTTGGAAAGAGCGAAATCCGACTATGAAAAAAACATGCGAATGGCCAATACTTTATCAAGAGAACTAAAACTAGAGCAACAACATTAGCAACAAGTGAGACAAATCAAGCTTACTTTCAAAAGGTGGAACATGGGTTTTGTTGGTCAATCGTTTTATGCAAAATTGCGAATCACAAGTCTTGCATAGAGTCTTACAAAGGAATTAATTGCTACTAAGAAATGATGTTCACTAAGAAAGCACAATTATGCAGCTAACTATAAACTGACACCAACAGATTGCACTATCAAGCTCAGGTATGTACTGCCAACATGGCACAAACAGACACTATCAATTTCATATGAAGTAGTCAAATATGGGGCCGGGGGCGGGGCCGCCCCCGGGAGGAGGGGGCACACCAAGCAACCGCCTCAACAAAATAACACCTGCATCGCCAAATACCACAATGACTCGCCTCGCCTGACCTACGCACACGCCTATAAGATAGGCGCCGCAAGAACTCCAAAAGGCTTTCCAAGACGTTTGATTTATGAACGACGCGTATATATTAGTTGGCGTCGTTGTGGTGGCGTTTGTCGTCTTTCCAATAAACCAATCCCATACCCACCAAGTGTTATTCGCGGTTGCGTGATGTTAAGAGTAATTAGTATTTCCAAATATTAATGGGCTAGATTGAAGACTCAAAATTAATTGGATAGTGAGTATTGAAAGTGCAACAAGGAAAAAAGAGAGATCTAAAACTACAAGAAGTGTGTGATGAGATTTTGTAAGGATAGATCTAGAGCTTTTAGGAAGTAAGGGTGATATAAGTAATTGTAGAGAATTCTAGGGTATACTTTATAAATATCTACTTAGGAGCAAGCGAAGGTGGGTGGTGTTAGGCAACTTTCTCTAGCTATATATATGTAGTGATGTAGCTCATTTTAGAGCATCACTCAAGTTAGAGTGATCATGTGTGAGTTAGAGTGAAGTGTCCCACATTATAAAGAGTCCCGAGTCACCCGTATAAACGAGTCTTGTACATTTCCACTATATAATACAAAGTCACTTTTGTAATATTGTGTCTTTGTCTCGGTTGGTTTTGGTCGGTGTACAAGTGTCATTGAAGGGGTCGATTTCCCAACAGTGGTATCAGAGCCAAGGTTAGTGAGCATGTCGTTGTTGAAGATACGGGTAGAGCTTGTTGGTAGAAGGATCTCGTGTTGGCATGAGGATGGCCAACTTGCCAAGGATGTGTTCGAGATCTAACTCTTTCATGGGAAGATTAACTTCACGTCGTGGCAGATTGAGTATGGTTGGAGACCTATTGGTGTTGTGGTTGTGGAAGGTACCGGTCAAGTGGGCATGGTGATTGGTGACCAAGATGGAGTGAAGGGTCACATGCGAGTGAGATGTCCGCGGTTGAGGGAGGACCTAGAGGAGACGAGAGAGGTCCGTATGGAGGAGTGTTGTTGACCGGCACACCAATATGGTACGTGTTGTTAGTAAGGATGATGTTGTGAGAATGAAAATTGGTTGGCAACGATTTGGGTGGTTGCCTAAATTGTGTGATTGATGGATGCCGCTTCGACACGTGGGTGTGGAGATCAAGTTTATATGACACTTTAAGGAGAGATGAAGAGTTTGATCACTGCAACTTAAATAATGGAGAGAAGTTGATGGTTGTAGATAAGGCAAGGAAGAGGTTTGATGACGGTACAAGCCACTCTTCATGACGTGAGTTGTGCAAGGTGTTCGAAAGAGAAGGTGCTTGATCACATGGCGGCAAGAGAGCGAGAAGCGTACGCATGTACGTTTGATTGAGGTATTTGGAAATATTAATTAAGGGATGAATTGTTAAGAGTAATTAGTATTTCCAAATATTAAATGGGCTAGATTAAAGACTAAAATTAATTGGATAGTGAGTATTGAAAGTGCAACAAGGAAAAAAGAGAGATCTAGAGCTTTAAGGAAGTAAGGGTGTGATGAGATTTTGTAAGGATAGATCTAGAGCTTTTAGGAAGTAAGGGTGATATAAGTAATTCTAGAGAATTCTAGGGTATGCTTTATAAATATCTACTTAAGAGCAAGCGAAGGTGGGTGGTGTTAGCCAACTTTCTCTAGCTATATATACGAAAAGTGTAGTGATATAGATAGTATAGATGTACAACCCGTTCAATTTGAAGCGTTATGTACAACCGAATAGGGACGCAATAGCCCGTTCAATTTGAAGCGTTATGTACAACCGAATAGGGGTAATACGGTTACAAAACCGCTATTCAATCTCATATATTTCCTAATTTTGTAATATTTTCTTTTCGGTTGTCCCAATAAGTTAGTCTGTCTTCTTAATTTTTCATTTATATCATATTTATATTACCATATTACCCCTATTCAATCTCATATATTATAACTATTATCCATCTTTTCCATCAACTTTATCACATTTTCCAACAAAACTACAAAAATTTTCTCATCCAATCTTATATATTACCCCCATTATCCAATTATCTCATTAATTTTATCACTTTTTAACTTTTTAAACTATAAAATTACAAAGTTATTCTCATTCAAAGTCATATGTTATCCAAATTATCCAACTTTTAAACTTTTTTATTAAATATCGTGTAAACCATCCTTTATGGACAAACTTTGTGGGACAGAAGAGAGTAGTAAATATATAAATAATATTTAGGGAAATTCCGAATGGTGTCCCTGAGTTTTATGCTTTTCCGGGTGGTGCCCTCGAAAAAAACTTATTCTGGAATCTACCCCCGAGTTTTTGTCCTAGTTCGTCTCGTACCCCTCTAATGTACTTCCATCCATTCCCCGTTAAATTATGGTAAAAAAAAGAGACAAATTCTTTTAGAAATTTAAAAATCTAAAAAAAATATTTCAATGTATATTACTCCATCCGTCCCCGATAACTTGTCCGTAAAGCACATTTGCACGCAGATTAATAAAAAGTGTAAAAGTTTGATAGGTGATTGAAAAAGGTGTAAAATTGATGAAAAGGGTAATAAAAAAGAGTAGTATATAAGATTGGATGGGGATAATTTTGTAATTTTATAGGAAAAAGTGATAAAGTTGATGATAAAGTTAGATAATGAGTGTAATATATGAGATTGTACGAGGGTGAGATTGTAAAATCATAGTGATATAAATGGAAAGAAATTAGAGATGGACAAAGTTTTGGGGACGACCGAAAAAGAAAGGTGGACAAGTTTTCAAGGACAGAGGGAGTAAGGCGCCGCACTCCTCTGCCCACGTCTCACGACTCCAGTTCCCCGACTTCCTTCTACCTTCTCTATGGATCTGAGATGCCGGCCGTCGGCCTTCCCGAATCCCAGATCTGAGCCTGACCTTTCTCAGATTGCAAACACTGGCGCCCGACCAACGACTCCTCTCTCGCCTTCCCTTGCTTCGCTGGCGATGCCCGACTCGCCCCAATGACGCGACCCACCCATACTCGCTAGACCACCGCCTCCTCGCTACCCTGACGTCGGCACTCTCTCGGCTTTCACCGCCGGCCAAAACCCCACCGAACTCAGCCCAAACCTCGCCTGAATATGGCCGAACAACCCGACTCACCGATGCCATCCTCGCCTGGACTCCGACTCCCCTGCCCTACCCAACGCGACTCCGACAGCCCCGAGTCCGGCCCATTCGCTCACCAGGATCCCTACGGTGACCCACCCTCCGCCATCGGCGACGGGGATGTAGGGTTAGGGCGTTGTAAATTGTACTGTAATTGATGTTGCCGTGGCCTGGTGTTGGAATTGACGGAGTTGTAGAGGCAATTGTGGCCTTTTACAAATGGCATTGAAATGCTTTTTTGTTTTTTAAATTACTAAAAGAATTTGCCTTTTCTTTGAAACATCATTAGTATCAGTCCCGTGCCTTAAAGGCACGATTTTGATATAACTAAAAACTTATTTTAAATTTTATATAATGTTAAGTAAAAGGATATTTTGTTTTTAGAAAAATAACTAACGTGGAAATATTATGTGAAATTTTGGACATAAAACGTGCAAATTTTCAAGTAAATTTTATTTTTAGAAACATGTAGATATTTTATTTTTAAAAAAATAATTTAAATAAAAATTAGTAGATAAGAAGATTTTTAGAAAACTTATGTGGAAAATTTAACATGTACCTTTTTTTAGAAAAATAATAAAAATGGAAATTAGTAGATAAGAATATCTTTGGTTATATTTTCGTGTATTTCATTCATAAGAGGTCGAGAAGGCTTCATCACTAAGAAGATTTCGAGATTTTTTTTATAAAAGTTATTATGTATAAAAAATTAAGATTGATTTTATAGTTTTTAGTAGATAAGAAAATTATGTACAAAAGTTAAAGTTTTTTATAAAAAGCAATTAAAATGAAAATTAGTAAATGAAAATAATTTAGTAATTAACATAAGAAAGTAGGGAAAAAGTAAAGAATTATGTAAAAATAAAATAAGTTTTTTTTTGGTTGAAGTAAAAATAAAATAAGTTACAACTACAACATACCGGCATTGATATGATATTTTAGTTTTGCATAAATATATAGTCTTGGTTGGATAATTGATTTATTTCAAGCAATATATTAGATAGATTTTTTTGAATATTTGGCTTATTGGCTATGATATTTTATTTCAAGCAAACATGTTTTACACCCGTTTGATGCAATATGCAACGTGTTTTACACCCGTTTGGTGCAATATGCAAGATGCCAAGATCTCTTCTATTTACATATATTCATCCGGATTTATTTTGGATAAATTACTATCATGGATTTTTTTAGTCGAAATTATCATCATGATATCAAGGAAAAAAATTTCTTGATATATAACTGCTTTAGCATACGGCTAGTTTATTTTATTTTTTTGAATTAATTAAAATGGGAATCGATAAGAAGAAATCTAATGTGGTCTACAATGAAATTTCAACCAATCAAACAAATTGAATTGTTTTAATAAAAATAGGTGATGCAGTCCAATGAAAATATGACACGTGTCGGACTAAATATTATTTCTAACCTCCGCTTTAGTATATAGTTATGATATAACAGAGGGAGAGTGGACGAAACGTCGGGAAAGTAGAGAAAAGGGGCACAGTCCGAACTAAGACAGAAACTGAGGGGTAGATTCCGGAATAAGTTTTTCTCGAGGGCACCATCCGGAAAAGTACAAAACTCGTGGGCACCATCCGTAATTTCTCTAATATTTATTAAGATGAAATAGAAAATCAAATTATCCGTTGAATCGTTTTTTTTGATTCCATCCGTTGAATCCAATCCTTATATATAAAAATTTATTTTATGGAACCCCACTCTAGTGTAGCATATAGATTTCTTTTTATATGAATTTTCTGATATTGATTTTTAAGATTGAGACTTGACAGGCCGAAATATTTAGCAATGAAGGTAAAAATAGATCCACCTGTACCCAAAACTAAGGAAGGAGAAACAGCATTCCCGATTCGTAAGACATAGCCATGATCGACTATGAACTTCAATTCTTCAAGTCAACCTGCAAGGAATTAATTAACTTTGCACTAACAGACTACTGAAAACCTACACAAAAAGATTCGCAACATAATAGATATAGAGTAAGTTTGAAAGTTCATCGTGTGTAAAAGAACGTGAAATAAAACTATTACACCTTGAAGTAGGTACATAAAATCACTAATACATCAAACATTCAAACGTTTGACATTGAGAATGAGATTCTTTTCCACACGGCACAAGAAATCATGACTAATGTTTTATATAGCAATCAGTATATATGTGTATAAGTATATAACAAAACCCTGAAAATAAAAATGGAATCTGTAACGGACTTTTGTAATATTAGATACCGTTTCCATTCGAAATCTTAGTCGAAATGCACAAACTTGAAAGTTAGAACGAGAAGAGAACAAAATCGATGATCGATCAATTAAAGAGCTCCGTGAAGGCAAAGAACTTGTAGGTCCCAGCTTACTTTGGCAGTTGCGGCCATTTCGCCCTACAAGGGTTTGAATATTCATTATATGTCTATTTGAAAATTAGGACTTTGATATCGAAATATCTGTTTGTTACATTGTACTGAAAAATTACTTTAAAAAATCACCACCAATGTGGTATACAACAATAAGTTTGCAATATAAGAAAGTGGTGAAGAGTGAATACACCAAACGATCAGCTTTCTTTAGCAACATTGAGCTGTATTCATTGTTATTCAGATTGTCAAAACAGCACCAAAAAGATTTACGTACAATATGTAGTGGCATAGAGAATCAGTAAAATAGCTAGAATCATTCAACAATTGACCTATGTAATATGAATTGGAAAAAACCGCCAACTCAATGGTCCAAGTTAAATTTTGACGCATCCAGGCTTACAACTGGATCAACTCATGCTGGGTTCATCCTTAGAGACCACAATGGTTATATCACTTCCTTAGGTCGTCAACAACTTCCACCCATGACAATTGTTCAAGCTGAAGCGTCTAGCCTTCTCCACGCCCTTAGAAGCATTGACTGTTCTAATATTAACAATCTTATTATCGAAGGAGATAATTTGATTGTAATTAATTATTTAAAACAAACCTGGAAAGTTCCTTGAAAAATACATTCTATTTTAGCTGATATTAGGAATATTCTATCTACTATTACCTCGGTGGTTTTTTATCATTGTTTCAGGGAATCCAATGTTGCTGCTGATTTCCTGGCAAGAAGACAAATCAATCTTCAAAGTCTCAATGCAGCTCTACCGCTTCATCCTACGTCCTTATCGCTTTCACATTTATCTGTAACACAATCAAGGTGTTTGTTGAGTCAACGACCCTTGCTGCTTGATTTTTTAAAAATCATCCGACGTGATGATCTAGGTTATCCTTGTAACTAAAAGGTAGCCTAATTTTGGCTTGTTCGAGTTAGTAGCTCCGCAATAAAAAAAAACAATTGACCTATGTAGTATGGTACCTTCAAGATCCACATGTATTAGATCATACAAATTGTCTACAAAGTTGATAATTTCCAGATTGACACCAAAATCCTTCCAGAACACGATTAAATCAAATCAATGCAAAAGACCTGTAAAACCTAAGTGCAAAAATCCATACAAAAAATTGAAGGTTCTTGTTATGGTCCTGCATTAGTAATTGAATTCCCCGAAAAATCAACCAAATTCTTACAATCCAGCCTCATCCATCAAATCCATAACAACAGAATCGCAATCGACTATGTTTTTCCATTAAAACCAGCGATTCAAAAGCATTCATGAACAAAATTCGTCAATTTGAGAATAAAGAGTGTGGCTAACAAGCGATCTAACCTTATCAGCGGCGTTGATTTGGATCAGATTGCTGAGACCTGGACGACTTCTTCGAAGACTTGGACGACTTCTTCTGTTTATGATTCGGATCGTTCACCTCGGCTTTGACCAGCGATTCCACCTCCGATTTCTGCTTCCTGAAATAGTTGCCGAAGATGAGAAAGGCGATGACCCCTCCCAGAATCAACGACAATGCCAAAATCGGGAGCATCGGATCCATCTGTACCAGAGTCTTCTGCGCACCACCGCCTTTGCTAGATCTGCCCCATCCAGGCTCACGACGAGCCAGACTGAAGGTTCCGAGCCAATTCCTTGTTAATCTGAACAATTGAATTGATTTGTTTCTGGTCATCAACAACCAGATCCATCATCAGACACGAAACAATCGGTTTCATCACATTAGTCTTACCAAACTCATCCCTAACCTTCTCATCAATTCTCGCCATTCTCGCCACCAGCTCCGCCACCGAAACCCTCACCTTCATCGAAGAGCTCCCTAGAACCTTCACAATCACCGGAACCCCAACCGCGACCGCCTCCGTCCTCTCCACGCAATCCAAGCGAAGAAATCGTGTTCGCGGCCGCGATCTGCGCCTCCGCCGACCCCCTGTCCTTCAACAGCTTCAGCCATGGCGGAATCGCGCCTTCCTCCACAATCATCTTCTTGTTCCGGTCACTCGAGTCCGCCAAGGAGGTCAAGTACGTCACGGAATCGATTCGATCTCGGAGCTGTTTCCCGGTCATGAGCGAGGCGATCGGGGGGAGCGTGAGGCTGTTCCCCTCGCAATCGAAGATCTCGATCAGCCGGCTGAGGAGGTGGCTTTCGGCGGCGGATTCTTGGACGGAGACCAACGAGGATGATCGGGGAGGATCTCGGCGGCGGGGCCGGAGAAGGTGCAGAGATTTGGAGCGTGATGGGGCGACGAGGATGAATGGATGATGGGGGAGATTGGGAGCATGTTGGAGCGTGTGTTGTTGATGCTCAAAAAAATAATAAAAAAATAAATTATGGACCGTACGATCGGGATTAATCCAACGGACGAGAGACATTCTTATTTCTCACACTAAAATATATTCCTATATGAGTCTTTCTCTTCATGTTGCATATATACTAACGGTTTTTCTATTGTGTGCCCTAAGGGCACATGATAAGCATACAAAAAACAGAAACTAAAATCCTAAAAAGGAAAGAGTGAACCCATCACAAAAAAGATTAAAAAACAAAAAATGTAGTTTGAAATTTCCATAAATTAGCCAAATTGTAATTAACGTAGTTTGTCCTTGTACTTATTCGATAAGTGCCTATGAATATATTGGCGTTTGAGTCAGCAGTTGCGTGCCAATCAAGATCATCTATAACAACACTCCATGGAATAACTCGAGTCAATATAACAAGTCGCCGTTTGATCTTGACGAAGCTACGTACCGAAGAAGTTAAAAATGCATGCATGCACGTACCGAAGAAGTTAAAAATGCATGTGCAAGTGCATGAATGCGTAAGTGCATGCATGCATATACTTTTCAAAGATCAACAATTCTAACGGCTACTAGCCTATATAATACAAATCCGATCCAAGTACTTGCCAAAGCCAATTTGTACCAACTTTTCAATGGAGTATCATTGTCATGGCGATGATTTCTCGAGCTCGGTATCCATAGCCGCTGATCAAAACCCTATCCGTGAAAAAATTAGGCTTATGCTCCATACCTACGGTGATGATCAAACGGGGAAATCATCACCCAAATCCCATGCTTCCACAGAGGCGGACGCAGGCGGGATCCTCCGGGGACACGTGCCCCCCTCCCTGTCTGGTATTATTAGTATATACATATAATTCTTGTTTAAATATAAATATATTTTTGTATTAAAATGACATGAAAATCAACTAGTCTAGATGGTTTATTGCTCAATTTTGTTTTCAACCCACCTAGGTTCAATTCCCCATAACAACATTTTGTTTTTTTATTCATATTTAATGTATTTTTCTCCAATTTTTTATATAGTAGTCCATTTTTGCATAAATTAGATGTTATAAATATAATTTCTTTTGATAAATAAGTGATTATTTTTTGCTATTTAAGGTATTAAATTATTAAACTTGTTGGTTATTCTTGATTCAATTGAACCTCCTAGACAAATTGTGCCCCCTCTTTGATTTCGCTCTGCGTCCGCCACTGACTTCCACCCTAATTACTTCAGTTACTTGTAAGGCTGGGAAAGGGGTCCACACAGCCTTCGATTTCGCAATCAAGAAATCGAGCTCGGTTGGAGCCAATCATTCACTCTTTAGCTGGCTCAAACGCGTCTTGTTTGTCATACTCATATTGTCCGTGTTGCTCCCTAGCATCCTCGCATTCATATGCGTATTTGGGAAAGACGTGCTCGATTGGCGTGACAAGGAAGACGCTGATCAAGATGAAGCTGCAGCCTCCCGGATCTACAAGCGAAGGCGAGCGAGCAAGCATATCCAGCATCAGATCCAGCGTTGGGGCGTGGTTCTTGCAACCCGATTAGGGTTCTTGGCCTTGCTAGGAATCACCCTGTGCCGGAGCATTCCAAGATTAAAAAGGTTAAACGTCAATCATAATCCCCTCTGGCAAATTCTTACGTTTGCCACCATCGCCCTCCTCCTCATCCCAGCCATGCTCGTCGTCACTTACATCCTCGTAAGGCTCGACTACAAGCTCCCACGAGAGGCCAACTCCGACTATTGGCTCAAGGGCGTTGAGAAGAGCTTGCAAAGGGTCTTCTATTTCGGTACAATTCTCCTCACGTGGGTTCTCCATTTCAAAGTACACAACCATGAACGACACATGGTGGATAAGCACCAATTGACTAGGTACCACAAGTACGTCATCCCCACCCTAGCCACTTTCTTCCTAGCCTCCCTCCTAGGGCTTGGACGCCACCTCATGGTGTCGTGGTGGAAGACCAAGTACATCTACCGGCCTAAGTACAACCGAGCTCGGATTCTAGTCGCCGCTTTTCAACTCTACTTCCTTGTACGCCTTTTCGACCAGCTCGAAGAGTGTCACCACCTAGAGATGCGGTCCATCCTATTGATCCCATACTTATGGATGCAAAACGAGACTAAGGAGTCATCATCTTCTGAGGCTTGTAGGAGGAATACGTCTAGCCGCCTCATTCACAAGTTCATGCTATCCACACATGTTAGCTTGCACGATCTTGACGAGGTTGCCACATATTTTACAAACTGGTTTGATCTCAGGGAGGTTAAAATGGAAGCTCCTGATGATATCCTTGGGAATTTTCTACAAGACGACTACGTTAAAAAAAAGTACAAGTAAGCTCGCTAGCTCGCTAGGTTACATATGAAATATATATATATATAATATATATATATGTATATATATAATATATATATATATGTATATATGTATATATGTATATGTATGTATCTTCTTGCACAAATATATTGAGCATACACATAGATCGATTAATACATTATGCTTATGATTTGAACTTGGTAGAATAAGTGCGACGGATCCCATCACTGGAAAGGTACTGATTGAGAAACAGATTGTGCCAACCCTGAAGTTGGAAGAGGCGGATTTCCTACTAGAAATGTTGCGACTCGACTTGTACAACGTTGAACCCACGGAGAAGGATAATCTTACGTTCGCTGAGTTTAAAAAAGGGATGGTAAAGCCTCATATTGTTAATTAGAAAGATCTCATGGGAACATAACATATATAGGAAAATCTAGCTAGGTTGTCTAATGTATGTGAGTATGTGCACGCAGATAGACGCCCACAAGAGTTGCTTCCTCTTTGTGAACAAACTGAAAGGGGACTTGGCATTGCCCAGAGCCTTATCCCGGGTGATTTTGGTTTCCGAAGTCATTATTTGCTTCGTCTTTTGGCTCTTCATGGCACAACTCGCGACGACAAAGGTGGTCATTACGCTGGGAGCTTTGCTCGCTGGGGTGAGTTTCGTGGTTAGCGACACTTGCAAAAGCATGTTTCAAGGGGTCATGTTCGCGTTCGTGGTCCATCCTTTTGATGTGGGTGATCGAGTTATCATCGATCATGAAGAGGAGGTAAATTTATTGATTGTTACATACGTGTATCGATTTTTGTTTGATTGTTTGGTTTGATTTGATTGACGGTCTATATACATGTATCTGTTTTCAGTTGGAGGTGCAAAAAATTGAAATCTTGACAACAACCTTCCAAGGCCCACAGAAGGAGATCACATACTACAACTCCGGTCTAGCTAGCAAAGTAATTATCAAGCTCCAGGATGAACCAAAAAAAGATGAATCTTCGAACCGGGTTCAGGAGTGATGATCGACTATTGTTGCAATTCCACCTCTATGTCGAGCCGGCCATTTGTACGTTGTTAATTGTAGGATCATGAAACAGTACGTTGCTAATGTAGCTTTAAAATGCACTTTGCATGGACTCTTTTGCAATGCCATTTACGATTCCAATAAACGGGTTTTATTCTAGTGATTAAAAAAAATCTGTCTTAATGTGTTAACCAATAATATCTCGGTTGTTGATATCAACAAGACTGTATCTAGATTACATTAAGTAGGTAAGTTGTTATTTTTAACTATCAATTAACTTTGGGGGATGCTATACATCACACCATTTTACTAAACATCACACCATGAAATTACTTCAATACCCTTTTTTTCTAAAAATACCAAAAACTAGAAAAGATAGCATATCAATATCTATTACTATATACTAAAGCGGAAGCAAATTCTGCCACCATATTGCGCCACATCACCCCCCTTATTTAAAAATCTATCTTACTAAATCTTGATTTTATCATAATCTTATACATACTTAACTAAGATATTAGTTCTATCTTATAATTTGAGTTGTTTATTTAATAATTCTATCAATATTAAAAAATTCTATCTTATCATTATACACATTTAATTAATACATATATCTATCATAAACTTTATTTAGAAAAAATTTCTTTTGTCATGTATAAATCATAATCAGAATATTTTACCCATTTAATTGAATATCATATTAACTATAGTTTATTTTTCGTAATTTTATTATGGTATTTTTTAAATCATTAATGGTAGCAAATTCTACCACTATATATGAGAACAAATATTCATTATATTAAAATAATATATTAAGTACATTTTTTTACGATCATCTCATATTAAAATATCAATAAAAAAATTAGATGTTATATTTACCATATATATCGCTAATATTACATATTGATGACACTTTAGAGAAAAAGATAGATTTCTTAATTAAGATAATGATTCATTAACATTTTTATTAAATATTTAAATGTTTATTATATAATGATTTCTTAATTATGTTTTCAAAAAAACAATAGCATATATAAAAGATAATTTGGATTTCAAATTATCTTATTAAATATCATCTATGTATTTAATATTATAATATATTAATCTGATTTTTTATTTAAAATTATTAATTTTTATTATATAAGTTAGTTTACGCAATTTAATTTAAATAACAAAATATTTGTATCAATTTTTAATAAAATGTGATAATGCATTTTATCTTATGTCATTCTTCCTCAATTATTTAAATATATGTTTATGTATGTATAAAAAGTAATATATATATGATTTTTATTTATATATATATATATTATGATATACAAGAATTATGTCATTTTATAATCCAAAAAATAAGCGTTGTTTTAAAAAAAAAATATACATATGATAATATTTGCAATTGTTATAGTAAATTCATACACAAAGTAATCTAATAAATAAATAACACCCCCGTACAGGGTACGGGTCATCTGCTAGTATACTTCTAAACCTGAAGCAGTTAAGGGCAGTTTTGTCATTACGTATTTATAAACCACCTATCCTATTTTTAATAACTGATTTTTATCTAAAATTTTCTATCCATTTATATACTTAATATTTACAATTAAATACATCATATCTATACGTAATATATTTTTATGTACCACCTCAAACAGTTAAGGACAGTTTTATCATTAAGATTTTATAAACCACCCACCCTATTTTTAATAACTAATTTTTTATCTTAATTTTCTACCCATTTATATACTTAATATATTACAATTAAATACATCATATCTATACATAATATATCTTTATGTAAAGATTTTTAATAACGGATTTTTATCTTAATTTTCTATCCATTATGTAGCAAAAGATAAGTTGTATATACGTATACATTGTACGTATGTACGTGAATTACTTTGCAATCACAATGACGTACTTGAATTGTTTTTTTTTTTGGTCGAAAACGTACTTGAATTGTACGTGAGGGATACAACTCAAGCTCTAACTTTACCTATAAAATCAATTCCAAGGTGATATCCCTAACTGTAAGTCCATCTTTAATTTTATGTTTCATCTACTATATATGATGATAAATTAATACTTAATTATAATTGTACGTACATGAATTCTACTATGTTGATAGGTTTTGCATCATAGGATTCAATAGTATGAAACTTATCAATTATTAGAAGGTTTCAGTGAATGTTTATTTTAACGGGAACAATGATAAACTTAACTATCATTGTTCAAATATAATTTGCAAGAATACAAAAATATAAAGGTAATTATTTAAAAATAAAAACAAAAAATTTAATTTTTGTACGCCGTATTATTATTTATTTTATATAACATATTATATTTTGTTTATATAGGTCCCGATAGATTGGTCAATGTTCGTGGTCCTACTAGAGTTTTTATATTATATAACTTGCATTAAAATAAAATACTTATTATCTTGCAATTTAAAAAGCTTTATTTGAAAGTAAAGATTATAATTCATTACTTATATTCTTTTTTTTTTTTGTAAAGAAGATAACTATAAAACCTATAAATTACAATATATATCTAAAAAAGAAAATAAGTAACACTAACATAAATTAAAAATTAAACCCTTCAATTATGTCGTTAGTTTGAAATAGAAAAAAAAAACAATAATCATAAGATAGTGTTACCTTAGAAGATAGAAGTTAAGAAAAATAAAACTAAAGAAATTTTCATAATAAAGTTATAAAAGTTAATTCAAATTTAATGACAAAAATCATTAAGAAAATCTATGATAGTCTAATCTAAAATAGAAAGTAAATGAAGAATCGTTTGAAAATATGTATTACGTATGATAAGATAAAGAATTTACCATCCATATTTGTTTTGCATATGATAAGATTAAAATATAGTGTGTATAGTTTAATACTTTTATAATTTTGGTATCTATATTGCTTAAGTCAAATATCAAAGATCAAAAATTTTTGGTATCACAATAATCCAAAATATCATATACATATAGAGATGATTTTATAATTTTATAAAAAATATTTCTATTAAGAATAAAATTATTAGGTAAGTCAATTTGATGAGTCGATTATTTTGATTTTGAATTACGTACAAGATTGAGATATTGTATACGAAGAATAAACCTATTGATCAAATTTGATTGAAATACTTAGTTTATAAATGTCGTAATTTTCACAATATTTTTTAGATTTAAATAAATTATATATTTATAGCATATATAAATTAATAATTTTAAGTTTTATTTGAAAAAATCCCGGGCAAGGCCCGGGGTTATAACTAGTTAAGAAGTATCTTATAAGATTCTTGCCATTAATAAATAGATTTACTAAACTTTACCATATCAACCATATTTGGGAAGAAAAATACTGAATTGATTTATAAAAATAAATATCCCAAAAAGTTTAGCTAATTATTCTAACAATATACTTTACCTCTTAAACCAAAAAAATAAAAATAAAAAGGACACTTCAAATAATAATCTCGAAAAAAAAAGAAAAAAGAACAATCAAGGTAGACCCTACATATAAAGCTACGTACTACACTAAGTTCTTCAATGTGTTAAACCCTATATGTAAAGCTACGTAATAAAATAAGTTCAACTAGAAAATAAAGATAAGAAATTAAGCCATACATAAGACATACATGGTTTATTGATGGTAAGTTAAAATTAGGAGATTTATAGGTAAATATTAAATTGATTTCCATATGTTCTTATAGTTATACACTAAATGATTTTTTCCAAAGTTAGATTAGGGGTTTTATGGTAAAGAAATTGGTAAAGTGTGAAAAAAAAAAGAAAAAATGTTGTGATGTTTAGCAGCTATGTTAACTTTTGTACTACAGTTTGCAGATTTGTAACCTATAAATTAATACTTTCATTCTCAATAAAGATATACAATGTTCATACAAACTTATCTCTCTATATGGTATCAGTCTAAAATCGAACCTCTCTTTCTCGTTTAACCAATGGTGCCTGACGCCTCTCTCACCCTACGCAACCCCTATGTCCCTCATGAACCTTTCATCTTTGTTCATCTCCCAAGCATCATCAAGCTTACTTCGACCAACCATATTGATTGGCAAAGTCAGCTTCAAACAACCTTGGAAGGCCTTGACCTGTTCAAGTATGTCGATGGCTCTCATGCTTGTCCACCGGCTATTGTGGTCGTCAACAATGTCTCCGGTCCTAATCCGGCCTATCTCTTGTGGCGTAGGCAAGAAAATTTTCTCTTTGATGCCGTTCTTGGCACACTCTCATCGGCGGTTTATGCTCTCGTCTCTAGGGCAAAAACAACCATGGAGGTATGGAGACCACGTTTGCTAGTGCGTCTCGGGTCATATCCAATAGGTCAAATGCAAGATTAGTCATGCTACAAAAGGTACTCAAACCATCCATGAGTACATTGTGCCTCTTTGGGTGCCTCTCTCTCCACCGAGGACTTGAGTATATTCTCAAGGGCTTGGTGATTCCTACCAATCCATCATCGATGGCGTCAACATGAGGCACACTGTGATTTCTTTTGAGGAGTTGCACGAAAAGTTGATTGTGCAAGAACTCTGTCTTAAGAAGTCGACTAAGGTGGACGGCTCCATCACAGCATTGACGGCTCAATCCAAGTCTGCTCGGCACAAAGGTAAGTCTCCTTCTACTCAGTCAAATTGGCAACAATCTGGCTCTCTGCTTCCTCCATCTCCTTCTTCAAACAAGAACCAAAACTGGAACCTTAACCTTCGTCCACCCAACCCGTCCTTCCACAACGTACCCTACGCCCACAACCAACAACCCACCCCGTCCTTTCAAAGGACGTTACCAATGGTGCAAAACCACAAGATATGTTCTTTCTCTGTGTCATGACCTTAAACGCCAACATCCGAACCTTGTCTTACCTGACTTCAATCGGTTCACTGCCTACAATACCTCACCTCGAGCTAACTATGCTAATGCCAACCCTACCCCAAACCAATGGCTCATGGATAGTGGGGCGTCTCACCATGTCACCAATGACCTAAACAACTTTGCCTAACACTATCCTTACTCGGGTCCGGACGAGATTGTTGTTGGCAATGGCGTTGGATTGGGTATTGAAAGCCAAGGTCTGTTATCTTTAAACTACAAAAGTCATTCCTTCCAACTTTTTATTGTTTTACATGCTCCTTCTATTTCTAAAAGTATTCTATCGGTTTCTCAATTTACGAAACAAACTAATCTCGGAATTTTGCTTTTGCCTTCATGTTTTCTTGTAAAGGATCTCAGAACTTGGGAAACCATTCTTGAAGGGCCATACATTGATGCAGTTTATCTATGGTCTCGGTCGTCTCCATCCGCGCACTCGGTTCAACTTCATCAGCCTTGAATCAATCACATGCACACTGCGACAGTAGCAAGGGGTCTCGTAGGCCGAGGGTCCAAGGGGGCAACGCACCCCCTGGCCGGAGGGTCCAAGGGACGGAGTAGGGCAGTAGCCCCGGCCCAAACGCTACACTATGTTTTTGTTTTTAGGTCTATCGCAATCTGTTTTGGGCCTGCGACCCATAATTGTAACTACAGTGTCCTGAGTCTTTATATAAGCTCTCAAAATACCTAAAGCTCTATAATTCTTACATTATATATTTATATACTTTATTTTAAAGAAACTTCACAGTAATTAAATCTCATATTAATAAATTACAATATTAAAATAAAAGTTTAAGATAAAGCCAAAAAATATTACATAAAACATCTTATTTTTATATCGTATTAACTTATAATGTCTCATAATTGTGATAATAGAATATATATATATATATACACACACACATCAATCACTAGAGACAAATTTTTTTTTTTGAGATCAACTAGAGACAAATTTTGAGACAATGAAAAAGTGAGTGAAAATTATTTACTAATTTATCCCATAATTAAAATATGAATTTATATTTTTATAATCTAATATGTTTGATTGTATAAATCTGGAAAACAATCTCTTTTTTGTCTAGAAACAAATAACATTTTCATTTGTTAAAAATTTCATTATATGTTTTCACTCATTAATATCCTTTTCATAATTAAAAAGTAATTATAAACATGAAACGTGACTTGAGTAATAGTCGTACTGCTATCATTTTGAAATAAAATGATAGTATTTTATCTATACTTTTTATTTAAGTCACATATTATAAAATTCAAATTCAAATTTATTCTTAACATCAAATCATGATTTTGGATTAACAAAATATTGTAACGATTTCGGATAAAAAGACGATATCAATATCTAATTGTTAATAATATTATTATACATTCCTTTATTAATTGAATAATACGTCAAAAAATCATTATCGATCGTGTCGCGACGTCCCGTACATGGTACGAGCAATAATCTAGTTACACCTATTTCTTAGCTCGGATCAGCGTGTGACTAAATTAACTTTTTTTGTCATTCCAGAACCGTGATTTAATGAAACATGGTCTCTCTACTTCATAAAAAATACCCTAATTTCTACAATAAAATACGTGTGAATACCTCATAACAAACATAAGAGAAGATCCACAAATGTATCGAAAGAATATGAAGTTGTGTTAAATAGGGAAAAATTCTACCTATGTGTCCGTAATCCTAAAAAAAAAATTGATTGGGTTGAAGTTGATATGTTTTCTCTTTTTAGTCTTTCCTCTTCTCTTTATGTGATTTTCAATTTATAATATATTCATGTGTTAATATTTGTTTTTGGTTGAAGATGTGTTAATATTCATAGACTCTTAGGATTAATCTAGATTGTATAGATAGATAAATTTTGGATAATTTACAAATACAGGATATTATTTTGATATATTATGGATATAGATATTATTTTGATATATCAATATATGGTAATTAGATAGATACATATGAGATTTTTTATTTGTAAAATTAATAAGGATTATAGCTATAGATATTATTTTGATTTTGATATATCAATATATGGTAAATAGATAGATACATATTATAATTTTTTTTTTGTAAAATTAAGGATAGGTAATTGATTTATTTAATTTAACATGTGGTGGGACCAGAATTAATATGGAAGCTCGAAATTCTTCGGCTTTAATATATAGTATAAATAATAATAGATATCGGTAGGTTTTGTGGAGATCCAACCCACCCGATTACCCAATGGATAATGAACAGGGTGGATATGAGTGATGAATTTTATGGATGATAGATAGATCAGATGGACTGATGGAGTATTTATTTCATGGATCACTGATGGAAATAACTCGTCCACCCATAATCCAATCCATTTCCATTCCTAGTTCTAAGGCCCCAAGAAATCTAAAAGCCTCTTTCTTATCTTCAAATGGTCCAACCATAGTTTTTCCTTGTACTTGTTCAATAATTGCTTATAATTCTATTGGCGTTTGAGTCAGCAGTGGCGTGCAATCTTTTCTCTGTAAGTGTGAATTTGACCGGCCTCTATAAACACATACTATATAACTATAAGACCGTTCCATTGTCCCGTTTGTGTAGACAAATACAAAAGAGAAAAACAACACTCCATGGTACAACTCGAGTCAATAACAAGTCAATAACTGGAGTCAATAACAAGTCGCCGTTTGATCTTGCGAGGAAGCTACGTACCGAAGAAGTTAACAACGCAAGTGCATGCATGCATATACTTTTCAAAGATCAATAATTATAACGGCTACTATATAACACTAGCTAATCCGATGCAAGTACTATACCCAAAGCCAATTTAATTTGTACCTATACTTTTCAATGGATGCACACATAGACGGACCTAGGGGGTCATGAGTGGGCCCGTGCCCCCCCTCCCGTCGGGTTAATTATCGGTATATTTATGTAATTTTGAATTAAATATGAATATATTTTAAATAAATTTGTACTAATATGACATGATAAGCAACTAGTCTAGTTGGTTTGTTGCTTAGTTTTGTTTCAATTCCACCAAGGTTCAATTCTCCATAGCACCATTTTGTTTTTTTATTCACATTTAATGCATTCCTCTCCAATTTTTGTTTATAAACTAACCATTTATTGCATAAATTAGATTTCATACATATCGTAATCTTTTTTTGAGAAATAAGTACCTATTTTTAACTATTTAATAGTATTGAATAACTAAATTTATCGATTATTCTTGAATCATTCGATCTCGTATGAGAGTTGTGCCCCCCCTTTAAATCCATTCTGCGTCCGTCACTGGATGCAGATTGTCATGGCGATGATGTCTCGGTATCCATACCCAATCAAAACGACTTCCGTGGCAAAATTAGGCGTATGCTCCATAGCGAAAGTGATGATCAAACGGGGAAATCATTACCCAACCACCATGAAGGTACCCTTAATTACTTGTAAGCGTACTCATGCTAAGGTTTGCGTCCGCATCGCCTTCGATTTCGCAATCGAGAAATTGCGGTTGGTTGGAGCTGATCATTCACTCTTTACTTGGATCAAACGCGTCTTGTTTGTCATATTCATATTGTCCGTGTTGCTCGCTAGCATCCTCGCAGCCATATGCGCATTTGGGAAAGATGTGCTCAATTGGATTGGCGAGGAAGACCTTGCTCACGACGAAGGAGCCTGTTGGATAGTCATTTGTTCTCATGGGTAACAGTCACTGGGAACAGTTGGACTGTTACCAAGTCAACAATATTATTATCCACAAGATGACGATTGAACCAGGGAAACAGTTACACTGTTACCTCCGGGGAAACAGTTAACTGTTACCTTGAGTTCAACGACATCATTCTCTTGTTTTGAAGATGACAAACTCTCTATCATTTAACCTTGTGTTTGAGTCTATTGATTGAAGGAAAAATAACCAAGGAAGAGTGAAAGTTGATGTGAGGGAACAGTGTGAGGGAACAGCAGCGTCTGCAGAGCAGTGCCTTACTATACTTAGTAAGCGCGTAGGGTATTCAACGGAAACCCTAATGAGCCGTGTTTATGGGCTTTTATGGGCCTGGAAACACGTGGGAATATCAAGAAGATCACATCCAACAACTATGAAAAGATTTGGGAACAAGATAAGATCAAGAGAAGATATGATAGAGTTGTTGAAGAAGATAAGATCAAGAGAAGATATGATAAAGTTTGTTGAAGAAGAATCTGTTTATTTATGGGATAACACACGTGGATATATGAGTATGGGATCATATCTCACGTGGGCTTAGACTATAAATATGATTGAGTTGAAGTTGAGAAAACCGTGTGACCGATTAAAAAAGAAGAGAAGAAACGAGTCTGAGAAGAGAAGTGCTCGTGAAGAGCAAAGAAGAAGAAGAAGAAGAAAGCTTCGTTGAAGGTTTTTGTAATCACTCTTAGTTTTTGTTATACTTGTTTCTTAGGCTGAGAAACTAGGGTTTGTAGGTGCATAATCTTGGGATTGGATTAGACTACTTGAAGTCCCTGTTTGCCTTGAAGAAACTTGTAATTGGCATTAATAAAAGTGATTGTTCAAACTCCTCTAACAAGGGAGTGGTTTTTCTCTTGAACAACTAGTTGGTTGTTTGAGGGTTTCCACTATAAGTAATCGTGTCAACCCACTGTTACCTGCTTGTGTTAGTATTATTTTATCAATTTCCGCTGCCCAGTTCACTGTTACCCCCTAGGTAACAGTGTCTGCACACTAACACCGATCCTAACAGAGCCACAATACCTGCCTTCCGAATCCACAGGCGAAGACGAGCAAGCAAGCATTTCCAGCTCCAGATCCAGCGTTGGGCCGTGGTCCTTACAACCCGATCTGGGTTCTTGGCCTTGCTAGGAATCACCCCGTTCCGGAGCATTCCAAGCTTAAACAAGTTAAACGTCAATCATAATCCCCTCTGGGAATACTTTACTAGAGGGTGTTCTATTTCACTCCCATTCTCCTCATGTGGGTTCTCCATTTCAAAGTACACATCCACCACAAGTACATCACCCCCACCCTAGCCACTTTCTTGCTTGCCTCCCTCCTAGGGCTCGGACGCCACTCCTTGGTGTCGTGGTGGAAGGCCAAGTTCATCTACCGGCCTAAGTGCAACCGGGCTCGGATTCTAGTTGCCGCTTTTCAACTATACTTCCTTGTACTTCTTTTCGGCCAGCCCAACGAGTGTCAACAACTAGAGATGCGGTCCATCCTATTGATCCCATACTTGTGGATGCAAAACGAGACTAAGGAGCCATCGTCTTCCATGATGGTGCCTTCTAAGGCTTGTAGGAGGAAGACGACAAGCCGCCTCATTCACAAGTTTATGCTATCCACACATGTTGGCTTGCATGATCTTGACGAGGTTGCCACAAATTTTATAAATTGGTTTGATCTCAAGGAGGATGAAGCTCTTGATGATATCCTTGAGAATTTTCCACGAGACGCCGACGTTAAGCAGAAATACAAGTAAGCTAGTCGCTAGGTTACATATATATGATATCCTTAGGATTTTTCTCTCTAAAAAAGATGTTCTTTATAGAGCTTAATATTATATATATATTCTAGCATCAATATATTGAACATACACATAGATCGATTAATACGTACATTATACTTATGATTTGAACTTGTAGAATAAGTGCGACGGATCCCATCACTGGAAAGGTACTGATTGAGAAACAGATTGTGCCAACCCTGAAGTTGGAAGAGGCGGATTTCCTACTAGAAATGTTGCGACTCGACTTGTACAACGTTGAACCCACGGAGATGTTGGATTCTTGATTTCGTTAGTAGGTGTTGGGCGCTCTCTACAACAACTGTTCCCACCGAAGATCTTCAATCTGATGGTGCCTGGCGTTGTTCCCCCTGTAACAGCAACTCTGTTGAACCAGGGAACAGTGCTCTGTTGTTGTAGAACGCCTCTTCGTGGAAGTTGTTGAAGACGAACTTTCTTCAGTAGATCAATCATATGTACCTGTACCGATATAGGTTTGAATCGTGTAGTCACTTTCCGAAATCAAATATTTCGCCCCTTTCGAGCCTTAGGGAATCCACGAAATTTGAAGTGAGATAAGACAAACCCTCCAATCCATACAAGGCTCTTGTAATGGATCGAACCTTAGAGTACATGTAAAATGGACTTAGACTCTTCATTGAAGTTCAATCATGGAGAAATCGTTCTCCCAATGACCAAAAGAACCAACCAGAACCAAACGTTCTAACCCCAACACTATCGTCCCTACATCCTTTATATAGAGGCAAGGGAGCAGTTACAGGGAACGGTTAATGGCAGTTACTAGCCGTTACTGGCAGTTACATGTGGTTATCGGTGGTTACCAACAGCCACACGTGGAAGACATAATGTTATCCACGTCACCATTAATTAACAACATATTAAGGAAGTTACAAAGTGGTTTCACGTCAGTTACATGACGGTTACACCATCTGACTCACATAGGAAACAATCACTGTTCCATTAGATAGAACAATCCGTCAGACACATCTTTGTTCCTTCTAAGATAATAAAGTCATTGTTACCTCCCAGGTAACAACACTTGTCAATCATCTTAGACATCAAAGTCGTTGCTCCATACTAGGTAACAACACTTATATATCAGCTTGAACATCATGTCTAACTCTTGTATTAGAGACACCGTTCCACTGTTACCCTATAGTAACCAACTGTTACCCTATAGGTAACAACATAATTCCTTAATATCTCTCTCTAGATCTCAACTAAGCTTCCACGAGTGTGCACTCCGCACCTCCAAACCCGTGATATAGCTAAGTGAGTCCTTCATAGTGTCGTATGAATCCTGACCACACCAAATGGCATTGTTACCCCTAGGTAACAGTAGGTGATAACACTAAAATCACCAACAATCCTCCCCCATTTTAGTGTAATCCCTGATTCATAAAATAATCAGCCTTTGTCCCAAACTCGTGCATAAGCGAAAATGTCGTGACGATTGAATTTCCACTTTAGTGTAGTTACACATTTCAAACACCCGGGAATCATGGTGTCCTAAGGATTGAACCAATCAACCTCTTTGGATGAATGAAGATAACACACATACAAGTCTCGTTACATCTCCAAAGTTATAACTTGACTCTATTATAGCCCTGAGTCCATATCTATTCATGAATGTATACGAAGCCCAACCCGAAGCTTCATGAAGCGGCAAAACTTCACATTCATATAGGGAGATCCTTTCATTATGCACTTACATTGCACTTTTCCAAAGGATAGGGTAGATCCTTTCATCATGCACCTACATTGCACTTTTTCAAAGGAACTATTGAGAAGACTACGCCTTCAACCTCCAACTTGTAGGAACAGAGCACACATTGGGGACTGTTACGGTTGTGCTCACAGTTTCTAGGAATGGGCTTTCCACATTGAATTCTGTCCTAATTTTCATTAGGTAGGAATTGGGTGTCCCACCGCTAGAAAGCTATGCGGGTCTTTCATTCTCATCCCCCTAGGTCTAACCACTTCGTCAAGTGATCATCCAACCTTGTTTTCCACTGAATGGAAATAGCTAAAATCACACTATGTGTAATGAATCCACGAATCATGCTATATCTCACATCAAAGATGTGCACTGGTACCACATGCATGATCGTTACCCTCTGACCAGAGTTACCATGCTCACATAGTTGAAATCAGTTTTAGCCTTCACGAAACATGGTAGATTTGCTTCCAGAGTTGTTACCTCAATCCAGGCTACAAGTCAAACTACCAGCCTCGTTCCCATTGTCAAACTAGAATGCTAGATCATTTTCCACCATCTAGGAACAGATGTTGATCCCTAGTAGAAATATACATCCACCTTTAGAGTAATAGTTCTCTAACTGATCCAACTTGCATTCAACATTTTCTTAATATCCAAGAAAATAATGACATTCTCAACTGGGAATGTTGAGGGACACATTTCTAAATAAGAAACAAGTATCATGTCAAGAAACATCGATCCCCAAGGAAGGACATGTTTCCAGTCCTATCCAGGGACATTGATCCCTCAACCTCGTTTCCAACCCGTTCTCATTGTAATGAGACTGGGATAAAGATAAAACTCCTCTTTCCTCCCCTTTTATCTTAATCCCAAAATTCATGCAGGAACCCTATGTACATACATTGCAAGAGACACAACTGTTCCCTTCACATAGCAAGTGTAATTCCAGGGAACAATACTACTCTCAAGGAGAGCACTTTCATCGGAATATTGTCCTTAAGGAATACTTTCCATAAGTTGCCACTTACACCACTTATGTAACGTGTCATTCACCATAGTTCTATGGACATTTCAATCCTTTCCAATGGACATTGGATTTCAGGAGGGGAACAGTCACATTCAACCTCTCCAACCAACCATAACATTGACGTAAGTGAAAATCCTGCAACATTGTTTAAATCCTTCCTCATTAACCTGCATTCAAATGTAATTATAACATTAAATCATAATACATTAGAAAAATGAAATGAAACCGACTAATCTGTGTGGAAACAGTAGAGTCGAATAGCCAATCTGTGTAACACAGTAGGGCCTTAACTAGTAGACTCAAGAGAGTAATCTGGTCTTAAACATGAGTAATCTATACACAAGGTATAGTAGACTCATTTGGGAAACCTCCCCCTTTCGAGGAATATTGCTCACTTCTAGTCTATCTTCAATAAACTATCAGTTCCCTTCGAGGAAACAGTATGTGAGTCACTATCATTGTTACCCTATGACTTACATGGAGTCATACAACATTTCAATGCCAATTAATCATGTCTTATCACTATTTAGTGATTAACATATCCATAGAAGGAATTCGTTCTGTTTTAGAAAACAAAACAAACACATTCCCTTTTAGAGAAAAACGTTCACTGATCCCTTCTCGGGAAACAATCATCCGAAAATCGATGTGATCCAAAAACTCATTTGGCCTTACATAATCATACATTAATCTCTTTTATATGATTAACACAATCTTAGGTATCACATTAATCATTCTCGTTAAAAGTAACAAGAAACATGGACTTGTGTACATTACACTTCCATACATGTGATTCTTATCTCATGACCAAAAGATCACGCATGGTGTATAATCAACCATTACATATTATTATTTAGAATAATATAAGGACCAAAACCGTTCTTTCTCAAAATCAAACTTGAGAAAACATGGATCAATCTCCATCGGATCTTGGGTTCTTTTCTAGGATGACCAAAATACCATTGATTTCCTTCAACTTCAAACTGGTTGTCTTCTCGGAAACTGGTACCATATGATTGATCTCAAAATATTTGATTTCGAATGTTGGATTCTTGATTTCGTTAGTAGGTGTTGGGCGCTCTCTACAACAACTGTTCCCACCGAAGATCTTCAATCTGCTGGTGCCTGGCGTTGTTCCCCCTGTAACAGCAACTCTGTCGAACCAGGGAACAGTGCTCTGTTGTTGTAGAACGCCTCTTCGTGGAAGTTGTTGAAGACGAACTTTCTTCAGTAGATCAATCATATGTACCTGTACCGATATAGGTTTGAATCGTGTAGTCACTTTCCGAAATCAAATATTTCGCCCCTTTCGAGCCTTAGGGAATCCACGAAATTTGAAGTGAGATAAGACAAACCCTCCAATCCATACAAGACTCTTGTAATGGATCGAACCTTAGAGTACATGTAAAATGGACTTAGACTCTTCATTGAAGTTCAATCATGGAGAAATCGTTCTCCCAATGACCAAAAGAACCAACCAGAACCAAACGTTCTAACCCCAACACTATCGTCCCTACAGCCTTTATATAGAGGCAAGGGAGCAGTTACAGGGAACGGTTAATGGCAGTTACTAGCCGTTACTGGCAGTTACATGTGGTTATCGGTGGTTACCAACAGCCACACGTGGAAGACATAATATTATCCACGTCACCATTAATTAACAACATATTAAGGAAGTTACAAAGTGGTTTCACATCAGTTACATGACGGTTACACCATCTGACTCACATAGGAAACAGTCACTGTTCCATTAGATAGAACAATCCGTCAGACACATCTTTGTTCCTTCTAAGATAATAAAGTCATTGTTACTTCCCAGGTAACAACACTTGTCAATCATCTTAGACATCAAAGTCGTTGCTCCATACTAGGTAACAACACTTATAGATCAGCTTGAACATCATGTTTAACTCTTGTATTAGAGACACCGTTCCACTGTTACCCTATAGTAACCAACTGTTACCCTATAGGTAACAACATAATTCCTTAATATCTCTCTAGATCTCAACTAAGCTTACACGAGTGTGCACTCCGCACCTCCAAACCCGTGATATAGCTAAGTGAGTCCTTCATAGTGTCGTATGAATCCTGACCACACCAAATGACATTGTTACCCCTAGGTAACAGTAGGTGATAACACTAAAATCACCAACAGGAGATGGATAATCTTACGTACGCTGATCTTAAAAAATGGATGGTAAAGCCTCATATTGTTAATAAGAAAGATCTCGTGGTAACATATATAGGAAAACGTACCTAGCTAGCTTGTCTAATGTATGTGAGTATGTGCATGCAGATAAACGCCCACAAGAGCTGCTTCGTCTTCGCGAACAAACTGAAAGGGGACTTGGCATTGCCCAGAGCCTTATCCCACACTACAACTCCGACGACAAAGGTGGTCATTACGCTGGGAGCTTTGCTCGCTGGGGTGAGTTTCGTGGTTAGCGACACTTGCAAAAGCGTGTTAATTTCAAGGGGTCATGTTCGCGTTCGTGGTCCATCCTTTTGATGTGGGTGATCGAGTTATCATCGATGATCAGGAGGAGGTAAATTTATTGATTGTTACATGCGTGTATCGATTTTTGTTTGATTGTTTGGTTTGATTTGATTGACGGTCTATATATATGTAAATGTTTTCAGTTGAGGTCCACAGAAACCTTCCAAGGTCTAGCTAGCAACCTTCCAAGGCCCACAGAAGGAGATCACATACTACAACTCCGGTCTAGCTAGCAAAGTAATTATCAAGCTCCAGGATGAACCAAAAAAAGACGAATCTTCGAACCGGGTTCAGGAGTGATGACTATTGTTGCAATTCCACCTCTATGTCGAGCCGGCCATTTGTTGTTAATTAATTGTTGGATCATGAAATAATTGCTAATGTAGCTCAAAAATGTACTTTAATTTGTACGATTCCAATAAACGGGTTTTATACTTTTTCAAAAAAATAAAAATAAATGGGTTTTATACGTACTAGTGATTTTAAAAAAAAAAGTTATAGCTAGTCCTACAAATAATATCATAAATCCTATTTCAAACTAACATTGACATCTTTCGGACGTGAGACATGCCCAACGCTGGTCTCAACAAAGTTTCATAATGAGTTTCAAGATCAAGAAAAATGAGAAAAGATCGAAACTGAACAAATTGGAGTTTCTTTGTCGGATGGCCCAGTACTTTGTAATAAGTTGCATCTATATAAAACTAGATTATTACCGTACCCTGTACGGGATACGATCGATAATAATTTTCTAATGTATTATTCAATTTATAAAGAAATGCATAATAATATTATTAAAAATTAGATATCAATATCGTTTTTTTACCCGAAATTGATAAAATAGATTGTCAATCCAAAATCGCGATTTGATGTTAAGAATATATTTAAATTTAAATTTTACATAATATGACTTTATAAAAAGTAAAGATAAAATACTATCATATTATTTCAAAATATATTTGATTAATTAAAAAAAACCATATGTGATACAATATGAAATCTCAAGTGAATTATTTTATCAACATATATTTTTTTTATAATTCATGAAATTATTATATGATGTTAGAAAATAAAACATTAAGTTAATTATGACTTATTTAAATAAATCTTTATGAAAAATAGACTTGTACCTGTAATAATACTTTTTGAAATAAAATGAATATTTTAATAGATCTTATAAAATTATAATTAATTTAATAAAAGTAGAGTTCTAGATCAATATAATTTATAAATGAAAATTATAACACAAATTTAGTTTATATATTTTTATGATATCTATAGCTTAAATTATAAATTTATGAGACAAAAAAAGATTGACAAAGAAATATGGATAATGTATATAATTATAAAAATACAATAAAAAAAACTTCAAAGTGACAAATAAGTTTAACAAATTAATTATAATTTTGATTTTAAAAAAGAATATCTAAGCAAATAATTGAAAAAGATAGAAATTAGAAAAAGAAGAAGATAGATGAATATGATAGATGTTAGATAACTAATAAGACTAAGAAAGACTTTAAAATTATTTTTTTTGTATTTTTAATCTCTAGCTGATCTTACTAATTGATTTTCTTTTATTCGCCTGGTTGTTTATGTATGTCGGGTTTTGATATTAAAAAAAACTGCAAATATTCATGTGTTTTTCACAATGTGTCATCTACAAATCTTCGTGGTCCATGCATCCATCTATCACGTAGTACTATTCAATTTCACGTACATCTTTTATCTTGCCCATCAATTAATCCGATCATATTGTATACTCTTTTCTCTCTTTTTATCTTAAACAACATTGTCGCACCATTCAGATGCGTAATCATTGTTATCATGATCACAACCTAGATATAGATATTATTCTGATATATCAATATATGGTAAATAGATAGAAACATGTGAGAATTTTTTATTTGTAAAATTAATAAGGATGGATAATTGATTTATAATGAATTATTGAATTTAATATGGGGTGGGGCCAGAATTAATGTGGAGCCTCAAAATTCTCCGACTTTAATATATAGTATAGATTGACCAATTTGATAACGTTTTAATTAAAAATAAATAAATCTTCAACCAAAAAAATGTTTTTTTTTCAAATTAAAATTTTACCAAAATCCACAACTTTTATTTATCAGACATCACTTATAATACTATATTGGTTTAAGTTATATGTCCCTAATTAAAGAACAAAAATCAAAATTTTAAATAAAATTTTAAAATACATTTACAATCCCTACACAAGAAAAAAAAATAGCTAACTTGTACTTTAGCTAAATTAACATAACATGTGTAGCTATACAAAAAATATATAGTAATTAAACAAATTAAGGGTATAGTTGTAATTGTTTAGAGATAAATAAACAGTTGTTGGAAAGTGAAAAAATAGGTTTTATGGGTTTCATTGATAGTTAAGTTAGTTTTGTAAAATTCGTCAGAGAGTTTAATTAGAACGATGTGGCGGAGAGCAAAACGGTAAAAATAAGAATGTTTTTGGGTTTAATTTCACGATCTCATTGTTGGTTATAGGCATAGGATAAAGTTAGACTTGTCACTTGTCTAAACACAGGCTTGGCCCGGATCATAAATTTTTTGCTCGTATGTGCGGGTCAGGTCAAGTCCGATCTGGGCATTGGGGCTGAAATTGCTACCCAAACCCGCCCGACATTGTGAGTCGGGCTGGCCCATGGACAACCCAACCCATAAAAATTGTACAGATCGGAAGAGAGAGAGAGAGAGAGAGAGAGAGAGAGAGAGAGAGAGAGAGAGAACGGCGACCGCCGCGGCTTACCGGCAGGACAGAAAGGGAGATTGGGAAGAGACTAAAGAGGGAGATCGGGATCGGAGAAGTGAGTGAGAGATGCATGATGAAAGGATGCAAGTCTGTAAGACTTAAATAAATGAAATGCTAGAATTTGGAATTTTAGATGGTATCGGTCTAAAAAATATATTTATTAATATATTCTTTTTATAAAATATTACGGGTCAGGCCGAATCTAACGACCCGGATAAACTAAATAATCAGTTCATATTCGGTCCGGATTATATATGGGCAAGTCAGGTCTGACCCGTAGGGCCTAAACCCTTGTCCAAGTCCGACCTTATTTGCGGGTGGGCCAACCCGCGTTTGAGCAGGTAAGTAAATAAAGGTCCAATCTAGTTCAAGCTAACATACGGATGAAACTATGTTTAAGTCATTTCTTTTAGTTTTTGTAATCAAAATGTGATATACAATAACTGTGGATATATAGCTAGCGTAGCTGCGTAAGCATAATACACGAGAAAGGAGTCAGGAATCGATCAGGCCATGGCTATGATCAGAGTCGATCTTATCGTGGCAGGCTAGGTTAACGTATGCTATAAGTTATTATACGCAATCACTGTTTCACTCACGGACTTGATGTTTTTTTTTTTTTTTTTTTCTTACATCATTATCTGCTTTAGGTACGTACCAATGTTTGGAAGAGTTACAAAAACGGAAATTCTCGATCCATGCAAAGTTCACGAGAGTAGTACGTACGTAGATCATCTTATATGTTTGTACGTTTTTACTTCAAGAGTACATAATATATTCGACATTTCGACCACCCCTTTAGATGTGAAAAAGTCCCAATTCATTCATGGTCATCAATGTATATTGCGTATCACGCCAACAGTTAAGTGATAAAAGGCCCCTTATAAAATAATCTAGTGCAGTTTTTGCTAATACTTCTCGATCAAATATAACGCTATGGGTTAGAATTGATCTTCCAAAGTTATTTTGGATGTTTGAGATCTTGTTCTCTTGATCGTTTTGATATACAAGATCTTATTAACGTACCCCCATATGATGTTGGATCTAGATATGGCATTATGCAGGCAATAGTTGAACAAAATCAGTTTGGGATATATATCAACCTTTTATGATCATTTACTCTTTTTTCAAAAAGGTAATATATAATTTGTTTTTTTGGTATGTATAGATAACAAATGCCATAGCCCATAGGTTGTAATAAAGAGATAGTACGTTCTACCAAAAAAATAAATAAAGAGATAGTACGTACAATATCATATAACATGAGATCTTCTTTCCTTGCAACTATGTACATATTGTTGCCTTTGCAAATTAAATTCGCATCCGCATATTCCTTAGGATGAAATTAAGGCCAATCACACCATAAATAAATCAATTCGAGTCTATACATTATAGTGATAAATTCGTAATACGCAACATATATCTTTAAGTACAACTGGTGGTTTAGTATAAGACACTAGAAAAATCGGAATTTGTTCGGATTTAACAGTTTGTTAGGAAATGCGCGCGCATCAAGGCATTAGTTATAGAGAATTTGGAGGGGACTTAACTGACTAATTAAGTAACTGAATTTGAAGGCTTGATCTTGATCGCTGGAAATTTATAACGCCGGATAAATCAATCGATAATATCACCAAAGGTAACAAAAAAAAAAAAAGTATTTAAATGGCTAATCAATTTCACCCCCTCCGCCTTCTATAAATACCGACGTTTCCCTCGTTTCTTCTCCATTCCACAACTCGCTAGGGTTCATTTCAGCAGAGCCAAAAAAAGATGTCTGGGGTATGACTATCAATATACACACATTTTTAGGTTATTGGTCTTCATTATTCTCTAATTAATCTGTCTTAACTAATCACTGCAGAAGAAGTGCACTGTTGAGTACGACGGAGCTTCGAAGGGAAACCCTGGCCGAAGCGGAGGCGGATTCATTATTCGTGATCATCACGATGGCTCCGTACGTAATTCTTCCGTTAATATTAATCTTACGTCTCTTAATTAGTTAATCTCAATTAACTTATATTTGTGAAACGTCGTAGACCATAATATGAGAGAATACAGAAGTTCGTACTTTTATTATGAAGAGGTTAAAGGCTTATATAGAGCCTGTGAATTACAAAGATACGTAATCAAAAACAAACCCTAGTTACAGCATTACTAGATAAGAACAAAGATTGATTAAAACAGAAAATCTAAACAAGAGATACGATATTATCTTAACATTCCCCCGCAAGATTGACTGGTCTTCGAGCTAAGCCGAGCTTAGAGGTGATGCTAGTGAATCTTGAACGAGGAAGTGGCTTTGTGAGGACATCAGCTAGCTGATCGTCTGTGGGTACATGAGCAACACGAAGAGCGCCATGTTGGACTTGTTCTCGCACGAAGTGAAAGGCCAGAGCTATATGCTTCATTCGGGAGTGAAATACCGGATTTGAGCTGAGGTAAGTCGCTCCTAAATTGTCACAGTAAAGGACTGGTTTTTGATGAAGAGTGAGACCAAGTTCTTGCATCAAGGCAATGACCCATAGGAGCTCAGAGGTAGTGTCGGCAATAGCTTTGTATTCCGCTTCGGTGGAAGAACGAGCTACTGTCTTCTGCTTGCGGGAGGACCAAGAGATAGGCGTCGACCCATGATAAATGATGTAGCCAGTGGTAGACCTGTAATCGGACTTGTCGCCGGCCCAATCCGCATCAGAGAATGCATGAAGAGCAAGTGGAGACGAAGCTGAGATTACAATACCGTAGTCACTAGTGCCGGCCAAGTAGCGTAGGAGACGCTTAAGAGAACTCCAATGCTCAGTGGTGGGATGCTGCATAAATTGCGCCAGCTTATTCACTGTGAAAGCGACGTCTGGCCTTGTGTGTGCAAGGTATTGAAGACTGCCGATGATGGAGCGGTAGTCGGTGGGACACGGTAGCAAATCACCCACATCTGAGGCGTGCTGAATGGAGTCAACTGAGGGTGTGGCCACCGGTTTTGTAGAGGACATACCTGCACTTTCAAGAAGGTCCAGAACATACTTTTTTTGAGACAAAAACAACCCTGTAGGTGACGGTAGAACCTCTACTCCAAGGAAATAGGACAGGTTTCCAAGATCCTTGAGAGAAAAGCGAGATGCAAGAGCGTCGAGTAGGGCTTGAACTTTAGATGGTTGATTTCCTGTGATAATAATGTCATCAACGTATACCAGAAGATACAAAGTAAGGCCGGTTCGTTGAAGATAGAAGAGTGATGTGTCAGCTACGGAATTCAGGAATCCTAGATGTAGCAGATGTTGCTTGACTTCAGTATACCAGGCCCGGGGGGCTTGTTTTAAGCCGTAGAGCGCTTTGTGGAGCTTACAGACGTGATGTGGTAAGGAGCTGTCTACAAAGCCCGGAGGTTGGACCATGTACACATCTTCATGAAGTGTGCCCTGAAGGAAGGCATTATTAACATCTAGTTGCTTGATTGGCCATTGTCGAGAGACAGCAATGGAGAGAACAAGACGCACAGTCACCGGTTTCACGACTGGACTAAACGTTTCGGAATAGTCAAGACCAGAGCGTTGATGAAAGCCTTTGGCAACAAGGCGTGCTTTGAGTCGTTCAACACTACCGTCCGGTTTGAATTTAGTACGAAAGACCCACTTGCAACCAATCCGATTTTGCTCAGAGGACTGCGGGACAAGAGTCCAGGTTTTGTTGGCACAAAGAGCCTCAAATTCTTTTTGCATAGCGGCTCTCCATTCGGGACTTTTGAGGGCTTGAGTGATGGTTGTGGGTTCGGTGGGATGAGATGTGGTGAGGGAGAGGTTGAGTTTTTGGATGGGCTTATGTATGTTGTTCATGGATCGGGTGACAATGCCAGGGTTCGGATTAGGATTTGGGTTGGGCGAGGGTGATGGTGAAGGGGAGGGAGCGGAAGTGGTGGAGGGAGAATCGTTGGATAGAGCGGAAGCACTAGGGTTGGGTGATGGGGAGTGAGGGGCGGCAGAAGGGTTTGTATGAGGGGTAGGGTTTGCATGGGAAGTGTTATTGAGCGTAGGTGGGCTGTTGGGGTTTGCATGTGAGTTGGTGGGAGAGGGGAAGCAAGCAGGTGGTGTAGGAGAAGAGTGGGACGTAGGATTGGATATAGATGGGGTACGAGCATTAGTCAGAGGTGAATTGGAGTGAGAAGGGGTGATAGGAGGTGTGGTTGGTGACAGTGGCGTGTTAGGGTTTTGATGAATGGGAGGGGCTGGTGCATTCGGATTTAGGATGGGAAAGGAAATTGAACCCCATTCCTCTCCCAAACTAGAGTCGTTACGCACCAAGGTCGGGTTGGTTTTGTAAGGAAATTTGTGTTCAAGGAATTGGACGTGGCGAGAGGTATATAGGCGTTTGGTACTTGGATCAAGACAATGGTAGGCTGACTGAGTAGTGGAATAGCCGACGAAAACGCAAGCTATGGATTTGGGATCAAATTTTGTGTGGGTATAGGGACGTAAGCAGGGATAACACAAGGAGCCAAAGCATTTGAGTTTGGTGTAATCCGGTGGCTTATGCAAGAGACGAAAAAATGGTGAATCATTTTGTAAAACCGGAGTAGGAAGACGATTAATGAGATAGACAGCGGTAGACATGGCAAAGGGCCAATGATCTAGGGGCATGCCAGAAAAACTTAAGAGACTTAACCCGGTTTCAACGATGTGGCGATGACGCCGTTCCGAAAGACCATTGTGTTGTGGTGTGTGAGGAGGTGAGGTGAGATGTGTAATGCCATTTTTGCTTAAGAAATCTCGTAAGCAATGTACTCGCCACCGTTATCCGAAAACAAGGTTTTTATTTTTGTGTTAAAAAAGTTTTGCACAAGGGCTGTAAATTTGATGAACGTATTTTGAGCATCAGACTTCTTTTTCAATGGGTAGAGCCATATGTATCTTGTAAATTGATCAACAAAAATTATATAATATTTGTAACCATCATAGGATAACATAGGTGAAGTCCAAACATCAGAAAACACAATTTCAAGTGGTTTTGAAGCAACAATAGTAGAAGAATAGAAAGGGAGCCTATGGCTCTTGTTTATTTGACAATCATGACATTCAGACATTAAAAACGACCTAGCTAGAGAAGGAAAAACATGCTGAATTTTCTTGAAAACTGCCGTAGATGGATGACCGAGACGATGGTGCAAGTGAGGAGGTGAAAGCAAGGTGGCGGCATTGATGTGAGGAGAAGTGGAAGGCCACATGTAGATGCCGTCGACACAAGGTCCGCTAAGCATGGTGGTGCCCATCTTGTCCTTCACAAAAAACGAATTTGATGAGAAGAGAATAGAGTAACCAGTTTGTTTACAGAATTGTGAAACAGAAATAACATTTTTGGTCATGTGTGGAACACAAAAGACGTTTTTCAACTCAAAAGAATGATTCACCGATTTTAACAAACTTGAACCGGAATGAGTGATAGAAAGACCATTACCGTTGCCAACATAGAGCTCGTCGGGTCCGGAATAGGGATGGTGGAAGGACATGTTTTCGAGGTCATTGGTAACATGGTGGGAGGCGCCACTGTCAACTAACCATTGGGAAGGATTGGTGGTGGTGAGGGTGTGAGCTTGGGGCGGAGATTGGGTAGGGAAGCGGCTGGTAGAAGGCCAAGTGAAGTCAGGGTGGTCGGTTTTGAACTTAGGGCAGTGGTTAACTACATGGCCGAGGCTGATACAGTATTGACACCGCCCCTTGAACGGTTTTTGGTGATTAGGGCTAGGGGATCGTGGAGTTGTGGGGGGGCGTGGAGGAGTAGGGTTGGGGTTTGTGGTCCAGTTTTGTGGAGGCTGAGGAGGGAGAGAGGGTTGCCATTGCATAGGAAAAGAGGGTTTGTGTTTGTTACCTTTCGTCTTGTTCACAGCGAGAGCAGTGATCGGAGAGGAATCTTTGGGACCGTCGTGCTTGAGGGCCAACTCCTTGACGATAAACTTTTCATGAAGTTCCTCAAATGAGATTGGAGTGTCTCGATTGTGAACTCCATCAATCACGGACTGGAAGCTGTCATCCAGACCTCGGAGAATGTAGTCGGTGAGGTCCTCTTGCGACATGGGCGAGCCGAGTGAGGCAAGGAGGTCAGCATCCGCTTTCATACCATGCATGAATTCAGACACGGTACGAGAGCCCTTGGTAGTAGTCCGGATCTTCTGTTTGATTTGTTGCTTGTGACCCCGAGACGCCGTTGCGTACGTGGATTTGAGGAGATCCCATACGCTTTTGGACGTTCGGGCTTGAGTGACGAGGCTCGACACACTGGCAGAGAGCGTGCCAACAAGGGCACTTTGGATGAGCCGGTCCTGACGTTTCCAAGCAAGATAGGCAGGGTTCGCGACACTGCGATTGTCTCGAACAATCTCAGCAGCAGGCGCAGGGAACGAGCCATCAAGATAGGAAAACAAGTCGTAGCCTTCAAGGGTGAGCGTGACTTGAGTGCTCCATGCTAGATAGTTGGTAGGGGTGAGTTTGTGAATGTGAGGGAATTGAACTAGCAGGAAGGGGTTATCGGTTTGGTAGGGGTTGGGGAGAACTGAAGGAAGTTCAGCCGCCATGAGTAGGTTGGATGAAAATTACGTAGGTAGGTTAATGGTGCCCAGGAGAGTAGGCTGATACCATATGAGAGAATGCAGAAGTTCGTACTTTTATTATGAAGAGGTTAAAGGCTTATATAGAGCCTGTGAATTACAAAGATACGTAATCAAAAACAAACCCTAGTTACAGCATTACTAGATAAGAACAAAGATTGATTAAAACAGAAAATCTAAACAAGAGATACGATATTATCTTAACACATAAGAGGGCGCGTGGGACTCGGGTCGGGCACGAGCAACGCGGCCGAGTACCAGGCCCTCAACAAAGGCCTCGAGGCTGCCAGGGACTACGGCTACACCGACGTCACTGCCAAAGGCGATTCTCAGCTCGTCCACAGACAGGTTCACATGCATTTTTCTAATTAATTTATACTATATAGTTTTGAAAATGTTTTGTAACGTTGTTTTGTGTGTATATGATTGTATTGTATGGTGGAAATTACAGCTCACTGGTGAGTACAGAACTAGGGACAATAACCTCAGGAGCCTTCAGAATGAGACCAGGAACATTGCGAGCAACTTCGACTCGTTCAACTCTCAGCATGTTCCCAGGGTAATTGATCAATTTAATCTAATTAAATATATACGAGTAATCGTTATTATGATTGATTGTGCCTAATTCTTTTATATGTTGATAAAAAATAGGATTATAATCGTGCTGCGGACTATGAAGCTAACCGTGGTGCCAATCTCAGAGGTGGGTTAACGCAACCGAGATTGATAAAGCTTGGCATTGGTTAATGAAGATTTTACTTAATTAATTGTCACTTTTGTTTGCAGCTGGTGAGTATGAGGTGGACTATGATTATGATGATTAAGGAAGGCTACAAAGTGATATGAAGGATGAATCGCTACGTTTATCTGGAGTCTAGCAGATGTTGAATAAATAAAAATTGAAGCAAAATGTCTGTTGCTTGTTTGCTTTCAATCTAGTTGTTATGTTCTGGTTGATCTATGTTTCAAGGCACTCAGACTATTGAGTGTGTGTGTTTAGTGTGGTGTGTTGCTCTCAAATGTTATGTTTAGTGTGTCGTGTGTTATCAAAACCTATGTTCGCCTAAGTTGCGTTGTATGTGAATTGTGCTTGTTTTTATGAATTTATCATGTGTTAATGTTGTTCCTATGTATGCCTGATTGGGCCAGAGCCCACTACAATTACTACGACAAGGCCCAATAAGTTATATCATGGAAACAAATATCGACGTTATAAATCATAATTTTATACTTTTGCTTATGCACAACTTTTATTTAAAATTTTAAATCCATGTTTTAGATCGAATAATATTAATAACAAATCAAATATTAATTTAAAATACGTTACTGAATAATCATTATTTTGGGCAATAATAAATTTGGGCTTAAAACCCCGAATTTCACAATTTGGCTCCTTTTCAAAGTCGGTTTGCCTTGTATATGCAGTAAATACAATATGTATGTATATATGGCAATTATCTTTTTTTTGCGACAATTATCGCTTTTTGCATTTTCCACCAATTATAATTATATTCAGTAAATACTCCGTATGTATGTATATATGGCAATTACCGCTTAAAAAAACTATACATGGCAATGGCAAGTATTCTTTCCTTTTTCGCCAAGGAATTACTGTAGCAAATTTCCGGTTTTCAACACTTTCGAATAGTCAAACCGACTCAAACAGTTTGATGGTCGGAGCTGGACTCCAGTTCTAAACCGACTCAAACTTGTTGTGCTCTGCGAAGTAAAACCCTATAAGGAGAGATGAACAGCGATGGGATCTTGGGAGGCAAAGGATCAGAATCGGCGAGATTGCCCATGGGCAATGGAAGAAGAGAATGGGTCAAGAGGCGAGAGAGATGGCTAGTGGTGCTCGGAATTCTGCTTCATGCTGTGTACATGATGAGTATTTTCGACATCTACTTCAAATCCCCGATCGTCCACGGCATGGATCCAGTCGCTCCCCGTTTCTCCGCTCCTGCCAAACGAGTCGTTCTTCTTGTGGGTATGATGATCTCTTCTCTTTGCCTCTCGCCCACCAAGTGTTTGTTGATTTGCCTCAGTGAATGTCTACTAATTGTTTACTTGAGTAGAATGTATTGTTTGTGCTTTTTCCCTTTTCAATCCTGTTAATTGTCCCTAGGGTTAGAGTTGTTGTCTTTCAAGTCGGCATTGCGTTTGTGTTTACTGGCATTGGTATACAGAGAAAGCTATAATCAGCTTATGTCCACGAATAAAATCTTATGTAGTTCATGCCGTGGTACTCATCTTCATTATTGTTTGAAGTGAAAGATTTGTGTATCAAGTGTGTCTTGCTAGGGAAATTGAGTGTTGGCATTGCTTCATTATCCCATGGCTACATGCTATTTGCAGTTTTCTAGCAGCCTCTAATGTTTTTTAGTCCATCTAGTTCGTTTAATTATACGGTTGGATGCAATTTATGGTGATTGCAGCGGATGGTTTGCGAGCTGACAAGTTTTTTGAGCCGGACTCTAAAGGGAATTTTCGAGCCCCTTTCCTTAGAAGTGTTATCAAAGAACGAGGGCGTTGGGGTGTTTCCCATGCTCGTCCTCCTACAGAATCAAGGCCTGGCCATGTTGCTATCATTGCTGGTTTCTATGAAGATCCAAGTGCTGTTACTAAAGGCAGGTGTCAGTATATGGGCTTCAACTGCAGTTACATTTTTTCAACATGAGAATTAACTTGTGTGTTCAAACTTGCAGGATGGAAAGCTAATCCAGTTGAATTTGATTCAGTCTTTAACCAAAGTCGACATACATTTTCATACGGCAGTCCAGATATTGTGCCGATATTTTGTAGTCAATTGCCCCACAGTACTTGGGGTTCGTATCCTCATGAGTTTGAGGACTTTGCTACTGGTTAGATCACTTCATGTTTTTTCTATTAATGGATTTTCATGAGCTATCAATCAATTATTATTTTGGTTATGTTTCATATTTGAAAATGTCAAGGACGTGCTACACTGCTACCTGAAGTTGTTTAGATTGTTCATAAGTTGGAAGTGCCTTATCAGTGTTTGTTTTGTTCCATTCCTGTCCAATTATTCAATTCTTACTAGTTTTATTTTTTTGACCTAAACCGTGTTATAGCATATTTTTGCTTGTAAAAGCCAGGAGCACTTTTCAAAAACTTGATTAGGCTATCTTGACAAGACTAGAAAAATCATTAAAAACCTTTTCATGCACGAAATCCATCTTGGTTAGAAAGAAGGGGGAAAGACGCCAAGGTACACTAGACAAATTTCTGTAAAACAACTTCATCATAGGTAACCGATGTGTGCACGTTAGACATTATGGCTGTGCTGCTCATGTATGCTACCCTGTTTCCAGAAATTTATTTGCCGCTTTCTGTAGATATTTGGAGTAGGCAAGCAGTATTCTTACTCATTTCAATGCGCTGCTGGTGCAGATGCGGCCTTCTTGGATGAATGGTCCTTTGATCAATTTCAGAGTCTTGTGAACAGGTCCAAGGAAGAGCCAGAATTGCACAGCTTGCTTCAGCAAGACAAGCTTGTTGTATTTCTGCATCTTCTTGGCTGTGATTCAAACGGTCATGCTCATCGTCCCTTCTCAGATATCTATCTTAATAATGTGAAGGTTGTTGACCGAATAGCAGAAAGAGTTTATCATTTACTTGAAGACTACTTCCAGGATAACCGTACTGCATATGTCTTTACTGCTGATCATGGAATGAGTGACAAAGGTTAGACTTCTTTGCCACTCTACGCTGTTTGTTTTCATTCACTTATTATGATCTATAATATAATTTTTAAGCTTAAACCTGAAAGTCTGAAACCAAGTAATGAATGAAGAATTGAAGCTCTTTTCTATTCTCACTGTTTAGTATGCTCATCTTTTGGCTGCATTGATCAGGTCTAAAATGGCTATTAAAACTTTATTAGGGATATTGCACCAAGCAGGATGTTAGAAGAAACACTCCAGCTACTAGAGAGGCTATTAACAATGTTTCCAAGATAAGTTAACTAGAAAGCATAGTTAAATCCTCATTAAGTACATGCTTGTTTGTTTTTTTCCATAATTGAAATGATAGCAAGAGGAACCTCTCGAGCATACTTTTTAGACAAGTTTTGTCTTTGCTGACTTAACCTTTTCCCAACATGTTAGACCACAGTAGTATGAGAATCCACGTAGGATGAGATTCTCAGACTAGAAAGCAAATCATGATTATAGATTTAATTCTTCAAAACAACATTTTATATGTCAGTGATCGTCCCTGGTATCTTAAAGGTACTGAATTTTCCTCTGGGCAGGTAGTCATGGAGATGGGCATCCTTCTAACACTGACACTCCCCTTGTTGTATGGGGAGCTGGAGTTAAAACTCCCAGACCTTTCACTGGTGATCATTCCCATTGTACATCTCGTTTTGTTGATGAACATTTGCATGACACACCAACGCCTAAAGAATGGGGCCTTGACAAAATAGAGCGGGAGGATGTTAATCAGGCTGATATCGCACCACTAATGGTTGTTTTCTGGATCATCTAACTCGTGTTTAGGCCTTTAATGCCAGCTTTGTTATCTAATTTGTTGCTTTTTTCGTTTCTTCAGTCAACCCTTGTTGGTTTACCATGCCCTGCAAACTCAGTTGGGAATCTACCCCTTGGTTATATTGACTTCAGTGAGGTAGGCCCCAAACGAGCTGTTTATAATCACACACCAGTAGTTCTACGATGGTTTTTTGTATCCACTCAATTGGTTCTTCTAAAGATATCTTGTTGCTTGATGGGTTGGTATTTTCCAGGAAGCAGAAGTAGAAGCTGTACTGGCTAATACGAAACAAATTCTGAACCAATTTCTTCGCAAGTCAAGTATCCTTTTTAGTTTCTGGCACACCGATGTCTTTTCACTGCACATCCATCTTTGTGTTTTTGAATCTTAAATCGGAAATATATTTTTGCTGTTGTGAAACAGTATAAAGTGCAAAAAATCTATTTTATCATGCGTTTATATGTGTACTTGTTCTGTTATAAAATTCTCATCAACCTTGTATCTTTACTGGTATGGAAGATACTATATTGGTTTGTGTAGTGCAGTAGGTTGCTGAACTGAATGTGTATTGAGCTTTCTGTGGTGGAATTTTTTTTTTTGTTTGGGTGAAAAGAGTACTGATGCAAAGAACTAAAGCATGAGTGCAGTTTTTATACAAACCCCAATTGAGCGCTATGGGCTCTTGCCTTGGCTCAGTATTTATTTGCTTAAGGATCAATGATATCTGAAATGTTGCTTGTAATATTTATATGGGAGTCCCTTCTATAACAAAAAGAAAAAAACTGCTTGTTAAATAGGAAGATAAGTTATTAATTGTGAAGTGAAGTTGTGGCCTCATAATTTATCCAATGAATGAATTTCTGGGATTACATTTGCTACCGTGTGGAAAAAAACACTGATTGTTGTACTATTTACCCTCATATTATTATTTATTAATTATTTTCATGTCTCGTATCTCTGATTAGTGCAAATTGCTTCTGCCTAGTCAAGCTTCACTCTAAGTACTTTCCAGTGTATACCTGCATGTTTTATTTTATGCATGTTAGTGGCGGCTATACTCAGTAATAATTGTCATGCTTGCAGTTGAATGCTTGGAATAGCTGCATATGTTGTTTGTCTTAACTAACTCAGAAATAAAGGAGTCTCATTCCTTGTTTTTGAAACCCTTCAAGCCACTGGCACATTATTCCTCCACTTTGGATAGAATTGAAGAGCTCTTATCTTCAAAGGACTACGAAGGTGCATTGAAGTTATCTGAGAACCTCAGAAGTCTGGCACTTGAAGGACTTCATTATTTTCAAACGTATGATTGGATGATGTTGATGACAGTGATTACTCTTGGATATATTGGATGGATGGTCTATCTTGTTGTCCATGTTTTACAGTCTTATACTTCACTATCGAAAAACATCATCAAGAAAGGGCAATCGGTTCACACAGGAAACAGGAAGGTACTTAATTTTCTATATGATGGCTTTTCAGTGTTTTATTTCGTTGAATTAAAAGTGAATGATAGTATTTTTTTACCTTTTGTCTCTGAGGTGGACCCCATGCTTCACACTTGATTCTAAGCATCAGTGACACATAATGTTTATGGTTTCCACCATCTCAATCGTGTATCCAACTGTCTTAACTTCGGGATTGCTTATCTAATTTGTAAGAAGTTTAATCACTGAGATTGTATGTTTGCTTTTAGTCTTTTAGACCTCTGTAATTGTACAGAGTTTCTTCTTTATACCAAAAAAAAAATTAAAGTTAAAGGCATCTTTGATTCCAAACAGTTTGCTGTAGAATGAAACTGTAGAATTTGTTAGACTGGTCTTATTCACTTCCGATTTGTGTTGAACATTTTTGGTGCCGTCAGCTACTTATTATCACTTTCATGGCTGGTCAATTGACAAGTGATTGCATATCTGCAGTTTAGTGTGTCCTTGGAAACCATTTATTGCTTAAATTTCATAATATTATGTACCATGACGATACCCTCCAAAGTATACTGAAGGGATAGAATTTATCTCTGCTATTTCTCTGTTTGTGGTCTATCTACTGTCTCTACCGTCCTTGAGAGCTTTCCTCTGGTTATAATTCCACTTGTATAGTTTGCTAACTGACACACAGGTGCATGCTTTTAGATTAGGATAGCTTAGAGTGTATGACTGGCATCAGTTATATTACATTCCATCGTAGTGCTCAATAATCAATCATCAATCATGTGTATAGTTGTACTGGTGGGTCATTTGTTGTTCTTTCCATGGCCTTCTTTTTCACCAGTCATTATGCAACTAGCCATGTTTTTGACAACTTGGCTTAGAACTTCACAAATTATATTCAGAATCAGTTAAAGTTTCAGTATACAAGGATTTGCTATATGTTGCTTTCTGCATGCTTTTTTACTTCTATGACGGGCTTATTTTTATGACAGGTTTACTTATGTGGATGTTTGTTAATGGGGGTGTCATCTATACTATTACTTGTGGAACGGTCACCTCCATTGTATCATGCCTACACAGCCATGACAATCTTTCTCTGGACGCAAATTTTTTCTGAATATCATTTTCTGAAAGCACTGTGGAAGATGGCTTCCACAAAAACATCTAGGGAGGTGTTCAAGCTTCTAGCTGCCTGCCTTGTATCATTGCTTATCCTTGAACTACTGGTACTGCACAAACTTACTTTTTAGTTTTGCAGTTGGCTTCTTGATAGCTATCTTGACCCTAACATGTATGACAGGTGTATAGCTTCACAGAAAGGAAGCTATATACTTGGTGCTTTTTAATCGCAGGCGCTGTGGCCTATACTTATCTTCATCACTCAATTCCGTCGAGATCAAGAATACCATTGTTTGTGTTAGCAGCATGCTGGTGTTTGTCTGTCTTCACCTTAATGCCTGTTGATATTCCTGATAACACTAAATTGGTGTAAGTGACTTCAATTTCCATAGACATCTTGCTGTATTTCCTGGTTACAAATCTTGGCAATAATGCAGATACTAATAAGATCTTTGTTAGAGAAAAAATAAATCTCTGGCTAATTTAAGCTAGCTTTAAGAAATCTTTGATCTTTTCATTTGTTTTCTATGTCTAGCATTGTGGTTGGCATATTGATTATATTTACCACTTTCCAGTGTCTTCATCTGACGAGAGAAAGGGAGGAAAGATGTCACACATACATTACTATAATGACTTACCCTTCTCATTGAATTGACCACTTTCCTCTTCTTTTGAACATTCTATTCTTTACAATCATTCTTTGATAATGCAGTTGATCTTATGATATGCGGAAATTGATGAATGTGTGGAGCTTTAATTGCTTTGATATTTAAATATGCTTAGTATCTTCTATTTATTAACACAGGACAATGAGCGGAGCTTTAGTTGTTGTGATTGGAATAGCATCGAAATGGCTGGAGGTGCACACTGGAGAGGACAAATATTGGCACTCTGTGATTAGTCACGGTAGGAGCAAGCGAGAATCCCCAATGCTTTTTTATTTGCAGGTCTGTAAGATACCTTGTATATTTTCTCTTTTATTTGAAATTTTCTTCTTTTGCATTTATCTTTCTTCCCTGGTCAAGCATTTCTAACGATTGTTCTTCCTCCCACTTCTAAGACTAACTATTGTTCTTCCTCCCTGTTCAATGAAACATTAGGCTTTCTTGGTGGGTTTATCTTCAGTGATGGTCCCACTTTCAACATCTCATCGAACTGAGAAACAAGCACTACATGCCACACATCAAATCTTGAATTGGTTAATAGCTGGTGAATCTTTTGTCTATGCCTACCCTTTTCTTTCTGTATGTCACTGCATATGTATTATTAATCAGCATCTATGATCAAATTGTAGATTCTATTTGCTATAATGTAGTAGGCATAAGAGGGCTGGCTATTTTTAACCAGTTCTACAATTGTTTTTTTGGTAGTCCCTTCTTAACGACTTAGCAATTGTCATCCTGGCATGAACTAATGAGGCTTTGACTGGTTGTATATCTATCGGATTTCGGCAAGCTTAACCTCCTTAATTCCCATTGAAGTTAACTTTGGTTTCAATAAACATCCCATGTATGTATGTCAGCTTGCACAGTTTTGATGGCAGACCGACTGATGTATATCTGTGGCATCTGCATTGCATCTCTTATATACTTGTGCGCTAATCATCCTTTTTTGTTATTTGTTGTAGGTCCCTCTATGATTCTCCCATTATTTTCATCCCCAAGCATCTTGTCGAGATTGACTTCCATCTTTATGGGATTTGCACCTACATATCTACTACTATCGATAGGGTATTGTTGTTTCTTCATCTTTATGTTCTCCCATTAATTTCATTCTGGTGTCTCTATTATTTCAGATGATTCATGTGTATTGTACTATATGACACGTGTTACACGCTTGTAGGTATGAAGCTATGTTCTATGCTATACTTGGCCTTGTACTGATGGGATGGGTACTGTCAGAAAATACTCTGTTTTATATGAATAAGGCAGACAGGTCTTCAATGTATGCTAACATTATTGATGACAAAGCCATTGCTGATTATGAGAATAGATCCCTCCAGTTGTCAGATATCAGAATTCCATTGATTTTTGTAAGTCGATGCCTTGTTTATGCTTTTTAGTCAACTAAATTTTTGCTTAAGAATACCAAAGACCATCTATATTACTTCCTCCTTGCCAAATTGACAATAGATTATTCCTCCCCTGAAAACCTTTACTTTTTTGGAACTGAGACATTAATTCATGCATTTGCATGATAAGAATCTCCTTATTATCTTCTCCATATAAATGTATGTTTCCTGAGAAGGGTGCACTTGGAGTTTGAGTGATTAAGTTACATGTTCTGCTATGATATATTCTATGAAAAAATGGATTATGATCCTCGCATTGTTCGGATCTTATCCTAATATTTTTTTAATTTTGCACATTCTAATATGATTTCAGATGGTTCTGTTTAATGTTGCATTCTTTGGTACGGGAAATTTTGCAAGCATCGCAAGTTTTGAGATATCATCTGTCTATCGGTTTATTACAGTTTTCAGCGTAAGTGGAAGGTTTACTCCTGGAGAATCCTGTAAAATTCATTCCAATACTTTAACTCCGATATTTACTGTTAACGTGATCTGTTATTGGTTGCAGCCATTTTTTATGGCAGGCCTGCTAATTTTCAAGCTGATGATTCCATTCTTGCTGGTCATGTAAGTGAACATATGCATTGTTTCTCTTTACTATTCGATGATGATGTCACTAATTTTATATGCAATAGATTGACAATGGACTTTACTTGCATACTCTTTTTGCCCTGGAACTCCCTTGGCTATGTTGATATGAACACACTTAAATATGTCACATGAGTCATGCTTGAGGCCGCAGAATGCAAAGTTATATATAAAGGATTAGATTAACCTGGTTATGGTACACGATCCATCATCCACATAATATATGAATGTATGATCCAGCACTTCCAAGTTCCAATGCATGTTCTCAAGTGTTCGTCAAAATAACTTTTTAGGGATCTCTTGTAATATAAGCTCTACTGCTAGTTCAAATTACATCATTGGGCTGTTCCTTTCACTATATTTGGAAACATAATACCAGACAGTGACAATTAGATTTGGTACAAGTAAGAGTTCCTCCTTCAAGTCAACACATTTATTGACCAAGTTCCTGTATTACTAAATCTGACGATTCAGTGCTCTCATACTTTTGTATATTAGATCCAATATATCTCCGTCAGTGTGAGAAGCCTCTATAATTCTCTTAGTGAAAACTACTATGATTGATAAACTTTGTTTGTCAGCACTGAAAACTGGCATATTATGGGGAATGCCGTGTGTGAAACGTCTATGCTGGATCTCATCCTTTGTAACTGCTAGATATCATTAAAACTCTATTGTTTCTATACCTCTTGTAAATAATGCAGTTGCCCAATGGGTGTGAATTTTGTCGACAGCAAAGTGGTGGTTTCCTAACATTTGGTCCTTTCTGTGCAGATGTACTTTTAGTGCTATTACGAAACTAATTCAAGTTCCACGTGTGGGATGCTATTTCCTGGTTATATTATGTTCAGATGTGATGACAATTCATTTCTTCTTCCTGGTACGTTCACATGATCACAATCCTTTGTATCTCTTTCTGCCATTCTTAACGATGATGTACAAGGTTTTAATAATTATAGGGATTTAGTTAATGTAAAGCTGTGTTTTAATAGGATTCTTCAACTGAAACATCAAATTTGAAAATGGGTTAATTCTTCTATGACTAAACTGACAATAAGTAGTGTCACCAAATGTCTGACTTTCTACTGCAAACTGAAAAGTACAGTATTTAATCTATCACCAACTCTTTTCACTTATGAACTAGTAAAGCAAACATTTACCTTTATGGGGTTTCTTGCAAGTAAATGGCATTCTTATACATTTCCTAATGGGATGGATTCTCAATAGGTCCGAAATACCGGAAGCTGGATGGAGATTGGAAACAGCATTAGCCATTTCGGGATTGTGAGCGCGCAAGTTGTGTTTGTACTGCTGCTTTTCGCGGTCACAAACATTTACACGAAAAACATTTCACCTTTGACAACATCATCACGCAAGGCAGCTTGATCAGGTTCGATTTACGAGTGCTTTAAACACGTCTTTTAGTTTTGTACACAAAGAAATTTTGGCTATCCGAGAATTCTAGGATCTGAAAACATTATAGCCAGGCTTCTTCTAGGTTTCATCTCAGAGGAACATGGCTTTGCAGTTTTGAGTATTGCTGTAACTTTCCGATGGACACGAAAGTCGAGATTAGTTTGGATGTTAGGGCAAAACAAAAGGAGGCAGGAATGAGTAAGAATGACAATGAAATTGAATTTGTAGTCTCTGGGTCTTTCCCATTTGTGCCGTTGTAGACGACGTTGAGCTGTGAATTGCTGTCAATGTGCTATTACCAATGATGGGATTGGGAAGGTGACCTTAGAAAGAACTAGTGGACGGCTGAATGCAAGCCCTTGTATGTTTGTGGGGACATGGCCAAGTGTCTGTATCTTAGCCATAACCAATTTCTTGGATTTTTCCAGGAAGTAGGAAGCCCAGAGTTGATGTAGCACCTTGGTATTTGTTGCACATGATATTTGTTAGGAATTGGATTTGATTCCTTGGTACAGTATTTTTTAAAACCATGAAATTAGAGGAGGGTATAGTTTATTTTTAGTTTTCAGCCTTGCCCTTTTTTTTCAAAATAGTCATTTTTAGCCCTATTTATAAGCAATGCTTGTCATTTTAGAAGCTTAATTTAATGATTTAGAGGTAATTTAGAAGGTTTGTTGTTGAAACATACAAATAGTAATTCTTTTTATTTAGGGTTGTTCTCTTTATCCATTGACTGAAAATAAGATAAGTGATTAATAACTTTAATGCATTAAAATATCAACAATTATTTGAATCTAAAATTAGAAATGCATTTCAGGATAGTTGAAAACTTTGAATTACAAATGCATCTCCTTCCTGTGAAAGTCCTCCATGTGATGAGCACCTCCCCTCTAAATGAATCTAATGATTATGGTAAATCAAATTTATATTTGATCTCAAATTCTGGCAATATTATGTTTACATAATGAAAGCATGACATTGAGAATGCCACTACGAATATTAACCATTGACGTTTAGATAATTTTGTTTATTTTAACATGTTCGCAAATCACAATTGAGATTTTGTTGCTTGATTCGTTTTCAATTGTAAGCTAAGCATACATGACAAACTTCAGTAAAGTAGACATGTGAACTTGAGATTCTAGAAACGAAATACTATTAATATCATCACCATTGTAAAAATAATTAAAGAAATATTACCCAAAAATAATAGTAATTAGAGAAAAATTAAACAATACTCCGTATTAATTGGTAGTAAGGTGATTTTGGTATTTAATTGTTGGATGGATGACATGGAGGGTACATATTCATGTTTTGTGGGGTCATATTCCTCTTTCTTTCATTTATACTTCAATCATGCTATCAAATATCAATCATACATTCATATTCCTTGTAATGTAGATCGTCACACACCGACACAACTATTCATGAAATTAAAATTCCAAGCTTAAACCCATCTTTGACAAGAAAAAACCAATTTAATCTGCAAACTCAACTTATCCAATTCAATAACTCAAATTATTATCAAAATTTGCTCAAACCCTGCCCAACATTGATGAGTGTAAACTCATCCTGTAATTAAGGTTAAGAACATGATTTGAGATAAAGTATATTTTGTTATTTTGTTATTTTAATCCATTAAATGCAGAGTGTTGAAAAATCAATTGAAGTATAAGCCAGAAATGTACACAACATAAATAATGATTTTATAAAAACGGAGCAGGAAGAACCTCAAGAAGCATCCAATTGGATGATTGCCATTGCTGGCCACGTGAAGATATATAGTACTGTACTCCGTAACTACTACAGTATATACCCTCAATTTAATCGTTCATGCAATCATATAAATTCAGTGCAGCTGTAGAATTAATTCCACACAGGGTTTTTACCCAATGCAACTTCAGCCAATTTTTATTTGGCATATTATTACTTGCGTGTAACGGTTGGAAATTTAGGCTCTGTTTGGTAACTGGTAGCGAAAACTAGAACTGAAGCAGAATCTATAGTTGAAGCTGACTTGATAGCTGAATGTATGATAATAGTTGGAGCTGAATTTTCGAGCTGAATTTTGGAAAATTAAAATGAGTGTTTGGTAGGACAATTAGCTGATTTATGAAAAAGCTAATGTAAAATTACCAAAATGGGTGATCACTAGCGGGCCGAAATGGGCGATATGCTCCCGATTCCGCAAGGGGGCAACGGGTGGTAGTGGAATTCCGCTCCCAATTCTACTGTTATCGGTCGCCATGCTCCATCGCCGAACACCAGCAACAAGCAGCGTTTTGCGTTCTAACCAACTCCCGTTACCAGAAGATGCGAATTCCGAACGGACCTTAAATGGTACAAACAAAGGGATAGACTTTAACTTCTACATCGTACCTCACACTATAGTCAGAAAATGGCAACGTTGCATTGTATGAGTGGTCTATTTTGGGGCCACCTACATGCATAGTACAGAAAACTAGTGTGGGAACTTAGATGATCAGGATAAGATAAAAAACAAGTTTATTTATGAGCTTTTCAGTAACAAAACGGATGTTCCCAAGATTTGAACGTCAAATTTATGCTATGTGAGACTTTTTCTTAGAAAGGGAAAGTAATTTTATATTTCATATAAGTCTTTTAGATTGAGAGTTCGAAACAAGGGTCAATCTGATAAACTGGTGAGTGAGAATAAACCAAAAAAAACTCCAATCAAGCAAGAGAGAAATTGAACAAACGAAACCTCAAGGGGTTGGTCTAGTGGAGCATGACAGGGTATCGGTCTGACAGGTCACAGGTTCGATCCCCCATAGTCTCCTTGAGGTGAGGCATATGTAAATCCCCTTGTAAGAGCTCTCTGAGCCCTTGGGTTTTCCCTGACCTTGGACTGGGGCACCATCCCCTCACCCTAAATTTCGTTGACCCAAAAAAAAAAAAAAAAAAATTGAACAAACGATTCAAAGACGAAAAACGAAACCTGCTTTAAGCATGTAAGATATACTATTGCCGGTATGCCTGATGAAATAGGTTGCTTCAATATTGCCCCCGCATAAACGAAGGATTTTCGAAAGGATGAGCAAAGTAAACTACCCACTTTAAATCATTTCTAAAAAGGCTTAAATTCTTACTATACGACAATAGCAGTTTTGAATTAGAACGTACTACAAAGTCACGAGTCACAACGTAGCTACAAATTAAGGGCTCACACTAAAAATGACTACATCTTAGCATGGGGTGTAACAAATCACATGGCTTTGGTTTTGAGCTCTTCAATTCTGAATTGCCCTTCTTAATTCTTGTGTTTTTTTCGTATCTCTGTGCATGTCATTTAATTCTCACCTTATATCAAATGATATACTCCCATTTGATTCCATTTTGGAGGGGACAAATCTTCTTACACCCACTCTTATTTTTTTGGGTTCAAATTGAGTTCTAGAATGGTGGGCATTGTTGTATTGTATTATATTGTGTGTCATGGATTAAAGATCTTTGGTTTAATATATATTGTAGTAAATGTTTAATCGGTTTTTACCAAAAACAGAAACTAAAACCCTAAAATGGAAATAGTGAATCTGTCACAAAAAAAATTTAAAATTTCCAAAATATTTCCATTATTAGTCTCTTATAGTGTGTCATAAGGACACATTGTAGAAAAATCGATGTTTAACGTATCAAATTAAAAGATGTACTTCGATATATATACATAATTAAATGTTTAATTGAAGGTTTTTTTATATTCATTTAATTTGTATCCAATTAATAGAGATCACATTCAAACTTCTTGTTTTAAAGAAATGTTGTTAAAGTGTTGAAACTTTTTCCTTCTTTTTTTTCTTCTTGTAAAGGTAGTACACAAAATTTCCCATGAAAACACATTTGTGGTTGTGTTAACTGAGATCACATTCATGCTTTCTCTTCTTTTTATCCCCCAATGATTTCAACAAGAAACATATACTTGATGAAAACTCACAAGCTCATGAGATAGTTGCAAAGGCAGATTCTGCATGGCAACGATTGTGAGTGGTCTTCGTTTGAAGGTGGGCAGAGGACTAACATATTATAACGGGATTAAGATTTGTTTCACTAATAGCCGGAGTGAGGGTGGAATAGGGTACAATGTTGAGAGTTTATCTCCTATTAAGATGAACCTAAATTGACCATTAGGTAAGAATCATAAATCAAATAAAAGTTCACATACCCTAATCGACTTAACTTAATGAAGGGAAAAATTAGAAAATTTAATTTTTATCCAAATAAAAGGATGAAAAAATTAAGCATAAATCTCTCTGCACTCCCTCATATCTTGTCTCACTTTGTCAACTCACACGGAGCCAATGAGTCCCACCTTTCAAGTGCAATGGACTCACCAGTCACCACTTCCTTAGTATTCGATTCGATGACACATTTTTACCTTTTTATTTACATGGAAATTAAACTTTATCATCACAAAAGAGAATCACATTAAACTTTGCACTACCTTTCCCTATTCTTACAAATATTTCTATCGCTATTGCTCACCTCCTCATCTTTCACTAATCATCACTCACCCCAGCATCCAATCTGCATTACTCCGTATTAATCAAATTAATCTGCGCGAAAATAAAAATAAAAAAATAAAAGAAGTCAAAAGGGCACAAGTGGAAAATCCAGAAAGCGCCAGCGTGCACTCCGTGATTGATGCTTAAATTCGGTGGGCGCGTGTTCATCCCTTTTCCCCCCTCCCTCACTTGCTAGTACTCCCAAACAAAACACTGCCAAAAAAAATCCCCCATTCCGATTAGCTCTGCCTAGCTAGGGTTGTTCAAGCTCCACAGATCCAACAATGTCGATCCCTCTCCTCCTCCTATCCCTCTCCCTCCTCCTCACCCCCTCCCATTCCGTCCTCACCTCCCACTACTACCGCCGATCCTGCCCCCGCTTCGAGCAGATCGTCCAACAAGCCGTCACCGACAAACAAATCACCTCTCCGACGACCGCCGCCGCCGTCCTCCGCCTATTCTTCCACGACTGCCTCGTCACCGGCTGCGACGCCTCCCTCCTCGTCACCACCACCCCCTTCAACACCGCCGAGCGCGACGCCGACCTCAACCTCTCCCTCCCCGGCGACGGCTTCGACCTCATCGTCCGCGCCAAGACCGCTCTCGAGCTCGCCTGCCCCGGCGTCGTCTCCTGCTCCGACATCCTCGCCCTCGCCGTCCGCGACCTCATCTCCATGGTCGGCGGCCCCTTCTTCCCCGTCGTCTTCGGCCGGAAAGACTCCCTCTCCTCCAGATCCACCTCAGTTTCCCCCCTCTCCCTCCCCCGCCCCTCCATGCCGCTCTCACAGATCCTCCAGATCTTCTCCTCCCACGGCTTCTCCGTCCGCGACACCGTCGCTCTCACCGGCGCCCACACCATCGGATTCTCGCACTGTAAGGAGTTCGCCGGCGGGATCTACAACTTCAGCCGCTCCCAAACCTCGGATCCGGCCATTAACCCTAGGTTTGCGCAGGGATTGAGGTCCGCCTGTAAAGACTACTCCAAGAACCCTACGATCTCGGTGTTTAATGACATTATGACTCCCAATAAGTTCGATAACACCTACTACAAGAACATTCAGAGGGGATTGGGACTCCTGGCCTCTGACCGGGCGTTGTACGCTGATTCCAGGACCAAGGGGATTGTTGATGAGTTCGCCGCTGACGAGAACGCCTTCTTCTCGGCGTTCGGCGCTGCGATGCAGAAGCTCAGTCTGCTTGGAGTCAAGGATCGTAGGAATGGTGAGGTCAGGCGCAGGTGCGACGCTTTCAACCATTGATGATTGTTCCGTTTTGCTGGCTTTTCTTTTTCTCCATTTGCAAATTAAGATAAGATTGAGGATGATGATTGATGAAATGATGATGATGATGATGATGAGATCTGTTGTGGTGGCTATGGCGGTGGTGGATGTATACTTGTTCTGTATGAACATTTTTACTTAAATTAATTTATTATACAAAAGTTGGATGAGATCATGCCCCTTCTTCTCTACATTTTCGGCAAGATTTAGCAATAATGTACAATGTCTATCTGTCTGATGTAAAAATTAGGAGATGAAGATCTCTTAGTAGAAGCTATTGAATGCGTTGTGTTGTGTGTGAGAAATTGGGCGATCAAGGATGATTTTTTTTTTTGGTCGAAATCATCAAGGATGATTGATACAGCTTGCATTGTAATAAGATTTGCATGAAGTGAGCTAGCAAGATGAGTGTAGTTTGCGTTGTCGGCGTTTGATTGTTGAAATTACGTGGCCGAAGTAAATTCACCGAAATTTCTGTTGACCATAATTTCGGCTGGTGGCTTTTCTTCTAGTTTTTTTTTTTTTGATCAAACTTTTCTTCTAGTTTTGATTGTATGGTTAATCGTGTTATTATCCGTTACTAATCAAAGTTGTTCAAATACCAGTCCAATAACACAAAGAATTCACTGATTTATTGGGTTTGGCCTTATGATGTTCCTTGCTCAAATTTCCCCCTATACTTGTCGGTGTTGTGGTGATTGATTTCATTCATCATACGCTCCTCTGTTTAATTAATTATCCTTTTTATATGTATAAATAAGGCTTTATAATAAATTGATCCTAGTTTTAAGGAATAGCTGGGTTGCATTGCACACATCTACATGCAGCCTAGGAAAGTGTCTTGCATCTTCAAATAAAATAATTGGAATAACGTTAGCCTCTCGGATCTTCTTCTCTCAAATTAAACAGTATACAAGTCACTGATTAATGTGATTATTCTAGTGATTAAAATATGGAGTAATATGCATAGATAAAGCTGCTGCTTGGACGGTTTTCACAAAAGTAATGCGTATGCTGTCTCGCTTTTCTTTCAGGATTTTGTTCTTCCTTCGCTGCCTAGTATTTGTCTTTTCCTTCACACCATTTTAATGGGGCTCAGATTGGGCTGGATTTGGAATACAAAATTCAAAGAAACTTATATTTTGGGCCAATACCGTATGAACAGTGATATTTTGAGATGTGGCTTTTATAGTTCAGAACCATTCACGGTAGAAGAGAGATTCTCCATTGATGATAAGGACTTCATTCTTTTGGCAAGCCAAAAATGATGAAGTTAATACACAAATAATACGATCATAACAACTAGTTGATTCACTCAAAGTTAGACCGCATAGTGTAACAAGATGCACTGAGCATGTTTTCTAATAGCTTGACCATGCTCAAGCCCAACTTTTCAAGAATAACAAAGTATGTGAAGCTAGTAATACTTATATAGGCTAAAGTTTCTCAAACCTCTCCTTGGAGTGTTGTGGTGACCACGAAGAAGACTGACCAAGCATATATAGTACCAACAAGCTAAAGAGTAGGAAACAAATATCTCGAGTTTTTATAGACTTTACGCTTCAAGTTCACACCCACATAAGGTAAGAAAGAGGCGGAGGTTGACGATTAGTGGTTACTATTTCGTATGTTAGAGGCTGCAATTTTTTTTTTTGTCAAACATATGGTTATCATATCATCCATTCCAAAATCTTAAAACCTTATCAAAGTATTCATTAGATCTCATCAATCATCATACCAATGTTGGGTTTACGCTTAAAACCGTTTTGACAGCAACGTTTGAAACCGCTGAATAGATCCATACACATTTACTAACAGTCCTACTTCTACAAGCCCACAATCATAGCAACAGTTGGATAGTTGATGTCACTCTCATAAACGCTAAGATTCCAAGTTAGAGAACGCGCATATATCTGGTTTTGCATTTGCTTTGGATACTCCAAAGTCAAAAGTAACGAACTGCGACAGAGTTGCACGATTTGATCAGCAAAGAGGAATATGAAAGTGAAAGTGAAAGCTGACACGTTTTTACACTTTAGGGAGATTCTCAAAATGTCACCGTGGTACATTCTCCTGACTTGCGCTTTTGCAATCAAATTGTAGCAAATTAGACAAAGATCACACAAGCTGCAATCGCACTACTACAAGTAAAGCCAAAACTCTAGAAATTAAAAAGGGGAGCTTTTTTAACTCTCACACATTCAGTCATTCTCAAACCTAACACGGGTCACCTCTCTTTATCTACACCACAATTAATCTCTTAATACTCTCCAAATCTAGCACAAAACAAAACAAACACTAACCAAATCTCCATCCAAACTATTAAAATCTTAATGCCCAAAACCCAACCCTACCCAAAAGAGAGAATCAGAGTTTTAAAACAAACAACAAAAGCCAAGGCAGGCAGTCATCAATAATTACACCTTTACACCCCAAAAGCCAAAAACAATTAGCCCAAGTATACAGCATGACGCGCTTACACTTTACAATAAACCTAAACAAAAAAAAAAGAAGTTAAAACCTAATCAGAACCCGGTGGAATTGGGCCCGTCCGGCCCACCAACTCTGGAAACACTCAGGCCCGAAAGCCCAGCTTCTAGAATCTTCTCCCAATCCACCACCTCCTCCTCGTCCTCGTCCTTGGCCCTCAGAACCTCCATCACCCTCCTCCCTTTCTCCCTCGCCCGCTCACTCACCGCCACGTCACCAACCACCGTCCTCATCACCTCCGCCGTCCCCGCCGCCTTCGCCACCACCTTAAACCTCAGCCCGCCACCCCGACTCAGCGCGTAAATCGCCGCCACACAACTCTCCCGAGTCGACTCGCTCTCAAACTCGCCCCTCTTCAGCATCCCAACCAGACACTCCACCACGCCGGCGTCCAACATCGCCGCCCTCCCCTCCGCGCAGGCGCCGACGTTACACAGCACCAGAAGCACTCGGCCGGCCATGTGGCCCGATCTCAGCATTCCGAGCAAGATCTGGACGGATCCGAGTTTGACCAGCTTTGACCGGTTGCTCTGCACCAGCGAGAGGTGGTAGAGCGCTAGGGCGGCGTCGTTTCGCCCCCGCTCGCTCTCCGGCGACCTCATCATGTGCATCAACGGCTGTAAGGCGCCGAGCACGCCGATCGCCGTCTTGTTCTCGTCGGCGAGTGCGAGACTGAAGATCGCTCCGCAGGCGTGCTCTTGCGCCTCCGGGAAGCCTCCTCTCAAAACGTCGATCAGCGGCGGGATCATCCCCGATCGGACGATCTTCACCTTGTTCGCCATCTCTAGTGATAGGTTTACCAATGCTGCTACCGAGTTCACCTGATAAGAAAGAAATCTTATCCTTTTCCATCAGAACGAATTACTCCTTGAAATCAATCAATCAATCAGGCGAGAGTTTAGGGATTTTCAACAGACCTGGATGTTCGTGTATTTGGAGACGACGAGAGATCGGAGTGCGGAGAGGATCCGTGGAGTACAGAGCCTGAGGCGCGAGTCCACGGAAGTTCTGGTGGACCTGCGGAGAGAGACGACGCCTTCCTCCTGTTCGTGCACGTGAGGGCTCCTCATCTTCGCCACGCGCTCGTCTTCATCGCGCGTGTCTCCAGATCCGGAACCGGAGACCTCGATCTCGGCACTCGAGGCCGTGGTCGCCGGCGAGAAGCAGCTCGGGAAGGTGGTCAGCTGGAGCGGGGTGACAGGGAGCGAGTCCGGTCCCCAATCGTCCGAGTCGAACCGGACGGGTCTCCGGTTCAACTCGCTCTCCGCGTGTGCGATGTTCGGGTCCGGATTATCGCCGACGTTTCTCAGCTCCTCTGAAACTCGAGCGTCGGAGGCGGACTCCATGAGAGAGCGGACGAGCTTGAGCGCGGCGTTGAGGTCGACGGGGCTCGGCGGCTGAGGGAGATTCCGGTTCGCGTAGCTGAGGATGGTGGATTTCAGCGCCAGATTGGGGATTACGGCGGAGAAATCGGGGAGGGAGCAGTCTTTGAGAGTAGGGGTGAAGTTTAGGGTTTTGCAGGCTTGAACGCAGGCGCGTTCGAAGGTTTGGCCGGAGGAGACGATAACGGGATCGGCCATGAGTGAGCCGGAGATCGGACAGACGAACTCCTCCGGCGGCGGCGGTGGCTTCTTGGACGAGGATCTGTAGATGGAGATTTTCCATCTCTGCTTGCCACTGCCCATTTGGTACTTGTTAGTTAGGGTTTTGGAAATTGGGGATGCATAAACATAGGAAGGGGGGAATTTGCGGGAAGAAGAGTTGAGTGGGGGTTAAAAGGGGAGATTTGAAAAGGTGAGACGTTAAATGAAAAGACAGCTGAAATCCGGGCCTCATAAAGGAACAGAATAAAGAGGGGTATTCAATGGTGGAGGCTTTGGCGCCCTGGACCCACCTACTATCTGTTTTCTTTTCCTTTTTTTGTTCTTTGATTATTTTTTTATAATGGTGAATAATTTTTTTTGAGCAATAATGGTGAATAATTTGATAATATTACACGGATTTATAAAGTTTGGCCTAACTTTGATACACATATGTATCGGTGACGGTTTACACACTAAACAATATTTTTCACACCAAGACATAAGTAACATATCATTGGCTTAATGTAAGATATATTGACTAATTATATTTCCACTTAAATGTATACTCCAAGTTGGACGTTGGCAAAAAGACAATCTGAACATACAGAAATGGCATGAATACTAATCAACATCAATATGTACCTTGTTATTATTTGGAGTCATGGTTACTCTAACACCTGGAATCTATACAAATGTATGTGTTTTCTTAAAGCAACGAGAACCAACCAACTTAAGTCAATTAACACGTGAATTAATGTATATCACATTTATGTATACAATCAAAATATCAAGTCAACATGTAATCTGATACACATTATGTATGATAAATACATTTAAAAATCTTGACCAAAAAGAAAACAAATACATTAAAAAATTGATGAACAAGTTAGCAAGTTGATCGAATTTTACATTAGCTAGGTCAAAACCAATATTGCTTATTCCGTGTAGATTTTACAAAATCAAATACTTTGTAGTATGATTTTACCATGTATATAGCATAGAGCCAAAATGAAATTTTATTTTAATTATCAATCGAATGAGCAAATCAAATTTAATGTGACTTATATATATGCATATTGTACTACAAAATTAGAATAACACGTTGTTCATGCTTCCCTTTGTAAATACGCCGTTTCAAAATTTTATATTCAATCATGTAACGAAGTTGGATTTGTTAGTACGTGGAGCCAACTGAATCTACTTTTTCCTCACCAAGCTTGCTCTAATTTAAGAAACTACGCATAATCAAGGTCGAGGTACAAACCAAAGAAAAGTTAATCTGTTCATGCTTCCCTTTGTAATTAACTTTCGAAGTTGGGTTTTGTAATTAATTTTGAAATTACGTTAATTAATGAATGCAGGAGTGAAGGTTTCTGACCACTTTATTTGCCTGAAAACAAGCCACTGAATTGCCAGAGAGGAGCCAAGCACTTGTTATGATTGTTGTTTTACTTGCTAATTAAGGTGTTGCTTTCCAATATTGTTCGTTAAAATAATGTCATTATGGGCGTACGTATACTTTGAGTAGGTATTTCACTTTCCATAAAGTGACCCAAGTTTTTTCTGTATTTGCACTGTCAGTGTGTTGGCTTGGACCATTAACTTCAGTCGTCTTCACTTGTGTTATAGCCCCTTAAAAAACCATTCATCATTTTTATGGTCAATCTCTTGTATCAAGACAAGAGCATGGGAGCTAGCATGGGTTAAACACTAATGATGTTCATTAGAAACATCATTACTGTTTTAACTCGTGATATACAATGTCTGAAATCTTCATTTATGGTGAGATGAGAGCCTAGCTACATATCTCTTATTGGTACTAAATCGGTCAAATTGGAAGATGAAAAACCCAAGGGTGAGATTTTTTTTGTTCAAAATTAGGTGATGTACATGATTATACAAATTATTTAAGAGATTTCTATACCAACCCGGATTAGCAAATCTTCCTCATCGTCGTCACTATATATTAAATCATACGTACTAAGATCACAAAATCACTTGTGTTCTTCTATTATAAGACAAGTGGCATTAACCATTAGATTGGGATTTAATCTATTTTGTATTACGTAGATGGAAAAAAAATAGCCACATCAACCATTATATTGGGATTTAAATGATTTAATACGGAGTATGAGCTTAATCTATTTTGTATAAGACGACAAGACATGAGAAAGAACAAATTCGAGACTAGGTCTTGAGTTCAACTCTCAATGAAACCAATTTTTATAAATTATTTTTCAGTGGCTCCGGCTCGCTTTCTTTTTTTTGGCTGCAATTGGTAATTTTCATCACATAAATTGATTGCTGTTGTCATTTTGGTATATATATATATATATATATATTTTTCCCTATACGTATTCGTTTCTTCTGTAGATAAGCTCATCGAGACAATCTCAAAAACGAAACTCGTGTCATTTGTGAATAAATTTTTCATGGTGTTTAATTCTATGCACATGCATGATTTCTTTCTCGGTTGCCTGTTCTAATTCCTAGCTAGCTTAATTGACAAAGTCACCAAGGAAAATAAACATGTTCATTTTACAACTTAATAATCAAATGCAAAATGCTAATCAAACTAATAGTACAAACCGGCTAGATTTGAGATTTCCTACGGAATAGCTTAACAAACTAACAATATCTGGTATAATTTGTTACTTCTCTAATAATTTTCTACCCATAAAAAATTACTCATCTAATAATAGTATTGTTATCAATCATAAACAAGAAAAAAGAAAAGAGAGAGACGTTTGATTGCATATTCTACCTACGGCAGTGAAAAACTTGTTCAAGCCAGAGTACGTACGTTAATCCCTCCCATTAATTCAAAGAAGAAAATCTTGAGGTCGTTGGTATATGGATTTTTGTTTTGTTTATACGATTGATAAATGATTTGATTAATTGATTTCGTAAATTGATACATGCATTTGCAGCTAGACAGTTTCGGGCTGCGAGAATGAAGACGACGACCACCTATCAACGAAAGATTTATGGTGGTGGTAGTGATAGGTTGTTGTATGATGAGCCATTATTATCGACTCCCTTAATAGAAGCAAACGAGGAGGAGGTCGTTGCGCAGAAACAAGAAAAGGTTTCAAAACTGGAACAAAGGATCTTAGAGCAAGAACGAGTGCTCTCACTGTATGAACGAGCGATCGAATTGAGGAAAGCGCAATATGCGCAGCAAAAAGCAAAAGACCCATCTTTTGTCGATATGTTCATAGGTGTTCTACAGGTGCTCTTATTTTTCGGCTCATGTAGTGGTGCCACCATTTTGATGGCGTACGTCTTGTTGTCATTTGGTGGGTTGTTGTTTGGGTGACATTTATGCTACCACCGAGAGGAATCGGTGGTTAGAAGAAGAAACAAAATTAGCAACTCATTAATTTGTTGTTTAGGTTTCTCTTTTTGCTTTTTGCTTGCTTGTTTGTTTGGACTTTGTTTTCTTTGTTTCTTTGTTTGTGTTTAATCCTCGTTTATGCTTTGGGTCAATAATAATATTAACAGACGATCGACCATGTTTTTTTTTCAAATTTATTTATTCATGTTGGAAACATCCTTTGTGTCTGAATTTTTTTACCGTGCTATTCATCTTGGAAACACGGAGTTAGGGTCTTAACAAATAACAATACATCCATGGGATAACACAATAGTTATATTTCATCATTTATTATACATTCATTTCACATATGTACAAAGGCTTTTGAAGAAATAATCAAGATGAGCAAGTGTTTTGATTACAGTGAAATATGATCATTCTGACAGTGAAAGTATATAGCATATGCCACGGATAGCAATATCCGGATGCGATACGGGCTTATCATCTACATACTAGCTGCATCACTGTTCCTGCAAATAAGCATCACATATTTGAAGGGGATATGAGGAAGGAATTGGTAAAGGCAACAATTGAGAGCAATCAAGTATATCTAAAAACCTTTATGCATCCTCCCTCTACAAACAAAGAAAACATGTGTAGACTAGGATGGAATATAAACCATGGTACTCACATTTCGTAATTCAAGTAATCATCCACAGTGATGGCTTTCCGACCATCAAACCAGTTGATCAGAAAGATGTCTTCGGTTGTGAGCTTGAAGATCCGGAAAGTGTGATCCTTTGGCCAAACTACAAACCATCCAAATATGAAATATTAACAACATAGGGCTTTGTGGTGTGACTAAACTTCACCATGCATCCATATTTTGCTACCTTACAGTAACTAAAATATATATCTTTAGACCGATATTGAAGAGATTAAAAAGGCGATCTGAAAACAGTGATGTGTGTATCCAAGAAGAATGTTTACCTTTCATCTCGGGGTGCTTCTTATACAATACATTTCTTGCAAACTTAGCTTCCTCTGCGTCATTCTCCAACAATTCCAACTGAGATAGCATATGAAAAACATGTTTTAAGATCAAATTTGTAAGCTAATTATGATTCTTTTACCGTCAAATCTGTAATTTATCAACTTTATATATTAGTTATTGTATCGATTGTTTATATTATATGGCTAGAAAATGTATAAGCTAATTATAGTAATTGAAGAATTTATTATTTTAAAATACAATTAGCTAGGGATTTTTTTAGGATTTTAATATAAAAATTGGATTTCTTATCCTATCTTATTATTCCTATGCACTTAGCAATAACATACATATATCTATGATTAACGAATATATAATAAGATTAAAGTTCAATTGAGAACACATAAGTATTAGAGAACAAGAGAACAATTATAGGCCTTTGGATGAGATTGAGTTTAATGGCTGAGATTAATCCCAAAAGTGCACCAATTTTATTATGAGATCACTATCCCGTAATTTTAGGAGCTATAAAAAAATCGGATTTTTTAAAAAACAAAAAAGGAAGTTATCTTAGGGTGGTTTTCAATGGGATCATAAGGAAGTTATCGGATTTTTGTATCAAATCACAAAAGGAATCCCTTAATTATAGCAATTGTTAATTAATTTTCAAATTTCAACTCAATCTCGTAATTATAGCAAGTGTTAATAATATATTGGATATCCATACGTCATGTACGAATTATTAACTATATATACATGGTATAGTCTTGTATATACACCATGAAAGCATTATATACACTATATTTACAATATTCTGGCATAATTAATTGTACGATTAAACATATGAATACAATAAATTTTATATATACATTTCTCAGGTTGTTATATACAGTATTACTGTACATTTATACATCTTGATCTGTAGAAATAGGTCACATAAACAATCCAACCACAAGAAATTTCGTATATGCATGCCTTAGGTTGTCATATACAATATTACTATACATATATACATCTTGATCTGTAGAAATAGGTCACATAGACGATTCAACCACAACAAATTTCGTATATACATTCCTCAGGTTGTCATATACAATATTATTGTGCATATATACAATAAATGACAACGTGGTGGTTGGTGGTGACTTTGGCAACGTGGTGGTTCCGACGGGGCCTTCCAACGAATTGGTGGTTCTGACGGCCGGCACAATGGTGGTTCAATGTGGCCGACGCAATGGTGGTGGCCACAGAAATACGATGGACATATACTAAATCAAATCAATCATATACATAATGAAAAAATTATATACATTCATCGGGTTGTCATATATAATATTATTGTACCTGTATACATCTCGATCCGTAGAATTAGGTCACAAAAACAATCAAGTGAAGAAAAATTTCATATATACATTCCCCGGGTTGTCATATACATTATTATTGTACCTATATACATCTTGATCTGTAGAAATAGGTCACGTAAACAATTTACACATAAAATCACGCCATATACTAAATCAAAACAATCATATACATGATGAAAAAGTTATATACGAAATTACCTGTTGCCATATTTATGATTTTCATTAATTGCATATTGTTTATATACATTTAACAATTCGTTATATACAATATTATAGTGTATGTATACAGAGAATCTGTAGGGTGTGGTTGTTACGAATTGCATTAATTTACGTATATTTTCGAATTAATTCGCTGGAATATTTGCTTACCGCTAGTGGTTGCCGGTGAGCAGGGGATTTATCGCCGGTCGTCGGAACACTGGTGGCCGGTGGTCGCCGGTGAGCAGAGGATCTATCGTCGGTCAACGTTATTTTCTCCCGTGGTGGGTCGCCGGAGGCTTCTCTCATGGTGGGTCGCCGGAGGCGTCTCTCGTGGTTGCAATGGAGCCGATGATTTTTGGGAGCGTCTCTTCTGGATCTACAATGGAGCGTAAATTTTGATTTTACAGAATTATATTTTTGGTAGTTACAATTGGTAGATGATGGAGAAGATATCTCCTATTGTAGATTTTTTTGTGATTTTCTTATTTTTGGATATTATGGACTAATATCTCACCATCCATTACAAATCTCATCCCATGAGATTTGTTGTCTTGTTCTCTATAAAAACTTGTTCTCTATAGAACCTACCTCTATATAATAATATCTAAACATAGATTTAATATACTAATATATGTACATTATGTAAGTATGTTAAATGTTTTTTTTTCAAACAAAATTCAATTAAGATTTGAACAAATCCGCGCAAGGCACGGGAAAATACGCTAGCTTAATTGACAAAGTCACCAAGGAAAATAAACATGTTGATTTTGCAACTTAATAATCAAATGCAAAATGCCAAATTCTCTAGTCCATGTCAGCAACCTCTTTGCCTATGAGAATGACACCAATCAATTTTTTCACAAAAATAACAGTACAAACCGGCTAGATTTGAGATTTCCTACGGAATAGCTTAACAAACTAACAATATCTGGTATAATTTGTTACTTCTCTAATAATTTTCTACCCATAAAAAAGTACTCATCTAATAATAGTATTGTTATCAATCATAAACAAGAAAAAAGAAAAGAGAGAGACGTTTGATTGCATATTCTACCTACGGCAGTGAAAAACTTGTTCAAGCCAGAGTACGTACGTTAATCCCTCCCATTAATTCAAAGAAGAAAATCTTGAGGTCGTTGGTATATGGATTTTTGTTTTGTTTATACGATTGATAAATGATTTGATTAATTGATTTCGTAAATTGATACATGCATTTGCAGCTAGACAGTTTCGGGCTGCGAGAATGAAGACGACGACCACCTATCAACGAAAGATTTATGGTGGTGGTAGTGATAGGTTGTTGTATGATGAGCCATTATTATCGACTCCCTTAATAGAAGCAAACGAGGAGGAGGTCGTTGCGCAGAAACAAGAAAAGGTTTCAAAACTGGAACAAAGGATCTTAGAGCAAGAACGAGTGCTCTCACTGTATGAACGAGCGATCGAATCTAGGAAAGCGCAATATGCGCAGCAACAAGCAAAAGACCCATCTTTTGTCTATATTTTCATAACTCTTCTACAGGCGTTCTTATTTCTCTTCTCAATTGCAGGTGCCGTCATTTTGATGGGGTACATCTTTTGTTTGGTGTTTGCTTGGGTGGCATTCATGCTACCACCGATTCCTTATCTTGGTTAGAAGAAGAAACAAAATTAGCAACTCATTAATTTGTTGTTTAGGTTTCTCTTTTTGCTTTTTGTTTGCTTGTTTGTTTGGACTTTGTTTTCTTTGTTTGTTTGTTTGTGTTTAATCCTCGTTTATGCTTTGGGTCAATAATATAAACAGACGATCGACCATGTTTTTTTTTTAAATTTATTTATTCATGTTGGAAACATCCTTTGTGTCTGGTTTTTTTTTACCGTGCTATTCATCTTGGAAACACGGAGTTAGGGTCTTAACAATACATCCATGGGATAACACAATAGTTGTATTTCATCATTTATTATACATTCATTTCACATATGTACAAAGTAAAGGCTTTTGAAGAAATAATCAATATGAACAAGTGTTTTGATTACAATGAGATATGATCATTCTAACAGTGAAAGTATATAGCATATGCCACGGATAGCAATATCCGGATGCGATACGGGCTTATCATCTACATACTAGCTGCATCACTGTTCCTGCAAATAAGCATCACATATTTGAAGGGGATATGAGGAAGGAATTGGTAAAGGCAACAATTGAGAGCAATCAAGTATATCTAAAAACCTTTATGCATCCTCCCTCTACAAACAAAGAAAACATGTGTAGACTAGTATGGAATATAAACCATGGTACTCACATTTCGAAATTCAAGTAATCATCCACAGTGATGGCTTTCCGACCACCAAACCAGTTGATCAGAAAGATGTCTTCGGTTGTGAGCTTGAAGATCCGGAAATTGTGATCCTTTGGCCAAACTACAAACCATCCAAATATGAAATATTAATAACATAGGGCTTTGTGGTGTGACTAAACTTCACCATCCATATTTTGCTACCTTACGGTAACTAAAATATATCTTTAGACCGATATTGAGGAGATTAAAAAGGCAATCTGAAAACAGTGATGTGTGTATCCAAGAAGAATGCTTACCTTTCATCTCGGGGTGCTTCTTATACAATACATTTCTTGCAAACTTAGCTTCCTTTGCGTCATTCTCCAACAATTCCAACTGAGATAGCATATGAAAAACATGTTTTAAGATCAAGATTCATCCGGGTTTTCAATAGGTTACATTAAACTATAAGAAACCAGTTCCAACTCCACTAAAATAAGCAAACTGATGCATGGCATGGAGACACAAAAGTGAAAAAATCGTCTAGTAGATTAGGAAAATCTTTCACCACAATGGCCCAGGCAAAATGGCTCATTTACCACAACAGTAAGCTCATCCAGACCAGAATGCATATCACACTTTGACCACCATTAAAAATTCAGCACTGATAATCTCAATTTCCTGATATGGTATAAAAGCTTTTAGATTTCTATCTTATTGGCCAAAGTTGAAGCAAAATCCTGAGTTGACAACTGCAACATACCATTACTTACACTAACAAACACAAATGAGCCAACAATATTTACAGGAAAAGAAGAAACCTTTCCCGTGAGTGTCATTTTAGCACAGGTGGGGTTTTCAGGGTCTCTCTTCCCACAAGTTCCAAGCGGATACTCACTAATGGAAAATGAAGCCCGTGGGTCTTTCAAAGCATTCACAGGAGTTGGATCAAGGGTACTCAAATAAAAATAGGGTATGCCCTTTCCTTGTTCAGGAAGCCCATCACTATATGAAACTACATTCCTGCGAAATTTCATCAACAACAAAAAGAATGAATAGATATACAGACGGATTATATATGTAAGAAGTGGGTGGGATGGCAGAGAAGATACTAATCCATGAGATCACTTGGCTTAACAAAGTTGAACTCAATGTGAAAGGAGGATTGTGCTTTGGTACTTACCCAAATGGTGCTCCTCCAAGATCACTTGAGATAGTGCTACAACCAGTGACATGAGCTAAAGTTAGACCCAAACAATGAACCAGAACACAAACAATGAACCAGCTAGTACAAAAGCAATACTTGGACTTGACAGATACGTGAGTGTGTTCATCTGAAACTAATAGTAATTCCAGCCACTGAATCTGATTACAGGGAAAGATTATCAAAGACCAAAGTGCAAACACCGTCAAAACACTCAGCAGATGGCATGATCAAGCAAATAAATGTTAGGGATTAGAACAGTTGGCCTCTTTTAATTTGGGGGAAATTACAAGCAGTCCATAAAAGCAAGCAAAATTCATGAAACAAAAAGGAGCAGAAACAGGAATTTCAGAGAGAGAGAGTACTTGAGAACACCCCATGAATTCTGCGATGTAAGCCAACGGGCGTAGGCGACGACGCTATTGTGGTGGGGTTTGGGGAGAGAAATCAATCGGCCATCGACTGAAGAGCACTCAAAGATCGCGATGTAGAAGAAGAAGAAGAAGAAACCGATTGCTGGTTTACAGAGAGAGCGAAGATCCATCTTCCTTGTTGCAAGCTAGCGATGGAGAATTCGGAATTTCTCACCAGACGAGACGGGTCGATTTATTTGTATATTGTTGCGTGTGCGAGCTCTCCCTTCGAACGATGCCAAGGATGGAGACTGACTTGAGGGATAAGGAGCGCTGACGTGGAATACTCGTACTTTACGTGGCGTATTTTTTTATTTACTTTTTAAATTGTTGTTTTTAGCAATACGGGTTTAAATAATAAACTAGTTTAACTGCCGTACCATGTACGAGTAATGTTGATTATAAATCCAATTTAATATAGATATGTAATGTCAATGGTCATATTAAAATTATAGGATCATATATATTTATCTTCGTATTATGATTAATGTTTTTTTTACCAATCGTAAATCAACTCATAATATAAATAAGTTGGAATTGTTTAAAAATTACTTTATGATAAATATCACGTTTTATTAAATATAAATATTTATGAGAAGATTATAACTAATTCTTGGTAAGTGATAATTTGTAACTTTCGGGATAATCCATAATTTTTGGTAAATTTTTATTAATTTTTACAGGATAAGATTATATGAGATTCAAAATACCTAATTTGTATAAAAGAGAGCCCAATTGATTATTTTAGAATGATTTGGCTATATAGCATTCGGAAAATGCCATATAGCAAGAAAATACCACAATGTTTCATATTTGCACACATGGCATAACCCCTCTCTCCACTAGTTGACCGACCGTTGACCGGCGTTGATCGGCCGTTGACCGCCGTTGACCGACCGTTGACCGGCGTTGACTGTCATCAATTGTCATCACAAAGTAACAATATTCACACCTAATTGTCACCACAAGTGACAATATTCACACCTAATTGTCACCACAAGTGACAATATTCATATTAATTGTCACCACAAGTGACAATATTCACATTTAATTGTCACCACAAGTGACAATATTCAAATTTAATTGTCACCACAAGTGACAATATTCACACCTAATTGTCAACACAAATGACAATATTCACACCTAATTGTCAACACAAGTGACAATATTCACACCTAATTGTCAACACAAGTGACAATATTCACACCTAATTGTCAACACAAGTGACAATATTCACACCTAATTGGCAGCATAAATGACAAAATTCAGCAATTATTCACACCTAATTGTCATCACAAATGACCATATTCGCACTAAATTGTCATCACAAGTGACACCTAGTTGTATCACAAGTGACAATATTCAACATTTAACTAAAAGATTATACTAATCACACCGAATAAGTATAGCTAAAGCAAGACTTATGTACACAACTCCAAATTATCATCACAAGTGACAATATATAACATCACCAATGTTATCAAAGGATCTTCTTCACAACACCTAATTGTCATTACAAGTGACAATATTCGTAACTAATTGTCATCACAAGTGACAATATTCAAGAAATAACTAGAAGATTTAGTGAGACTCATGAATTTGATGAAACTAGTTTTCTTATAAATGATAGTGATTATAAAATTTAGTGACTAAATATGTCAAATGTATAAACAAGAAAAAGCATTCAATCAACGAAAACAATGTGATCCAAAATTAATTATTCTGTCATCACAAGTGACAATTAATTATTCTTTCCACTCAAGTGCCTATATACCTAATTGTTTGAACTCAAATAAGACGCACAATCCAATACAAAATTGGAAGGAGTCAACTTGCACTTGTCAAAAGAGAATAAAAACTAGCTAAGAACCTGCAACGCACGTGAGAAAACAATGCAACCTAGACCTTTGGAAGTTCCAATCCAACTCTGCAAGTTCAACATCAAATTAGATGACATCAGTACATCACACACCGAAAAACAACTCAATCGATCATAAAATTGCTTCCATTAGAATCGCACTGCAATTCCAGACAAAAGACAAATACAGACGAAAGGATTGTTCGAGTTGGGGGAAAAACAATCTGTTGAGAACTTGAGACGACGTTTATGATAGAGAAGAAGAGGCGAAGAGATACAAGCCTGAAATTGAGAAGAGTAATGAAGCCTCTAGAAAGATCCTTGAAACCGTTGACGAGTCTGTTTCGACTGGCTACCAAATCGCACCAATCTAGGCACGTTGCGAACTCAATCTGCAACCGGTTGAAGCGGCTCCCTCTGAACCGTTCCTTCAGCGGCGGCTCCACCTCGACGGTTTCTGGAGAAGAGATCGAGAGGATGGAGGTCTTCGTCGGAGTTGCCAGTTCCACGACGGCGTTGCTGGTGGTGCGATTGCGAAAACTCATTGAAACTGCGGTTCATCGTTTCTCTCGATCGAATTGAACAAGCGAATGAGTCGATCGAGCCTAATCTTTGCTCAACGATACAAAGCTTGGGCGGAGGAAAACCTAATCTCTGCTCCGAGAGAACAGGGTTTGAGGAGAGAGAGAGGCCATGAGAGTTGGAGGAGAGAGAATCAGGATTTGGGTTTTTTTATTATTTGCTTTTTGCTACATCTGCAAATAGCACGTATCTTGGCTATGGGGACAAATCGCCCCGTTCATCCTGCCGCTTGGTTTAATTTAGTTATTATTTTATTATTGAAATGACACATGTGGTGCAAATTTTTGTGAAGATGTTGTCTCCGCTTTATAGTATAGGTAGTATAGATATCCGTACCCGTTTCTTTTGGTCAAGAAAATACCCGGACCCGTTGTTCCACCGAAGAGTATAAATTGTCTTTTTCACGCAGCCTCCTTCTCTATTCACTCTCACCAAGTTTCCTTCTAATACACTAGCAAAAAGGACGAGATTTTCAGCATTTCTGGCCATGGAAGAACAATATCGTAAACTCCATCGTACTAGCCAATCGGGCTCCTCCGCGAAGAAGAAGGGGAAAAAGGAAAGCAACAATGGCGAGCGTTCTGAAAAACCCAACCAAAACCCTAAGGTACATTTTTGTATTTATATTTACAAAATTCAGTAGTATTTGATATCTTGATCGTTGTTAGGGTCGAATTTGAGATTGAATTGTGTGGATTGGAACCTGATGTCAGGCATTTGCTTTCCGTTCGAATGCGAAAGCCAAGAGGCTGCAATCGCGAAATGTGGAGAAAGAGCAACGAAGGCTACATATGCCTACTGTTGATAGATCCACAGGAGAAGATCCTCCCTTTGTTGTTGTAGTTCATGGGCCACCTAAGGTCGTTTTTTCTCTGATGAATTGCCTGAATTATTTGGCTAATTTTAGTACTATTGAAAATATAGTTAGTTGGTGACTTCAATTTGATCTTGCAGGTTGGGAAATCACTTGTTATAAAGTGTCTTGTGAAGTATTATACCAATCATAACCTAACTGAGGTTAAAGGTCCGATCACTATTGTGTCGGGTTCGTATTATCACTCCATCAGTAACTCGCTCTGTTATGCACCTTTTTTTTAGTCAAGTGTTTGCACCTTATTTTTTCCACTTTGCGTTGGGTTGTTATTGAAGTCAGATTTGTGGTGTTATAAAGTATGCCTGGACTGAAGTATTTTTATGCCTTTGGAGGATGTATTACTGATGCGATTCATTTCTGTAACAGGTAAGAAAAGGCGACTCCAGTTCGTTGAGTGCCCGAACGACATCAATGGCATGATTGATTGTGCAAAGATTGCTGATTTGGCATTGCTTCTTATAGATGGAAGCTATGGATTTGAAATGGTGAGTTGAGTTTTCCCATCCATTTTTTCTTTTGTGTTTGTTTCCAATTTACTTGTTTTCCTCCCTGCAAATAAATATTGGTATAATGATTATCTTTTTGATAGTCTTAATATCATACTATAATTTTCTCCGGAAATAGTTGATTAGATCTTCACGTTCCCAGGCCAAGTTGACCTTGTTTAATTAGCATAATTAATGCCTATCCTTTGCTGTCCTTGTATGCGAAATTTGTTCAAGTTCTATGCCTTTTCTGTCTGTCCTCTCGTATCTAGTTCTGTGAGAATTGGGTAGGTCATTATTCTCGTATCAAGTTCTATGCCTTTTCTGTCTGTCCTCTCGTATGATTGAACAAAAACTGTTGAGCTAATGAAATCGGTTTTATATTTGCAGGAAACATTTGAGTTCCTAAATTTTATGCAAGTTCATGGGTTCCCCAAGGTAATGGGAGTTCTTACACATCTTGATAAGTTTAGCGATGCGTTAAAACTGAGGAGAATAAAAAAGCGCCTTAAGCATCGCTTCTGGACTGAAATATATGATGGCGCAAAGTTGTTCTATTTATCGGGTCTTATTCATGGAAAGTAAGTAACAGTCTGACTTACATATTTTTGATCCTTTTGAGTTTTTGATGCTAGACCTTGAATGTATTCAATTTTGTTCATTGTGGAAGAAAAATATTACTGATCTGAGTAATGTACGTTGATGGTATGAATAGGTACCCAAAACGTGAAGTCCATAATCTTGCAAGATTTATTTCTGTTGCCAAGTTCAATCCTTTGTCTTGGCGATCAAATCACCCTTATGTAGTAGCAGACCGTGTCGAGGATGTCACCCCACCAGAGAGGATTCAAGAAGACGAAAAATGTGACCGAAATGTCACAATATATGGATATTTGCGAGGGTGTAATTTAAAAAAAGGAACTAAGGTATGTAACTTCTAAGGAATGAGATGGATATATGGTTACTTGTTTAGTATAAGGGTATCTTCATGCTGTGCTATTCAAAGACATTCTCAGAGATGTTCTAGCATGTTAAAGTTCATGTGAAGTTGAATTCATTTAAGGATCTTATTTTCCTATCTGACACTATGGTTCATAGTTGCTAACATTTAGGAATCTATATTCAACGTTATAGATATGATTGTTGATGAAATGATCGTAGTTTTATTAAGCTTCAATTTTAGCATTAGGTAGTTAGTTAATTTTTTGCTTCAGTACTCCTTTCATCAGTCATATTTTGTGTGATACCAAAATGCTTTGACAATGTGAGTCACAGTAGCTTCCATATTTTTAATTGTTTAAAGCTTCGTCCAAAGCATGAGAGAATTTTGATTGCTTTACCTCAATCTTAGATTTATTTTTTTTTGCGTTTTACCAGGTTCATATTGCAGGTGTAGGAGACTTCAGCCTTGATAGAATTACTTCCTTGGCTGATCCTTGCCCTCTACCTTCAGCAGCCAAAAAGAAGGGATTACGCGACAAAGAGCGACTGTTTTATGCTCCTATGTCCGGTCATGGGGATCTTCTGTATGATAAAGATGCTGTCTATATAAACATAAACGAACACCTGGTTCAGTACTCCAAAACTGATGATGAACATGGAGATGGAAAAGGTACATATGAACCATTTGTCTAATATTTTTGGTTGATTGCAGTTATCTTCCACGTCTTTGTAGCGTATTCTATTCATTCGACACCTCCCTTTCTTCTTTCTTTTTTTCCGCCGTAGCTTTTGTTGTTGGCTTTCTTTTTTCATCTTTTGTGGTAATCAGGAAAAAGGTATGACGTTGGTGAGTCCTTGGTTAAGTCACTTCAGAAAACAAAACACTCTCTTGACGAAAGTTTAGGGAAGAGCGACATTAAACTGTTTAGTGGGAAGTGCGAAAATGCTTATTCAGATGATACTGAAGCTGATGAATCTGATGAAGAGTATGAGAATGGAGATTTTAACAATCCAGAATTTTCCGAGAAAGTGGTGAACGCTAAAGGAATTACTCAGTTACTCAGAAGATGTGAGGAGAAGAGCAATCGCTCAGAAGTTGTTGAGTTTTCTGATGGTAGGATCAGAAGAAGAGCAAGATTTGTTAATGGCGATGAAAATGTAAGATTTAGGAAATTCCTCACCAACAAGAAGCTCTACATTGTGATTGAACCACTCAAAATTGTTTGAAAATTTTCTGTTTGCCTTATAGATGCTTTGCTCAATTCAAGGATATTGGTTTAAACAAACAAAGCCTAACGATCCATCCATCTGGGATCTGTTTTGTACAGGAATTGGATGAAGATGTGGAGGATAATGATATTTTGGCGTCTAGTGAACGTGATAATGATGATAGAAGTGATGCCGGTTCAGAGTCTTCTGATGGCGATGAATCAAAAGACAATATGCAAGGTAAATTCTAAATAGATGCCAAATGATGCATGAATCCTACTCATGAAACACATAGTATGTAGTTATTTGGAAGGAGATGATTAAATGCATTTTAGGATGGCCAATGAAGCATTATTTTGGATAACCGGACACAATTTTCTTTTTTGAACTGATGCATGAGTTCTCTTTGATTCTGTGTGGTAAAAGTGGATTTGGGGAATGCTGCGAAATGGAAAGAATCCTTATTGGGAAGACTTGCTATAAGACCGAACACTAGCCTATCGCAATTTGTGTATGGGCAATCTGAATTGTCTGAAGCATGGCGATTTAGTGATGAAGAAGGGAGCGCGGATGAAGAGTTTTTCAAACCGAAAGGGGAGGGTCTAAAGGTTCGTCTGGCTCAGTTGGATTGTACTTTACTGTGTTACTTCTTGTCTCTTGAACTTATAAAGTGCATCTCATTATACATGTCTTATATGTGCTGACTAGTAGCCATGATTTATTTCTTTCTTGCAGAACATTCCAGAAAGTTTAGATGCTGGATTTATTAACATAGAGGACTTTTCTAAATTTTTAAATCCTTCAAGTTTGAGGGACTGGAGCAGTGAAGAAATGGTTAGGACTGTTCGTGACCGTTTTGTCACCGGAGATCCTTCAAAGGTCTCCGGGAGAAACAAAGCCTTTGAGGCGGACAGTGATCAAAATGATGATGATGCTTATGATGAATTCGAAGATTTGGAGACAGGTGAGAAGTTTTCAGTACCTGTCATGTCAAAGAAAGATGCATCGAGCAAGGATGACACTCGGTCTTCTGAGGAAAGGAGGCTTAAAAAGCTTGCTGTACGCGCAAGATTTGATTCGCAATATCCTTTCTATGTTTGTCTAGTTTGTTATGGTCCATTTCTATGTTTGTCTAGTTTGTTTGTGTTCCTTAATGCATACACGTATACTAGATCTCAAATATCTGAAGATGAAGATGAAGAAGGAAGTGGACAAACTTCCAAGCAGGGTAAAGCAAATGAAAGTAAATTTTATGACAAGGTGATTTTTTTTTTGTTATTGTATCAAATTATATTCCAATCAGTCAATGCATCATCTGTCGGTTAAACGGTAACTTATGTGCCATTGTGACAGTTAAAAGAAGAAGTTGAGCATCAGAGACAAAGGAACCTAGCCGAACTCAATGATCTGGACGAAGCAAGTCGAATAGAAATAGAGGGGTTTCGTACCGGAATGTATCTAAGACTAGAAGTGCATGGTGTACCCTTTGAGATGGTGGAATATTTTGACCCTTGTCATCCTGTACTGGTGGGCGGAATTGGCCTTGGTGAGGAAAATGTTGGATACATGCAGGTATAGCTTTCAAGCTCTAACTGTTTGAACAAATAAAATTTCTACAATCTCACTTCAATTTCATGGTTGTCGTGTTACTGGTGATTTGGCCTTTCAATTCCTACAGGTCAGGATTAAGGGACATAGGTGGCACAGGAAAAAGTTGAAGACTCGGGATCCGGTTGTTGTGTCCATGGGATGGAGGCGTTACCAGACAATGCCTGTTTATTACACCGAAGATCAAAATGGGCGATTCCGTATGCTCAAGTACACACATGAGCACATGCATTGCTTTGCTACGTTTTGGGGACCTCTGGCTCCACCAAACACTGGTGTGGTTGCTGTTCAGACACTGTCTAACTCTCAGGTTTGTGCTCATTTTTTCTGTATTGAGCCATTTGGCGCGGTTGCGAAAATGGTCTTGATTGGTATAAGGAAAAGTTAAACTTATATTGGCTATATGTTTCCACTACTTGTAATACACATTCTTTGATCCTTGTTCACTGTGAAAATTTCAGTCGTCCTTTAGAATAGTAGCAACAGCAGTTGTGTTGGAGTTCAATCATGCCACGCAAATAATGAAGAAAATCAAATTTGTGGGCTATCCTTGTGAGATTTTCAAGAAGACAGCCTTCATCAAGGACATGTTTACATCAGATCTTGAAGTAGCCAAATTTGAAGGTGCGGAACTTAAAACCGTTAGTGATATCCGAGGACAGGTGAAGAAGGTAAGATGAGACCCAGTAGGATTTCAATGTTTTGTTTACATTTCAAGGATATGTTCAGTCTCTGACTTGGTGAAAAGATGCAAAAGATTCCTTAATTTGATAGAAGTTGTCATCATTTAACCCTTTGCAGGCTGCTAAAGAACATACAGGCAATCAAATGAAAGGAGGATTCACTCCCAAGGAAGGAATTGCAAGATGTACATTTGAGGATATGATAAAGATGAGCGATACTGTGCTCTTGGAGTCATGGACACAAGTGGAAATCCCTCGCTTTTACAATCCACTAACCACATCATTGCAGCCTCGCGACCGGGTTTGGGAAGGAATGAAAACCGTTTCCGAATTGAGGAGGTTGCTCCATCTTCCTATCCCTATGAACAAGGATTCCGAATACCCGGTAAATCACAAGTTTTAACTTGGGCATTTTCAGTGAATGTTTTTTCTCCTTTGCCATTCTTGATGCTCTATTTTGTCAAAGCAGAAAGGTGGAATTGCAAGGAAGCCTAAGAAGTTCAATCCTCTGGTGATTCCAAAGTCATTGCAAGAGGCTCTTCCTTTTGCATCAAAGCCTAAGAATCCGCCGAGCAGAAGACGAGCACCTCTAGAGTCCAGAAGAGCTGTTGTCCTTGATTCCCATCAGAGAAAAGTCCGCGCATTCGTCCAACAATTGCATCAGATAAAATCAGCCAAGGTAACTGACAATTTCACTAGCTAAAACAACTTTTGAGTCTATGGCATTCTTGAATTTCCAACTGGTTCTCTTCCATTGTTCCATCTTGTGTCATGTGCAGTTAAAGAAACAGGGTCTTAAGGGTGAGGAGAAGAGGAAAACTTACGAGCACAAGAAGGCCAAGGTTGAGCTCATATCAAAGAAACGCCAAAGAGAAGAGCGCAGAGATAGGTACAAGGAACAGGAAAATCTGAGAACGAAAAGGCGCAGGCATTGATATCACTCAGTATAAAGCCATCTTTTTTTCTCCTGTTTGTGGTCATGTTTGAGATGTTGCAAAACAAAGCCCGGGAAATTCTGTTAGATATTGCTTTGGCCATCTTTTGTTTATTTCGTATTGAATAACAATTAGGGTCTAATCAGGAAACTAAAGCTTCATTTTGATAATAACAATCTCTCCCAAAGCGATGAATAAAGGCATCAGATTTGTGTGTCTAGTTACTACTTACTAGTACCCTCTTCTTTGTCTCCCAAAGCCATTTTGATAATAACATTCTCGATCGGTTTTTCCCTAGTTCTTGCCATTGAAATATTTTGCAATATCAGATTCCAGTTGTGTCTATATTGTCTTTTCAAAGCCTACCCAAATGCAAACCTCAGCCCAACACAAGTCAGGCCCAAACCAAAGCCCAAATCACTAGCAAAAGCTTCTCGAATCTCACCGGTCAACGCCCAATCGCCACCACATCCACCGCCTCAAACTGACCGTATCTCAGCCGCCTCCGACTTTCTCCTTTGACCTCTTCTCTTCCAAATACAAAAACCTGAAAACAAAAAAGAAAAAAAACTGCAAATCAAGATTGTATCCGGTGAGAAACAAAAGAAAAAAGAAAATGGGGCTCTTCTCTCTGAGCTTCGCCGGCGGCGGCCTAATCCTCATCGGCGCGTGGGAGTCACTCTCCACCTCTTCTTCTCCTCCAACGCGAAAACCTAACCCCCTACGTCACTCCACCGTCACGCTCCTCGCCGGCGCCGGCCTCTCCCTCCTCCTCCTCCTCTCATCCTCCCTCTCCCTCGTCGACGCCGTCCACTCTCACGACTCCGTCGGAACCGCCGTCGTCCTCCAATCGCTGGCCGTCTTCGCTCTCTTCCTCGCCTTCACCTTCCTCGGCCTCTTCTCCAACCTCCCCTACCTCCTCCTCAACTTCATCCTCCTCCTCGCCTTCGTCGAGGAGTTTCTCCTCTTCTACCTCCAACGTAAAGACTCCGCCGGCGTCGAGAACCGCTACTTCGATCTCATGCTCATTCCGGTCTCGATCTGCGTCTTCTCCACCCTAATCGAGCTCAAATCGCCTCAATCGACCGCTCCTCGGATCGCGAGAGGGATCGGACTCGTCCTCCAAGGGACCTGGCTGATCCAGATGGGATTCTCCTTCTTCACCGATCTGCTCGCTCAGAACTGTAGCCTTCACCAGAAGAGCGCAGGGAATTACACGATTCGGTGCAAGGCGCATATGGATGATCATAGGGCTAAGGCGATTGCTGTTTTGTTGTTCAATTGTCACCTTGCGTTTCTTGTTTCTGTGATCGTTGGGGTTTACTCGGTTGTTGGGGGGAAGAATGGCGGAGATTATGCTAGGTATAGTCCTCTCCCTGAGATGCAGATGACGAATCAGCCGAGGTGTACTTTGGTTTCCGATGAGGAAGAGCACGAGAATGGCGAGAGTAAGCGGGATGATGGCGTGGTGAAGGATCAGGCCAATGCTAGTGCAGTTGATAATTGAATTGGTTGTTTCTGGTATGTAATTCTGATCTTTTGCATTGTTTCTGCTCTTGTTGATGTGTGTTGGTGTTGTTCTTCACTGTCAATACTTACTAGAAATCTTATTATAGCTTATGGAATTTTGTTTGAGGCTGCTTCCATGTTGTCAATTGGCTGATTGTGTTCTTGGTTCCCTGAATTCCTTATACAGTGTCTGTGATTTTAATGCAGAATCCTTCTGCATTTTGATGCATAACATACATGTTTCTGGGTTATTGAGGGCAATTTGAAACATGGTCAGAAGGTGTGTTTTGAAGTTTAATATGGATGGCACTCAAGATTGAAATTGTGTTCTTTCTAGTGATTAGAGACTTTATGATTCGAATCATGTACATTTCTGCATTTTCATGGATAGAAAATGTACCTCTAATTAGTAGTACATGGCAAACTTGATGAAGAGGGAAGATCTTTTATACAGACCCTATTAGAGTTGAGAACTATACAGAAGAGATCAAACCACTGTCTTGTCATTTTGGCAATCTTCTTTGTTAGAATGTATGTTACAGGAAAACGTATTGTTTCCATAATTTTACACTGTCCGAGTATCTGTTTCCAAGTTTTCGACACGAAACAAACAGTCTTCCAATCTTCATATCTTTGAATCAGCTACTAACCTTCATATATGGCTGAGAATGTTCAAACCAATTTGGAATGCGTTTGGATTTGACGGATTAAGTTGATTTTATAATCCTGCTGAACACATACTATATGTGTAAAGTCTAGGAATTTCTCCTCAAAAGCACCTTCTTTCCATCTGTTGTTCCCACTTTTCACTTTGTTATTTGTTTCGTGCCAAAAGCCAAAAAAAGGAACTTATAGTTAATAAAAAACACTAGGCTTAAAGAACTGCTTTTGTATTCAGAAAATGGAGGGAAATAAAAATCCCACTATAGTCAATTCAATCATACGGTTGCAGACGTGCCTTCCATGAGCTCACATTCTCACAACAACTAGGAAATTCACAGTTTGACTATCACTTGTAAGAACCAAGAGTTAAAACAACAATACCCAAAATGTTCTTAACCAACAAATGAAAGGCTTACTCTACACTTGTACTTCAGTTCAATCAATGGACTCTAATCTCATTCTACCCTGTGGGATTACATATGATCGCTTCAGGCAAAGGAGTCCTCTCGTTTTCTTGTCGGTTTCCAATCGAGTTGCCTCGTTCCTCATAAGCACTTGACGAACACAAAGAGAGTACAAAGGCTAAGAAAAATGCACCTACAAGAAAACTACAGACTGCTTCTCCCATGATAAGGAGCGAACTCGCTCCTGGATAAGCCGACGCCTTTTGCAGATCAACCGATGCCCCGAGCCCGGCTGCTGCTCCTGTTCCTAGAAGGCAAGCGATAACCTGACAAAGAATCCAATTTACCCTAGTCAAGATAATCAAGACTGCTGACATATCAATTGTCTTAAGATGAACATAGAAAAAAGTTACCTTGTCACAAAGAAACTCAAGCTCGAAAAGGATCTTTTCTCTGATGTTAGGCACAAAGTATTGTAGCAGGTTCAGCAAGAAGGCAACAGTGTTGTACGCAATCCCGATTACGATTGTGACAAAGCAATATCTAGCAAGTAGCATTGAACATGAGATTTTTACTTAGTTATCAGCAAGAAGATGATGATCATATCATCACTTGAGAATTTGAGGAATGTGAGAGATTTGATTTACTTGTAGGAGGTGATGTCCCAAAAATTGATCCTTTGGTTGTTATCTGTGGATTGACTTTTGCTGGAGACAGAAAGAGCAAATGCAATTGCAAGGATACCAAGTATTGAGCCTCTTATTTTGAGAACCTCTCTTGGTCGGGCAATCTTTTCGAGTAGGTGCCTTTGTCGTCCTCCTCGACTTCTTTGTCGTCGCACTCTTTCTGCCTGAAAAGCCTCGATTTGTTCCTCCATTGTTGGAGTTGGCTGCAGAGCTTTTGGTTTATTTGGCCTGGAAATGGAATGATCAAACGCTTGCACTAGTTTTATTGGTGAAGTTGACTTTGGAATTTACCAGGTCAAACATAAAGAGCGGTTAAGGCAAGTTTAGGGTAACACTACCTACATGTATAATAACCTTTACCAAATGCAATAAACCGGAAGTAACTAGTACATAATTAGTACAAATTCAAATACATTATTCATGTTCAAACACCAATCTAAATTCACAATGTATTCCTATATAAATACATAACTCTACCACATAGGCAACACACAATATGCTGATGAAAAGTTGCTCAAATCATCTGTCCAATGTTCTAAACATGGCCATCTAGCACCTACGCGGGATTTTTGAACAGCGTATCAATAGCAAGGCGAATCATTCGAACGATCTCAGCTCGAACTCTCCAAGCCAAGCTCACACACAGCAGAACCCAGATGGCGAAGACGATCCATCCAAAAACCGGCACCAGGACCATCAGCAGCAGAGTAGTTGCAAGAGTTCCCATGAGAAAAGCAGTGGCCTTCAAGATTGGAATGTACAGATCATAGACGACTGAGCAAGGCAAGACTCCGGGGGTGCAACAAACGCAGGCAAATACGTAGATCACAATCGCCACAATGTAAGACTTGATCAATATTGGGTGAGTCTTGAAGACTGAGGAGACTCCTCCTTGAGACTCCACTTGAAAGATTCCGATCAGGATTGTGTTGAGGAGCTGGAGCGTTTGATTCGGCTTGTTCCATTGCGTTTGCAGGATGTTGTGTTCGTTGTCGTCGGGCCTGTGTGTGTTATTTGACAAACTGTTTGCACTAAGAAACAGTGTAAAACAAGCAAACATTCATACTTCGACAAGTGATAAAATTTTACGAGGCTATAATAACAGAAACAAAATCAGCATTCCAGAAAAGGAAATAACAGAATGTTAGTACAAGTCATAAGTCATAACGACCCAGAAATGTAAAAAGATGAATAATACCTATTAGCATTTCCACTCTCCAATTCCGCCATGTTGTCTTTCTTTTCCTTTGCTTCTTGTTCTTGTTGTGTTCTGATTTAGAGCGCTGTTGTATATGTAAACAAGATATATTGGGCATTTGTTTGGATCAAAAGCGATGATATGTAAGGAGAACTCGTTTGGGTCAAAGGCGAAAATATTCCGAAAACGTTATCCCTATCTCCATCAAACTTATATTTTACAGTACTAATGTTTGGTTCTTCCACCGATCCTTTCTTCTTTCCGTTCGACCGAAAAATTAAAAAAAAAAACCTCACCACTCAACCTTTGTACCACTCATGAGCAGATTCCTGTTTTTTATACTTAATGAGTAGAAATTATACAAAATTAGTATCAATGAATATAAAAGTAAATATTTTTTTGATTCGACCAAACAAAAAGAAATTGGTCTAACTTTTTTGAATTAAAACAATGGCAATGTAAAAAAATAGAAAAACATACATGTGCTTTTATTTTCTAAATTAACGAAATATACATTTAATTTTATAAGGATTAAATTATATGCAAAATTAGTCATTATAGACCGATAAAAAAAATATATAAGTTTTCATATATTTTTTGTTTTTGTTTTTAATTAAAATAAGCCTAAAATATGAGCATTTATGTTAATTGGGATTACATTTTTCTTTTGATAAGGAAAGGAATTAGGGTCGTCACAAGTAGATATATAAAATAGGGCAAACCGTCGCCCTGAAGTTTCGAACCCAAAAACTCACGGTACTACCATGAGTGTTGATGCATCAAGAGCATTGAGATTACTGATATGCTACTCCGTATTACTAAATTCTAGCCATTTATTTTGTGTCACTTGACATTGTTTAGTTGGTTTTCTTATATGCATGATCTTTCTTTTTATCGTGCTCATTTTTCAATCTCCTTTACCTTGGTTCCAACAAAAATTAAATTTTTTTTTGGTTGAACAAGATTAACTTATTTAATGATGCTCTATTGATTTCCACCAAAAAAATGATGATCTATTGATGATCTTTGTATAAAAGCTCCATTAGAAGTGCGATAACCCGTTTGGTCACGTTACTCACGTACAAACTTGTCTAGTTGTCTCCATCTGGACGTGTCTGTTTATATTTTTTTGGGTTTTTTCATTCTGATCAGCGGAAATAACCTCCACTTTATTTTTTTGGTGGTAATGGTTTTTTCATTATAATGGCTTTATAATATGTGAATATTTAATAATGTGAACGTGTATACTAATATACTATGAATCCGTTGGTTGTGCAAGCTAGCTGAGACGAGAAGGGAAACCATTCAAAATTAAGAAGAATAAAAATTTATTTATACCCTCGAGTTTTTAATTTTTTCAAGCGGTGTCTAGTGAAAAAAGTTATATACTTCATATCACTTTTAAAAAAGTTTTTAAAAGTTCTTCAAGAGTTTTTTATTTGATACCCTCCACTTTTTTATTTGATACCCTTGTTGGGGTTTTTCTTTGAAATTTCATTAGATTTTGTTCATGTGTTTAGAGATAACTAGCAGATGACGCGCATCTTATACGGGGGTGCTATTTATTTATTTATTTATTACTTTGTGTATGAATTTACTATAAAAATTAAAAATATTATCATATGCATACTTTGTTTTAAAATGGCGCTTATTTTTTATATTATAAAATAACATAACTCTTGTATATCAACATATATATAAATAAACTTTATTTATGTATTTACTTTTTATATGTACACAAACATATATTTAAATAATTGAAGAAGAATGAAATAAGATAAGATGCATTATCACATTTTATTAACAATTGATACAAATCTTTTGGCATTTAAATTAAATTATGTACACTAACTTATATAATAAAATCAATAAGTTTAATTAAAATTCGGATTAATATATTATAATATTAAATATATAGATATTATTAATAAGTTAAATAGAAAACCAGATTATCTCGTATATATGTTATTGTTTTATGAAAAATTAATTAAATAATAAATATATAAAAATGTAATGAAAATGTGACTAGAATATTATCTTAATTAAGAAATCTATCTTTTATTTTTCTAAAGTGTAATCAATATGCAATATTGGTGATATATATGTTAAATATAACATATACTTTTTTTATTGATATTTTAATATGATATGTTAGTAAAAATGTATTTAATATATTATTTTAGTAGAATAAATATTTGTCTTAGATATAGTGGTAGAATTTGCTATCATTGTTTATTAAAAAAATACCATAATAAAATTAGAAAAATAAAATAAATTTAATATGATATTTAATTAAATGGGTAAAATATTTTGATTATGATTTATAGATTGTGACGAAAAAAAGACTTTTCTAAATAAAAGGTTTATGATAGATCTATATATTAATTAAATGTGTATAATGATAAGATAGAGATTTATATATTTGGATAGGATTATTAATTAATTAAACAGCACAAACTCTAATAATAGAACTAATATTTTAATTAAGTATCTTTAAGATTATGATAAAATCAAGATTTTATAAGATAAAAAAAGGGGGTGATGTGGCGCAATATGGTGACAGAATTTGCTTCCACTTTAGTATATAGTAACTAGTAGCAGTACCCGTGCCTTCAAGGCACGGCGTTTTTGTATATATAAAATCTAGTATTTTTTTCGTCGATATGTTGAAATTTGGTATATATATTTATTAGATACAATTATGTTTATAATGTTATTTCTCGATATGTTGAAATTTAGTATATTTTTTGACAATTGATGGCTTTGGAGACTCATCTGAAATCCTTGTTTTCACTATATTTTGAATGGAATTATACATGAAGGACAGAAGTGCTTGCTACATGGAACAATGCAAAATCGGTAAACATGTAGCAGAAGAATAATTTGCCAAGCAGGCCCAATTAAGTAACTTAGTAACCATTAACTGCTCATTTTAGCGAGTCAGAAGATCCAATCTGACCAACAAAGTGGTACACAGAAAAACACGATCAAGTAGTATGCACTTGGGCACACTTTCATGTTGGTTTCTATATTTCTTATGTTAAGATATTTTTAGTCTTGTTCGTTTGTGTAGTGTAGGTCTCTGATATATATCTGGTTCTTTCTAGCAATATTAAGAGATTAAAATAAAAATTAAGAAGAAATTATAAAATTATATTATGCATAGATTTGGATAGATTTGGATAAATATTATCATCTACGACCTCATATTTTCGACAATTATCATGTACCGAATTATTCTATCAAAATTATGTATAAACTTAAAGTTTAATTTTTTTAGAAAATAATTAAAATAGAAATAAGTAGATAAGAAGACATCTAAGGTGGGTCTATAATGAAATCTAAGATGGGTCTATAGTGACACGTGTCGGGCTATATATTATTTCTAACCTCCGCTTTAGTATATAGTTATGATGATAGATTATTTTATGGAAAATAACCTGAAAAAAAACTTATTCCGGCTGGTACTTTACAAGTAAATCAAATCTCTCTCATTCTAAAGTGATGATCATCATCTTCTTGCTCTGATGACCAAGGAAAAATCTCATGTTCAATGCTACTTGCTAGATATTGCTTTGTCAAAATCCTAACGAAAAAAATGATCATTTGGTTGTTATCTGTGGTTTGACTTTTTTCGACAAAAAAAGATAGAGCAAATGCAATTGCAAGAATCCCAAGTATTTGAGAACCTCTCTTGGTTGGGCGATATTTTCAAGTAGGTGCCTTTGTCGTCCTCCTCGACTTCTTTGTCGTTGCACTCTTTCTGCCTGAAAAGCCTCGATTTGTTCCTCCATTGTTGGAGTTGGCTGCAGAGCTTTTGGTTTGTTTGGCCTGGAAATGGAATGATCGAAAGCTTGGACCGGTTTTATTGGTGAAGTTGACTTTGAAATTTACCAGGTCAGACATAAAGAGTGGTTAAGGTAAGTTTAGGGTAACACTACCTACATGTATAATAATTTTACCAAATAAAATAAATCTGAAGTAACTTTATAATTAGTACAAATTCAAATACATTATTCATGCTCAAACAACAATCTAATTCATGATCTCAAAAAAAAAAAACAATCTAAATTCACAATGTATTCCTGTACGTGTTCAACTTCGGGCTCGGGCCGGGTTCGGGCCGGGCCAAAATCAAAATTTTGTCCACATCAACGGGCCGGGCCTATATTTTTGTCCGTACCCGCCCATAAATGCGGGCCGGGCTTTCCACGGGCCAATCGGGCCCATAAATCCGATTATTAAATTTAATTTTAAATGATCAAAATTTTTTAAACATGTACTAATTTTGTAACTAACTCATTCCTAACATAGAAAAACGAGATTATTAAGGTAACAAATGAATATAAAAAGCATTTAAACAAGCTTACAACGTCCAAAAGTCAAGTTGACATTTGACAACTAATCACAAATCAATCCAAGGAGAATTAGATAGAGAAAAGTAAGATGAGTACATTGACGATACTAGTAAATGTGGGATACAAATACAATTACGGTTTGGTATATAATATGTAGAAAATATGTAATAATACGTTGATATTGTTGTTAATATTAATTATATCATTAAAATAGTATAAATATTCGGGCCGGGCCGGGCCAAGCCCGCGGGCTTTTTACATTGTCCAAGCCCGGCCTATTTTTAGCGGGCCGGGCCATACGGGCCAACACCAATGTCCAAACCCGTTTTTTTGCGGGCCGGGCTGGACGGGCTAGCCCGAAGTTGATCAGGTCTGTAACGTATAGATACATAACTCTTACTACATAGGCAACACACAATATGCTGATGAAAAGTTGTTCAAATTATCAGTCCATTGCTCTAGGAAGGACCATCAGCAGCAGAGTAGTTGCAAGAGTTCCCATGAGAAAAGCAGTAGCCCTCAAGATTGGCATGTACATATCATAGACGACTGAACAAGGCAAGACTCCGGGGGTGCAACAAATACAGGCGAATGCGTAGATCACAATCGCTACAATCTAAGACTTGATCAATGTTGGGTGAGTCTTGAAGGCTGAGGAGATTCCTCCTTGAGACTCGACCTGAAAGATTCTGATCAGGATTGTGTTGAGGCGCTTGAGCGTTTGGTTCGCCTTGTTCCATTGCGTTAGCAGGACGGTTTGTTCGTTGTCGTCGGGCCTGTGTGTGTCATTTGACAATCTGTTGGCACCAAGAAACGGAGTAAAACAAGCAAACATTCATACTTTGACAAGTGATGAAGACTAGAACAACAGAAACAAAAATCAGCAATATAGCAAAGAAAAAAACAGAATGTTAGTACGTAGAAGTCAGAACTACCCAGAAATGTAAAAAGATGAATAATACCTGTTAGCATTTCCACTCTCCAATTCCGCCATGTTCTCTTTCTTTTCCTTTGTATCTTCTTCATCTATTCTGATTTAGGCACTGTTATATATATATGTACAAGATATGTAGTATACTATCTTAAAAAAAAATTCACATTATAAAGTCAAATTTCAACTTTCCTCTGTTTATAGAGCGTTTAGATCGAACTTAACGTTCTAAACCATCGTTTAGAACGTACTATATTTTACTTTATTTGAACAAAATTCAGTTAAAAAGATTTGCTTGTGATCACCACCTTGCTCACTCGTCCATGATACTGAGATCTTAATTTGAACAAAATCCGGTTACAAAAATTTGCTTGTGATCACTAACTTGTTGAGTTGTTGTTATTTTCCGGATTTCACCTGATTACATCAAGTTCCATAATTTTATGCAACATGTCATACGTTTTTAACAGAAGGTATCTTAGAGGGTTTTTTATACATGCGTACGCGTGTACGTTACAATTGCAATTCCAAGAGTAATAAAAATGGACGTGGTGATGAATTATTTGAACAAAATATGAAGAAAGTTAAGGGTGAATTATTTGAACCAAACAAAGGGTGATTATACTCCCTCCGTCCCATTTTATTTGTCCTAAAGGACACATTTTGTGGTTATTAAGGAAGTGATAAAGTGGTATTGGGAGATGGGAAAGTGGGTAAAGATTGAAATTAAATGAGGGTAGTTTTGTAATTTTATAGGTGTAAAAAGTGGAAAAGTGATAAAATAGAAGAAAAAGTTGGATTTTGGGTGTAAAAAGTGAGATTGAATAGGGGTAATATTGTAAGAATTTAATGATATAAATAGAAAGAGGACAAACATTTTGTGACAACGGAAAAGGAAAGAGGACAAACAAAATGGGACGGAGGGAGTAATATTTTTCAGATATTACCAAAAAAAATATTTTCAGACAAAGTGTTCTAACTTTGTACACGATGATTGAGTAAAGTATGGCTTTGTGCAATGTACCTCTAATTCCAAACCCATAAGTTTAAACTAACTCGAACAAGGTCCTTCTCTTTTTATTGGACAAAAACGTTCTTAGTTCTAACCATTTTGGCAATCATAATCCTAATGATCCTGCTAATCTAAATTAACCAAGCCAAAATTAAAACATAATTACGTGGGACCCAACACGCCTTTCTTTTTTAGCCTTGCAAGTCCCATGTGAGATTGTGAGCAAACCATTGAAGATTGTGCGACTCTCTCTTCAATCTTCACCCTCTCAAACTCAGTATCCCTCTATATCTGTAACTGGTGGAACCCGTTTTCGTGGTTTTCTGGATTACTCAGTTTTTGCATCCATTCTCTCCCATTTTTCTACCATCCTTAGCTTCAAAACATATGATACAAAACCCATCATTCAAACCCGATCCTTTCAGCTTTGTGCTTCTCAAAACCACTTGAAAATAACATCACCAACAACGATTCACTCTCACCCTTCTTCAGGGGCTCACTGATCGTCTCTCTGTTATATTTTGCTGGGTTGCACACCAACTGTTCGACGATTTGATTGCTCCAATCAGTTCTTGAGGAAAGTTCACCAGTAAGAGTGTAAGGCCTTTACTTTTTCTTTTGAGCTTATATTTCTCTGGGTCTTCTGGGATTCGTTTCTCTTTGCTATTGATCCCATACAAGCTGTAAGAGAAGCCCTGCATTTTGAGAGGTGATTTGTGATTCATTGATGTTGTTAAAGAGCCAAAAAGATGAAATCTTTAAGCAGAGTGGGGCTTGGTCTAAGCGTTGTGTTTGGGTGCTTATTCCTTGCCCTGATATGTGAAATCTACTACCTTCTATGGTGGAAGAGGAGACTAGCTGGTAGAAGGATGCAAGATGAGTATACAAACACAACAGGAGATTTCTTTTACTTGTCCTGTTGGAAGAGGAAGAACAACAGCAAGAACAAGACAACCCCTTTTTCTAATCCACTAAGGTCCACAAACCTCAGTTGCCGAGAGAACAATGGTCCTCCATCTGAAACTGAGTTCCACTTTTCCCATAAACCCTTTGATGAAAATGGTGTGGAGACAGGGCTTATGTTGGGCCCACCAAGGTTCCTCTTCACCATCACAGAAGAAACCACAGAGGATTTGGAGTCTGAGAATGGCAGGTCTAGGGAAGAAAGCAGGAAATTGAGTGATCTTATGAGAAATGGTGACACTCCATACATGACACCAGTTTCTTCTCCTGCTTTCTTTACTCCACCTGTAACCCCTTCGGTTGGCAATGGCTCTTCTCATAGCAGAAACAGTAGCAATGGCTATAACCCTTTCTATGAGTCATCTACTGATGTGGAGTTCAGCAAGATGATAAGATCAGCTTCTTCTTCCTCTTCCTCAGCTTCCCCTCCACCCATGTTCAAGTTCTTAAGGGATGCAGAGGAAAAGCTCCAAAAGAAAGAAGATGGGGTTTTGATGGGTAAAAGGAAAGAGATTGTAAGACAACAACAAAGGCAGGTACTTCCCTTGGCCTCTTCCCCTTTCTCAATGGAAATCTCATCATCATAGTGCAAAAGTTTTGCACTTTTTGTGCTCATTGGGAGAAAAGTTGTGTGATTCCATGAAAAAGTTGCTTAATTCAAAATGGGTATTGTCAATTATGGGGAATGCAAGAATCTGTCGACTTTTTGTGCAAATTACTGGTTCTTGATCTGCCCCTAGTTTCTCTAACCCTAGCTAATTTAGTGATTAAGCTTTGAGAAAGAGGGGATCTTTTTGAGTATCAATAGTGAAGTGTGCATCATGTGAAATCTTTGTGAAGGGCAGAAAGATACAGACATTCTCTGCTTGTATGATGTCAAAGAGAAATGGGTGCATATTCTAGTTGCCAGTGGAAGAAAAAGGGCTTTTAAAATTATCATGGGTCTCAGCTCAATTAATGTAATCTGTGAGCTTGTACTGAATTCAGATTGTGGGCTGTTTCAGCATATGAATTTACTGTACAACAAAAAGCCAAGTTCTCCTCTCGAGGCCATTGCTTTCCTTTGTCCTTACATCTTACCAGTTGTGATGCCTAATTGAGTAATTGTAAATTAACCAAGAATCCATTTTTCCTAGTTTATGCTGGCCTTGTATGAAGTTTACCTTTTGTCTTGATCAAAAGACTTCTGTTCTTGAAGTCTTCAGCAAGTTTATAAACTGTATTATGTGATTTGCATACCATTTCTGTGTAAATTTGACAAGACTTTTTAATTGTCCTATTTTTCAGTACATTTACAGAAACTCAGATTCTCAAAACAAGAATGTCATTGCCACCACTATCGAGCTCGGTTTGTATTAATAAATAATTATGATTACATAATAAATGTACATTGCTAGCTTTGATTATATCTGGACTCAATCCTAGATTTCATCATGTAGAAGTAAATGTTGGATATGCTATTATTGTATAAGCTGGTGAAAACGACACAAAACAAGTTATTTTTGCTAAAATACAAAGGGGAACAAAATCACCCGTGAAGGCTTTTTTTTTGCTTTTTTTAAGCACAATACCAACTTCAACAAACACTTTTTGGGAAATAAAATAGGACAAAATACTAACTCCAAAAGTGGCTCTATTGCCCCGACATTTAACATGAAAGCAAAATGAATAGAAGTGTAGGCAACTGTTCATGGATTCAACTGTTCATGGATTAAGCTTTCATAGGTGAAAAGTTATACTTGTACATCTAGCCATTTGCTTTGATGTAACACGGTGGGACAATAGACTTTTGGGGAAAAAATTTTAACTTGTTGAAAATGCTAGATTGGTCAAACGTATCACCATTGTTCTAGTTAAGAAGTTGCCTATAAGGCTATAACCCTGTCTAGACCAAACATACGAATTTGTATAGTTTGTATAGACGTTGCATACTTCACTTGTAATTAAGTTTTTTTATAAATACTGATTTGAATTTATAAATAAATACTTTCCATTAATCATAATAGTTATTTTAATAACTTAAAAATACCATACTTTTGAGCAAATAATAGTAAAAAAAAATCTTTAAAATATATAGATGGATTCTATAAAAATCTTTAGATTTTCATGAAAAATTTCCTGATGAGTAGGGTCCCTAATAATTGATAGACGTTGGCAATAAATAATTTAGTACCTTAGTAGGTCGACCAAAAAAAACAAAAATTACTTTAGGTACTCACAAAAACAGAATTGGGCCTCATCTGATAATATCATTAATGGGGGCCCAACAACAAGAAGGATCTATAAATGTCCGATGCAGGAAAAGTCAGGCGTAAGATAACAGTCAAATCAACCATGGCTTCGGCGTGCGCAGAATTCAAAATTGGGCCAACGTCTTTGCCTTATCAAAATTCTTTCAATTAAATAATAAAAATCACATTTCAAAACCATCATTTGACTTTGAGCCATCAAATTTTCATCTGAAAAATCCTTCGTGCAGAGCACTACGCGTAGAACAATTCGCAAGGCCAGAAACAAGGCTCTAATTTGCGCAGCTGATTTTTGGTAAGCACTTCTTTTTTTCAGCTCAAGTAGTTCCTTTCCTCTTTGATTTGGGTTTCTATTTGTGGATGAAATCCACAAATTAATAAGATCCTTCCATAAAAATTGGATGGATGAAGTTCAGCGATTTTGCCCATGTTTGAGTTTTCAAGGATCATGGTCATGGGTCCTTGTTCCGATTAAATTATTTTCCGGATCAGCTTTAGCTTAAAATTCTTGATCAGGAACTTGGCAATTGTGTTCCTACTTGATGTTTATCATTTGCTGAAAATGGTGAAAAAATGGCAGCTCCGTAAGAAAGATTGAATGACACGTTTGTTGCAAAAAAAAAAGATGTGTGGTTGGGTTCACCATATGAGTTGGTACCTAGAGGTTGGTGGTTGTTAGGAAATAAGAAAAGACCTTTAATTCAAGTTGACAATTTGGCTCTCAGACAGTTTAATTCTGCTGTAGTGAATGATTTGCTTATCTGGGTCAACGTTTAATGGTGTTTTAACAGACTTAATTATCATATCTTTCTATAATTCTATGTTTTATTTTTGGATATTATGTGGTTTATGTAACTAGGGCTCAAATTTTGCTTGTATATGAATGGGTTCATATACATACTTTTTTTTTGGGTCGAAGTTTTCATATACATACTTTAGAACTGGCTTGGTATCTGTTATATGATGAAAAATAATACAATTATCCACTAGAAAATGTGCAAGGATTCATCACTATACTCTATATTCAAGTAGCCAGACTTACTATAAATGGGGCAATTCTCTAGAATTCTGATGTTTTTATGGTGGAAAAATATGATCTAGTGCAATCAGGGTTTTGGTGTGGTGAAAATGTGCAAATCCTTATCATGCGCATAAGAATGCTAAGGTTTCTCTAGAGATCTTACTATAAATGAGTTAGCTCATGTTTTGGCTAGGTGTGACCTTTGGGTCTTTGGAACTCGGGTTTTGGATCGTTTTTTCCCACCTGCTGCTTGTAATGTCATTATTGTACCATCTTCGGATAAACATCACAAAAAATCTGTTAGCTCACTTGAATGACAATAGTGATAATGGTACATGAAAATATGTTTGTTGCAACCTGTGTTCTTCAAGCTATCACGCCCTTTTTGTCAACCCCTTCTCATTTTCTATTTACATGTTCTGTATTCTGCCGATGGTTTAGGGCTTGACATAGTTTGCCTCCAATTTTTCGGTGTCATTGATCATAATTTCTGATCTATAGAGATGTCTGAACCTCCAAAGAAGTCATCCGAAGATGACACTGATCCTGGTCCTTCTGGAAGAGACAATAGCGAATACACAAGACTTGTTACATCAGATTTGGTCAAGTTTTCCGAAGCCGAACCTGATCGCTTACAATCTCCTACTGAAGCTAGACTACAATCACTCATCTGGTGGGTAAAAGTCTCAACAGTTTGCTGCGTTTTCGCGATTGTTGCTGTACTATTACTCAAATGGGGAGCCCCATTAATCTTTGAAAAGGTACATTCCTCCTTTGATCTGCTTGTTTTGTCCTTCCATTTTTCACTATAGACTGAGTTTTATGGTCATTTCCTGCAGATTCTTCTACCAATGATGCAATGGGAAGCCACAGCCTTCTGTCGCCCGGTTCTGGCTGTTGTTCTTGTTGCATCTCTTGCATTCTTCCCAGCCCTACTAATCCCTTCCGGCCCCTCAATGTGGCTTGCAGGGATGATCTTTGGCTACGGACTCGGGTTCGTCATAATAATGGTTGGCACAACAATCGGAATGGTCCTTCCTTACTTCATTGCATTGATGTTCCGTGATCGAATCCATGTAAGAGATTTTCTTGATCTTATGAAAAGCCTAATCAGAACCCAATCCATCTCCCTTTTTTCTAACTTGACCATGTTTTCTTGTTTTTTCGCAGCAATGGTTAAAGAAATGGCCCCGGGAAGCAGCCATGCTTAGGCTGGCTGGAGAAGGCACGTCGTCGCAACAGTTTCGCGTCGTTGCCCTGTTTAGAATCTCTCCCTTTCCATACACAATCTTCAACTACGCCATCGCAGTGACTACCATGAGGTTTTGGCCTTACTTATGGGGATCAATAGCTGGAATGGTACCTGAAGCTTTCCTATACATCTACAGGTCAGCCCCTTTACATAGGCAGTTGCAATGTTGTTCTGTTTTATAGTGTTCTAACTCTTGTTTGAGCTATGTTTTCGCGCCTTGGTTGTTCGCAGTGGCCGGTTGATAAGGACATTCGCGGATGTTAAGTACGATAACCGCCAGCTCACTTGGGTCGAAATCGTGTACAATGTTGTCTCCTTCATCGTGGCGGTTGTGACCACGATTGCGTTCACCGTTTACGCCAAGAGGACGTTGGACGAGCTCAAGGTGGCTGAGGCCAAGAGAGAAGTGGAACCTGATTGTGTGTGTGCAAGTGGGGATTTAAGGTTAGAGATTGAGGCTCTTCCGATTGAAAGGACCAAACACTTGGGTGTCTCATTTTCTTGTTAGAGATTGTTGTAACTCAGTGTTATGCAATTGGCTTTTATGTAAATAGTGGGTTTATATAAGATTTTTAATTGTCTTAGTTACGAAAGCTAGCAAAAACCAATACAGAACAGTGAGAAATCAGAACTAGATGGGTTGAATCTAGTATTTAACCCATCCAATTTTTTGTAAACTCTTACCGTCGGTTCCGTTTGACCATTCCGTTTGACAATTGAGAATTGATGGGAAAAGAAAGGGTGATGAAAAATGAGAAAGGAAGAAAAGAGAAAGGGTAGGAAATTAAGATACAGGAATGTATATTTCTTGCGTTTAATAAAGATGGGTTTTGATGGGGAAATGTAATAAATTTCTATTTTACTTTTTTCTTCTAAGAGTGTGTATTTTCTTTTCCACCAAATCCCACCAATTTGGTGAGATTCACTTTCCCATCCTTTCCCCTCAAATTTTCTTACACAATCTCACTCAATCCCATCAGAAAACTAAACCAAACACTAGAAAATCATTCCCACCATTTCCCTCCCATTAAAATCCCATGTAATCCCACCATCCAAACACACTGTTATAGTATTTATTAACATTTTCTAAATTACTTTTTATTTAAATTTTAAACGAAGATTGTGTTTTTTTGGATGAAAATTTAGTTTAAATGTAGTTTTGGTTACCAAAAAGAAATTGTTTTTTTTTTTGGTTAAAGGAGAGGCGGCACTCTCCGGCTCCTCGAGGGAGCGTTTTATTAATATGAAAAAGAGGGTTAAGTAGTCATCACTCGAGGGATAGCCCGACCCCTTACATCATTATTTAGCAAGAATAAAATCCCCTCGAGAGGGGCAATCAATACATGAGGCCCTAGCGGAAAACTAAAGGCGAGCGCCGCAAGGCTATCCGCAACCGAATTAGCCTCGCGGTACACATGACGGAATTGTATAGTCCAACTCCTACTAAGAAAGCCTTGGCACCTAGACACCAGGCTAAAGAGGGGGTGGTTTTGTTTAACCCCGGTCTTTAGGAATTGTACGACTAGTTGGGAGTCCGACTCGAGTGTTACCTTGCGGTAGCCACTATCCCAAGCCAGCTTCAACCCGTCGTACACCCCCCAAAGCTCCGCCATTGGGACCGTACAAGTACCAATGTTATGAACAAAACCACCCAACCACTTACCACTACTATCTCTTATGGCTCCTCCCGCCGAAGCCAGCCCCTCCTTCACAGCTCCATCGGTGTTGATCTTGACCCACTCTCCCCTCGGTTTCTCCCACGATATGTCTTGAACGCTCTTCTCCGTAGCCTTGTTCTTCCCATCTGAAATAGTCGTTGCCCGGACCACATCTCTAGCTTGCTCGATGATGAAAGAAGCCTTCTCAATAGAGGCCTTCACACCGTCAAAAACGAATTCATTCCGCCACTTCCAAATACACTAAAGGCCTGTCAAAAAAATCGTCCTCCAATCCAAGGTGTACCATATATATCCCTGGTAGACATGATATTCTCCCTAAACCAACAAGCAAAATTAGCATGAAAAAAAATAGGATACACAGCAGTGGCATTAATCCTGTTCCAAATGCACCGGGCCTCAACACAATCACGGAGTAGATGCTCATAGCTCTCCTCATCCCCACACCCATACGCACAACCCGCAAGCCCCGACAAATGTCTTCGAGCCCGTTCCTTGTTTTTTCTTAGGATATCAAAAAGAATTGTGAACAGAGTTACCACAGGAATTGTCAAGAACAGAAGTACAAAAGAATTTTCCTTAAATAAAATTTAACAACGTCGGCCCAATAGTATAGGACATGAAGCCCGTTTAAAAAGCCCAATTGACTCGATCCATAGGGAAAAATCAGATGCATGAAATCCCGAGAATGCCCTTTCAGTGGAAGTGTGGCACGGTTTTATACACAAATTTCCAACTTATCAGCAATCTCTCTCTCTCTCTCTGTTCCAAGCTCAGGCTACGGCTTGACCCATTGACCAGTTCTGCCGAACCTTCAATCGTAAGTGTTATCGCTTTCCCTTCTCTCTTTTCAAACCCTAGGATAAGCCCACAGATCTTGCCAAACTGAGCTAAGTGGTGTAATTAAAGGTTTTGTTGTGGGTGTTTCTCTCGAATTGTTTGCCGATTTGAGATTTCAGCGTCGGGAGATCCTGAGATTTTGGTTGGTTTTTTTGCAATCTTGAGTAGATCCTCTCATTAGTTTCTTCACCTTTGAACTTACTGTAATTGCGTGCTTCATATGAGTTCGTTTGTCTCGTTCAATTTCTGTAATTTGTTCGTTTGAGAAACTTGTATTTACCTCAAGTGAAAAAATGGATACTTTGGCGTTTAAATGCAAGCATTTTCAATTGTCTTGAGAATTTGGTGATATTATGAGGCTATTTACATTGCGCATATAAGCATTTTATTTGCATTAAAGATCATTTCTGTGTACGTTTCCCGGATATCTAGCTGTCCATTTTTTCCAGTTTGAGAGTTATTGATAATAGTTTCTGTATTTATGTCTATGTATACTGCTTTGTAATTTTCTGAGAACTGTTCGACAGAGAGGTAATTTATAATGGCTGGAGCAAGGATTTTTCAGAAACTGCTAAGGAGGAATCTTCAGAATCAGTCCACTGTAAGCCATTTAGCTTCTTTAGTAGTTTGTAATTTGTTTCTTGAGCTAGACATCTGTTGTAATAGTTGGTGGTTCTGTGTTTCCTGAAATGCCATTCTAATAGACACTGGCTGTATTCGAGTATTTTAACCCTGATACATTCTTACCCTTAAGTTGTAGCAAATTTCATATTACATTGATGCCCTATACACTTTCATGTCCGTCCTTGTTTAGGTAATTGTTCTATTATCTTTCTCTACTTTCTGTATTCCTGTGTTTCAATTTGCATCTGCTACCCATTACACATATCGGTATATTCTTCATCTGTGTGAATTCTAGCATTCACAACATGCTGTTTATATTAATTTTCTTGCTTGTACCAATTCCTCCGTCGATTAGCCATCCATAGACACCCCTGCTTTTTGCTGCTTCAGTTAGTGCTGCATGGGGTTTATCTTGCATTCTTTCCTTAGAAGAGTTTTCATTAATGTTAGAAGTCGCTCTTCACATATTTGGAATGTCTAATCTAATGATTAAATGTTGAAGTACTGTTTCATTTTGTGGTAGCTGAATCATTGTGCATTCGTGGGCTTTTCAAGATGCTGACGCTATTATCCGTCTTTTGTGTCTACATTGTGTATTTCCATGCCAATTTCAATAATTTCTTCTGAATTGTCTAGAGGCGATGGCATGATGTAGGGTTAACAGACAATATATGACATAAAATCCTTGATGTTCTTTATATAAGACAAAATCCTGCTTACCTTGATGTCGCAAATTTCATACATGTTATGCAGGTTTCTCCAGCACTATCATCTGCTTTGTCAAAAGATCAAGATGTCCTCGGGTCTTCTGGGAACAAGTCCTTCAGAGCACTAGCTCTCCTTGGATCTGGTGTTGCAGGGCTGGTTGGTTTTGCAACTGTGGCTTCTGCTGATGAGGCTGAACATGGCTTGGAGTCCCCTAATTACCCTTGGCCTCACAGTGGCATTCTAAGTTCATATGACCATGCCTCGTAAGTTCCTAACTCTTGCATGTTTTTCTCGTGCTGTGTGCATCCTATATGGTATTCTTACATATAACTTGGGATATATATGGAGGGAGGCTTAATCACTATCTGGTATCTGCGTTTTCACCACATGACTTGTTTTTTTTAATAAATCATTGTAACCTTTTTTGATGGAGTCAAAAAAAATCAGTTAAGATGCAAAGAATTCTAGCTTGTGGTTTGTTTTTGGGATTTGAATTTAGATGAATGGAAAGAAATATAAATGCAGATCATCTGTTATAAATTTGTGATTTTTTTTTGTAGTACCATCCAACTAGGGTGCAAAATTTTGAATTTTGTTTTGAAACAGTGAAACCTTTAGGATATGGTGATAACATAGCCATAATCTAAGTGAACTGAGTCTGAGTGAATTGTACAAGTCCCTGATTGTGATCTGTGATTTATCAACTACTGCATAGACCCTTACCATGACGTACATGTGATAAAGTTGCGAAGTTTATGGAATCTCTCCCCAGTTAGCTAATCATTCTTTTCCTTCTTTCCTGTATCCCTCCCTTGCTTCTTTCGATTCTTTCTCCTAAACGGTAAACAATGTCTATTTTCTCGTGTTTGTGAGTGTAACAGATTCAGGTCTCATGTCAAATTACCCCGATAGGTGTTCAATGTTTTTGTTAATTCTTTTGTATGCACAGGATTCGTCGTGGACATCAGGTCTACACTCAAGTTTGTGCTTCGTGCCACTCAATGTCCTTGATCTCTTACCGTGATTTGGTGGGTGTAGCATACACTGAAGAGGAGGTAAAAGCAATGGCGGCTGAGATTGAAGTTGAAGATGGTCCAAATGATGAGGGTGAGATGTTTAGTCGTCCTGGTAAACTTAGTGACCGTTTGCCTCAGCCATATTCCAACGAACAAGCTGCTAGGTTTGCTAACGGTGGTGCTTATCCTCCTGACTTGAGTCTTATTACAAAAGTAATCCCCTCTTTTGTGGTTTATTTATTTGGCAACTATATTTCTTTGATTGGCTAACTATAATGAGAAATCACCCTTCTCCACCCAGGCTCGACACAATGGTCAAAACTATGTCTTTTCTCTTCTCACTGGTTACCGTGAACCACCAGCTGGAGTTCAGGTCATTCCTTATTCCTAGTAGATAAATATGTACACATCTTCTGTCTTTGATATGCAAAATTGTTCTCATGTGAAACTATTGAAATTTATTGCTTGCTTCTTTAGATTCGTGAGGGACTGTATTATAATCCCTATTTCCCTGGAGGAGCTATTGCTATGCCTCAAATGCTCATTGATGGTGCTGTAGAGTACGAGGACGGTACCCCTGCTACGCAAGCTCAGGTGTGTTGAACTTTCCTGGTTTTGCTTGGTGATTGGTATATGATCAGGTCTTCTTGCATGCATAGGTCACTATATGACTATCAGACTATCCTACATTTCTGTGTACTGGTGAACACAGTATCTGAAATTTCTCAGATTTGATGGAACTTGAAAGTGTACTACAGTATAAACTTTGGAATAGTTGGTGGAACTTTAGGGCAACGATGTTCTTTACATACTTCGTGTGGAAAGGACATACTGAAAAACCGCTTTGGTAGGCTAATGGTACTGATGCAAAATTCTTTGATACAGATGGGCAAAGACGTTGTCTCGTTCTTGACATGGGCTGCTGAACCAGAAATGGAAGAGAGGAAACTGGTATGATGTTTTCCTATCTCACATGTCTATGTATAGTTAATAGTATATATTAGTATCAGTCACTAAATGATATCGAAAAAAGTATCAGGTACTAAATGCTACACTTAAATATTGAATGCAGATGGGATTCAAATGGATTTTCGTACTATCGTTGGCATTGCTTCAAGCCGGATACTACAGACGTCTGAGGTGGTCTACCCTCAAGTCTCGCAAACTGATCCTTGATGTTGTCAACTAGAACAGTCTTGTTCAGTTTGAAGGGTGGAGACAGGACTGTCCTTTCTTCAAGCTGTCAATGAGACAACATCGAATTGTAATCGTAATAATTTGCATTGTGGTTCTTCTACTACCGCCAGGTTGCCAGTTTCAACCAAATGACTCAAAAAGAGTTGCATCTTTCATTCTTGGGAAGAAATAACCTTTTGTTTACAGTTGAAAATCTTATGGACAGTTTTGGTTAAGAGCTCAATTTGTTGTGTTCAAATTGCCCTAGAGGATCATTTGTATGGATTATGAAGAAAAAGATACGCATCTTATGTGAATCGGTCTTGGGGTTTGAGGCCCTTAGCTAACGTTTATATTAATCTGCACTGTTATGGTGGTGGCTTAAACCAAACATCAAAATAAAATGAAGGGGATCTTCTAGTCTTGTTTAATATGTTTTCATTGCATGTATAATAAGTCAATGATTTTTTTAGCCTCTGTGATTCCTTGTAGGCTGAGGTCTTCTAGTCAAGACCACTTTCCTTCATTGCATGTATGATAAGTCAATGAATGTTTTAGCCTCTGTGATTCCTTAGAGGCTGAGGTCTTCTAGTCAAGACCACTTTCCTCTAAATATTGGTTTATTTACTCATTATGTGTTTAACCCTGTTATGTTCAAAGTTATTAGAGAGCACATCACGTGAAAATTGTAAAAATAAAATGACCAAAGACAAGGGTAAAATAACACATTTCTCCTTTAAATAATTCGAATGAATCATTATCTTAAGGGAATGTTACAATCGTTGGTATGATTCGTTTGTACTGTCTGAGTAGACCTTCATCTTTCATTAATAAATCACAAAACTGAAAACCATCAGCTACAACTCCAGAAGAAGAAAAAAGCCAAAGAAAGGACAATAATGAGGCTGTATGAACCTAGATATGTTGTATGGGTTAAGGAATACAAAACAAAACAAAATCTCAGGAAAGAAAAATGTGTAGCTTCAAACCCGGTATCGAGAAGCGCAGGCATCGAAATTCCTCATATCATGTCATCAGCACAAAACAGCAACATCCTCTATTCCTCCTCTTCATCATCAAATTTGTAACTGCTGAAATGGCTGACCTTAAATTTCCACTCTCCTTTGACAGGCTCATATGAAAGAAACTCAGCGCCCTGATTCTCCGCCTTCCTCCTCAGCATCTCCTTATATTTCTCAATTTTCGTCCGTTCTGTGTACTGTTCTCCAGTCTTCTTATCATAACATTTGATGTTTAAGAGGGTCACTTCCGCAGGCTTATTGAGGCCTTGGCCAACAGGAGGCTTTTTTGCGTCGTCCAAGTATACAATCACTTCTCTGTTATTGAACTGAATTAGTGATTGAAGATCAAGCCTTCTAACATCAGTCTCCCCTAGGAATTTGATACTTCCATAACCGTGCCTTCCAACAACGAAGTTGTTGACACGCTGGCAGAAACCGGGCTCGGCTCTTTCCTTTGCAGCGAGCTCCTGGATTCTTGGTTCTGTGTAGTAGTCAGAGTGTCTTAGCTTCGGCATTAAAGCCTCAATATCAGCCCCATGTTCATATACTATTGCAGCTTCCCCAGCTCTATGGCCAGTGAGTGAAATATATGAATCTCCTTTGTGGTTCTGATGATCAGTGTGAGTCCCATTTGAGTATTGGCTGGCTTTGTTAGGGTGATTCTGTTCCTTGGAGAACTCATCAGTTGTGGCCTCTGTATCAATAAAGCATAATAGTTGTAATAATAAAAAACAAAAAAGGCAGGAAAAAAAAAGCTTAAAGTGTAGTGAAGAGTATACATACTCTGATTGTATGCAGCCTGTACGCCATTAGGCATATGGTTTCTCTCCTCATGGAGCATCTTACCTATGTGTAACAAACCAGAACCAATTTAGCATCAATATAAACCCCCTCAAAGGCACTAGATAGCATACAAGACATTTACTTCATTTAATGTGGTCTGGAATGAAACATGCATTGACATATTCTTTATCTACAACTTACATAAATTCCTAATCTACCACTTTCTGCTGATTTATATAGAAAAGTAACAAATGACACAATAGTGAAAATACAAATTTACAGAACATGAACGGATGAACCAATGATTTCATCATGCTATAACTTTCATTTGCCTCACTTGTTGATATGCAGCATAAACGGAGTTGTGAACAAATTTTTCAATCAACTGAATGAGAAAGTATCAAATCATTGCCTCTATTATACTTCCTCTTATAACATTGATTCCTCATGCTTTCAATAACTAATTTAGAAGAGGCAGCTGAGAGGCCCAAATAAAAGAACAAGTTCATTACTCCAAGAACATACAATTTAGCAAACTGACTCATCAATCTCCCACTCAGCGGGGTCAAGATGTAAGTACCCTTATCCCGAGAAACTCAATACACATTTAGCAAACATGAAAAAGAAAATGTTTCTTACCATTCTCATGCCTAGAGTGATTTGTAGCTGAATGTGCTTTTGGGGGCAAGCGATCCTTTGGTTGTATGATCAAAGCTCTAGGATTCTCTCTAGGAATGAAAACAGCATCTGCCTTTGGTGTGCTTGACATATTTTCATCCTCACTAAAAAATGGCACCTGCATATAAAATTTTAATACTAAGCTGCAGGCCTTGAAGCATATCTATAGTTCAAAGGATTAAAAAAATTAAAGCCAGTAGAATTTCCCTTGCCTTCAGTCCATCACTCTTGGGATGATACTTCCTTGCAGGCAGTTTAATCCGTCTTTGAGACAAGTGTCTAGAGGTTAATATGGAAGAAATTCTGATTGGTACAGATTTGTCAACAACCTATATACATAATATTTATTGAAGAAAAATAGTCAGCACAGCCAGCAGAAAAAAAGGCATATATAGTAGAAAAGCATGAAAGGCAAGCTGTATTTACGGGGATGCTAGAAATTCCATATTGGATTGATGGTGCTGTCCCAGCACGAGCAGTAGACATCTGAGGCACTGGAGGGAGAACTCCAAATGGATTCTGTACAGATTGTATCATGGTGGAACCCGGAGTAGCAGACCTGTTTATAAAAAAACATTAGATAAATTTGTGTACTCTGCACAATAATTAGTCTTTGGGGAGAAAAAATAGGAACTGCAATGTTCGGTAGAAAGCTAGAAAGGTTGAACAAACATCTTTTTGTTTCGAAACACACCCACAGAGCCAAAACCATCTAAATTAAATGCTTAAACATAGATCATATGGTGCTTATTGAAATAAAACATGACAACAAGTACCAAATTACAGTAACACCATTCATGAAGTACAGAAGTCATCCAAAAGCAATAGAAGCATACACTTGTGCAGGACTTTGTCCAAGCATGTTTGACCCACCACCAAAGGCACCAATACCTGCTACACAAATTAAAGTAATCATACTAAACAATTCTACAAGACAAACATCTTAATACTGTAAAAATGGCAATGAGAAGTCTTACTTGGTTGTGTTTGATTAAAGTTCCCAAAGCCAAATGCACTTGTCTGTGCTGACTGAGTCGATGGAAATGGAGTTGAGAGAGATGGCTGAAAGCACAAGTGAAAAACCAGCAATTATGGCCAAAAAAACAGCAAGCAATGTGTTGGACAACAAGGTTAGCATGACACAACGAAAAACAATTTCAAAAATCAAGTTAATCCCTCAGCAACTCCACAGGCTAGTCATATCCCTAGTAAATATACATGTATCAAATGATGAACTCTCTTTTCTTAAAAATATATAAAAACAAAATGATTGCAGCATCAAGAATCAGGCAAAGTTTATATGAAAAATATTTAATTTACTCATGCTTGTGTTCATTCTGTGTACAAGCAATAAATAGAGATAGCATATGAGGATAAGAAAGAAGATCGATGCCTTACAGTTGTTTGCCCAAAGCCCACTTGATTACTGGTAGAAAGCTGTGAAGAAGAACTTGAGAATAAACCACCACCAAAAGATGGTGCATTGAATAAGCTTGACTGTCCACCAGAACTCTGTCCGAAGGATGAACCACTCTGTCCAAAAGCTCCACCTGTCTGTCCAAGTGACGGTGTAGTTGATTGAAATGGCTGGGCTGATGTATTACCAAAGCTCAATCCAGACCCAAATGGATTTGTCCCTTGAGCTGAAGCAGAACCAAGCATCGACGGTGCTTGTCCAAATGTAGAGGAGCTTTGTGTTCCAAAAGGAGAAGCAGAGGTGTTCGAATTAAATGCTGAAGTCAATGGTGCTGCAAAAGGAGAGGTTGTTGAGGTAGATGATGCCCCAAAAGGGTTTGCTGTAGTTGAAGTGCTGAAGCCTGAAGAACCAAATGCAGGAGTTGGCGTTCCAACCCCAGTGCTACCAAAAGATGGAGGTTTTGAACCAAATGGGTTGGAAGATACTGCTGGGGTGGAAAATGGATTGGATGGTGCTGGGGTGGCGAATTGGTTGGATGATGCTGAGGCAGAAAATGGATTAGATGATGCTGGGGTAGCAAATGGAGAAGATGATGCTGGGGCAGAGAATGGGTTTGAAGATACTTGACCAAACGTCGATGAGGATGCAAAAGGACTTGATTGGGCAGAAGATGTACCAAATCCAGTTCCTAGATTGGATTGACCAGCAGGATTGGGTCCACCTGCAACAAAAGAAGAAGGCAACGCCAACTTTCAGAACTGACAGTTCAAAGTCAGATCATTTGAGCTTAATTCCCATGTCATTTATGTGCTGCTTGAAAGAGACTCCATTGTAAGAACGTCAAATAAAAATGAAAGTACATATGGAACCTCAATTAGTGAGTTGGAGTAACATAAAAGTGCAAGGAATAAGTATCATTCTCAAATACAAGTAGCCTATGATTTCTAAATTTGAGTCAATATATAATATGAATCATGAGGATTGTAAAGAAGTTAAGAAAGAAACCTTTATCACCCCGCTGATAATCCTCCCATCTAAGTTCTTCATGGCTCTTCTCTTTGTAGACAGGCATAGCAGACATTGACTCCAGCTTTGCAGGGTTTTGGGTACCACCATCTGCCTCAGGTGTAGGGGTATATGGAGCAATCCTACTTCCTCCTTGACCTTGTTGAGCCCCAGAAAAAGACTGCCCAAAGCCATTACTGAAAGCTGGTGCAGCAGTCTGGGATCCTACAAAGTAAGCATGTTGAAAATTCTTAGAATATTCAAGCAAATTATGTTATGTGCAATACATCGTCAATAAAATTGTATACAGAAAGCGTTCCAATACAGCTTTCCTACCGAATGCAGAACTCTGAGCGCCAAAAGATGTCGTAGATCCAAACTGAGAAGAAGTCTGGCCAAATGTTTGTGATGAACCGAAGTTGAAGGATGGTGAGCTAGAAGCACCAAATGCACCAGAAGTACTACCCGTACTAAATGCTGGTGGGTTAGAAGTGCCAAATGCAGTAGTACTTCCCATGCCAAATGTTGGTGCGCTAGGAGCACCAAATGTCGGACTGCTTGTTGCACCGAAGGAGGAAGCATTGGAGGCGCCAAATGCAGGTGTATTTGACCCGAATGCAGATGTATTTGAAGTACCAAATGCTCCCCCAGATCCAAAAGTAGAGGTTCCGAACGTAGATGTAGCAGTTGAGCCAAAAGCAGGGGTGCTAGGCGCCCCAAATGGTGTACTCGTGGAGCCAAAAGTCTGATTGGCACCGAATGAAGACTGAGTAGCAGCACCAAAAGGTGCAGAAGAACCAAATAAATTGCTACCCAGTGAAGGCTGGGACTGAGCACCTGTGCTTCCAAAGGGACTAGATTGGGTTTGAGCACCAAAACCTCCAAACGTGGGCTTTTGCCCAAATACAGATGATCCTGTAGGTTAGCAATTTTCTGCAACTGATTAATAAAGCATAGAGATCTTATTCACACATTCTAAAACATGTTTATACTCACACTCAATATAAGTAAAGTTATTAGCTAAATCACCTAACAGGCTTAGGGCTGACCTAAATAAAACCATTAGGTTAGGTATTAAGTAATGCTTTACATATCCAATGATCCATTATGATAGAAATTCTTAAATCATCATGCTCATAGACTGAAAGCGCATTTAGATGGAAGGGAATACAACAAAAGCTGCAATGTCATTACAAGGGTGTTCTCGGTTCTAATGTGCAGCTGCAAATACACCCTTTTAGACTGCACCATTTGCAGCACTCAAGGTGCCTATTTGACACCAATGAGTCGTTGTATGAAATTTCAATTCATTTTTAAACTATAATTCATAGGCTCCAACCAATGACATAAGTTCAAAAGAAACAGAGAAGAGCATATAACTGCCAGATAGTATAGAGCGTACTGTATCTGATCCAATATAAACCAAAGCTAAAAAGTTGCCTAGTAAAGCCAAGCCACTTAAGCACAGCAGAGACGGGTTCTTGTTTACAAAAAACAAAAATACAATATCTAGTCTTGCCTACAAGTCAAATAGCAGTATGAATAATTTCAAATCCTGAAAGAAAGATACAAAAAATGATAGAGAAGTCCAAAAATAAAAAGAAAACAGGGAGGGAGGGAGGGAGGGAGAGAAAAACATGTATACAGTTATAACATAACAGTCTAGAAGTAAAAAGCTTCAAATAGAAGTTTTCAGCTATTATGTTTCCATTCCAATAAACTTACCAGTGTTTGAGCCAAACATCTTCTCTATAGATAATCTAGGCCAGATTTAGTTCCAACACTACTGCTGATCTGCAGAACAGAAAGAAGGAAACTAAAGGAAAGATCAGAATATCTAGATCATACCAGTATTCTAAAAAATGTTAGCAGCTAGGCGAACCCAGGGCGTTGAAGGTCCACCTCTCGCCTAGGTTGCAGCATACACAGGCTAGAAGGACATACTAGTGCCGCCTAGCGTTTCTTATGGAGCAGCGAAAAATACCGTGCACAATAATATAGAGTCATGATCCCCAGCAATTAAGTCATGGAAAAGAATAAAAAATAAAAAAATCTACAACTCATGAATATGCTGCTCAAGTTGAATACTGTAAACTGCTAACTTCACAATTTTGGTCTGTAGAACCACACACTATGTGATTAGGTCATGAATCTAGGATAAAACCACAGCACAGGATATTAAACCCACAGTTACCATTACTAGCCTTCATCTGATCCAAAATAAAAATCCATTAAATGAATATACAATCTTGAGTCATTAAATGATGAGCCTTTAAGTGAAAAGTAAAACCGACACTTCCATATAAAGATTAGAAATATTAGCACGTTTCCCTTTAAAATCACCTATGAACAATTGTACCATTGTAACTTACAATTTTTCTCCCCAGAAATAGATAATTGTTTTAATCATTTAGTGCCTAGTAGAAAATGACATTTTATGCAGCACTCTGAAGTCATGAAAATATGATGAACCTTTTTACCTCTCAGGCTAAATTGAGGCAACAATTTTACTTTAATAATTGCTGTCTTGTGATGTTTTAGATAGCACTGAAGCAGCTGCAAACTGATGAAATATGCAGATACGCAACAATATAAAATCACCACATAAGAACTCAATACAATGAAGGTGTAGTGGGCTCATCTAAAAATACATGTTGTGCATTTATCACTTTTTCTACAGACATCCTCTTGCCACTTTTGAGGCGACCCCTATTGATCCGAATCATCTTATTGCAACAAGATCAGGGATTTCTAATTTGTCAGCTCCCCCAATTACTACATGAGTATTATTACTATCCCCGCCTACACCTTCGAATCCATACAATAGTAACATATTGTATTATTAATTTATTATCAACAATAAATCCCACTAGAAAAATACTGCATTATCAACATTAAATTATTGATTTTCATATTAATTGTAAAACCTACAATAACAATATAAAGCAACTGCAATGAGCAAAAAGTAAAAAAAAACGTCAGTTAATGTTTTGAAAATTGATGACCTGGGAATACCAATGCAATGTAACAAACCCAGGCCATAATTCTAGGCAGCAAATTTTTTTTAATTTTTTTTTTGAGAAACAAACCCACTGCTAGGCAGCAAATTGAAACTTACAAGAACGGCTTAGAAAATAACGTAAGCAGCCAAACTAGAGATATTTAAGGGGGAAAATAGGGTTTAAAATTTTGGCCCTTCCCCTATAGTCCCCCATTAAACCTAAAAAAATCCGCATTGCATACACGCTTTTTCCCGAAGAGGATAAAATTTTAGGGTTTTCAAGCACAAATCTTCTAAAAGGCAAAGAAATAGAAATTGATATCAAACCTAATTACAAATCTAGCAATGCCGATTCAAGAAACGAGCCTTCTTTACCCGGGCGTAGAATGCAAATTGCAACAGAATATCACCACAAGCAAAAGAGTTTAAAATTGCGCAGCAAACTAAAAAGTACGAGGTTGCAAGACTTTACCTTGAAAGCTGGAGAAGTTTCCCAGAGACCGCTTTAATGGGCGCCTGAGAGTAAGGCGGCGAAAGCGACGTGCAGAATGCAGTGGATTCGCCGGCGGAGGCAAAAAAGATGGAGAGAGTGGCGGAGGCGAAGGAGAGGGTCAGGGAGGTGGAAAAGGGCTGCTGATTTTCTTTGCTCTCAATTTGAGCCCGCGTTATAATAACCTCTTTTTACGTATGTCAAGTTCGTACAACGGACGCTAATTAGCCCAAGTTCGTGATTTTAATTTTAACGCAATCCAGGCTTTAACTTCTTTTGACAAAGTAATAATTATTTTTTTAGAGCTGGCTAGTAGCCAGTTCTCATCCATTGCGGATGCTCTAGGCAAGGCTAAGTAGTACTTGTGGCGACCCTAATCCTTACCTTATAAAAAAAAAAGTAATAATTATTTTTTGTGAATATTAAATTAATATATTTTAATATTGACAAAGTGAGTATACGATATTAAGATTTATACTGTATTTATTTCATTCGTAAGAAAAATGTTTTTTATATTATTAAAAATTGAGTTTCATGTCAAGATCAATTTCTCAACTTAAACTTTAACCAAAAATGAAAATCTCAGCTTAAACGGATGCACCGGGTAGAGCTTGAAAATATAGCTGTAGGTTGCATGATCGCTTATTTTTTTATTTCTTTTTGGAAAATTGGATGAAAATAATCCCAAGTATCGACTTTTGAACAAAAATAATCCCAAGTTTAGAAATCACCACCAGCGAACCGAACTATTACAATATTAACCGAAAACGATTTTCCGATAACTTCTCCGTTAAAATTGATGATGTGGCAAACGGAATAATGAGATGGCAAATTAGCACATTAAACTTTCATTTATTTTGTGACATGTCACTCAAACAAAAAAATTGAAATGCCACATCGACTTCTTCTGATCAATTACTAAATCCTTCTCTTCACCACCGCTATACTCTCCCTCACCTTCCCCTCCAGAACTCCGTCCGCCGCCGTACACGGCACCATTCGCCGGAACACCGCCGAGAGCCTCGCCGATACGAACTCCTCGTCCTCAATCGGCCACCGCCTCCCCCGATCTAGACCTTCCGCCTGTAACTCCTTTTTTCGGTCTCTTCGACCTAATCGCGGATCCCTCGCAGATCGTCTCGAGGTGCGGGTTGAATTCGGTTGAGGAGTCGGTCGAGAAGCCGCTCGTCGCTGAAGAGGCCGCTCTCGGTGGAGGAGATGCTCAATCGGACTCCGCACGATTTGTTCCTCCTCTTCCGGATCCGGATCCGGCTCCCCCGCTGCTTTGCCTTCGCCGGAGGAATCGGCAGGCGGAGCGGCATCGGATCTCTCTAGCGATGAGGAGGAGGCGGCGGAGTTGTAGATTTCATGGCGAGGTGCGGAGGTGGTGGAGTCCGGAGCGAAGACGTGGTAGCTGTCGGTTTTGGTCCATTTGAGGTCGGAGGAGGGACGGTGGCGGAGGCGGTGGAGGTAGGAGAGGAAGGGATCGAAGGGGAGATCGGAAGGCCGTTTGGAGAGGCGGCAGAAGGTCGGAATCATGCCAAGTATCGATGTCGCTCTCCGCAAACAGGTACTCCATCGAATTCTGCTCCAGCGCTGGATCCGCCGCCTCGCTCCGATTTGGCCGTTCGGCGGCTCGGCGTTAGGCTTGGGGAGGAGCCACGACGCGGCCTCGGCCTCCTCTGCCTCTAGATCCTCGGAGTAGTAGTCCTCCTCGCCGAAGAGCTTGTTGATGGTGGCGGCGGCCGAGGTCTTCTCGAGGGCGGCGCCGGGGCTGAGTCGTTCAGGTCCAAGAAAGGGGCGAGGGGGACGCGTGTGTGGCGGCAAGCGAGGGGGTTGGCCGAGTGGATGTGCCGGTCACAGGTGGTGCAGAGGTGGGTGGCGATGATTGTGGAGAAGGAGATGACGGAGATGATTGTGGAGAAGGATATGACGGAGGAGAAGGATTTAGTAATTGAGCAGAAGAAGTCGATGTGGCATTTGAATCTTTTTTGGTTTGAGTGACATGTCACAAAATAAATGAAAGTTTAATGTGCTAATTTGCCATCTCATTATTCCGTTTGCCACATCATCAATTTTAACGGAGAAGTTATCGGAAAATCGTTTTCGGTTAATATTGTAATAGTTCGGTTCGCTGGTGGTGATTTCTAAACTTGGGATTATTTTTGTTCAAAAGTCGATACTTGGGATTATTTTCATCCAATTTTCCTTTCTTTTTTTAATAAGTTGGGCAATTTAACAAACCTCAAACCAAATAATCAATTTGGACAATTTTTCAAGCCCCTTGATTTGATTTTAGCTTAATCTATTTCTTCATTTAAAACAATATGATCTTTTTTACTAGCAAATCATTACAAACAAATTGATAAACGGAATGGTTCTAGAATTACTAAGGCATATAGAAGACCTGAAGGACTCCAAAAGTACTCGCTTGTAATTACTCTTGACTGTCGAGTAAATGGAATGGTTCTAGAATTACTAAGGCATACTCAAGATCAAAAAACAGCCTTGCATTCTGATGGCAGTCCATGAATACAGCAAAAAGGGTAAACTCATACATTTCTCAAATCATGGCAAGAATCGATGCTAACCAGCCCATGAACAATCTCGGAGCTTAAATGAAATCAAAATGAAAGAATACTTGCATGCATAATCTTGCCCTTTGTTGTCAGAACCAACAAATGAAGGTATATTTAGGCTTCCATTGCAGCTGGAGTCATAGGCTTCTTACCTCCTTTCTTTTTTGGAGCCTTTTGCTTGGCTGCTTCAGCTCCATCCTCTCCTTCCACTAGAAGCTCGATTCTAGCGAAGACGGGCTTTGGTTGTGCCATGACTTGATCAGCCTTAAGCCCGCCCCATTTGGTATCAGCCTACATTTGAAAGATCGAAGAGTGAGTGAGTTGGTAAAAAGGCTTTTGGTGATTTAGTGAAGCAGTTTGTTGAAAGAGTCCGAGGAGATAGAAAGAGATGGACCCAGGTGATAATAGCGAACTCGTCTTGTGAGTAACCGAGTTGTGAATATATTCTCCAACATAAGCTTGGTGAAACAGGGGACAATGCAACTGCTATGATCCTCATGACTTCTAGTATAATCACAAGATCCTGCAGGGATGGCAAAATTCAAGTTAGAAAGTTACTGGGATTGTTTGTTGTTTGTTCTTTCTTCTTTTGGGCTTCCCTTGTTGTATCTCATTTACTTGGATAACAATCTTTCTTGAGTTAATGAAAGAAAATGGAGACTTTCAGGCAGTTTTTATCCACACATTAGACCATATAACATTATGTTGTATCATCGACAGAGAATTTGTCTTATAAAAAAACAAACAAGTAGAATTGAAGAGAATAGAACCTTGGAAGCAGCTTCTGCAGCAGCACCCCCTTGTTTAAATAGAGACCAAGGTGCACGCTCATCCATGTATAGGTTTCCAGCATTGCCAATCTCTAAAATAGCCTCACAGGCAGAAGATAGTGATAGGTTTTCATAGTTAATCCGAGCTTTCTCAACCTAAAAAAAAATCATCCACGTCAGGGTTAAGCATGTGCTAATTACCCTCCAAAAGCTAGAAAACATATGCTTTTCTATGTAACAAAAGTCTGAATCCAATCTTCAAATAACCTCGGATATTTTAAGCAAACAAGCAATGAGCATGAATACAAAAAGATTCAGAAGAGATGTCAATGCAACATGATGTATCAGAATACAGATATGTCCATAAATCTCACCAGATTCTCCACATTCTCTCTGAAAGGACTTCCCTCAGCTGCTGCAACTGAATCAACAATCAAAGTTGACTGGCAATTCTTTTTGAGAAGCCCGAGAGTGCGGTTTAGAAGATTCCCTACATATGATTCAAAAGCATATCACCATGGAGTTATGGAGTACTTAAGTTCATACAATATGAAAGAATCTAAAGATATTTGATAGGGTAATTACCAATCGTATTGGCAAGATGTGCATTGACAATATTGATGAAGCGGCTCTCTGAGTAGTCACCATCATTACCAAATTCTACCTCCCTGAGGAAGAAGTATCGAACAGCATCAGCTCCAAAGCGCTGAACCAGCTCATTTGGTTCTATTGTATTCCCCAAGGACTTTCCCATTTTCATCCCATCCTATAATTTAACATGAAAAGCATCGCTGCATAAAATCAAAATAGGTATAAGACAAAACACTAAAAAGTTACAAGTCATACACCCAGTCACCAATGATTTCTAGCTTTTTGCCAATAGAAGAATAATTTTTTTGCGAAGCAGTAACAAACTCAACCCCCCCCCCCAACCCCCACCCCCCCAACCCAATTGAAAAAAAAGGGGTAGCAAATGCATTAGGTTTCTGTTTTTGTACACAAGGAAAGAAAGCAACTGAAAGCTCCTAGGGAATACTTGAATATCTGAAAAACAACCAGATAAGATCCAAGTTTCAGACTAACTCCAAAAGGCTTGATCATAGCAAAATGTTCAAATACAATTATGTAACTAAGGCAACAGATACCAAATTTGAAGTGAAAACCGATCACTACTGAGTAACTGAAAACCTCGAACTATCACGGCTAACTAGATATAAGCGCTAGAACCCAACTTCTCAAACGAAACAGTAAAAGATGATTAGATGGGAAATTATATCAAGCAGAGAAATCATATCCAATTTTTTTATGTTTGAAGACAAACCATACTTTACGTTCACTTCTGTTTACATCGACTCAAGATTATTGGTTTTCCTGCCCATTTAGCAAATTAACACCCAGGGGAAAAAAAACAGATACCCATAAGAACCAAACAGCCTGAAGAAATTCATATGAACTCTAAACCAACCAGTAGAGTAAGAAGGCTATAGAGGATGCTTCATTATAAGCACATTATACAGAACATGCTCAAAAAAGAAAAACGACCTACATGTAAGAAATATAAAGTTTGATCACATTCATAAGGGAAAAAGTAATGACTTCAATACCTTAGTCAAGAATCCATGACCAAAGACCTTTTGTGGGAGACTTAATCCAGCTGACATGAGCATAGCTGGCCAATAAACTGCATGGAAACGTAGAATATCCTGCATGTGAAGGGAAAAACAACATCAAATGAAATAAAGAGGCCATTTCATGTCTACTTGCATAATACTGGACAAACAAGAAACAGAAAACAGTACCTTCCCAATTAGATGCAGTGATGCAGGCCATTGTGAAGAGACTGCACCTTGCAAACTAGGCTGCTGGTCGTCCTCTAGTAGTGCAGATATATAACTGTTGATGAACAAATAACAGGTATAAACATAATAGAAACATTCACCATGCCCTACTCATACCCTCTTTTAACCTGATATAGTGGAAATATATATCACTCTGCTAAAAAAATTACAGAAAAGAAGCGCTTGTTTTGGAGAATAGTGAGTGCTGGATAACTTAGTCTCTAGAATTATACATGTTTAACATTGTGCCAACAAAATTAGAACATATATTCAAACAACTGAAACAAGTAAAAATCATGAATTTCTTAAGTCCATATCTTTTCTAAAAACGAATAACAGCCATGTAAATAAACCAGGCAGTCTGTCAATTTATCTACAGAACCAATAATGATCGACTTATAAACATCTACCAAAGCATGGTTTCATTCCTTGAAGTATGTTCTTATGGCAGTCAGGTGATGGACATGAACATATGAAATTGAGTGCTTAAACAGATCAATTAATTTTTCCTAAACATGTATAGCTACATTAACAGGCTTCAGTGACAAGTCATGGATCATGAGCATCATGTATATTCATGAATAGTCATCCTGCTTCAAAGGTTCTTCCGACACCACTACTTATGATCTATAGCAGATATATGGGACTACTGAAAAAGCATATACAAGTACGTCCCAAAAAAAGACAGATTCTTTTCCGAAATTTTTAGAGCAAGACGATTACCCCAATAGAGCATCAAACCATACATAGATTGTTTGTTTCTCGTCATTGGGAACTGGGATACCCCAATCCACTAAAGCTCGGGAAATTGAGAAATCTCTCAGGCCACTAGTTATCCAACTTTGCACCTGTGAATTACCAAGTCATTAGATATTGGAAGGATATCGCCTTAATCAACCTAAAAGAAAGAAAGAATACTAATCAAATCTAATAGATTCTAGATAAATAACAAACTAAATCGTCAAACTTTGTCCTTCTTGGAACATCCAGAAATGTCTTAAGAGCCAATATTCTAACAGGTAGCACTATCCCTAAACAGATAAAAGGTTTGTTGTAAAAATGAGACGGCAAAACAGCTTTGAAATATCTTAGCTCTCATAAAGTTGATCAAAAGAAGAATGCAAGCAAGAGTTATGACATAAGGCACAATGTAAAGGAGAGTTTCTCACCTCATGTAACCGATATGGAGGTTGTACAAAATCAGGATTTTTTGTAAGCAAGTCTTCCAACTGCCTCTGGTACTTTGACAAAGCAAAGAAATAGTTGTCTTCTTTTCGTTGAACACATGGCTTAAGGTGCACAGGGCAATGATTATCATCAAGCAGTTCTTTTTCATCCTGTAGAGTATAGACATGGATGAAACAGAAGCTCATGTCATCCCTTTCCTCAGATCTAAACAAGGAGTCCAAAGAAAAACAATAAACACATTTTACATGTTTACAGGGGCAAAACACAAAGCAGAAAACTGACAAACAAACAGTACACACATATGGCAGGAATTTGATTAAGTCCAGAAAAATAGAGAATGATTAAATGATCTGGATCTCTACAAGTCTACAAGTATTGCTGAAAACTTTTATAATGACTCAATTACATCGCAATATGAAATGTCAAGATGTTCCAAATGCATGGTAATAAAAAAAACCCAAGCTATCATCTATCTGTTGGTTATCAAAATCTCAAACAGTGTGCTGAATTGTCCAAATTTCTTGGGTTCTGTTCCAATACTTACAAATGAAAATAAAAACTTGGTAATAAAGGCATTCAATTATCTTCCCCCTCGATAAATCATGTGTATATGGCTTTGATTTGTTTTTTCTTTTGTCTAATTCAAATCATGAATTTGAAACTCAAAAATGAAGTGAAAGATCTATTTTGCAGTCTTTGATATATATCCTCAAGCATGTCAAAGCATTTCGACCCCTTGTCCTATACTAATTATGTTTTGAATTGTTTGAAAGAACCATGCAAATTGATCTGAAAACATCATTTTTTAAGAAAAGGATAAAACCTTCTGCAGATACAAAATAAGAAGGTAATATAGGATGTGAAAATAATATCATTATAAGAGATCATCCAGACATGCAAACCTTATATTCTTCACAATTTACACAGTAAAGCCCCTCATAGTCAGCGCGGTATATGTCACCATTAGCGAGAACCATGGAATAAAACTCCTTTACAACGGCTTCATGTTTCGCATCTGTTGTGCGGATGAACTTGTCATATGATATATCCAACTGCAAGTAGGCACAGCTAGTAAATGGGATGCCATAGAGATGCATAGCAACTGTATATGTAATAGATGGTTCCAATTGAGCACAAGTTCCTCAAATTAACGGCAAAGTGAAAATACCTCCTTCCACAAATCCCTGTAAGATTGTGATACAACATTGCAGTGCTCACTTGGACTGGATCCGTTCGCAGCTGCTGCAGTCGCAATCTTCTCTCCATGCTCATCCGTACCAGTAATAAATATGACCTTCTTCCCCAATAGCCTCTGCATAACAATCACATACCATACTTAGTTACAGAATCTGAAGTTACACAATTCCCAATCAAGTAACCAGAGCAAGTTGAAACTCGATGCCTGTTCCATCTCCATTCAGAATCCAAGCAACTCAATTGACAATTCCAACAATCTAATTGTAGATAACAACAATACACGCGTAATAGATTACAAATTGTACCTGAAACCGAGCAATGGCATCGGCAGCAATGGTGGTGTAGGCGCTTCCCATGTGAGGAGGAGCATTAACATAGTAAAGCGGCGTCGTGAGAACGAACGACTCCGCGCTCGCTCCGTTTTCACGCCGTGATTGTCCGGCGGAGCAACTGCAGAAGCCGGCAACGGCGGAATTAGACGGAATCGGAGACAAGAAACGGCGGCGAAAACGAACGGAGTTTCGGATAAAGTTGACTTTCCGGGGACCGGCGGAGGTTAGGGGAGATAGAAGGCGTAGGCTGTGGTGCAAGGAGGAGCAGTTCACTCTCCCCGCCATTTCTGTTGCGCTCTCGGTTACTCGCTGGCTCGAACGATTGGTCTGATTGTAGGGTGATTGTGTGCCCACTGTGTAGGATGATAAAAGGGGTTTTGGACCTTTTGGTAGAGCTGGAACCAGCCGGGAACCGGAGGTTCACGAAACCGGGACCGACCGGTCCTCTTCCTTCCCGGCTTCGGTTCGGATAATACTGGACCGTGGAACCCCTGATTTCGGCTCGGTCCAAACCGGAGGCTTAGAATCCCCGGTTCAATGTTGTATTTAATTACTTTTAGAGAGAATATTGAGTTTGATTTACTTTGATATGTGTTTTAATAATAACATAGGACTTTTGTGCATTAATTTTACTTATTACTTACGAGAATTGTTACTTATTACTTACGAGAATTGTTAGGTTTTTTTCATAATTTTTGCTTAATTATTATAAAAAAAAGTTCTAAACTGGTCAAAATCACCTTGTGATAAGAGAGATCAAAAGTCTCCCATGATTTTAAAGGATGATTCTATTGAGTCAATAATAAGTTAATAACTCAATATCAACTGGTGTGACCATTTGAGTGCAATGAGCATGACACATATATCTTCATGCTAAAGGTGTCTCATTGTGTATTTGTTATAAACCCGAATTAATCGATTCAAAATAGAATTTTGACAAGAACCTTTTAACTTGAGAATTTATAATCCAAACATGATAGTCCTAAGTCCGAACCTATTGAATTATATATGTACTTTTAATAATGCAATGTTAGTTTTAAAATAATTCCATTCAATTTTACATATTTATATTATTATTTAATATACTAATAACATATGTTACACTTTTTTCACTATTCTTTAAGATTTAATAATGACAAAAATGTATACTAATTAATAAGAAAAATTGCTAAGATATCAAAAAAAAAAAAAGTTGAACTTTTTATTTTTTTATTGAAGGATGTAATGTTATAAATATCTTGTTAGGAAAAAAATCTTAAGAAATAAAAAATTGGGTAAGTTATCAAGTAGTTAGATATAAGAAAATTGGACAAGAGATGAATTAGATATATGAATTATTTTTAGAAAATATAATATTAAAAAATCATTATTTTATTCAAGCTTGATGACGTGGCGCAAATTTATGTGCAAATGTCACATTTTTCACTCATCTCATCTCTAACATTTCAATAATTTTAAATCCAACTTCACAATCTAGCATAAGTGTAACTCTAACAGCCTGTTTGGATGGGGGGATTTCATGGAATTTTAATGGGAGGAAAATGGTGGGAATGACTTTCTAGCGTTTGTTTTAGTTTTCTAATGGGATTGAGTGGGTTTCTGTAAGAAAATTTGAGGAGAAAGGATGGGAAAGTGAATCCCACCAAATTGGTGGGATTTGGTGGGAAATAAAAATACACACTCTTAAAAGAAAAAATAAAAATAATAATTTATTTACATTTCCCCATCAAAACCCATCTTTATCCAAACGCAAGAAATATACATTCCCGTATCTTAATATCGTATCCTTTCTCTCCTCTTCCTTTCTCATCTTTCACCACCCTTTCTTTTCCCATCAATTCCCAATTGCCAAACGGACTGTAAATCCCTCACCCTTCTTATTCTTTGGTGACAAATTTGTAGAGTTTTATGTAAACAGAAGAAGTCTCCTCAATCCTCAGGTTAGTTTTCTTCTTGAATTTAGTTTCTACTAAATTTCTCACAATCATCTCAATTTTAATGTTTGTGTTAGTTTATGCGTACATTGTTTTATCAGAATTTTCACACAAAAATCTTTGATAATTTTTCTCGAAACAGATTTTTTCAAAGTATAATCTACAAGTAATCACCAAAAAAAACTAACTTCGAATTGAAGATTCTACAAAGAAAATTTTGATTTCCTGACCTTTCTCTTAATTATTTTTATTTCTCATATCGGTGGTCGAAAATAGAATTGTGCATGTATTGTTTGACGGGTTCCATATCTTAGGCCGTCTCCAATAATGGGTGAGACCCATTTGAGTCTCTAATTAATAAATATTATTACATTTTATGAGGGACCAATGGACCATCCCTCTTGGTCCCTTATATGAGGGACTCCTCTCACATAGACTTATATCAATTCAATTTTTTAATATTTTTTCACTTTTATGTTTGACGAGGGACTCCTTGAGAACCCCATTGTAGATGCTCTGTTGGTTCTTCTTCTTTTTGCTTTATTCAATCAATTTAGAATAATTTAGTCGAGTTTTTCATCCATCTCATTGTTTTTCAAAACATTTTTTTATAATTATTGGATTTTGATTTGTTCTTTTACAATGCATTATGGGCTCTATTACTAATATTACATGTCTCAGTCACTCTATGTTCTTTTTTTTTTTCTTTCTTTAGTGAATTCTCTTAGTTCTTGTTTGATTAAATCTAGTGGGGGTATAAAAGCCCAAAAGTAGGCGTTGAATATCACGGAAATAAAACGAAGGTCTACTACATGTTGATTTGTGACATTTGTTAATGCTTTGTTATTATTTCTTTCAACTCTTATGTTTATGTGTACAATTTCATCATGAATACATATTTTCTCGTGAAACATAGGAATCACTTTGATTAAACTCTTGACCACTTAAGTCCCAAATAAGACGGGTTATTGGTACGAGTTATGGGGAAATATTAGGAGATCTTAAGTTTGATCCTTGTACATGTTTTATATCGGGATGAAAGACCAAGTTTTAATATCTTTTATGTCGAATCAATCAATATAAACTAGTTTATGTGGTTCGTGATCCTTGCTAAAATATCTAAAATGAACAAACTCTTACTTCTGTTCAGTACTCTAATTTAAAATTTATGTCATAGATGTTAGATAAATAGAGCACATAGGTGAAAAAACAAAACAAAATCAACTCATCATTATCCAATATTTGTTTTCCTTTGATGAAGATGTTAGAAAGTTTATTACATTGATCATACACGTGTAATAACCTAAACAACAAACAAAAGATAAAATCTACACTTAATGAGCATATATGATGTAGCCACACATTTTAGTATATGAAATTTCGTTCATCAAAAGTACACGATTGACCAAATTAATTAACTTGCTCGTGTAACAAACTAGACGACAAATAACAATAAACATGTATATTTAAAGAAAAGGAAATTTTTCATGTATAATCCTGCATTATATCGACAAAATATAATACACAATGGTAAAACGACAACATATCATTTGACTCGACATTAATTACGTAACACTTGTAAGAAGCTAAAACGAGGAACAAAAGATAAAGTTTACCCTTAATGTACCCATATATTCAGAAATCTAAGTATAACTTTAGCTCATTAATAATTATGATTAATTATATTAATTAACTTGCTTGTGTAAAGAACTAAACAACAAATAACGGTAATCATGTAAAGAAAGGGGAATCTTTCATGTATAATTCCGCATTATATCGACAAAGATAGAATACACTATGGTAAAACGACAAAAAAAAAATGAGACGCAACATATCATTTGACTCAACATTAATTACATAACACCGGTAAGAAGCTAAAACGACAAACAAAAGATACACTCTATCTTTAATGTACCTATATATATATTCAGAAATCTAGGTATAACTTTTCCTCATTAATAATCATAATTAATTGTATTAGTTAACTTACTCGCGTAAAAAACTAAATGACAAATAACGGGAAAAATTAAACTTACCGAGGAAATCTTAAATTGAGAAATTAGTAGCTGATCTTCACTTATGTTCACAAAATTATGTGATGTAGCTTTTTCATCTCAACTTGTGATATATATGCAATATAAATTGCTAGTTCTCTTTTTTTTTTTTAAAAAAAAACGATTTTCCGTTTATAATATTGTCCGAGTGTGGCTCCGGCGTTGACAATTTGACTAGTGCCCGACTTGTCCAATATAGCGCGGTCTCTATATAGACCGCCTTCTCTGTTAAGATAGGCCACAAAGATCTTCTCTCGCCCTCGCTCGCCTCCGCCGCCCCCTCCACCCGTCTCCGTCCACGACCGTGTTGCTCGAATTTGACGAGTTCGGCTCGCTTTCGCCACTTTCTGCTCCCCTCACTTCCAGTTCGATTGCGAATCTCGATTTCGTTCAATTTTTTGGCAATTCGCCGGGAAAATTGCTGCTATTTCGTAGCAGATTGTAATCGATGGAGGAGAGCGGCGCTCTGATGCCGAAATCACTCGCTTTGCGTCCTCCTCCTGATGGAAAACCCTCGAAGACTAGAGAAGAAGGGGAAGTCACTTCCTCTGACGAAGATGTATGTACAATCTCTCGCCCCTCTAAACCTACCTTTTTTTTGTGCTTGTTCTGTGTATCAATTTGTTCGTTTGTTTCTTCAACTCGTGTTTCACAACTCCGCGCATTCATGTTCATCCCCTCATATTGGGATTGGGGCGAGGAAGAGAGGATGTGTTTGTTGTGGTTTTTTTTTGTGGTATATGTGTTTGCAGTGTTGCCGTTTTGTCTTTATGAGTGCTAGGCTTTAATTCTTTCTTGATAAGGGATCTTGTTTAGTCATTGGAAGGAGCATAACAATCTGAATAAAAGGAACAATTTGAGGATGATATAAGCTATTAATGATGCGGATATAGCAGTGGAAACAAGTTATCCACTTGATGTAGGCCTTGATTGTGAATTATTCTGTTTTCCAGGCACCTCCAGCGTGCTCTAGTGCTCCTTCAGTGAGTAATTCAGACCCAGATTTTCCATCCAAATCTTGTTCTAATTTTGGTGGGAAGAGCTCTTTGCAAGGTGTAAAATCAGGTTGGTCTGTCACTTGTTCATAGCATTTCATTCTCTTGCTCTTCTGAACTTAGGAGGCATCATTTCCTGTTGGTATTAGAACATCATTGTGGTTTTTACAAATGGGTTATCATGTCATGATGTTGGAAGATGGTTTAGACTACGATTTGGGATACCATCTTTTGTTACCTGTCTATTTATGCATCTTGACAGTCCCAGTTTTGTATGATATTAGCCAAGTGTGCATTGATAAGGCTCAATAGCTGTTAGGAAAACATTGAGAAAGAAAAATGAATTATTAACTACATGTTCTTTCCTCTAGACTTGGTTCCTTTGTCCAGTCTTATGTTAGTATTTAGGTGATTATCTATGCATTTGCTTACTTCCACTGAGTGTTATATCTTATCTCTCATGTCATGGTGATTGTGCCTGTGTAAGATGAATGCTGCTAAGTGATCAATGAGCTTTAGATAGGCAACATATCTCGAGTTCAATTACTCAGGTTGAAGAGTTAATAATATTGTGTTTGGATAGTCGTATTTCCAGGTAGACTGGTCGATACTTAATATGCTCTTGCCATGGTTACCTATTTACATTGAGATTTACTTAGGTAAAATTTGTTGCTGAGTGTTTTTGTTATGATCTATGCGATTCCTTGATTAGGATTCTTGATTGTTTGGTAATGCAAACTTCTGCAAACTTTTTATATGTTTTTCTATTCTGGAGAAGGCTTGGTTCTATTTTGCCATAAATTTTGTTAGGCACTTTAATTTAATCTTTGAGACGCAGTATTGAAGATTTGGAAGGATGTGGTAGCATTTTGTATGGTATGGAGAATCGCGCTTGATTTTCTACCAATTTTTGAGGCTTACTGCTCTCTGATATCTCAACAGCGGTATAGTACAGCAGTTTTCAGTACTAGATTTTAGTAAATTCTGTGTAGCATGGAATTGTTCCTTTCTACTGGACTTTCCCACAAATAAGATCGCAAACCTGGCCATATGTGTTTAGTGATTTTGCTCTATATGTATTGAATGTACCTTTACTGTTTTGTTTTGGTGTTTCCCTATAATTATTGATTTGCGCTAGAGTTGAAGGGTCATGTATTTTTGTGCATCTTATTTCAGACCTGAACATTCAGGCATTGTAAGTTTGCGGCTCATGAAGCACTCGAACACTGGCACTTTTCAATATAAAAATTATCTTATTGAAAAATATTTATTCTGCAGGGAAATCTATTTTTGCCAATCAATCCAGACCCGCTGATATTCAATCTCGAACATCATTACAAATCGGCACTCTGAAGGGCTTCACCAAACAGAAAGGGTCATTTAAATCGAGCAATCCTCAGTGGCACAAGCCAAATGAGGGAAATAGTAATCTTGTGATAAGCTTTTCTGATGACGACAGTGGCAGTGACAACGAACAGCAGGAACAAAGAAAAGAATGTGAGATAGATAGCTGCTCTCACGCCCTGGATGTAGTAAACAAGAGCAAACAGCCATCCCCTTTGCCTCCTGTAATAGATGCCATGAGAAAGACTACTACGAATGAAGGGAAAATGCTGCCAAAGAAGTTGATTATGAATCAGGCGCTTGCTCAATCAATGCCTCGTTCCAATATCCCCAAACCCAGAAATATTTGGCCCTCTGTTGAGCATAGGCCCCGCTCAACAAATTCAAATATTGTATGCAGAAATTTCACTATTCGTGGCAGTGGACGCAGCAAGAGTGTGGATCTAAGTGATAACAAACTGCAGGACTTGCGCCAGCAGATCGCCTTGCGTGAGAATGAACTGAAGCTCAAAACAACACAACAGAGTAAGGGAAATTTATCAGAGCCTTGCAGGGGTTTTAATAATATAAACCAGAGCAATCCTGCACTAAGAAGATCTAGAGATCAATCTTCCAATGTGCATCTTGATGTAAAAGAGCCAGATGCAAAGCGTAAAAAACTAAGTCAAGATGGCTCTGATCAACCAAGTAAATCTTTTAATGAAGAAGTTTCAGAAAAGCATTTGCTTCCATCAAAAGAGCTAGATGCGGAGTGCAACAACTTTCAGGTTGCTAGTCTTGTTGATAGTGGGCATCATGATGAACAGAACGCACATCGGAAATCGTTGCAAGGCTCTACTAGAATGCAAATGCCTGATCAACAGCTCTCACCATTATTGGCAAATCAAAATGCCACGGGACAAGATGGTCAGTACCCGACTAGTGTTTTTATCTCTTATTTGAGTTAGTTTCTTAGAACATATAGCTGTGGCTTTGCAGGTCCAGGCTTGTCTTTCAGCTGTAGTCTGTCAGACTGGATGTCAAAATCAAGATCAACCTTGCTTGTCTCAAATCCAAAACCATCAGTAGCAGATATATCTTTGCCGAATCATCCAAAGACTGCAGTAAGCAATAGCTGCATTGAGTGGCATGTGATCTGCACTTAGAATCTATTGTAGTTTTTGATTTTTTCTCATGAAGTATATTACCTGATACTAATGATATTCTGTTCAGGTGCAATATTTTTTAAATACAACATCAGGAAGATTTACTGCCCACGAACTCTGTTTTTCTTTCCTTTCTTTTAATGCTTCATTCATTGCCCTAGAAAACACTAGATGGTGGCCCCTGAGTATTGTGGGCCTGTCTAGGCTACTGGGCGGGCACCTAGGCCCACCCAGGTGGGGTGTTGCGTGGGACGGCCCCAGGCCTTTCAGTACTTAGGAGGTTGCTCAAGCTGTTTTTTTAGAACAATGGCTTCCTTTACATTGTGATCTTTATTTGATACAGTTAATGCTGCCTAGTCAATTGATTGCTCCTGTTTTATATATGCTTGTTTGGGAATGTGTCTATTTGGCATAGTAGATGATCTTTGGAAGTCAACTTGCATGTAAATTATTATGTTTTCATTGTTCATCAAGTGACTGCCTATGACCCAGAGAAAGGTTGTATGGGAGGGGAAATACGAAAACTAAGCAAAGTATGCAAAGAAAGATGATCTTTGGAAGCAAAGTGGGCTGCTATTTTATTTTTAATTACTAGTATTGTGATTTATGGTTTTAGGAGGCCTGAATCAACCTAAATGGCAATCCCATTATATTCACTGAGTTAAGTTAATGTTCAGAGTGTTGAGAGGGCAAAGCAATCTGGTATGGTGCATGAGACGGGTCCATCAATTTCTGGGAAGCAAGCAACACTATTGGATGACACAAATAAATGCAAAGATCAGCAGAATGTTCAGGGGAAAGCTAACATAGTCAATGACAGTAACTTGCAGGGGCGTGCTATCCAGGTATGGTGTACCAGTAGCAGGTTTGACACTTCTAGACTTCTAGTTTCAGTTGGCCAAAATTGTTTGCAGCATTGTTGTGTGACTTAGTGGCAAGTTTCTGCTGTAGATTATGACTAGTTTACCTTTTATTATCATAGACATCTCCAAATGGCACAAGCACCTCAAATCATGGTCATACAGAGAGCAATCAAGGATTAAATACAGACATACAATCATTATTTGCAATCGAGGAGTTTCATGACAAGCGGTTAGAAGAAGCGCAAGAACATAGGCATAGATGTGAAATAGAAGAAAGGAATGCTTTGAAATCGTATCTTAAGGCCCAAAGGGCCTTGGCTGAGGCTAATGCTCAATGCACTTATCTTTATCGCAAAAGGGAGTTGTTTTCAGCTCGCCTTTGCTCTCTTCTGACGGACAACCCCAGTTTAATATTGCCTTCACGACAGCAGGAACATTTTGGCGATCCTTGGAACTTCTCAAATAACATTTCTGAAGTTAATCTTGATCTAGTTCCTTCAGCCAGTGATCAAATTCATGCTGAACTTGATGCTGGTAATCAAGTGGGGTATGAATCAAATGTTCAAAGTGCAGACGGTGATGTGCAGCAGAGATTTTCTCCTAATGCTGATGGAAATAATTTGGGAACAGAGGCATGTAGTGAACCTGATGCTAGTACTTCTGAACTGCTTCCTCACAAGAATAAAGAAACCCTTAATGGAGGCATATCACCATTAAATGATCTAAACGTGTCATCAGATGAATGTGAAGAAATGTATGCTACTCAACGAGAAAAGGGCAATATCGGTGGCTCAAATACTCTGGCTGTTGATAGCTCTCAGGAATCTGTCCGCCTTGAAGCGTATTTAAGGTCAAAATTGTTTTCTCGGCTTGAAACAATTACTTCCTCAAGAAGGAATGGGGTTGGTGGAAAGAGAGATGATGAGGTTGAACAACTTCTTGATGCTGATACCAGGAATGACACTCAAATGACTTTATATAACAGTCCTTCTCCCGAGCCTGAAAAAGAACAGTTTTGTGAACATGTAAGTGCTTCTGGAGATCAGCAAGAAGTGTCAGCTGAAGGACACACTAAAGATGATGAAGGGAGTGCAAAAGCTCAGGTGACAATGGATAGTGGTTTGCATTCTGATATAACAGAGAAGCAGAGTGTGGATTTAGGAGGTCGGCAAGAAGTGTCAGCCGAAGGACGCACTAAAGATGATGAAGGGAGGGAAACAGCTCAGGTGACAATGGATAGGGGTTCGCTTTCTGATATAACAGAGAAGCAAAGTGTTGGTTTAGGAGGTAAAGTTTCTAATATAATCTTTTTTTCTTTTTTTTCTTTTTTTTTTTGTCAAAATTTTATTGATTATTGTCTTGGGGAGGTTGGGATAGATTGGAGAAGATAATGAAGAATCTCTTATTAGGTTGGGGTGGGGGGAAGCCCTTCTCAACATCATGCTTTTTCCTGTGCTGAGTATATCACTTTTATTATTTTTATTCGTTATATATTGATACAGAAGCTGATTGTATGCGTGTCTGCAAATAATATCAGCAGATCTGGTAGCAATGCTCCCATGTTTGGTAGCAAAGCTGCTACATTTAAGTTTTTAATTCTTTGTACAGTGACTAGCACATTATAGCTAAATATTCATACAATATATTCTTTCTGTATATTATGTAACTTTAGGCTTTGAGGCAGCTGAACGAAGTTTATGTACAGTTCAAGAAGTCAAAGAGCATTCCTTGGATTATTCTGCAGATAGAAATCTTGGAATTGCTAATTCTGAGTACAGTAGGCCTTGGCCAACAGATGTCAACCAATGTTTATCCATGTCTGGTATCTTCAGAAGTGCCTTTTACCAAGTAAAGGGTGAATATTCAGCCAGTTTCAACCATGGCATTTGCTATCCTTTTGATAACAAAAGAGTTGACTGCATTGAGGAGTTTGGTACAGATGGTTTGGTGGGAGTGATTGACTCATATTCCAGCAACTCTTTGATTGATCCATCGTGGCCTTTCTGCATGCACGAGCTTCGAGGTAGATGCAACAATGAGGAGTGCCCGTGGCAGCATGTGAGGGATCACACCAAGAGTAATTTGCAACACATGAGCCCTGGCACTGTTGGTATGCATCTTTTTTTTTTCCTCGATTGTTCTCTACACACATGCACACTTATAGTAGTGTCTCTGAAAGGCTGCTTTCTGCAGATTCTGTGACCAGACCATCTTCAAACTGTTCAAACCAAAGGGGTGGAGAACCTTCTCATTTAGTGGCTCCACCAGCTTACCTTGTCTGTGTGGATAGTCTAAAAGCTGATTCACGCACACATAGTTATATTCTTGATCGGCAATCTGCTCTCTCTGGGCGAAAGATCTTCAGCTTAAGTTTGGTTGTTCCCAGTTTTCTTCAAAGGCATGGCTGTACTGAGACTCATGGAAATCTAAATAGGCAGTCACTCTACTTTCAAAGCAGAAATGACAAAACGGTTTGCCTTTACATTTTGTGAAAAATGACTTCTCAGATCATTTATTTACATAGTTATATCATATTTTTGCTTTAGCTGTGAATAGATTATTTTGGGGTTGCTTTTTCTGTGATTTTAACATTTTATGAAAAGGGACGACTTCTCAGACCATCTACCTTACAAATTTAATTTATGACTATATTTTTATGCACCTGATGAAATTAAAAGCAGGTTCTAAAATGAAAATGATAATCGAATAGTTTCTAATGTAGGCTTCGATGATTTTGTTGTTTCTTTCTTCTCCTATGTGCTTAATGTAGGACATCTTCTATCTTTTCTTTTTGCCTGACTGCAGGGATTTAGAATATTTGTTTTCACTCTGATGTTTGCTTTCATTATTACAGAATCTTCTTTGGACTGATTTGCCTGAAAATAATCAAGTACTTGAAAATGCTCTTCTGATACTTAATCAGGAGGTTGACAAGGCTGTGGGCACAAGGAAGGTAAAAAATAGTTTTGGATTTATATTGGTTGTCACATGTAAAAGTGTGTTCACCATATATGAAGTGGTGTTCCTGTAAAAAAATGTTTATATTGTTGCCCCTTACTTTGTGCAGTCTCTTGCTTTGCTATCACGAGGTCTTGAGGCTGATCCTGCATCTTTACATCTGTGGGTAGTTTATCTGCTTATTTACTACAGTGATAGGGATTCAGCTAGGGATGATGAATTGTTCACTTGTGCGGTATGTTTCCTTTCTGGTCCTTATGCTTCCATTTAGAATTTGCTTTTATTCATCCTTCCTTCTTGCATGCACGTTATTGCAGTTATGCATGATATGTAATGTTCGCCTATGTGGATTAAGGAACTGTATTCTGTGTTCTACGCACTTCATTGTTTTATTTATGCTATCTATAAAGATTCGGGTCTTATTACTGTGCTTTTGTTAAATGCTTGATAGAAGGCACTCCCTTTTGGCTTGACTTATTTATCAGATACAGAAAAAACAATTTGGTTCTTCATTTCAAAGTTAATTGTTTTTCAGGTTTTCTGAACTTGAAATTCTAGGTTGACGCTCTACATACTTGGTCTATATTTCTTGATGATCTAACTTGTAGCATTCTATGTGGTCTTGACTTTTTTTCGGAGGATGAGGGTAGTTGGCCAATCCATCTTTTAACTGCTGACAGGTTTGAAAGACATTCTAGAGCCACTCTTGGAAACCAGAATTTTTTCACTCAACAGATGTTTCTTCAATTTATGCATATAGATGCATTTAGGATTCAGTTGTGTACTAAAATATACAATAGTGTATACACATTCTGGCTAACCCACTACACTACTGCAATGTACTGTTTTTTATGCTTCTGATGACTTGCTTAGATAATCACCATTCTGCTATCCTACTGACAAATTGAGTTTAATTTGTTCTTTTGTTCATTTTTTTTGGGAAATTTTGCCACAAAACCTGCCCCTTTCTTCTCCAGGTGAAGAACAGCAAAGGATCATATGAACTCTGGCTAATGTACATCAAAAGTTGCAGACAGCTCCAGGGTCAGCTTTCTACGTATGACAGAGCTCTTTCGTCTTTGTGTCGGTCTGCTCACGATGTTAATGGAGATACTATGCATGCCAGTGCTTGCATCTTGGATTTGTTTCTGCAGATGCTGCATTGTTTTTGCGTGTCTGGGAATGTCGAGACTGTCATTAAGAGGATTCATAGGTTGGCTGATGATGTTAAGGATCCTGATTCTCTTTTGCTATTTGATATCCTTCAATGCCTAGAGGTTTCTGATAAGTGTGTCTTCTGGGTTTCTTGTGCATATTTATTGATATATAAGAAACTGCCTGATATCGTAGTTGGGATGTTTGAATTTGAGAAAGACGTCACCTTGGTAGATTGGCCTTTTATACATAAAACAACAGAGGAAAAGCAGCTCGTTCATAAACTGATGGAAACAGCTGCAGATTCTATGCAATCTCATGTAGATAGTGTGTGCCCTGAAAACAGTACAGCTTTGAGAGCTGCCCAGCTGTTTGCTTTGAATCATGTTAAGCTTGTGGCAGCTATAGACAATTTTGAGAGTTGCAAGGACATCTTGGAGAAATACAGTAATCAATATTCATCTTGCTTAGAAGTTGCTCTGCTGGCAGCAAGGGTTCGTAGTCAGAAATGTGAAGGCAATAGCTTTGTAGGATTTGAAGAAGCTCTTAGCAATTGGCCAAAGGAAGTACCTGGAATTCAGTGTATATGGAACCAATACGCTGAGTATGCCCTCCAGAATGGAGGATATCATGTCGGAAAAGAGATTATGCTTCAATGGTCGAAGGCCCAATCTTCCCAAAACAATGGGGTGGGCCATGTGGAATTGTTCAGTTATGATGATGCTTCAGAGTCCATGCTTGGGACCATGGACGCCATTTTTGGCTTGCTTAATCTTTCTTTGTATGAGCTACTGCAAAATGATGTAGAAAAAGCTTATTTGGCAGTTGATAAAGCGATGAAAACTGCTCATCAGGATTTCAGGCATTGTATCAAGGAACATGCTATGTTTATCATGAACTACGGGTCTCAAATGGGAAAGGATGTTTCCTTGGCTGGATTACTGGACATCTTGAAAAGCTACATATTCCACACAAACAATTCTCCAATGCCTGAACCGTTGACTCAGAAATTTATTCAGCAAATTTCAAAGCCTAGACTTAGGCAGCTTGTTCATGACATAATTAGTCCAATCTCACCTGATTTCTCTACAGTAAACCTTGTTCTCGAAACTTGGTTTGGTTCATCTCTCCTCACCCAGAATTTCAACAAAATGAAGGAATTGGTGGACTTCGTTGAGGCAATTTTGGACTTGTCACCGAACAATTATCCACTCGCAATGTCCACCTGTAAACTGCTGCTAACCAAGGACTCTTCCGCCAGCATCTTGTTTTGGGCTAGCTCATTGCTGGTCAATACGATTTATCAGTCAGTTCCGGTGCCACCCGAGTATGTATGGGTGGAGGCTGCTGGATTGTTGACTCGGCTAACCGGCATTGAGGCAACAGTTTCCGAAAGTTTTCATCAAAGGGCTTTATCAGTGTATCCATTCTCCATAAACTTGTGGAAATCGTTCCTTGTACAGTGTGTTAGTGATGATAGTAAGAGAAGAGTTGTGGAAGCAGCTAAGGTAAAAGGAATTGACTTTCATTAATATTGTTGGAAGAGAAAGGACTTGAAGCGACTAAAGAAAAGGGGAGCTGACATTCAACTACTTGGAAGGTAAATGACCAGAAACAAACTTCTACTGACATCATTGGGGAGTGAGTACAGTTAACGTGGATCAATAGGAGCACGCTGTATAGGGTAAGCACACAGTTTTGATATAGTATTTGTAGATGCCAATACCTGATGAAATAGTGGTATACAGAAAACAGGTTTATCTCCTCTCCTATAGGTTGCTATTTTTTGTTCAAATATGATTGCAGATTTGGTAGTGTTTGTTTCTTGACGGTACAGGTATGTGTTTTTTGACTTTGCAATATAATTGATTTGAATTTTTGCCCTGGTGGGATTTATTGTGTTTGTCAGTGAATGTTGAGCTATCTTATCTATCTATTATCTTATCAAAATTCCTTCGAGAAATAAAATGCTAATTCCAAAGTTTTCTCTGCAATTGCTATGGAATTTTGATTCGATCTAAACCACTTGTTAGATACTTTGTGACGCCATTACCATCTCCATCCCAGTTCATGTGTCTTTTCACAAACGACTCTTCAATCCTTCCACAAATTTGCTGCAATTAGTGTTCAATTGTTTGCGAAAAAATTCTAGACCAAAATTTGACACAAATTGCAGACACCACAGAAGTGAGCTTTGATTATGTTGCTCCTAATCTGTACAGTTTACCGAATTACAATAAACTTGTATCCAAGTGTGCACATTACTGAGGAGGCAATTTTGCTTCCCAACATCCAACTCGCAATCCCAGTGTAGTCAAAATTGGGATAGGCAGCTGAAAGTGCTTATTGAAAAGGAAAATTAATCTTCAACAATTTATGAAAACATTCCTTTCTTTCTCTCTCCAATTTATAGTTCTAAGCCTAACGAATGGCTAATACCTTAGCATCATTTGTAGCCTTTGTTTGATATACTCCTGCAGATTCTGCTGTTGTAATAAAAAAGAGGCTATCACCAACTTCTCAACTCTGCAATCACACAGATTGAAACTTGAACAATTGATCTATAGATCAGATGGTAGTTGTACTTTGGGGTTCTAGAGAAGCTTACATCATGATGTATGGTAGGAAGACAAGTGAATGAAGGCGCTGTATTTTCATGGCTAGAAAAGAGATTGCCGTTTACACTTCTCTGATCCTCTTTCAGCATGAAGAGGTGGCTTAACTCCTCTGATATTTCCTTCAATAGGTGATACTACATAATTTTCGCCTTCCATAGAATCATCATAGGTCCACTGAACACCATATTTTCTCATGTACTTGAGGACCCAGGCCAATTCACTCATGGCAGGCAGCCACTTTTCTATAGCTGTACATGTAGCTTTCTACCTTTGGTGCATTTGCCTGTCCAAATGTAGCTTAAAGTCAGATTTATTTTTCAGCATCAAAAAAGAAAACCAGTAACGCCCAAATGTAAAATAAATGAAAGGTTGTAGTAAATGAACAAAGCAAAGTAAATGCATAAGCAAGATTAAGATTCACAGTTGACCTTATAAAATAAAACTATGGAAGCCAAATGAAGTTACACTACCTTCAGATGCCATAGGTGCAACTCATCCTTTAAAAGCCATAGGTAGTGCAGGTCTATTTTCAATTCTTAAAACCAGCTACATCCTGGGACTTTCTTCAACCCATTATCAATTAGCATCAACCGTGTGTCTCTAGCATCTGTCCATCTACCAGATTGAGCATATATATCGGATAGATTTACGTAATGAGCTGGGTTTCCGGGCTCTAGTTTTGCCAAGTGATGCAATGCAACCTCAGCTAACTCAATATTAGAATGCATTCGACACGCCCCTAATATTGATCCCCAAACTGCAGAATCAGGGTCCATTGGCATTTCACTAATGAGTTTCATGATTTCATCAAATTGACCACTGCGCCCAAACAAGTCGACCATGCAAGAATAATGCTCCAACTTCGGTTCAAGACTGTATTTATCCCTCATCAGATAGAATAGTTTTCTTCCATCTTCAACCAAACCAACATGCCTGCACGCAGACAAAACACTCAGAAAAGACACTGAATCAACCATCACTTCATGGTCTTGCATCTTAGCGAAAAGCTCAACAGCATTTTTTCCATGACCGTGCACTGCATAGCCAGCAAGCATTGCATTCCAAGAGACTGTGTTTTTATTTTCCATCTCATCAAAGAATTTTTCAGAATAATCGAAGCGCCCACATTTAGAGTACATATCTATAAGACTATTTCCAACAAGTGGGTTGGATTGAAATCCTCTCTGACATATATAGGCATGAAAGGCCATGCCTTCTTTGACAGCGGTTACATCTGCTACCGCTGGAAGGACACTAATGATGGAAACTACATTAGGTTGTACTTCTCCTGCTTTCATCTGATGAAAAGTTGAAATAGCTTTCTCAGGACACCCATTTAGAGCATAGCCAGCTATCATAGAATTCCAACAGACTACATCCTTGTTAAAGTCTGTTTCACTGAATAAGGATTTAGCTATCGAAAGCATTCCACACTTAGCATACATATCAATGAGAGAATTCCTGACATGAATATCTTCCTCAAACCCGGATTTAACAACTAGACCATGAACAGAAGCACCTTGGTTTAGATCTTGACATAATGCACAAGCAGGGAGAAGACCCACCATTGTGCCAGCATCGGGTTTCATACCAGCTACTCTTAAGTTGTGGAACGTCTCCATTACTTGATAAGGACAGCCCATCTGAGCATATCCATTTATCAAAGCATTCCATGTAATTATGTCTCTGTGTTTCATTCTGTGAAAGACAGCCGCTGCTTGTGCAAAAGATCCACATTTAGCATACATTGATACAAGGGCACTTCCTGTCGAAACGTCAGTATCAGTACCCGCTTTAAGAGCATAGCAGTGTATGCTTCTTCCTAATTTCATATTTGATAGTTCTGCACAAGCTGGAAGAATACTCATAAGTGTTACATCATTTGGCTTCAACTTCTCATCCATCATATTACGGAACAAAGACAGTGCTCTAATTGGGAACCCACTTTGTACGCATGAAGCTATAAATGCACACCAAGCTACTACATCTCTTCCTGCAAGTCCTTCAAACATTTCCTCAGCCTTGTCCAAATCCCCACACTTTGCATACATTGTCATGACAGCAGTTGCAACCATAATATCCGAGTCAATACGCTGTTGTATAGCACAGCAGTGAATCTCCTTCCCTTTCTCCAAATCACCCAATTCAGAAGCAGCCAAAGAAGAACTAACAGCAGATACCTTATTCATTCTCATTTTTCCTCTCTTCATCTCGTCAAACAGATCCAAGACTTCTTTGAAAAGGGAATTATGGGCATAACCAGACATCATTGCTCCCCACGAAACATCATCCCGTCCCTCCATCCGGTCAAATATAACGCGAGCAACATCAGGAAGACCACACTTGGAATACACATCGATCAACCCATTTAGAACTTCGAATTGAAAACCCCTCCTAATCACCCTCCCATGAATGCACCTACATGACTCAACATCCAACAACTTACAAACAGCAGGAAACAAATTCAGCAAGCTAACAGAATTAGGTTCATTTCCATTCATCTGCATTTCCCGAAACAAACGCATTGCTTCCCTAGGATCATCACTCTGAGAAAACCCATCAATCATAGCATTCCAAGCAACAACATCCCTCTCAGGCATTTTATCAAACACCTCTCTTGCACGCTCAAGTTCCCCCATTTTCGAGTACATATCAACCAAACCCGTAGCTATAAAAACATCTCCTTCCCTCCCTTCCTCAACAACCAGGCTATGCACACTCACACCCTCCTCAAAGTCCAGAGTCCCAGCGCAAGCTTTCACCACAAAAGTATACGTATACTTATCAGGCTTTATCCCTCTACCCAACATCTCACGATACAATCCAAGCGCTACACTACTCTGACTCGACCTCGTACAAGTTCTAATCATGAAATTATACAGAACCACATCTGGGTTGGACACGGAATTGAACACCAAGCGAGCCGAGCTCCACTTTTGGAAGAAAGAATACGCCTTTAGGAGGTGGGTCGCCGTGAATTTTTCGTGGGCCATTCCCAAGACCACCAAACGAGCGTGCACGCGAAGGAGAGAATCCAAGCTCTTGCAAGAAGGAATCAAACGAGAGGCCAGAGAGAGATTGGAAGTGGGTGTTGTGGACGACGAACGGTGGGCAAGGGAATGCAGAGACCGATAGAGAAGGGGTGGTTTCTTCATGGTTGGTGTTAGTTGTGGAATGCCGAAATGAGAGTGGTTGTTGACGTTAAGAAGATTCTCCGACGACGGCGACCATGAATATGTCGGGAAACCGGATTTGTGCAGGGAAGAATAAGATGTCAATATATCCGCAAGATTGATTTTTTTTTTTTGAACCGGTCCATTGTGCAACTAATGTTCCAGGCCTGTTTAAGACCAGGCCCAAGTTCATTCAAACTTATAAACCCTAGGAACCAAGAGAAGGGGATTCAGGACTCGGGAGAAAGAATTCTTCACCGCCGGAAATTTCTTCTCTACCTCGTAAGACTTTTCTTGTTCGTCTTGTTTGTAAATCGTAAGAAGCTAAAACATTCGAATTCGATCGGTTCGAACTTGTCGTTTCAAAAGCATGATTCCGATATCGAGTTGGAGCAAAATTCTTGCTTAGAAAATTTAAAAAGCATGCATCTTTTAATGATCTGGAATGCAGGTCTTTTTGTAGTTGTTAACCCATGAAATTGCCAAGTAGAATAGAGATGTCCAGTTGGAATTGTAGGAATGCAACAGTTGTAAATGATCTTTCTTTTGGCGATGCTTTGGTTTTCCTTTCTCTTCTTAATATACTCCTGTGCTACTGATCTCCTGCTCGTTGATGATTGTGCATATTTGGTGTGATTAGTGATTTGTAAATTAGGTCTGGGAAATGATCTTTCTATTACTGATTGTGATGTTTGTGCATTTTCTACTCTTACTTCTGGACAGTTTGTGGAAACATGGTGAGAGTCAGTGTGCTGAATGATGCTCTTAAGAGCATGTACAATGCTGAGAAGAGGGGAAAGCGCCAAGTTTTGATCAGACCGTCATCGAAGGTCATTGTCAAGTTTCTTTTGGTGATGCAACAGCATGGTATCAAATGCTCTTTCGATGTGCTCTGCATATAACATTTTGTCTGTACTCTTTATCTTTCTATAGATGTGTTGCTTATGCTTGTTTTTTTCATTCAAGGGTACATTGGCGAGTTCGAGTTTGTGGATGACCACCGATCTGGAAAGATTGTTGTTGAGTTGAATGGAAGACTCAACAAGTGTGGAGTCATCAGCCCGCGTTTTGATGTCGGTGTCAAGGAAATTGAATCATGGACTGCTAGGTTGCTTCCATCTAGACAGGTGAGGCCTAAGAACATTGTTTGTAGAAGTTTTGATCCAGTTATTGTTAACTGTCTTCACTTATCCCTAGCCCTTAGTCATGTGCCATTACAATGCCTTACCTTTATGTCATTTTAATGAAAAAATTGCAGTTCGGTTACATTGTCTTGACAACCTCTGCTGGAATCATGGATCACGAAGAGGCAAGGAGAAAGAATGTTGGTGGTAAAGTGCTCGGTTTCTTCTACTAGATCGGTTATGCACTGGAGACAGTGATCAAAATGCTTTTATTAAACAATGAACCGTTGTTGAATTTTAATTCAGATTAGCAGTATTAGACTTACATTATGCTCCTGGATTAGTGGATTTTGTTCATGCTTTGAATCACTTTTGCAAACTTATGTCAGCATATATGCCAGAGAGTTTGAGGAATTTATTTGGCTGCAATTGAGTATTAATTTCTGTCTAGTGCTCATTAAACCATATTCACTTTTTATGGCATATTCAAAGACTTTGAAGAAGAATGCACAGATCAAAGCTCGAGCAGAACACTCTATAAAATCTTATTACACTCTTTATTCATATTTTTTTAGCAAGGATGCATTGTGGCATATAGCCATCCCTGGTAAGATGTTACAAGTATTCTCTCTACATGAGAAAATAGAATGCCAAAGGATAGAGTTGCCCTCTTTATATTAGAGCAGTCACTAATACTAGAGGGTTGGGATTTGAGAATGCATCGCAGCCTCACCTGTTGATCCTTCCTTAGTGGTTGTACTCCTTGTGAGTTGCTGCTTCCACCCTTGTTCCCAAGATTCTTCAACGTTCCTTGCAGGAGCCATTGAATGCCCGGAAATGTTCTGCTTTCTATGTGTCGATTCTTGATCCGGGTGCTTGGACAAATTGTTGTGAGGTAAGATATAGCACACGTTCGACAAACGTTTCATCAGGTGGATTATAAGCTGTGAAAAGAAAGCACTGGTCTTGTTTGCTTAGGTAGTGAGGGCTTTCTAGGATGGTGGGAAGAGGATCTTCTTAAGGATATACCTTGAGCACCAATGCACCCATTGCTTTTTCAGAGTGACTTTCATCCTCTCATCTTTCTTGATTCACATTGTTGGATGTGTTTGCTGATGGTTACAATTGATGATGTGGAAACTCACTACTAAGTGAAGCTATTGGCTGGTTTTTCAGTAGGGTATATGCCTTTTGCATTGTTATTGGTCATGTTATGTGTTCAACATTATTGAAACCGGTTGGATGACAAGGATGCGGATCTTAACTATGGTCTTTTGCATCAAGTGTTTGCTGATGAAATCTCCTTGAGATGCAACATGTTTTTTCAAGGCCTAAGACTTAGAACAGGGAAGCCTCCTAAGGAATGCATTATGGCTTGTTATATATCTGCTTTAACTCATTTCCCATTTCTGAAGCTTTAGATGAGAAACCCATTGCATCAACTGATGTGGGACTATGTGGTTATCCATTCTCGGATTCTTGGTTTCCTCGAATATCCGATTCATTTCGATGATCGGATATCTGGGAAAAGAAAAACCCTATCCAACAGTAGCTTGTGAATGCACAGATTAATGTGTCAAATACGCATCATGGTTGCGCCTTCCTGGTCGGACTTTGAGTTGACTAAGGTTGAGGGGAAGATTGAATGTACTGATATACATCGTAGACTTCGTATTAGCTCAAACAAGGCAGTCTACTAAAATTCATTGCCTGTGAATTGGGCCAAGTTGGGCTTGAGTTTTGGGCTACTGTATTAGGCAGTAACCAAGCCTTAATGGGCCAGATTTTCAATTGAATGGTCTTCTCTGATTCGTCTACATATGGCTGTGTACATGTTCTTTTTTATTTCTTTCGGGTCGGATCTATAACACTCAATTGATGAATGATGCGACCCGCATTGATCTTTATGCTTTTTTTTTTTTAATCAAACATTGATCTTTATGCTACTAGTACTAAGTACTAAGACTAAGGGCATGTTTGGGTATAAGCTTTGGACATGTGAACGAAATGAAAAGGAATAAGGGTCATGTATTAACACAAAATTTCATTAGGTTTTATTTTTTTTTTGGTCGAAGAAATTTAGGGTGAGGGGATGGTGCCCCAGTCCAAGGTCAGGGAAGACCCAAGGGCTCAGAGAGCTCTTACAAGGGGATTTACATATGCCTCACCTCAAGGAGACTAGGGGGGATCGAACCTGCGACCTGTCAGACCGATGCCCTGTCATGCTCCACTAGACCAACCCCTTGAGGTTATTTCATTAGGTTTTATGATATCTCATTTTCCATACAAAAATAAGCTTGTGGTTCTCTAATCGTTCCCTAAATATAGGGGTGAATTTCAAAATGGTAAACTCATTAATTTCCTTCCACCCTCCTATGGACACATACAAGACCACAAGTTTGAAAAGTATAGGGGTGAACCAGTCGCTTGCGATTCTTAGTTTGTCACCAAACGACTCGTAAAATAATCATGGGCAAATAATCCGAGTCTGCCCATCTAGCCTGTCCAAATATTGTCAATGGTAAAATCTGAACTCAAAAAATTGCTGGCTCAATGGATCTAAATTTCTAGTCGAACAAAGTCGAACTTTAGGTCTATTTTTGCCCAAACCTACCTAAAAGAAACATCAAATATCATATATTCCAACATCAGGGCTAATTACTTTTGCATTTCTTAGGTAATGAACAACCTATGATGGCCATTAAGTACCGGGCTCTTTGGCTTACTTCTATTGGTAAATAAGTATTCATACATACAAAACATAATGCTTCACGAAACTATAATCTTTAAGTTGGAAAATTGTCACTCTTTGTATGATTGGAGCAAAACGACAATGTTATCAATTGGCTGACGAAGACATAGCATTCTTGTGTTACTAACCTCTCAGTGGAGGAATTCATCATTTACCATAATCACGATAATGGATTGACATATGCCCTACTTGAATTAAATAATCAGGATTAAAGAAAAATTGTAGAGGAAAAACTGAAGTTGGATTTCTTGGTTGAGCCTCCAAGGCTACAAAAATCATATAATAAAAAATAGATATTATAACTCAAGTGTTTGACTTACAAAAAAAAAACGATGCTGATTTTGATGTAATTTTTAAAGTGCTTTGGGTTTTGATTAAATTTTCATTAAAATACATCTAAAACTTGTATAAAAATGGGAATGTATTGTTTCTTTGGCAAGTTACAAGATATATGCACAAGTGTCCCTAAATTTTCATCCAAACAATTGTGCCTATAAAATATAAATGGTCATTAATTTTCGACCAAAAAAAGGTCATTAATTTGTTGCTTCATTTTTAACCTCCATGTAACTCTCTTTGGCAGGTCACACCTAGCTTCTATTTTGCACTTTAAAACATCGGGATGCTTGTGTTATGTTTATATATCTCCCGTGAACAAAGAGCTAAATTCTAAGAGCATCTCCGGCCAACAACATTCTCATTTTATTAAAAATAGCAAATTTGGAGGTTTTTTGGTGTATTTCAGAATACATTAAATGAAGAAAGTCTCCAAAATGTGATTACTATTCTATAAATTTAGGGAAATCCCTAAAAATATTTGGGGAATACATTAAATGCATATGCTATCATGTAGTCTTCTAATTGGTTGATTTTGGTATTTCAATATTGCATATAAATAAATATAATAATGATATAAACATAATTCTCCAAAATGGAGAATTTGTTGGAGTTAAGATGTAAAAGAGAATATGACAATTCATTCTCCATTTTGAAGAACATTATAAAGCATTTGTTGGAGATGCTCTAACCCAGGTATCAACCTTGTGTGTTTCTTCTATATATGTATTTCTTGTGTATTTTTAAGTTTCTTTGTAAGTGAAGGAAACATTAGATTGTAAATGGATGGATTGATGCTATTGTTATTATGCTAATCCACTGTCAGCATCTTGCCAAAAGGTTGTAGCTCAACAGTTAACTTGCACTCCCCGTTTTCAATAAGTTTGTAATGTAAGTTCACGAATGGGTATGTCACCGCTAACCTAAAATGGAATTTTGTACTAGTGATTATAATAGAGTGATGGTCTTTCAAATTACCTTAACACCAAACTGTTAAAATATTTTTACTAGAATCGTATCAGAACCTTCAAATTACTATCTGTAAGACGATAATACTGTGCTGTATATATTTGGGATGTGGTTTACTCTTGAGGATTTAAATATTAAGTTGTGGGAAGAGAGATATTATTACGTATATTCTAGCTAGGCTGAGCTCAAAATTGTTAATATCTTATCAATATATTAATATCGTTTTTCTCGTTTTTCTTAACCTATATTGTTAGCGTATATGTTATACTCCATAAATAAATTAATAAAAATAATTTCTTTTAAGCTTTACGTGATCTTAACCAAATAAAATTAAAATGATAATTTCATTCAAAAGATATTGACTTATTATATAAAAATGTTAGATGTGTATATGTTGAAGAATTTGATAATAGATGTATAAAATAATCTGTTCAGGTTAATACATGTTGCAAGGTCGAGATGACTTTGTTGATTTGAACAATAGGCTTTTGGGTGGAGTCCAATACATTCCATTGATAATACATTAATACATGAATTATCCTAACGTGTAGGTCTTTTTTATCGCAAATTGGGCATAAGTGTCCCTAATTAATATTCATTATCTTAATTCAGTGATTATCAAACACGGACCATTTAAATACATCGTGCTCTCTAATCATATAAGTACTGCTCCCTCCATTCAAAAATATATGTCGTTTTAGCTTAATTCTCTTGTTCACTTATTAGATATATCATATACCATATTTTATTATAACTTTTTCGATATTATCCTCATTGATTAAAAATAATTGCATAAGTATATACAAAAAGAGAAAAAACAAAATTGAGAATATAAAACAAAATTGAGAATATTTTAGAAACATCATATACCTCCTTAATTTTAGAGACAAATTCTAAAATTAAACAGTAAATATGAGGTAGTAACTTACTTGGCCATATTTAGATTGACACGGTGTATACTCCCTCCGTTAAGAAATACTTGTCGTTTTAGGTTCATCGAGTTGTTAAGAAATACTTGTCGTTTTAGATATTTTAACACCAAATTTCCAATATTATCCCCACTAATTTTAAACAATTACTTAAATCTATACTAGAAAATAAAAGATCTTTCTAAGATTGAGGGTATATATTAAAGTCAAATCATTTGAACTCTTAAATTTTAAGACAAACTCTAAAACGGCATGTATTTCTTAACGGAGGGAGTATATATATAGAATCTAAGTTTCATTAGTTTAGTTGATATATACAATATAATGATATTTATGATTGGTCATTAGGGCAATTAAAGAATACACTAAGCACATGTACATTTTAATCCATCTGAACATGATCATAAATCGATCGATATATAGATTAAGAACATTAGGGCAATTAAAGAATACAGTATCAAGACTCAACCAAAAAAAAAAGAATACAGTATCAAGAATCAATATGAAAGTGATGATCATAAGAAACTTTAGGCCATGCAAAGGCTTAAGTTCTTGCTTTATCCGAGGATCAAATGGGCCACGTCAGTAGAGATAAAATATACACAAATTAAACTAATGTCAAACACGCAAAATACATACACTAAACACATGTACATGTTAATCCATTAACACCGATGAATGATTATGCTAATCTTGCTAACTACACAACAAAACAAAATTTAAAGGAAGAAAATAAGAAAAGAAGAGGGAATTAAAAGCCAATTAATTATACAATAATGCAACTCGTACAGTTTAAAGCAGAAATGCCATGGAACATTCCCGGATCAAAGCTAATAATGCTTTGCTTATTTAGCCCACTCAACAGAACCTGATTTCCATACCACAAAACAGCTTGAATTAAAAAAAAACAGATTAAAATAAACAGATATGCCTATAAAATATAACAAAAATGTAGCATCATATTGATATGCTTAAGCACCCTCAGCTCCACTATGGTCAGTTGATTGTAGACAATTAGGTGTGTTGCAACATTACAAATCAGGTGGAATCCTTCTCAAATACTTTCACTTAATTATTTGTGGGTTCCCCCAGATTTTGGAACTTAGTTTTCATTTATTTCCCTTCTTAGGATTGTAACACGTAAGTACTATAAATATGTGCAAGGATGAAGAGAACAGAACAATAACACCTAAACCATTACTAAAATACTAAAATCAATACACCATGGGATCACTTTTGGAGTTTTTGAGTCGATCAAAGCCCTACATTGCTGTTATATGGCTTCAATTTGGTTATGCAGGAATGGCGCTTATAGCCAAGTTTGCACTAAACCAAGGTCTTAACAACTACTCGTTCGTCGTCTATAGGCACGCGGTTGCAACCATCGCTATAGCTCCGTTCGCATTGATCTTCGAAAGGTAGTCCTTTTAGTTACATTTATACTCTTTTGAAATTTCCCTAAAAACTATAGGTTATACGTATGTCGTCTAACTTTTGTTACCTTACTTACAACAGGAAGGTGAGGCCGAAAATGACCCTAGGAATCTTTGCTAAGATTTCGCTTCTCGCATTGTTGGAGTAAGCCTTATATGAATGGGATCTAGTAGAGTTGTGATTTAACTCTATAGATCAAAACTTTCACAATAATATATATCACACACCATTGTAAAAACTAACGTTAACTCTCTTGTTAACTCTGATGTAGGCCGGTGATAGACCAAAATCTATACTATGTTGGCATGAAGTACACAACGGCTACTTTTGTCACTGCTTTGTGCAATATCCTTCCCGCCTTCACCTTCATCATGGCTTGGATTTTCAGGTAACATGACATGAACTTTGAGCTAGCTATACAATAAGCTCCCAAGAACCAAGCCTAACATAAAACGGTTTTGTATTTGTCGCGTTTTTAGGCTCGAGAAGGTGAATTTGAGTAGAGTTGTGAGCCAGGCTAAGGTGGGTGGGACGATGCTAACTCTTGCAGGAGCCATGCTCATGACTCTAGTGAAAGGACCCATGTTAGGATTGCCGTGGACTAAAGCAAGCCATGCCACTCATACTTCTATTATCCCGACCCCTGAAGACCAAGTCAAGGGCGCGATAATGATCACCATTGGTTGTGTTTGTTGGGCTTGCTTCATCATCCTTCAAGTAAGTATGCATGAAAGCCACACATACTCTTTGACCAAACACAAGCTTAAGCTTTTGAGTTAGAATGTGGATATGAACTTATAAAATATTCAACTTTATAAGTTGTCTAAAGTTTTTTTCGTTTGAAAGTGAATATGGACTTATAGTATGCGAAGAACTAACTATATGTTCAACATTGTGATACAGGCAATGACACTTCGATCTTATCCGGCAGAGCTTTCCTTGACGGCTTTGATATGTGCGGTGGGAACGGTACAAAACCTTGTGCTAGCTCTTGTTATGGAGTGGGGCAATACATCAATATGGGTCATACACTTTGATAGCAAAATGCTAGCAATTGCCTATAGTGTAAGAAAAATCTACCAATACGCCAACTAAGAGTAAGAACCAAAGATTGTGTGCTAACTAAGTTGTGCACTTCAAATTCCTTCTGTAGGGAATCATTCGTACGTGTATCACTTACTACATTCAAGCCATAATACTAAGGCAGAGGGGGCCAGTTTTCATAACCGCGTTTAATCCTCTAGGCATGGTCATAGTTGCGGCTACGAGCTCCTTCGTTTTATCCGAGCAACTCTTCCTAGGAAGGTAAGAAACATTGAACGTAAGTTCTTATGATAAGAGTGTAGGCGATTAAGATGAGATAACAACGTACAATATCGATCTTTCTCATGTTGTAGTGTGATCGGAGCGGCAGTCATAGTCATTGGCTTGTACCTAGTGCTATGGGGAAAGAGTAGGGATCATCAAAAGACAAGTCAAGGTGAAGAAGATGGCCTACCAATTGAGTTCTCACAAGCAAGTGTGCATAAACCAGAGCAAACTTGGAATCCTAATGAGGATAAAGCAATAGCCAAAGATGAAGTTGTTTGATGTACAAGACTTCTATTGTCAGGGTATAGGATTTGCTTGTAAATTCACTACGTTGTAACTTATATGATGTCCAAACCATGTTCTAAGATGAATGATGCATTAATCCCTAATAAGTAAATAAGTAATTTGTTCATCCAAAGCAAGAACTTGCGTCACGCAATGGCCACCTAGTACAAAAAAAGTAACCCGATGTCACATAATGGACACCTAATATAAAAAATGTTGTTGATTGATGTATGAAATAAAAGTCATGATGTAGACAAGTATGGGCCCGGGACATTTTGTGGTCGTGGAAGATAATGCATATATAAGCCTATGGCTAATGCATATGTAACTAAAGCCTTTAATTTGTTAAATGGACCACTAACAAATGTATAACTTAAGCAACAAAAATGTTGGGTCTAATCAAAATGCTAATTTGAAGCATCAACAATTGTAATCTTCAATCACCAGATACATTCTTATTAAAGCAATCCACTGTGTCACCCCACTTCCCATCATATATATATATATATATATATATTTGGTCATCGGGTTGAGCCCTCGCCCAGTTCGGCCCATTGGGCTGAGCCCATGGCCTTCCAACGACGTTGCGGGGAATCGAACTTTGCACCTTATGCAAGGGTCGTTCCCATCATATATATGGAGTATATACCTATGAAGGCCCATTATATTTGAGGTAATGAATCTTGTATCAACTTAACTTAAGCCCATTGCATTGTGGTATGTATATTTATGCTTTTTGTACGTATCTAATCTAATCTAAGAAACTTACGTACACAACACAACCCTAAATTCTGCCGTTGAACCATGTTGCATTGTATTCCGGAAGATCTATGTGCGCAAATCCTGAAGAGGCTGCCGATCAAAACCCTAATCAGATTCCAATGCGTTTGTAAGCCATGGAAATCCCTCGTCACATCCACTTTCTTCATCCTCCTTCGAAACTCCGTCACTAGTACTCAATCAACTAGACTTACAGTGACGGTCCACAATCAGCAATACACATTAACCTCCCGAACTCCTGAACCCACCACGTCACACAAGTTGCATTTTCCCTTTAGCACCGACCTCAACTTGAGGTATGTTGACGTCATTCATGGCGTGGTCTGCGTGACGTCATGTGACTGCACCATTAGTGTTCTTTGGAACCCTACGATCCACAAGTTCTTGTGCCTGCCTCCTCCGCCGGATTTACGGCGCGAGATCTGCCCCGAGCATTGTCATTCTACTAGGATAGGCTTCGGCTACGATGCTCGTAGGAACGAGTTCAAGGTTATCAAGGTCTGGATCCCGGCCGATCGCCTTCCCCAATGTGCACGTGGCTGCCCGCCACAAAGGAGAGGATGATAGCGTACGAAGTACGAGGTCTCCTCGGAGGAGGCGACACGGGTACGAGATTTGTTGATATTAACATCAAACCCGGTACCAGTTTCTACTATGGATATAAAAGTTGTTTCTTGAAGGGAACGATTCATTGGGTGATACGAGTGTCCCAGCCCGAGGATGGACCTCGTAGCTAGGGAATATGGCGTGCTGATGTTTGATTGTGAGCGCGAAGAGTTGAGAATAGTTGACCTCCCACGATTAAAGGAGGAGGAGGAAAGGCAGTATCGGGTGAGCACAATGGCATGTTATCGATATTGGTGGAGGTTTCACCTGTTTGGGTGTGGGAGCCCTCGCAAAACTATATCGAACGGTGGGTGATGGAGGAGCATGGTGTGGCCATCTCGTGGAAGATGGTATCTTGGGTTAGGAGGTCGGATGGGGATGTGTTTTTCGAAGAGATGGTGGTGGCGGGGGATCGTGTTTACGAGGAAAGCATGTTTTTGATGGATCATCCGAAATCGCGGGCCTACACAAGGGAAAGCACGTTTACAATGGATGATATCTTAGAAGAAGCCGAGTTGAGCACAATGGAGGAGATGAATCCTTGCGAGTTTTGAATAGATCCAAATTGATACTATGGAGTACATGATTTGATTGTTTTATTTCTTTTGATCTTAGCTTATTATTGCATTGATACATCGTTATCCATTATGCATATGCATGCTTAATACACCATGTTAGCGATTTGCAATCTAAACTTATGCATAATCATTACTTTGTTATGGGTTTCAAACCTAGAACACAAGAGGGTCATTTGCCTTATCTTGGAGTGGATTTCGTGCAAGGGACACTTTGTTATCCTTTTGAGAGTGCTCTCGCACAACTACTCGATCGTTCAAGAAGTAGGAGCATTGTGTTGTAGCTCGCTTTCTCGTTCATATAGCATGCTTACATAGTTCTTTGATTTGCTTATTGCATTAGCAATCTGTTCACATGCTCCTTTATAACATACAAAGGTAAACAATCACATGAATACATAAACCTCAAGGATAAAGCTTCCGCATACAATAGTACGTACTCCTTTTCTAGGTAAATTTATATGGAGGCAGTCAGTCGTATGAATATAGCTATTTGATGTAGACGAATCATCAATCATGATGATTATTAATCCATTCTGTAATTTCATGAGATAAGCTAGGATCATGCTACTAGCGTAGTAACAACTAACAACTAACAATCCACATTTCGCAAAAAAAAAAACTAACAATCCACAAAGTTAGCTGGCTATAGGAAGCCTCTAAATGGGCCATGCTAGATAGCTTATATCCGCCCATTCGGGCCCATCTTCATTTGGGCCGCACTTTGCATATATTTGCTCATGTGCCTTAAAGGACTCGAATATTCTAGTTGACTAAACGTTCATGATTTACCAATGTAACTCCTGACTTTTTTCAGTTTTTATAAAATTTAAATGATACTCCAAAGTAAGACGCAGTATAGTATGAAAAAATCCGACCAAAAAAAAAAAAGTACAGTATGCAGATAGTCCCGCAGTATAATATGAAAAAAATACAACAACGATTACCCAGATGGTCCCGCTGATGCAGGATCTGGGAGGTCAAGATGGGGGTATTTCAGACGTAGATGAAATACGGCCTAAGTACAGTATAATATGAAAATAAATAAAAGGGGAAAATATGAAGTAAGACGCAGGATAGAAAAGTATACTCCAAAGTCAGTCAGTCGGTCGCTGGCGTAGTAGAATTGTAACCCGAAAAAATAAAAGACTAGAAAAGTTTTGTCAGAGTTTGACTATTGAGACTGTGCCCAAGAAAAGGAAAGTTTTGTCTGAACAACCCAATGAAAACCTTCTTTTGGTTATGGCTAGCTTGGGCGTACAAGTTAAACCATAGCACACACACCAAAAAAACGAACCGGTCACAACACACACACTGACGATGTATACTTTGTGCTTACCGACACGCTTGTTCACACCCTACGGCTTAATTGATCCACTAGAATCTAGATCGAGCGGGCGCACGCATTGCCTCGATCAGAGTCACAGCGTTTACCATACTCAGGTAGTCGCGTACATCGACTTCGATAAAAGCCTAAATCCAATTTCTACCGCAGCAGAATACACCATTGATTCCACCAGAGAACTTTTTCGGAAGACGATCCCGATTTGTTTTTGTTTAATATTACGATAGTTCATTATCGGTGATTTTCAAACTCCGTTTTGTTTTTGTTGAGATTTGGATCTAAAATATGAATCCCCACACGTTGCCAGCCTAGCTAGCTTGTAATTTCAGCGTGCATGGGCCTAATTTTCTAATTTGAAACAGATGAATTGTTATATATGAAAGCTAAGTAATGACTTGGAAAAAGAGTGGAGATGTGAAAAACTAATTAAGTTTGGATTAAGACGACAACGGTGTATTTGAATCAACTAAAGAGACGGAAATACTTACCAAACACCTTTAACCAGTCAACTACACAATATTTAAGCATTTAATAAAATTAAAACTAGGACTACTTTGAAAGCACACAATTATCTACTTTGAAAGGAACCTCCGATGTAAACAAGGTTTGGCTTCTTTTTTTTCTTGTTGAATAAATTAGTTCAACCACACCAAACAAAAAGTATGCCATAACTATATATTAACAGTGAAACTTTGTTTGGACGTGACTAATAAATAGGTAGGTGGAATAAATTATACTCTCTCCGTTAAGAAATACAAATACATGTCGTTTTAGGATTTGTCTTAAAATTCAAGAATTCAAATGAATTGACTAATGTATCCTCAATCTTAAGAAAATCTTTTATTTTATAATATAGATATAAGTAATTGTGTTCGATTAGTGGGGATAATATTGAAAAAATAGTGTTAAAATATCTAAAATGACTAACAACTCAATCAGCCTAAAAATAACATAACTAACGGAGGAAGTAAAAACAACATAACTAACTAACAATTTCAGTACCATATTTCCGGTACTTTTTTCATTAACCTTTCCAAATAAAATTCGACTTACATGAAATAACCTCTGCTAATTTGCATGCATGTGTGTTCTCGATCTTCTAATGTCGTCATTAACTAAAATAATGCTCATTTAACTGAGCATCTCGTTCCTATAATTATTCTATAACCTCAGCTTAATTAATTTCATAACATGTATGTAAACTAAAACTATCGTACGTATATCAATAAGATCATAATCATCGATCACTTTCATGTACTCCAAAGGGGATCCCACTCCATATTGTAGCTGTTCTCGGCGTAGAAATCGAACAAAGAGCTCTCCAACAATTGTGAGTTGACGTCATCTTGCATCAAGGTTGAGGTTGGCGATGACGACATCAAACAAGCCACACCGGAGCTCATTGTAGTAGGGCTGGTGTTGCTAGCAGCGGCGTTGGTGGTGGTGTCGACGTTAATGCAAAGGAGGGCGAGGAGATTGGCTTGTTGGCATTGCATTTTCAGGATCTCGGCCCTGGCCTTTGCGAGCTCCGCTTGTAAATCGTTCAACTGCTTTTGGAGCGCGAAGATGGCCCCTGCGGATCCGTAGACCGGGTCCCTAACCCTTGCGTTCGCTTCGTAGACCATGCTGCTTACCGCGTCCGCCCTTTGGGACTCGGGTAACTCCTGATATTTATATCCCACATATGGAAAGTTATGATAACAAAGAGTGAAATTTTATAATGCTGCCGAGTGACATAGAAAGTTATGGTTATTAATTTGAGCATTTGTTGTGTAAAATAGGAGGAAAAGATTGCAATTTAGAGCTCTATTTAATAATTACGGATGTCATCACCTATCGAGTATAGTAGTGAGGCTTGGGCCTGTTCGGTGCAACAAGTACGGATTACATACAATAATATGTGTTGTACCGAACAGAGCCTCGATAGGTTTAGGCTTAACATATGATCACTAATTAAGATTGATAATGTAGATATTTTTTGCATGTTTGGAAGGATTATCGGCGGGTTGATAAGGAGGAAGACTTTTGTTATTAGGTAGGAAGGTGTGGAAATATTGACTACACACGTACACTTTATAAAAGGAATTTAAAAGGTGGAATTACAATGTGAAAAGAGTCCATACGACATCGTGCATGTCTATTAAAAACACGTACGTATGAGATCAATGTCTGCAGAAAGGTAGCTAGGACAAACTAATGCCCATTTTCTCAGGCGAGCCACTTTACCACTAATATACTTTCACATTACTAAACTTGAATAATATATATAATAATATTGAAATTCTACAAAGAAAATAATACATTTGGACTACTCCCTCCAAAAAATATGGCTTTGAGCGACACAAAAACAAGAACAAGGGCGTCGAATATAAATTTATAGCCTAAACCATACCTACGACAACAAAATATAAATACGCGGCACAAAGAAATTTAGGGTATAGCCCATAATAGATCAGGGCGACACAACTAGCTAGACTCGTGTAGATGATATTCACTTGTTTCGGAATCATGTTCCGAAATAGTGTTTCTCACTCACTATTGCACATGGGGCCCCTGCATTGAAGATGGATGTGGGGAGAATTTGCACATGAAACACCATTTCGGAAAATGATTGGGAAACAGATAAATTACACCGAGACTCGTATTGTCATAAATAATATTGTATATCTAGGGCGATACACCTTATCTCTTATCGCCCCTAATGTATATAATTCTAGACAATAGTATATAGAAAATGTTGAGATTTGTTGTTTATTATAAAGATTGGTTGTTTCTATATATATACAATTAACTTAATTGTACGTCGATATTAGGTGATTAATTACAATATACGTACCTGGAGGAGCTTGATGATATTGCTAGCGCCAAAGACCTTGTGGGCAATGGTGAACTTGATGGGGTCGGTCGGAGGGAAGTAGGGAGCCAACACGCATTTCTCGGCGCACCGTCGCCGGAGAATCTTGCAGGCGGCGCAGGGGCTCATTATCACGTTTCCCGACGGCGACACCGGCGTCAGAGTTTCACCGCTGGTGTTGTTACTCAATTTTGGCGACTCCATCTTTATGTCTTACGTTTTTTTTTTGGGTTGTTAAAAGTCTGGCTTAACTTTTCTAGAGAGAGATTGAGTTATAGTGGTGGAATTTGAAGTTGGGAAGGAGTGAGTGAAGGTGTAGGGATATTTATAGACTTGAGTTACACCCAAGTGGGTATGAAAAGAGAGGAGCTATAGTTAAGATCAAGAAAGTACGTACACACGTCATGCAAAGTGTGTTAATACGTCATCACATAACATAACACATATATTAATTAGAGTATGATATTTATAGCTTGCTAGGTTTGAATTGAATATTTCAAAGTTAAATCACGTATCCCTTCGGATGGGATGTGGGACTCCGGACACAGGACACATTATGCGACTAGAACATAATTTTCTGATGTCCAATAAAGTAAGAAGAGGAGGTAATTACGCAGTACAATTAGCTAGTAATTACTAATTAGCTAGGGAGGCGGGCTTGTATATATGAACCTACGTACAATACTACAATATAGTATAATACTCCGTATGAGGACTAACATGCATGAATCAAACACGTACGTGTAAAAAGCCAAATCAAGCCGACCACTTCACCCACATTACGACTTCCTCGTTGCCTCCACAACTAACTACATATTTGCTCGCCATTTCCATCAGCATTTCTTTCTCGTTCGATCTGAATTTCGTGTTTAAGTTGACACGTCATCAGTCATCACTCCCCCCACCAACCCTTTGTACACCTCATCATATCTCTTCTTATTTGATTAATTACAAAACTATGTATTCAATCCACCTACCTATCATTTATATGTGTAGTGTGACAATTAGTGAAAGAATTAATGTGGTCATGCTAATTAAATACACTTATAATGCACATAACAAAAATATCTCGTCTACACGTGACATTTAATTTACGTACCAATTTGAATTAGTGGAAGGTGTGGAACAATGATCGAGTGGACCTCGTCTACATACGTACATTAGGTTTGCCTATTCTTATTAATCAATCGTTCTAGTTTCGATTTTTCTAATTTGGTCCTAGATATATTTAATTTGAACCGGTATACACGATCAATACCATTCAATCTCTAACTCTCTAATAAATGCAAATTTTAGTTTGATTTTTAAAAAGAAGGTTACTCCGTACGTAATTCGTTATAAGTTTGACTCATTGACAGACTTGACCCCTGAGCCACAGTATATATATACTTACATAATCAATTTAAGTTTTCTAGATCGACAGTATGACTTATCTTAGATGACCAAAATTAATAAACAAAAATGAAATGCCAAATATGACCAAATAATTAGCTAGCATGACTTAGATAATATTCATTCAAATGAATCATAAATTCATACTTCCTCCGTTTCATAATAAGTGTCGTTTTAACACGTAAAATTTGTTTCATAATATGTGTCGTTTTAGGTTTTCAAAGTGATTTATAGGGGTGAATGATGATAATTTTTATTGGAATGTGTATTTGTTGACTAAAGTTGTTCATGCATTGGTCAAAAAGATGTAATGAGTGGTAAGATTAAGAAAAAATTGTAAGTTTTAAAGTGAATGATTGTTTTTCTTAAAAACTGTGTTAAGAGCTAAAACGACACTTATTGTGAAACGGAGGGAGTAATAAAACTGATAATTATATATACTGATGATCGACTTATCTAACATTCAAACGTCACATACTCTCATGCGCAGTCGCACCAACAAGGGTACAAAATACAGTACAGTAAATGGTACGTAGGACAAATCAATTACGTAATTAATTAAGTTATTATACTATAAATTAAGATTGATTATTTGGTGTTGATAGTAATACTAGTAACTAGTACAAACCCCGTACCATGTACGGGTAATGTAAATATAAAACCGAATTAAACGATTTGAGATCGAATTTTGATACGAATACGCTTTTAACTCGGGAACTTATAATCCAAATCGGATAGACCAAGGTCCGAACCTATTGACTTATATATGTACTTTTATTCATACAATTTTAATTCTAAAATAGTTCTATTCAAATTTTCAAATTTATATTATTAATGAATGTACTATTCACACATGTGAAATTTTTTCACTATTCTTCAAGATTCAATAATAACAAAAATGTTGCGATAAAAAAAAAATAATAACAAAAATGTATACTAATTAATAAGAACTTTTTTATTAAGAATATAAAAGAAAATCAGTTGAATTTCCTTATTCGTATAAGGATATATAATTGAGTAAGATATTAAGTATACATAAGGAAATTGGATAAGATATCAAGAAGATATATGAGCTATTTTTTGAAAATCAATGAAAAAATAAAATTATTATTTTATTCAAGGTTGATGACGTGGCGCAAATTTTAACAAAGACTTGGGTTCCGTTTTATACTGTATTATAGTAGATATTGAAGACTTCATAATGGTGGAAATTCTACAAGTAAAGGTCAGTCGTACCGTGATCAATCCATTTCACTATGATAACTTAAAGAACTTGGAATATAATTGACGATAACTCAAATTAGACATGTGACTTTTGAGGCAGAATCAAATTGTCGTGTATCCTCCTTCATTGGTAACGTATTTTTCTTAATTAGCGTTTTGATGTATATAGTGTGTGTCAAAACGTGTAATTAATTGAACGATTGATGTATATGCTCTATATATGTTACTTTGAATATGTGTGTGCATTGATTTTGGTTTGGACATTGTGTTATTAGTTAATTTGATCAAATTGATATCTCTAGTTTGTTTTTGCGATTCCAAGAACTTTGGAGATCTTTCGGTTTATTAATTACTCTATTTTTTTCACTTTTTTTGGTGAGTATTTTTGGGACATTGTATGATTTACGTTTGTACTGATTTTGTAATTTTTACTACCTTAAAAAACCCTAAAAATATTTGGTTAATCTCTTTTAACCTTGCCATAAGGTCTTCCGTGCGTGCATCTAAGTCCAATTAAGTGAAATTGTAATGATGATGAAGGTGAACAAATCAAGCCCACAAAATCCATCTTTTGATTCTTGTAGCTCGTTGTATATGCTAATTGACAAAAACCAACTGCTCAAAGATCCCAACATTCTATACATATAGTCCTAGTTCATACTACAACATAAAACTTCAACAAGAAAAGGGTTGAAAACGTCGTCGATCAGCCTCTTGAACGCGATCTCAAATTAATACGAGTATCGGAGTATGGAGGTCGTAAACATCCAAGCTACACAATACAAAAACAAGAGATCGAGTTTGCATATACAAACATATGTATAGATCTCATGTATCAATTGAATGATACACCAAATAATTAATTCACAGTCATCAACACTAAGCAAGCGTTCATATGGAAATAGTGGAAACAATATATGTGATGAAAATGTGAATCCGTTTGCATAGTTGAGCTAACGAGATATGCAAGTTAAAGATAAGCTAAGTCCACTTCAATTCGATCATGGAAAGTCTTTCTTATTGCTTTTTCTTCCCCCTAATTTGTAGAGTATTTGTAGGGAACAAATAGACCTTTTCATCTTCAACTCTTCTTCCCTTTTCAAATTTATGGACTTGGAAATTAAGTCTTTATTACTATTTGTTTTTTTCCCTCCGTTACTTCATACGAAGTACTCTCTCCGTCTCCGTAAGATTGTCCATAAAGCAAATTTTTGTTGTTTTTAAGAAAAAGTGGAAAAGTAAGGTAATTTGGGTAATATTGAAAGGGGATAAAGGCATTTTTGTATTTGTGTAGAGAAAAAAGTTATAAAGTTGATGTGAAAGTTGAATAATGGGGGTTGATAGCAAACAAGACGATGAAGATCCACGCGATGTTGAAGAATTGATGACGGCTCCAATTCAAGGTCCAATGACGAGAAGCCAAGCTAAGAAGATCATCCAAGGGACATCCATTGCACTCAAGTGTCTCTTTTCAAGAATGGAAGAGCCGAGGAAGACGAAGTGGGTCACTTGCTTGCAAGGAGGCCAACGAGCAGCCTAAAGACGCGGAGATCCCCTCAGGATCGACCCCCCAAGGGGTCGAGATCGACCCTCCCAGGGTCGAGCCTGAGGGCTTGCGAAACCTCTCAGGATCGACCCCCAGGGGGTCGAGATCGACCCTCCCAGGGTCGAGCCTGAGGTCCATCCGAACGCGTCCGAAGCTGTTTCCTTTTAGCTTGCGTCCCAAGCTGTTTCCTTTTATTGTTTTCGAACTATTTCCATATTTTTGGATTTCTAGATTTGTGATTATTATTATGAGATATTATTTATATCTTATGATAATAATTTAGGATTTCTTTTTCTAGGATAGAATAAATACTCTAGTTTTCCCTTATTTGTTTTTCAGCGTATTTTGAGAAGAGAACAGAGTTCTCTTCCTGCGCCATTGTTGACCTACGACATTGAGAACTTGGTTTGATTTATACAAGCTTTGCTTTGGTTCATTCAAGTGTTCGTCCTTGCGAGTTGTTGATTGTGTTCCCATTCGAGAAGTTCAAGGCTTCACTTGGTGCAAGGTCTAGATCCATCGTTTCCGTTCGCGATTGTGTGACGACAAGGAGCCATCTCCTAGCGTGTCATACATCAAGTGGTATCACGAGTCATCCGACCTTGAGTTACATCGAGTTAAGTCTTATAATTCTCGTTCTTATTTCGCAATTGTGTTTTTGGTTCAATCCTCCACTAGTTCGCCCTAGGATTTTGCGTTTTGTTCGCATAGGGAATACCGACCACGACCTGCGTGCCCTACCTTGTGACGCAAGCAATTGCGTTGTGCCGTGTATCCAGCCCAGCCGTGCCCTTAGTACTCCCTTTGTTCGAAAATTTTGCAAACCCTAGGCAACCTACCAAATAGGATTAAACCAACCTTAGAGATTCTTGTTTGATTGATTGGATTTAAGTCAAATTAAACCAATTTCTTGCATATTGTTTGCTTTAGAAAGTTCCACATAGTAGAAGTTGATTATGTCTTGCATGATTATGTGTTACTTGATGGCTACGAAGGTTGAAGTTTGCATCATGTCTTGCTCTTCTTTCTAAGCTCCTAGTAGTTTCATTGGTAGCATAAATCACTCTTTCTAAGGCTAGTAGCCTAACAATTGTAGTTTGCATCATTCTTGCATTACTTCAACACAAGTTAGTAACTTGTGTATAAAAAAAAAAAAACGAAGGTGATCTACCCTACTAGTAGAGCGCATTCAAAAAAAAGAAAATCCATTACATTGTTGCACTTTGATTCCTTTGTTTAGGCTTGTAGTTGCATATCATAATTGCATACTCACTTTGAAGGAATTCGATTCTCTTGTGAACAATTGCATTGTGTTTAATTGCCTTTCAATTGTCTTACTTGAAATCTCTTTGCCTTTTCCACCTTTAGTTGAAAGCTTGCTTAGTTACCTAATTGAACTAAATTCTCAATTGTGATTGAGCAAGAACAAGTTTTGACTTGATAAGGTGTAGCTCTAGAACTCGTTGAATATTTTACTTGTTCGGTGTTGTTTGCTACTTCAGGATGTCGGATAGTGAAGATACCAAGAAGTCCACCGCGGATTCAGGCGGGGACAAGATTTCAGCTAGCCACATTGCTAGAATTGTGGAAGATGCTTTGACGCTGAGGTACCCACGAATTACGGCGGTCACTTTGGAGGCAGCCAAGCCGGAATTTGACTCCATAAATTCTCGGATTGGTGAGATGAATGACCAAATGTCCACATTGACCAACATGATGTTGGGAGTACAAGCTACTCTACGAACATTGGCGGGTACGAGTGCGTCTAAAGAGCCAACGAACGAGTCGACGAGCCAAGTCAACCCCATTGTCCAATTGAAATCGGGTGATGTCTCTCTAAACTCTTCGTCAATGCCTTTGGTTACTAGTTCAGCATGTGTGCCTATGACTTCTTTGCCTTTGCAGCCTTATTCCACACCAATAGCATCAAACAAAGGCAAGAACTTGGCGGACGGGTATGAAGGTGTGAGCAATCCTAGCTTGAAGGTGCAAATTGGCTCGACGCCCTACCCAGACGAGGCGCATCAATCCAAGTATGGCTATACGCCATTGTCACAACCCGGTGCCGTAAGGATCGGCTCCATGAAGGGTCCATACAACTCCAAGGCGACCTACAAACCAACCAACATGCGCGCCGAGGAAGGCTCATGGGACGATTTGCCCTCCACTTGGCAAACGAACTATGTGCCTAACACGTCGCTTCAAAGGGTTATGGGAAGCAATTTCTATGGAGAAGTAGAGAGACCCGAAGACATGCCACTACCTTGCTTTGTGGGAGAGAACGCCATCCACAACAACAATCACCAAGGCGCACCCCCACAAGCACCGAGGCGTGATGTCAAGATCAAAGTAGAGCACTTCGACGGTGAACTTGATCCGGAGAAGTACTTGGATTGGGAGCAAGAAACCCACCATGTGCTTGAGCATCTTGGCTACAATGAGGCGGAAAAGGTGGAGGTGGTGTCCCTTCATCTAAGGGGTTCCGCTAGAGCTTGGTGGTACCGCCAAAAAGATGAACGCCAAAGGAGAGGATGGCCAAGAATAGAGACATGGAATCAGCTCAAGTACTTGATGAAGAAGAGATATGTGCCCGAGCAACACATCGAGCAAATGAGGTTGCGTGTGGCCATGTGCAAGCAAGGCTCTCACTCGCCCATCCAGTTTTTCAATGAGCTGGAAAATGTGAGTTATAAGGCGGGGATTCATCACACTCAACAATCCCTTAGAACTCAATTTTTGGCCGGATTGAATCAAGAAGTGAGGGATGACGTGGAGTGCCTACAAATTGAGGATCCAACAAGGCTAGTGAATGCGGCACAACTCTTCTACAATCAACTTCAAAGGAAGAAGAAACAAGCATGGGGTTCGAACCCTCAAAAAAGGTACACACCTAATCCTAGTTCCAATCCCAAAACTTTTTCTTCTAATCCTTCTTTCCAGCCTCGGGGAGCCACAAACTCAACCAAAAATGAGGCAAATGTGTCTAGGAAACCGACCGTTGGCAACTCTCAAAGCCAACGCCCAAGTGAGGTGAAATGTTTCAAGTGCCAAGGAAGAGGCCACATCGCCCGGGATTGCACCAACTCCAAAGCGGTGTACTACACCACTCAAGGCTATGTCACCGTTGATGAGGATGCCGAGGAGGAGGTAGTGCCAACCCAAGTGGAGGAGGAGCAAACTCATGGCGAGTCTTATGAGGAGGAATTCGTCCATCCCGAAATGGAACAAGCATATGCTTATGTCAATCAAAAGGACGTCCTCACCCTTCAAGAAGCCCCTAGAACCGACCAAAGAGAGACCATTTTCTATACTAGGTGTACGGTACGCAATCAATGCATTAACATGATTATTGATAGCGGTAGTAGTTGCAACTTGATTAATGCTAGAGTGGTTCATGACTTGCAACTTCCTACTAAATTGCGTACTCTACAATATGGTTTAAATGGAATTAATTCGGGTGCTTCTCAACTCATTACTCATACATGTGATGTGCATGTTACCATTGGCTCTTATAAGGATGTAATTACATGTGATGTCTCTCAAATGGAATGCACTCATATTCTCTTAGGTAGACCATGGTTGTTTGATAAGAAAGTGATATATGATGGATACCTTAATACCTATGCTTTTAACCATCTTGGGAGAAGATTCACTCTTCTACCCCTATCTCCCCATGAAGTTTTACAGGATCAAGTGAGGCGAAACCAAGCACAAGCCATTGATGAGGCTAGGCGTGCCTCCAAAAACAGGGAGAAAGAGGATGGTTTAGTGGAGGAGCGTCGAGGGAAGTCGTCCGGTGCCCTCAAAGCTTCAAATGTCCCAAAGGAGTCCCGAGAGAATGTCAAGAAACCGGGACCACAGGGAAAAGTAGAGCACCGAGCTCTCACACTAGGCACGATGACGAGAGTGCAAGACGGAAGGAGGGTCGCACACGACCGCGGACAGGTCGACCTCGACCAACAGGCCAAATCGGCCCTCTCAGGATCGACCCAGAGGGGGGTCGACCTCGACCCACGAGCAAAACCAGCTCTCAGGTTCGACCCTAGGGGGGTCGAGATCGACCCTAAGGGGGTCGAGATCGACCCACATGCCAATTCGGCCGTCTCAGGTTCGACCCACAAGAAGGTCGTGCACGACCCTGCAGCGATGCGTCATTGTTACGTGTTGTTCCAAAAGGAGGTTTGCACACTTGAGCAACATCCCGAGGAGGTTCCGAAGTGTGTGCAAGACGTCCTAAAGGAATACAAGGACATCATGCCCGAAGAACTCCCCAAAGGATTACCACCAATCCGGGGAATTGAGCACCAAATTGACTTTGTCCCGGGAGCTTCGTTACCTAACCGAGCGGCATATAGAGCAAGTCCCGAAGAGACAAAGGAACTTCAAAGACAGGTGCAAGAGCTCATGGACAAAGGCTATGTGCGAGAATCAATTAGCCCTTGTGCCGTGCCCGTCATCTTGGTGCCCAAGAAGGATGGAACTTGGCGGATATGCATGGATTGCCGAGCCATCAACCAAATAACGGTAAATATCGTCATCCCATTCCTCGTTTAGATGATATGCTTGACGAATTGTATGGTGCTTGTTTCTTTTCAAAAATTGATTTAAGAAGTGAGTATCATCAAATTCGTATGAAAGAGGGGGATGAGTGGAAAACGGCTTTTAAAACTAAGTATGGACTTTATGAATGGTTAGTTATGCCTTTTGGTCTTTCTAATGCTCCTAGTACATTTATGAGGCTAATGAACCATGTTTTGAGGAAATACTTAGGGAAACTTGTTGTTGTCTACTTCGATGATATTTTAGTGTTTAGTAGATCTCTAGATGAGCATGTAGGACATTTGAGGGCTGTGTTTGAGTGTTTACGAGTTGAGCACTTGTATGTTAACTTTAAAAAATGTTCTTTTTGCTCGGAGTCTACTCTTTTCCTTGGTTTTGTGCTTTCCAGGAGAGGACTACAAGTGGATGACACAAAGGTGAAAGCAATCAAGGAATGGCCCCAGCCGACTACTCCGACAATGGTGCGTTCATTCTTGGGATTAGCCGGGTTCTATCGACGTTTCGTGAGAGGATTCAGCGTCATAGCAGCCCCATTGCATGAGTTGACCAAGAAGAATGCTTCGTTCACATGGAGTGATGCCCACGAGGATGCCTTCCAAAGCTTGAAAGAGAGCCTCACCAACGCCCCTCTTCTTCAACTTCCCGATTTTACAAAGACATTTGAATTGGAGGTTGACGCATCGGGCCATGGGATTGGAGGTGTGCTAACTCAAGGAGGCAAACCCGTGGCATATTTTAGTGAGAAGCTAAGTGGTGCGGAGCTGAACTACCCCACTTATGACAAAGAATTGTATGCCTTAATTCGGTGCTTGAAGACATGGCAACATTATCTTTGGCCTAAGGAGTTTGTTATACACTCGGACCACGAAGCTCTCAAGTACTTGAAGAGCCAAGCTCGGCTCAATAGGAGACATGCAAGATGGGTGGAGTTCATGGAGACTTTCCCATATGTGGTGAAGTACAAGAAGGGCAAGGACAACATCATCGCCGACGCCCTATCTAGGAGGTATGTACTTCTATCATCTCTTGATGCAAAAATCCTTGGTTTTGCTTTGATTAAGGAGCTTTATGCTAGTGATCCTTTCTTTGGTGACATTTATGATCATTGCATGACTAAGGGCCCTATGAATGCTTTCTTTGTAGACGATGGCTATTTGTTTAAGAAAGGGAAATTGTGCATACCATTGTCTTCCATTCGTAGGTTGCTTACTAGAGAAGTTCATGAAAGTCGAGGGCATAGGGGTTTAGATAAAACTTTAGAAGGACTTAAGGAACACTACTATTGGCCTAACATGTCACGTTATGTGCAAAAATTTGTTAATAGTTGTGTTGTTTGTCATAAAGCTAAATCTAGACTTAATCCCTTTGGCTTATATCAACCTCTTTCTATTCCTAGTGCTCCTTGGGAGGATATCTCTATGGATTTCATTGTGGGTTTGCCTAGGACTAGAAGGGGTAGTGATAGTATTTTTGTAGTGGTTGACCGATTTTCAAAGATGGCACATTTCATACCTTGTCACACTACCGATGATGCTTCTATGATTGCTAACTTGTTCTTTAAAGAGGTGGTTCGTCTACATGGTATTCCTCTTACCATTGTTTCGGATCGTGATGCAAAGTTTCTTAGCTATTTTTGGAAGTGTCTTTGGCATAAGATAGGTACGAAGTTGCTCTTCTCTACATCATGTCACCCTCAAACGGATGGACAAACCGAGGTAACAAATCGAACTCTTGGAGCTCTTCTTCGTACTATGGTTAAGACTAACCTTAAAATGTGGGAAGAAGTTTTGCCTTTTGTGGAGTTTGCTTACAACAGGTCAATCCATTCCGCCACTAAGAAGACGCCATTTGAGGTGGTGTATGGGCTGAATCCCAAGACGGCTAGTGATATGGCGCCCCTTCCATACAAGGTCGAGCCGCACGAGGGTGCGTTAGACCGTTTAGAGTACATTCGGCGCATCCATGAGGAAACAAGGAGGAATTTGGAGCTCAAGGCCGAGAGATACAAGGCGCTTGCGGATCGTGGAAGGAAGGAGATGCTCTTTGAAGAAGGCGATCTTGTATGGGTGCACTTAAGAAAGGAACGTTTCCCTCATGCTCGAAACAACAAGCTCAAGCAAAGGGGAGATGGACCTTTTCGAGTGATCAAGAAGCTTGGACCGAATGCTTATGAGTTGGAGTTGCCCGATGAGTATGGCGTCCATCCTGTGTTTAATGTTTCGGATTTGTCACCATTCATCCCCGATGACGACTCCGACATTGAACCGAGGACGGTTCAACATTTAGTGGAGGAGAATGATAGCAAACAAGACGATGAAGATCCACGCGATGTTGAAGAATTGATGACGGCTCCAATTCAAGGTCCAATGACGAGAAACCGAGCTAAGAAGATCATCCAAGGGACATCCATTGCACTCAAGTGTCTCTTTTCAAGAATGGAAGAGCCGAGGAAGACGAAGTGGGTCACTTGCTTGCAAGGAGGCCAACGAGCACCCTAAAGACGCGGAGATCCCCTCAGGATCGACCCCCCAAGGGGTCGAGATCGACCCTCCCAGGGTCGAGCCTGAGGGCTTGCGAAACCTCTCAGGATCGACCCCCAGGGGGTCGAGATCGACCCTCCCAGGGTCGAGCCTGAGGTCCATCCGAACGCGTCCGAAGCTGTTTCCTTTTAGCTTGCGTCCCAAGCTGTTTCCTTTTATTGTTTTCGAACTATTTCCATATTTTTGGATTTCTAGATTTGTGATTATTATTATGAGATATTATTTATATCTTATGATAATAATTTAGGATTTCTTTTTCTAGGATAGAATAAATACTCTAGTTTTCCCTTATTTGTTTTTCAGCGTATTTTGAGAAGAGAACAGAGTTCTCTTCCTGCGCCATTGTTGACCTACGACATTGAGAACTTGGTTTGATTTATACAAGCTTTGCTTTGGTTCATTCAAGTGTTCGTCCTTGCGAGTTGTTGATTGTGTTCCCATTCGAGAAGTTCAAGGCTTCACTTGGTGCAAGGTCTAGATCCATCGTTTCCGTTCGCGATTGTGTGACGACAAGGAGCCATCTCCTAGCGTGTCATACATCAGGGGTAATATGTGATATTAGATGAGGGTATTTTTGTAGAGAAAAGTGATAAAGTTGATGGGAAAGTTAGATAGTGGGGATAATATTTGAAATTGAGTAGGGGTATTATTGTAAGAAAAATTGGATGTAAATGAAAAGATTGAGGGATAGACAATCTTATCGAAACATCAAAAAAGGAAAGGCGAACAAACTTTCGGAGACGGAGGGAGTATTTGTTTTTGTACAATTCTACAAAGTTTTTTTTTGGGGGGGGGCGAAATTCTATAAAATTTGTTTAATTAAGAGTTTTTTGAAAAGGAGGTTTTGCACTTGCTTTCACGCATTAAATTTGTTTCTATTAGTCACTCTAACAATGTTAGGGACTTAGGGGTGCTGTTTTTGTTTTTCATAGATTGAGTTTTTGCATTAAGAAGGGTGTGAGAGTTCAGCTTATCTCTAGACTCCCTTCCAACTTCAATTAATAGGACATTTTTTTAAGATATTAATAATAATTGAAAGGAGAAATCTTATTGAATTAAGAGTTTTTAGAGCATCCACATTGGAGACTTGGGAGAAAAATTTCTTAACAATTTAGAAAAAGGTAAAATGAAATTTGTCAGAAAAAGAAATGTTTCTCTTTTCTTCCCTTTTATCTCTTTCTTCTGCTATATTCTCTAACTTTGGAATGTTTCTTATCTTTTCTTTTCTTTTCTTTTTAGTTAAGAAATCCCTAAAGTTTCTCCATAGTGAATGCTCCTACGGCCGCCCGGGGATTACTCAAAAGTCAAAACGTAATTGACCAAATCTTAACATGTTGATCGAGACCTCTCTCTATTTGTGAATTGTGCTCACAGCATTTGACCCATTCCATACTTCTTCCACTATTTCGTCTAACGTGGGCCTCACCTAAAATCCTTCCTTTCGTCTAGTCTAGTCTTCAAAAACAAAACAAAAAGAAGTTTAGTCTTTAGAGGAAATGGGGGTTTAATCTCAAACCAAAATGTTCTCTAATTCACACTATATAATTGATCCAAAAGTGTTTGGCTAAAACCTTGCTTTTACGGTTCAGAGTTTTAAGTTAAAAGTAATTAAGCTAAGGTAAACGCGTCCACATCAATCAAAACACAAACAAAAATGAGCATTAGCTAGATACAGTATTCACATACTATTAATCATATCTTATCACATACGAATATTCGTACCCAACATGTAATTTGCGTAATAGAAAACTAATTAGGACAACGTATTTTCGGAATGCATTGAACCATAGACTTTCAATCACAATAGTAACAACAACACAAAGCTATTTTGTACTTCTAAATCTTTTATACTTGGAATTAAGGAGGCACTTCCTCCTTTAAGCAATATTTGTCATTTTATCTTTATTAAGTTGTTAGTATATACTTGTCATTTCATATACTCAATACACTTTTTCCTATATTATTTTCACTAACTGAAAATAATTACCTAAATTAATAATGAAAAATAGGAGATTTTTATAAAATTGAGGGTATTTCAAATCATTTAACTTATTAAAACAAAACCTAAAATAACATGTATTTCTTAACAAAAAAGAGTACTCCTATATATTACCTCGACTCAAATGGAAATATGTTAACACTAATTATCATCTAAATTTAGGGCCAAGTTGTTTGAGAAGTCCATAGTCCTTGAAGAAATCGTACGTTGTAAGTGGATGCCAATTTGAGTAGTTGCAAACTGACCTAATATATATACTGTGGTCAAACCAAATCAGTTGTAATTTCAACTAATGGATACATAAATCATACATTAGTTCCAAATATAGGTGTTGAAAAAAACTTAGTTTTGGCCTATCATCTTCTAGAGATATAGATGTCATGTCACAACATGGCTTATCTATACATGGAAAATATCCATAAAGCACATGCTTTTTCATCGTTTTAGCACCAAAATATCCATCGAGCTCAATCAAAAAGGAAGACTTAAGCTTGACCCATATGCACGAAGACCAGATTGGCCTTAAATTCTACCTATAGCTAGCTGGCTTATGTTAGAATGATCGATATGGATTTGATATTGTAGGCGGGCATGATTCCATATCAATTAGTTAGCATTTATTTCTCTATCTTATTTATTTTGCTATCCATATTTATTATGCTTTATCCTTTAATAGGGTAGTTACTCTAGTTAGGATATTATTTATGGAGGAGAATCTTATCTTCGCCTGAGATAAGATATTTGGTTGACTTAGGGAGCAAGGCACTGCCCTAACCCTAGGCGCGCGCCCCCCTTTGTCCCTCTCCTCTATAAATACACATGTATACCATGTGGAAGGTAAGTTCTAAGCTCTAAGCCATCGCTCTGCCTGACGCCTTTTAGTCGACATTGTACCTATTCTGACTTAAGCATCGGAGGTGGATTGGGGGTCGCTCGCCCCTTGGTCCATTGTTTTGCAGGTCATTGAAGGTGAAAAGGCTGGGAGAAGAAGCTTGGAGAAGAAGGTCATTGAAGAAGGAGTTGAAACTTGTACACGGCATATTTTGTGTACTAACATTTGGCGCCGTCTGTGGGAAACGAACTGGTTTTTGACCTTCGTAAACCCTATACGAGAACCGATCCGAAAAGGCTATGGATCGCTTGTCCACAGGCCCGGATCGAGACAGCCGCCGGACGAACCGGCGAGACAACCCTGGGGCAACTGCGCCAGGCGAATCGCGCAATTCACCTTCCGCAGCCCTAGAGCCGCGACCGCGGGTTCATAACCCACGACCGCGGATCACCACCCGCGACCGCGGGTCCGTCGTCCGCGACCGCGGGTCGAGGCCAAAGCACGCGAACTCCGGAATTCGTTCGGAGAACGAATCCCAACGCGCGTTGAACCCGATACTCGCTCGGGAGGATAGACCACATCGCAGTCGGACCTTGGATTGTCGATCCAAGAGGTTGCCCTAATCAAGAATCATTGTTAATTATCGATCCAATGAAAACCCTAGGTTGGGGGCAACTCTAATGACCATCGCATGTGCGTAACGCAGGGATGTGCGTATGAGCATACGGAACCAATCACTAGAGCCCGGGGCGAGCGAGCGGTCGGTCTGATCCGTTACCCCAACCGAGTTGAGTCACGCCGTCGACGAAACCCTAAACGATTGAATGATTGGACCTGCGGTGCGCGGTCCAGGGCCCTGCGAACGCAGGCCCACGTCGTAACAAACTCGGCGCGAGTTCGGAAGAGGGTCTCGAGATCGGAGCCGATCCCACCGCACGAGTCTTCGCTCGTCGCCAGGAGCGAGCTGCACTATAACCGCGAGCGCGGTGGCAGACGCAGGCAAGGCGGCGAGGAAGGAGGAGCTCGCGAAGAATCGCAATCTGGGGCAGAACCGCGGGCGCGGTAGCCCCCGCCGCGGGCGCGGTTTCGCTCCAGAGAACGTAACCTTTGTTCTGGGGCAAACCGTGACCGCGGGTCGGAGACTGACAGGATGACCAATCGTGCTTCCGACTCCCTTTCCGGGAGCTACGCTTATCGGATTTGGACGATCCACATATCGCCGGAAAGAGGAGAAGATAAGCTACGAATTATCTTCAGAAGTCGAAGTAAGAATCCTACTTGAAGTCAGTCGAAACTGGGCACGAACAGCACAGTCCAGAAATCGAGTTCTTTGACCCCGCGCTGCGGACGAGCGCGCAGCTCCGGCCCAGTCGAGCCCTTCACCCGGCTCCTGATCCGTTCTACGCCACCGATCGAGCCGCAATACATGGATCCGGATCACGTAGGGGCGGCGGCACCCATCGGTCCACACAACACGATCGATCGCTAGAGCCCGTTGCGGGCGAGCGGTCGGTCCGATCCTTTGCGACGGCGCCCATCGGTCCTCACAACGCGATCGATCGCTAGAGCCCGGCGCGGGCGAGCGGTTGGTCCAATCCATTGAGATGTCCGATGCAGGGGCATGACGAAGCAAGTGTTGGATCTTGGGAAGGCTCGGAGTCCACCGGGGCAAGAAATCGTGAGCATGATCGTTCGTCCCTCCGCATCCAAGAGCCTTCGCATGACTACGATAGCTCGCTAACCCACCAGAACGGTGTGCACGGAACGAGATAGGCGGTCGGGATAAGGGATGTCGCGGGACCAACGAGCGATATGACGGGAAGAGATCGGGCGCATAGGGTCGAAGGGCTTGATCGCCGCTCAACGATCAACGCGGAACCTACGGCGCTGTAATAGTCCGTGTGAGCTCCACGATGGTCGGAACAAGATGATTCAAGAAGCGCTGGAGAGTAGACTCCGAATGCTACGTTTCTTGTTCACACATCAGAACTGGAGACTCACTGCATCCGGGTCGAAATTGCGCCGCAAGAGGTCGCAACCTGTTTCACGGACAGGATGGCGAGGCAAATTTCCGACCAGTCGTCCAGGAACTACGCACATCGGAATCGGACGATCCATATATCAAAGGAAAGAGGGAAGAGCGATCTTCAGGCCATCTTTGGATGACAGCCCCAAAAACTCTCTCGAAGAGGGTCAAAAGGACATCCGAAGGCTGCTGTCCTGCAGAACGCGCAGAACAGGAAAACCTGCTTCTAGCCCCTCGTTTGGGAGCTAGAGATGTCGAAAAATCGCGGGCTTGGCATCTCTGGAAAGCTGGAGAAGTCACCTACAAATCTTCTCTTAGCGTCGAGACCGGAATCGCACTCCAACCGGCCCGAACTCGCAGCCTAAAACAGAGCAGTCTCGCTCTAGTGACAGCAGCGCACTGCTTTGTTGTGCAGGCTCGTTCGTGAGCTACGGTTGTCCGATCGGGACGATTCAAGATGTCTTGGAAAGCTTAGAAAGCTTACTACCTTTCGCCTTCAGGAGCAAATACTGGAAACGCACTCCAATTGGCTTCAAATCAGGTACGAACCTGAATACGAAAAGGGGTATGCGAAGGGACGACCGACCCTCCTATGAAAGAGATTGCTTTCATAGTGAGATCGTGGGTTCCGAGCACCCTCCCAAAAACGACGGTGTGCCCACAGCGGAGTAAGAACACCGAGGCTCGCATGGTAGGAGCATCTGACCCCTGCGGTAACCACTTACCCGCTCCAATCTGTGCTGACGAAATCGAACCTCCGCGAAAGAGTCGCAGGGTGGTCTGTCGAGCGGGGGCAGCATGACGTCAACTTGCATGCCCGGAGCCGACATCGAAAGACCAGCCTTGACCGACTTCAAAACACGCTATGTGGTTCGAATCCGGCTACGAGAGCCGAGGGCGCAGGACTGGGAGCCGCGGGCGCGGGGAACCCTTAGAGAGCCTTGAAGAGTCCTATGGAACGAACCGCAAGCACGGGCAGCACACCGCGAGCGCGTGTCACCAGGCCGCGACCGCGGGTCGCCAGGCCGCGACCGTGGGTCGCCAGGCCGCGACCGCGGTAGGTGCAGCGGGAAACCACCAAGACATGCCGAGCGCCCTACGGAGCGCCACTAAGTGGGTCATGTTGCGATGCGCACACCCACGAGGGCCACGAACCTTCCGAGTTGGCAACGCGATGCCTCGATTAGCCATGGGGAGCGCATCCCGATAATGGCAAGGCTCGGAAAGGCCCGTGTGTTATGGCTGCGGAATTAGGACGGGGGCATATGAGCTAGTGCTTTGCACTTAAAACATCGCTATAAAAAAGAAGTTCTACCAATGATGCAAGTACTATTCGACATATTGCTAAGGGCGCCCGCCTTTTTGTTTTCTAACTCATCGACATTTCAAACATGTTTTATTTTTAAATCCGCGCGGAAACGTTTTCGTTTTTATCCTCATGTTTTCTTGGTTTGCAATACTAGAATCAAGTACTTGGAGGGGTTAAACCCGAGCCATTGGTAGACGAAGGCCCTACGATACGCATGCGTAGGAGTTGCACGGATCCCGTATTTATGGAATACGGATGTACGAATATACGAATATACGAATATACGAATATACGAATATACGTTTGTACGAATGTACGAATGTATGAATATACGAATAAGAGCACCCAATCTGCATGGCCACTCACCGCTTAAGCTCCGGCCCCTATACATGGGATAGTACAAGGTACACGCGTATAGGGTTCCGGAGGGGGCAATTGTAGGCGGGCATGATTCCATATCAATTAGTTAGCATTTATTTCTCTATCTTATTTATTTTGCTATCCATATTTATTATGTTTTATCCTTTAATAGGGTAGTTACTCTAGTTAGGATATTATTTATGGAGGAGAATCTTATCTTCGCCTGAGATAAGGTATTTGGTTGACTTAGGGAGCAAGGCACTGCCCTAACCCTAGGCGCGCGCCCCCCTTTGTCCCTCTCCTCTATAAATACACATGTATATCATGTGGAAGGTAAGTTCTAAGCTCTAAGCCATCGCTCTGCTTGACGCCTTTTAGTCGACATTGTACCTATTCTGACTTAAGCATCGGAGGTGGATTGGGGGTCGCTCGCCCCTTGGTCCATTGTTTTGCAGGTCATTGAAGGTGAAAAGGCTGAGAGAAGAAGCTTGGAGAAGAAGGTCATTGAAGAAGGAGTTGAAACTTGTACACGGCATATTTTGTGTACTAACACATATATAATGGTCAGCCTAATGTGCTATGAACTGTATACAAGTATAAAAGATTATGCATAGTTTGTGTCAATACAAGATGAAAGGCTAAGGATCCAGCTTGACATGTAGATAGCTAGGTGTGAAAGTCACACATCGGTTCGTGTCATCGTGTGTATATGCGCGATACCTCAACACATAAGTCCGTTGAGCTCCACCATAAAATCAATTGACAATAAGAAAAGTGGACCATGTAAATATACGGTTGGTAGTTTATGTTCTACTTCCCGAGGTGAGATAGGTAGTTAATCTGAATATTATGAAATGTACCTAAATAACGCAACAAGGTGACATGACATGTCTTATTTTTTTTAATGTAAAATTAGCGGATCGAGCTCTCTAGGGGATTTGGGCCAAGACATGGCCCACTAAGAACAGAATAAGCCCATAAAGCGATAAGGCCCAGAATAGTAAATATGCGATGGCATGATGATGGTGGACATGCGTGCAAGTACGTACAGTGTTAAAGCAAAGCAGCACACCTGTGTTACAACTCATCACTCACATGCCACATGAATTGACACCCATACATATGTGTCCACAATCTTAACCGGATATGTGTACATTTATTATTATTATTATTATTGCTATAAAGCTGTTGTCAACTTGTCATTCATCATGTGTAGATTAATTTACCTTGTGTACATGTTGTCGACTTAAAACTGATCAAGTTGTTACATTGATCATGGTTAATTAGCTACGTTGATAATAAAAGATGAATTCATCTTATAAATCTGTGTGTATGTATAGTGTGTTATGGACCAAGTTGGTCCATCAAAGAACAGGCTGTAAGATTCCATGGAAAGAGAATATGCATGTCCCATACATAATTTAACTTATAATAATAATGTATGCAGAGAGATCAGGAGGCTTTTCCAAAATCTGAACTTTAGATGTTGAATGCAGGCCATGCCAGAGGGAGAGAGAGATGAAGGTGGGGACAATATAAATGAAATTAATTAATGAGAATTAATGTAATAAAATAACAATTAATTAATTTGCAAGAAAAAGGGAAATTAATTAATTAATAAATTAATTAGAAAGTAGTGGAAGAAGATGAGAGCCAGCTATGGCTCCACCCCCAGACCAGGAAAAAAATAAAAATAAAAATAAAAATAATATTAATATTGCTGCTCTCAGCTACCCATATGCACTTGCATCTTCCTTCGTCCAGCCTTGTTTTTTTTTTCTGGTTTTTGATTTATTTGTCTGGGTTGATGATGATGATGATCAAGTTGATCCATGAAAAGCAGGTTCTTGATCTATCTTTTTGATGATGATGAATTGTTGTTTGTTGTTGTTGTTGAGCTAGCAGCTTGTGCTCTTCAAGGAGTTCAAGCCATCTCCAGCTTTAATCACAACTGCATACATGCCAACTGTTCTTGGTCATATCAGTCCTTTTTCCCATTAGTAAATTGTATAAATGCACTGAATAATTGGGCTATAGTACATTGGGCTTGGGATCACGGTGTAAATATATTTGCAGGTTGATTTTATTAGTTTAAAAAATTTGCAAAGGCAGAGTGGAGAAGGTATCATAGACGTGCAAGGAGATTAAGCTGTCTAAAATTTAGTGTTGCATTACCAACATGCTAACATGTAATCAAGCAAATCAGCTTGATCATGCATTAACTATTTCCTTACTTAAGGATCCCGTAATTTTTATAAGGAATTGATTAGTTTGCCGGACAATAATAAATCTATGTCATCATGTGACATTAGCTAGCTAGACAAACTGCGAAACATGGGACGGATTTGTTCATGATAATAATAGTATATGATTGGATCCGACTAAGGCACACACACGTCACGTGGAAGTGTGATGCAAGGCAATCATGTCAAGCACACCGATCCTAACTCCTAAAATATCATTTAATCAACCAAATAATAGCGACTAATTACGGGTATTTAACTAACTAACTAAACCGAAAATGTGATTAATTTAATTAATTTTTAATTATAAAAGTAGAACTTACCTGGGGTAGGGAGAGTGGGCTTGGTGATGAGGGCGGTCGGGCCAGCTGGGATAAATGGGCTGGCGTTGTAAGCGTTGATCATGTGGGCCTGCAGGCCCATTGTCTGGGCCCGATGGTGGTGCTGCTGGTGGCTGTAGAACGGTTGCTGGTGGTGCTGGTACATCGGAATGAGCGCGTTTCCGGCCATCATCGTGTGCCCCACCGCCGCTCCTCCCGCGTACACCTGCTGTGGGTAGTACGCGCCGCCATCGTACGCCACCTTCTGTTTTAATTTATTTTATTGTTAATTAGTTAATTGATTATATTGACTGTTACATGCATACATATATTATACATTTATGAAACTAATAAAAACGTAGGGGCAGGTAGGATAAAATCAACTAGATCACTTGTAGATAAGATTATTACTCCGTATAAAATAAGATCTGTCTGTATTAATTGTCATTCCAAGAGGAGGTAATTATTTATTTTTGCATCAAAAAAAGAGGAGATAAATTAAATAACTTAGAACTTACATGATTGTAATCAGGAGCTACGTACGCAGTAGAATACCTGAAAATTATAAAAAAAAATTACAAATTTAGACTTGTATTAAAGAAAATCCATACGCTAATCGAATTCATTTTCTTATTGAAAAAGGCTTGAAAATAATATAAAGATAAAGATACTATATACTATAGTACTATATACTATGCGGAAGGAAATGATTAATATTTACCCATAAATGGGAACAGCTTGTGGTTGCTGGTGGTGGTACGGGGAAACAGCCGGCGGGACACCCACCGGAAAATACCAATGGAGCTGGCTCGCCGGTGGTGCCACCACCGGAATCCCACCGTTCTTTCCTCCCATAATTCCGAACCCCACATTGTTATTCACACTGTTGTTATTTCCATGCTGATGAGGTGGCGGCGGCGGCGTTGGAGTCCGCGACACCGTCTTCTGGCGGCGTGCCCCCAGAGCCGCCAGGTTGCAGTTGGCTCGGCGCCCATTGATGATCGGCGTCGAGTCTTCGCACGCCTTCTTCGCGTCCTCAGGCTCCTTAAATGTCACCTACACACATTCCCCGAATCGCTAAATTTAACCAACTAGACTATAAGCTTTCCGAATTTTGAAACTAAAATCTTAAAAAGAAAATGTATAAACCCGTCGAAAACAAATCTAATCCCTAACTAACTAAAAAGAACTAATCTTTGACCAAAAGTATACTCTAGAACTGTTTCTAATAACATTACTACCAATCCAAATTTAATCCACATTGCAGATCATGCATGCCTATATATACACATACATCAAATTTATTGTATGTAACATTGTAACTAATATATACTTACATACATTACACATAATTAACTTAGGAACAAAAATTGTGCATGCTTACAAAGCCATAGCCTTTGGATCGGCCGGAGAGCTTGTCGGAGATGATGACGGCTTCCAAGATGTCGCCGAACTGGACAAAGTAGTCCCTGAGGGTTTCCATCGGAGTTTCCCAAGCTAAGCCTCCGACGAACACCTTCGTAAGCGTGGTGTCCCCAAATTGCCCTTGCCCGTTGCTCATTGTCATTTCTGCGCTTTCCCTTGATTTCTCCGCTTTTGTATAGAAAACACCGGCGAACAAAAGGGTAATGAAGGAATGTGTATTTTTTTGGCAGGTGATGTTAACGACTTCTATGCGTTGGGTTTGGGGTGTATATAAGGTACATTTTTTCCCTCAAGGTATTATAAGAAAATAAAAAAGGAAATTTTGGGACTTATATTGGACCGGACAGAGAGGCAAATGAGCTACATCCAGATGGAATTTTTTTTCTTTTTTCTTTTAATTTCGGTGAGTATTGTTTTTATCTTTTTATTTCTGTGGTCAAAGCGGGGGAAAGGGAGCATGTCAGCTGGTCTGTAAAAAATTCCAATATTCTTTTATATATTTTGGGGGTTGCTTTGTAGTATTACAGTTGAGCTCTGTCAGGCATTCCAGTGGGCAGTGGCAGAACGGCAAGGTAGTAGTAGTATTTCCTTCTGGATTTGTGAATTGTGACGGTGTTTATTCCTTTAATTTCGTGTTTTATACAGCGTGTAATTTATTGGGATCGGGGGGCTTAATCCGTAAATTAGTCACACACTAATTCGATTTAGAATGTAAACAGGCTAAGATCAAGGAAAGATTAGTGGTAACATGTTTCAGAACATTTATTTAATTAAGAAAGCCACATTGGGCTCATAGTGGATTGTCAATAAGGCCCAACTCAACTTGGATTTGGTGAATTGTCCATATGGGCTAAGGCCCAATTCAAACAAAATGGCCAGAAAATAATTGCAACCATAATTTTGTTACAAGGACATATAGTCCCAATCGTTATTAGCCCTCATCGCCCAAATCAAGCAAGATTACTACTATACCTATAGAACATAGCATACGTGACATAATAGATGAAGTTCACAAGTGCAGTTAAGGCAAGCGTCCAATATACATTGTCCACTCTCCCATGGTTGATGTCATTTGGTAGCCACGACGTCGATTGTTGGATAAGGCTAACAAACACCGCGCTAAGATAATACGCAATTGCGATGCGCAACGACACAATAGCTGCTGATGTGCTTCTTAGAGACACCGGGAACTCTTGATAGTGCAATGCGATCTCCCCGGGAAATTGGAACGCCTCTCCGACACCCATTATAGAAAGCGGAAGCACCAACCATAGAGCCGACATGGGAGCCACATAACTCGGTTGATCCAACAAATGATCAGCCTTGAGTAAACTAAGGCGTTTTCTCTCGATCAAAGCGAATACAACCATGCCAAGTATGTTACAAAAGTGACCGATTCCAATACGTTGTAATGGTCTAAGAGTCTTACCGGTAACTCTTCGCCACAGTGGGAAGAGAAGTCGCTCAATCAAAGGGATAGTGATGGCCGCGACCAAGAGGCTGAAGACCACAAATGTGCCTGCCGGGATCTTGAAGTGGTTGCCCATGCGTCTATCCATGACTAGGGCTTGAAGAACTATCATACTCAAATGGATTCCTAATGGGACACTATAAAAAATTCCGGATGCCCAAATTGGAATCACTTTGATGAGCTTTTTAAGGTCTTCCACCTCTTCCACACTACATAGTCTCCAAGATTTACATTTTGTTTCTTGAGTTGATTCTTGCATATCGCTCTCGTCTCTCATGGCAGCCCTATTCAAATACCTACATAGGAGTCAATCAAGCTAAGTAAATTTACAAACTATTCATGTTAATTGATACTCTATTTGAGAATGTACATCAAGCTAGTAGACTTACCTTAGCCTCTTACTTGGTGGTCCATATTGTACCTTGGAATCCTTATCTTGATAATAATAGCAATCCACATTATGATCTTCTGATGGCATTGACATCTTGAACTTCCGAATGGAAGCAACAAAAACTCGAGCTATGCTAGTGAAAGGGCTTCCTTGAGGCATGATCCGTCGATAGAAAGGCGTTCCAAAAAGGAAAAGCACAATGGCAATCACGTTTGCAACAATGCTAATTCCAAAACCTAGTGTCCAACTCACATTGTCTTCGATGTACACTAGAACGGTGTAGCCTATGATCCACCCGACGTATAAGGTGAAGATGACCCAATCAAGAACCATCCCTTGGTGCTTCGGCTTGTTTAGCTGACTTGCTCCCATGGTCGCGAGTATGAAACGAGTGCCCCCTACTCCAAGCGACGCGATGCTGATGGTTGCGTAAAGGAATGCGTTTTGGTAGCTCGTTGGAGGGACACACATGGTTGAGCTTGTGTTGTTGCACGGTTGAGGCTTGAGTGCATTGACTGTGACTATCATGGTGAACATGATCACCCCCTAACAAGTTTAGTTTGATGGGCACGTAAATAAGGAAAAATGAATAGGTGATAAGTGTTAAATGTTGATATTAATACTGTTATTTGATGTCCATTGTTGTTTTGCAAAATACCGTATTTGTCAAAAAGGCTTAGTAAGTTTGTGATCATCACAATATTATAAATCTGTGACTGTTTTGAGGCTTTTGACTTTAAGCCTTTCTTGTAGGGTAACTCTGATAACAACAAATCAGTGTAATGCAAGCTGTATCACAATATTATCACATTATATTTCATAAAAAAAAAGATCAATTATGAAGCAATATGCAACTTAATATCATATCAATGACAAACAAAGATGGAAATGACAAAAATGAGGAATTATTAACTATCAGTGGCCACAAGGAACCTTGGCCACCAAATGCAACTTTTTTATCACACTATTGTCGGGCATTCTAATGTGACATATCATATAAGTTTCAAAACTCCCTCTCAGAAAAATAAAAAAATATCAAATTCGTCAACTAAACAAAAAGTTAAAATATTGACAAACATATATATGTATGATTAATGTGGAGCGAAAAATAATGAATTAGGTTATCATAATTAATAAAATTAAACATACACTCTACCTAAACTTGATTATTTGACCAACTAGAGCCAGAGTATTGGTTTTAATTTTCTAATAACATAATTAGCCAATTAATACAACATCTTAGTAAAATTAATCAAAATGCTACGAAATGTTATATCTCGTGGTAGTGAAATCAATATAAGGGAGAGTTTAATTAGGGAGTAGAAAATCCGATTTGACATACCAAGAGGGAAAGGACGGAGGAGGCGAGGGTGACGGAGTAAGAGCTCCAAAGGCAGTCGGCCAAGATGGCACCGACGATGGGGAAGAAGGAGGTGAAGCCGCTAGCGATGTTGTTGATCTGAGCGGCGTCGATGCTCTTCACATTGAACTCCGTCATCAAAAACACTATGAGATTCGCGTACCATCCGCTAGAAGCCACTGATAATCCGAGCGCGCTCCCTTCATTTCAAAATCAACCACATCAAAGTAAATTAACAACTAAGATAAGGTCGTCTTAACACGTACAAATTACATATATATGTTATATATAGTAACGCATAATGACATATATATTGGTGAAACATATTAATTGTAAATACCTAGGATGAAAGGAGAGGTGATCCAGCCTCCTTTTGTAGGTGCTTGTGAATCTTCTTCTTGAGTGGTGTCACGATTGGCCGGAGGGATGTTTTCCGATGGAGATTTGCTGACCTCCATTGAAATATACCAAAGTTGTGATGCGAGTGTTATTCGTGGACTCGTGGTCACAACTTTTGAAATCTCCTCACCTAATTAAGAGCCTTTATATCATGTATGTAAATGATTGAAAACTCTACATACTACATATATACTACTATATACTGATTAAAAAAAAACATATATACTACTATATACTAGCTCCACTACCATTCAATTATTACTCTCTCCCTCCCTTTAGAAATACTTGTAAAGTTGTAAATTTATAAATTAATAAAAATATTAAGAATATTACCTATATATTTTTAGAATTAGTTTTTTTAGGTTGACTTTTGATTAAAAAAAATATCTTATCTTTTCTTTCTTTCTTTTTGGCCATTTTGTAAGGGTAAAATTGAAAAGAATGAGAAAATATTTGTTAACAGAAAAAACATGCTAAAATAAAAAGTACTACAGTATTTATGAGCGAAAGGAGGGGAGTATATTTTTTGTTTCGATTAACACGGATAAGGAGTAAGGTGGTACCCATTATTATTTGGTTAGGTGGGTACGGTATAGCTCTAAAATATATTTGTGGTGGTCAATGGTCATTATTTCATTATGCATGAAAAAGATGCATCGGGTATTAAGTCAAAAATATAATCTTCTCGACAATTATGCAATTATTAAGATTAGACTGTGATTCGTCAAGTCTTAGCTAGCTTAGTTAGGATACCTTTTTATATCCGTCATTATTAGATGACATTAATTTGAGAAGGTGTTACAGATTTATATATGTGTAACTTACACCCTTGTACAATAAGAGAAAATGCTTAAATTGATTCAACTTTCAACGACTATGACATAGTTTATAAGTTGTCTCATGATCGAAATCACGTGGAAGTCGTATTTGCTCACTGTCCAATCTGCTTTCAATACCAAAATGACAAGGAAAGGATAACCTCTATTTTGGCATGTTATATAGCCTATGGGCCCACCCTCGTTTGGTCCAACTTGGTAACTTAGTTTTTGTGCTCGTTAATGAGTCTGATTTGGATGAAATCACTAGCCTTTAGGCTTTCCCTTTTAATCATTATAGACAAATGATCCATCAAATGGTGATTTGGATGTATATATACTACGTAGTATATAAACATGTTAGACCAAACAAGGAAAGCCCAAGTGCAAACAACCTGGCAATTTCAGAGCATTCTTACACCCATCACAATTGCACATTGTTACAAACTACTTCCTGTATAATAGACCACGAACTAAACTTAGCTATAATCAAACTGAGCCAGATCGAGCTCTGGATTAAGTGCTCCGATTTTGTTCAGCCCGTAATAGGTCTGGTCAAGCTCTGTTCGAGCTCAAAATCTTATTTTAATCCCGGTTCATTCAAAGACTCGATGAACTTGACCTCGGTTTACTTAGTTTGTTCGAGACAAATCCCCAAATAACTTTTTCACCATGTACCTGGTTATCTGTATATACACAAATGAAACTTTTTTTTTGAAGTGTAAAGGGAGTGATTCTATTGTTAAAAGACCACAAAACTGATTCTAGGCAGTAAGAATTACATATACGTGATTAATTCATTGTTAATTCTGAACTCAGCCGAACATATTAATGCTTCTAGTATGACAATGACGATCATATATAGACTGCTAATATCTATCGTAACAGACGCATCAGGATTAGCTTCCTCATGGGTTTTTGGAAAGAGTTGACAAGAGGGGGATCTTGGTCCATACAAATACAACAGCTCCTCAAATGGACGTTCTTGCACACAAAACCATAGGTACCATCTATTTCGACTAAGTTTACGCAAATATATATCTTTTTTGCATACAACAAGCTAGCTTACGCATACATTTCATCTGTTTTTTGGGCTAATATACACGTACGACCCTAGGAGCGTTTCTGAGCCATTGTGGATGGAACTTGGTGTTGGAGGCCTTGAGCCAAGGTGTGCCGATCATTGGATGGCCGTTGGCAGCAGAGCAAGCTTTCAATTCAAAGATGTTAGAGGAAGAGGCCGGGGTGGCGATGGAGGAGGCCAAAGGGCTGGAAGCAGAGATCTCCAGGGATGACGTCAAACGGTCCCTTAACATGGCCTTGGACAGGCATGACAAAGGAGGGCGGTTGAAGAGGAAGGCAATGGAGATGGCCGTTAAGTTGAGGCTAGCCGCCATCGAACAAGGGGTTGCTCATAAGGGTTATACTCTCCATGCCGTTGATGGTTTCCTGCACACATTGCTTCACCAAAGTACGAACTAAATCGAGAGATGTGTCACCTCAACTTTAAGACTCTAGTCAAAGTTCTCCTATTTTGCTTTGGCTTTGCTTAAGGTATCCTATTTGCTGGTTGTAGCAACGGGGTTGTATAAACATGGCATATGATCGAGCTTGTGTATTCATTCTTAAGAGAGGTAAGAATGAAGTATCAATTTTTTTTTATATGTTAGTTTTCCAAGAAATAGGTTAGATAAATGGTTAGTGTTAAATTGTTAATGTAACAGTACCTTATATAGAATAACTTCATCGGAAAATCACACGCCATAGCTTAGATAGGTATGATCTACACTACGATTCTCTTGGCATATTGAAAAAAGCTAGAAACCAAGGAAACATTAAATTCAACAAACAAATACCATAATTGTTAAACTTTGGCATACGAATGTGCGACCTAAAAAATCCAATTTTGAATACTTTTAGTTTGTTTTAAATTAAATGGATAGATATCCTAAGATGTATTTACAAAGTAAAATACAAGCGTATTAATAGAGGACCTTCAATTGAGACTTACACACCCACAAAAATAGACAGAGGATTCCCCAAATTAGAAAGAACCTGAAATTAAAATTCAGGAAAACCACCAACAAAACAAGATCAAAACCCTGTTATGGATGTGCTATCATCTATGAGTAATGTCATAGAGAGAAATCAAAATCTCTGCACAGATCAATATAATGATCAACCACTCCAGGAAGTCAGACCTCCTGTTCTGAAGAATTTCTTGAAGGAATCGAATGTTGTGCTGCAAAAATAGATTAGCCAATAGTAAATAGATTGAGTAATTAAAAAGTCCTAGTAACCCTTGACAGAAGGTACAATATTAACATTACAGTAGAAACTATTTACCTCTACAAACTTCAGCTTGAAATCAAGGGTGGCAAATCTCTGTGTCAGTTCAAATTCATCCCGTAGGTATTCCCAAATCTGTGCATATTTAGCATCCTTCCAGGCAATATCTGACCTGAGAAAGTACAAAGTTTGACATCTCAATTACAGAGGCTGAAAGTCTCAGTTACTATGCTATGCTAATTAGCGCGCACTTAGCACTTAAATCAAATTGCAGAGCTAACATTTAACTCAGTCATTCACATAGAAGCTTAACCCCAAATGTCATTATTACCTTTCAAAGAGCCCAAGCTTCAGGATAACGTCAGCAAGATTGGAATTAGCCTTTCCCACCAACTGGAAGAGTTTCTTTCTTTTCATGGTGAATGTCCCGGTTTTCTCCATTCCACGATTTATGTCAGTGAATTCTGCTACCATCCCATCAACCTAAGTACATACGAGGTTCGTGAGAATATGCTGAATCAAACCAAAACAACTTGAAGCCTTAGAATTGTGTAAGTGATACATACCTGTCGTACATAGTAATCAAGCGCTATACTTTGACCAAGAACACTGCCTATGGTACGTATCGAATCAACATTTAAGTACTGTAACATTATATGATCAAGGCCAGCTTCCATCCATGAGCCTAATGTTGGATTTTCCCTTACTTCATACTCTGGACAAATTCAAAAAGGAACATTACATGGACAAACTTACACTCAATGAAGTTGTGTTATCACCACATTACTAAGCAACTGGATTTCAAAATCACAGATCAAAGAACTAAAAAGCATTCAATGAAAAAAGATGAAGTCATGTCATACAATTACAAGAGCTTTTAGACTGTGAACAGGCATTCAATTATAACCTACAATAAACAAGAATAATGAAGCTATAACAAGCTCTCACCATCCTTTTTCATTTCAGGAAGCAAGCTTGATGCATGTTTCTCAACAACTTTCAAGTAGCCGTCGACCTCATGATCAGGGACATTGAACAGAACAATTGATCCATACTGAAAGACCACCATGTACCTGCAATCACTTCCACTCAGAGTAGGAGCCAGCCCCTGAATCAAAAGGCCAATGCAAGCAGTCCATGATAACAAGCATAAGCTTCACAATTACTTGAATTACAGCATAACGCTCAATGTGAAGGAAAATTCAATAAAAACTCCTCACATTGGGCATAGTTCTGAGGTTGCCGAACTTCAACACCGCATAATTGGTCGTCCTCGAAGTCGGAGGGACCAGATTCTGCTTGTTCTGGTCCACTAAACTCTTCAAATCCACACTAAACAGGAAGAAAAAACCTCAATGAACGAGTACAGAGCAAAACACGATGGTAAGCTATGATGAAACCCTAACCTGGTGGAGAAGAAGAACGCTCGGACGGAAATGGCAGGCCTGGAAGGATCAACGGCGTCGGAATCGGAGGCGAAGCCGAAGGGAGAGGAGAGAGGATCGCGCGAATCGACAATCGGCGACTGAGAGAACGGGGAGGAGATGCAGCGGACGGAGAAGAGGGATCTGGGAGCGGATTTCAAGCTGGAGCTGAACTTGCAGATAAGATGGATAGAGGAAGAGCGGGATTGAGGAAGTGTTAGGGATTTGGCGGCCGGAGATCGACGGAGAGGGAGAAAGACGGCGGCGGCGGCGGAGGATGTGGAGGCGGCGACGGCGGAGGAAGGATGGAGAATCATGGCGGATTTGAGGTGGTGGAGGAGGATTCCGCACGATGCACTCCTGTAGTTTCCATTTCTTGTGGAGTGGTGTCAAATCTTGGGAAGGATTTTGCCGCAAAAAAACTGATGACTGGAAAATGTTTTTAGTGTTGAGCCCAAACACACGATTTGGGCCTAGTAATGAAGTTGAAGGAAAGGCCCACGGCCCATTCATTGAACTTGTGATATTTATGCAAACTTTGAAAGAACACGGTCTAAGGTCTTGCTGCAGAGTGTTTCGGGCATTATTGATCATAATGTTAACCATCCCTTAATACCAGAATTTCCACTTACTTACCGCTTATTTTTCATCATTGGAAAAAAAGTTGCACGATTTAACTCACGTAAAGATATACATGACTACATGAAGATTCATATTGCTATTCCTCAAAGCTGGTATATGGGGCTGAAATATCTAAGAAGATGGTTAAATGAAACAAAGTAGCGATGGGTAAGTGTAACTTAAGCTTAACCTACCTTTAACCGTGTAAACACTCTAGGAAGATGTAAGCTGATGCTCCTATCTAGCTTTGCTAAAACATTCCTCTTTTTCTTTGGAGAAATGTTTCAAATGTTTGCTTTACACCCCCTAGTTCACAAGGATTATACGGTATCAGTATGTATTAACATTTGGCCAAAACCTAATTCTATACGTATATGTAAGGATAGAATATGTTTATAAGTCAAAAGAGATTTTGTATAAGATAAATATTAATTCATGTATGGAGATAGACATAGATAATGATAATTTTATACAAAAGATTCGATGTCATTAATTTTTAATATGCTGCTAACTGCCAACTATAGAATAATATAAAAACAAAGGTCAAAATTCTTATGATTAACACATACAATCAGACCTTATGAATTGTTATGAGCTTAACGGGTGATTTTTTTATTTATTTTTTTTGTTCAAAATGAGCATTTGGGAAATTGAACCTTGATCCTTGGACCTCATGCTACGTTGTAATAAAAAAATATTGAAAAATGAAATCCCTTAATAACAAAAGTAGCTAATTACAAGTCGAGGTAGTTTTACCCAAAAATTCAAAATTAAGATAGGATGTTGATAAAAAAAAATCACCTTAATTAACCAGTAAACTAGGGAAAGGGAAAATAAGCGAGCCCTAGATATTTTATTTTTAATTCAGCAAAGTGAATTATTGGTATGGGCACTTGGCTAGGCCACTCATTTCCGTAGTGTTGTGATGTGATCTTTGACTTTTTCTTTTGTTGCCAATAAAGGGAAGTCAATATCAACCTTATAAAGAAACATCAATAATATGATTAGAATTGATAGTACGTTTTGGTCATCATTTTACTTACCAATTCAGCATTCACGGTCAGAACTCAGGACCACGTTCACAGGCTACATATTATACAGTACACATGTGCAATTGCAGGCATTTATGTGCAAATTTAACCCCACACTCGTACGCTTAACACCATATCTGGATTCTGGCCTCTACCAATCAAGTACATACAATGTGATCTTGTGATATGAGCAAATATATACATACTTGGCAAAAAACACATGATCAACAATACACAGCAAAAATACACTGCAAAAAATGGGAAGGAATTGGAGCTATATATATTTGTAATGCGTATACATTTATATATGATCGGTCGAATCTCGGGTTTCTTGCCACCATTAACGTACACTTGGAAGATCCGAGGACGAAAAAACTCGGTTAGTCGAAGGATGTAGATCCAGCAGCGGCATTGGAGAACGAGAATCCTGATGATGCTGCTTCGGATAAGGCTGGGACTACTTGGTTCGCGCTACCTCCAGATCGCGGTTCCTTCCACGATCAGTTTGAAGGTAGTACGCCATCAAACTTGTTCTCTTCCGTTGATCGTGCTTCCTGTTTCGTATAATCAAGATTTAGCTTAAGATGAATCGACTACTTCCTAGCCCGAATGCATGTGTCGCTTTTCGTGTATCGGCCTTGTTTCACTTATACTCAAAATAAAAAACAATTTTTTCTTCCAAAAAAATTATTTTACCTTTTTCTACAATTCATATCACATCTCTACTTTTACGTTTTTTGATAGAATTTTTTCACCCAAAACTATACTTTCCAACCAAATAATACTTTCACCACCACAAGTGAAACAAGGCCTTCCATGTTAAAAGACAAGGCATTAACAAGGCAGATGTTTACTGATAATTGAAGGATTGTAGACCCTAGTTGGAAGACATGTGAAATTTGACAACTGATGCAATGGAAAACAAATAGAGAGGTGTGCAAGAATTGGAAAACATGGTGACGAAATACCGAATAAGGTGTTGCAATGCCAGGTAACGCACCAGAGGACCAAAAGGCGGATCTTCGACCAGCCAACGGCTGACCATAGAGGGCCTGTCCACCAAGAGCATAACAGGAGCTACCAAGCTGTTCAATGGACAAAGAAGATCCATCAAATAGAAGTGGATGATTCCATGTTGTTAAGATATTCTACAATCTATGTACATGTAAAGTTCCTTTAAAAAGAATTAATGATGTGATAGGCTTATATAATTACCATATTCACATTTACATTTAGATTTCCGTCAACAGGATGGTGGAAGGCATGGTGGGGATAGATGTCTACAACATTTTTCCCACGTCGGCCCTCAACCGAGGGTGAAATCCCGAGCTTCAAATCAAGATTGTGGTGGACACCTACAAGACGTACATGGAATTGCACATGTAATGAGTTGATTGAATTTGAATTAGCGTAAGTTAAGCGGGTCATTCATCTTTACCCAGACATAAAAAGAAACCGGAAGTACAGACAATCTGTCTGGACATTGCATAGAAAATATCAGTGACATTCATAAGATTTTTAATGCATGAATGAGAAATGAAGAAACGTGCAAAAGGAAGTACCTTCATTATTGGCATCAACTTGCATCTTCATCTCATAATTGCTACCTCCAAAACTGTTGACTGTTTCTATGGCAGTACATTCAGTGCCTGCCTTGTCATAAGGCCTGTGAACAAACAGAAACAGGATGCTGTAACTTCAATCCAAACATGTACTCCCATAAGCAACCTACATTTTTATGCCTAAAAGATCCTATCTCTTATGAGCACAGACATGTATCCTTTAAAGTTTCTACTTTAAGTGACATTCATAAACAATTTACTTGCAAGCAAGCAAGCATAACTTTGATTCGTTTGTCATATATATAAACTACTTTTCTAAGTATTTCTTATACCCTTAATAATAGGACATTTTTTAGTGTAAGGCACTCGCCTTCACTACCATAACCGTTTCTTATTACAAAACTTCACTAACCGGACATCATACATCTACTAAACTATATAATGTATAACCTGTTAATTCAATTCATTACGGAAACTAAGTTGAAGAGTGCTCACTTGTTTCCAAGTTGTTGACCCATATGAGCCTCCCAACGCCCAGCTTTCGGCAAACTCATGCCCTTATATCTTGAGTTTCCCCATGAAGCCCCAGTACGTTGACGACGGAGAATTTGCACAAATTCTTCCTTGGTTAGACTTTTCATCTGCGTACACATCAATGTTTAGGGCAATTACAATGCAGTAAATTAATTTACTCCACCACATCCATACACCAAATAACAAGCACAAGCATTCACCTGTTGCATATCTTCTTCGTAGTCGCTTAAACTAAAGTTGATATCAGCATCAAGGCCTCTAAACTTAATAGCAGCACGGTCGTACGCTCTGAAATTCGAGTCGAAAATGTTACAAACAAGGAAACAACAAGTAGTTGCTAAACCAACACTATCCATTGAAGTTGGTAGAAATTTTTTCACTACCTAGCAGCAGCATGTGCAGTATCAAAACCACCTATAAACAATTACCAGAATCCAATCCAATCCAAAATCAGCACAACTCATCCATACAATCAAAAGTCCAAAACCAAAACCTATAGAGGAGGGAGCAAAATCAAACACTCACCAAGATACACTTGTTTCCCACAATCCCTAGAAGACACCAGAAAAAAGATTGAGACAATCAAACAACAAATAAGTCCAAATCCCTAGCGCAATTAAAAAATCGTTCACAAGAACCAATGAATTAATAATACTACCATATATGAGACTCCCAACGGCCGGTTCTCCGGTAGAAGGTCACGCCTCTGTATTGGGAGCTTCTAGAACGCGGCCCTCGCCGGCTCCTCCTGACCTGCTGCTTCTGCATCACCACCTGCTGTTGCAAAATCCTCATCTCCGGCGCCGGCTCCGAGTTAGCCGCCGAAGTTGAGCCGTAGCCGGAGACCGAGAGGTTTAGCCACTGAGTCTCCGACGACGATCCGACTCGGAACTCGGACTCGTAGCTGCTCTTGCCCTCGCCTCCGCCTCCGGAACCGGGAAAAAGCTGCCACGTCACGAAATCGGGCCGGAGCTGTCCAGGCTGATCTTCTCCGACCTCGTCGACGGCATCGGCGGTTTCGGGAGCGTCGTCGACGTTGACGACGGAGGAATTCGAGGTTCCGGAGCCCTCGGCGGAGACTGTGTAGTCCGGCGCCGTCTCGGCGCCATTATTCTCCGGGAAGGCGTCAGCGTTGAGATCGAACATGATTTCTCAGCTCAAATCAACCGGAAAAGCCCTCCGATCGCGGAAATTGCGATGTCTATCCACTGAAGAATCGGGAAAGAGAGCTGTCGAGGAATTTCAGCAGTTCGTCCTTACATGATTCGGAGGAGGTGGATTTGAGAGAGGAGGAGTGTTGTGGTTGGTTGGGGAGAAGGAATCAGAGGGGATGGAGTTGGGGGAGAAAATGGAGAAGAAGAGAAAAGGCAAGAGAGAGAAATAGAGAGAGCGGGGGGCAGAAATTATGAAGGTGTTTTCCAATATTTTTTAACCAAATATGTTTGGGGTCTTACTTTTTCCTTTTGGGGTAAGGGTATATTGCTTTTTATATAAAAAATACTAACATATGTGTATCCATTTCCTTATGTTTTGTTTGGTAGGAATTTGTTTATATTATTTGGATTGTAATGGATATTGCTGCAAAATCTCTGCAATCATCCTAACTTGCGTCTGCCTGGCAAGTAGAGCTGGGTCAAACGGGTTGATTCGATCGTGCTGATTCTTTCGGATTTGGGTTGAATATGTGTTTGGATCTATCTGGTTTTGGTTTAAGTCGAGTCGACTAATGACAGGTTATCGGACGAATCAGCTAGGCTTAGTGGCCAGGTTAACTGAATGGACGCGGGATGGGTTCAAGTTTTAATTCAATTTGGTTCGGTTTTTCCTTTTTTGATTTTCATATCAAATTTGAACCCTATAATTTTTCGATTTGTCCAGATCGGTCTTTTTTATATAGAAATAGGGTAAGTTATCAAAGCAAATTCCTGATAACTTCAATTCGTGTAAGTAATGCAATTTGTTTGTATTGTTTAGTGTTATAAAATTAACGCATTCATTCTATTTTAGATTAAGAGGCTGCAAAATTGTGATATCAAAGACAATAATCTATGAGCTCATTTCAAATAATATTAAAAACTAAGTCCGCATGTTAAGCAATTGAACCGATTGATGAAAGATGGGACATCAGAAAAAGACATTAACGTAGCACATATAGGTCACGCAATAATATGCATGTCGATAGTATCACATGAGCTTCTATAGCACGAGGGGACGTTAGCAAGAACAATGGAATGTTGCCATCAAACAAAAGAATTGAAAGATGATACAGATTATGGAATAATGATGCAAAAAGTGGAGAAATCACATTGATTACTTCATTCGTGCTAGTAAAAAACTGTCCGGAAATTTCACCTGGTAACCCTGTGGTTAAGGCAATTTCATGTAGTACCCACTCATTTACGCTATTTCACGTGGTAATCCTGTAGTTTGGACAAATTTTGTCAAATAACCCTGCCATTATTTTATAGTCTAAAATATTAAATTGTTTTTTTTTTCCTTTTTCTTTTTTGAGAAAAAATTGTTTTTTAAAAATATTCTTTTAAAAATTTCATATTTGCAAGAATATATTAGTAGATAGGTTGTGTTATTATTACTAGAATATATGACAATTATATTATCCATATATGTATATTATGATTTTTTTCTATTTTATATTCAATTGGCATAATTATATAGAATAACTACCTTATTACAAGTATAATATCTTTTTCTACATTGTCTTAATTATATAAATTTAAAAGGCTAATAACAAGCTAATGAGTGATGAAATAAGAATTTTTCAAATTCAGAAATGTATATTTACTTTCATTATATGTGAGATAGAGCTTCTTCTAACTTTTACTTGTTCAACTTGATTAATATTATTCCAACCTCAAATTTCATGGATTTACTTCTAAAATTATTCATTAGCTTGATTCAAAATTTATTTTAATATATTCTAAATGTTTATTTTTATCTTGACCTAAACTAGGCTTTTTAAACATTGACAACAAATGATCCTACATAAGAAATTTCTATATTTAAAACAAGTACAATAATTAATTAAACCAAATCCACCAATTGTAATAATAAACAAGAATTTAAAATTGTTATTTTTTAATAAATATTAAAGCTGTAACTATAAAATAATGGTAGGGTTATTTGGCAAAATTTGTCAAAACTACAGGGTTACCACGTGAAATAGTGTAAACAAGTGGGTACCACGTGAAATTGCCTTAACCACAGGGTTACCATGTGAAATTTCCGAAAACTGTCATTTGAATGTTTATAATTATACGTACATATTTCCTCCGTTTCCTTTGTAATTTGTACATGAGGAAAAGGGACAAAGAGAGAGTACTTAAAAATTTAAAATTATGATAACTAGTTGAAGACCCGTACCATATACGGGTAATGATCATTTTTTTCGTTAATTTGTGTATCTACTATAATCTATATTATATATTAATTCTTATATATAAATAGATTAAAAAGGGAATTGAAAAGTTAAGTTAATAAATATGTATCTTTTATAGAAGGAAATTTTAAAGATAGATAATATTGTTTCAAAGATAGAGTAAAGGTTAGATAATTAAAGAATTTTTAAAGATAAATAATATGTCTTTAAAGATAGATATTTGATGGGTAAGAAAAAAGATAAAGTTAAAGATTAGATAATTAGGAAAAATAAAAACATATAAAATTGTTAATCAAGTGGGGCCAGAGTTAACGTGGAGGCTCGAAATTCTCCGACTTTAATATATAGTATAGATTCTGAAAATATTAATTAATTAGATTTTGCTATCTTTCACCACGTTCGACAATATTATTATATGAAACTATTTCTACATATGTGGTACTATAATATAGATATAATATAAAATAAAAGGTTTATTCTATATGTATGAAATTATATGCTAATTATGTAAACTTCAATGGTGTCAAGCAATGTATGTATGTGTGTGTATATATATATAAGGTTTAGAATCACCACATTGTGTCACGTAAGATTTTTCCACATGTCGTTCTCATATTTCGCCAATCAAGATTTTGTCACATGTCGATCTATCTTGCTTCACATCACATGTTATTTAATTTTTTTACTAAGGCACATCATATCTATTTATTCATGTCATATATATATATATATATGTCTACCTAAGATTTTTATTCCTACCAATAGATAAATATAAAGTTTTTTTTTCCTTTCAATTAGGTAAATGTAGAGATTTTCTACCAAATAGGTAAATGTAGAAATTATTTATAATTTTTTGTTGTACTTATACCGATCTTATACATAACATATTAATTAAGATACTACTTAAGAAAAGAAGGATTTTGATAATGATATATCTCAAAAGATATATTTATCAAATAGTCAAAATCTTTCATTTCTGAATTAATATGTTAATTAGTCTTTTTTCTTAATTAAATAATTATAGTTGAATTGTATGTTTTTTAAAAAATTTATTTAATAAAATTTATATTTTTCACCGCTTAAGCATGATTAATAAGAATATTGTGCTAAAAAAAGAAATACTAAAGTATATCAAAACTTACAATGTACATTGAACTTCTTAAAATTATGTATTAAATAATCATATAAAATTATATAAAGAAAAACTTAATAAAGAATTTTTTTTTGATCATAAAATTTTTAATAAAGATCGCACAAGGTGCGAGTAACTACTCTAGCTTTTTTGATCTTTCGCCCGATTCGATTAGTCGGAGCTAATTTACGTCCGGACCGGGTATTGTCAGGGGTTAAGGAAGACCCTCCCCAGTGTCTTCTGCACAAAGCGAAATTCGATCTCTTCGAGTCTCGAACTCATGATCCGATCTCTTCGAGTAAATACGCTAGCTAGTTATAGGGAAATTACACGATTTTAAAAATGTGTTTCAAGGTTTATTTTAAATAGATCGAGTTCTTATTACGTAGTACGGAGTATTATATTTAATGAAATGATCGATGAAGACCATTCTAAACATTGGACTGTTTCGTAGGTTAGTAACTAGAAATTATAGTACTACCTAGTTGGACCATTATTCGTATTATTATATCGTAAATTATATTTAAGCGTTACTATTCTTTACTTTTGAGAGGATTAAGCATAATTATTGAATGGAATATAGCCGATGACTAAGGTTCCTCTATTGTCGGCTTCCTCATTTGTGACGTAACCCTGTACGTCAATTGTTGTTAGATTATGCAACTAATTAAACACAGCCGGCCAGAGTTAGGGATCAAGAGAGATTTCAAATACAGTTAAACTTGTACAATATTATGAAGTACAGTCAAAGCATGTGATCCACAAACTTATTTTTTTAAATCTTAATTAAAGGCCTTCTTAAGCCACAAAAATGATTAATTATGTAGTCCCTACTCGACTATGAGTCATGACGACTCTTCATTCACTTGAAAATAGTTGACAATGTCGTTTGATCAATTTTAAATATCAGATCAATGTCCTAAACTTAGAAGAAAAGGGAATGGCATGACTCATGAGAAGCTATGTTATTATAAATTAGGATTGTCTAACGGGTTGATCCGACCTGTAACCGGGTTTACGGATTACAGGTCTTACAACGGGTTGACTTATTTGACCCGATTATAAAATTATGCTTAACAATGCCGTTTTTAGCACTTTATAGAAACTTTTAGTTATGCAATGGTATTGCATTAACCTCCAATAAAATTATCAAAATGAGTCTCATAAAGCAAAATAAAAGATTAATACTGTTGATAATTCAACAATGTTAAACTCCAAAGTCCAAACAAAAAAAATAAAATTAAACAAAATTATATTATTTGATGGGTTTTATAAATCAACCCGTAAATGAAAATTATATATATCATATATGATCTATGACCCGATCCATAAACTGTGGATCAAATTGGTTCAGTTTACGAGCAACCTAGAACATTGGACAACCCTATTATAAAGTCTGTTAGTACTAATGAAAAAGAGCGTACGTTGTACTACGTTTTTCCTTTGAACTAACCATACTATATTTGGCTTAATTGTACGTGGATTATAAAATTAAGCAATACTAAAGCACAACGTGGATATCACTGTTGTACCGTGTTTTTATGTCATCATCCATTACGTATAAGTAGGGGTGGGCACGGACGGGTAACCGGAAGTTCGGTTAACCGGATATCAGTTAACCGGATATTCGGTTACTAAATTATGATAACCATTACCGAACCGTTAAGAACCGGTTAACCGATATCGGTTAACCATGAAAACCGGTCGGTTAGTCGGTTAACCACTTTTTGAAAGTGAAACTATTCATTTTAAATACATGTATTTTAACCGATAAATATCGAACTATATAATCAAAACACGTAGTCAAATACATTGTTGAATTACATAATTGGACGACATATCAAACCATCGATCGAATGAGGCGCGTGAGAGAGAGAGGGGGAGCGGGTAGGCGGCGTGAGGATGTTGCCGTCGAGTGTGGGCGGCGCGGGTTTGCTGTCGTTGGTGGCCGGCAAGTAAAGGGCGGCTATAGATCTAGGTAAAGAGGAGTTCGGGAAGGAGATGGTGCGAGTAAAGGGCGGTTGTAGATCTAGGTAAAGAGGAGTTCGGGAAGGAGATGGTGTTTTGGGAAATTTGGGGCTGAGGAAGAAAGATAGTTAGGGACCGGGTATTCAGAGAAAATAAAGTATAGAATATATCTTTTATTTTTTGCAAATGTATAATATATTTTTTAATTAAAAAAGCCTAATACTATCAAATTAACTTATTTATATTATTTTTTTAAAAAAAAAATATATTAATATTTTATTAAACGGTTTAACGGTTAACCGGTTGAAAATATATGACTAACCATTACCGAACCGTTAACCCGTTTAAAAAACCGGTCGGTTAACCATAACCGGTTTTCCAGTTATTCTCATTACGGTTAACCGGAAAAAGCTTTCGGATACCGGTTAAACGGTTCGGTTAACCAGTATCCGGTTACTTTTGCCCAGCCCTACGTATAAGTCCATGCGCCCCATTTTACTATTTTAGAATCTTATGAAAGGCTACTAATCTATAGTATTAATTATATACTGTATTTACAAAGTCATTATTTAAACTAGTTTGCATTCATGAGATGACCTAAACTATCTTATGAACCTGGCGCTGTTTGTGACTATGATTCAATTCGACCATGTCTTCGCCCCTAAGCTGGTGAAAACAAATATTCATTTGGTAAGTTAAAAAAGTAATGAAACAAATATTTTTCATAAGTATGTTAAAATGATCCTTTTAGAAGATATTTTTAAATTTATCTCTATATACATGTCATCGTATAACTTAATTTTGTAAGGACGTAACTAGTTATGGCATCGGTTTCAAAATCTGTGGTTCTAGTGGATTCAAATATTTCGTCCCATAAACTCGTCTCACTTGTTTTGATTGGTCCATATCTTATATTGCAACTCTAAAAAACACACACACAAAAAAAAGTCTAATTCTAAACTTTGGACCAATCAAAATAAGTGGGACTAGTTTGGGGACAGGTTTATCAGTTTATGGGACGGAAGATTTGCATCCGGTTCTAGTTCCCCACCGAGAGGTGACATAACTAATATGGTTTTCCCGGTTCCAAGTTGGTTTCTATTCCGGTTCGAACCATTTTAAAAACAATCTGTGATCGTTGCTCACCAAACCGCGATTGTGGAGTCACTTTTATTTTAAAAAATAGAAAATCCGCTGGTTTTTTCGGTTTAGATCCGGGCTAAATTATGGGTTCAACGGTTCCAGGAACCCCAAACCGAAACTGAACCGCTCCATGACTAGACTTAAATACTTATGTTGGTAAATGAGATGATGGATGATGGTCTATTTTGATAAGACATATCAACTTAATTGCTAAGAATAATATGTTGCCGACAGTACAGAATAATTTGGAAAATTAATCACAATTTCTAAATGACATTTAGAAATTTAGAAATTGTGATTAGTTTTATTTGATCATGTTTAACTTTAGGATTTTGTTCGAGAGATCGAATATACTGTGCATCAATTTTAACTACGGAGTATTACTCTTCGAACTTCTTCTATCTCAAATCAAACATTTTAGTTTTATTCGGCAAGAGTTGTTAGTTTGACATTTTATAAAAATAATATATACGCGTTGGTGATTTAGATTGATCATAGTTATTTTGTACTCCGTATATGTTTGATTTGTTGTGTATTCAGAAGATATCAAAACAATATGGAATGATTTAATATATGGATGTTTGTGTGTGACTTTGGACAACGAGCTACCTATGATCAAGTGATCGAATTCTGACTACTAGATTATAAAATAATAAGTATGTCCGTAAACATGATTATGTATAATATGTAATTATGTAAGTGCATGATGCCTGATTTGGCAATTTAACAATTAATATTGTCCGATAATATTGGCAGTACAGTTATGAAAGTATGATGATATGCATGTCTTAATTATAAAACATAGACGCATCATGCAACTTTTTGTTGTTGGTAATTAAGAAGTACGAAATACATATCGAGTAATAGACTCTTAAAAGTCGCAATCTTGTAGCAATATGGCTAAACCTAGCCTTCATTCGATCATCTATACTATCTATATAATTTTGTGTACATGAGGGATATTTAATGCTCTCATACCACATTAATGAGCAAAAAAAGTAAATGAAAAGATGATTATTTGAAAGAATAAACTATTGTATTAGAACGTGTATTATAATTAGTATTTTGTTTAATATAGAAAAGTAAAGAGTAAATACAAAAAACGATTTTTTGAAAACTATATTTATATTGAAAACTATATTTTGTGTCAAAAAGTTATCCTTTGAAATAACACATTATTGTATTAGAAATTTATAACAATTAGTATTTTTTCACTTAGAAAACTGAAAAAAAAAAAGAGAAAAAATGATCATTTGAAAACTATATTGATATTGAAAGCTATAATTTTTGTCTTTATTAGAAATGTATAACAATTAGTATGTCTCATATAAAATATAAAACTATATATATAATTTTGTGTTAATAATGGGTATTTAATGTCATCATGACAAATTAATGAGCATAAAGAAGTGAATAAAAAGGTAATTTTAAAAAACTAAACTATTGTATTAGAAATGTATAAATTAGTATTTTGTTTCCTATAGAAAACTAAAAGTTGATCGATGCAAAAAGTGATCATTGGAAAACTATATTTATGTATACTCCATATATAAAGTTGTATACATGAGGGGATATTAAATGTCTTCATGATATGTTAATGCTAATATTTATATTAATCAATAAAGTAAACTGTTTTTACATGAGAGCATAAAACATAGAAAAATATTGAGAATGAAAAAAGTAATCTATATGATGTATTTGGTCACAAACTTTTATATACACTTATAATAAAAAATTCTTTATGTACTTATGTATAACTTAGTTGTTAAAAAGCTCCTAAATTATGAAGAAATAACAATTAATATTCAAATGTTTTCATACAACCTATACGATAAAAGAAAGAGATTATTGAAATTTCAATAACCACTTGAAATGGTCCTTCAACTTACTGTTATTTTCAATTAAATTAAACTTAAAGTGTAGTTGAATGCAAGAGAGGTTGTTAAAACAAAATAACTCAATAAAAATATATTTAAAAAAATAATTGAATAATACACTAAATTAAATTATATGTAAAATAATTCAAAATTCTTAAATTATGTTTAATAAAATAAATAATCAAAAAAATCTATAAATAAAATTTGGTTATAATATGAACCTGTGCGTATGCACTGGCCTGACCGCTAGTTACATGTAAAATATACTTTTATCAAACCTAACAAAAAGGGCAGCACTACATTTTCTCACGTTTCACTTTTTATTTGTGGTTGCCGGTTGGTAGAGCTATCAAAACCTGACCCGACCCGAAAAATCGACCCGAACCGACCGAAAGTTTTTGGGTTGAAACCCGACCCGAATAGTAGCGAGCAAAGAAAAAAACCGAACCCGATTAACCCGAACCCGATTGGGTTGAAACCCAAGACCGACCCGACCGACCCGACCGACCCGATATATTGTATATATGTAGAATAAATATACTATATTGTAAATATTATAATATATTTTATCATAAAACCTATTATAAATAAAAATATTATTATAAAAATCTATTAAAATAATATTTTATTATTAAATATTATTATTTAATCGTAATATTATTTTAATAATCATTAAAAATTCAAATTCTTGACCTGTTAGGTCGACCTGAACCCGCACGATAACCTGTCAAGACCCGACCCGGCTTGACCTGTAACCCGATTGACCCGAACCTGCACTCAACCCGTACCCGAAAAAAACGAACCCAAATCCACCCGACCCGACCTGTTTAACACCTCTACCAGTTGGTAATTATGGATATACCATCGAAATATCGATTATTTATTTTTACCATCTTTCTTATCTATATGACTATATCTAGTATAAACATTTTAGATTTAAAAATTCGAACTCAAATTATATATATATAGAAATCAATCAATTTTTTGATATAAATCACTAAATAAATAAAAAACAATATTTTTAAAATAAAATGTTTATCTTATACTTTGAGAATATAAATTAAAACATGTAATTATTATCGATATGATAGGAAAAGTAGCTAGAAAAGGGCACAAATCGATCATCCAAGGCAATAAGTTTTCATATTAATTAATTTCAATAATTAGTGACAAGTGAGTGAGATAGAAAGGGAATAAAATGGGGTAGCTCCACGTATGTTCGAATTAACTACGAACACGTTGGTGAAAACGATAAATCAATAATTGCCTCTCCAAATTATCAAGAGACACCATATAGTATTATTGATGTGCTAGCTAGCTAGTATATAAAAGTACTTGTAAATACTTTCAAGTCTCAAACGTAAATATCACATGCATATATGCCCACTAGCCAACTAGCAATGTACTTATTTAGCACTCGATCTTTCTATATCCTTGTACATATATTTACGAACACGTAAATTGTTGTAATTGGCTTCTTGTGGATAGGGTTTGGATCGATTGTTCAAGTTTTGCTTTATTTCATTCATCGTATATAAATGTGGTAGTTATACGTACCTGTTTAAAAAGGCTGTTAATCAAATTTCTAGAGAGATGAGGAGCAATATGAATCCAAGATTTGAATTCGGGCTGTATTAAACTAAAAAAGAGTTAAATAGTTTTTTAAAAAATAAGTGTTTTTAGAGTTTTTTTAAATCTTTAAATATAATAGTAAGAATAATTAATTAATAAATAGATAAAGAAATTATATACAATTATAAAGAAACGAATAAATTTGATTGATTATGATCTTCTTTCAAGATTTTAAGCTTTAATCTTTATAAAAACAGTCAAATTTTATCCATAAAATATTAAATTATACGAAGTATATTTTTATTTTTATTTTAAAAAATAGGGTGGGTTGGTTTCTACCCCAGCCCACCCATGCATCCGTGCTTGCCTATGATCGAGATAGGTTTATATCGTTTTTATGAAAATGAAATTTTATTTACGAGCCTAATTAATATTTGTCTTGATAAAAAACACAAATTAAGTTAGTTTTTTTTTTGTACAATAATATTACTACCTCCTATAATAACTGTTATCCTAAGATTTCTCTATAAAATTAAGGAGCCATATGATTTTCTTAAAATAATATCAATCATGTGAATATTTTTTCTCTTCTAATATATATATGTATTTAATTACTTTTAATTAATGAGGATGATATCGAAAAAAGATGTGATATTTTTTTTTTATTTTAGATAAAATATGTCAAAGGACAAGTATTATTGAACAAGAGAATTAGAATTAGAGTAAGTGTCTGTTCGGTAAAACTAGCTGAAGCTGAATTAAAAGCTGGATTCAGCTTAGTTCAGCTTTATTAAGCTTAGGGGAGGCAACTTTTTATTTCTATCTTAATTCAGCTGAATTCAGCTAGACAAGTTCCAACTACAATGATTCACCGAACACCAAAAATACTTTATTTTAAAAAAAAGTTAAGCTTCTACAAACTCTATTAAGTTTCGTTAAACTGCTTACCGAACGGACCCTAAAACGATAAATATTTCTGACTGAAGGGAGTACGTATGCATCGGAATACATAATTGTACAATTAAGTAAGGAAATTCCAATAACTGGATCCGGACATCTTTGTGTCAGCCTTTCCTATATATTTTTTGCTTAGTAAGTGAATTTAATCATCATGTATCAACAAAAACCTTGCCTTATGATGAATAACAAAGATTATGGGTTAAAGAAAGGGAATCTTCCGAAAAGGGAATGAATTGAAAGAAAGAGAAGAGGCAACAAGAAAAAGGAATTGAAAGCAAATGCACGCAAGGAAGGAGACAATGCAATATTAAAGAATTCAAAAGGGATAGAGAAACTAAAGGACCCAGAAGAGACACATCAACAGTTAGATTATTTCCTCTACCAAAAAACAGTTAGATTATTTTATTAATTTCATCCGAGTACGTGTGGTACAAATCTCCTGCTTTAATACGTGCTTAGCAACCACTAAACAACAGGAGTTAGGGCAAATGAATATGCCATGCCAACTACCCACATCAACCTAATTGATATCTAACCAATATATATAACATATAAAGAGTACGTCCAAGGCAAATGAATCATATCTATGTATATCAGTATATGTATCAAAACGACTTATGATAGTATGAGTTAGGATGATGAATATAAGAGTACATGCTCATGTAAGAATAATTTCATGAATATAAAAGCATAAACAAGCTAGCTAGTTCTTCACGAGCTAGCAAATTTTATCAAAGAGTAGTGCTCCTTGCTTCTTAACCCAAGAAAATCGGAACCGAACTTAACTCCGGGTTTCAATTCATCTTGAAATAAATTTATTTTTTCGATTCAGCTTATTTTCACCGGTTCAGTTTGGTTCTGAACCTATTTTTAAAGTGTGCCGTTCGTGGTGTAACTCTAAGACTTAGCTAATTCTTCTAAATATACTTGTTAAAAAATATGCTCAAACACACTTGAAATCAACATCCAAATCATTAATGTTCATGCAATCATACACATTCAATATTCAAAACCCCTCTAAACTCCCAAGCAAAGTGTGTAATGATTCATGAGAAAAGGGAAATTGGTGTATGGGATGGGCTGTCCAGTTGGCTTGACTCGTTTGAATTAATTCGGAAAAAGTCATAGACAAATGAGAGAAAGAAAGAAAGAAAGAGAGGTTGCAATGAGAGCCTGGCTAGCTACGGAGAATCCAACGCTTCCCGGCCACGTACATCATTAGTTTTCCTATTTAGGAGATTCTATGTTATCCATCTATTCAATTTGTACTACTATGATCTTTATACATTGTGGCCTAAGAACACGTTATAAGAGTACCAGATTTAACGTCGATCAAGCAATATTATTGTTGATGTCATATTCGGTGACAGTTTTATAAATTATGTATAAGATGTCGTGGAAGCTCAAGACGGAAATCTAGTATGAATACTAAGCGCTAGATTTTACGGAGAGTAGTTTTTACTTGGTTTTAAACTTATGATTTTGTGATTTGGTCTTGTATATATAGAACTTTTGGTCGTTTCTGGTCCAACTCCTCGTCTTTCTAAGTCCTTTAAAAAGCGCTCTCCGTTTATTTCGAACTATGTGTGCATACATTTGACTTCCCACGAGATCGACCTCGTCGTGCAAAATTACAATAGGCAGGTATAATTTGAAGATGATTTTTGAGCAACCTTTAAAATGGCCGTTTACACACGTCTCAATTTCTACCTAGTTCCCAATCTACACTAGGTAGGCCGGTAGGGAAGGTGATATGGTATTATTCGTAACGTCGTTTACCTTAATATGTCCATGCATCAGAGCCGTACAATTTGCCTGAACGTCTGCTTTATGATTGGCCCCATCAATTTGTTTTTCCCTTTTTTAGAATTCAACGTGGGTTGGCAAAGCCAGTACGTATGAAATTATGAGTCATGAATGATGATAAGGTGATAGTGAGTGTGGTTGATAAGGTTATATAATGGGCACCCTTATATAATGTGATTATGTGATAGCATCTACATTGCAAATTTACAGCCATGATATTTTTAATTTGGTGAGATATTTTTAATTTTTTTTTAATGTTTATGTTTTCTAAAGTATGTTTTATTTTTTTAATTTTTTTCTTATCTTATGTCCTAAATATTTTTTTGTTGAAATTCAATTGGTCATTTGGCTTCTTTTTTTTAGTGTATAATAATATTTGTCATTTTTTCTGTAGTTTAATATAATTTTTTAATATTTCCCTTATCAATCAAAAATAATTATAGTCTAATTTAGAAATAAGATGAAAAGAAAACAAGGTAAATAAGGATACTTAAGTCAACTTACATTATTTTGTTAATATTTGCGGTACATTTTAGGATGAAAAATAAATATGAACAAGCCCTATTTAAAAAATGTAATGAGCTTAAAATGACATATTTGAATAAGATATTTTCACTTGTGTTAGTGCTATCTTTTCCTTTCCCTGGAAAAATGGAACTATATATCCTTTTTGGTGATATTGTAAATGAATTCGGATACCACATCCCATCATGTTCCATAGACAAAATGCAATCTGAATTGGATTCCCTCCAATAATTCCAGTATTTTCTTTCACTTTCAATCCAGCAAGAAATCTTCCTCTCCAATACGATATCTAGACATCAATACCAAACAGACCCTAATTCGTATAATGATTGGTGTTATATGTTCAATACTCAATCACATACCAAATTTATAATAACAACAATTTAAACGAATCAATAAAATACTACGTAGTACATTGTTTTAAGGCAAAAAAAGAAATAAACGTCGCATTACAACGTACTATAACTGAAATGTGTTCACATCCTCCCTCTAAGTGCCGGTTGACAAACACCTCTGAAGTTTTATACATTAAATTTGAAATGTACGTGGATGGCTTTCATTTAAAAAATAATCGTGGAGGATTTTCAACCATTTCAATTCAATGTCACATTTTGAGCTTTTGGCCTCCCAATTATTGAACTCATGACCCATTTCTTTCAAAGATCTAAAATGATAAAGAAGAGGGATTCGAGTTCAATACGTTGGTCCCTTTGAATTTTGTAGAATCATGATGCTTTTATTTTAGGCCAGATTTCTAATTCCTTGCTTTGGACATTGTCCCATGCTGGACCAATTCACCCCACATTGCCAACATTTATAATTTGTATGAATCCTTTTACATTTTCATCAAACAATCCTTTTTCTACAATATTCATACTACAACATTGTGTTCAACCTCTATCTTATGGTAGATATTTAGTCCGATATGTCCTTGATCATCAATATCGTAAAGCTGAAGATATAAGAAGCAACCCTTTTCAACTTGATGAACCAGACATTTATCCATCTCATCTTATCTATATTCTTGGACGGGCCAAAATATTAAGAAAAATGCGACACAATTGGAAAATTCAAAATTATACAACATCCGTTCAGAAATAATTGTCGTTTGGGTGTATATGATGTTTTCCCCTTAAATCTTGGAGAGCACAAATTTGGGAATTGAATCTTTGTGTCATAGAAGACATTGAACAGGGAAAAAGTGGGTCAAAATAGGAAGGCTGATATCGAAGGTTGATTCTACAATCTTCAGTACTGAAAGCCGTTCAATTTGGGACATTGTGGGTGTGTTCTTGAAGTCCACATGGCACAATCCAAGTGGGGAAGAGGTCCATTTTGACAGCCAAACATGAAAAAGGAAGAAGATAGAAGATGATTCCCACTTTTCAAGCTTAGTGGATGCCTTACAATTCCACTCTTAGTTGATGCCCCAACACACAATAATTCCTACTTTTGGTAAGATTTTGCCCTTGGACAAATGACTTCTTTTCTTTTATAAAAGAAATCACTTTCGATGATAAACCTTAGATTCGTGACCTTGTCAACAAAGACCCGAAATCATGAATCAAGTTAACCACCTTACGTCGACCCATCTGACCCCCTTTCAGTTGTAAAGTTGTAAACTCTTTACTCGTAAATTAGTCAACAAGAACCACGAACCAGGTTAAATCAACTTACGCTATCTCCCCAAAATCTATTTGGCCCTATACCTAACAGTAACAATATTACACAGAGTAATCCTATCAGTCAGACCCGACCCATATTAATGGATCCCGTATTCTTATGTCGATCTACAAAAAAAAAACTTATCAATCCCAGTTAGAAAAACCGATGTATCTTAGAGAACACCAAAACCTACAAAAGCCTTCCAATCTAGTAGCTTTCTAGAATTGATGACAGAGATCAGAAAAGCTGATAATACATAAGTGAGGCCAGTAAACTCTAGACATGCATGCCTTAAGTCATTCACAAATACGGAGTAAAATATATCTTAGAGATTGCCAAAACATGAAAGTAGAGTTTAGGAATTGGAATCACACCGATTCACACGTTCTTTTTATATCAACACAAATCTACATCACCTTACAAGTTAAGCACACCCATAGATCTCACTAGAGCACCCATTCTTCCACTTTCGACACAGTGTTAACCAATATTATATTATCAATCACTATTACTCCGGGAGAGCCAAGACAGATACTGCTTTAGGAACTCACTAAGCCAGTAGTAAGTCAAGATTATAGCTACTAGTTAACCACATGTGCACACATACCCATACTTGTGAGTATTCAAGATCCAGACTCTGCAGCCGAGCCGGTCGTCAGCTGACCCGAGCAATTCAGAGAAGAATGCAAAACCTCTATCTCCAGATGCTCCTTTTTTCGCAAAACAGAATTTTGATCTTTTTCCAAAATTACCTTTCTCCTCACTTTCTTCTACTACCATAGTAATACCCACCACCTGAATGATGATGATAATGTCTTTGGCGGGACCCAGAAACTCGACCCCTAGTGGCCCCATCCCACAACCCGCCACGGCCCATCCCGCTTTGGGCCCAGCCTGTGGCCTGATTCCCGAGCCCGTTAAGCTCTTCTTCTTCTCTGTCATTGTACTCCAAAACCAACCTCTTTATATCCTGTTTCTCTTCAAGCTCAGCTGCCTCATTCTGCTTTGAGCTCCGTACAAGAGAGCAATCTTGTGGAATATACATTTGTTTTGTCTGTTGCTTGTGTCCACGCTTAACAAGAACTTTCACACGCACTTCTTTGTTCCCTCCATCCTCATCATCTAATGTATCTTCACCACTCTCACCTTCACCACTGCCTTTTAAGTTCATTGGTATCATCATATTAAGAGTTGGCCTTGCTCTGATCTCTAATTTTCTAGAATCCAAGCTTTCTTGCATAAGTGCTTTGAGCTCCTTTTCAAACTCGGCTTCCTCAAGAAGGTCCACCTTTGGAAGCTTTTGTCTCACACGAAACTCCTCATCCTCATCAGAAGCAGGCCCGGCACCATCCTCATCCTCATCATCACTATCGCAGCCATCATCATCCATGTCATCTTCATCATGACCGATTGTACCACTACCTGAGTCAGTTTCACTGTCCCCTGTTCCATCCTCATGTACACCTCCATTTTCATCAGCACCACCGTTTGTAATGGTCTGACCATTAGCTAGGCTGTTTCCAGAAGCACTCCTGCTTGTAGGCTTGTTGTCATTGTCAGACAGTTTCTCGGCACTTGCCTTGCGCTCATGCTCCTCTAGAGCTGAGTTCACTTCTTCAATTGATGAGTAACGAGTCATACTGGGACGTAAATCAGCAAATAAATCCTGAAAAATAATAACACAAATATAACTTCAATTAGCAAACCGACGTCTTACATCCGTGTTGTTTTTTCAAGTGAAAATCTCTTCATTGCTAGTTTATCAACACAAATGAGCTGTTTCATGCAAGAAAATAGGAGTATTCCACCTTCTGGACTCCACAATAAGCCAACTAAAGAAGATTGTCTCTTCTAGTAAATCATCTAATACACATGTTTTCTTTGTTTTTATAGCTAGGCTATATATCTTGAATGGATATATTCTCATTGAGAGCATTCTACTCCTTAACTGATGTGATTAGAACACTGTGGATTATGGAAGGGCAATGATTCACATCAATTGATGGAGAATGACTTCAGGTTTTCTTTATCAAAATGCAAGCCAGTCACTTGGTGGAATATGATATGACATCATCCTTCACTCATCAACCCAACCATAACCCCCATCAAATCCTGTCAGCAGCAGTGCAGCACCATCAATCCCCTTATCATTTTTATCTCAACTTTCCCCACCCAAGAAAACATTGTTCATCCAGTTGCTATGGCCACTTTCATTTATTTTTACTTGAATGAACAAATAAAAGGATCAGAAAAATATAACTATACAATTTAGAGTCAACTTTTGACCTCCAAAATATGAATAGTCGACTGGTAATGACATCAACTTAAGAGGAAAAAAGAAAGATTTACAAACCTGCAAATCAAACTCAATATCAAGTGGCAGTGGACCTTTGCTAAGGATGTACCTCTGGAAATGAATCAAAAATCTATCAAGTTTCCTTTTGGATGACCCTCGGTCAAAGTAATGCCCGCAAGTCTGAAGAAGTATGATCACAAGCCTGATGCGGAAACAATCTTCTGGTGGGTCCAATGTATCTTGCTAATGGGGCAGACAAAAAGAGCAACATAAATCAAAATTATAGCTCCACAAGTATTACAACTACTGCCATAAGAGATTATTCAAACAAATAAAGCCACCTAGAGGCTATATAGTTTATAAACGTGCAGTAGCTTTGTATATATTACAGAAGTATAGAAACTGTACATGAGGATGGAGGTCAAACGAGTTGGCAGAAATGGCCTCAAACAAAGATCAATTCATGATTACTTATTCATTAATATATAGACTGTTCATACTAAGCTGCATATAAATAAAGTTCAATATATATAATTAGGGTGTCTCTGACATCTCAAAAAAAGTCTTTAATTAATACTTCCTTGAAGCAGAAGTAAATAACCGAACAATCATAAAGGAGTCATGAGACGGCAATCCATACCTCTGATGTACCATGTCCAAAAACAAGAATCAAATAGAGTGTCTCAAAGATAACCGATGAATCAACATGTTCATAGTTGTATAGCTCCCCCAAGAAACGCATGTGAGCAAGGCGCCTTTGTTGCATACCATAGTCATTCAGCTCTAACCCCACCCTTATCTCCTCCAGAACCTGAAACTTTGCTTTATCAACTTTCATGAAAAGGCTTCCACAGCCGTGAAGAATGTAAGAAAAACAATAATAAACCATCTGAGGATAGGTAGCAAACAAAGCTAATATGCATGGCTGTACCTACCTCATCCACTACAGCAACAGCAAATTCATCATGATACCGGCTCAGACAGGCTGTTAGCGAAGCAATCAAATGAATTTGACCATACTTTCCACGATGAACTTTTAAAAAGCATTTCAAAAGGTACGGCTCGCATTCACTCCATGGTAATTTGCGAAGTTGTCTGAGAACATGCTCGATAGATGACTTGTCAAGATCTGAGAAAAGCAATTTTCTAATATACTGCAATAATGTCAAAACAATGAGTTAATTGACAAACAAATGATCATAGCTGACAGTAACACTTCACAACCGAAAGAAGCTCCAACCTGATGCAATGGAGGTCGGACTTTAGTAACTCTGGCAGGTCTTTCTGGCGGTTTGCAAAGATAATATGCATTTTCTACAAGTGTACTGTGACGAGGATCCAAATTCTTAACATTCTTCAACCTCATCAGTATCTCCAACATGTTGGCCATTCGTATAGCAGTCTCAGGAGAGCGATACAGAAAACGCCCACATGTTTCCAGAAGATTGCAAGCAACATCTATGTTATGATGTGTGAAGTCGTCCAAGCAAGCCTAGGGGAAAACCAAGCTTCTATTAGATAAGTTAAAATACAATAACAGACCAACACGCTAGAAGTCTTTTGTAAAATAGCAAACTAACTCTCCAGGTAGAAGTCTCTTGTATAATAGATACACAGATGTAAGATGACACACGAACTCTCCAACTAGAAGTCTCTAGTATATGATAAAACACTAAAAGTGCACCGCCATGCAGAGACGGGCATCAGAAGGGGAAAAGTACATAATTGAAGAACCCTCCATTATAAAGCATACCTTCAAGCATGAAAACACCAGGCCAGCAGGTGCAATTTTAAATTTGCAAAGTTCGCCAATAAACCTTATATTTCGGATCTTTGTTTCTATGTTCATTTGATCCTGTAGCCATTGCAAATTGAAGCATTAGTAATCAGCAGTTCATAGATAACTCAAAGTGTTAAAGCCACCCAAAACAACTTTAAATGATTCAAAAGGGAAAAACAAAATTAACCTTTTTATTTATCAAGAAATTAAACTCTTCTTCCAGCATTTGTAAGAGCATGGTAGAAAAATCCTTCATACAGGTAGACAGTGTAGCCACCATACGCGAATAATATGGCAGGAGCTCCAGAGATGTCCTAGGGACATTGAATAACGCCCTCACAAGCTTTTTCCGATTGGATTTTGAGTTTAGGTAACAAAATTCCACCTGAGAAATATATAACCAAGAAACAAGGATGACATAGGATAGGGAATGTTTGCTTGAAAAGCTGGAAAATAAAATAAATATTGTCAAACACAGATTGATAAATTACAGTGAGCTGATCAATGAGGTCACGGCTAACACAACCAGGAAGTCGTTGCACTAATGTATCCAAATTGGTCCCCTCGAGGCCTTTAAGCTTATCTTTCTCATTCTCTCCTTTCTTGTCTAGACTTTTATCCTTCCCTTTCTCTCTGTCAATGTCTTTCCCTTGTTCTTTTTCATCTTTTTCTTTCTTTTTTGCATCTTTGTCCTTTCCCTTTTCAATGTTTTTACCATCCTGCGAGGACCCAGGATCTGCTGAGACCCTAGCAGTATCCTGGACAGAAGTTTGTCCATGCTCAGATTCAGGTGAGAGATCCTGCAAAATCCAAGGCGGTGTGAGATATCAACTCATGTATCAGTGTAGAAGAGAAGACCTTGGCAAAAAATGTGGCACACACAAGAGAGGATAGGCGGTTTGCTGGTCACTGGATATAACAGGAAGTTATACACTGGAGTTTGGGCAGCTAGATGTTAGGGACTATCAAGAAAACCAAACTTCTAAACGTTTGAAATTATGAAAGATATAGAAGGAGGGAGACCCTCATCTCCATGCAAAACAAGAATACTCAGACATGAATTAGAAGACATAATCACAAAAACTGCACAGTGCATGATGGAATATCAAAAGACTGCAGCACTTGAGCAAAAGAGAATCTCTGGCAAAAAACACACTCATGTAGAAAGCACTAGCAAATGTGCTATCTATTAGGTATCCTAGTACTAGAAAGCTTCATGTCCCAAATATTCATAAAATTGAAAATTTTCATCTTCCCATTCAGCTTCAAAGTGAAAGAATTTTCTAACCCTCGCTAGGGTGTGCTACACCTAATAAAAATGTTCGCATACCGGTCATTTCACATACAAAGAAACATGGATTGTACACAAGTGTCTTGTATCCTCATAACTCGTATTCACACTGTCAATACTTATATTAATCAGCAGAATATAGCTGCAACATTCAAATTAGAAATTTATGGAAGCTACTGCAGAGTAATGAAGCCAAATTGCTACATGCAACTACTATAAAGCAGCCACTACTTTCCTTACCCAGCTTCCCAAATGTCTACCTGTATATTACTTTCGATTCCCCAGATGAAAAGTAGACCAAATACTCATATTTAGAAACATGGGAACCACAAAGGTGAATAATGGCAGGAGTGATGGGCTAGCAAACTCCAAGAATCGATCATCAAAGTGACTATCAAAAAAGGGAAAGATTCCCAGGAATGGATACAAATATTTTCAACCAGAACTCAAATAAACATGAAAAGGCTACACTGAACCACCTATATCAGTACTATTTTTTAAAAGAAAAACTAGTAGCTGAAAGGAGGACAAAATTTAAGATGTAGAATTCCATACAGTAGATTGCTCTTGCGATTTGGGGGGTTGCTCATTGGCCTTAGACTCAGTTTCTCCCAGCAGAACTGCAGGAACAAATGCTCTGCCAAGCATCACATAAGAATAATATTAAGCAACAGGAATTTAATCAGAAAAGAAATCAAGTTATTCACTATGAAGCGTAATAAAGGACTCCATATCTAACAAAATACCCAACAGTTGTTGTATCACATACAAAGTTGCAAACAAGCACCAAAACAAGAGAATTTCTGAAATGATCTGTGCATCAAATTATCTATGAAATCCCAAATTCATAAACAAATTCAAGCAGAAAATATGCCTTCTATACACGACAAAAGTGCATGAAACACGGGTAGCAAAAGAAGAATTTTGAACCAAAACCACAAACCAATCACCTACAGGTCAGATGGCAATCAAAATTACTCTATTCATGAAGGCTTCAGTGGCCACAACTCAAAGCTTGAGCTAAGCTTAAGCCTTAGCCCAATCAAACTCAAGATCTGACAGTGAAGCTACCCTAGAATCTCCATGCCTGACTAGCTTTAATATGAGGCGAATGCTTCAGCACCAGGCTAGCAAAAACACAGAACTTAAATGAGATGAACTCATATGACACTGGTTTCATGAACCTGTACAGCAAGCTATTTGCTGAGGACATGGATTCATCTTTAAGCTACCACCACCTACAGAAGTTACATAGTCAATCAATCTGAATTTGACTTCAGGTACATACTAACATCCCAAAGAAACAGTGATTTGCAGATCCCCATTGAAGAACAAAGACTAGTTCGTTTATGCAGTATGTACACCAAGATTTTACCAGCGTGTGAAACATAATGGATGACTCTAAATAATCAGGTCAACAAAAGTGCAGGATAAAGCTAAGTGCAGCAGAACATCACAGTATCTATAGTATAGGAACCAGCTTTTAAATGACCAAACTTTTTTCATTAAGACAAACCTAAGATCAGGCAAGCATTCATAAAATGCCCTTGTATCATCATCATCCCATATCGGCTCAGGGGCAGAGGACTCTTTCCCGCTTGAGTTGTTCGAAGGATCATCTCCACTTGTTACTCTTGTAGTATGACTATCTTCAGGCATCACAGGAGGCTGCATGTCTAGTGCTTCTGCTAACCTATAATGCAGCAATAAAAGAATGAAGGATGAAAGGAAGCAAAACAGTGATAGGAAACACAATGCTTAAAGTCTAAAAGATAAAGAACTTACGATGAGACACCTCGGTAGAATTGTTCGTAAGATTTTCGCAATCTTTCATAGGAAGAAACACTATCCTCATTCAGCTCTCCTTTGGCATTCAGAGTTTTTGAATTGTCATGCTCCATTTGGCGAAGTGACTGAGAAGATAATTGAATCAATAAAGAGAATGAAAGAGGAAAAAATATCATTGATGAAAAATGCACATCTTAATCCTTTCAATATCAAATACAGCCCCAAATTAATAACCGTACAGACTTTAAGTACTTTGTGTCATATAAAACCATTACAGGCAGAAAAAGAAGAGAAATCAAACACAAGATAACCAGACTTACAGCATGTTCAGCCTGCAGAGCTTCGACTGCAGCTTCATAAAATGCATTGTAAGTCTTCTTAAAAATTTTCTTTTGATCTGCTGTAATGTTCAGGCCCTTAAGAAACTGCAAAAAGATTTCAAGAAGAATAAGTGGAAAATGCATCATAAAGCTTACATCACTGAGAAGGTTCTTCAGTGAAAAATTATATAAAAAAAATATTAAGCTTTTCAAGTACACTTAGATCTTAATATTTCTTGGGGTAAGAATTCAAATCAATCTTGAGTCTCACATAAAGTAACTCCATTACCAAAACACTTACAGTGTGTTTGGATGTACTAGGATAACACAAAATAATGCATTATCTTTGGAATCCAATCACACCTCATATGATTTAATGCAATATAATGAATTATATTTGGAATCCAAACACACTCATTAGGATGCATTTTAGTTGCACCACATGATGTACTTATAATTATATTGCATTATAATGCAAGATAATGCATCATGTTGTGTGATCCAAACGATTCCTTAAAATACAGAAGAGTTATCAAAATATAGAACGAAGCACCTTAACATAAACAGGAAACATAGGAAGCATAAACTGGAAGTCCATTCCTATAGTTGTTGTAGCCATGTAAAACATTTATTTATAGTATCATTTGATTATCGGGTCTGTATTCCATACTTCTGGGCATCGCTGTTTTTCCATGTCTGTATCACTTTGTTCCCATATAATGTCCATCTCTATCTAACCTAGATGATATGCATACTAGTAGTATGATACTTCTCTCTTTCTAGCCTATACAGATATTCATAAACTCAAGATAACTATTGTAAAGGTTAGATTGGAATTTCAAATTCAATGAATAATAAGTTGCGAATACACCAATTCCTTTCTAGTACTTCCCTACCCCAGCTGTTATTAGGACATGGTGATTACAATAGTTTAACAAACCAATATCATAAGAACATCCCAAAATACGTCATATAGCATTTCATTCATCAAGCACTCCAACAGGCAAGATCCTGCGACAATTAAGTAGCCCTAGGGCGTGGAAAGAAAGCAGTTTCAAATTACCTCCTCATTAGCTTCTGGACCAGATAGTGAAAGACCAAGAAAAACTCTTCCTTGCCGAGCAAAGGTTGAAAGAAGAGACAAATTGGTCTGAGCTGTATCTCGGTCCTTCAAGTGGTCTACACTAGTGAGGTCCTTAATTATGCTTACAAAAATGCCACTATCTTCTACAACACCAACAAAATAAAGTTCCAAAAGAAGCTTCAGAATGCTGCGCTTCTTCAATGCCTTAGAATTCCTATCAGTTTCCAAATCCTCTGCTGATTTTCCAGGAAAGAATACTTTTAGGAGTCCTTGGGTCAAGGTTGGAGAAAAGTCCTGGTACCTTTGATGAAGCAATGAACAGATCTGCCAGAAACAAAAAGCATCGGAAAGCACAACTCACTTATTTTATCTCTGATATTCACTTCTATTTCACCTCTTCACAAGAGAGCAGAACAAGAGGCCGGAAGAGCCCTTTGAGTTATAGCCTAATGAACATTTTTTTACATATGCAAATGAAAATAGTCTTCAAACCATCAAGCACACTTGTTTAAATCTGGAGAAACCTGATACATTCACTGAAAGCTATTTACAAAAAAAGAATACAAGTTCCAGAATTGAAAATTATTTTAGCAATACATGCCTTTAGCTAGAACGCACATGGTGAGTAAAAAAAATTAATTCAAGAGCCCAAATGATTAAGGGACACAGTGAGTCTACAAAGCATGATCTAAGTAATTCTGCAACAAGACATGTTCAGCAAATCTGCTAAATTCTTAAATACCTGAACTGCTGCTTGTATGTCTGAGGATTTAAGCTTGGCCTCACATATAGCTGACACTGCTTCACTAACAAATTTACTTAGATTGACACCTCGTAACTCCTCTACCAACCCTTCTCGTTGTTCTTCAGTTATTTGTTTAAGCTTTTTTATAACAGCGGTGTTACGCTTAATGCTGGAGTCCAAGGTCCGGAGAAAAACAGCATCTGAAACCAACAGAAAGCTCAATTTATATGAAAGGAGTCATAATGTGTGAAAATATCACACAACAATATCCCATTTATAAACTCATCATAACTTCTTTTTCTAATAAAAAACACCATTTACATATGTCTCAATCTTTATGATAACCTTTTTCTCGTATAGCATGAAGAGCCTGGAGGCGATAGTGGGTGAAAAAAGAATATGAAGAAATATTCCCTGAGAAGCAAGGTATAACAAAGAGCAAGCAAAGATGCCCAAGAATATTGAAAAGTGAAAATAAGAGTATTAGTTTCTCTGCCCTAAGCCAGACAAGATACATGAAACTGCAGAATGAGGCCCATCAGAAGGCATCAAAAAGATGGGGGAGACAGCTAAGAAACTCCATAACAACAAGCCTTTAGCTTGATTATGGAAGCCAAAAAATGAGCTACAAAGAGCCATGTACTTTATGCTTTTTCATAACTTCAAAAACAATTGATAGATGCAAGTTTTCTACACTGAAGTTCTATATTTCTTTCCAAATAAATAAATAAATAGAGAAAGCCTTGAAGCTAACCAGGCCTTTCTGGATTTAAGTTGCTTTGACGAAGAGCCATTTTGGCCTCCAATGACTTTTTAAATTCCTCAAGACGGTCCGCAGCTTCCTGCAACATAAAAAGACACATGAAGTGACCACATGTGTTTGGAATGCAAACAGAAAAGAATCATATTTCCACGAAGAACCAACCTTATCATCTGGCTTGCCAGGGTGGTCACTACCACTGCGACAATCATCTTCATGCCGGTCCATGTTCCACTATATACTCAATCAAAAACTGAAATCTATCGGTCACAACGCGCACAATATCTAAACCTTCATACCTGTTGAAGGAAGCCACTAATAAGATGTCACAAAACACATAATATGGAACCAATTCAACATTACAATAGAAAAATAAGAAGATAAGGCCATGAAATATGAAGTATCATACTAAAACCAAATTCATAAAAGTCCAATCGGTGTAAAACTAAGCTTCTAAACACAAACACAGTGCGGAATTCAGCCACTCTCAGCTCATATGATTATGATCTTAGAGGATCAGTGGCGAAGACAGATGGGGACGGCGGCCGAGAGTTCTAAGCCAGGCGCCATCGGCACAAAACAAGTGAAATTTTGGATCTTTCTCAATTGAGAGATAAGAGCCACAGTTGACATGAAGAGATTAGGAAACAAAAATTCAATTGAGAGGGACGAGTTCAAACCGATCAAATTTGGAGACGAATTTGGAGACTTTGACGAGGCTGAGAAGATGTATCGCCGGTGAAGAATTCTTTCTCCCGAGTCCGTCGTTCCGTTCTGGTTCTCTCCGGTCCTTCCTAGGGTTGTTTATCAGTTTTACTCTCTCTCTCTCTTTTTTTTTTTTTTTTGGATGAAGTCGGTTACCAGTTGAATGAACTTGGGCCTGTTTAAAGTTGGGCCCGCTGAAAAAAAGAGGAAATGTTCGTGAACGGCCCATCTATTTGTTAAAATAGGATAAAAGAATCATTTTTCCCTATCCCAATTTCCATAAATTACAATTTTTCCAGAAAAACAACTTATTTTCATACTTGGGTCATATGTAAGTTGTGGGTATTTATTTACCGGAATTAGAAACTCTTTATAAGACGGTGGGCTACTCTTCTTATTGCCAATTGGTTTTAGGATGGAACCCCACCGGGCTTATATCTGGGTCACCCACACGTCTAATATGGTATCAGAGCGGGCGATCTGGGTCCGTTTCTTCAAGTGTTAACTGGGACGGTCCAGTTGTACTTGAGAGGGCGTGTTGGGATACAAAACTTATCCCATATCGGAAGTTGGGAACAAAATTGCCTAGTATATAAGACGGTGGGCTACTCCTCCTATTGCCAATTGGTTTTATGATAGGACCCCAACGGGCTTGTATCTAGTCACCCACACGTCTAATACTCTCTTATTACAAAACTACTCAAACTGATTGATACTCCGTACACTTTTGGGTTTTTATCCATTAAATTTAGATATTTAACATTTAACATACTTTTAAAAGTTATAAAGACAAAAAATATTATAGTACTCCCATTGATGATACCGGGTTTGTTCATAAATTATTTGATACTACCATTTTAAGTTTTTAACCACTTAAAATTGAAGTGGTCTCTAACTGGCGATGACTCGTATCATTTGTGTGTAACACATGTTTTCTATGCATCTTCTAAACATGGTAGAGAATTCGTTTTAACCGAAGGTTATAACTTCAATGTCTGATAAGGCATTGAAGTTCACTATAGTTTTCTTAGAAGTCAACCAAATAGTTCTACATAATGATTGTACAATAATAAACAAATGGAACATATAGTATAATGATTGTACAATATTAAACAAATGGAACATATACCCACTAATCTTCTTTTCGAAAAGTTGGAAGAAACTCATTGCTAATCTAATTCCATTAATCAACAAAAGCTATCCGATACCTATAAAAAAATTGACGATTTTATTCCTTAACAAAAGATTCCCACGTAGTTCTTTATTCCTTTTGAATGATAAAGACCAAAGCCCAAGCCCAAACCAACAAATAAAACTATTGAAAAAAAAAACGTATAACACACGCGTCATTGTTCTCCCTCCAAGTTTAAAAGCCCCACCCCTGCTATCTCCCCATTTTCCCGTTCCACCGAACGAACTCGAGAGCTCCCAGAACGGAAAACCCTAGCAAAATCCCCAAAATGCCCCTCGTCGACCCTCACTCGTACACCGAGTCGACTCACCCACTCGCCACCCACGTCTCGCTCTCCCTCTTCTTCGACTTCCCGTCGTCCACCATCCGCTCCTCCGCCGTCGTCTCCCTCTCCTCCGCCTTCTCCGGCGAGCTCTCCCTCGACACTCGCTCCCTCTCCGTCTCCTCCGTCCTCGATCCGGCCACCAGGTCCGATCTCGCCTTTTCGCTGTCGCCCGAACCGGACTCCGTCAAGGGAACTCGCCTCACCGTCTCGCTCTCCGGCCAATCGCGCTTCCTCGTCGTCTTCACCACCTCCCCTGACTCCTCCGCTCTCCAATGGCTCACGCCTCCTCAGACGTTTAACAAGACGCTTCCGTTTGTCTACACTCAGTGCCAGGCGATTCACGCCCGATCGATCTTCCCCTGCCATGATACGCCGGCCGCTAGGATTAAGTACTCGGCTAGGCTTAATGTTCCGAAGCAGCTCTCCGCGGTCATGTCCGCTAAGCACGTTGAGCGTAGATCGCCTGTTTCCGGTTAGACATGTCCTCCTTTTCGATCGTTTTCTTTGCCGTGGTTAATTTTCCTTATGGTTGGTGGTGAGATCAAATCCTGCTTAATTATGTGATTGTTTTTTTTAATGAAATCAAATCCTGCTTAATTGATTGGCATTGGTGCTATGACTTCTGATCATAGACGATGCAATTGTTGCTTAAAATTGTCAAACCTTGATGGGAAGTGATGTCAGAGTGATGCAGGCCAGAATATGTCATGAAAGTTAAAATTTGATCATTAGAGCTTTACAGCATTGTGGTAGAAGTCAAGAACATTCTCACGGGCCAAGGAGTGGGTCGACTCTGGTATCACTTAGTAGATGTTGTTGCATGTTGATATAAACTATGTTTGCTTTATATATAGATAACCATAATTGCATTGACCTGTGGTAAATAGTAAACTAGCAAGTAGAAACTAGTTGATAGTGACTGATTATGATACCTAATAAATCTTCTTTAAATGAAAAAGGATGCAACTCTCGTGATGCTTGTTGGATTAGTTTGGTTGTAGTGTAACTTAATCTTCTGCCCTTGCTGGAATGATGAGTTTGCAACCTCCATTCACATGTTTTTGTTTATGCATTATGCGTGCTTTCTCCCAATTAAGACTTGATTTTAGTGCCTTGTAGCTCTCTTTGATCAGCCACGCACAACTGCATTCTGATATCTGTTATGGCTTGGATGAAAATGTATACATACCATGAGCATCAGAGCATGTCAACCCTGGATGCTACCTCTCTTGCCTTAGAATCCACATGTTTTTCTCTTGGGACTGGTTATTTGATGAAAGATACCTAGATTTCAATTTGATATCAATCCTTTAAGATCCTTCTTTACTTTCTGAAAATCATGATGCAGAAGAATTTGTGTGAGATTTTTAAAACTTAAAATCTCATACTATGAGAACCTAATTTCTTTTTTATCACAAATTCTAGAACTTAGCTTTCAAATTCTTGATGCGAAAACAGCTATAGAAATACTGTTAATGGGCCATAGTTCTCAAATTCAAAGGCAAGAAGTGATTGATCAAAATCCATTCATATCCCTGAAATATTGATTGACCCTTTTTTCTGACAGGAAGATTGTACCTAAAATATTAGTTATTCCAATTCTTAAGGTTCATTTATTTGAATGCTTGATCCATCTCAAAAAATTTAAAAGCCTACATGTTGACCTAACATGCGGTTTGATATCCATGTATCCTCTTGTGCATATAAGTTTTCATTACCATCCAAAACTCAGAAATCTACACTTCTTTATTCTTAGTAGACAAATCATCTTGCAGTAGTTAGCCTCACTTTCTCTAAAACTATTTTCTATATTCTGTATCCATGACTGTATAACATTTTTTATTTGATGAAAATGAAATTTCAAATGGATTTTATTCCTTGTAGGCGAGGCTGAGATGGCATGTGATGATTCAATGTGGTGTGCGGAAGATAGAATTGTTGAAGACTTTGTGATGGAGCAGCCTATTCCTCCCTATTTGTTTGCATTTGCTGTTGGAGAAATCGGAAACCGAGAAGTGGGTCCAAGGACTAGGGTCTATGCAGAATCGGTGCCAACACTGCTGGATGCAGCAGCTAAGGAATTTTCTGGTACTGAAGATATGATCAGGCAGGGAGAGAAATTGTTTGGTCCTTATGATTGGGAAAGGTTTGATTTGTTAGTTTTACCACCAAGCTTTCCATATGGAGGAATGGAGAATCCCAGGATGGTATTTTTGACTCCAACTGTGATAAAGGGAGATGCAAGTGGAGCACAGGTTGTAGCACACGAGCTTGCTCATAGTTGGACTGGGAATCTAATTACCAATAAGACAAATGAACATTTCTGGTTGAATGAGGTACAATTTACATTATACCTAAGCTCATACTGTTCAAAGTATTAATTCTCTTTTATCAAATTGCAAGTAGAAAGTATATGTTTAGGTCCAAGGAGAATATGATCCATATATGAATAAACAAATTTCTGTATAGACTGAACTAGAGTCTAGAGAACGACATGGCCCGTATTTTGAAAGCAAGACCAGCTTTGCTGCTGTTCAGATCAGATAATGGGTCAATAATAAAACAGAGTAGTAATGCATGTTACATTGATCAACCAAATAACTGCTTGGCTGCTTTATTGAAACAAGCTGATATAGCCGTTTTTCTAGAATATTGATTTGGAGGGGTATGTTGGATCAGGTAGAAGACTGTTTTGGTCTTTTTGTCTAACCTCCCTTTTTTCTAAGAGAACTAACCCATCTTTGGTTTCTCATTTTGATGTAGTGCACCATGTGACATTGAGGGATGTTTGGATTATACTGAAAGTAGTTAATCCTTTGTTGTTCTCATGCAAGGTTTTAAATATATTTTAGTATTTCTTTATTTATATGGTCCTCTTTCATGGGTGCCTATAAAGTAGGGTTTATACCTTATACCTCTATGATGGTTTGCTATTCTCGTGCACTTAAATTGTCCTATGCCACTAAGTCATGCCGGCGTGTCCTATGTTGGCAAGTTATTATTTCACTATTTTGCAGGCATATTAGATAAATTTGCAGAGGTTTAGAGAATTGCTTTACTTGTGAGAAAGTGTTCAAGCCTATGGTTTTATCATTTTCAGGGATTTACTACCTATGCTGAAAGGAGGATTGTTGAGGTTGTCCAAGGGGAGGACATAGCTGCACTGAATATTGGCATAGGTTGGAAGGGATTAAATGATGAAATGGAGAGATTTAAGGACAATATGGAGTTCACAAAGCTTAAAACCAATCAGGAAGGAGTCGATCCAGATGATGTGTATTCTCAAGTTCCATACGAGAAAGGTTTTCAGTTTCTATGGCGTATTGAACGTCAGGTATCCTAAGCTTGTTGCCAAATTATAAATACAGTAAAACACTGAAATTGGGGTTTTGAAGCTCCAATCTAATTCCATTGTTTTGTTTATAATATATATATGTAGATCGGGAGGCCTGCATTTGATGAATTCCTGAAGAAGTACATTTCAACCTTCAAATTTCAATCTATCGACACTGAAACTTTTCTGGAGTTCCTCAAATCCAATGTAGCTGGAATAGAGAAAGACATCGATTTGGAACACTGGACAGAGGGCACTGGAATCCCTGAAGATGCAATGGGGCCCGTCTCCAACATCTATGACAAGATCTTATCACTTGCAAATGAATTTAAGAACGGGGTACTGCCGAAAGAGGAAGAAGTTGGAGGTTGGGGAGGTCAAGAATGGGAGCTTTATCTTGAAAATCTTCCCAAGTCTGTTGAAGCTTCACAGGTAAATGTTTCTTGTTGCCTCGTATTAATTCTCCTACTGCTGTAGTTGTACGGAGTACCTTTTTGGGGTGTGAAATAGGGGTGCGTTGGTAGGAACAGCTCTTCTCTTGCCCAGCTTGGCATTAGTTGCTTGGATTGCACTTGAATATATGATAATGCATTATCTTGTATTATAGTATAAGTCACTGCATTGTCAAATAAATCCAAACAGACCCTAAACTATTAATGGCCAGTGGGCGTGGTGTCTGCATATAGAGGCTCCATTAAAGTGCATTTCACTAACTAAGAAGTGCGGATGCAGATCACAGCATTGGATGCACGATACAGGCTAGCAGAATCAAAGGACTATGAGGTGAAGGTTGCATTCCTCCAGCTAGGAATTGCAGCCAAGTGCAGGGACTACTACCCCGAGGTTGAAAAGACATTGAAGGAAGTTGGAAGAATGAAGTACCTGCGCCCGCTTTACACCGCCCTTGTTCAAGGAGGCAGCGACAAGGAAGAAGAGAAAGTGTTGGCCAAACGAGTGTTTGCAGAGGCCCGGGACACTTACCACCCCATAGCTCAAGGAGTTGTTGAGTCCATTCTCTCCAAGCATCTTTAAAGCACTCTTTTAACAGTATTTTGCAGTTTGCACTCTGTTTTAGAAGTGTATCTAAAGCCCACCTAGTTCGAATTAATTGCACTTGTTTTTTTTGGATGGAGACAGACCAGGATGTTGCAGTTAAACGTGGCTGTGAATTCAGCTAGTCTTTGCTTCCTTGTTTTCATGTTGTGACTAAATAGAGGAGCTCCCAAACTTTTGGCATGCTCGATAAAGTAAAGTTTATGGTTATGGTCATGAATAAGTTTTCCGATTTGTGGAGGCTGAGGCTCTTTGTCCCTCGTGAAATTGTTTTGGCTTTGAGTAAAAATCTACATGTCTTATCATGAGAATTGCACAGTACTGAAGATCAGATAAATTTCTTCATCACTCATACTTGCTTTGCTTGGGTCATAATCCAACACTCCAACAATAACAGATAGTTTTAAATTAAGGCATGATTTTTTGATCTGAAATTAAGGCATGATTTTGGTAGTTAGCATATGTAAAAGCCAGGGATTGCATGCGCTTAGAACCAAAGAATAGTTATTGTCTTCAGGAAATAACATGGGTAATTTTACTTATCGAATCCTGCCAAAAAAAAAAGAAATAAATAAAATCTACAGATTTTTTTTTTCTTTCGATTCTCATTTTCTCTACAAGGCATGGTAGGCAACATCCTTTTGAACAGTAAACTATCGGCTACTGCTTCATTATCAGCAGGCACATGATATAAGGCTATAAGCAGGATTTAGCAGAACAGAAAAACGAAGCTTACACTCAAAGAAGGAACTAAATCTGTGCCGTTCTTGGATAGCCAACTTGTTGCGGGTATATTTACAGTGTCTAATGCTTTGACACATCTGCTGGTTCAGTTTCTGTGGGGCAAAGCTGTTCATGAGAGCCGTTGTTTTCTTTCTCTTGGACAACTCCGCTTGGAGCCTCATCAGCCAAAGGCTTTGCATCATTCGATTCCTCGGTATGTGCAGGCTTTCCCTATGATAAGTTAAAAGTAGCAAGAGACGCATCAGGAGATGTGTGAGAAAATTTAGAGGGGAATAGCAACTAGTAAGGTTTGGAAACTGTACTTCAAATTTCAGCTATGTTTGGAAAGCATTGCAATAACATATAAAGGAATACAGAAGTTTAAAGCATACTGCACATCAACCGGTATTAATTCGGTTTCACATTCCATGAAGGGAGACTAAAAAGGGGACCTACTGACCTAGGACATGCTAAAGATTGGACAGATGAATGCATGCTGAAGTTATAGTTCAACAAGCCATGTGAGCCATTTGCTGTTTACAATAAACTTAGAAATGAAATAAAATATGTATGTTTAAATGTTTAATAATCTTGAAAACTAGCATATATTCAAATTCTGCAACTAAATCAGTATTTAGCATTAGTATTATCGATGGTATAAGCAGAAGATCAAAATGCTGCATACCTTGTTTCTATCACGCCACCCGAGAGCAAACGGTCTAGATAACAGACTAATCTTCTTTGCAGGTGCCTCTGCAAAGTGTTCTTGATTGCTTCGTCCAACTGGAGAATCATTCTGGGCAAACCTATGTATTACCGTGAAAAGGAATGAGAAAGATCGCAGTAAAAGACTAAAGATACAACTTCTGGCTCATGTTTTTCAAAGATTATTTGAGTATCATATACATTAAATTGCATTGGACTGACTTTTGGATTTATTCTTGGATACATGTGGCCAGGTGAATGGAAGTTTTCGGGTCAGGTCACTTTTGCTAGGTCAGCAGTAAGTGCCCTAATAGCAGGGAGCTGAGGCAGAACAAATGATAGATAAAAGAAATAAAACTTGTAACCATGAAAAATTGAAAAGAAGATTCATCATTTGAGTATATTTTGGCAAAACCTGTTCTTGAAATTCTATCTTAGCTATGGTTTCTGAACAAGCTGAGTTACACATTTTCCTCATCTTGTAACATGGGTGTGTAATTACACCTGGAAGCATAAGTTTGGAGTGCAATAAGTTTTAACTGCACTCCTTAGTCTTGAAGATGGTAATAGACGGGTTAAGGACTAACGTCCCCATCAGATATGCAAACTGATCAATGCTATGAATTCAAGAAACAAATGTCCGCCAAATTTCTCTTTTGCATACTGGGTAAGTTGTAGCTTAAACATATTATGTATAACATCACCACAACTTCTTGAAGTTAGAAATTGCAGCAAAGTACACTTAATGCCACATTCATCAACATTGACTAAAAATGCTCAAGCTTATTCCCCAAGCAATAATAACATGCAATCAATTGACATTCAGAACTCAGAAGAGACACATACCTTGGAGAAGCTTGTGTTTTAACTTGGCCGGATTGATACTGCAGAGTGGCTTCTAACATTGACTCTGCCATGATTACTCTCTTCTCCATTGCAGCAATTGAAGCCATTGCCTCCTCATACTTATCCTAAATACGCATAGCATAATAGAAGTTCAGAAAGTATCTCAGGGAGGATGTGCACTGTGTTCAGATTACACAAATATGTGCAAGGGCTCAATGCATGTCTTTTTGAGAATATAGGATGAATAAGCTTCCTTTAGATCTACATGAAATTATATATAACATTCAAAATGTAAACCGAGGCAGGCAATATAAATTGCTCACAGCACCATCATAGTTACGAAACATTCAGTACGTCTGAATCAAACATGTATACATCTACATGAAATTATAAAAAATGTGAGTCTCCCATCCTCCTCTCCTACTGCAACCATCACACCACTTGTAACCAGTCACCATCACTGCTATCATCACAGAAAAGCCCCACCATTTACCAACAAACCAGTTCCACCTTTCACCACCCACCACATACAATATGTTGTTTGTATGATAGACAATATTGGCCATCCATAAAGTGTTTAGATCTCAATATTGTTATCATTCCCACCACCCAAAAAGATCTTTAAAATGTGCACAGCAACAAGAGGATTTTATAACTACCGCCATCTTCCAAGCACATCAACCACAATCAACAGCACAGGATCTGTTTTGTTTTTCACCTTTCTCCAGCTAGCCAGCCAATGGGGGAATGCTCCTCACAGAAAATTAAATACAGCCTAATGGTATTACTCTAACGCATGCCACTTTTATTACTCCTTTCAAATGAAAAAGATGAAGATGAATAAGGCTAGGGAGAAGCAGTTAGGGAGATTTTATGTCTGAGAAAAAATGGCTGCGGAAAGGGCTAGGGATAGCAAACTAAAATCCCTCTTCCTCTACCAACGACAGATAAAAGAAACAACTTCACAATGCTGTTACTGACACTTGTTACTTTTAATACTCCTTTCAAATAATCCCTACATGTAGCATTCTAGCAAAATAATGGTATAAACTTAACCGGGAATAATTAGAAGGTGAAAAAAAATTGGCACCAAGTTCACTAATGTTTAATTATAGGCTTATACCATATCAACCAAAGGATCGTATCAAACCTGAAGGACTTTAACAGCATATCTCTGCGCCTCTGCATCTTGCTCAGCAAATCTACGAGCATCTTCTGTAACCCGTTGCTCTTGCTCTACCCTCATAAGAACCTAAAAAGCAATGGAATGAAAATTATAAAAATTGAAAGATAAAGACAATGAAAATCATATTTGCAGATGAACTGAGTTGTAATATAAAAAGAATCCAATCATGACCTGAAGCATCGCTTGTTCTTGCTCCTGCTTGTCCGTAAGTGTACGATGAAGATCTGATAATTCCTGTTCCAGTTGCTCAACCTGTGTGCAGAGACGCAATTTGAATATGTTTCACATCGGTTATATATTAAAAAAAACTATTATTCCTCATTTGATTCTTGTTATAGTTTAAATAAAATGCTAAGCATGATGAACATCAAAATCTGACACTTTACTAAGTTGCACAAGTAGGTTGGCATGATTGTTGGCCTGGCTAGAACCTAATGTGTCCATATCACTTTGCATTGATACAAAAAAGAACAGCACATAATGCTTAGCAAATGTACCTTTGCACTTAATTCTCGTCGATTGTCTTGCTTGACCATCTCCATCAGTGCTGTCTCAAGCTCCTCGGCCCTGAAAATATATATTATGAATATTAGAAAAGAAAGAAGCAGATAAAGGGAAGATGCTCAAATGTAAGAAAACGAACTATATCTCAGAAATGAGGCTACAAAACATAGAAGACAATGATTTAGATGACTTCTTAGGGTTGGCAAGAAGGGGGGTGTTGAGATGACTTCTTATGGTTACAATAAGGGGAGTGTTATATTTCAAGAAGTGAAGGTAAAATATTACCTCAATTCAGCTGATCTTTTCTCCTCAAGTAATTTGCATAACTCGACCTTCAACCACACAACCTACACATATAACACCAGGAAACCATTATATTGAGGTTTTACTGCAGAAAGGACCTACAAAACCACAAGTCACAATCACACATCAAGGACGAGAATAAGATATTTATAGTAACAGAGCAAAGGCAACTCTGACCAGGGCCAAAAGTCTAAACAAAATCATATTATAAACTCAGTTCTTATCCAAGTTCTGATGATAGTAAATTGTGTTTATAGCTTGGTTTAGGTTGTTGACAAATCATCAATAAGTCATAAATTTGATAACTGATTTAGCGAAGGCTTGATTGAGGATGCAATACCTAAGGTCTGATTAGTATGCTAGATCCCATTGTTGCTTAATACATACAGATTTGACTGAGCAAATAGTTTTTGAATAAACGGAAGTTCAAAAATGATTAAATCACAAGTTAAACAGGTTTTAGGGTTGTAGGGTGACATATAGGCATCAAATCTGGACAACCACATCCACAACTGTACTCATACTTAATCTTAAAAAGGGGCTAGTAGGTGTTACGAAAACAAGAAAGGTCATTCAACCGAATCAAGCTTTAACCGGAATGCAGCCATATAGGCATATAGTAATATTGTAACAAATCCTGGTAAGCCTCAAAGCAGAATCAAAATACATAGTGAAGTGAATGAGTGCAATCTATAACGATTAACAAAGCAAAATTCTCTTACTGATCACGAAAGTCAGTCATACTTATACCTAACAATGAAAGCAGAACTCCAAAGTTAAGAGCACAAGTCGAAAAAATAAAAAATAGCAAGCCATAAATGATGAATGGAAACAGCATCTGCATAATAGAAAAATAAGAACCCTATCAAAGCATTCAGAAAGAAGAAATATTTGATACCAGAGAGAGCAGGGATTAAAAACTACCTGCTCCTGAGGATCTAATCCAGGATCAATGTCCACACCGCCAGCTGAAGCGATAAGATAATCGTCTGAAGGTGTAACTCCAGCTTCTAAATTTCCCACATCTCCATTGGCTTGTCCATCAGCAACTTTTGATTTCTGTAAAATTGCTGATTCAGAGTCATGTCCAAAACTATAGAGCTTAGATGCAAGACCCTTCGAATTTTTCCAAGCTTGAAGCCCCTTTGCCCTTTCATCAACTGAAGCTAATACAGATGGTCGATGTTTCTCTCTTAGCTCCTTTAACCTTGCTTCATGTACATTTTGATAACCCATGCAAGCTGTCAAGACCAGCTGACTACTGTCAAATGTGGAGCCAACTAGAGATTGCAGCAAAGTTACAGCATCCCCAGCATCCTTTGTTGTAACCAAGGCAGGACCTGTTAAAAACTGGGAGAAACTGAGTACCTATAGCCATGCTAAACCATTTCTTACATGTCTTTCTTATTGAACAACAAGTAAGCACTGCACATGATTGTATTGATTAGAAGTACCATATAATTCCATTAACGCAAGTGCCGTTCTGAAAAGCATAACACGGTTCCCTTCAAAAAGAAGCACATCCCAGATTCGAAGAACTGGTATTACATGAAAATTTGCAAATCAGATTAAGGTAAACTTAACTATATAAATGTTAACCATCAGATCAAGAAACATATAATGGAACAGATTAAAGATTTTATTAAATAACAAACAGCACCTCAATGAAGAGCAAGTTCAAAGTTGCAATTAAAAAAATTGAAAAAGTAAAATCAGTATAAATGTTAAGCATTAGATCAAGAAACATATATGTGGTAAAATATAGAACCTGACCACTTTCCCATGGAAGCATATTCATGAATATAGAAAGGAACCACGGTCCTGTAACCCAGGCGATCTGAACCCCCAAGTAATCTAGATGATGGACTGTATCAAAAGCAAGGATAAAGACCACTTCAGAGACGAGTCAAGAATAAATTTATTACAAGTAAATCTATCACAATAGAAAGATGCAGACCCAGTTTAGGAAATCTTTCACGAACCAAGTCCTCAAGAACTAGCTGGTCCACCTAATAAAAGACAAAAGTTGGCCACAACAATTATCTTTAATGCAAGGCAAATCCCATAAATAAATTAGATTGCTTAATCATTTTACTTCTTTATTTATATTTTCCCTGAACCATATAATACCTGAGATTCAATCATCTCTTCTGTATAGTAACCGCTAAAATAGTCATCCATAATACCCATGAGGGTCCTGAAAATCGCCATAAGACAAATAACGAGGCCATGTCATCACAGAAACAACACCAAATGTTAGAGTAAAGCCTCTAAAGCATTAGCATCAATAAGCTCCTACAAACAGAAATCAGGCAACATGTAAACCTTTTTGAACCTACCAAAAGGCATTCTCCTCGGGCATCAAAAGCAATAAAAGTCCAGCAAAGAAATTCATAGCCTGCAGATGCAGATGAAGACGGGATTCACAGTCAGTCAATTCTTAAAAGAGAAAGCACAACTATGTTTTTACGTTCTAGTTTCTATATTGAGAAACAGAAGTACTTTTCAGAAGGTAATACAGCTAAAAAGTTAAAAAAAGATATTCCAACCAGTCAGTTTTAAACATCCAGCATTCAAAAAATTAATATACATGAATCAGATGAGTAGACAATTTCACTAAGATTGGTGTTAGATAATACGTAAATGACTTGCTTATAATTACAAATTTACTATGATTTATACTACTTAGCAACTATATAATACTTTGCAGATCATTTCCTTTCCTACAAAAAAAAAATCAGATTAGAATATTTTCAATAGAGTGAAGCCACCATGTGCAGTCAAAGCCTTACCCAATCAGTTCCCACCTACTAAACACAAGTTCATGCAAGGTCTTATCATCATAAGTCTACCACCACCCCCACCCGCATGCCCAAAACCAGGCATGAAGTTTCCATTGGTTTCAACTCCTCAAAGTAGATTAGAACAGGGGAATGAAGTTAGCTTTCAAATCAAATACCTGGCAGTAACCAACAGAAGGGTTATGGCGAGCATATGCTGTAAGCAAGCGCCTTAATGCATTTCTACCATCCTCGTCCAAAGCAGGATGGCCAGGAAACGTACGGGGCAAATCCTGTATCCAGGAAAAGAAAAAAAGGACAACAATAAATAAATGTTTGCTGAGATTTGATGTTGTTAATTTCTTCTCAAAGTTGCAATTTAGTGCTCATGTGAGCTAGTAAGAGCTCATCAACCTTTTCAATTTGCCCTTTCCATTTTTCACGAGAGCCAAAACTTTTTTTGCCCTTCTCATCAATGTTGATGCCATCTTGCTTCTTGTTACAATCAGAGTCAGTTTCTTGAGACAGTAAATCCTCGTAGTACCTTTCACGTCTACGAGCCTTTATGCCCACAAATGCTTGCCAAAGCTGAGAATGGATGCATGAAGGTAAGTATGAAGGTAAACCCACAATTTCTTTAATTCCCATAAACTAGGCTTATCAAACATACCTCGCCCCTATAAGCCATTGGCAGCCCTCCACGAACAAGAACCTCCAACTCTTCTTTCCAGGGAAAAGAACAGTCCAGTGCAACTGTATCCTTAGCCCCACCCGTTACAGCTAAACCAGAACTGTTACCTGAAGCAACATCCTGAACTGATTCTGATCGCTCCACATCATAAAATTCTTCTTCAGAATCCTCGTCTCCTGCTCCTTTCACAAGCCTAGCTTCTTCTATAGGAAGAAGAGATTTTCTGGCTTCACCACTATGCCCTTCACTTAAATGGCTCTTCTTGACACGAGTACTCATCATATCCTCTATTGCTTGAAGTGAAGGCCTGATACCGGACCATCCTTGTATCCTCTTAACCTTTTTAGCTTGACCAAATGGAATTCCTGAATGTTTTTCAGGGATATCTTCACCTATATCGTTTCTATCAGCATCACCCACATGAGCATCTAATCTTTGAGGGTCAATGCCGTCTTGTAATTCCTTGTTATAATTAACCTTATCAGCTTCATCTCCTAGCCCATTAACGGGCAATTGGGGGGAATCAAATACTTGCTCGATGAACATTCTCCATCTATCCGATCTTTCTTCCTCTTCTTCCTGCAACAGAACAGTAGAAATGCAATTTTGAGCAAAAGAGGATGTTGATTTTCTCCACTGCAGCTTCCCTTACATGAACCCTAATGTTGTCAATATACGATTTAAGAGCAGTAGGAAAAAAGCTAGAGGCACATCTAAAATGTAGAGGTGTAATGGTCTTCAATTTTCTCAGATAAGATAAAATGAAATTGCTCAAACTAAAAACATAACATGGCCAGTTCATAAGGTAAAACATTTGATTTATCAGTGTCAAATGTTCAACCAACTAACCAAGTTAGAATGTGAAAATTTCCCCAAACCAATTGTTCTAACAACTTGAAGGATGAAGAAACTGTGGCCAGAAGCCGAAAAAGATATGCATACCTTGTAAATAGTCGCATACTCTTTATATCTCTGTACATGCTGAGGTCTAACAGCAAAACCGTATGCATCCCTGTACATATTACAGTCCAATTTGAAAAAAAAAAAGTTCCTGACGATCTAACAGACTAAAATTGCAACCAAGAGACAACTTCTATCACTAATTTGGAAAACCTCAGTCCAATTTCCAAAGTAAAATGAACAGCACAACTCCTGATTTGCGATCCAACCTTAACGCATTCAATCAATGGCGCAACTCCAGTATTTTTTAAGCAAATAGACAATTCTACACCAACTCATCACAAAAGATGGCAGATCAAGAGCAACAGTTACAAACGAATTAATAAACAAGGAAACACAATCGTTTTTCAGCGCAAAAGAGGGGAAATTCCAAAACAAATCCGTTACTAGTCGCAGGATCTCAAAATGCCAAGAAACAAGAAGCAGATCAGTAAAGTCCAAACAGCTACCAAAGAAGACCATGCCGAATTCAATCAACCTCACACACAAACACAAGAAGAAGAAAACAAACAGGAAGAGATAAAGAGAGAGAACAACCTCTTGTGCTCGTGAGGGTTTATGGCCTTAGCCTTCATGACAATGGAGGAGGGAGAGAGAAAGTGTCGGCGGATGGGAAGAAGATCGAAGACCTGGATTTGATTTATTCAAACGGAATTCAACGCAGAGAGTGCAACCTCGGAACAGAAGAAGAGGAGGAAGAAGCAAAGCGAATAGTCTGCTGTGGAGCTTTAAACCCAACGAACCGAGGAAAGAGCGACAAAGGGTTGAGTCGTATATATATTTATGGAAATTACGGTTTGCTTACAACTTTTTCAAGATCTTAGTAAAAAAAGGAATTTAATTTTGGATGGGGGGTTTGAATCAACGGCGACGCGCTTCCGTGCGATCTAAAAAGGCATGGCGCTGGCGGACATGGCGGGGGATTTATTAAGTCCGATCTGGACCGTCCGATGGTGGCAGGTCTACTTTCTGAGGAATCTTGCGTCGTACGTGATCGCTTCTTACCGCTGCCACGTTCCATTAAGATATCTACGTGGAATCTGGGGTCTATTGACTATTGCCTTCCTAGGCAAAACAATACTCCCTCCGTTTCAAAATAAATGATTATTTGGACACTTTTTCTTGTTTCATAATACTTGACCATTTCACATTTTTTCCCACCTCTTTCCATTTATACCCCTAATAATTATCTTTATCATAATCATTACACTTTTTCATATTTCTCTAAACAAATGATTAACTCTACATTTGATAGGGGTAATATAGGAATAACACTTTTTTCTTAATATATGTGCAAAGTCCAAATGGTCATGTATTTTGAAACGGAGGGAGTATGACTGTTATTTTTCTAAACAGAATAGCCCATATGGGTATTATTGGGCTTTGTCCACCAACGTCAGCCCAATTCCGATGTAAAAGTTTAAGCCTAATGTTCTACTCCCTCCGTCCCTTTTTGTTTGTCAAAAGGATAATTTGCGCGGGTTTTAAGAGCGGTATAAAATAGTATGGGTAATTGAAAAAGTTGGTATAGAGTAGTATAAAGTAGGTGAGAGAGTTGAATAGTATGGGTAAAATATGTGATTGATTGGGGTGAAAAGAGATAAAGTATGTGAGAGAGTGAAATAATGGAGATAAAAGAGTGGATATAAATGGAAAGTGGACAAACAAAAAGGGACGCCCGAAAAGGAATACTGGACAAACAAATAGGGACGGAGGGAGTATAACGTTTTAACACTTGAACGAAAACTTATCTTTCTAAAATATATCCCTTTATTGATAGTACAAACCCTTAAAAAACTTTATCATTTAAAACTTGATATAAGAACTGCACTAAAATATTACTCCATACAACTAGAATTTAATATCAATATCTGGTATGAGTTGTATTTGATCAAATATGGCAAGAATATCTTAATCTATCAAAAACTAACGAGTTCTATGCCCTTAAATATATCATCAAATATTCGACCGGAAAAACAATATATATATCATCAAATATTTTGATCATGATACTCCCAAGTCCCTTTAGCTTGCTTGCGTTCTAAGTTACGTGAAATCAACAAACCCATAAATACCGTTCTAGTTCAAGCCTGCTGATCACTTTTCAAACCCCCGCTTTGTTCTTCCTCTGTTCTTACCTTCGTTCTTTCTCTGTTATTACTTTGTTTCAACCACTATGGCGTCCAATGTCCTCGGAATCACCGTAGTCCCGATCACTGAAGAGGAGCACAAGCCCCTGATAAAGCTCTTCGGAACCCTCATATTCCCGCCGAAAGACGACCCACCGAAGATCAAGACTAATCAGGAAACCCTCCCTCCAAACGAGCCCAATCTTTCTTCTCAGTTTCGTGACGATCTCGGCGCCAACACCGACGGCAAAGTGAGCCTCGTCTTCAGCAAGCGACTCTTCAAATCGGACGTCAACGGCGGCCTCGCACGCCTAAGCATGCCCCGAACGCAGATCCTGAACCCGTTCCTGAGCGAAGAAGAAGAGAGGTTCTTGCAAGGGAAAGACAAGGAGGGTGTAGAGAATAGTAGCCCGGTTCACTCAGCCGGTTCATTTTGCTTTTATCTCTTTAACTTTCTGGTTTGTTTCTCCCGGTTTAGTTCCCCTAGTATAAATAGAATAAAACCTAGCTAGCTCAGTGTGCATTTGACAGACATTTAGGGATTTGTTCCCGTCTTTTGTGCCGTTTTTCTCCTTCTTTATTGCATTGATATTGATTATCTTTGCTTCCTTATTTCACTTTGAATCTTGCTCCCGCCTGTGTGTTTGTGTGAGTCTTGGCCAAAGCTAAGACTTTTCATGGTATCAGAGTTGTCAAGGTTGAGCCTCTAACGTTTCAAAACAGACCCTTTGCTGAAGCAAAGTTGGAGCTTTTTGCTACCATTCCAACAAGCAACAACCTTTCGACAAGATGTCTGCTGGAGATCGTGAATCTGTCACCGGAGATCATGAAGAAAACCCGTTTGCTGGGAACGCTGGAGGAGCGGGAGGACGAGGAGGAAACACCAACGGCCACTTCGACCCCCTCTTCCTCTCAAACTCGGACAACCCTGGTATGTCTCTAGTTACTGCTCTCTTCGATGGAACTAATTTCCAAAGTTGGAGTCGTAATGTCAAGCTGGCTCTAAGGTCAAAGATGAAACTTGGTTACATCAATGGAGGCTTTCCTGCACCGGATGTTGATACTGAGTTGTATGAGCGTTGGAAACGCTGTGATTGTATGGTAATGAGCTGGTTGGTTAACTCCATGGTAAGTGAGGTGTCTCAGACCTTTACCTACGCCTCCTCTGCTGAGGAGCTGTGGAATGAGATCAAGGAAAGGTACTCCGAGTCTAATGCCCCCTTGATTTATCAGTTACAGCGTCAACTGAGCAATATTAGGCAAGAAAACTTGAGCGTGACTGCGTATTACACTAAGCTTAAGAAGATATGGGATGAGTTGCAAGCTATTGATGAAGTTCCTTCTTGTACTTGTGGAGGGATAATACACTGTGGTTGTGCTCTTTTGAAGAAGTTTCTTGACAGGGAGAACTTGACCAGATTGATGCAATTCCTTATGGGTTTATCTGATTCGTTTGAGAATGTGAGAAACACCATACTGTCAACTGATCCTTTGCCAACTGTGAACAGAGCCTTTCACCTAGTGCTGCAGATTGAGAGGCAAAAACAAGTTACCGGTAATGATATTCAGGTCCATGATGCATTAGCTTTCAACAGAGCAGGGAACACAGGTCAGAACAGAGCTGCTGGAGGTAATTTCAGACAAAATGGACCAGCTCCGCCCTACAATTATGGAGATGGAGGACAAGGAAGTTCAGGAAAAGGTCAGAATGGGTCCTTTAGCAGGGAGTTTAAAAAGGCAAAGTTTGACAGAAAATGCTCATACTGTCATGAGAATGGACACGTGAAGGAGACGTGTTTTAAGCTTGTTGGCTATCCGGAATGGTGGAAGGGGCCTCGAGTGGAAGGGTCCGGGAAGATGACCGCTAATGTTCAAGACATGGGTGGATACCATACACCTCTGGATGCTGATGAGAAGGACAACCACAAAGTCGATTCTTCCATGATCAATGCTGCTGTCCAGGAACTGATTCGAGCCATGAAGGGAAAGGCCCCAGCTGAAGAGGGACAGAGCTCGGGATCCTACTGCAACTCCATCAATTTTGCAGGTAATATGACTTCATTGTCAAATGATAAAATTCCTAATGCAGGTTCTTGTACATGGATAATTGATTCGGGTGCCACGGACCATGTGTCTTACGACAAGACATTGTTTTGTGATATGAGGGAATTGAGTTGTCCCATTAAGATTGGGTTGCCTGATGGTTCAGTGCAGCAAGTGAGACTTCATGGCACTATAAAATTGACACCAATTTTGGCTTTAACGAATGTTCTATATTTGCCTTCGTTCAAGCACAATCTTATCTCTGTGTCGAGACTTATGACTGATGGGTCTCGTCTTTTTGTGTTTGGACAACACAATTGTAAACTGCAGGACCTTACAACTAGGGCGGTCCTTGCACATGGGAAAAGAGAAGGAGGGCTTTACAAGTTTGAGGCTAGCAAGGAAGATATTTAAGGAAGCAGTTGCCTGAGTAGTAGTTTTAATTTAATTCAGGAAAACCTTTTGTTTCAGAATTCGATGAATGGGGTCTGTAATAATGCTAGCAATTTTGACTTGCAACATGCTCGTTTTGGTCATCTATCTTTATCAAAGATGAAACATTTGTCTAAATTTGATTGTTCGAATTTGCAAACTTATGAATGTGAAATCTGTGTGCTGTCAAAACATCATAAGCTTTCATTTCAGAAGAGCTGTTCAGTGTCTTCCAGGATCTTTGAGATGGTTCACGCAGATGTATGGGGGCCGTACAAGACCCCTACTTATGGAGGAGCTAGGTTTTTCCTTACCTTGGTGGATGATTATTCACGGTCTACTTGGGCTTTTCTTATGAATAGCAAAGATCAAGTGTACAGGCTGATCAGGGATTTCCTACAGTTGGTTGAGAATCAGTTTGGTGAGCGAGTTAGATGCCTAAGATCAGATAATGGCACCGAATTTGTAAACAAGGAATTGTCAGGGTTGTTGGCGCATAAGGGAATAGTGCACCAAAGGTCGGCTCCAGGTGTCCCGGAACAGAACGGAAGAGTCGAACGGAAACATAGGCACCTTGTAGAAATGGCAAGGGCTCTCAGGTTACACGCGAACCTCCCACATAAGTTCTGGGGTGATTGCATTTTAAGTGCAACTCACCTCATCAATATCATTCCTTCGTCTGTTCGTGGATGGAAAACTCCATTTGAGTTTCTGTATGCCAAGAAACCTGATTACTCACATCTGAGGGTGATAGGATGTTTGTGTTACGCTCTCATTCCTAAACACCAAAGAAGCAAATTCGACGAGACGGCACGAAGGTGCATTCTTTTAGGATATCCGCCTGGGCAAAAGGCCTATAAGCTCTACGATCTGGCCACAAAACAGGTTTTGGTGGCTAGGCATGTGATTTTCAGAGAAAATGAGTTTCCCTTTAAGAAAATGGTTGAGGGATCAACTACAACAAATCAACAGGTTCCAATTGTTACATATGGCTTTGATGATACAGAGAACATGTTCAATGACACTACTAATGCATCAACACTAAGTTCGCCTCATAAATCAGCCAGCAAAGCTGTTACAGATGAGCAGATCAGCGATCAATCTCAATCTCAACGTTTGTCTGCTGCAGATGAGGTCGATTTCACGCAATCAACAGATCCGAATGTGCCAAATTCAGTCCCAGATATTGTTGTACAAAGTGAACCTGCGCCCATTCCTATTTTGCGCAGGTCTGACCGAGTGATCAAGGCACCAACACGCCTTGATGATTTTGTCTGTACGAATCTTCCTAACAGAAACGTTGCAGCAGGCAATTCAGAGCACTTTGTTGATTCCTTTTCAAAGGTTTTCCTTGTTGTGTCTCTCCAGGACTTGAAGGAGCACTCTGTTGACTACATCCAATCTCTCTTTAATGTCTTTTCAGTGGCTGAACCGGCGTCCTATGATCAGGCCAAGAAGGATCCTGAGTGGATCAAGGCTATGGAGGCCGAAATTCAGGCTCTTGAAAGCAATCAGACTTGGGAGATGGTTCCATTGCCCTCGGGCAAAAAGGCCATTGGTTCCCGATGGGTCTACAAGATTAAATTCAGGCCTAACGGTGATGTTGAGCGTTTCAAAGCCAGACTAGTGGCGAAGGGGTATAATCAAGTTAAAGATAAAGATTACAAACATACCTTTTCTCCGGTCGCTAAGTTTGCCACAGTTCGAGTTCTTCTTGCACTGGCGGCCTCTATGGATTGGCCATTGCATCAACTCGACATCAATAATGCCTTCCTCCATGGTTATCTTGAGGAAGAAGTTTACATGTCTCCTCCTCCCGGGTATTCCAAGGCAAGACCTGGCCTTGTTTGCAAACTGAAACGCTCGTTGTATGGGTTGAAACAGGCTAGTCGACAATGGAATGTGGCTCTAACTCAGCATCTTGTTGGTTTGGGTTTCACTCAATCTAAGCAAGACTATTCCATTTTTGTGAAAAAGACTCAAACCTCCATTACGGTGGCCCTCGTCTATGTTGACGATATGCTTATCACTGGGAATTGCCCTCAAACCATTCAAGCCACTAAATCTTCGTTGGACAAAGAATTTACCATAAAAGATTTAGGCTTGGCACGATACTTTTTGGGTATCGAAATTGATCGTTCTCCAGCTGGCATTCAACTTAATCAGCGGAAGTACGTGCTTGACATGTTGACAGATTCTGGAATGTTAAATTGCAAGCCTACGTCCTTCCCAATGCAGAGGAATCTTCACTTGCGGCCTGATCAAGGCGAGCCTATTCCTGAGCCTGAGTCTTATCGTCGATTAATTGGGCGTCTTCTCTATTTGACCTTGACTCGCCCCGACATTGCCTTCACAGTTCAGCAGCTGAGTCAGTTCTTGGCTTCTCCTCGAGCACCGCATATGCAAGCCGCTACCTTCCTCTTGCGTTACCTTAAAGGGACAATCAACTGTTCCCTCTTCTACCCAGCTCAAAATGATCATTCTTTGACTTCCTTTTGTGATGCTGATTGGGGTGCTTGCACAGTCTCTTCTCGGTCGCTCACTGGCTATTGTATCTTTCTAGGCAAGTCACTCGTTTCATGGAAAACGAAGAAACAAAAGGTCGTCTCCAAATCTTCCGCCGAGAGTGAATATCGAAGCACGTCTCAAAGGGCGAGTGAAATTGTGTGGCTCGAAGGTTTATTGAAAGATCTTGCAGTGTCTGTGCCATTGCCCATTCCCCTCTACTGCGACAATTCTGCTGCACATCAACTTGCGGCCAACCCCGTCTTTCACGAGCGAACAAAGCATTTGCGCATCGACTGCCACTACATACGAGAGCTAGTGCAAGAAGGCTTCATCTCCACAATTTATGTTCGCTCCAACCAGCAGACTGCTGATGTCTTCACAAAGGCATTGGGCACCCAACAACATCATTATCTGTGTTGCAAGCTTGGCCTTGCTCTGCCCAGTCCAGCTTGAGGGGGGAGTGTAGAGAATAGTAGCCCGGTTCACTCAGTCGGTTCATTTTGCTTTTATCTCTTTAACTTTCTGGTTTGTTTCTCCCGGTTTAGTTCCCCTAGTATAAATAGAATAAAACCTAGCTAGCTCAGTGTGCATTTGACAGACATTTAGGGATTTGTTCCCGTCTTTTGTGCCGTTTTTCTCCTTCTTTATTGCATTGATATTGATTATCTTTGCTTCCTTATTTCACTTTGAATCTTGCTCCCGCCTGTGTGTTTGTGTGAGTCTTGGCCAAAGCTAAGACTTTTCAGAGGGGAGTCCGCTCAAGATGGCCGTTGAGGTGATCGATCCTTCGCATTGTCTGCGGGAGTTGACGTTTGTGAGGTGGAACTACGACAACTCGGGCTCGAAAGCGAAGGGATCGAGCAAGAAGAGGAAGAGGAGCGAGCCGGGGTGGTCTTATATGCTGAGCGGGAAGTGGAGGGAGCTTGTGGAATGCAATGGCTTGAAGTTGGAGGATTGGGTTCAAGTTTGGGCGTTTCGGAGGGATGATGGTGAGCTTAGGTTTGCGATTGTGAATGTGGATAAGGAAGTAAGGGAACTTGCGCAGCAAATTAAGGATTTGGGTTGGGGGTTGAAGAAGAAGAGGGGAAGTAGGAGTAGAAGATCAGTTGATGCATAGTTCTTGAGTTTGTCTCATCGGAAGAGAAGTTGAGTTTGAGTTTGTGATTTGAGAGCCATGACGGGCTCTTTCGTAAATTTTGTCGTGTGTTTTTGCTTTAACTTGCTTAACTCGGTAATTAGTAACTTCTCAGCTTGAACCCGTTTGACTTGCCCTAACTCCTCTTAAATTAGGGAATTCATTTAGCCGGATCTTGGGCAATTGTGGCTACTTAATGCAGATGTATTATGTGTATTAGAAGTATAGAAAAGCAGGTTTGCTTGTCACTGAGTTCACGTTTGAATGGGTCATATGTATGCAGGTTCACGATTTAGTTATGACTTGTGAATTCACATTTGAATGGTTAAATGCTTATTACTAGCATATAGTTACATTTTGTACCCAAAGCTCCTTCATGTAATTGGACAATGCTGGTAAGACATACAAGCTTATCGTCTATAGACATGAAACCCATCTTTACCAGACCACGAAAAGAGAAAAAGGTCCATCTTTTCTGTAAAGATCAGAGTAGCGAAAGAAAGTTGGGAGAATTTTCTCTTCATTTACGATTAGGGTATGTACAGTATTTATAGTTCCTTTTTTGACCTAGCTTGGGCCATAAGATAAGGAAACTAGTTACAAGATAGAAAATAAATATATACATAAGATTTCTATCCTAATACTCCCCCTCAAGTTGGAGCATGCAAATCCCGAATGCCCAACTTGGATAACAAAAAAGTGAACTGCTGCTTGCCTAAAGCCTTCGTTAAGATGTCCGCAAGTTGATGAGTCGTCCGCACATAAGAAGTGGAGATAGAACACCGTTGAAGCAAATCACGAACAAAATGAAGATCGATCTCAATGTGCTTAGTTCGTTCATGAAAGACCGGATTGGCAGCTATATGAAGTGCCGCTTGACTATCACAAAAGAGTTTCATAGGAGAGCGATGATGATAGCCAAGGGACGATGGAAACGATCTTAACCACAAAAGCTCACCGCAATTTGGCCCACCGAGATTTAACACTTTCATATGGCATAAGCAATTTGGCAAGGAATTGCAGGTTTAGAGTTTAGGGTTTCCACCTGTTATTCTCGTATTCTCCTAATTAGTCAAACTTTGTATGTGTGTCTTAGGCTCTTAGCGCACATATTAAGTTATCGTGGTGGTAAACAAAGGCTAAAAAGCAAGAGAAAAGCATAAGTAACTCTGAACTTGCACACCAAACTCAACTAACAACACACCATTCCAACGCTGCCAAATGGCTCGGATTTATTTCATAAAGTCAAACCACACACATTAAGCATGTTTGATGAGCACAACAGCTTATACTCAGATTCAGTACTGCCTAATAAGCAGCAGTTTCATATTTCACTTCAGGAATTCACCTTTGGAGCCCATCCTGCAATAAGGTACTCATCCTTGGCAGGCTTGGTTTTCACAAACGACTCGCGAGCAAACAGCAACTGCAAAAACCACAAAAAGCAAAACGAAATTAATCGAACACGAACCCCTTGTTAACAATATTGTGCAATCGCTTTTGAGACACAGTACATTGCAGCATTACATCCACCAACACGTCCAGGTAAAATTTCTATTGGCTATTTGGCCACTTGATCAGTTATCCAAAGTCATCTCATATTCTCATACATAGCACAATTGCAGGCTACAGAGTGCTTTGGTTAAACAAGTCAGTTGGAATGGAAGCAATAAACAGTTAAGTCTTTATCCCACCCAATAGAGTTACTAATCGTAGAATAACATACAATGTAACATTGTAATAAGAATATCACACCTATGAATTCCCTAAAATAGCCCTAATGGCTTTTGAATTTCTTGTCTCTTCTCTCCCTCCTCATTTCTCTTTCACCCTTATCTTCACCAGTGGAGGGGCCTGCAGCCTCAGCACATGTGGTTTCTCTAATAAGTTGTCATGTAGCTAGTGTTTGTTTACCCTCCTATTTGGCTTTGAGCTCACCAGAGCAACACATTCAATATTACGGTTCTGGATAAAAGCACGAGATATTCATGGGCATTCAAAATTTCAAATACAAACAACAGGCCCACAACCATGTGTTTATATCTCAGCCTTAAATTGCTATCCAGATTGCTCCCTATACATATTTAGGTGTCATTGCATTTAAAGTTATTTTATCATAAATAATGTAGCATTCAGCTTTTGTATAGTATCATGTCCCACAATCACGAACAGCCTTTTAAAATGCAATGAATATTAGCAGTGATCATTTTCCTACCCAGCACCCACAATGATTTTAATCCACTAAAAGTTGGACAGAGTGGTTTGCTACAAGATATTGGACTGTTTGCTACATCAACGAATCAAAGAAGACTAGTAGTTTTGTTGTAGGTGAACAAAAGAAGGGAAAAAAATAGGTCCCTTCTTGCATTCTTTTCCACAACAACCAGAGGAAAGTTAAACAAGTAATCTGAAGGCAGAATCACGACATAAAATAGATATCAATACTCAGTACCTATTAGCTATCGTAAAACTGATTAATATGGTAGCCATGTAAAAAAATCACATTTAATCGGCAGCAAAGCAAAACAAAATACACGTGACGTATTACACTAGATGGGTCAAGAAAACCTACAGTTTCAGGAACCGACCCTACACAAAAGCCTTATCATAAATAATATAGTAGCATTCAGCCTTTTGAAATGCTTTTGTGTAGTATCATATTCCACAGATCTCTCAAAAATTAACCAGACATACAGTAACTTAAGCTGAATTTGGCATCCTAAGGCATATAACACAAGGTCAACATTGACGGGTTAAATGGAAAACTAGACTGTACTCACCTTAAGGTAGTTATGAACATGAGCAAATTCTTCAGGAACCGACCAGTGCTTGAAATGGCCAAGGGCTATCTTAAGATGGTAAAGCTTGGGTGCCAAACTCAAATCAACAGCAGTAATCTTCTCACCGGCAACATATGGACCCTAAGAAAGCAGTAAGACAATACATTATATTATTATAAAATACACACTTCAAATGAATATACTTCCTTAGCAGGTTGATAGTATATGTGTGTCCATACCTTGGCCTTGAGATGCTCATCCAATGCTTTGAGTTCACCCAGAAGGGTTTGCTCAGTTCCGTCACTCGGATCCTTGCTCTTCACAAAGGCCACAAATGAAGAAAAGATCTTAGAGCCCCTGCATTCCCACAATAATCCAACAGTCATACACTTGCAGCAAATCTAGTGTGCTTAATGTGACTAAACTAACAGCATATGAAGTAAAACACTCTACAACCATTAGCTGAAGGGCAGCAATTGGTGGATTTTTCACATTAGAAAGGACTTCTCTACAGAGATCCCATGCTTTTTTCATCTCAATTGTCAAATTAGTCTTACAAAATTGACTCTTTTATCTTTCAACATGATGACAACCAAACATCACCAAGACGTCAGTTGAATTATCACATATCAATTATCACAGAAGTTTTCAGTTTCAACTTCGACAACTTTGTACCATTTCCCATAGCTTCAAATTCAGCGTTCAAAATCGGAATTACACACGGACAAAAACCCTAAACAGAGAGACAGTTCAAAGGAAACACAATCCAAAACGAATTGTCAGAGGAATGCAAAGGGGAGAGAGAATTTACACAGAGGAAAACTCAGGGGGAGTAGCGAGAGGAGGATCGGGGAATTTCTCATCAATGATGCCGACGATGACGTCAGAATCGGCGATCCACTTGTCATCGAACTTGATCACGGGGACTTTCCCTTCTGGATTCACCGCCAAAAACCTACACCGGCCAAAAAACAAAACACGAAATTGAAACCGAAATCTCGCTACAGAGTAAGAAGAAAAAGGAATCCATTCTTCATACCATTGAGGCTTGTCGCTGGTATTGATTAGGTGGAGCTTGTAAGGCACTTTCTTCTCTTCCAATGTCAACAAAACCCTTTGGCTAAAGGGGCCTGAAAAAACAACACGGATTTTAAGCCACGAGATCTAGAAAGGAAAACCTAAAGACGATTAGAGGGGAAGGAGAGAAGAAATTACAGTCTCCGAGAGCATCAGGGGCACCAACAGCGGCCTTAACGCAGACCTCGACAGCCATGGATGAAGAAAGATTTGGATTGTTCTAGAATGTAGAAGTGACTCGAGTCTGTGTGTGTATTTTTTTTTGCACTCACTCTGGCTTTTTATCGTGATTGCGTGGGTCCCATCAAAGCATATATTCACCCGATATGTTGCGTTTCCTTTGCTAAGGTGTACCCGGTTTGATTTGAACCGGTAAATCGGGTCGGAATTGAGTGGTCCTAAACCCAAGCCAGAACCGCCTGTTTACGGTTAACCAACACGTGTATCTATTCCTAACCTGCAAAAAGAAATACAAATGAATTATGTATAGTTTTCAACATGATATCTTTGCCTTAAATAGGACTCTAAAATGGTACCATATTCAAAGACCAAATTCAATCAACGTACTCTGTTCTCCTATAATAAAATATGTTTATACTTATATAAGTGGAGTGTTAGTACACACATTATTATATTTAAATTTCTTTGCCTGTTACAATTTCTTCTCCTATATGAGGCCAATAACATACTCCCTCCGTTTATTGTGGGAATGCAGGGGCTCTAAGATCTTTTCTTCATTTGTGGCCTTTGTGAAGAGCAAGGATCCGAGTGACGGAACTGAGCAAACCCTTCTGGGTGAACTCAAAGCATTGGATGAGCATCTCAAGGCCAAGGTATGGACACACATATACTATCAACCTGCTAAGGAAGTATATTCCCTCCGTTTCAAAATACACAATACACACTAATCTATATGAGGCCAATAACATACTCCCTCCGTTTCAAAATACATGACCATTTGGACATTGCACATATATTAAAAAAAAATGTTATTCCTATATTATCCCTATCAAATGTAGAGTTAATCATTTGTTTAGAGAAATATGAAAAAGTGTAATCATTATGATAAAGATAATTATTAGGGGTATAAATGGAAAAAGATGGGTAAAACATGTGAAATAGACAAGTATTATGAAACAAGAAAAAGTGTTCAAATGGTCATATATTTTGAAACGGAGGGAGTATAAGTTTAGTGCTCATTTGATTAAATTGTGAGAAATTCTAATCAATGGCCCAATAAATTGGGCCAGTTCCAAATGGACTAAGTCACAAAGTTATGTGAGCTTTTTAGCTGGAGTTAGTCGAGAGAGCTTTTGAGGTTCAAGACTATGACAAAGAGGTGGCAATTTTTAGAGTTCAGGCCTTGTTTAGAGGAAAATGACGCATACAAAGGCATTGTGCTGATGTGCTTATGTGGGTTAGAAGTTGACTTAGCTACCTTGGTCTGAACTGTCTTACATATAGTCATACGTGAGGTTACATATTTGATAGGAAAATGCTTATAGCATGTGTGTTGGAAAGACTCCATCAATCAAATGCTTCTGATTGCTTCAAGCTTTCTGGTTCAGAAGAAGATCATCACCGATTCTCGCAATGTATACTGGCCAAGATGAAACTTAAAAACTCATTCATTCTCGCTAGAGAGTAAGGTGTCATTACAAAGCTCCTTTGAACTTGTGGAGTTCAACCATAGGTATTGGGTAACGGACTAAGAGCAATTGTACCCATGGATACATTGGTTGGGCAAGTCATGGGACCTACCAATTTTCTATCAAATGTGTAATGCACCAGAAAAGCAATTTGGTGGGCAATTGCTAATTTATTGGCTGAAAATTGCCCAGCCAATTAGCATGAGCAATTCTATTGTCCAATTAACAATTGTCCTTGCCTCATGAGTGCAATTGCTCTAATGGGGATGTCAATCCTCCCCTCCAGGAAACTTGTGGATTGTCAAGGGAAAAAAGTGGGCTGAGCTTTGTTTTGGGCAGTTGATGACATGGGACCATCAACACAATTATAACTAAGTTGAGCAACAAGGCCCAATAGGCCCACAAACTCAACCCCAAAATTGTAAATGTTAACAACCCCTTGCTAACATTGTTTCATGGAAATTTACATCATATACCAAAGATGTACTTAATAATAGACCCAAAAACTGGGACTCAACATTATCAGTGATAATCATTTGTTAACCTCTCTAGTCACTGATAGATGTTGACGTAAGTACGTGACACTAGGTTCGTTGGAATGACGTACCACTCAATCATTCATACTAGTAACGGCAGTAGATTCTTTATTGCAATATCCGATTTCAGATACATGTAGGAATTACATACCAAATTACAAATGCTACAAAGTACAACAACAACAAAAAAAAAAAAAACAACTAAAAATAGCATCATTATGTTAAACCCGTAGTACAAACTATATCAAGGTAAAGTAAACCCAATCCAAATCTGTTGAAGCTACTATGGAGAAACTCAAATCACACGTACGTAATCAGTGAATCCTAACAAAGTTCAAAGTCTCATCGTTAATCCAATCAAACATCTTCTTGAAAGGATTCTCCGAAGTCTTGATAGGATAATCATCAATGCAATCCTCCCAAACGTTCTTGTCCTTCAAATCCCTCATCACCTCCCACAAACAGTTATTACACTTGAACCCACCACCAAAACTGATCATCAGAATCTTGTCCCCCTTCTTCAGCCTCTTCTTGGCCTCCATGTAGCCCAACACATACCAAAACCCAGCCGCTGACGTGTTCCCCCACCGGTGCAGAGTCATCCTAGCTGGCTCCAGGTCATAGGCACTGAGCCTCAAGCCCTTCCCCACCCCATCAATCACAGCCCTGCCACCTGGATGTATACAGAAATGCTGGGCCCCGGTCTTGAAGTCCAGCCCAATCCCAACCTCCTCAAGCTTCAACTTCCCAATCCTCTCGCCGCTATACGACGCCAGAAGGTACCGAACCAGCTCCTTCAACGGCAGAATCCTCGGCGCCAGAACTCTCAAATTCTCCGTAAACACCTGAGCCGCCGCCTTCACGAGATGTTTCGTGAGCCGGAAGCCGGGATATCCCTCGGCATCCTCCATCTGATAGCAGCATTTGTACGCGTCGTCGTCTCGCCCGAGATGCGTCCGGACCAGAGTCTTGAGCTGGAGAATCGCCCGGTCCTTGGAATCGGCCCGATTAGTGAACAACATCGAGCACCCTCCGGACCGGAACAGCGTGTTCGAGAGCATGAACGACCGGTCCCTCCCGTTGTACCAGTTGGGGCCGAAGGACTCCGTACTCACCACAACCGCGTACGAGTTCTCGTGAACCTTGAACAACTGTCGGACGAGGTCGATCGCGATTATGCTCGCGCTACACCCCATCCCGGTGAGGTTGAACGTCTTGAGATCCGGGCGCATCTTGTACCGGTTCACGATCCGCGACGTCAGCGACGGGACGGAGGCGAGGAGCGAGACGTTGACCACGAGGATCCCGATCTCGGAAGGCGAGACCGAGGATCGCTCGAAGAGCCGGTCTAGGGTTTCGAACATCACCTCGTCCATCTCCTCGATGCTGTCGGTGAGCGTCGCCGCGTTCTCCCGGCCTTCGAGCACGTTCTTGGGACAGTACGTGGACTCGCCGATGCCGGAGCTCACCATGGTCTTGAGGAGGTAGCGGTACTGGTCGAGCTCGAGGTTTTTGTTCCGCCACACGATTTGAGCGGCCTTGGCTGTGTCCATACGGCGTTCTTCCGGAGGCTTGTAGCACTCGTAGCGGAGCATGTAGCAGTGTTGAGCTTGTCGGTTGAACGCTCTTTTGAGTAGGAGGAGGGAGATGGAAAGGAGAGAGATTAGGAATATGGATGTCAGAAACTCCATTGTTGGAGGGGGAGGGAAGAAACAGAGAGGGAGTGAAACAGGGGAGTGATGAGATGAGAGTTGTGGTTTGGAGCTTCTTCTTATATATTTGCATCGGAGTTTTTTTTATAATTTTGACTCTTTATGGCTTCGTCCAATCAGAAACGCTCCTACCAAAACTGCCATGTCATATTGCAGTATTTATTTATTTACTCTTTTTTTCTTAAAAACGTGTCCAAAATAGTTGCAAAATCCATTTAGCTTTAAGCATACAAAAATAAAAAATAAAATCTTAAAAAAGAAATAGTGAACCTACCATAAAAAAATAAAAAAACTCAAAATTTAAAATTTATAAAATCTTTCCATTACTCCCTTCGTCCCATAATGATTGTCCAAAAGGACGGTTTTTGTGGTTTTTAATGAAAGGTATAAAGTGGTATTGGAAAATGAAAAAGTAGGATAAAGTGGGTAAAAGATATGATTGAATAGGAGTAGTTTTGTATTTTTGTAGGGTAGAAAAGTTGAAAAGAGATAAAGCTGGTGGAAAAGTTGGATAATGGAGGTAAATTTAAAGATTGAATAGGGGTAAGATTGGAAGGAAGTTATTGATATAAAAGGAAAGTGGACAAACATTTTGGGACGACGGAAAAGGAAAGTGGACAAATATTATGGACCCAAATCACAATGAGGAAATAAGGAAAACGATGACAATTGTGTATCGTTAACTCTAAAAAAGTGCATCGTTATTCAATTTATGTTCAAAAATTTTCCGTTTCACGATGCACTTTTTCGCCTTATGAGTGCACCGACAAAACTTGCGTTTATTTACGGAATTGTCACCGCGTGTCTTTTCTCCCTTCTGATCTTGGACGGACTAACCTCTTAACGGATGACCAAGATCTTTCCTTATTTTACAGACAGTAGAATAAAATAACATAAAAGTGCACTTTAAATTTTAGAGTGATCCATTCTCACTTACTAAACACAGGAATTTTTGTTACCGTATTCATAAAAACAAGATTTTTTGTTCACAATATATCTTATTCATAAAAGACTTTACCTATTAGCTGAACCAGACAACATATGGGTTCGCCTAATAAATGAGAAATACATGCACAATAATTTCCTACTCACATATAAAAAAACAGACAAACACGTCCTGGCAATGGACAAAACTCATGAATTTACGAACAGAGTTTGAGGAAGGACTAATTTGGCAAGTAGGCGATGAGAAAACCATTAAGTTCTGGACTGACAACTGGGCTATGCAAGCCCCACTAAAAAAGTATGCATTAAACCAAACAAATTGTGATGAAGATACGAGAGTCAAAACATTTATAACCCAAGAAAATGAATGGAACATCAATGAATTGACAAAAATACTCCCGCCAGACATCACAGAACGAATACACAACATTCCAATACCAGCAAGGGGTATTAGGGACAGGCTCTATTGGGCACCTAGCAAAAATGGTTGGTTCTCGACAGCCTCAGCTATAGATCTAATCACAAAAACACAACATCAGACACCGAAACCCAAAAATTGGATATGGAAACTTGATGTTTTTCCGAAGGTAAAGAATTTCTTATGGAAAATTGATGTAAATGGTCTCCCAACAAAAGCTCGACTAAGAGAAAAACATGTACCCACACCTCCGGGTTGCCTAATGTGCAACTGCCTCAATGAAGATTCAATTCATATCATGACAGAATGCCCTCATACCATTAGCATCATGGATAAAATCAATCCTAAAATTGGGAACGTGTTACGTGCAATTAACACTATGGATAAAGCACCATCCAATATTATAACAGAAATACATAGCGCTTTGGGAACGCGAGATTTCACTGAACTATCAATCGTATGGTGGTGTATATGGCAACAGAGAAAAAGACTCGCTTTCCAGAAAGAACCAAATGACATTATCCAAGACCTGACAAAATACATTCAATCCCAAATTACACTTTGGAACAAAGCCAAGGAATGGGAGGAAGACGAGGAAAAACTTCGGAAAACGAACAAACGTGGGGGAAGAAGAAGAACTAGGCAAAAAACTTGGGAAAAGCCACAAAGTGGGTGGTGTTGATACCAGGAACCGTCAACGCGATAAGGCACCCTACCAAAACAAAATATGACCAAGTGTAGACTTCTCAAGCTGGCACCGAACCCTAAGCTCTACAACCATCGCGATCTGATACGCCGCTGTCCAAGTCAACGGTTCCTCACAAGGCAGACTCTCTACCAAACGGAGGCCCGGTCTCGGGGGTTGTGCTCAACGCGCTCATCGCCCCGTCCCATCCACGCAAGTGGGTGGGCGGCAACGTCCCATCAGGTGAGCGGTGGGCGGCAACGTCCCATCCCGGCCTTTGATTGGCTAGCTCCGCGGCTGCCGCCCCGGGAACCAACCATACAGCGACACGCACCTAGGCTGCACCCGTCCCACATCGGCCTCTTCCTCCAGCCCGGCCCAAACCCCCACTATAAATAGCGGGCTCAATGCGCCAGAACGGGGATCGAAGTTTCGCGAATCGCATACACTATATCTCGAGCTAAGATCATCGTTGTAGCCTGATACACCTAAACGCGATAGAGAATCTCAGTCTATTGTAATCCAACAAGCTAAATACAAAATATCCTTCACACTACCCTCATCGCGTTGAACACCATCCCTCCGTCTGTTGACTCGGTTGAGATCAAACCTTGTGCTCTCATCGCGTTCATTACATATCGGTGCTTTCGGACTTCAACATTGGCGCCGTCCGTGGGGAACTCCTCAAACTAAGAAGACACCGTTTTCAACCGACGTCGAGTGATGGACGCTAACAGCAACAATGCTTACTACGCTGATGGCACGGCCTTCGGGATGCAGCCACCACCTCCGTGGTATTATGGGTCACCACCCGCGATGCCCCAGGCCGCACCCATGCCCGGCTGGAACCCCGGCTTCCAGCAGGGTTTCCAGCCGCAAGCCCCGTTCCAGGGGTATGTGCACGCGCAATACTACCAGGAGTACGCGCCCGCGCAGGAACCTTATGTAGAAGAATACTCAACCACCAACGGGAGCTCGACCGGCCAGGAGGTGGACCAGGACGCTCCCAACGCGTTGTCACCTCCAAACCCCAACTTCCAAGGCTACGTTCCCGCGTACCATTACGGCCAAGGGGCGTATCCCATGCAGCACGGCCAGGGCGCTTACCCAATGCCCCACCAGCCGTATGTGCCCGCTTACGCCGCGGGCTACGGGCCGGGTCAGGCATACCACACCCCGCCTCCAGGAGGCTCGAGTGAGGACATGAGCATATCGCGAGGGCGCTCTACCTCTCGTTCCCTGTCCACACGCTCCGGCTCCCGGAGCAACATGCTGGTGGACGACCGCGGCACCTCTTATGGAAGCCCCTTCGCCGACTTCATACAAGAGGAGCCCATGCCCAAGGGGTTCCAGAAGCCGTCAACAGCACTACAATTCGATGGCACGAAGGACCCGGGAGAACATGTCAAGCAGTTCTTCGCGCACATGACGTTTAACACTTATAATGACGCCATGTACTGTCGGGTTTTTCCCTCCACTCTCAAGGCTGCCGGGATGAGATGGTTTACTAACCTCCCGGTGGGTTCCATCAGGTCTTTTAAGGATCTGACGAGGCGCTTCATGTCCCATTTCAGTGGGTCACGAACGCGCATGAAGACAACAAAGGATCTCATGGGCGTAACGCAAGGAGAGGAGGAGACCCTGGCGGCCTTTTTCACTCGGTTCGTCAACGCGGCGTCGGAGGTGCCTCACCTCAACGATACCTCTGCCCGCGACATGCTGATCCACAACCTCCGCGACGGAACATTCAAGGTCAAGATGTGTGGGAAGACCCTGCACACCTATGAAGATGCTTGCGACGCCATCACCAAACGCGTCTTCGCCGAGGATGCGGCAGGAAAGCCCGCACAGGACCGCGGCAAAGGAAAGGCCAAAACCACCCCGGAGGCCCTCACCGTATCCACCACACCAACAAAGCCTCAGGGTGGATAGCGCGGTGGCCATGGCCGTGGTGGAGGCCGTCGTGGTCGCGGGTATCAGGGATACCGCGGGCCACGCAGTATCCGCGGTGGCAACGGGCCGTACAACAACGACCCATACACCGGGGCTAACACCACGGCTCTCGGACCCCGCAACGACGGTGGGCGGCCGGCGCAGGAAAATACTTTGGCCGGCGCCGCGCCCGCGAGGGGGGAGGTCAACCAAAACGACCCCAACCTCTACATCAACACCATCGCTGGGGGTTCCACCCTCGCGGGGTCTAGTGGCGGGGAAAGGAAGCGTTACGCTCGCGCCTCGACCTCCGGAGCCTCCATCAACAGTTTGGGCGCGTCGGGAATCCCTCATACTGACATCACCTCCCGACGTGGCGATTCCCGCGAGCTCATCACTCTGCACACAGATCCTCTGGTTGTGCACGCGGTTATCGCCACCAAGATTGTCAAGAGAATCATGGTGGACACGGGAGCGTCGATGGACATCCTGTACTACGACGCGTTCGCACAGCTGGGCATCTCCCCCTCCACGCTCCTTCCTTACGCCGGGAAACTCACATGCTTTTCCGGCAACGAGGTCGACGTCGCGGGGCTGGTCACTCTGGGCATGACCCTGGGGGACAGCAAAGACGCCCGCCGGACAGAGCCCATCGAGTTCACTGTCGTCCGGCTCCCCTCCATCTACAACGCGATAATGGGGCGGACTTCGTTGATGAAGTTCCAGGCCGTCGCGTCCATTTACCACTTGGTTTTGAAGTTCCCCGTGGAGGACCGGGTCGGAGTCGCCCAAGGCCAACAGATTGAGGCACGAAAGTGCTATGAGGCGTCAACCCGCGCTCGCCCTGCCGCGTATGTTATCACGGGCGGTGCCAGCGCGGAGTTGGACGTACGATAGGAGCGGGAGCGCGAGCCTCTCGGAGACTTTGAGAAGATTGCCATCGCCCCTTTTCCCGACGCAACCGAGAAACTGTTTGTCGGAGACTACATGACCGGGGCGGACGCCGAAAGCCTGCAGCATCTCCTGGCCCGTTCTCGCGACGTATTCGCGTGGACGGCGACGGACCTGAAGGGCGTCCCTCCTCAGGTAGCGCTCCATTCGCTCCGTGTGAGCCCGGGGTCCAGACCCGTCTGTCAAAAGCGACGAAAGACTAACGAGGAGCGCTCCTGCGCGGCAAACGAGGAAGTTGAGAAGCTCCTGTGCGCCAACTTCATCCGCGAGGTCAAGTATCCTACTTGGCTCTCCAATGTCGTCCTGGTGAAGAAGTCCAACGGGAGGTGGCGGATGTGTGTCGACTTCAAGGACCTCAACAAAGCCTGCCCTAAAGACAGTTACCCCCTGCCCTACATCGATGACATGGTCGACTCCACCGCCGGTCATACCGCGCTGAGCTTCCTCGACGCCTATTCCGGCTACAATCAGATAGCCATGGATCCCCTGGATCAGGAGTCCACCGCGTTCATCACTCAACGCGGGACTTTCTGTTACAAGGTGATGCCCTTCGGTTTGAAGAACGCGGGGGCCACTTTCCAGCGCCTGGTGGACCATGTCTTCCGGAAACAGCTGAAGCGCAGCGTCTCGGCTTACGTCGGCGACATTGTGGTCAAAAGCCACGGCGCACAGGAGCACCTGGCCGATCTGGCCGAGGTTTTTCAAACCCTGCGCGCCCACCGAATGAGCCTAAACCCGGAAAAGTGTGTCTTCGGGGTGACATCGGGAAAGTTCCTCGGTTTCATGATCAGCGCGAGGGGTATAGACGTAAATCCCGCCAAGGTCGCCGCAGTGTTGGGACTGCGTTCACCGACTTCGCGCAACGAGGTCCAACGACTGGCGGGCGCTGTGAATTATCTTGGCCGTTTCTGCTCCAGGTTGTCGGACCGCGCTCTGCCTTTCTTCTCCTGTCTCAAGAGCACCACCACCTTCACCTGGACGGAGGAGATGGAGAGCGCGTTCCAGGCTCTGAAGGTCTACCTCGCCAATCTGTCAACGCTCTCCCCGCCCGTCCCGAGTGAGGACCTACAGATGTACATAGCCGTAAGCCAGTATACGGTCAGCGCGGTCCTCACCCGCGACTTCAGCTACCCGGTGTACTTCACCAGTAGGGTACTCCAGCCGGCGGAACAGCGATACTCACCCGCGGAGAAGATGTCTCTGGCCGTTGTGGTAGCGGCGAGAAAGTTGCACCCCTACTTTCAGGCGCACCCCATCCAGGTCCTCTCGGACCTCCCTCTGCGCTAGATCCTATACCAGCCCGCGCTGTCGGGAAGGATGACCAAGTGGGCGGTCGAGTTGTCAGAATTCGACATCTCGTACCACCCTCGGTCCGCGATCAAGGCACAGGCCCTGGCGGACTTCGTGGTAGAAGTCACCTTCCCCAACACGGACGAGAGCCCCGACGAGTGGAGGGTCTTCGTGGACGGCTCGCACTGCGACCTGGGGTCGGGTGCGGGGGTGGTCCTTGAGGGACCCTCCTACGCGTCCGAACATGCCCTCAACTTCGGCTTTGAGGCAACCAACAACGAGGCCGAGTATGAGGCGGTGATCGCGGGAATTGAGATGGCCTTACTAGTGGGCGCCCGGAGGATAAGGGTTTTCACAGATTCTGAGCTAGTCGCGCGTCAGGTCGGGGGCCAGTACGAGTGCACCACGGGGTTTCTGCCCCAATATCGCGCCAAGGTGAAGGCGTTGATCGCGTGCCTCGAGACGTTTGCCATTGAATCCATACCACGTGCGGCAAACGCCAAGGCCGACGCACTGGCCAAGATAGGTTCAGCCCTCCCGCCTGAGGTCGGCAACAAGGTAGTGATTGAGAGGAAGATGCAACGCAGTGTGACCAGCGCGGTGTTCGCGCTGGCCACGGACGGGTGGATGGCTCCCATAATCCGATATATCCAAACCGGGGAGTTGCCCCAGGACGATGCCATGAACGCGCGCAAACTCAAGCTCAAGGCAACGCGGTACTGCATCGAAGGCAACAAGTTATATCGCCGCGGCTACGCGGAGCCCAACCTGCTCTGCGTAGACGAGGCCACAGTCTTCGAGGTCCTCGAAGAGGTGCACGAGGGCATATGCGGAGGCCACCCGGGCTGGCGGACTCTGGTCCACAAGATAGTCCGGATGGGAATCTATTGGCCTACCCTGCGTCGCGATGCGGCGGCATACGTGCAAAAATGTGACAAGTGCCAGCGTTACGAAAACGTCCAGCACGCGCCGGCACGAGTGTTGCGGGGCATCCAGCCGGCCTATCCGTTCGCAATGTGGGGCATGGACATCCTAGGTCCCTTCCCTAAGGCCGCCGGGCAGGTGCAGTTCATCCTGGTCCTGGTCGATTATTACACCAAGTGGGTGGAGGCCGAGGCCATGGCACGGATCACAAGCGCGAAGGTATGCGGCTTTCTCTGGATGAATGTGGTTTGTCGTTTCGGCGTTCCCATCGCGATAATGACAGACCACGGCCCTCAGTTCGACAATGAGGAGACGCGAGATTTTTGCGCAAGTTTGAGCATCGAGTTGAAGTTTTCTTCGGTTGCACACCCTCAGTCCAACGGACTGGTGGAGAATGTGAACGCGAGGATACTTGGCGACCTCCGCCGCAGGCTGGACGGCGTGCAGGGCCGGTGGGCCGAGCTGTTGCCTCTTGTTTTATGGACAAACCGCACCACACCGCGCAGGGCAACGGGAGAAACACCCTTCGCGATGGCCTATGGCAGTGACGCCGTCGTGCCCGTCGAATCCATGTTACCCACGGAGCGAGTCGCGGGGTACGACCAATTCACCAACGATGAAGCCCTCAAGGTTGAAATGTACCTTCGCGATGAGCGCCGAGAAGCGGCCGAGCTACGCTCGGCCGAATACAAGAGAAGGACCGCGGCATACTACAACAAAAGAGTCAAGGCACGCGGTCTCAAGGAGGGCGATTTAGCCCTCCGAAGGACTGAGGGAGGCAAGCTTGACGCGAAGTGGGAAGGACCTTACCTCCTCTCCAAGGAGGTCGTCCCGGGGGCTTTCAAGCTCACAGATCCGGAGACGAGGCTAACTCTCGCCAAAACATGGAATGAGGCACGCCTCAAGAAATACTATGTGTAAATAGTCTAGGTTTGTTACCGCTTTACGGTCGATTGTAATGTCTCTGTCCTACCTATGTTTATATGAATAAAACGAGACAACTACCGTACACTGTCCAATAATGAATCAACCGTTACGGAAACCCGAGTTGCCTTCCTCGCTTGGGGTTGTCCGCTAACGCGCGCGATGCGCTTAGGCGCGCTCGAGTTGGGTTTCACCCCTCGCAGTCGCATAATGCCTTAAAACATCAAAAACTCCACAACCGTTACGGAAACCCGAATTGCCTTCCTCGCTTGGGGTTGTCCGCTAACGCGCGCGATGCGCTTAGGCGCGCTCGAGTTGGGTTTCACCCCTCGCAGTCGCATAATGCCTTAAAACATCAAAAACTCCACAGTTGTTACGGAAACCCGAGTTGCCTTCCTCGCTTGGGGTTGTCCGCTAACGCGCGCGATGCGCTTAGGCGCGCTCGAGTTGGGTTTCACCCCTCGCAGTCGCATAATGCCTTAAAACATCAAAAACTCCACAGTCGTTACGGAAACCCGAGTTGCCTTCCTCGCTTGGGGTTGTCCGCTAACGCGCGCGATGCGCTTAGGCGCGCTCGAGTTGGGTTTCACCCCTCGCAGTCGCATAATGCCTTAAAACATCAAAAACTCCACAGTCGTTACGGAAACCCGAGTTGCCTTCCTCGCTTGGGGTTGTCCACTAACGCGCGCGATGCGCTTAGGCGCGCTCGAGTTGGGTTTCACCCCTCGCAGTCGCATAATGCCTTAAAACATCAAAAACTCCACAGTCGTTACGGAATCCCGAGTTGCCTTCCTCGCTTGGGGTTGTCCGCTAACGCGCGCGATGCGCTTAGGCGCGCTCGAGTTGGGTTTCACCCCTCGCAGTCGCATAATGCCTTAAAACATCAAAAACTCCACAGTCGTTACGGAAACCCGAGTTGCCTTCCTCGCTTGGGGTTGTCCGCTAACGCGCGCGATGCGCTTAGGCGCGCTCGAGTTGGGTTCCATCCCTCGCAGTCGCAGAACGCCTTAAAGCATCAAAAACTCCACGTTACGGAAGCCCGAGTTGCCTTCCTCGCTTGGGGTTGTCCGCTAACACGCGCGATGCGTTTAGGCGCGCTCGAGTTGGGTTCCACCCCTCGCGTTATATCACGCCAAAAACTATCAGCGAAGTAGAACTTAGTGCCGAGCGCGGTCCTAGTACCTAGCTCGGCATGGGGTTGGCTACTGTGTTACGTAAACTTAGTGTTGAGCGCGGTCCTAGTACCTAGCTCGGCATGGGGTTGGATACTGTGTTACGTAAACTTAGTGTTGAGCGCGGTCCTAGTACCTAGCTCGGCATGGGGTTGGATACTGTGTTACGTAAACTTAGTGTTGAGCGCGGTCCTAGTACCTAGCTCGGCATGGGGTTGGATACTGTGTTACGTAAACTTAGTGTTGAGCGCGGTCCTAGTACCTAGCTCGGCATGGGGTCGGGTACGATAAATTGTCGCAAAAATCTCCAAATAGAAAGAAACACAGATCATAATCAAAAGGCCGCATGGCGGCAAAAGCAGTTAAGACGCGGTAACCACGTCAAACATAAATTACAGCCGCACCGCGGCAACAAAAAAGAGTTAAAACACCATTTAGGCATCAGGAACGGGGGCCGCGATGTCAGAGGGAGGAGGATCATCAGGGGTCTTCTCTTTTTCCGGGTCGGTGGCGGCAGGAAGTTTCGGGTCGCCATGACCCGCGTCATCTGCATCCACTCCCGGAGGGGGTTTCGCCACCCCGTCCTCCCAGACCACTCCCATTTGGCGATGAAGGTCGGGGGCAAAATACTTCACCTTATACCTTTCGCAGTACTGGAGAGCGGCCGTAACCGCGCTGAGGGCCTGGACGATCCGCGCATCATCAACGCGTTTCTCCATGTACTCCGACGAGTTGAGGAAGTCGGGTATCGCGCTCTCCAGCTGTTTGCTGGTTGCTTCCAGCTGTGAACTCAGCTCCTCGTTTCGCGCGTTATATCCCCCGACCTCCTTCTTCAGCGCCGCGACCTGGGACCTGGCGGACTTAAGCGTCGCGGCGTCTTTTTCCGCCTGCGCGCACAGCTCCTGGAGTGCCGTTTCCGCCTCCTCCTTGGCTTTAACCGCCGCCTCCGCTCGCTCCTCCTCCTCCACCAAACGATCAGGGAGGTAGTTTACCCACGCGTTGACCTACGAATCAAAGCATAAGTTACAGATTCAAAGATAGAAACCATGGCAGGTAAACACGAAAAGAGGAAAAGATCGCGTACCATATGGCCATACTTCTGACACTCCCCCCTGACCTCCTTCGCGTTGAGGGTCTGGAACCATTCCCTCTCCTCCTCATACCCGTACTGGCCGGCCTCAAAGGTACCCCAAGCGGGCCCCGGGCACGCGAAACCCGCCACCTCCGCCCTCCGCGACCAATGTCGTCGGCTCCCGGCGCCTGTGGTAATCTGGGCGGGTCCCTTCGAGGGGGAAGGAGGTCGATGCCCAGTCGCGGCCACGTCCCGCCTGGACCTCTTGGCCAACGCCCCTTCATCGCGAGCAACGTCTTCCGCGGTCTTACGCTTCAGGGCCTCCGCCTGCACCCGTTTGCCTTTGGCATCGGCATGGCCCTTCGCGGTGGCCTCATCCCCCGTTTTCGCGTTTTTCCCCTTAAGGCCTCCAGTCTTGGCGGTGGAGGGAGCCCCGGAGGTGGCAGGGGCCGACTTACCCGAGGTTAGGGCGGCAAACACGTCCATATCTGCAAAGCAAACCATCAGTAATCACAATGAACGCGGTCAAAACAAAAAAAATAACATACACAAAAGCGAGAAGAAGCCCCGGAGAACAAAAAATACCCTCGCCCGTATGCGTCGGAGACGCGGCGTCTGACGCGGGCGTTTCAACTTCCCGAGGAGGCTCGGGCCTCAGGCTGAGCCCCGCGCGCTCAAGGCGCTCCTGGGTCAGCCACGCTTGCTGCTCCCTCTTGTGGGGCGCAGCAAAGGCTTTCTTCGCCGCGGCGGCTATTTGCGTGGCACCGCGCCTACGCTTATAGGGGCGGAACCTATCAGCAATGAGGGGGCAGAGCATAACGTCGCCCTTGAAGTCGTGCACAATAAACCATTTTTCCCTCCACCGCGGTCCAACGTTGGAAGGAGTGATAATGAGATTGCAGTTTGTAAGGCTAAAGTTGACAATGCCCCTTTTATCTGCTTTTATAGTGAGAATCTGTTGCAGATGCCCCGCGGAAGGGGGGTACTTTAGCTCCAAACACCTTATGTGGTACGCCGCGATATAGCTCCAGCAGTTGGGCGCCATCGAGGCGGGGGCGAGCTCGAGATCAAATAAGAATTGGGACACGTAAGGCGGTAGCGGAACCCTAAAGCCCGCGATAAGGCTCGCCGCGTACACCACGTGCCCCGCCTCGTAGGCAGCATAGCTGTTACCCCCGTCCGAAGGTAGCAAGAGCTCCACCCCATCTGGCCAAGGATACCCCACCGCGATCTCGTCCAACTCCTCGAGGGTGAGGATGGACGCGCAACCCTTGGCCAGTGACTCCGGGTTCTCATAGTCAGGCAGGCGCGCAGGCCTGGTTTGACGAAAGCGAGGGACGGCCGCCCTACCACGCGGTAGGTGCCGCGAGGGAAAGCTCCTCGCGATCCCAGACGTGGACGCCTCGTCGCCGGGGGCCTCATCGTGAGGGTCGAAAGGCCTGTAGCGGGCCATGGGTCGCGACGAAGACTCACTTTTCGTACGAGCCTCGGACACCGTAGTAGGATCGCTCCGGCTCAAACCAACAGGCTCGCGGAAGTTGTTCTGTGAATCGCTAGCGGACATATCCCGGTGCTCAGGCGAGGGATCAGGAGCGTAGAAGTCGTCCCAGTTCGTTATTCTGCGACCGCGATCCACGCCTGAAGGGCAGGTATCGCTGGAAAACCCCAAATCCAGGGCACGGAAGCAAAGAAGCTCCTGGAGGAAGAAAAAAGAAGGATAATATGTATGGGAAAGAAAAGACAAGCAAAAGAGAGACATGTAGCGCGATAAATACACAATGAAAGATGGTGCTCATACGCGACAAGGCATGGAAAGCAAAAGAAAAAGCAATAAGCGCGACACCCCAGCCCCGGGTAGGTGTCACTCAGCAACGGGGCGAGAAGTCCTGTCAAAACAGAAAGCCTGGGGGCGCGCGAGATATGTGTCAGAGGAACATTCTGCCGTTCTCGACACGCATCTCCAGGAGCGGGACGCTGATGGGACGGGATGTCGCGCTAATCGCGTCTTCTCCGACCTCCCGAGATGCTTCGTCTTCCAACGGCGTTTCGCCTCCCCAAAGGGGTTTCTTCCCCCACCTCGCCGCCCAGATCATCCATGAACAAACACCACCGGCCAGATCCATGCCGGGTTTAGGGCAGCGACGTGACGACGCCCTCCTCCACCCGGGGGTCTCGGAAGGCCCTAAACCCACCCCCCGGCAGGGCGTTCTCTCGGCGAAGGCTACCCCGAACACCACCGGTTTCCAGCGGCGGTGCCCCCACCGAAATTAGGGCGTTCCCCCAGAAACCCCCCGGAAAAAGCCCAGAAAACCCAGAAAACCCCCGGAAAAAGCCCAGAAAACCCAGAAGAGGGCGAGGAAAAGAAAGGGGAGAGGGAAAAAGAGGGCGTACCTTGTGGTCACGGGGAGGCGCGAGCAAACGTTGACGGCGGCGCTGACGGGCAGTTTCCGGCAAAGCAAGGACTGGCGGGCGAGAACGAGAGCGGAAATGGCGTTTGAGAAGTTGGAGATGACGAAGTAAAGAAGAAGAAGGGCGGAAACCGCTCTTTTATTTCGGATCCCAGCGGGCCGCGGGGATATGGGCTTCGTCTGGCGAGCGGCCCACGAAGCGAAACGGCCCAAACAGCTTCCTTCGCCACACTCCTCGTCCCGTCGCCCTCGTTTGCTCGCCCGTCTCCGGAACTATAGCGCGTTCCACGCATCACGTTTGCGGTTCTAGGTACTTTTTTGGACCCATCCTCGCGAGGGGCGTCGAGTCCCGGTCCATGGGGTTGTGTTGATACCAGGAACCGTCAACGCGATAAGGCACCCTACCAAAACAAAATATGACCAAGTGTAGACTTCTCAAGCTGGCACCGAACCCTAAGCTCTACAGCCATCGCGATCTGATACGCCGCTGTCCAAGTCAACGGTTCCTCACAAGGCAGACTCTCTACCAAACGGAGGCCCGGTCTCGGGGGTTGTGCTCAACGCGCTCATCGCCCCGTCCCATCCACGCAAGTGGGTGGGCGGCAACGTCCCATCAGGTGAGCGGTGGGCGGCAACGTCCCATCCCGGCCTTTGATTGGCTAGCTCCGCGGCTGCCGCCCCGGGAACCAACCATACAGCGACACGCACCTAGGCTGCACCCGTCCCACATCGGTCTCTTCCTCCAGCCCGGCCCAAACCCCCACTATAAATAGCGGGCTCAATGCGCCAGAACGGGGATCGAAGTTTCGCGAATCGCATACACTATATCTCGAGCTAAGATCATCGTTGTAGCCTGATACACCTAAACGCGATAGAGAATCTCAGTCTATTGTAATCCAACAAGCTAAATACAAAATATCCTTCACACTACCCTCATCGCGTTGAACACCATCCCTCCGTCTGTTGACTCGGTTGAGATCAAACCTTGTGCTCTCATCGCGTTCATTACATATCGGTGCTTTGGGACTTCAACAGGTGGTATAAACTAAATTTTGATGGATCAAAATTAGAAACTGGGTCTGCCTCTACTGGTTTTGTAATAAGAGACCATTTAGGAAAAATTCTTAGCATGGGATCGACTCAAAACAAATTCGATTCCATAGTACAGATTGAAGTTCGAGCTCTCAAAGAAGGTATGAGAGAAGCTAAGAGAAGGGGATTACGAAATCTGGAAATCGAGGGAGATAATCAGACAGTCATTAATGCAGCCTGTGGAACAGGACCAAGTCCATGGGAAATTGATATGCACATCGCGGAGATTTGGGTGCTATTCCGCGATTTCGAGAACATTCGCATCCGTCATGTGACTAGGGATTGCAATATTGTGGCTGATAAAATTGCTAAAATGGGTCACGTATTCCCTAACTCTCACATCTTTAACGGTCAAGAACTTCGCGTTCTCATCCAGCTGGATGCTCTAGATCGGCCTCCGTAAGGAAGCCCGTCCAATTCTTACCTTATTAAAAAAAAAAAAAAAAAAAAAAAAAAGACTTTACCTAAACTCACCCATAAAACTGTAAAAAATCCAGGCTGGATGTATTGGTCCCATTTCAACGCGGTACGAAGGGTGTAAATCCTACAACTACCCAAACCGTTGTTGTTGGCACTGCTTTATTCATTCACCTTCGCATTCATGACTTACTTCCCAAATTCACCTCACACATTTTCCTTCATTACTTTTTACTATTGCTACATCGTAAATGATTAGGTAGATTACCGTCAATGTTGTTGTCAAATTTATGCCCATGTGACTTCTGCTCTTCAGAGATCAATTGGCCAATTGCTCTTTTATATTTACTTTTTTTTTTATCACGTACTACGGTACTAGTCTTGGATGACTGGTTAAAAATGAACTACATTGAGATACTAGATCAGGAAATTTACGTCTGAACTCTGAGTATATTTTACAGAGCAGGGATGTTGCAGCTGGATTTTTAAAGATGGGTGCATTTTGCAGTGCAACTGATGGGATGTTGTAAGTTTTTGGAGAAATCATTAAAAAAAGTACTGTATGAATCAGAAACAATTTGATTTTAACAAATTTAAAGGTCATGTTTGTCCTTTTTCATTGTTTTTTTGGTGGGATGTCCTTTTTTTCATTTTAGTTCTTCCGAAACGCTTGTTTTTTTATTATATAAATAATTTCTTAAACTCCATATTACTCTTGGGTTTTCTATATGTGTTTTAAGGAGACGTTATTAGAGACTAATAATAGATTTTTTTTGTAAATCTTAAATTTTTGTGTTTTTTATCTTTTTTGTGGCGCATTCACTATTTTCTTTTTAGAGTTTTAGTTTTAGTTTTTTTGTATGTTTACCATGTTTGTCCTTTTTCTGTTTTTTTTTGTAGAAAAACCGTATTACTCATACTCCCTCCATTAAGAAATACTTTTCGTTTTAGCCTAAGAAGAATCTGACCAAACCTAAGTCCTTTATGGTAAATGCTGAATGAAGCTTGGCTTTTCGTTTCACCACTTTTTAGCCTTATTTCATGTATTGCTTGACCCGCCTGAGCGTGTTATTTCTCTTTTGTCTCATGATGTAAGGGGCCGAGATATTCCCCATTTGATTACTACTTAGCTCACTTTTTCTCATTCAATAAAAGGGTAAAACACGGAGAGTGCTGCCTTTCCTTTGATAAAAAAAAAATACTTGTCATTTTAGATATTTTAACAAACTTTTTCCTATATCATCCTTACTAATTAGAAATAATTACCTAAATCAATTTTTTTTATCGGAATAATTACCTAAATCAATAATAGGAAAGAAAAGATCTTCAAAAGATTGAGAGTATATAGGTCAAATCATTTGACTTCTTAGTTTTCAAGACAAAACCTAAAACGACATATTTTTCTTAATAAAAGGAGTATTAAATTTCTTTTTTATTCTCATTATCCAACTTTTTTTTACTTAATCTCTTTTCACCCTTTTATCCCTGTTAAATTGTAAAAGTACATCGATCAAAAAAATAAATTGTAAAACTACCCTTATTTAATTTTAAGGGAAATTCCTTTTGGTACCCTTGTGGTTTTGACAATTCCTTTTGGTGTCATAAGAAAAAAGTTATTCCTTTTGGTACCCTTATTGTTTATAGATTTTCCTTTTCATAGCCAAAATCCTTATTTAAACCCATTTTTCAATCAAAAAAATACTTTTCATTTAAAATTTAAATAAAAACGAATTTACTTTTCCTTGCAAAATATACAATTTGTAGAGTATATAATATACAATTGGATGTTTTAAATGGAAATTTTCAACAACCTTGATTTTTTGGGATTAATTTGGACAATTCTCAATTTAATAAATCATAAAAAAAATACTACTAAGAAAATTCACAAATCCCAAAACTCAATATATTTTTGGACCATTCTCAATATATTTTTGATAACATGTATATGTGATATTAATAAATTACAAATCCCAAAACTCATTAGGTTTAAATACTCAAAGTTCACAACTTAATTTTTTGATGGAAAATATTTTTATTTAAAATTTAAATATTCAAATATTTTCATAGAAAATCCGTTTTCATTTAAATTTTAAATGAAAATTGATTTTTTTGATGAAAAATGGGTTTAAATAGAATTTTGGCTAGAGAAAGGAAAATGTATAAACCATAGGGTTACCTAAAGGAATAACTTTTTCCCGTGAACACCAAAAGAAATTGTCAAAACCACAAGGGTACCAAAAAGAATTTCCCTAATTTTAACTTTTACCCACATCATCAACCTTTCTCATCTTCTCATGGATTACTACTTTACTTTTTTTTTAATAACCGTAAAAACCGTATTTTAGGTCGAACATTTAGAGACGGAGGGAGTATGTTATTTTATAAAATAATAAAAAGGAAATTAATAGCCCAAAATAATTATTCTTCAAAAAAATATTTCAAAATTTAGTCTATAGTCTATCTAACATACCTATAATAAAATAATCAATTGGGCCATTCTTTATAAAAATAAGGTAATTAGAATCTCATATAATCTTATCCCGTAAAAAATGCTTAAAAATATCAAAAATTATGAATAATCCCTAAAGTTATAAATTATCTCTTACCATTAGTTGTAATCTTCTAATACATATTATTTTTAATAAAACGTGATATTTATCATAAAGTATTTTTTGAACAAATCCAACTCATTTATATTATGAGTTGATTTACCATCATTGGTAAAAAAAACTAATCACAATAGAAAATTTAAACTTAGTAGGTAGGAAATTAGGAAATAAAGATATATTTAATTATTTATTTTTTTAAATCCGAATTTTATTTTAAAAATTATAAAGATTAAGATAAAATCGAAAAATAAAACTATGAGATTGTTTGTTTGGAATTTTTTTATAATTTTGAAATAAAATTCTTAAAACTAATAATTAGACTATATCGATATTTCATAATTCCCTATCTACTAAATTTAAATTTCTTATCTTTTCAAACAACCATTGAAGATAAAATCATGTAATAATCTTCAAAGCCATATCTATAATGAGTATAATCTATATCTAAAAGATTAATTTCTATTTAAAAATATGCCTATATTATTTCTTATCGAAGAAGTTAATGAAACATATCTATATTAAATTTGGTTTATAATCATATTACCCGTACATAGTACGGGGATTAAACTAGCTAAACATCATTACTAAACTCACATAGCATATTATATTTACGAAATGAAGTGGTACGGTCTAGGTTATCTTTTTGAATGAGATCTCGAAGATCGAAAGTGATAGTCGGCTGAAAAGTTTTAATAAATGGCCAGGTTAATCAATGTGGCTAGGTGCGGTATTACTCCGTAATGATCATTTCAATTTTGTGTGAACAGCTTCTAATTGTATCAATCACTGACATTGATGAAGCAATGAGTTCCATCTTAACAATCTATCAAAATCCCAACTTGAGATCCCAACTCAAGTTGGAAAATCATATCTCTCAAAATCCCATGTTAGAGCACGAGAACTTTCACCAAAAGAGCTACATACATGCATGTCATAAAGAAAAGCCCCTTGTCTATAACATTAACCTTTTTGGAGTATTACATCTGTTCACTAATTGCATATGTTCTTGATCATTAGAATGAAGTGTAAGTTCGTTACTTCCTTTTCTTATAGAATCGTATACTCTAAATGAACCTTCTCGTCAAACCGAGAAGAGGACAAACCACCGTCATAGAGTCGCGAATCTGATACCATGAGTATTCAACTAGTGAGTTGATGACATCAAAAGCGTATAATTTACCTTCTTAGTGCTTGCTGTAGACGAAGAGAAGCCAGTGTACATTATTAGCTTTGAATAAATAAATGAAAAACGTACAATTAATTTAATTTCTTCGTCATTTATTTGTATCTTGTTTTTTTTGTTATCAATCTTTTCCACCGGGCCGGGGGAACTTGACAACTTGTATACTTTGTCCATATATGGGGTAATTCCATGGTAGCCCCTTGTTGACATTACTCTTAACGTACCAATTTAGGTAACAGTAATAATTGGATATTCATCTTAGCATAACTTCTAACGAACTACATAGCTACCTAGTTATTGTCCCAGCTACGAAAATTGTTCACTTATGTAATGTCGTTTTTGTTATTAAAGTTCGACAATGTTCACTTATGTAACGTCGTTTTTGTTATTAAAGTTCATGGGTCGATAAACTGAGGATCGTGCCTCTAGAATATAAGCTCATAATTTGATTAAACGGTAATTTCTATCATCTAAAGAGATTTGTGCGACAAGATATTCTGTCATTAACACTAGTGACCGAGCTAGTGTATCTTGTAATGATCGAGGAGTTCATTAGTTTTTGCGTCCAGCCACAATGGTAAAATTAGTTAGTTGAAGGATATTTTTCACAAACGTTTTCCAAATTTGGTGTTATTTTATGCAATTTTGCAAGCTCAAGATGAGTGCTTCTGCGAGGTACACGAATTCTGAGCTCAGATTTCAATATTAATTTCATATGCAACTTGTTATATGGTGGACAACAAATTAAATAACACTTGCACGTACAAGAAGGTTGCAACTTGCAAGTTCATCAATTCTATCAATCATGATATAGTATGTATAGAGAATGATCATAAGATAACCTTATCATATCAATGTATAGCCACAAACAGGCTAATCAAATGTCGCTATAGATTGCTCAAAAAAAATGTCGCTATAGAAAGACATATATAACAAACTCACAAAGCAATTGGCTAGAGGCAAAATACATATTTGGGTCTTTGAACTTGCACGTTTTTATCAGTTACCATCCTGTACTTTGTAATTTTCAAATAGACCCTTAAACTTAATCTTTTTGTGTCGTTTAAGTACAAAAATCCCTAATATATTGGAATATGCTCGGTAGTGTTGTTCATGTCGATGTGTTAGTTATTGGAATTTGGATTTTACATTAGAAATGACATTCTATGCTATCGTTTAGAGAATAAGCCTTAAAAAAAAGTAGTCTTTTTTTAACTTCAACAAATCTATATGAACTATTAATGTTCATTTAACACTATTCACCCCTACTTAATGTGCTCAAACGAGAGGGTACGCCGTACGTGCTCAAAATTGAGTGCTTAAAAGACAAAAAAATGTTAACTTCAGGAGCTTATTTGAACATTCCGAAGTATAAGGTGTTGTTGACAAAAGCGTACAAGTTCAAAGACTTACAAATCTATTTTGCCATTGGCTAGATCTATAATCAGTTGACTGAAATATATATTATGGTGCTCGATCAATAAATTCCAGAATGAAAATGATCAGGGTCGATGGGATGGGGGGACATTTCTTATCAATTCCTTGATTACGTAGGGACAATATTGTAACAAAGCCAAGGCTAGCTATGAAGTGAAGTTGAAGTAGTAGGTCTAGCTTAATCGATCGATCGACGACTGCATGATACGGCAATATAGTTTAATTACTAATTGTAATTTTTGATTAGTTTAATTAATTTTTTTTCGGATTTTCTTTACAGTTTTTTACCCTGATCGCTTTTCTTGAACCGTTGAATATAGAGGTAGGTTCTATAGAGGACAACCTTCTATAGAAAATAAGTTAACAAATCTCATCCGTAGGATGAGATTTGTAATGGATGGTGAGATATTAGTCCACAATATCCAAAAATAAGAAAATCACAAAAAATCTAAAATAGTAGAGATTTTCTCCATCATCTACCAATTACCATAAATACAATTCTGTAAAATCAGAATTTACGCTCCATTGTAGATCCAGAAGAGACGTTCCCAAAAATCGTCGGCCTCCATTGCAGCCTCCACCACTTCGCCGGCCACCACGTCGCCGGCCACCACGTCGCCGGCCACCATGTCGCCGGCCACCAGCATCCTCCATTGCGCAGGAAAACCTCTTGCCCTAGCGCAGATCCTCCATTGCCGGAAACCATTCGGAGAATTACGCAGATCCAGAATTACGCAGATCCTCCATCGCCGCTCAACCTCTCGCCCTAGCGTCACCACTCTCCTGGAGTATTCCGGCGACCACCCGTCGCTACCTGCCTTGTACCCCACCTGACCGGATCCCCCCTCTAGATCCGGGGTTTCGCCCGTCCCCCGGATTGCGCCCCAGATCTGGTGCCCGACGCTGGTCGCTTCCCGATTCCGCCCGTCGCCGGTGCTCGTCTGTAGGTTTGGGTCGCCTCCCGCCGGCCTCTCGTAGCCCCCAGTCGAACCGCGCCGGAGTTTCGCCCCCCACCACGTTGCCAATTGTCAATCGTATAAATATGACATAAGGTAATTTTGTATATAACTTTTTCATTATGTATATGATTGATTTGATTTAGTATATATGTCGTGAATTTATGTGTAAATTGTTTATATGACCTATATCTACAGATCAAGATGTATATATATATATATATAGTAATATTGTATATGCCAACCTGATGAATGTATATACAAAATTTGTTGTTGTTGGATTGGTTATGTGACCTATTTCTACGGATGTATATATGTACAGTAGCATTGTATATGACAACCTGAGAGATGTATATACGAAATTTGTTCCAGCTGGATACTAATTGCATTATTGTATATATGTACAGTAATATTGTATATAACCACTTCGCCGGTGTAATCACTTCCCCGACCACCATCATTACGCCGGCAACATCAAACCACCATTGCGCCGGCCGTCGGAACCACCAATTCGCTGGAAGACCCCGTCGGAACCACCACGTCGCCAAAGCCACCACGAACCACCACGTTGCCAATCATTGTATATATGTATAGTAATCGTGTATATGACAACCAAAGAAATGTATATACGAAATTTGTTGCGCCTGGATTGTTTATGTGACCTATTTCTACAGATCAAGATGTTTATATGTACAGTAATATTGTATATGACAACCTAAGACATTTATATACGAAATTTCTTGAGGTTGGATTGTTTATGTGACCTATTTCTACATATCAAGATGTACATATTTTCAGTAATATTGTATATAACAACCTAAAGAATGTATATACGAAATTTGTTGTGGCTGAATTGTTTATGTGACATATTCCTACAGAATAAGATGTATATATGTATAGTATATTGTATATGACGAGTGGGTGAGTGGAGGAAGTGAGAGGCCGAGCGAGGGGTGAGTTGTCGTCGGGTTCTTGGTGGCCGGCGGTGTCCAGGTTACAGATCTGGAACGAGAGGTAGAGAAGAGGGTGAGAGAGAGAGTGGTTTTTCCAAAATTCCTATAATTAAGTGGTTTAATTTTGAAATTCTAAAATTCCTATAATCAATCATCACTTCCTATAATTAAGGGATTGATTTTAATTTTGAATTTTGTTCAAATTTGGATATTTAATCTGAGCCTTCCATTGGCATATCATCCAAAGGCCCACAATTGTTCACTTGTTCACTAATACTTATGTGTCCACTATTGAACTTTAATCTATATAGATATATATAGTATTTTGTTATTTGAGAAAAGGCAGAAAAGGCAGATAAAAGAATTAGTTTACCCTAATCTCTCCCATTAGGCCATTGGCCTCTTCTACGTCTCTTCTCCCTCAACCCCTCTCGTCAATCCCCCTCTCATCATTCATTATTTCTTGTTCTCAAAGGTTGCTTCCAATTGGTGTATCAATTGATTAATTACTTAATCAAAGGGTGTTAATGTGTTACGTGATCGATCAAGCTATTATATAGATCTTGTATTGTATATTGGTACGGGAACCTAATATTACCATATCATCGTATATGCGTTGTAAATGCTTGTACATTGTCATTGGCGAGGTCCATTGAAGTTTGTTAAGTTGAATGTGCATTAATGTTTCTTGTTGAATTGCAACTTCTCCAATGTGTGGTTGCTAGTTTAGCTCTATCTGGTTTTCGGTTGCCTGTGGATGAAGTTACATGGAGGCATGGAGCTAGAGTTGTACATGCACGGTTTTAATGGTGGCTTTTGCAACGATAGCAAGAGCTCATGCATACTTGTATGAATTGTTCCCTTTTTGTTAATTTTGAAGGTTGATGTAATGACAATCACTTCATTGGACGGGTTTAATTAGTTTATGTCGATCCACATACGGGCAACACATAATTAAGTCTAATGGAATTACTTTAGAAAACGAATACATTGGGTACGTTAAAAAAAACCGAAATAGGACTTCTCATTTTATTCAACAATAACGACTATACGTACGTATAGTATACTTCAAGACTCATTCATAGAAGTAAAATACTAAAATTGGATTATACTTCTTAAGAGTTGAACGTTGTGGGATATATGGGGCCATCTTGTTAGGGTTGAACGTTGTTGTTGGTCATTTAATTGCACAATGTGAATCCTATGAATGAGTCTTGACGATTCTTCATCAAAAGATTAATGAATTGTTATTTTTTTTTGGTTGAATCACAAGATTAATGAATTATCAACCCGTACGTTATGGTGGCGTGCGCTTTTTTCGTCTTTCGACGTTCCTACATAAGTTGATCAATCCCATAAAATGTGTTAATTTATTGAGACCCTGATTAATTTGCATCTATATTTTTTGTGTGACGGACTTGTTTTTGGTAGACCTGGGTCCGGTTCCATTGGAACCGGGGAACCGGGTTAAAACCGGCCGAAACCGGAACCGTACGGAACCGGAACCGCCGGTCCGGTTCCGGTTCCGAGGGCGGTTACGGTTCCGGTTCCCCTTCGCCCAGAACCGGGGAACCGGCGGTTTCATCCGGTTCAAACCGTCCCAAACCGCCGGTTTCTCCTCTTTTCAAAAATAAAATATACATAAATTATACCAAATATATTAGATAAAATACAAATCAAGCATTAAATGTTAATATATAATAATAAAAACCAAATTTATATGTCAAAGGAGGTTAAATATACCCAAATTTGACAACATTTTTTTTTGAAATATAAAATAAAAAACAACTTCTTAAAATTTTAATTTTCAGCCGGTTCCAGAACCGGAACCGGAACCGGGAGGAACCGGCCTCGGAACCGCCTGGAACCGGAACCGGCACGGAACCGGAACCGGAACCGGAAAACCGGCCATGGATCGGTTCCGGTTCCGGTTCCACGAAATTTGGAACCGGAACCGGCGGTTCCGGAACCGGACCCACGTCTAGTTTTTGGTCCAAGAGATGGCTGGCGTGTAATTCGCCTTGTTTCACTTCTTGGAGTGAAAGTAACTTTTGATTGAAAAGTGTAGTATTGGTGAAAGATTTGTTTCGGAAAAGGTAAAAATAAAGATGTGATATGAATTATAGAAAAAAAATCAAATAAATATCTTGGAGGAAAATTGTTTAGAGTAAAAATGAAACGTGGTCTTAGGCGATGTTGTGAGCTAAAAAAAGAAACGTAGTACCTGAATGTTTTGAATTTTCTTTGCCTTATATTTTTAAGAGAGCTAAACTTTAATTAAAAATTAATGAACCCCATTTTTTTTAATGAACCCCATAAAATTAATGGAAAAGTTAAAATTAGGCTCCTATATAAATAGACCGAGGAAAGAATACACTAGTAGTGTATTTATGACAATTCCGCTTGACGCATGAGCTCACTAGTTGAGTATTCATGGATATACCACGAATCCAAGTAGTACTTGCGGCGACCTTCTAAATACTGACCGATGCTACTATTTTAACCAAAAATTTATTCTATGTGCAACCAAATGAAAATAAATAAAAATAAAAGACATCCAATATGGAACACCGCTTATAATAATATTTGATTTTTATATAACATAAAAATTTACAAAATAAGTACGCAGTAAAATTTTATTTTCATCCTTACTTTCTCTTCCTCTCATTTTCTTTCTGTAGCCCCAAATATTAATACTTTACGTTCTCTTCCGCCGGTAGCATAGAAATTTAAGTGGATGGGAGATATAGGGCCCTCTATTTTGGTTCATCTATATTACGAATAGAAACATTTCACATTTAGAGGGTATAAATAGTGACTTATCAAATTATTTTTCGTTGTCGTGATTGTCTTTGTCATCCAGCTTTGTCCATGCATGTGATTAACACTACATGATCTTATAGCTGTTGTACTTGGTTGATCTTCCAACACGCATTATACTTCCGTCGCTAGATATATATAGATCGATATGGCTTAGAAGTTGATCGATAACAACTAGATTTAAGTTCATAGTACAACTTATAAATTGACAATAGTGAGACCTTGACACGAAGCTGTCCTCATAAATGGCAATGAAAATTAATTACAAAGGCAATTGATAATTTGATACACCCCACCACTTTGGGTGGTTTATTTTCAACCAACTCCATAAATTCCTTGCTCCTATATTAACTATGCTAAAGCATAAGGGTGGTTAACCATATTATCATCTCCTAGCTTCTTTGAAATCTGAATACTTTTTTTTTTCGGTCAAAAAAATTTAGGATTAGAAAATGGAGTCCTAATCCAGAAATAGGAAAGAACCGGAGATATACATATGCCTCACCTCAATGAGACTTGTGGAGAATTGAACCTGCAACCTATCAGACTAATACCCTGTCTTGCTCCAATAAATCAACCCGTTGAAGTCTAGAAATGTGTCACGGCTAGAAATTAATACATTTATGTATGCATAATATGATTTGAATCTTCAAAGATGAGTTCTCCATGTGATAGTTGATGGAAATATGTATAGCTGAAAGCAATTGTTTTGAACGCTTAGATAAATGTCCATCACTTATTCACTTCACGTCGAATGAGTACAATCAATTAATATATATCTCATAATCAAACCAGAAGTGTTACTCTACCATTCAAATTAAAAACGCAGTGTCGGACATCTAAATTAGAAATACATTTTTGTTCGTATGGAACATTTATTCCGCACAATATTCAAACTCTATTGAGTGAATAGTATTTTATACCGTCATATAAGAAAATAGTTGATTGATTATAAATATTTATTTGCAAATACCCACTTGTTAAAGCCTCTTTCACTTGTGGACTTGTGGTTATCCGACCTGACCAGTTATGCTATCCGAATCCAAATAAGTGAATTAACCCATCCAAGAATAATTTCAAAATAACCACTACATAAACACCACATCAAGACAACCCACCCAATTTACATGACAACTCAATTTCACTCAGCAGCCTATTCAATCTAACACACCCACCCTAAGTAATTGCCAAATCAAATAACCGACACAGCCCCAATAACTTTCACCTGTACAAACGATCTACCATCAAATACCTTTGAACCTTCCACCAATGGAAAGAACAACTTCACAAGGTGTTTTATAGCAAAAAGCCCTGCAATGTACACCAAACAACACAACAGCATAAGAACACCTTCACAAGGTGTTTTAACTTTTAAAGCTACCCATGTGTGGTTTAAGAGTGTGAAAGCTTTGCAAGCTAAATTATGGTGGCAATAAAACTCCAATTCTAAAGTACACCAAACAGACATTGCTGCTCAAAAAGACATATTCTTCTACCAATGTAAAAGACATAAACCAAGCTATTAGCTTTTGATCTCTAATTACAACAACAATCTTCAGAGAAAATGAAATGACAGTTCCCTAATTCAACAAACTAACAAGGACTTTTATAATGGGTCAATCTTCTTCTGACTAAACCGTCCTGACTTCCTCTTCCAAGCTTAACATATGTGCAAACACATCGCTAAGCCTCTCTCTCTCTGTTGACATACATCTCTTAGATGTTTCATTAAAAGCCGAATGTTCAAAGGCTAGTACCTGCTGATGAGGAAGGGTACTCAGATTAGTAGGCAATTGTTTGCCAGATATACTTGAATAGGAAATAGTAGATGTAAGATATCACAAATTTTACTATAACCAGTATAATGATATGTTTATTAAGGAAGAACCAGCACAAAGGTAAACTAAATCATAAACTGGAAATAAGGTACAGCACAAACACAGTAAAATCCAATAATCAGCAATGGAGTTCATTCCATTTCTAGGCTAAATGAAGACTGAAAGCCTAAAATGGGACGGTTTATGCATTCCATTGCCCCAGATGTTAGGGAAAAAAAATACGATTTCACTTGACACGAATTGACAAAAGTGGAACAAACAATAACTAAGTTGATCCAGCTTGACATCAGTGAAACCAGCCTATTAAAGGACTAGCACCTTTGGGTCCATAGCTTAAAACTACATGGGAGGACTACAAACTGACAAAAACCTGGTTCAGTTGCCAATTGACAAAATGACAAGATCTACACCCTCCAATACAAGATAACACCAAACGGATTATTTGGAGGCAATTGCCGCACAATGAAATTTTACCAAAGCAATTTGAGATACAAGTTCCCAAGCAAGCAAAACATTTAATGGTCTTGGTAGGAGGTGGTCCACCTACAGCCATCAACCCCCTCTGAAAATGTTAGTCAAAAAGTTTCTAATTCACTGCATGGCAAAATATATGGTTCAATTACATGGGCAAGCACAATTTCCCAAGAAAAGATTAAAAAGTTCAAAGAGGGGAAACATGGCAACCTTTATCAGCAAACAACACTAAAATCAATGCATACTATGTAAAATGCAGAGTAAGTAGAAAGTGTAAAAAGGTATGCAAAAGATGATAACATACAATCTTGATTTGATTAAATGATTCTGTTCCGAATCTCTTCCAGCTTCTTCAATATTTCAGCTGGGGTTCTATCCAATTCATCTGCAATTTTTCTTTGCATATCCAGCGGGAGTGTGGGGAATTGCTCGCATAGATCACCATCAATCACATCCTGTCAAGATCAGCACAGAAGGTTCAGCATACCAAACATGATAGACCGGCTTCTTCAATATGAATATGAATAATATGAATATATAACAAAACCAAAGGTGAGTTCAAGTTACCTTAACAGGAAAGTAAGAAGATCTAAAGGCCATATGATCTCTGCCACACAAAGGTGGATGCTCTTGCCTCAAATGCATCTCCAGGTGAGAGAAGAAATCAACATCATCTCGAGAGGCAAATGGAAGAAAAGCTCCAACACTCCCCATGACAGTCCCATAAAAGATGCTCTCTCCACCACCAGGTATAAGAGAAGCCTTCTGCATGCTTGTGACCAGATCACCAACATGGAACTGAACAATCTCCTCCACCTTATTAGGAGCACCATTCAGCCTCCCCTGCTCCCACTTTATTTTTCCACCAGTGGGATCTTCCTCAATTTCATCTGAGACATCTTGAGGTAAACGAACAAAATAGACATTCCCAAATTTGTCTGAACCTGCCATGGTGTCAAAATCTACGTGGTGTGCAGCGGTAAGCCATCTTGGATAGACATCATCAGCAAATATGTACAACTGGTTCTCATCACGCCTATACTTGCAATAGTGGAAAGACTGACATGGGCAGGAAGAAAGCAAAGGGTGTTAGTAGAATAATAGAGATATCAAGCTTTGTAGATCAAGAAGAGGACAAATGTAAGGTTGAGTTGCAAAACTGAAATGGCAAGTAAATGCATCTTCCAGTTAGTTCCTGCAAGCCTACATACAACTCAAACAGTCTCAAAGTGTACATGGTAGCGAAACTAAGATTAATATACTTCTTTTTTGCCTTAAGTTCAAGTAATTGAATCTATACTCTTAGCATTTAGGCTGATCAATTCTTAGTTCAGGACTGAGTAATTAACCACATAATCTTAATCTAAGGTTTTTTTAGACCCGTCTTTTTGCAACAAAATGTCAATCACTAAAATAAGAATGCCTTGTGCCTATGAGGTCCATTTGCTTAGTTCATGTATTCCTCGTAGCAAGGTTTGTCTCCGGCCTTTATCGTTGATTATAAGAAGCTGATACCATTGCAAAACGAGCAAGTAAAAATGTGAAATGTGTAAGCATTAATAGAGCCTTACTAGCTGAACACTAATGATGATAATATTAAAAAATCATTACCAATCATGAACATTACAAAACAATCAAAACTTCAGTCAAAATACTTAAATTTCAAGGTTATTACCACATGCCGTGTATCCTGCCCCAATTTTTTAATAGATCAAAGTCCTATATCAATGTTTACCCTATGATGGAGAGATAGCAAAATCCTTGTGACAAGACTTATAAAAATAAATCCCCATCAGCAATAGAGCCAAGATGAGGAGTTTTTTAGCATTCATGTAGCAAGGAAACAGCATGCTAAGTGTAATCAAATCATTACTAATATTGAAGGCCTTTAAAGTAGCGGGAAACTACTTGAACATACCTCTTGGATGTCACCCACATAGATACGATCACGGTATGTATGCAAGGAGATAATTGTGTTTGGAAACAGCTTATTCTCACACTTTCTGAGCAGTCTTTTTTTGCCCAAATCATACAATCTCAGCACAGGTCCTATTCCAGCAAGTAATCTCCCCTGAAACTGGCACAAAGCAAGAGGAATACCCTCATCTACCTGGGTCTTGTGCAAAAGCTCAAGAGATTTTCCATCATCCACGAAGCGATATATATGGATATATCCGACACGTTTAGGGATGGGCTCCTTGGAGTCAGTCTTTTTGGGCCAAAATTGCAACGACTTTGCAGTGCCGACGGCTAAAAGCGTCCCATACTCCTTATCATGAAAGTTCACTGTGCACAAACTAAATGCAGCCTCATTCTCCTGAAGCTCCAGCAAGCATGTTGTTTTTGGCGTCCTGGGATCAAGAACTCTGATGCATGAAACCCACTTGTGAGATTCAGCCTTTGGATACCCATACTGCTCATCAGAAAGAGGATCCTCCTTGTCTTCATCATCCCCTCCCCCATTTTCCATCTGCTCTAACTTACCATTTTCACCCATTCCAGCAGCCTCGAAACACTCCTTCTTAAGAGCTTCACGATCCTCAGCCGGGAATGCTCCTTGATCACTTTCAATGATCACTAAGAGTTTCCTCTTCGGATGCGTAACAAACTTCCTTGGAGTATACCTTAATGGAATTGCAGTTTCATTAAATGTTTCCCCAAGCCTCTCAATAGTAAAAACCCTCAGTGCATCGCCAGCAACAGCCACCACACCTTCAGCACACTGGTCAGACGAAAATGAGGCAGCAAACTCAAGTGTCTCATAGGAGATAGGTGTCAAAAGAAAATGTCCCTGATGTATATACCCAAGCCAAGGTCGACTTGACAGGCAAATCATAGCACATTTACCTCTAACAAGGACTGGAAAAAGCTTTGGGGGCCTCAATCCTAGGAACCGAGAACGAGAGTCTGAAAGCTGCCCTGTAACCATATCAACTACTGTTCTGAACAAAACACCATTCTGTAGACCTGCATTAAGGAAAAGACTAGCAGGGTGGTCAGCACCGTCCTCACCTCCAGTTGAGGCTTGAACTTCAAGAAACAAGAGTGATTCTGGAGGCGACGAAACACTCTGCACACTCAATATCTGCATAGAATCATCGGGGTCTAGCGACAGAATACGGATTGTGTTGTCGTATGATCCAACTGCTAGGAAGCGAGATCTCTGTCTTCCTTCTGGAACTGGGGCAATGTCCAAGCAGGCCACATCTCCGGACATTTCATGCTTTTCGACCTCCATCAACTGACCAGTCATATCTACTTCAAAGTATATAAGCTCTCCTCCACTCAATGCAATTACTACTTGCAGTCTGTTGTATCCAACCTTGACAATTGTTCTTTTTCCAGGAGTTCTCCATTCATTGACTCGCCCATCTTCTCTTATATGTCTAATACCACTAGGATGAACTTGCATGAGAGAATCATCCCCAAGCAGAGACACTGCAAGGGAAGGGGTTGTATCCAGAAAACCACTATCACTTACTTCTTCTACAGTTTCACCAATTGAAAGCACAAGTGTAGCGTTAGCAAAAGACACCACAATATAAGCATCGAATTCATCATTTACATTCTTCTTCACAGTCCAAACAGCACTAGGAACACCTGGAAGCTGTGACACAGCCATCTCACTGACTGCCAAACCAGGCCTAAGAATCCTCATAGATGATCGAGGGCCTCGCCCACACAGTGCAAAAACCTGTGGGGTCTCTTCCTCAAACATGTTTAAGACCTTCAAGTCCAAAATTGGCATCAGGCTCTCAACTTGGTCAATTCTAACAAGGTTTTTAAGGCCCCTAGGGTTAAAGAAAACTGGCTGGAAACCCTCGTCAGTTTCCATGAGTGTAGCTGAGGATGCCTCAACATCAGGATCATCTCCTATAGCCTGAAACTGATACAAGGCATGGTTTCCAAACTCAGATGCAGCAAACAGGAATCCAGACTTGAGCACACACATGGAAGACGTGACAGGGATGGTATCAAAGTACTTAATCTTCAATTCTGTTACACGATCATTATCATGCTCCAAAGTAACCTTAAATATGTCACCATATTCAGTCTGCAACAAAAAGAAGAACATCGATTTCTGCTTATGCGTAGCTGCAGAGACTATCAAAACACCACGATCATCAGGCAGATCAAGTCTCCTGGGAATGACAGCCCGCACTTCCGGATGCCCCTGGTTCTTGTAAATTACAAAGTTCTCAGCACAAACCAACACTCCACTGGGCCCATCACCACCACCGGGTACATTGACAAGCATATTAGCACCATTATCAACAGCCTCAGACCATTTCCTGGACACGTGGTTAAGCCCGAGATCAAGCTCGTAAAACGTCAGGTGTTTCTGGGCCTCAGCAGCAGCCTGCCCGGTAGAATCCTGGTCAGCCTCCGTGTAATCCAACTCAATGGCAGCAAAAATAGGGTTATCGAACCCGCAATCAACCCCACAAATCGAGTAGCTTATCGTGTGAGACTTGTGCGCCTCTAGAGGCGAAGATATAGTAAGCCTAGCAGCAGTGTCCCTGTTCAAAACATACACAAGCTTCTGCTTCTCACAGGCTCCAATCATGACAGCCCTACCTTTAGGATCAATCGCAAGAAACTGACCGGGAACAATCCGCCGACATCCGGACTTCCCAAACGTCTCCTGGTGAACCTTATCGAAAACGTTCTTCTCCTTGTTGTATTCTAGAATGACAATCCGACCGGAGTCGGAGCCGACAACTATATAGTCCTTCTGAGCTCCGGTGAGCCTAAACTGACCTAAGGAGCGAATAGCGCCAAAGATTTCAACGGAGAGGAGAGTCTGGATCTTACCGTTGTTGTCGGGACGTAGAAGATCGAGAACCTTCCCCCTAGCCACGGCGATTTCCTGGACTTTTCCGCCGGAGAAGTTGCCATTGATGGCGCATACTACGCCGGTGGCCTGCTGAAGTGTTAGGCTGTAGAGGTACATGGCCGGAGAGGAGAAACCCTAGAATTCGTGCGGGGAAGGAGATGGAGATTGCAGATGTAGAAGGTGGCTGAGAGCTCCGATTTAATTCATATATGGCGAGAGATTGGAGTGTTTGTGGGAGATTTGGGGGGAGAAATGGAAGATTGAAAACTAGGGTTTAACGGGGAAGTGTAAGTGCACAGCGCGGAGTAGACTTTGGTACTACTACTAGCAAAGGGTTTTAAAAAGGGCTGTTGCACCTCGTGCCTGTCTCAACAATCAACACAAGTTGGAAAATTTGCTCTCGCTATCAACGTAACATTTACACATGTTATTATTCTTGGGTAACAAGGAAGAAGATTAATGCATGAAAATATACAAGTACACGGGAACTTTCCCTTAGAAGTGTAGGATTTGTGTCATCGCTGAGAGCAGTTGGGAGTCCAAAATTTGGAGGTCGAGCTTGATGCTCTCCATGTGGTGCAGGCTGTGATCGCTGAGAGCGCTATTCCGACCAACCTGTGGGAGATTATGGCTGGCTGCAGGGCTCTCGCCCGAATGGAGAATTGGGATGTCAAGTTCAAGCATATTGCTAGGAGTGCGAATCAATCTGCGGATTGATTGGCTAAGTATGGTGCTAATTGTATGGATGAATTTAAGGTTTTTAGTAGCCCGCCTGAGGGCCTAGTTCCGTCCATGGAGGTTGACTCCTGGATGAGTTATAATATGTAATTTTCTTTCTTATAAATAAAACGGGGTATTCCCCTCCTTTGGATCAAAAAAAAAAAAAAAAAAAAACACGTAGAACCATAGAGCGATATGTGTGTTTTGAGATGCAAACTACTTATTATGCACAGCAGTTACTCTCTACTAACAAATGCACGAATTTTGACGTTCGTGACTGGTAGGTCGCGGTTTCAAATCACCCCTCGGCCCTCGCCCATTGCAATGTTCTAACAAGTACGTACGCTTCCTTCCTCGTTTGCTTGTGAGTTGTAACATGTCATGGCCTTGTTATAACTTATAAGGTATTGGATAGTCCATTTTTCTTGCTAAGGGATTAACAAATTATGCAAGTCTTAGATTTCTTGATTTGTTTGACCCCCCATTTATATCCCATCTTGACAGAATCTAAGAATCTATATATTACATGAAATGGTATGAGTCGATGCCGGTAACTTTAAACCACAATGATATAAGTCGACAGCATCCTCTTTCCTAGTGCAACAGTGCATCTGTATATCCGTTTCCAACGATACAAACATCAATCGAGAAACAAAGGGGAAGAAAATACCAAGTAATCATCTGAGGGAAGTCTAGAAAAACATCACATTTTGAGAGTATATATCATTCGTTTTTGCCACTTTAAGTTAGTCAATAGTCATAACACAAGAACAGGTTTTTGTATAACCATGTTACATTCAACTCAGAGAGAATTTACACAACAACAAATCATCAAAGTGAGTAATCACCAGACCCATGGACTTGCTTCCAAGCTCAAAACAGTGCTTCTAGAGGAGGACCTTGATAACCAAAGAGAAAACAAAAGCATTGGTATTTACATATAGAAAATCTTTCACATGTACAATTGTACAACTAATAATGTCTCTTGTCAAACAAAACCTAGCGTTAAGCACCGAAAACCACCCTTAAAAATAGGCCATATTGCTATATTACAGGTAATGGTTTGGTGACCGGGATGGTTATACACTTACATGGGTGGTTTTTAGAAAATATGAATATATCAGGTGGCAATATAGGATATGTTCCGGGTGGTTTCCGATAATTCAACTTATATTAAACATGCAAATCATAAAGATTTTCAGAGTTGGGTAGAAACTTACACGCCCATGTTCTTGCTCAGCTTTCCAGGCAGCTAACTTTTCAGCTCTCGCTCTAGTTCATCAAATTCCCAATCCCCTATTTCATGTGGGCTGTATTCCTGTTCTACATTCCCGAACTCAGATTCCAGTTTTGCCAGCTCAGCTTCATGGTCAAGAACCTGCTCCGGATTGACTGCAGATTGTTCCATTTTCACTGAAGATGGCTCAGCGTGTTCCTCTTTTGCAACTTTTTGTTCGTCTGAAGCCTGAGTTACTGTTTGTGAAGGATTTTCCTGTGGCTTTTCACTTTTTGGGCTCTCTGCTGTGCCTTCAGGGTATTCCATCTGTAGATTCGGTCTTTCAATGGATTCAAATTCTTGTCTCAGCTTCTCAATGTCATCAAGCAGCTCTTCAACCTTTGAATCATCCTTCCTGGTAAGAATGCATGATATGAATATTGCTATTGTATAGACAACAGATGATTGCATTGAACTGAACAGTGAAGAAAGAAATGTGACCTTGAAAATTTGCCTTTCTGAACATCTAACTGCTCCCTCATGTTGTCTACGACACTGAAGGTGGTAATAATCTGCAATGAAATAGATGATATAATTTGCTTGTCAGTTGATAAAGGATTCCGTGAAAATGCTTTCGTCAAGCTTCAAGGTATAGCTACAAACGAACAGAGACATGAGGTGGAAACAACTTCTTACTCAGATTTGAGCATAATCATACAGAGCTTTAATATTCTACTAAGTAATTTTTACAAGGCAAGGTACAACTTCAATCACAAACTTAGGGCCATGTGAGAACCTCTAAAACACTCAAGCGAATGTCACTTTCATTCACAGATAGGTGTGGCCTCCAAAGGAACAAGGACTTGAAATTTGTAAGCAACATCCATGTCAGGATCATTAGGATCTAACACCTTAGGGGCTTTACGCTATAAATCACGATTGAGCATCATACGAGCATGATCTTTACCATATAGCTGAGCATGACATTTGTCTTTTAAGGGCCTAAGTTTGCAATAAAGGAAAAACCTAAATCCAAGCCAAACTCCATCTTTCGCAATACTGTGCTTTAGCACCTCTTGCTTGAAAATAGTTCTGATCTTGTTATGAATCATAATAGTAGCACAATGATCTAAGTCGAGCAATTTATACCTTTGCCTCAAAGTCCAGATACTCCTCCTCCAGATTTTTCCTTGGGTTGGGATCTTCACCGTCTACTTTGGATAGGGTATCAGATCTGTCATAATGACATGACATTAATTTATTTATTTCTCAGCAGTTTATTGCTATGTGACCGACAAATATTCTGCATTTGTTTGATCTTCTCCAATAAACAAATATTTCACTAAATTTGAAAAAATCAATCTTTTCCTTATAACATGTTTATTTATGCTTGCAGAGCACCTATCTCAATTGCTTACCACAAAACACACTCATTGCCTTATCAATAAAAATCAATTCGATCCATGCAGAATCTATTGTTGCTGATTTTCCATTGTCTCAAAATTCATTATATATAATTTCCTTGTGCAAGGAAAAGGAGGGAGCAAACAATGTGAGAAATGAGCTGCTAGCTAAGAGAATCCATTACCCATCACTTAATTTCTTCAGATTCTGCACAAAGTTCCGGATACGGCTAATTGCAGGCTCCAACTCTTTCTGCAATTATCCAAGTAAAACACTAATGTTCATTAAAATGGAGATGAATATAAAAAAAATGAACATAAAAATCTATGCATCAAACAGATAGTAGCATATACACCATTTGTCTGATGCTTACCTTATAGCCAGAGAGAAGATTGATTGCCAAATTGACAAAATAATCCTCGTGTTTTTCAAGTTCATCGCTGAAATTTAAAGCAAGGTTAGTAGAGTGGAGAAGAAGACAAAAATTAGATAAGCCACATCGTTACATACTTTGCCTGTTTATCTTTTGTCTCTGTATATGAACTTTGAAGAGCCCAAGCATCTTCAAGGAAGTTGATCCATGTACGTAGAACATCTGATTCTACTTTACAAGAGCCAATTGTTCTCGATAGCTCGTCTTCCTGAATAATAAACAAGCCTTGAGTAAGATTTCAATTATTCAAGATGATGCAAATTCACCCAACCTTTCTATTCAAATGAGAAACAATCTGCTGATTAGCTTCATCAAACTGTTCTTTTTCCTCTTTCGTCTGGTTTAGACGTTTATAAGCAGCAGCCAAGGATATGTTCACCTGCACCACAATTTTATACTCAAAAGTTTGTGATGGAAACATTTTTAGAAAATGAAAAAAAAACAGATCAGAACATTTTAATATCTCATTTACTGTCAGTGAACCTTTTTCAATGCAGCTTCGAGTGCATCTCTTTCTTTCTCAAGTCCCGTGATTTCTGCACCAATTTCCTGCGATTAAAAGTTACACCTCAATTCAGAATAACGGGGTATAAAGTAAATCCAGGCATAGTACAGATGTGTTACATCCCAGAGATCTCGGAAATTATACAAAAGATCCATCTTGGAATATCTAATGAACTGTTTTTGGAACATATCTGTACACTTCAACAATCACCTATAATTATGATGCCGACAGTGGTTGAAGTGATCTATTAAGAATCCCATCGAACTTCTGATCTGTTTTACAATATGGGGTATGAATGAATGGTTCATGCACACAATCAGAAAAGACGATACGTATATAAAAGTGCACAGCTAATCTTAGAGAGTGAGATGGGGTGAAGGAAGCAGGAGGGCTGCGAATTGGTGTCGGGTTTTTCATTTATTTGTGTCTATTACTTATTCTATTTTATATTTGCATATTGCATAAACATGAAACCACATGTAAAAATGCCTAGAAAGATCAGAAATGATCATCTGTCAAATTTTATTGTGCACTGGATATGTTTCTTTTGGTTTAATGATGGGCAGACAAACGCAGTAAATAAAAATAATACAAGAAGGCATGTGGATATAATCATCTAGAATCACAATTTAGGTTCCATAAAGTTCAGTTGTAAGGTATGTATAACATATTAAGCTATACTTAGGGAGATAATTTCACGAACCATAACAAACAACAAAGAATGCATGAGTGGTTCTTCAAAAGCTAAAATACCTTTTCTATCTCACCGACTTCATTTTCCTTGTTCACACGGAATTTAAGGGCTTCCTCTCTCTGGAACCTTTTAAGAATTATAAAGCAAGTGACAACAAAATCAAGCCTATTTATCGCATAAAATCAGTATGCGATGGAAGGAAACAGGTTCTCTGTCACAAAAGTTTGGAATATAAATGAAGTTTACCCACTCATCATAATATAACTAATTTTTTTCCCGCACAATAAAAAAAAACTAGAATGATTTGGAACACAATAAAACCCATTTCAATGCTGCATCCATATTTAAGGTATAGTGTTTAGGCCATTTCAACAGTAGATAGAGTATTATTCCCCAACATTTAGCATATACCTGGTATCAGATACACGTTTTTCAGCTTTAACAGAAGAATTAGCAAGGGAAGCGTCCAAGACTTTTAACTTATCCACCTGTTCATCATAAATACATTATTAACAAGAGAAATATCACAAAAAAATGTAATATTAGTGACTTATATAACAGTCAAATGCCAAGGGTACCTTCTGGGCATGAACTTCTGGAGTGTCTCCACTGTGCAACATCTTCTTTTTTCTAAGAAGGCCTTCCAACTTGGAGCAAATTCGAATGTGGGTTAGTGCTCCTCTAAGGGCCTATAAAGTTCACAGATTTTGACGTCATAAGTCACAAGTATGGCCTCTTAAAGTCATGACTCATAATCACGATCTTGAGAAAGTAATCATTGTTTTATTGAACCTGCTAAGTAACCATTATAATGAAACTTACAGAGAATCAAAAACCAAGAAAGATGAAAAGTCAATATGTAGAAGCAATCAACCATAATGAAATGAAACAAGATGTGCTTCATATTCGAAAAAGCACCTCTAGTTTGGCAGAAGTAGATTCCTCCTCTGAACCTTGATGTGAAACCTCTGGCGAGGCTCTCAATTCATCAAGTTTCTGCCTCAAAATACAGGCTTCAGCATCTATCCTGTAGGAAAAAAAAAACTAGAAAATCAAGATATTGTAGGTCATCAAACATTTAAGGCAAAAAATGATATGACAAAACATGCAAATATACAGTGCAACCGCTTATTCTGCAACGCTCCAATCTTTTCTATCAAAAGAAAATTTGGCTAGGTAATCAAACAGTTCCCCAGTAAAAAGAATACTAGAAGGATATCTTAGCTACCTTGCAAGATCGGCATTAACTTTTAAGCCTGATACAGCAACTTGGGCAAACTGGAGCAACTCCTCCCGTTTTACCTACAAAGGGGAAGTGATTGACGCTTTCTCAATAATTACATTACAACAATACATCTAGGTCAATGGATTTTTGTAGACATGACTTACAAATCACCTTCAAGAACCAGCATAAGAATCTTAAATCAAACTTTATAGAAAGCCAAGCTGAGTTTCTTTCTCAGAAAGTTCGGAAGCATAATTTTACCATAATAGGTTTATGTGAGAAGATATACAATAGATATAGAATAGAATTCATAATACATCTTGTAAAGAGATGACAGGGGAATTAATATTAGTAGTTCTTTCTCTGCATTACCAATACTTCATCTTCATACGATGAGAAAGCATTTGCGAGGTCTTGTATGCTGCTCACTACTGCATTATGAATTTCCTTTCCACCAGAAAGACAAATCCTGGAGTTATATACAAATATTAACTTTCATCATGAGGGTGAAGAGAACTAGTATTGCTCAAAGACAATACCAATAGTCAACCAATTAGCCTTATGTCTATATTTCCCTTATTGACGAATGATTCTAGCAGAATTAATTGGCTTTCAAGCACTAGAAAACTAACAATGTCCTTGCAATGCACATCAGGGGAAAAAAGAAAACACAGGCTCTGATATATCACCCAGGAATATCTTAAGAAGAGCATATACAGCCAGTGGCATACAAAAACACTGCCAACGGTAAACAGAAGGCCAAAACTGATGTTGAAAAAAGAACCTCAGCGTATCTGAAATTAAAAAGATACAACAATCTAAATGATTCCTCTGGGAAAAGGTCCTTAAACATAGGAAGGCAGACAGAAGAAAAATAAAGCACACACAGTTTGAAAAAGAAAACACACACAATTTATGATACACACCTAACAAATGATAACGGATGTAAAGATAACATGTCTTGACATGCACATCAGAGAATCCACAACCACAAACTCTGGTAAACCCCCCAAAGTTAAATTAACAAAGAACATGTACCTCCTATAATACTTGAAAATCACTTCCAAACATAGAAGGATGGCTAGTGGTAAAAAACAAAATCGGGCAATTAGTATACTGCAACAATCTACATGGTAGAAAACTTCCTGGGTATTTCTGTTAGTAAATGCCACGAAACACACACACACACACACAACATTCAAAGGCAGAACTAACAAAAAATGATGGAAAGAGAAACTTACTCAAACATCTGTAAGAGTAAGGAAACCTCTTCCTCATTTGGTGCTTCAAGTATCTGATTAAAATATAAAATGGGAAAAGTAATGTATCAGTATAGCCATTATTATATTTCCAGATGAAGAAAGCATTTTATGATGGTTTCCAAATACATTAGGAGCTAGAATATCTTCTACCTACTTTGATTTTTCTTTACAACAATGAATGGGCGGCACAATGAGGATGAGTCCAAAAAGAGCATAGTGTACTCAACACAATCTTATTAAAAATATGAATGTATATTGATCCTAGACCACTTTTTACCAACATTAGATCTTGGATAACTTGGCAACTGCTTTTATTGTCATATTAAATGTAGTATACTTTTGCAACTAATGTGACTCAAATGGCAAACAAGACTAACGACAAAAATGAAAGTAACTTGCAAACACTTCAAAATTCCAAAAAATACATCATGATATATAGTTGGCATACCATTGACAAGACTATCCCTTCAAGTGCTTGACTATGTAGAAAGACATCTCGAAAGTTCACCGGTTCACCTTCCTCATCAGAGTCATAATAGAGGACCTAATCCACACAAAAACAGTAAAAAAGTAAGTAAAACTAAATGATAAATATAGGGTGTCAGAAGTGGCATTCTCATTTAGTGGAATGAAGTATACATTATATAAGCATTTCTAAACAATGAAGTTAAAATTAGTCTGGCTATCTTTATTTGACTGTTATTTATTTACTTACTAAAGCTCCCTTCCTTGAGTTCTCTTTAATGTCAGCAGAAGCAAACTGTTCCTCAAGCGTCTTCTCCTTCTCCTTCTCCTCGAAGGGATCTGTGGACAATTTCTCAATCTCTCTGAGCAGAATCACCCATCTTTTCAGTAACTGAGTTCTTTCTGGACCTCTAGTACAGACAGCAGCATCTTCCAACCTTTTGATTGCCTGCTTAAAGCTTTTATAATTCGGACCGCCCTGAACACATATACAGCTCCAACAAGTTACCAATCTTTAAAATTCGAAATCTTCACTCAAACAGCACACCATCCTCACCCCCTCCAACAATGTAAAATGAATATAACGGCCTAATCGATAACTCACCCCGATCACAAACAAACCCTAAGATTCCCCTGATAACTGACCCTAATCACATGCAAGTATGCAACCTCACAAAAAAAGACCTGCAACTAATTTGTTTTGGCAACAAATTTCTCTCTTGGGAATGAAAAGACGAGCTTTTGCACTTGCATTCTTGAAGCACATAGACGACAAAGACAACATTTCAGTTATAGCATTTCTCTACAAAATTAGACAGGAAGAAAGGACTAACAATGCGATCCTGGATGACGGAGACGGCCTGGCCGGCGTGTTGGACGACGGAGTCGGCGTAGCTGCGAACGGTGCGAGTGATGTTGTTCTTGTTCTTCCCGACCTCCACCGCCTTGTTGACTGCTTGTCTCAGCCACGACATTCTGATACGTTCCTCCTCTCTTTCAATCACAGTAGGAATTCGATCAATTCCGAGTCCTGGAAACGGATTAATCTGCAATTTGGAGGATTGAGAGACTGGAGAATTCTGTGAGAGGTCAAAGTGGGGTTTCAGAGTTTTGAGCTCGTGAGTTTTTTCTTGGAGGTAGAGATGAAGACGGAGAGAGATGGCTTCGTCGTACAGAAAGATTTTGGGCCATTTGGCCCAATTAACCTGCACGTATGCTACATTGAAACGACGCCGTTTTGTGCGGATTATTGTAAAGAGGGAAGACTGGTTGGTAGACGTTTACTTGTCGGTAGCTCTCTTCATAGAAATCAGGGAAGAAATAAGCCATTTCATCTCAGCGCACTCCCTATTTTTCACCTCAGCGCATCCTAAAGCCGTTACGGCCATAAAATTTTCAGCCGTTATGGCTAAGATGGACAGAGCTGTTATGGCTAAGAGGACCCGAGCCGTTACGGCTGGGAAGCTTTCGGCCGTAACGGCTCATTACCATTAGTCGTTTGTAATTTTCACCTACCGCCATAATGAGACGTTTACATTTATTACATTTTAAACCTTTTTCTACCGTCTACTACTATCCATTAATACCTATTACCCCCAATTTGCACCTATTAGTCACCTATTACTACCTAATTTCATTTACTACCATTTCATTTACTACATTTCTACTCTTCATCTTTTACCAACATCTTCTTCTCTTCATCTTCTACTCTTCACCATTTTTACCAACACCTTCATCATCTTTTCACTCCATTTTCACTATTCTTTCTCCTCTTCAATGGATAACAATGGTGGATTTATACACTACAATGGATTGGATGGACAATCTACACATATGGATAACAATGAGGTAATATCACTCTTCATCCTCTTTACTATTATTCAAGTACATGTAATTGTTTATTTTTTTATGTAATAATTGTTTTTGTTGTGTGGAAAATAGATATATTAACTTGTATAATGTTGTTAGATATGACTAAATATTTATTGAAAAGAACAAGTGTTAAGATCATTGAAATCTTGTCAATAAAATTCGAAGGTGTGAATTCGAAGGTCCCGGCCGTTATGGCCTTTTGGAACCAAGCCGTTATGGTGAGGGTGCTCACAGCCGTTACGGCTGGTGACCCTTCTGGTCGTAACGGCCGCGACCCTTTCCGCCATAACGGCCGTGACCCTTCTGGCCATAATGGCCGTGACCCTTTCCGCCATAACGGCTGTTTTTCTTACTTTTTTCCTTCCGCACTAACTTCTCACGCGCATTATTGATTTGGTCGTAGCATTATTGGTTTGGTCGTAATTGTGCAGGAAGATAATGAAGTTTATATTAGTCTTGATGAATTGCAACTTGAAGAGGGCAGTTCGGATCAAAATGTCGATTATACAAATCATGCTTATGGATATCAGCAAATGCAAGCAGAACCATACAATAACATGCATGTAGACTTGATGATGGCAAATCAATATGGTTTTGGATATCCACAGTCAAATTAGTTTGCTGGCATGTATTCTCAGACCGAGACAAATCAATTTACTAGCATGTATTCTCAGACAGATCAGTTTGCTAGCATGTATTCTCAGAAAAATCAGTTTGCTGGCATGTATTCTCAGACAGATCAGTTTGCTGGCATGTATTCTCAGACAGATCAGTTTGCTGGCATGTATTCTCAGACAAATCAGTTTGCAGACACATATCCACAGACAGATCAGTTTGCTAGCATGTATTCACAGACAGACCAGTTTGCTGGCATGTATTCACAGTTGCCGACAGTCTCTTATGGAGTGGGATCATCGCAACATTTTTATGAGCATGGACTTCCGCCTTTGAGTGGCATTCCACAGTTTGAAAACCCAGTAGAGGAGGCACCACAGTGGTCAGATGATTATACAGAGTTATTCACTACCGATAGGGTATTTAGTTCCCGAGATGATGCAGCCGAATGGGAAAAGACAACCGGCATTGCAAACAACATGTGCATAATAATTAAACGAGTCAAACCGTCAACTACATCTAAGCTCGGGAAGTCTTGGTTGCATTGTGAGAGAGTAGGTGAAAGCACTCCAAAGAAGAGAGAAGGAAAGAAGGTGGGTGAATCTATAAAGTCAAAGAAATGCGGTTGTAGATTTGAGTTGCATTGCATTGAGCGTCCAAGAGGATCGTGGAAAATCAAGGTTGTGTGGGGAGTTCACAATCATGTTATTAGAAATGATTTATATGGGCATCCATTGGCAGGAAAAATCAGCGGGCAAAAACTTCAGTTGGCAAAGTCAATGACATCTAGCAATAGTAGACCGTCCCAGATTGCAAAGGCATTAAATGATTTTCCATTGAACTATACGAGCAGGAAGCAAATTTACACTCTACGATATAATATGTGGAAGGCAGGGATGGAAGGAAGAACAGTCGTTCAAGAATTCTTTCATAAAGCTCAAGAGTACAACTACTTTCATAAAGCTCAAGGTATAAGGTGCCTTTTTTGGAAATTGTTGGATTTACTTCAACATGGAAGAATTACACGTTGGTGGGTGCATTCTTAGCCCATGAGGCAGAGGAGTACCCTGGAAATGAGCATTCTTAGCCCATGGGGTACCCTGGAAATAGATGCTGAGGAGGAGGGTCTCGGAGCTTTCTTATGTGTACCTTCTTATGCATTAGGGTCTGTATGTGTACCTTCTTATGCATCAGGGTCTGTAAATGAGCAAGCCCACTACCATACACCAAGTTGATCCAATCACCCTCCCTAGTTGGTAGCCACTCGCTCACCTGAGTGTGCCTGTACTGAAACTTCAAAGGGGCCTCACGCTCCTATAACACATGAAAGCAAAAGTTAAACAATGATTATGAGATAGATTAAATATAATAAAGGAATATATGTCTCAGATACAAAATAAAAAACTTACAACTTCGGAGTAGATGTTGTGGGCTACATGCGCCTCGAATCCCATAAGCAACTCTGGGATCTCCGGTCCCCCCGGAACTGGGTGGGTGAGCAATGGATAGATCGGGCCTCGACTAGATGGTACCGATCTCTGTCGTCCAGTACCTCTAGTCGATGCCGATGTAGGCTGCGTGCCACCACCCGTAGACTCCTGGGTAGGCCGACGAGATCGACCTCGATCAACTTGCACTGGCTGGACAGGAGGCGTAGGAGCCGCCTGTGAACTGCTCCCCACCACAATCTGTGACTGTGATGTTGTAGTGGTCGGCCGACGCTTCCTCCGCTCGTAATGTATAACCGTGGAAGTGGCAGGAACCGTATCGCCCTGCTCCGCCGCACTGCCTGCCTGAGCCGGTTGAGACAAGCTAGCCTGTTCCCTACGCTCGGCACGACGATTCTTACGAGCGCTTCTATCCGACATCTGTAAAAACAAAACCAAACAACCTCATGAATCTGCAGAGTCCGGAACTGTAATATAAGACATAGGCCGTTATTGCAAAAAATGCATCGGGCCGTTATCGCCAAAAAAGCATCGGGCCGTTATGGTAAAGTACGCCCATGGCCGTTATGGCAAAGTACAACTACGGCCGTTATGGCCATGAACAATTTTGACCGTTATGGCGAGGTCGGGCTTTCGCTGTTATGGCCATATCGGGATTTCGCCATAACGGCTGAATCCAAGAATGCAATAACGGCAGAAGACGAACTCGGCCCTAACGGCCTGAGCTCGTCTTCAACCTCGCGACGGCGAGCTGCAGAATTCGCTCGTCCGACTTTTTTCATCGTTTTCGTTGCAAATTCAACCTAAAAACTTCGAATCTACGAAAACAATACTATTATTCAATGCTTTTCACAAGATTTGAGTACTTATAGGGTTTAATTTCGATTTCAATCAAAAACCCTAAAACCTAAATTTCGAAAACGAAATCCTATTTCTACGCTACTTCTAGCAAATTAAACGTATTATATGACAACATAACTAACCTTATTTGTAGATTTCGACTTGATTTTGTTGTTGATGGAGATCCAAATGTAGGCTGAGAGATTATGGAGGTAGAGTGTTTGAGAGTTTTAGAGCGGAGTGAAGAGGAGGTGAAGTGTGAGAGAATGGAAATGGCCAATGTGTAATTTCAGTGTAATTTTCTTATATAGGTGTCCTATGATGAAATTTTGGGTATGCTCCAAAATGAAATGGCCAAGAAATATATGCTTCATTATACAGTAGTTTGCAATAACATTTTTGTGGGCTACTTCAAAGTGAATGTGATTACACCATTTACACCTATCTGTTCAACGTTTTAAATGCATGGGCACGTACACATTCTTGCCAGTTGCCGAATGCGTTTAAGGAACAATATTTGCATGAGCAATTTGAGTCAGTGAACACACTCATAAATGTGTTTTAAGTAGTTAAACCATATTTACGCGATTTACGTTCTGTTCTCTTCGTTTTTTCCCCTGCTCAATCAATCATATTGTTACATTGATTTCATGCAACTGCCACTGATTGATACCCAAGTATTAGCTCTTTCAATAGGATCATGTGAAGCCAATGTGTACTGTTGGGCCTCATAAAATCAGGCCCAAAACCAAGTAAAGGAATCCGCTAATTTCGCCCCTCTTTAACGACACGATCGGAGCTATAGCAACAAGTCAATTTCAACGTTCAGCTCCATAATGGCGAAGGCGAGATTTCCGGGATTTGACCATTAATTGCCAACGGCTAAGTCAAAGGCGGGATCTTAGGGATTGCCTCATTGACTGCCAACGACTTGATTAAAGCAATAATTTTGAGCATTTATGACAAATATTCTAGCAATTACACCATGAAGATTGATGGCGAAATCCATGGGATTTCCTTAATCAATGGGCCAACGGCTAATTTGAGGAAGACAGCGCTATAAAAGGCAAGGAAGACACACAAAGCAAGGGGAGGAGGGACGCAACAATCAACACAACTCTCGAACACAACTCTCTACGCCCCAAACACTCCCAAATTCATATGTTCTTGCTATTTCTTTTGTTCTAAGGAGAAAGACATTCTTTTGTATCAATCCAAGTGTTCAAGCAATATACACATGAGCAATACAAACAATCCTAAGCATTCTTCTCATTTCCCTACGTTGATTCAATTTATGTTTGTTATTTCTTTTCGATTTACAGCTTATTCGTAACTTGTAACGCGTTGTGACATCTTTGTTACTAGGATCCCCTCGTCATAGCGAAGTAACACGTTTACGTGGTTAATTCGCCCAAAACATGTACCAATTTCCCAAACTATAAATTTAAGTTGAATGCTTTACATTGCAGGAGCAGGGATTTTCTTGTATTGTCGCTTGTTGGAGGGCTGAAAAGTTATATGTGGGTGCCGATGATTAATTGGCATCAGCAAATCAGCACAACTCTGTAGAGTAAAACCACGCAATAAGATCAACGACAGCAACAATTTTACACCTCAATTTCGAAGCAACTTTCATCAGTATAAGCTCTTCTGTATAACATTTTACACGACGCAACTCAACAGCGAATCTGGATCACTTCTTAGAAGGCTGAGGCCAAACACTGACCTTCTCCTTCTCATACTTCAAGTACAAAGCGCTAGCGGCCGCCATGAAATACACCTGCACGAACACGATCGACGGCGAGTGGTAATTTATCACTCCTTTTCCGGTGGCCAGCTCCACCGCCAGCAACGCCACCAGTCCTAGCCCCGCCATCCTCCCGTTCACAGCCTCCGAGTACGGCGTGAATCCGAACTCCACCTTCATCCCGCCAGATTCTGCCTCTTTCAGCGCCACCGGCGGTAGGAAGACTCCGGATCCGGATCCCGATCCGGATGATTTGCCTTTGGACTTGCGCGTCTTCCTGATCTCGGCCTTCTTGCCAGTTCCGGAGCGGTAGCGGAGGCGGACACTGGAGAGACGGGATTCGAAGGGGTCGGCATCGTCGGTTGGGGATTTCGTTTCGGCTTCGGGCTCTGGAGTCGGTTCGGAGTCGGCGGCGAAGGCCACGAATGGGGAGAGGTGAGGTTTGGTGATGGAACGGAGGAATGGGAGGGGAAATGGCGATGGAAGGTGGAGAATTGGTGGCGCCATTTTTGTGTGCAGATAACTTTCTCTAGCCTCGTGTGGATAAGGGACTTTGTTCCCTTTCAAGTACAGAAAAATAATAAAAAGTACTCCCTCCGTTTCAAAATACATGATCATTTGGACTTTGTACATATATTAAGAAAAAAAATTTATTCCTATATTACCCTTATCAAATGTAGAGTTAATCATTTGTTTAGAGAAATATGAAAAAGTATAATGATTATGATAAAGATAATTATTAGGGGTATAAATGGAAAGAGATGGGAAAAAATATAAAATGGACAAGTATTATGAAACAAGAAAAAATGTCCAAATGGTCATGTATTTTGAAACGGAGGGAGTATATAATAATAAAATTTAGTGGTTGTAGTTATAGACTTGTAGTACTCGGACTCGGCGTATTTGCAAAAAGCCCTCTATTTATTGAAATCACATTTTCCCAATCAAAACTTTAAGACTTTTCACAGCTTACACTTGCAGGCAAATGTAAAAACTGTTTGAATAAATGTAGTCACAGGTGATGACGTAATGATATTTGAACAAGGACAGTAGTAATGAATCCTTTATAGATTATGAGCACAATATGTTCAGGTACATGCAGTTCAGGGATCACCCCAGGCAAAATCCAGCCAGACCAGCTTTTTGGCAGAGCAGGATGACTATAACTCTTGAACTGCTACATGAGATCAACTATGCAAAAACTAGAGCACAAATTCAAAAAGCTATTGTTCAAAATAACACCAAAAAGGGAAAAAGAAAAAGAAAAAGAAAACTGCTTCCTCTTGTGTTTACTTGGAGGTTTGAGACCTCTAATCACTTGAGTACCTGGCCATTGTTTCTCTTCTTATTGCGAATGCTGCAAACTTTCACTGGAAATGTCAACCAGAAAAGTCATATCTGCAAATGATTGTATATTTCCTTCCCCTCCTCAAACTGTTTTCTATGTGAGCACACTATTGATTCGATCTCTTACAATGTTACAAGGGGCTTGCCAAGATTTGACGTTTACAAAACCCTCGTTCAAACCCCTTACCCTAAAAAAGAATCATGTTCCTATCTTACAGGATGATAATGTTTCCACTCCCCACATTTGTTGCTGATATATTGATCAGATAAAGTTCAGAAAACAGTGAACACATTTATGTAGCTGCTCGGGTAAAAAAATCATTGACAGCAAGATTTGCATCCCCATGCGCCACAGCATCTTCAGGTTCGGGCATGTATAAACTAGATGAAGAAGCCTGCTGATTCCAAGAATTGAGTAATAGGAAAAGAAAAATGCAAAAATAATACCAACAAAAGAAAAAAGGCACTTGACCCTGCCAGAACAAGTGTAGATTCAATATGGTTGATTTCTGCTCCTAAATTGTACCACAGAATACAGTACATACCACGTTTGTTTTGTGCATCTTGCAAATTGTCTAGGTGCAATTTGGTCAGTGATAATGTTAAACATGCAATTTGCATCGAAGCTTATGAGCTGTCTAGGTGCAATTTGATCAGTAGGTTTTATGTTCTTTCCCGTTTCATAATGCCAAACTGATATTAATTTTCTGCAGGGACTGATTGTTCAATCATATAGGAACAAAAGGTAGCCAATTGCAACAGTGATATTAATCTGATAAAGCAAGTTAAAGTCATACCTTGGCATCAAGCTGCATATCTCCATTATCATCTGAAATCAAACATGCACCATGTGCTTTTAACCATTCAATACAATCTTCTAATCCATCAGCTTCCTTCTGTTCACCTGCATCACCTGCAGGTAAACTACTGAATCCCAGAGCATGTGCAATATGTGAAGCAGGGACTGTGGGACGATATGCACGAGACATGCATTGGACTGCCTGAAACCGCATCTTTTCTACATACAGGTCTGCATATGTATGAGATTGAGTCAAAATCATCTTTATAATATCCAAAAAAAAAAAGACTATGGAATTGAAGTAGTGTACAAAATATACACACCCATCAAAAAGGTGTTCAAGTTAGGAGCTGATTTATACAGCCTGAAGAACAGGACATAATTTCCAGCATTGACTGCTTGTCTAACAGCAAGGGCATGCTTCACACCTTCATCCCTTTTCGCTTCAGCAGACAACCTGAGATTGCATAGTTGAGGATTCAATGAAGCATTTCAAGAAATATTATGAGAAAGAAATTAGCATCTGTATCGAAGAAGCAAAGTGACTCTGGGAAATACAATGCTAGAATATACTCCCATATGGAAAGACTAGATTATAGATCAAAGGATGAGCTTATAAACATATCTATAGCTAGAGTGACAAATATATAATGCCAAACTGATAGCCAAGCATAAAAAAAGGACACTTACTCAAAAGCTGCAATCTTGATAAGAAAACATGTTCACATTTTTCCATTCATTATGTTGCCAATTACAGTTATCACTTTACAAAACATAAATTGAGCTTGTTTTTTAGATAAGAAAATACTCATGTCAAACAACACCCGAGTTTACCATCAAAAGATTCAAAACTAGAATTTCATTGCTTTCAAATTGCATCCAAAGAGAGTTTGACTCTGTTTGGATGCAATGCCTTGTAAGCAAATAAAATCATATCTGCGTGAGATCCAAACAGACCCGCTCCTAACCTTCTAATTGAGCTTTCTAATAAAGAATATTCCATCACTAAGACTGACATAATTTATCTCAAATTTGGAGAAAGCTGACCGTATAAAGAACTTCATTTTCCAACATAAAATGTATCATGCAAGGCAGGAGTATGGAAAACAAAATATACCCCTATTTTTCAAGATCATAAAATATTATCTATTTCAAAAACAGCTAACCACCAGAGGAAGTAGCAAAGTAACCTGACAACGGTAAGGGGTCAAAGGACCCCTTCCAACCAAATTGTCACCTTTCTGGTAGTAATAGGGTGATGTACAGGTAGCACAGCAGTATGTACAAACAGTTCATTCCACAAAGATATAAAAATCTAAAATAGTAACACAAAACACTATGTATCCAATAACAAGTCAACTTTGCATAACTAACCTTGCCATGGATGACAAAAGCTCCCTCTTATTATTGGAGTGGATGATTACACTAAGCAAGCTATACGCTGCAAACTCCATGTGGCATCCTGCAATGCCTTCACCATAAAGGAATTTAAGCTGTGATTGGCACTGCAAAAAATCATATCCAATTGTTAGCAGCCCTTTTTGATAGGACCTTCAGCAAAGATATGCAGCATAACTGAACTACTATTCAAAAACACCCACTAAAGATTGTACAAAAGTATCCAATATAATGAGCGTAATAATATCTATAAAGATAATATTGTTATGATTTAGACAGCTTGTCTGATGCCTCTTCAGCTGCACTTGCATCCTTTCCCTTACATAAAATGTTTGCCTAAGATGCTAATGATTAACTGAACTTACATTTGTAACCTTTTTACCCGAAAAAACCTCAAAAAGACAAAGTAAGAATGCCCGAAGACAAAACATAGACATAGTTCTTCACGTCAAACTAACTTATTTATCATGCTTGCAGCGCAGATTTCCAGTATGATTACATTTCTTCCCATAGACAAAAAAGAATAGACTCAAATATCAGCACCTTGCCCAGATAATCTTATCTGATCAAAGCTACTCTACTTGATACTCACACAGCCATCAAAATGGTATAACAAATTCTTAAATAGAAATTTTAAAGACAAACCTGATTATACTCTGGCAAGTCACCATATTCAAGAGCCAATCGAGCATGAGTTTCATAAACCTAAGGACATAAATCAACTCTTTTACAATTGATAGTTGGGAATTTACAGAACTTTATCAGTGAGGAAATCTCCAAGAACTTGAATATTTTCCTACTGTTCTTTCAAATTAAGAAATGGCTCACATGAGCAATATATGCTAGTAATTCCAAAATTACCTTTGCTGTTAACTCATTGCGTATCCTTTGCACAGTCAGATCTTGACGAATAGATTTTAATTGGTCACATTTGTAAAGGTAGCTCTTTTGAGAATCCAGAACCATAAGCAGTGCTTTCTCTAACACCTCCTCTGGTCTCACCTGCAAGCAGACATAAAAACAGTTTATATGGTTGAACCAGTCAAAATGCTCAACGTAAAAAGCTCTCAAAGATTAAACAAAAGTGTTGCAGGATAATTACAGTGGCTGGATCTGGTGCAGATGTAAGCCGTAAATAGCGCTTCTCAATTTCCTGACAGGTTCCCTTGACAGTGAGGGAATCCCAATCAATATCTTCAACAGCCCTAGAATTGTTATCTTCAAAAGCTTTGTTTAGAACTAATGCAGTAGCTCTTCTGGAATATACATTTCCAGTTCCTGCAGTTTTCGCTCTATTATTATTTATTGGCTCTCTTTTTTGCCCATTCACTTTTTCAAAACGCCTAGAGCGGTTTTCACGCCTCCTTCTTTCTTCAGGTGCTAGTGCAATTTCTGCAGAGTAACTTGCAGCCAATCCTTTTTCCTGGTCACTACCACTAGATGCATCCCCACTTTCAGGATTGTGTTTACTAAACCGCTGCCTCTTGAAAGGCCTTTGTGCATTTTTATTGTGGATGGGGGACTGAAAGAATGAAAACTTGCTATTATTACTCTCCTTGCTTTCAGACTTTGCACCAGCAAACTGCATGCAGTTAGTGAAAAACAGATTAACATCAATAAAACAAGGGAGGATGTGAAAAGGAAGTAATAGAGGACATAGTCTGTCAAAAAAGAAGAGAACAATATGTGATTCTATATTCTTAAATAATTAAAAGAAAGTAGACACACAAGAAAGTTCAAGGCTATGATGAAACTATGCTTTAATTAAAAAAAATATAGATAAGATGAAAGTACACACTTTCTTGTCTCTTCCATTGAAATGAGTCCAACCAGCATACTTCACAGAATTACTACTGGTTGAAGTCACACTGTCAACAGGTTTCTCCTCAGGCATAGGTTCCCACCTACTCTTTGTTCGCCTATTGGGGCTTCTTTTTAATTTGGATAAAGAAGAGACGGGCACTTCGCCCATACATCTGCAGAAATGTCAGTCATTCAGGATCAGGTGACATGATCATATTATTTAGTAAAATAATCAAAAGCTTGTACAATCATCCCAGTGAAAACTATGAAAAACAGTGACTTGCATTTCAACTAGTAAAGCAAAAGAATTGCATTTTACAGTGTTATGATACTGAGATACGAACGTGCTTAAATAAATACAAAGAACTATCCAAACAGCACCTACGATTAGAGAAACAATGTATAGCTCATATCTTGAGAATAAAAAAAACAAGAACTACCATCTACATAAATTCATATTGGAATCAGAGTGCCCCTTGAAGCCCAGGAGAAATCTCTCACGAGTTTCAAAACGGTGAGAGTTTTCACATCCCATGCAACCAACACACTTGGTTTTGGTAGAAATGTAAGGCGTAAGCCATAAATTAGAAATACTGCAGTTTTCTATGCTTTTCTCTTCACAAAGTGACTTAACAAGAAAATCAATTGCCTTCAAATCTGTAAATAACTGGACACTAGTTCATTAACATCATATTACCACAAAAAAAAAACATGCAAGGTGCTCTGTTAAAGAGCATTTAGAGTATGGCCACGCAAACACTGTGGTAATAGAAACACAGGTAGTCTTTAAAGGGAGAAATCGGTCAAGAATCATTCAAGTATATGAAAGACATACTCCACATTCGCAGCATCTGGTAATGGAAATAATGGTTCCATATCCCAGTCCCGTGAATGAAGTGTACCATCCGCAGTTGCCTTTGTGATAATCTGAAGAATAAATCAACAAATAAGTACTATACATACTAAGTATTGTGAGATAACTTGATACCCCCAAAAAACATAAGGAAACAATACCACTTTGTTAACATCAAAGAATCCGCACAAATTATACACCTAAAAAGTGAGTGCACTGCATATTCCTTATCATTTGCCCTATATTTTCAGATCTTTTTTTTTGAAATTGCAGAAATCCTAGCAGATGTAGAGAGGCTTTTGCACTATCTTAGACTCTGACATGTGAAACATGGCAAATAATAGCATGGCAGCTACTTCTTTGGAAATCACTAATTCCTAATTCCAATCATAATGTCAACACAGGTCAATAGCACCAGCACCAGGCCAGCTTACCTGTTTCATGATCTCTTGAGAAGCTGCCATTTGTTTTTCACCTTTGCAACGAGCTAAGGCTCTTTCTACATAGCCACGAAGTGACGCTGGAAAGACCCCGGGCTGAACAGAAAGAAACACATGAGAAAGAGAAAATCATTAGCCAGTTTCAAAATAGAAGGCAGCATACTTTACTCTATCTTGGCAGCTGAAGTTGTTTGAAAATAAGAAATGAAGTAAATAGTAAAGAAATAGGAACATTAGAGGAAAAAACACAGCCACCTTGAGGACATTATCAGAAGATTCAGAGCCATGAGTAGATAGCGTCTTCTCACTTGGATTTGAGAGCGAGACACTAACATAGGCAGGCTTTACTGGTCCACTATTTGTAAAGCTATCTTTATCCGACTTTGTCAAACCAAGTGATAAATTCGAAGCAATTCTTGGGTTTGTTGGAATCTGCAGTTTGCTTACCTTGCGTATATCTGTAAATTGTAGAGGTTGCTGGGGTTGATGAGAAATTGCAGTTACCTGATTTGCGCCATTGTAAGGGGGAAGATGGCCCATTGGTCCTCCGCTGTGTTGTGGCTCCTGGACACCAACATATGAAGAGTTCACATTAGGAGGATTCTGATAGCTTGCCTGGTTTGCATAGCTTTGACTAGCTTGTTGCCAGTAACTATCATGGTTTGCCGCACCAGTCTGTCAAGAGTGAAACAGTCAAAATTAGGACAATCCTGTTGAGGACTCTTCTCGTGTGAAATCACATATATGTTGTTGAAAATTTCATTAGCATATGCTGTCATAACCTTATCAAACAATTGTATCTGAATATTTTGCAACCAAATAGAACCATAAATTTAACATGCTTCAGATAGAATGCCCAGAAGCTGAAGGTCATATGACTAACAATGACAGCGAAAGCGAATACGCAATTAAAATCAGAGATTTTGGCAATAACGATTTTTTGACAAGGATGAAACTACAAGTTTATCAGAGAAAACATATTCTAGCATAAGCTTTCGGTGCTTCCTCAAAGCACTAGTAGTTTATATCAATTATTTATCACATGGAATAAAGAAGTACAAATAGCCATTGAATTAGAGCACTGTATATCCTCTTTTTTATTAGCATATTAGTGTTTAGTCAACAATAACCAACCAAAATAAAATTCCCTTCCTTTTGAATAGCAGATGCAATACCTGAACTGCTGGAGTAGAAGAGATGGTGTCCGGCTTCCAAGCTGGGATGTACGGTAGCGGTGGTGGTGGTGGCAGACTAACTGGAGGTGTATATCCAGTAGACACACCTGGGATAGGGCAAGTCAAAGTAGATGTACTAGTAACAGTTTTATTTTCAGTTCCGGGAGCACATGTATCCTCCGCTTGACTGTAATAATCATTCCATTGCTTATATTGCTGGGGCTGGTAATTCACCGCAGTTGGAGTGACAGAATTAGAGCCATAAACACTGCCTGAATCTTGACTGTAGATAGGATTCTGCTCACTGTAATTTGAAAGGTTTCCTTGATTCCAGTTAGTCTGGCTGCTGTAACCATTTTCTGTGTACCCTCCATATGTCTGATGACTCTGATAATGACCAGGATTGTAGTAAGTGCTTGAATAACTTGGAGTACCAGCATAAGATCCTGTATTCTGAAATGAGGAATTAGGCTGGTAAGGAGCACCTGTGTTTTGATAGCCTACTGTTGTTTGAGAGTAGGATTGAGTTGGTTGTTGCTGATAACCATTATAATAGCCTGAGTGTCCTGTGTTGCTATAATTGTATGAACCGGCAGAAGCTGAGTATGTTGAATTGGTGGGATATCCTTGTGATGTTATGTCTGATGTCGGTGGCACATAGTTGATGGGAGCTGCATTTGCTCCATCTTGAACGTTTGTTGAATGGATCTCCTTGGGAGGGTTATACTGATAGTTTAAATTCGAATAACTTCCATTCGGAACAATCTGACTCTCAGCAGCTTGTGCAGGCCAAGAACCAGCATTTGATGGATAATAGTGAAATGTATGTCCTTGGCTGACACTAGCCTGATTTGGGGACAAAAGTTAGTGTTGACGTATTGTAATACAATAGTAGTTCTGATTTTTTAAGGAAACAGGAAAACACAAAAAATAAGTTACAAGATGGACATGCAAGGAAACTGTGAAAACGGAAAGTCATCCAGATCCCATTTCAGCCATCATTTAGAAGAGAACTTCCCACTCTAAAATCAAAAGCTTTTGCCCCACCCCCCTTTTTCTCTTCACTGCAAAAGAGTCTCTTTCCTCACCTTTCTCTAAAAGCCAAACCCTTTGGCTTCATTACCCTTGTATAGCAAGGTGTAGTCCAACGTCAAACAGACCAGCACCAAGCACCGATAAACCAACAGAAGTATACAAAAGAAACAACTCATTCTTTTTCTCTTAAATTTTATTTCTGAAAAAGGAGTGTATTGCTGCATAACTAAAAAAGCATGAAGACAATCCGATCATAAAGATGGTGGAGGATAGAAGGTTGTTAAAGCCTACTAGTAGGTTCGTCGCTAGGTTTAGCATGTGTCAAACGACCAGAACCGACAAATAGATGGCATTAACTTCAGTAGAAAAAAAAAAACGGTGTGCGGCTTCATAGCTGAAAGGCAAGATCATCACTGTATGATAAAAGCGGTTAAACAATTAATGCCAACAAATCGACAAAACTCTTTAAAATGAAAGATGTGTGATTTTATAACCGGAAAGAGTGTAAAGATCTTCATCAACTTATAAAACTAGCATATTCGGTTACTATGTGTAACAGACAACAATGAGAACATTTATTCCTCAATCCTTTTCCTACTAAGTTTGGAAAAAGAAGGATTCTTGGTGTCAAGTATCACGACAACGGTTTTCGCAATCAAGAACATATCGCAATTAAGGAAATAAAGAAAACATCGAAACAGCCTGAACATGGAGCTCACCAACAACCAATTAAGGTTTTCGCAATCACATGAAACATATTGAATACCTTATACAACCATAAATCAGAACCACAATAAAGATGAACATCTGAAAGACATAAAAAAAGTAAGACAGAATTGTGGATACCTCGAGTAGATTGGGGTCAGCTTGAGCAACGGTTTCAGCACCTGCTCCACCTTGGAGCGACATCTTCGTAAATGTTCTCTACATAATCCAAGCACAGACACAGTAAAGATCAGATTTACGCCAAATCAAATTACGAATCCAATTAGAAACCTATAAACCCTAATTTCGAAAAATCTGCAAATCCAAAAGAATCTTATATAGACAAACCTTCCAGAGAGGATGGAACGGGAGAGAAATCTGCGGAATCGAGAGATACAAAAAGAGGGACGGAGTAGGAAATTGGGGATCAAGTAACAAATGCAATCGAAACAAGAACAAGAAGAAAGAAAAATACAGAAATTACAGAAATTGTTGGATAGAGTTGCAAAGACAGAGTGAAACAGAGGAAGTAGAAATCAATTGAAAGCAAGAGGGCAAGTTGATCGAACGGGAAGAAGGGATTAGAGGAGAATTTCAAACCAACCCGGGGTGTATTATCGTGTTGAAGGTTTGGAACCTGGCTACGATGAGACTTTTGACAGGAGGTAAGAGAATTTTGGTTAAGGCCGGGAAGTCGGTGAACGCGAAACGCCCAAAATTGCCATTTAGGTATGTACAAAATCACCAACTTGTCCTGCTTTATATAAGCACGGTTTTCCCACCGACCTATCTAGGATAAATAATCAAAATTTTAATAAAATAAAAATATGAAAGAAAATATTTAAATCCATCACATAAAAAAATTAAATCACTAAATAAATAAACACAATAAAACTTTTAAAATAAGATGTTTATCTTATGTCTTAAGGGTATAGATTAGAAAATCCGATTAAAAAATATTCTAAAAAAGATTGATTATATTATATAAGAGTAGTAATACAATTTTGTACAAGATTTCATCTCATCTATATTATAAGAATATAGATTGATAAATTTATTTATGATTCTTTTTTTTTTGAGAAGGTAAAAATTCAGATTGCCAAACAGAATTGGTAATCCGAGAGGCCGTATGAATACGGCAGCCGAAAAACGACTAGAAGAATCAAAGAATGGCAAAGATTAGCTAGGAAAAATACAAATCTCCGAAATTTATAGATGTTTACTTTTTTTATACTAATAATACCTATATGGAAATTGAAATGTTTTTCAATGGTGAAATTAAAATATCAATAATTCAAAGAAAGTTTGGGCTTTTTATATCATTGTGTGCTTTGTTGAATTTACAAATGCCAAGGCCCAAATTCAGAGATCAGGCCCACCAACTCTGAATAAAAAGCCCAAAAATGAATCAATGATTGATCGAAAAAATACTTTTCAAAAGAAAACAGCGCCACTGGTGCAGCCTTGTAAAAGAATCCTAAAAGTCAATGATTTTTAAGCACCAAAATACCACCTTACAAAACAAGCTCATTTATAATAACATAAAAAAAGTTTGGTAGCTACCTTACCACTTGTTATCAGGAGGTCCCACTATATTTTACAAAGGGCTGCTGCTACAAATCCTAAAACACATCACACACTTCCCATCTGCAATTCATCTCAACTAAAAAAAATGGACATAGAAGGAGAGACTCTTGAAAGAATAGGATTGACAGAAGAGCTAATCAGCAGAGCTTGTTCTGTGGCCACAGCTGCCCACAAGACGCCCCATGGAAAGCCTTTCCTCGTCGAAAACTCCGGCTCATCGACGGTGCTGATCGGATTCGCGGGATCATGGACGGTGGACGATTGGTTTGAGGGCAACAAGTCTTTTGGTGAGTCAACTGTCAACCTCCATCTCTTCCCTGCCCTCCAAAGCATTGGTAAAGCTGAAGCTGCTGTTGTCAATGGCGCATTTCTTCGTCGATTCGAAGCGCTTTTATCCGATCCATCTTTCGTAGCCGAGGTAACAATCTCTAGTCCAAATACTTGTGAAAACATAAAGTTGCTAAACTGCACAAAAAAATCCAGTAATTAGGATCAAATATTGGCTGAACAGGTGGAGAAAACAGCATTAAACAAGAAGCAAATAGTTTTCACAGGGCATTCCACAGGCGGCCCAATTGCAATCTTTGCAACTCTTTGGTTCTTGGAAAATCAGAAGAACCATCAATCCAACAACCAAGTCCTCCTCCCACCACCACAATGCATTACCTTCGGTTCGCCTCTAGTGGGCGACCAAATCCTGCACCACGCGACCAAGCGAGAGAACTGGGCTCGCCATTTCAAGCACTTTGTCACAAGATACGACATCATCCCTCGCGTCTCACTCTCGCCCGTTTCGTCTATAAGCGAACAACAAGCAGTTTTTCGCACTGTCCTCCATTACTTCAACCCAAGCTCAGACCTCTTCGCGAATGAGTACATCAACATGGCGCCAGAGGCTTCTAGGTTCTTTGTTGTGATCATGAGGAATGCAGCATCGGTGGCGAGTCATGCAGCCTGCAAGTTCATGGGATCAACAAACCCGTTGCTAGAGACCATAGCCAACTTTGTTGAGCTGAGCCCTTACAGACCCTTTGGGACGTACGTGTTCTGTGCTGGTAATGGGAAGCTTATGGTTGTGGAGAACCCGAATGCTGTTCTTCAGCTCTTGTTTTACAGTCTTCAGTGGGCTTCTGATGCAGAAGCCATGGAAGCTGCTCATAGGAGTTTGAAAGATCACTTGGGGTATGAGGCTGAGCTACATGAGAGCTTGGGAATGCAAGATGTGGCGTATTTGGATCGCCTTGAAGACGTTCCTCTTTCTCTTGTAGGCGGTATAGGGACAGCCTTGAGAGACTTGGGCATTGTAAGTTAAAGCTCTTACCTTAAGGGTAGTGCCAAGCAAATCTTTCATTCAGACTTGTGGGTAATGTGTTGATTTTTTTTTGTGTATGTTTCAGAACACAAGAGCAAGGCTGTGCCTAAGAGCTGCAGGGGAGCTAGAAAACCAAAAGATGAGGAACCAAATGAAGATAGACAACAACAAGCGAAAGATTGAAGTCGGGCTAAACATGCTTCAGAGCTACCAAGAGCGGTGCGAGGTGAGGAAGGTGGGATACTACGACGCGTTCAAGATTCAAAGGGATCAAGAAGATTTCAACAGCAATGTGAAGAGGCAGGAGCTAGCGGGCATTTGGGACGAGATAATAGAGATGCTGAAGAGATACGAGCTCCCTGATCAATTCGAGGGGCGTAAGGACTGGATTGAGCTTGGCACAAAGTACAGGCGTATCGTTGAGCCTCTAGACATTGCGAACTACTACCGCCACTCCCTAAACGAAAGCACGGGACCGTATATGATCAAGGGAAGGCCAAATAGGTATAGGTTTGTGCAGAGGTGGAGGGAGCATGCAATGAAAATGGAGTCCAAGTCAGTTCCAGAATCATGCGTATGGGCAGAGATAGAAGAGCTGCATATTATTACTAGTCATAACAAAATACCGTTTGAAAACGTGAAGGAGAGGGTTCTTCGGTTGGAGAGAGATGTGTCTCAATGGGTTAGAACTAAACAGCTCGGCGGAGACATTTTCTTGAACGAGTCGACGTTTGTTAAGTGGTGGAAGACGCTTCCTCACCAGCACACGACGACGTCCAGCATTGCAGATCTCTTGGGTGGATAAGATGGAGATCCTGCAAGGAAATGTGCATTCCTCAGCATCACATTGGTTAGGAGAAATATCAATCAAATGTTTGTGAGATCATGTATCCAATCTTTTGAAGCTTTAAATTTGCAGATCAGCAATTAGAGCCAGCAACATGTTGGTTTATAACATGTATTGCTAATCTCAAGTGCCTAACTCTATCTCTGACAGGGCAAACAATGAACCACCTCATTACCAAACTCATGCTTTTGAGGAGACATCACAGGCTCGTTCTTGCATATGTCATGGACTATTAAAGATACAAATGTAAATTTTTTGACTAAACAAGTATATTATATAAGTCATTGGGCCATATACGGACACTTCGTTAACTTAACTTACAATTTTGTAAATAGAGTTTATTTTTTGACTATGATAACTTTTCAAGCGTTAAAAAATAAAGATAACCTACGGGTTTAAGTTTAACATCCGACAAATGTCACCTTAGAACTTGGCGATCTTGGCGCATATGACCAGATCAACCGAGCACGAATTTCTCGATCCATCACTTATACATACATACTGTCTTTATCTACTGAATTTTCACCTTCATCATCATAAAAAAAGATAAAAGAAGAAGAACAAAAGAAAGAAAGAATGTCAACAGAAAGGAGAATTGGAGTAGCCATTGATTTCACAGTTGGAAGCAAAAAGGCGGTTTCATGGGCAGTCGACAACTTGTTGCGCAAAGGCGATCACCTCATCCTCCTCAATGTCACACCCAAGAAGGCTCATCTTGAGCTGTCCGAAGAGATGAAGCTCTTCGAATCCAACGGTTCGCGTACGTCCACATCCTCCCATATATCCTCGTTACCTAACTAATCCCTTTCATTAATGAAGTAATGATCAACCACTTTAACTATGTAACAGCGCTGATCCGTTTGGCGGAGTTGGTGGAATCCGACGTTCAGTTGAAATATGACATCAAGGTCGATATGGACACGCTTGAGATCGCGAAGATCGCTGTTGAGCAAAAACAGGCAATTCATTTTCCATTGAAGTTCTGTTTATCATTGTGAAGATCTCATTTGGGTTTGTGAAATTTAACATAATGGCAGATCAATATGAATTTGTAGATTGATGTGCGGATGAAAATCTATTGGGGAGATCCAAGAGAAAAATTGTGCGAAGCAATTGAGAACATCCCTTTGAACTGCTTGGTTGTTGGGAGTAGAGGGCTTGGCTCATTTGAACGGTAAATGAACACCAAATTTACGATTAATTAGAGAGACAGATTTGTTTATCGGTAGTTTAATTTGGTTGTGAATGTGTGATTATATTGTATGCAGAATGGTGAAGACCAGCGTGAGCAACCATGTAGTGAACAATGCCACTTGCCCTGTCATTGTCGTCAAGCATCACAATTAGCTTTCTGATTAATTGCTAATGAAGTTCTTATATCGTAAAGGCCGTTTACTTTACACTTGGCTGCGTTGTTATTATACATTGGTGCCTATGTATAACTTGCATTAATGAATAAAATTTCACACCCTCTTCAATTTCATTACCAGTCATTTTGCTGATCCAATTCTGAGTAGTTCTGAAATCTAATACAAATTCGTAAGGCGTCAAAACAATAGATTCAAACCCAGATGTCATGAACTTGAGAGCTCCTAATAATTTGTTTTTATTTGGGTATTCAATCCCACCATTTTTTTTTGATGAACTTCAAACCCAAGTTTATTTTGTCCAAACTTTCAATTGCTCAATCATGTTCGTAAACCATCCAGGGAAAACTTGCACCTAAGTGAGAATCATATGATTTTACAGCTACAGCTAAATGCAAGCATAATTAGACAACTACCTAATGAAAGGAATTTTAGAAGTTTCATTCAAGAATCTTGATTTGTGAGAATTTTTATTACTTGAGCAATAAAAGCTAATTACTTATTTACTTTATTTTTAAGGGATGCTCAACATAGAATAATTACACTTATTATGACTTGAACGAGAAGAAAACGAGTGGAGAATGTTTCAAATGTTAAAGAAGGGAGTGTAACGACGTTTACTGTTGTTACTTCATGGCACTTGCATACGAGTATACATGAGTCCACATCAAACTAATGCCTGCTGTTCTGACAAAGTTTCCAATATGATATGATCTGCCAATCTAAACAAGTGCTGATCTATGACTTCTAAGAATGATATTACATTCCTTATGAAGGCTTTCATGATGAACTCAAGCCATAGCCAGCCCCTTATAGACTCTACTTCCACTGTCACTGAAGTAAAAAATAATATAATAGGCACTGACAACTTAAACATGAAAAATCTGCAAGGATAAAGAAAAGAAATGATAACCTGGAGTTTCTTAAACATTTTCTTTTACATTTGAATCTTTCTGCCGCCACGGATTTAGAGCTTCTTTGACAGCTAGAGCTTCCGGAGAGTTCTCCCAAGCTCGCTTCTCAGACTCCAGAACAGTTACCTTGTCATCTGTACAACATGAATTATAAAAACAAAAGGGGACAAAAGATTATATCAGTAACCAGCAATAGCCCTCTTCACATGCACTAGTAATTTTGCTTCCCAATATAAAGGAAAACATAAGCAAGATTCTAGGTACAAGTACAGCTGAATGCAGTGTTTTCAACATGAGTAATACAGTTAGGAAAGAAGAAACTATATAATGTAGAATCTGCCAGTGACATCAACAAGGCAGGGAAAAAATGTAATCTTTAATGTAGCTGTTTCAAAGTCAGATTTGCTTATTCAATCCATATTTGACAAGTTATCTAGGTTCGGAAAACTTCATGTTGGCCTAGAATTTTGTATCAATCTAATATCTTGCCCTGAAGAAAGGCAAACCGAAGAACTGATGCAGAGGTACGCCATTGTTACTTAGATTGCACCAAATAAGAGTATCAGTCACGTGAAAAGTTTGGCCCCTTTATAATAAACATAATATTCCAAAAAACAAACACTTATTTACCATAGCCTCAGCTAAAAACTAGTACAATGCAAGTCACATATCAAAGTGTCTATATGACAACAGTTTCTAGATTAGCCACATCCTATTTAGATACCATTTCAAAATGCCCTTGCAATTTATCTAGAAGCCATTTCTCAAAGTTGCAAGAAGCTAAAGGTTTGGCTAAGTGTTTATACGTGTATCCTATGAAGTATCACAATAATATAAGAGCAGAAATCAGGACATCATTTTAGTACTTTGATTGCAATTCATCAGAATGCCAGAGTTTAGAAAGATAGCTTACAGAAAAGGAATCAAAATTGATGAAGAAGTGGTTAGTTGGGTTTCAATGTATTAAGAGAAAAGGAATCAAATATGCAATCTAAAAAGGCATCTCTGAACTTATCCTTTGCTGATGAACTTATAAATTTCCATCGCAAATCAATCCTAATGCCAAGCACAAATTCCACAAAACAGATAAAAAGCAAGATCATCAAACCTATTCTTAGTCATCTCTTCCCTGAGAAACTGAAATCCCTAAACTAATTATTCTAAATTCACCTTAACAAGGAGGTTCATTTGACAAGGGAAAACTCTGAAAAAGAAATTAAAAATCGTAATTTATCTTACAAAATCCGGTTTTGATCATGAAAAGCTCCATTGAACCTCCAATCAGAGCTGAAACCACGCCAATCTTCACATACCAATCTAGAAACTTCATGTTGTCCTGCAATAATAGTAAGAAACTCAGCAACCAAAGACTATGCACATAAGTTGACACAGAAACAGTAATCCAACCAAATTCAGACTACTTACATAGCTCATACACATCTAATTCAAACATACAACAAGAAAATTAACCGAAATTATATATGTTTTCAAGGAACTTAGAACCCTAAAAATTCTAATTACACGTGCTATCCTAAATCGAATCGGAGAAGGCAAGAAGGAACACAAATACAAATACAGAGGACTTCGGATCAGCGATGGAGTCAATTGAGATGAACGCACCTTGATCTAGTTACCGGTGGGCCGATTCTGCCGTCGGAGGAATGAGATGGACGAGCACCGCCGTGAAGAATTCTACAGAGTGCAGAGTTCTTTTGTTTTAAGTTTGGCTCAGCGTTTTAAGGAAATTCTTATTGGTACCCTGTGGCCTGGAAATCTCCAGTTGGTGTCCCAAGTTTCTTTAAATTCCCATTGGTGCCCCTTTTGTTTTCCTTCTCCACCCCATGCCCAAAATACTTACCACCTGAACTCTATGGTCATTTCCTGACGGTTGGGTTTGGATTGGGTTGGGTTTAACGGTAATGTGTATTAATCAAGATGAAACTATGTACCGATAACATGTGCATTACAACGGCGGTCGATAATCAGATCTTATTGCTTAACATGGAAAACATGTGCATTACAACAACGCTCGATAATCAAATCTTATTGCTTAACAAGGAAAACGTTCTTCTTAAACACATCACAAGTCATTGGATTGGTGAAATCAAGGTGGGAACATAAGCAAGTATGCTATACAATGATCTCTTCATCTTGCTTTGTAATTGTCGCCAAGTTCCCTTTTTGATATTATAAATCATCAATACTCCATTCACATCAATCAAGATCTCGGAAGCTTTTGACCTTGCAACTCCCATCTTTGAAGTTCATCCAATGGATCGAAAGTTTCATTTTTTCCACTTCTGAGCAACGCTAATTGATTAGCAGTGAAGTGCTAACTAGACTGAGATGTAAACAACATCTAGAATACAATCAGCGAGCTTGCAGCAATGGATTTAAAATTTCATAAGATCGGCAATTTAGTGCTAAGCACGTATTTAGCCAGACTGAAACGGAAACAACATCTAGAATTTAATTGAAGCAGCCTTGATAAGGCAAATGCTAGACCTGCAAATCCATAGAAACCTATGTGCCTTCACCAAAATGACAGCAGGTTGTCAGAGTTAAATCTTGGAGCCTGAACTGGTACAAACAACAGTTCCAGGATCCAAGGCCAAAAGCAAGAACTTCCATTTTAGCTTCTACCACAAAAAAGACTAGTACCCTAGCTCCTTCTCTCACTGAGACCTGAAGAATTCAGAGAGGAATAATTGTTCTAAGTACAGGAAAATCTACATCTATGTCAAAATGATTTTGTTAGAGCAGTGGTCACTCAGCTTTCAAGCTTCATCTTCAGAATCAGATACCATAAGAGATTGGTCTTGTTGGCTTGGATCCTTGGATGAACTTCCACTATCTGAATCAGAAGCAGTTGGTGGTTCCATGGCTTTGCTGTTCATGGCTGACTTCTTGCCATTGGAATGGTTCCTGATACTAATCAGACTTTTTGTGAGCACCTCAATTGAACCATTAGCATTGTTTTTCATTTGCTGCGGAGGTTTTAGATCTGAACACTTGGCATCGCCACTCTTGTCATTCTCAGGATCATGGTCACTTGTATTGTCCTTTTCTGAAGGATTTTCTTCTTCTTCTCCTTCCATCTGATCACTTTCATGATCCGTGTCCATGGAATCTACGGATCCGTCTCCTTTGTTATCATGATCGTCAGCTTCTGTGTCAGAGACACCATTAATCTCTTTACCACGCTTCCGCTTTTCAGAGGCATTACCTTTCCTGAATCAGAGGACATGTCAGTACACAGACGTGGTGGGCTAGGAAATTTTTGCATGAATTGTGTAGAAAAGAAAACTTACTTTGTCACTCGTATAGCCTCATCAATAGCCTGGTCATAGTCATCTGCAATACAAATAAAGTAATATGCTTGAAGCACAAAAGATGGCACATAGAAGAGCAATCTAGTAACACTAGTTTGGAAGAAACTAAGAAGCCATAACGAGCTCCAATACAGAATATATCTCAGAACTCGGAGGATTATGTTTATCCAACATAAGCTAGGAGAACATAAAAGAGTATCAGTTGTATTAAGGTAAGCAACTTTCAGTAGCACAGATCCCTTAAATTCTTTTATTTGATAGGATGTGCCAAATATGAATATTTCTATGCCTCAAGCAGATATCTGCAACAAAATGCCAAATTACACAGTTTCCAATAATTGAGTTCACATCCAAGAGACGCAATGCAATCTGACATTTATTCAATATATGAGGTTAAACAAACATGAGAGACCTGATGCTCTAATGGTTTTTGCAAGAGGGACAGCTGCTGAGAATATAGCAGGATCTTCAAGATTATTCTGTGTCAACAGTTACACAATTTTCCATAATCTATTTTATTGAGTTGAAATATCATCATTCTCTCGCTTGTCTGGGCACATCGGTCATGCATGTTTATTAACACTATGCTAGATGAGGAGTCAATAAGCCAAAAGTTACGCATTCGTCACTCAGCAGTAATAATGCATAACTAGCATGGTTTCACAGCTCCAACTAATACAGGCAGCATGGTCATCCTGATGTAACTTCAGACTTACCAAATGTATATTTCACAGGTTTTCGTAATCGGCATGAACGTGTCATGCCTGATATATATGCATAATTATTGTTTGAGAGAGTATCTTGTCTTTGTTGTCGTTTCAAAGCTCTTTCTCTCTTCTGAAGCAACACCAAAATAAACAGAATAATGTGAAAATCAAGCATTATGAGCTGTTTAATATGTAACACCAGGACAGAAAATGACCTTTTGCAATTTCTCAAGTTCAGGAATCACATTAGTTTCAATGACTTCACAAACAGAAACATCCGCATCTACTTTGCTTGATGACAATTCATCCTGAAATCGAAATAAAGAGGTTTAAGAACATTCTTTACAGTACCGCCTTATAATCTGAAAGCGAATCCTTACCAGAACTTGGCGAAATTCGTCAAGATTTGTAGCCAAAGTATCCCATTGCAAATTGTTCAGAGGTGGATCAGTCAATGCTCGTCTCTTATGTTTAGACTTCAAATCAAACTTGTTTACTTCCCGGTACAACCTATGACCAATTACATCATTCCCATCGTACCTACAAATGCCAAATAACAAGAGATGAAAAGAATAACATTTTGACAACTCCAAAACAAGTTTCAATATTTATACATTAAACACTAACCAGTAACAAGTACTGTTTCCATCTTCCCCAAGTTTAGATTTACGAAATGAAGAAGGTTCACTTCCCTGCTTTAGCATGTCATTGATATAAGACACCAAATCATCTTGCTGTGCACAAGAAAAAGAGAAACATTACAGGAAAGGCATACCAAGAATACTGCAGAGAAATATCAAAATACTGCTAGATCCCGTAATATCTAAACAGCATGGTAATCACATAATGTATTTCAGTTCAAGCATGCATACACATAGCTAAGAAGAGATTGTCTATTGAATCAAAAACGCTGCATAAGTTTATAACTTGAGAACTGAATTTAATAAGAAGCTGCCAATATATTACTTCAGTTCGAACTTCACACAGTGCCTTCAACATCAATAAACGATCAGTTGGATCAAGCTCCTTGTATCTTGATATTTCTTCTCTGCAGAGGGTATTTGCAAGGAAAAACAAAGGATGTCAGCAAGAGGAATGTGCGAAATTTAGAAGACATTTTTTTTTACTGAAAGTGCATGAATTCTCAATACCCTTTATCAACAATGAGAGGAATTTCTCCTTCAGCTACCTGCACCAAATAGAGTATAAGAACATTTAGTCACTCTATTCGAATAGTTGAATGACAATATACCATAGACTTAGCCCTTAGGCAATGTATTTTCATACCCAGGACCACCATTCAGCAAGCTTCTTACAAAGAATTGTCACCCAGGCATCTGACTTTGTCAAGTTCTTATTCACGGGTGGTATTCCCTGTTAATCATTGCAGTTTCTTCTCAGCCAGCAGTAGAAACTAGAATATATTTACGTTTGGCAAAGTGCTTCAACCATAATTTACAATTTAGTTCCAACTTGAACATTCTAGCCTATAATATGGAAGTCTTCTAAACCTGGAAGAATCTCAGCAAACTACAACATAAACCAATTTACTTCCCCCTTGCAGGATGAAACTGCGTATCCAGATTATCCATTCAACAATTAACATGCCAAACATCTGTTTTAGAAATAATAAACCCAGTGTTATGCATGCACAATGAAATGTTCCTGTACACATAAAAGTTACATTGCATACTTTGTATAGACCAAAGCAAACACATTTGGTTTCTAGCAGTCTACACATTATCAGCTAAGCTTCATTATGGAATTAGCAGGCCAGCAAAAATATGGGAGATCCAAATACAACTGATGGTCACACATAGAGTGGCTGCTACATGCCAACTTAGTATCTTTCTTTTCTACAAAGTGAAAGCCCCCATAGGCAGAATAATAACTTCTTCCCTAACATGCATTAGTCCAGGTTCCATGAGTTCCCATCCAAAATAAGTGCTCAACAGTAAGCCCATACCAGACAGCACAGAGAGACTATGTTCATGTCTTATACATACATATTCATGAATCATGAATGCAATTCCTGATCTTGCGAAAGTTTATCTAATCAGCCAATAGCTGACCTTTTAAGTTTTAACAATTGAATATGGTTAGGAAAGTAAAAACAATTCAACAACAAGATGCACTGGTTAAACAACACTGATACACGTTCCAATATCTTAATTAATGTCTCCAATCCAAACACATTTGCCTATTATCATAAAGTAGATCCTTCTTCAATAGCTGAAGGAAGTTTTTTAGCCAAACCCTTCCTTTAAAAAGCCTTTTTCAACACCACGGACATTGGACATCATATGAGCAAACAGCCAGGGCAATGCCACTAAGGAAGCTATCATTACAGTCAATCAGAGGCATGATTTGGTTTCAAGCGAAAAGAAACGACCTTCAAGAGAGCAATATGGATTTTAGCAAGTGAAGAGTCAGGCTTTATCAGAGCCATCTCAATTTCCTCCGCTGTCAACTTCAAATCACATTCAATCAGAGGCTCAAAAACCTACATAACAGGAAAAAACACACACAATTACGAAAGCGAGAGCCAAGACGGAATTTTTATCGACGATAGAGAGCGCTTCTTACTGCGAGAAAATTGAGAACCGAAGCCAGCTCCCATCGCTTGCGAAGCCGGATCTTAGCGCTCTCAAACTCATCCTCGGTCGGCGATGAAGCCGTCAAGCCGTTCTCCTCTTCAGCAACGACGACCGCCACCTCTTCCTCTCCGGCGCTCTTCGGCTGAGACGAAGACGTCCTCCGACGGCCGTTCTCCGCCATGGCTGTGGAGAAGGAGAGGAGTGCGGAATCAACGAGAAACGCTCGATCGTTGGGTTTGAATGCGCGAGGGTTTGTGGAGACGGAGATCTCCCGCCTAAATTGTGTTCTGCGCTTTACTGGCGATGGTTGTGGACTTGGGGAATTGTGGGCCGATTTTAGAGCTCTAATTAATTTTTTTTTATGTTTTATAGATGCAGATTGTGTTTTTGGGGAGTGAATTTTGCTAGGTTTTTTTTTCCTAGTGTCGATTTGAATTCCTAGATCAGGATGAACCAATGAAACTTTGTGACTTGTGAGAAAGGTGCTCTCTTTTTCTTTTGAGCAAAGTTCCCTCACAAAATTTCTCCTTCATAAAATTTGTAATTATTGATTAATAATTAATTTCGATTGGCTTTTTTCCGTTTAAGTTTTCGTTGTCATTTTGTATTCATGTTGAATGCGTTTTCGGGTCAATTGAATGACATGTTTAACTCGAGGTAATTATTACGAAGTATCAGAAATTATCACTACGTTTGACCAACATATCAATATCTTCATTGTTTTAGATTTTATTTTATATATATCTAAATTATAGTAGAGGATTATTTGATTTACATTTGTAATGATTAATTTAGATTGGAATTTTATGAGCTATGATTTAAACATTTTATAACAAGTATCTATTCAGTTATACATATTTAAAGTACTAATTATATTCAGATTCAAAACTTTTATGTTCTTGTTCATTTAAATTTTAGATTTTAGATTCATTCTCTTAGATTAATGTGCAGCTTAATAATTAAGTTGTTATATACAGCACATTCATGCTTGGGAGAGGTAGAAGATGTAATTTGAATTTAAGATCTTTCACAATACTGTATGTTTTAGAGAACTCTCTCGCATCATTGAGACACCCACTTTCCCTCACAAGAAATAAGGACAGCACAGCGATGCACAAAGTTCATCAGGATGAAAATCTTTTGTCCCCCCGTACGTCCCACCCCTTTCTATTGGTCGATGTTATTTATTTCGGTAGAATTAAAAGGAAAATATAGGGGGGCCCATAGTTTCGACCAATAGGAAGGGAGGGACACCGAGCGGGACGTGCTAAGGGGACAGAAGATTTGAATCTAGTTCATCATCGTTGATTTTAGAACCACATATACATTACAAAAGGCAGACCTTACAATTTTAAACCATGATCATGAGTAAGAGTTCAAGTGACAAAAAAAATATTCTTTTGAAATTAACTCCAACTACTCATCTTATTCAGTCCATTCGCCCAAGAATACTATTAATTGCTCAAAATTTTAGCAAGCTCAAGGGATCAAGTGTTCTATCAAGTAGATCATTGCAAACCCCTTCCACTACTAACAATGCAAAGTGATGATCTATTGCCGGAATACAACTTCCATCATCTTGGCTTCTCAGTGTTTCTAGGCAAGCCCGGTCCTTCAGAGGCTGGTTTGTCACGTCCAAGTGAAGGTTCATTACCGCTTCCTTGTATCAATGCTTTCTTGAAAACCGATGGCTCCTGACCGGCTTTCCTAGGGGTTTGTCCTTGTTTGATTTGGGCTCCCTGAAAAACAGCAAGGCAACCAAATCAATTGTGTAGGTATAATAATGTAAAGTGAAAATTAAATTATAATGCATGTAACCAGAGGGGTCCCAAGCTAAATCATACATATAATGCAGCGACATTTGGAATGCATGTACTATACATGGCATGTTATACTTATGTGTGTCTTTTTAGAGGCTTCAAGCAATTCACATAATAATCATAAACATTGCATACTTCAAACTTTCTTGTTCTGGTATAGGCACTAACTAAATAACTATTACATACCATTGCCTTCTGGCTTGCTAGTCTCTTGATTGAGGGAGCCCGTGCGAAATTAGAAGCAGCTGCAGCTGCAGCCACCCGTATCCTGTATAACATTAAAAATCAAATACATCAGTCATAAGAGTCATTAATTAGCAAATATGAGCATAGTAACAGATGGTAGAACCTGTTGTGCACATCCACAAATTCATCCGTCTCGTCAACGATTTCCTCCTGCAATCACAAATAATCACCAAGGTAAAATTTTGGCCCTTCTCAAATGCAATAATATAAAAGGTGGACCCATTCGAAAATGATTTAACCTGTAAGAGTTCTTCAAATACATCTTCAAGTGTGATGATTCCAACCACATCACCATGTGCAAGATCCTCCGAAAACTGAGAAAACTGGCTTCCTGCTTCATTTAACTCTGAGAAAACCTGCCCATTCTCAGACAGGGCTTTAGAACCCTTTTCAATTTCAATGACAACACTCTCTTTATTTTGGCCGTTCTTGGATAATAAAGGAGTTGTTAGTTGAGAATCCCCAGAAGTAACTTTGTCTTTGTTGTGATTGTCTGCATTAGTTCCAGATGAGTTCTTGCCTTTGTATTTAGCCTTCACCACAGCAGCCATGTGACTGCTTCCCTTTTGGAATTCATTTAATATGTCGTACAGGGGCATATCAGATGGAACTCTACATGAACATGACAAAGGTTAACACCTATGATTTACTAGCAAATTTAAGAAGGCCTAGTTCTTTATAATACAATTATAATGACCTTATAAAAAATTCTAAAATTCATTCTAAGTATATCATAAACAATGAAGTGCTGCCAAATGAATAGGCACACCTTGGAATTCTACGGATGGAGACAGCACTGACTGGGGTCTCTGTCTCAGCCCTTACAGTAAGAAGACTTTTAATCTGGATCAGATAAAGGGGCAGGGAAAAGGCAGGCAGAATTAGTTAGTAAGAAATATTATACTTGGGGTTGAAGCCAGTGAAATGAGCACAGTCAAACACTGCTAAGTGCTAACCAGCAATAGCCCGATAACGTTTTTTGGATTCCCTGAATATACGGGTACACGACTATGACCCCTGGCAATGATTTTTCCCATTGCCTCCCTGAGATACCAAAAAATATGATTGCTTGTGAGGCTTGAAGAAACATGTACAGATAAAATGGTTGGTAACATAACAGATGTGATGATATGATGTTCAATCAGCACAAAATTCCAAATTCATTGAACTTACCAGTCCAACTTTGAGTCCACATCTAAGGAGAATGTTGACTCTATAGGAGTCATTGCTGCCTCGGCAGTCTGTTTTCAAAGCATCAAATATCAGTTGCCTGTTTTCATATGTTCACATTCATAGAGAAATTAAGCATGCAGATGACATTTATGCACTAATATAAATGGTATGACCAACTTTCAGTCTCTAAAGCTGAACTTGGAAAACTGTTCAAAATGCATATGACTACTGATATAATATCTGAAGTTTAGTAGAAAACTGATCTAGACATTGACAGGAAAGGAACGAAATAGCCTTGAGCATAACAGTAGAAGAAAAAGGAGAACCAAATATCTAATTGTCAAAGAATATAAACTTGCAAATATATGGAGACGAAATGGAGAAGAAAATAGGTTTTCACTGTAATTCATCTCCGTTGTCATCAAGAAAGAGAGAAGAGAGAATTCAGTCAACTTCAATCAGCGCATCAAATGCAAGCTATTTATTACCTTTTCAGTCAAATCTAGTGCTCCACTAATAATCGTCGTCTCATCATGAGTTAGCTCACCACCTTTCCCAGCCTATAAATGTAGCAATTCAGGAAAAAATAAATAGAGGAGCTTCATAGTATTCTAGCTTCCAAAGAATGAATGTCTTTAATCTATATCCGGCTAAAAGCAATTAGATCAAAAGGGAGAGGGAGGAGTATACCTCCATACCATGGATGCTAACAAGAGCTTTTAGCTGAGCCCGCCTGAACAATGCTTCATTATGGCCCAACACACAGTCTAAGACCTTATAAACAAAAAGGAAAATCATGAATCCACCAGACAACTAAGATAGCAAAAACATTTCACTAAAAACTCTTTAACCACCTAGTCCTATCATGTGAAAGTAGCTAACATCTGCTGAACTAATTTGAAGATTTTAACAAATTTAGAGTCCGTGTTACCAAAGGACAGTAATATATTAGACAAAACATGTATAGCTCAAAAACATACCAATGATATATTCCTTAAGTTAAAGTTACACCATAACAGTTTGTCAAGACCATACCTTTCCAATAGGGTATGCAATAGGATAGCAAATGATCATCAAAATACGAACGAGCCATACAAAATTTGCACCAACAGCCAGTCCATATCTTGAACAGATTGCTTGTGGGATGACCTAAAACGGTTTAATGCCAATCAGGGGAAAGTTTTTCTAAGTTTTCATAATGTCAATGCTTAAGAGATCAGGTGTACCTCTCCAAAAGCTAGGACAAAAGTTACAGAGAGAACAACAGCAGCAAATTGGTTGACAAGCTTGTCTAAGTATAACGGAAGGGCCTGCAAAGGATGAAAGTGGGCCAAGTCACATAATAGAGAAAAGTCAGGAGAAAAGGTAACAAAAATGGAATTGTTGTATAGTTTAGGGGAATTCCCTAAGAATGTCCGAAATCAAGTTCTGCAAGAGCAATGTCATAACAAGATAATAAGAAAACTTCAGTTTGGCCACCTAAAAGGCTAAAATCAAACAGTTCCTTGTATGTACTGGAAAAGGATTCATTTACTCAGCTTTGCTCATACAGTTACAATTTCTATCTATCATCCATTCTAAGAAAATACTAACTGAATTGAAAACCCCAACAAGGTTTACAGTCTACACAAGCAAATGGAGCTAAAAGAAGCAGATAAGCACCATCGTATGTCTGAGATATAGAGCACATAAAATAGGAGATTTGGAGTAAACAAAAGAACGGTATTGGACATATCATTATCACATAAAAACTGTTGGTAAAATGAAGTGGCATTGCCAATCATTCTGCAAGTCGCACTATGTCACTGTGGCCTGAACATTCACTCTCCTATTTTGACTATAAATCACCTTTATCATCTTAAACTCTCTCAGTATTGAAATTTCAATTATAATAAGGAGTCATTTGTCATCAAGATAACAGGACAAAAAAGTCAATGCAAAAAAAAAAAAAAAAGATGATCATCAAATTAATTTGAGCAGACAGACTATATATTAATGCCAATGATCAATTCTACCTTAATAAAATGATTACCTCCATAGCACAGGCATTGCACAAAAGCAAGGTGACCAGAAGCTGGTGTTGCTTTTGGACTACAGGGAGGATAGAAGCTGAAAAACCCATACATTTGAAAAGATAAGCAAACTAAAAAACAATCTATGACAGCTTGAAGGTATCAGACAAGAAGGAAAACTTGAAAGTAATTCCCTTCTAGTCAATATATTCGCCAATCCATCACGTTGATTTGTTTAGAAAGGCTTCTACCTAGACTAGTATACTTTTACTTCCATTAATGTGCAAGATTCCATGAAATTCAAATAGACTAGTTCCTACAAATCCTTCAATAAAAAAATTGACCAAAAGCAAAAAGGAGCAGAATTATGCTCCTTTTTTCCCCTCCCCAATTCTGTACCTAGAAATCAAAAAGTGCTGATGCAAAATTCGAATCGGGGACAAGGAATTACGAATTAGCATTACCTGCTTGCTTTTTCTCCCTGGTATCGCCACTCCTCTGAAGAATTTCGAGGTCAACGAGACTGAGAGACATCAAGCCCAAGGTCAAACCTGACATTATACCGGCGAAAACCACCATGAACATGGATACACCGGCGTAGATGAAAAACCAGATGGATCCGAACTCCACGATATCGGATTCAAGTCGTCCGGAATCTCCTCTCGTCGCCATTCGCCATAGGAAAACCGCATTCAGGAGATGCATTTTTCCCCCTGTACACCACCACCACTCGCTCGCTCTCGTGAACGAATGCGTTTATTGGATTCAGATTTCTGTTCTAAGCTCTACCGCATTTTTGTTTTATTTTTCCTTTGGCATCCATTTTTTTTAATTTATTTATTTTTCTCCAGCAATGGATCGGAGATTTTTGTTGGCTGCTACTTGAGGCCGAGAGGGACCAGAGAAGAAACGACCATCGTATCAAACGAGGGCCATTTAATAATGGAATTTAATATCGAGCTCTTTATCACACGTTTCGAGTTGACCGGAGTCAGACATGTGCGCAATTCGATCCGGGTCACGTGACTCCGGTTTAACCCGAATTTATTTTCTTGTCCAACCGGTTCATAGAGAATATTTTCAAATAATTAAGTATCCAAATCAGAAGCAACCATTCAAAAAATCATCAGTCATGGGGGAAAGAACACAGGGTTCTTTGCATCCTTGTTTAATAATGGATCTGAGAGCATTTATAGGAGAGCTGCTTCTAAACAGGTGATTGATCAAGTGATAACTCTAAACAGGTATTGAAAATGCTGGCTAGAACTTGTATTGATTCGCCTTGGCTCGTTGTTTAATAGTCCCAGGCTTCGCATTTGTGACGTAGATAAACCTGCCTTCAAAAAACTAGAGGCAAAATTACAAAGGTGTTATGAGAAGCTATTTTATCTGCAGAAAAATCCAGCTCTTATAGAAAAAGCGAAGATTGAAGAAGATGAATACCTTCCCATCCATCTCCATGATGGCTAACTGTGCATCTTCTTCATCGGAGAATACTATGTAAGCGAATCCCAGCGATTCCCTTGTTTTATTGTCAACTATGATTTTAACTACAGAATTCAAAGCACAGAGAGTTGGAAACAATCGTTGCCTTGTTCAATGTTTATGTTAGAAGGACGATGAGAATCTGTCATGAATAGCGATTAGGAGGTATACAAATCAACTGAACCGTAAACTGAAAAAAACAACTATGGTTCCAACCAAAACTTGCCAAACCAAACATTGTTTTCAGCTGAAATGATATTGGTTTATTTGCTAAGCTCAAGAAAAAGGCAAAAAAAATCAGGTTTTTTTTAGCCAATGGTTACTGTCTTACTGAATATATTGAGAGGGAAAACAGAGGTGCAGATATAGGTCAAAGAAACAAAAATACAGCAAACAGACCTAAAGCAAGTCCCAAATTCCAAGCAAGGCTATTATCAGAATAATGTTGAAATTCAGGTTTTTTTGTTCAACAATAGCCAATAAATACAGCAGGAATAAGAATTGAGTCCAACTTTATTCTAATGAATCCCCTTGTTTCCTAAATTCCTAGGTCCACAAAGGAATATGAACTTGGTCCACATTAGCAATAAATGATGAATCATATGCCACTTAGAAATTTGTCCTTAAGGGAACATCTCAATAACAAAGCTTGGAAAGAGATTCAGAGAAAATGAAAAAAGTTTACCATGTTCAACCTCCCCATATTGTGAAAATGCACTTCTCAAGCTCCCCTCAGATGTAGACTTTGATATCCCTGAACAAATCAATTTCAACTGCTAAACTTGGCCGTTTCCTTTCTACAACGAGATGATTGAAATATACATACACCATATCACACAAAAGCTAAACAAAGGACCTTTCTAGTATACCAATTTGTTAGAGAATTGCATGAACACACTATGAAGTATAAACATCCTGAAGTTATTTTCGTTGAAGTGGACGATAAACACCAGTAACCCATTTGACTGGATACTTCCATAACACCATAGTCACAGGCCTTTTTGAAAGAAGAATGGGTTTATGCCATAATTTGATCAATCAAAGGCATGTATCCAGTAGCGCTTCTTTGTAAGTTAGTGGTAAATTGGTAGTGACGTGAAAAAGGTGCTGTCTTTTTTGTTGGAAAAGATTGAATGTGCTATGCCTGATACTATTTGCTCATTTGGGTGCCTTGTGAGTTGTAACTGAATACAGCAGCCACACAACAAGCAAGATGAGTACTTGAAAGAAACAAATCACCAAGACTATCAAATTCTAAGACTGGAATGCTAAATCCAGAAGTTAAATTCGACTATCATGAAATGAAGAATTAGCTTTATCCAAAACATTCAGGCAAGATGATAATAACTATCCTCCTTCTGACGACAGAATGAAAAATAGCAAAATCTAGGGTTAGGGTTTACCTTTGACGAAGATCCTGTTGAGTGAAAATTCATCGAATTGGAGGGAGGGAGTGGATTTCTGGCAGAAACAGCGAAGATTTCTGCTCGGATCGGAAGATGTGACAGTCGACTGTGTAGTGTAGAATCTGGGAACGGGGGTTGTTAGGGTTTGTTGGGAAATTAGGGGTTTTGAAACTAAAGATGGGGAAAAAAAAGTTTGAGGTCGAGAAATTGAGAATGGTAAAGGCAGAGCCATTTAATTGTTGGTTTTGTAGGAAAATCCCCTATGATGCCGCTGTGGAATTGTAGTTAATTGGAAGAAGACGGCCAACGGCCAGGACCAAGAGAATGATGAAATGGCGGGAGCGGGAATTGGACATTCCCTCGCTGTTTAGGCAATTTGGCCAAAAAAATCTTCATAACTGTTATTCGTAATGTGGGAAAAGTGATAATGCAACACCAAATTTGCTCTAATTAGTAAGACGTCCTTATTAAAAAAAAAAAAAACAAAGGACCCTTTCCCCTCTCCCAGAACATATTAGAAACACACAGGAAAAACAGAAAAAGTAATACACCAAGGCAAGGAGTTGAAACAATTGATCCATGGATTGCAATACCAATTCTAAGTATATATTATCGACTGTGTCAACTTCTAGGCGAATTTGATTGGAGTTTGTTGTTAAACAAATTTATTTAGAAAGAATTTCAAATCGGTCAACTTTAAGCAATTCAATTGCCATTACTTATCGATCAAAAAACTTGCAATCCATTCAGAATTCTTGGAAGGCTGGGAATTAGGGGTGTTTTTTGGATGTCAGATTTAGGGCTTGTTTCACTTGTGTAAGAAAAGATGTTTTTGAAAGTAGAGAGAAATGCATGGATTTCGAGAGAGATGAAAGAATTTTTTGTGTAGAAAGATCTTTTGGGAAGAAAGAAGAACAAGGCCATAGAATCTAGAGTTTAGAGTTTTATGCTCTAGGATTAGGGTATACTAGCAAATGACCCGCACTTTGTACGGGGTGTTATTTAATTAATTATTACTTTTGGCATGAGTTTATTATAATGATTATAAAAGTTTATCTTGTGTCTATGTTGTTTTAAAACGCCACACTTATCTTTTATATTATGAAATAACATAATTCTTGGATGTCCCCAAATATTTATAAAAATTATATAAACATTTTATTTATCTAATTAAATTTTTATACCTAAATAAATATATATTTAAATGATCGGGGAACAATGACATAAGAATAAGATGTATTATCAATTTTTATTAAAAATTGATAAAAAAAATCTTTTATCATTTAAATTAAGTTGTATTTACTTATACAGATTAAGAAATAGTTTTAAATAAAAATTTGGATTGATATAGTATTATAATAAAAATATAGAGATTATTTAATAATGATAAAAGAGAAAACCAAATTATCTTTTATATATGTTATTATGATATTAAAAAAAATTAAATAATAAATGTAAAAATATCAAATAAAAATATTAAGAAATCTTTATCTTTATTGATAAATCTATCTTTTATCTAAAACATAATCAATATGTCATGTTATTGATATCTTTAGGGTAAATATATCAATTAATATTTTTATTAATATTTTTATTAGGATTACAATATGTTGATAGTAAAAAAAATATTAGTATATTATTTTGATAAAATAAAGATGTGGTGTACATATAGGATAGAATTTGTTACCATTGATGGTTTTTAAAAATTCCTACAATACAATTACGAAAAATATTAAAAATTGTAAATAAAATTTAGGATACATCTATTTATTTATTAAATGGGTATAACAATAAGATTTAGATTTATTTATTGGGATAGAATTTTAATGATACAACTCAAAAAGATAGAATTGCTACTTTAATTTAATATACATATGATTAAGATTATATATTATGATAAAACTAAGATTTAAGAAGATAAATTCTCTTGATAAGAGGGTGATGTGGCGCAATATGGTGACAGAATTTGCTTCCGCTTTAGTATATAGTAATAGATGGTATAGCGTTTAAGGCTTAGGGGTTTGGGTCTAGGGGTTATGTTAGGGATAAGTTTAGGGCCTAGTGTTTATGGGGTAGGAGTTTAGGGTCAAGTGTTTTGGTCTAGGGGTTATGTTAGGGATAGGTTTAGGATCTACAATTTTAATGATTTAGGTTAATGATTTAGGGTTTAGGGTTTATTAAGGTTTTGGGTCTAGGGCTTAGGGTGGTTTAGGGTCTTGCTGGAAGAAATAGCTAAGTTTCCTGTTCGGATTGGACGATGTGAGAATGGACCGAGCGGAACCTGGAAACGGGAAAGAGGATAATTCGATCAACTAGCCTCTATACTGTGCCATCAATAAATAGAGAATTCCATCGCCTACTACTACTTCAGCAAGTGGGCTAATTTCATTATTGTGATGACAACCATTTGAGTCTCTCACACAATCCAAACGAGCAAAGAAAGTTTTCGAAAAGATCTAATCCTTCGGCAGAAAAGGAGCTGTCTCGACTCCGGTTATCAGCAGGCGGGAGATATGACTTCCAAGCTGCAGCATCAAAGGCGATTTTTCAGAACAAATAACACCGCCATGAAGAAGATGCAAAACAAGCTAAATGGTATAAATGTACCTGTCACCCAAGCACTCGATAATGTCACCGGTAAGAGTAGACCTCTTCTTGTTAAGGAAAGCAAGTGATGCAGCCTTTCTCAGTAATGCAGAGCCAGCAATGCACCCCAGCACGGTAGGATTAGTGGGGCCGAGGCCACTAAACATGAACAACAAGCGTGATAGTAGCCGTGAAAATTGGGATCCAGATGAAGAGATTTAACAAGGCATGAGTTTGAAATATTAAACCTTAGTCCTGAATTCCCTTTGGTAGATATGAGGTGGCGTGCCCAGGATAAGAAAACTGCAACACTGGCATCACAGGAAAAATATATTTGCTAAATGGAAGTTATTAAAACGATATGCTTTCCAAAAGGAATGGAATTTTTTGTACAAACTCCAACTGTCTTAATCTTCATTGAAGCGGTATCTTACCTTCCAGAGAGTATATCACCCTGGCCTCCACAGCGCCTAGGAGAGCCAAAAATGCTTACGGAACAAACTGCATAAAGCATTGGTAAGTCAACGGATTATGAAGCTGCTATAAGCTAAGGAAGCTTTCCACAAAAAGAAACTGGCATCACAATTTAGGGACAGGAGGAACAAGAGAGAAGTAGATTTGAAGTATGGAGATATTTGCTTTACCAGCTTCACCATCACTTATGAGATCACTTTTTCCTTTTCGTAGGATAGTTATGCCTCCAATACTGAGCAAAGCAATATGAAACATTCAAAATGTGATAGGAATGAAACTTAACACCTGATGTAACAGGTTCAAGAATGTGAAGTATTTAGGTCAGGGATATGAAACCTCAAAAGTTACAAAAATTGAGCAGCACATAACAATTAAGTTCATCACAATGACCTTAATCTCACACTGTGCATGAAATCCGTGAGAAATAGATGCATATGCCAACAATATTCAAATTCATAACAAAAAAAAACAAGCTCATTTGAAAATATAATTCAATAAATCACACGCATATGATTACATGAAAGCACATGCCTAACACAAGACATAAGCACAAGAAAGGGTCATCTGAGTCATCACCAACAGAATTAGTCCACAGAATTGGGAGCAACAAGAAAGGTTTATATTGGATACATCATTGGCCATTGTAGGGGCACGAATTGGGAGCAAAGGAACAACCACTAATATTCCAGCTTAAAACACAAGAGAAAATTCTATACCCAAATTCCCAAAACATTCATTCAGTTATCATATTCTCATCACTCATCAGAGCATCTTTCAGATATGTTAGCAGGGATCAGTTCTCTTTATTGTATTTATAGATATGCATAATAGTATTACCTTCGTACAAGAGATAGCAATTCAGCAGGTGCATCTTCACCACTTACTTCACAGCTTAGCACTTTCTGCACAAGTCGCTTATACTCGTTCACATTTGGCGTCAGTACAGCTAAAGGATAGCCACTAACCAGATCAAGACTGTCCGTAACCAGAAATAGACCATCCTGCCATATATATATGGAATGATTACTTGATTGAGTTTAGTTTAGATATCAGATGCAGAAAACCCTTCCACAAGTGTATTAGTACTTACACCATCAATAACCAGGGGAATATTCAATTTCCGTGCATGCTTAATGATTTCACTCACACAACCCTGTATAGGTAAGACCCGTTACCTTAAAACCTCATCATAGACAAGAAGTAGTTCAAGAAATACTAGAAAAAGGCTTCCAACAAGGACACAAGAACAAACCAAGAGAAATGGGTCCCTTCCAAGGCCTGGACCAATGACAATGCAATCAAATCTTTCCATCCATTTGTCAACTTCAGCAAGCACCTTTTCAGACACAGTTCTCTTTTCTTCATCCCTGAGACATCACCCAAAAGTTAACAGAATATATTTTACGATAAGTTGGGACATCAAGTTATTTAACAAAATCTACCTGACAGAATAAGATTCTTCCAAGATTGGGTGCACTATTAACTCAGGACTGTAGCTTTTAATGATTGGTGCTGCATCTTTGGTACAGAAGACATGAGACAGATCTGCACCCTGAGAAAATAGAGTTTCACTGCTCAACCAAATCGGTACATTACAGAAAATTTTATAAAAAGAATCCTGATGTGGCAAAATAAAACAATGAGATGCAAAAATAGATAGGGCACTGACAATTTTCAAGGCAGAGATAGCTGAGAAGTAAGGCGCACCAGTATATTCACGACATCCACCAATAACAGCAATTTTTCCTGACATAGAGGATGTTTTCAGAATCAAACTCTTCTAGGAAAATCAATATTTATCCCTTTTCCGGAGAAAAAGTACACTCATAACTCTAGAACAAAGAAAATAGGAAGCTGTTTTCGGTGTATGACTGTATTGGTGTAGGGACAACAAACAAAGATAGCACATATTTTCAGCATCCTAAAGCATACGCATCAATAAGTGCAAAAAAACAGCTGAATAACCAATACAGGTGCAAGCCAACTTGAATTGGCCCTAAATTAAAGTTGTGAAATTCCTCAGTCACTTTGCAATAAAAAAACCTTACACCTCATGTAAAAAAAATAGATATGCACTAGAACCCAATAAAATCCATGTATTGCCCAATAGGAAGCTAACCAGGAAAATGTAAAGGAAGCTAACCAAGAAAATGTAAAGGAAGCTAACCAGCTTGTCCCTTGTGTCTAGAGGGATCAAGGTTAGGAGTGATTGCTCTTAGAATGCGAATGGCATCAGCCTCTAAAGCTGGAGAATTCATCCTTGAACCAATTCCCTCAGATTTCACACTCAAAGACCTCACCAGGAAATGCTGTCTCCTCCAAACTGATTGCAATCCGAAACGAAAGTTGGGAACATCCAACAGGGTCACCCTTGTACTGCTCATTACATGCTTGATTAGCATCAGCTAAAAACCCTACACTACAGCTTGATGAATTAATCGCCCCAAAAACATGAAATTAATGCCTATGCATACAGCATAGACTCAATTCAGTTTCTATAATGACAGACAACAACGAAACGACTTGAAATTGAGTTCTACCTAAATAAGGTTTAACCTTGCCTTCCATAAATAACCTAGGAATCAGAAATTGAAAAGGGGGGAATTGATACCAGAAGAAGATGTTACCTGTACGTTCTAGAGCAAGCGCAGTGGAATTCAGAGAAGAAGTTCGTATTGGACTTTTCACAGGATCCAAAACGCTGCGTTTCGCACTCTAAACCCGACCTTGAAACGCTGCGTTTCATCTCCGAACGCCGCGTTTAGTCTGCAAACTTGAAGAAGACTTGACATCTTCCTGCTCCGCTGGCTCAGTTTCAGGTGCGAGAGAAAGAGAGAGATGATGAGTGGGAGGGCGAAGATGAACGCGATGAGATCAGGAGTGGTGGTGTTGGGGGCATTGGCATTCGGATACCTGACTCTTCAATTAGGGTTCAGGCCCTTCCTAGAGAAAGCTCAGCAATCTACAGACCAACAGCATTGTACTCGTTCTCAGGACCACGAGCACGACAATGAGGATGTTGTTTCGAGCGAATAATGCTTCCCAACAATGGCGGGTTCGTGATCCAGGAACCTGGATCGGAGTTCGTCGATTCCGAATTGTGCAAGGGAAATCCTCAATCTCAAGCTGCCTCTCAATCTAGGGTTTGCGCTGAATTGACGCTTTTCTTTTGTTCTCTAGTCGTCTTTTTTGCATTCTTGGTTAACTGACTTGTCAACGAGGAAGTTTGATGGTTTGTCTTATTTGCGCTTTTCAGTTGCTGGTCCGTTTAGATTTATGCTTCGATTGTTTGCCTTCCTGGTGTTTGTGAAAATGCCTAAGAGACCGGCTCTTGTTTGTTGAGTTAATGTGTTGCTATTGCCATGGTGAATTCGCTCGAAAAGCCACTGTCCACTGTATTACAAACAATGTCAATTGACTTCAACACCTAGAACGATTTATGGCGAAGACTTGGCTAATGTGTGGGTAGCCTAGGAACCACGTAAACTGAGTAAAAGTTGTACAAATTCAGTTACCCTTTATAGGGTACAAACCTTTTATTGCATGCAAAGAAAGAACAATCTTGTTGGAATGGCTTGAAGTTTGAATATGGATTAGTGATCATCTTTGACGTGAATGTTCATGTTTTAACACCTTCAAAAGCGGCGTTGAATGAAGACCTCCAAGACGTGTCAAAACTACGGGTGTTGATGTGAGTGTAGTAGTGTACTATGATCTGATCACGTGATCGTCGTATTGTTGTCCCAAAGTAATAGGCACAAAAGAGTTTCTCTTAGGGCAAAGTGACAAAGCACTCAATAGTTTAGATGTTTTCACAAAATCAACCGTCTAGAAAGACATTTACAACTCGTCAACAACTTTGTCGACGTTTTTGTGCATTAAATGAATGGGAAGCCAATAGTTGCGTGGATAAGATTGTAAAACTAGCACTTATACTTCCTGGTGAAAGAAACCGTATTGTAGATGATCGACTTTCTAACCCAAAAATTTAAGTTAATGGATAAAGATTTCACACATTAATATAAGAGTGAGTTTTGTGTGTTTCCCATTCATGTGGGAGGTCCATTTTTATATTCAAACACTATGTTAGCAAAAAATATATATAATTTGTTTGATCTCCCATATACAAAAATTTTGTTTACTTTTCTAATGAGCTTTCTAGCCTTGTTGTATCGCAAATTCAAGATAAAAGAGGTGGGTTTAAGAGGCCGGTGTTGAATGATTTTATGCCTTTTGGTGTAATAGTACAAGTAGTTAACAATTAAGGGATGGACAGAGATCCTACTCAGGATATTGTCCACAATTAATTAAGTTGGTGTTTGAAAAGTGACCGCTCTTCCTCTACTCGATCAATATCGTACATACCTATATTTAAGTTTGGTTTGGTAATGTCCAAGTGTAGATAATTGAATTCATATTTAAGATCTATCCGATCATTTTTTCACCTAACAAACAAATTTAAGAGGCATCTCAACCAAACACAAACCATCTGAACCAAAATATAACACGTATTTCCAAGGATGAGTAAGTATGGTCCCCTTTTAATGGGAAACATAAATGGTGGTTTAATTCAAATCTAAGATATTTTGACCAAAAAAATTCAAATTTAACCTAAAAGCTTAAGATGATTGGTAAAGTTTCACCCCAAACGGATCTACTTTTGGACATTCATGACTTAATAGGAGTACAACACAATGTATTAAATCCACGATATCGAAACGGATCCTACGTACCTTTTTCAGGCTTACAACTTACAAGCTTGTATTGCAAGTTGCATGTGAAGTAAGAACAGTTCTGTACTTATGTTAGGATGGTTTGAAGACGTGCAATTGATTTGAATGCTCACGTTTAACATCTTCGAAAACAGCATTGAATAGTGTATATGGTGTATTCGGATCACGTGATCCACATCTTGTTGCCCTAACCACAAATGAATGTCTTGTAGGGTAAGTTGACATTATAACATCCCTAGATTAGTATTTTTATTGGCTAAAGTAATTTAAAGGTAGTTATATACTTGCACTCGAAACTAGACCCGATCAAATAAGGGTTTGGGTCGAGTCTGAGTTGGGTCTCACACTTTTTTCAGCCCATTGATGCAGGCGGGCCGTGTTTAGGACCGCTCCTCAAGGCTTAATACTTATGCCCATACCCGTTCTCAGGGTCGGGTCGGGTCGCCTGTTTTTTTCTTAGATCAATATTATTTTAACTCCTCAAAACCTATTATTCTGAAATTATTATAAATTCAAAACTAAAATAAGAAAAATACACCTATGATATATTGAAAGAGAAGAAATTAAGGTAAAATTAAATCAACGAAAAAAGTTATTATATGAATCAAAAATTATAATTTTAATTTATTTATTATGAGGTCTTTTTATTTAAATATTTAAAACGATGAGAATCGAACCAGGTTACGAACTGGGTTTTGAAAAGATAACCATACCCAACCTTTTAGATTATCTGGACCGGACCGGCCTGATCCATTGAGCTATAAATATTGTCCAAACCCGCCCATTTTGTTGGGCGGACGGGCTGGTCCTTGTTTGCTCAGGTCTACTCAAAACCAATGGCTAAGTATAAGTGTTTCTATGCACTATATACTTCTAGTGGCGGTGACATTCATTTTTTTATATATGGAAAGGGATTAGAGTCGCCCGAAATCTCATGAGCTCAAAGTACACTCATGAGTGCTCAACCCAGTAAGTTGATGTGTCAAACGCAACACATCTAGTACAATAAAAAAAATATGCATTTATTTTATTTTATTACATGACCAACTCATTTTTATGTACATAAAGGTGCAATATATGCATATTACTATGTAAACATGTAATGATAATACATTCGACCATTTCTTCTCTCCAAATTCCACCTATGTCATTTTCTCTCATTTGTTAATGAAATAATGTACACTCTTAATTGGGTACTAAATAGTGAAATTTCCCGATGACAATTTTTTGTATTGGAAATTTCGTCTGGTAACTCTACATGATAAATTGCTTCTTCTTTTTTTTCCTTTTTTTGAGAAAAAATTATATATTTTGTAAAAGGGAAAATTGCATGTAACCACCATTTATTTTATACTTGTTGCAATTAACCAACCTTTATATTTTTTTCTAAACTTAATCACCCCTTATTTGTAAATATATGCATTTAACCACCCATTTTGATGAAATACGTTATTTTCTTCGTTAAGTAAAGTAAACTACGTTTTTCCCTTCTTTTTTAATTTTAATTTTAATAAATAAAAGAATTTAGGAATAAATTGAGCTTGGAATGTCGTCATCATTGGATTTAAGCCTACATATCAACCTTTTGAATTTCGAGCGTCGTCTATCAACTTAGACACGATCGACTCCAATGGATGCTCAAAGTCATCGTCTTTGCATCGGTAAAGTCATGGTTCTTCTTCGCCATTACTTAGAGGAAAGGAACTATTATGGAGGAAATTAGGCAAGGGTTGCAAAATTCGGCATATTAGAACTTAAAAGTGTCAATTATGGTTTTTCATTTATTTATTTACTGTAAATAAATTTTAAAAAGAAAGGAAAAAACGTAAGTTACTTTACTTAACAAATTAAATATATAGTTAGTTAGCAGGGAATTATATATGAATATATCCAAGATTTACCTGTTAGGTTTTACCATTCCTATTAACAAAATAAAATGAAATTGTGATAAATATCTCTATTAAAACTGATATTTACATTAATTTTTAGAGCGTTGATAATGTGACGCCATATCCGCAAGTTGAATATGGAATTGACACATAGGTAAATGAATGTGAGCGAGACATATGACATAAAGTCTTTTTCTTTTATTTAGTATATAAAATTAGTGATGGATAGCTTGCAATTTATCTTGCTCTCTAGATGGTCCAGAGTAGAGGGCACAAAAGTAACATAAAACTGTCCTAAATAACCGTTGTTTGTTAGATAATTTTTTTCTGGATTATCAATAGGGTTAACTGACTTCGACGGGGCACAAAAGTAACATAAAACTGTCCTAAACTGTCACTTGTACTCATTGTAATCGCCGAGGTCATGCCGCCTTCGATGATTTTTCTCACCTCCGATCACAGGAGGAAAACCCAATCACTTGTTAAGTTTTGGCCGAGGGCTTTCCAATTTTGTGTTTTGAAGTACTTATATTCTTTTTTGTCTGAGAAATAATGTACATGTAGCTAACTTATTTCTCTTGCTAGTTCTACAATAACATGCATGCATTGTAAGTTTTGTAACATTCACATACTTACTAAGATTGGTTGTCATAATGACGCCACCTATATAGCATTTAGAGAGAACGCACCGAACAAAAACAGCACTACCATTCAGAGAGAAACAACATTCATTTTGCTATGCTTGTATAAGTCTGTATCATAATCCAACATTTCACATCAAAATAATCCAAAATACGTTTCGAAGAGTTTAACCTATTTGAAAATGGAAATACATCCAAAGTAATATCAACGCAATCCAAAACCTTTAGCTGGGCGTATCTCAATACCTTCAATCACGAGACCAACTTTCCAAGACTCGGGCGTAACCTCCAATAATGAGAACTCCACCTCACCTTAATCACCGGCATGGGTGAAAAAGCCTGTCTTTTGACCTCGAGCCACCCGTCATCTCTTTGTATTGTGTAGTGATCAGATTGTAATATCCTGAGTTTTCCTGAATCTAGGTGTGCAAAATGTTCGGTTATTCTGTTTGAATTGATTATGATCGTCCTAGTACGGAGGTTGTCAAACCCGGAGGCTTCATTTGTTATCTTGAAGACCATGTATGCCTGGCCTCATACCACTTTTGAGGGGAGAGCACTGAGCTTTTGAGCATTCCATTGATTTTAAGCCAGAAGATTCCTTTGAGTACAATCACCTCAGGAAATCTACAAATATATACACATGTAAAAGTATACCATTTCGTGAGAAAAATATAAAGATTTAAATGAGTATCCCACATTTGTAACCATTTCCAATATCTACAAATATGTTGGAGTATCCCACATGATAGAAAGACTTTTTTATGAGAGCATCCAATGCACACTTCCAGTTGACTTTTCAATCCAAAACATCTAGTTGATAAGTAAAAAAACCACAAAAGCAAACTTTTCCTTTAGTTTTATTTAATCTTATTTTTCTTGGGCACTAAATCAAATAACAGATTGATATACTATACCTTGTTGGCATGGTCAAGAAAGGTTTGAAGTATCAACTCTCATTCACTTTCACTATGTGACCAATATGGATTGTCAATCAGGCGGCAGAAAACGCCCCCACACGACATCGGAGTCCGACGCTGACCTAAACTGCTTGGATACTAATGCAAAGCAACACGCATCCTTAGGAGTGGTAAAGGAGATTATGATGACGATGCATCCCTCTGATAATGCTTCAGATTCATCTGGTGTCACTTCTGGTTCATCTTTTGTCAAGTTTTCGATGTTTCGAAGGGCCTGGTGTAACCCAAGGTGTTGCAAGGATGATAGTGTTAGCTTCCACCTCCCAAGGTATAGTGACACCTTAACCAATGTGGAAACTGTTCCGACCCTTGGAAAAAGAAGGTATAGTGACACCTTAACCAATCTACAAAGGATTGTGAACCTTGACTCTTGTACCCAATTTTATCAATTTTCGTGTGCTCTATGGACGGACTTGTTGTGTTGGAAAGTAACTCTCTGAGGGGTAAATCAGGATATCCTCCTTGTTGTTGAAATAATTTGAGGATCCCCATTTAAAGGAGGAATGGAGGAAGCCTCCTTTTGGAGGAGAAATCTACAAAGGATTGTGAACCTTGACTCTTGTACCCAACTTTCAATTTTATCAATTTTCCAAATGACATGTGTCATCTACTACTAAAAATATTTTTATTTAGGCCACTCAAGTTTATAACAAATTAAGTTAATAACAAAATAACAATAAAATGTGATATTTTTATTTAGAATATATTTTAACTAATTTTCATAATATTTTTTCTCTATAAATTGAGTCCAATTTTACATCATTCCTACATAAATCATCTTTTGTATTTTCTCATCCCTTCACTATATTATAGATCATCACATTTATCCTAACACTTCTAACTTAAACAATCATCCAAACACTCTAATAATCTAATTCATTCAAAATGTACTCTCTTTTGATCTAAATCTTCTTCATAATCCCTAATTTCAATCCATATTTCACATATTTAATAATCAATTAAGACCTATTAATCCAAATTGTTTTCAAACCTCACCATAAATTCATGTCAACAAATTTTAACAATCATCTTCTCAAAACTTTCCAATATTTCCCAAGTCTCAAAGTTTAGACTGAATTAGTTTATTAAATATTGTTTGATTATAAATTAAGTTGAGTGGTTAAATTTATGAATATATTTGATTATATAGAATATATGGTGGGTATATATATAAAATATGCTCCTAAATAAAAGAAGATCCTTTTCATTGTAGATGTAAATAGAAAAAAAGGATGAAGAAGAGGAAAGAAAAAGTAGAAAATGAGGTGGATGATAAAGAAAATAAGATGTCAAACAAAGGAAAAGAGAGAGAAAATTAAGACAGAATGGTACCTCCTCACCATTGCACATGCTCTTAATCGTTCCATTGATTTCAAGGCAACACGCATCTTGAGGCGTAACGGAGATTATGATGGGGATGCATCCCTTTGATAACGCTTTAGATTTATCTGGTGGTGTCACTTGTGATTTATCTTTGTAGTCAAGCTTTCGACGTTTCAAAGGGGATGACATGGTATATAAGTTTAAAAGGCTAATAACAAGTTAATGAGTGATGAAATAAATTTTCTTCAAACTTAGAAATGTATACATATTCTCATTACATGTGATATAGAACTCATTCTAAGTCAAACTTGTTCATCTTGACAAATACTATTCCGACCTCAAATTTCATAGATTCCCTTCCAAAAATTTTTAATTAGCTTGATTTCAATTTAGTTTTAATATACTCTAAATGTTTATTTTATCTTCAATTGAACTTGTTTTTTCAAACATTGACAACATATGATCTTACCTAAGAAATTTCTATATATATTAGTATAGTGTGTTTTAAGTAAGGACATGGTATAAACACCTTTAATCAAACAAATTAACCCTAGAAAAATGATAAACCCATTTTAAAAAATCTTAAATTATTCTAAATACTAATTTTAAATAAATATTTTCAATTATAAATTATGAACAAACTTGTTATAAGAAAAATCTTATAATGATATCTCAAAATCTAAAATCGTCCAAAAGTAAAAGTCAATAACAGCCGGCCACTTGATATATATAGAGACCAGATGACTACCTTCTGTGTCACCAACTTGCTGATGCTGGTACACAACTACACTCGACTCGATCACCCCTTCCCCGTGATTAAGCTTCCAACTTGATTTCTTCACCCAATTTCATTCTTCCGTCCCAACTTTTTCTCTACTTCTTCTCTACTTTTCTCCTTCTTCTCTGCTTGCTTTCTCCATTTCTCCCATGGAAGTCTTTTGATGATATTGTGCTCCGCTGTTGAGCCCTCTTCTTTCCGTACTCGTCTAACAGGTACTCTCACTCTCTGCATCGTCTTATGTACGCAATTTGTTTCCAATTGCGCGGTGGATTCTGTTATTCACACAGGTTTAAGTAAAATGCGGACCGGAATTTTCGATTTTGATGCGGAAAATTACGATGAACGGTTTGAATTCCTGTTTCGATTCTTCTCTTTGGAGTGTTCTTAGCAGATTGTAATTTCTAGGTTTTAGATTTTGGCCTTGAATCGCTTGCCTGGCTGTATCACTATCTCCTGATGTGTGTGGTTTGAAGATTTTGGAATTCAATTTTCAAAAGCAATGAATGTGGTTCGTGGTGATCTAAGTCAAAGCTCTTGAGCCTAGTTTGAAGTGTAGAACGACTTTCCGGCCTTAGCGGTATGGACTTTTTAGGTTTAGGGACGAATCACTAGTGTTTTACTGTGATTTTGATTTTTCTGGTTGTTTGCGTTAGAAAAAGTTACGATGCCCTGTCTGTACTGTCTATCTTCCGATAAAGTTATCAATTGAGGTGGGGCAAACAAGTGTAGAATTTTCAACCAGAAAAAGTATGGGTTACCAATTAGTTGATGAAAGCTACAGGCCCATACCGCAGATATTTTGAATTACTGTAAGGTACGGAAGTCATATTCATTACTTGCCCATATTCCAGGTATCTTGTATTAAACTATTAGGAGGAGTAATGACATAAGTTAGGCTATAGTTTTCTCAAGGAACCAGACATGTAAAAAAAATTGATATCACATGGACTGTCACAAGAAACCACCTCTTCAAAACAAGTTTGAATCATATTCAATTCACACCCAACCAAGAAAAAAATACTCACAGAAGGATCTATTGGGTGAGTTTTTTTTGTAATTTTGCATTTAATTGCTGGATCTGTAGAATGATGCACAAATGACATTGTTTAGGTGCAGACTTAATTTTGAACGTTCTGTTCGTGTATCTTTCAGTATCCAGCTGTGTTTGCTGATTTGCAACCAGTCCATTTTCAGATTATTAGAGGACGACAAGATGTCCATTGCACATGCTGAAAGTATATCTCTGCTGAACAGCGACATATTCTACGACATTTTGAGACGTCTCGATGGAGCGAGTTTAGCCAGCGCTGCATGTGTTTGTGGAGCCTTCAATTCCATTTCTAAGGAGGAGAGGATATGGGAAAATGTTTGTTATTCTGTCTGGCCCTCAACCAAGAGAGACGACGTGAGGCTTCTAATATCCTCAATCGGTGGGTTTCGGAAGTTTTATGCCTGTTGTTATCCTCTTATTGTTAATAAAGACCTGGACATGTCTTTATGTCATTCTTATCTTGAGTATCCTGAAGACTGGGCTGAAGCAGAATATTACAATGGAGGTGGTGACGAGTATGATAACGTCTCCCCTGCCGATTTTATCTCCATTGTGGACATAACATACAAAGGAAGATCCATCTTTTCAGACACCTTGTGGTACATTCCTGATTCTGATGGATCCAACAGCTGGTTTTACAACTCACCTTTCCGAGTTGACCTTGTGGGTAATTCAGGCAGAGTTAGCCTCTCGGTAACTGATGGGTTACCTCAGATTCCATCAATTGAAAATGAGAAGAAAGAGGGTAAACTGTGGAGAGAATTGCTCGATGGGATTCGCCTTAGTTGGATTATAGTCAACCAGAAAGCCAAGGAAGCTGCTAATGTATCGAGTTGGATTCCTCTTGGAATCCAAAGACACTGGCCAAGAGAAAAGGATTTCTTGATACGTTTCGGGTCTGTTTTACCTGCCAAGGATATTCTTCCTTGTCAATTGGTGGAATGCATAATTCTGTTGAAGTTTAGTTTGGTGAAGGATAATGAAACTGGTCACATGGGCCTTAAATTGACCCAACTGAGTATGCAGTTAGAAGATGTGGAAGGTGCCCATGTTAATGGAAGGAATAGTTTGATGGTTTTGAAAGAAGCATTGAGCTGCCGACGAAGCAAGGATTACAATGCGGTTTTGAATTCTTGCAACTTGTACACTAGACTGCAATCTGAGCTGAAGGAAGAGAAGCTGAGGAATGAAGGCAGGATTGACAGGCTTTGCATCTTAAGTGGAATTGCTGCGTTCGTTACATTCTTGTATTGCATCTTGTGAAAACTCCTGAAGTTTGATTCTGAATTATATTGAGATCTAGTGATGCTTTTCGATAGCTCTGGTGTATATTATGACTGTAGCTTGAACACTCTCTTTTGCTTAATCAGAAGAGGGACTGTTTGGCTCTTCCTATATGTATACATAAAATTTGTACTCGTCCAAGGAGGATTCGAGCCAAAAAGATGCACTCTTGTGGCAGCTGGTTCTTAGGATGAAACCTGAAATCTGAAAAATTGCTGTTAACAAAACCTGCATTGAGAAAAATATTGATTTGTTAAGTGCCTTGAGGCATTGAGCTTAATGATTAGACTAATTCATTTCATAGAGTAAACTAGTATAGAATAATGTTGCTCAAGTCAACTAGTCATGTTTTCTTGCAACTGTTTGCGGCCCAAGCTTAGAAAAGACTTCCAATTATTTAGTACTAGTAGTTAAATACGTGTTTATCACTCTATTGCTGGTCAAATCATCACTTAGACAGCATTAATTATTATCTTTCCTAGCTTTCTCGTATATAAATACAACATCACAAAACAACTCTTTTCATCCCAATCAACAAGAAATGGAGGAAGAAAAATTACCTTCTCTCCCTACTCTTCTATCTGAAATCTTGGTCCACATATTTCATAAACTTCCAATCAAATCCATATACAAATGCAAACTAGTGTGCAAAGAATGGTCTTCTCTCATTTCCGACCCATTCTTTAAATCCAATTACAACCCTTCATTCCTCTCAAACCAGCCTCTAAATCTCATGATGATCCCGTCACCAATGTTCCACAATCGCAACCGTCACAAAAACATTCCTGCATTAAGCTACGAAATCGATAACAAGTCAGACACTCCACTCGTGGGCCGTCCACAGCCTCTTCCAAGCAACTTCACCTCACGAAACCGTCTCTCGGTCTTGGGTTCGTGGAACGGCTTGGTCGCGTTGTACCGACACCCAGGAGAGGTTTGTCTCTTTAATCCATACGTCGCAGGAAAGGAGATAGTAGTTCACCTGCCCATAGACGAGGACGGGTGGTACTCATTGGTAGATGGCTACCTATTTGGGCTATGCCATGATCCTGTTACTGATGAGTACATGGCTGTGATTTGTGATGCAAACTATTTTTGTACGCAAGGTTCTTTTTTGGTGAGCTTCAAGGAAGGGAGTTGGAAGTTCAAAACCATACCAGAAAAAGATGAGCAAGATTTCTATTGTCCAAATGGCAGTAGTGTCACCGGGACGATTGTCAAAGGTGTTCCATATTGGATATGTTCTGTTCTTAGATCAGATGATACGATTTTCTACTTCGATTTGAAAACCGAGGAGTTTATGATGGCGCCAAAAGTGCCGAACGGGAAAAAGATTTCGGGATTGGGAACTTTGGATGGGCAGCTAACAACATCAGTTAAAACTGATGGAGGGTTGGAAGTTTGGAGTTTGAAGGAGTGTGGAAATGGAGATTGTTCTTGGAGTGTGTTGTTCGTGGTCGCGAATAAGTTGCGTTCTTTGAGGACTTTATGGTGGATGATCAAGGATGTTGAGGTGTTGATTGATGTAAATGGAGAGCAATTGATGATATATGATCTTGAGAACCGGAGTTTGAGGCAACTGCAAAGGAAGAGGAGGAGGTCGTTGTATAATATAGTTGCCTACATTCCCTCCTTGATTTCTCTAATGTAGTGAAAAACAAGAATGGTGTTTTTTTTTTACCTTGGTTTGGAGTAAGATTGTTTATTAGTGGTATAACCAAATTGAATGTATCAGTTCGTCAAACCTCAAATTAAAATCATGATATTTTATCATGTGTAATTCAGCTTTATACACTTTATGGTTTTGCTTGGTTCAAGATGATATAATGCATGAGGATACATGATTGCTTAATGGGCCTTATGTTGATCAATGGAAATAATGAGGAGACGACAATATATATTTACTACACATGTGTCATTACCGGTAAATAGTTAGACACATGAAACTTCATGTCCCATAGCTCGATCCATCCATGTTTTAAGCCAAATCCATCTGTAATAAAATGTTTATTGAATCCAAACGTTGTAATACGGAAATTTTGTCTCCTTACATTTTGGGCTGGGCACCGGTCCAGGACCGGACCGGACCGGAACTTGAAAAAGTGTGGACCGGGGACCGGACCGGGAAAATCCGGTCCGGTCCGGTCCGGTCTTGGACCGAATTGGACCGGATAGGACCGGATTGGACCGGATTCTTATTTTTTTTTTTAAAATACTTTTTATATAAAAAATTATAATATAGTTAATGAAATCATATATGATTAATGAAAAATATATTATTATTAATTATATAATATAAATATGAAACTTAAATATTAAAAATAAATTATATAACATTAAAATTAATACTCCCTCCGTTTCAAAAAACATGGTCTTTTAGACAATTTAGGTTGTTTCAAAATACATGACCATTTTATATTTTTTCCCTCCTCTTTCCATTTATACCCCTAATAATTAACTTTATCATAATCATTACACTTTTTCATATTTCTCTAAGCAAATAATTGAGTCTAAATTCTATAGGGGTAATATAGGAATAACATATTTTTCTTAATATATGTGCAATCCTCAAATGGTCATGTATTTTGAAACGGAGGGAGTATAATTTTTATTTAAATTAATTTTTTATTAATTTTTCTCAAAAATCCGGTCCGGACCGGGACCGGGACCGGACCGGGACCGGGACCGGGAACCTCCAATATCATGGACCGGGGACCGGACCGGGAACCTCCCGGTCCGGTCCCGGTCCATGCCGGTCCGGTCAAAAAATCCGGTCCGGACCGGATTTTGCACAGCCCTACTTACATTTGTAAGCACATAGACTTTGATAGAGTACTTTGAAAATTTTGATAGTGGGCTACAAGATGCTACTTGACCGTTGCGTGAGCTATGGTGACTCATGGCCGGAACCTCTCGGACCATTGTTGGCTCGGTCTTGGATTTGTGTTGATGCTGGCTTTATGCAGCATGCGGGCTCACCCGTGTGACTCGAGTTCTCCTCTATATTTGATTGTCTTTTGAGCATCTCTTTAACCATTTTATCCTCTTATCGGAATATTTTATTTCCAAGTTACGAGTAGTATTTAAGTTCGCTTCCCAAAAAATATGTTTTCAAAACGAGCCCTTAGTTGGAGCCTTTGTGAAGATGTAAGTCGACTTGTTTAGCATGGAGAAATGAAGTGCGACAGCTATCGATTGTGCCCGTTAGAACCAAGGCAGGCATGAAATGGTAGTTTATTTGAATATGCTTAGTATATTCATGAAACCTTGTAACAAAATGTTTTTGGCACAAATGTTGATTTGTTGAGTGCAATACGCCTATTTGAATAATGTTGTTCAAGTCAATCAATCCCGTTCTCTTGCCACTGCTTGCGGACCAAGCTTGATTAGAAAAGAATTTCAATTATTTAGTAGTAATTCAATACGTGCTTATCACTCAATAGTTGGTCAAATTGTAGTATTATTTTAGCATCATGAATCATTTTTCAATGCAACTTTCAATCCATCTTTACTCGCTTGCTCTTGTATAAATGTAACAACTCGAAACCTTCCGTTTTCATCTCAATCCACTATTCCACATCTCAATTCCAAACAACAAGAAATGGAAGAAGAATTAACATCATTCCCAATTCTTCAACCTGAAATCTTGGTCCAAATATTTCATAAACTACCCATCAACTCCATATGCAAATGCAAACTAGTGTGCAAAGAATGGTCTTCTCTCATTTCCGATCCATTCTTCAAATCCAACTACAACCCTTCATCCATCACAAACCACCCTCTAAGTCTCATGATGATCCCATCACAAAAGCTCTACAATCGCAACCGTAATAGCGTCGACATTTCTTCCATGACTTACGAAATCAACAGGTCAGACAATTCACTCGTGGGCCGTCCTCAGCCTCTTCCAAGCAACTTCACCTCTCAAGATCAGGTCTCGGTTTTCGGTTCTTGGAATGGCTTGATCGGGTTGTGCCGATACCCGGGAGATTTTTGTCTCTTCAATCCATACGTTGCAGGAACCGAGGTACGAGTGCACGTGCCCATAGACGAAGACAACGCTTACAACAACATTTGGTCTCCTTGCAATTTATATGGGCTTTGTCATGATTCTTTTAATGATGAGTACAAGGCCGTGTTTTCGAATTCAAGTTGGTCCAAATCCGATCCACATTGTTTCTATGTGGTGAGCTTTAAGGACAGGAGTTGGAAGCTCAAAATCCAACCCGAGTTGCGACAACTCGATCCTTGGAGAGACGTAGTTCGCACCAATGCTGTGATTGTCAAGGGTGTTCCGTATTGGAATTGTAGATATATGTCAAAGGAATCAATCCTCTACTTTGATTTGAAAACAGAGGAGTTTCGGTGCATGCCTAAAGTGCCAAATGGGAAAGAGATTTGGGGATTGGGAACTTTGGATGGGCACCTAACGACGTCGGTTAAAACCGATGGAGGGTTGGAAGTTTGGAGTTTGAAAGAGCTTGGAAATGGAGATTGTCGTTGGAGTGTGATGTTTGTTATCGCGAATAAGCTGCGTTCTTTGTCGATTTTGTGGTGGATGATCAAGGATGTTGAGGTGTTGATTGATGTTAATGGAGAGGCGTTGATGGTTTATAATGTTACGGACAAGAGTTTGAGACTGTTTCAAAGGAGGATGAAGAGATCATTGTATAGCATTGTTGCTTATATTCCCACCTTAATTACTCCATGTGGCGACTAATGGTGTATTAAGGAGAAAGCTTTGTTTTTTTCTTTTTGCATAATGTTTGTCTTGTACTTTGTGGTTTGTTTCGTACAAACGCGTGTTTCTAAATCTAAGCAGTCATGTGATGTTATAACGTTATCCTACTTTGAAGTTTTGGTAATTCTTATTGTCATCGGATACGAACAACGATAGGTATATGTTACCCATTAAGGTTCATATTTTATTGGCTCATATCGGTGGATCGGATCATTGGGTATTTTGCTCTTTCTTCCATGCTAAGCCCCAATGCACCAATGAAATGGTAGTTTAGTTTATTGAAACATTCTCACTACATTCATGAAAAATCAGGTTTACTAAGTGCAGGCCCGTCTCAAACATTTTTGAGGCCCTAGGGCGAAATAAAATTAGGGGGCTTTTAATATAAATTATTATTTATTATTTTAAAATCTTATTTTAATCTAATAAAATATTTTATAAAAAAGATACTAACTTAATACAATATAATCAAACCTTATTAATATTAAGGGGATTCAATCCACGTCTTTAAATTTGGACTTGTTAAATTGTATTTATAAGCGTCATTTTTAAAAACAAAATAAACTAGTTATATTTATAAAAATCTATGTATGTAGAGATCTCCTATGTTGAAAAATAATATAGACTAAGTATGTTATTAATATTTTAGCACAATTGTTTAGAACCATACACATGTAAAGTTATATATTTAACATAATATATAAGCAATTACAAAAGCCTATATATGGTCCATCTTCTCTTGAGCACGGAACGAGAGTAACAAAAATTTACAAAAAAAATATCGTTTAAATGGGAATGATTTCATAATCCAAATATATTTTTTAAATTAGGTACTTAAATGGCCCTTTTTAATTTTAATAAACATAATTTTACTAATATTAATTTTTTCTAAAACGGGGCCTCTAGTTTTCGGGGGCCCATAGCGACCGCCCCTCCTCGCCACCCCTTCTAGCCGGCCCTGACTAAGTGTAATGGGCTTTTATATTATTGATTACAAGAAGTCAAACTACTTCATGTCATAGGCACAAACTAGTATAGAATAACATTGTTCAAGTCAATTGTAATTATCGCTTGCAACCGCTTGCTCCCCAAGCTTTAGAAAACAAATTCAATGATTAAGTAGTGGTTAGCTAGATACGTGCTTATCACACAATATATTGTTGGTCAAATTAGTATTAGTTTAGCATTACTTATCATTCATTATGAAGCGATCAATTCATCTATGCTCGCTTGCTCTTATATAAATCTAACAACACAAACCCAACCCTTTTAATTCATCGCAGTCCAAGTCCAACCAACAAGGAATGGAAGAAGAGTTAGCCTCACTCCCTATTCTTCATCCCGATATCTTGGCTCGCATATTTCACAAACTCCCGATCAAATCCATATGCCGATGCAAACTAGTGTGCAAAGAATGGTCTTCTCTTATTTCCGATCCATTCTTCAGATCCCTTTACAACCCTTCATCTTCAAACAACCCTCTAAATCTCATGATGATCCCGTCGCAAAGTTTCTACAATCGCAAGCGCAATCACAACATCTCTTCGCTAACTCTCGAAATCGATAGGCCGGACAGCTCAGTTGCGAGCCGTCCACAGCCTCTTCCAAGCAACTTCAACTCACGAGACCGTCTCTCGGTTTTGGGTTCTTGGAACGGCTTGGTCGCGTTGTACCGAAACCCGGGAGATTTTTGTCTCTTTAATCCATATGTGCCAGGGAAGAAGATAGTGGTGAACGTGTTCATGGAGGAAGACGACATGTACTTGAGGGATTATAACGTCCTTCTTGGTCTTTGCCATGATCCTATTTATAATGAGTACAAGGCCGTGCTTTCTAATTCGTTATGCTTTGATGATCCACACAGTTTCTATGTGGTGAGCTTCAAGTATGGAGATTGGAAGCTCAAGATCCAGCTCGGGTTGCGAAAACTCGGTCCTTGGAACGACAAAGTTGGCAGTACCGGGACGATTGTGAAGGGTGTTCCGTATTGGAATTGTAACAATGATGCTTCAAACGGGTCGGTTTTCTACTTTGATTTCAAAACGGAGGAGTTTCGTTTGGCGCCAAAAGTACCGAATCGGAAACAGATTTTGGGATTGGGAACTTTGGATGGGCGACTAACGGCGTCGGTTAGAGCTGATGGAGGGTTGGAAGTTTGGAGCTTGAAAGAGCTTGGAGATGGAAATGGTTCTTGGAGTATGTTGTTTGTGATTGCGAATAAGTTGCGCTCTTTGTCGACTTTGTCGTGGATGAAGGAAGTTGAAGTGTTGCTTGATGTTAATGGAGAGGAGTTGATGATCTATAATCTGAGGGACAGGAGTTTGAGACAATTGCAAAGGGGGATGAAGAGATCGTTGCATAAAATTGTTGCCTTTATTCCCACCTTGATTTAATGCTGTGTTTCACGAAAATGTTTTTTTTTTGTTTATGTATAATAATGTTTCTAGTTAAGGAATAGGATTGTAAGTCGATCGGTGTTTGATAATTGGTGTAAATGAGATATGAAATCTCAAGTGATATATTTTATCAAAATATATATTTTTATAATTAATGAGATTATTATATGATGATTGAAATCCAAAATTAATTTAACTATGACTTATTTAAATAAATCTTTTAGAAAAATATTCTTGTACCAATAATGATATTTTTTGAAATAAAACGAATATTATAATAGATCTTATAAAATTATAATTAATTTAATAAAAGTAGATTTATAGATCAATACAATTTATAAATGAATATCATAATACAAATTAGTTTATATATTTTTAAGATATTTTTCAAATGTATCTTTAGATATTTGTAGCTTAAATTATAAATATATGGGAGACAAAAAGATTGACAAATAAATATGGCGAATGTATATGATTATTAAAATACAATAAAAATAAAAATTTAGAGTGACAAATAAGTTTAAAAAATTAATTATAATTTTGATTTAGAAAAAAGAATATATCAACAAATAGTTGAAAAAGATAAAAATTAGGTGAAAAAAAATAGAAACTAGAAACTAGAAAAAGAAGAAGATAGATGATAGACAATTAATAAAAATAAGAAAGACTTTAAATTTATTTTTCTAATTTTTATTTTCTTAAATAGAGTGGGACCAGAATTAACGTAGAGACTCGAAATTCTTCGACTTTAATATATAGTAGATGATTTTAAGGAACATGTGTTGCTTTGCATTTGTAAGCACAGACTTTGATATAGATTACTACGAACATTTTTGAGAGTGGGCTACAAGCTAGATGCCATTTGACCCCGAGCTATGGCGACTCATCGAACCATTGGGACCATTGTTGCCTCGGTCTTGGATTTGTGTTGATGTTGGCTCTATACAACATGTGGGCTTCGCACAAATGTTGATTTGTGAAGTGCAATAAGCTTATTGATTTTTAAGAAGAAAGACTACCATAACTAATGTTGTTCAAGTCAATCAATCATGTTCTCTTGCCACTACTTGCGGCCCAAACTTATAAACTTTTGATTTATTTATCTAGTAGCAGTTAAATACGTGCTCATCACTCAATTGTTGGTCAAATTATCACTCAGACATCATTGGTTAATTCTTTAATAAAATTTTCAATCCATCTTTCCTAGCTTTCTCGTATATAAATATAACAACACAAAAACCACTCTTTTCATCCCAATCAACCAGAAATGGAAGTAGAGGAATCAGCATCACTCCCTACTATTCTTCTTCCACCTGATATCTTAGTCCAAATATTTCACAAACTCCCAATCAACACCATACACAAATGCAAGCTAGTGTGCAAAGAATGGTCTTCTCTCATTTCCGACCCATTCTTCAAATCCAATTACAACCCTTCATCCGTCCCAAACCAACCTCCAACTCTTATGATGATCCCGTCACCAACTTCCCCCAATCGCAACCGTCATAAGAACCTTCTTGCACCGAGCTATGAAATCGACAACGACGACAGGTCGAACAAGCCACTCATTAGCCGTCCACAGCCTCTTCCAAACAACTTCTCCTCACAAGACCGTGTCTCGGTTTTGGGGTCTTGGAATGGCCTGGTCGCGTTGTACCGACACCCGGGTGATTTCTGTCTCTTTAACCCATACGTCCCGGGAAAGGAGAGGGTCGTGCATGTGCCCGTCGACGAAGACGACGTGTACTTGCGGACTTATAACAAACTTTTCGGCCTTTGTCATGATTCCGTTAATGATGAGTACAAGGCTGTGCTTTATAACTCAAGGTTCTTTGGCCCATGTGGTTATGTGGTGAGCTTCAAAGATGGGAGTTGGAAGCTCAAGGGACAATGCGGATTGGAAATGCTCGGTCCTTGGAGAAGCGTAATTAGTACCTCTGGGACGATTGTCAAAGGTGTTCCTTATTGGCATTGTAGGGATGGTATATACAGTACGGTTTTCTACTTTGATTTGAAAACGGCGGAGTTTCGGTACGTGCCTGTAGTGCCAATTGAGAAAGAGGTTTGGGGATTGGGCACTTTGGATGGGCGGCTAACGGCGTCGGTTAAAACTGATGGAGGGTTGGAAGTTTGGAGTTTGAAGGAGCTTGGAAATGGAGACTGTTGTTGGAGTAGGGTGTTTGTGATCGCGAACAAGTTGCTGTCTTTGTCGACTTTGTGGTGGATGGTCGAGGGTGTTGAGGTGTTGATTGATGTTAATGGAGAGGCGTTGATGGTTTATAATGTTAGGGACAAGAGTTTGAGACTGTGTCAAAGGAGGATGAAGAGATCATTGTACAACATTGTTGCTTATATTCCCACCTTGATTTGTCCAATGTAATCACTAGTGGTGTGTTTAAAATAAGTTGTTCCTTATTAGTTCCGTCAAAAAAAGAGATTATTTACTAGTACTAGTGGTGTATCCAAATTGAATGTATCAGTCCTTCAAAATAAGAAACTATGCATATTTGAGAAAGTGTCATACTCAAATTTTGTCTTGTGTAACTCAACTTTCTTTTTTGGGTATAGAATGTGTAACTCAACATCTATATATTACGGAGTATGTGTTTTGTGTTTAGTTGTACGTAGTAATGGAGAATTGAATGTACTTAGAAATGGGGGAATGAAACCACGTACACAGATAACTCTTTCCATTACTCCCTATTAGATATTGCAGTCAGGGTCAAATTAACTAAATTTTCTTTACAACCAAAAGAAAAAACACTAAAATTTCTAAATATCCTCTATCAATAATATTAATTAATATTATTTCCTAGTAGTCATGTCGATTTGTTATCCTAATTTGAAATTTTCGTTTGTTGTTATTAAAGGGAAAAAAAAACGGTCCAGTAATTCATTTGTTATTTCTCAATGACAAAACAATGTAAAGCATGGAGAATTGGAGATACATTACTCCGGGGACAAAGTGAAAGAGATTAGGAACAACAAATACTGCACTTAGAAAATGTGATTTGAAAATAAACCTTCGTGAATTTCGGGTTAGGTTGTTAAATAAGTATAGGCGAGTTGGGTATTTTCAGAGTATAAGATAAAAATCCGATTATACAAAATAATATTTACGTTTAATATAAACATTGCAATTTGTTTTATCTAAAATAATAATATTTCAAAAACAGTCTTGTATAAACGCAACAACTCGAAACCTTCCCGGCTTCCCTTGTATTCCACATCTAAATTCCAAACAACAAGAGGTGGAAGAAGAATTAGCATCACTCCCAATTCTTCAACCTGAAATCATGGTCCAAATATTTCATAAACTCCCAATCAAATCCATATACAAATGCAAACTAGTGTGCAAACAATGGTCTTCTCTCATTTCCGACCCATTCTTCAAATCCAACTACGACCCTTCATCCATCACAAACCATCCTCTAAATCTCACGATGATCCCGCCACACAAGTTCTTCAATCCCAACCAATATGATATCGACATTTCTTCCATGACTTACGAAATCGACAAGTCAGACAATTCACTTGTGGGTCGTCCTCAGCCCCTTCCAAGCAACTTCACCTCTCAAGATTGTGTCATGGTTTTCGGTTCCTGGAACGGCTTGGTCGTGATGTGCCGATACCCAGGAGATTTCTGTCTCTTCAACCCATACGTCGCGGGAAATGAGGTACGAGTGCACGTGCCCATAGACGAAGACAACGCCAACTCTCGGTCTTTTCGCGATCTATACGGGCTTTGTCATGATTCCGTTGATGATGAGTACAAGGCCGTGCTTTCCAAGAATTCAAGATGGTCTGATCCACATAGTTTCTATGTGGTGAGCTTCAAGGACGGGAGTTGGAAGCTCAAAACCCAACCCGAGTTGCGACAACTCGGACCTTGGACAGAAGAACTTCACAACAACGCGACGATTGTCAAGGGTGTTCCGTATTGGAATTGTAGGGTTGGGTCAAATGGATCAGTCTTCTACTTTGATATGAAATCAGAGGAGTTTCGGTTGGCGCCAAGAGTAGCGGACAAGGAATGGATTGTGGGATTGGGAACTTTGGATGGGCAGCTAACGGCGTCGGTTGGAACCACCGATAGAGGGTTGGAAGTTTGGAGCTTGAAGGAGCTTGAAAATGGAGACTGTTGTTGGAGTAGGGTGTTTGTGATCGCGAACAACTTGGGGTATGCGTCGATTTTATCATGGATGATCAAGGACGTTGAGGTACTGATCGATGTTAATCGAAAGGAGTTAATGATCTACAATGTTAGAGACAAGAGTCTGAGACAATTGCAACGGAGGATAAAGAGAAAGTTATATAATATAGTTGTTTATATTCCCACCTTAATTACTCCACGTAGCGACTAATGGTGTAGTAAGGTGAAAGCTCTTTTTTTTTCGCATAATGTTTGCTTGTGTAGCTCAACTTTTGTGTACTTTGTGGTTTGTTTCACTTTCGTGCAAACACTTCTTTCTATAAATAAAATATACCTCCTTACAAGCGCCCTTATCTAGAGGCTCTGTGAATGTCGTTATCAAAAAAAAAGCCTTTGTGAATGTCGATCGACTAATGTAACATGCTAACATGGAGACAAACAACAATAGGTATATGGATTAGATCAGTGGATCGGATCAAGCGTAAGTATTGGGTATTTTGCTCACTCTTACATTGTTTACATGCTAGCACCAACGCACTCTTGAAAAACTCAAACCCGGAAATTCCATTAACAACATTCCAATGTTCGGTTTTTCTTGTACAACACACAAATTCCCTCTACGACCGGCATTTTTATGCCTATAACTACCCGGGAGACATTCCTTCGCCCCCGTTACATTCCGGAACAATACCTTCGTTCCGATCACTTGGGGCAACGCCTTTGCCCTCCTCTCGGGACGACACCTTCGCCCTCTACTCTGGGCAATGCCTATGCCCCACACTATTACAAACTCACCATACGTATATATATAGTAGATATATAGAAGTAACTGCACTTTAACTTCTATAACCTGCACAACTTCTATCAACTGTACTACTTGACAGTTTGTTCCATGTATCACACGACTAATGACATAATTAACTAGGAATACACATATATTAATTATGACCCATTAAACCAAGATTATATTCTAACACGCACCAATAACACGGTAGTTTAGTTTATTAAAACATGCTCGCTAAATTCATGAAAAATCACTTAATAGAATCATTGACACAAATGTTGGTATATTAAGTGCAATGGGCTTATATATATACATATTTTTGGTTAAGAAAAATTTAGGCTGAGGGGATGGTGTCCCAGTCCAACCCAAGTTACGAAAACTCGAACCTTGGAGGGACACAATTTCACTTGTGTACCAAAAAATTTTGTTTTCTATACAGGTTCTATCTCATTTTTTACATTTTTCAATAAATTTTTTTCACCCAAAAACATGATTTCCTCAAAAAAAAAAAAAGGCCAAAGGGCAATTCTGTCATTGAAACTAATTTACAGGTATATTCCATTAGAGAAAAATAAATAAATAAAAAAGCTAAATGAGGACAGAGGTTTCTCTCTCCTTACCCACACCAGTCCACCAACAAACACGAGCATCATCCTCTACCAAAAAAAAACACGAGCATCATCAGAATTCGATACCTGCCGAGAAAGAACGAACGAGAAAATTCCTTTTTTCCTTTTTTTCTTTTTCAATTTCAATTTGGGAAAAAACTATCCATCAGTTTGAAGAGGCGATTTCTCAGCAGAAGCAGCATAGTCATCAAATTCCCGCCATGGCTGCTCAGGTGGTGGAAGCCGGCCACCGTCCTCCCTCTTCTTCAACTTCTCCTCCTCCACCGCCAACTGCTCTCGACCGCGTTGAGAAGACGAAGACTCTGATCTACGCCCTCAATCTTCTCTCTCGCAACCTCCCGCTCCCCGCCGACGTCTTCGCCTCCGTTTCCTCCATCTTCCACGGCGACGAAGGCGCCGGAGTTGACGATGAAGGTGATCCGTCACGTTCCGCCTCCGGTGGGGATGACGAGAACCGTCAATTGGCTGATGAGGCCGCTGATTTGGCTTCCGACGCTAAGAAAGTATGGTTTCTACTCCTCTCGTTATTCCTCTTTTGTTTGTATGTGCGAGTGTTGTTATTTGCTAGGGTTTGTCTATCTAGGGAGGATTCAAACGTATTCTGTCTATCTAGGGAGGAGTCAAACGTGTTCTCTATCTAGGGAGGATTCAAACTCCTCTCGTTATTACTGATGCTGAGTGACTTATTTTTTCTTTGGTAGTAACTGATGCTGAGTGACTAACTTTCCTGCTTGTTTGTTTCTCAAGGTTTAGAATTGGAATAACTAAGTTGAATTGTTTAATTTTGATTGGGGCTGAGAAAGAAGTAATGGCTTATGTATGTTGGGTCTCTCAGTCTTGTTCGTGCTGTGGTTGCTAGTGTTAATTATCCAAACTGAGACCGTTGCCTGCTAATTTAGTTGTTTCGTAGTGTTAATTGTTTAGTAAATTTTGAGGTCAAGGGTTGAAAAGTGAAAATTGTCAACTATGCTTCTGTTTGCTCAATACCAATGCCTTCCACCTGACTTGATTTAGGATCAGCTTCAATAGTGGTCTGTGACTTGAACTCCCAATAATATTTCTTAGTTGAGTTGATGAAAAGCTTTAAAACGTCCCTTTTGGTTGATATACTGCAACCTTTTTATTATGTGTTTCTTAGGATTGTTTCAAATTTTGGGTCTAGTTATCCATGGATGGGCGATGCATAATTTTTCTTCAACTTTGCACTCATTCTTTGACAGTGTGTATCTACATCAAGGGTCAATTAGACTGATACCGTTGTCTTGAGAATTTGAATACTGGATGTGACAGTAAAACTAACATCAACCTATGGTTCGATTGCATTGTTGAAATTGTTTCCAGAACTGTCTTGAATGTTCTGGATGATATATGAACTTTTTCTATAAATTTCTGTTTTGTCCTTTGACATTCTTAGCTGTATTTTCTTTTTATGTTGCTGAATAACCCTTGTTGTGTTTTGTTTGGCAATCGTATTTTAATCATGAAAATTATATGTACGGCAGGATAGTCCCGGGTTAGCTAGCTATCGTGATTTGATTATCGAATTTGAGGACTCTGTAGTCAGGCAGCGCCCATCCTGTATGTCTGCTGTTGGGTTAACAGAATTGAAGAAAAGCCGCCTCCAGAGTCAATTGGACCACCGATTACATGAACTTGAAGGTCATTATACTTTTTCATGAAAACTGAGATTCATCCCTGTTTGTTGATGTGTTACCTCTAGTTAATTGCTATGACTCTTTAATGATGATCAGCATAGACTTGCATGTTGTTCTGGATTATATGTTCATTGTCAATCATGCTGCTCTAATGTCCTCACAATTGTCAGTTGATTGGATTGGTTTGAGTGATACTTTTCTAATTATGTAGTTCTTTGCTTATATTAATTATTTAATTACTGGTTTCTCTATCTTCCTAGCTTGTTTTTTCCTCTCTTTATTTTTTCTAATTGTTGCTATGCTTGTCAGACACTGAAAAGGTGCCTGCAAATTTGTGGCTGGGGAACCTTTTCATCCATATGTGTCTGAGCATATTTCATTCATGTATTCATGTTTGCTCCCCTGATGTGTTGTCTTAAATTGTAGCTGTTGAAGTCTTCCAGCAGTGCCATTGAAGTTGTTCTCAGGAAAGTTAATTAAAACTGCTTAGAATTTCTAGGTGAATGATTGCATCGAGGCCTTGATAATGGAGAGGTAAACCATGAATATAGACCCTAGTTTCAAAGGCAGTTACGAAACTTCTGTTCTTTGCAAAGGAACTATGAACTTTTTCACGTGAAGGTAGTAATTTGCTTGTTTAATGTTAGCTAACTGCTCTTTTGTTGAAGTTTTCAATACATGCTTTGAGCACAAGATAGATTTCTTTTATCCTATTTTGGGCAAAAAAATATGACCACCGAATGACAAAAAATGAATTATACTCATAATCATCAGTAGTTTCTTTCCTTCAAATTAATTACTTTACTTTACTTTACTTTATACCCAGTGGAGTTCCCCTTCCGGGGAATCTGGGGGGTCAGGATGGGGGCACCCCTGGATCTAACAACACCTACTCATCTCGCAGTTTTCCTTCAAATTAATCTAATTGTATTATGTTGGAGTAACAACACCTACTCATCTCGCAGTTTTCTCTAGCCTAAAGTATTGTTGGATCTAACAACAATGGTTGAAGCTAAGATTAATGTGTTTATGTTGAGTTTATTTGATTTTGTAATAATTATGTATAATGCAAAGCAGATCCAATCAAATTTGTCCATGGAAAATCTATATTGCTTTGGTTTCTTTCTTTTCTAGTTACATAGTTTACTTAATATTTTCGTCAAAACAGAGTTGCCATCAAGTAGAGGTGAAGATTTGCAGTCCAAGTGCCTGTTGGAGCTTTATGGCCTAAAGGTGTGACTCTTTTGTCTGTATTTCAAAATGTGACTTTGTTACAAAAGAAATCATTACAAGTGATGATGCAATTATTTGGAGCTGAAAGTATATTAGGAGCATTTTGAAGAAAGCACATTAAAAGCAATGTTAAATCCTGAAAAAGGTTAATTTGATCCTCTAAATACTGAGTTCTCTTTGCAAATTTATTGAATTTTATAATTAAACATGAAGTAGATGTTAAGCTCTAAGATTTGCTCCTTGGTGCTGATGCAGAGAAGTGTTTGTAACACTCACTTTTGGATGTTTGATAATGTTCATTAATGTCAAATTGGGTGATGACATATTTGAACTTGTATTCAGCTTGCAGAATTGCAAAGGAAAGTTCGTGCTGATGTTAGTGCAGAATATTGGCTTCGTTTAACGTGTGCATATCCAGATAAACAGCTGTTTGATTGGGGCATGACACGGTTACGTCACCCAGTGTATGGTGTTGGAGATCCTTTTGCTGTAGAAGCTGATGATCAGTTGAGGAAGAAACGAGATGCTGAGGTCAGTTGTCACTATTTGTTTAGTATCCTTTTTATTTGTAGATACGATTGTCTAGACTGGATAGGTACTTCCATTGTTGTAACCTCCGTCGGATATCCATGCTATGGTAATATTATCTTAAGATAGTAAGCACACTTTATATTGTGCAAAATACCTTTTTATAGTTGGCAGCTGAGCGAAGCATTGTCTGTTTGGTTTAGACATGATCAGTTGCAAACAATCCACAAATATGTACACAATTTATCAACAATGGGAAGGAGACTGAGACCAATTTTTAATTTGGTTTTATAAAAGAAAGATATCATGGCTGGTTTTGATCAAGTATGAGCTGGTTATGGTTTTAACTTTTAAATATACTGAGATAGCTTTACTTGAAGTCCTACTCTGACATGGTTTGTCAATTTGACTGCAGAGATTATCCAGGTTGGAAGAGGAAGAAAAGAACTATGTAGAAACTATGAAGAGGAAATTTTTTGCTGATCTACTTAATGCAGCTCGAGAGTTTGTTCTGCAAGTGGGAGTTGTTGCAAAACGTAGGAAGCAGAGAAATGATGCAGTTTTTGTATGTTTCTTTACCTTTCTGTTTTTTAAAAATCATTGGAGAACTAGTGATACTGTTGACTGCAAAAATGAATATAGCGGATATTATGACATTGAATAATTAGTTCAAAGGGGATTCTGATTTAAGAAGCCAACCAAAGCTCTCACATGGTTAATAAGCACTTTGTTTTGTCATGGAGGCTTGAAGTGTTCCTGTTCAGTATTTTAACCTTAGTGTTTTATCTGTATTCTCTCTATTATCTATATATCATATGGTACCATGTAAAGAATCGCGGCAGTCCAGTTCCAAATCTGCTCTGGCAGTGAGTTAAATTGTGAAGGAAATACTTTGCCCGTAGCAGGATTTTATGTGTAATTATTGAGTTGTAACATAGAGCTCCATGACTGTTGGTACCTTCTCTATTCAAATAAGAAAGAAAGAATAATGTTGTATGTAGAATTCCACCATTATCAGCTAAGTCACAAGTCCATTACACTCTGTTGCTGGAATATAACTGAGTGAGGTAGCTTGGTGTTTGAACTATGAAGGTTTATGCTACACTAGAATAACTTCTGATTGCCACTCATGCCCATATGGAATTCAACCCAGAGCACTATTCTCCCCGAGAGCTTATTCTTTTTGACGCTTCATTTCATTGAATTTGTGTGTGTGGTTCTATAGGCATGGCATGGAAGGCAAAGACAACGAGCTACACGGCTGGAGAAACTGAGATTTCAAGCCTTAAAATCTGACGACCAGGAAGCATACATGAAACTTGTTGAGGAGAGTAAAAATGAGAGGTTGACCATGCTTCTTAGTAAAACAAATGACCTCCTTGTTTCTCTTGGAGCTGCAGTCCAGAGGCAAAAAGATTCTGCACATACAGATGGCATTGAACCATTGGAAGACTTGGAAGAAGAATTGGAAACTCCTGGAGATTTGATTCCTGGTGAAGATGTTGATGCAAGTGATAACGATAGTAAGGTTGGGAGTTTACTTGAAGGTCAACGGCAATACAACTCTGCTGTACATTCCATTCAGGAAAAGGTATATAATGATATCTTAACTAAATTTGTTTGAGGTTTTTGTATCCTAGGCTACCACCTTTTCCTATTCTTGAGTATAATTGATTCCACGCTTATAAATGTAATATTTACATGTGTGTCATGATGAAGTTAGTGAGACTGGGATCGCAAGAGATATTTTAGACTTCTTTTTTAATGTAACATCTGATTTGCATTTACCAGTACAGAAGGCTAATATTCAATTATCGTCCATGCATTTGAGATTCTCTTACAAATTGAAGTTCTTTTCAATCTGATCTCTTATAGTGAATCTGTGGCACTTGATTTATTTTTTGCATACTATAATCGAATGAAAAAAAAGAGTTAACCAAACAATTGTTTGTAGGTGACTGAGCAACCTGCATTACTTCAAGGCGGAGAGTTGAGGCCATATCAGCTCGAAGGGCTTCAGTGGATGCTTTCGCTATTTAATAACAACCTAAATGGAATATTAGCAGATGAGATGGGATTGGGCAAAACAATCCAGACAATATCATTAGTTGCATACCTTATGGAGAACAAGGGAGTAACCGGGCCTCATTTGATAGTGGCTCCCAAGGCAGTATTGCCAAATTGGGTTGCTGAGTTCGCAGCATGGGTTCCTAGGTATGTGTATAGACGTGGGGATTTTTCTATTTTTTTTTTCATCTGTATTCTTCTCTATTTAAGATTGCACCCCTGCAGCATTAAATGTTACCCCCATAGCAAGAATTTCATTATCTGATATATGGGCTGTATTTCCCTTTTCAAGCATCACTGCAGTACTCTATGATGGGCGTCAGGAGGAAAGGAAGGCACTCAGAGAAGAATATTCTGAGCCGGGGAAGTTTAATGTAATGATTACCCACTACGATCTCATTATGAGAGACAAGGCATTCCTGAAGAAAATTCACTGGCAGTACATGATAGTTGATGAAGGACATCGATTGAAAAATCATGAATGTGCTCTTGCAAAAACACTAGACTCTGGGTACGCCGCTTGTAAAAAGAAATTCTTGTTATTAATTTTCCTTTGGAAAAAGTAGAAGTATTCCTTAAAAATAATATTTCTAAGATCTCCTTAGAGAAGCATTCCTTTTAAGTAATTCTTGACAAACTCAAACTTATTGTAATGCTCCTGCATTAATCCGTTTTTCATTATCTTGAGCCTCCTACCTGCCCTGTGATTCTGTAAAATGATATCTTGAGTATCTGTTGTTTTTCAATGTTATGCAGGTATAGAATTCGTCGACGACTCTTGTTGACTGGTACCCCAATACAGAATAGCCTCCAGGAGTTATGGTCATTACTTAATTTTCTTCTTCCAAACATATTTAACTCCATGGACAATTTTGAGGAGTGGTTTAATGCCCCGTTTGCTGATCGTTCGGATGTTACAATTACTGATGAAGAAGAGCAGTTGATCATTCGTCGCCTGCATCAAGTGGGTGCTTCTCACCTGGGTCTTGTAATGATATGTTAATCTTTTTTGTAGCTTACTTTTTACGGCAATGTGTAAATTTCAGGTTATCAGGCCATTTATTTTGAGAAGGAAGAAGGATGAAGTGGAAAAGTATCTTCCTGGAAAAACTCAGGTCATTCTGAAATGTGATCTGTCAGCATGGCAGAAAGTATACTATCAACAAGTCACAGACTTGGGCAGAGTCGGCTTGGCCACAGGTATTCTGAAATATGATCTGTCAGCATGGCAGGCGACGTTTGGACAGCCTTAATTGAGAATTTGGAAAGAAAATTTATGGCATTGCCTTTTCATCAAGTTAAACAAACAATCTATTTAAAAACTTCATTCGACCAGACACATTAAGAAACATCTTGAAAGCTGAGATTGGAATCCATCTTTACTGCTAATGTTGATTTTTTTTTTTAAGTAATAATTTATATAGGAATGTGTCCCCTTTCTATTACATATTTTTATATCTAGCGTCACTTGGTTGCCACTTTGTATTATTTTTGGCATCTGACATCAGTAGTTACGTCTATAACAGACATATTAACTGCTTTCTATCAGTTTACTAGACCTTTGCCCACTGGTATACGATTTCTAGGCCTTTGACCGCTGGTGGTTTGTTTGCAGGGTCTGGAAAGTCTAAGAGCTTGCAGAATCTCTCCATGCAATTGAGGAAGTGCTGCAACCACCCTTACTTGTTTATTGCAGGATATAACATATGGCGCAAGGAGGAGATAGTCCGTGCATCTGGGAAATTTGAGCTACTTGATCGTTTGCTCCCTAAACTAAAGCGAGCAGGACACAGGGTATTGCTGTTTTCTCAGATGACTCGTCTTCTAGACCTTCTAGAAGTCTATCTCAAAATCCATGATTACAAGTATCTTAGACTTGACGGCTCATCAAAAACAGAAGACAGGGGTGTTTTACTGAAGGAATTTAATGCTCCAGATTCCCCATATTTTATGTTTCTTCTAAGCACTCGTGCTGGAGGCCTTGGACTGAACTTGCAAACAGCGGACACGGTCATAATCTTTGACAGTGATTGGAACCCCCAGATGGACCAGCAGGCCGAGGATCGGGCTCATCGTATTGGTCAGAAAAAGGAGGTCAGGGTCTTTGTGTTGGTTAGTGTTGGGTCAATTGAGGAGGTTATTTTGGAGCGTGCAAAGCAGAAGATGGGTATTGACGCCAAGGTTATCCAAGCAGGACTTTTCAACACAACATCAACCGGTATGTATGTTTTGTTTGAGAATACTGTTGGGAGACCATAATAAGCATGAACCGATATGTGTTGGTAACTATATAGTAGTACCCTAAAAATTAAAATAGAGGGACCATGATTATAAGTTCATTTACAAGCTGGTATGCTCCTATAGAGAAATGAAATTACGGACAACTAAAGCCAAATAACAACAATTCATATGGAGGAAAACAACATGAAGGAAGTGGGGAAAATCGAAAAGTGCCTAAAGCCTAGGAAGTTTTGAAGTGGGCTACAAACAACAGAGTTAGCTTCTATGGGTTTTGTGTTGTGTCTTGAGTAAAATTCTCGAAAGCGCTGATATTTTTCCTTCATGTATTCTGCAGCTCGGGAGAGAAAGGAGATGTTGGAAGAGATTATGAGCAGAGGGACAAGCTCTCTCGGAACCGACGTTCCAAGCGAAAGAGAGATCAATCGCCTGGCAGCACGTTCAGAGGAAGAGTTTTGGCTGTTTGAGAAGATGGACGAGGAGAGAAGGCAGAAGGAGAAATACAAGGCCCGGCTCATGGAAGATCACGAGGTTCCAGAATGGGCTTACACAACTGCAGACAACAATGAAACCAAGGGCAAAGGATTCGACTATGAAATCGCGAATTTGACAGGAAAGCGGCGAAGGAAGGAGGTTGTGTATGCTGACACGTTAAGTGATTCTCAGTGGGTCAAAGCGGTTGAAAATGGAGAGAGGGTGAAGAACTCAGCCAGCAAGGGGAAGAGGAAGTTTCGAGCTTCTTTGTTTGAGAATGATGAATTGACAAATGATGGTACGGGTGCTATGGAGCGACGGGATTCTGAGCTTGAGAGTGAAGATTTGCCTAGTGTAAGTGAGGACAGAAATGGAAACACACCTGAACACCAAGATCCTGAAAGAGGAAGCTCTTGGGGTGGGAATATGATGACTTGGAGTTCTAGCCATAAGAGGAAGAGAACAATTTACAGCATCATGGGCTCAAATTCTGGCTCCAAGGGACAAAGCACTAATGGCAAGGGAAATTGATCGAGTGCATAGTGTTTTTGGCTCATGAAATTGCTCAAGCAGTTGTATCTAAGGAGTGGCTAAGTTGGGTATCTTGCTAGCGTTGTGTCTGCGCTCGAGTGCAATAGTAGTGGTTTCTAAAATGAGCAGAGTTTGTATGAAAATGTTTATGATGTAACAATATTTTAGGAATTTCACATATTTCCTATGCTTTTCCTTTGACGAGGAAGAATATATGGAATGTGAAGGTATTCTGAAACTGCATATGCAGTGGAGATTGTATAATGGTAGATGCAACAACTATATGTCCAGGCTGTGCAGCCATGTTTAGTAATGTATTACAGTAATTCACATTTGTCCTTTACAGTTTACGCCAGTTGCCCAACATATTCCTAAAATCTATTACCCCTATTCGTTTTCTTCCAATGTTCATTGCAACTAACAATTATGGGCAAGGGTACATACTACATAGAAAAAGAGGTCATCTAAAAGCCTCACAAAAAAACACTTCCGATGAGCTATACTGATTATTTGAACATGTAATTGTCACAATGGAAAAGAGGTCATGGCAGAACCAAGACTAACCTCCATCATACAATCAGCTAATGCATCAATTTATTAAACATGCAAGCCAAATAACCAAATGATGCAATCTTTGCAAATATGAAAAAACGAAATTTATAAAGTCCTTCAAGAAAGATATTAGATAACAAAACAGAACCTTCATCATTTGAATCCATATTACTCATCACCAAAATGTGTTCAGAAACCCAATCAGAATCAAAATTTCATCGCCAATCTGTATCTAATCAAACAGTAAAGAAACAAAAAAGCACAAAACAACGACAATCATCGAAGAAAAAATCCCCTTGAGCTCTTCAACGGTAAGACTTCTGGAACCTAGATCTCGCACCACGACCACCAAACTTCTTCGGCTCACACCGCCTGGGATCAGCAACAAGCAAAGTACGGTCATACCTCCCTAAAATGTCCTTGATCTCCTTCTTCGTCTGCTCGTCGACATACTTCTGGTAATAGGCGACAAGCGACTTGGCAATGCTCTGACGAATGGCGTAGATCTGCGAGATGTTACCTCCTCCTTTCACTCTGATCCTCATGTCCACGCCTGCGAATCGGTGGCGACCGAGAAGGAAGATCGGCTCCATCGCCTTGTAGCGGAGAGTCTCCGGCTGCAAAAGCTCGATTGGGCTTCCGTTGAGCTTGATCATCCCCCGGCCGCGCTTACAGTGAGTGACGGCGACGGCGTTCTTCTTCCGTCCGAAACATTGCACGGATTCGATGGAGTTCGTAGCGGTCGCCATGGATGGAAGCCCTCGCTCTCTCTGGATTCGGAAATTTGGCGGTGTGAGGAAGGAGAGGGGCGGGGTTTACCAGGGGTATAAATTTATTAAATTAGGGTTCATCGCTTGTGGGCCTGATCTTTCAAATTGGGCCCAATTAAGCCCATTAATAAGGCCCACGTTATTATATCTCTTGAAATTTTGTATTATTGACACGAAGAAGCTATAGGTTTTTTGAGCAACGGGAGCTAAAGTTGTGATGTTTCACAGACCATGGAAGAAGCGAACCGTGTCGCCGACTCCCTTGTTAGCCTCGCTTTGACGTCTTCGTTGGGTTTTCATTTTCTTTTAGTCCCTCCCGATTGTATTGGAGATCTTATTGAGGATGATGTACGGGGTCGGACTACCCCTCGACTTATTGGCGCTTAGCCTCTTTCGTTCTAATAAATCGTGAGAGCTCACCTCTCTCTGACCCTAAAAAAAAAACAGACCATGGAAGAACTATAGCCAACTCATGGAAAATCCCTAATAAGAGAATAGATCGAGTGGCTCTAGAAGTCTATGTACAAGCTCGTAATGAGGGACATGATCTTGCTCGCGAGGATAACGACTTTATTATCCCTATAAAGCTACCAAAGTAAGTGGCCTATTTTCTTAAAGAGTGTTTAACAATGTTAGGTTCGTTTAGTATATAGATAATACTCCGTTTTTAGTATACTACAAAAACTATGTAATGCATCATATCGTATGATTTTCAAACGGACTCTTAATCCAGATGATTTAAACAGATCCTTAATCCAACCTCAATTGGTTGATGGCCCATATTTAAAGCGACGATCGGTGCTGTGCTCATCAAATCACAAGTCATACGCTTTTTTCATTGATGATGGAACTCACTCTTTGTTCCTAGCTAGATTCTAGTAAAGCGCATAGTTCAGTTCAATTCATTTGAATAGTTAAGAGATGGTGGAAGATGGAGAAGGAGAATAGTCACGTACGGCAAAAGGAATGATAGACAGATGACCAAAAAATAAATAAATGATAAAACTTATATAGTCCCAATCGCTACACTTAAATTTCTTATGTTTGTTTAGTAGAGTTTTCCTTTTTAGCATAGTGGTTTTCAAAAGAGGGAAGTGAAGCCGCCCACTTCACTTTCCCGTAGCATGTAATCCACCTCAAAAATAAATGTGGTATGAGGCCGTTTTTTGGGGGTATAAAAGGCATTTAATTTCTCCCATTTCAACTTTTTCCGCTCTCTCTCTTCTCTCTCTCTATTCGCTCGCCCAAACTCGCGACAGCCGGAAACCGCCCTCCACCGCCTCCGACTTCGACCAAATTCCGGCCGTTCCATCGTTGTATTCCCGTCGCAGCGTTTCGCTTTGCTTCCACGACTTCCCCCGCTGTATCATCTCCTCCATCGTCTTCCCCGCGGTAGGTTCCTCTTTCGTTTTTAGGGTTGGAACGAAATCGAGCAATTTCTGGCTGTAATCTTAGTGGAATGTAGGTTTTCAGGCTTCTTCCGTCTTTGTTTTCCAATGTGTGTGCTTGCATTGTGTTCAATTAGGTTTAATGGAGTAATGGTTGGTTGTTGTGGATGTTTTGTGCATAATCGTTTAACTGCCTGAAAGGCATGCTTTAGGCATTTTCGAAAGTCGTAGTTCAGTGTATGACACAATGCAATGGTTGCCTGAAATGCATGTTTTAGGTTGGACATGGAGTAATGGTTGGTTGTTGTGAATGTTCTGTGGAGAATGCATGTGTGAAAATTATTGTGTATGACAGGATTAGTGATGACAACCTATTAGGAACAAAATTATTGTGTATGACAGGTGTTTGTAATGCAATTCATTGTATGACATGAATCTGGTTGATTATTGGTCTGTATGACAACCGTTGTATGACATCAATATGGATGTCTTTTGTTTGTAGCACAACTGTATGACAGGTTTTTGGATTTCAATTGTGTTGTATGACAATTGTTGTGTATGACATGTTTAGGTATGACATGTGAGTGTATGACAGATTGTTATACAAATGACATGTGATTACAATTGTGTTGTATGACAACTGTTGTATTTCAGTTTGGTTTTCATTTTTTGTGTGACAGGTGTGATAATGTCACAGATAGTTCCATATGCTCCTCCAGCTGAATTTGACATGCAGCAATTACAGTCATTGAAGTACTATTACCCAGAGAATCATCGTTTCAGGGGCAGATACAATGTTTTTTCAGATGTCTCTGTCTTCAAAACAATAAAGAAAAATGTATCTACAGAGCAATGGGAGGCCTTGAAGTGTGGATGCTTTGGTACAATTTTTAGGATTGGGGACAAGCTGGCTTTCTTAGGAACGGCTGTCCATGCTATGATGATGCATGAAGTAAAGACAAAGAAGTCCAAAGAGTTGTGGTTCAAGGTCAAGGATGAGATAGCTAGATTCTCTATGGTCGAGTTTGCTGCCATTACTGGGTTAAACTGTGCAGAAGTGGATGTGGATGTCCCAGAGGTTTCTATGGAAGATGTTCTGGGAGTAGATAAATGCAAGCTGGGTGATTTGAAAGACATGCTCTGCAACGAGAAAAACAGCAAAAGGAAGATGATGCTAGCCTATTTGTTGGTGGTTGAGGGTGTGCTGCTTCCTCACAGGCCTAACACAAATATAAGCACTGAGCATGCTGCATTAGTGTCTGATATGGACAAATTCCAAAGGTACCCTTGGGGTAGGAAGATTTACCTAGTCACCATAGATGCATTATCCAAGATTTCTCAAGCCAAGCATACTTCTCCTAATACCAGGACAGGATTCAATTTGGGTGGTTATCCTTTGTCCTTTGAGGTAAATTTCTGAGTCATGAGAAATTGAATATGTATGACATGTTAATGCATGACATGAGACAGTATGACAACTTTATATATGTATGACATGTTACAACAGTTGTGTTGTATGACATATTGTTATATGTATGACAAGTTGTCACACAATTGTGTTGTGTGACAACTGTTGTATTTCAGTTTGTTGGAGATTGGATGAAAACTGTTGTATGACATATTGTAACCATTTGTTGTATTTTTGTCATGTCAGATATGGATCTTTGAAACTTTTCCAGGGCTGTGTGACATGTGTAAGGTTAATTACAGTTTGGATGAGAACACCATCTCTGGTCCTATATGGCATTCTGTTTCAACTGACAAAGGTCTGTCCATCAAACAATTGGAGAATGCACTTGAGGAATTGGTAGGCTAATGTGTACTTAAATTGTTGTCTATTACAGTTGTCTTACAACTCCCATTTTCCCTTGTATGACAGGTTTTTTCATTTCTGTTGTTTTCAGGGTGATGTGTACAGGTATGACTCTTGCCATTTTGGTGATTTCTCATGGTCAGACGAGAAGAAAGACCCTGTCATCGACAGCTATATTACATGGAGGCTGCCTCAGGTTCTAATGTCTGTAGAGCTTGAGCAGAAGCTTTTGGATTCTGAGGAGAAGGACAGTGTTTTGGGGTCAAAGGCAATGAGGGTGAGGATGAAGTATGCAGTGGCTACCCACAGGCACAACACTTCAATTGGTAAGGAGGAGAAGAGGCAGGAGAAGGTGGAGAAGATTGGGGAGAAGGAAGGGAAGGTCAAGACACCATCCAGGAAAAGGAAGGTGGAGGAGGAAGTACAAGATGACTCTGGTGATGACTTTGAGAGCCTTGCTGATATGCGTAAGCACATACTTGGTGACAAGTTCAAGCTCCCAAGGCGTGTGCCTGCTGCAACCAAATCAGCCAAGAAGGTTAAGTTTGTGAAGAAATCAGGGAATGATGAAGAAAAGGATGTGAATGAAGGAGACAAGGCTGTGGAGGAAGAAATTGTTGTGGAAGAAGAAAAGGTTCCAGAAAAGGTAGGTCAACAACAATTATTATATGTATGACATGTGATTACAATTGTGTTGTATGACAGCTTGATATATGTATGACATGCTTATGTATGACATGTGTCTGTATGACAGCAAATAGAAGATGGTGAGAAGGAGGGGAAAGAAGAAGGGAATGAAGTAGGTGACAACATACCTGTTGACAACATGGATGTTGAAGATTGCTCAGTTGAAGAAGTTGTTGTGAAGGTGAACAAGGAGGCCAAGAAGAAGAAGGTGAACAAGAAATCAAAGGGTGCTGAGAGGCCAAAGAGTGCAGCCACTGGCATTTCCTCCAGGCTGAGAAGTGGCAGAGGAGCCAAAGTTGCACCAGTAGTTAATGTACCCATCAAGGCTCAACACAAGAAGAAGGGAGCTGTGGGTCAACAAGAAAAGACTACTGGTGGTGACAGGTCAGTTGATCCCATGTCTGATGAGCCTCTGTGGGCCAAGACATTGAGAGATGATGTTAGGATTTTAGCTCGTTCTCTAAAATCAACACAAGGGATACAACAAGACATGAACATGCAACTTCTACGGCTTAATGATAGGCAAGTTGACCTCCTCTCCCAGATGTATGCATTGAGGAAGGATTTAAGAACCTGTGGGCTTGTGGAAGAAGAGACCACCACTCAGCAGGCTGAAAGACAGGAGGGAGAATTTGAGGAGAATTTTGCTGAAGTGTTGGAGGACATACATGCTCAAAGCCAGGAATTTGATGAGAATGCCAGTTTGTTTGCAACACCTAAAGAAAAGTCTGCAGCTGCTGATCATGAAGTGCAAGATGTGAAGGCTCAAGTGCAAGAGGAGACAGTTGAGCTTGCTGAGAAGGTTGAGCTTGCTGAGAAGGATGTACAAGTTGAGCATACTTCTCCTCAAATTGAGAAAACTGAGGTTGATGAGAAGGTTGGTGAGGTTGGTGTGCAAGTTGAGAAGGTTGATGACAAGGTTGATGAGAAGGTTCATGAGGTTGTAGAAGTTGAGAGAACTGAGGTTGGTGTGCCAAAGGTAGCTGAGAAGCCTGTACATGTGGATTCTGCTGAGAAAACTGAGGTTTGTGTGACAGAGGTGGCTGAGAAGGTTGGTGTGACAGGGGATGGCCACAAAGTGGATGATGAGGGCCTTGTGATGACAGTCACACAAGAGAAGGCTGTATCTGATGAATCTGAAGAATCTGATGAGTCTAAAGAGGAAGAAGAAAAAGAAGAAACTGAAAAGCAACCTGAGGCAGTTGTGAGGAAGTCTACAAGGAACAGCAAGCCCAGTGACAAGCTAAAAACTCCTTACACTGCAGAGAAGAAAAAAAAGAAGAAGAAGGTTAAGCCAATGCCTAGAAGACCCAAGAATTCTTTCTATGATACAAAAGACAGACAAACTTTCTATGATTGGTTTTATGATTCAAGGTCTGCTACACTGCCCTCTTCATATCAACTTGTTCTCTGTTTGTTTTTCAACCCCCTAATGATTCTGTCTTTTTGTCTTATATAGTACACACATGGGCGTCCCTGGGTTTGAGACATCACTTGACAAGAAGTTCTTCAGAGAGCTCCTAACAAGTAAATGTTGGCTGGGTGATGAGGTACATAACCTTACTCTATTTTAAAGCATTGTGTGACAGGTTGTGCATTGTGTGATAGCTATTCAATTGAGTGACAGGTTGTGAATTACAGGGCTTTAGAGTTTATGCTTTAGTCTTACAGGGTTTAAGGTTTAGGGTTTAGGGTTTAGGGTTTAGGGTTTAGGGTTTAGGGTTTAGGGTTTAGGGTTGTTGAATCAATTGCCAACCTCTGTATTCAGTGACAGGTATTGAATTGTGTGACAGGTATTGCATTTGTGTGACAGGTATTGCATTGTGTGACAGGGTATGAATTATAGGGCTTTACTATTATAGGGCTTTAGTGTGACAGGGTTTATGCTATGTTGTGTGTAGGGTTTTAGTTTGGGTTTAGGGTTTATGCTTGTTGGTAGGTGTAGGGTTTTAGTTTTGGCTTAGGCAAGTATTGAATTGTGTGACAGGTATTGCATTTGTGTGACAAGTATTGCATTGTGTGACAGGGTATGAATTATAGGGCTTTACTGTTATAGGGCTTCAGTGTGACAGGGTTTATGCTTTGTTGTGTGTAGGGTTTTAGTTTGGGTTTAGGGTTTATGCTTGTTGGTAGGTGTAGGGTTTTAGTTTTGGCTTAGGCAAGTATTGAATTGTGTGACAGGTATTGCATTTGTGTGACAGGTATTGCATTGTGTGACAGGGTATGAATTATAGGGCTTTACTGTTATAGGGCTTCAGTGTGACAGGGTTTATGCTTTGTTGTGTGTAGGGTTTTAGTTTGGGTTTAGGGTTTATGCTTGTTGGTAGGTGTAGGGTTTTAGTTTTGGCTTAGGCAAGTATTGAATTGTGTGACAGGTATTGCATTTGTGTGACAGGTATTGCATTGTGTGACAGGGTATGAATTATAGGGCTTTATTGTTATAGGGTTTCAGTGTGACAGGGTTTATGATTTGTTGTGTGTAGGGTTTTAGTTTGGGTTTAGGGTTTATGCTTGTTTTGTGTGACAACTAAAACCCTGAGTGACAGGTACAGAATCTGATATGCTCCCCTTGTTTTAATGCATCATATCAATGAGGGAATGCACCACTACAGGAAGAGGATACATAATGAGCCTGAACGCTGGCAAGATGTTGTTGTGGTTGACTGTGTTTGGGTTAATAGGTTCAATCAAGATGTGTTGGAAAATATGTGGGCTGGGGGCTTTGAATTTTGCAAGGGTTGGACAGACTACATGGATGGATTGCTGCCTTTAACGTATGGGAAACAATGGTTTGAGGCAAAAAAGATTTATGCACCCTTTAACATCCCCAAGCTCCACTGGGTTGCTCTAGAGATAGACTTGATTGAAAATCATGTTGACATTTATGATTGTGCTCCAAACCTCTTTACTGATGAGCAGTATCAGTCCATGCTGGGGCCATTTTGTGTTTTGTTGCCTTACTTCCTTGATGCCAGTGAAAGAATGAAGCATCTGGTGAAGGATGTGGGGACCCCCTTCACTTGTGGTAGGGTGAAAGATGCTCCAGTTGACAAGCAAGGGTAATGCATCAAAGTCACATAAGTTTTTATTTCCCCTGATCCATTTTATTGCTGATGCTAATGTATCCTCATTCTTTTGCAGAGGAAATTGTGGTCTGTTTACTCTCAAGTACATGGAATCCCTGGCTTTTAAAGAGGAATTCAATGTTGATGAGAACAATGTTGATGCTCACAGGGAGAAGATGGCAATAGAGTTGCAGAGGGGCACATGGATCTTTAATGAGAGTGAAGACCTGTGACTTTGATGCATCATATCTTAGCTAGTAAGCAAAAACATTGTGTATGACAAAGGTTGCTGTAATTGGTGTAGCATTAGTTAGAATGACAATGGTTTGACTGTATGTATGACAAGGTTTGAATGTATGTATGACAAGGTTATGAATTGTTGTATGATACGTTGTAGTTATGAATGACAGGCTCTTTAAGCAATGCATGTGGGTGTGTTTGTGAATGACAGGTTGAAACTTATACAAATCATGTTCACAGACTCTTTAAGCAATGCATATGCTGAAACTTATACAAATGTGTGACAGGTTGTGCATGCATGTGTTTGTGTGACAATTGAACAGGTTCTAAGATATGTGTGTGACAAGTCTGAATGGCTTGTTTTACTCGGGTGAATGCATGTGTGAGTGTTTATAGTGCATCACAGTTTAGTAATTTCACTAGGAATGACATGCACAACTTTGGTTAATGCATGTGTGACAACTGAATGCATGTGTGACAGGTGCAGCTTATTTTTTCTACAGATTGTGTGACAACTGAACAAAATACTTGAATTAGGGTATTGGGGGTTGTGTGACTGATGTCATAGGGTCAAAAAGGGGGATCTTTGCTGGCAGTTGTGTCATTATTTATTGCCATTTTGACCAACTTGTCTTTTTTAACCCCATGCCTAATCTTGTCAATCTTTTTTGAGATTCTCTTTTGCTTTGACCACATTAGTATGCCTATTGTTTAATGGCTCCTATTGACCACCAAACCCAATGCCTATTCTTGTCTGTTTTGGATGACACCATCAATTGTCATACATTGTTTTGGCCATACATGTTAAAAAACGTATGACAGGGCTGGTGTTTGGCTATAAATTCGCCGCCCACTTCCCTCAATACATACAGCCACAAATACACCTTTGCACCATTTTCATACCATCCACCTCTTCCTCAAACCTTCAGCTATGAGCTCCCAAGGCCCCAGACCAGCCACCGCACAACAAAGGGTTCCCCCCGCTCGACCCCAAAAGATCACTGTCTATGTCAAACATGGGGTGGTGACAGCTTGAAATTCTGTTTTCTCCATCTTCCCTTTCTCTGGCATTCCAAGGATAACATTTGTTTTGTTTTGGGCATATGTAACAGGATAACAGGATTGGTTTCGTTATCACACCCACACAGAAGGTGGCCAGGATCTATAGGGATTATTGCTTGCAGGTTCATGTCCCTCCTGGCTGGGTCCATTTTTTCATCAATGACAATGTAGATGGTGTGACAACAGAGCAAATGGAGCAGACATGCATTGAGGTACCCCTGTCACTCAAATATCCAGCTTAAATGCCATGTTTCCAAGTACTATCTTGACCCTTGGTTTATTTCCCACCAGTTTGGCCTTGAAGATGGGAGCGAGTTCAGGGCACAACACCTCCCACCAGGCCACAGGTTTCCACCTCTGGAGCCGGCACCATCCACACCAGAGCGTCAAGATGTTTGAATGTGTGACAAGCTTTCATCATTTCCTACTTGTTGTTTTTTCATGTTCATCTTTTATCGTTTTTAAGGGTTGTAATGTGTTGTAATGTTTCGGTTGTTATGTGTGAAGGACCTCTTTATAATGACAGCAATGTGTTGTTCATTGTGTCCTGTTTTGTTTGTATCCAAATCATAGTTGTCACTTGTTGCTGACAAGTATATCTAATGACAGCATTGTGTTGTTCAATGTGTGTTTTTTGTATACCTTGCAATCGGATCTAAAAACAACATAAAAAGTCTGGATTTATCAAAAACAGTTTGTGCATTTAAAGGTTGTCATACAAAATATCAACCTGTCACCACCAAGTAATTCTATGTAGTTACAAAAGTAGGACCTGTCACCCAATGTCATTTACCTAAAATACTTCTTTACTTACACCAACAATGTTCTATTCATGCCAATATATCCCCAAAATAATGCAGACATCAGTAATATGCCTAATATCAAAAGTAGTAATCAAAGTGGTAGTACAGAATTGTGTGACAGCTTCAGAATGGTAGCTTGCAAGTGATTGCTTGTTCTCTTCTTGGGCAAGTCTTCTTGTTGTGGCCAGATTTCCCACACAAGCTGCACTTGTATGTGGTCACCTTCTTTTTCTTCACAATGGGTTTAAATTCTCCAAGTGATGGCAGCCTATTCACCCTTGGTCTTCCTACTGGCCTGCGTACAAGTGGTGGCTTGCACACCAGCTGGCTGATTTCCACTGGTACATCCCATTCAGATCTAGATGGTGTAGGGTATATAGTCTCATGGTAAGCCTTCAACCAAGCTGCAGCTGTGTAGTACTCACCTAAGAATTCTGAGCAATTGTATTCCATGCATTCAATTGCACAGATTGCATGCACACAAGGCATGTGATCCACATCAAATACCCTACAGCTGCATGTCTTTCTTGCTAGATCAACAATGCCAGAAAAATCTCCACCACAGATCTCGAATTGTGCATCATTCAAAGGCTTGATGTCATACCTTTTTGAAATCCTCATCCTTTCCAGCAAGATTTTCCTCACATTCAAAGGGGGTTGGTTCTGGCGCTTTGCAGCCTTTTTCCTGCGTTTCTGAAACCATCGTGTGACCATGTCCCTGATGAACTCAAACAGTGCTACCAACTGATATGACCTAGCAATCTTCAAGGCTCCATTTACACACTCAGAGTTGTTTGAAGTCATCATGTTGTACCTGTCATACAATAAAATTAGGTACTGTCATACAATTCATTACGTGGTGTCATACAATTAGTTGGATGCCCTACAAGTAACATCCAACTGATATGACCTAGCACTCATAACTCAAACTACTGTCACACAATAAAATTAAGTGCTGTCATACAATTCATTACCTTTCACCAAGACAATAAGCCCTACTCCATTTGGAAAAATCAGCTTCTTGTAGATATGTCCCTATTTCTGGATTTGCCTTGCATATGTCCAGAAAGTGGACCTCAAATTCTGCCTTAGTGTATGCCTCAACAGTCTTTTCAAACAAGCTTAGAACACCAACATTATGGAATCTTTGCCTGAGGTTCATTTGCAAATGTCTTTTGCAACTAACATGCTTAGCTAATGGATACACATTTGCTACTGCATTTTTTATGCTGACATGTCGATCTGACACAACAACCAGGTCTTCTGTATGTGGTACCACATTAAGCAGTTGCTCAAAAAACCAGTGCCATGCTTTATCATTTTCAGAATCCACTATAGCAAAGGCAAGAGGGTATACTTGTTGGTTTGCATCTTGACCTACAACGCTCATCAATTGCCCAGAATATTTGCCATGGAGGAATGTTGAATCAACTGATATAACCTACAACAAATAAGTGTCATACAATTAAACTAGTGTCATACAACAAAATAGTGGCTGTCATACAACACATAGTGCTGTCATACATTTACTTTAGTGTCATTCTACTATCAAACTAGTGTCATACAATAAAATAGTGGCTGTAGGTCAACAAATAGTGGCTGTCATACATTTACATTAGTGTCATACTACTATCAAAATAGTGTCACACACTAAACATGTGTCATACAACTAACTAGTGTGTATGCCAGGCTGTAATATAATTGTGTGACAAGGGATGTACCTTCCTTAGGTGTTGGAAACCTCTTATGCACACTCCAAATGAGATGAATACATATTTGAATCTGTTAGAACTGTCAATGACAAGCTTGTAATATGTCCCCTCATTCACTTGCTTCAGCATGTGGCAATATGATGGGAGAAGAGCATAGTTTTCATCAGGTGTTCCCCTTATCAAATTCTGAGCTCGCTCCCTTGCTTTCCTAGCCTTCCACATGCTGATTGATGCACGGTACTCCTTCTGGACATCATTCCTTATTTGAGCTGCATCTGACCCATTTTTCACACCTTCATACCTGCATATATACACAACACCAGCCTGTCATACATACACAATCTCACAACACAAGCCTGTCATATCATACATGCCTAAACAATCTCACAAACACTTTAAATGTAGGTGCAGGATAGTGCAAAACTTGACTCACCTTGTTCTGATCTTGTCAGCAATACTTATATATGACAGCTTATGTTTTTTTTTTAAATCTGATGTCGAATGCACAAGTATGCTTGTCTGTGATCTTTCTAACCACAAAGTTGTTTGTTCCTTTAATTTTTGAAGCCATCATTTGCCATGCACATTGAGGATCCACACACTTCACTTTGTATCTCTCTTTGTTTGATTTTCTTACACGATACCCATAGCTCTTATGAGAAGCAGTGTTCTCCACAGCATCTTGCAGATGTCTCTTGGACTGGTACACTTTCCCAACCTCTATGAAATCTCCACTGGCAATAAACCTTTCACCATAGTAGCCCTCTTCATCCATATCTGTATCAGAAATGTCATCCATATCTTCATGAGCTCTTGTCATCTCCACATCAACATGTATTGGTTGGTATTCATCCTCAATAGCTGCAACGGGAGGTTCAATAGTTGGAAGTGCTGCCAGAATAGGTTCATCTAGAAGCTGAATAGGTGCAACAGTTGCAGTTTGAGGTGTCACACACTGTATCACTGCAGTTTGAGATGTCACACACAATACATCCTATCACACAACCAACATGAAAATGGTGTTAATGAATGTATGACACTTAATGACAGTTTAACGAACTCACATACAGGGGCATTACCTTGTTCTCATTCAAACTCACATACAGAGGCATTTTCCAATCAACTCCTGGAGCTGCATTGATATGTAGGAATGAACTCAAATCCTCTTCGTTCTCCACTTTGAAAGGGTTCTTCAATTTCTGAAATGGATGGAGGTGTGACAACATCATATTCTTGGCTGGTGACAGGATGTTGCACCTTTGGTTGATTGTGCTTTTCAACTCCTCTAAGCTGATATCATCATTTAGTAAGACGGTCTTGGATGATATGTCACCTACATACTCACAATCAGAGGTCCACATTCCACCATACGAAATAGTGAGGATCTTCATTTGTACAACCCTGTAACACATTATAAAACAATCCTGTCATGTATGACCTCAAACAGGACTGTCACTCATTCAAAACAATGGATGTCATACATGAGAAACATACAACATGTGAACAACAAGCATGTCATCTAACAAACAACCGTGTCACACATAACTTTCCAAACAAAAACTGGGATCAAACAAAACTGTCACACACACTGGAAAACAAACATTTCACACATAATCTTCAAAACAACCATGTCACACAAAATCATACAAAACATACAAAAGCACTGAGAATAACGTCACCCACAAACGTGTCATTCATTTCATCCACTTTAAGTTCATACTAATGTGTCACACAGACAACGAACTGTCATACGTAACGTTATTCTCGTTAGTTGTTGTCACACGAAAACACTGTCATACAGTTTCCCTTTTACGTATGGATTTTTCAGCATAGAGTTGGATGCACCCCATACACATTCAATGTTCATCAACGTCCACAGTTTGTCACACATAAACCATGTCATACGTGATTCCTGACCAACACATCCAAACACATGGTCATTGCGTTTGTGTTTCCAATCCAACACAAACACTCCTCAAACCCTTGGTTTAATGTGTTCGAGTTCATATACCTGTTTTGCGCATAAATCGGCTGTCAAATCTTCCAAACTTGAACGTGGTAATTTCTCCTTCGAAATAACTGAGCACCGTGCGCAAATGTGTGTGACAAATCGTGCGAGGTCCGGTCGACGGAGTCCCCTACTAGCTTCGAGTCGTGTGACGCCCCCCGCGTTTCGCACCTCCGTTTGCCGGCGAACCAGAGAGATGGAGGAGGAGGGAGCAGCGAAAAGTAAGAGCGCACGAGCGGGGAAGAGCGCACGAGCGGGGAAGATGACATGGGAGGCCAGGGGGTTTCACATTAAATGGGGGAATTTTTCAATTAATTGGGACGGGGGTATAATGGGAAAAACGGCCTCATAGCAAATTAATTTTGCCGGCTGCCTTATTGCCTCCGAATGTGGCCCTAACGGGCCACATACCTAAATCCTCCTTTTCAAAATATAAATGTTGTTAACCTTAAGTTACAAAGACCAACCATGTCTAAATCTCTGATATTTCCGCTCAGAACCCAATTAATCTCAAATAAATTGGCATCCATCTACATCTGTAAAAATTGTATAATACGTCCCAAAACCCAACCTCACATGAAACTATCTGACATGTTAATAAACAACCTGTTAAACTAATGGACTCGATTATAAAATTTACTAGATCTACGAACCAAATTGGTAGAAAACTTTGGAGTTTGGTACTTTATTTCTCTTAAATAAATCTTTTTCCCTGTTAAAATAAACAAGTAAAAACCAAAGCTCCTGTCACTTTCTAGTGCACTTAATAATTAATAGGAGCCACAGGACCAAGGCTGTCTTATATACATATGCTTAGCCTCACATGCACTTGCTCAGTTCATTCAGAGATTCTCTCTTTCTTTACATGCCATATCCATTTCATCTTGTACTAGCTCACTATTCTCTAATGTGCATGCCTGACTTGTTTAACTTAATTTACATTAATGATTTTAGATTTACATGTGAACTTTTTCGCTATCTATGTCGTGGAAATAGCTTATTTTTAGCTTACCAGCTGAGACACATGACACTTGCCCATAACGTTCCAAAAGTTAACATGGCAACTACATGTTCTCAAATCTCAACTCAACATTTACATCTTTAAAGTTTAGGAGCCTTTTTATTTATCAAACCATCTTGTTGTGAATCGGTGGATCCAGCCGGTTTCTAAGTCGAACCATTGACCACGATAAAAATGCGTTACGGGAACATGAATCCAACTGTCGAACCATTGACTCTGATAGCACTTGTCGAAGCATTGACTTTGATAACACTCAATACGGAACTATATGAATCCGAACCACACCATATAGTATCATCAGAAGTTATGTAATTCAAGAAGGGAATATTTTTGGTCCTATAATCTTCTTTCCTTTTCCATAAGAAAATCCTCATGAAGATGGACAACTATGAATGACAATGGACAATTATACTAAACATAAAAAAAAAACTTACAAATAAATGTCAAAGTTTACAACACCAAAATCCACCATGCAAACCCCCAAATTCATTATTCCCCCCATCAACATGTAACGTGACATGAAGACATATATCTACCTAGCAACATTAATATTGATGATCAATGACAATCACCAATCCTACATGATTAAACACAACTTTCCAACTAAGAAGAGTTTCATTTCGAGTTACGTACCTTGTAACACTCCATAGCAACAATCGAAACTCAAGATGATCGAGCTTATGAGATCAGTTCATCTTCCTTTCTTAAGAGGGAACAAAGGAGGCATTGATCCGCCTTTCGCCTGAGTACAAACCGGAACATTGACCATTGGCCTTAATCTCATGGTAGCGGATCGTGTTCGCTCAAGCCCTTTCTTGATCCTTCTCAAGTGCCTCTCTTTCATACTTATGGTCTCTTCTTCCTTTCCTTCTTCGGTCATTGTCGCCGCTTGGTCCCCCATTGAGCTCGATGATGATGATGAGGACGACGAAGATGAAGAGGGCGTTAATGTAGAAGAGTTGGTGGGCGGGCGGCGTTTCCTCAATCTTAGGAGCTCTTTCCACAAGACCGTGCAACTTGGTGGCCTAGGAGATGGGTCGTCATCTATGTACCATATTCTTGGCGGCTCCATTTTGTTCATCTACAAACGGGTCGGAAATGCATTGTTAACATCAAGCTAGCTATGACTATGTCAATATATAGCAACACAAGGCTTAATACAATGTAAGATAAACTAGACATTTTTTTCAGGTGGATATAAATACAAATTTCTTAAATGAGATCTCATCCAAAAAGAGATTTGGTCGATATCCTACTTTTATCTAAGAAAAATGTGTTGTGCATGATTAAAGTTGCATTTTTGGCCTAGTAAGAATAGAATATCCGGTTCCAATCATCTAATCTCATAGCAATATTTCCATCAAATTCAATTAATATCCATTCTTTCAACCCTAACCCTCTTCATAAACCAATTAATCAGATAACAAACAAACAAAGACCATGACTAATTGAGATTGCATCAAATCTCATTTTCAAAAAAAATGACCCAAATTCAAATTAGAATCAAAACCCCCACATAACCCAATTGAAAATCATTATTCTTTTTGTCTATAAACCAATTAAATATCGCCACTACTAAACACAACAGCTAGGAGCTCACATCTCAACACACCATAAAAATAGCCCAAACCCAATTTTTTATTCAACGCGAAAATTAAAATTAATAGTACTAACATACTAGTACAAACAAAACAAAAAAAAACAAGAAATTAAAACTAGCAAAAAAGATTGAAACCCACACATCCATAGCATAACTTACCATGCTATTTTGCTGATGATCTAGAACAATCCCAATCTTCTTCTTCTTCTCATCTCCATTAATGTTACCACCATTCTCACCATTGTTCTTGTCACTTGCATGATCTTCCGAGTTAGCAGCAGTCTTAACATTGATCTGGCCAAGCCTCTCAGCTGCATGTTGAATCTGCCAATAAGGAAGAAACTTGCCCTCGAAAAACAGCTCATCGGCGGTCAACATTGTGTTTTGACCGGTCAAGATCTTGGTCGACAAGAACTCGAAGTCCGCCACGTTCTTCAAATCGACTTTTCCGGCCCCGGTTTTGTCGCCGGCGACGGCGCCCTCTTTGCCGGCGTTTGGGCTAATGGAGATGAAGTCGGCTTCGTCGAGAAAGTCGGCCGAGAAGGAGATCCTGGGGCTTGTTGTTGTTGAGTCATGATCCGCCATTGTTGGCTCGGAGCTCGGTTGGGAGGCTTCTGTGGACACCATTTTTATGGAGGGTTTTTGGGTTTGGTATGGTTTTCTTGGGGAGCTAATTAGGCTATGGAGTTAGAGCTTTTGGTGTGCATGTGGTTTGCTCTTTTGTTTCTGTTTTTGTTGGTGTTTTGGAGATGTGTGAGTTTTGACTTTTGTGAGGGGGGCTAGTGGGTTATTAGCTTCGTGACTTTATAATGGTGTGTAGGATTTATCCCTCGAAGAAAATGGTGTGTAGGCTTTTTATGTATTGGGCCTTCTCTTGCTTCCCAACCCTCGGAATTTGCGAGTTTATAAATGTATACCATCATTATGGTTTTTAATTAATCATTTCAAAATACATTTTGTTGTAAAGAGACAAATTCACTTTAGATGGTAGATCTTATAATTGTGACCTAAGCATCGAAAGAAATTTTGGTGTATAAGGTCATTTTTCTTTTGTGACAATCTGGTTGGTTTGGTGGTGGCGAGATGAATGTATCCGGAAACTCCATTAATCGAGCGTTAGATGAGGCTCATTTTGTTATTGATCGATCTCACCTAAGATGGCTCGGGAGTCAAATGGTTATGTTATGGTTGCACAAATTGCTCCGGATGTTGATGGCACTAGCTCAGCTTCGTGGGTTTGTTCATAATGTTGGTCACCCCTTTGTGCCAAGTTATGGAATATCTTTGTATCGAAAGACTTGATATCTACATTCGAGGTGAATGTATGTAAACATATTATCAAAATATGACACCCGTGATGCAATAAGCATGTATAATGTATGTTAAGTTTAAGTTTATTTGCCCTAGTTTATAGGAGACACTTTCAACACGGGGATGTTCAAACTTATAAACCAATTAATGCCCACAAATATTATCACATAAAAACACCACTAGGCTTGATGCATCTAAGTTTAGATCATTGTATATTCATGTATGAAAACTAGCTACAATTAATCTTTGGGTTAAACAAAAAATGTCCTCCCCGTTACTTCGAAATTCTCATGGACGATGAATACGATACGTGTACATGTTTACAGGTATAGTGCAGGTGGGGACCATTTAACATTTTTCGTTGTGTAACAATTCATGCAAGAGAGGAATTAGTACTATGTAGTCTGTATATATACATGAATGCAGTCTGAAACGTCAAATAAGAAAAATCTTTAAGATTCGTTCAAGTCATTGATTTCGAGGAGAAAGAGAGTATACATTTCATATATGTACGTACTACCACCATATATATAAATCAATTCATAAAAGTGACCTTAAAGTATTACCTAGGGCCAGTATCAAATTTCGTAGAGGTAATAGTAGCATTCTAACTTTTGTTGGTCAAAGCATTATTCCAAATATAAAATGCCATATAATTAGGTCTTTTTTTTTTCATGTAATTGCATACTACGGAGTATAATTTGTGGTCAATATTATTTGAGTACTCTATTACTATAGAACATAGAGTTTTTTTTTGGTGGATATATAATGTACGTATAGTTTCATCATTAGACAATATAATTCAAAGAGGACCAGTCAAACTGAGAGGGATTGCATTTAGAGTATGACGAGTTTTAATAAGTGTTGTTAACCATGTGGGTCACATGAGAGTACGTTAGTCCTTAATCCTTACCATGTGATATTCCTTGTCCATGATATATCATTAGGCAGCCTAACCCCATTTCTTGCATGTATCAGGGTTGGGTTTTTGCCAACTGCTTACTTAATTATTGCCTAATTATTATCAACTTCTTATATAAAATGGTTTAGCAAGATTTGAGCAGCATTAAAATCCGATCTAATCTACAGACAATTGACCTGCGTTGTGTCATTGGTACCATCAAATTAAGACAGATCTTAGCTATTTATTGGATTACAATATCTTCACCGTCTAATCTTCTAACTAGCTAATTCCTATATGAGTAATTACCAATTTACCATACAGTTGATTAGTTCCGGTCAACTTTAAAAGGTGTAGTTGTGTACGAGTGAACCACACTGGACCTGCCAAATAGTCTAGACGGGTTTGAATTTGGGATGGAATATTTTAGAACTCTAGATTCAAATATTATTTTATGCGATTCTTGATTTTAATGCGATTTAACTGATTCCTTATGCCAACCCAACTTTAAATATCGTATCTAACGAGTCTCAATAACTTGATCGACCCGATCAAATTGATCAAGATAAGGTTAGTCAAGTCTTCGTCATTTTGTATCGGGTTTTAATCCTAAAAGTTTTGGATAGCCGGATTGGCTTATGTTTTCACCATAAAATGAGAGTGCACACAAGCTTCTTGCATACTGCAAATAGTTCTTATGTAACGGTTTGGTCTAACAAAATTTGACAATTACTGTAACATTTACACTTGTTTCGCCTTTGCATTGCACGTCATATCGTGATATATGACATTTCATTTGATTGAGATTGACGCACATTTATTAAAGAAGCACTTCATCAGATCACATATTTCAAAAATGTTTCCACATTTATAGACACGATGACATTTAACCTAGGTTGTAGCTTCATGCACTTTTGTGAGTGGAAGGCATTAGATTGAAGTGCAAAAATAAACATAATATCAAAAATTTGACAAAGTCGCCAATAATTCGTTTCAAGAAACATATACACGATTCCAAATTTAAAAAATAAATTAATAAATTAATCACAAGCCTATCCGAGGATTTGTTTGGCATGACTCCTGAAAGATCCAATAAAAGTTAAAATAGTTTTTTTTTAAAATACACAATTCAACAAATTTCTAGAGAGAGCTCTGTATATAATTCATCATAAATTCATACGTTTCAATTCACCAAAAGAGTATAGAAATACTCGTTTCGGTGTCTATAGCTTCAAAATACAAAGTTGCAGTGGGGCTAACGTATAAATAGTACATCACATATATTACAGAAATATGTCTTTGAATTGCATACTTTCTGAGCTAAGAATTGATCATAAAACTCTGCTCAAGATGTGAACTATATATGAAGGCTGTGATTTCAGCCATCTGTCAAGAGAGGTTAAAATGGGTCAGTGCGTTTAACCAATCCAAGAGCAATGCCATTAATCTTAGATCAAGTAACTCAGTTCATCATGTTTACAAATTAAGAGACTTACCAATAGAAAGCTTCCGAACACCGGGTAGCCATTCCTCGAAGAATCCATAGCAATCTGGATCCGCCTTCGAGAGGGCAGTAAGAGGGGTCACTGCAATCTAAAGGATCGAAGAAGACAATATCAATCCACGATGCGACGTTGAAAGCATATGAAAAAGAAGTTAGCTACACAAGTTATAGAAAGGCGTTACGTTACATACATAGCCTTGTTTGACAGCTTGGTCATCATCAGACTCATCAATTTCGCGCTCAGCCGGGGCAGTTAGCTACAGAAGTTATAGAACAAGTGTTATAGCCACAACCATAGTCCTTGTGTCTATTAAATTCCGAGTTTCCGGCTGAGGTCTTTCGTATAACATATTATGAAACAATTACTATATACAGTATGTTCCAAAATTGACTATGAACAAAATGAGCTAGTGAAGTGAATTGGACCTTTCTGGTAAACAATCTTTGGCCTGGAAAACCTGGAGGCGCATTGTCTTGAAATACAGACAAGTCAACATACTTTGATAGGATTGATGTCATGGTTTCTTCCTCTGTGCCATTTGTAACGTCTATCCACTCCATCTTGTATACACCCTTGTTCTGTTTAGTCAACCTGTAGCCCCGCTCATTCAAAACCAAGGCTGGTTCAGAAAATGAAAGTTGAAATATACAGCTCAGTTGCTATAGAGGACAAATGATACCAAGTGTTTACCTTGTGTGCTTGGACATCTGACGGCAGATCAATGTTCAGGACACAAGTGGTTGGAAAGGTTTTCTTTTTGATGTCATCAATCGTCATCAATCATAGCGCTTATGATGATGGGAAGAGCCACTTTGAGGTTCGGTTCCCGATGAAATGAGGCGTGGAAGGGGGCCACTAGACAGGCCTCGGCAGCTGGTGGGTAGTCGTCAGCAGTGCTTTTACGCCCACCTCCAAACCTTGAAGTTCCATGGACATATCAAGAAGCATTAATACTGTAAACAACATCAAGCTTAGGCAATAGGTAGCATTTGGAAGTTGTAGTATAATGCAAAGTGAAAGGTTCAAACTCAACCATTTGAACTCAGAAGTTGAAAAAGTTTTGAAAACTAAGAGCTCAAGAACCAACATCATGTAGGCCTCAGGTATTGAGGAGTTTTGTCACACATACCAGTCATACGATAAGTAATCACTTCAACAGTCATACGATAAGTAATCACAAGAAAGCCAAGGGATGAGCCTATGCGCGTACCAGTCATACGATATTGATACGGAAGGTATGCCGTTGACAAAACCTTCTCGAGCACCGGCAACTGTTCCAGAGTATATGCTGTAGCGTCCATTTGCACCACTCATTAGTTCATTTTACAACTTCACAATCATGGAAGACCTGATCAAAGTAGACTACTACTACTACTACTACTACTACTACTACTAAGGCCTGTTCTTCTGGGTTGATTAGTTTCCTATATCTAACTATTAAGTAATGGAACTAAGAACAATTAAATGATTGATAAGTAATCACTTCAACAGAGCTAATGGCAAAGTAGACTAAGTATCTTACACGCTGTAGCCAGAATTGCTTCCCATATTTATCCCACTTAATACCTGCGCATCAGTTACAAACAAAAACTAATCTTAGCCAACGTTCTGTATTCTGTAATATATTTTCAAGCTGAAATCTTACATCAACTCCTAAGTTTCTTTCTATAGAGGGAAGAATGAAGAGCAGTACAAGATCAGGTGCAGATGAAAACAAAGCTTTTGAGAGTCCTAGTGAAATACAATCTGCTGGAGTCCCTGCAAAAGTTAAATACATATTGGAATTTGTTTGGTAACATGTATTTTCACTTGAGTTTAGCCAAAATATACACAAATAAAACCCAAACCAGTAATTGCAAAGGCTTCTGCTCCTTGGATCTCTACTTCCTTAACTGCTAGAGGTCGTTGCCAAATGATACTGTGACTAACCGCTGAATTTTCCCTGCACACAACAGATTAAGATTCAAGTATACCATCAAACTTACGAGTTTACGACATATATAGTGCCACTTTGCTAGCCATAAAAAAAATTCTAAGACTAGTAAAAAAACAGTGCAAGTAATAATGAAAGAAGCGGAGAAGTGAAGGAACGGACTGATGAGGGGCGCAGACACGGACGTTATAACGGTTTGTTGACACGAGGGCGCGAACTAGCTCTCGCAACCCGGGTGCATCGATTCCGTTGTCGTCCGTACGTTACCAGTATGGTCGCCTTAGCTTCCATTTCCGTTTGGGTTTCCGTTTCACACACCAACAATTGGCTTCAATCCCTATGATTTCTAAGAGCTTGGCAGAGGTGGTTCAACGAAGTAATAGTATAGGCTGATGAAATTGTATATGGAATTGTTATTTTTATTTTTATTTTTAAATGAATAAATTTGAGACTACACCGAAAGTCCTTCTTATTAAATCCTTAAAGATATCTTATTGAAAGATCACCAACCCTTTTTTCAACAACATATGACAACACAAAGCTTTGGATTCATTAGGTCAAACCAAGTTTTATTTTTATATTTGGTACATCAATGGAGATTTCTCTTTTCTTTTGCTGAATGCATCTAATATATTGGTTTAGAAACTGAAAACTTGAACAAGTGTCTGTTGGCAGTACATACTGTCTTTAGAAAAATACGGGAGTTTACAGACAAGGATCCCATATTACAGAAATATATGTCTTTAGATTGATTGCGAAGATTTTGACTTGTGAATTGATCATATAAGTACATCTCTGTTGAAAATGTTGAAGTATGATCGAAAGCTTGATTTCAGGCATCTGTCAAGAAAGTTTAAAACGGGTCAGTGAGTTTGACAATGCAAGAGCTATTAATGTATGCCATAGATCAAACTTATAACTCTCAAGGTAGATTAGGATGTGCCATTGATACTACAAGCACTAGTACAAAAATGCTTGCCCATTACAGAATTTACAGTAGAGCAATTGGCATATCTTTTACTCTGGTACTAATAACTTGTCTTAGATAATGCTAATGTGGGTGAATCGTGTTTCAAGAGATACTTACCGATAGAAACTGGCTGGACACCGGGCAGCCATTCCTTGAAGAATCCATAGCAATCTGCATCTGCCTTCGAGAGGGCAGTAAGAGGGGTCACTGCAATCTGAAGTAAGAAGACAATGTCAATCAAAGATGCGACATCGAAAGCATAGGGAAATGAATCCCGCTCATGAAAGGCGTTACGTGACATACATAGCCTTGTTTGACAGCTTGGTCATCATCAGACTCATCAATTTCGCGCTCAACCGGGGCTTTTAGCTACACAGGTCATAGAAAATGTGTTATAGCCAGGATCAATACGAGTTTCGGGTTAGTGGCGCGAAGATATAAGACATATTGAAACAACTATATAACGGTGTCTGTGATAAAATGCAAATGTTCCAAATTCAAACAAAATGAGTTATCTAGCAAAAAGAATGAACCTTTCTGCTGAACAATCTTTGGCCTAGAAAGGCTGGAGCTGTAGTCTCTTGGAATATGGATAAGTCAACAAACTTTGCTGCCATTGATGTCATAGTCTCTTCTTCTGTACCATTTGTAACGTCTATCCAGTCCGTCTTATGTACACCTTTGTTTTGCTTAGTCAACTTATAGCCCTGTTTGTTGAACAAAAAAAACTTATAGCCCTGTTTAGTCAATTCAAAACCAAGGTTCAAAACTAGAGCCAAGCAAGGATTTGGGGTAGAATATTTTTCAGTCAACAATATGAAAGATGATCAGGAAAGGAGAGTAAATCCAGGCAGTGACAACATATATAGTTCATGTTACCTTGTGTTTTTGGACATCTGAGGGCAGATCAATGTTCAAGAAGCAAGTGGTTGGAAAGGTTTTATTTTTGATGTCATCAAGCATAGCACTTATGATTGGAAGACAAGCCTCGGCAGCTGGTGGGTAGTCGTCCGCAGTGCTTATACGCCCGCCTCCAAACCTTAGATGTCCAATTGTCCAAAAGAGATCATGTATAGATCCATACAAGAAAGGCTTTAGTCTTTTGTTATAAACCAAAAAGTATAGTGTAGCTTGAAAGGTAATACAAATGGACTTATCTCGCGCCTCCTCTTCATTTTATGCTTACATTGAGAGGAAGTTTGAGTAAGATTAAGGTTAGGCTAATGTTAGCATTTGGAAGTTGTCAAACTCAATCATTAGAGCTCAGAATTCTAATTTTTTTTTGCATCAACTAAGAGAGCTCGATCAAGATCATGTGCATATGTAATATGCTAAGGAATTTGTCAAACTGCAATCACTTGAAAGGTATGTAATGAGCCTACCAGTCATAAGATATTGAGATGGAAGGTACACCGCTGAGAAAGCCTTCTCGAGCGCCAGCAATTGTTCCAGAATATACACTGCAATCCAATAGCAACAAGTTTTATAAAGGAAGATTGATTTGTAGTTGTCAAAACATGATTTAAGCAGGATTAGTTGTTGAGTCTTGTCTTGATTTAATCAACAATTAGCTCTAAGGCTTGTCCTGATTTAATGGCAAAGTAGAGTAAGAGCATTGTCTTACGCGCTGTAGCCCGAGTTGCTTCCCATATTTATCCCACTTAGTACCTGTAAGAAAGGCGAGAACTCATCAGCTAGAAAGAATTTTCTTAGCCAAAGTTATCAAAACATACATGGCATGAGATCAGATTAAAAGTATGAAACAAATAATCTTATAATACACTGATAGTTATTGAATCCAATATAGCCCACATGTAAAACAATGCTCAAAATTTGGAGAAGCAAGTGAGGAGCAATTCAAAGAATACCAAATCAGGCAGAGTTGGAAACAAAGCTTTTGAGAGTCCCAATGAAGTGCAATCTGCTGGAGTCCCTGCAAAATTATATGTGCAGAATACATTGAAAGATTTATCTAATGAAAGTATCCTACAAATCTTATTCCATTTGGTTATCTTCCCAACATAAAGAAACATAACTTTCTTGGTCTATGATCTTTGGTGAGATTCTCTTGGTTTTTAACATACATACTATAATGCAGAATTTTTACACAATCAAATTTGCTTATATAAGTTCTTGTGTCATTCAAGTGTTTACATTTAAAATAGCAGATCATCAACTCTGGGCATAAACAAGTGGGAAACTAAAACAGTTTGATAGTGTTGCCCTTAAATATAGCTGAAATATGTAAAGGAGATAAAATTAATCCAAACCAGTAATTGCATATGCTTCTGCTCCTTCCATTTCTACTTCCTTAACGGCCAATGGGCGCTGCCAAATGATACTGTGACTAACCGCCGAGTTTTCCCTGCTCATGTTTCAACCACTTCACTTTAATCACAACCAACAATAATCAAGGAATTCAGTAAAACTGAGCAACTACAATCAACAATTAAAAGAAGTAGAGAATAGAAAGCAACGGACCGATGAGGGGCGCAGACACGGATGTTATAACGGTTGGTTGAGACGAGGGCGCCAACTAGCGCTCGCAACCCAGGCGCATCAATTCCGTCATCGTTAGTTACCAGGATCGTCGCCTTAGCTTCTTCCATTTTCCAGTTTCAGCTTCACACACCAACAATTGGCTTTCCTGAATGAAGTTCAATGACATTACTATAACTTTAGCCTTGGCTCAAAAAGAAAAAAAAGTGTTAGTGTAAGACTAAAAAGTTGACTTGACAAAGGAAGATTCAAGGAAGGATCAAAGGATGAAGAGATTGTATAACGGAATTATTAATCCGTAAAGGCATCTAGAAGATCAACAACCCTTTTTCAGAAATTTCAAATTATTGTTAACTAACTGGAAACTCTTGGAAGGAGCCAATTTTGACTTTAAGATCGCCATTGCCTTGCTTTATGATGTTTAAAACAGAAATGGGCCGTGTATTTGGGTGATTGGGCCAGGTTTGTACACGGCCCATTACATTTGGGCTACAGGCCCAAAAGTCCATACCTGTGTCACCTTCTACTCCCCTAAAAAACCCTAATTTCGTTCTGCCCGGCTTGAAACTGAGCTCTGCCCCTCTCTCTCTCCTCCATTGAAGCCACATCGGCCGTGAGAACACAAAGAGCTACTAATTACGATCAATCTCGCAAGGTACATCACTCGTTCTCTTTCCTTTTATGAATTTAATTTCGGAATTCCGTGTTTGAACCTGATTTCTAGCCTTCTTCTCTCAATTGTTCGTAGCTATGGCGGACAAGGCGGTGACGATCAGGACAAGGAAGTTCATGACCAACAGGCTTCTATCCAGGAAGCAGTTTGTGATCGATGTTCTTCACCCCGGAAGACCTAACGTTTCCAAGGTTCCGTCTTTTCTTCATGTTCAAAGAATGATCGTCCTTCTTAATGTTAGATTACTGATACTACTTTCTGTGTATTCAATTTCCTCCTCTTGTTTAGGCCGAATTGAAGGAGAAATTGGCTAGTATGTACGAAGTGAAGGACCCGAACGCAATCTTCGTGTTCAAGTTCAGGACACATTTCGGAGGAGGCAAGTCGACCGGATTTGGCCTGATTTACGATTCTGTGGAGAATGCCAAGAAATACGAGCCCAAATACAGGCTTATCCGGGTAATTGAACCCTGAATTCTCGATTTTTTTGTGTTGCCGATTCTTATTTCAATGCTAGCATATTGGGTGTTGAGATAGTGTACTGAATTTACCAGCTTCTGTATCATGATGGTGTTGTTTGATTGAGCTCTATAATTGTTTGGCTTTCCTTTCATTGCTCGAATTTGTCTGGTTAGTTCATGTGATTAGCTGCCAAATGAGCTGGCCATCTCATCTGATCTTATAGCTTCAGTGAAAATCTATGTCAAAAGCTGTTTAGGTTGAAAGTGATTATATATTTGTATAGGATCCTATCCACATATAAGCCGTCTGTTTAGTTAACTGATCACCAATGTGTGCTTATCTCATTTAGATCCTTGTAATTATGGTTCAACAAGAGTTCATTATGGATTAGCTTGTGATTCTGGCTGAATGATATACATAACAAAATACAATCATGGGGATTTGATTTGTAAAATATCAATGATAGTATCAGTTTTCTGAAGTAGTGTTAGCTATGTGCAGTATCCATAAACTAATGCTTTGTTCGATGGAATAGTCTAGTCTATTTTCTTACCAAGTTCACTCTGTTTGTGCCCTAATACTTATCGTCTTTGTTCTGCATTTTTTTTACAATAGAACGGGCTAGACAAGAAGATTGATAAATCAAGAAAGCAGTTGAAGGAAAGGAAGAACAGGGCAAAGAAGGTCCGAGGAGTTAAGAAGGTCAGTGTTCTAGTTATTTTGGTAACCCTCTTTTTTTCGTCATATAAAACACTTGTTTCACAATGACCCATTCGGCTCGTTTACTTCAGGCCAAGGCTGCGGATGCTGCCAAGAAGAAGTGATCAGCTTGAACAATTGTGCGACATACCGAAGCAGATCGAACTCTTTAGACTGTGCTTGTTCTCAAATGATCATCTAGTTATTATGGTAAAATGGGGACAGATGAACTTAGTATATGGTCCGTTTATCAGCTCTGCTGAATATCATGCTTAAAAAGTGTATGTTTTGTCTGATTGAGTAGCGCTTTTTTTTTTGTTTACTGTTTCTGGGTGGTTTATGTTGAGTTTGGTTTGGCTTTTGCTATCGTGGAATGACTTTAAAAGATCATATATTCCGTTGGTTGCATACTTGCATTACTAGTTGATAATTGCGTCACTCTTATAAGAAGAGATGCATATGGTCCAAGCGAATTCTGAACTAGCTCATTTTGACTACAACAAAACATAAGCTAGACTACGCAAGTGTAAATTACATTACAAGGCTAGCTTAGTAATTTAAGTAGAAAGATAGTGAACCAATCCCAAATGGGCATTTTGGAAAGCAAAGTCTTTCAACCGATAGCAAAAAATCAGCTGTCGATTTACAGCCCCTGAAACAATGAAGAATCCGCCCCTCTTTGAATTGGCAAGGCAACGAAATATATAAATATCTCGACGAATAGAATATGTTCAACTATTTGACAATGTTTTATGATTGATGTCTTGGGAGGCAAGCATGAGAATACCCGTACTTATTGAGTTGTCAAATTCATGTGTTTGTTGATTTCAGGACTTCAATAACTTGACGAATTATATGATTAATTAACTTAATTGCTTGGGGAGAAAAGCATGTAAGGACACCAATAAATAGTTTAATCATCAATTGGAGCTTGGAACCCAAGCATTTGATAACATTAGCTTCATTCTTCTTGTATAAATATGAAACCACACAAATACAGATTGTTAAGCTATTCTAATAAAAATGGAAGAAGAAACTTTGCCTACTCTACAACCAGATGCATTGATTCACATATTTCACAAACTCCCAATCCTTTCCTTATTGCAATGCAAGCTAGTATGCAAGGAATGGACTTCTCTCATTTCCGATCCCTTCTTCAAATCAACTTACAATTCCTCCACCATTCCAAACCACCCGATAAGCTTAATGATGATTCCGAGATGGGGATGTCGAAAAAGGGCGAAATCATCAATGAGATATGAAATCGATGGGCTCAACAACACTTTGGTAAGTCGTAGCCAGGCCCTTCCAAGAAACATTCCTTCCGAAGACCATGGTTTTACAATCATGGGTTCTTGGAACGGTTTGGTTGCTTTATACCATGGCTCTGGCGATTTCTACCTCATCAACCCGTTTACGAAAGAAGAAATATCCGTCTGTGCCTCCTTAGATCCCGATAAGTTCATGCACAAACATGTAAACGGGCTGAGCTATGATCCTTCGAGTCGCGAGTACAAGGTTGTTCTATCTGGCGTCGAGGAAAACATCATCAATCTATGCGTGGTGAACTTCAAGCATGGAGGTTGGAGTGTCAAAAGCCAATCTTCACAGATCGACGGATTCACTAGGGGTTCCAGAACAACACCTGGCATTGTTGTCAACGGCGTTCCACATTGGATTGTTAGCCCCACCTCTGTTGAACAACTTTGCTACTTCGATCATCGTAAAGAGGAGTTTCGCGAAATACGCAAGCCCAAGGAGTGGGACACGAAACGGCTTTGTATGCTTGGAGTTGTGGATGGAAACCTAGCTGCCAGTCTTTATAGCAAGGAATATGGATTGGAGGTGTGGGTTTTAAGGAATTTTTCGAACCCGGAATCTTGGAGTAGTATGTTTGTGATTGCGAAAAACATACCTTGTTGTGTGTCGCCTTTGTGTCGGATGAACGATGAGGAGGTTTTGATGGATGCAAATAAGGTGGTGTTGCTGATATACAATTACAGAAGTCATACCATTCGGCAGCCAGAACCCAAAATGATGAGGACTCAATACAACATGATAAGCTATTTTCCAAGCTTTGTTTCGCCTACCAATTAATGGCACACATTTGTTCCTTTGCACATAAAGATTACGTACCTTTGGTTTCGATTTGACGGAGGCTTTCATCTTTTTGTATTGGTAGTTGGATGCAAAACTACCAAGACTATGCATTGGATGTAGTAGGGTGTGTTTGCTCGTGTATTTGGCTCAAGTTTGAATTGGTGTGTAATTCACAATTCTTGTAAAAGTTCAAACCATCGGTAAACGAATGTTTGCCTAATGAGTAACGAGTAATGAGTAATGCCCGTGCCTAATTGAATACGCCACATTTGAAGCAACTATATAATATTAAAACAACCTCTTATAATTACTTGGAGTGTAACGGCGGTAAAAATATAAAAAACTATTCTTCTCAAAAAAAAAAAAAAAGATATAAAAAAACTCCAATCTTGACTAACCTAAACCCTTTCAGCTAATCCAGCCAATAACTCTCAAGTCATTACTTAACTATTTAAAATAAATTAAGTAACTTCAGCACGCGCACTAAAAAATAGGTTTTAATTGCTCAAAATATACGTGGAAATGTACTCCATGTTTGCTAACAAGTAACAACTTGTCACACTATACACTTCCCAGAACTTTCGCCTACATAGGTACGTTAGTACGTAGGAACGTAGGATACCAAATTTCAGAAGAAAAAATGCTACAAGACTGATTATTTTTTTGGTCGAAATCCTACAAGAATGATTTTTTTTGGTTGAAATGCTACAAGATTGATTTTTTTTGGTCGAAATGCTACAAGAATGATTTGAATCATATGCTCTGCGTGTTTCATATAGATTTAAGTCATATACTTTGCGTGTCTCATAATGATTTTTTTTGGGCAGAAAAAGCTACAAGAATGATTTAAATCATTTATACTTGGCGCGTTTCGTATAGATTGACATATTTTTATTAACTCAATAATTAAGATATGATTAATCCTATTTTCCAAGCTTTGTTTCGCCTACCCATAAATGGGCCAATATTTTTTTTTGTGAGCATTGAGATTATGTAATGTACGGATGTATGTATTTTGTGTGTTTATTTCTAATTACTTGGAGTGTAACGGCGGTAAAAATGGCTGTAAATTCAAAAGATGTAGTAGGGTACGTGTTTGCTCGTATATTTGGTTCAAGTTTGAATTGGTATGCACGTAATTCACAATTAGATCTGTTGAAAAATTCAAACCATCTGTAAACTAGTGTTTTTTTTATTTTTTTGATCAAGACTGTAAACTAGTGTTTGCCTAATGAGTAACGACTAACGAGTAATGCCCGTGCGTAATTGTATACGCGCGCCAAAATTAAAACAACTTTATAATTAAACTAGATATAAAAAAACTCCAATCTTGACTAACCTAAACCCTTTCGATCCCTCAACCAAAAAAAAAAAAAATCCTTTCGATCAGCTAAAAATTCCACCAAAAAAAGCCCCTTTCAGCTAATCCAGTCAACTCACTGTGTAACTATTCAAACAACTCAGAATTATAAAATTCATACATAGCCCAATTTGGATTTGATTATCAGGTAACTAACAGAGTAAATAATTATAAATTTAGTTAGCATGTCATATTTTTTTTGGTCGAAAGTTAGCATGTCACATGCATGCACTTTGATACATCCCAGAACTTTCGCCCACATTGGTAATTTGGTACGTACTACGTAGGATAGGATATCAACTTGCATAATGATTTTTTTGGTAGAAAAGGCTACAAGAATAATTTAAAGCATATATACTTGGCGCGTTTCGTATAGGCCGGTTGACATGTTTTAATATTAACTCAATAATTAAGATATGAGCATCAACGAAATCTCTCTGTCGATCGAGCTCACACGTTGATGATGGCTTTTCAAACCAATTACTTTACTTATTTACCTAAACGAGTAGGCCGCCATTACACTATTTGTCGAAAATTCTAAGCTACTTGCAATATATTTAACAAATACGTAACGTTACAACTTACAAGCATCAATAATTAATTAATCATGGTGATATTCTAATATATAGACGATTAACGTGAATCATCCCATTTCAAATCTCAATCCCAAATCAATCTACAAAACAAAGGAAATGGAAGAATCACCATTGTCAATCTCATCTCTTCAACCCGAGATTCTGAGCCAAGTATTCCACAAACTCCCAATACGATCAGTTTTCTCTTGCAAGCTCGTGTGCAAGCAATGGCGTTCTCTTGTCTCCGACCCGTTATTCAAGTCAACTTACATCCCAAACGACCTATTAAACCTCCTGATGATCCCTTCATCAACCTCCGGAAAAATACCCGCCTCTTGCTACGAAATCGACGATCCTCCGACGCGTTATCCGCAGCCTCTTCCTCGCGATTTCACCCTCACCAACCGAATCGCGATCTTGGGCGCGTGCAATGGGTTGGTCGCGCTGTATCAAGATGATGGCAAGTTCTGCCTCTTCAACCCGTGCACGGGGGAGGAGAAGACGGTTCGCGTGGAGGCGATGCACGAGCGGTTGAAGATGGATTGGTGCGCGGATCTTTTGCTAGGGCTTTGCTATGACTCTATAGCCAAGAGTTACAAGGCGGTGTTGTCCATCTCGAGTCGCGGTTCGTGTGGCTTTTACGTGGTTTGTTTTAATGACGCGGGCTGGAAGCTCAAAACGCAGCCCGGATTGTCACATCCGTCTTATTGCACCGACACCGAGCTCGGGGTCATTGTGAATGGTGCTCCTCATTGGACTTCGGGCAACTCGCTCTTCTACTTTGATCAACATCGTGAAGAGTTTCGAATGATTCGAAAACCTGAGGAGTGGGGCCGGAGGAAGGTGTGTGGGTTAGGAGGTCTAGATGGGCAGTTGACCGTTGGAGTTGTTGGTCATGGGTTGGAGATATGGGCCATGAAGGAGTATGGGAATGATAAATCATGGAGCAATTTGTTTGTCATTGCTAGTGATCAGTTTCGCTCGGTTTCGGTTTTGGCGCGGATGAAGGATGAGGAGGAGATTTTGATTGATGTGAATCAACAAGAGTTGATGGTGTATAATGTTGGGAGCCAAAGCCTTAGACAAGTGGAAAAGAAGATGTGGAGGACATTGTACAAAATTATAGCCTATGCTCCAAGCTTGGTTTGTCCAGCCTAAGGTGTGGCAAGTGTTGTAGATGTATATTCTATTGCTTACCCATTCTCATGTGTGACAAAGCTTTACAATAAGTTCGGTTCAATCAAATCATGTATAATAATACATTTTAAATTTTGACAAAAAAAAGAAATACATTTTTAATGTACATACACATCTTTTTTCATACGCCTCAAGTTCATAATACGAGGTTGACAAGAAAACGTACTCGACCGAGACGATATGAGGAATAATAATTGTTTTGGATTATTTAATTAAGTTGTAATTTTTATAAACTAGAGTCTCTTCTCGGGTTTTCTTTACGGTGGACTTAGGTTTAAATACTCTTTCTTGTCTTGCAAAAAGCAATCAACGAAAAGTATTACTTTGCCCTAGTTTGTCTTTGTCTTTAGCTATCTCTCTCGAGTAATCCGGTAACGACTCAAACCCTTGACCAACAAGGACTTGATACGAATCCACACCGGATCCGTACATTTCTTCTTTGATCTCCCCTACACAATTACAAAACTTGGATCTCCCCGAGATTAAGCAATTTTTAGCTAAAACAATAAGGATATTCTTGCATCACAAATCCACCACAAAACAAACAAGTCCAAATTCCATCGATCGTACATTTTTCACATTATAAATGAAGGCTCTAATCGGCTGATATTGTCACATCCCATCATTCCACACGCATAAGCTTTCTGAATATATATGTTGAACAGAACTTAATAATCGTAGTACTTTCATCAAAAAAATAAAATAAATAATCGTAGTTCTGTTAAGGATATTGATAGAAATATTGTTTCCTAAGATAGATTATTCTATAATATTGTTATATAGGGTTAGTAGCTTCCTAGATAGAAAGTTATCTTATTATCTTGTTCTTGTAACACTATAAATATGGGTTCTCCCTCTTTCAAATATATTATGAGATTATCATACTTGAATAAGTTCTTCGATCTAGACATGAACGTTTCTAGTCAGTGGCGGATCCAGAACTGGTTCAATGGGGGCGGACTTTGAATGCAGTGGCGGACCCGCCGGCGTCTCGCTCCTTCGCCGTCGGAGACTCGCCTCTCAGAATCGCAATCCTCGTCTAATTCAGCTGCGGGCTTGTACGAAAAGCTTCAGCTGTTGTTGCCAGTGGCGGATCCAGACACTTACGTCAGATGGGGCTAAATAGTTTAGTTTAAGTATAATCATTAAAACAAGTTAGAAATTATAGATTTGATCAACGTGTTAATAATTAGAACTTGGAATAAACCTGAAATACCTTAGTCTAAGTATAAAATTAGTCCTAATATGAGTAAAGCAAACGAAACAAATTTAAGTTTTTATTAAACCCAAAGTGGATTTCAAGATATTTTATACACAAAAATTCATCTCTTGTTTAAAGATTTAGCTAATATTTAATATTTGTGACTAAACATACATTTCACCATCTTTTTCTTATCATGTTTTTTGTGTACAAAATAACTTCATTTCAATTAAGGTGTATGACTAATACGTTTGTTTATATATGTGCTTTTAATACTCCATCCGTTTTAAAATAGTTATTCATAACACCACTTTTTGTTGTTTCACAATATTTGTCTATTTTATATTTTTTCCCGATCTCTTTACATGTATATCCCTAATAATTAATTTTATCATAATCATGTATGTTTTCCTATATTACTATTATGTACGAATAATTAATTCTACATTGATATCGGTAATATATAAAAAATAATTATTTTTCAATATATGTACAAATATTACGTAGACAATTATTTTGAAAGAGGTGGATATATATATAAAAAAAATTATAAAATCAGCTCCCACTGGGCACGTATGTCCGCCGCTTGTTGCTGACCTAAAATTTTTTCTTTTAGTTTCAAGGGCAAACGACGTCGTTTGCCCATAAATTAAAAAAATGAAAAATGAAAAACACGACGACGTCGTTCGTTTTAAATCCCATTCTCTTCTTCTTCGGCCTTCTTCCCAGACATTCAAGCCGACGGCCGTTCCTCCAACTCCAGCCCTTGCAAGTTGCAATCACGTCTCATCCCGCCCCGGCCCCGGCGCCCAATCCCGCCCCTCCCCCGTCGCTCCGGCCGCCCTGGTCCTCGGTACCTTCGGGTCGGGTACACAAAAACGTGTAAAGCAAAAAACGTTGGCAACAACTCTAGAAATTAATCGGAGACAATTTTGTGAAGTAGGGAAAGGCATTGCATTTATTGATCGATCATACCATTTTTCTAAGAAACAGACGATATGATGGCGATGGATCGGAAACTTGTTAACACAAAGGTTCCACGACAAAGTAATCACCAACCAAATTTGACTAACCGACCTATATATACTAGTAAGGGAAGATGCCAGCCAACAATCTTAGCTAGGCCTACTAAGCAATTAATTCGGCAGTTGGGCCATCGGGTGTGGGTGTGTGTAACTGTGTATATATATAGAGGTAGATAGGCAGCTCGGCAATTCGGCATACACACATACACACATCACGAGATCATATCATACAGCAGATGACAAATATGCAAATGCAAATGCTCTATTTGGTGGTGGTGTTGATGATGGCAATTGTATTTGCACCCTTTATAATTCCTCCAGTAGAAACACCATCGTCATTATCATTAGCAACACAACCACTGCCTCACTATCCCATGGCCTTACCAGGGTGCCAAGATCACTGCGGAAACATCTCGATCCCCTACCCCTTCGGAATCGGTCCCAAATGCTTCCACGACCCGTGGTTCGAGGTCCTCTGCAACACCACCGACGCCACCCTAGCTAGGCTGAATTGGAATGACCTCACAAATTCCCCAATCCCAGTAGAAATCAGTAGCATAGATGTAGGAACTGGATCCCTTGCAATCATTGGCATTGCCGCTGGTCGTAAAGATGGATATGAGGGGAATGACTGGAAGAGCATCGTGATTTCATACGCCAACTTCAACCCTTTCGTGCTGACGGGCCGGTGACATGCGCAATTCGCTGTTGCTGACCGGCTGCGGCGCAGGCGCTGTCATCACCAACCTCCACAATAACACAGCAGTCGCTGGATGTTGCTCTGTTTGCGGATTTGACGACTCCATTCTCGACACCTCTCGGCAACGGTCAGGACACACTGGTGGTTGCTACGGTGTCCATTCCAAATCCCCTTAGATTACTTTCAGATCGAGTTCCGCATATGTTTGTGTCTGTGTTATATATGGTTATAAGTACAATTTGTTGTTATCGTAACTATATATGGACTTAATATATATGTACCATAAAATTAATTAATAGATTTACTTATTTCTAACAAATGAGTTCATAAAAAATCTACTTATATAATCTCAATTCAGTTAGTAGGCACGCAAATTATTAGCAATGATATTCGATTTCGGTTTTACCTTAGCCTTTTTTTAATTTTACTTCAGAAGCAGTAGCACTTGCTTTTTATTTTCGCCGTGAAATAATGCCTTCACTTATTAAGATGAAAATACTTTGTTTTTTTCGGTTATGCGACTGTGTGAACAGGATTTTAATGAATAATAATGACAATGTAAAAAAATAGAATAACCCCATTAAATGAGAGAAAAAAGGTTTCTGCCTAGATCCGCCCCCGTGTCACCCGTGTGTGAGATCAAAATAAACAAAACTACACAATAATTGTTAGTCCGTAAATTACAGTTTAATAAATTTGTTTGGATAGATATGTTAAGAACTAGGACTTAGGAGGTAGGGGAAACATAATATTGGTCAATTTCAATTCTCGGAAATATTTTGAAAGTAGCTGTCTTTTTTCTTCTAACCTATCTATCTATACTATATATTAAAGTCAGTCAACGAATTTCGAGCCTCCACGTTAATTCTAGCCCCATTGCATTTAAGAAAATAAAATTCAGAAAAATAATTTTAAATTCTTTGTTATTCTTATTAATTGTCTACCATATATCTTTTTCTTTTTCTAATTTCTATCTTTTTCAACTATTTGCTTAGACATTTTTTAAAATCAAAATTATAATTAATTTGTTAAACTTATTTGTCACTCCGAGTCTTTGCTTTTATTGTATTTTTATAATCATATACATTCGTCATACTACTTTATCAATCTTTTTTTGTCCCATAAATTTATAATTTAACCTATAGATATTTAAAAATATCTTTAAAATATATGAAATAAACTTGTGTTATAATATTCATTTATAAATTATTTGATCTATAACACTACTTTTATTAAATTAATTACAAATTTATAAAATCTATTAAAATATTCGTTTTATTTCAAAAAAGATTATTATTGATACAAGTCTAACTTAATAAAATAAATATTTAAATAAGACATAATTAACTTAATTTTTGATTTCTATCATTATATAAAAATCTCGATAATTATAAAAACATATATGTTGATAAAAATATTTCACTTAAGATTTCATATTGTATCACATATGATTTTTTTAATTAATCAAATATACTTTGAAATAATATGATAGTATTTTATCTTTGAGAAATTTGCACTAAACCACCCGTTAAATAGGCGAATTTACACTTAACCACCCGTTATACAAAAATTTGTTTTAAACCACCCAAAACTTCAATTCCGTTAACAAGTAGCCACCCATGGCGTTTTTCCGTCAAAAAATCCGTTAAATCGCGCGATTTGACCATTTTGCCCTTCTTCTTTCATTGTGCCACAACTCACCCTCCCCTCTCACTGACTTTGACCAAGGCCAAACCCACCTTTCTTCTTCTTCTACCTTCAGCACCCGATTTTCTACATTTGAGACTTAAGAACACCGGCCAAACCCCGACGCTCATCCTTTCTCTATCTCCGTGCTTGAACTCGCTCCCTCTCACTGGTTCGGCCCACTCGCCGCCGCAAAATTGCTCCAAATCGCTCCCGCAAAAACCCCTAATTTCGGCCAGAGAAGAACGATAGGAGGATGCTGGACGAGCAAGAGATGACGGTGGTCTGCAGACCCGCAAAGAGTGTTGGTCGCGGCGGCAAGTGGCCGCGCTTCCGGAGATCGAGCAGGAGAGGAGCAAAATCGGGGAAGACAAATCGATGGTGTTGACGACGACGGAAGATAAATCGGGGATGCCTGAACTCTCCGACCACAAATCCGTCGCCGTCGACGAAATCGGGAATCGTAACGGCGTCCAATCGGTGGAAAGTCATCCCGTCGATCCACCTGGCCGAGACGATCTTCTCGCACCGGCGACCTCACCGAAGCTCCTCCTCCGATCTCCGTTGACGGATCTGAGCTCCGCCTTCGGATCTAGCTCTCCGATTCGCGCAATTGACGGGGAAGGAGCGTCGGACCACTCGCATCCGGTCAATGGGACGCCGATTCGTCACGAGCTTCCCGGGGAAGGATCCCGACGCCGGCATGGAGACTTTCCGGATGGATTCGGTTTCTGTTGGATTTTGACCTCGATGTTCGTTGCGGACGGCTTTTCCGGCGAGGTCGTCGGAAACCGAGCGTGTTGTTGTGTTTGAATTGTTTTGGTTGTTAGGGTTTAGATTGGGGATTCTTTGGATTGGGTGAAATTTTTGGTAGATGATCGGTGTGGAGATGAGTTTAAGTGTTTTTTCCTGGATGCAATGCACTTTGTGAGGATTGAAGTTTTAGTTTGAGCATTATGGAGTGATCAATTGAATATGCAGAATGATTGTTCGAGTTCTTTTCTAGTTGCTCCATTATTTTCAACATTAAGGAGTTGTTGATCATTTTATACTCTTTGTATTTGATGAGATATGCTTCAGCTGTGTAATTTGTAACTGGAAGTTGTTTCCCAATTTGATGGCTTGAACCATGAATCTGCAATTTACAAGTCAAGTCGTGCTAGAGTTGTGGTTCTTATGAGATTGGGGAGGGTGAGCTGGCACAATGAAAAAGAAGGGCAAAATGGACAAATCGCGTGATTTAACGGATTTTTTGACGGAATAACGCCATGGGTGACTATTTGTTAACGAAATTGAAGTTTTGGGTGGTTTAAAACAAATTTTTGTATAACGGGTGGTTAAGTGTAAATTCGCCTATTTAACGGGTGGTTTAGTGCAAATTTCTCTTTATCATTACTCTTTATTTAAGTCATATCATATAAAATTTAAATTTAAGTTTACATCAAATCACGATTTTGGATTGACAATCTGTTGTATCAATTTCGGATAAAAAAAATGATATCAATATCTAATGTTTAATAATATTATTATGCATTTTTTATAAATTGAACAATAGATCAAAAAATTATTATCGAACGTGTCCCGTACAGGGTACGGGCAATAATCAAGTACACTTAATAACCTTAATATGGAACAATTTGCTGAATCATAAAGTTTTATTACTGGTAAGTTATATAGTTGTTGGAAATCTTTATGGAGATAACTTGTAAAAAAGGGAAAAAAATATGTACTAGATTGTACAAATAAAATGAGTAATTTCTTTCAAAATAAGTAGACTATTACAAGTTTATTTAGATAGTATTTAATTGTATATGGTTTAATTCCAACTTGGAGGAAAAGCGGAAGCCGGAGGGCGCATGTTGGTTGATAAATCTCAAAAATTAGATACAAGATAGTATTTAATTATATGTCTATTATTGATTGATAAATCATATAGTGAAAATGTAGACATTTACAAAATTTGCATGTATTAGTAATATCTAATTAAAAAGGTTGAAATTAATTAATTTATTGATTTACATTTTTTAATGGAAATAAGATCTTAAAATGATAAGTGTGATACGTACAAATTGAAGCCCAACTGTCCAAGAGCATTGATTTACATTTTTTAATAGAAATAAGATCTTAAAATGATAAGTGTGATACGTATAAATTGAAGCCCAACTGTCTAAGAGCCTATATTGCAAGAAGGAAAAAAAATTGCTATTTATTGGAATCGATTTCCCACTAAACCTCTGGTACATTTAATAAGTTCCAAAACCATCTATACTAACTTGTAACCAATCCTATATATGTTATGCTTTTAAATATATACACTAGGTGTACCCGTTGTGTCATGCACGACAATGACTCATGCTTTATATTTTAAAATTATTTTTATTATAAATAAGATATTAATAAGTGAAAACATATATAATGAAAATTTTAACATATGAAAATATTATTTATTTCTAGATGAAAAAGATTATTTTTCATATTTGTAGTACCGCACGTATGAGATTATAAAAATATAAAACATATTCTAATTATAGAACAATTTAGTAAATAAAATTTACTTACTTTTTCATCCTTCAAAATTATATTTGTCTCTAATGGTTAATATATATCATTGTCCGGTTGTCCCTATTATCACAAATTTGGAGACATTATAAGTCAATATAATATAAAATGAGATGTTTGAATTGATTATTTTGGTTTGAAAAAGTCCGGACTTTTTCGAAAACCTCAGGGGTATTTTGCGGAATAAGTTTTTTTTGTGGGCACCATCCGGAAAAACCCAAAACTCAGGGGCACCATCCGAAATTTTCCTTTTTTAAAATTCAAAATTTTTTAAATTACTTCTTACATAAAGAGAATAAAAAGATAACTAATATATCAATTAGGATAAAATATCTTATCAAAATTCAAAAAATATCTTTTACATAAATTGATAATAAAGAATGTAATTAGATTAATTAAAATAACATGAAAAAATTAGTTGTTTAATTATGAGAGATAAAAGCTAAGTTATTAGGAACATTATAATATATAATTTAATTAAAAGTTAATAAATATAAACAGACTTATTATCAAAGATAAAATAATAATTTATATAGAAAAAAGGGTTCCATTTTATAATTATTTTTTAAATTCGAATTTCTTACATTATTTCTTAAATAAATTAATTAAAATGGTAAGTAAAAAGATAAGTTAATTAATATGTATCTTTTATAGAAGTAAATTTTAAGGATAGATAATATTGTTTCAAAGATAGATATTAGATGAGTAAAAAAAAAGGATAAAATTATATATTTCAAAGATAGATAAATAATTTTATAATATCTAATATCTAATAGATATTTCTTAAATAAATAAATTAAAATGGTAAGTGAAAAGATAATTAATATGTATCTTTTATAGAAGTAAAATTTAAAGATAGATAATATTGTTTCAAAGATAGATATTAGATGAGTAAAAAAGGATAAAATATTATAAAATTATATATCTAATATATTTCATGCCATGTTGAAGGGTTTCTTGAACAAATAAATTTATATTCAAGACCCCGTTGAGTATAGCGAAGTCAGGATCTTCCACGGGAGCGAGAGTAGTGCTAAGTTTAGTCAATAACTACGAAAAGCAAAGAAAACGCGAGCAAATCAACTCAGGCTCGACCCAAAGAGGGTCGATCTCGACCCTAGGGGGTCGAACCTGAGAGCAAACTAGCACGAATCACACAAAATAGCTCGAGCACGACCTAGGGGAGGTCGAGATCAAGGAAAAATCACAAGTCTTTAATCAAAATAAAAGGCAAATCATAGGGCTAAGGCTACCACAACAACAACCATACATGCTTTCAACAAGAAGTCACAACTATCATGCAATCTAAATCATAGAAAAGTTAACTTTCGCAAACTATTCAAGTTATTCAATCAACTTTCGCAAATCAAACAACTTTCTACCTATCCTTCAACCTAGGAATATCAACTTTCGCAAATAATCCTATTAGAACTAATCAAGCAACTAACTTTCACTTTCGCTAAGGTTAATCACAAGACATGCCTCAACTTTCGCAAAGGATTAAGCATAAGATAAGGTAGATATGATCATCTAGCATTCAAGTCATGAATTCAAGTTTTAAACATGCATGATTGTGTTGGGCTTTTGCCCAACCCTAGAATTTAAGAGGACTACTCACTCATAGCAAAGAAGAACAAGGAAGAAGAAGACATGATCAAACCAAACTCAAATTCAAATAAAAACCAAAGATCAATCTTACAAACCTCAAACTTGTCCTCCAAGTCTTCTCCCTAATTCTCCAAGTCTTGATTGTTGATTGATTGAATGATTCAAAACTATAGGTTCAACCTCCTTTTATAGACAAAAAGGAGTCCTAATCTAACTAGGAAACACAAACAAAACACCTTCCTAAAATACAAACTAGGAAACTTGCACTTGCAATCCGGATAGTTGAAGTCGGTAACGCGCGATCGACCCTCCATAGGGTCGATATCGACCCCTATAGGGTCGATCCTGAGCACTTTTGTTCCTTGCGCTCCAAGTTCGGTCAAATGGCTCGAGCTCGACCTCCATGGGCTCGATCTTGGGGTCGATGTCTTCACTTCTTCTGTTGATTTTGCTTCTCTTTAGCTCCTCTCCTTGGCTCTTCAACTTGAATCTTCCTCCTAGCTCGTCCATCCTCTCCAAGTCTTGCTCCAAACTCGCTCTCAAGCTCCAGAAATACCTACAAAACGACACAAAAGCACGTAGTTTCCGAATCTCAAGGAAATACGAAAACTTATGCAAAAAGACTCAGAAACACAAGACTCAACTACGAAAATCAACTTAAACTAACCTATCTAGACCCTAAAAATCTACCTAAAAACGCGGACATCAAAACACCCCATACTTAGACTTGCTTGTCCTCAAGCAATAATCATGCAAATCAAGACCAATAACAAAATCTTCAAGCATAGCCTTTGTCAAAACATTTTAAACACAAGTGAAAAAGAAGACAAGTAACTTTAACGTCATCACATATGTATGAACCTCAAGCTAGGCAACCACAATCCAACCTCACAAGGGATATAAATGTGTTTCTCTCTTACTCTCATGTGTTTAGGCTATCAAATCAACTCTCATCTCAATCTTTATGCAACATCTACTTTATCATTGAGACTTATATGACCAATCTCTCTACCTAGAGAAGTCAAAACACATCAATCTTCATAAGAACTTAGGCTCAATGAAATCTTCATAGAAGACTCATTCGGCCGTGTTGTAATGGGGTTCGGTAATAACAATAGGTAGGGAGTTATTTGGCCATGTGGTGCTAAATCCGGGAATCAAACTCTTAAATACAACACTTTCAAACCAAAACAACTCACTTCTTCTCTTTTCAACACCTAACCAAACACTTCAATGGAGCTCACACCCTTCAATTTCTAACCCAAACTCTCAAACACAACTTAGAAATACTTGGAATTCTTGGCTTTGCACTTATAACATTTTTCCTTTTTTCTTTCTTTATCTTTCTTTTTCCTTCTTTTTTTTCTTTTTTTTTCTTTCTTCTTCTTTGCTCGAGCCTATAGGGGGTCGAGGTCGACCCCTGGGGGGGGTCAAACCTGAGACCTTGTTTTCACTGGGGGCCGAGATCGACCCATGTGGGGGTCGATCCTGAGTCTAGTTGCTCGAGCTTCTTTACTTCTTTTCTTCAATTTTTCAACAAAGTGCAATCCAAGCCAAGAATCCTATTACATTACACCTTAACAAGTTGTTCTCTACCCTTTAACAATGTCAACCCTTCCAAACCCAACACATATGCTACTCAACAAAAATCATTCCCAACACTCATCATCTAAGTTCAATTCCCGGAAGAGGGTCAAGCTAATATAGGCTAAGGATAATTTTTGTGGAGCTTCAAACAAAAGGCCAAGGCTAGAACGGGGTTTCAATCAAGGATATATCAAGGTAGGCATGGAATAATATGGGCTAAAAATATAAGTTCTTAATCACAATCAACATGCATGAACAATCTCATAGCGGTTTCAAGAAATAGATAACCATATCAATGACAAGAAACATATGCATAAAGAGAGCAAAATCACACATACAAAGAAGAGGGAAGTAATGATGTTCTCCCTATAAGGCCAAAATTCTCACTAGGTAACAATTTTGTTGGATTGCAACTACCTTCACTCAAAACACATATGCTCAATTTCATCACAAGTCCTTTTTCACAATCAAAAGCAATTTCTCATAAACTTGGGCTACACTATCCAATTATGCCAAAGGAATTACATGACAAGCATGAAAATTAGTTTTCATCATAGGACATCTAAGATGGAATGCTCTTCTATCCTACACAATTTTTTTTTTCATTTTTCGACATTTTTCAATTTTTTTGGATTTTTTCAAGATTTTTCTTAGCAAACAAACTACTAAGCAAACAAAGCAAACAAACAAAGACTCAATTATGTACAACATGTGAGACTTCTTCTTCCCCACCCCATACTTAACTCATGCAATGTCCCCATGCATGAAAACATATGACAAAGTAAAGAGAAAAGAAGAAGGAGACTCACAAAAACTCGTGGAAGCTTGGTTGGAGGTGAAGCTCCTCATGGAGGAGGAGGAGGACGGCGCGGGCGGAAAGGAGGTTGCTCCGGGGGAGCCCATGCATCTCTATCGGGGAAGTTGCCTTGGTTCCATTGCATGTAATCCTCCATTCGAGCCCATCGGTAATCATCCACATCTTGTTGAGCATAGAAGTAGCCTTGGAATTGTTGAAATTGGTGGTGTTGTTGAGTCATCATCTCTCGGGTTTGGGACTGGTACTCCATGAGGGCCGCTTGACCCCTCATAATCTCATCATATTCCTCCTTTTGAGAGACGCGCATGGAGGCCATCTCATTGGCTAAGTAAGCCATGTCATATGTCGGTGGGACCTCATGAGGTGGTGGCTCGGAGTAGGAAGGGCCAGAGTAAGCTCCCGAAGATGCTCCAAACTCAAAGTGTGGACCGGAAGAGGAGGGAAAGGATGGCGGGATCGACCCAGAGGGGTCGAGATCGACCCCCATAGGGTCGATCCTGGGGCTGCTCGAGGGTGGGGGCAAGGCGAGGAAGTTGGTTGCTTGGGGCTCGGGGCTTGGGTACCGACGTGGCCGGATTCTCAAAGATGCATCTTGTGTAGGCCGAATTCTCAAAGGAAATTTGTCGGGAGCCCATACCTCATACCAATTCGGGAGATGGAGCAAGTCAACTCGCTCCCGAGTAATAGCAACTTTATTCCCTTGGTAGATGGAGTAGTAAGTGGAATCGCCTTTAGAGGGTTTTTCGATTAACTTGGCGTTGGCGATGAATGGAATGTCCACAAATATAGGCTTCTCCGCCGTGTACGCCCTCAAGTTCACCCCAAGACTCATTGCAAGACGAGCAATCATTCCACCAAAGTAAATAGCACCCGAGCCGCCCTTGAAATCCTCAATACTCTTCATCCACTCGTAGCCAAGATTGACGGGAGCCGGAGAGGTGAAGAGCATAGTCCTTAGCACAATCATCTCTCTTCTGGAAGTACGGTTGAGCTCGGTTCTTGGGAAGAGGACGCTTCCTAGAATGCGTAGGATGATCCGGAAGAGAGGACTAGCAAGAGTGGAGACTTGCATGTTATGGCAAGAGGACACCTCCTTCCCGATAAGATAGCTCCAAGTGTTGAAGATCGGAATGGGGCTCGGGTCATCCTCCGTTGGATTGGGGAAACCAAAGGCGTCATTGAGTTGCTTCAAAGTGAGCTTGAACCATTTGTTGCCCAATTGAAACTCCATCTTCTTGTTGGAATCCGGGCTCTCTATGTCGGAGGAGAAGGTCGCCATGAACTCACAAGTTAGAATGGGGTAATGATGATTGTCCCACTCTAATATGTGCTCGGCTCCAATGTAAGAGAAGGCCTCCTTGACATCCTCATGAATATGCAATCTTTGCCCATCCGCCTCATCATACCACCTTGTCTTGTGCTTCATCTCAAGGAAGGTATTGAAGTCGTCAAGATACTTGGAGTGAATGTGGTAATCATCGAGCTTGGCCTTGCCACTTCTCTTTGCTCTCTTTGAAGGTTTAGAACCCGAAGCCGACATAGTACCTACATCAATTCAAACACCAAAACCACATAATACACACCATTCACCCCATACTTAAACAAAGGCAAGAATCTTAACAAAAATACTTCATAACATGGATAGGAGAGGATTTATAATAATGAATCATGAAGCACAAATCCATATCTCATCCTATCATGCAACCTAAGCCCAAAGAAACACACCCAAACAAGAGCAAATAGTACCTAGGAACGACCCAGGGAGGGTCGCCCTCGACCCCATAAGGGTCGATCCTGAGTAAATCAACAACATCGGCCAAAAACACAAGTTCAGGTTCGACCCTGGCGGGGTCGATATCGACCAGGGGGGGTCGATCCTGAACTCGCCATTCGTCTTCTACCTCTAGTTTCAACCGAAATTTTGGGTATGGAACCCATTGGCACCAAACCACAATTTTCTACCAAAATTAGCTCATGAAGATCAAGTCTAAACATCCTCAAGCATGCAAATTTCAATAACAACACAATCAAGCAAGCAATTTGCAAATTCATCAACCTAGGTCAAAAACCCCCAAATATGCACATTCAACCCAAAAATCCAATTTCATTCAAGTTTAAGCAAAATTAAGAGTAGAGGGTGAGAAGCCATACCGAAATTGCTTGTAAGAAGTGAAAGAATGTAGAAATTTGGGTCGATCTCGAGCTAGATCTAGGAAGGGGCTTAGGCTAAATTTTTGGGGCTATGGAGGGCGATTTTTGAGTACCAACTCAGCTATGGAGAGGGTGGTGGTGCTGTTGAGGTGCGGTGGTGGCTGGAGTGGCGGTGGGACGGTGGATTCCGGTGAGCTTGTGGGAGGAGGGCCGAGAGAAGTGAAGGTCGAACAAAGAGGGGGGGGTCGGGCTGCTGAAGTTGTGAAGGGGAAGGGGGATTTTTGAATTAATTTTGGGTAAAAAGACATACCTTACACCAAGGGGTAGAACCGGAATTTTGTGCCTAGGGTCGATCACGACCCATCTGGGTTGTGTTTTCCGCCGTTTCAGTCCTTGTGCAAGATCGTCTTGTCCCGTCTCTTGAGCTCGTGTTTTGCAACTTAGAGTCCTGCAAAAACATCCCAAAAATCCTATCTCAAGCAAAATATTTCCTAATCTAATCTAAGGAAGGTGAGAAAATAAAAAGAAAAATCTAATCTAGAAATTGAAAAAAAATCAAAAAGAAAGAAAAAAAAGAAAAATCTAATCTAAAAACCGGGTTGCCTCCCGTAAGCGCTTTTTTAACGTCATGAGCTTGACGATGGGTGTTGTAGCTTAGTCCGAGGTGGTGAGAGCCCAAGTGGCTCGGATCTCTTCGTCGGGTTCCTTCCTAGCATAGTACTTCTTCAAACGATGCCCATTGACTTTGAAAATCCCACCATTCTCGTCTATAAGATTGGCCGCCCCGTGCAAGTAAATATGGTGAACCGTGAATGGTCCGCTCCATCGGGTCCGTAGCTTTCCGGGGAAGAGTCGGAGTCTTGAGTTGAATAAGAGCACTTGGTCACCGGCCTTGATGGTTTTGGGCACAAGCTTGCTATCATGCCACTTCTTGGTCCTCTCCTTGTAAATTTTTGAGTTCTCATATGCCTTGAGCCTCAACTCTTCAAGTTCTTGCAATTCCATGAACCGCTTTTCCCCGGCCGCATCGAGATCCATGTTGAGCTTCTTGAGAGCCCATAAAGCCTTGTGTTCGAGCTCAACGGGCAAATGACAAGACTTGTCATACACTAGATTGAAAGGAGTGGTGCGGAGTGGTGTTTTGTAGGCGGTGCGGTAGGCCCATAGAGCATCATCAAGCTTGGAAGACCAATCTTTTCTTGAGCGGGACACCGTCTTCTCTAGAATGCTCTTGATTTGCCGGTTTAAAACTTCTACTTGACCGCTAGTTTGAGGATGATAAGGTGTGGCCACCTTGTGAGACACCCCATACTTGGTCAAAAGCGCCTCAAAGCTCCGCTCAATGAAATGAGAGCCTCCATCACTAATGAGGACACGAGGGACACCGAATCGAGGAAAGATGTTGGTCTTCATGAATTTGGCCACTACTCGGGCATCATTCGTCCTTGTAGCTATGGCCTCAACCCATTTGGAAACATAGTCAACCGCCACGAGTATGTACTTGTAGGGACCCGAAGAGGGGAAGGGTCCCATGAAGTCAATACCCCAAACATCAAAAAGCTCAACTTCCAAGATACCGGTGAGTGGGTTCTCATTCCTCCATGTAATGTTCCCCGACCGTTGACACTCATCACAAGTGGTCACATATGCTTGCACATCTTTGAAGAGAGTTGGCCAATAGAGTCCGCTTTGAAGGATCTTAGCGGTTGTCTTGAAGCCCTTAGCATGGCCTCCCGTGGGTAGAGTATGACAATGTCGGATGACTCCCTCTATCTCATCGTCCGACACACAACGTCGAAAGATATGATCATTCCCTTGTTTGAACAAGTAAGGATCATCCCAATAATAGCGTTTGACGTCGTGGAGGAACTTCTTCTTAGCTTGGGACGTCAATCCTTCCGGAATAATGCCTCCGACAACATAGTTAGCAAAATCCGCGAACCAAGGAGCCTTCGACCCATGTATAGCAAGTATAGAAGTGCTAGATCGACCCATAAGATGGGTCGTGATCGGCCCCATGGGGGGCGATCCTGAGAGCTCCTCTTCGCCGATGGGGGTCGATCTCGACCCTGGGGGGGTCGATCCTGATACCTCCGCAACCCCTCCTCCAATGTCTTCATGGTGGTCTTTGTTACCTAGCATGAGGGTCTCATCCGGGCGTGTATCATCGATGGGGATCGATCCACCGGACTCCATGATGTGCTCAAGAGGTAGTCTAGATAGGTGATCTGCCACTAGATTCTCCGCTCCCTTCTTGTCTCGGATTTCATGATCAAATTCCTGCAACAAAAGCATCCAACGAAGCAATCTAGGCTTGGCGTCCTTTTTTGCCATTAGAAATCTTATCGCGGCATGATCGGTATAAACAATCACCTTAGAACCCACTAGATAGGAACGGAATTTTTCAAATGCAAATACTACGTCAAGAAACTCTTTCTCGGTGGTAGTGTACTTACTTTGAGCTTCATCAAGAGTCTTACTTGCATAGTAGATGGCATGAAGCTTCTTGTCCTTCCGTTGCCCAAGAACCGCACCAATGGCATAGTCACTAGCATCACACATGATTTCAAAGGGAAGTGTCCAATCAGGTGATTGCATGATGGGGGCTGTCACAAGAGCTCTTCTCAACCTGAAAAATGCTTCAAGACAATCCGAAGACATGCTAAACTCTACATCTTTCACTAGTAAGTGAGTCAAAGGCTTAACAATTTTAGAAAAGTCTTGAATGAAGCGCCTATAGAACCCCGCATGCCCCAAGAAACTCCTAACGTCTTTCACGGAAGATGGAGGGGGCAATTTTTCAATAAGTTCAATTTTTGCTTTGTCCACCTCAATCCCTCGCTTAGACACTAGATGACCTAAGACAATTCCTTCTCTAACCATGAAATGACACTTTTCCCAATTAAGCACAAGGTTCGTTTCTTCACATCTTTTAAGGACCCTAGAAAGATTAACAAGACATGCATCAAAAGAGGACCCATAAACCGAGAAATCATCCATAAACACCTCCACTATCTCCTCAATCATGTCGGAGAAGATTGCCATCATACACCTTTGAAAAGTGGCCGGTGCATTGCAAAGCCCAAACGGCATTCTCTTGCAAGCGAAGGTCCCATAAGGACAAGTGAATGTGGTCTTCTCTTGATCATCGGGGTGAATGGGAATCTGCCAAAAACCACTATAGCCATCCAAATAGCAAAAGTAATCATGTTGAGCTAAACGTTCCAAAACTTGGTCAATGAAGGGGAGTGGGAAGTGATCCTTCCTAGTGGCACTATTAAGTTTCCTATAGTCTATGCACATCCTCCACTTGGTAGTAGTCCTAGTAGGAATCAACTCTCCCTTCTCATTCTCTACCACCGTCATCCCCCCTTTCTTAGGAACCACATGTACGGGGCTAACCCACTTGCTATCGGAGATAGGAAATATGATACCGGCATCTAGCATTCTAAGGATTTCCTTTTTCACTACCTTTTTCATGTTAGGGTTTAGCCTACGTTGGTGCTCAATAGTGGGTTTATAGTCATCCTTCATATATATCCTATGCATGCACAATGATGGTGAAATACCACTAAGTTCCTCTAGAGAATACCATATGGCTTTCCTATGGGTCCTAAGCACATCAAGCAATTTGTTCTCCTCATCCTCACTCAAATTAGCATTAATAATGACGGGGAGAGAAGAATTTGGACCAAGAAAAGCGTACCTCAAAGAATCGGGAAGCTCCTTGAGCTCGGGAGTGGGCTCGGGCAAGCTAACTTCATCTTCGTGCTCCGCCTTGAGTGCATCCAAGGCAAGAATGGACTCCCGCCATCATCCAGGGAGGTCGATCTCGACCCCATGAGGATCGGTCCTGAGAGCCTCGAACTTGGTGGAAGAGGTTCCCATGTCAAGAGTCGTCCCGTCGGGTTGTTGCACTCGATGTAGTCGGAGTGTGTGTAGAGCATCTTGACCTCCTCATGACTTGATTCCTTCAATGTTGGATTGAACCGGAACTCGACCACTTCTTCACCAATCTTGAAAGTAAGAAGTCCACTCTTGACATCAATGACCGCGCCCGCGGTGGCCAAGAAGGGTCGTCCGAGTATGATAGGAACGACCGGGTCCTCGGGCATCTCCATGACTATGAAGTCATTAGGCACAAAGAACTTCCCCACTTGAACGGGAAAATCATCAACTACACCCGTGGGCTGAACACAAGAACCATCCGCCATGTATAACCTCATGTTCACCGGTACTAGTGGCCCCATGTTGGTCTTGGACCAAATTGAGAGTGGGAGTAAGCTAGCACTAGCACCAAGATCACACAATGCCTTGAAGCGATAAGCCCCAATACCGATGGTAATAGCAAACTTCCCGGGATCACCTAGCTTCTCGGGAAGGTCCAATGACCTCACCTCATCCGTTAGTTCCGACATCGATCGCTTCCTAGATAGAATCTCCTTCAAGAACTTGGTGTAAGCGGGCATTTCATTCAAGGCTTCGGCGAAAGGAATAGAAAGATTCAAGCCTTGAAGCAACTTAACAAAGCGCTTAAACTTTCCTTCCGTCGCGTCCTTGGGTTTCTTCGAAGGGTAAGGAAGTACCTTGGAAGAGGAAGGAGTAAGATCCGGAATAATTGGTGGAGAGGGGCTGAAAGACGTCCCGGGTGCAGGGTGGGCGAGCTCGACCACCTCGGGGTCGATCGCCTCTTCGTCCCCATCTTGGGCGGTCTCAAGTTCGACCATGGAGGGGGTCGATATCGACCCAGGTGGGGTCGATCCTGAGGCTGCTTTTTTCGCCGTTGGCTTCGGTGGATCGGGTAATGCTTTGCCACTCCGAAGGTTCATGGCTCGGACCTCACCATTTCTTGCTCGGCCTCTAGGATTCTCCTCGGGTCGGCCCGGAAGTTGTCCTTGAGGTCGTGGGATTTGAGCCGCTAGATTACCAAGTTGGGAATCAACATTCTTCCTCCATGCATCTAAATTTCCCAATTGGCCTTGAACGCCATCAAGTTTGCGGTCGAATCTTTCAAAGAAACCGTGAGCCCAAGCCGGTGGTTCTTCTTGATAACCGGGAGGTCTATAAGGAGGGGCCCTTTGCTCTTGTGGAGGAGGCGGATAACTTTGGCCTTGACCATTGTTATTCCATTGAGAATAGTTGTTGTTGTTCCTCCCCGCATAAGCATTGTTTTGGCCTCGGTAGGGTCCTCGCATGTGGTTAGCCTCCGCATATGCCTCGGCAGCCCGAACTTGCTCCACATTTGTACAAGAGGCGGTGGTATGAGATTGAGAACCACATTCTTGACAAGTGGGGGCAGCGGACTTATAGTAACTCACTTGCTTCTCGAGCCGGTTGATCTTATCTTGCAAGAATTGAAACTTCACATCTTGATCAATTGGCTCACTATTCGGATCATAAAGCTTCTTCGTTTGAATCCGGATGGGTTGTTGGGTCCCATACATGGCATCATAGTTGGTGAGTTTGTCCAATAGAGCCCATGCCTCATCGGGATCCATCTCAATGAAACCGCAATCGGTGTGAAGATTGATGCGGTCCTTTGTGGCAGCGTTGATCCCTTGGAAGAATATCTCTTGAAGAACATAAGGAGGTTGTCCATGAGTAGGACATTGCCGAAGAAGCTCCTTGAATCTCTCCCAAGTCTCAACAAAAGTCTCATTAGGAAGTTGATGATAAGAAGTGATGCGCTTCCTTAGCTCGGTAGTCTTGTCCGGTGGAAAGAACTTCGTCATGAACAAGTCGTGCAAAGCCTTCCATGTAGTGATGGACCTAGCGGGTAGACTTTCGAGCCAATGAAGTGCCTTCCCGGTTAGAGACCACTTGAACGCCTTGAGGAGCACATATTCGAGTGACACGCCATCGGCGGCGATGGTGTCACAAAGGTCGGTGAAGTTTTTGATGTGCTCCATAGGGCATTCGGATGTCTTGCCTTCATATTGAGACCTCTTGATGAGAGTGATGAAGTGGGACTTGATCTCAAAGGCACGCTCAATCGCCGGGAGCACTATAGCGGACTCGGGAACTCTAAGCTCTGGATGCATGTATTGCTTAGCGTTCCTCGGAATAGCATCTAATTGTTGTTGGAGACGGGCAGCAGCCTCTCTCTCTCGGGCAGCAACTTCTCTTTCTCGATGCAAAGCAGCATCTTGAGCAGCACGCTCCATTTTCATACGCTCCATCTGAGCACGGAGTTGTTCCATCTGTTGAGCAAGAGCCTCAGCGTCGGCCATTGCTCGTCGTTCTCGTAGCCTGCGATGAAGGGTTCTCTCTATTTCAGGATCAAAGGGAAAATAGTCGATTTTCCTTCGTGAACTAGAGGGCATACACCTGCAATCACAAACACAAGAAAACGAATCAGTAACACAACAAGGGGTATGGGCTATTCCCAAACCCAAATATCAACTAAACTCGGCACTATTGCAAACTCCCCGGCAACGGCGGCAATTTGTTGAAGGGTTTCTTGAACAAATAAATTTATATTCAAGACCCCGCTGAGTATAGCGAAGTCAGGATCGTCCACGGGAGCGAGAGTAGTGCTAAGTTTAGTCAATAACTACGAAAAGCAAAGAAAACGCGAGCAAATCAACTCAGGCTCGACCCAAAGAGGGTCGATCTCGACCCTAGGGGGGTCGAACCTGAGAGCAAACTAGCACGAATCACACAAAATAGCTCGAGCACGACCTAGGGGAGGTCGAGATCAAGGAAAAATCACAAGTCTTTAATCAAAATAAAAGGCAAATCCTAGGGCTAAGGCTACCACAACAACAACCATACATGCTTTCAACAAGAATTCACAACTATCATGCAATCTAAATCATAGAAAAGTTAACTTTCGCAAACTATTCAAGTTATTCAATCAACTTTCGCAAATCAAACAACTTTCTACCTATCCTTCAACCTAGGAATATCAACTTTCGCAAATAATCCTATTAGAACTAATCAAGCAACTAACTTTCACTTTCGCTAAGGTTAATCACAAGACATGCCTCAACTTTCGCAAAGGATTAAGCATAAGATAAGGTAGATATGATCATCTAGCATTCAAGTCATGAATTCAAGTTTTAAACATGCATGATTGTGTTGGGCTTTTGCCCAACCCTAGAATTTAAGAGGACTACTCACTCATAGCAAAGAAGAACAAGGAAGAAGAAGAAGAAGACATGATCAAACCAAACTCAAATTCAAATAAAAACCAAAGATCAATCTTACAAACCTCAAACTTGTCCTCCAAGTCTTCTCCCTAATTCTCCAAGTCTTGATTGTTGATTGATTGAATGATTCAAAACTATAGGTTCAACCTCCTTTTATAGACAAAAAGGAGTCCTAATCTAACTAGGAAACACAAACAAAACACCTTCCTAAAATACAAACTAGGAAACTTGCACTTGCAATCCGGATAGTTGAAGTCGGTAACGCGCGATCGACCCTCCATAGGGTCGATATCGACCCCTATAGGGTCGATCCTGAGCACTTTTGTTCCTTGCGCTCCAAGTTCGGTCAAATGGCTCGAGCTCGACCTCCATGGGCTCGATCTTGGGGTCGATGTCTTCACTTCTTCTGTTGATTTTGCTTCTCTTTAGCTCCTCTCCTTGGCTCTTCAACTTGAATCTTCCTCCTAGCTCGTCCATCCTCTCCAAGTCTTGCTCCAAACTCGCTCTCAAGCTCCAGAAATACCTACAAAACGACACAAAAGCGCGTAGTTTCCGAATCTCAAGGAAATACGAAAACTTATGCAAAAAGACTCAGAAACACAAGACTCAACTACGAAAATCAACTTAAACTAACCTATGTAGACCCTAAAAATCTACCTAAAAACGCGGACATCATGCCACGACAAGTAAATTATATTGTTTGTAATAGATATTAGATATTAGATAATATTGATTCAAAGATAGATATTAGATGAGTAAAAAAAAGGATAAAATTAAAGATTAGATAATTAAAGAAATTTTAAAGATAAATAATATGCTTTCAAAGATAGATATAAGATGGTAAGAAAAAAGATAAAATTCAAGATTAGATAACTAAGAAAAATAAAACATATAAAGTTGTTAATAAAGTGGGGCCAGAATCAACGTGGTGGGTCGAAAACGGTCAACTTTTATAATATACTAGTTGTACCCGTCGTGTCATGCACGACCCGTGTTTCGTAATTTTTTGAATACTATATATATAGAATGTTAGTGTGAAAACGTATAATAAAAAAACTTGACTTAATTTAATCTCGTCGAATATTAGAAGTCTTTAATGGTTTTATAATCGATTAGGAATATATTGTTATGCAAATCACGTACGGATATTTTATATTAAATAGCTTATATTATTTTGCAAATTATATTTACTTATATTTTAGTATGCAAATCGTCAATTTAATATAACCAAATTAAACATGTAGTTGAATTAATCATAATATTTAATGAATAATTTTTTGTCTCTGTATGCGTGAATATGATTAGATTATTAGAATATATTTTATATTTTTATAATCTCATACATGCGGTATTACAAATCTGAAAAATAACTTTTTTTCGTCTAGAAAAAAATAACTTTTTCATGTGCTAAAATTTTCATTATATGTTTTCACTTATTAATATCTTATTTATAATAAATATAACTTTATTATGTGAAACGTGAGTCATTGTCGTGCATGACACGACGGGTACACCTAGTTAATCTAACTAACCAAAAGTTGAAGATTCAAACAAAAGTAGGCCGCAAGTACGAGTTGGTATTGAGGTTACAATTAATCAAACTGATTGACAAGCTCATAAACCAACAAAGGAACCTCTGTTTCTAAGTTGCATGTCCAGACAACTTCAACCACATTAATCCTATCACATGCATCATCAATACGATCGATCCAAAGCTTACATGCACAGATGCACTAGTGGTCCATCAAGTCTAGTTAATTACCTCTCAATACTGAGCACACCAGGCAGAGCCAAGAGGCCCGCCACAACCTGTACAAGTGTTAAAAGGACAAGAATGCCGGCACAAATCAACGATATCACTGCCCATGGATGTCTCAAGTACGTGTGCCTAAGCGTGGCGATATACCAGTTCCACTTCTTTTTGTAGCGATTGTTGAGCGTCGCGGTTATCCTGGCATAGTAGTATCGACTTGGGACGGTAGACACATGGGTTCCGAAGGAGTTGATGAGGTCACACACCTCCTGCTCACTCCCAATGAAGTTCTCAATGATGCCAGCCTTGGCTAGCAATTCCACATCCTCACAAGTGTTGACCAGGCAGTCCAAGAAGAAGAGGTAGTCTGCAAAGGCAGTGTTGCGCGGGTAGCAATACTGCTCGAACATAGTCAGGTCTCGAAACAAAGACTTAGTCGAGTCCTCCATTCGCAATACGGGAATGGTTAGGATTCCTCTCTCCTCGTCGAAATGTATGATGAGCAAGCTCTTGGACGGGTCACTACTCGAGGCACGGAACCTGACTCCGGCTTCGTACAGCCTAGTGGTTGTGGGGCACAACATGCTTCGACTCTGATCATGATTCATGAAGTGAAAGTAATTAAACAATTTCCTTGGATACGTCTATATATCATCATTCACTAGTTCTTGGTGAGTAAGAAAACATTGGCTAATACCTCATCACCATTTGTTGCCCATTTGTTGGACACTTTCTTGCTAGTAGTTATGGGGCTCGAGTCATTGCTAGTAGCTATGGGGCTCGAGTCATGGCTAGTAGTTATGGGGCTCGAGTTGCTCCTCTGATCATTTTCCTGGTGATATATGTAGTTTATACGGTATATATATATATATGCGATGTAATATTAGAAATTAAGATTAATGGACACTTTCTTGGATATATGCCTTTGAGCGTAAGAAAGCTAGGCTTCCTAGTACCTAGGCCGGCTAAAAGGCAAGAAGGATTAAGCCAGGCCATTTGTAGAAAAATGTGAATGACACATATTGTATAAATCACGCTTATATATAAACACGTCGTACCTGATCACCATCCTCGACGATGATGGTGACGCCCAGGGGCGGACCCAGCCCAAAAAATTTGGGTAGGCTAGATTATAGGGTAAATATAAAAAATACATAAAATATGGGTCAAATTTTATAATTAATCAAAAGGGTGGGAAAAATTTATAAAAAACACATAAAGAATAGGCGTGGAATGGTGTGAAAACTAAGCTAGAAGACAGTGTAGCCTATAGAGACTCGAACCGCCGATCCTCATGCAAAATAAATGGTCATATTGCCGCTGGACTAACTTGTATTTTAGAGATTCTATCCTCCTACTATTCTTATATTAGAATTTTTGGGTAGGCTGAGGCAAACCCTAGCCTACCCTTAAATCCGCCCCTGGTGACGCCCGATTGTTGGGATGGCAAGTGATGACTTCTCAACAAGTCCATAAGATGACAATACACCGTCTCATCGGTTGTCGACAGTGGCGGATCCAGAAACTCTCGGATGGGGGGCGAAAATGTCCAATGAATTGATTGGTTTATCGGAAAAGTTAAGGGCTTGTTTCACTTTTCTTAGTGAAAAATTGTCTTTGGTTGAAAAGTATTGTTTTGGGTAAAAAAAATTGTCAAAAAAAACGGCTCATTCAAAATTGGTTGAAATGTGTTATGTATGTTATAAAAAAGTGAAAAAAAAATAGATGAAGAGAAAGTGAAACAAGCCCTAAGGTAACTAATAAATTAAAAGCGGTTCATTCAAAATAAAACGGGTCATGAAAACTATTAAAAAAGTCATTTAAAAGCATATAAAAGTATTAGTGTAATATAATAATATATCTTATTGTAGGTATTAACTTTTACCTGATAAATATGAGTAAATAATTAATTTTTTATCATGTTTTTCTAATCAAATTAATTAAATTTTCCAATCAAATTAATTAAATTGGACAAGAGAAATCTACAGTTTATTAATATGAACAGTTAAATAAACTTTGTCTCACTAATTTCCTTTTTTAACTAGTAAATTAATATCTACCGAAAATAACAATACATAATTATTAATTACTGAAAATTTTAACCCAAAAAAAAAATTAATTACTCCAAAAAATAGTGCAATCATACTGATGTAGTAGTGGGGACCATTCGAAGTTCGAAGTTCGAAGTTCGAGCGCATGGGGGGCGGACAAGTGCCACTGCACTGCTTGCTCCTTGTGTTCTCTTATACCTCTACTATAACTATGACCTGAACGGGGGGCGGCCGCCCACCCACGCCCCCCCCCAGATTCGAACGTCCTTTTCCGCAAGTTCTGGTCTGATGCCGAGCCAGTTGCACGCGATTTTAGTAAAGCCTGGGTTAAAGGCAGCCGTGTAGAGGTCCTTTAGGATGAAAAGGGGAAGTTGGTTCTCTAACAACCGTAGGTCGTGCATCAACTCCTCACGACTCGGCGGCAATAGAATCTCTTGGCTCCTGAAAAGCTCGATAATGAAGACGCTATCAATGAGGACCATTCGTATGAATTCGGTAGTCGAAAGGGGACTGCGTTCTGAGTATGAGTCGCGGATTCGGGGCTCCTTCTCCTTGATAATCTCGAGGAAAGTGTTGAGGTCGGAGCTGGAGCGACCGCGGAGGAATTTTTTCATGTACTTGAGCTTGCGAGTCTCCATGGATCGCAATCTCTTGTTTTTGTGGTGGAAGGGGCCGATGGAGACGGCAACCGGTGTGTATTGGTTTTTGTTTAGCTCATGCATGATCTTTGGGACTCTATAGATGCAACAACTCTCTGAAAGTTGATGCAAGGTGCCTAGCTCTGCTTCTATGGATATCGCTATGCTTTCGCAAATAGGAAGCCTGATCTCTAACCCGGTTGACATGGCTCTATGCCTTATGCAAAGACGAATATAATAACAACTTTACTTGTTACGCGTACGTGTGGTTGATGACAATTTTACTTGTTATACCGGCCGTAAAGGCTATATATGGTAGATCGAAAGATTCACCCAGACAAGTTGGTAATTAAAGATGGATGAAGGAACTTAATTAGCCCCAGTCTCGACGACCCAGCTATAATGACGACCCAGCTTAGCTATGACGTCAAGTTTATGTCAGTCTCGACGACCCAGCTTTGACCGAAAGCTAGACTGCCAGTTGACACTTTTATATTCTACCATATAAGTTTCCGTAAACCCAGAAAGCTAGCAAATCAAAGAAGAAGTACATTGGAAAAAATTAAGAAAAATATTTAATGCAAATAAAAAAAATCGTAAAAAGAAGACCTTAACATAGCAAAGACGAACATATATCTATACCTATAATGACGACAAAAGTCAAGTTCGAAAGCGATGGTTAGGAAATACAAAAAAGTATTAAAAAAGGGTTCAACCATATATTGTATTGTAAGTGGGTAAATTTACCGCCATAATTAAGGATAACATTTCCGCCAGCCAGGTAAGCATATCTAATAAATATCTTTATTAGCCTATTAAATCCTGGTAGTTATCCAGTAGTTGGAAGATTCTATCATATTTAAGAAGATAGAATTATTAATTGGGCCTCCAAGGAACTAACCCTAGCCCTCTCTCTCCACTATAAATACATGGTTTGGCCATGTAGAAAGGATATGCACAAACTCTGCCCTCTAGGGGGGCTGATGACTGATGATCGCTTGTCTCAGTCCTACCCTGCGCCTCTCTCTACTGTTTAGCCTCGCGAATACTCTACTGACTTAGGCATCGGAGGATTGGGGGGTCCACGCCCCCTTTGTCCATTGTTTTGCAGTTTGTGTACTGACATGTATATAAAACTGTAAATAGTGGGGGTAGAGTTTAAATTGGATCTGGTCGGCATTCTCTCATTTCAAAATAAAAAGTAAAAAAAGGCCTCTTTGTTATCTATACTATATATATAATTTTGTGTACATGGGGGATATTTAATGCTCTTATGCCACATTAATGAGCATAAAAAGTAAATAAAAGATTATTATGTGAAAGAATAAACTACTGTATTAGAAGTGTATAACAATTAGTATTTTGTTTAATATACCAAAGTAAAAAGTAAATACAAAAAGTTATTATATTAAAACTATATTTATATTGAAAACAATATTTTTTGTCAAAAAGTTATCATGTCAAAGAACGCATTATTGTATTAGAAATGTATAACAATTACTATTATGTTTCACATAGAAAACTAAAAAGTGAATACAAAAAGTAATCATTTGAAAACTATATTGATATTGAAAACTATAAATTTTGTCTTAGAAAAAACTATTGTATTAGAAATGTATAACAATTAGTGTTTTATGTCTCATATAAAATGTAAAACTATATTTATAGTTTTGTGTTAATATGTGGTATTTAATGTCATCATGACACATTAATGAGCATAAAGAAGTGAATAAAAAAGGTAATTGTTTTAAAAAACAAACTATTGTATTAGAAATATACTATAAATTAGTATTGTGTTTCCTATGGAAAACTAAAAAGTGAACATAAAAAGTGATCATTTGAAAACTATATTTATGTATACTACATATATAAAGTTGTATACATGAGGAGATATTAAATGTCTTCATGAGACATTAATGATAATATTAATGTTACTTAATAAAGATAACTATTTTTACATGAGAACATAAAACATCGAAAATGTTGAGAATGAAAAAAAAGTAATCAATATGATGTATTTGGTACAAATTTTTATATACACTTATAATTAAAAAATATTTTTATATTTATGTATAACTTAATGGTTAAAACTTAAAAAAGCTTCTAAAATATGAACCTATAACACATGAGAATTATGTTTTCACCTTTTAATTATTTTATAGATAATTTACAATTTTTAGTTGGTAAGTTAGGTTGTAATGCAAAAGTAGTCAAATATTATTTTTCAATTTGAACATATGATAGATCGTTTTTATTTTAGATGCTATTATGACACATTTATCTTAATAGTAGTATTACATAATAAAGAAAAAAAAAATTGTATAAGAACATAAAACATAGAAAAATAATGAGAATAAAAAAGTAATCAATATTATGCATTTAGTCACAAAATTTTATACATACGTAATATTAAAAAAATTTATAAATTTATGTGTAGCTTAGGGTTCCTTCGATGACACTGTAGGCAGCGGGGAGAAGAACGGTAGCGGAAAGCTAGACTCATCGGGGGTACAAGGGTGCATTTTTTTGGTCAATTCCATCTAGCTGAACCCACTCCAAAAAATGCAAGTATCGAACAAAGCCTTCATGGTTAAAAACTTCAAAACTATGCTCATATCAAACCTGAATTATTGGTAAGCTAGGTTGAAATGCAAATGTATTCAAATATTATTTTTCACGTTGAATATTATAGATCTTTCATTTTACCTTGAATATATATATAATATTAATCATTTATCTATATTATAATTGGTGCATGACTTTAGTTTTATAAAGATATTCAAATATTATTTTTATATTATAATATTACAAAATTATAGGATGGTACCAACATATGTTTTTCACTTTCAGTATTATAGATCATTTAAATTTACTTTTAATATATTACTTATTACTCCAACTGGCATATTATATCATAAATCTACTAAAATATTATTTTAAACTATAAAAATATACATATATCTATCTATATATCAATAAATAGGCATATAGACTAGGGGAAAAACAATTAATATTCATATGTTTTTATACAAACTATAAGATAAAAGAAAGAGATTGATGAAATTTCAGTAACCTATTGAAATTGTCCTTCAACTTATTGTCCTTTTCAATTAATTTAAACATAAAGTGCAGTTAAATACAAGAGAGGTTGTTAAAACAAAAAAATTCAACAAAAATATGTTTAAAAACATAATTCAATAACACACTAAATTGAATTAAATGTAAAATAATTTAATATGCTTAAATTATCTTTAATAAAAACAAATAATTCAAAATTTCTATATAAAACATTTGTTTGTAATATGAACCCGTGCGTATGCACGGGCCTGATTGCTAGTTTATAACATACTTTCGCCTTCGGGCATTTAGTCAAAACGGTTAAGCCTCCAAGGGTAGTATCCAGAGGTCACCGGTTCGACTCCCATGGGCAGTGCCCTCAACCAAAAAAAAATTTATAACATACTATCTATAATAAATTACCAATTTGTAACATATTTGGACAGTTAGTCCTCATCCTTGAGATATGGTGGGTGGTTTTACAATGTCATCTTTATCCATATAAATCCCAGTTCTAGCCTGCAAGGAGATTAAAAACCCTAATGTAGATCGGTGTTAATGCACTTGAGTTTGTGACCTGTATGTTGAAATAGGTGGCAAAGAGATTTTGCTCAAATTCATATTGTTTGTTTTTTAGATTTAAAGGTGGGGTAACAAAGTGGTGTAAGTGACTTTTTTTTTTTTTTGGGTGAGGCGTGGTGTAAGTGACTTTACGTAACTACGGAGTATATAACAATATTAACATTTCTGTATTCTTCCAAATAGTACAAGAACTCAGAAGTTAACACATCGTACGTAATTAGCCTTAGCTCCAAGAAGGCCAATTTCTATACCAACCAGCCCAAGCAGAAACCGACCCACTAATACCCAACGTCAACACATGATTACAAAACGGATTAAGCTCAATCTCCGCCAATCCTATTATCAAATCTGATAACAAATTATAGGCCACTCTTTTTCATGGTCCTCAGTTTGAAGAATATAGGTAATCGAATGAGTAAACAAGCCTACATCCCACCTTCACACAAATGTAATCGACCTTTAAATCTCATTGCCCACTGACATATGTGCTGTTTTGGGCGAATTAACCACGTAAACGTGTTACTTCGCTATGATGAGGGACTCCTAGTCACAAAGTCGCCACAACGCGTTACAGGTTACGAATAAGTTGTAAATCGAGAAGAAATGACAAGCATAAATTGAATAAACGTAAAGAAATGCGAAGAATGCTTAGGATTGTTTGTATTGCTCGTGTGTATATTGCTTGAACACTTGAATTGATACAAAAGAATGTCTTTCTCCTTAGAACAAAAGAAATTGCAAGAACGTATGAATTTGGGAGTGTTTTGGGGCGTAGAGAGACTTGTGTTGATCGTTGTGTTCCCGGCGTAGAGAGTTGTGCTCGAGAGTTGTGTTGATTGTTGTGTTCATCCTCCTGCTTTGAGTGTCTTCCTTGCCTTTTATAGCGCTGTCTTCCTCAAATTAGCCGTTGCCCATCAATGAAGAAATCCCTAAGATCTCGCCTGACTTTATGGTGTAAATGTGTAGAAGATTTGTTATAAATGCCCAAGATTCTTGCCTTTGACTTAGCCGTTGGCAATCAATGGTCAAATCCCTTGATTTTCTCCCTTGGAGTTATGATCCTGTATCCCGTTGCTACAGTACCGTTGCAGCATTAATGATATGCGAAATTAACGGATTCCGCCAATCGGTTGTAGGCGATAATTCTGATGATGGGCTTCTCCTCTATTGCGTCGTGGGCTTGGATTCCTGACGGCCCAACAATACCCCCATCAAAAATTCGGGAAAGTCCCCGACTTTTCAGGGTTTTTGATCTAATCACGGACATGTTTCCCGCGAAGTGAAGCTCGTCGCTCCTTGTTGGTTCCAAAATGGATTTGGAGTTGAAGACTGAAGTGAAGACGGAACGTGTTTAAACGTATTTCCGCAAGTATCATGTAATGATGTAGTGTTTGAGACGGAACGTGTATAAACGTTTTTCCGCGTGTAGCATACGTGACGGAACGTGTATAAACGTGTTTCCGTGTAGTATTTGTGATGGAATGTGTATTAACGTATTTTCGCGTGTAGTATACGTGACGGAATGTGTATAAACCTGTTTCCGTATGTAGTACTCGTAACGGGACGTGTATAAACATGTTTCCGTGTGAAGTATACATGACGGAACGTGTATGAACGTGTTTCCGTGTGTAGTACTCGTAACGGGACGTGTATAAACGTGTTTCCGCGTGAAGTATGTACTCGTAACGGGACGTGTATAAACGTGTTTCCGTGTGAAGTACTTGTGGCGGAACGTGTATAAACGTGTTTCCGCATGTAGTATTTGTATAGCGCTTTTGTGTGGGATGCGTAGAATAGAGAGCAAAATGTGTAAGGTGTAAGGTGTAAACACTTGCATTGATGTAGAAATCGTTTTGCAAGTGCCGTAACCCGTAACCTGTCTCTTGCATCCTTGTTCGACTAGTCGTTGTGTGCACATTGTTGCCTGATTGTTAGGCAGGGGCCTTTGTTTTGGCCAGTAACGTCACAAGGCGTCCCTTGCTAGTTTTTCGTAAGATGTTGTCGATGTCATGTACGCGTAAGAGCGTTTCTTTCTGAATTTTGCATGTACGCGTAAGAGCGTTTCTTTCTGAATTGTGTAGTAGAACGGTATGTATGTGTGGGGAAATGTAAAGATGTTGAAAAGACAGTTTTGTTATGAAACCTTATTCAGAAAGGATATAGCTTTGTGTTCCGACTTCTGGGCACTACTACTAACTCGTAAGCACCTTTACGTAACACGTTTGTTATAGCTTCGAGCTACCCCCGGTGATGATTTCAGGACTACCCCCAGTCCTGTAATGCGTCATGTTCTTCTAACTCGGAAGGGGCAAGGGTGAAGTCGTTCACGAAATCTGATATCTCGTTTCTGCATCAAGCAGAGTTTTACTCACTTAATGTATGGGCAATTGACCCCCATGTCGCGGCTTTGATAACTCATGGCTAAGAGTTACGTGCATGTTGATGAAGATTTCGTAACTTGCTCCGGCGTGGCTTCTTTTTTGGCTAGGGCCCCACGGTGGGCGCCAATTGTTTTGGGCGAATTAACCACGTAAACGTGTTACTTCGCTATGATGAGGGACTCCTAGTCACAAAGTCGCCACAACGCGTTACAGGTTACGAATAAGTTGTAAATCGAGAAGAAATGACAAACATAAATTGAATAAACGTAAAGAAATGCGAAGAATGCTTAGGATTGTTTGTATTGCTCGTGTGTATATTGCTTGAACACTTGAATTGATACAAAAGAATGTCTTTCTCCTTAGAACAAAAGAAATTGCAAGAACGTATGAATTTGGGAGTGTTTTGGGGCGTAGAGAGACTTGTGTTGATCGTTGTGTTCCCGGCGTAGAGAGTTGTGCTCGAGAGTTGTGTTGATTGTTGTGTTCATCCTCCTGCTTTGAGTGTCTTCCTTGCCTTTTATAGCGCTGCCTTCCTCAAATTAGCCGTTTTCCATCGATGAAGAAATCCCTAAGATCTCGCCTGATTTTATGGTGTAAATGTGTAGAAGATTTGTTATAAATGCCCAAGATTCTTGCCTTTGACTTAGCCGTTGGCAATCAATGGTCAAATCCCTTGATTTTTGCCCTTGGAGTTATGATCCTGTATCCCGTTGCTACAGTACCGTTGCAGCATTAATGATATGCGAAATTAACGGATTCCGCCAATCGGTTGTAGGCGATAATTCTGATGATGGGCTTCTCCTCTATTGCGTCGTGGGCTCGGGTTCCTGACGGCCCAACATGTGCTTGCTATTTTGTTAATGGATTGTGAGCGTGATTCTGGGAGGCCATCATGTGCAATGCTGTTGCAACTTCTTTCATCATAGGTCTTTATTTTCCATTCAAGTGCAAACATTGTTTGGCAAGATTAGCTACCTCACCTAGCTCTTCTTTTTGGGCCTCTCTTAGAACTTCAGCATCAACAATATCATAGAAGTTTGGATTTTCCATTTGAAGTAGAAACTCAGAAGCCAAACTTTTAGACTCCATGGATTCATAATCTGCATAGATTGGCTTCTTGCTTGTTAGAAGCTCAACTAGGACAATCCCGAAACTATAGACATCACTTTTATCAGTGAAATGATTCGACTGGAAAAACTCCGGGTCAATGTAGCCAAAGGTCCCTTGGACACATGTGGTCACATGAGTTTGGTCAATTGAAATGGTCTTGGAAGTCCCGAAATCTGAGACCTTTGCTGTATACTTGTCATCCAAGAGTATGTTGGACGTCTTGATGTCTCGATGATAAATAGGCGTATGTGAGGATGAATGAAGATACGCGATAGCCTCTGCCGATTCAGCAACAATTTGTAAACGCATTTTCCAGGTGATGCGGAAATCTTCACTTGAATCATGGATGTGTTGGAATAGGGTACCATTAACTACAAACTCATAAACCAACAAAGGAACCTCGGTTTCTAAGCAACATCCAAACAACTCAACCACATTCCTATGGTTGATTTGAGAGAGGATAACAACTTCATTAATGAACTGTCCTAATTGGCTTTCATCAATCTTCTTAGACTTCTTAATGGTGACAATAGTTCCATTGGCCAACATGCCTTTGTAGACTATCCCTTGACCTCCGCGACCAATAATCTTGTTCTCGTTGAAGTTATCAGTTGCCCTTTCTAACTCATTGCAAGTGAACACTTTGGTTCTTTCAATACTACCTTCATTAGAGGACATCTTTTGTTGTAATAACAAACCGCCATTTCGCTTAAAGTTGGCTTGCCTTTGTTTGATTTGCTTCCTTTCTCTTACCAACCCAAATAAGCCATAGAATACAAACGATAGAAGTATTGATCCAAAGCTTATTCCAAGTCCTGATTAATGTCATTATCAATGCATGTTATATTTCAGTCATGCAATACGTGCTATGTAGAGCAATAATATTAACCGAAACATTATAGTATAAAGAAGTGAAAATATGTCTATGTTTAACCAAAAAGAGAGAGAAAGCACCAACAGATAAAAAAAACGCATGCAAATCTTAAGAGCTTACCAAGTACCGTTGACATTGCAGATGTTAATATGCCTTGAATCTGAATCACACACTGCGACAGGTAGCACGGGGGTCTCGCTGGGGGTCCGGGGGGGCGGAGTCGCCCCCGGGCCACACGGTACACTATGTTTTCTGTTTGTGGGCATATCGCAATCTGTTTTGGGCCTGCGGCCCATAATTGTAACTAGGGTTTCTTGAGTCGCTATATAAGCTCTCGAAATACCTAGACCTCTGTATTCCGAATTCTGTCTTCCATAATAATATACGGTTTCTCTGCCCGTGGACGTAGGTAACACACCGTTACCGAACCACGTAAATCTGTGTGTCGTTCTTGCTTTATTGTTCTCGTTCGATCTCTCGTTACAACAAACTGGTATCAGAGCTGAGGTTTCGAATTCCGCCGAGAACGATGTCTGGATCCATGCTAAAGATCGACAAATTCACCGGGAGAAACAGTTTCAGTCTGTGGAAGATAAAGATGGAGGCTTTGCTGAAGCAACATGGTCTGTGGGCGCCGTTAGCGAAAGATAAGAAGGGAATGGATGCATCGTCTGACGAGTACAAAACTCTGGAGGAGAAGGCCCATTCCACGATTATGCTGTGTCTGGCAGACGACGTCATAACGGAAGTTGTAGATCAGGGTACTGCAGCCAAACTGTGGTTGAAGTTGGAGAGCCTCTATATGACTAAGTCCTTGACGAACAAGTTAATGCTAAAGCAACGACTTTTCAGCTTGCGCATGGCAGAAGGTACGTCTCTTCGTGAACACCTAGATCAATTGAATACAATTTTGCTAGAATTGCGTAATATTGATGAAGAGGTGGATGATGAGAATGCTGCTCTAATACTGCTTGTGTCGTTGCCTCTGTCGTACGAGAACTTTGTTCAATCCTTCATCGTTGGGAAGGAGACTGTGTCGCTGGAAGAGGTTAGGTCTGCGCTTCACACCAGGGAGTTGCGTCACAAGGCATCTGGGACGGCTACAGACAATCAGGCTTCTGGGTTGATGGCCAAAGGAAGCAAAGAGGGAAAGAAGGGCAAGAAAAAGGGGAAACAGGAGGAGCAGAAGTCGAACCCTAAATTACCTCACGATGTCTGTGCCTACTGTAAGGAGAAGGGGCATTGGAAGAATGAATGCCCTAAGAAGAAGCAGAAGCAACAGTCAGAGCAGAAATCTAGGTCCGCTGCAGTAGCAGAGGGAGGAAGCAATTCAGAGGATGATATTGTTCTGATGGCTGGAGAACAAGCACATCAGGCAAATGTGTGGTTTCTCGACTCTGGGGCGTCGTACCATATATGTCCTAAGAGAGAGTTGTTCACAACGTACAACAGTGTAGATGGTGGCAGTGTGTCTATGGCAAACGGCTCAGTCTGCAGAGTAGTTGGGATTGGCTCTATCAAGTTTAGGGCACATGACGGAAGGTTATGCACATTGAAGGAAGTCAGGCATGTTCCACTTATGACGAAGAATCTGATATCTCTTAGTTTGCTAGACAGTAAGGGTTTCAGTTTCAGGGGCGAAGGTGGAGGCCTACATGTCTGCAAAGGCTCTGATGTGATTCTGAAAGGCGTCAAGCAGGGAACTTTGTATGTATTGCAGGGTTCAACAGTCACAGGTTCTACAGCTGTTGCATCAGTTCAGGTTGAGGATGCTGATTTGTCCAGACTATGGCATATGAGGCTGGGTCATATGAGTGAACGGAGAATGCAGATTCTGTCTAAGGAAGATCTTCTTGAGGGTCACAAGGTCAAAAGCTTGGAGTTTTGTGAGCACTGTGTTTTTGGAAAGTTACACCGCAACAAATTTCCGAAGGCAGTTCATAGAACAAAGGGCACGCTGGATTACATCCACTCAGAATGTTGGGGTCCTTCTCGTGTTGAATCTCTGGGCGGTAACAGGTACTTTCTGTCTATCATTGATGATTACTCTAGAATGTCGTGGGTATTCATGATGAAACATAAAAGCGAGGCGTTCAGTAGATTCAGAGAATGGAAAACTTTAGTGGAGAATCAGACTGGGAAGAAGGTCAAGAGGCTGCGAACTGATAACGATCTGGAATTCTGTTCATCTGAGTTTGATGAGTTCTGCAAAGATCAGGGGGTTGCTCGCCATCACACAGTCAGACATACACCGCAGCAGAATGGTGTAGCAGAACGAATGAATCAAACGCTCTTGGAGAAAGCAAGATGTATGCTTTCTAATGCTGGTTTGGCTAGAAGGTTCTGGGCCGAAGCTGTTACAACAGGCTGCTATCTCATCAATCGGAGTCTGCACACAGGCATTGATTGCAAGACACCCTACGAGGTATGGTCTGGAAACCCCGCTGATTATTCAAATTTGAGGATTTTTGGTTGCACTGCTTATTATCATGTGAATGATGGCAAGTTGGAGCCTAGGGCTAAGAAGGGAGTCTTCGTGGGATATGGTGCTGGTGTGAAAGGGTATAGGATCTGGTCTGAAAACAAGGTTATACTGAGCAGAAGTGTAGTCTTTGATGAGAGTTCCATGCTGAATCCAAAAGAGAAGAGTAGTGATACAGCAGGAAAAGAGGTTGTTGCTGAGGAGGTGGAGGTGCAATTCACTCCAGAGGAGTTTCAGGCACCTAGGTTGGATGATGACCAACCACCTCAATCTGTTATGGAGGAGTCAGAATCCGATCAGGCAGAGAATATGCCACCAGAAGCAAGTTCAGGTGAAGTTGCGCATCGAAGCATTGCTATAGACCAACCAAGAAGGTTGGGAATTAGACCTCCAGCGAGATACAGGTTCGATGATCTGGTGGGATATGCCCTGCAGGTGGCCGAGGAGGTGGAGGATAATGAGCCGTCCACCTACAAGGCTGCAATATCTGGGAGTGAGTCAGCACAATGGCTTGCTGCAATGGGAGAAGAGATGGAGTCCCTTCAGAAAAATCAGACTTGGGAATTGGTGAAATTGCCCGCTGACAGAAAGTTAGTCACTTGCAAATGGGTGTTCAGGAAGAAGGAAGGAATATCTGCTGCAGAGGGTATAAAGTACAAAGCACGAGTGGTTGCAAGAGGTTTCACTCAAAGAGAGGGAGTAGACTACAACGAGATCTTCTCACCAGTAGTCAGACATACCTCCATCAGGGTGCTACTAGCAATAGTTGCACATCAGGATCTGGAACTCGAGCAACTAGATGTGAAAACAGCTTTCCTGCATGGAGAGTTGGAGGAGGAAATATACATGACTCAGCCAGATGGATTCCAGGTTCCAGGAAAAGAGAATCATGTTTGCAGGTTGAGGAAGTCCTTATATGGGCTAAAACAGTCCCCAAGGCAGTGGTATAAGCGGTTTGACAGCTACATGGGGCAGCTTGGCTACAACGGAAGTCCATATGATTGATGTGTGTACTACAGTGACATTAAGGGTGGTTCACGCATCTATCTTGTTCTGTACGTGGATGATATGTTGATTGCTGCTCAGGATAAGTCAGACATTCAGAAGTTGAAGGGTGCTCTCAGTGCAGAATTTGAGATGAAAGATCTGGGTGCTGCTCGTAAGATTCTGGGAGTTGAAATCTATAGGGACAGGAAGAAGAGAAAGCTCTTTCTATCACAGGAAGGGTATATCAGGAAGATATTGAGCAGATTTGGCATGTCTTCAGCCAAACCTATAGATACTCCAATGGCTTCTAACTGCAAGCTGGGAATGTACACAATTCAGACTAAGGAGGAGAAGGAGTACATGTCTCGAGTTCCGTATTCTAGTGCAGTTGGGAGCTTGATGTATGTTATGGTCTGCACTCGACCAGACTTGGCATTCGCAGTCAGTGTAGTCAGTCGATTCATGGTCAGTCCGGGAAAGGAGCATTGGCAGGCCGTGAAGAGGATCTTTAGGTACCTGAGAGGTACCTCAGATGTTGGTCTCTGTTATGGGAATGACACGTCGTGCTTAGTTGCAGGATTTTCAGACTCTGATTATGCTGGGGATGTGGACAGTAGGAGATCTATGACTGGTTATGTCTTCACTTTGGGAGGTTCTGTGGTGAGCTGGAAGGCAATTCTACAGCCTACAGTTACTTTGTCTACTACAGAGGCAGAGTATATGGCTCTAACAGAAGCTGCTAAGGAGGGAATATGGCTAAAGGGGCTAGTTAATGATCTAGGCCTACATCAGGATCAGGCGACAGTGTATTGTGACAGCTTGAGTGCAATATGCTTGACCAAGGATCAAGTCCACCATGAGAAGACGAAGCACATTGATGTCAGGTACCACTTTCTGAGGAATGAGAAGAGAATTCAGGTGAAGAAAGTAGGGACTGCTGATAACCCTACTGATATGTTCATCAAGCCGGTTCCTGAGAGCAAGTTCCAACACTGCTTGGACTTGCTCAACATCACAAGTCAGTGATCTGAGCCCTTAGGGGCAATCTGAGGCAGAGAAACTTCAGGCATTTGTTATGGTGCATCTGGTTCTGGGAGGATTCAAGTCAAGGAGGAGATTTGTTAATATGCCTTGAATCTGAATCACACACTGCGACAGGTAGCACGGGGGCCACACGGTACACTATGTTTTCTGTTTGTGGGCCTATCGCAATCTGTTTTGGGCCTGCGGCCCATAATTGTAACTAGGGTTTCTTGAGTCGCTATATAAGCTCTCGAAATACCTAGACCTCTGTATTCCGAATTCTGTCTTCCATAATAATATACGGTTTCTCTGTCCGTGGACGTAGGTAACACACCGTTACCGAACCACGTAAATTTGTATGTCGTTCTTGCTTTATTGTTCTCGTTCGATCTCTCGTTACAACAGCAGATTTCTTAGGCTTGATGGTCGCAGGGCATTTACAAGTAGTAGTCCTTCCGACTACTCGTGCTATGCAGCTGCTTGGACACTGCTCACATTCTTTTATAACTGCAACAGTGCATTAATTAGGATTCATATTAGATAAGATATTTGCGTATAATATTCACTTCATACATCATGAAGTACATAAACTTGTTTGAATTACATAGACGAGTTAAATTTGTAAAAAGTTTCTGTCAGAGCTCCTCAGTTACTCAGCTGAGCAATTTTGAAACTAATAGGAGCATAGATGTACCTTGACAGCCGTTGGGAAGGTAAGGATTGCCCTTAAAATACTCATATCTGCATCTACAAGTGTATCCTTTAAGATTGGCATCCAACACACAGAGTGAGTTAGAGTATTCGGGTGAACTGGTCTCCAAATCCGGAACCGTCCACAACAAAAGAGCAGGGATGCTCGGGTCAGAGTCGAAAAATGTGTCATTAATAGTGTTGTTTGCAATGTAGGAGGTGTCAGCCACAACAGACCAAATAGTACCCGAGGATGCATTTGCAAGCGATGCTGCTTGAAACGCTAGCTCCAAGATAGAGTACCGGTGGATGATCCTCCAAGATCTATGCTGTAAATGGAGGATACGTCGTATACATGCCCGAACACGCTCATCAAGTAAGGTTTTGTGCCCGGGAAAAAGAATGTTGGGCTGCTGCAGGTGATGTTGAAGTCGGAGTTGTAAGAGCATTTTGAGCCGATTCCAAAGGGGTAGGGGATGGAGACGTTCCCACATCGATCTTGGCATCCCGGTAAAGCGATGGGAGGATCAGTAGTACTAGAAGTAGAGGCCGGATCCGGTGCTATTGACAGCAGCAGCAGCGGCAATGCTAGCCTTAACACTGCTGCTATCAGATTGCTCGTCAATTGCATCGACGTTTTCGGGTTCATTTGGCAAAGCTGTTATTGGTTATAGGACTCTTTTTGTTTCCTTATAACAGGTTACTTCATAACTGAGCTGGGACTAACAATGACATCGCGTTGAATCTATCATGATACATTACATACAATAGTACTCCCACGTTTAGTTTCCAAGTTTATGACTAGCAGGAAAATAAATGGTAGCTCCCATGTCTAAATTAATCAAACCAGCAAAAGTCAATCATCTTGATCTCGCGTGCATTTCTTTATCAATTCCATTCTCAACTCTAATCTCACCCTTAACTTTAATTAGTGTCCATCAGGGAAATCAAATCATACATGTTTGCACGATTCCACTAACCAGCGCGCCCAAGCAGAAACCAACCCACTAATCCCCAACGTCAAAACATGATTACAAAACGAAATAGGTTCAATCTCCGCTAATGCTATTATCAAATCAGCAACATTTGCCGCCACTCCCATCAACCTCATCACCCTGTCTTGCCTTATCTTCTTGATCTTCGTCTCCCCGTCCTCCTCGTCCTCGCCTTTCGACTTCTCGTTGTCTCCGTTCGCCTTCAATCTCCTCTCCTTCCTCATCCCCTCCCTGATCAGTATAAAATGACAATTCCGGAAGCAATTTAGGAAGATACAAATGCAAACTTGTATGATAATTGAAAGTATGGGAGACACATTGACAGATATTTTACAGATATGTTCCATATGACAAGCCAAGAACATTACATGATCACAATTCACAAACTATAGATTACTCCTTAATTCCGACAATCGTCGTTTAATTTCAAGCATATATACATGTCATACTGAATGACAATATCAACAAGCCTAAGTACACCGCCATGCGAATCTAAAAGACCATCAACTCAATCTTCTTGTCCACAGAAAGTTTGTTTGTTGATGGATTCGGCATGAGATTCTGCGAGGCTATCATCTGCAGTGTCGTCGCAACTTCTTTCATCGTCGGTCTTTGTTTTCCGTTCAAGTGCAAACATTGTTCGGCAAGGCTAGCTACTCTATCTAGCTCTTCTTTCCGGGCTTCTTTTAGAACATCAGCATCAACAATATCATACAACTGTGAACTCTGCATATGGAATAGAAACACCGAAGCCAAACTTTTGTTGCCCATGGATTCATAGTCTGCATAGATTGGCTTCTTGCTTGTCAGGAGTTCAACAAGGACAATCCCAAAGCTATAGACGTCACTCCTATCAGTGAATTGGTTTGACTGGAAAAACTCTGGGTCAATGTACCCGAAGGTCCCTTGAACACAAGTGGTCACATGAGTTTGGTCAATTAGCATGGTCTTGGAAGTCCCGAAATCCGAAACCTTTGCTTTGTACTTGTCATCCAAGAGTATGTTGGACGTCTTGATGTCCCGATGGTAAATGGGCGCGTGTGAAGATGAATGAAGATACGCGACGGCCTCTGCCAGCTCAAGAGCAATCCGCAACCGCATTTTCCATTCGACGCGAAAGTCTTCACTTGGGTTATGGATATGTTGGAATAGCGTACCGTTGGGTATGAATTCATACACCAATAAAGGAACCTCGGTCTCCAAGCAACAACCAAACAGCTGAACCACATTCCTATGCTTGATTTGAGAGAGAATAACAACCTCATTGATGAAAGGTCCCGATTGAGTTTCGTCGATTTTTTGGGACTTCTTAATGGCGACGATTGTACCGTTAGCCAACATGCCTTTGTAGACGGTACCTTGACCTCCGCGGCCTAGTATCCTGTTCTCGTTGAAGTTATCGGTCGCTCTTTCTAACTCGTTGCAAGTAAAGACTTTGGTCCTCTCGATCGTAGTTTCACTATGAGACCTCTGTTGCTCCAATAGTAAACCGCCATTTCTCTTGAAATTCTCGTTCCTTTGTCGGATTTGCTTTCTTTCCTTGACAAATCGATATGAGCCAAATAGTAAAGCCGCTAGAAGTAATGAACCAAAGCTTATTCCAAGACCTATAATAGCATTATCGATCGATGTTATATAAGGGAAACAATCATTTCAATTTATCATGATTGACGTCTCATGGCCAACACTTAAGAAGAGGATTCAAAAGCAAAACAACAAACGTTTCACCACCAAACAAAACGTTAGCTCAAAACTCGAGCGAGAACTCAATCTTGTTATAGTCAAATTCAATTGATCCATGTTGAGTTGGCTTTTGTGTGATTGTAGGTCTTGACTTGTTGGTTTTATACTCGGCAATTAACTATTTGTTCACATAGAAAAGGTGTAAATTAACCACAAAAGAAATCAAGAATTTGCATGAAGGTAAACTAAACTAATTAATTGTCCTTACGGGACACAATCGATAATATTTTTTTTATATAATATAATTAATAAAACAGTATATATTACCAGTCTTGATTTTATTTTTCGGGATTTAGATATTGATAATATTTTATATCTAAAGTCGAAATAACATGCTTTTAATCTTTTAATCTACAAAAATTAAATTTAATCCAAAATCGTGATTTAATGTGAAGAGTAGATTGAAAGTTATATTTTATATACTATTACTTAAATAAATCAAGGATAAAATAATAATATATAGTTTATTTAATAGAAAATATTTGGCTAAATAGAAATTGATTTGGTATTATATATATTATATAAAATATAAGTTATTTCATATTGTTATATTAAATTTATAGATGTAATTAATATGAAAATAAAGATCATAAATACTATAAATACTATTTTGATATTAACATCTCTATGTGAATAAGATAAAGATAATTATACTTTTTATTTAAAAATAAATAAGAAATATATTATTTACATGTATATGCATAAGATAAAACTACTTATATTTAATATTATAAAATAAATAAAAATATTTTATTATCAAATATATATATGTTGATATTAAGCAGGATCAAAATTAATGAAAAAGTTTAATATATAACATAAGTATTATACAATATGATATTTTGTAATATATATATTGATAAGGTAATAATTAGGAGCCCCGCTTACGATGACGACCTAAAACATCCTTTCGGACAAGAACAATAAGTTATTGATGATTCACAACGTGTTCAATAGAAAAGTCGTAACCCGGTTTCGTGATTTAATTTTGCCGGCCACGACATTGAGAGCCTAATTCACATGTTTGATCTTGATTATCTCAAACCCGTGGAGGAAAGTCCAAATATCTGAGATCAACAAGTCAATCTGTAAAGGACATTTTCTTGTGTCCTTAATTGCCTCAATGATTGTCAAGTTGTCACCTTCAATTTAAATTATCTTATAACCATGTTTTTTTGGCCTGTTTGACTTTGTTACGAAGGCTGAGTGCTTCCGTGAATAGGATTGAATTATGTCCATACTTCATTTTTTCCATGATATTTCGTAATATATTTGTTGAAGTCCGAAAATCTCGAACTAACTACGGGACAAAATTATTAAACTCTCGGGCCTTTCGGCGCGCTAGAAACCGGCTCATCTTGCTTCGAGCTCTCCCACCCCCCGCGTATTATTTTATTCTCTTTTCGGAGGCTTATAAGACTTTTTTAAGGTCTTTTCCGTAAAATAGTGCGAGCTCCTCGGAGACTCAAACACGTCGGGACCCGTCCTTCGAGAACACGTCTCGGGACCGGCCTTTTTCCGATCCCTTAAACTTTACCCCACACCTCCTATATATAAGAAATGGAGCTGCTTGCTTGCATGGCAAACCTCCGATGTGGGACAACATATCCCAAATTTGATCCATGTTTCTTTCAACGCGATAGTGCATTTACAAAGGCCAAAACCATGCCAAATTGTGCGTTGATCGCGTTTAAGGCCAATTCTCCTATGTTACATGGTGACATGGCATAGGCAAAGCAAATCTCCCTCCGTTTCAACTTCGCCTCCGTATGTTCAATGTGGTACGTTACGTATATACATATTGTCATACGCGTTCACTTATTCATTTTGACTATTTCGGGTACTTAGCGCGTTAAAACGTGCCTAACGCTTTAATCTTTTGTGTCAATATTATTCATCTCGTGCACCAACGCGGTGACAGATTCGGGTATCAACACAACCCCGTGACTCGGATGTCCTTAGTCCTTCATGGACAAATGAGGCACTCACTTGATGCACATAATTTCGGTCAACGCGTTGTTGTAACCGACTCGAGCACGCCGACGCGCACCGCGCGGGTCAAACTCCGAGTCTAGCTCGGCGGTTTGTCTTATATAATAGTTGGATTTTTGGGTTTATCGCGGCCACGAGCGATGAAGTCAACTCGAGCGCGCCCTCGCGTCCAACGCGGGCCAAACCCCGAGCTCAGCTCGGCAGTTGCCTTATAAAGTAATTGGATATTTGGGTTTATCCTGGCTACGAGCGATGAAGTCAACTCGAGCGCACCCTTGCGTCCAACGCGGGCTAAACCCCGAGCTCAGCTCGGCGGTTTGCCTTATAAAGTAATTGGATATTTGGGTTTATCGCGGCTACGAGCGATGAAGTCAACTCGAGCGCGCCCTCGCGTCCAACGCGGGCCAAACCCCGAGCTCAGCTCGGCGGTTTGCCTTAACGATAACTGTGGAGTTTCGATGTTTTAAGGCTTTAAGCAGCTGCGAGCGGGGTAACCGACTCGAGTGCGCCTATGCGCATCGCGCGCGTTAGCGGACAACCCCGAGCGAGGACGGCAACTCGGGTTTTCTCTAACGACTGTGGAGTTTTGATGTTTTAAGGCTTTAAGCAGCTGCGAGCGGCGTGACCGGCTCGAGTGCGCCTATGCGCATCGCGCGCGTTAGCGGACAACCCCGAGCGAGGACGGCAACTCGGGCTTTCCCTAACGACTGTGGAGTTTTGATGTTTTAAGGCTTTAAGCAGCTGCGAGCGGCGTGACCGACTCGAGTGCGCCTATGCGCATCGCTCGCGTTAGCGGACAACCCCGAGCGAGGACGGCAACTCGGGTTTTCCCTAACGAATGTGGAGTTTTGATGTTTTAAGGCTTTAAGCAGCTGCGAGCGGCGTAACCGACTCGAGTGCGCCTATGCGCATCGCGCGCGTTAGCGGACAACCCCGAGCGAGGACGGCAACTCGGGTTTTCCCTAACGACTGTGGAGTTTTGATGTTTTAATGCTTTAAGCAGCTGCGAGCGGCGTGACCGACTCGAGTGCGCCTATGCGCATCGCGCGCGTTTTGCATTATAGAATGTGATTAGCGCGTTGACGGTAACTATGAGCAAAGCTCAAAAACAGCCGTCATCTATATGGGGTCGCGGGCCATATGCGTCTTATTTAGTTTATTCTCGCTTCGGAGGCGTTTTTTAGTTTGGTGTTAAACTTGTGTACAACAAACCTGTATTAGCGAATTGCTAATATCTCAAGGTTCATTAATGGCGTTCGCTGGGCGCTGAAATGCAAAAAGTGAGAGTAGCGTGTAAGAAGATACAACACCATACACCAGAGGAAGAGCCGGGCGAAATAAAAGCCCGAGCCTCTTCCCCCAAACCAAAAGAGAGATCTTTTCATTAGCTTTCATGACATGCCAAGCAAGCGCACCACAAGAGATTTTACAAATTTACAAAACCTAAAACCAACAAATCTTGACAACAAGAACAACACGAGCAACCCGAATTCGATCGGAGTTACATACACGTCAGTTTTTGGACCTAGCGTTGGCAACGTGCAACAAAATCAGTGAAGCTTGCCACGCACTCCAGTCACGAACCCCCGCGTCTCCGGCAACGCGATGTCCCGAAGGGAGCCACAGGCGATGGCAACGGACCACGCCAGAGAGATAAGCGTGACAGCAGGAGGCCGGAAGAGCGCGGTGGCGGGCCGGTGAAGACACGGCGGAGGCTTGTTAGTTTATTCTCTTTTCGGAGGGTTGTTAGTTTATTCTCTTTTCGGAGATATTATTATGGGGTCGCGGGCCAAGGCCACGGGTCGCGATGGGGCCGCGGGCCAAGGCCGCGAGCCCAGGCCATGAGCCGCGATGGGGCCGCGGGCCAAGGCTGAGAGCCAAGGCCACGGCAGCGCGATGGGGCCGCGCATCCATCGCGATCAATGCCAATTAAAAATGCATACTAATTAAATAAGCAAGAAAATATACTAACCCGTAGGATTCTTAACCGACGACCCGAGAGCATGACAGTCTTAGGACGAGAAGCTCCCCACGGACGGCGCCAATGTTGAAGTCCGAAAATCTCGAACTAACTACGGGACAAAATTATTAAACTCTCGGGCCTTTCGGCGCGCTAGAAACCGGCTCATCTTGCTTCGAGCTCTCCCACCCCCCGCGTATTATTTTATTCTCTTTTCGGAGGCTTATAAGACTTTTTAAGGTCTTTTCCGTAAAATAGTGCGAACTCCTCGGAGACTCAAACACGTCGGGACCCGTCCTTCGAGAACACGTCTCGGGACCGGCCTTTTTCCGATCCCTTAAACTTTACCCCACACCTCCTATATATAAGAAATGGAGCTGCTTGCTTGCATGGCAAACCTCCGATGTGGGACAACATATCCCAAATTTGATCCATGTTTCTTTCAACGCGATAGTGCATTTACAAAGGCCAAAACCATGCCAAATTGTGCGTTGATCGCGTTTAAGGCCAATTCTCCTATGTTACATGGTGACATGGCATAGGCAAAGCAAATCTCCCTCCGTTTCAACTTCGCCTCCGTATGTTCAATGTGGTACGTTACGTATATACATATTGTCATACGCGTTCACTTATTCATTTTGACTATTTCGCGTACTTAGCGCGTTAAAACGTGCCTAACGCTTTAATCTTTTGTGTCAATATTATTCATCTCGTGCACCAACGCGGTGACAGATTTGGGTATCAACAATATTATCCTTTTCTTAATATTTTTAGATAGCTTATTCCAGAGGTAATTATTTAACGGTTTTTCTATTGTGTGTCACAAGAACATATGATAAGGCATATCAAAAACAAAAATTTAAACCCTAAAAATAAAATAGTGAACTCATTACACAAAATTTAAAAGAGAAAATTTCCATTATTAATCTCTTATAATATATCCTTAGGACACATGGCAGAAGAATCCATTGTTTAAAATTTTAGAGTTTGCCCGGCTTACCAAGTGCAATTGGTATTGCAGATCTACTATAATACAGTATAAAGCGGAACCCAAGTCTTTGTTAAAATTTGCGCCACATCATCGACCCTGAATAAAATAATGATTTTATTTTTTGCATTGATTTTCAAAAAATAACTTACATATCTTCTTCATATCTTATCCAATTTCCTTACAAGTCTTTGTTAAAATTTTATCTTCTTCATATCTTACTCAATTATATATCCTTATACGAATAAGGAAATTCAAGTGATTTTCTTTTATATTCTTTAAAAAAAATTCTTATTAATTAGCATACATTTTTGTCATTATTGAATCTTGAAGAATAGTGAAAAAATTTCACATATTTCAATAGTATATTCATTAATAATATAAATTTGAAAATTTGAATAGAACTATTTTAGAATTAAAATTGTATGAATAAAAGTACATATATAGGTCAATAGGTTCGGACTTTGTTCTATCGGATTTGGATTATAAGTTCCCGAGTTAAAAGCGTATTCGTATCAAAATTAGATCTCAAATCGGTTAATTTGGTTTTATATTTACATTACCCGTACATGCTACGGGGTTTGTTTTTTGTCAAGTGGTACTGGGTTTTTACTAGTTTCTTATTAGGCTCGAGTGCTGCAGGACATCGATAAGCACTAGTGTTTCCAATTACGGATGAGGCACAAGTGCTTGGGCATTGCTCACATTCCTTGATCACTATACAACAATTAACTAGATCAAAAAAAAAAATACAACAACAATTAACCACGAAACCGGTACTGTTATGCTTCATTAGCAGAAATATGTAATCATTGTTTTTTTTAGCCAATATGTAATCATTGTTAAAGAGAGGAAATGTTAACTTTTATTATCCCGCGTATCATACGCATCTAGACATGCCAGTTGGGTCGATCGGGCTCAGATTGAAACGGGTTTGGATTGATGACATGTCAATTAAGACGGGTCTTTATGGCTTTTGAGTTGGGTCGGGTCAACCCAACGGGTCAAGAGTATCAAAGTTTTTTACATTATTTATTTAAAGGATATAATGTAGTAGCAATTTTTTTTATATATTCTAAAATATAGTACAATTTTCTTAATAAACTAAGAAAACAGGCTCGTATGTATAATATATGATTTTTTAGCAAATTTTTGCATAAATTTAATAGAATAAAAATCTTAATTGAACAAAGTATGCATAATTTAAATTCTCATTATTAAAAATAACTTATCTTGTTAATGTATACTACTTGATGACCTTTTTTTGATAAATTTTCTTGAAATAATATTCCTACATACATAAAAAAAATGAATATATATAAATGAAAAAATAGTTTAAAGCATAAAAAGAAATTTCGATATAAGATAATAATATTAGTTAAAAATTATTCAAAATATTATCTTATATGCATCACGAAACTATGTTTTCAATATTTTATTGAATTAGATATTTGCACAAATATGTATGCATGATAAAATTAAAATATCAATAACCAATAAAATATAGAAAAAGAAGAAGATATTTTACATGCCTTAAGTGGTTGACTTATTCATGTTGATAATTATATTATAAATTAAGAGCATATAGAAAGATTTACATAGACAAACAATGGAGGAATGTGCATAGTGCATACCAATTTGTACATTACCATATATATGAGTTAATCCATGGAATACAAATGGTCAAAATCAATATATATATTATAAAACGCAGCCGTTTTAGCCACCACGTTGATTCTGGCCCCACTTTATATTGCTATACTGTAAAATAATAATTTTAATAGATCTTATAAGCTATAATCAATTTAATAATAGTAGAGTTATAGATCAATACAATTTAAAAATTAATATTATAACACAAATTTAGTTTATATATTTTTAGATATTTGTTACTTAAATAATAAGTTTATGGGACAATACAGATTGACAAAAAAATATGGCAAATATATATATGATTATAACAATACAAAAAAAAACAAATTTTCAAATTGACAAATAAGTTTAACAAATTAATTATACTTTTGATTTACAAAAATGAATATCTACGTAAATAGTTGAAAAAGATAGATATTAGGTGGAAAAAGATAGAAATTAGAAATAGAAGAAAATAGATGATAGACAATTAATGAGAATAAGAAAGATTTTTAAAATTATTTCTCTTAATTTTTTAACACGTACAAGATGGGAACAGAATTAATGTAGAGGCTCGAAAGGTCTCGACTTTAATATATAGAATAGTATATATATATATACTATAATACAGTATAAAGTGGAACCTATGTCTTTGTTAAAAATTTCGACACCTCATCAACGTTGATTAAAAAATGTTATTTACGCAATGTAATCTAAGCTGAATAAAATAATGCTTTTTGTAAGAATTATTAACAAAATAAAATTATTAACCAAAAATTAACAGGATTGTGTACTATATTTGGATTACATATATTAAAATGGAAAATTATGTAAGCTAGACTCTCTCTGCATATTTTCTGTATCAAGAGATCAACTTCTGACCAAGGATGAAAAATTATTAACCAATTAAGATGTTATCAAATTAAGATCTCATCGAAAATTATCTTTTGCACAAATCTCATATAATTTTTATCTTTTAATATACACATTAGAAATATGAGGATAAAAATTTATCTTTTACACACATCTCATATAATTTATATCTTTTAGTTATTAAAATAATTCTAATATAATTTATATGAGTATGGAAAAATTGGTCATTTTTTTTTGGTTAAAGGTAAATTCGGATTAATATGGACCCCATGAAGGGGTGAAAATTATCGGAGTTACAAGAACGGAAAAGAAAGAAAGGCACGCAGGCCAATCAAACCAAAACAAGGGAAGCATATGGAAAAGCATGCAAGCCTTCCAAACATGCTAGAACAAGTAAGCAAAGATCAAAACCAACAACAACAACCAACAAAACCAACACAAAAGCAACAAGCAACAACTAGCGTTTCTTTCTCATGGACTTTTGGTCCATGAGACTAGTACTCCTAGTAGTGATAGTGCTTCTTTGGGGCCATTTCGGGGGCGCTTTGAGGGCAAGAACCGTAGGAGTGAGGGTGCTCTTCTTGGTCTTTCTTCTTTGTGATCTTGTCTTCACCGCTTCAAATGAGGCGTCCTCAACATAATAACCACCACATCCATTAGCCGAAGCAACAAAAGAGTCGCTTCCACCTCCATCCGAGCTACTATTTCTCTCCTCATCCGAAGACACATCAAGACTAGGATCAAGAACCTCTAAGTGAGTATTTTGATCCTCGGTCACTAGATCTTCACCTTCGATGTCATTTTCCTTGTTTCCATCAATCCCGAGCTCACTCGGGTCAGTCTCACTATCACCATCAAGATCGTCTCCATCATCAACCTCATCATCTTCTTCCTTCCCATCTTCTCCATCAAGAGCCTCGAAGCGATTCATGGAAAAAAGGGGATTGTCGGTAGAAGTGGCAAAATCAGCTTGCATTACCTTAGGACTTTGGACTTTAGCTTCATTTTGGAGTTGTACATTTGAGGTTTGAACACCGCCATTAGGGGCACTCAAACCGGCTACATCAACACCCTTGCTAGTCTCGGCATGGAAAAATTGGTCATTACCCTTACATAGTGCGGGTCTTCGACTAGTTATAAGATAAGAAGCATAAGAATGCAGAGAAAGAAAAAGTCAAGGAAGAAATTAGAAAAAAAAAAGAGCAGATGACCTCTTCAAATCAAGCTTTTAAGTGTTTGTATAAAATCTCACGGTTTGACCAAGGGAGCATATTTGAAATAAGATATGGTAATCTTAATATCTTTATCATTTTTTTGTCAAAACCTTAATATCTTTATCATTATCTTTATAGTGTTTATTGATATGTTAGAATAATTAATGTATAGCGTTACTTATTTCTTAAGTTTGTACTCTATTATCGATCTACTTATCAATGCTAGACTCGTGTGTGCGGTGTGCCTCTTTGCCTATGTACACTTCTATGAATCACACATACATAATAAGGGCCCGTTTGGTATCCAACAACGGAAACGGAAACGGAATGGAATGGAATGGAAACGAATCTAGTCCACATTAGCATCATGATATATGATGAGTCACCTCAACTTTCATTCAAAAACTACCGCAAGGAGGTCTTGCGGTGCTCTTGTGGCACCTCAATCATTCCCTAATCTAAGGGTGGGGTAACAAAACACCTCAATCATTCCCTTCATCCCTTCTCTAGACACACAATTTTCAAAGTTTGAAATTAAAATATTTTTTTTCAATTAATGTATAGTGACCCATAATTAGACTAGGTTCATTTCCATTCCATTCCATTCCGTTTCCGTTTCCGCCGTTGGATACCAAACGGGCCCTAAATCTCTCTACCGAAAGGAGATAGACATACACAGAATGGACGCAAGCTAGCTAAATACGTACCTCGACAGCCGTAGGGAAGGTAAGGATTGCCGATATAGTAGGGATGAATGCACTTACAAGAGTATCCTCTAGGATTGTCTTGCAATGTACACGATGAATTCGCGTATTCACTTGAATGCACGGGCAAATCCGCGACACTCCACTGCAAGATAATAGGTGCGCTCCAAGATTCTGTGATGGACGTGGCGTTGAAGGCACTGCCATTTGATACGTAGAAGGTATCGACCAGAGTAGCATAGATCCAACCCGAAACATTGCTACCCCTGAGCACGGTGGTCAGAGCCTCGATACTAAAGTAGTCAAGCGAGGTTGGTATAGAAGCTTGACAACATCCCATCCCATAGCAACTGCTTACATTTCCGGTTAGCTGTTGAGGGGTTGAGTCATTCTTGCAGACTGATGAGCATCCCGCCTCGATGATGTCATCTTGCCCATTTTTTAGGACAGCGCTCACACCACAGCCGGACACCAACAGTGAATTGCGCAGACCGCCCATCAACATGAAGGGGCTGGTCCTCATGTCCAACTCTACTAGGTTTATCAAGTTCGTTCCGGTTTCTGAGGTTCTTATGTTTCCTTGACCGCCAGTAACTACAAGGGTTGAGATAGGGGGATGATCAGTAGGTGATTCCCCTGCGTCTATTCTGTTGATTTCGACCGGAACCGAATATTCGTATATGAAACTCCAATTCAGATGAGCTAGGGTGGCTACGGGGGATTTGAAGTCGGTGTCACAATGGACCTCGAACCACGGATCGTGGGAGCACTCGGGGCCGATTCCAAAAGGATATGGGATCGAGATGTTTCCGCAGAGATCCGGGCAACCCGGTAGGGCTATGGGAGGAGGATTTGAGGCTGAAAGGGCAGTCAGCAACAACGGTAGCAAGGCTAGTGTTGCTTTGTGATTTCTCATCATGGGCATAAATATATGTGAGAGGTTTTGTTCGGGGAGTACCAAAGTAAATGGTTGTCCTTGGTATTATGTACACGAGTATATATGATGGACAAGTTTTATACGCCATTGAGTGATGTCATTTGTGTTTGACTCTGAATCTTGTATTTGAATACCATTTCCATTGTAATGTTTTACTCAGTCCTCGTTAATACCGCACAGGAAATTCGTTAGTTTGATCATTGTGTTATATATTTCAAAAAATCGTGATTGCCAAAATGCCTAGGAATAAAAATGACTTTTTTAAAGAAAATGAAACTTTGTCAACAGATATGTTGATCGATCAGTTCCTTAACGCTATAATGATATCATCGCTCCCACTTCAACTCAATTTCTTAAAATTTATTAGTTTTCATTGCTTTAAAGTGTTTACCCCTTCAAGTTTCTACCAAGAAAGAGAAGTACTTCAAGTTTATTAACATTTCTGTATTCTTCCAAATAGTACAAGAACTAAGAACTTAACAACACATCGTACTAATTACCCTTAGCTTCAAGTAGGCCAATTCCTATACCAACCAGCCCAAGCAGAAACCAACCCACTAATCCCCAACGTCAAAACATGATTACAAAACGGATTAGGCTCAATCTCAGCCAACGCTATTATCAAATCAGCAACATTTGCCGCCACACCCATCAGCCTCATCACCCTATCTTCCCTTATCTTCTTGATCTTCGTCTCCCAATCCTCCTCGTCGTCGCCTTTCGACTTCTCATCGTCTCCGTTCGCCACACTCGCCTTCAACCTCCTCTCCTTCCTCAGCCCCTCCCTGATCAGTATAAAATCCGCAACCACGAAAAACACGTACCCGACCGACTCCCCGAAAGCCGAGATAAAGCTCATCTTCTTGGCGAGCCTCGGGTCCAGGACCCCGATCCTCGAGAGCCAGAGGAAGTGGTCGAAGAAGAAGTAGACCATCTCGCCCGAGTTCGCCAAGACCGCGAGAACCCGGAAGGTCAGGGTCGACCCGGGCCCGCGCCTGAGGCCGTTGAGGCCCGTTAGGAAGCGCCCGCTCCGGAAGGCCTTCCGGCTGAGCCCCGCCGCCACCTCCCATTGCTTGGCCCGTTGGGCCAGGCCCGGGTGGGTTGTCTCTACTTGCCAGTGGACCAGCTTCGACACGTATTGGTACGTCTTCACGAGCTTGTCGATCCCGTCTCGCTTCGCCAAGAAGATGACGAGCTTGTCTAGCGTGTCATTACTCATGATCGATCACTAGCTAAACTACTAGCTATGGCTTGTGTGTGTGTGTATAAAGAAAGAGTAGGAGTTTATGTTTAGTTTGCACAGGCATGGCTTTGAATTGGGCTTTGTGGGGAAAGCTAAAGGTGCAGAGTGAAAGGGAAAAGAGGGCCACAAAAAAGGAATAGGATTGGGGATAATTCACATAAATACATGGCTGGACGTTGTTTCGTGTTTCATTGCTACCAGAAGTTTTTAGGAATAGAAGAACTTTGGGCTTATATATTAAATTTGATTGGCAATGAATAGGTTGTTTGTTTGTATGGTGATGGGGTATGTTTATTTGTCTGTATTTGTTTGCGTAGTTAGATACAGGGGATCAAAAGATAGGACAAAGGATCGTGGACGCCACATATTTGTGAAGAACTTAGATATGGACGAGTTTGGATGGGGCTAAGAAGAATGATACGGTAGAAAGCAAGAGCACGGAATTGGTGAATGAAGACACGCCCATCTTGAAGGAACTGTCGAAATTCACTACAGGAAAATCAAAGGAATGAACAGGGCAGCTGAAGTTGAAATATCAAATACTCCGTATATAATATCTGATGGCTCAGAGTTTAAGATGGGTTTGTTTGGATGTGGAAGATTATAGATTGCTGAGAACAATTTAAGCGTAAATCTTGTGTTTTAGCTTTGTGATTAATCTTGATAGCTAAGGAGAGCACAACATTAATGGGCTTCCATACATGGTGATTAATGTCATATTTTTGTGATATTACACATGTTGTGAGAGGACGTCTATGGTGGTAATTTGGAAGCTTTTTGATTTTTTTTTGGTGGAAGGAAGCTTTTTCATAGACAGGGCTTGCAGATGATATTTCTGAATTGGGCTGGGTTATTTATTGCCTTAGGCTCAAATTGTGATTCAAAAAAGCCCAAGAAGACAACAATGTCAATACCGAATACACACAGCCACACAGGGTTTCCACTTCCCACATCGGAAACAAATGGCAAGCTCCGCGCTACCAAGTACTATAAATAGCATCCCACTCACCATTGTAAAATCACGCAGCCATGCAGTAAGCACAAAGCGAACTATTCTTTCGCCTTTTACTAAAGAATACCGTGTGCTTGCTGCTTATAAGTGGCATACGCCAATTTTTGGAGGGTAGCTCACCTTGTGGTGTGCTCCCAGCAAATCTTTAGTTTAAAATTTTTAACTATCATGGATTCTAGGTGTTGTGCTCACCTAAATTACATTTGATAAGCTTAATATGTCCTCACCTAAATTTCATCTGATATGCTTACTATCTTTCCTTTAGTTGGTTAATGTTCATGTGGAGTCTTTATGTTTGTGCCATATCCATGAAACTGTATTTTTGTTAGTCTATATTAGAGAGTGAAACATGACCGGTGCCATCGATGTATCAGTCACTACAAGCTAGGCCTTGGATGTAAAGAAACTATTCCAACTGCCAATTCTAGGCCTCCGAGGGTTTAGCAAGGGGTTTGCTAGTCCGTGTTAGATCGACCGTTCTCTACGCGAATGGCTCGACTAAAACGCGAATGGCTCGACTAAAACCGGAGCTAAACTAGCATTGTTTAGACCATGGAAAGGAGAAGATATCATATAGTCTAAGTGATTGAGGCTCTGCAATAGAGTTGCCATTTTCCATTTGCCAACCACACAATGAAATTGCCCATAATTGTTTGAGGTTAATCTTATCTTGTTCTCCTTGAACTTCTCTTTTGTCGATTCTTTAGTTTATCTTAGAAAAAATAATTGAAATTTGGGTTCTCATTTTTGTGATTTTTAATTTGGACCTAAATGTATTGAAAGGGAAGGTTAAGCAATACTACATTATGTTTCTTGCTTATTTATAAACCACTTCTCTAGCATTGAGAGTTTAATCTTGTGTCCCATAAACTGTTAGGAACCCTTGAAGCCAGATTCTTGTTACATATCAGTCGAAGTGTCATGCTCAGTTGCTCACTAGTAGGGTTGTGTTGTGTTAGTTTGCTTCTTCACACATTCAATAAGACATCTCACTCTAGTCATTTTGAAGTCTGCTAGGGCTGTGAGCTGAGAAGCTGAACTGGGCTTTGGAGCTGCATTAAAGAATTGGGCTTCATTTGAGTCTGAGCCCGCCCACTAATGAACTAGCAAGAATGTACAACAGCTCCGAAAACGAACAGGTTTTGTCATCCCACATCGGAAAACTTTAGCAACCCTGTGCTACCAATGGCTATAAATGGTATCCCACTCACTAACGGCAAGCTCACGAAGCCATGCAGTAAGCGCAAAGCGAACTATTCTTTCGCCTTTTACTAAAGAATACCGTGTGCTTGCTGTGCTAAAGTGGCATACGCCAATTTTTGAAGGGCAGCTTTCCTTTTTGGTCTGCTCCCTACAATCGTAGTTAAAAATCTCTTGATTAATTTGTTCATGTGATCTTCTGTTAAAAGTGCAGCTAAGTTGAGCAACAATTATTGAGGTCCAATATTGTAATTTGTCCATTTAAAAAAGCATTCAATATTGACAACCCGGTCAAATACGGTGGCCAACTTGCACGCAAAACAACACCCAAACACATGCCTTTTCTGACCCACCAATTTAATCGCTTTCTACTCCAATAATCGTGGCAACCACAACCTGTATTATAAAACACTACCAAACTTCCATGAAACTTGTTTTATCAAACCCAAAGCCCGAAGCCAACACTCCTCCAAATCAAACCAAAAACAAGCCAACAAAACGAAAATGGGAGATCCCGAGATCTCTCTCCGGTTCATGGATCTCGACGACGTCGACGACATGATGGAATGGGTAACGGACGCCGCCGTCGCCAAGTTCTGTCGGTGGGATACCTACACCTCAAAGCAACAAGCCATGGACTACATCAAAGACACCGTCCTCCCACACCCGTACTTTCGAGCAATATGCGTGGACAACGTGGCAGTCGGCGCGATCTCGGTGATCAAGAACTCGGGCGAGGACATCTGTAGGGGCGAGATCGGTTATGTTTTGGCCGCTAAGTGGTGGGGCAAGGGGATTGCCACGAGGGCGGTGAAGTTGGTCGTGTCGACGATATTCGAGGAGTGGCCGCAACTCGAGAGACTTGAGGCGTTGGTAGACGTGGAGAATAAGGGGTCGCAACGGGTTGTGGAGAAGGTTGGGTTTGCGAAGGAAGGAGTTCTTAGGAGGTATGTCATAATGAAGGGGAGGGTTTGTGATATGGTCATGTTTAGTGTTCTTCGCTCTGATCCAAGACCTATGTCGTCGTCGTGATATATTATATGTTGTTTGGTGTTTGCAAGTGTTTCTTTGGAAATCTATTCATTGTATCAAGGATTCAAGCTAGTGTTTATTGTATAATTTGTGCTGGTTTCACACATACTTCGAATGCATTAATTGGAATGTTATATATGATCACTTGAGTAACACATTGACAGACTAACCAACGAACTAACTTGATTTGTCTGTCGACTAACATATATATTGCACGTTAATTAGCAAAGACATTGAGAACCGATTTTGTCTATGTTTCACCCAGATATGAATTTGTTGGCCGTCACCCAAAAAATGTATACTGTGTACATGTATAGCATTCCCATAAACTAACTTACACAATGATATATAAGATATTTATAGTCTCTCAAAATTACTATTAAAACGCACAATTAACCATACAACGTAACTTATTGATGAGGAGAAGAATCCAATATATTCTTGTGTCTTTCCGAAATGAACTAATTAAAACACCAAAGTAGCCATAACCGCTAGCATCAGTGAAATCCCAGTCCATGCAACTACGGTGCTAGTGCTCCCATTGTTCTTGCCTTGTCATCGAACAAATGGATCCACAAATTTGATTAACATAATAGTATATGAAAACATAGCAATGTATTACTTAATTATGAATAAAATAAAAAGAAGAAGAAGAGGACCAGGAGATCGATATACCTGAATCACCTGATGTTGTGCCTGGGGCAGGGGTCGGACCTTGAACCAAATAAAAGGGTGTTACTTGATTTCATACATACTTATAAACACAATTCAAAATCATTATACCATAAATTAGAAAAGCTAGGCATATGTATACATAGTTTTGTTATGCATACCGGAGAAATTGGAACACATTGAGGGGGAGGCGTCGGAGATGTTACAACGGGCCGTTAGACTGAAGACCTGTTCTGTTGTGACGTTGGCGGACGCGAAGATGGTAGGGTTGTTAAAGAGGCCGCAAACGCACTCCGTTTGGTTTACGACGGCGTCGTGGAGGGGGACACAACACTTGGAGGAAGGCGTTTCCGTCGAGTTCTTTAACGGGGCCTCGCATGCCTTTAGCCCCATTACGCACTCCATAGATGACGCCGACGCCTCCACCACCCCAACCGCCACCATAATCGCCACCATGATCATCGTCAAGGGCATTTTGATTCCCATTTTTGATCGAGTTTGTTAAGTGTAGTTCGAAAAAGAATCCTTTATTTGTATACATATAGATCAACCTTCTCTGTTTTATATATATGTTGCTTATTGCTTATTGCTATTGTTTAGTAATTTTGGGCCGGCTGCTATATATGTGTGCATATGCATATGTGGGATGCATGTTTGGTTACGTGTTTGTGGGTTCCTTACCAAACACCAAGACTCAGCTCCTTCAATCGGTTTATTATGCATTTTTAACATCAAATTACCTTGTGCACTTGTTGTAAATACACAGCTGATTGTGAACATATATTAATATTATACTGGAGACCATATTAAGGCTTCGTTCGGGAGAAGCGTTTTCCGCGTAGATGGCGCGTCTCGCTGGTGAAACGCTTCTCCGGTGGGCTGTTCGGGTCTAGCGGAACAAGGTAGATGGCACCACAAATTCCGCTGGACGCTGGTATCTACCTCCCCCCAGATTGCAGCGTCTTGCCCTAGCTTCTCGCCCCTAGCGTCTTTACCCTCCTTCTCTTTTCAATCAAAAATTCCAGCCATTACCCTCGTCTGAAAGCTGTTCTCATTCCAGCCAACCCTATAGGCGATTTTCGAAGAACTTCGAGCAAGCCTCGCCGTCGAGCTCGCTTCAAATCCTCTCCGTCGACGGAGGAAAGGGGCGGGATTTGGCCTGGGCGGTGCCGATCTTGCTGGCGGTGGTGTTGTATTGCTTGGGAGGATGGTGGAAGAGGGAGATCAGAGGCTGGTTGCTCGGCTTCTGCTGTGGCGCTTCCGAGATCAGGGGCGGGATTTGGCCTGGGCGGTGCCGATTAGGGTTTCAGAGGCTGGTTTGAATTTGGATCTGGATTTGATTGAATCACTGTATTGGTAGAGAAATGGAAACAGTATTGTATAGATTATCATTCCACTCGGTAATATCAAATTGATTTTTCATTTATTTTTTTATTTATTCGAAATATCAAATTCCACATTGGACGGATCGATGATTGCAAAGCATATGGGGATTTTACTGATTAGAGTACATGCAATGGTTGATCATTTTATTTGGCCATCATAATATAAAATTATATATTTTTTTTCTTATTTCTACTTCTAAGAATTTATCTTTATTTTCTTTTTTTCTAAAGTGACACATGTCACCCTATAAATCAAAGACCAAATGCAAGTTTTGGTCATGGGCATGGCCAAACTTTTTTGTCTTTTCTTCCTTGTACCCCCATTTATTAATTTTTTATCATGTTTTTCTCCCCATGACCAAGAATTGGTCTACCATTGAGAATACTCTTAGCAGCAATGATATCTTGTACATGTAGCCTTCTTCACAATGAATGGGCTGCTAGAAATGACAAATTGTTTTTATATTTATTTTGGGGGTATTTTGGTAATCTTTTATTACCCTTTTCGGGATTCAGCTAGGTACTTTACCGAACACTCATTTCAATTTTTACTCAATTCAGCTAGTAAATCCAACTTTCGGATTCAGCTGCCAGTTCCAGCTTTTAACTGTCAGTCCCAGCTTTCAGCTTTCAGTTCCAGCTTTCAGCTAATTACCCGAACGGAGCCTGAGTTATTAACCAAGCGTCACCTAGATTTTGTTGTTTTGTCTTGAACCAAAAAAAAAGATTTTGTTGTTTTGTAAGTGCATATCTTTTTTGAGAAATGTAATGATCCATACATGGCGTGAACAACGCTTTCTTTCAAGAAAAAGAACGTTAAAATGATCCATACACAACGACAATGATGATACTAGTTAAATTGTCGTTTTGGCAAGGAAAAACCAGAACCTTCTTAAAGCATACAAATCAAGAACTCAACTTCACGACTCGACTAATATGAGCCACATTTGAATCCAGTGAAATCCAACCGTACACCTGCGCTTCAAGCAACGGATTACAGAATTGGTTGTACGTAGACCACAACCACAGACGATATTTCCCTCCCGCCTCATATCATAATCTCACAGGTTGTGTTGAGACTTGAGAGCTCTTCGTGGAGGAAGACAATGGCGATCGAGGTGAGAACAATAATAACAAACCTTCTTCTCTCTTTTCCTCACGTAATCGCTCCGAACTCTAAAGGAATCTCAATTTACCGGTTCTGTACAACGCTCGCAGGCATGGTATATGGACGAAAGCAACGAGGATCCGAGGCTTCCACACCATCGGAATCCGAAGGAATTCGTCTCTTTGGACGAACTTGCAGGTCTGAAATCTCTCCCTTTCTCTCTCAATTTAACATTACGAAGTTCGTTGATGGCGTAATAGTGCTGTTTTCTGATAATCGGGCGGGAAATTCGATTTCAGAGGTAGGGGTTTTGTACTGGAAATTGAATGCGAAGAACTACGAGAACGACGAGGAGTTGAAGAAAATTCGAGAGGCCAGAGGCTACAGCTACATGGTATGCTCTACTTCTTAGCCGCCTTTTGCCCTGCCAATTTGCTGGTGCTCAATTAGGTTTCTTAATTTTGGTGAAAAGCTGCGCAATTAGGCTATATAGCAATGAGATTGGCCAATCCGTTCTCTCAATATGATTCGGTTATTGTAGCTTATCTTGAATTGAGCTTGAATTTCAATCTGTTCTCTCAATTAGGTTTTCCTTATACTGGTCATGATGACATCATTTATCAGGGAACTTGTAAGTCATGTTCTAATGAGTAAGATTTGTAAATGATACCGGGCTGGGAATGTTGCAAGGTTTATGAGTAGTAATAGATACAGGATTCTGATAAGAAGAGATGCATCCTTGTACAGATTTGCGAGCTCTAGAATTGTAGGAGTGAAGTAGAGGGAAATTTTATTCATATTCCTGTTAATTGACCATATGCTGCAAGTAGATTCATGAAGGCTGTGGAATATTTATTGGTTTCTGTTGTTATCATTTGATAAACCCTTATGTTGTTGTTCTCACGATATATTGTACTCAAACACGCTGTAATGCTTATGATCACTTGCATTGTATACCAGGATTTGCTTGATTTATGCCCTGAGAAAGTGGAGAACTATGAGCAAAAGCTGAAGAACTTCTACACAGAGCACATTCATGCTGATGAGGAGATACGTTACTGCTTAGAGGGGAGCGGCTACTTTGACGTGCGAGACAAAGAGGACCGCTGGATTCGTATCTGGATGAAGGAGGGCGACCTGATCATCCTACCAGCAGGAATTTACCACCGCTTCACTCTTGACACCAGCAACTATGTCAAGGTGCTTTACCCAGTTTATCCTCACACATTTTTATAGGATTCTTCCATTTTGTAGGATATACTTCACCTATTAATCAGTTTGGATTACAGATAATCACAGTGATTCCATAAATTCCTCGCAAATTGGTTGAAAAACGCGATTTTTACTTTGGTGTGCACACAGCAAGAATTTTTCCCTACATAAAAAAGATATACAACAACCTTAGACAACGTTGCTAGCATGCCATATTGGCTTGATTGACTTGAATAGAGTATAGACAAGAGCTTTTCGGTTAGATCTTCACATTCCATCATGTCTAGGATATACTGAGTGACTAAAAAAAGTATTTGTGTTTTGCAGCTTATGAGGTTATTCATCGGGGAGCCAGTGTGGACAGCCTACAACAGACCGCAGGAAGAACACCCTGTCAGGAAGATGTACATTAAAAATTTGACTGAGAAGCCGGCTGGGTCAGCAGTTGAGGCTCACTAGATGCTTAACTGCTCAGTTTCTTCTTTGTAGGTATATACTATATACTGTCACTGGGTTTTGTCGACCAAGTCTGCTATGTAATTTAGCTCTGTTCGTAAGGGGCTGATACGTACACTACTGCACGTTGTACTCATGTAACTGGATTTGGCTTCTTTTCATTGGATGGTACTGTATCATATTAAGTTTCACTTGATCTGGACTGGGAAAAAGGGGTAAATGTTTAAACGTGCAGAGAGGGAAAAAATACTGCTAGTATTAAAGAAAAACAAATATAATTATTACAAATAGAAATGATTTATTAAAGAGTCACACGGTGGCTTCTTTTCATTGGATGGTACAAGCTTTGTTTCAAATAAGTTTCACTTGATCTCGTCAAAACCAACCCCTCCTCTTGGTTTGGTCCCTCTAGTCCTTCTCCAACCCCCACGCCCCCTTCCCCTCCTTCTCCCCCACTGACCCGACTTCTCCGGCCCAGACCTACTCCACGACCACCACCCTTCGAGCCCACCTTCTACGACGATCCCAAGCTGGCAAGCTCCGCTACTCCTTCTCCGCCCCCTCCTCCGGCGCCGGCGACCAGCTCCCAGCCCAAGCCCTGCCGGAACCCTAACGGTGAATATCGGGAGTCGGGAGAGGATGGCGCCGGAGGTGGGTCGCCCTCAACAATGGCGTTCAACGATGGGTTTTTAGTTTTCACTTGGCCTGACCCCAATACCCTATTGTTTATCTAAAAAATAAGTATATCTGCGGTTTCAGCACTCGGTCAGCATCATCAATCGATCAACATCAGTAATGCTTATCTTTTGTGGATTGACTATATATAAAAATCACAAGGTAATGCCTCTTTAATTTTGTTCCCCTTTTCTTCTTACCATTCAATGTTTCTGTTTAAACAACACTGGGAATGCCCTTCTATCATTCTTGATTAATTGAGTTACATTTATCAGAAAAAAAAAACTTACCTTATACTCAAAGGCACAAAATTATAAGGTAATTTTTTTTTTTTTGATAAAACGAGTTTAGGGTAAGTTGGAATGAGTTGTTCAGTCTTGTTCAAGAAGTTCCCTCCGTAATCCGACAGCATTAAAGATTATTTTTCAGTATTGTATTATTTTTCTGATAAAAAAAAAGATTATTTTTCAGTCCACAAAAAAAAAATAAGATGAGTTAACTAATTAAGTACCTTGTCGTATTAATTTAACTTCCAACCAAGTTGTTAACCCTCAATGTCGAAGGTCCCAGAGTTAACATGCCCCCTGTTTTTTTTTGGTGCTTTGTTTTGATATTACTCTGTTGTTTGTATGTTTTTACATACAGTTTTCTTTCCAACAATTCTCATAAATGCATTAGAATCCTTATAGTTTAGTATAACGAAATTCCCTGAAACTGCTGGCAATGTCGTATATCGTTTAAGTTGTTTTCAATTTATTATGCTTGTTCCCTAAGTTGCCTATTCTTTAGGAAGCTGCATTACTACATATAGATGGATGAATTACATGCACTACCTCTAGCCTGCTGAAATCTCTCAATCCCCTTTTTTTTTTCCCTACTACCTCAAACAAACACCAATGGATTTTGAACCTTTCACCTTCGTTCTTGAGCGACTTGCTGATCTCTTGATCAATGAGGTCACAATACTATCATCCGACGCAAAAGCCGAGCTTGAAAACCTTCAAATGGAGTTGCAAATGATCCAGAGTTACCTCATGGACATAGACGAAGTGGAGCGACAAGCAAGCATTAGCCATGTCTTGCACACTCAAGTCCAAGCCTTGAGGGATATGGTTCCTGAGATAGAACTCTTGATTGACATGTTTTTCCAAGACGACGCCGAAACAAGCCAGGGAAGCTACTTCAAGAGGCTCAAGACATATCTCTCTTACACCTCAAACCATCTCTTACACAATTATCAACTGGTAAAGAGTGTTAGAGACATCAATGAGAAAATACAAAAAATCACCACCGGGATGAAGGGGTATCAAGTTTTCGACAAGTTGCCCAAACTAGGCTTCAAGCAAAGGCCTAGAACTTCCCCACAACTTAGCAATGCCGAGTTCATCGTTGGCTTGGAAGAAGATACTCGCACTCTTGTTGGGAAACTGACCGAATTTGTAGGCAACCATGCGAATGATACAACTCTTTTGGCAATTGTTGGCATGGGTGGTTCTGGTAAAACGACTCTTGCTAGGAAGTTGTACAACGACAAATCAACTCAACGGCAATTTTCGCATCGTGTATGGGTTTGTGTGTCTCGGGAATGGGATACGACTCGCCTACTACACGAGATGTGTGAACAAGTTGGCCTTCAACTTCAAGGAGGTCAAACTTCAAGCCCTTTTGTGAACCTTCACAAGTTCTTACAACAAAACTCTTGTTTAATAGTTCTTGATGACGTGTGGAGGAGGGAAGCTTTGCAAGAGCTGCTATCGGCTTTGCTACAAGGTGACAATGGAGGAAGGAGTCATAGGATCATAATCACAACGCGCAACAAAAAGATTGTTACGTTCCCCACTCTAAGCCGGTGCTATATCCATGAAGCTCGCCAACTCACACAAGAAGAAAGTTGGCAACTATTTTCCATGATCATTCGCAAAAGCTGGCAAGGGATGTACAATCTTGAAGAAGATGGTGATTTTGCACACTTGGGAAGAAAGATGTTGACAAAATGCAAAGGCTTGCCTCTTGCTATAGTTGCACTTGCTGGGTTCCTGGGTACCAAGAGCACAATTCAAGAGTGGGAGAAGGTGAAGAATGATGTGGGCTCAAGGATATTGAGAGATGACATAGGCACTCATGACTGTGAAGCTTTGGAGGAAATCTTGGAGCTAAGCTATGCTGATTTGTCATATTGTTTGAAGCCATGTTTTCTTTACTTGGCCATCTTTCCAGAAGATTATGTTATAGATGTTGAAGTACTAATCCAACTATGGGTCGCCGAAGGGTTTATAAGATCAAACCAAAGCCTTGGAAGTGAGACACTTGAGGATGCATCCATGGAGTTCTTAGATCACTTGATCTTGCGATGCATGGTTCAAGTTGTCCATACAGATTATAAAGGGAAAGTGAATGCGATTCGGATTCATGATTTAATGCGGGATCTTTGCATTAAAAAGGCAAGAGATTTGAACTTCTTTGAATCATCATCAACATCTCTAACAACTTCAGATTCCAGGTCCTCGAGTTTGAAGTCGCATCGGGCAATTATCTACAAAGGGTATGTCATACATTTTCAAGTGTTTACATAAGTTAAGTGAAGTTTCATCTTAAAATAAGTTGACAATGAAAGGTGTAACCCGCAGATTATGCTTATATTCTAAGCTTTATTAGTCCTAACTTCTATTGTTGAAGTTTATGTTCCATGAATGATTAAAGATTATTTCAGCTAGTTAGTTTTATATATATTAGAAATTTGTGAAAACTTTGCTGACACGAAATCTTAATTTGTGTTTATTTGGGTAGGCACTCATTTGAAGTACTTAATGCACGCCTAAGATCGCTTGTTCATTTCGGATACACAGATCAACTAACAAAGGGGATTGATCTTCCATACGAGAGCATGAAGGTTCTTAGGGTCTTAGATCTCAAACAAGTTGATTTTAAGGGCACCCTAGAACAAATAGGAGACATGACACTCCTAAGATATGTCAACATCGAGTGGTGCTCTGGGATCAAGAAGCTTCCACAATCCATAAAAAACCTAAGGAATTTGCTAACCTTCACATACAAAGGGGATGAAGTTGAAGTACCCAACAACATTGCTTGTAAAATGGAGCAACTTCGACATCTTCGCTTAGGTTTCAATCCCATCATGCGAGATTTAGGAGTAGAAAAGTCGAAAAGCTTGCAAAACTTGGATGCCCCGGCCGGTGAATGGTTAGCCAAAGAGTTGCATAGATTAAGTGTTCTAAAACAACTATTTCTGTTCAAAATACACAAGCCAGTCCATCTGAAGGTTATTTCTAATTCCATTAGCATAATGTCTAGCCATCTTCGCGAAATGCGATTGCACGTTGATTTGAATTCGGGGTTGGAATATGATTTTCGACGCCTTGGGTTAGAAGGTTGTCATCTTTTGGAGGATCTTAGGTTGTTAGGAAGGATCAAAGAACAAAAACCACTTGGGTTGTTTCCTCCTAACCTTTTGTCCTTAAGAATAGGGTTTAGTGATATCAAGGATGATGAATGTCTCAAGCTAGCCTTTCAACAACTTGCTCGGCTTCGGTCTCTCACTCTTAACAAGGGCTCATACAAAGGAAGTACAATGACCATGATCAGGCTTCCGCAACTCCAAGAGCTTAACTTGAGGAAGATGGAGAGCTTGAAAGAATGGAGGATAGAAGTTAATGCAATGCCTCAACTCAAAAGGCTACATATTGAGAGCTGTCATCAGCTAGAAAGAATTCCTCAGGAAATAAGTTTGGTCACCACTCTTCAACACTTTGAAGTTACTGATATGCCTGAGAGCTTTTGCAACAGACTTGAACGACCATCAAGAATTCAAGTGACTGGTGGTGATCCTTTAGGAGAAGACTTTCATCTTATTCAGAACATTCCCTCCATTCAAATTAACACATCCTTTAAACACGGTATGCATCTGTATTCTCTGTTTTTCCCTCTTGTTGAACATACAAGTATCTTGTGCTCTAAACTCTGGCTTTTTTTTCTTTACCATGAAGGTTGTTGCTATGGCCAACCACATGTCCTTGGATCCGGTTGTCGTTGCGTCAGGTTGCTCGGTCTCTAAGAAACTGTACACGAAGATGCAAGTGAGTATTCATCTTTTCGCAACGACTTTCTTGTACTAACCTAGTGTTGATTCTTGTTAGAGTTTTTTGTCTTGATGGGCAGCTGTTTTGTAATACCAAACATATGGTGTGTGTTTTATAGGGATTTTGGCCGTCCATGTTCTGAGAAAGAAATGAAATTTATGAGGCTGTGGTTGTCTGATATAAATCATAAAGGTGGGCACCACTTGAATGGTTAACCCATAGCAGCTTAAGCTCAGCCTAACGCTCCTTCCATGGTGGATGAGTCCCCCTCATCTTCAAATTGTGATGGCCACCACCTTGTTCCCTCCTCCGCCTCCCTTGTCTCGCTTTCTCGGCGACAACCACACTGTCCCCACCTTGCTCCGACCAATGGTGAGTGCACCACGGCCACGACGCCTGTCTGCCACTGGCGGAAACCGGGCACCACCGGGTGTTGACACCAGGATCCACTGGGAAAATGAAGACGAAGGCTGGGTCGGCGGCAACCCTTCCGATTCCGGTTCGCGTTTCGACGCCGAGAAGCAGCAACAGAGCCTCTTGGCTGAGAAATTCTCTGACTTGCTCAATGACTCCTCCGGTTCCCACTACCAGTAAGATTAATTCATTTCGTTCATTCCTACTCTTGTTTGCTGATTTCTTGCTTACAAGCAATATCTTATATCATCTGTTATCACTGAGCTAATGCAGGTTCCTAGGAGTGGCGCCAGATGCAGACATGGAAGAGATCAAGTCGGCTTACCGGCGACTCTCCAAGGAGTACCATCCCGACACCACCACTCTTCCCATCAAGGCAGCCTCCGAAAAGTTCATGAAACTCCGAGAGATTTACGACGAGCTCAGCGACGACGAAAGGAGGAGGTTCTACGACTGGACTTTAGCTCAGGAGGCCGCTAGTCGCCAGACTGATAAGCTCAGGATCAGGCTCCAAGATCCTTACGTCCAACAAGTGGAGAGCTACGAGCCCGTCCCTGACATGGTGGATCGTCTTGGCGGAAAGAACATGGAGCTAAGCGATCAAGCCATGTCTGCTCTTACGTTTGACCTTGTAGTCATCTTATTCAGCGCTTGCTGTATTGTTTATGCACTCTACTTCAAGGAGTATTGATGGAATTTATAGTGTTTGTATATAAGTAAATATGAAATGTTCCACAGAGAATTTGGACACATACTGCTATTGTTTTACAGGCGTATTTGCAAACTTGTAGCTGTATTGGGATAAGAAGGCGAAGTTCCGATCCCCAGCCACTTGATCAGCTGAAACTGTATTACTAATTTCTTCCAAATCCTCTCTGCTCAGCTTCACCTTCATACACATGACATTGTTTTCAAGATTTCTGATTTTTGTTGTTCCTACACAAAGTGAATGCAGTGAGATGACCAATTCAGATATATGCTTGTTTCAGTAGTTCCACCAAAGAACAGATAAATCGACAAGACAAAGCTCAATGAAATGCAACAGCTAGTGGTTAAATTGCTGGTGTACCTGGTATAGGAACAATATCATCTCCTTGATGAAGAACCCAAGCCAAAGCCAGTTGTGGAGGTGTGCACCCGTATTTTGTTGCTAGCGCGGCAAAACGGTGATAGAGGGCTTTGTTTTTCTCCAAATTCTCACCAACATGCCTAGGATGAAAATGCTACAGCAAATAAACAAAACATCTTACACATTCTTGCAGAGTTTAGATAATGAAAAATGGCTCAACTAGGAGATAAGCGAGTTATCTTGACAGGCAACCAAATTTTACTTAATTGGACAAATTTCACCTCAAAGGCCATATAAGTTTGAGCTATTGCCCTAGTCGTTCTGTATGAACAATGGCCCTTCCATCAAATTGGCCATTAACTCTACCATTATGTTGATCATGTATATATGGCATTATATATATATTGTACAAAGGAATTGCATACCAGAACGCTCTCTGTAGTCAAGGCCTCAACGCCCACCTTCCCGCCAAAGAAGCCACGGCCAAGAGGGCTATATGCAACGATCCCAATACCCAGCTCTCTGCAGGAATTTGAAAGGTTTTCACCAATCATTATTTAATGATTAAAAATAAGAACCTTCTAAGTTCAGTGCTACTTTGAAACTGGAACAAAAGAACTACCAAAAACATAACCTCAACAATATTCCACCATTCTGAAAAGAATAGGGAATAGCAACAAACATGGAAGTTACATGCTCAGTCAGAGCTCAGAAAAGAACCTGCATAAAGGTATTATGTCTTCCTCTATTTCACGAGTCCACAGTGAGTACTCCATTTGCAGAGCAGTGACTGGATGAACAGCATGAGCTCTCTTAATTGTGTCAATACTAGCTTCAGATAACCCAATGTACTTTATTTTTCCTTCCTCCACTAGCTTCTTCAGCTCACCCATCTAGTAACAAAGTTATCACATAAGTAACCTTAACATTATACCTTTATTTTAAATTTGAAACACAATGACAAAGTTTAGTGCTTACGGTCTCCTCAATTGGCACTGAAGTGTCCACACGGTGCACGTAGTAGAGGTCAATGTAGTCGACGCCAAGGCGCATAAGACTGCCTTCACAGCATTTACGAACATAATCTGGATCCCCCTTTACTGCAAACTGATCGGTGCTGTGCTTTAGACAACCAAACTTTGTTGCCAGTTGTACTTGTTCTCTAGGAAGTTGCGTCAAGGCCTAAAGAAATAACCCTTTTAGAGATCAACAGGGAAGGAACCCTCTGTCCTCTGCAAATTAGATAACTAGTCTAGCATTCTAACCGAATTTAAAAGTTCACATTTGGGTGGCAAATAGTTTAGACTTATCCTTGCATCAAGTTGATGTTGAGTATTGGAGCCTGATTCGGATCGGGCGGGAGAAGACGGAACGAGTCAAGAACCGAAGGAAGGGAAGGGGAGTCGAAGAACGAGGCGGAGGAGAAGGCAAGCGCGGGCAGGCACGAGAATCCGGCCGCGCTTCAGCGGAAGAGGCCGCGCTCCGCAGCAGAGACGGAAGCGCGGGCAGGCACGCGCAAAGCGCGACCGCGCTTCGGGAGCTGAGGGCTCTGGACGGAAAGCGCGGGCAGGTGGGCGGAAGCGCGCCCGCGCTTCGGGAGATCTGGGCCGCGCTTCGGGCCGTATTCCGCGACGCGTTTAGGGTTTCCATATTCTTCCGGAATATTTTGTTTCCTTTGGGAAAAAGATATTGTATGGCTCTAGTCCTCTATTTATACTCGACATTGATATTGTAATTGGTGCGCTTCACCATTGAGAGAAAATCCTGAAAAGAGAGATTGAGAGGTTAGGTTAGGAAGATCTTGATCAGGGTAGATCTGAAGATCAGTGTCCTTGTAATCCTTGAGTCCTCTGATTGATCTAGTGGAGAATCCCTGGCTTGGTAGTGCCCCCAGACGTAGTCCTTGTGACGAACTGGGTCAACAATTGCTCGTGTCTTTGTCTTGGTTTTCTTACTATCCATCTAATTGCAGGAACGATCAGGGGCTTCCGCAAGTTTTTCCCCAACAGTTGATCTACTTGGTTGAGACACAGACATGTGCAGAAACCAGCTAGAAGCTTAGTTGGATTGAAGCTTATCAGACACATTAAACAAACTAAACATGCTAAGAAAGGGTCTGGAAAGTGAAGACTATCTTGTTCTTCTACAAGCACAGTTGATACACAAGCCAAGAAAATAAATCATGGCAATTTGATTATATCAAAGAAGAACAGATCACAAAGATAAACTTCAAAGGAGATGATTCACAACAGACCAACTGTATTTGAGCTCAAAATGCTACCTTTCCAATCATGATCTCGTTGTCATAGTTGTCACCATAAACATCAGAAGTATCCAATAGAGTGATACCCATACTGAAAGCTTGCTTGATAACCTCAATTCCTTGTTCATGAGGAAGAGGAGCATTGTATATTCCAGAAAGTCCCCCACATCCTAAGCCCAACCTTGATACCTACATATATTTTACAAATGATTTGTCATAAACGCCTACTTAACTTCTTTGGGTAAATCCGTCGAACACCTACAGTGCAACTCATACAATCAATCAACCGTAGAAAAGTCAACAGCCTTTTTGTACCTCTAAGCCCTGAGAACCAAGCTTAATCCTGGGATTCCTGGGCACCTGAATCCGCTCCATCTTCAGCACAGGTGAAGGCAAATTTTAATAGATGGAGAGATGAATGTAATGGATTAGAACAAAATTTGGTTTCTTTTGGAGACGAAGAACCCTTTTTCAGTGTGGCTGGCTACCAATCAAAATCATCAGTTGTTGAGACATCCACAACCACAACGCATCTTTTCCCCACTATCAAGACAACTTAGACAGTTACACTATCATCAGTTGTTTGGACAAATTAGACAAGACATATTTCCTGTGAAATATGCAGACCGGGTTGAACCGATATTATTGGGTTGAACCGGTTCTTAGATAGTAAAGCCCTAGCCTGAAACCTCACTCTCGCTCTCAAGCTCTGACCTTTATCATCCGTCATCATCGCCGGCACCGCCTTTCAACGTTGTTTCGTCGCCGAACAGGTAAGCCCCTCCCTCCCACTCTCACGTTGTTAGTGTTATTGATTGTGTCTGATCATTCTGCTAAAGCTAGCTATCCCAAGTTTCATACTTTAATTCTTCATCAATTTTATTGCTCATTTCTTAGAGAGATCGATTTTCAACCCGCAAGAAAGAAAAGATTGTTTGCCTCATTTCTCTTTCTTGAGGAGTCGATTTGAGTTATTATCAGAAAGATTATCCCTTTTGTTTAGCCTTTCAGAAGAATTGTTTATGAATTAGTACTTTGAACCACTCTTTGGTTGAGCATTACTTTCTCGACCTCAAGTGAATTTGGAATTCAGGCTTTGAAATAATTGATTCAACTTGTAATTTAGGAGAGAAGTTATGCAATTAGTGCTGTGGTTGTTTAGTTTGCTGGAACCGGACACTGATTGGGTATTAGGGATCATGAAGTGATTGTTGAAATGGAGCTGTGATTGTTGATGTGCAGTCAAGGAATTTTTCTGATGTTTGTTGAAAATGTGCTCAAACTTGCTAATAATGATATGTATTGCTGCAGCAGAATGTTTCTGTCCAGAGTTCTTAGGAGGACATTGTTGGCACCAGCTAGATCGGAAGCTACCGCTGCTGCATTCTCGACCAATGCGAGCTCAAGCAATCCTCTTGAGCAGTTTTTTGAGATTGAAAGAAAACCAGATGATGAGAAACCTGTAGTCTATGGTACAAGCTTTTCTTTTTCATTTTCTTTGTGGCCAGTATGCTTACAGAATAAATAGAAAATCATATGAAGGAAGACAATTATAAATGTTCTTTTACATGCCTAAGAAAGTACAGAAGGTGTTCATGGGTAAACAAGTAATGAGATGTGAGATCAGGATAGAGAGTTTGAAGTACATAGAGCAACATCTCTTTTACTATTGTGGATGTTATCTCAGTATATTTCTACCATTTCAGGCAGAGGTTGGAAGGCTTCTGAACTACGACTCAAGTCATGGGATGACCTTAACAAGCTTTGGTATGTTCTCATGAAGGAGAAGAATATGCTAATGACTCAAAAACAGATGCTTAATGCACAAAATCTACGGTTTCCTAATCCTGAGCGCATCTCCAAGGTATGTCTCCTTCCTTGCTGCTTTCCACTTCCTTTGTTAAATGTAGCAACATGATTCATGGGATCTAGCTCTCTAATCTGTCAAGAAAAATTTTGCCTTGAGGAATCTCCAAAAATCACATGGGAATGGATTTTGTCATTCTATTATACAACCTTATTGAGAATGAATCCTGAGAGCTGGAAATCTTAAAGCTGTAGGGGCTTATCGATATTCCATTGTCGTCTAAACCTGGGACTTGGCTGCTTTATATTAGACCCTTGATGAATAGCTTTGAAGTTGCAAGCCTTATAGAAAAATATGGCCTCTTACTCTAGTTTCTGAGTTATAGATAAATTGGTATAAACAGGGTAAAGGTCATAATGCTCATTGCTCAGGCATGTTACCATTGGCTATTGGATTTCTATTGCTTAAACATGTGTAATGAAGATGAGTTAGATTCTGGCTGTGTTGTGCTGTGTTGGGTTCACTATGCTTGTGTGTATCTTGCACATGTATATTTTGTTGTTTACTTACAAGGTAGATAGAATAGAATTTGGGTTTTAGGCTGAATAGATTTCACTGTCTGAACTTGAGATTGTGAAGATTTTGATCTCGGAGGAATTTGGTTTATCTAGTTAACTAAATACTAAAGATTGAAACAGTTTCCTCTCAGTTAATGTCTTTTGATGACTTTTCATGATTTGGGTTTCCGGAAATTCACGCCAGTTTTGATAGATCTTGATCATGTTTGTAACTTTTCTGTGTATGTGCATACAGGTGAAGAAATCAATGTGCCGAATCAAGCATGTATTGACAGAGAGGGCGATTGAAGAGGCGGATGCTCGGAGGTGTGCAGAGATGAAGAGGATGATAAACTCTCTGTGATGATTTAGGTTCTTTGAAACATTTGTTCAACTGGTTTGTATGCTAGAACATGTACCTCAGCTCCTTTGTTTGGGCGTCTTCTAAAACATATTTTGATATAAACCTTAAAATTTTAGTTCTACGAGTTTGTGCAGATTACTCTGCACGTTTTTCTACATGTTCCTTATGTACCGGCTAGAGCAATTTGAAGCTATATTGTTGCTTATATTGTGCTTTCTCTGTTAGATTTCTCCAAATAAAGATAGAGCACTATTAAAACTTTCACTTAAATCGTAATTACAAATATAGTTGGTTAAATGTTCCTTATGTAACACCTAGAGCAATTTGAAGTTGTATTGTTGCTTATACCGTGCTTTTTGTGTTAAATAAAGATAAGAGCATTGTTAAAACTTGACTTAAATCATAATTACAAATATAGTTGGTTAAATGTGCACAAGTATAAAAGTGAATCCAAAAACATGCAATTAACACGTATCGTCTAAACTGTTCTTCTCTGAGGATTTTTCGAGTAATCACGTAATTGTAGAGCACAACATGAACGACTATGATCATCGCCAAATACCAATGGAAGATTTCCTAAACTCATTTAGAAGCCCAAATCACGAAATATCAATTGGGCCGGTAAAACTTGGCGGCCCATTCTAAAACCAGACTATAAATACCAGCCGGTAACTCGGATCTTCGTAAACCCTAGAGCTCACACAAACTCTCCAATCCTCCATTTTCGCAAACTCCGCGCCTCATCCTCAGAGCAATCCAACCATGGTATCTTCCTTCGTTTCTATCATTTCCATTCGTCTTCTTCTTGCCTATAATGATAGCTTCTCTGATTCTCTGACTAACAAATCTCTCTGTGTTTATGGCTTGTACAGGCGGAAGTTGAGGCCGATGTTGCCGTTGCCGGACAGCCGAAGAAGAGAACGTTCAAGAAGTTCAGTTACCGTGGCGTCGATCTGGATGCTCTTCTTGACATGTCCACCGACGACCTGGTTAAGCTCTTCAGGGCCAGAATTCGCAGAAGGTTTGCCAATCTCCTTTTGTGCTAGGAAACCCTAGATTGCACGATCATTGAGTTATTGAAATCGATTGGTTGTTTGTGTAGGTTTTCGAGGGGTTTGAAGCGCAAGCCCATGGCTTTGATTAAGAAGCTGCGAAAGGCGGTATGTTTTCTCCCCCTCTGGCGCTCAAATTTTTTAGGTTTAGGATTAAGGACATTGCTGAATCTGAATGTGTTTATAAATTGTGCTCTTGTATCTGATTTGATATGTATTTGGTGGTGCTTAGCAATGCATATTGTTTTTTCTCTCATTTAAGGGATATTCACTTTTTGTCTAAACTGATTGGGTTTGATACTGAATTTCTGTGCTGAAGTGTTTAAAGTGGGTATTGTCTTACTATTGGCTAGTTCATATAGTGACTTAACAGGGTTCATAGTCATATTCTGCAAAATTTGGGTATCTGATATCAAGATTTGAGTTCACATTTAACTGAATTCTATATGCAAATATTAACCTACAATGTTGTTTTTGAATAATCAGAAACTTGATGCCCCAGCTGGTGAGAAGCCCGAGCCAGTCAGGACCCATTTGAGGAACATGGTTATTGTGCCTGAGATGATTGGTAGCATTGTCGGAGTGTACAACGGCAAGACCTTCAACCAGGTCGAAATCAAGCCTGAGATGATCGGCCACTATCTTGCTGAGTTCTCGATCTCATACAAGCCTGTGAAGCACGGTAGACCAGGTATTGGTGCTACCCACTCTTCTAGGTTTATTCCTCTCAAGTGAGGTGGTTTTCTTGGAGCTAGGTTTTCGGATATGTTTGTCGTTGAGGAAGACCTTCAGTTCAGACTGAGTTTTGTTATACTGTTTGTCATATCAGAGCTATTTGGTTGCATGATTATGAGTTTTGTTCTGTTGAACTGATTTAGAATGTCTTTGATGATTGATTTTCCTTGCTTACAGCTTGCTTTACCTTGGTTGAGTGGTTTACTTCTACCTTTTCTCATGTCCTGTTGCGATATGGTAGAAATCTATTACAGTATGTCTTGAGAATAGTTTTGAGCAATTGATAACAACTGAGGGAAACTTGATCTGATTATGTGAAGCAAACACGCCCATTACAATACGTAGCTTAATGGAATGAGGCAACAATTATAGTAACGTAACCCAAATGGTACGAAATTACGAAGAGGAAAATGTGTTTGTTTTCTCTGTAACATATATTCTAATTTATATAACCTTGTCAAATTTTAGATTCAAATAATCTCTCTTCAAAAAAAAAACAAAGGGCAAACGTCTATCATTTAACTCAACTAAACCATACAAGTATTGGACCTTATTATCAATGCTTGCAAGTTTCAGGGGAACACAAAACCCCTATTTTGTTTGGCTCTTTTCAATCCATAGAGCGGTAAAAATCATCTATACAAAGGTTTCACTGGACTGTAGTTTCTTCTACTTTCTGAATGGCAGCCTTCAGCTGGCGCTGAACTTCGGGTCTTGAAGGCAACAAGACAATGTCCTTCCAAGCCGAGCCCGGCTTGTCAAATGGGCTCGGGCTTGGCCTGGTTTCGTTGTTGTGAAGCTCGTATATCGAATCAGCGTTTTCATTGACACTACGTAGCACCTCCAGGCAGTTGATCTCGTCGGGATCAACCAACAGCTTATTATTGGCTCCATCCTTCCACGCAATCAACTGCTCATTTTAAGTTTGCCAGCACAAGATTGGGCAAGTGCAAAAATATTCAGTTTATTTATAGGTTTAGGAGATAACAAATATAGATGTAGCCAATTGACAAGACTTACTCGAGGAGGACCACAAGTGGTGTTAGTGCAATAGAGCCTAGCACTATCAACAAGGTCACAGTAGCCCGGGAAAGTACTAGCAAACCTTTTGTGGGACGTCAATTGTGACTTCACCCTTACTGCCCTCCCCACCACTATGGCTCTCCTTATGCCCCTCACCACCGCCAAGTAGGCGTCACAAACCACCCCGACAAGCTCGATTCTGTACGGTTTCCTTCCCTCGGGTTGCTTGGCCTCCTTCTCGTCGTCCACCTCCTCCCAATACTTCTCGATGATGGAGCCGTCTTCGGTCTCCTTGTAACCCACCCCCATCCGGTACCTATGCTTGTGGACATTTCGGGCCATTGCGATGGTCTGCTCCACAAAGGGGGCCCACGACAAGGTCCCGTCCATTATCACGTCTCGCCCTTCGTTTAGGGCTGTTACAAGGAGAGAAGACGCCGCGTCTGTGGATGATTGGTGCACCTACATGTGTACATATTATGCCTTTATGGGTATGTTTTGGATATATGACGTGCTAGTGAAGTATTTTCTTACTTATGAGAGGTCTTATAAGTTGATTGGTAATGTAGCTGATAAGTTCATTAATAACATGGTGATTGATAGTAAGCATACCAATTCTGCGGTTTGGAGCATGTCTCCATGGTGACCGTTGGAGCTAAGCGCCCTATAAATGACATCGGTCTCCTTAAACGCGTCCGCCTCCACCACCACCACGTTCGCCTCTGCTTCCGCTTCCGACCAAAACGACCTATCCATCATACATACATTGTTAGCTCACAACCTTATAAATGTCACTTCAAGTTGGTCCAACAAATTATGGCTTGATCAAGATTAATGTGCTATGAACTTGAAGAGCATATAGATTAGCAGCACAAACTCTTTGAGGATGTCTTTAAGGACAGTGCTCTTGCCAGCGCCCATCCCGCCGCCCATGAGAAGGAGCACAGGGCTGCGCTTGCTGTGGGCCACCGGAACCATCACCTCCGTACACTTGGCCTCAGCCTGACCGCTGGATGATGGGGTCGGCTTCCCACCGATCGCCTTCATCCCCTCCACCAGCGTTGAGAACACTCTTGTCACCTTCAGGTTCTTCACTGTCCTCTCAAATCTCTGCTGCCTGGGTCAAATTTTCACCAAATCATACTTTTAGGGGTGGTTTGTGTAATTCACTGTAATCAAGTTGCATCAATTGCTTAGCTTGACCGGCCTTTATCATGTTAGTTTATGAACATCACGTTCTCTTACTTGTAGGCATTAACTTATATATGAAGACCACGATTTTTCATATTTAAGAATTATATGATGTACCATCAACATTATATTAGTTCTTTTTTAATTAATAAAAACTTATTGATCTATCACAAAGTCCACCCAATCAATTAATAAGTTGTGTAACTAATTAACTACCTTGTGGCAGCTAGGACAATGTTCTTGAGCTTGGTCTTCTTGTGAGAGTCTTCACCACCCAAAACCTTCAACCAAAACCATATGCAAATTGTAATAATTCCAAATTAATAAAATAAAATCGAGATTCAATTAAAACTTGCAAGAAAAATTGATAATAAACTAGAAAATGTAGCTACCTGGGCGACCAAGTCAGAGGAATAGGACCAGTGAAAGGCAAAGTAAGCGAGAATGCACCTCTCCAACTCTTCTATCAACTTCACGTACAAGCTCTCGGCGTCGGGATGGCTGGCCAGGTACTCGAATATGACCGACTCGCACTCGTCCTTCTTCTTCAGGTACTCGTTCGCCAGCCTGCACAGCATCGGGCATTCGTTCGGATCCCCGAACCCGATTTGCCTAGCTACATAAACCATTCAAAACCGGGCAACCAAATGGCCGAGCATAGTTAAACTTTCAAAGTTGGGTAAAACAATTATAACCATGGGTTTGAGGTGTGATCACTACTATAAGCATCATTCAAGATGTATTTTTTTTTATTGCTTTAATTCAAACGTGGAGATCGACCATCGACAATCCAGGTAAGAACAAGGTTAGACCGTTGACGATTAAAAAAAAATCATCCCTTGATGATTTTTTTTCCTAATTGATACTTAGATATCATTAATGTTATACATTTTAGTTATAGACTTGACACCCTTTATTCCTATACAAATTAATGATTGATTACACATAGACAGAATAATACACCAACTAATGCAAGGATCATATTATTTGATGCATAAATGAAATTGCAGGGCCGGAATTTTAGCTAAATACCGCCTACATTGACTTTACTTTGATGATGATCGACTTACCTACATAGTACGAGAATCGTTCGAGTTGACCCACCCAGCCAGACTCGGTGTAGTCCAAGATCGGGACGAGCTTACGAACAGCTTCATCGCCTCGTGGAGTCGCCGTCGGTGTAAGATCCTTGTGCTTGGGAAGGGCGGTGGCGCCAGCCATCACGAAACCGACGGACGGCCGGAGAAAGACAACGGTTTGGTAGGTATCAAAGACGACGGTTTATGATCGAGTGTAGCTCTACCTTTGCAGTCTCAGAAAGAAGGGCTCAACACTTTCATGATTAACCAATCTGATTCTGAGCTGGACTTTGTAAGGGGAATTTCTTAAGGCTCTAAAGCGTGAAGATGTAATAAGTACATATATGTGGGAGAATGAGATGAATGGAGAGTTAGTGACATAGCATGTATATATACGTTGATGTTTGATCTTGGGCTATGAAATGGACTTCTCTCTTCTCTTTTCAATTGTTATAGTATATTATATGTGCTTGGTTTTATATTGAGAATTTTGTCTTGGACAAAATTTGGACACATAGAAGAACAAACTTTTGACTTTCTAAAGTTATTAAGCCTAGCTAGATACAATTAAGATTCTTGTAGCAATATAAATTACACTTTGGAATTATTTGGTAAGAGCAAGTACTAAGTATATTCCCTTTTTTCATGGACTTCAATCAAGATATAAGGAAAGCTAACCTTGATTATTTCGTTATAATAGTATATGAAGCATGTTTCTAATCATGTCTAACAATGTCATGAATTCGTTATGGAAGGCACACCACATATACAATTTAATTATAATACAATAACTTTTAAATGATTTTTCTTTTTTCTTTTAAATCATAATTCTTAAAACAAGCTAAAAATAGTGGATTACATTTAAACCAAAAGTCTACACATGCATTTGTGGTAGGTATAAGTGGATGACAATGATTTTGCAAGCAAGAAAATTGCAAGGTCAATGGATCGTCTAGTCTTACCACCAAATTATGATACACTTTGCTTTGTAGCTTAAGAAGAGAAGAAAAATTGCATTGGTGGACGTCCACTAATTCCCATTATTTCCGCATTTACCTCTCTTTGTGCATCATAAAGCAATTTCAACATCATAATCTATATCTTTGTCCACAACTTTGATACGGAGTAAAAAGGGGTGATCAATTAAAACGTTTTAAATGTAACGGGCGATTATATGTAAAAAAGAAGATATAAGGGTGGTGGTGGTAATAAGTACGAAATAACCTACCCATGCTAAAAATTAACCCTCCTATGAGAAGCTTTCCGAACACGCTCAAGCCCATTCGGCCGAGCAGTAACTTCTTCAACTCGGACAGAGCCCCTTCATTTTTAACCTTCAACTCGCCTTCATCTTCTTCGAAAAGGTAAAAATTCAGTTCGCCACAACGAAAATGGATCCTCCGTCGCCGCCGGCAAGACATACCTGTCTGAAATTGGAAGTCGCCGGCGCCTCCGATTCGCACCAGTCGGAATCCGTCTTCGTCAAAGGCGAATGGTTCGACTCCCGTTTCTCCCTCTCCATCACCAACGGCCTAGACGCCTGGCTCTGCCATGGTAAGTAACCTAATTGATTCAATGTGATTACTTAGACATGTCTTCCAATTCGTCGTTTCTATCTGAACTGGAATGAGTCTTGTTCAGCTTCGGAGGAAGACGTGAAAGAGAGAGCGAGCCAGTGGGACCAGCCGGTGTCCGAGTACATCGAATTTGCGGAGAGTTACTTAGGGTTTCAACAGCCTGGTTCCGTTTACAGCTTCTCTGATGCTGGCAATGGCTTTAGAAGAGTTAGTTCTCTCTCTTCTAATTTCAAATTTTTGATCATTTTTGTTAGTAGGTTAAAATTCTGAAATCGTTCTTCAGATAAGTGGGAATTAGATGGCTTTTGTTAGATGGAGTTTTTCAAGATTTGTGCTGCTACTGCTGAAATTGTAGATTGAATTAGTATAAGGATTGCAATTGCTTACTCTTCCATATGAGCGCTAATGTTGTTTATATTTAGGGGAATGATCACTGATGCTGAATGTCTGATGTTTTAGAAAATGTGGTGCTTTCTTTGCAGTTGTCATGGACATTTGAGAAGGAAGGCACAAAGCTAGAATGGCGGTGGAGGTGTAAGCCATCTCCTGATAATAAGAAGACCACAGCCGAGGTCTTGGACTTTCTCATGGATGCGAATATTCGATTAAGCGTAGGTTTGCTAACTTGTGAAGCTCTTCTAAACATGCTTCCCTTTGTTTGTCTTTTTTTTCAAGTTCTGTAAGATATCAAGATGGGAACCGAACTTGAGATTTAGATGCAGTGAAATTAATATGTTTTGTGGTGGATCATAGCTTAATAGTAAGAGCAAAGTGGCTTTGTCCAGTGGTGTGACAAGCCTGGATGTTGATAAACTTATAATGCCTTCATGGTACAATTGAATCAGTTCTTATGGTGTGACACATTAATCACCCATCTGGAGGATGAAATAGAAGAAGAATGTAGCTGAATAATGGATGTGATTGAAATCACCAATTCGGCAATTCAAACTCCAGGGCTTGTGATTTATGTTATTATATGGTACCACTTTGGAGTTTATGGTTACTAAATCTTGGTTGTGTTGCTAGATATTTATGATAATTTTGAGCCAGTACATTCTTGGTTCTTTTATCTTGTTCATTATTATAATTTGTCATAATATACTAGTTAATTATGTGAGCAGACAAAGTGAAGAAATTCTGCTAGATTAGTACTTCCTATGAAGTGTGATGCATGCATTTGCAATCTAGTGCCAATTCAGACAGACAAGAACAACTTCATTTAGGGCTTAAACACTTTTCTGACTCTATTCTATTTCAACAGGAAGAAGTTGTCAGTAAGACTACAGCTTTTGACAAGCTGAAAGCTGAAGCTGAGAAATGCGTGGAACAGAGTGAAAGATTAAGCAAGGAGAAAGAGGAGTTCGAGAATGCAGTTTATGCCAAGGTATGAACAAAGTCCTGCCTTTATATTTGTAATCTGCGTTCATAACATATCAACATTTTTAACACCCTTATCAATATTGACATGCCAATTTAGTAGCCTGATTTTATTTGTCTGCTATATGCATGAAAAATGGTTATTTTAAGAAGTGTCTGTGATGTAGTCATGTCAATGCTGATCTACATCTATAATCGTTCTAAACCAGGAAGCTGTGATCATATCCAGATTTTCTGCAAATCATCTCGGTTTTTTAGGCCTGATAAATTGCATTGTATTAGAATTTGGGTACAGGAAGGTGAGAAATTGCAGTAGATCAGTAGGTCTTAGCAAACACTTACCAAACTGGTTCTGCTCTTTAATGCACAAAGGCCAAGAGCCATCACACGCAGAAACAAGATAACTGATCCAGATGTCTCCCGTGGCGCAAGCCAATTGATTTGTGACTGGATGTAGTAATGTCTGTTTACCTTTCTTGATTCTTTCTAAAGCTAAAGAAATGATTTTCTTTTTGCGTTTATCATCCTTTGGTTTATCACTTCCCTCCTTCGAATAAGTCAATAACCTTGTAGTCCTTTGCTGAAGTTAACAGGCTTATATTCTTCCATGAAACTAAGTAACATGTATGTTCTTCTGCTGATTTTAGTTCGTGAGCGTGTTGAATTCAAAGAAAGCAAAGCTCAGGGAGTTTCGCGATCAGCTTGCCAAACAAGAGTCAAGGGGTAAGCTGCAAAAGGAGGACGAGTCCACAGACAGAACAGAGGCTTATGACACCACTGAAAGTGACAACGGCAGTGACGAAGATGTTGGGACTTCTAAGGTTGCTCCGCAAAGTAAGGGCCGAGGTAGAAAGAGGACGACTAGGTAAAGACGCTTTTACTCTGCTTTAGCTTCTACATGTTGGCAGTGGTTTGATGCTGCCCTTGCTCTTCTTACTTTGGCTTTGATTCCTTGCATCCATTTTAATGTAATTTTAGTTGAATAGGTGCACTTAGATGTCTGTCATTTTGTCAATCTTGCTCTAACTTCTTCACATGGTTCACCAAGCCGAGTCATATTACTTAGCATGTTTTGGGATACACTCTGCTGAAACAAGAAAAGATTAGAAGATCCAACTAAGTAAACATGTTCCTTCTTAATTACATGTGTTAAACAGGCTTCTTCTGATGCAGTTTTATTTTCTGAAAACAAAATAATCTGTTGGACCTATATCCAGATTTTTTATGCAATCTGATCATGATTTTGACAAAATTTAGCCCAAAACCAATAAGACCCACTAGATTGATTGTGTCTATTGAACTCATTTTCTTCGATATATGATTTTTCATGAAGTTCAGCAGAATTGACTGAAATTTCTTCCGCGCAGACATGATCCAACTACTGTTATAATTCACGAGGATGAAAGTTTCAATTCCTTGGACTTATTAGGGGGATAAAGTAAAGATAGACTAAATTCGTTAGGGCTAGAAGTAAATTTGGACGTCATCGTCAAAGTAATATAATAGACTAACTAAAATTAACAAACACGACTCTTATGACTTGAGTCACTTTCTCTACCAAAAATCACTCGGATTCATTTTATGGATGGATGTTTGACTTGATCCATAAAATTCTATACAAGGCCAGAATTCCTGTATATGAAACGACAAAATGGAAAGGATTGGAGACCGACCGATTCAACTTAACTAGACTTAATAATCTGAAGATTTGTTCAACCAAAAAAAATCTGAAGATTTGTTGTTTTTATTTATTTAAGGATTTAAATTTTTTTTATGACGGACTTATTTACATATTTAAACAAGTTTATTTGATTATCTGAAGATTTGTTGTACGTTTTTATTTATTTAAGGATTTAAATATTCTTTATGACGGGTTTATATAAGGATTTAAACAAGTTTATTCTAATGCAATTGTATTTTCATAAAAAAATAAAAAAGACAATCATTTGAGTTTGCGAACCTCAGACATCAGCCTATGTTGGGCCTATATCCAGATTTTTCTTTGCCATCCGACTCGAATACCCACTAGATTGTATATCTCATACTCTCATCGACGTATGATTTTATGAAGTTTGGTAACTAGTTTATATAAATTGAAAAGAGAGCGTTCATAAATCATAACTAGCACACGAGATGAGGGCAAATCCTAATCTAATTACTCAATCTTATATCAAATTTGACCGATCACTCGATCAGGGCATTAATTGGAATCTTAAGAAACCTGAAACACTTGCATGTGTTGTAACGAGAGATCGAACGAGAACAATAAGCAAGAACGACACATAGATTTACGTGGTTCGCGCAGTGAACCAGTATATTATTCTGGAAGATTGAATTCGGATTACAAAGCTCTAGGTATTTCGAGAGCTTATATAGTGACTCAAGAAACCTTAGTGCGGCCCAAAACAGATTGCGACAGACCCAGAAACAGAAAATATAGTGTAGCGTTTGGCCCAGGGGCTACACCGACCCCCGGACCCCCTGGGCCCCTAGACTCGCTGATCGGGCAGCGAGACCCCCGTGCTACCTGTCGCAATGTGTGATTCAGATTCAAGGCATATCAACAGGTATTGTATTGCATTGTATTTAGTAGGGCTTAGAGCTAGTTTATTCTTTATTGCTTTTGGCTCTGGATCGTTTAATAGGTGACTCATTTGCTTATTCGTGGCTTTTTAACATTAAACTAAACTAAAATTGTAAGTTGTAATGAGCTAGCTAGATAGCTCATTTAATGTGCCGGTGCTTGACTTTCAAACTTACATATAATACAAATTCATGTATGAAAGGGGAAATTTCCATGGTACGTAGCTAAAAGATGAGTGGCGACCAATTCAACTTATATAGCTAGAGTTCATAATCTGTACACAGGACTTGAATCGCTTTCCATGCATGCATCATGCATGCAAATATCGAATATGCAATTGGATTTGATCGAACTGCACGTATGAGACTTAAGTCTTTGGTTAGAATTTGGGTACGCATTTATGATCGATTATCAATTTATCGTCTATAATCTATATATTCTGTATTTTACATAGCTCTATATATAGATAATCTCGATTTAAAAAGATGAAAAAATAGAATGTCATTTTTGTTGATCCATATGAGAGTACGTGTACGTATAAGAGTATAACCCTAGAAAGTCAATCAACAATAAGGACGACACAGCTAGCATGATGTGACGATATATATAATTAAATTAGATTTTAAACTATATATTTCTCATTTCGAAGATACTTGTATGAATAAAGATCTTCGAAAGACCAATACCTAGTCAAAATACGTAAGGCAAATATGTGACCCATTTACAAGCCAACTTGACCCAAAACCCTAAAGTCACATTTTTTGCCAGATAGCTTTCTGTATATAAAGGAGATGATTAATGAAGTTATAATCCACCAAAACCCTCATCACATTAACAAATAAACACACACATTCCAAACAATTCAAACACATACTACGCACAATTCCCATGGCTTTCATGACAACTAACAAGGCTAGGTTCACTCTGATCCTCATCGTCGTTTGCATTCTGTGTGCTTCAGAAGTCGGTTCCGCCATTAGGCCCTTGGTCGGAGCAGCCGAACGACTGGCAAAGTACGACGGAATGCTTCTGCAGATGCTCCCCAGGCATACGCCAACTCCTGCGAAGTGCCCACCTTCGAACATTCCGCATTGCTAATTAGGGCATGTGGCAATGCAACTCAACCAACCATATATACAGATATACTTCTAATTAAATTAAATAAGATGGCATTCATCATGATCGAATTCGATCGATTTCATCGAGATCGAGGTTAATTCTTACATATGTTGATTTTTATAATTGATTAACATTATTTTTTTGTTTGAATAATATTAGCGCGTGCTATTTATGTATCAACAGTTGATGTTATATGTTGTTGCATATAGTTGTTGATCTATACTGTATCTATCCATATGTGTAACAGTGTAAGTGAATAACGAATATATAGAAATTAATAAATTAAAATTCTATTTGAGTCCTATATTTTTAATGAAGTTTAATTTCCAATTTTTTGGTTGAGATTTGATTTTTATTTTATACTATATATGTAATTATAGGGAAACTTGTGGCATATATGAATCCCGATTGATCATATACGGTAATTGTCTAATTACACAATATGGTTTGTAATTAAGATAGCACACTGCACATATATATTGCGGCGTAGCTGTTCACATAGAACATGTATACAATATCTCGTTGACATATATATTGGTTGAGACTTTTTTTTTTATTCAGCGCGCGTGCATGCATGCATGCAATTCGAGTACATATCTGTACGCCAAAATTAAAATATGATAGATTTGACAAAGAAGATATCAAAATCAATCAAAATCGATTACAATAGATGACATACTACGTATCACACCGCACATCTAGCCAATTTTTTTTAAAAAACCATAAAGATAATATCCTATAATTTCCAGCTGGCCTTAAGAAGCAGTTCTCTCAAAAGAATAGATCGAATAGCATTGGGACAACAAAAAAAAAGCAAATTACAGTATTAGGTGGCGTTTGGTATAAAAACTATATATGGAAAGAAAAGAAAAGGAAACAAATTTGTATAGAAAATGAGGATGATCATCTCTTTTTTGGATGAAAAATGGAAAGAGAGGGGTAATGGTTAGAGGAGTATGAGAGATATGATTACCCCATGTTGAGGGGGTGGGGAGAAGTTGCTCAAAATTTACATGAAAAGTGAAAGAGAGGGGTAATGGTTACCCTTTTTATCAATGAACCATAAACTAAATAATGTCTAGATACATGCCTTAACCATTTTCTTTCCCTCCAAAGAAACTAAACGGGCCCTTAATTTACATCGATTAATATAAATTTGCATGTTAATATGGACAACAAGCTTAAAACATCATGGATAAATTATATAAAATCATCCGTAAAAAAGAAGTTTGCGCGTAAAACTATCCATAGAATTTGAAATGGTATAAAATTGGAGACTTTCAGTTCGGATGATTGGATCAGAACTAAATAAATAATTAAATTCAACCAAAAAAAAAACTAAATACTGTAATTAAGAAGAGGGACGATTGGATGAAGCACGAGTTTTTTTTTGAGAAAAATTAATTTAAAATCTATCTACATCATGTATGATTTTATGGGCCTATATATTATATACTTAAACATGCATTAATATTTCCCGGTTTTGACCATATCATATAATTTAAACTTGCGATTAGAGCGGTTAAATAGGTCAGTTCGGTCGGGTTCAAGTTCAGTTATTTTGGGTTCGGATTGAGTACGAGCTCGGATTAAGCGTGATACGAGTCAAGCCTGGTCGCGCAATCATGATAGATTATCAAACAGTTCGAGTCATTCTAGTGTGTCGAGAATATCAACATTTTAAGAACTATATAAATTTTTTTTGAAGAAAAAGATTATATAATATTATGGTTCTAAATAATACTTAATAATATAATATTATTTTTATAATAAAATATATCATAATATATAAAATAAACTTTATTTATTCTACACATGCATATAAATCGAGTTAATCCGACGAATTCGGGTCAGGTTCGAATTTCATCCAATCGGTTCTATTTTCACTTGACCTAGTGATTTTGTGATCGATCGGTGTTACAATTTTCGATTGATTCGAATATGTTGCATTGAGTAATTTCAACAACGTACTTTACTTGTGATCACTATGAGATTTCCAACTATATTTTTGTTGTAGCCTACGGCACCAAGCGCTCATCTTTGACATTATTGTCTAATTTGGTCAAGTATTCCATTCTTAGTTCGTCCTACTCCCGTTACACATACGTAATAATATTACCGGTAAGTTTTTTTCTTTTTGGGTTGAGACAAAAGACCCAGAATTGTATACTCCTTTTGACATTTCTTTTTTTTTTTATCAAAAAACGGGACGAACCCTGCGATTAATTAATAAAAGGGACTAGTCTTCCCCCGAAGGGGTAACAACATCAGCTAAAATAAAGGACATAACAGTCATTGGAGGTGAATTAAAAAAGTGCAAAGAAGAATTATGAGAAATTGCAAGGTTCGCCAAGGCATCAACAGCCGAGTTTGCTTGACGACGGATGTGGATCACTTGAATGCGACCTGGGTACTGGAGGAAAGCCGCGCGACATTGCTGAATCAGGTAGAAATCACGGGGGTGAGTGATGTCTGGATTTGTAAGGATTTGAAATGCCAGTAGTGAATCTGTTTGGAGCTCGATCTTGGGAACAACGGCGTTCATGGCCATCTCAATCCCATGCTTGATGGCCCAAAGTTCCGCTGTGAAGGCGTCACAAATGCCACAAGCGACCATGAAGCCGAGAATGAAGGAACCTTTGCTGTCGCGAAGAAGTCCACTTGCACCCGCTTCGCCAGGATTTCCCTTGCACGCCCCATCAACATTAAGAGCAAGAAAGTCCGCAGGAGGTGCAGGCCATGATTGTGGGCTGGCGAGAGAAGGGGAGGAAGCTTCCAGCAAGGTGTTGCCCCTTCGCAAAGACTCGCAATTCCTGTAGGCCGTCGTCACTGAGATCACAGTGGAAGAAAGCCGAAGGTGGTCGTCGCATCCCTCAAACACAAGCCGGTTCCTCGTTTTCCAAGTGTACCAAACCATGAAGCTGAAGGTGGTACTCCAATGATCACCTTTTACCACATTGGCATGGATCCAAGATCGGGGCACAGATTCAGTAAAGAAATTGGACGGCACTGTGTTCCCACAAATAGCCAGCCACACTTGTTTGATTACCGGGCAATCCCGAAGGACATGTAGAATAGTCTCGTCGGCAGGACACCGAGGACACCGGGCAGAGGGGGCCATGTGACGTCGAGCTCTGTTTGCATTGCATAGGATTACTTCATGAGCAACAAGATAGATGAAGAACCGCACCCGCTGTTGAGTTGGAATCCGCCAGATAGCTATCCATATCGGGTCTCTTTCACGCCATACATGCTGAGAGATCATAGCCCTCGCCGATTTAGAAGAGAACACCCCGGTAGATGATGGCCTCCACACAAAGCGGTCATGAGCCAAAGGATCACTCACCAACCGCACAACTTGTAATCGTCGGAGTATAGCGGTAGGGAGGAGCGGAGATAATAAGGCCCAGTTCCAAGACGAATCAAGCCAGCATTCAACCACAGTCATGCCCAGAACGTCATCAGATAATGGGGCCAAAGCCAAGTCAGAAAGCGGTTGAGCCACTAACCAAGGATGGTCCCAAAAGAGTGTAGAGGCTCCATTCCCAATCGCTGAACCAAGCCCTCCTAAAAGAGCAGAGGACCCCTGAATAATCCCCCGCCACATATGAGAAGAACGAGGGCGGCGTTGGAAGATGTCCCTATCGAGTCGATCACCGCAGTATTTCCCTCTAATTAACCGGCACCAAACAGTTTCAGGTTCAGTGAGAATGCGCCATCCAAGCTTGGCTAAGAGGACATCGTTTGAGCACCGCATACTTCGAAGACCGAGGCCTCCCCTAGACTTAGGCTGAGCAATGCGTTCCCAAGCCAACAAGTGCATCTTGCGCTGATTCGGTGTCGAACCCCACACAAAATCACGGATGCTACGATCAATATCATCACAAATGGTGCGGGGCACAAGAGTGGACTGCATTACATAGGTTGGAAGACTGGACAACACTGAGTTGGCAAGCGTAATCCGACCCGCCGTCGATAAAGTTTTCGCCTGCCATCCTTTCAGCCTGGCCGACATCTTATCAAGTAAGAAGGCATATTTATCTTTCGACATTCGGCCACAGACAGTTGGTACACCTAGGTAGGAGCCGAAGTCGTCCGAAATAGGAATAGCTAAAGCCTGGCTGATCGCATTGCGGGTATAGGAGTCGACCCGTCTAGAGAACATCATGGAACTCTTCTCAAAGTTGACCTTTTCCCCGGAATGGCGACAAAATTGTTGAAGACATCTCTTGATCACTGATGCTTGGTCAGGCGTGGCTTCAGCAAATAACACGAGGTCATCGGCAAAAAATAGGTGAGACAAGCGAATACCTCCCTCGCAGATCGGTTTCCACCTGCCCGAGGCTACCTCAGCCTCTATGATATGAGAAAGGTACTCCATGCACAAGACGAAGAGATACGGAGAAAGTGGATCCCCTTGACGAACACCCCGAGACGGTTTAAAGGAGCCGCCTCTTGTACCGTTCCAGAGCAAATCCATGCGACCTTCCGTTTGGCATTTCATAATAATGTCGATCAAAGAGGCAGGGAAGCGAGCAACAGTCAGAATTGATCTCAAGAAACCCCACCGGACCCGGTCATAGGCTTTGGCGAGATCGATCTTTAGAATCATGGTCCGGGCGGAGGTGTGCGCAGCAGCCATAGAATGGAGAACTTCTTGCACAATCACTACATTGTCCGTTATTTTCCTGTCGGGAATGAAGCTTGCCTGAGCCGGGGAGACGAGCGAGGAAAGCACCGGTTTGAGACGATTAACAATCATTTTCGTAGCCAATTTAAATATGACGTTAAGCAACGAAATCGGCCTGAAGTGTGCTGGAACCGAGGGCCCATCGATCTTGGGGATCAAGACAATCAAAGCGTCCGCAATGTTTGTCGGCATAACCCCATCATTCACCATACGGAGGACAGTGGACGAAACTTGTGCTCCCACAAGCGGCCAATTACGTTGATAAAAAGCCGCCGGAAAACCATCCGGCCCCGGTGCTTTGTACGGGCCCATCCTTCTAAGGGCATCCCAGACATCATGCTCGGCGAATGGGCTGCCCAAAAGACTGATGCTATTCTCGGAGAGAGGGGGGAAGGCAACACCAGGCAACGGCAAGATAAGATGATCACGGGGCGACTCAGCCATAAAAAGTTGCTCAAAGAAAGTCAATACAAGATTCTGAATCTGAGTCTCATCAGTAACCCAAGAACCAGTGTGATCCTGCAAAGTGTGAACTCGGTTAGCTCGCCGTCGTATGACAGTGGACAGATGATAATATCGGGTGTTCCGATCGCCATCAATCAAAAAGGAAGCTCTCGACTTTTGGAACCAAAAGAGTTGTTCTTGTTGCAGAACTTCCTCCAACTCGAGCCGTAACTCGTGTTCTAGTTGAATGAGAAAATTGGAGGGTCGAGACGCCAGCTTACGCTTTGCACCCTCCAGCCGTGCCCAGAGCTTACGTTTCCGGTGAAAGATGTTGCGGAACACTGATTTGTTCCATTGAGATAATGAACTGCTCAAATTTGCCAACGACTCAGTAATATCAGAATTCCGGTCCCAATGAGACTCTAAGAAGGCCGAGAAATCCTCATGAAGCTGCCAAGCCGCCTCAAAGCGAAAAGGACGATTGCTAGGATGAGAGGAGAGAACCGGGTTCAGCAGAATCATAATAGGTAAATGGTCCGAATGGGCCACAGTAAGGTGCTGGACAAAGGCGTTCGGGAAGCGAAGTCGCCATGCCTCATTGCACAGACCCCGATCCAACCGAGCAGCTTTGTAAGTATCGAGAGAACGGCCGGTGCTCCAAGTGTAACGCGGCCCAGAGAAACCAAGATCAATTAACTGGAGGCGGTCTACCTCTTCACAGAACTTCAGAGACGCACAATTTGAAGCTTCCGACGATTCCACTCTTTCAGCCTCGGTAAGAGTGGCGTTAAAGTCGCCAGCCAACAACCACGGCCGACGATTATGTTGGGCGAAATTTGCCAGCGAGTTCCATAAGGCCGCCCTCGCCCCCGAGACGGGAGAAGCGTATACAGCGGAAAGAATCCAAGATTCCTCGCCTCTTTTAATAACTTCCACAGTAATATGCTGCTGATGAAGAGACACCGGAATGACCACAACATCAACTGTGCGCCAAAGCAACCAGATACCCCCAGCAAAACCAGTAGCATCGACTCTGATCACCCCATCAAAACCTAACTGACAACAGACCTGATCTGCACGAACACCACTGATGCGCGGTTCCACAATACCAATCAAAGTCGGATCATGGATACGAATCAGCTCACGTAGAGAAGACTGAAAATTGGTGGCCCCCGCACCGCGAACGTTCCAAACAAGAAAGCTCATTCTATTCATAATAACCATATGAGAGTTTATCAAATCAACTAGTTGAGACATAGGACTAGGCCTAGCAAAATCTGATCTTTGAGCAAGGTCAGAAAGGCGATCAATCGCCTCATTGAGAGGAGTGGGCATTGAGACCCTGCACAAAATTGGCTGAGTCTCAGCTTGCATCGGGAGCATATCTACTCGCATCTTGTTGGCCAACCATGGAAGTCGAAGCAGGAACGGACCCTCCTGGCGGTTCGACACCACTGAACTTAGACGATTGTGCACCGGCCGAATCTAGGCTCGGATCCCCGGTATCGACTGTCCTTCCTGCAGCATTGTTGCTTCGGATAGGGAGACCGGGAGGGGGAAGGTTGGACTGCGGACGGATGGAGTTGTCAGGAGGGTTAGTCGGGGTAATGTCTTGTGCTAGGGTTTCCTCAATAAGGGCCGCTTTTTTTAATTCTGCTGGCTTGGAAGATACGATTGCTTTAGTCGCAAGTTTGCCTGGCTCTTTCCTTGTAGAAGAGAGAGTATAATCTTTGACGGGCTTTTTATCTTTTCGTTTTTGGTTCTTAGCGGATATCTTAGAATCTTCTGTGATATCTTCACTTTCATTAACCACTGGATCTCCCAAGATACGCGCCCCAAATTTCTGCGTGTCAATATTACCAGCTTGAACTGCAGCGTTAGAAAAGACAATTTTACCCCCCACGGGAGCAGGAGAGTTGGCCGCCGGTAGCTGGCGTTGGTGCGGAGCCAAAGGTCCCGACGGAGTGACGTCATTAAGGACAGCAAAAACAGCAGCTGTAGAAGTCTCCATGGGCACTGGCTCAGACGAAGCCCCCTCAACCATTAGGGCGGAGAAACGATTGGTTGCCGGCGGTACGACTTCGCTTGTGGCAATGGAGGGCCCACTCGCCCGGGGCTGAGATTGAGTAGGAGTAGCTGTTGGATTGGGTGGAGTTGGTTTTGGTCGTCGCTTGGGTTTGGCCGGCTGCATCCATGGACCAAAGGTTGGTTCCGGCTCAGTCACCACCGGTTCCGGAGTAGGACAGTCATAGGGGTCTTGATTGACAGGTTCTGGTTCTAGAGCAGGACAATTCGCCTTGGAATGACCGACCCGACCACATTCATAACACATCATTCTGATTCCTTCATACTGAACATGTCAGGTTCGGCCACGAAACCGCACGCGAGGTACTAATGTCTGGTCAAGATCGATTTCCACGGCCATCCGGACAAACTGACCCCTATCTGCCGCAAGAGTGGTGCAGTCAACGCGAGAAACCTTACCAATTCGATCACCGAGCAAACGAATAATTTCTTCATCATAGTATTCCACCTTAAGGCCTGGAATCCGAACCCACACCGTAATAACTTTCAGAGGATTCGAGAAGGGGTCAAAATCCGGAACCCAACGACGGATCGTCAAGTAGGAGTCACCGATCATCCAGGGACCTTGGGAAAGAACATGATCATAGTCATCAGTATTCGTAAACTTAGTGACGTAGTACTCATTGCCGATGTCGACTAAGGTGAAGGCGCCCTTAAGGGCCCATTTGCGCTCTAGTCGGCGCTTAAGGACGGTGTAACCAGGGCCTTTGTCAAGCATGTGGACAATCAGTGATCGCGCCCACGGAAGCCGGATCCTGCGTTTCTGTGCCGCCGTGAGTCTGATCACAGGGCAGAGCGGGTCATTATCCTCTATTTCCTCATCATCGTCCGTGTCGTACAGATCTGATCGTTCTTCCCAAATGTTCTCCGGGGGGCAGCCCAATTCCGAATCTTCACCCCAGCAAGGGTCTCAAGGAAGGATTTCGGGGGGGCAACAGTTGGGACAGTGATGTTAGCAGAGGCGCTAGGGCCGCCATTAGCAATGTGAGACCCCAAGGGAGGGAACTCAAAAGGTTCTGATAAGCGTGGGGGCGGGTTGACGGCAGGCGGCGGATTGGTTGACATTTGACTGTATAGAAAAAGTAGAATCCTTCAGAATCATTAGTGATTTACTTTGGGCTGGAAGCTTATTTTCATATTTTTAGAATTAATTAAGATATCAAAATGAAATTGTAAATAGAGAATAATTCTTCTAATAAGGGCTATTACTTATTACTTACAGATTCACACCCTTATTTACCAATTACAAAATCTATTCGGCATTCATGCATATACATCGTACTACGAATATTATGGGCCTATATATATGTTTGATAGGGATGCAATGAAATTCTTGTACATTATACAAGGCTAGTTATTATCGTATTAAAAGCTTCGACCAAAAAAAAAAAGTTATCGTATTAAAAGCGGGAAATTTCCTGCAATCGCGGGAAATGATCGAAGGGGAGTTCGATCAACTTCATACGTACCTAGACTTAATTACTTAGTTTCAACCAAAAAAAAGACTTAATTACTTAGTTTATTAGCAAGAACTTTCCTTGAAATTGCTTTTCTAAGTGTGACTCCCCGACAAGTTTGGTAATTTTTTTTTTTTGAGATCACGACAAGTTTGGTAATTACGTACACACTACACAGACATATACATATATACTACGTATAATTGTTTTTTTTCTGTGTGAGTCCCCGACAAGTTTGGGTCATATACGGAGTATATAATATGACCCAAGTTTTAGCTAAGAATAGCAAAATATATATATCAAAACAACATTCAACTAACAGAATATAGCAAAAGATTCTTATCTACTTATTTCTCATATTTTTTATCTATAGACATTAAATATTTTTCAATAGGTTTGGATGTAATTTAGATATATGTTATAAATAAAAACTATAAAATTAACCTTTAATAATATTAATATGTACATATTTTGTAAATGATATTAATATATTCTGGTCTACACTGAAAAATTCCGTGTTTGAACTGGATCGGACCGGAACCTGAAATCCATGAAAATGAAGGACCGGGGCCCGGACCGATTACTTACAGTTCGTATTTTTCCGATCTGGTCTAAAAACACACAACCTGATTGGGATTTTAAATTTAAACTAGTTTAAACCCCGTACCATGTACGGGTAATGTGATTATAAATCCAATTTAATATAGATATGTAATGTCAACGATCATGTTAAAATTATAGGATCATACATATTTATCATCGTATTTTGATTAGTGATTTTTTAATCAATAGTAAATCAACTCATAATATAAATAAGTTGAATTTGTTTAAAAGTTACTTTATGATAAATATTAAGTTTTATTAATTAGTAATATTTATTGGAAGATTATAACTAATTCTTGGTAAGTGATAATTTATAATTTTCGGGATAATTCATAATTTTTGGTAAATTTTAATCAATTTTTACTGGATAAGATTATATGAGATTCTAACTACCTAAATTGTATAAAGGAGGGCCTAACTGATTATTTTATTATTGAAATGACACGTGACGCAATTTTTTGTGAAGACATTATCTCCGCTTTATACTATAGGTAGTATAGATACCATGCAACCTCTCAAAAGCAATCAATTGAGAACTCAATCACAATACAATTTGTTTGCCCTGTATCTTGCATGCCTGCTAAACACAACTTTAACCGGCCTTTATGCATTATTAGGCACGTAGAAGAAGTACGCGCCTGTCGAATAAAAATGCTAACCAATATTATACCTAGTCAAAATTTTAAAAATAATATGACCCGAATACAAGCCAAGTTGACCCGAATGCCCCTTTGAATTGAACAAAGGTGTTACAGACTTACAGTACGTTATTTCGATATATCTTCAATCCTCAAGTACAATGTTTTTGTCTATAAATACGAGCATTTTACCCTCCAAAACTCTCATCACATCAACAATTCCAAATCTTATACATAAGCTCATCAAGCAATTCAAGAATCCACATCCCAAACCAACACATATACATTACAAACCACCATGGCTTTAATTACTATTTGTAAGGCTACTCTTGCTCTTTTCCTTATCGTCGTCTGTCTTCTATGTTCTTCACGCGTCGGATCAGCTGCTAGGCCACTAGGGCTTAGCGAGTATGGTAAGACTCTCATCCAAGTACTCCCTAGGGGAACACCGACTCCATCGTGCCCGCCATCGTTCATTCAAGGCTGTTGATCGACGATCGATCACTTGTATTCTTACTACCGATATTGCTTCAATTCTTTGGAAAACTATCGTATCCGAGATCTATATATACATGTGTCTATCTAATTTAAGTTTTTGTTTATTTGTGTATCGTGCAGGTATTGTTGTCTTTTTATTTATTATGGTGAAATATTGTGCAATTATTGTATTTTTTAAATAATTTATATGTTGATTGTAATGTGTATGGAAGTGAAATATACAGTCCATTATATCAAAACTGTTATTATTATTATTGTTGTTGTATTTATTTTGTTGTAAATGAAAATTTTTTGGGGGTCGAAAAATGAAGTTTTTTTAAGTCATACGTGTAATAAACCTTTATGTACGTACTCATATACGCGCAAATGCAAGTTGCACCTACTTAATCAACATGTTCTTACTAAGCAGCCTAAACCTAAAACGGTGATCGATTAAGCTAGGTCCAATAAAAATAGCATATATTTAGGGCCAACTATACGTCATTGTGCAATTACTTATAAATTAACAAGATTGTGTTTATACACTAACATGCATGTATGGACTTTGCTTGTAAGTTGTCTATATGTTTGTTCGGATTTTAAACTTATTTTCTTTAGTCGTTAGAGTATAAATGAAAAAAAATTATATGTTAAACACCCTAAATGGATATTACTATATTAGGACATGTAATTTGAAATGTCATCTTTTCATTAAGAACTAGCAAATGACCCGCACCTTGTACGGGGGTGGTTTTTATTTATCAATTAATTTTTATATGAATCTATTATAATAATTCCATATGTCTATCTTGCTTTAAAACGATGTTTATCTATAGGATTATAAAATAACATAATTATTATATAACATCAAATATTTATAGTTTATTTTATTTATATATTAACTTTTTACACATACATAAACATATATTTAAATGATCTATAAGATAAGAATGTATTATGGAGGCAGAATTTATAAGATAAGAATTCTATAAGATAATAATGCATTATCTATAAGATAAGAATGCATAATCACATTGATATAAGATCGAGATTCTATGATAATATTATCACATTGTTTAAAAACTAATGTTATTATCATTATTATATCACCATGTACGTACATTAAGATATATATCTTAGCTAAAATTGTATATTTTTTTATATTTGTATATGTTTTGTACCATGTACGTACATGGTTTTGGAAAAGATGTACCATGTACTTACATGCTTTTGAGAAAGATAAAAATTACACATGCTAATTGTATATTTTATGTACGTAATACAAAATTTACATAAATTTTCCAATTTAATAGATAAAAAAGATAAAATTTTCAAGTAAGGAGTATATAGATAAAATTTTCAATTTAATAGATGACAAAAGAATTTAAATACAATATATTATTTTAATAAAATGGGTGGTGTTAAAATTGTATTTATTTTGTACCATATTGGAATTCTATCATTTTGGAAAATATGTACCAAATACAAAATTTATAAAATGTTTCCAATTTAATAGATAACAAAAGATAAAGTTTTCAATTAAGGAGTAAAAAAGATAAAAAAAATTCAATTTAATAGATGATCAAAGAATTTATATAAAATATATTATTTTAATAAAATGGACGATATGACGCAATATGGTGGTGGAATTTTTTGATAAATACAAAAAATATTAGCATATGACTATCTTCTATATGAATCATTAGATAACATAATTTTTCCAAACGTACATGTACAAAGATAAATAAAATATTAGCATAAAAGTATTAACATAAAGATATTAGCATATCATGTACGTATACGTTATACGTACATGCTAAATACATAATTTTTCCAATTTAATAGATAAAAAAATAAAGTTTTCAAGTAGGGAATAGAAAAATAAAATTTTTAATTTAATAGATGACCAAAGAACTTAAATAAAATATATTATTTTAATAAAAGGGGTGATGTGGCGCAATATGGTGACGGAATTTGCTTCCGCTTTAGTATATAGTAATAGATTGTGGATGTCTTTCGTGTATAAAAAATACACCAAATTAAGCTTACTTATGCTTGTTTGGTTATTTGTGGAAATCGTTGGAATTTACTATATCTGAATTTTAATTCATTTTAGGGAAATTGTTTGGTTGGTGAGTTACAATATTTTGAGATTACATTGGAAGAAGTTTGAATTTTATGTGTAAAATGGTGGAATGGGTACTTACATATGGAAAAGTAGGTTGTACTTTCTGCAAAATGCAAGAATTTAAATTGACGTGAAGTCAAATTTATAGGATTTCCTGTCAATATTCATTTATTCACCACAGAAATTTATTAGAACTTCATGTGATATTTCAATTCACACGAATTTAAACATTGACCAAACAAGTTAGGATCTTTTTAAACATTGACCAAACAAGTTAGGATTCTTGTTTTTAAAAAAAAAACAAGAATCCGAGTTTATTTACTTTTTTGAAATGCCGATTTCTTATTGAAAACAAAAATACTAAAACAAGTTAGGATCTTTTTAAACATTGACCAAACAAGTTAGGATTCTTGTTTTTTTTTAAAAAAAACAAGAATCCGAGTTTATTTACTTTTTTGAAATGCCGATTTCTTATTGAAAACAAAAATACTAAAAAGAGTATTTACATAGTAACCCATACGTTTTTGAAAAACATGTACAAACAAAGATTTAAAGGAAAATAATATATAATCAATGCCCTATCCTTGTTTATTCCAAGAAAATTTGGAAGAATATGGGTTGTTCGGTTAATATAGCATATGCACTTTACTGTTTTAATTTATGGGTGATTATTCCAAATTCTCATGATTTTTCCAAAGAATTTGAATAAGGATTTCCTTATAAATTTGAAATATTTGAAAAATAAGGAATTGCTAAAAATGTATCTTTACAATATAGAGAAAAACAATTGGAGAAGAAATAGATATGGTCTTATAATTATCAATCATTTTTTTTCACGCCATCAGCCTCTCGGTCTACAAAAAATTGTACATCCACGCTTGACGCATTAGCTCACTGGTTGGACACTAATCTTTACTTAATAATAATAATTGGTTGCGAAACTTGGTTGGCGAGCTATTCAGGAACCGGAGTCTCTTTGGAGCCGTGTGATCCGTGGGAAATATTGCAATAACAGAGCTGATATAGACATCTTCCAGCGACGGCCTAGACAGTCTCACAATTGGAAAGGGTTTGTAAATGGCGGTCAGTTACTTTTTTCTGGACACATCCATGGCTTCGTGACCTGCCCCTGGTGGATTTTGCGCTTCAACCTCTGTCGGAGGAGCAACTCGGGGCGACAGTGGCTGATTACTGGGCCAACTCGACTTGGGATTGGAGTGCTCTGTCGCGGCTATTGCCTACTGATGTCAGAGTGGAGTTAATGTCAGCTAGGATCTTTAACGATGATCAGGCCACTGATAAACCTTTTTTTTTTTGAAAGGTTAATGTGATTAGATTAGAAATGGAAGGAATTTACATCTCAAAAAGCTTCAGCAAGAAGCATAGTTTCAAAAACGGAGAGAGCAACTATAGAAGTTGAATTAAATCTCAAGAATGCTTCTCCAAGAGTCACGCTCGGTCCTGTTCTTTGTCCAATTCGCATGGGCTTGCTGCTTCATGGCCTGGATAATCATCAGACTACATTCAACAGCAGTAATGGCATGGTTTTGGTATATAATGCTATTTTGGGCTTTCCAAGTGTAATAGACCAATTGCGTGATTGTGCTGCTGCGCAGCTGATAGGCAAGTGAGTTTCTGCGCCTCCCATCAGAAAGCCAATCAAGCCACGAAGTCAGATCCGGAAAGATGATGGATATCCCTAACCAATTATGGACAACTCGGAGGACGGAATTGGTGTAAGAACAGTTGTTCCACAAGTGGTCTTCAGTTTCAGTCTCAAGGTTGCAAAGTCTACATGTTGCTTGTTGTATCAAACCCCACCGCTCGAGCTTTTCAAGAGTTGGCAGCCGCTTCATAATGGCCAGCCATGTGATGAAACTACACCGAGGTGGGTTTAGGCCACCCCAGATACACCGAGGCCAGTTGAGAGTATTAGTCGGTTCCTTTAGGATGTGGTAAACATTTTTGGTAGCAAACTTCCCCGGATGTTGAGACATGGTAACAAGGAGCTCTGCTGGAGAGGCTTTGGTGCAGAGCTCATCTCTAACAGCCAAGATCGAACGCCAACACCAGCTATCACTAGCCTTTCTCCCATAATCCCAAATTGACGTTGAGTGGAGGAGATATGCCCTGGTCCATGTATGCCAAATGTTGTCCTGCTGAAGCGCAAGCTCATAAAGGGATCGGGAGATGCACGTCTTGTTCCATGACAGAAGCTCCTTTATACCGAGCCTACCCTCCATTTTCGGTTTACAAACCCTCTCCCAAGCCACAAGGAACCTCTTGCCATTTTCTTTCCCGCTCCATAGGAAGTTCCGGAGCATGGACTCAATTTTCTGTATGACAGCAGCTGGGAGCACGAGAACATTGCACCAGTATGTGCTCATGCTGAAAAGAACAGATCTGATAAGTTGCAGTCGACCAGCATAAGAAAGGTTTTTTGCGTACCAGGACTGAATTCTTGCAGTGATTTTGGAGATTAAAGGGTTGTAGTCAGTGAGAGAGAGACGTTTGGAGCCCATAGGAAGACCCAAATAAGTCATTGGCAGCACCCCTTTCCTACATGTGAGAAGCTCTTCAATATCTGATTGGATCTGTAGAGGGACGCCACCCATGAATAGCTGTGATTTGGATCCATTGCACTAAGGCCAGAGACATCTCCAAAATCATCCAGAGCAGATTTAATGATAGTGACTGACGCTAAATCCCCACGACAGAAGAAAACCAAATCATCCGCAAAACAGAGGTGAGTGAGCCCAATTCGACTACATCTTGGATGGAAATTGAAGTCCGGGTTCTTTACAGCATCTTTGACCAGCCGAGTAAGATATTCCATTCCGATAATGAAGAGATACGGTGAGAGCGGGCATCCCTGCCTGAGACCTCGTTTCCCTTGGAAGAATCCTTCAAGCGAGCCATTTATGTTAATAGAATATGTAACAGTGGAAATACATATACTAACCCAATTGATGAATTTCCTAGGGAAGCCGAACGCCGCCAGCGCCTGAAGAATGAAATTATGATTTATAAAGTCAAAAGCACGTACTCCTTAAATCAATCTTGATGGCACATCGAGGCGAGATATTGGATCGATCATAATGCTTTAGAAGATCTTGACAGAGCAAGGAGTTGTGCCTTATCGAGCGCCCTGGAACAAACGCCCCTTGGTTCATGTCAATAAAATGGGGTAGGGTGGATTTTAGGCGGTTAGCTAGGATTTTGGCAATGGCTTTATAGAGGGTGGAGCTGCAGGAGATGGGTCTGAATTTTTAGATATTGTGAGGGTTGGCAACTTTGGGGACAAGGTTGATAATGGTGTGGTTTAACTGGCGAACAAATCGGTTGTTCTGGAAGAAGTCGTTGACAAAAGCTAAAACATCAGAGCCCACGATTTCCCATGATTTTTTGAAGAAGAGGGCCCCAAACCCGTCGGGTCCTGGCGCTTTGTCATTCCCTATTGAGAAAAGGGCACTTTTCACTTCATCCAGGGTTGGCATTGGAGTAAGATTGTGGCCCAGCTGGCTGTCCACTTTCAGACCGAGGTCAACTATTCTTTGTTGAAGGGGGGTTGCCACACTTGCTTGACCCAGCCCATTCTTGAAGTGGTCAATGATGATGCTAACGATCTCTTGATGGCTAGATGTGGAAGATCCATCGGGTTTTTGGAGAGAGAGAATTTTGGAGAAGTTCCTTTGGCTTTGGACATGTTTGAAGAAGTAGGAGGAGCATTGGTCTGAGTATTTAAGCCAAGTGATTTTCGCCAGCTGAGTAGTGGTGATTTTCAACGCCTTCATGCCATTTTTCAGCTCAGATAGGACTAGGTTCTCGTTTTCAAGCAAGGTTGGGTCAAGGGGGTTTTGTTGGATTTGTGCCTGCAGGTGAAGGAGCTCGGTTTGTTTTTGGGAAACGGAGTTGTTTAGGTCCTCCATTCGAATGCTATCAAACTTTTTCAAGACAAATTTCAGAATCTTCAGCTTTGCAAGGATTCTGTACATTGGCTGACCTTCGATCGGGGAGTTCCAAACATCAGCAACCGTTGCATAGAAATGCTCATGGTTTACCCAAGCGTTGTTGAAACGGAAGGGCGGAGGTTTAAAGGGATGGTCTGGGCAGGTTTGGAGAATGGCTGGCGAATGATCAGAGATACCCGGAGAATCAAAACGGGCACATGAGGAAGGATAGCGCTGGTGCCATTCAGCATTTACAAGAATCCGGTCAAGCTTGCAGTAGGTTCTTCTAGACCCAAGTTGTCTATTGTTCCACGTATACTTACAACCTCCAAAGGGGTGGTCAGAGAGAGAAGTATTACTGAAGAGAGTTGGGAGCTCCTGCGAAGAAGAGAAAGGATGAGAGCCATCCCCCTGTAACTTTTCAGTTGGGTCCAAAATTACGTTGAAATCCCCCATGAGGGTCCAGGGATCAGTGTTGCTAGAGTGGATGCTTTGGATTTGTTGCCAAAGGTGAGTTCTTTCAGAGGGGTTGTTGCTCCCATAGACAAAAGAAGCAGAGAGAGTATTTTGATCACCTTTGATCTGAATGGTTGTGTGGATTAATTGGTGGGAGATATAGAGGGGAAGGATGGAAAGTTTGGCTGGGTCCCACCAAAGCCTGATAAACCTTACTGGGGTCCTTGTGAGTGGAGTTAATGCTTAATACGGATGCGGTTTCTAAGGGTAATCCGGGTATTGCTGGTGGTGCGGAGGGGTGTTCAGGGACACTTGGGGTCAGTTTTTGGGTGCGCTATAGCTTCAAGTGCGGCTCGACCAAGGCCGCCACAGCTGAGCTGTACGCAATTTTCCATGGGTTGCACCAGGGTCGAAAACTCAACTCGACACACTTGTGGATCCCAACTTCCATTTATTGATGCAATGTAGAAGGCTAATGCAGGACCCGTCTTGGCAAGTGGTGATTAAGCATGCATATCCCTCGCTCCATCAATTTGATTGCTGATACTCTTGCTAATTTTGCTGTCACCATTAGTTCTAGTTTTGAGGAGTTTGTTTCCCCTCCTAATTGTATTTCAGCTAGCCTATGTCAGCCAAACATTTTTTATGAAGCTTACTCCCTCTGTCCCCGATAACTTGTCCGTAAAGCATATTTGCACGCGGATTAATAAAAAGTATAAAAGTTTGGTAGGTGATTGATAAAGGTGTAAAATTGATGGAAAAGGGTAATAAAAAGGAGTAATATATATGATTGGATGAGGGTAATTTTGTAATTTTATAGGAAAAAGTGATAAAGTTGATGATAAAGTTGGATAATGAGTGTAATATATGAAATTGTATGAGGGTAAAATTGTAAAAGCATAGTGATAAAAATGGAAAGGAAATAGAGATGGACAAAGTTTTGGGGACGACCGAGAAGGAAAGGCGGACAAGTTTTCGGGGACAGAGGGAGTAATAAAGTAGCTAGGGCCTAGCCCTCCTGTTTGATCAATAATAATAATAATAATAATAATAATAATAATAATAATAATAATAATAATCAATATATATTATAAAAGCCGACCGTTTTGGAGCCACCACGTTGATTCTGGCCCCACCACATATTTAGCCAAAATAAATCATATAGAAAATAATTAACTTAAGCTTAAAAATGCTAAATTTATTCAAGTAAATCAAATAATAAAGTAAAAGTATTAGTATTTCTATTTAAAAAAAATTTAAAATTTTATCTTAAAAATTATAAATTTAATTAAGTAAATAAAATATAATTAGTCCATGGTAATTTTATAATTAGTTTTTATCTGTGGTATTCTATCTTTGATATTGCCTTTGACAATCCGAACTATGCTAATATTAACTAAAATTGATACCGAAAGATTTTCCGGTATACTTTCCGTCGAGTTTGATGACGTGGCGGTCGGAAAATGTGACGTGGCAAGAAATTATTTTTTATTTTAAGATTTTATGGTCCATGTCACCTGCCATGTTATATTCATTACCTTCTCAACATATATATCACAAAAACCTAAAACAAATATTTACAATTGAAAGAAAAAAATTAAAGCAAATACCTACAAATTGCAACCAAGAAGAACATATACAGGGCTCAAAAATAAGAAGAACAAATTAAATACACGATGAAAGAAAGAAACTCAACCTGTAGAAAGTAGGGCTACGACGAGCTCGCCACCCACGAAATCGAACCTGTGATTTCGAGAGAAGGCTCGCACGGACATCCACCGAAAACAGATGATGGTTGAAGATTAGGGATTTTAGATCTAGGGTTTCACATTTCGGGATTCTAAGTGTAGATTTAGGGAATTTTAGTGAAAGATTAGGGATTCTCATTGTAGACTTGGGATTCTCTTTAAGGAAGATTAGAAAACCCAAATTTGTGATGTTGGTGGAGGAATGCCGATATCTTGAAAATTGTCCATGAATTTGAATGATTCATTAAACTCCAAATGGCACATATAGGTTTGATTTTCTGTTGTAAGTTCATGTACGTACTCCAAATTTCCAAGAATTTGATTGGTAATTTCATTGTTCTAGCTTTCTTCATAATTCTGCTCTTTGGTTTCAGTAAGCAAATTTTTCACTTGCTTTCTACAGATTGAGTTTCACCTACTTTCTTTCATCGTGTATTTGTTCTTTTCTTGATTCTGTATTTGTTCTTCTTGATTGCAGGTATTTGCTTTAAGTTTTTGTTTCAATTGTTTGTTTTTAGCCCTTTTCAGTTGTTAATATTTGTTTTAGGTTTTTGTGATATATATGTTGAGATGGAAATAAATATGACATGGCAGGTGACATGGACAATAAAAATTTAAAATAAACAATAATCTCTTACCACGTCACATTTCCGACCGCCACGTCATCAAACTCGCCGGAAAGTATACCGGAAAATCTTTCGGTATCAATTTTAGTTAATATTAGCATACTTCGGATTGCTAAAAACAATATTAAAACATAAGATTATTTTTGGTAGAATGTTGATACTTGAGATTATTCCAAGTCATTTTTCCTAATATTTTTAAGTGAAATAGTCGTGCATGGCACGACAGGTTAAGCTAGTAATAATAATAATAACCTGTACATTCCATTCCACTTGCATCAAAAAAGCTAAGACCATTATTTTTCTATAGAAAGATGTTGGGTTCTAGGGATGCAAACGCAGCGGAAAAACAATAACTTTGATCCCAAACCCTAGCCTAGGATCCGTATGATAACGTAGAACATGTAAATAGGTTAGATAATTACCTCGATTGTAGAAACCGAATTGCAAGTTCAAACCTTTCGTTATGATCACCAAAGAGCCCCAAGTGTTGCTCCTCTAGCGGTATCCACACACACGAACGGGATAATCACCAACACCGAAACAGTTTGCTAGAACCATTATCGGAATTCAATTAGATTAATTGCTTGGGTTAATTAACTTTACTTCTCTTGCCTTAGAAGAAGTAATTAACTAGCATGAATTGGAGCATGAGATTGTATACAGCCGGCAACGTGTACTTCTAGGTTTTCTTAACCTATTCTTCATTGACCGAACGCATGTATATATATACATGTGAATCTATCGGCACAAGTATATCAATTGGCCAAATAAGTACGTACCTATCTATGGCCCATTAATTATGTTACTCAATCTTAACCAATTACATATAATAAGTAATTGGATATTATTTGATCTTATCTTGTACGCTTGCCTTAAGATATAAAATTTATCTATTATCTCCATATTGATCTAATTTTCTACAATTACAATTAGGCATCGGTTCAAATGAAAACCAAGGTTATCCTAAAAACTGCGGATAATTCTGGATCGTCCGATTACGCACATCAACGGTCCTGATTAGAAGCTGCTTTTCATTTAAATTTTAAAGATACGGGGGTTGTTTGGTGATTTCGCCTCTTTTGACATTAGATCCACCGTCTTCCTCATTCCTCTGTGGACGCCATCGCTCGTGTTCTTCAAGCTCGCCTCCGACGCCATCGCAGAGCATTCCACCGTCTCCTTCGACACAATCCGTCTCCTCTTGTCCGACGCCATCGCAGAGTACTCCACCTGCCACCTTCAGTTTCCGTCGGCCGCCGTCACCTTGGGGTGGGTGGATCTAGGGTTTTCACCTTCAATCGAGAATGAACTTGATTCGAACGTTTTGTGTCTGCACTAGGCTTAGATTGTTTGCATTTGGATGGAGCTTAGATTGTTTGCATTTGGATCTGTGTTTCGTCCAATTAGTTGTCGTATTTACTTAAAAATTCAAAGCTAGGGTGTGTTGCTTCATGTTAGCTTGTTGGCGCCTATTCAATTGTACACTTTTTTTGTTTAATTAGAAGTATTCAATTGTAGAATGTACATACACATGCTTGAGAAAACGTTGAGACCTTGAATCCTATAAGTGATCATGGAATCTGAATGGTACTTGTGCTTGTGAATATAGATGCCTGAATCTTGCACTTGGTATTTCGATTAAGGGAATGATAAAGATATAGAAAATTTGTCTTGGTTATTGGCTTGCCTGATTGTGGACATTAAAATTGTGTTAAGTCCACTCTTTCTAGGTATATTGCTCATCCTGTAAAGAATGTAAATGGTCCAAGTTCCCTTGGATGAAGGATATCAGATGGTGTTTGGATTGATGGAAATGTGGTGCACATGATGGTTATTGCTGTGATATTGTTGAATTGTTTGAACAAATCAGGGGATCCAATGTGATCAAGACGTGTTTACGGATTGTACTGATTTTGACTTTGGAGGAAAAGGGATTCATGTACAGGCAAATGCTTGTATTGATCTCTGAATTCAAGTATGAAATTGAATTTGTGAGGAACTTGTAGCTGGATTCTTTCACTGTACTATGACAAAGGGGTTGAATTGAAGTATTGATAGAACTTGTAGCTTCAAACGTACTGTAATCAAAATTAGCCTTCCATGATGATGACTTAATGAGTTACTTGCAATTGTGAAGCACACATGAACGTTCTATATTTTAATGTGAACATACACCATTTTAATGTGAACATACCTCCATTTCACGTGAACATAAAAATATGCGTCTATCTATGATTTTAATTTGGCTCATTATGAACATTGTCTGCTTTAACGTGAACATGCCCCATTTAGATATGAACATACCTCCATTTAACGTGAACATAAAAATATACGTTATTTATATTGCTTTTTATTCCACTTTTCAATGCTTAGCTCATTATGAATGTTCTCTGTTTTCACATGAACATACCTCATTTTAATGTGAACATAACTCATTTTAACGTGAACGTAAAAATATGCGTTATTTATCTTGATTTTTATGTGAACACCCAAATAAAATACGTGAACATGAAAACAAACATAATAAATTATTTCATTAATTGAAACTTATTTATACTTATTTATGCGTCATATAATGCATGAACTTAAATGTATTAGAAATTTAGCATTAAACCTTTTTCTCTATCCCTACTTGCTATCTCCATCGAATTATTTTACAAATGCAGTTTGCACTATAGCCAACGTGTCATTTTATAATTTTATATATAGAGAGATCAGGCTTTATAATTGTGCAAATTCGAAAGCTTTACATATATGCGTGCGAGAATTTGACAGCATTAATCTGAATATACATCTAAACTACGTGAACACAAGTACTTCATATGTGAACGTATGTCTAAAATACGTGAACATGTTAATCAAATACGTGAACACAACTTATTTATATGTGAACGCCTATCTAAAATACGTGAACATGATACTCAAATACGTGAACATTATACTCAAATATGTGAACGCACATCTAAAATACGTGAACATGATACTCAAATACGTGAACATTATACTCAAATATGCGAACATATTTCATATTAAATATGTGAACATTTTTAGTGAAGCTAACATTGTGTTATTTGATATGTGAACCATGTAAAAATGGTATGAAATATATGAACACCCGCATAAAATATGTGAACAGAGGCGTTACCATCTTTATATATGAACATGTTTAATATGAAACATTACCATCTTTATATGTGAACAAATGCATGGAATATGTGAACATAGTATTCAAATATGTGAACATGTTTAATATGAAACATTACCATCTTTACATGTGAACAAATGCATAAAATATGTGAACATAGTATTCATATACGTGAACATGATAGATAGATATGTGATAGATATGTGTCATAAAGAACATAAAAGAACATTTAAATTATGTGTGTGTTTATGACCATAAAACTTCACTAGTAAATATATATAACAAAATTCATGAGTGAAATCAACGTATCAACATATATGTACGTACATATTAAAAGAGTTGAATTAACTAAATAGATGCACTTTTTTTGAATTTTTTTACTTAAAGAACAACACGTACCAAAATTATAGTGTAGAGGAGACTTCATTACATTACATGCTTTTTACATGTTTGGGTCTTCCATTACATCAAAGGGTTACAAACTAATCAGCAAAATCAAAAGAACCCCATGGAGTCTATGGAGAGATAGGATCAGTGGCCACTGGCCAGGCAATACATGGTAAATAGGCTACCTACTAATCAACTAGCTAATGATCATCTAATTGAAGAATTATGCCTGCCCCGGAAAGTACTCCATCAACTCATCCTTGGTCACCCACACATAATCTTGGCATTTCCCAATGTCAAACTTGCTGGTTGCAATCACTTGAGACTTGAAGCACATTCTCGTTGTTATTGTCGTTTCTAAGCACTGAAGAATTGTAGTCGACAAAGAGTTTCTGAAGAACCTCACTCGCCCCAAAGTTCTTGAGATGCAGATCTGATAACAGATATGTTATTGTTTCTTCTTCGTCCTCTGCCCATGGCACCACTTCCAAATACTCAAGACACGAGAACACCCCGGTATCGAATCCAATTGCAGCTGAAATCTAGTGGATGCAGAATAAACAAAGATACATTCAAATCAGGCTGATCATTTGTTTACTAGATACAGAAAATCTTAAGACAATGAACATACAAGGAATTTGAATTCTGAATTGAATGCAACAGACTATGGATCACAAAACCCTGGTTCATTTTTTCGCCATTGGAGAACAATTGATTCTAAATAAACTAGAAGTCCATGGTGGTAGAGCTGAATTCCATCAAACAAGACACAAATCCAAGCCCACTTAAACAAGACCAAGCAACAGATATTTCATCAAACAGTTGGTGTGCATTAGAAGGATACGAAATTGCTGAATCTCACAAAGACCACACAAACGACTAAACCAAGCTACTAAAATACATCATCAATGGCCCTATAAAACAGACTAAACCAAGTTACTTTCAAAAGAATGCATCACATTTGAGTGGTGCCAGCCTAGCATTGATGATACATCACCCCCGAAAGCTGGGTTGATCCATATTTCAACTAGCTGGACACATTCACCAGATACAAAAGGCGTAGTAGTGTGAAGAGAAGTCAATAGTTGCTCTCCTCACCACAACAATCAACACAAAGATATGCACAGGCGTCATCGTCATTCACTCAATAGTCAAACAGGCAAAAGCTTCAAAAACTCAACGGGACAACCCTTCTACAAACTCCACAACCCTATTATCAAAATTTCCAAGTACACACTTGGCAAGCAATTTCATTCAAAACAACAAACAACAAATAACAAATGAGCAATCTTTGTATACAACTCCTATTATCAAAGCCATTAGCAAACAGTTGAACACTTCCATATATTACGTGTGTTCACTTAACAACACTGCGACAACGACGAAATCAGCATTCACTCAATGATGCAGAATTAGCAACATCATGCAACGAAACCCTAGAAACCGGCGATTACCTTCACCGATCGATTCTATGGCTTCTTTCGATTGCTTCCTCCGATTGATTTTCTTCCCCATGGCGAATTAGCTTAGACGGAGATTCCTGCGCGAAAACTAGGGTGGAAGACGGAGGCAAACGGCGGAAGCTTTCAATGGTTGATCTGTGTTGAAGAATCGCGAATCGCCCTAGCCCGATGTTGAAGAATCGCCAATCGCCCTTCCCCTTCGTATTGTTTTCTCAGGCTTTGTTTTGAGTTTTTGTCAATTTTGCCCTTAAAGTTCTCTATAATTGCAAAAATGCCACCTTCCCATTTTAAAACTCAATTCTCACATCTACCTTTCTAAATTAATCTCAACCGTAGATTCGAAGAATCTAACGGTTAGTATTTATTTGTAGTTTGTATCTTAAGGACTATTTGTATCTGAGTCAGCCTCAAACAATTAATCAAATATCCTTATGATTAATTATAAATATCTAAGAAAATATCTTTTCTCCAAATTTATCTCATGAGCTTAATAAGAGTAAGACCTATCGAACCCGACCCTGTAAATAGTAGACCTGATGACTTTGGTCATAGTGCATGTACCATCAAAAGATACTACATATATTATGGGCATGTGGCCGGTGGCCCATTCACAAGCCAACTTGACCCAAAACCCTAGATTCGTAGTTTTGCCACATACTTTTATGTGTATAAAGGAGATGATTAATTAAGGTAACCCACAAAACCCCTCATCACATTAACAAACAAACACATACTACACACAATTCCCATGGCTTTCATGACGACTAACAAGGTTAGGTTCGCTCTGATCCTCATCGTCGTTTGCATCCTGTGTGCTTCACAAGTCGGTTCCGCCATCAGGCCCTTTGCCGTCGGAGCAGCCGAAAGACTGGCGAAGCACGACGGAATGTTCGGGCAGATGCTCCCCAGGCATACGCCAGCTCCTCCGAAGTGTCCACCTTCATTCATCCAGCATTGCTAATTCGGGCATGTGCCAACTCTCAACCAAATAACCATACTTAGAGATATATTTTGAATTAAGTAAGATGGCAGTCATCAATGAATTCTCAATTTCATCTAGAGATTCTTACATTTGTTGATTCTTATTATTGATTAATATTGATTGTTTTTTGTATATCATCTAGTGTTGTATTTTACGATACATGTGTACGAAGTTATATCATTTAATTTCATATATAGTTGTTCATCTATAAGATATATATATATATATATATTATATGTAAGTGAATTACGAATAGAAATAAACTAATTAAATTCTATAATTCAGTCATAAATTTGTAATCAACGGCGGATTTAGGGGGCGCGGCCACCCCATCTCGCCGGAGATGCAGTGAGGATGAGTGCGGCGATTTGGGCGGATCGATCTGCCATGGCGGATTGCGGGGCGGGTGAACTAGCACCGGCCGGAAATGAGGGCAGCTGCCGGAGGTAGTCAAGTAGAAGAAGAAAACTTTTTTTTGGCTAAAGGTAGTAGAAGAAGATCGATATGTAGGTTTTTGAACTTTTTGGTCTAAAGATGTGTACTGATGTTGGGGTTGACCGTGTAGCTTCATTAATAAAGTTCATTTGATCTTTTTCAAATTCAGCCCTAACTCTATATATAACATGGAAAAGTTGTGTAAAGACGTATTTATTTACCTATTAAATATAAGTACAAAATCTTATGTTTTGTTAACTTTTCAATAAAAATTAAGACTAATCTCAGATATTATATTTTGTTAACTTTTCAACAAAAATGAATACTAATCTCATAACATACTAGCTGGCTGAAGTGCTTTAGAGTAATGATGAGCTTTAAGCTTCAAATATATATCAAGTATAAGAATTTTTTTTTCCCTGTTTTAATTTTTTACCAATTATTTGCACAAGTTTATATACTTAATTTTCCCTCAAAAGAAGTTTATAAACTTATTTTAAGCTATAGAGCATAAAATTAGTAATTCTAAGAAAGTGTCTTTCATACGTAAAAAAATTGTCTCTCATGCCTCTATCTAATTCAAATAGTGTATATACACCAAGCGTAGGTTTTATAAGTAACTCACACAATACAATAAATTAGTAAGGAGTTATATAGTGGACATTTAATTAAGAAGTATTTTTCCAAAAGAGGGAATTTGTATTTAAATGACTAGCTAAAACATGCACTTTGGCATATTAGGTATTGCTAAAGTGCACTCATATCTTGTATGTACTTTAGCATATTTATATTCAGATAGCAACAACCTTAACTTCATGCACGTACTTTACAATGAACGTGCACTCCTAGCTATATACAACTGTACATCTAGCTCAAGCTATGTGTGAAAATGCAAATCATGCATTTTCACTCATGTCTTTTCTCGGTTTAGGTTGACTTAATTATGGTTACAACTAATATCACACTAATTTTCAAACAAAAAGGCTAATATTGCATTATCAAACTACTTTTATATGTGTTTTGACTTTACGAATTTTGGTTAATTTTTATAGGAAACTAGGTGTACCCGTCGTGCCATGCACGACAATGACTCACACTTCATATTTTAAAATTATTTTAATTATAAATAAGAATAAGTAAAAATATATAATAAAAATTTTAGTATGTGAAAATGTTAATTTTTTCTAAACGAAAAAGATTTTTTTTCAGATTTGTAGTACCACACGTATCACGTATGAGATTATAAAAATATAAAACATATTCTAATTATAGAAAAATTTATGTAAATAAAAATTTACTTACTTTTTCATTCTTCAAAATTTGTCTCTAATGGTTAATATATCATTATATCTATTATCACAATTTTAAGACTTTAAAAGTTAATATAATATAAAATGAGATGTTTTAATTGATTATTCTGGTTTGATCTTATTTTTATTTTAATACTATAATTTATTAGTATGAGATATAATTACTATGAATTTTTATTTAATTTTAAAATATTAAAATACAATATCAAAATTTATAAATATAAAATGAGTCCAACATAATTCTAATGACTTTATATACTAAAACAAAAAAACTATTAATCAACAGTTATTTTATTATGAAAGATATAAGCTAAGTTATTATGAAAATAATAATATATAAGTTAAGTAAAATATAGTATATATAAACTTATTTAATACTAAAGATAGGAATATTAATTTGATTATAAAAGAGAGATTCTATTTTTAAGTTATTTTAAATTCAAAAAATTTTAATTACTTCTTACATAAAGAGATTAAAAATATAACTAATATATTAAAATGGATATAATATTTTATCATATTTCAAATAATATCTTTTACTTGAATTGATAATAAAGCATGTAATTAGATTAGTTAAAATAACATGAAAAAACATTTTAATTGTTTAATTATCAGAGATAAATTCTGAGTTAATAGGAACATGATAATATATAATTAAGTAAAATTTAATAAATACAAGTTGATTTAGTATCAAAGATAAAAATATAATTTATTTAGAAAAAGGGGCTTCCATTTTAAAATTATTTTTTAAATTCGATTTTTTTTTAAATTATTTCATACATAAATACATTAAAAAGGTAATTGAAAAGATAAGTTAATCAATATGTATCTTTTATAAAGGGAAATTTTAAAGATAGATCATATTGCTTTAAAAATAGATATTAAATGAATAGAAAAAGGATAAAATTAAAGATTAGATAATTAAGGAAATTTTAAAAACAAATATATGTCTTCAAAGATAGATATTAGATGGGTAAGAAAAAAGATAAAATTAAGCATTAGATAAATAAAAAAAACATATAAAATTGTTAATGAAATGGGGCCAGAGTTAACGTGGAGGCTCGAAATTCTCCGGCTAGTATAGATAAGTAGTGTACAATATGAGTATTATTATATTAGATTTGCAGTGTATATAATGATAAATATTTGGTGTATATATGATCTTTAAGAAAGAGTTTAAATAAATTTGATAATATCTACTTTATAATAGAAATTTCATATTTTACAATTTCATGAAATAAAGTGGTAACTTTTTCACCCAAACGTTTGACCATAATTTGATTTTATAAGGTTCTATTATATCAGGATGGAGTTTTTTAACCTGTTTCATTAGGCGTAAACACACTTCACAAATTAATACTCCCTCCGTTTATTTATATTCAACCTTTTAGCATTTTAACCTGAAATTAATAAAGTCTATAAAATTGCTTAATTACTCCTATTGAATTATTTTAATTTCATAGTGATTTAAACAGATAATAAGAAAATATTTGTAAGAGGTAAATTTGGAAAAATAGATATATAAGAGTGTAAAACATCATATATTTTCTAACAATTAAGCCTAATTGGCTAAAACATCAAACATAAAACAAAAACAAAGGAGTATAATTTTTCTACATTTTTTAAAACTAAAGTTTACTTACTACCAACACGTGTTCAGATGAGCTGAACAAACTTGCAAGACTAATAGTGTTATTCAAGGCACATTGCAAAGTTTGACTACTTTTTATATGAGTAATAAATCATGACATTAATAATAATTAAAAAAATAATCGAATCTTGTACATTTGGCAAATGTCAATTTATAATATTTAAATGAGCAAATTTATAAATTAAACAAATACTCATAAAGTTAACATTGATATTTAAACTACTAAATCTAAAAGCGTAAACAAAGACACAAAGTTACGTACTGCAAGTTAATTATATATATCCATGAAACCATAAAAGACAATATTAGTATAGACCATTATTAATATGGAAAAATGCTCTATTAAAACTACCTCTTAGAGTGTAACATGAGGTGTTATGTGGACCATTGGATCAATATAATCAAACGGCTCGGATTTATTTAAAAAAGGGTGTATATTTGGGTTAGGGTGGCGAAACACTAGATCAAAAGGCAATCCCGAAATTTCCGCTTATAGCTAGTAAATATTTTTCAATCTCCTTTTTTGGGGTGAAATAATATCTTGGGAGATCTTCCCCCTTCCATACCCGATATTTTTCATCTAAAATTGATTTCTCTCTCTTTCTTGTCACAATTCCGCCATATTCTACAAGCTCCAACACCCCAAAAGCTTTCGTTCTCCATTGAAAGAGATCTTCTTCCCCACAGTCCGAGTCGACAATTTCATCCCGCTCAAGAGTTCTTGGTAAGAATTTATTTACTCCTCTGTAGTTTTCTTCCCTCTTATTTGATTCAAAACCCCCTGCGAATTTCTGATTTAGCTACTCTCGTTTTTAGGGTTTCGATTGTTGATGTTCAGTACTCAAACATCGTTTTGGGTTGCTTGTGGGTCGAAATTGATGCATTTAGGTTTAAGATTCTTGAACAAACCTTTTGATTTCATAGGTTTTAAAAGGGGCAAATTCGAGGGTTTATGTGGGAATCGTTTGTAGGAGGTTCATGGGCTGATTTGGGGCTTTTTGTTGGTTATCGCAATTCCTAATTGGGTGTTTATCGAATTGTTTGCACAGATCTATGGTGAAGACTATTGAGAAGATTCCAAGGAAGAGGAAGGTCGAAAGAGGTAAAACATTCTTCTTGATTGTCCATTGAATTAGCTTATGCCATTGTTTTCCAATTTTTTTGAGCATATAACAATCGAAACGACATAGTTTTTCATTTCGTTTGCGTTTGTTCTTCAATTCGGTAGTTGTTCAATGAGTGTATATATGTTTTTCATTCGAAATATCATACTGTTTTTGTGTTGGTGTTGCTATATTGTATAAGAACAAGCTGTGATTTTTTATGCATTTCTTATGTTGAAAAATATAGTTGTAAATGGTGAAAAGTTTTGAATCAAAGCACTATTTGGTTATTATTCAAGTCTCATACTTTTCTTTTTCAATACAATAAGATATTCCATAATGGATTAGGAGACAACTATTTTTCAACCCACACAACACTGTTTTTTACTTTATTAACACTTATGCATTTGGTTTCAAGATGTTTTGCAGTACGATTTCTTAATCATATAGTTGAAAAACATCTTACAAATATCTGAATACGTATGTAAAGTCCTAGTTCCCTGTTATGACTACGATTGATTTTTCTGTTTTGGTTTGTTTGTAGGTGTTGGAGACAACACAAAGAAGTCAAAGCCAAAAGCCCGTACGTCGTTTCCACGATTGAGTGTGTGCGGGTCCTCCGTGGCTAGTCTGCGAATTGTCTTTTTCAATTCGTTTGCGTATGTTCTTCAATTCGATAGTTGTTCAATGAGTGTCTCTCTGTATATTGAAAAAGAGATGCACTTTTTCAAACTTATTGTAGTATGTATTCGAGTTGTAACAATCCTAATTTTCATCTTATTCAATGCAATACATTTACTTTTTCAATGGTCACGTAAGATCCTTATTTTCATTTCAGCTTATAATGAATTGATTTTCATGTGAAGACAAGTACTTATTCAACTATAGTATTATATGAGCACACAAAATTAGAAAAAGATTCATAAAGCAATAAAACATGTTCAACTCTATTTTGAATGTTCAAACCATCGTACAGAGTTAATTTGAATGTTCAACTCTATTTTTCAATCCATCGGACAGAGTTATTCAAACACCGACGAATAGATACTCTATTTTTCAATCCATCGAACAGAGTTATTCAAACACCGATGAATAGGTTTTCTAGGATTCACGTACGATTTTTGAATTTTATGCTCAATTAATTATTTTTTTAAAAAATATTCTCATTCTTGTTAATCCCTAAAATCCAGGAACTTCCTATTAAAAAAAACGTGGCTTTCAAAACCCCCATAATTAAAATCCGATTTTCCCTCTTGAAAATCCCACAAATCATGCTTGTTACCATATTTGCAGCCACCTAATATTGATCACATCCCCCTCATTAAAATATAGCTATTGTGTACCCTCAAATCTCACCCTCCAATTAGCCTAATCTAACGGTCCACATCATGTTACATGTTATACCACAACATGTATCTCACCTGAGCATTCCTCTATTAATATGAGCATATATAATGTATTATGGTAAAAAATATATCACACAACATGTAATTGACACAATAAAAAGTATAAACATGCAAAAAATAAAAATAATAAAATACTTGTCTCGTGTATGCATGGGTTTATTCTCTAGTCTTTTTTAAAAAGTCAAATCTTTTTTACAATTAATATTTTGGGGTTTTCATGGAAGAGTGTGGATTATTAGGGTTGTAAATGAACCGAGCCGTTCATGAGATATTCGATGTCCGGTTTAGTCAAAATTTATTCGTGTTCAACCCGATTTAAACGAGCCGAGTCTAAAGAATTTGAAAAAATAAACAAGGAGGCGACTCAAACCTATAGAAAACAACGAGCCAACAACCAGTTGGTCCAGCCCTCAATTGGGCTTACAATCCCTAATCTGCGACTATCCACTTTATTTATACTCCCTCCATCCCATTAATATTGTTTGTCTGCCTTTCTATGAACAAACTTGACTCAATTGGTCATAAACTGGCTCAAACGTACGTTATGATAATGTTATTGTTAGGGACATAATGTTCGAGTACTCAAAGGAAGTGAAGAAGCTAGGAACCACCTTACTCGAGCTGTTCTCAAAGGCGCTAGGACTCGAACCGGACCATCTCAATGAGATGGATTGCGGGGAGGGGCTATTCGTACTCGCGCATTACTACCCGGCATGTCCCGAGCTAGAGCTTGCCATTGGCACCAGCAACCACACCAGGGGCGGACCCAGGATCGAAAATTTGGGTAGGCTAGATTGTGGGGTAAAAATTTAATATAGATAAAATATGGGTAAAATTTTACAATTAAGAAAAACTGTGGGTAAAATTTATAAAAAAACATAGGAGAAATAGGCTGGGAAGGGCGTAAAATTTAAATTGAGAGGCAAGGTCTCCCACGGAGATTCGAACACGGGATCAATACACAATACCTCTAAGCAAATTACCATTACACTATTTGAGGAAAATTAAAACTTTACCTCCTACTATTAATATATTAAAATTTTGGGGTGGGCTAAGGCAAACCCTAGCCCACCCCTGTGTCCGCCCCTGAACCACACTGATGCCGACTTCTTCACTGTGCGTCTCCAAGACGGCGTTGGAGGGTTGCAGATTCTCGATCACGATCAATGGGTCGATGTTCCTCCTTGTCCTGGAGCTCTTGTCATCAACATTGGCGATCTCTTACAGGCAAGTAGTTCAAATCTTAAACAAAAGCTTTGCACTAACTAATATATATGACCTTTTACTACTTGGCTTTGGTTTGGGCGCGCAGCTGGTTACAAATGACCGGTTCAAGAGCGTGAACCACCGAGTTCTTGCGCGCGCAAGGGACCGGTCCGAGGATCTCGATAGCGAGCGACCCATTTCAAACCAGTGGACAAGAGCAGGTTGAACGGGCCGATTAAGGAGCTGACCTCGGACGAGAACCCGCCAATCTACAAGGAAACGACCATAACCGAGTACGTGAATTACTACTATAGCAAAGGGCTTGATGGAGCCTCGTCATTGCCTCATTTCAAGGTTTAAGAAGCTGATAATTAGGAGCCGATTTAAGGCGTGGAATTGAGTTTTCTAGACTATTTCCACTTTCCAAGGGTGTTTGTTTAACTTATGGAAATACCTGGCTTCCTATACTTATATGTTTTAGCTTATGGAAAAGATATGGGTTTAATTGGGTCCAAGATCCGATTTTATGGGCCTTGCATTGCGTTGGACCAATATTGATGCATGTTAATTTATGTGGGCCAATTTAAGCAGTGTTCGTGCGCGAGAAAGATTTTGATTCTGATTTGGGTGGATCTTGGTAATCTATATATATATAAAAGTTAGGTGGTGTCCTCATTTATTGTCCTATTAAGTTATGGTTGCAATCTTCCCTATATAATAAACACCATGCAATAATAATCTAAATAACTACAATAGCATAGTGGTAAAGCCTTTCTATAATTACCCAATGGTTGGGGGTTCAATCCTCTATAGTAGCATTTTTGTTTAAATATTTTTTAACACCTACGGCATAATTATCAAGTCGAGAGTAATTTTTACTTTATTACTACGAAAGGGATTTACATTAATTCAAACTAGTTATATCTCCGGGCCTTGCCCGGGATTTTTTTAAATAAAAATGATAATATTGATTTATATATGATATATGTATTATAATTTAAATATTAAAAAGTTAATAGGGTAATAATTACTTAACAATCGTATCTACAAATGTATTTTAAATTAGAGTAGTTAAAATTCAACTTAGCTTGATAGACCAATTTGAATCAACCGAAAGTTTTATAGTAGAAACTCGATCCATAAATTAGTAGGTCATTGGAAAAACTAAATTTGATTTAATTGTGCTCAATTGGATTGAAACATGAAATCAACTGACTTAACCTCAGTTGTTATATTTGCAAAATAAAATAAAATTTCTTTTGAATATTGTAATCTAGTCTTATCATGATATAATATAATAAATTCATAATAAACTATTATATGATATAATTAAATTTTAATATTATTTTAACTATCATATAAAAATTCTTGACTTGTTGGATTGACACCAACCGCCCAATGATCTATCATAACTCAACCTGACTGACTCGTAACCCGATTGACCATAACTCATACTCAACTCATGGTAAGTATATATTCTTATCTTTTTGTTTAGTTCCTATTTTTCAATTTAGAAAGTAGATACAGTAACTTATTGGATTTGGGCTTTTTTAGTTATAGCCTTATCGGTATTAGCCGTAGCCCGTAGTTTTGTTTCAAATGATGTGGTGACTCCTAATAAGACGTACAACTAATATACGTGTACAAATAGGATATTTTTCTCTTGGTAAAATAAGTAGGATATAATCACATAAGATTTTATAAAATAAAGAGGATATTAGATTTTGTAAAATAAGATTTTTGGTAAAAAAATAAGATATTTTTTTTAATGAATATAAGATTTCTTAAGATAGAACAATACTCAATTGTAATCTATTTTGTTCAAAAAATTGTAATCTATTAAATCTATTATATATACATGGATAGAAAATCTTCATAATAAATCACTTAATTAAAAATAGGATTGGTGGTTTAAAAATACTTATTGACGAAACTGCCCTTAACTGCTTCCGGTTTAGAAGTATATATTGATTAGATCCCGCAAAAAACTTACATTAGAACTTATATTAGTTACATAACCTAAACAAAAAAAAATGTTAAAAGCTTACCTCTACATAATATTACGTAATTTTTGCGTAGATGAGATTTGTCAACTTTGTCAATGATAATTCACCATTTTAACAAATCATTTTTATATATATTTTGTGATAAATGGATTACATCAACAAAGATTGTACCTATTCAATTAGTATGGAGTGAATTAAAATTATATTTTGTAAATTAGTTCAAACCTATAACTCCTAATATGGTTAACAAAATCAGCAACTCCTAATACGGCCATTCATGGGTATTCGTTATGATTTGGTTGAAAAAATAATTTTATATACCTTTAAAGTTGACTGCTACAAATGTTGGCCTTAGAATTGACTTCTTCCAATTATCTGTAACTCCTAACAGATTGTGAGCAAGATAATTATATATACATTTATTCCAAAGAAACCAGAATTCTAAAATAACGTACCCGTGAAACTATTCCAACATGCTGAACAATAGTACATTATCTTGGATACGCACGAATAATATCTTGGATACTAGACACTAATTATAGCGTGATACTATTCCATACACTAATTATATGGTATATATAATCAAATATTGAGACCCCAATAAATTACAATTCCATACAAAAACTAATATTAGAACTTATATTAGTTACATAACCTAAACAAAAAAGAAAAATGTTAAAAGCTTACCTCTACATAATATTACGTAATTTTTGCGTACATGAGATTTCCCAACTTTGTCAATGATAATTCACCATTTTAACAAATCATTTTTATATATATATTTTGTGATAAATGGATCACATAAACAAATATTGTACCTATTCAATTAACAAATCATTTTTATTTCTTATGGAATATTTGTTATTTTATACTTAATATAATCTATTATATTTTATATTATCATATATAACTTAGTCCATTTTTCACATTCATGCAATTTTATGCAGTTTTTCAATTAAAATTGATTAATAAAGTTTCAAAATAGTTTTTAAACCCGTGCGTAGCACGGGTCATGAATTCTAGTGTCTTTATAATCTTTAATTTTCTTCAATTGCCTTAATCTTATGCCTTAACCATTATTTGTTCCACTTAGAAACAAATCGATTTCAAAAGAGCCAAACATTCCACGATCTTGAGTTTAACTTATGTGTACTACCGTAATTTGTACGAGTTATTTCTTTGAACGGTTTAGCTGTATTTTGATCGGTCGAAAGCCCCCCTAGCTTCCGGACAACCACATGTCTATTACAAAAAGGAAAGCAATTTGAATTACTGTTCTCGAATCTATCTTCAAGACATATATACCCTAACAGATGCATGTATTTCTCAATTATCTATTCATAACACTAGTTATTCGATAATGGGTACGTGCATGATCGATGATTGACTGATGACGTTAAGTAAAGCTACAAGTGGCCTTTTTTTCATACAAGGAAAGAATTCGATATCAAACATAACTCAGTCACTAGGATGCTGGAATCCAAAGTGGAGGGAGTCACTCAGTCACTAGGAAAATATACAGTACACGACACTATGAAGGGATCGTAAGAGATCAATAAAGATCTCGTTATATGTTCCATATCATTCTAGTTTTATTTACGGAACAAGTTAATTTAATAAGATATAGATGAAAATAAAGATTTCGTCATGTGATATTGACCATACGACGAGATATTTGTTTGTATATTATACGGATAAGAGAACAAAACAAATGAAAAAGTTAACTCTTAAAGTTTTTATTTATTGGTCGAACTCTTACTTATGCTTTACTGATTCGTCGATCAACTAACTTACCCTGACCAATTAACCAGAATTACAAATGAAATTTGGAATAGTCCTAATACGTACTACTTAGAGACTAACGTAGTAGATCTATTACAAATGAGACTTACTTTCACAGCTCTAGAATTGTAAAACAAAACACTGCCGTTTTCGCAGTTCAAACTTCGAAGACGACGTACGACCTCAGAATACTATTCAGAAAGCTTATCTAGTACTCGATATCAAATCTTGCGTATCAAATGCCCGAAGGCAGATACAGTGTAAATGTCTAATACTCGATAAGAGAATAAAATATGGCCTAACACCAAAAAAGAATAAGAGATAGCCACCATAGAACCACGTGACAAAAATGGATGCCCACATAATGTTGCACGTTGCTTCATGCAGGAGCAGGACCCACCACACACCACTAATGCTAGCTCCTTAATTGGTCCTTAGCAGCCTTTGTGACTGATTATTCGTTTTGATTTCCCAATCGTTATATATAAAACCATGCATGCAATTAATCTATTGAGTCAAGCTTTGACACAAACGTACGCTCATATACATTTTACGCGTTACACTCATATATGGCCGATGCAAACCATAGGGAACGCGGCGGTGGTGCTGGTGATGGTGGAGGTGTCAAGTATCGAGGAGTCAGGCCTCGTTACTGGGGAAGATTTTCAGCAGAGATTCGTGATACGGATAGAAAAGGCGCTCGAGTTTGGCTCGGGACATTTGACACTGCCGAGGATGCTGCTAGGGCCTATGATAGGGCTGCATTTTCCATGAGGGGTCAATATGCGGTCCTTAATTTCCCCGAGGAATATGGCGTTTCGCCTGTAGCTGGAGCTGGACCTGAAGCTGGACGTAGTAGAAGTGGCCCTAAGGTTTCTTCCTCATCCTCGTCGTCTTCAAGGGTGAATAATAGCATGTTGGGCGTCCAACATGGAAAAGAAGTGTTTGAGTTCGAGTACTTGGATGATAAGGTGTTGGAGGAGCTACTTGAATGTGATGATAATAACTATAAGAAAATGTGATTTAAAGTTTAATAGCAACTACAAATTCACACAATATGTATGATATGATCGATGTATTGTTAGATGTACTTCTCTATTTACTATTCTACAAATAAGCATCATAATTGATCGAGTTAGACAGAAACGTATGAACTAGGGGTGAACTGGGGTATGTTGTAACCCACCCTACAAAATAATAAGTGTTAGTAAATAGCAATATATATGTGAAATAATGTCAAGGTAGTTTAAGTGGTTGTACCTGATATCTTCTGTAAATTGATTCTCACATATATGCCTCCGTCTCTAGATCGAGCTAAGTGTGATGAATTACTTTGTGTCTTCAACTCTTGATAAAGGAAGCTTAAGATCGAGGGTATTGCCCAATATGATGAATTAGGCTCCGTTCGGGTAATTAGCTGAAAGCTAAAAGTTGGGACTGACAGCTACAAGCTGGAACTGACAGCTGAATCCGAAAGCTGGATTTACTAGCTGAATTGAGTAAAAATTGAAATGAGTGTTCGGTAATGTAACTAGCTGAATCCCGAAAAGAGTAATAATAGATGACGAAAATACCCCTACACTATAATTTAAAAACAATTTGTTTAACCTACACGTGAAAGTCACTACACACATTGATTGGAAACATTTCTGGTCAAGTTGGACCAAATTGAAGACCAAAAATTGAAGACCAACAATTTGTTTAACCTAGACGTGAAAGTCACTACACAGTACACACATTGCTGCTCTTCGCTCGCAGTCGTTCGACCAAATTGAAGACCAAAAATTGAAGACCACACATTTGCAATTTGGGGCAAAAATCGGATTGACATTTTCGGGTCCAAATTGCTGAGCAGCAGCATTCCAGCGACTGCGAGCGAAGAGGGAGGTCGTCGGAGACGGAGAGGGAGAGGGAGGTCGTCATACCATCTCACCCCGACGAGTAGTACACCGACGACGAAGCGGGAGGTCGTCCTCTGCCGAAAAACGAGAACGGTGAGGAGGGGTGCGAACGCCGACGGCGGCGAGAGGAGGATCTGGATCGAGAATGGTGAGGGTAATGCTGGAAATGAAAATTGGGGGTAGAAAACGCTACCCGAAAACACTAGCTCGAAAACGCTATCATCTTGGGGGGTAGGGGGTAGCGTCTAGATGGTTTTCGCCTATCATCTACCTCCACCCGCTACACCCGAACACGCCATGGGAGTAGCGTTTCGCAGGAGAGAAGCTCCATCTAGGGCTAAAACGCTACTGCCGAACGAAGCCTTATTGTGCATGTTCTAACTCTTGATAAGTTGGTAAATTATTGTATAATGAATAATTTGATAACTAATCTTCAACCTTCATTCACACAAATATATATCATTCCGATATACTTTCGAGGATGTTCTTAGATATTTTATAATACTCCATGAAACCAATACCGTCAAATGTGAAGCTAGTTTTAATTTGTGTAAAGCCTTCTTTAATATGGTAGGTTACTGTTTTTTTTGTCAAATGAAAGGCGACACTCTCCGTACCCTCAAGGGACGTGAACTATATTAATATTAAAATAGCACGTTACTTGGAGTGACTTGTGAGAATTATACATTCTTAATTAGTGTTTTACGGAGTAGTGTTGTAGTGCTTTAGTGCACCTTTCCTTAATTGGAAAGCAGAATAGATCGGGTATCATTCCATTCTCGTTAAAACTTGCTCATAACTTCCATCTTCAAGGAGAATACATGTTAAAACTTGTTCATAACTTCCATCTTCGTATCCAGGGGCGGCCATGGCCCCCAAAATAATAGGACTCAAAATCTTTTTTAAAATTTATTTAAATTTTTTTATTATTTAAGTAGGTGTAGTTTAGTGATTTTTCTACCCTCCATAAGTATTTTTTAACAGTTTATATGTATTTTGCACTATCAATTTTCTAAATATGCATCTTAAATTGAATATTTTATTTTTTTATTAGGGCCCTTTTATAATTTTGAAACGGGACCTTCAAACACCATAACGATATCCATATCCATATCAAATCGGCCCATTTAGTAACTACTCGATCCGTATCTTGAACCTATACCATCCGATCTTTTCAATCAGTTTTACATCAATTACTTTCTACTCAAATCTTCTGTCCCACTCCCACGTCCCATTTTCCTGTCCCTCTCTTCCTATTGGCCGATGTTATTTATATTTCAGTAGAATTAAAGGGAAAATATAGGGGGTGATCTATATTTTCGGTCAATAGGAAGGGAAGGACACGGAAATGGGACGCGTGAGTGGGAAAGAGGATTTGGGCAGTGTTTATTATGAGAAGGCGAGAAGCTTCAAATTGGGTTATCAAATTAAATTTTAAATCTTTGAATCTTTCACAATATGATTGATCACGTACGTACGTACCTTTGCTTGGGGCTAGAAGCAACTACATAAAGGTCAACGGGGTTTTCATCAATTAAAAAGGAGAGTCAACGGGCTCAAAGTTTTCGAGGAAACGACAATATATAATTGTTGCTTTCAAGAAAGTCAAAACTCTATACTCTTACATTAAAAACATGCCCCGATTAATGTCATTGACATATAAATTAAAACTGTCTATTGGAATTTAAATAACGGTTCATTGATTTAAAATCTCTTTTTACTTTTGTCAGCGCGAAAACTCAATCGTCATGTGAATATATTGGAACCAAATAGTATTCCATAGTGCCGTACATATGATACATTGATACGTATGTAAGCACACTTGTACGGGTATCTCTTACGCTGTATCATTCAATCTACATTACACATTGTTATAGACTTATAATTAATATTTAATAGTTTTGGAGCAATAAAACATACCTTTTTGGATCAAATTCACAAATCATCCTTGATTAATGCATATTGCACCCAATCTATATTCACACAATTCTACAATTTTAAAAATACACATTAAAAATACCCTTTTACCAAAAAAGTTAAAATGTCTACATTTACTACACAATGAATATTTCATCTAATATTATTTTGATATTAATTCGTATGATTATATAGGTGCAAACCGAGCTTTAATTAACTTGGATCAAGTAAATGATGATAATCTATGGGTCCACCTCTAGACTTTACCTCAGAATTTACGAAAATTTCACCGGATAACCCTATGATTAAGGCAATTTTGCGTGGTACCTACTCATTTATATTATTTCGCAAAGTAACCTTATAGCTTTGACATAATTTGTCAAATAATCCTGCCATTACTTTATAGTTTAAAGTGTTAAAAATGATTCCTTTTCTTTTTGAGAAAAAATTGTATATTTTTTTAGTTCTTTTTAAAAGTTCATATTTACGGGAATTAGTAGATGACTTTTTTTTTTACTTGCTAGGTAGTGTTATTATGACTAGAATATATAACAATTATATTCTATATATGTATATATGATTTTTTTTTTCATTTTATATTCAAATGGTACAATTATATAGAATAACTACCTTCTTACATATATATATAATATCTTTTTCTACATTGTGTTAACTGTATAAATTTAAAAGACTAATTACAAGCTAATGAGTGATCGATGAAATAAAAATTCCTCAAATTCAGAAATATATACATCCTCTCATTATATGTGATATAGAGCTTCTTCTAACTCAAACTTGTTCAACTTGATAATTACTATTCCGACCTTAAATTCCATGGGTTCTTTTCCAAAAATCATTCATTAGCTTGATTTAAAATTTAATTTTAATATTTTCTGAATGTTTATCTTGAATTAAACTTGGTTTTTCAAACATTGAAACAAGAAATTTCTATATTTAAAAATTAAGCATAATAATTAATTAACCCAACAATTGTCACAATAACACAATAATTTTTACTTTTTAATTTATAATCAAATTTAAAAACTTTAATGGTAAAATAACGGTAGGGTTACTTGACAAAATTTACCAAAACTACATGGTTACGTTGTAAACTAAGGTAAATCGGTAAGTACCACGCGAAATTGCATGGATTAACCACCTGGTTACAGGTGAATTTTCCGTAGAATTGATATAAAAGCTTGAAATCGTAATTTCGTACGTGCATGCATAGATATAATTGTGAATACTTAGATTAGATAATTAGTAATGTAAGTTTTTCAATAGGAAGTACTTATTTGGTGACCACTGAGATGAGTAGCCACGGTGTCTTGCTTTTATACAACGTACAATTAGATTTTTTTTAAAAAAAATTCCCTGGCTGGTAGGACCACTTTTAGGGCGGCAAACTATATACGATGGATCTTGACATGAGTACTCGTAACATTAGCCGATCCCAAAAACCGACTTGAATCGATCGAAAATTTTATATTTGAAATTCGACTCGAAATGTAGTAAGGGAAAAAGTCGAACTTGATTGACCCAAATCATATTAAGGTGAAACTCGAACCTGTTGGACTGATCCGATTGTTCATATTGGTAGAAATAAATATATTTTATTTTGAATATTATAATAAGTTTTATCACAATAGATATTTATTATTGTATTATTATATCATAATATTGAATTGTTTAAATACTCATTAAAAATTCAAAATCTTAACATGTTAAGTCAAACGAACCTGAACAATAACCTGTTAAGGCCCGATTCGACTTGACCCGTAACCCGATTGACCCGAAACCGAAATGAACGAACTCAAACCTATCCGAACCGACTTATTTGACAATTCTAATCTGTATTGGGCATAAATGAGTGACATGGACAAGAATATACATGATTAGGATTTTTGGGGGTATTTTTGTATTTATCAAATGGATTTTTCTACCGTGGATGACACACTGTCAGAGCCTAATAATAGAAATATTTTGTAAAACTTAACTTTTTGGTTTTTTAATATTCTTTGTAACGGGTTTATTATTTAATTTTTAGGATTTTAATTTATATTTTTAGTATGTTTATCATGTGCATTTAGTGCACACGGTAGAAAATGGACGTTTTTTAACATTGAGATTTCATTCTCACTAATTAAGTACGAAGGATGAATGTATGAAACCGCTTGTTGTTTTATCTGTCTAAAGTTTTCAGCTGTCGTGAAATAATCTAATCTAATACCTTAATATTTGAATTTTCCATTCGATAAATAATACAAATTTTTAAGATAATATTCATAATTGATACCAGAGCTTTAATTTAAAAAACATTGAGTACGTCCAACATTTAGGTAATAAATTATCAGCTGATTGACAAGCATATTACCAACGAGACATGCAATATAATATTCAGGCAGGAGAATTTTCTCTCCAATCTTAGCAAGCATATTATTTTTCCAAATGGTAGCACTTAAGTTCTGGGTGTCTTAAAAATAAGTTCTAATCATATTACCAAATGATTTACCAGAAGTTAAGAGTTTATGTTATCTCGATTGAGTTGAAACCAAGCTAGCTAGAGCTACATAAACACTTAATATACAACTCGATCTAGCACTAACTCCTGACTAATTAGCATGCCTTATTATCGGAAAGAAAACAATGTTCGTTGACATACAAATCTATAAGTCCATGAATGGTACACCATATTAATTACTTTGATTATAAAAACTTAGTACCATGTACTATATCATAATAAGAAAATATATGATCGCTAATATAAATATGAAAGTATAGGAATATCCTTAATTAAAATCAATCCACAAGTTATGGAGTGCCATTACATGACCCGGTATGTACGTAGTACAGCCTGATCGAATAGCATATATATAATCTAATATTAATTTGTATTTGAATTTGTCCAGAAAAAGAGATGAAAATGAGTTTTATAGTGAATATTCGGATCAGATGCGAATGTTGGCGCTGTTTTAAAACCCCTTCAAATCCCATCATTTCCTACTCAAACTTGCAAGAAAAACATTTCCCCAGTTCTGCCTCCCTCCCTTGAATTCTCCCCTGAATGCAACTGTAATCAGTAATCACCAAGGTTTGTGTCCCTTCAATTTCTATATATGTTAGTACTTATTTTGCATGCAAATATCTGTTGAGTGAAAAGTTTATACGGAGTACTACGGAGTATTTTGACACATACTTAATTCTAGAAGTTATTGTATTTGACACTTTTTTTTGGGTTCAAATATGGATGCACATTTGTCCCGCGGGGATGGGGATCCGCCCCAGGGGCGGGGATGGGGATCGGGTTTCAATTCCCCGATGGAAATGGGACGGGGAATCTATTATCCGCCCCGTTTACTACCCGACCCCCGATATTATTAATATATTATCTTATATAACTATGTAATTTATACTAAAAGTATAGTCTATATGTAAAAAATTATAATTTTTATTTTTATATAGGAAGTAAAAGTGTATAAGGATTTGGCATACTACTGCTTACTAAAATATATCTTGTTAATCAATTATCTTATATAACTATTTAAGTCATGTATTTTCTAGTTTTAATAATTTTGGATGAACAATTCTCTAGTATTAGTAATTTTGCATGAATGACTTCTAATATAATTATGGTATTTAATATTTGAGATTATCCATCTATATATGTTATAAAGTAGATATATAGTTTAATTGTGCTTAGAATTTGAAATAATTTTTAGAATTGCTAAAAGTAAATAAAAGTCTTTAATAAAAAAATCAATAAATGGGGTCCCGTTAACATACCAAAACCCGATGGGTATTCCCCGCCCCGCTCCCCGCCGGGAATTAGATGGGGATGGGGCGGGGATGGGGGACTAATAGGGGGTGGGGATGGAGAATGCATTATCCGCCCCGCCCCGTCCTCATGTTCATCCCTATTCATCCCTATTCAAAGGTCTGTATTACGTACTGTAAAATCATGTATTTACCAAGTACGTATATCTCTTCCCATTTCGAGTTTCTTTATGCTTAAAACCACCATTTTTCTATTGTGTGGCTATGAGTACATGATATGCCTACAAAAAAAGAAACTAAAATCCTAAAAAGTAAATAGTATACTCGTCGTAAAAAGTATTAAAAAATCCAAAATTACAGTAGTATATTAAAGATTAAAGTAATAAAATATATAAACATTGGAATCTTTCACAATAGAGAATATACATTCATATGGAAAGCATATATATTTGCACATGGTGTAGAATGTTTCTGGCTCTTATGAATATTTGAAAAGAGGATTCCTCGTACAATTATTGCATCCATAACATTCATGCCAGAATAACGCTGTATTATTTAACTTGATCGTTTGCATCCATAAAATTCATGTTACAATGGGTTCGAACCGTTTGGGCTACATTCCTGACTTGTTGTCACGAACATGAAAATCGCGTTTAGGTTGGGGTTTGTGTAAGCGTGATGATCAAAATGCAGCGTATTCTGTAGGAATTAACATCATGAAGGAATTAATTAGGGACTCAATGAATTAAAAGTTTATGATACATGATCAACTAGTAGCCACTTGTACACATAACCAAACCATTTATTGCTTCATCTAGCCGCCGAATCAGTATCAACTGAGTTGCAAGTTTAGGTGTTCGTTAATTTGCCACAATCGTTGTCACATTTGTATCATGCATATTCAACTTATTAACCGTGCATGGAAATGTAACGCGCCATGCAAAAGCTAATTAGACCCACATTGTTGGACTTGTGCATACTAGGGTGAGGACGAAGGAGCATCGATCCAGCCATGGGTAAGAACTTGGAAGTCCTTCAGGCACTCGATGTCGCGAAAACGCAACTGTACCACTTCACGGCTATTGTCATAGCCGGGATGGGGTTCTTCACCGACGCTTACGACTTGTTCAGTATCTCGTTGGTCACCAAACTGCTCGGCCGCCTCTACTACACCGACCCTAATCCGACCAAGCCCGGAAGCTTGCCCATCAACGTGAATGCGGCGGTGAGTGGTGTGGCCCTCTGCGGGACCCTAGCCGGCCAGCTCTTCTTCGGGTGGCTCGGAGACAAGATGGGCCGAAAGAAGGTCTACGGAATAACCTTGGTTCTCATGGTTATCGCCTCCGTTGCCTCGGGTCTCTCCTTTGGGGACGCGCCAAAGGCGGTCATGACCACCCTCTGCTTCTTCAGGTTCTGGCTCGGGTTCGGTGTGGGGGGCGACTACCCACTCTCCGCCACCATCATGTCCGAGTACGCCAACAAGAAGACGCGTGGGGCGTTTATCGCAGCTGTCTTCGCCATGCAAGGGACGGGGATCTTGACAAGTGGGATCGTGGCGCTCGCAGTCTCGGCCGCATTCGAGAGCAAGTACCACCCGCCGGCCTTTCAAGTCGACGCCGCCAAGTCTCTCACGCCACAAGCCGACTACATCTGGCGTATAGTCGTGATGTTTGGTGCCTTGCCCGCGGCTCTTACGTACTACTGGCGCATGAAAATGCCGGAGACGGCCAGGTACACCGCCTTGGTCGCCAAGGACGCTAAGCAAGCCGCCTCTGACATGTCCAAGGTCTTACAAGTTGACGTCCAACCTGAGGAGGAGAAGCTACAAGCTATGGTCAGAGATGAGAGGCAACAATTTGGTCTGTTTACATCGGACTTCCTCAAGATCTACGGCCTTCGGTTGCTCGGAACAACGAGTACGTGGTTCCTACTCGATATCGCCTTCTACAGTCAGAATCTCTTCCAGAAGGAGCTGTTCACGGGTGTCGGCTGGCTCCCTCCGGCTAAAGAAATGAGCGCCATCAGCGAAGTCTACAAGCTATCTAGAGCACAGACCCTCATCGCACTTTGTGGAACCGTCCCGGGCTACTGGTTCACCGTGGCTTTCATCGACATTATCGGAAGATGGTGGATCCAGATGATGGGTTTCTTCTTCATGACCGTGTTCATGTTCGCGATCGCCTTCCCGTGGGATCACTGGATGAAGAAGGAAAACAGGATCGGGTTCATCATAATGTACTCTCTCACCTTCTTCTTCGCAAACTTCGGGCCCAATGCGACCACTTTCGTGGTGCCAGCCGAGGTTTTCCCTGCTCGGCTGAGGTCCACTTGCCACGGTATATCCGCGGCTACTGGAAAGGCTGGAGCCATTGTGGGTGCCTTCGGATTCTTGTACTTGTCGCAGGACAAGGACCCGAAAAAGAGGGACCACGGGTATCCGGCTGGCATTGGGAAGAAGAACTCGCTCATTTTGCTTGGTGTCATCAACTTTGTGGGCATGATGTTCACCTTCCTAGTGCCAGAGTCCAAGGGCTTGTCACTGGAGGAAGCTTCCGGAGAAACCGAGTACGAAAGAGACGAGGACGAGGAGGCATAAGTTGATGTCCTGGTCTTTAAGTGTGTAAGTTGTGTGATGATTTCACTATTCAGTTACTCTGCTGAGTGTGTTGTGTGATGGTTAATTTCATTTGAAGCTGTGTGAACATTTGTTTTGTCAAAAGAAATTTCAGTTCCTTGATTGTCGCTGTCTTGCTTATTATCTTAATCTGTGTGTGTAATGCACAGCTTAATGCTGAAAGCGTCAATGATTTGTGAATGAGGATAACGTGAGAATCATAACTACAAGTTTAATTTATAACTTGAGTTGCAATCTTGGCCAGCTCAACAGATAGACATTAGTATCTCTAACTACATATATAATTGATATTATATGCTAGCAACTAGCAAGTTAGAATACCATGCATCCGATTGAGAATATAAGCAAATGGCCTGTTAATTAAGAAAGTCAACCCAACACCATCATATGTTTCCAACTTACCTAATTCAGAATACCATGTATGCAATTCAATTTCAGGCTTGAAACTTTAACAAACCACAGATTTATAAACTTTCCAGGAATATATGTTGCATATTCTTGGATAAACATGTTATCCAGCCAAACCAGACCATTGTTATGATATAGTATATTCTTGCATAACAATCAACAAAATAAAAAATAGAAGGAAATTATATGAAGCCAGAGCAAGGTCAATGAAGATTTAAATAATACAAGTTCGGCTCTTATACTGTAATCAATTAAGATCAATAAGGAACTTGAGCATATTCTGAAAAGATGCTTGGTGAGAACTTGTGTTTAAATTGCTGGCGCCTTCCCCGTCCGATTCGCCTCACTCAAATGCGCATCTCTTGATCTCTTACACTCCTGAGTCCTTACATAAGTTGAGAAACAAATCAGGTAAATTGGATCTCATTAGAGTTTTCCTTAGTCATCTTATACATATATACTTAGACAAATTTGTGAATCTTGCAGGAGAGTGAAACAAGAAGAAGAAACCATGCCTCAGCTAGAAGTGCTACAGGCACTTGATGGTGCCAAGACCCAGCTCTACCATTTCACGGCGATTGTGATCGCTGGAATGGGCTTCTTCACCGACGCGTACGACTTGTTCAGTATCTCCCTCGTGACGAGGCTCTTGGGTCGTCTTTACTACACGCCAGCTGACCCGGTAAAGCCCGGGAGCCTGCCCATAAATGTGAATGCTGCAGTGACAGGGGTGGCCCTTTGTGGCACCTTAGCCGGCCAGCTCTTCTTCGGCTGGCTCGGTGACAAAATGGGACGCAAGACCGTCTATGGTCTCACCTTGATCCTCATGGTGGTTGCCTCCATTGCTTCCGGTCTCTCCTTTGGCTCATCACCAAAGAGTGTTATGACCACACTTTGTTTCTTTCGGTTTTGGTTGGGCTTCGGGATCGGAGGCGACTACCCTTTGTCGGCCACCATCATGTCCGAATACGCGAACAAGAAGACGCGTGGGGCGTTCATTGCTGCGGTGTTTGCGATGCAAGGAGTCGGGATCCTAACGAGTGGGATCATTTCACTTATAGTGTCGGCGGGGTTCGAAAGCAAGTACCATCCTCCCACTTTTAAGCAGAATCCGGCTCTGTCTCTAACACCGCAGGCCGATTACATCTGGCGTATAATCTTGATGTTTGGCGCTGTTCCGGCTGGACTCACATACTACTGGCGTATGAAGATGCCTGAAACAGCAAGGTACTCCTCCTATTTCCAATTGGTTTCAAGATAAAACGAACTAGCATGACGTATAGTGGGAATTCAATGTAGAATTGTGTATCAAATCTTTGACCATCCTAGCTCTGATCGTTTAATCTAATAGGTACACTGCCCTCGTGGCCAAGGATGGTAAGCAAGCAGCCGAAGACATGTCGAGAGTCATGAATGTCAAAATCGAGTCCGAACAGTCACAACTAGAGGCGATCACTCAAGACAAGCGCAACGATTTTGGGCTCTTCACATGGGAGTTCGTTCGCGTGTATGGAATCCGACTTCTTGGAACGACTAGCACATGGTTTCTTCTCGACATCGCCTTCTACAGCCAAAACCTCTTCCAAAAAGATATCTTCACCTCAATTGGTTGGATCCCTTCGGCTTCGAATATGAGTGCCATAGGAGAAGTGTGGAAGGTGTCCAGAGCGCAGACGTTGATCGCCCTCTGTGGAACCGTCCCTGGATACTGGTTCACCGTCGCATTCATAGACATTGTTGGAAGGTTCTGGATTCAAGTCATGGGCTTCTTTTTCATGACCGTGTTCATGTTGGTTCTTGGCATACCTTACCACCACTGGCAGAAGAAGGAAAACAGGATTGGCTTCATTTTCATGTACTCTTTGACCTTCTTTTTCGCTAACTTTGGTCCTAACGCGACGACTTTCGTTATCCCAGCTGAGATCTTCCCGGCTAGGCTCAGGTCTACTTGCCACGGTATTTCCGCGGCGGCCGGCAAGGCTGGAGCCATCGTCGGATCCTTCGGTTTCTTGTACCTTTCGCAAGAGAAGGATCCTGCCAAAAGAGATTCCGGTTACCCTGCCGGAATCGGAAAGAGTAAATCGCTTATTGTGCTTGGTGTGCTCAACTTCATAGGTATGTTGTTTACCTTGGTGTTGCCTGAATCCAAGGGCAAGTCACTTGAAGAAGCAGCCAATGAGATGGAAGAAGAGACTACTGAAGCACAAACAAATTAGTTCCTATGACTATTAACTCGTTTAATTGATATGTTTGTGAGTTTTTGGATTTATAAAAATGGTATGGTCATACCGTTACACCATATGCATACCACATGTAATTTGTTCATTTTGTGTCTATCTCATGTGCAATATATCTCTCTCTCTCTCTGTTCAGTGTGGATTAATTGTATCAGTTTGCGGATTATGTAACATGTCTGTGATTCTATTAAGCTTCATAAGCTTTGTATTCAATTTATGTCATTCTTGCTATAGTTAATTTGTTTGATCGCTCGTAGTCAAACTAAAATATGATATTGGTGGCTTGTTCTGACCAAAAAAAAAAAATGATATTGGTGGCTTGTGCAAGATGGTATTGCCAACAAAAATGAGGTGGTCATCATTATAAGTAATTAATTTAATTTGGTAGTTTGCTTGTATTGACTCACCTCATGACGATTTACTTGTCTACATGTGTTATAACGGATGGGCTTAGAAACGCATTATAAAGAAATGAGAATGGACTTCTACCAAAAAAAAGAAATGAGAATGGAAAGGGCAAACGAAGTCAATGGTGCCAACAATTTGTCCGCACAGATAAATGTGAAAATTATTTAAGAAAAAAACGATAAAAAAATTTCGATCATGTAAATGAAAAAAAAAAAAAAAACGCCGTCTGTGGGGATCGAACCCACGACCACGTGGTTAAAAGCCACGCGCTCTACCACTGAGCTAAGAAGGCTTATTACGTTTACAACAATACAACAAATAAATTGATATCATACAGATAGAATTAGGAGTAGAAATAATTGGATACTATTTGAAACGCAAATCTGGTCTTCTTTTTTTCCGACCATGATACACATACCTTTGAATCAACTACAATATTTCACTTGAGCTTTACCAAATTGAAAAAAAAAAACAAACTCGATCTAAGTCACTAACAAGACAAAGCACATAATCCTGAGATCATGGCGGATTGACGGTCATCCCTCTAGTGCCTCTTGTGATCGTTACATGACTCCCTTTTGGCGCATAAACAAAGCGGACTAAGAGACTACCAACTGTTCGATGAAATGCGGATCTTAATTTCTTGAAACCCTAATACTTTCCGGTTTGAGCGGTTTAAATCATATAATATAGATATATAATGCGTGCAAGGATTCATTTAGCTAGTATAAGAAGCTTAAGGTTTTATTGTAACACCATCATAACAAACAAATTGAAAATTCATTGCTTAGTAAGAAGTCATACAAATTAGCTCCACCAAGTGGGAAAGAAAGCATCACAAAACAAACAGCTACAGCAAACACTCAACAGAAATTCATCACAAAACATGCATATAAAGAAATTATATTGAAAAGCCTTTTGCCATCTTGCATCGACCCATCGTACGTACTAGCGTGCTGAGATCATGCCTCCTCGTCCTCCTCTCTTTCGTACTCGGTCTCTCCAGAAGCTTCCTCCAGCGACAAGCCCTTGGACTCTGGCACTAGGAAGGTGAACATCATGCCCAGGAAATTAATGACACCAAGCGCGATGAGCGAGTTCTGCTTCCCGATCCCAGCTGGATACCCGTGGTCCCTCTTCGCCGGGTCCTTGTCCTGCGACAAGTACAAGAATCCGAAGGCGCCTACAATGGCTCCCGCCTTTCCAGTAGCCGCTGATATGCCGTGGCAAGTGGACCTCAGCCGAGCAGGGAAAACCTCGGCTGGCACCACGAAAGTGGTCGCATTGGGCCCGAAGTTTGCGAAGAAGAATGTGAGAGAGTACATTATAACGAACCCGATCCTGTTTTCCTTCTTCATCCAGTGATCCCATGGGATGGCGATGGCGAACATGAAAACGGTCATGAAGAAGAAGCCCATCATCTGGATCGCGAATCTTCCGATAATGTCAATGAAAGCCACGGTGAACCAATAACCCGGGACGGTTCCACAGAGTGCGATCAGGGTCTGTGCCTTGGCGAGCTTGAAGACTTCGCTGATGGCGCTCATTTCCTTAGCCGGAGGGAGCCACCCGATACCCGTGAACAGCTCCTTCTGGAAGAGGTTCTGACTGTAGAAGGCGATGTCTAGTAGGAACCACGTGCTCGTTGTTCCGAGCAACCGAAGGCCGTAGACACGGAGAAAGTCCGTTGTAAACAGACCAAACTGTTGGCTCTCATCTTTGACTATAGCTTGTAGCTTCTCCTCCTCAGCTTGGACCTCAACCTGTAAGACCCTGGACATGTCAGAGGCGGCTAGCTTAGCGTCCTTGGCGACCAAGGCGGTGTACCTGGCCGTCTCCGGCATCTTCATGCGCCAGTAGTACGTAAGAGCGGCGGGCAAGGCACCAAACATCACGACTATACGCCAGATGTAGTCGGCTTGCGGTGTGAGGGACTTGGCCGCGTCCACTTTGAAGGCCGGCGGGTGGTACTTGCTCTCGAATCCGGCCGAGACTGTGAGCGCCACGATCCCACTTGTCAGGATCCCCACCCCTTGCATGGCGAAGACGGCCGCAATAAATGCCCCACGCGTCTTCTTGTTCGCGTACTCGGACATGATGGTGGCGGAGAGAGGGTAGTCGCCCCCCACACCGAACCCGAGCCAGAACCTGAAGAAGCAGAGGGTGGTCATGACCGCCTTTGGCGCATCCCCAAAGGAGAGACCCGAGGCAACGGAGGACATAACCATGAGAACCAAGGTTATTCCATAGACCTTCTTTCGGCCCATCTTGTCTCCGAGCCACCCGAAGAAGAGCTGGCCGGCTAGGGTCCCGCAGAGGGCCACACCACTCACCGCCGCATTCACATTGATGGGCAAGCTTCCGGGCTTGGTCGGATTGGGGTCAGTGTAGTAGAGGCGGCCGAGCAGTTTGGTGACCAGAGAGATGCTAAACAAGTCGTAAGCATCGGTGAAGAACCCCATCCCGGCTATGATAATAGTCGTGAAGTGGTACAGTTGCGTTTTCGCAACATCCAGCGCCTGAAGGACTTCCAAATTCTTACCCATGGTTGGACCTTGTTCCCTTTGTCCTCTCAATCTGCAAAATTCATCGCCAAAATGTGAAAACCAAACACAAGATCGAAAGTAGATTTTTATGTGTAATATATATGTTAGCGGGCTAACTATGTCCAAATCCTACAAGCCATACCGCACCGATAATGACAGAAGGGGGCGACTGTCTTGTAACTAGTTATACGTAAATGGGCCTAGCATATAAGGTCATAAATTTTCATCCTAAGATCATCATATACTTATATTATATACTGTAGTAGGTAAATTTGCTCTCAAAGGGTAATTGGCATGGTGTTAATCGTTAGTATGATATTGTGACAAAATCAAAATTTATGCCAATAAAAACACGTGAAATTTTACAACGTTGAGACCGTATACCTGACGATTGAAGTGAGGATCAGCAGGAAAATCGAAAAGAGAGGTTATTTAGGAGAGTTTTTTTATCTTTTTTGAGTTGGAAATTAGCGATGGGATTAACGGGGTTTAAATACACCGCAATCCTGGTATCAAATAGGAATATTCATTTTATTAATTCATTTTTCCTATAACAGGAAATGATCAACAAATAATAGACGAAAATACGGTTAGTTCTAGCCTGGATGTTACATGTTCTAATTTCCTTTTCAACCCACAACTGTTCATGGCGCCCACTTCGTGATTATTGGATAATTGTATGAGCACGTACTTAATTTCTTACCCATTCTGTTTTATTAAATTATTTTTTTGGTTGAATCTGTGTTATTAATTTTTTTTTTGGTCGAATCTGTGTTATTAAAATTAAACGTGTCAATCAATCGACAATCGTATATATGTAAGTTTTTTTGGGTCGAAATCGTGTATACGTAAGTTAAATATACAAAAGCGACAAGATTACATCCTACAACTAATTAGTAATAGGAAAAATAAATCATGTACTTGTATACTAAGACAAATTTATCCCAATTTTAGACGAGGATGAAGTTACTCTCAACCAGTAAAGACGGCCCAAAAACTCTATCACGAGATAGATATATGTTGAATAAGTAATATGCGTCGATGATCGATGAAGGATCTCATTCCAACAATCACAATTGTTGTGAAATGGTAGAGTTGGGTTTTAGCATCATCCAATGCCCGTACCACTTAGCTGAGACATTGTAATCGAAATCAAGATTTAACTCTTTAAAGCATACAACCTTACGATCCAAAGTATGGGTTACAATCCAAATCGTGTAGAAAAATCGTGGAGTGTAGAACCATATTAAAATCAGTCGAAATCGGTTTAAAATCGTAAAATTTATCATAACTATATACTAAAGTGAAGGTTAAAAATAATATTAAGTGCGTTAAATGTTCGTACTATTGGCGGGTATATGCATTAGCCTTATGTACAGTAAAAATTGACTATATCATAGTGCGTTAAATGTTTAACCGGTCTAGTACTGAACATAAATCGAACAAGTAACACTACCTTGGTGGGCAAGGATGATAAGTCGAGCGAGCAGCCAAAGACATGTCAAGAGTCATGAATGTCAAAATCAAGTTCGAACAGGGACAATTACACACGATCACGCAAGAAAAGTGTAATAAGTCCGAGCTCTTCACATGGGAGTTCATTTGCGTGTATGGAAACCGACTTCTTGGAACAACTAGCACAGGGTTTCTTCTCGGCATCGCCTTCTTAGAGTTACTAGCACATGGTTTATGTTCCATGACTGTGCTTATGTTGGTTCTTGCCATACATTATCATCACTGGCAGAAGAAGGAAACCATGGCTTTATTATCATGTACGTACTCGTTGACCTTTTTTCGCTAACTTCGGTCCTAATGCGATGACTTTCATTGATATTCCAATGCAACCTAGATCGATCTTTTCGGTACGTTATGCTCGGGTCTACTTGTCATGGTGTTTCTGTGGTAGTTGGCAAGGCTAGAGCCATCGTCGGATCTTTCGGTTTGTTGTACCTTTCGCAAGTGAAAGATATTGCCAAGAGAAATTTGGGCTCCCCTCCCGGAATCGGAAGTGAGTAAATCACTTGCTTGGTGTGCTCAGCTTCATAGGTATGTTGTTTACGTTAGTGTTGCCTGAATTTTAAGGGCAAGTCACTTGGAGAAGCAACCAATGAGATGGAAGAAGAGAGTATCGAAGCATAAACAAATTAGTTCCATGACTATCAACTAAATTTTTAATACATATGTATGTGAGTTTTTGGATTCGTAATTGCTTGTTGATACCGTTACACCGTATATGCTCACATGCAATTTGTTCTTTTCATGTGCAATATCTTCTAGCTAGTGTGGATTAATTAACTTACGTGTATGAGTAGGTGGGTTTTGTAACATATTTAGTTATTCTATTGATCGAACTTCATAAGCTATGTATTCGATTTGTCTCATCCTATAAACATTACTACATCATTTTTCCTACAATTTATTTAATCGCTCTTAATCAAATCCAAATTTCAAAGTGAAACCATTTAACAAATGCAAAGTTGAAAGTGAAGTCATACTTTCCCCCCTCAAAGAATATGCTTGAATCGACCACAACATTGCACTTGAGGTATCCAAATTTGAGCTTTTTTTTTAACAAAAAAAAAGAAGAGTATCTTTAGATGAAAAGGATACTTGACTGTATGAAAGTAAATTAAACCAAATTTTATGGAAGACAAATCTACTATAATAAAGCAGAACCCATCTCTTTATTAAAGTTTACGCTATGTCATCAAGTCTGAATTAAATAATGAATATGCTTTCTTACATTATATTTTCTCAAAATAATTCATATATATACTTAATATCCTATCCAATTTCCTCATATCTACTTGATAAACTACCAAATATTTGGTATCGTAAGATTTTTTCCTAACATGATTTTTTAACATTATATCCTTAAATAAATACAAAAAAGTTCAAGCTCTTTTTTTTGATATCTTTACTATTTTTCCTTATTAATTAGTATATGTTTTTTATTATTAAATCTTAAAGAATAGTGAAAAAACTTTAACATATGTTAATAGTATATTAAATAATAACATAGATACGAAAAGTTGAATAAAGTATGTTAAAATTAACATTGTATTAATAAAAGTACATATATAAGTCAATAGGTTTAGACTCGGGTCCATTGGGTTTGAATCTTGAGCTAAGACGAAATGTATTTGTTCTGTTTGTCCTTTGGCAAAATAGCATCGAAAGCCACTCTATTCTACTACAAGTTCATCTATGTCTCTTTTTGAGCTTGTCTTTATTGATACCTGAGGTCCTTATAAGTCTTCTATACATGATGGTTTTCGATTCATTCTGACTATTATGGATGATTACACAAGGTGTACTTGGACATTTGTTATGTCATAAAAGAATAATTCTCTCGTTCTTTGCTCAAGTCTTTTGTTTAGATGGTAAAGACTTAGTTTAAGACAAATGTTAAAATTTGTAGATCTGATAATGCTCCAAAGTTTGCTGATCCTGCCGCCAAACAATTCTATACTAAAAATGGTATTTTACATTAGACTTCTTGTGTTGAATCTCCTGAACAAAATGGAATTGTTGAATGAAAACACAAGCATTTACTTGAAGTTGGTCATGCGCTTTTCTTTCAATCTAAAGTTGCACACAAATTTTGGGGTTATTGTGTGATGGTTGCTACCTTTATAGTTAGCAAAATTCCTTTTCCATCTTTGAAGAATGTTTCTCCATAGGAGTTGCTCTTCAACAAAGCACCAGTTTATAGTTTCTTGAAGACTTTTTGGTTGCTTAGCTGTTGTCAACACTATAAGGAGAGGAAGAGATAAGTTTTCAACTCGAGCCATCCCCTGTGTCTTTACAGATTGCTTTGGTAAGAAAGATAACACTCTAATGGATTTGGAGACTTATAAAATTATTCATTCCCGTGACGTATCCTTTGATGAGAATCATTTTCCTTTTCAATATATTTCTAACCTTGATTCTCCTACTTTACCTACCCTAGCTGTTGATCGATTATCCTTCTCATATTTTTCTACCCCAAATCACTTCATCAATTACTGATGCTTCACCATCTCAACACGCTATTTCTTCTTCACCATCTTCACCTATTACTCCTCCACCTTCACAACCTGCATTCCAACCTGTAAGACATTCCACTCGACCTCATTCTAAACCTTCTTACTTGAAAGACTATATTTGTAATATTACTATGGTCTTTCCTTATGACTTGCCTCCTTCACATTTTGCTCTTACCTCTAATCCACATCTTTTATTGAACCTTCTTCATTTGAGGAAGCTTCTCAATTTGATCACCGGAAGATACAATGCAATCCGAAATCGCTATTCTTCAAAAAAATGGTACATAGGATCTTGTCCTCTTACCTCGTGGAAAGAAAGCAGTAGGTTGTAAGTGGTTTTTTCAAGTCAAGCTTAAATCAGATGGTTCTCTTAAACTCTATAAAGCAAGATTGGTGGCTAAAGGGTTCACTCAAAAAGAAGGCATTGATTATAAAGAAAATTTTTCTCCTATGGTTAAAAGGGCTACTATTAATTAGGAGCATTATTTCAGTTGTTGCATCAAGAAACTGGATTCTTCATGATGACTTGTTAGTCATTGGCTCTGATGTTGATGAAATTTCAACTCTCAAAGTTTTTCTTCACTCTAAGTTCAACATCAAGGATCTTGGTCGTCTCCATTATTTTCTTAGTCTGGAAGTTTCTTATCTCCTAGATGGCATTGCTCTTACTCAGAAAAAATGCACTCAGAATTATTACAAGAAGTTGATTTGAATCAATTGTCTTTTGTACGTTTGCATGCCTCTCCTATTGCATTGCAAATTATTGCCAGCAGAAGGTACCATCTTGCCAGATCCTACTCTGTATAGAACATTAATAGGTAAGCTGAATTTTTTGACACACACAAAACCTGATTTATCCTTTGCGATTCAAACACTAAGGCAATTCATGCAGCAACCATGCTCTTCTCATTATTCAGCTTTGGTTCACACCTTGAGGTAAATCAAAGGCACTACAGGCCGGCCATGGCATTTTCCTTAATGGTGCCGATCATCCTATTCTAGCTGCTTATTCCGACTCTAATTGGGCTTCATGTCCAATTACCAGAAGGTTTGTCACTGGATATATTTTGATGCTAGGACGGTCTCCCATCAGTTGAAAATCTAAGAAACAATCTGTTGTTTCTAGAAGTTCAGCAAAGGCTGAATATCAAGCTATGGCTCAGGTTGTTGCAGAATTTACTTGGTCCATTCGATTGCTTAGTGATTTGGAGTTTCTTTCATCAAGCCTGTCACTCTCTACTGTGACAATTCTTCAGCTTTGCAGATTGCAAAGAATCCTATTCAACACGAACGCACCAAGCATATATATTGAAGTTGATGTTCATTTTACAAGGGACAAGATCATGGAGGGTCTCCTTTAGCTGCCATACATTCCAACTACTCAACAACTTGCTGACATTGTTACAAAAATTATGCCTTCTACTCAGCAGCATCACATTATGTCCAAATTTGGCATGTTTTTACCTACCTCGCTTCAGGGGGTGTTGAGTATTACTTTGCTGCAAGCTGTATGTTAGTTACTTAGTTGGTTGCAAGTTGTTTTTGGATAAGTGTGTGCCATATATAAAGGCATTTGTAATAGATTTCTTCAATAATAAGAAAGTCTGTTTTTCCTCTATTTTCTTTGACTTTCTCTCGAATCTTCTCCTCTAAACTTCCATGGAGATTAACAGTGGATAAATTTACCCGACATGTTGATCTCAATTACTTAAGACAATGTGCTTTTCCGTTTGAGCAATTTATATCATACCATATAAAGATGTATATCTAAAAGTATAGGCAGCTAATTAAGGTTTCTTTTGTATCACCCTCATAAAAAATCAATTGAAGTCATATATTACTTAGTAACAAGTCATACAAAAACCACAAAGCGGGAAAGAAAGCACAATAAAATAAATCAGCTACAACAAACACTCAACAGAAATTCATCACAAAACAACCATGCATATATAGAAATGAAAATGCTTATAACCATCTTGTATCAACCCATCACACTAGCTTGTTGAGATCATGCCTCCTCGTCCTCGTCTCTTTCGTACTCGGCCTCCCCAGAAGCTTCCTCTAGTGACAAGCCCTTGGACTCTGGCACTAGGAAGGTGAACATCATGCCCACGAAATTGATGACACCAAGCAAGATGAGTGAGTTCTTCTTCCCAATGCCAGCTGGATACCCATGGTCCCTCTTCTTCGGGTCCTTGTCTTGTGACAAGTACAAGAATCCAAAGGCGCCCACAATGGCTCCAGCCTTTCCGGTAGCCGCGGATATACCATGGCAAGTGGACCTCAGCCGAGCAGGGAAAACTTCCGCAGGTACCACGAAAGTCGTGGCATTGGGCCCAAAGTTTGCGAAGAAGAAGGTTAGAGAATACATTATGATGAATCCGATCCTGTTTTCCTTCTTCATCCAGTGATCCCACGGGAAGGCGATGGCGAACATGAAAACGGTCATGAAGAAGAAACCCATCATTTGGATCCACCATCTTCCAATAATGTCGATGAAAGCCACGGTGAACCAGTAACCCGGGACAGTTCCACAAAGTGCAATAAGAGTCTGTGCCCTAGAAAGCTTGAAGACTTCGCTGATGGCGCTCATTTCCTTAGCCGGAGGGAGCCACCCGACACCAGTGAACAGCTCCTTCTGGAAGAGGTTCTGACTGTAGAAGGCGATGTCGAGTAGGAACCACGTACTCGTCGTTCCGAGCAACCGAAGGCCATAGACACGGAGGAAGTCCGATGTAAACAGACCAAATTGTTTCCTCTCATCTTTGACCATAGCTTGTAGCTTCTCCTCATCAGCTTGGACCTCAACTTGTAAGACCCTGGACATGTCAGAGGCGGCTAGCTTAGCGTCCTTGGCGACCAAGGCGGTGTACCTAGCCGTCTCCGGCATTTTCATGCGCCAGTAGTACGTGAGAGCCGCGGGCAAGGCACCAAACATCACGACTATACGCCAGATGTAGTCGGCTTGTGGCGTAAGAGACTTGGCCGCGTCCACTTCGAAGGCCGGAGGCTTGTACTTGCTCTCGAACCCGGCCGAGACTGCAAGCGCCACAATCCCACTTGTCAGGATCCCCACCCCTTGCATGGCGAAGACGGCTGCGATAAACGCCCCACGCGTCTTCTTGTTGGCGTACTCGGACATGATGGTGGCGGAGAGAGGGTAGTCGCCCCCCACACCGAACCCAAGCCAGAACCTAAAGAAGCAGAGGGTGGTCATGACCGCCTTTGGTGCATCCCCAAAGGAGAGACCCGAGGCAACCGAGGCGAGGACCATGAGAACCAAGGTCATACCGTAGACCTTCTTTCGGCCCATCTTGTCCCCGAGCCACCCGAAGAAGAGCTGGCCGGCTAGGGTCCCGCAGAGGGCCACACCACTCACCGCCGCGTTCACATTGATGGGCAGGCTTCCGGGCTTGGTCGGATTAGGGTCGGTGTAGTAGAGGCGGCCGAGCAGTTTGGTGACCAGAGAGATGCTAAACAAGTCGTAGGCATCGGTGAAGAACCCCATCCCGGCTATCACAATAGTCGTGAAGTGGTACAGTTGCGTTTTCGCAACATCGAGCGCCTGAAGAACCTCCAAATTCTTACCCATGGCTGGATCGTTGTTCCCTTTGTTCTCACCCTGCACAATTCATCGCCAAAATGTGAAAACCAAACACAAGAAATTGAACTTATTAGCTATCTAGCTAACTACAGTATTTGCTTTTGCTAAGAGTGTAACTCCATAGTATTGTCAAGAGACGAAAAAATAAATGTAGAAAGTTAATTCACATGGTGTATCTACATTCGTATTATATTGTTTTAAGATTTTAAGATGAACTGACGTGTAATTTTACAATGTAGAGGGATACCTGACGTTTGAAGGATCAGCAGGAAAATCAATGGGAGTTTATTTGGGGGAGGTTATTTGGGAGAGCTATTTGATTTTTTGAGTTGAAATTAATGATGGGATTACGGGATTTAAATAGACCATAATCCTGGTATCAAATAGGAATATTCACTTATAAATTCATTTCCCTTTCTTTATCAGGAAATGTTCTACAAATTATAGAGAAAAAAATATGATCAGCTCTAACCTGGATGTTACATGTTCTAATTTCCCTTTTCAGCTCAAAATTGTTCATGGGGCGCACTCCATGATTATCGATTAATTGTAAAGATTCCTTTTTGCTCGGGTTGCTTTATTGGTTGATCAATTATAATTAGTTTGTGGATTTAATCGGACAATTATGATCGTGATTAATTAACTACGTACATCATAGGAGTATTTATCTTGACTGAAGAGACCAAAACCCTATTTCAACATTGTTTTTACATAGTCATTTTTTAATTCGATCATTTTTTGGTTGAAGTTTAACTTCGATCATTTTGACAATTTGACCATATAGGTTTCATGTAATTTTACTATTTCAACAATATTGTTCTTATAATATAGTCAATTTTAAATTCGACCATTTTGAGTACATATGTTTCATGTAGGTTTACTTAATTAGCTAGTGTGCTATTTTAGCAACAATAAATTATGTGAACTCTTGTTTTGTTTTACGATCGATGAGAAAGATCCATCCATCGATGAACCCACGATTAATGCAACTATGAAATTGACCAGGTTGTGGAAATGTACAGCCGTACACCAGAAATGTGAGCATCCGTATATCCGTATAGCATATTCGCAATTTTAAACCAATTTCATAATTTTGTCCCTACGAACAAATTATCCCAAAAACTGTTTTTAATTACTTTCTCCAAATTAATTTGTTAATAATATCCACAGCTGTCCATGTTGTATATATCGATCATAGGTGTAATTATGTACACCTTCGAGCATTTGGTTTAGCGGTTAAATCTTGAGGTAGTACCTCAATCAAGTTCACCGTTTCGAATTCGACGGAGACTTTTCTTATTAAAATTACAATGCTCGATCGGTGGAAGTTGTCAAACATTGGTCCGGAGATAACGAGAGAGTGAGGGATTAAATAAAACTAACTAATTTTTAACATGTAACTTGTTTTTCATCCCTTTTTTAATGAATTCTTAATTTAAGAAAATTGAGTTTAGGACCCCTAAAAAAATTAACCAATGAAACAATGTCATCCGTTCAGAAATATCCTCTTCCATACATCTCAAACTAGCTTGTTTTGTGCGAGCTCTACTTGAGAGGTCTGCCATCCAAGTCCGCCCCCTTGCGGAATTTTTGGCTCTACCATTGCACCCCAATTTAACTAATAAACTATATATATATATATATATATATATATATTGAGGTGAAACGTCATATGTTTGTAGATGGTATATAACAACTATATATATGTTTCGAATATACGGATACATGGATTGACTTGTACTTGTGTACGGCTGTACGTACTTATTTCACGACCGGGTCAATTTTTGTAGTTGCACGTATCGTGTATACTTATCGATGTACCTGAATATAGTAAGCTTCTACGGAGTATATATTATGCATTTGTCTTACGTGTAATTACATTCTTTGAACTTTTCAACATTTTCTATTGATGATCGATCATCCATGACATGATACTTTTGTCGAGATACCGTAGAGGTAAGACAGATTAGGTATTCCATCCAAAAAAATGACAAAGTGGGTATCTTCTTATTTAAAAAATGGGGCAAAAGTCAAACCTTCAATATTAAAATGTTTAGGCAAAATCTTGTCAACTCTGAAAATTTTGTTTAGGTAACACGAGTTGTTTAGAGTTATGCTTTTGGTACAGATATTCGGTTATTTATTTTTAATATGTTATGTTTTACCTTAAATAAGGGTGTTAAAGTTCAATTGGTTGTTGACCCATTAGTACAGGCCTCAAGTTTACTAGTTAATATCTTTCATGAATACTCTCTCCGTTAAGAAATACTTGTCGTTTTAGATTGATTGGGTTTTTAAGAAATATTTGTTAGTTTAGATATTTTAACATCATTTTTCCAATATTACCCCCATTAATTAAAAACAATTACTTAAATTTGTGCTAGAAAATAAAAGATTTGCCTAAGATTGAGGGTATAAATGTCAAATCATTTGAATTCTTAATTTTTAAGACAAAACCTAAAACGACGTATATTTCTTAACGGAGGGAGTAAAAAATACACCAAAGCTTACTTGTGCTCGTTTGGTTAATTGTCAAAATTATAAACCGTTGGAATTTACTATATCTGAATTTTAGAATTTTTTTCCAAAGTAGGCACTTTGGAGGTTTTATTTCTGAAATTAGGCATGGGGAAAAATATATTCCGGAAGTAGGCACTCCCAGGCTCAGAGACGCTGGCTATGCCAGCGTCTTTTGCCTTTTTCTGGCCCCGGACAAAGCCGCTGGACCAGCCAGCGTCTTTGACAGAAAGACGCTGACCCTAGTACGCGCCTAGTACGCGCCTCACGCGCGCGACACACCTGCGACCAGCTCCAGGTTTTCTTGCAGTGTGTCAGGGCGGCGCCGCCAAGCCTTTCCTAGGTTATGGCCAAGGGGAAAACGACAGGCAGGAGGAAAAAAGGCTCTGCCTCCAAGAGTGTTGCTCCCCCCCCCCTCCAGAAAAATACTATGTTGACGATGTGTCGGAAAACACCATCAGGCAGAACAACAAAAGGATTCTGAGAAGCTCTGCTAGGGAGGCCCGTGAGGCCTCTGAGTCCTTGGCTGCTGCGGAATCGAAGGAGATAGAAACCAATGGGGAAAAGTCAGAGGATGAAGCCACGCAAATTGTTCCTGAATCCCTTGCCTCAGCAAGTGCCGCTTCCTTTGATTCTTCTGGTTCTTCCATTGAGATCACAACAGTGGTGCCTAAGCCGTCCCATGAACTGGAAGATGGTGAAGTGGCCCCTTTACTACCTCATTCCACCCCCTGGGAGCTGAAGGCACCAGGAAAATCTCATTCAGAGACGCTCTAGCGGGTAACCGAGCAAACAAGGATGGTAGGAGATTAAACTATGTAGCTGGATGCGAAGATGGAATTTTCAGATTTAAAAAGAAAGATGTAGAAAAGAATGTAGAAAAATGGAAGAACACTCTCATAGGGATGATTGCTAGAGGCAATATCTCTTTCAACTATGTTCAGAATTTTGTCAGAGCCCGATGGAATGAATGCAAGGAACCCAAGATCATTCTCACTGGCTCTGGTGTATTTGTCTTCAAATTTGATTCAGTTGAAGATGTGGATTGGGTTCTTTCCAACGGTCCATGGATGGTTGGAGGTGTCAGACCTCTTGCGCTCAAAAGATGGAGTGAAGGCGCCAAATTTGATCCTTCTAGTTTTGAATCAACTCAAGTCTGGATTAACCTCCCTGAGCTGGATGTGAGATTTTGGGATGAGGACTTCTTTGAGAAAGTAGGGAGTGCAGTGGGGAAACCTATATTAGTTGACAAGGTCACTGAGACACAAGAGAGACTCTCTTTTGCTAGACTCTTGGTGGAAATCTCTGCCAGAATCCCTCTAAGAGAAGAAGTTGTGTTTCTTGGGGAAGATGGTGAGAAAGTGGAGCAGAAAGTACTCTATGAGTGGGTTCCAGTCAAGTGTAATAGCTGCAGTGTTTTTGGACACACAGATGAGGAATGTGGCAAGAGGAAGAACCAAAGAGCATCAGTGTTCCAAAGATTGGGCTACAGGAGACGAGAACCCACCCACAAGAAAGCTTGGGTGAAGAAACCTGTACCTAATAAGGCCACTGCAGCCCCAGAAACTAGCAAAGCTGGAGAGCAAAGGACAGCTAACCATGAAGGCACTACACAGGCCAAGGAGGCTGTTGAAGCCAGGGCTATCCAAAGCCCAAAAATTTTCTCAAATAAAGAAGATGAATGGGAAACTGTCAAAGGTAAAAGTGCTTGCAGAAGCTTTGAGAGACGTGTTGATCCAAAAGGGAAGCAGATGCTAATAGAAAACTCAAAGTTTGCAGCTCTTGCTGGTGAGATAGAAGGTTTGGAGGAAGCTCTTGATGGGGAGGACAATGATGCCATTGTTTCCAATGAATAGTCTGTCCATTGCAGCTTGGAACATTAGAGGCCTCAATGATGCCTCTAAGCATGATTTTGTTCTTAGATTAATTTCTGATAGAAGTATAGATATTTTGGCTTTGCTAGAAACTAGAGTTCGAGAGAATAAGGCTGAGGAAGTTTCCAAAAGCATCCTCAAAGGCTGGAATAGATGCACTAAGTGCATTGGCTCGAATGGTAGAATTTGGCTATTTTGGAAGTCCCACGTCCAGTTAGATATCACTATCCTTATTGAAACTGCACAACTCCTCCATATCTCTATCAACTCTCCCAAACTTCAAAGCTCTTTGCAGGTTTCTTTTGTCTATGCATCAAATGATGAGAAAGAAAGAATGGAGCTGTGGGGACTGATTGATCAAATTGCCTTCTCTGCTGGTGATCTGCCTTGGGCCTTATTGGGAGACTTCAATGCTATCAAGGACCCCTGTGAAAAGTTCTCCCCTAAAGGCCCAAACACCAACTTTAGCTCTGACTTCCTGGACTACATTAACAGAAATGGCCTTGCAGATCTCCAAGCTTCAGGTCCATTTTTTACTTGGAGCAACAACCAGTGTGGTGATGATCTTGTGCTCTGTAAACTTGACAGAATCCTTGCTAACCAGAAGTGGATTGATGTGTTCACTAGCTTCAGTGCCTGCTTTGAAACTATGAGATGTTCTGATCACTGCCCAGCTGTTTTGAAAATTGATACCTCAAATCCTATTGCTAAGTCTCCATTCAGGTTTAATAATGTTTGGGCCAACCACCCTGAATTCTTGAGGATTGTTGATCATGAATGGAACAAAGGCTCTGACAGAGGGTACAAAATGTTCAAATTGGTCAGCAAGCTGAAAAAGCTTAAAATCCCTTTGAAGGGACTAAAGTCAAGAAGCATAGACTCAGAAGATGATCATATAAAGAGCCTCCACTCCAAGCTCAAATCAGTGCAGTCTGATCTCCACAGGGACCCCACAAATCTTGAGCATTCCAAAATTGAAAAAGATGTCCTTAGTGAACTCAAAAGCTCACTGCACAGTAGGAGGATTCATCTTCAACAACTTGCTAAACTTCACTGGCTTAAATACCAAGACTCCTGCAGCAGCTATTTCCACAACTCCATCAAGCAGAGAAAAACTCACAGGTCCATAACTTGTCTCTTGGACAGTGAAGGAATCAATATCACTGATGAAGGGAAGATCAAGAGCATCACTGTGCAACATTTCAAAGATTTCCTTGGAGAAAAGTCTAGAGACAGCTATGTTGATAACACTATAATTCAGAGAGGTCCCTTGGTTGAGGAACTTGACAGGCATGCTATGTGTTCTGAATTCAGTAGAGAAGAGGTCAAAGCTGCTCTTTGGAGTATAAACAAGAATAAAGCCCCGGGGCCTGATGGCTATAATGCTCAGTTCTTCAAGCGTGCTTGGAGTATTGTAGGTGAAGATGTTACTGATGCAGTGTTGGAGTTCTTTTCTAGTGGCAGGATGCTCAAAGAAATTGGCAATACTGTAATTGCACTTGTGGGTAAAGTTGACAGTCCTTCTTCCCTAAGTGACTACAGGACAATCTCGTGTTGTAATGTTATCTACAAGGTGATATCCAAGATGATTGTCTCAAGGATCCAAAATGTGCTCCCTAAGATTGTTGACAATAATCAAGGGGCCTTCATCAAAGGCAGAAGCATAAGGCACAACATTGCAGTTTGCCAAGATATTATCAAGAGCTATGCTAGGAAATACATTAGTCCAAGATGTGCCATGAAGATTGATTTGAGAAAGGCTTATGACATTGTCAACTGGAACTTTCTATTCAAACTCCTTGAAAATTTCCAGTTTAATCCCACTATGATCTCTTGGATACGTGAGTGCATCACTAGCTGCCAGTATACAGTTAAAATTGGCACTGAATTGTGTGGTCACTTCAAAGCTGGGAGAGGGCTCAGGCAGGGTGATCCACTTGCCCCATATTTATTTGTCATCATAATGGAGTACCTTACCAGAGCTTTGAAACAAGCAGCATGTCATAACAGTTTCAAGTACCACCCAGGATGCAAGAGAGCTGGAGTAATCAACCTGTGTTTTGCTGATGATCTGTTTATCTTTGCTCATGGGAATCCTAATTCAGTTGAGGTTATCAAATCTGTGCTTGACAAATTCTCTGAGTGCTCTGGGCTTGCTATGAACAACCAAAAATCACAGCTGTTTTGTGTTGGTCTAAGAAGCCTTGAGGAGGAAAATCTTTGCAGAATTATGAGTATGTCAAGGGGTGTATTTCCTGTAAAATACCTTGGTGTACCCCTGTGCAGTTCTCGTGCCAAATTCAGAGACTACAATGAGCTTATCAGCAAAATTAGAAGCAAAGCTAATGCCTGGGCTGCTAGAAATCTATCCTATGCAGGCAGGCTTGAAATCATAAGAGCCATTTTCTATGGAGTAATTCAATATTGGTCCAAGATCTTCTTACTCCCAAAGGCAGTCATCAAGGAAATAAACAAGCTTATTAGGAATTTCCTCTGGAGCGGGAGCAGCACTGGAAAGAAGGCACCTGTAGCCTGGAAGAGAGTGTGCAAACCCAAAGAGGAAGGTGGGCTAGGCCTCAAAGACCTGGCTTCCTGGAATAAGGTCAATGTTGCTGAATTGATTTATGATGCTATCACTGATTAGGACTCCATCTGGCATAAATGGATTGAGAAAAATTACACAAAAGGCCAGAGCCTGTGGGCTGTAAGCTGCAAGAACTCAGCTAGTGCAATTTGGAAATCAGTTTTGAGGATGAGAGATGAGCTGGTTGATTCCCTACAAGATGATCAAGTTCCCAACATCATTGTTTGAGCCAAAATTTACCCTAGGGAATTATGGCCTAAATCGGGCCTGATCGTAGTGAATCACAGAGAAAACGAATGACGAAAAGCTCTTGAATTGTATTTGCATTATAATTGAATGCGTAAAAGCATGATCTTGCCCTAAGGCTTACAATCGGTTTATATAGTGTCCCTTAGGACCGATCTATCTTATAGGAAAAGATAAGAAAATACAAGATTCTAACTAATCATGATCCTAACGAAATATCTTGTAGAGATCTATCTTATATCTTTAACTCTATCTTTGTTTAACCGACTTCAGTCTTCACCGTCTCTTGCTGTGCTTTGAAGAAGTATCAAAGAAGTCTCAGCCGGGTCTTCGATACTTTCGTGGGGAAATTCTAGGCCCAACAATACCCCTAAATGTAACGTTCGGATTTTGAACCCTTTCAAATTTCGAACGGTGCATTTATTTGATTTGACACTGCAGTCAACCCTTGGTTTTCGGGATTTTGCAGATCTCTTAAACCTCTTTCTCTATCATCCTTTGCCATTTCCGCCCTCGACTGTGCTCATCCTCCTTTCTTCTTCCTCTGTTCTTCGTTTCTTCGAACGTCGGGTACTACTCCTATCCTCTCTCGCTTTCTCTTTCTTGTTTTCTATGGCTCCAAAATCTCCTTTTACCTCTTCTAAAGCCTTCGGCGAAGAAGACCTTCTTCCTTGCACCATGACCCGAGACGAAATCGCCGAATGGGTCGAATTTGGGGGTTTCCCCCTTGGAACCCGATTTCATGCTCCGACGATCGAAAGGATCGATTGGGTGCGAAAGGGCTGGGTGTGCTTTCTAGATTACCCGTTCTCCATAGGTTTGAAATTTCCCTTTTCTGAGTTTATTCGAGAGTTTATCAATACCTTGAGAGTCTCCCCCTGCCAAATCCTACCCACGACCTGGCGCACGCTGGCTAGAATTGATGAACTCGCTACCCAACTGGGTCTTAAGATGTCCATGGGAGAACTTCTTCTTGCCTACAAAATTGTCCCTCAGAGAGTTGGTAGGATCACCCTTCACGCTCGGGATATCCAGAACCCCCTGATTCCCAAGACCAAAATGCCCTCCCGTAGCCTGCAAGCTCGGTTCTTTTTCATCGAGTTAGAATCCCTAAGGGGCGTAGATGACGACGTGCTAGCAGTCTTTCGAGATGGATGGAACACATCTCGTAAGACCCCGTGTCTTCCTTTGCTATAAACCCCTTGATTCTATGTTGCGACTGGCTCTGATTTAGGTTGTCTCTTTTTTTTTTCTTGGTGTAGTACCGGTGGGAATCAACTCAAGGAGTACGGATACAGGTGTCTGTCGACGATTACTGAAGATTGAAACCGAAAAACGCAAGCCGAAAAAGATCAAACCTGCCCCTGAGGAACCCGCGGAGGAGGCGGAGGCGTTGGCATCTGGGGACGAAAACGAGACAGATAAAACCCCAACATCCTCTAATATGGCGAGCTCGTCCGGAAAGAAATCAGGTTTGAATCTGTTTGCTCGAAACCCTACATCTCCAGATTCCCTGCTAGGTTATAGTTGCTAACTGGTGGGTTTGTGTAGGCGACAAGATTGACATGTCCGCCGCGGGAATGGTGAAGAGATTGAGATCCAGCGGGATCAAGGCTCTGGCGTCCCCGACTCCTTCTACAGATTCGAAGAAATCTCAACCGCTGAAGCGCAAGAGGACTGACGAGACCCCATCCCCCGCCACGAAGAAGAGAGAGCCGAAGGACCTCCTGAGTGCCTTTGGCGACAAGCTTTCCCCCAACATCAAAGCCGAATTCCAATCGTTACCCCTTGTTGCAGCCTTTAGCCGTGTGGAAACCACCCTTAGACTGGTAAGTCAATCTTCTCTATCATATCTTATCAATACTTCTTTGATACCCTGTATTCAGTAGGTCGTGCTCGTTGCAGGCTTTTCAAGAGCTCATGGCGACCAACCACCGTACTCATGAGGAGTTGGCGAAGCTGGAGGCCGATACTAAGAGTGCCAGAAACGCTGCCGCCGCCTCCGAGAGGAAGATCCGTAAGCTCCAATCGACCATCGACTCTCTGTCGATTCAGGTGGAGGACCTCCAAGCGGAGAAGGCCTCACTGGAGTCTTGGATGCATGAAGCGAAGAAGTCTGCTAAGCACTTCTCGGAGGTGGTGACCCAGGTGGCCGGATATTACACTCTGAAGGCGCGGGTGGAACTTCTTCAAGATCAGGCAGAGGGAAGAGGGGAAAACTGGGTGTTGGCCGCAGAGCAGGAAGCGCTAGAAGAGTACTTTCCGTCCTGCAACCCTCCTCCAGGCCAAGAGTTCATTGAGACTGCCGAACAGGTGGCCGAGGATGAAGACTCGGGGAAGACCAAGGAGGCTGGGACCCCGGGTACCGCCGCGGAGAACCCTAACGCTGAAGATGGCGGCACGGCCACTGGTGGTGAGGAAGACGCCAAAGATGGGGACGCCAAGGACAAGACCGAAGGGAAGGCGAGCCTGTTGGGCCCTAACGACTAAGAAGCCCAAGGTATGCGCTGGAGTGGTTTGCGAGACGCCCATGAGGCCCATCGACAAAGTTCTAGAAGAATTTCCGCGTAATGGATATTAGAGTGAGATAATTCATCTATCTGCAATAAGATAGAGATATCTTTTATCTTGTAGGCTTTATTTCTATCTTCCTTCGGAACGACCTATCTAGGCGAGAGAGTCTATCTAGTCTATCTTGTAACAGTATATCTTTTAGGCCCCTATATAAGCATAGGAGGGGGGTCATACATTGTACATTACACATTCATACATCAATACAATCGAGCTATACAAATTCTAATACAATTTTCGCATCCATTCTTTTCGATTCCCGAGTTCGTTTAGCCTAATTCACGCCCGATCTAGGCTAAGGGGTCGCCAACTTAACTTGGACGATTTCTAGCTCTAACAATTTGGCGCCCACCGTGGGGCAAAGAATTTGGCAACTTACGAACAAAGGATCACTTGCTGTTCAAGTTTCTCATCCACAACAATGTCGGAATCTGGGGAGTTCGTGTCAGACAAGAACAACGCTACCCAGCAAGAGGAAATCTTGTCCAAGCAGCGAGAAGACAAGATGGCGGAGGTTCGTCGCCGCATGGAGCTTCTCCAGAAAGAACTCGAGCAGCAAAAAGGCTTCTTTGAGGCCAGCATGGAGCGTTTGACCAACGAAAACAACCAACTCAGGAGCCAGAACCAGTTGCTCACCACGGCAAGGCAACCCGCCAACGTACCCAGGAATACTGAAGGTCTGGCAACTCGGCTAAACTTCGATTCCGGAGAAGGGACCTCCGGGGGAAACAATGGGAACGACACCCAAGGCGGAGTCTGGAACACTCAACAGACGCCTAACCCCGAGAACAACCGCGAGCAGGCGACAAATAGGGAAGTCCCCGGAAACCAGGTCACACCTCCGGGTAACACCTATCGAACCCGCTCCGGGAACGTGTGGATAGCGGAGAATGCCTACACTGAGAGACACCAGGACGTCGATCTAGACGCCCTCATCCGAAGAAAAGTCATGGAGCAAATCGGGGTCATCTCCGATCAAGTGGTTAGAAGCCACACCGGATACCAGCCGGTGCAGCCAGAGGCCCACGATGGATATGACGAGTCACCATTCGTCCCCAGGATCGCTCGGGCCGAGATTCCCAGAAAAGTCACTATCCCCACCATGAACCCGTACAACGGCACCACGGACCCTAACGAGCACATAGCCATCTATAAACAAGAAATGATGACTAGCTCGGTTCCCAGTCACTCAAAGGAATTCGTGATGTGCAAAGGGTTTGGAACGACCCTGACTGGACCAGCCCTCACCTGGTTCATCGGTCTACCTAAAGGGAGCATCAAGTCCTTCGCCGACCTCTCGGACACCTTTCGAAGTCAGTTCGCGAGTAGTCGCAAGTTCGAAAAGCAATCTAGCGACCTGTACCGGGTCAAACAGAAGAACCGCGAGACCACGAGGGCTTTTCTGGATCGCTTTAACAAGGAGAAGGTGACCATCCCAAACTGCGACACCACTACCGCGATTGAGGCCTTCCGACAAGGAATCATACCAGACGGAGGATTATACCAAGAGCTGACTAAACACCCATTTGTTACCTTCGAGGAAGTCCAGTCGAAAGCGCTAGCTCACGTACGATTGGAGGAAGATAGATCTCTCCGGAGAAGGTCGACGGAACCTAGAGGATCCGACAGGAAGGGCGGCAATGATCGCAAGAGAGAGTATCCAAAAAGGAGGCAATCGCCCTTCGACCAGAGAAGGGGCGGGCGTGACCGTTCCTACGAGAGACACCCAGCCAAACGGGTTAATCTAGCACGCAACAAGCCGCCAGTGGAGAAAGAACGCGACCCATTGCCACCACCCCTAGAAGACTACAATCTCAAGATCTCGCCATCACAACTGGTGAAGAATCTCTCCAAGATGGGAGATCTAGTTAGGTGGCCCAGAAAAGATAAAGCGCCCAAGGCAGGGGCCGATGAGAGCAAATGGTGCGAATTCCACGACAACCATGGCCACTAGACCAAAGACTGCATCATGCTCAGGAGGGAAGTGGCACACTTAATCTCAAAGGGCAAGATCCGGGAAGCGGCTCCTGACGCCAGAGTTCCACGCGATCTTCTAGATAACCCCTACTCCAGAAAAGCCGGCGAGAAAACACCCCCTACTCCAGAAAGGGTGGTGAACGTAATCACAGGAGGTTCGAGCGTGTGCGGTCTTACTTACTCAGCAGCCAAGAGACATGCGCGAGAGGGGTATATGGGAAAACCAACCCATCTAGAGAGGCGACCCAGACAACCCGCCGGGTTGGCAATAGTCTTCGACGACTCCGACATTGAGAACCAGGTCGGCCCCCATCACGACGGTTTGGTGATCTCCTTACACATTGGGAACGTCCTTATGAGGAGGATACTGGTCGACACCGGTAGCTCTACTAACCTCATAACGCTCACCGCACTCAAAGAGATGGGTTTTTCAGAAAACGACCTCCATAGGCAACCAGTCCCCCTCGTGGGATTCAGCGGAGAAGTGAAACATACCACGGGGAACATAACCCTACAAACCTTCGCGAAAGGGGTTAACTTGCAAGTAGAGTTCTTGGTGATAGATTGCCCCTCCAGCTACAACGTAATCTTGGGACGTCCATGGCTGTACGACATGAAGGCAGTGGCTTCCACCTATCACCTGACGGTGAAATTCCCTACGCCAAAAGGAATACAGGAGATCCGAGGAGATCAGAGGCTAGCCAGAGAATGTTACAAGACTGCTCTGAAACCTACGGCCGCTGGGCCACAGGCATAGCAATTACAGAGCGCTACCCCTCCTATCCAGAACCGAGAGGAAGAAGAAGAAGCGGAGGAGGTGGCAATAGGGGAAGGACGGATCGTTCGCCTGGGCATCGGACTAGACACGTCCATCAAGGCAGAGCTTGTGTCCTTTCTGGAGAAACACCAGAGCTGCTTTGCATGGAGCCACGAGGACATGACTGGAATTGATCCAAGGGTAATCACGCACAAGCTTAACACTGATCCTAGCTTCCCCCCTGTAAAGCAAAAGAGAAGAAGGTTCGCCCAGGATCGAATCCAGGCGGTTGACGAAGAAGTAAGGAAGCTACTAGACACGGGCAAAATCCGAGAGGTGAATTACCCAGAGTGGCTAGCTAACGTGGTGGTCGTCCCAAAGAAAAACGGGAAGTGGAGGGTTTGCGTAGACTTTACCGTCCTAAACAAGGCTTGTCCTAAGGACTCCTTCCCACTCCCGCACATGGACACGATGGTCGACGCCACCGCTGGTCATGAACTCTTGACATTCATGGACGCCTTTAGCGGCTATCATCAGATCCAGATGCACCCCGAGGATCAAGAAAAGACATCCTTCATAACGGGACAGGGGACATATTGCTACAGAGTCATGCCCTTCGGCTTAAGGAATGCTGGTGCCACTTACCAGCGCCTCGTTAACCATATGTTCCAGAACCAGATTGGGAAGACCATGGAGGTATACATCGACGATATGGTGGTCAAGAGCACGATGGCAATACAGCACCAACAGCACCTCGAGGAAGCTTTCAACATTCTCGAAAAATTCAATATGAAGCTTAACCCTCAAAAATGCACGTTCGGAGCCCAGTCTGGAAAATTTCTAGGTCACATCGTCACTAAAAGGGGGATTGAGGCCAGTCCCGACCAAGTAAAAGCAATAATCTCCCTGAGATCTCCCAAGAACATCGTCACTAAAAGGGGGATTGAGCCCAGTCTGGAACCTCGGCTGGTATGACGGCTTCGCAACCGTGTACCAGGGAGAAAGGTGTTTGGCCGGTCGCGCCCTTGGGTGTGGTGCGGTCGGCCCACAGGACGAAAGGTAGCTCCTCTGCCCAATTTCCTTTGGCTTTTGCTAACCGCTTTTTCAAGTTGTTGATGATGACTTTATTGCTTGCTTCGGCCTGGCCATTAGCCTGAGGATATCTAGGTGTGGAGGTGACCAAGTCAATGTTCCAAGCCTTGCAAAAGTCGCGCATCCTTTTGCTTATGAACTGGGAGCCGTTGTCGCAAGTGATCTCCGCGGGCACTCCGAATCTGCTTAAGATGTTTCTTTTTATGAAGGAGATGACCTGCTTGTCTTTGATTTCCCGGAAAGCCTCTGCCTCAATCCACTTGGAGAAATAGTCCGTCATAGCCAGGAAGAAAACCTTCTGCCCCGTGGAAGGGGGTAGTTTCCCTACGATGTCCATTCCCCATCTCATGAAGGGCCAGGGAGTAATCGACGGGTGGAGGACTTCCGGTGGCTGGTGAGGTACTGGGGCATGGCGCTGGCATGCGTCGCAAGACTGGGCGTACTTGTTAGCGTCATGACGGATGGTGGGCCAATACCACCCCTGCCTGAGGATTTTATTGGCCAAGCTCCGACCCCCAGTGTGGTTACCGCAGTCTCCGCTGTGGACCTCTCTCATGACCTCTTCGGCGTCTTCTTTCTCTATGCAACGTTGAAGGAAACCCGCCGCTGATTTGTGGAATAGGATCCCATCAACGATAGCGAAACGCGTAGCTTTGGACTTCAGGGCCTTGGCTTCATCTTTATCCTTAGGAGCTTCCCCTTTGACAAGCCAATCGAGGTATGGTTTCGTCCAGCTGGCTTCGGTATCTTTTCTCGCCTCGCCGGGGTCTTGATACTTCTTTGATACCCCAGTCTCTGGGGGAGAGTCCTTGCTCTGCGCTGCTGATGCCTCAACGAGGGCTGACTGCAGAAGGTGGACTAGAGGCACGTTGCTGAACTCTCGGGGGTCCAAGGTTGATCCTAGCCCTGCTAGGGCGTCGGCTGGAGCGTTTAGCTCACGAGGGATTTGCTCGAATTCAATTTGGTCAAACTTTTCGGATAGTGTTTTGACTATTCCGAGGTAGCTGATCATCCTGTCGTCCTTAGCTTCAAAGACCCCTAAGATCTGGTTGATGATGAGCAGGGAATTGGCGCGTATCTTGATTTTCTTTATGGATAAGTCGGCAGCTAGCTCTAGGCCGAATATGAGTGCTTCGTATTCAGCTTCGTTATTAGTTGCTTCGAAATCGCACCTTACTGCCTGGGCTATCAGGTCCCCCTTTGTCGACTTTAGAACAACCCCGAGTCCTGCTCCTCTCACGTTCGAGGCCCCGTCGGTGTGCAATAGCCATTCTTCTTTTGCATCGTCGTTGGAGGTTGTTTGGACCTCTTCGGGTACTCCTCCTTCAGGGGTTGGGGTGAAGTCGGCAACGAAGTCAGCCAGAACTTGTGATTTGATTGCTCTTCTGGGCTCGTATCTGATGTCGTAGCCGCTCAGCTGGATCGCCCATTTCGCCATCCTTCCCGAGAATTCAGGCTTTTGCATGATTTGTCCGAGTGGGTAATTCGTCAGGACTACGATGGTGTGAGACTCGAAGTACGGTCGTAGTTTGTTCGAGCACATTACCACTGCCAGTACTAACTTCTCCGTGGGAGAGTATCGTGTTTCTGCTGGCACCATGGTTCTGCTTACGAAGTAGACTGGCACTTGTTGGCCTTCTTCTTCCTTGACGAGTACCCCGCTCAGGGCGTTCTCTGATACTGCTATGTAGAGCTGCAAGACTTCTCCAGGGACCGGTTTGGCCAACAGCAAGGGGTTGGCGAAATATTTCTTTAGTTCTTCGAAGGCAGCTTCGTGTTTTTCGGTCCACTGGAAACTTTTGTTCTTCTTTAGGACTTCGTAGAACAACCGGCACCTGTCCGAGGATTTGGAGATAAACCGGTTTAGTGCAGCTATCTTTCCGGCTAGCTTTTGTACATCTTTCACACTTCGGGGGGATTTCAGGGAGGCAATTGCCCGCACCTGGTCCCGGCTGGCCTCAATCCCCCATTTGGTCACCACATGCCCTAGGAAAGTACCAGATTGTACCCCGAAGATACATTTTTGCGGATTTAGCTTCATATTGTATTTCTCCAAGATTTCGAAGGTCTCTTCAAGGTGGCACCTATGTAGGGATTTCACCGTGCTTTTCACCACCATTTCGTCAATGTATGCCTCCATAGTCTTGCCAATCTGGTCCTTGAACATCCGGTTGACCAGTCGTTGGTAGGTCGCGCCGGCGTTCCTAAGACCGAATGGCATCACCCGGTAGCAGTAGGTGCCTTGTCCTGTGATGAAGGAGGTCTTCTCTTGGTCTTGGGGCTCCATCTGGATCTGGTGGTAGCCGCTGAAGGCGTCCATGAAGGTGAGAAGTTCGTACCCAGCCGTGGCGTCTACCATGGTGTCAATGTGCGGTAGCGGGAATGAGTCCTTGGGACAGGCTTTGTTGAGATCGGTGAAGTCCACACATACCCGCCACTTCCCGTTCTTCTTTGGTACCATCACCACGTTGGCTAGCCAGTCTGGGTACTTCACCTCTTTGATCTTCCCAGTTTCTAACAGCTTCTTCACTTCCTCTTCGATCGCTTGGACCCGATCTGGCGCGAACCTCCGCCTCTTTTGCTTTACAGGAGGATGTTCGGGGTTGACATTGAGCTTGTGAGTGATGATGGAGGGGTCGACCCCTGTCATATCCTCGTGGCTCCAAGCGAAGCAATCTTGGTGACTTTTCAGGAACTCTACTAATTCTTCTTTGATGGCAGGCTCTAATTTTTCTCCGATCTTCACCACCCTTCCTTCTTCGAGAGTCACCTCCTCCGCTTTCTCTTCGGTCTCGATTTGCGCAGGTGGAGAGGTGACGCTCTGTAATTGCTATGCCTCCGGTCGTAGGGTGGTTGGCTTGAGGGCCACTTTGTAGCACTCCCTAGCCAACCGTTGATCCCCGCGGATTTCCTCTACCCCCCAGGGGGTCGGGAATTTCACCGTCTGGTGGTAGGTGGACGCGACGGCTTTCATGTCGTGCAGCCATGGACATCCTAGGATGACGTTGTAGCAAGAGGGGCAATCCACCACGAGGAAATTGACCTGCATGTTAATCCCTTTAGCGAAGGTGGTGAGAGCAATGTCTCCTACTGTGTGTTTAACTTCGCCGCTGAAACCCACCAATGGAACCGGATGCTTGTGGATGTCATTCTCCGACAACCCCATCTCTTTCAAAGCGTCGAGTGTCATGAGGTTGGTAGAGCTACCAGTGTCAATTAGGATTCTTTTCATCAGCACATTCCCCATATGTAGGGAGATCACTAGGCCGTCGTGGTGGGGTTCGGCAGTGAAGTCCGCGTCACTGTCGTCGAAGACAATAGCGGATCCGGATGGACCCCCACCGGTACGTCGTGGGCGATCGAAGCTGCTTTCACGCGCGTGTCGCTTCGCCGCTGAGTATGTGAGGCCGCAGATGCTTGAACCCCCTGAGATGACGTTGACGACCCTGTCGGGTGTCGGGGGGTCTCTCCTTCTCCTTGGCTCGGGCTGCAGATTCTCTATTATTTCTTTGGGCACCTGAGCGTCTGGTGCTACATCTTTGATTCTCCCTTCTGAGATAAGGCGAGACAACTCATTCCTGAGCATGATACAGTCTCGGGTCCAATGGCCGTGATACTCGTGGTAATCGCACCACTTGGTGGTGTCCCTGTCTGCTTTTGGGGCTTTGTCTCGCCGGGGCCACCTCACGTATTCCCCTTGTTTCGCCAAGTTCCGTAGGAGCTTATCCGTGGAAATGTTGAGTTTGAGCGATTCCAACGATGGTGGCGGCGGGTCGCGGTATTGATCGTCCACTTGTCGCGCTCTGGCCGCGTTCACCTGCCCGTGGCTAGGGCGGGAGTACGGATGTGCTCGACGATCTTTTCGTTGATCGAGCGAGCCCTTACGGCCGTCGGTTGAGCCCCTCTTCTCGTACTTCTAAAACTCTGAGGTTCTCTTGCGCAAGGTCCTGTCTTCCTCCAACCTGACGTGAGCCAGGGCCCGGGCTTGGACCTCCTCAAAGGTGTAGCAGGGATGCTTGGTAAGTTCTTTGTATAGGCCGCCATCGGGGATGATCCCTTGCCTGAATGCTTCCACTGCGGTAGTAACGTCACAAGACTGTATCGAGACTTTCTCGCGGTTGAAACGTTCTAGGAATTCTCTGGTAGTCTCGTGTTGCTTCTGACGGATCCGGTAGAGGTCGCTGGATTGCTTCTCAAATTTGCGGCTACTGGCAAACTGGGTGCGGAAGGAGTCCGATAGTTCGGCGAAAGAGCCGATGCTACCGCGTGGCAGCTTTATGAACCAAGTCAGCGCCGGACCTGTCAAATTTGTGCCGAACCCCTTGCACATCACCGCCTCCTTGGAGTATAATGGGACAGGGCTTGTCATCATCTTTTGCTTATAGATCGCGACGTGCTCGTCAGGGTCGGCGGTACCATTGTATGGAGTCATGTTCGGCACGGTGAATTTCTTTGGTATTTCCACCCTGGTGATGCGACGGGAGAAAGGGGACTCGTCGAAGCCATCGGGGGCTTCTGGTTCCAGAGATTGGAAACTTTTTCGACCGATCCGGAGTTGATCAGCGATGACCCCTATCTGCTCCGTTACCTTCCTTCGTATGGATGCGTCGAGGTCTCTGGGCCTCCCCCTTTCGAAGTCCTCTTCATCGGTGTCTCCTCTGCCCGGCCAAGCATCCCGAGGTGGTGTTCGGTGTCTCCTAACCTCTGACCGGGGGTATCTTGGCGGGTCTTTGTCAAGGAGGACTTCTTCGCGGCGGTGTCGAGCGAAAGCTTCTGGGGCGTCCTCTGGTAACACTGGGGTCTTGTCACGCGCGTCCAGAGTTTTGTCCCCTTTGGAGGTTCCTTCACCCGCTCCAAAGTCGAGCCTTCTGACTATGCCGTCGGTGCGGCGATTAACACGGAGAGAACGGCGGCCCGTGGCGACAACCTCGTACTGTTGCTTTAACTGACTGTTCTCCCGCGTGAGGCGTTCCACGTGGGCGTCGTAGAAGCTTTTCTGGTCGCTCAGCTCTTTTTGGAGGAGTTGCATCCGCTCCCTGAGGTCGGTCATCTCCTCGTCTTGCGACCGGTTCTCAGGAAGCACGGGATCCTTGCCGTGGTCGGCAAGGGGAGTTTTTGGTGACTCGTTTCCATCGCCTGACATTGTCGCCGGGGAGCTTGTGTTAGTATGTCTTTTGCGTGATTGTTCCGATCACGGCCCCACGGTGGGCGCCAAACTGTTTGAGCCAAAATTTACCCTAGGGAATTATGGCCTAAATCGGGCCTGATCGTAGTGAATCACAGAGAAAACGAATGACGAAAAGCTCTTGAATTGTATTTGCAGTATAATTGAATGCGTAAAAGCATGATCTTGCCCTAAGGCTTACAATCGGTTTATATAGTGTCCCTTAGGACCGATCTATCTTATAGGAAAAGATAAGAAAATACAAGATTCTAACTAATCATGATCCTAACGAAATATCTTGTAGAGATCTATCTTATATCTTTAACTCTATCTTTGTTTAACCGACTTCAGTCTTCACCGTCTCTTGCTGTGCTTTGAAGAAGTATCAAAGAAGTCTCAGCCGGGTCTTCGATACTTTCGTGGGGAAATTCTAGGCCCAACAATCATCTTGGCCAGGTATGGTAAATTTGATTGGAGAACCCTGTATGATAGCATTCGCCCTCAAGGACAGCAGGTAGTGTGGGCTGATCTTGTCTGGAACAAACTCAACACTCCAAGGGTTGCCTTCATGAATTGGAAGACTGCAAGCAATGGTGTCAACACAAAAAATAAGCTCATGAACTGGGGCCTATCCCAAGATAATCTGTGTGTTCTTTGTGATAACTCAATGGAAGAGTCTACAAACCACCTATGGTTTGAATGTTCATACTCGACAAAAGTTCTGTCTGGAGTGCTCAGATGGGCTAAACTGAGCAGAAGGAGTAAGAACCTTGATGACTGGTGGACTCAAGCAAGCTGTTTCAAGGGCAGGAGAAGGATTGAATTTGCTGTTTGGAACAATTGCCACAGTGTTACCTCCTACTTTATCTGGAAGATTAGGAATTTGGTGATTTTTTGTAATCAAAAAACAAGTGTTGAGGATTGTATTAGCATGTGCATTAGGCATGTTAGAAATTGCATTAAAGCTAGATGGAAGGAGAGTTCGAGAAGTACTTGCAAGTACTTAGAGAAGATCGAGATTGGAGAAGTTGTAAATAGCTAGCTTTGCTAGCAAGATTTGTAACCGTTAGTTTCTCTTTTTAATAAAAAATTTACCCTTTATTCAAAAAAAAAATTATATAGGATTTCCTATCTATATCAATATATATTTATTCAAACAGAAAAATTTATTGAAACTTCATGTAATCTTTCAATTCACGTGAATTTAAACATTGAGCAAACAAGTTAGGATCTTCTTAAGACAATTAAAAAAACCAAGAACCCGGCTTTATTTACTTTTTTGAGTGCCGATTTCTTACTGAAAACAAGAATTTTAAACAGAATTTTTTTCCACATAGTAACCCATAGTAGGTTTTTGAAAAAACATGTACAAGATACTTGCAAAGAATATGGGTTGTTCTGTTAATAGAAAACCCAGAGTGGGATGATCTTGTCATCTTGTGTTATGCAGTTTACTGATTTATGTGTGATTATTCCCAATTCTCATGATTTTTTCAAGGAATATGAATAAGGATTTCCTTGTAAACTTGAAATATATGAAAATTAAGGAACTGCTCAAATGTGTTTTTTTAATAAAATAGAGAAATGAACATTGGAGAAGAATTAGATATGGCCTTATAATTAACAATCATTTTCTTTCATATCATCAACATCTCATATCATCAACATCTCGATCTATAAAACCTTGTACATCCATTCCACTTGCATGACAAAACGATAAGGCCATTACCAGTCATGAGCACCATGAGCCTCACAAATCTATCATTCTACTAATACTAGATTTTTGCTTGAATCCTGTACGAGACACAATTGATAATAACTTTTTGATGTATTATTCAACTAATAGAGGAATGTATAGTAATATTAATCAAAATTAGATATTGACATCGTTTTTTATCCAAGTTCATTATAAGATTTTGTTAATCAAAAATCGTGATATGATGTTAAGAATAAACTTAAATATAAATTTTATAAATATGACTTAAATAAAAAAAAACATAAATAAAATACTATCATATTATTTCAAAATATACTTGATTAGTTAAAAAAACCATATGTGATACGATATGAAATCTCATGTGAAATATTTTATCAACATATATATTTTTATAATTAATAAGATTTTTATATGATGATAGAGATCAAAAAATTAAGTTAATCATGACTTATTTAAATAAATCCTTTAGAAAAATAGACTTGTATCAGTAATAATATTTTTTGAAAACAAAATGAATATTTTAATAGATCTTATAAAACTATAATTAGTTTAATAAAAATACACTTCATAGAACAATACAGTTTATAAATGAATATATAACACAAATTTAGTTTATATATTTTAAAGATATTTTTCAAAGATATTTTTAGATATTTGTAGCTTAAATTATAAGTTTATACGACAAAAACAAATTGACAAAAAAATATGGCGAATGTATATGGTTAAAAAAATATGATAAAAACAAAAACTGAGAGTGACAAATGAGTTTAAGAAATTAATCATAATTTTTATTTACAAAAAAAAATGTTTAAGAAAATAGTGAAAAAAGATAGAAAATAAGGTTAAAAAGATACAAATTAGAAAAAGAAAGAAGACAGCTGATAGACAATTAATAAGGACAAAAAAGACATTAAAATTATTATTCTAAATTTTATTTTCTTAAATGGAGTGGAGCCAGAATTAATGTGAAGTCCCGAAAAGTCTCGACTTTAATATATAGTATAGATTTTTGCATTCACGTCATTCATGATCTCTTTTTTTATTTTTCCTTTCCAACCCATGAACATAATTATCTTATGTTTTTTTACGTTTTACTTTTCCAAGTACCTATATATATTTATTTATTTCTCCAACTATAATTGCATACTAATTTTTATTATATACTCCTATATCACAATTTATCTTATTAAACATACTTATTTACTATTTTTAATAAATTACACGTTTAGTGAAATTGTTACTCCCTCTGTGTAGATACATTCTACAATTTTATGTACATATTATTCCAGATTTAACCTTTATAAATTCTTCAAAAGTTGTGTGGAATAAGAAAGTATTGATTTCCTTTAAAAATTAAATTATTATAATATGGGTAATTAATAAGTTTTATAGGTTTTTTTAATTTCAGGTTAAAATGCTAAAACATCAAACTTAACATATACAAACAAATGGAGTAATATTTATTAAATTCTTAAAAACACTCGTTTAAAATCAAATTGATTATTCTAATTTTTTTGGGTCAATATTTATGATTCTAAATTACGTAATTTTTAATTAAATGCATATAAGAAAACATTTAATAAAAACACCGAAAAGACAACTTTTCCTTGTGTTCCTTTTGCTTTTTCTTTCTGGGAGCTCTCTCTCTTTCGGATCATATTTCCATCAGTTTGCTTTTCCTGATGTTTTCTTTGGTCTTACAGCTGAAATTCAAAGCACGCATGATGCAGTAGGAAGCTTAAAAGGCAAGCAAGCGCAAGCCTTGATGAACAAGGAATCGCAAGCGCGAAACCTAAAACGCAAGAAAACTGGAAATCCACCAGAAAATTTAGAGAAACTCTGTAATTGACAAAAAAATAGGGCTACAATCAATCCATATATGAAAGAACTAAAAACCTAAAAGATAGAAAAGATAAAAGATATAAACTAAAAATTACGAAAACTCCAAAAATAATTAAACCTTATTAAAAGCCCTGAAACGATAGAAAAAGCCCGAAAAAGGCCTTATGTCAGCGTTTGCGCTGGGTTGGATTTGTGAGCGTGTTCCCTATCCGGAAAGGAATTGTGCGCCCCAAACCGACATCGAACGGCCGAGATCACTTCTGCCGGTAACGGCCCTTTTGACGGCTGAGATCGTCTTCGAATTGGGTCGCCAATCTGCCTACATCAACGCAACGCACATGCTGACTACAGACTACGTACTCACTATCGTACTACCATTGTAACCACACATTCATTTTGCTCCTCCCTCGCCCCATTATACAAAGCTTTCTTGCAAGTGCTCTTACAAAAATGGCCATCACAAACGAATTTCCGCCCTCCGATCCCAACGTGAAAACCGAGGTAAAACTGTAAAAGGTGAATGTGGCGAACAACAAAAATCCCAAGAATCTGTATGTCGAACAACAAAATTTTCTTTATGTAGATTATTAATTAATTAAAAGATGAATGGCGACCAATTCAGCTTGAATTGCTAGATCGAGTTTATAATCTGAACACAGGGCTTGCTTTACATGGATCCATGAAATGGGCTTTGATCGAAGTGCACGTATGTGACTTAATTCTTTGATTAGAAGTTAGGTACGCATTTATGATTTATGATCGATTATGAATTTATCGATTATCAACAAAAATCACTGAATCCAAATTCAAGCATGGTGTTGCAAAAGCAATTTTGAAAAGAGTAGTCTTAGACTTAATTCTTAGTTGTTGACTCTTTTTATCAGCACCAGTTAGCTTTATCTTTTTGAAGAGAATCGATCTTGAGTGGGATGATGCCTTGATTATGAAGAAAGTGGCTTTGATTCAAGTGACCTCTTTGAGTTGTGATTTAAGTGTGCAAGTGTGACCTCTTTAAATTGATATTAGAACGTAGGTACGCATATATGATCGATTATCAATTTATCATCCATAGATATATTAGACATTAATTTCATATAACTCCAAAAGATATGATGAGTGTAATTGTAGAAGGGTATTTTTGTCTTTACATGCTTAAAAGAGGAAATACATATAAGCGTGTATCTGTAACAAACTCTCCAATGAATTGAATTTCAGAGACTTCATTTTCGTCTCCTTTCTTTGTTCTCTACCTTACAGTATAACATGGTATCAGAGCCTGTTGCTAGCAAATCGTCAACATATACAGCCACCAAAGTTGTATGATCACCAACTCTTTTAATGAATAAAGAATAGTCATTTTTGGACTGAATATACCCAAGAGAAGAAAAAGCAGTGATCACAGAAGTATTTGGAACTTCCTCCTTGAGAATTGGAAGTACCAGAACGATTTATTGAATCATTCGTGCGATTTCCACGATTTGCAGCCAAAGTAGAAGAATCAGAGTCCAGAGATGAGACAGAAACCCTAATATTGCGTTGAGACTCCTCTTGCAAGACCATCTGATAAACAGAAGCAAGATTTGGAGGTGGATGCATCATTAGAATGTTACCTCGAACGGTGGAAAAAGAGTCATTCAATCCCATCAGAAATTGGATCACTTGTTGATCCTCAAGAATACTGCGAGCAATAGAATTTGAGCCACAAGATCTCGGTCGTCTGCATTATTTTCTCGGTTTGGAAGTATCTTTTCTCAAAGAAGGGATTGCTCTCACTCAAAGAAAGTTTGCTCAAGAGTTGTTACAAGATACTGATCTCTCTCAACATTCCTCAGTTTGTACTCCTCTTCCCTTGAACTGCAAATTGCTGCCTGATGAAGGTACACTTTTATCAGACCCATCATCATAAAGAGCATTGATTGGCAAGCTTAATTTTCTGACACATACACGGCCAGACTTGTCATATACAGTTCAGACATTGAGTCAGTTTATGCAAAGCCCTAGATCTTCTCATTATGCAGCATTATTGCACACCTTGAGATATATCAAAGGTACTATTGATTATGGTATTGTACTTAATGGCTCAAATAATCCTGTATTAGCTGCATATTCAGACTCAGATTGGGCCTCTTGTCCAATCACTAGACGGTCTATTACAGGGTATGCCTTGATGTTGGGCAAGTCTCCTATTAGTTGGAAGTCCAAGAAACAATCAGTTGTGTCTCGAAGCTCGGCAGAAGCTGAATATAGAGCTATGGCGCAGGCTGCAGCAGAAACAACTTGGTTGGTCAGATTGCTCGGTGATTTAGGTGTTGATTCAATCAAGCCAGTTGTTCTTCATTGTGATAACAACTCAGCCCTGCAAATTGCCAAAAATCCAGTACAACATGAAAGAACCAAGCATATAGAAGTGGATGTGCACTTTACTAGAGATAAAGTCATGGAAGGACTTCTTCAACTATCCTATGTCCCTACAACTCAACAACTTGCCGATGTCTTCACTAAAATCTTACCTTCTTCACAGCAAAATTACATATTGAGCAAGCTTGGCATGTTTCTCCCAGTCAAGCTTGAGGGGGGGTGATGAGTGTAATTGTAGAAGGGTATTTTTGTCTTTACATGCTTAAAAGAGGAAATACATATAAGTGTGTATCTGTAACAAACTCTCCAATGAATTGAATTTCAGAGACTTCATTTTCGTCTCCTTTCTTTGTTCTCTACCTTACAGTATAACAAGATATATAGTCCGTTCTAATACATAGAATGCTATTTTTGATATCCGATCCTTCACATGATGGTATACCTATCTAAAAATTCTACCAAAATAACAAAAAAAAATAACCCTATCTAAAAAGTCCATCAAGACTCAAGAGTAAGGAAAAAAGCATGTAGATTAATATTTGATTAAAATTTACACTATTTCTCATATTGCGCATTCTAAAGACCAAAAAAAAAGCACGAGTTGAACCATTTAATACCTGCTAGTTATTAGTCAACATACGTAATTAAAACAGTTTTTCTGCCCATAGATGCCACATGGTTTTTGATCTGTATATAAACTAAGGAGATCTGCTTAATTGAGTTATAATCTTCTAAAACCTTCGTCACATTGGTTTACAAACACACACACACACACACATTCCAAACAATTCAAACACATACTACACACAAGTAGATCCCATGGCGGTTTTCATGACGACTAACAAGGCTAGGCTCGCTCTGATCCTCATCGTCGTTTGCATCCTGTGTGCTTCACAAGTCGGTTCCGCCATTAGGCCCTTTGCCGTCGGAGCAGCCGAACGACCGGCGAAGCACGACGGAATGTTCCGGCAGATGCTCCCCAGGCATACGCCAGCTCCTCCCAAGTGTCCACCTTCATTCATCCAGCATTGCTAATTAGGGTACGTGTGTGCCAACTCTCAACGTACCAACCATATGTACTTAGAGATATGTTTTTAATTAAGTAAGATGGCATTCATCAACGAATTCTTAATTTCATCGATCTAGAGATTCTTACATTTGTTGATCTTTATTACTATTAACTAGTATTGATTGCTTTTGTATGAACTAACTAGTGTTGTGTTGTATTCATCACCATCATCGCATGCAGACACCAAGGTTTCAACTACAAGCTAAGTAGCCAATGCTTTCTTCAACAATAACTCCCACACTCCCAGGGCTTGCTCTCGTGCCATTATATTGTCCATCTTAAGAATTAGTTGTTTTGATTTCCCGCCCTCTTGTTCCCTAGCTAGTTTTCTGTAATGAACCTCTAATGCTGCAGTTTTGTAATCTCCCCTTTTTAATAAATTTTGCCAATTCGAAAGAAAAAAACTACTAGTGTTGTTTTTTACGACGATACATATATGATCGATGTCATATATTGTTGCATATATATAGTTGTTGATCTATACTATATCTACGTACCATATATATATGTATAGTATGTATGTGAGTGAATACGAATAGAAGAAGAAGAAGAAATCTATAATATATCTACCATTATATGTAGGTGAAATACGAATACAACATTATGTGCCAAAAAACTTATAAACCACGAATCCAAAAATCTCCTATTCATCTATAAACATATTAAACTATAAAGGTGGAGTGTAATACATACTCAACAATTTAAATTTAAATTTCACCAAAATATTTTGCTCATAGTATTCACGAGTCTAGAAGCATGATAAATTGATAATTATCTAAATAAATAACATTATGTTAAAGAGCTATTGTTTCACAGGGAACAGTAATTGTGTTACCTTTCGAGGGAACAGTGACACTATTACCTACTGTTACCGTGGGAAACACCACCAACATTTAGTTTGACATTGGAAAAAGGGAACAGTTTCACTATTACTTCTCGCGAGGGAACAATTACTGTTACCATAGGTCCAATGCCAACGTTCTCTTGTTTTGACAATGACAAACACACTATCATTTCACCTTGTGTTTGAGTGTTTTGAAATGCAAGAAAAATAGCAAAGGAAAAGTGAGCGCTGATGTGAGGGAATAGCGTGAGGGAACAACAACGTCCACAAAGCAATGTCTTACTATCCTTAGTAAGCGCGTAGACTCTTCGAAGCAAATCCTAATGAGTCGTGTTTTTGGGTTGGAATGGGCCTATAGAGAATATCAAGAAGATCTCATCCAACAAATATGAACAGATTTGGGAACAAGATAAGGTTAAGAGAAGATATGATAGAGTTGTTGAATGAAGAATCTTATCATTTATTATCATTTGTGGATAAACACGTGAGTTACATGGTTATGAGATCATATCTCTCGTGGGTTATACTATAAATATGATAAAATGATGAAGTTTAGGTTGAGAAAACCACCGATTACAGAGAAGAGAAGTGATCGAGAAGCAATTGAGAAGAGAAGTGCTCAAGAAGAGTAAAGAAGGGAAGAAAGTTTTGGTAATCACTTTTAGTTTTTATTATACTTGTTTCTTAAGCTGAAAAGCTAGGGTTTGTAAGTGCATAATCTAGAGATTAGATTAAGACTATTTGAAGTCCATGTTTGTCTTGAAAGAACTTGTAATTAGCATTAGTAAAACTGATTGTTAAAACTCCTCTAACGAGTGAGTGATTTTTCTCTTAAGCTTAACTAGTTGGCTATTCGAGGATTTTCACTATAAGTATTCGTGTCAATCTATTATTACCTACTTGTATGTTATTAATTTTCACAGCACAGTTTACTATTATCTCCGAAGTAACGGATGCTAACGCCGATCATAACATGTTTACTTATATTCTTAAATTTGTGGCTGCGGGCGGAGGGCTTAGCTAGAATGCTAATTGGAAAGAGTTGTGATGACGTTTGAAGGCTGTTTTTGTCTGTACGTGTTCTGTGGGGACCCCCTCAGATTCTACCGCCATTCTAACTTTCCGTGCTGATGCGTGAGATTGGAATTAATTAATGGTTGTTCATGAACCTTAATTAATTAATTAAACGGACTTATTTTTGTAAAATGTAATTTCGATATGGAAGTAGAAGAAGCAACTAATGTGTAGGTTTGCTCAACGAAAAATGTGTAGGTTGACTTTTGACTTTGACCACTTTTTTGACTAGAGACCAGAGACTTGGTGCATGTTGAAGAGAATGCGGACCATTTGTAAATAATCTAGACTTGGATCCGCTTCCAATAACCAGACGTTCCAAAAAGTTGCACTGACAAAAATCATTGAATGATGTAGTAAAACTATAAAAGTAGAGATAATCTCATCCTTAATAATATTCTAACATTTTAGAGTTTACCTTCATGAAATTTCAGCCTCATCGATCCAATTCCAAACAGATATTTGATGATGGTCAATGTCCTGCAATGATTATTCTCAATCTCTTACTTTTATTCGGCTAATTAATGCTGAATCCACCGACTGCAGGTGACTGGGTATACCGGATGAGACATAGGGGTTCTAATGTAGCAGACCGGAAATATCATATCTCTGGCTCACAAGACATGAGCTATATATGCTTCACCCTAAATTTTGTTTCAATATTTGTAATGGGACCTTGCTAGCTTCCAAAAAGAAGTACGGTGACAAGCGATAATCACGACTTGAGGTAATTTGTATCATTATACACGTAAAACATGCATTTAAACCAGCAAAAGTGAAAGATGGAGCAATTAAAATGGGGGAATGCTAAATCACCATTGTCAAATAAGTAGTGAAACAAAATATGTACCCAATAATAACTCTCCAACTTGCCATTTTCATGGTTTTAGATAGCTCCGACATGGTGGGTTGAGGGTTCTCTATATTCGGTCTAGTACACTGGAACAAAACCATCACTTTTGGTCAGTAACCTGTACGCGGTGAATTCAAACGAGTCCTTTTATTCTGACAAAAAAACATTACTTACTTTATTGAATAAAAATTTTGGAAACCCTCCATAGCATACTTAGTAAACGATCAACGCAAAGTCGCAAACCAATTTCAGACATAATACAAAGAGAGAAAAAGAACGCGCTCGTTCACGCGCCCATGCCTCCCCTCTGTAAGTCGCCAAAAACCCTAAGTGCCCAGCCGCCGCCGCCACCAACCACCATCCCCAACTGGATTTATGCCCACAAAAGAGCTCTTCAAGAGCCCATTGAAATCGCCGCCAATCACCATCCTCGAACCTCAAAACCGGTCTCTGTCCAGATCCAATGGAAGAAGAAACCCAAAAAATTCCCGGCCTCATCAAGTTGCCACCAGATCCAATCCGTGCTTGGCTCGACGTGGCCCAAGAAGTCGAAGATTGCAGCATTGCTTTTCTGCTGGATTGTTCGTCTTGTTAGCGCAACAACCGAATATGATAAAAGTTGCATCCGTTCAAGCGGTGTGGAAGCCAAGAAGGCGAAACCGTCTTCCCCAAACCTGAAGTGTTGGTGCTGGCGGGATTCGGCGATCTAGGTGGCGCCCCTCGTCGGGGAATAAGGGGCCCCTTTCCGGCTGGTGGTTGTGGTCCTTGGTGGGGTTCGGGCGGCCTTGGTGGGGTTCCGTTTTCGGTTCGAGGCTACCCTCTTCGCTCCGGTCGTTCTCCTTGTTAAATCACTCGTTCCGGGTAACTCCCCTCCAACTCTCAACTCCTACTCATATTGTTGTTAGGAGCATAGAACTCACTTCTTCAAACAATTTTCACCTCTCAATCTTAACCTTGTTTATGAATCTTAGAGATTTCAATTTCATCTATTATCTTGCATCCCTGATTTTTAAATTTCTTAACAAAATTGGAGGTGGTGAAAACCTCATTCTGGAAAGGTCTTTATTAGCCTCTGCATGTATCCTGATCTTTGTGTTTAAGCTAGATCTTGGTCTTTACTACCTTGATGAGAAAATGCTCAGTTTACCTTCTTGCTCTATAAGTAGGAGAAATCCACCTCTCTTTTCTAAGTGTGCAGGCTTGATCACTTGCTTGTTGAAAGTAGTAATCCAAAAAAGCTTCATTAAAAACCATGTTGTTGCAGATAGGTTTTCTATTTGTGTTCACAGGTATGGGTTCAAACCCACTATTTATAAGCTTTTTATTGCCAATGAAAAATTGATAGAAAACTCTATGGCTGCTGTTTTACCACCATATAAGGGACCCTTCCTTATTAATCAATTGTTCCTTTCATCCATCTATAGGCATGTAAAGCCAACTAAAATGCTCCAAAACTTTAATTGCTCCGAGGTACCGAGTTTATCACAAAAACTCGATCATACCATGGTGGTGTTTTCCATCCACCTCAGCTCAATGGCTTCCATCAAAATTATCAGTGGAGATCCCAGCATAACAACAAGAAAAGTGAGAATGGAAAAGCACATATGGGAGACCATTAAGTTGGTTAAAACCCAAACAAATAAAAAAAGAAAAATGAAACATGAGGATAAAAAACCCAAAACAAAAATTATGCTTTTTCATCGTGCTATCTCTTACTTCTGGTGTTTATATCATTGTAGTTCTGTTTCCTGTTCAGTCCTACACTCGTCCTATTCACTCATAAATCTGATTTTGGCTGCTGTTATTTGTCATGTTTTCCAGGAGCTAAACCTGTTTAAAGCCCTGCGTAAGAGTCACCCTGTTGATATGAAGGGGAGGAAGGAAGTGGCTTCCAAGCACACTGGTGTGAGAAGTATGGATGGAGTGGATTGCCACTCCCAATGCATCTCTCTAGCATCGGTAAAACATGCTGTTTTAACAACTTGTATCATCGGAAGGTATGTTTCAAAGTTTTGTGTTCTAGTTCTAGCTAGTAATAATGCTAGGGTGGCATCTGCAAAAGCCAATAGGATAGATTTCAATAAAAAATTCAGATTGAAGTGTCTTTATATGTCTGTAATCATCTGGACAATGATTCCTCTACATGAGGGTTGGTTTCCGACCTTTATGTGGTATCACTGTTTTGTTTATTTAAAGTTCAGCTGTGCATGGGTAAATGCTTGGTGGCCTGTTTTTATCCATGTTGAAAGCTTCGAGTTTTGTAGTACTTCTGATCTTGAAGGATCTTTGTTGTTTGGTGCTCACCAGCATATTACTTCCCTTTGTAGCTGGATCTCAAATTCCATTGTCTATGCTTGGTTTGTTAATATTTCCACTAGTTACATTGTGAGATTTTACAACCTGGGCTGGATCTTTGGTTTCAATTGTGAATGTTCACATACAACAGGCAATCAAAAGCCTAACACCGTCAAAAAGGGAGTGGGAATATTAAACCCATATAAAACAAAGGCTAGACCAGCCATACATAGTACCCTTGTTCGTACAAGATATGATAAACTATTGGCGCACTACAGTGGTATAAACCAACTCGGAAAATACCAATTGATTGGGGTAAAACCTTGTGACTGGTATCCGTACATGAAAAACACCAGTAAATGCGGGTCCATAAAACCCCAAATATATTACACCAATGCATCTCCCTCCACGCTATAAATGGTGAACAAACAAAAGACATAAATAGTCAGTTTACATGGCCAAAACCCAAACCCAATAGAGTGTATTTATGAAGATATGCCTATGGAATTGTAGGGGGCTTAAAAAACCTACTCGTTGGACAGAAATCAACGCCCTTTGTAACCTCGAAAGAATTCAACTGATTGCACTGGTTGAAACAAAAACACAACAACTCCCTAACCCAAATAAATGGGAAAAACTCGGTTTTGATTCTTTTGAATTTAACCCAACAAATGGCATGTCAGGTGGTATCCTTATTCTTTGGAAGAATCACCAGTTGATGAATGAAAGCCTAACAGTTCACTTCAAGGAAGAACGCTTCATAGCGCTTAAATATTCAAACCTAGAAAACAACAGAAATATAATCCTAATTGTTGCTTATGCACCCCCTAACCCACAAAAAAAGAATGAGTTCTGGCAAAAACTCACAACTTTTATCAATCAATGCAACTCACCATGTATCGTAATAGGAGACCTCAACGAAATTCAAAGCCCAGATGAAAAAACGGGTGGAGCTAATCCAAATCCGTCTAGATACGAAAGACTCACAAAATTTAAAAATGATTGTGATCTGATGGACATCCCAACAAGTGGAAACAAATACACATGGAGAAAATCCAAGTCAATGGAAAACAATACTTTCGAAAAATTAGATAGAACACTTGTAAGTGATCAAATTCTACAATGGTATCCCACCATCTTTACCAAGAATCACCAATTCTCTTCGTCAGACCATTGTCCCATTACATGCGAAATCCCGACTGAATGCACCTTTAAAGCCAGACCGTTTAAATTTGAAAAAATGTGGACAACCCGAAAGGACTTCACAAATATCGTAAAACAAGCTTGGAGATACAACCCTAGTGGATCGCACATGTTCAGATTAATAAAAAAAACACATTTTCTGAAAATGAAAGCAAAGGAGTGGAACAAACTCACTTTTGGAAACATTTTTGAACAAATAAAAAAAGTAGACGAAGAACTCCTACAAATTCAAAAGGACATTATTGAAAACAAGAACAGTAATCTGATTGGAAAACAGGAAAGACTGGATAAGAAGAGAGATTGTTTGATCCAATTTCACCATTCCTACCGGAAACAAAGAGGGAAAAACTCCCACCTAAAATTAAATGACAAAAATACTAAATACTTCCACCGGATTGCAACTGTCTGGAGAAACAAAACAATAATAAAAGAACTTAAAACAAGAGAAGGAATCACTCTAACAGGGCTACAAAACATAAAAAGTGAAGTTCAAAAAGAATTCCAAACAAGATTCCAACACTTCGAAACAAACCGCACAAAAATGATCACAATTACAGACAACATCAAAAAAGAAATCACGAGAGAAGACAACTTAATGCTCACAAAGCCCATTACAAACCAAGAAATTAAAAATGCAGTCTTTGATATCGAAGACGACAAATCACCGGGTCCTGATGGTATGTCAGCATGTTTTTACAAAAAATATTGGCATATTATTGGGCCCGACGTCATAAGAGCTGTAAAGAGCTTTTTTCAATCAGGAAAAATGTTAAAACAAATTAATCATACGTTCATCACACTATTGCCAAAATGCGAAAATCCAAATACAACAAACCACTATAGACTAATCAGTCTATGTAACACGATCTACAAAATCATATCAAAAATCATAACAGCAAGACTTAAAAAGGTATTGGGAAAACTAATTCACCCGATGCAGTCTGCTTTTGTAGACAACAGAAGCATACATGACAACACTCTTATAGCGCACGAGATCTTTCACTCGTTCAGAAATAAAAAAGGAGTGGGAGGATGGTTAGCTATTAAGCTAGATATGGAGAAAGCTTATGATAGAATTTGTTGGGATTTCATAATCCATGTCCTAGAAAATTTTGGGTTTGATAAAAAATTCATAAACTGGATTAAAGAATGTATACAAACAGTATCTTTTTCAGTCCTTGTTAACAATGGACCAACAGATCTTTTTAAGCCTCATAAAGGGCTTCGCCAAGGTGACCCCCTGTCTCCATACTTATTTATACTTGCAGCTGAAGTTCTCGCGAGACAACTTCAAGCTGCAAGCTCTAACACTAAAAACGGAATAGGAATTCAAATCTCTAGAGGTGGTACCAAAATACCTTTTCTAGCCTATGCGGATGATATTATCATCTTTGCGAACACCAAAAATCAAACATGTCAACAGATAAAGCAAATTTTGGACGACTTTTGCGAAATCTCTGGACAAAAGGTAAACTACCACAAATCAGCATTCCAAGTCACAAAAAACATCAGTAACGGTGCAAAAACCCAAATCAAACAAATTCTTCACATCACAAACACTACATCTCAAGACAAATACCTAGGATGCCCCATTATTAATGAACGAGTAACCAAAAACACGTTCAATGACATAACTCATAAAACCAAAAATCAGTTATCAAAATAGAAAGCAAACACGCTTTCGCAAGAAGGTCGGAAAACACTTATAAAAAATTCAGTATCTTTTTCAAAATGGATTTCATAATCCATGTCCTAGAAAATTTTGGGTTTGATAAAAAATTCATAAACTGGATTAAAGAATGTATACAAACAGTATCTTTTTCAGTCCTTGTTAACAACGGACCAACAGATCTTTTTAAGCCTCATAAAGGGCTTTGCCAAGGTGACCCCCTGTCTCCATACTTATTTATACTTGCAGCTGAAGTTCTCGCGAGACAACTTCAAGCTGCAAGCTCTAACACTAAAAACGGAATAGGAATTCAAATCTCTAGAGGTGGTACCAAAATACCTTTTCTAGCCTATGCGGATGATATTATCATCTTTGCGAACACCAAAAATCAAACATGTCAACAGATAAAGCAAATTTTGGACGACTTTTGCGAAATCTCTGGACAAAAGGTAAACTACCACAAATCAGCATTCCAAGTCACAAAAAACATCAGTAACGGTGCAAAAACCCAAATCAAACAAATTCTTCACATCACAAACACTACATCTCTAGACAAATACCTAGGATGCCCCATTATTAATGAACGAGTAACCAAAAACACGTTCAATGACATAACTCATAAAACCAAAAATCAGTTATTAAAATGGAAAGCAAACACGCTTTCGCAAGAAGGTCGGAAAACACTTATAAAAGCTAATCTATCAGCGCAACCAAACTACCTAACCAAAAACACGTTCAATCATTCTACCTACCAAAATCAATCCATAAAGAATTGGATAGAACAAACAAAAACTTTTTTTGGAATAAACAAAACGGATACAAACCCCTTATAAGCTGGAACTCCATTTGTAGACCTCATAAATTAGGAGGTTTGGGAATCACAAAAGCAGATGATATGAACCAAGCACTATAATTAAAACTATTATGGAAAATAGTCGCTAAACCATCTAATATATGGGTCAAAATAGTAAAAGAAAAATATATTAGAAATCAAAATTTTTTCAACTACAAAAAACAATCTAATACATCTTGGCAGTGGGTCAAGCTTATCAGCCTACACAAACAATTCCTATCCGGACTCTAATGGCAGGTAGGAGACGGAAAAACCATTAAGTTTTGGAAAGACTTTTGGATTGGAGATAAACCACTCACACCAAGAGAAAACATTCCAATCCCTCCTGACATGGATGAAACTGTAAGTAAATACATCAAAGATGATAAGACCTGGAATATTCCACTTCTGAAAAGGAATCTCCAATCGGAGATAGCAGATCAGATATCTCAAATCATAATCCCACAAACTTATGTCCAAGATAGACTATATTGGAAACCAAGTAAGAATGGTTGGTTCTCGACTCAAGCAACTGTAGATTGGATCCATAAAAATAAAGAAGACACATCACAAAACCTTGAACGGATCTGGAAACTCAAAATTCCACCAAACAAAAAAACTTCCTATGAAAGATTTGCCGAAATGGCCTTCCTACTAAAACTAGACTTGTTGCAATCCACATAGGAGTTCCACAAAGTTGTGTTTTCTGTAATAACACCAATGAAGATTCACACCATCTCTTTATGAAGTGTCAGATGGTAACTGAAGTATTGATCAAATCAGTCAATAGCAAAACAACTAGAATAATAGGAAGTATCAACACAGATAATAGAAAAACAAAAGAGATCATAGAAGAAATAAAATCTAAGACAACGACGGAGGAATTTGAAAACCTTATTGGGATCTGGTGGAGCATTTGGTTCTTCAGAAATAAACTAACATTTGATCGCGATACCCAGACAAATATCACCCCAATGGTCGTGTTTGAGTTCTACAAAAAACAGAGAGCCGATTGGAGACAAGCAAACCAATTCGAAAGTGGTGAAAAGACCAAAGGTCAAAAGAAGAGAAAAAATTCGAAATGGATAAAACCACCTCATAACCACATCAAACTCAATTTTGATGGTGCTGTCAATATTTCTGGTGTTGCCACTTTTGGGTTTATTTTCAGGAATGAATCTGGTGCACCCATCTTTCAAGACGGAGGGTTTATTGGGAACCGCTTGGTGGTGTTTACGGAGGCCTACGCACTCCGTCAGGGGATCTTGGAGGCCATCAATCGTGGCTATCCCCGCTTGATTATTGAAGGCGACAATCTGCAAGTCGTTAATGCGGTGTTGGGAAGCTGGAGCTGCCCCTGAGAGGTAGAGATGATGCGTGCAGACATTCATGGATTGCTTGGAAAATTTCAAAGTTGGAAGATTTCGCATGTTCCACGTGAAGCGAATGCTGCTGCTGACTACATTGCAAACTCCTTTCGCTGCGTGTCGACGACGCCTATTTGTTCTGATTTGGGTCTTTTGGACCTCATCCGCAAGGATGCTCTAGGATAGTGTCTTTTCTGATGTATAGGGCCTAGTCTAATTCCTTTCCTTATCAAAAAAAAAAAACGCAAACCAATTTCTTTCCGTTTTACTTCTTATAGTATCATCAATAAAGAATATCTTATCATGTTACTTCCATGATCAATGGAGCTTAATTGTCGTATCCTCAAGTTGTTTTCTTCTGTGTAGCCGTACGTTTATTCGAGTATTTGACGGATCGGGCCGTATAATTTGGGCTTTGGACAGTGAACAGATGAAAAATTAACAGCATAAAAAGATCACAAGCTCCTCATGCAGCTGATCAAATAAAAAAAACAAGCTCTTCATGCAGTGCTACTTGGAGAAAAAAATTTGTTGTGTGTTAATGAATACTCACATTTTAAGTTAAATAAAACTATTCAGTCTAACGCAGTTCAAGAGTTTAACTGTCATAGTTTTTTTTTTTGATCAATTAACTGTCATAGTTAGTATATAAAGTATTTGATAAGTTTTGGATTGTAGGATTGAAATTTTGAAATGGAGGAAATTACTACAACAAAAAAATAGCAAATCAAAATGGCCTTTGAAGGATAATCTAGAGAAAAACTCATTGTCTTGCTCAACAACAAATCCATGCCCTTTCCAAGTTTTAACAAAACATTGTAAATCCAACACTGCAACTTCAACTAAAATAGCATCACAAAATTGAAAACCCATTGTTCCATCAATCCACCTTAAGCACTAGCCTTTTTCAACTTGGCAAGCTCCTGCCTAACTACTCCAGCTTTCTGCAAAATAACCAAAACAATAATTCATACTATCAGCTATATATATTATCAGAGAACTAAATGAACATCCTTAAGATGGATAAATAAACAACAAAAGACTTTGATACACCACATCATAGCAATGATCTCAAACTGAAAGACAGACCTTGATCTTTGCCAACATGATCTTGAAGCGATCAAAGTCATTGAGCGAGGCTCTCGTCTTCTGAACAATCAACTTCCTACCCCACGAGCTGCTCTCCCACTTGTTCTTGACATCTACCATTAGTGACCCATGTTTTAGAGCAATTACTACAAGTACAAGACATCTAAAGTTCAGAATCATAATAACAATAACATTGTATCCTTACCAGCAGCCTCCATGGCCCCAATGAGGGTCTTCTTCTTTGGCAACCTGGGAATGTCGATCTTGATGTCTGTGAGTGTAAGCCTCTTGAAGTTCATTTGGCACCTCACCATGTCTGGAGCATCAACAAGTGCCTGTGACAAATCAAAGTTATTAGCACAAAAAGACACTTCCGGCTTTTTCCTTCAACGGTGCCCCTGATCTTACAACTAAAGATAAAACCCAATGTATGTATAAACCTAATGTATTTGCAATAATGCAAAAGAAACAACAGATTTGCTAAGGTACTGATGAACGATCAAGAGTTAAAGACTTATTAGGAGATCCAATTGAAAAACAATTCAATTGTGTAGATTAATTCCTATTCAAATTATCAGAGACCATGTGCTGAATTTCAAGTACAAATAGTTGTCCATTGACACTACGAACATCTCAATAATATTGGAACTTGGAAGTAATTCTTCAAAAATATCAGATTCATCCCATTGTCCTAGTATCAAGCGATGTGGAAGGCCTTTTCAAACCATAGTCCCCAAAGACAGAAAGCCCATGGCACATGGAACACAGATTGATAGGATGTAAAATGCAAACTAGAAACTAGGGCAAATTTACAGATATGGTTAAAGTTCTAAAACACTAAGCATTCAATCAAACCAAAATTCACAGGCACTGACATACAAATAATCCAATACAGAAAACCGGAAGGTGGAGAATGCAATTGCACAATGTCTAGAACTTAACACATAGTATTTAAATTTAAATGCTCAACTTCAATGCCAACAAAAAACGTTTGCCAACAGACTACACAAATATCAGCTTCAAATTCCTCTACTACGTCAAATTCATCGTTCATGAAAAGAGAGCACAAAGAGTGAGAAATCGAACCCTGTTCTGGTCAACAACATCGACGATGACGACGAGTCTGCCATACTCCTTTCCGTAGTTGATGAGAGCAACCCTCCCGATCTCCACGTACCTCGTGAACGGCTACACAGAGACAAACAACACACAGAATCGAATCAGAATAGCACATAGAGAGAGACGTCTAGATTCAATTAGAGGCACGGAGAAGAAGGAGGAGCTCACCATCTTCGCTGAAGCTTGGTGAAGTCTGAGGAGTCACAGCCTAAACACGGGAACAAAGAAAGAAGCGAAAGCGTACGAGAGAGTTATAACTAGGGTTTTTAGAGTATGGTGCTTTCTATGACTGTGTTTGGGAATGTTGGGCCTCATTTATTAAAAAGAAATGGGCCGTTCGGCCCATAAATTTATTCACGGTAATCTATCTTTCTTGTACAACCTAAGAAAATTGAGTTAAATACATACCTTTCTTAGAGTTAAATACATAAAGTGAGGCATACATATAACATGATCATGGTCTTGACCAAAAAAAATTAAATATAACATGATCATGGTGCATTGCGAATTGATTATGAATTTTCAAAATTACTTCTAAGAACCAAACTCTGAAGATTATTGAGACGTAAGTTTAAAAATAGCTCTTGAGCAGAGTTTGCTGATTTACCCTGATGCTTAAATGTGTGGTTTTCTAATTCATTTGAAAGAAAAAATTTTTTACTATGCTTTCACTGCTTCAATGGGTAAATAAGAAAGGAAATATTTTCACAAAAGGAAAGGAGTAAAAAGAAAAAAGAAGCAAAGAATAGACTGATGGAAAACTTTCATTTCACCCATTCAAGAAAAATTTACAGAGAGGTCAACAAGATGAAAGAAGGGGAATTCCTTTCAAGTTTACAATGAATAAACTATGAGACACTTCCAAGACTAGAGGGCTTTGCCATTTTCTACCAACTTTTGACCAAAACTGCACAAGTAAGAGCAACTTCAAAACAGAAAACAAAAACTATAACAACCTATAATTAACCTCCCTTGTTCCTTCTACAGCTCGAGTTTCGAGCATCCGTGTTCAAGCTTGAGGACGCCCTACTTCCTCGTTTTCGGGCAGGGCTTGAAATTACAAGGGCAGGCTGCTGCACATCCAGATCACTTTTGCTGTTATTTGCACCTCTGGGATTTGAATTCTTCTGAGAACTATTTGAGTGAGAAACAACCGTATTGTCAAGATTGCTAGCAGCAATAATAGCATCCGCGTTTGACACCGAAGGCTGAGAGCTCAGACTCAGCCAGGGGCTTCTTACAACGTCCTCTCTACGATCTGATAAGCCGGCCTCAGGTGGCATTTCAGATCTGCATTGGAGAGATTCAGGATTTCGGTGGGCAGCTGATTCAGAAAGGTTACCTGAACCATTCATGTTTAACGTAGCACCTGGCTGTTGCTGGTTTGACAAAAAAGAAAAGGTTCAGTAAACTGAAGAATAGTTGTAATAAAACAAAGTAAAGAAGACTGACAAACACGAGAGTTTTAAGGATTAAACATGACCAACAATGCAGCAAGAAGTTCTTTCTTCATTCATAGGATCACTTTTGTGGGTCAGGATAAATGTCTATATCATCCTCAGAAATGTGGTTCGAAAGGTTATATGCTGGTCTATATAGCTTCAATCAGGATATATATTTTTTCAGATGTAAAATTAGACATTTCAACGGTTATGATGCATTTTGCCATTAACTGGCGGGCAACCAAGTGATATAATCTTTGAGAAAAGAGGAATTACCTTATTTTGAGTATTAAGAATCTGAAGTGAGTAGGGTTCTTCATCTTCTTCTCCTTCGGAGTCAGCCATCTCCTCACGCTCAAACTCCACATTTTCCATTTCCTCTTCCTCGTCAGAGTCGCTCAATTCTTCCTGCTCCATCACTATCTCTGGCAAGGATTGATCATCTGCACTGTTCGTGACACCTATACTGCCACCAGTCCTCGGTGTAAGCACTGCAAATATAATGTCAGGATTAGAGACTTAAAGGATATTAATAATCCCATATGCACTACAATTGTCCGCTGTTTTTTATCCATGAAGATGTCAAAATTACCTTCTATCCCATCAGCAGCTAAGTCATTCTCCTTTTGAGGTGAAGAATTAAGGTTAATCCCCAAGTCCAATTCATTAGCAGCGCCAGAACATGAAACCGGGTCCCTAGAAGGCTGCAAATCAGTTGAGAACCAGGTACTTTGGCGAGTAGCTTTAGAGCCATTATTTACACTATCATTCCTTTGTAAAAGTGGATGGAACTCCAAACTCGATGATGATGCTTTCTTGGATGTAGTTTTGTTCGAACCAGCAACAACTCGAGGTTGTCCGGAATTTTGAAGAGTAGGAATATTTACTGGATGTGGAGTCAACGGAAAGAAACTAAAAGAATTAGGGGTTATAGTGCCACTACTTAATGGATAGTATGGTAAATGACCATTTCCAGGGGCCTGGAACAATAAAGGATGCATCTGAAGCTCTGGCTCGGTGCCATTTTCTTGATCTACAGATTGGTCCTTAGATTGTTGAACTGCTCTTCTCTTCTGTGTCATATTACTCAAACCAGAATTTGGGTTTACAGCAAGATTCGGTCCAGAAGCTGTAACATCTCTCCTGGCATCAGTAGTCTGATTTCGTGCTCCATGCTGGGAGTTCTGGAATGAAGCTTGAGGAATAACACGAACATTTGAAGGAAGATTGACAGGTGGCAAACTGGGAGCCAATCTTACAAGCTGGGTAGTATTATGTTTGCGGGCTTTATATGGCCTCATGGAGCGAACAAACGTTGATGGGTTCATGGGTGATTGAAATGTGGAACCATTTGGACGAGTGCTGACAGGTCTTGGAATTCCATAAACTCCTTTTTGAGAGTGGTCTGAGACAGCAGTAAGCTCATGGGCACAAGTATCTCTCTTAGCTTGAGGATCATGATTTCCAAGGTTGTTTGGTTGGCATCTTGAATTAAGGTTTACAGTGGAGGTTTCAGAAATAGGAATAGATGGAGCTGGTCTCCAATCAGCCAAGAAAGCCTCGTGAACATAAGCTTCATCATTGTTTTCCGAGCATTCTTCTCCATTCTCATTAGGTACACCAGCGTGCTCATCCTAGTTTCCCATTGGAAAAGAGTAAATTAGGGTTAGAATAAGTCAGAAAACCTAGCAAATGGGGAACAATGAATTCATTAAAGCTCAACTTCTACAGCCAAGACATGCAGCACAATACAATGTGAGCTTATAGCCACTTCAGCATTTTCATAAAAAGTACAAGAATGTGTGCTTACAAATTATAAATTACAACTACATTAGATTGACATCTGTATCACACAACTTGGATTGAGAAAGAGAATTTGGCTTTCAAAAGGTTAATGGCCCACATTCTAACAATAATAGATGCAAAGTGAGGACTGCAGATAAGATGGTAACAACAGTCAAGTTCAAAGTCCTAGGAATGGACTAAAGTATATGATATGAATATCTTCACCTTAATTTTGGCCTAAAAGATCCAACTTGGTTAAGCTGTTTGCATCAACCAGCCCATTTCAGCATACAGCTAAAATTTGTAGTTGCGCAAAATGTTACTACACTGCCTGCTAACGTTCTACACTCAAGATTATAATTCATGAACTCCGGTTGATTTCTTCTATTCTGGCTAATAGAGCGACATAAGAAAATGAATCGTCTTGATATTCCTGTTATTAAAGCCAGGCTATATTATAGATGATTATGGTTCCTTAGAGCTTATTGTCAATCTTCTGCACTCATAGGGGGAAAAAAATCAATAAGAAAAGGACAACTACCTCCTTGTCAGGCACCTGTAATTTTTCAGCAGCTAGAGTCTTGTTTCTCCTCCTGTTAATTTCATATATTCTTCGCTGCTCCCTCTGGATGGGGTCAATCTTCTTGTATGATTTTTGCGTACCAAGAGCAGTGCGCCACTGCCGAGGAAGTAGAGAGGGATCCCTATATGGAACAATAAACTTCCAAATAGACATCCAGTCAAGCTTGAAAGCAGTGAGCCCCTGCAGATGATAGTAGAAAACAAGAAATCATCAGATGAGTCTTTTCAGTATTCAAGGTGCATGACGATGAAATGTACTGGCTTCATTACTACCTCATTGATCCGAGCTTTCTCTTCCTCAGTAAGTGGTGATGTTTTGAGCTTCCGTACTTCCTACACAGTTTAATTAGCCACTTCTTTATCAGCTCTATGCAAATATATGAACATAAGATTCCTAATGAGCAATGCAGCACAATATACAATTGACATTCAGAAATATTGAAGACATAAAATCTTATTTTTTTCAGATCACATGCAGTTCACAGCAATACGATGCGAAAGAATACTTCCAACTAATCCCATGATCTTTTGTAAATAAATAAGAGAAATGATCCATATAGAAGAGGAGAATACATCTTAGAAAGAGAAAAACTGTAGATACAATACAGAGGGGAGTGGAAATCATGCATGCATAACTCGGAGCTGAAAATCAGATAAATTAGACTCCAGATGCCATATAGATATAGATGAACCAACAACGAAGTCAACATGTGATTAACATATCTATATATGTCTATCACAACTATTACACGTCCCACCAATTAAACATTACCAAATTATGATCGGTAAAAGATACAATATCCAAGTAAAAATTCCATCAGCCCAAAATGGACGATGATCTAAAAGAACTAGGACCGCAATTTCGCTGACCAATTGTTGTTTGATAATAGAGGCCATCAGCATAGGGTAAAATATTCATGAACGTTTTATCTTTCAACATAATCCAGTAGGATAACTACATGCTTTTGAGTTTTGATCATATAGATTATCATCATAAGGTGAGGCTAACCTCATAAACTTTACGAATTATACTAACCTCATCAAATAGCACCCTTAAAACCACATCAAAGGAATGCAGTAAATACCTTGATAGGATTATCAGGCGCTTTAGATGAGCAACGGTTTTTTTGCCTTACAAATATCTGCAACAAGAAACATGAGTGCACGAAGGTCATTCACCATACTAATGCATTATTAAAATCAATATAGAAAACATGTTTTTGTATAACTAAAAAACTTCTCTTTACTCATCATAGAAGTAACACCTCAAAAAATAAGGTTCCGTGGTTACACAAGATACATCACATATTTGCCTTGAAATACCAGACTTATATTTCTTACTGCCTTTATGCTCCTCAGAAAACTTGCACAAAATATTAAATTATACATGTTAACCTTCTGACTGTCCTAAAAACAAAATATTATCTGATACACGTCAGCCTACTTACACCTCTAAATTCTAGAAATAATAATAAACAAACTACCTTACAAAAGTTGAACAAAATATTTGATAGTTAAGAGCAATAAATCAATGTCCCTAGCATACCAATAATTGTAATTCTCCATGCATGTTTCTGCATTGCAGGTAATGTCATGTACTCATGCATATTGTATTAGAAGCTGAAGCAAAAGCTAAGTAAAAACAATATAGTAAACAAACAAGTGCGAAGGGTAGAATTATGAAGATGTAATAGAGAACAGAAAGATCACGTATACAAAGTAAGTACCTGATGTTTGGACTTGCAAGGAAGAAAGCGTTGTTGAATTGCTTTCCAATCTGTATTGCATTCCATCAATCCCATTGCTAGTAATCTAAAGTTAAATATAAAAAGAACAAGGCAAGATTTAGAATTCCCTGACATGACCATCTTCAACATAGCACAGAACTAGAATACAAACAAAGTGTGTATATATAAAGCCACTTCCGCACAATAAGCACCAAACTTCCCCATATATCATGTTTCAGAAGTAGAGTGCAAAGGTAAGTAAATACCAAGGGTTATCCAGTAAAACGGAAAATACTTACTCATCCTCTGCATCAGTGAAAAGCACTCGATTGGCTACTCCTAATGGGGGAGGCTTGTGAGGGAATAAGGCTGGATTAAATAGTGGATAAAACTGGCGAGACAATTCAGCAATCCTTTTAGGGACTAATGCAACAGATTGCTTCTTGGAACTCTCAACAAGTGTTCCCGCCAATGTCTTCTTAGCTTGTCTATGATTTGGGGATGGCGACGTTCCTGTACTATATTCTGAAGAAGCTGGAGCACCTCTGTTTGCAGTAGCAGCAGTATGTTCAGAAATTGATGAACAAACAGGAAGAGGAAAAAGGGGTTGTTTCTCTGGTTTCAAATCGCTAGTCACTTCAACATAACGCTTCATCTGCTCCTGAACAGCTGTAAAAGAAGATACAAAACAAATCAGGAAGGTTACTACGGAAAAAAAAAGTTTAAAAGTAAACATAACAAATATTGCTCCTTTGTCAGCGTACCAGTTGAAATGTCATCCATAAATTTTCCAACAAACTGAAGAGGTGCAACATCCAATATTGATAGGACAGGACCACCTACAAACGGCAACCATGATGAATCCTGACCAGCTTGAAAAGTTTCCACAGAATCTTTTGTAGCACGTCCATTATCATTGCAACTTTGCAGGACAGGAGAACCTTGAGACTTATTGATTGAAGAGGAAATTTCTCTTTGTTCTTCATTCATGTCATATGATTGGGGACTCTTCTCTTGTGGCAAATATTTGGGATGTTCATCCACAACTGACGGGTGGATGTAAGGTGGCTGAAAGCAAAAGCTCGGATGAGGAACATCTCTCCGTGATAGAACTTGATCACGTTGATTGAGCATCTCAGATATTAGGCCCTGAACTTGAGTGGCAATGTTCCGCTTAGATGGTTCTAGAACACAAAGAGAAAATACCTGGATCAGAAGCTGCACATGCTCATGAATCAGACAATGCAGCTGCCCTATCTGATGAGGTGTGAACCCATTTAATGAAGAACTGTTTCCTGATGGTGGAATGTTAGGTGGAGTATCGGCCATTACATTGCTAGGAGTTGACGCAATGAGAGTGGTAGGCAAGATTGGCAACAGTGGACGTAATGGCTTCTTCTCTAGTTCCAAGAGCCTCTTTTTGCCGTCACTGCAGGCCTTTCGGCGTCTATTTTGCCTTGTCTCAGGACGCCGTTTAGCTCCCTTTGGCTTCACCTTCTCTACTAAGCAATCATCAACGTCACTTTCAAGTGCTTCCTCAATTTCTATCTCAAAATCTGCATCATTGTCCTCATCCTCATCATTTCCATGATCCAGAAGCAGTGACTGATCATCTTTATCTCCACCCTGCAACACAGCTGCAAGAAATTTCCTGTATTCTTCTTCGTCATCAACATTTGGAAGGTCATCATCATCATCAGTTTCTTGAAGAAATGTCTCCAGCTCGTCAAGAGTAAAACTGGCAAGAGAATAACGAGCTCTAGTACGCCTGCATATAGCATCTTCATCATCTGAGGCAACTGAGGGTACCTGACACATCACACGTGTATCATCCGTTGTAGCATCATTACCAGCTTCACTGTCTAAACGATTTTCCTCTCCTGGGAGAAAATCCTTCTCTGGCCCTGAGGTTTTTCTCTTCCTGGACTTTCTGGTGGCAGCTTCTTCCAGGGTGACTTTATTTCTAGCCATACTCTCATCGATCTGAGTATTACTAACATCAGCTTGTTTGTGTGCTGAATCTTCAGGAAAAGACTGGGCAACTTCCCCACCACTTTCAACCACATCAAGATCCAACGCTTCTATCTCAGAGCTCAGGCTTGATGAAGCTTCAGCAGGACTGCCTCTCAGAAAGGGATTGAAATCTATATCTTCGTCTTCATCTTCATCCTCATCTGGCTCCATATGACTCTTATTAATGTCAGACAAGTTTGAAGTAACAGGTATATCTCTCTGAAGATTGGTGTCTACAGGATCAGTTGACAGCAAAACTTGGGGAGCCATTTCAATAGTTTGAAACGCTGAATTAGCTGGTGATGAAGCCCTCATAGGCATCTGTATCGACATCTTATCACATTTTCCTTTCAAAGGACGCGACTTCAGTTCTCTGCTCAAAATCTAAACAACAAACCACCAACTACGAATTACCTTCTAGATTCTAGAGCATGACAACAAAGATTTCTAATTTAATCCCCATCATGCACATACGTGATAGCAACCTAATGCAAACCCTAATTGTCTACAAGGAAACCCTAAAGCAAGCTAATCAATCACATGAAACAGGAAACAAAAAAAAACTTGAAATTGAACACACCAATCAAAGCAATTCATCAGATAGATGAAGGAAATACGCCAGAAGATATACTTACACCAAGAAACAAGAATGTGGGACGCGAAAACTACGTAATTGTAGAGAATCCGATCTTCCAACTGAGGGTAAGATACGAAATCAACCCTAACTTTGCTTGTTTTTTCCCCTTTATTCCCTTGAACTGTTTCGGGCCACACCTAGGAAAAGCGTTAAGATGCTAGAACGGCGGTTAGAAAGCCGAAATCCCAGACTCTGTTCCCTCTTCGATTTGCGCTCGATAAGGTTTCGCACTCGGCCGATTCTGTATACCTTCTCTCACTGTTTGAGTTAATTTATCTGCTCTGTTATTCACCAATTCGCTCTCTCTCACTATCACGCTCGTATCGTGGATGATCGCCGGCGCTTGGTCGGAGACAGACGCCGGTAACATGGTTTGTTTGTTTTTATCTTTTTCAGGCTTCGTCGAACGACGACGGAGACACGAGAGATTCAGAGATCAGAGGCAGAGGGATCAAAAGTGGGCCTGTTTTAATGGGCCGGAAAAAAGCAGCCCAGATAGCGATTGGCAGCTTTTATTATAATGTGTAGCTTAAGAAAAGTGGTCGAAAAGGCGAAAACTATACTCAGCAGTAAACATTATAGAGAGAAGGGTAAACTCACCAAAAAAAAAATAGAGAGAAGGGTAAAACTACTTGAATTTCGATGCCATATGGTAGATTACTAGTGAGTATTAATGTTAAATGATTGTGTTACATAATGTATTTGTAGTTCACAAATGACATTTAGATCAAAGGGGTGAGGAGCTCAGTCCAACAGTTTAGACCTTGATCTTGAGAGAGGAACATGAAATCATCGTTTCGACACTGACGGACACCAAAACCATGATATTAATTCATTTAGTCAAGTGTTTACCTTATTAGCCTTGCCAAATTTCTCAACACTAATGCCAGGTTTCTATCATGAGTTCCTATGCATTATGATTAGAGAACACAAGATCAAGAAACTGCAATAACTTGAATACCATTAAGTAATCCACACATTTTACATTCATAAATAATATACAACAACAAAGATACATATATAGAACATTAATTACCAAATAAATCCAAATTTACAAAATGAAAAATCAACTTTTGAACTATACATAATCACTACACACTGCACGTAGGGATTCATACATCCCACACCGGAACCATGTACACCCATAATTAGTTTGCAACAAGACGACAAGAGGCGAAAACGGTACGTAAGAACAGATCAAAGTCTAGATCATAAACACAGATCTTGTTTCAACATTTGGGCTCAACCCTACGAAAGAGAGCATAGGCGTTGCCAACGATGAGCAACACGAGCACGAAGGACGCGAACAGACTGACAAACACCGAGCTACCAACGTAGCGGCAGAACTTGCCATAGGTGCCACAAATCTTGTTCCACTTGACATGGGAGTTGCCCTTCAGTCCCAGGTACGCAACGCCTCCGGCTGTGCCTGTGGCCGAGGCCACAATGCCTAGCATCAACTGCACATACATAGATTAAGTGATTAAGTCGGGCCAAGTACATGATAGGTCAAGCTATGGTGACAATTTGGACTCGGGCACGAACGTACCACATCGGTGAGGATGAGGAAGAGGAGGCATTTGGCGGGAAGGGAGGGCTTCCAGACGACGTAAAATGAGGCCAGTCCGGTGATGATGCTGTACAAACCCGCGACCGAGAGTGCTGCTACGAAGTAACTGATCGAGCCGGCCAACACCAAGATCAAGTTGTATGAACCATATATGCCATCAATTCAACTATGTATATAAGTTCATTTTTCTAGTTACAAAGAGAGTAAAGACATGTATATCTTGTGGGAGCACCTTGAACCAAGCTAAGGAAATTTACCCTAGTGCAAGCGTAACGAGCTTACTAAAATGTGTTTAATTCAAGGTGTTTATTTTAATCAATCATTTGAGGAAAGGCATACACTAGCTAGTATGAAAAGAGATTTCGGATATATTTGAGCTGGTGAGCACTCAGAAATGAATCTATTTATAATTGATTAAGCATACACTTTGTTATATGATTTGTTAATTATTATAAAAAGTTACATAATTTAACTTGGCCACCTAAAAAATTGAAAGTTGGGATAAGCACAAGAAGTTAACAAAGTAGGAGACTTAATTGATTGATTAGTAACGTCCTTTTCTACTTTTTTTTTTTTTTTTTTGTATTACATTACTACTAGATTTAGGAAATTTTGAATAGAAGTAACTAATATGCCTTCAATCATTTGTAATTAGGTATGCTTACATCTACACTAGTACATCTACTAATTAATAGTTATACACTTATACACCATAGCTTAGAGGTTAACAAAAAGAACTCTAAATTCATCTACTTCCATCTAAAGCAATAGTCTGTTTGAAAGATCGATCGAGCAACATGACTCCAAGCAAATCTTGTAAAAACGATCAACCATATCACTCAAAACTTACACAAAGAGGACTACAAGAACCAATAAACCAATCCAACTTACATGAAGGCCGGAGAGTAATGAAACTTAGCGGATGTAGACACCATAACCGGGCCTGGTGACCCGGGCACCGGTACCAACTTGGTCTGGTTGCTTGTGACCATCACCACCACGGCCACCACCGACGCTGACAACAGCACCACCCTCAGGACCGCATCCCATGCACAGTACTTCTTGAACTTGGACTCACTTGAAGGTGGCTGCGGTGGGACCCCCTTCTCGTCGGTTGCTATCGTCGTGGTAGTCTCGGAAGCCATGGCTAATTGACTAGTTGTCGATCAATAGACGATTTTCGGTGTAGCATGTGTGTATGAGAACGTACATGCGCGTGTTGTGTGTGTATATATGGAAGAGCTCGTGAGAAATGCATAGCATAATTGCACTATGGATTATATATTATATATCATGAAAGTGACCGAGAATTTTCACCTCATGAATTTTCGTAAGTTAGGAGTATTTATTTAAGTTTGATAGACCCATAGGCCGAAACAATAGACGCTCAGATACATCGTTAGGGCTTGCTACACTTTCTCAATAAAAGTACTTTTTGAGTAAAAGTATACTTTTCGTGTCTCGAAATGCGTGAAAACTAATTACTTTTCACGAATTTCGAGGTAGAAAAAATATATTTTCTCTTAAAAAGTACTTTCAAGGAGAAAGTGTAGCAAGACCTAAACTTAGATCCGGTCTCTAGTGCCCACGAGAAGAAGAAGATCTTGTGAAGTATCACGCGACACGAACATAAAAAATACAGAACAGATTTTTAACTTTCTCAATTGTTTTTAGAAATTCTAAGCTCGATTTACCATAGTTTTTATGTACAGGTTTTCACATTTTTTTTGTACTTCAAAATAAACATGTTCAGTCTCTTATTTGAATATAACGAGTAAATCCTAAAACTTGAAATGAACTAAGTAAGATTTATGAACATGTGCCTTGTCAGCATCATGTATATTATTAAATTTGAGGTTGAGCACTAACTTTTATTTATTCAAAAAATGAAATAATTTGATTTTGGAATGACCATAGATGAAAATAACCAATCATGTCCAACCCGTGGAAACGTCTTGTAGAGGGTGAGAACTTTCATAGTTGGCTCAACAAGCTAAACACAATATTTATATATGTTAATTACTTAATTGGAACATTAAATGAAGTTATATAATACTACATTATTAATTTACTAATGCATCTAAGCTAGGACATTCGTACACGCCATTGAAGTTGAATTATTGGTTGGCTTTCTTGCTGCCATATATTTTGACAATTGTAATTCCCATCTGAAAACCTTTTGAATGAAGTAAACGTCCTTGTGTCAAATTCTTGTGTGTAAGAAGAAACCAGGAGGATAAGTATCACTTAAAATAGGGTAGGTCAGATATTGTTCGGATGATTAAACTTTAGACCTGGATTAATATCCTTATCCGGTAGAAACATGAATCATGAGTAGAATTTGATTAGCAAAAATTCAAACCTAAGGTTCACCAAAAAAAGATTGAATAATGGAAGTGTATTTCAATTCCCAAATTATTTGGTTGATGACTTTAACTTGTCGAAGTTCGGTGTACTCGATCCTGTTCAGCATAGATGGGTCTCATGCTTCTTTCTTACAAAGGGGTAAAAACCTTTCTTCATAATATAGTAATTAACAATTGTGACGTGAGATCATAACTTGATTTGAAAGCTTGTTATATATTATCAAAGATCAATTGATCTGCTCAACCTTGTTGGAAATTTGCAATTTACGATTCTCCATATTGCAACTCCCCCTTGTAAATGACTCAACAAGCAACTAGCACCATGTACAAGTAAAAGTTTAGGTGGAAATTGTGAAATTTTAAATCATACCAAAAGTAAAGATGAGGAAGAAATTACAGGATATGTCCATGTGTGAGGCGTAGAAGTCATTGTCTGTACTCATATGTGAGAACATTCACAGCCTGTCCATTGGACTTTCATACGTAATTTGTATAGAGAGGTTAACGTGGCCGTGAAAAATGGCTAAATAGGACCATCACAAGAATTCGCCAAACGAATTCAATGGGCATCTAGTGCCTAAAACTGAAGCTAGATCAGTGACTACAAAAAATATTCATTAGTAACACGTAGGTTGGCCTGTCCTTGGTAAGATAGCACCATATACATATGACACAACTACAAGAATAGTAACCATTAAGGGGGAAAAACCCACAAATGAACACCAGGCAAGAGCGTTTAACTGATAAGACTGACATTAAGACAAAAAAAAAGTACCAAGATATATACTTCATAATTGCTGAATGGGCCTTACAAGATTTATGAATCATAATGTTCCATACCTACCGTATTTGATGTATGACATTTTCAAATTTGATGTAGTTATAGCATCCCCACCATGCAATAGAAGAGCAAATGGTAGTTGACATCAAGATTTATGTTACAGCCATCAAGAACATGAATAGAGAGATTTTTATTTTGGGATTGAGAATTTTCAGTAATCCGGTTGTCATCTCAATAGGTGAAAAACCAAAACATTATGCTACCAATTGACCAACATGATACACAATCAGCAAGATGAGAAGTTTTTGATGCTCTGCTCTTTGAAAGAATTTAACTGCACCTTGACAATTGTTCCACTTGTTCTACTGATACAAGCTTATAGAATATAGGTGCAAATGCAGAGCAAGACACTAGATGATAAACTATCTTTACCTCCTGACCTTCAGACGCGTCACGTTTTCAGCATAGCAAGGCCTCTGTTCGGTTTAGATCTTCCAAATTGACACTGGCCTGGACACCCTTGTTTAATAAAAACTTGACCAATGTAGGGATATCTTGTTTTAGAGCATTTGCCAGATCCTGATTCAGTAAAAGAGAAGCAAACGGTGATGAGCTCATCTGTGCTGATAAGGGAGAAAGTTTAGAAATTCAGAGCAATGCAAGCAACCCATTAGTTATGGTTTCATGCACACAAGTCATACATACAGTATCTTTGTCATGGTTTCATACAAATACCGGCTCTGTAGCATGCATCATACATACCAGGTCATGAAACTAGCAGTAAGTAATGCCTATACAGGGTGTTTGATAAGATAATCAGCTTCCTTTCCTAACTATAACATAAGCAGGGGGAGGAGGGGAATAATGTACCTTTCGGTCTTGTTCCTTTTGATGCTTTAGAACTTCCGAAGGCCACTCACTGACCAACTTTTGAATTTGAGCCAATATTTGTGGACTTTTTGAATCACCGTAAGCCTGCGATGCAAAAAAACGCGTGTGAGTTTTTTCCATGTCGATTTCAGAAGTACAAAAGAAGTCATTCACAAAACTCTATTGCAAAATGGTTATTCATTAGACATATGGATACATCTTTATCACAACGAACACCGCTTGTGTATTTAATTATTTTAAACGGATGAATTGTAAGAGAATTGCAGTCATCTATCATAGATCATTAATCATGCTGTTAATTACAAGTAAACACAGCGTCTAATCATTGAGCCCAGACTCAATGAAGCGCCATAATATTAATTTAGTGGAAAAAATCTCCACTTAGCACCCAGCAAAATGAAACTCTGTCCCGTCTTACTCATCATTTTTGGAAATAACAGTTCTCCAATTATTCATTGTATTTAAAATATTCTGAGCAAGAGAGATCAAACAGTTCCAAACATGGAAATCATTTAAATGAACCGGTAGGCACCTGATTGAGAGCTTGAATCATGGAAGCAGCAACCTCAAGCTTTCTCTCCAGCAGGAACCTCTGTAAACACAGACAAGTTGTTGCATTAATTATTATTTTTCCTGGGTATCAGCAGTTCTGAGCTCAAAATTCGGCCATTATATCTTTCCTCTCAAATGTTCAAAAACATATCTTGCTTTGGTATTATATATAAATAGATTACATTTTACATATTTAAAAAGAAACAGTACTCTAATCTCCAGCCACTTAGCATACTGTTATAAGATAGCAGATTACATCATGCAAAATACCTTAGCACATGCAAACCCACTTTCAAGATTGTGTTCTTTGTACACATCTGATCTCAACTTTTCAATTTTACATAAAGCTTCAATATCTCCTGAAAAAGACAAATAATTACTAGAAAATTAAATAAGTGTAAGGTTTAACTTAATGTATCTTAAAAGTGTTTTATAACCAGTCAAAGTAATAACTCGATCACACCTCTATTAGCTGCAAACTCCATCCAAGTACCAAATGCAGTTTTCCGCAATTTCACTCCAGCCTTCTGAAATCTTTTAGAGTACTTAGAGATAAGGTCCCACTTATCAGTTTCCTGACAAATGCTGCAAAGAATGGCTTTAAGTCAGGGCAAAAGAATCCAAGTATTGGTCAATACGACAAACTCCGTTGCATTTCAAATTCTGCAGTTATTCAGCAACTTTAGTTAAGGGCAAAAGAAGAGAAGTACAATGGTACTATATAATTAATTGTTGCATGATAAGGCTTCATGATTAGAATTTCAAAGATTTATCAAGTGGAACCTACTTCGTCCCAACATCATACCTTAAGACAATATGAAGGATTTATTATGTAGATGTGGTATTGGGTAGAGAATACGAATATGCAAGGAGAGGGCTAAGGTATGCTTAGAAGTTAGAACTCTGTTTACAAATTCAAAAAAAAAAAAAAAAAAACTGCTCCAGTAAGGCTTCCACGACTATTGTACAAAATCAAGCAATGTGCACACCTAACTAGATCATAAGTGGAACCTACTTCGTCCCAACAACATACCTGAAGACAATATCTGCTGTAGAAGGTTGCAATGGTAAGTCATTCTTCTTGACTAGTTTCATTATGTCAGACATGAGCTTTGAATCCTTTTGCTTCTTAGCATATGACTACGATAGCGTCAAGCCATGGAATTGTTAGACAGAACCAATGCAGCAAAACAATAAATTTATAAACAAAGAAAAATGACACTGGAAAAATTACCAGCAAATGATTGGCAGAAGCTACAGAAGGAGACAGCCCATACACATTGTGCTTCCACAAAGCTTTCAACCCTACAATCAATTACCAGTTATAAGTGCATACTCCTTAACGTCTCTTAACTGCCAGAAAGTACTATGACGGCAACTTATTAACTAAATGAGGCAGCCCTTACACGCGGGCTTCCTCAAAGCCTTATTCCCTACAAACTGTCAGTACATGCTCCTTCAAACTATGGTAAGCTATCACCTATGCACTCCCCTTAGTCCACACCAAAGTTCTTTTACAATCAGGTGAGTTATACTCTTGGTTTATTAACATCATGGGAATACTAAGGTGCAGTTATATTCAATAAACTGCATCTGCCAGAAATCACCCTGCCCCACCCCACCAAGATAAATAAAAATTAATAAAACACAAGTGCTAGATAAAGCCTTCTTCAAGACCAGATGCACATAGCACTAAATTCTTGATTTTGTTAATCCCCGTAATATTAGATACAGTTATGGTCGTCGCCAGAAGATAATACTATCCTAAATACTTTGATTGAAAAAAATAAGACATGACAAAGGTTCATGGATCCATGTCAGTCATAAGCTGTTGTGCAACTATCACCTTTCATATAAAACAAAATAACACAATGATCTATATCATCTTGAAATAATAAGATTGAAGGATCATACAGTGAAAATAAAGCAATATTCCCTCGCAGAATATAGGAGAGAGAAATAGAACACTAAAACCCACCAAAATCAATAGCGCCAACACGAATGCACGTCTTTGTAATTTGTTGGCAGAGATTGCAGTTGAAGTTATCATGAATTCGAAGATTCGAAAGCCTCTGCATCCAAAAGAACATAAGTAACACAACCATTGAAGTAGCAAATGCCAAAATACAGAACTACCAATACTCACAAATACTCGAAAATTTTGCAAAATATCAAACAAAAGCACAATGTCCTCCTTGATCTTGCAATTCTCAATCAGGCTCCACATCCACGCATTGGGAGGGGCAGAGCGCTTTTCTTTAATCTCATGGAGCATTTTGTCATAAATCTCCTTCACAGCCTCTGCCAACAAAATTCACCATGTCATCCTATAAATACACATTTCCCTTGCTCAACCAAAGTATAAAATTAAGCTAATTAAAGACCTAACATGTCAATTAACAAGCTTCCACTAATTGTAACTACCTGTAGCACCACTATTGGTTTGGTCTGGTGCTGAACAAAAAGTGGCGGTGAGAGCCATGGAACACGGTGGACTCTGCCATACGCACTGATTAACGCTCGAAGCTACACAAAGATAGACAAATTGTAGCAAAACGGATCCGTAATCAATTGCTGGTATTCAAATGCGTCGAAGAAATCTCGAGAGCGCACAATCAGTTTCTTGATTTCAAGCTGAATTGTATATGTGAGTAAACGAACAGGCAGATTGGACTGAATCGTACCTGAGAAGACATGATTCCCGAGCGAGGAGGTGCTGATGGATCGGGATTCGGAGGATTGAAAGGCGGAAGATTCGCCGGCGACGAGAAAGGATTCGGGAGAGAGAAAGCGGGAGAAAAGCGCGAGCGTGGGAGCTCTGACGGACCTTGAAGACCGACGGAGAATGCCGGCTGCTTGCATTGGATTGACAGAGAAGCTTCAATGGCGGTTTAGGTATGAAGAGCGGTGAGAGGTTAGTCGCGGTTGCCTGAAGGTGACGACTGACGAGAAGTTGGGAGGGTTTCTGAAGGGTTTACTTCCCTTCATGATTTTGATTTATTATAACTTTGCGACATCTTATTTCATAATTTACACAAAATAGCTATTACTTTTTTTATTTTTCGAATCTAGCCTTTGAGCAACCAAAGCAAAACGAAATTTGGATAACAAGGTCCTTGAACATCAGGGTTTTTGTTTTTAATCTTATTCAGAAACGATGATAATAATTGGAATGGAACAAAGTTAGGAAGCATGAATCATGGCGCTCGTGGATGCATGCATGCAACGCCATTAATGGCATACTTAAAATGCTTAAAACCAAAGCTTAGCAACTTTCTAAGCTCACAACAAAATTATTCCACGCATTTCTACACGTGATTAATTCCATAATTAAAATTCCTTGATCGAGTCTTCCTATCAAAGCCATAGAGCGCCGGCGTCCTTGAGCATCTTGTTGAGGGTGCCGTCGAGGTGGAGCGCCAAGACGGCGGTGGCCGAGCCCACGAACTTACCGCCCACAAACACCACGGGCACAGCCGGCTTGCACCCGAGCTCCTTAACAATGGCCCGCTCCACCTCCGCTCCCCTCGGGTCCTCGTCTATCTCGTAAATCGCCGGGCTCACACCTTGTTGGTAGAACAAGGTCTTGATCGTGTGGCACATGCAACACGAGCTCTTGCTGATGATCACCACCGCCTTCTGGGACACTAGTCTCGAAACCCGATCCATGACTCGACCCGATTGACCCAATAAATGTTTCTAAGTATTGTTGTTGGTCGAGTTTTGTGTGGTACGTGATTCGAAGTGTTTCAACGAGTTGTGATATATATAAGCACCGGAGTTTGGCGTAGTAATGTGCACGGTAGGGGCCAGATAGAGTTTGCAAAGAAAATATCGCTGAGATATTTGTGCATTTGATTATGTTGGCATATTCCTTGAGAAAACATTCCTTCAGCCTTTTAGGTAATTTGAGAATAATTTGGTCAATGTGTAACAATTTCGCTAACGTACGTCAATCGTGTCATGTTCCCCTCTAGCTAGTTAATCGTTAATCACTTTTTTTTTTTTATGATATACTCTATGATTGAGAATATCATATTCCAAATATCTAATACATTGCTTAGATAACTAAGATCAATCCCTTACTTTAAGAAATTCAAGTCTCTGACATCTATATATTTAACTTAAACAGTTATATATGTCTCGATGATAACAGTTTTATTTTTTTTGGTTCGGAAAGAAGGCAGTTCCTTACAAATTAATTAAACACGAAGCATTACAAGCAATTCCGAGGTGTAGAATGCCCATTTGCATCATCCACAAGGATGTCAATAACATTATTAGACGGAATTGAAAGATGGTGGCATCCTAATCGAAACGAATAGATTAGCTTAGCAAGGATGTCGGCCACAAAGTTGGCCTCGCATAACCAGCATGTAAATGCAAGGTCGGTATTGAATACAGAACCTTCATTTGCACTTGTTATAAAGGTTGTCTTCCCAGGATTGGCTGGTTGATTGCAAGACCATGCAAACCATCAATTCCCTAGCTAGGTACGATCAATAATTCTACCGAAAGGAGAGTGCCAAGCACTATACTTTAGCATTTTTTATAAAAGGTCAACTTTCGATCAAATCAAGTGCTTGCTCTTGTGAGTTTGTGACACGATCGAGTTAGACTACTGACAAAGATGTGGGGTAACTTAATAATATTGTACGTGACTTGGAATCTTGTGTTTTTACCAACTAGATGGCAATGGACCATAGGAAATTCAACAGGCAATATGAGAACTACGATTCTTTTTTCCAGGGCACTATTTGTAAGAGTCCATTTTTTCAGTCGAGGGCACTATTCGTAAGAGTCTATGTTAATAAGTTGTTTGATGTTAATTGCAAATTGCTCTCATGTTTAATGAATGAACGAACATAGCACTTTGGTTAGTTGATCACATTTCAATGCATTTTTTGTTGTGAATTAGAGATTTTTTTGTGTGTGGATTAGAGATTTGGGATTATGGATAACTCCACGTTTAGGTAAAGATATGTTGGTATAAAAGTTGCTTTATATACAGTCATACAGAGGATATTTTCGGTAACACGTCGACAAGGTATAATCTCTTTATAACTTTTCATTGTAGCAACTAGCCAAACAACAACAAATCAAAACTTCTATGTTCTTCACCAATATTATTCAAAGGAAAGTGAGAATATAGTTGGTTAAAACAGGACTTATACTTGAAAAAAAGTGGCCATAATTTGACTGAATGTCAATTTTGCTGGCTCCTGATGACGATTAAGAGCATTATTTATAGTTTATGCAGTACTAATGAAGTTTGAATATATTACTTTTTTTTGCTTTTCACCGGACATCAATGTTTATCTCTTAATTTCAACCAAAAAAATGTTTCCCCTTTGAATAGCTTGGCTTAAAACTACTATAGATGATTTCGTACACTCTTAAGATTTAGCTAAATTATCTGGAAGTGAGAAGAATTTCTTTTCCCATGAAAAGTAGCACATCTTCTGATCTTCAACATTTTATAAAACAGCCTTGCAAAAGATATACCTCCCGTCAATCAAATGCCACCCATTCTCGTATTTCCAGTAGTTAACCATCAAAGACCATGTAAGACCATTTCTTTGCTGTGATGGTGTCGAATGTTTCACTGCAAGAAAAAAAAGAGTTTATGAGTTTAACAGTAACGTAATGTATATATCACAGGCTTATTTTTTACTTTTCTGCATCTTCTCTTCCAATTAAGGGAAGAAGATCAAATGTAGAACTAGCTAAAGACAGCTATTAACCTTGAGCTTCTTATTCTTCTTTTTCTTCTTCTGTTTTTTCTTCTTTTCTTTCGCCTTCTCTTTCTTCAACTTCTTTCTTTTGGGTTTCAAGCTCTCTTCTGAAGAAGTGTCCTGTGCATTTCAGTACCAATTATTGCACTTGCAAGAAGGGGGAGAAGCAAGAGTTACAAAATGTTACAATAATAGCAATTCGGATCAGATGAGTAAATTACCTCGTACTCAGGGTCATCAAACGAACTAACATGCCGTATCTTATGTCCTCTAGAAGTCCCACCTAGATTCAGCACAGCAAAATGGATTTTAGCAGCTGAAGCATTAGTTATATCATGAAGACAAGCTTGAATCCTCAATCAAGGACTTTCTGGAATGTGATTACAAAAGTGCAGAATGATCATTAGAGAATGTTGGCTAGCAAATGATTTCTGAATGCTGGAATTGTTTCCTACAAGTGAAGTAATGCAGGGCATCTTTCTATATCAACACTTTTCCATGTATCAGACAAATGAAAGCCCAGTTCAAGTATAATTAGCTGCAAATGATTCCAAGACTAGGATGTTTAAATAACTTGCAGGCTGACCGGTGAAATTTCCTCACTGTTCAGCCAACCCAATGACAATTTCATAACAAATACAATGCAAGCTATGTTTTTGCCTGTTACATTCATAGGTGTGCAATACTGAAAGACAATGCAATGCAAGCTATGCTTTTCTTCATTCAACAAAGAACATGGGTGTCTATCACAATCATATAATAACGTCGAAATCTTTTGCTTATATAATTCCAATAATCCAAAAGCACTGTGAGATAGTTTTAGCTTAAAAAGACATGCAGCTTGTTATAATTAGCAGTACTAACAGGCATTCACGGTCTCTTTTGCTTTCCTGACGGCTGATTCTACAAGAGCGGGATTCAGAGAGTCCAATCCACCAGGTTCCTGAAGTTTCCTCTCCAAAAACTTAGCAAGAGCAACCGCCTTATTAGTAGCAACTGGACCACCCGGGTGAGGTATCCTGACCAAACAACAACACATCAGCAAAACAGAATGAAAATGGAACCTTAGCTTATGAAGCCAATGCTACTGGTGCATAACCCAGAGCAAAAGAAAACCATCTGTATCAGCATTTGCATCAACAGCTCGTTCCATTGCCTGTCACTCAACTTACAACAGTCTATTGACCAAAAAAAATACTTACAACAGTCTAGTTGCCAATGATTTCTATAGTCATCTTAAAAGCAAGGTTGAAACAAATCATCCAATACATAGATTCCTACATCTGCATTGTTAGATTTCATAAGCCAACTTATTAACCCTGCTTCCCATCTTAAATATAGGAACAAAGCTGAATGAGAAAAGACCTTGGCTACTTATCAATTATGCTCATTGCTCTGCAAATAAAGAAAGAGAAAGTTTTCAACAAGTGAACTTTCTACCCCCAGAAAATCAAAGTTTCAAATCAATACGCTATATGTAATTGATCAGCTTAAGAGAACAGCTACGGAAATAGAACTCATAAAAGTATCCTACTTCAACTGTCAAAAGATAGAGAGGCCTTGGCATCAGCTCAAAAATATAGGAGCAAATCATGAACAGATGAAGAAAGACCCAAAACCCCTGTAAGTAAATATGCTCGTTGGCATTGTCGAACTCAATAGCCGAACTAATCCTAACCTATTTTGATAAAATTCATGACGAAATCAAGCAAACTACAATTGGATGCTCAATTTATCAATCAGACAAGAATTTCGAAACCCTAATCCCCCAATTCCACATCCAAACCTTTTCATGCTAAATTAATCTCAGTTTGAAGAAATTCCAGCTAAATCAAACCCCAATTGGGGAACATGCTATAGAGAGAGATACCTGGGATTAGGGCGGGAGGAAGAAGGTTGGGAGGGAAGGGGGGCGAATTTGCTTCCTCTGAGTGCCTTTTTCTCTTCTTCCGTTAATTCATCGCCTCCCATCATAATTTTCTCCCCCTTTCTTTCTCTGGCGTCGCCGGCGTGTGTTTTTCAAACGGCTTCGTAGACCTCGTCATGGACTGACTCGGGTCGGACTTGGACCGGGTTCAGAAAACCACAGTGGGCCGGTCAGGTCCAATAACGTGAGCCCGCTCGTTAGAATGGCAGATCCGTACCCTACAAAAGCGCAAAAAAGAAAAGTTTAAAAAGGGTAATTTGGTTGACTTTGGTAACTTGGTTCGACGTTAAGATCTTAAAATGGTATTATGAGGTCACTATTTTGAATTCTTGGGACGTCGATTTTCTCTTTGTTCTTGGAATCTGGGATATAGATCATGCTCGGTTATTGATTGAACTGATATGTTTGACACCTTCATTTATTACTGTGGGTCACAATAATATTTCCTTCGACGCAAAATTTTACGGATTAGGATGAATACTTTCTCATTTTTTCATTCATTCATGCGCAAAAACTATTTTATAAATTAAATTATTAGAGAAGGTAATGTTTTTTTTGGTCGAATTAGAGAAGGTAATGTCAACCGTGAGTGGTAAATTAATCGTCATAAATATTTTCTCTATCTTCCGTCGTAAAGATATTTTTATTAACGGTTTTTCTATTATGTGCCCTAAGAGCAAACAATAAGCAGCTAATAATGGAAATATTTGGTAAATTTTTAATTTTTTGTTTTTAAATCTTTCTTGTGACGGATTCACTCTTTCCTTTTTAGGGTTTTAGTTTCTGTTTTTGTTATGCTTATCATGTGCCCTTAGGGCACACAATAGAAAAACCGTTTTACTAATTATGCTTTTTATCTCTAAATTATTTTCCTAAAAATAAAGAGGCGGCTAAGCAATTATAATGGAAGGTTCTATCTTTGCGCAAAAATAGAATCATCGCTAGATTGGGTAGCAAGTAATCACTAGGGATAGATTTATTCTCCCCCTACCCTCTCTCTTCCATTATAAAGATAATTCGCAACTTGCATCTTCTAGCTTTTCTCTCGCAATTATCGCCCTTTATCGTCGACACTCGCTCGAACAACTGCTCTTCTGACTTAGGCATCTACCTGTGTGCATTAAAGGCGAATTTTTGTGCACTTACACCAACGATTTATCAATGGATAAAAGCTATAATACACAAATTCTTCTATTTATTGAAATTTTCAATGAATCTAGATGAAGTGCCCATACAAGTTTGTCTCGAGCTAGGTTAGTGTAAGAAACTTTTTAATTTTAACTGAAACAATTAACGTTGGGATAAAAGCTAAATGCATGATGCATCCACACCACCAACAACATAGGAAAACAATAAAAGACAAACAAAACAATGAAAGATCCTTTAGTAATATATAAACGCAGTGGCGGAGGCAGGGGGCGGGTGGGGGCGGCCGCCCCCCCGACGGCCGGAGGTGTGGGGAGCCTTAGAGGGCCGCCCCCAGAGCTTGGGTGAGGGTAGGGGCGGAAAAAAACGCGGCCGGAGGCCCGGAGCCATGGAGGGGAGGTGAGGGTAGGGGCGGAAAAGAAGACGGTCGGAGGTGTGGGGATCGAGGCCAATGCAGTGCCGGTGCCGGAAGTGGAAACGGAGGTAGAAGGTCGCCGGAATTGGTGTAGAAAAGACGTCAATCTGTAAACTGATATTGACTATTGAGGGTAGGGTTTGAGATGAAAAGATTTGAGAAAGAGTGGGAGAAAGTAAAGTTTAGTTGGGCTTTAATCAAATTTGGGCCTATATTTATTTACTTAGGCCATGTAACAATTCATCCCAAATTATATATGGGCCAAAACTAAATTAGGAAGGGTAAAAATAAATAACTTTTAAAGAAATTAGTGTTAATATAATTTTAATAGTAAATTAAGCAATATTCAAATTTATAAATCCGTATTTTTATACTAGCTAATTAAATTCTTGATTTTAGTTTCTTTTGAATTTTGCATTCTTGAGAGTCACATCTTACTAGATTGATGATCTAGGCTGGATTCAACTTATTAATGGTGGTGATGTAATTTTTTTTAAGAGTTTTGTTATTTTGATAATTGTTGTTTAATATGTTTTAAAAAGTTGCAGTATTATTTATGTAAAATAAGGCCTAGAACTTCAAGTGATTCGTATAGTAGTGTTCCTTAATTCAACCAAAAAACAAAATAGTAGTGTTCCTTAAACTAGCTAGAATTGCGATAACAAATGTAGTTTTATTAGTGTATTGTTTTTATGTTAAACTACTTATATTTACCTTGTTATATATTCGATATTTAATATATATGTATTGATTAATGTTCGAAAAATGTTAGCCGTCCTCTAGATAGAGAGGAGTCGGTTAACATCTAGGTGGTTTAAAGAGGCGATTAGACGACTAGGTTTAGCGACTGGACAATGATCATAGTGTTCTGGTTCGCCCCCCCTTCAAACATTTCTGGCTCCGCCACTGTATAAACGTCAACTTGAACAAGGACCACAAGACCTATAGCAAAGTTATGTTCCTTAGGCAATATTTTTAATGTTACGTGCATGGTATACGCACATTTTATGCTGACAAATTCTAGGGTTTTTGGAGTTATGACTTATGGCCTATTACAAGGATATAAAAATATAATACCCTTACTATTACTTACACTTAGTTACTAGTAATAACCAATAAGAATACTCGAACGAGCCACTTTAAAAACATGAAATGTGATTGGTTCAACCAAGCTGGACCACCACTCGGTGGATTTCCGGACCTATAAGTAAGTGTGGCGCTCAAAGAAAGAATTGGTCTTCCTTAGTCTTTCTTTATTTACGTGTTATTTAAATTGATAATGGGAGGAGTTAGTAAATCGTCTACCTTTAACTTCTAGTATATAGCCTTCGCAAGAATTATCCACTTTCTCGATATAGTAGCTAGAGTGTTAGAGCTTGTTTGAATAGTCACACAAGGTCAAGACCAAAAAATGTACTCCCTCCGTCCCCTTTTGTTCGTCCAAAAGGACAATTTGCGCGGGTTTTAAGAACGGTATAAACTAGTATTGATAATTGAGAAAGTTGGTATAAAATAGTATAAAGTAGGTGAGAGAGTTGAATAGTATGGGTAAAAGATGTGATTGATTGGGTGAAAAAAGATAAAATAGGTGAGAGAGTAGAATAATGAGAGTAAAAGAGTTGATATAAATGAAAAGGGGACAAACAAAAGGGGACGCCCGAAAAGGAATATTGGACAAACAAACCGGGAGAGAGGGAGTATGATTTAATTCTTGTACTTGAATGCGGGGGTTTATATTGTATCATTATTGTGTGCTTTGAAAGCAACGGACTATGTACACATTAGTGCTCGTTTGATTGAAGGCAGGAAGTATAATTTTCAACATTTTATTCATGTGAATTAATTTATTAAAATGTGTACTTCACAAAAATTTTGAAAATACTTTTTAGGAATCACGTGGGAAGATAAATCACTCATTCATTCCCATATTATTAATTAAGTTTCTACTAAACGTAGGAATTGAAAAATTCATAGGATTTGAAAATATATATATATATGTTATGCTAATTTCAATTAAAATCATCAACGAACACACATGCTTTGTTAACTTTATGAGATTTTTCAGATTCATGTGGGAATTCCGTTGCGAACCAAAACAAGCATTGAAATTGAGAGGTAGAGTACATGGATTTCGGTTTTATGGTAAACCTTTAAACATTTCTTTGAATAATATACAAGGAATTGTCTAATAACAACATGTGTATGCATTATTTCTATCGACAACTAAAGAACTTAATGAATTCGACCGATGTTTACCCGAGCTAAACTCAACGTTGATGAAGATGGGAACAATAACGGTTGATCCTCAATTGAGATCACTAGAAGAAAGCTTTGGCATGTCCAAGGGATCAATACATGGTTCATGCATAATGGAAGCCATTGTCGTTCGTAAGTACAGTGCTATGCAAGCCATCGTGCGTTGGATCTTACAGAAATACTTATATATCGGAAGTTGTCTATGAAAGATTGAGATGATTATGTTTGAGTTTTTGAAATTCAATATTCTTTGAATCAGTTCAAACTTCAAAGAGTATAAGAAGTTTTGTATCCTGCAGACCTAGGCTCTATTCGGTAAAACTATCTGAAATCAAGTTGAAATGGTAACTGAACCTTATATTTCTAGCTGAAATCCGTAACTGGTTTTAAAAGTTAGCATTTTTTAGTAAACTAATGGGTCTTCGGTAAAACAAGCTTATTGTTGATAAAAGTAGAGGTTTCAATGACGAAAAGATGTATTGAGGATGGAGAAGGGGGTAAGATGAGGGGTATGAACCCACATAAATTTGGAAGAAATGGGAATAAGCTAACATAAGCTGGATAATCTACACACGAGAAACTTAAAATTTATAACAAAAAATAAGTTATCATAAGCTATAATAAAGCCCTGTTCTGTCGCATACCTATTATGAATTATAATAGCTTATTTTTGTATTGGGATTTGTGCATAAGAGAGGATATCGAGAAACATCTAGAAGAAGGAAAATAAGATCTTATAATTCATTATTTTCAATAAGTTGTTGCAAACGAACCGGGTGAACACCTCCTTACAAGTTTATATATTTCCATATATAAGCTATGATAAGCTCCAATAAGCTCTTATAAGAACACACAGCTATAGCCTTGTTACAAAACTTAAAACCCAATTGGGGTCGCACATGAAAATATCCATTACAGATATTAATTGATCCTAACCTTGAATCGCACCCGCATACAGCACAATTCTAATTGTTGATATGTTGGTTACTAGGGCAAATCGTTTTTGTAAAAGCCAACACCTTCAAACTATATTTTTTCAAGGTCAACTAAGCCTTGTAGCGCTGACATATGCACTTAATTAGTTCTAAAGATCCTATTCAACGATATGCTAGGTAGAAACAAAATTTTGCTTGTATAAAAACATTAGCTAATCACTAAATAAATCACATTAGCTTCAAACAAGATATATAATTCCGATGAATCAAATCAACTCAATGCAGGCCGATCAACATAAAATGAAGTAATTAAGCTAGATAGAAAAAGGTGTAAATATATTAATCTCACTCGAGGAGATTAATTGATTAGTGACATCCATGATTAATGGAAATCACACGCACACAATCATAACCTCTAAAAAATAGTAACTACTTATAATACAGCTCGATCTAAAGAGAGAGAGGGGGAGATATATGGTAAACAAAACCCTAATACATAATTTTAATTTTGGTTTCAGCTCCCTAGCCAGCTCATTTGTCAAATTAACAAAAGTGAATCTGTGAGCATCAATATTAATTAACTAATTAACTACTTTTCAAAGAGCTAGTATCAAAATTCTTGCCTTGAATTAGAAGAGGCCCCCCTCTCAACCACCCCACCAAACCCCATCATGCCGCCATCGAGGCGGCCGAAGACCTCGTCTCCGGGGGCCGACCCCTCTAGATCTTGCTGCGCGGACACGACGCGCTCCCCCTCAAGGTCGCGGTATCGCTGGAGGAAGCGGCGGAGGGAGAGGGAGTACGAGTCAAAGCCGAGGGAAGCCAGGGCCCAGCAGACGTCGTCGCCGTTGACGGTCTTGCGCCGCTCACGGCGGCACTTGTCGGAGGCCTCGGCGGTGACGAAGGCGACGAACTCCGATACCGACTCTTGCATGGTCTCCTTGGCGTCCTTTGAGATCTTGGCGTTTGAGGGCAAGATTTGCTTCATGATTCTACCCACGTTTGCTATTGGGAGCAGCCTGTCCTGCTCCCGGATCGGGTCGGTTTCCTCGTCGACCCCTCCTTGGTGGGGGTCGCCGCCCTTGTTGGCCATTACGCGCTTTAGGCTCCGTTCAACACTAGCGTTTTTTGACCGCGTTTACAACCCTAGCTAGCCTCGAGATCGAATCTCCAATGTCGCCGGACAGAACCTTAGTTATATGTTCTTTCTCTCTCTCTTTGCTTTTCCTCCGTGTGTGTTAATTGCTATGATGAGTTGGGTTTTTGTTGGTTTTGTAGGATCAATATATGTTTAGCCAAGAGTGTTGGGTAATAATAAACAAAGATGGAAGGGGACTCGTTGTTCAAGGTCAAGAACACGCTTGGGCGCGTTTGTGTATACAATTACGTCGTATATTATTCGACCAAGAAAAGTTTGATTACTATATAGGAGTATTATAATTGTGTTACATAAAAAACTAGGTTTATTTAGTTCTTCTTTGTGCAAAATGGACAAATTGGTGTGCGTAATATGAAGTGGACTAGTTTCTTTTTCCCTTTCAATGTCATTAGTTATTACGGTCACTATATATAGTTTACAATCAAACAGGGCTTTAAACTTTATTTTCAATATTAACACATTAATGTCCATTTGGAAAAAGAAAGAATACATTAATGTCCATCTCGACCTATTTCGAACCTTTAAATACAAAAGCAAAAGTTATAAATTAAAGTGCTCTATTCTTTTTTGCAAAAATAAACCCATACATATTAGCATGTATTATCTTAGTAACCCTAGCTTGGCCCACAAGGCTTGATTGTAAACTGTATATATTGTGATTATTGAATGGAGAACCCCCCAAGGGACATTTACCCATATTCTCTCATGGTATCAGTTTTCTAACCCTAACCCTAACCTAGTCCCCAGCCACCGTCGCCGGATTTCCGCTCCGTCGCTGACGATCGCCTCCTCCTCGCCTCTCCTACCGGTTGGTCCTTGAGACCAATCGCTGCCCGTCCCTTGCCACTCCCCTCGGCTTCTCTTCCCAATCGAAAAAGCCCGTCGTCTCTCGGCTTCCATGGCTGACGGCGACCCTCAAAACACCGAGAACCCCACCGCCGATCTCATCACCAATGGCGGCGGCTCCGGTTCCTCCTCCCGATCAAGCTTTCACTCGGCCCTCGCCGTCTCCAACGTGAAGAACTTGATCCCTCTTGTCCTTGACATGTCCAACACTAAGTATAACTCCTGGGCCGAATTGTTCAAAGTTTCCGCTCGTGCTCATCGGGTCCTGGACCACATCGACAGCAATGTTCCTAGACCAGCCGACGTCGACGACGCCCTCTGGGACCAACTTGATGCTGTCCTGCTCAATTGGATATACTCCACCATCTCTCAGGACTTGCTCCTCACCATCATGAAACCCAATTCTACTGCTATGCAAGCGTGGGATCGCTTGAAAAGTCTCTTTCAGGACAACAAGGCGTCTCGTGCCGTCTATCTGCAGAACGAGTTTGCTCGTTGTCGGTTGGAGTCGTTCTCTTCATTGTCTGCCTACTGCCAGCAACTCAAGGATCTTGCGGATCAACTTGAGAACGTTGAAGCTCCTGTATCTCAACGTCAACTTGTCATTCAACTCATCGCCGGTCTTACCTCTGAGTTCGATACAGTAGCAAGCTTGATCCAGCAAACCGACCCTCTCCCGGATTTTGCTAAGGCAAGATCTATGGTCATGCTGGAAGAGACCCGACGCTCCAATCAGAAATCCCTCTCCAACGACTCTAAGGCTCTCACAGTCTCCTCGGATCAGCAAACGTCCTCGCAACCGGACAAATCGAGCCCGGCGTCTCCGTCTCAACAAGAGTCCAACCGATCTGGTCGTGGTCGCGGGCGCGGGCGCGGTGGCCGCGGTCGCGGGCGTGGGCGTGGCCAATCTCAGGCGATCTCCTTTCAGCGCACTCCTTATGGTTGGGTGCCTATTGCCGCCGGCAATCAGCAGCAGCAGTCATGGCCTACGTATCCCTGGAATCAGCCACCATGTCCTTTCCCTAACAATCCAGGTGCTGGACTCCTTGGCTCGAGCCCTCATCAGCAACCTCAGCAAGCACATGCCGCGTTCTATGACCCGGGGTTTGGACATGGCCAGCCTACTGATCTCCCGCAATCGTTCAACTCCATGACGTTGTACACGCCGGGTGACTCGTGGCATATGGACACCGGGGCGTCCTCTCACATGACCAACAACCCAGGTATGCTCTCATCTATTACTTCTAAGAGTTCTTCTCCTTCGGTTATTGTCGGTAATGGTATGAGGATTCCATCTTCGGGTTTAGGAAAGACCACCATACCCACCCTAAACCGACCCCTTCATCTCCAAAATGTCCTCATCACACCTAATATCATCAAAAACCTTATCTCTGTTCGCAAATTTACCACTGACAATAATGCTTCTGTTGAATTTGACCCTTATGGTTTCTCTGTGAAGGATCTTCCAACGGGCACCACACGTCTGAGATGCAATAGTCAAGGAGATCTCTACCCTGTCACCCCTCTGTCAACCTCCTCGTCTCTTCCAGTCTCCCTGTCAGCCGTGACCTCACCTCCATGGCACGCTTGTTGTGGTCATCCCGGGGCTCCAGTGTCGCGTCTTCTTGAGTCTTCTTTGTCGTCTAGAGTCAATAAAGAGCACCCTACTTCGCTCTGTCAGTCTTGTCAACTAGGAAAGCATGTTAGATTACCTTTTCATAATTCTCAAACTCATAGTTTGTTGCCTTTTGATATTATTCATAGTGATTTGTGGACATCTCCCATTGTTAGTTCCGACGGTCATAAATACTATCTATTATTCTTGGATGATTTTTCGCATTTTCTTTGGGTTTTTCCTCTTAAATACAAATCTCAAGTCTTTGCTCACTTTGTGCAATTTCATAACTATGTTCAAACTCAATTTCAATGTCGCATCAAATCATTCCAGTGTGACAATGGTCGAGAATTTAACAACCAAGACTTTCACTCCTTCTTCAAACAAAATGGGATCCTTTTTCGCTTCTCTTGCCCTCACACTTCCTCTCAAAATGGGAAAGCGGAACGAGCCATTCGCACCACCAACAACATGGTTCGGTCCATGCTTATACATGCGTCCGTTCCACCTCGGTTTTGGCCCTACGTCGTGTCCACAGCTTCTTACCTACATAACATTCTCCCATCCAAGACAATTGGCAACAAAACTCCTACCCAACTTCTCTTCAACACCTTTCCTACATATGATCATCTTCGAGTCTTTGGGTGTCTATGCTTTCCAAACTTGTCAGCTACTACCTCCAACAAACTTCAACCTCGCTCCACTCCGTGTGTGTTTCTCGGGTACCCAAAAGATCACCGGGGTTACATTTGTTTAGATCTCTCGAGTCAAAAAAATTTCATCTCTAGACATGTCAACTTTGATGAACACTCATTCCCTTTTGCCTCTTCATCTAGTCCTTCGTCATCTGTCTATAATTTCCTTAACAATGATGACCAAACCTCCCCTCTTTTCACTCACCATCTCTTACAAACTCCGGCCTCTCCTCCGGCTAATGCATCTCAGACCAGCCCCGACACCACCAACCCGTGTCCCTCTCCTGCCGCTCCTAGCCCGGCCCCGGCCTCTCCCGTAGCCCAACCGTCCCCACCTCCCTCTCCCGAGCCTCCTGCCGTGCCCACAAGGCATCAAATGATCACCCGCTCCCAAGCTGGCATCTCCAAACCCCGCCAAATTCTTGACCTTTCTGTCATCTCGATCATCCCCCACACCCTCGCCCATTCCTTCATCTCACAAAACAACCCTTCTAGACCCGAACTGGTCCTCAGCTATGAATGATGAATACCGGGCTCTTATGAGTAATAGAACCTGGGTGTTGGTTCCTCGCCCGGACAATGCCAATGTTGTTCGTTGCATGTGGCTGTTTCATCATAAGTACCGCTCTGATGGCTCTCTTGAACGGTATAAGGCCCAACTAGTTGCTAATGGGCGATCTCAGGAAGTTGGCATTGATTGTGATGAAACTTTTAGTCCTGTTGTAAAACCTGCTACTATTCGCACTGTTCTTCATCTTGCAGTATCCAGGTCTTGGAAGATTCATCAGCTTGATGTCAAGAATGTCTTTCTACATGGTCACTTGCAGGAAACCGTGTACATGTTTCAGCCTCCGGGTTTCGTTGATAACACACGCCCCAAACATGTGTGTCTTCTTCAGAAATCCCTCTATGGACTGAAACAGGCTCCACGAGCTTGGTACCATCGGTTTGCATCATACCTATACCGTCTGGGGTTCGTCAGCAGTAAGTGTGACACTTCCTTGTTCATCTACAGAAACGGCACATCTATGGCCTATCTCCTTCTGTATGTTGACGACATTATTTTGACGGCCTCTTCTGACGCATTGCGGTCTCACATTATTACTCTTCTCAGTAAGGAGTTTGCTATGACTGACCTTGGTACATTATCCTATTTCTTGGGTGTTTCTGCTCGCCCAGTTGGCACCGGCATCTTTCTATCACAGGAAAAGTACGCTCGTGAGATTGTTGATCGCGCTTCTATGTCTAACTGTAATCCTGCTGCCACTCCTATCGATCCTGGCACGAAGCTCAGCGCTGATGCCGGCCCTCCAGTTGCCGATCCCACTCTATATCGCAGCTTGGCCGGTGCATTACATTATTTGACATTCACGCGCCCCGACATCTCTTATGCAGTTCAGCAGGTCTGTCTTTTCATGCATGATCCCCGGGAATGACACCTTGCTGCTCTGAAGCGTATCATTCGCTATGTTCATGGCTCTGCTCCTCTTGGCATCACTATTTCCGCTGCTGGCTCTCCTGCACTCGTTGCCTACACTGATGCTGATTGGGCAGGTTGCCCTGACACTCGTCGGTCCACCTCTGGTTACTGTGTCTTCCTCAATGACACGCTTGTATCTTGGTCTGCCAAGCGTCAGAATGTTGTTTCCCGTTCGAGTGCTGAAGCAGAATACCGCGGTGTGGCCAATGTTGTGGCCGAATGCTCCTGGCTGCGCAATTTGCTTCTTGAGCTGCATTGCCCTCTCTCGCGTGCATCGCTGGTCTACACCGACAATGTTTCTGCTTCTTATCTGGCTAGCAATCCGGTTCAACATCAGCGTACAAAACACATTGAACTGGATATTCATTTCGTTCGGAAAAAAGTTGCTTTGGGTCATGTTCGGGTTCTCCATGTTCCTTCCAAATTTCAATATGCAGATATTTTTACTAAAGGGTTACCTAGACATTTGTACTTAGACTTTAGAGACAGTCTCACAGTTCGGTCCCCTCCAGTTTCGACTGCGGGGGTATATTAGCATGTATTATCTTAGTAACCTTAGCTTGGCCCACAAGGCTTGATTGTAAACTGTATATATTGTGATTATTGAATGGAGAACCCCCAAGAGGACATTTACCCATATTCTCTCTTAACGGTAAAATGCGTTTGGTTAAATATGCTCTGAAATTTTTTTCTTTTAAATATAGATTCTCATCTTGTACCATAATAGATCATCCCATACGGCAAGAAAGAAAACAAAGTTGAACATAATGTATTTTCATTATAGAATTGAAAATCGATCTTGTTAATGACTTTTCAATGGTCAAATTATTTTTTCCATCGTTTTTTTTCTTTAATTTCTTTTTATAGAATGCACTATTTTGTTATTCAAATTTTGAATTAAATAATGAATTCTGACCTTATAAGTCTAAGTGATTATAAACTAACATATCATATTAGTTTTATATCAATCCAGAAGTTAATTTACAATTTAAACCCATTTAATATATATACATACTCAAGGAATATGTACAACCAAACTCAAACGATTAGATATATCCACATATGCACGCCATAAATCCACATGAAAGAGAGAGTTACTAACCTAGGCACAAATCGATCTAACCCCCTTTATTTGTGCCTAATCGATCAACATTTTCTATTGTGATTTGTGAGGAAAGTTACCCAATTTCCACAAATGTTAGGTTAGATGGGACACCCAAACTCAAACGTTAGATCCTGTTAAGAAATTAATGGTCATGTATATATAAACTAATGATCCTTAATTGATTAGTGTTCCGAGCCCATTAGGAATAGCCAATTATTACCTTCGTACGTGTCTCGCATCTACAAAGCATTACAAAAATCACAGAATATAAGACATGCTCAATTAGCCATGTTTCTCGGTCGATATGTGAATAACTAATTGCAAATGCTAATGGATACATTGTACAAATACTACATTTTTTCCCGTGAATGGTTCATTAATCATTATCTTCGATCATTTAGTCAATCGGCTAAGTGTCTAGGATAATACTCAGAGTTTTACGGTTTGACTTTCATGGGTGGTAATCCAGCCAAAAAAAAAATCTCATTAATCATTATTTTTCTGATGATAATCAAAAGTAACATTTTCTCTTTTTTTTTGTCGAAAATTAAAACGTTTTCTTAATTTCAAAGTGGATGGTTAATTACATACTTACATATATATGGACTAATCTAATGATTTATACGTGGGGTGACCCGGTGAATTATCATTTTTCAACACGCACATGTTCACTCAATTAATTACTTGTTTAGTCTAATATAATCTTTTTTTTGGTAGAAAAACTCTAATATAATCTTAAACTTTAGAATGGATTAGAATATCTACTTTTTCTGATATTCGACCTTCCTTGAAAATTGACCTTAAGATATACATTTGATACTAAATTAACCTAAGATACAATATGGGTGGGCAGATTCTTCTTACTTGGTTTGGAATCTAAATGGAATCTGCTTAATTCAAGAGATTATAAAATTAACATCTAACTTAATCTAACTTTTACATGTGCCAAGGTCTTGTACTGCCAATAGTAATGGAGAATCGATTGGTTAGCAATTTAGCATCTTTTTATGTTATTTCAGCAACATGTGATTTCCTTATTATCAACTAATCGTAATCTATAACCATCATGTCATGTGGTGAACTATCAAATCTGAAGAACAAAAAAAGACACGTGCAAGGTTTTAGGGTTTTGGAAAGAGGCCATTTTTTAATTTTACCGACCAATATCGTGTTTTAAATAAATAATGTGGAATCTGACAAATCTTACATATACTAATAGTCAAAAAGTAATCATGGAACGTGTTAGTTGGCGCATTTTCTGGATTAAGGTTGTTGTAAACTGAGTTTTTGTGGTGTGTTTGATACTTTTGATGTCTTCTTATTGTACGTATACATGCTACTACCAGTTATAGGAAATTATGCATAAATTATCGTACACCTTTTCAACGTACACATCGACCGGTAAAATGATCGTTGGTGTTTATGCATATATTGGATTTAATTAGTGAGAAAGAGTCATGTAGGGAGGATTGTTGTGGTGAGAAATAGGAATAGATCTCCACCGTCCGATCTAACGGATCCAATGGCTCAGATTTAATCAAATTTAACAAAAAATCCCCCCCCCCGCGCGCGTCCTTGTGGGCCCCCCATAAAAACTGTATTTTTGGAATTAATTTTTTCATTTCACATTTTCACTCTCTCTCTCCTCCCGAACTCTCTCTCTTGCGGACGCTTCCGACTTCGTCTCCCCTCAAATCTTCACGGTTTTCGCTCGATTTTTCGCTCGTTTCCTGCATTCAAACTGCGATCTCTACACTCAACAATGGTGAGATCGAAGTCGTCTCCCTCAAACACGCGAGGTATGCTCAATTCGAAACCCTAGGTTTCGGTTTTTGCTTGTTTCGAACTCTAATTTTTTGATTTTGTGCAATTTTGCTTGTTTTTGCTTGGATTTTCCGTTCAATTGTGTGCTGATTGAGCCGGATCTGGTTGATTTACAAGTTCATACAGTTGGTGTGACGGCCCTAGGCTCTCGAGAGGCCCGTACTTGTGGATCACGACGGCGTGCTCGGTGGTTTCGCTAGTGTTCTTTTCGCTCAAGGCCGAAGTGGACAAGATCTATAGAGTGCGGATCCGAGCTCCTCGTGGCCGGATCTAACCGAGGCGGTGCTCTCATGTGCGCTCCGCTTCTCGTCGCCGGATCTAATTCAATCCACGATCGTAATTGCACAATCCACGATCGTAATTGCACAATCCTCGATCGTAATTGCACAATCCTCGATCGTAATTGCACAATCCACGATCTAGTTCAGGTTTGTACACAAAATCCGCCAAAAAACCATGAACAATGGATTAGGCGTTCTCAATCGACCGATTCTCATATGTTTCAGATTTCAAGTACTCACTGTCTCTCTTTGTATAACATCCGGACTCGATCTGAATTTGCTTGTTATTTGTTGTTGTTGTTGTTCAAATTGATCTTCAGGCGTGTTTAGATTGGTGTATTGAAATGGATGAAATAGGTTATTGAATCTTTGCCTCAAGAGCTGTTGGTGAGTGGTTTCTTTCAAGTCTCAGTCTCAATTATTTCAATTGGATGCATTTCTTTCGAGTTCGCAAGTCTTTTAGAAGCTTTCAGAATCAACATTTTCAAAGTTTTCGATTACTAATTGAGTTTACGGTTTCAATTTGTGCAGAGTAAGATCATCTGTGGCGTTAATCACGACGACCTAAAGCAACTCGTCCACGTCTCCAAATCAATTAACGAAGCGGTTAGTAAACATTTTTCTAGTTTCACATCAAGTTCTGAAATGTTCTGGTTCAATCTCAAAGAAACTGATTTTTCATGATGAAAATTGTGTAATGCAGGCTAAAATCTCGAAAGAAATGCATTTTGCATTTGCGACTCCGTCGAAGGTGTCTGCGTACTTGTGTTTAGAAAATCGGTTCATTCATTGTTACTTAAGTGCTAATGTTGAACAGGTTCATCCATATTTGCTAGTTTTGTTCATATTTGCTGAGCTCAAATTTGTAATTTGCTGGTGTATGTTGGAAGTGATTAAAATGAGCTGCTACATGTTGTTGTTGACTTGTTGGTGGTTTGTAGTTGTTTTCTCTTGGTTTGATGGCTAGTTTTGGACGATTTTTTGAAGTGGATATATACAGCTTGGACATGAGAAGCTCTTATCATAATTGAGATCGATTTGTTCATTTCTTATCATAATTGGAATGCTTACTATGATTGCACAATCAACGATCGTGATTGCACAATCGACGATCGTGATTGCACAATCGACGATCGTGATTGCACAAACGTGACCATTGAGTTGCACAAACGTGACCATTGAGTTGCACAAATAGAATTCAACACTTTGACAATAGAGTTGAACAAATATGAATGAAGAAATTGACCATTGAGTTGCACAAATAGAATTCAACACATTGACAATAGAGTTGAACAAATATGAATGAACTAACCATTGAGTTGCACAAACGTGACCATTGAGTTGCACAAATGTGACCATTGAGTTGCACAAACGTGACCATTGAGTTGCACAAATAGAATTCAACACATTGGCAATAGAGTTGAACAAATATGAATGAACAAATTGACCATTGAGTTGCACAAACGTGACCATTGAGTTGCACAAACGTGACCATTGAGTTGCACAAATAGAATTCAACACATTGACAATAGAGTTGAACAAATATGAATGAACAAATTGGCCGTTGAGGTGCACAAACGTGACCATTGAGTTGCACAAACGTGACCATTAAGTTGCACAAATAGAATTCAACACATTGACAATAGAGCTGAACAAATATGAATGAACAAATTGGCCATTGAGGTGCACAAACGTGACCATTAAGTTGCACAAACGTGACCATTAAGTTGCACAAATAGAATTCAACACATTGACAATAGAGCTGAACAAATATGAATGAACAAATTGGCCGTTGAGTTGCACAAACGTGACCATTGAGTTGCACAAACGTGACCATTAAGTTGCACAAATAGAATTCAACACATTGACAATAGAGCTGAACAAATATGAATGAACAAATTGGCCGTTGAGTTGCACAAACGTGACCATTCAGTTTTTGTTGCACAATGTACACCTTGTTAAAGTGACTCACATGATACGTATGGATGTCATCCTCCCTCACCAGATTTGTTAGGCCACATTCAAACACCGAAGCGACAGTTTCCGTCTGAACATCATAGAATTCAACACCGAAGCGACAATTCTGATACGTATGGATGTGATCCTCCCTCATCTTCTGAGTCTTCATCTTCATCTTCCTTCTCAACTTTCTTTTTTTTTTCTCTGTTTTTGCAACAATCTGTTTAGTGGTTGTAGATTGTGCAATCTTTGTAGTTGATTCCTTTTCTAAAGCCTTCCTTGTTGCACAACATGAATTTCTAAATTATACTCCCATCACGAGATCTTGTGGTAGTCCCGCTACGTGGTTGGAATCCACATGCCCGTGCGTAGTCTTTATAGAAGTTTGCTCCTTGTTGCCAAGTTTGGAAAACCATCCCCACTTGAGGTCTGAGTTTATCATCACAAAACGGTATGTAATACGTAGTGTTTCCAGGAGAGATGGAGATCTTCAAACCCTTCTCTTCTTCAGCTTTACCTTCATTAGTGTGAAATAACATCAACAATAAGTTATTGGAGCTCCAGTAATGAAGTAAACTATTATGTTCAACTGTATAATAAACTTTGTACAACTAGTAAGATTGTTTGTGCAACTAGTAAGCTTCTTTGTGCAACTAATAAGGTTGTTTGTGCAACTATGTCTGTGTTTTGTTTATGTGTAACCATGTTTGTGCAACCGTATATCATCATTGTGCAACTAATATAAGCATTTGTTCAACTCTGTTATAAACACGTTATAACACCATTGTAATCTGTTTACGTGTTTTTGTATAGTCGATTCTCAATTTATTCAACTAGGAATCCCAATTACAATTTGTGCAGCTGATATAAGTGATTGTACATCTCTAATAACTAGTTTGAGAACAACAATCGGTTTCAATGACAGGAAAACTGTTTTTATTGAGCAACTTTATGAATTTGTTCAAGAGAATCGAAGAAAGTTTGTACTACCTGGTTTCATTGCTTTTGTAGTTGATTTAGTTCGAATCGGAACAATGTCTGGGATCTGTTCAAAGTTTTTGTTCTATTCGTGCTGAGATTTGCTCGCAAATTCAGATCTCAAACCAGATCTGAAAACGCGAAAACGAGATCTGGCGAGGCGATTGATTTGTTGCAGTTTGTTCTTAGATTTGACCTACAATCAAAGCGAGTTACAGATTTTGGATACGAAAATCGATTTCGGAGGCGAAAATCGAAGGAGACGAGCTGGCGATTTTCGCGAATGGGAGTGGGGCGATTTTCGCGTTTGGGGGGAGAGGAGGGTGAACAGTAGCGCGTTACTGTTCACGCGTTTTGGGGGGCCGAATTTTTGCCTTTTTTTGCTCCGTGATCAACGGCCCAGATTCATTCCTATTTCCTACCACAATAATCATTCCTACCGGATCCGGACCCTTAATTAGTAGTATAATTTTCCATACAATATCTACCTAGTACATGCATGCGTTACTCATGATCGATCAGGACCACCTGCAGGTTGGTTAATACAAATGGGCAGTGTTAACTGCTCGGAATCCTGGAATTATCGTACCATCTAATGAAATACAAATAAATTAGAACTCCACTTAATTAACGATGAACATTTTGTCAAATTATGGAGTTAGCTAGCTAGCTAGCCAGCGTTTCATGGGCTTAGAAATTTTGTTGGTTGGTTAAACTTGAGGCAATAAAGCTAGTTGAGGCATCAAAGAGTGATTAGGAAGAAGATGCAAAAAGGGGCTATTTGAAATATTAATAGTACGTAGTGTTTATCATCGCATTAGCAATTAATGATCGAGGAGATAAATGCACAAGTAGGGTGTACGTTGCGGATAAAATTAAAACGTACGTGTGTGTGTGTATGTGAATGAAGTTAGCATAGGATCAAGCCTTTTTGTCAAGCAAGCGGGTCAAGTTCAACGATGAGAAGCCGGCCTATTACAAAGCATCGAATGAGTTTCGCAAATTGGTGAGCGAGAGAAACGTACCTTGCACGAGGCTCGAATGACGGTTAATTATCAAGAATATTGCAACTAAACTCGAATGCAACCAAGGTTAGGATCTTCACGTCTACCTACCCTTTGGGTTTAAGGGGGAGAATGTAGGGCTTTTGAGCCCAAGATGAGTCTATGCATGTTACATAATGGATTGATTATTAAGAGTGAGGGATGGTGGGAGCTAGAGATTAAATTGATTATTGGCCCATTAGGCTGTAAATTATAGAACCGCAAGTTGAAAGGAAGTGTATGTTAAATATAAAGGAAACTCATCTACTATGCTAGCATAGTTCCTAGACCAAATTGCTCACGCAAATTGGTCTAGGAACTTTGGCAATCGCTCTTCTTGGCGAAGCTTGATTAGCACTTAAGGGTCTTGCTTTGTTGTCTTCTTTTGCTAGCATTTTTGCTAGGGTCCTTGCATGGTCCCATTTTTGATCTCTTCTGATAACTCTGTGATGGCTGTTTTTGTTCCCCAACCTTCTTGAGATGTATATTCCCTTCCCTTTTTTGATCAAAAAAAAAAATATTCCCTTCCCTTTTCTATATATCTAAATTTCTACCAAAAAAACTACTATACTCGGTTCTTGATATATTAACACAATTTTTTTTATCCTCACAGTTGATTTGAAGAGAAGAGATTTAGCGATCAGTCACAAACAAATATTCAAATATTACTCATTCATCATCATTGTTGCATTTTCGCGATATAAGATCGCCAAATTACCTTATTCTTTACGGATGAGATAATCTAAAAAGAATAACAATCACTCAAGTGTATTTACTTCCAATCTCTTTTCTCTATATCAAAAACCATGTGTAGCCTTTCGAGGTTTATTTAAAAATAATCAATTGATTAGACGGTTTTATGTGAATTAATTTTTTGTAAGGAGGATTTTGCAAATACTAGTTTAATTTATGGGTGTTTGATGTAATTTTCACCTATTTTTTTTCGCTGCCCAAAAGAAATATCCGAGATGCGGTCACGTGCCTCTTCTCGTCACCAGCGGAAAAACACGCTCTCTCAATCAGTCTCCCACCAACAAACTGATTCCTTCAATCACATTTTCTCGTTCGTTCGCTCCCGAGTCCTAATTCTGGCTCTCACCACCTCCGAATCGCTTCAAGGTATTTTCCATTCATCTGATTGATTTTGCAACATGTCACCTAATCGATTGCTATGATTGAAGATCCTACGCTCATGCTACCTTTTCGATCTAGTTTCCCCTAATTCAATTGGTTGAATGAATTCGATCGGAATCTGTTAGACCTAGCCTTCGATTCTCGATTATTAATTTAGAGTGTGCAAAATCTCGACTTTAATTCGGGAACTTGGTAGCTATTGATGTCTTGAGCTCTTGATCCGGATTTGAACAGGTTCTGTTTTTCGGTCGGAGATTTTGAGTTAGGGCTTCGACTGGATTAAAAAACCCTAGCTGAATTGAATTGAAACCATGGATAGCAATCGGGATGAGGCGTTGAGATGCATAGGTATTGCCAAGGAGGCGATTGCATCTGGCAACAAGGAACGAGCTTTGAAATTGATAAGGATTGCTCAAAGACTCGATAGAGATCTGTCTGTTGACCATCTCCTTGAGGCTTGTGGGAAGATCAGTTCACCTTCGTCCGGTTCCGCTGATAATAGTGGAAACCTCCGTAACAGGAGTCAGAATGGGGCTTCATCGGCTAGGGCTGAGAACGAGGAGCGGAATTATACCGAAGAGCATGTGAAGTTGATTAGGCAAGTTAATAGGAACAAGGACTATTATTCTATCCTTGGTTTGGAGAAGTCGTGTTCGATGGAGGAGATCAAAAAGGCATATAAAAAGCTGTCTTTAAAAGTCCATCCCGACAAGAACAAAGCTCCGGGTTCAGAGGAAGCTTTCAAGAAGGTTTCGAAGGCGTTTAGCTGCCTGAGCAAGGAGGACTCCAGGAGCCAGTATGATCAGACCGGCCTTGTTGATGAGTACGAGCATAGCCAACAGCATGTTAGAAGAAGAAGGACACAAACAACTGACTTTTACCAGGAGGATTTTGACCCGAATGAGATATTCAGGGCTTTCTTCGGCCAGCCAAGTGCGTTCCACACCTCTCATGTCTTCAGAACTAGAGGGATGAATTCTCAACACAGGACTACTCAACAAAGGACTGATGCAGGCGGGTCTAGTACCATGGTTCTTCTTCAGATATTAGCATTTTTGTTCATCATTCTTCTTGCTTATGCACCGTCCTGGGAACCCGAGTACTCTTTGCAGAAGAACCACAGCTATTTGATTAGAAGAGTCACTGAGCGGCATCCGGTGGAGTTTTATGTTAAGTCGGCAGATTTTGATAGTAATTATCCGATTGGAAGTGAATCCAGAGCCAATATTGAAGAAAATGTGGTTCGAGATTACAAAAATCTGCTTGGGCGGTACTGTCATATAGAAATGCAACGTCGCCAATGGAGTAGGAGCATGCCAACACCTCACTGTGACAAACTTAGAAATTTTGGAGTGGCCTGAAGGTTAGATTAAGTTCCATTCGCGTTTTTCTCATAGATTACTGTGCTTTTGGTTACCTGGTAATTAGGAGGTCATGCAATATGTTGAGCATGAAACTTATTCTTGATGCTACTCTTGGTTTTGAGCTTTGAGTCCCTGAGGCACATGTCTATGGCATTGGCTTTTCCCATGCTCTAAATCAGCTATCATAAAATTTATATTTATGTTCATTGTATCATATCACAACGACACAGCCTGTTGATTTAATTGCCTTCATGCATTAATAGAATGCAAAATGTATGTTATAACTGCAGTTTTGAGGGCATTTGGTGACTTAGTTTGCGGAACATCTCTTCAAGACCCTTTTATCTTCTTTTTTCATATATCTTATATTTGATTACCTTTCTTTGGATATTCCTTATGCAAGCATGTGCATGGAGATATATAAGTACAAATGTCAAAATGTTGAGGTGTGTTTTACCAAAAACTCCTTTTCTTATACCCACAATATTTGCTTATACTTTACCTCCAACTTATGATATACTTTCTGGCAGATAAACTAGACATGACCAATTCGTTCTGTTCAATCAAATTTTGCATTAAAACTAGTTAAATGGAAGAACACCTTGAGATATGTAATGACAAATAAAATGGATTAGAGACCTTCTCCATCTTTTCCATTAGCATCTGGTTAGAGAGGAAGAACACCTTGAGATATGCTACGCATGGACAGGGATATATACATGTACACATTTGTTGTGATGATGTTGCCAATGAATACGTATGGAATCCTCATGTGAGGGTTACAAAAAGGTCATATAGCACGTAGAAAATCCACACAATTTGTGTATAGGAAAGGTTTATGTATTCTGCGTACAAACCCGAGAAGGAGATTATGTTTTTTGACACGTTTTGACTATAAGGAAACCCAAGTTTGTATAGTTATTATCATATTATGCGTACATGCAATTATCCTACAAAATTTCAAACTTTATAATAAAGATACGTTTTGATCTCCAACAAGCTGTAGAGGCGATCTTTCCAACTTGTCTATGGTTTTGCTTTTTTGTCACAAGATCATACACACTTCATAGTTGTGTTCTTTTGTCAAATATGTATATATCAACTTGTAGACTGTCATGTGGTAGTGTGGTACTGGTAGAAAATAAGGTCACCGACTTTTTATCGATTTTTCTAACCTATGTTCGTAGGGTATAAGTATCCAAAATTCGAAAAATTCAAATATTTGAATTGTGCAATTTAAATTTCATTTAATTATTTTTTTTGACTAATCTATATTTTTTATTAGCATTTTAGTGTCTATATTAGGTTTCTTATACAGTTATACTGTACCCTTAGAAGAAAAATAGACTTTTAATTATCTTTAGAGTGACATGATTTAGCTGTCATTCTTCACCCAATTCAGAATCAGATCTTCTACTTCACCTCATCAAAGTTGATAAAAATTCAGACTCATCCAAAATCTATACGACATACTGAAACTAATCAAAATACTGAAGTGTAAGAATGAAAAAAAACAGGTGGAAACCAAAACATTAAACATAGGGCTTGTATAACTCAGGCCCATATGGCTAGTCCAGCCCATCACCACTCCGATTCCTAGAAACCCCTCTTTTTCACTTCCCGAAACCCTAATATCTGCATTGCCGTCGTCATAATCTCCCATTTCACATCCCTCGCTCCCAAACTCCAGAGAAATCACAGCAGATCCGCCGGCGCAAAAATGAGCAGAGGAGCAGGTGCCGGAGTTGCCAAGGGCAAGAAGAAGACTTCTTCGTTCACGATCGATTGCACGAAGCCTGTTGAGGATAAGATCATGGATATCGCCTCATTGGAGAAGTTTCTTCAGGAGAGGATCAAGGTCGGAGGCAAGGCCGGCGCTCTCGGCGACACCGTCACCGTCTCCCGTGAGAAGAGCAAGATCACCGTTACCTCCGACAGCAACTTCTCCAAGAGGTCTGTTTTAGCTTCTCTTCCCTCTTTCAGTTTGAAACTATGAGTTCCATTCTCTGGTGTAGTTGGTTGGAAATTTGAAAGGATGAGTTTTGTGTTGCTTTTAACATAGTGTATTGAGATTAGTTTTCTGATAAGGTTGTGTAATGCTAGTGCGCTTTGCTGGTATTTGATAGAGGCTAGATCTTTGTCTCAATTTTGCTGGTTTTTTGTATTGGACTAATGTTGCAATAGCCTATGCTTAGAAATGTTTTCTGCTGAAGTTTGCGAGTCCTGTAATCCAGACGGTCTTTGGATGGTAGCGATTGAATGTAAATGAATGTGTAGCTTGGAGCTAGAAATACCTTAGATTAACAAATTCTTCAATTAGGCAAGGTTATGACTGTCCTTATTATTAGGACTTATCACATGTTCACATTACAGTTAGTTGTGCTAAAACTGCTTTTGGCTTCAGATGGCTAATTGATAGAGCTGTTTGTTCTAGATTTCTTCTTCTAACATGTGAGCATTTTTTACATTTATAGATTTCGGTTCTTGAAAGTGCCTGTTACAATGTAATATGTTGTATGCTCTTTGGATTGTGTTGTAGAAATTAGAGCATGCATCTAATCTCGGTTCTATGTACTTTTAGAATATGAAGTGGAATATGCTGTCTAATGTAATATGTTGTTGCTGTTCTTTTCGTAGTTATCGGTCTCTTTTTCGTAGTTATCGGTCTCTTAATCAGAATGTGATACATTTCCAACTGCTCCTACCAATTGCACTGAAAACCCAGCATTGTTCATCTTGCAGATACTTGAAGTACTTGACCAAGAAATACTTGAAGAAGCACAATGTCAGGGATTGGCTACGTGTGATCGCTTCAAACAAGGACCGCAGCATTTACGAGCTTAGATACTTCAACATTGCTGAGAACGAGGCCGAAGAGGAAGACTAGACCAGCTTACGAGATCCCTGTTTGTTGGCTTTTCATGGACTTCTTATTAATCTCTCTTTTGCTTAGTTAAGATTTTGTAATGTCACTCTTTTGAGGCTTGGAATTCTCTTATGTTATTGCAAATTTTGCTCGTAGTATTGTTTTGTCTGAAAGAGTACTAAACCTCCCTTGTCAAGTTGTCATCTATCAATGGATCTCGTGACCTGGGTCCTGAATTTTATTCAGCTTATTCCCCTTTTTTTTTGTTTTGGTCAATCAGCTTGTTCCCTTCTGTTACCAGGTTTGTTTCAAATTTCAGTCTTTCTGCCTGTTTGGCTAACGCTATAGGGCTAGTATAAAACATTAAGATACTCATGAACTTTGATGGTGTGACCAACAGCTTATTGAACCCAGCTTTGCAAAGTTGATCGATCGATCGATCTTCGTCAAGTAAGACAAGTAACATCAATGCACGAAAAACATCCAGAAATTGCCCCCCTTTCATGAATAAGTTGCCGAATTTTTTGTTGGGCTTTCTCAAACTTTCTATTGGGCCTGGCCCAAAGCGCGCAAATATTGAAAAACCCCGAACTTTCGCGCGCGCTAAAACTCTCAAGAGTCACTAGAAGCGTTTCAAAGAAGCCAAACAACGGCTGCCCCCGGAAAACACCTCTTGAAATCGCCACCGCTCTGGACGGCCCCTGAGCAATGGCGGCCACGGAGCCTCCGCCGTTGTCCGACGCCGAAATCATTTCATTAGCCAAAAGGACACAAGTCGCCGGAGGAGGTGCCTCTGGTCCACCGCCTTATCTTCTCTCTCCGGCTTCGCACGAAACCCTCGTCTCCTATCTCTGCTCCCGAGCGAGCTCCTCCACCCCTTCGTCCGCCGGCTCTGAGTACGCCATCGCTCTCATCTCTCTAGCCTCTCTGTCGCCCCAAGCTCCTTCGTTCTCATCGCTCCTCTCTTCACTCCTCTTGGCCTACATCGACCTCTTCAACGACCGCAAAATCCCTAGGGATTCCAATTCCCGGAGAACTCTCCAGCTGTTTACACTGAATCTCGCGTATATTTCTCCGGAGGATCTGGTAAAGATTTCCGAGTCTATTGTTTCTGATTTAGCAGGAGTGGCGGATGCCGACGATGCTCAATTGCTCGATGTTCTCCCTCCCTGCCTTCAGCTCATTCTGAGGTCGAACGAGGTTGATTTTCGAGAGGTGATCAATTCCGTCTTCGATCAGATTCTGGCGAGCAACTGGTCCAAGGCCTTGCTGGTTAAATTGGTGTCGATTATTCGGGAAATTCCGGTTCTGGACAAGAATAGGAGGAGTGAGTTTTTAAAGAAGGTGTTTGATGGGATGAAGAGTGTGGATTTGCAGGACGTTCCTTCTCTTTCCTACCAGCTTCTTGTGGCGGCTTCCAAGGGGCTCAACAAGAGGGAGGTGATGGAAGGGATTGTGATGTTTTTCGGGTTGAAATTGGGGGTGAAAGCAACCACCACGGCTAGGCAGGTGGAAGGAACTGTTTTGCTCCATGTGAATTTTGCTGTTAAGCAGGATCCTTCATTGGCTCAGGAGTTGTTAGGGCTGCTGAAGTCGGATATTCGGGCCTTGAACCATTTCACGGTAGCTGTTTTGCTTTCAGTTTCCAGTGTTAGGAAATTCAGTGTGAGCTGCACGGGTGTCTTGAAAATGGCAGTTCTCAGTGTGTATCGGGATAATGAAGTGGCTAGGTAACAGTCTATGAGACTATGATCTTTGCTCAATGCATATGGTTTGCAATCAATAGAAAGTGAACTTTGTTAACGTATGAAGTTTTTATTGCTCTATTCTTTTTGGACTACTTTCATTCATTGTTTCTTATTTGTGATCATTTAGAGAATTGTTTTTTTTTTTATATCACATGTGATATGTGACAGAGCTATGAGCAGAAGTCATTTTTCAGAGTCCATTGGATGTTATGTCAATATGTGGTATAAGTTTTGAATACCTGATGTCATATTTGTTTCTGTACTTCAGAACCTGCAACTGGCTGCCCGAAGAACTGAAGACTGAATATTCCCAGCGTGCAGTTTTGGTGGAAAAGGCTTTCATTAGAGCTGTAAGTCTGTAGCTATGTCTTTTTATTGTATTCACATTTTGATCCGTCTAGGTTTATTAGCTAGCTTCTGGATTAGCTATGCTTTCAATCTTTCATATTTAAAGAATAAATCATTACTCATAAACTAAACTTTTCAATTTAGAAGTTTGTTGATTTGTTCAAGTATAGAATCTGATTGAATACATTAGATGAAAATGTTGGTGTTTTTATAAATACTTCCGACCGTTGCTAATTTTGTCAATCATAGAATCTGACAGGTCTGGGAAATTTTAGATCCTTGATCTTAAGTAAAATAATAGTTTAGCATATTCACTAGTTGCTATATGCTGTTTACTTAACAGCATTTCACTCACTGCAGGTTAATGAAAGCAACTATGGGAGAGAACATATCGTACCAAGCTTTGTACATTTCGGCTTTCTTTTGTTAGAATGTGCTGACGAAACTAATTCTAAAAGACCTGATGATCCTGACAATCTGTTGGGCATTGAAGGGCTCAGCATCCTGATTCTAAAGATGTTATTTGATGTTCATGAGATGTCAAGAACTGAGGTTTGCCAATGCGTATCTTTTCCCCACTTGGTCACTGTTCTAAAATCATTCGTATCCAGTGTAAAGATGTTTTGTACCTTGTTTGCAGATTATTGAGCATTGCAAGTCTCGGATCCTTTCTCTAAAACCCAGAGAATGCAAACCTGTGGCAAAGTAAGTCCACTGCATTTTTTATTTAATTGTACTTACAATGAGGTTAATACATGAGCCATAACAATTTTTTTAGCATCCAGATTGCTTGGTCTTTTGGTGTTGAGTTATCCATATCCTATGTTGGAGCACGTCCCTCGCTTGAAGGAACTCTTGGATTACTTTGCATATATTCACAGTGAAATTGCTACCTGCCTTATTGGTGCTCTAGTTCCCCTCACAAGATTTAGCCGTGATCTTAAGGTACTAATTCTAATTAATAGATGTAGATGCATAACAAGATATGGCGTATAAGTATTACAGAAGTGATCCACATTGATAACATGTTACAGTCAGTGACAATCTATATCGTGAACATTATACAACTCATTAAAACATTTAACTGATGGGAAAGAATTGAAACAAAAGGAGGTGCACCTTGAAAGTTTTAGTTTGGAGAAGTTCTACCTTGCATCTCTGTTGGTCAGACTGACCTTTTTATTTGTTCATGTGATTTCTTAGCCAAAGTTGGTTATGCATTGGGATTTCTTATTTAGTCTTATTGACAGGACTACATCATCTTAGTTGTTCGTAAGGCTTTGTTTAGTCGAGAAGAAACTGTTCGTGCAGCTGCAACTAGTGCAGTTTTAGACTTGATCTTGGCTGATAAGAAGTCCAAAAATGATGGTTCCTATTCATTGCAAGAATCATCGAGCCAAGCCAGCTGCAGCCAGCAAGGAGAAATGTCCAAAAACGGTGGCCTTTTTCTTGAATTGAGTAGCTTGCTGCAGAGATGTCTTTATCAGCAGGTTTACAACTTATTTTAATTTTATATAGATATGTACACTTTTTTTTATGTATAGACTTGACTAGTAACATTTTCTGCTATCTGATTTATTTCACATGCTTCAGGCAAAAGTGAAAGAAGCTTTATATGCTGGACTTTTGAAGGTTGTCTTGGTTGAACCATCAACTGCAGGTCCTGTGTTCGACCTTCTGTTGCCTCACTTTATGCGATACTACCACGAGGTATGATACTCCTCATTTAGCATTTGCTATTTTATATTCTATTCCTGCCCACTTTTGATTGTTGATATTTTGAATATATAAGATAATAAACATTTGTTGATGTGTTTATGTACAGGATGATGAGCTTCAACTTAACCTTAATTCATGTGTCAAGTTTATCAGTGGCAAGTTCAGCTTAGATGAGCCCTTAGATCATCTTTTTTCATGTGTTTGTTGGATTCTTATTCTCCAACCGCATGGAAAACACGGCAAACATAATGATACGCCTTGGACATGCTTTGGCTTTTCCCTTTCTCAAGAAAATGAGGTAGTACTACGTTTTGTTGGAGTTTTTATGTCTTACATTTCAATTTCTGTCAGCAGTTATTATTTAGTTGATCAAGATTATGTTGACATGAACATAGCGTTATGACTAGACACCCTAGTTAATAATTTGACTTTCTAGTTTTCCCTTTGGCTATCTTTTAATCCCGAGTATATAATGAGTTACTTCCAAAGAAATAACGAAGAGAAAAAAGAAGACAACACGTACTTAGTATGTGTCCCCACCTTAATATTGATTGTGTATTTGTTTACTGGCAATAACTAACCATATTTATGAATGCTAGTTCCCTTTCTTCAGCAAACTGTTGTGTACTCTTTTGTTATATCTATGGTAATATTTAGATCCACAGATGTTGTTTAACAAATTGCCAATCTTATGGCAGTTGGAATATGTAAAGCTCCTTGAAGTTATTAACCTACTAATTTGCAGGGTGGAAAGACCCTTTCTGGTGATACATTTGCAAGTTTTGTACAAAAAATCCGAAAGCTTTTGAGAAGTGAGAAGATTGGAGGTATGTGTAACCTGTATTACAAATTGCTACTCAATATTCTACTCTGGTAGATAATTGAAAAATATATCCTATTTTCCCGTTGTACAGTGTGAGAACTGCTCACCCAATTCATAGTGATAAACACAAGACACTTACATGAGGGTGGAATGCTGTAATCTTTTTGGCTCTATTAGGAGTGAGGATTACATCTATCTTCTTTGTTTTTAGATGCTAGTTTTTTTCCCAAGCTAAAAAGAAGAAATGTCCCATTTCAGCCTGTTGTCCCAGTCTAGCCTTTGCCAATGTTATCTTCTTTCTCTGGTAGAAGTTCAAATATGTGCGAGAACATTGCTTTATCAACAAACGTTTTCAAGATCATTTGCAGAACTTCATTTTTGATTTGAAGAATACTTGTGCTTAGGTAAGAAATGCACTGGGTTCCGTGCTTTTGTTTTGACTCATATCTCTAAGTAGTGCTTTGCTAGTGATCCTTAATATATCACCTAGAAAAATCATAACATAATCGAAGCATCCTTGTCAACTAATTTGTACTGTCTAAAACTAACAAATCTGAATGACAAATTTGTTCTCAGGATCTATATAAGTTGTCTACATTTGTTTTTTTGTTTTACCAACATGAAAATACTTTTGACTCAATCTCTTTTATATATAGCAGCATTATACTTCTGCGATTGACAAACTTTCTTTCTTGTCAGCACAGTTATTCTAAGTGAAATTCAGGATAAAAGTTCTGAATCGAATGCAGAGGAAAAAGGGTGTTGTGCTCTTATATTGTCTGGAATGGTTGAAGTGGTTTTAAATGATGTTGCGTCTGAGCTGGAGAAATCAGCGGATGCAAAAATGGCAGATCTTGAAAAGGAGATTATTGAGCTAGTCAATCTTTATGAATCCTTACCAAAGGAAGTAAGCACTTCTAAACAGGGGAGATCTAATTATGCCAAACAGGCTCATGAATGTAGATCCTTCTTAGGAGCTTCAAGCATTTGTCAGCTTTTGTTGACAGCTCTAAAACTGCTCAAAGATTCCTGCAGCAGTACTGCTACACCTTCTCAGAATGATTCACACTCTTCTTCAAGGAAGGTGTCAAACACAAGTACTAAGCTGATCTCCTTTGTGTTGAATGCTTGTGTTAAACACATCAAGTCTTTCCCTCTTGTTGAACAAAATGATCCTTTGAAAACCTTGATATATGGAGAAAGCATGAAGTTGGGGCCTCTTTTGTTAAAACTGGTTTGGGCGCTAATCCGAGGATTGAAATCTGAAGCAAATAAAGGCAAAGCTAAAAAGGACGTTGAAGACCGAAAGGAATGCATTTATTCAGCACTTACGTCCTTAAAAGATCTAATATCTATCGGCTTGCAAAGCCCTGATAAGGCCTCCCTTGTGCACGGCTTATTGGTCTCCTTAGTCGAGTGTGATCTAAATGATAGGATCAATGCAGACTCTGATGGTGAGCCAGATTTTGAAATTAACGATCAGCTTGTGAAAGCCAAATTTCTCTTGCTACAGAAAGTTATACGGCCTCTGCTTTCTGAGCTTCTGAAAACTTCATCTTGTAAAGAAATCCAGGTAATTAATTTGCTTTAAACATTTACAATTATGGTCACAGTGCTTATAAATGATAAGAGACCATCTCTTACCTGTGGTGGGTTCTCACCAGCAAAGGAACTGTTCTTCATAGAAAGATATTATCTAATTTGGTAATCCAGAATGGGTTCTCAGCAATGCACATGAGCTTCTCGCTCTAAAAGTTTGTTATATGTTATAGGCACTCTGTGACATTGCAATGTCAGTTGGAAGCAAGCTGCCTCGGGAACAGAAGATTTACCTCGAAAGCTGGATTGTATCCATATGCAAAAACAACAACATAACTGACTCCAAAGCAGCACAAGGCTTAGTCAAGCTTGCTTTAGCTCTCAAGGAACCTCCAGACGATTTGGAGTTTGCCCTAACAATGGCTTCAGAGATGTACAATTTAACTACATTAGAGGAGTCTAGTCTATCAGAGATGTCTGGGGAGTACCACATTATAAATAGCTCAACATGGACAGCAATAGCATCCACTATTCTCCAAATGATAGAATCTGTCATTAATGACCTTCAATGGACGGCTGCAAAGCTGAAAGATTATTCTGTCGTCATCAGGAGTAGCAAAATGACTGATGAAAACAGAGAGGAGGCCTCAAGATTAGCACTTGAGGAGGCTGTATACTCGAGAGCTGAAGGCGTCGTCAAAGTCCTATCTCCCTTCATGACTATTGTGCTCAAGGGTATATATAGTATTGGTAGTGAAAATTATCTTAAATCTGGTTCTATTGTGTAGTCTCTAATGTTGCCTATTGCCCAAATGTGCAGATTCTCAGGCTGAGCAAATACTCAGATTTGCTGCAAAGTTTTACAAGCAATTGGCTTTACTATCTAAACTATGGATTGCCTCCAAGGGTTGGAAGCAGCATATACCTTCCCCCCATTTCCAGAAGCTTGTTGAAATCACTTGCAAGGAGCTTACTTCCCCCTTGTATAGTTTCATTGAACATGTGCAGCAGGTATGATCGAGTGACATTATTTATTTGTTTGTATGATTATACTGTTAGTCTTTGGTTGAGTTCGGGCCAAGTACAGTTAGGATCATTTTGTGACACCGAGTTGTCAGTCCAGATTAACCCGAAGAATTAAGAACAGTGTTACTTCATAATCTTTCATTAGTTGCATTTCTCGGAATTAGGAGTTGAAGGTATGCATTTTTAATGATTAAATCTAATCAACACGACCCAGAAATACGTTGATCAATTGGGTTCTAGATAATTAGAGGGTCTGGATCGTTTTGGACAATTCTAGTAAGTAACCTCATTTTTGTCATGATTTGATGGCATTGTAGAGTCAATTAGAGAACGAAAAGAAGAAGGGGATCATCAACAAGATCAGGAGGGAGAACCGGTGCATCCCAGACTTGATCTTCCAGATAGAAGACTACGAGAGATACCTCATACAATTGTCCAAGGCTACTCGCATCAACCTCTTAAGGCACGCAAAGCGTAGCACGTGCAGAGATTTTCGAATAATCGAAGCCCAGAACGCACCACCAGCAGCAGCGGCTCCAGAGGTTGCTCCTAATCAAGAGGAAACAGCAGAGGCAGGCCAAGATGATCCCTCTGAGAAATCAGGAGGAGATGCCGAAGCGATCCATGAATCTGAGAAGTCGTGTGCCGAGTCGAACGATCAAATCGAGTTAGCAGCAGCTGATTCAGGATCTGACAGTGACCCTGGAACAAGTGATAGGGATGCTAAGAGGAGGAAACTTACCGAAGTTGTCATTGACTCTGATGATGAAGCTAACTAGTTTAGTTCCCATAGAATACATCCATTTCCATTCAATTAAAAGAAGCTAATGTGCATTCTTTGTTATTGTTTATCCTCTTACAAGCATACATTAACACACTCACAATGAGATAGAGGTTCCTATACATGTCCTCGTAGTGTAAATATGACTTGAAAACCCAGTCATGATTGATTTACCTGCTTCAAATTCTATGTACAGTATATAAGGGCTCATATTAAGGTCACAATTTCACTTTCCTAATGACAAGTTTGCCTAAAAAAAAAATCTCTCTTCGCCCCTCCAATTCCTTCCTCCATGGCGCCATCGCAGTGGAGCAATCTCCCCGGCGACATCTTATCAATCATACTGAAACTCCTCAACTCCGACGCCGATCTTCTCCGGCTCCGTTCCGTCTGCTCATCTTGGTGATCATCTCTCCCTTCTCGTATCAGTCCGATCTCGTTCCCTCTGAAGGTACCTCCTCTTCTCTCCAAATCCGACTCCGATCTCCTCCATAGAAACAGTCCGCAGTTTCTTCTCAACTATAGCACTCTTTATCGCCTCTCGCCTCCTGGTGATTCTCCCGACGGCTGGCTGCTTAGGGTTTCGGAGGTAAACCCTAACACCTTCTCTCTCCTAACGCCTCTGCTCCCCGATAAGATCAATTCTACCCCTGGTACGATTCCTGAGTCCTTGAATCTCCTCGATTTTCGGATTTCTGAGATTTGCAAGTGCTATGGAATTGGAATTGCCTGTGTGGATCTTAATAATGGTTTGAGGAGGCGTGTTCCAAAGAAGGTGATCGTTCTCCACAATTATGTAGCGGATTGTGAGTTTGCTGTTTTGGTCATGGTTTCGGGGAAGGACATGAGGTTCTGGAAGCTTGGGGATAGGGATTGGACTTGCATTGATACCAGAGGCTATGATTTTGATGATGTGATTCTGTTTCATGGCAAATGTTATGCTATTGGTTGGAAGGGAGTTCTCGTTTCTTTTGATTCTGAGTTCAATCTCACTGTGGTTTCTTCGTCGAATGAGTCTCTTGCGTATAACTACAACAATTTTGTGATATTCAAGTCGGATTTGTACGTGGTGTCCAAGATATCTGATCAAGAGCCTGATGAGTATAGCAGTGACTTTGAGGGGAGATACAGTGGTGCTGATGAGGATGATGCGTGCACTGATGAAGACAACACTGTTGATGAGGATGAATACATTGATGAAGAGGACATTGGTACTGATGATGATGAGGCAGATGCCGAGGAGACGGATCCCATTGAGATCTCGCTGAGAATGAAGATATTCCGGATGTCTGATGACGGGTGGGAGCGTGTCGGATGTTTGGGAGACGACACGATTTACCTCTCGAGTGATGATGTAGCTGTTGGCGTTTCCGCAAAGGATTTCGGAGGTTGCAAGGGTAACTGTGTCTATTTGGCGCATAAGCGTGTCCAGCCTTATGAAATTGGTATCGACCATGGTGATCACCATGGTGTCTATGATTTGGATAGGAGTAGAACTAGAACTTTGATCCTGGATAGCGCCCGTGACCGTTCGAAAATATATTGGCCTCCTCCTCATTGGCTTTATAACTAATAATGTAGTTCAAGCTCTTCGTGAAGGAAGATGTTTTTATCTTTTTAGCTTGTCAAATATGTTTTTATTGGACTGAAGTTTATGAATGTCAATGTATTGTGAAAGGTTCATAACTTTTTTTTGTGCTCAGTTGGATTCTATGTGAACTTTACAAAACTTGTTTCTCTTTCGCTTGGCAAGGGAAAATGGGTTATGCAGATAAATTGCGTGCTTAGAAGTTAGAAGTATGAAATCAACAAATTTGGAACACCATATAAATTATAAAATGAGGAATGGGATTTTGATGATCAGAACTATTTCTTTTTGTCTTTTTGAATTGTCATGTTCTAGGAATGGGATTCTGATGATTAGAACTATTTGTTATGGACCATATTCAAGTACCGTAACATCTCAGATCGAACACTAATTCAGCTCAAATTTAGGGGTTGGGAAGGAGTGACCCTCTAATTCAGTTCTTTAACGCTTTCAAAACAAAACCTAAACAAAAATAAAAAGAAAAAAAGTTTGTAACAAATATCAAATGGAACGAGAGCCCTAAAACGACGTCGTATAAGTGCAGCGAAAAACATAACTCAGGGGCCAAAACCCCAAACCCCTCATTCATCACTCGGTTGAGAGGAGAGGAGAGAAGAAGAGAAGAAGAACAAAAATGGCGTTCTCCACCGGCCGCCGAAGCTTTACAACCTTCGTTTCTCGTGCCCTTTCGCACAAATCCTCTCCATCATTCTCCCCCGTTCCTCGCACTCGATCCGCTCTCTCAGCCTTGGCCCAACAACCACAATCTCGGCCGTCGATGCTCGTCCCGAACTCAGTGAGTCTCCCCACTCGCTCAATGTCCTCCGGCGGCCACTCGCCGTTGAACGATCCGTCGCCGAACTGGACCAATCGGCCTCCGAAAGAGACGATTCTGTTGGACGGCTGCGATTACGAACACTGGCTCGTGGTTTTGGAGTTTCCCGACCCCAAACCCTCTCGCGATGAGATGATTGATGCTTATGTCAAAATCCTAGCCAAGGTCGTTGGAAGGTGAGTCCTTTTTCTCCAGACTGTCGCTTTTGACTTCTCGTTGTTTGCCTGTGGAATGGATTGAAGAAAAGCTGTGCCTTTTTTCGCTCTTGAATGTGTGCCTCAGCGAGGAGGAGGCTAAGAAGAGGATTTACTCGGTTTCTACCACGACTTACACTGGATTCGGCTGTCGAATTTCCGAAGAGCTTTCCTACAAGTTCAAAGGTATAGTCCTGATTTTACTGCCTTGGGCTGGAATGGATTAAGTAGAGGATTCAAGATTGCACTTGGTGTTCCATGGGAATAAAATGTCGTTCCTTTACAGTGTTTCATTCTCATTTCTTATGCAACTTGTGAAATGATACAATGGTCCTTCTAACGTACATGGATTAGCAGGCCTCAGGAGATGGTTGTCAACTTGAGTAATATGTGATTGAAGATTTGATGAAGTGATGTAGACTTAGTTTTATCTGGATTACACGATGGTTTCAGAGGTTTAGATACTAAGGGCTTATACCTTGGTAGGATCAGCTTATCCCCTGATACTAAGCAATGATTAAGGAAAAAACTTAATTACAGTTATGAAGACTTTGAACTTAGTTTTGACAGAATTATGAATAGATGGTGTGTGGTTTAAATGATGTTGATCATCAAACATGAGACTTGGAACTTAGTTTTACTTAGCTGACTATCCATAATGTCTCAGGATGTCAGCATCTTATTGGAATCTATGGCATTGTTAACTCAATCAAACCTTATAGTATGAAGTAATTTTCTTGCTGTTTGTGTTATGCAAATCGTAATTTAGTATGCTCCTGTCAATATGAGGCTCAAGAAAGGTGGCATGGTATGTTTTTTCACCCTCGTCCTCACACAAACCTTAAATGAATCTTTATATAACCTCACTGTAATGATTGATAGTAGCTCTTAAATGAAACTGCTCTTCACTTTCTCCTACCTTCACCTTGCCAAAATTTCCTGTAAATTAGTATTGCATTGCTGTTTTATCTTATTTGACTGTGTATACTAATTCCTTTGGAATAAGTTTGAAGTTATATAATCAAACCATAGCTAATGTAACATGGTCCTCTTTCCAGTTAGACTTGATCAAAGATGGTTATTTCCTTGTCATCAGAAATAGTAACTATTGTGCTTTTCCTTCATCAATCAAACGCTTACCAATCTAGTTTCATTGCCTCCATTTTCTGTCTCACTTTCATCAATTTCTCCTTGTTTTTTTAACATTAGAAAATGAACCAGACAGTTCACTAGGTCAATCAATCACCCCCCTTCATCCAGAATTAGGTTACCCTATGTAGTTTTTTTGCTGTTTCATCATGGACATGAATCCTGTAATTGAGAAATCTAGTTTTAGGACATCTTTTTAGACTGCAACCTACGCACTATACAATCACTGCTTACGTAAAAGCCCTTCATGGAACTTGTAAAAACCTTCTGTTAGAAAAAAAGAAAAAACATATACAACTCATAGTCTTCCATGCCTTATTTATGATTGCCTGATAGATTCACTGGTAATTGGTTAAGATGGGTTGGACTAATACTTGTTTCAAATATGTTATTTCACTAACCTACCATGGTTAACTGTGAGGAATTCTATCTTCTCAAACAGAAAGCTCCAAGTTCCATCATTTTGCATTTAAACTCTTTACTGTTTAATGTGTCACAGAGTTTCCTGAAGCTCTCTGGGTTTTGCCCGACTCGTATCTAGATGTGCCCAACAAAGATTATGGAGGTCAGTAGGAGTGGTTTCCATTTATCGACCTTTCTCTTCAAATAACCCTTTCTTGCTGCTTCTAATATTCCTCTGCTTTCTTTTTAAATTCTGTAGGCGATCTTTATGTTGACGGAGTTGTGACTCGTAGGCCACAGTATGACTTCAGCGATAGGCAAGAAACTAATAAGAGAAAAAACAAGCCAAACCATGACAGGCGCCGTGAGCCCATGCGGGTTGAAAGAAGAGCCCCTCCTCAGCAAAACAAACCGCAAGCAACTTCAAAGGAGCCTGAGAACTCATCACAAGCTGAAGCAGGTGGATCAACTGAAATCTAGTATAAACTTATCCTAGGCCAGAAAACAGACTTTAGAAAGGGTTTCTGTGCTGTCTGTTTATGGTGAACTTTAATCCGGCAAACTGTTGCAGCGTAGAAAGAAAAGGGCCATGGGTCCATGTAGGTACAATATTATGAATTCATGATTTATGATCTAGACCGTGATTATGGATGAGACTACTTACAATTCCGCTTAGTAAAATAACCAAAACTAACCATATCCGTTGTATGATGATTTGAATGTCAGTTGTTTCGCTTATATGTTTTATTATTGATGTATGAACTATTTAAACATAGTTCAATTTATTCCATTATAGTTGGTTGATTTTTATATAAGTTAAAATATTTTCTTCAATCTATACTATATATTAAAGCCGGAGAATTTCGAGCCTCCACGTTAATTCTGTCCCCACCACATGTTAAATTCATTATAAATCAATTATCTATTCTCATATGTATCTATCTATTTATCATATATTGACATATCAGAATAATATCTATATCCATAATCTATCAAAATATTTTTTGATATCTAGCACAATTAAAGAATTACCCGTACGTTATTATTATCAATCAATGTTTTCCCTAGGTGGCATCAAAAATTATACGGGTAAACATATACGGGTAAAAATTATTATCAATTGAAAGCCACGATTGATGTATTATACGGGTAAAATTTATTTGAGATTTATTTGATATCTAGCACGTTTTCACAATTAATTTTTTGATTAAACATATAATGCATCTATCTATTTGGCACGTTATTAGCACGTTATTAAAATGCATCTATCAAAATAACCCCATACGTTATTCTTAATTATCTAAGCACATGTTATTATCAATTATCTATTAGCACGTTATTCTATAACACCATACGTTATTCTTAATTTTTTACTAATAACAAAATACATCTATCTATTTACCATATATTGATATATCAGAATAATATGTATATCTATAATCTATTAAAATAATATCATATATCTATATTGATATATCAGAATAATATCTATATCTATATTCTACCAAAATAATATCCTATACCTATAAACTATCCAAAATTAATCTATTTATACAATCTAGATTCATCCTAAGTGTCTATAAATATTAACGCATGAATCAATTTTAGCACAATCACATAAAAACACAAAGAGGTGCATCTCCCGACCCTTGGCTCCGACCTCGACCGTTTTCTTCTTTACTGCCCCACTGTTGGACGTAACTACGGTAGTTAGCTTAGCGTTATTTATCTCTTTTGAACTTCAATGTGATCAAACTTAACTCTAGACAATAAACTGACATACGTAGTGTAATACAGTAGAGCCTCCATAATTTAATACTCGATAAATTAATAAACACGGCAAATTAATATATTTCTCCAGTCCCGACTTGGGCTAGTGTTAAATTTGTCAGTTTTCGATACGATAATAAGATAATAAATTTTCAAAAAACCACTATAGAAATATAAGGTCCCAATTAAATCATAAATTAATAATTACTGTATAAGGAATTTACAATAATATCAATCATCCAAAATTTGTTCGGAAATTGTCCATATTTTATTTTTAGTAAATGTGTCAGAAATTTGGCTATACTTTTATGATTTTTGTAGCTGGTATCATTTTTGGTTCAATGACAATACTTGGTATTATTTAATTAGAAATATTTCTATCGTTAAACCCTCTATAAACTAATACATATTAATTTATCGATGAATTGATATCTCTATAAAATAATAAAATACTCTGGTCCCGACCCTATTAATTTATAGAGGTTTAACTGTAATCAAATTCATCTTCTTATTCCTACTTTCTGTACTCCTTGGATTCATCTTCTTATACGTTATTCATCTTCTTATTTTTGTTATTATGTATGAAATCAGTTTATTATATTTTTGTTATTATGTATGAAATCAATTTATTATATTTTGTGATCTATGAATTTTATTTTATTTTTAAATATCACAGGTATTCCAATGGCAAACTTCGTTAGTGAAATTACGAAATTGAAATTGAATTTGTTATATAAGGGAAAAACTATAAGGGAAAAGAAGATTTACATATGGTTCTTATGGATGAAAACTGAAAAGGTAATGTCCTATCTCTTTATTTTTTTATTATATAATTGTAATTAAACTATGTTTTGATCTTTCTTATTTATGTAGGAAAACAAGATTGAAGCTATCATTCCATCTTTTTTTACTAATAAATTTGTGGAGATTTTAAAAGAGTATTCTACTTATAAAATCTCAAACTTTGGAGTAGATGAAAATACTGATCTATATAGGATGACTCATTTCGTAGGTCAAACATTGGTTGATTTTGAAGTCATAGAAAAGCTAAAGGTAAACGCAAAAAAACCAAAGCAGAGATAAAACACAATATTGTTTCTAAGAGTTTTTTAATTCATCGTAGAGGGAGACTGAAAACCACAAAAGTTTATTTCTTATGAATATAAAAAATTATATCAAGGTTGAGAAGGGTTTCGTATCAAAAACAATTCCAAATGTAAATCTTCTAATATATAAATGACTGAATAACATGTTCAACATAAAAATAATTCATTAACATACGTTCGTCTACACAATAATACATAAACGGTCAAAAGCCCGTACAAGGTACGGGTCTAAAACTAGTTAAATTCTTAAGGGGGAGTTACTATACTACAATATTAAGGAAATGAAAAAATTAACTAAAATTTCATTACTTCTTATTTGTTAGTAACATATTTGGTTTTATTTTTAATTAAATAGTTGAATATGTTAATTTTTTTTTGAGAAAGTTGAATATGTTAATTAGTAATACTAAATGAGATAACAATTTATGTCTTACTAGTTAATATCATCACCATTAGAGCATAATACATATACGCCCCCGACCTTTAATAAAATACGCATACAGGATTCCGGGGATGTGATCATCTACACTGAGCATGGTGGGCGAGACAAGTTCAATAAACCATGCTCTCACCAGAAGATGGAGTCGGGTAATAAGGCTTTAAAACGGAGTATGGTTTATGGGATCGAGATCAGGGTAATGGAGGGATTCATGTATCAAGGCAGTCTTACTTCTAAGGTTTATTGCATGATGGACTGTATAAAATTGTAGAAACATGGTTTGATGTTGGTAAATCAGGATTTGGTGTTTTCAAGTTCAGGCTTGTAAGATTGGAAATTGTGTCAGCCAAAGAGGGTTGAGGTAAGTATCGATTATGTAGTAGCTGATGACTACACTGGAATACTATCAATCATATGTATATTTATTATGTACTATGTCAGCATACAAAGCATACAATCATTCATTACTGTGTCCTCCTTATCGGACAAAATCAAGCTCATGTATATCAGACTATCAAACTATCAAGCTCATACAAACAAGCTCATATGTATTATAGGACTATCAAGATAAGATAAAATAGTCGTATACGGGGCCGGGGGCGGGGCCGGGCCCGGGTAGAGGGGGCACACCTAAGAAATGTCTCATCCAAATGACAGTTGCGTCGCCCGCCACCGCAAGAACTCTCCCCACCTGACCTACACACACGCCGACAAGGTATGCCATACATGAACTAAAAAACGCATTCCAGGAAGTTTGATTAACGAAGGACTCATATATGGTAGTTGTAGTTTCGGTCGTGTTTGTCGTCGTCCCTCTAATCCAATCCCATGCCCACCGCTGACCTGTGTTACTCATGGTTGCATGATCGGTAAATCAGGATTTGGTAAACACACTGACCAGGTAGCCGAGACAAGAATTCAAAAATGACCAGGTAGCCCAGTCGCCCAACACCTCGATTAATCTCCCCAACTGACCTGTAAACACACTGACCAGGTAGCCGAGACAAGAATTCAAAAATGTTGTCCACGACGTTTGATGAACGAAAGATTCCCATATATTTGTAATTTCCGTGGTCGTGTTTCTCGTCGTCCCTCTAATACTACTCCATATCCACGTCTGACCAGTGTTATTAGTGGTTGCGTTGGTGGTTGCGTCTAAGACGCCTAGACCTCCACCTACGGTCAAGTAATAGAGCAATAGAGCTCCTATGATTAAGGTTAGGTTTACCCTGTGCACAAAGAGGGGTTTGAACCCTCCATCGGAGGAGTTATTACAATTCAAATAGGGTGAGCGGTACACCTCTTAGGAGACGTTGTTGTCGGTCGGTTAAGGCGATACTTTAAGAGGGGTTTGAACCCTCCATTGGCCCGGCCAATCGGTAAGTAAAATTTGATATTGCACATGCTACATCGATATTAGTCACATTGATATTAGAGTTTGAGATTGGGGTTGATCATCCGCCATTGTTAAGTTTTGAAAGTTCAGGTCCAGAATACAATCTCATCAAATCACTATTAAAAACTAAACTAAACATTAGAAAAATAGTTCCTTCCCTCGAATTCTAGTTTAAATCCACCATCCAAACCTACTGTTAAGAACCAAAACGAACCCCGCTATACAAAACTTGACAAACTTCCCGTTACAAATAAAATAGGAAGAAATAACATTGTAACAACCTACCCATTGTTATTGACTTTGCTATTATACGTTGTCTACACACTTCTGGACACCCATATACATATACCAAGTCTTAGTTATCCCCAATTTTCAAGCTCTAAAAGGTCAATAGAATCTATTTATATGTAAAATTTATAGGTTTTAGAACCACCAATTTACGCCACGCAGTATTTTTTTTATATGGCGTCTTCATATTTCGTTATCTACGATTTTGATACATGTTAGTCTATTGTTGTTCCATGTCATGTATAGCTTACTTTTTTTTTATCAAGCAACATCATACTTATCAAGATTGAGTATATAATACTTTAGGGAAATTCCGGTTGGTGCCCCCAAGTTTTGTGCTTTTCCGGATGGTACCCTTCGATAAAAACTTATTTCCGAGTTCTACCCCCGAACTTTTGAATAAGTTCGTATTGTTCCCTTTCCTGCCTTCTTCTCCAGATTTCCGTCAAATTTCCGGATGGCTCCCCGCTGAACAAACTGTCGCCGATCCTCCCTCTGAAAGGCCCCTTCTTCGACGACAGACCCTACTATTGTCACGTCATCACTGCCTCCGCCCTCTACCTAGTCTGCCCCGATCCAATCCCTCCAAGGCCTGGCTCGTCTCGGTGCAAGAAGACGCCTCCGGAAAGACCCACTTTTGTACCGCGAGTTGAACCCCGTGCCCGGACTCGGCCTGGACGCCGACCGGTCCGCGGCCACCCAAACCCCCGTCGCCCGATTCTACACCCACAACCGAGACTGTCGTGAGTGCGACGGGGTCGGTTTCAATTGAAAGGTCGTGTTCGTGCCCTTTTTAGGGCTGCTCTTTCCTTCTTGCTCCGTTCGGAATCCCGTTGCCTTCTTTCCAAAAACCGTCTTTCTGGCAAACCCTCATCCCGCTACGCCTTTCCATGTGCATTTTTCTGATCTCGAGCGTTTCTTTTCTCTGTCGTCTGATTCCATGAAATCGAATGCTTCGTTCAATAATCTGTTATGGGTTTAATGAGCTGCACTTAATTAGTACTTAATCATGTACTCTGACTCTTTGTATTTTGCTCAAACGGTTGATGTACTGCTGCACTTATTTTCTGTGCTTCTACATCTTCTTGTACATGTGTATATATTGGTGCTCCAGATAATGGAAAAAGGCAGATTTGCTTTGGCCTCTTTTGCCTCTCCTTTGTTTCATGGTATCAGAGCTATATCAAATCTCACCGAAATTCCCTTTTTTTAATCAAAGCCATGACTGGCAAAGAAGAGACCTCCGACCTGACCACTAAAGATTCAAACCCTATGAACTCCAGTTCTCAAAATCGCAAAATTCCTTCTCCTTATGATCTAAACTCCAACGATAATCCTGGGAATGTCATTACCCAAGTTCAGTTGCGTGGTGAGAACTATGAAGAATGGGCCAGGGCTGTACGTGTCTCACTGCGTGCAAGAAGGAAGTGGGGGTTCATTGATGGAACCCTTACAGAACCAGTAGACGAAAGCTCCAAGATGGATGATTGGTTAACAGTGAATTCAATGATGGTGTCGTGGATTCTCAACACCATTGAACCGAGTCTTCGTTCTTCAATCTCTTACATGGAGAATGCGAAGGACTTGTGGGAAGATATCAAAGATCGTTTCTCAGTGGTCAATGGGCCACGAATTCAGCAATTGAAGAGTGAACTTGCTGAATGCAAGCAAAAGGGACACACGATTGTGTCATACTATGGAAAACTGAAGTCACTTTGGGAAGAATTGGGTCACTATGATCCAATACCAGTGTGCACTTGTGATGGTTGCAAGTGCGACATCAGATCGATGCTCGAAAAGCGTCGTGAAGAAGGGAAAGTTCATCAAATGCTGATGGGCTTGGATGATGAGGCCTACGGAACTGTTAGGTCTACTTTGTTGGCCATGGATCCTTTGCCATCGGTTAACAAAGTGTATTCGACTTTGGTCCAAGAAGAACAGGTAAGGAATATGAGTCGTGGGAACGACGAGAAAGAAAGTCAGATGGCTCTGTTGATGAAAACGGGGCAGCGAAACCGATCAGACACGAGAAATCGTGGTGAGTTCAAAGACCGGAACATGAATTGCAGCTATTGCAAACGACCAGGGCATGAAGCAACCAATTGTTTCCGCTTGATCGGGTATCCAGACTGGTGGGGAGAGCGTCCCAGGGACGACGGAAAGGCAAAATCCAAGGCTGAGGCTGGAATGAGTCGTAACAAGAACCCTGTAAAAGCCAATGCTGCTAAAAGTTCAGGAAGAAGCGAGAATAGCGGGGCGAACCTAGAAACTGAGGCTCGTAACATCCCAGGTCTGAGTGGTGATCAGATTCAAGTGTTGATTGACATGCTGAATTCTCAGAAGTCAGGTGCACATGAACGAATGACTGGTAAGCAAGCTATTGATATGTGGATTATTGACAGTGGTGCGACTAATCATATGACAGGAAGAAGGGAGCGTTTTAGTTCTCTCAGAGATATTCCTGGCACTTCTGTCGGCTTGCCTGATGGGCAACAAGCTTTGGCCACTATGGAAGGAACGATTCAACTAGATTTGAATCTGACTTTAGACCATGTTCTTTATGTTCCACAGTTGAATTGTGAACTAATATCAGTTACGCAGCTGTTCGATGAGGCAAACTGTAATGTATTTTTCACTAAAAACCTTTGTGTTATTCAGGACCGCACTTCGAGGATGGTGATTGGTGCGGGTAGACGCCGAGGTGGGCTGTACTACTTCCTACGAGTGTCACAAATAAAGGCATTGAAGGCAGGAGGAGTGGAACCAACTGATCTGTGGCATAGACGTTTCGGGCATCCTTCGTGGGAGGTACTCAAGCTGATAACTAGGGCTGATGGATGTGGTAGCAGCACTAAGAATAAAAAGGCTTGTGATGTATGTCAACGAGCTAAACAAACTCGAAATAGCTTTCCGCTCAGTAATAATATAGCAAATGAAAGTTTTGATCTAGTTCACTGTGACTTATGGGGACCATATAAAAAGGCATCATCTTGTGGAGCACATTACTTCTTGACTATCGTTGATGACTATACAAGAGCTGTGTGGATTTATTTGTTGATTGATAAGAAAGAAGTAAAACACACTCTTTTGCAATTCTTTGCGCTGGTTGATCGACAATTTGGGAAGAAAATCAAAGTGGTTCGTAGTGATAATGGTACTGAGTTTACTTGTATAAATGCCTATTTTCGTGATCATGGGATTGTATTTCAGACATCTTGTCCAGGAACACCGCAACAAAATGGTCGGGTCGAACGAAAACATCGGCACATTTTGAATGTTGCCCGTGCACTTCGATTTGAAGGACATCTTCCTCTTGATTTTTGGGGTGAGTGTGTTTTGACAGCTGGTTATCTCATCAATAGATTGCCGTCGTCAGTGTTGAAAGGGAAGACCCCATTTGAGATGCTATATGGGAAGGCTCCGACTTACGAGCATTTGCGGGTATTTGGTTGTCTATGTTACGCTCATATTCAGTCCAGAGGACGTGACAAGTTCTCTGATAGAAGTCGTAAGTGTGTTTTTTTGGGATATTCCTTCAGTCAGAAAGGTTGGCGGCTGTATGATCCTGTTCTGAAAGTATATTTTGTGTCACGTGATGTTACATTCTTTGAGGAAGAATTCTATTATGCTTCCATATCTACTCCACAACTGTCAACCTACCAATTTCCAAATCTCAGTGATGAGGATGAAACTGAAGTTTCTGCAGGAGCGGAACCTTTGACTGAAATGGTTGTTCCCAGCTCAGAACAGGTCATGCCTAGTGATGGGATAGACGACAATGTTGATTCATCTGTGACAGAATCTCATGTAGACATTGCTGACTCTTCTATTCCAATTCTTCCTGATAATGAGTCCGAACCAGCTGCACAACTGGGTCGTGGTCAGCGCACTCGACAACGTTCTATATTGTTGCGTGACTTTGTGACAAATAAAGTCAGCGTTACTCCTCAACCCGCAGCAGGTAAACCATACCCGTTGAATGATTATGTATCTTGTCATCGGTTTTCTTCTCCACATCGCAGCTTCTTGGCGTCTATCTCCACTGCGACAGAACCTTATTCCTTTGTCGAGGCCATGAAAGATGAGAGATGGAGAGATGCTATGCGGCTGGAAACTCAAGCTTTGGAGAACAATCACACTTGGGATCTTACTTCGCTTCCCGTCGGGAAGAAAGCTCTCGGGTGCAAGTGGGTTTATCGGATCAAATACAAATCCGATGGGTCTGTGGAACGCTTCAAGGCTCGATTGGTTATTCTTGGCAATCATCAAGTTGCTGGGGTCGACTACTCCGAAACTTTTGCGCCGGTTGCTAAGATGGTGACTGTTCGGACTCTCTTAGCGGTTGCCGCTACACGCCGTTGGGAGATCCATCAAATGGACGTGCACAACGCGTTCCTTCACGGCGACCTCAGCGAAGATGTCTATATGAAGCTTCCACCTGGGTTTCGGGCTCCACGTCCCGGAATTGTCTGTAAACTACGGAAGTCTATATATGGACTGCGTCAAGCTCCGAGATGTTGGTTCTCCAAGCTGTCCACTGCTTTGAAGCGATATGGATTTCGTCAATCCTACCATGATTATTCTTTATTTTCATATGTTTGTGACAACATCCAAATACATGTGTTGGTATACGTAGATGATCTTATCATCTCAGGCAATGACAAGTGTGCAGTGGCTAAGTTCAAGACATATTTGAGTACATGCTTCCATATGAAAGACTTGGGCTCCTTAAAGTATTTTTTAGGGGTTGAGGTTTCTCAAGGTACTGATGGTATTTATCTTTGTCAAAGAAAATATGCTCTTGACATAATTAAGGAGGCTGGGTTGCTTGGAGCTAAGCCAGCTCATTTTCCTATGGACTCGCATCACTCATTAGCACTCTCCACCGCTCCACTCATGAGTGATCCGGAGGCCTATCGCCGCCTTGTTGGACGGCTCATCTATCTCTGTTTTACTCGGCCCGAGCTGTCATATTCAGTCCATATTCTGTCACAATTTATGCAACAGCCTACAACAGATCATTGGCGGGCTGCTTTGCGTGTGGTTCGGTTTCTCAAAGGGAGCCCAGGCCAAGGGATTTTGCTTCGCTATGATTCTGCCCTACGCCTCAGTGGGTGGTGTGATTCGGATTGGGCAAGTTGTCCACTTACTCGGCGCTCTTTATCGGGTTGGCTGATTTTCCTTGGCTCATCTCCTATCTCTTGGAAGACTAAGAAGCAGCCCACCGTGTCTCGTTCTTCGGCTGAAGCGGAGTATCGTTCTATGGCCTCCATCACATGTGAATTAAAATGGTTGAAAGGAGTCTTGTCTGATCTTTGTGTACGTCACTCTTCTCCAATTCAGTTGTTCTGTGATAGCCAGTCCGCTCTCCATATTGCGAAGAATCCCGTTTTCCATGAGCGGACCAAACATATTGAGGTCGACTGCCATCTCGTTCGTGATGCCATTACTGATGGAACTCTCCTTCCTTCCTATGTCTCTACAGGTTCTCAATTAGCAGACATTTTCACGAAGGCCTTGGGAAGAGCACCTTTTCATACGTTTCTTCGCAAGTTGGGCGTTCTTGACTTGCACGCTCCAACTTGAGGGGGGATAATGAGCTGCACTTAATTAGTACTTAATCATGTACTCTGACTCTTTGTATTTTGCTCAAACGGTTGATGTACTGCTGCACTTATTTTCTGTGCTTCTACATCTTCTTGTACATGTGTATATATTGGTGCTCCAGATAATGGAAAAAGGCAGATTTGCTTTGGCCTCTTTTGCCTCTCCTTTGTTTCAGGGTTTGTGTCAATTTTTCCTGTTTGCCGTTTCCCCAATTATTTCCAGCCTGCCTTGGGGGCGGTTGAGGGTTCGATTGTTTTCGTTTATGTTGCCATTAGCAATCTCCCTCTCCAACTTTGTCTCCTCCATAAATCTCCACCCAATTCCGGCAAGATACTCCTTTCCGCTCCAACCAAGGTCCAATTCTCGTCGGGTTCAAGTTAGTCGACCTAGCCAAGGCCGATACCCACTCGTCCGGGCCCCATTTTACCCGAGTCGGTCTCCGATCTCCGCCCCATGTCCACCAAGAACCCAAGTCGCCGCCTAGGCCGCTTTGTGCTTTTGACAGAAATTTGACCGAAACTCGGAGAAGAAGGCAGGAAAGGGCACGGTGCGAACTTATTGAAAAGCTCGGGGATGGACCTCGGAATAAGTTTTTATCGAGGGTACCATCCGGAAAAGTACACAACTCGAGGGCACCAACCGGAATTTCTCAATATTTTATTTTGTTGTAGTTGGTCAAAAGATGTTCTTATTAAATAGTCAAAATCTTCCATTTCTTAATTAATATGTTAATTAGTCTTTTCTTGGCTTAAAACATATCTAGCCCCCTGAACTTACGCAAATTTGTCACTTAGACATCCCACTTTTGATTTGACCTATTGGATACCTGAACTTATATTTTTTGACATATTGAATACCTGTTTGCAGACTTGTAAAAAAAATTGCCACCATGGCGCATGCGTATACCATGTCATACTTTTATTTTAAAAAAAAGGAAAAATAAAAAGGAATTTAAAACGGACGATTTGGGTAAGTGGCCCACGGGCCACTTTTGGAGGCGTTTAGGTGGCTCCAAAAATAAATTAGCTATGGGGCCGGTTTTCCGAAAATGCCCCTGGGCAAAAAAAAAAATTACAACCATGCCACCGCATCCCAACTCACACCCCCTGTCACACCTGTCACACAAAAAACGACCTGTCATACAAAAAAAAAAATTACACCCATTCCACCGCATCCCACCTCACACCCCCTGTCACACAAAACCTGTCATACAAAACCTGTCATACGAACAAAAAACGACCTGTCATACAAAACCCCCAATTTTCGTTCATTATCCACATACAAAAGGCTTGTCACCACAAAACCTGTCACACAAAGCCTATGTGAGATTTGAACCCACATTACCGTGCATTTAGCACGTTGCTCTACCATTTGAGCTAATATGCTATGTTTATAATTACTATATAAACAAAACCAAATTTGTCACACACAAAATCCATAAGAAAAACTCTGTCACACACAAAACTCATACAAAAAACATGTCACCACTCAAACCCATAAACACAAAAGCTGTCACACGAGTAAAACAATCTGTCACACACAAAAATCATAACAAAAAACCTGTCACACACACAAACCTATTAACACAAACCCTGTCATACGAACAAAAACTCAACTGTCACACAAAAAAACAGACCAAAAACCCTGTCACACACGCCTGCCACACAAAACCCATAACATAAAACTTGTCACACACAAAAAACATACCAAAAACCTTGTCATACATAAAACCTATAACAAAAAACCTGTCACACACACGCAACCTATAACAAAACCCCCTGTCATACACAAAAAAACAGACCAAAAACCCTGTCATACACAAAAAAACAGACTAAAAACCCTGTCACACAAGCCTGCCACACAAAACCCATAACATAATACTTGTCACACACAAAAAACATACCAAAAACCTGTCATACATGAAACCTATAACAAAAACATTGTCACATACACATAACCAATAACAAAACCCCCTGTCATACACAAAAAACACACCAAAATCGCTGTCACACAAAAAAACTCATAACAAAACCCCCTGTCATACACAAAAAACGAGCTGTCACACACAAAACCCATAACAAAAGCCCTGTCACACACAAAACTCATAACAAAAACCTGTCACACACACAAACCTATAAACACAAAACCTGTCATATGAACAAAAAACGAGTTGTCACACACAAAACCCATAACAAAAGCACTGTCATACACACACAACCTATATCAAAACCCTTGTCACACGAAAAATAGACTAAAAACCGTGTCACACAAAACTCTTGTCACACACATAACCCATAACGAAGCGATTTGCTTGCTTACCGCGGTGGTGGACGGTGGAACGACGGTAGAAGGGCGGTGTCGACGCTCACTTTTCTAGATCTAGGGTTTCTAGATCTAGATCTAGAACCCTAGATCTATCCCACCAACGCCGGCCACCTTGGTTGATTCCCACCGACACCGCAGCCCCGTCATCGTCTGTAGGCGTCGTCGACCGACACCGCTGTCCGTCGTCGTCTCTGGCCGTCGCCGTCGCCGCCAACCTGATTTGGATGAAGAAAACAAGAGGGGGAGAGGGGGGAGCCGCCACCGCTCGCCGCTACTCTTTGGTGGCCGTCGTCGCCGTCTAATGGATCTGGGGGAAGAAAACAAGATGGAGCGAGGGGAGAGAAGAGAGGGAGGGAGAGAGTGAAATGGAGGAAGAGAGAGAAGAGAAATGAAGAAAGAAAGTAGGGTTTTTTTGGGGGGGATTTTATAGTGCCAAAAAAAGGCTAGGTAGTGAATATATTTTTGATGGGGATTAGTGGGTGCTGAGATGTGTAGTGGGCGGCTTCCCTCATTTAAAACACTTGTAAGCATATCTTCGAAAGATATTATTATTTTAAACCCTTGTAAGCTTGGTTGTATACAAATTTATAAAAAGGAATTTAATACTCCCTCCGTCCCTAAAAGATTGTCCAAAAGGATGGTTTTTGCGGTTATTAAGAAAATGTGTAAAGTATGTGAAAAGTTGGTGGGAAAAAGTGAAAACGTTGATGGGAATATTGGGTATGGGGGTAATTCATGAGATTAGATAGGGGTAGTTGTGTATTTTTGTAGAGAAAAAGTGATAAAGTTGGTGAGAAAGTTGGATAATGGAATAATATAAGAGATTGAATGAGGGTAATATTGGAAGAAAAGTATGATATAAATGGAAAGATGGTAAAGATGGACAAACAAAAAGGGACACCTGAAAATGAAACATTGGACAAACATTTAGGGACGGAGGGAGTATATAACTATCAAATTAAAAAGGCACCGGTTCAAATAAAAACACAAATTTTACTAAAAACTAAAAACGAGCTGGGGCCGTCGGATTACGTGGATGGACGACTGTGATGATAAGCTATTCCCCCTTTAATTTTTAAAAAAACGGGGGCAAAATCATCATTTTTGTTGCCCAGCCCTGAATTCTTTTACCCTTCTCTTCCCAACTTCTCCGTTCGCCATCGAAGTCCCGAACCATTCTCGAGCCTCTCACTCACTTTGACCGCTTTCAGGCCCCTTCTTTCTCTCTCCCAGCTCTACCTACCTTCGTCTCGAACGAATCAATCGATCTTCAAAGCTCGCGAATTCGATCATGTTTCGAGATTCAGTGGCGGAGCCTCCGACAAGAAAGTAGATGTGAACAAGGCGGTGGACCAGATAAACCTCAAGTTCGCGGAGGCAAGGGAGGAGATCGAATCGGCCATGGATTCCAAGGAGACGGTCTACTTCAACGAAGAGGCCGAGTGCGCTAGAGATGCCGCTAAGGAAGTCCTCGATCTGTTCGATGACTTGCTGAGCAAGTTGGAGGAGAAAGAGAGGGCTTCGTTGCAGAGATCCATGGGCTTGAAGATGGAGCAATTGAAAGCTGAGCTTCAACAGCTCAATGATTGAGCTTCTCATATGGTAATATCTTCATTTCTCTTCCTAAGGTTCTCATATTAGGGTTTTAGTCGGTTCCGTATCGATTTATGAACTTGTACCATTCCTCATTGGATTTTCTGGTTTTTTATTATATGGAGGAACTTATTCTACTATGGACTTATGCTTCCAGAATTCTAATCCATGGTGTTATTGATGGATGAATAACATGAGCATGTTGTATGAGTGCAGTTGTTGTTGATCAGAAATATGTATAACTCTTGCATAAGCTTTGGGTTTCTTATACAAGCTGATAGAGTAATTAGAAATTACTATTTGCAATCACTGGTATGTTCACTTTTGAATTCTCTAAATGTGCTCTATGAGAAACCACTATTTCGAAATATTTGCTTATTCTTAGGTAGCAATTTTGAGCTCTTACTAAGTACTATGCATCTTCAAGATATACTTGTTGCAATTAGTAAATTTGGATCCTAATCTCCTACGATAAGATTGATAGATGGTTAACCTGATTAGGTTTGTGATCACTGAAATCTGTAAGGTTGTAGGATCATATCTCTGGCTAAACCTTATTTTAGGACAACCAAGTTTTGGCTTTTGCATCTGTGTAATTTGACTGAATGCTCCTAGCTGACTTGGAGTTAGTGAGAGTATACTTGCTGAAGATTGTGTTAAGTTGCTGCTTGCTGATAGATATCACTGACTTGAGCATCAGTTAGATGACCCCGACTTGATGTATGTAGGGATTAAGAGACTCAATTTTATCACAACGGGACGCCTCAATACAGAGCGCCATTTTCCCATCACAAGATTTGGCGGTTTGATCACTCATACAATCATGCCCTTTTGGGTGACTAAAAAGATGATAAACCAATTATTCCAAGATTGTATGCTTCGATCCTACTATAATTTAGGCATGATTGTATGTTTCAATCATTGCGCTTTTGTTTTGGTCAATTTTGAGGGCTTTTAAGTGCAAAGCTGTCAAGTTATTCTAAGACATCTGATTATATCTAAGCTTGTGAGTCAGTCATTTGGCTTCTTCCTTCCTATATAGGTTCCTTTTTAGCATTGTTGATCAAGCACTCTGACAAGGACCTCCATCTAGATATATGAACATAGGTGTGAAATATGTGAACAAAGATATTAAATATGTGAACATATAGATACATGAAATATGTGAACAGAGGCAGAGAATATATGAACGGGATTAATCTGCATTTATGTACCATCTTTAATAATACGTGAACCACGACATAAAATATGTGAACAACCTTATCAAATATGTGAACACCCAAAGAAAAAATGTTAACGTCAACATGGAAATGGCCAACTAAAGAGAAAAGAAAAAAGAGAATATATTCCTTACAATATAACCAACTATTATTAAATTAAAGAATGCAAATCACCACATTAAGAATGCAATTAATTTTGTTTTCTATTATCACGACAGGTTTTATCGTGTATGCATATTTCTTATTATCTTATGTATTTATGTCTTCATGTTAATTTAGATTCTTAAACTATTTAATCATATTAATAATTAAAGATAAAATTATTTAAGAAAAATAAATTTAAAGATAGATAGTATGACTTTAAAGATAAAATTGAGAATTGGATAACAAAGGAAAATAAAAAGATATAAAGTTGTTATTATCTATTTGAGTGGAAAATAAAATAAAAACAAGCGGATCCAGAATCAACATGGTGGCTCGAAAACGGACGACTTTTGTAATATACTAGATTAACCCATCGTACCATGTACGACTATGTCTTAAATATTAAAATTATTTTGAATATATTATGTTATTGAACTTATACACATTTAATTTCACCTACTAATAAAATATACAATGATAGTACTATTATATTGAATCCGAATTAACTTGTTTTTCCATATAAATTTTGATCGTGGTATGTTTTCTTATTTATGAGTTTCTCCTAATATCAATACTTGATTTTTCCTATCAACTAGACTAAAATATAGAATATAATAAGCATAATACCGATATCCCAGTATATCATATTTTCTTATCAAAATTTACACAAATAAATATAATAATGATGTCCTAACTGATCATATTTTCTTAATATACAAACCTAAAATCATATTTTTTTATAGATAAATATATAAAGTCATATTTTTCATGTAGATAAATCCATTCATGTGCTAATATTTATTGTTTTTTTTAAGATGAATCTAAATACTTTCTTAAGTAATATGGTATTCATAGGTTATATAGATAGTTATTATTTGGATAGTTTATAAATATAAGATATTATTTTGATAGATTATGGATATAGATATTATCTTGATATATTAATACTCCCCCGTTCAAATTTAATTGAAGTTCTAGCTTTCCAAAGGTGTTCTAAATTAATTGACGTTTTACATATTTGTCAACTACCTTACCAATTTGGCAATTTTACCCTAATATAATGAAATTATATTCGGACTTTTACCGAAAATAGAATTGGGTACATAAATAACCGAAGGGTAATTTAGTCAAGGTTAAACCTTCTTACTATTTGTGCAAACTTAAAAGCCGCCAATTAATCTTGAATGGAGTAAGTATATGTTAATTAGATAAAGATATCTTTTTAGGATAAGTATAGATTATATAGATAGATATTATTTCGATAGTTTATAAATATAGGATATTATTTTGATAGATTATGGATATAGATGTTATTCTGATATATCAATATATGGTAATTAGATAGATAATGAGAATTTTTTATTTGTAAAATTAATGAGGATTATAGATATAGATATTCTTATTCTGATATATCAATGTATGGTAAATAGATACATACATATGAGAATTTTTTATTTGTAAAATTTAAAGGATAGATAAATTGATTTATAATGAATTTAATATAGGATAGGGCCAGAATTAACATGGAGACTCGAAATTTCTCGGCTTTAATAGAATACAGATATTGACCACTTAAACATGATCGATTGGAATACTAATTAAAGGTTTATCCAAACTTATACTATATATATATTCAAAAATGTTAGTTTTATATTCCAATAATTTGTAGAGAGTTGCCACCGGGGATACTGCACTTGAAAACTTGAGAGGTTTCAATTCAATGATGAAAATTTAAGAACGAATCCAAGAAAAGTGCCAACAACGAGCTTAACTCACAGCTGACGAACGAAAACACAAAAGAAGTCGTCCAAATAAATAATATGTTCTTTTTTTAAAAAAAGCTTTAAACTCATAGTGAAAGGGTTTTAAACGGGATATATTATTGACCCAAAACATAAAAGGGTGAAACACGAACAAACAAGACCAAGTCCAAACAAGCAAGCAAAAGAGAAACCTAAACTCAACCAAATGAGTTGCTAATTTCGTTTCTTTCTTCTTCTTCTTCTGATCATGAGCATGAGGTGGTGGTGGGTCAAGTATTTTTATCAACTAGCTTCATCAACCGAATAAGGATGTACATCATCAAAACAGCGCCACACACCCAAAAGTACGCAGCTAAGAACAGAAAAAAGAAGAACTCTATGAATTGTTTGAAATGCTGGAACATAGACGGATGTTTTGCTTGTTCTTGCTCATGTCGCGCTTTAATGAGCGCCCGTTCATACTGTAAGAGCGCTTGTTCCATTTTTGAAATCTTTTGTTGTTCCTTCAAGCATTGTTGTTCCTGCAAGCATGTGCATGGCAGAGCTTCCGCAACAACAACAACCTCATTTGTTGCTGCTGTTATTATCGTACGCGTCCATAATAATAACAACATACTTATAACAAATATCACCAGAAAAAATCTTCCGTTGCGAGTGGTCGTCAGCGCCATTCCCCAATGCGATAAACAGTCTGCAAATCGTTTATTAAGTGATGAAACCTATTAATCAAATCATTAGAGTATCAATCAGTAGCGTGAAGCCAAAACAAAAACCCACATATATATATACCTACCTACCTGAAGATTTTGGGATTCTTCAACACTAACAATACTATTATTAGAGGAGTAATTCATTAGTTATATTAATTACCAGATATTGTTAGTTTGTTAAGCTATATATCCGTATTAAAGCTCAGATCTAGCCGGTTTGTTTGATAGGGGTGGTGGTGGTGGAGCCTGGAGGAGATCTCGGATTTCTATCTTCTAAACCTAAAATTGGTTTGCTAATTGCTAATTAATTGTATTCCGAATTCTGTCTTCTAGACTTTTGTATTCCGAATTCTGTCTTCCATAATAATATACGGTTTCTCTGCCCGTGGACGTAGGTAACACACTGTTACCGAACCACGTAAATCTGTGTGTCGTTCTTGCTTTATTGTTCTCGTTCGATCTCTCGTTACAACAAAGTGCTATAATTTTGTTGGAACATTCAACCAAAAAATAATAATTTTGTTGGAACAATAACGAGCTAGCATTGAAAAAGTTGGAAATTCATCTTAAAATTAATAATACTAAGGCGGACATGGGAAGTTTGGCGATCTAAAATCCAATTTGGGGCTTATCATTACGGATGATCTAAGGAAGAGGTGCAAAAAGGTGGGTGGGTTAAAAATGCTAGAGTAAAATTGCCCATAAAAAAATGGCTGCTAACTGCTAAGAGAAAATTGCCCATAAGTCATTCATAATCATTAAAATAGTTTCTTTCATTAAATTTGTATAAAATCATTTCAATTTGTCGTGTAGGTGGGGTGGAGTGTAGCATAACCATAACTAATGTACAATCAACTTTTCTTTATGGTCGAAGATTGTACTATATATCAACTTTCAATTATATATAATACAATATAATCAACCTGCTTGCTTTGTCATGCTTGTACATAGAAATCTAGATTACTAATTAATAAACTAGGAGAGGGAGAACAGAAACTATTGTGTAGGGTCGTCTCTAATTATAACCGTCACTCTTTCCTCTCTTTAATTTGGGCTCAACTTTGCCTATAAAATCCCTTCTCCTAAACCACCACAAATACGTACAACACCACCACCACCACCACCATTTTTTTACAAGAGAGCACAAGAACGAGATGTGTGGAGGTGACATCATCTCCGATTTCGTCGTCGCCAAACACGGCCTTATACTCACCACCCAGGACCTCTGGTCCGAACTCGACGTCGCCTCCGCCACCGCCTCCGACCAGCTCATCATCAACTCAGGTGATCCCAGCCCGGCCTTTTATCAGTTTGTACAAAATATTTTGTAATAAACTTTGTAACAAACTTGTTCATTATTTTTTTTTTTTGGTCAAGAACTTGTTCATTATTTTGTAACAAACTTACCCTAATGAACCCTTTTTTTTCTTAACGATCAGGAGCCGCGAACGGCTACAAGCCGACCAGCCCGGACTGCTTCCAGAAGAAGACACGTGGCAGTGGGGCCGAGAAGGTGGCGGCGGCCGCGGCTAAGAAGAAGCCGGTGAGGAAGAATGCTTACAGGGGAATAAGAAAGCGGCCGTGGGGGAAATGGGCGGCCGAGATCCGAGACCCGACAAAAGGCTTCCGGGTCTGGCTCGGAACCTTCGCGACTCCCGAGGAAGCCGCCAAGGCCTACGACGAGGCAGCGCGCCGGATCCGGGGCGATAAAGCCAAGCTCAATTTCCCCGAGCCGCCACCGCCACAGCCACCACAGCCTCGTTGCGCGAGTGATCCGACCGAGTTGACTCGGGCGGGTTTCTGGCTACCCGAGCTCGGGATGGACATGAGCCCGGGTCTTGGATCCGGATTCGGGTTCGGATTCGGATTCAGTGAGGTTGCGAATGAGGTGGATCGGGGCAGCGAGGTGGCGGAGTCGGGCTCGGTGGACTTTTGGGCGTTGGGTGAGTTTCAGTTCCCGGACATGGCGGTTCCAGGCGGCGGAGCTGGTGGCTCCGGTGGGTTCTGAGTGTGTTTATCGGTGGGTTTGTCGATCAGCAACACGTACTACGACTAAGCATGCAGATAAATAATAAAAGTTTTTGAGTATTGATGGGATCGATTTGTAAAATTTCCATGCATGCATGTACGTTGTTGCTAAATCTCATACTATTGTACTATATATGTTTGAGTTCCATGCATATGTATGTTTCTTACGTCTCGTGAGCTAAGCTAATGTTATATTTGAGTTCTTACTTAGTTAACAACAATTAACCAAACATGGAATAAATCGACCAATTATTAATCATCTTATCGGATATTATCAGCAACGAAACCAGTTTGTCGGCTTGTCATTCCATGCCGATAATTCTAGATTGACGTACGAGCTAGTTTAAGTTCATAAACTGGTGTACTCTAAATTATGAATCAAACAACAAAGTACTGTACTACATTATAGATAAAAATGTACTTTCTCCAAAGAATTAATGTGCTACTGTAGCCTAGCTTTGTGAAATATTCTCCTCAAAAAAGCTTCGTGAAATATAGTACTCTACTATATTAATGTATACATGGCAATTTGACCCAAAAATGTATACATAGCATTATGCAATTTAGGTTTAAACAATTTAGGTCCTAGTATATAACAAAGCATTTTGGCATTTACTCAATCGGCAAGTTTTTAGAGGTAGTACACAGAGATCGTGGATTGAACTTTCATGTTTAGTACCCTCGACTGAAAAAACATTAAAATCTAACATTTAGGGCTCGCTAGTTCGGCTTTAAGAATGTTTTTATAGCTCGGAGATCTATATTATCAAAATGATTGTGTCAGTGTATTTTATATCTTACCTTAATTTTCCAAATTGACAGCATAAAAACTGATTGATTAGAAAACTAGTACAATCGTGTGATCGGATGGACTAACTAGAGTAACCTAACAAAGCCTGGACCAGGTCCAAGAACAAGCTAGGCACTGGAGAAACCGTGAGAATAATTCAATAAACAAAATTAAGAAACCATAAAACAGTACGTGGCTTTAAAAACTATGTTTAGATTGAAAAAAATATATAAACTCAAACCAAAACCAAATAGCCCTTAAAATTCATGTCAATCGCCTGCAAATGCAGATAATTTTTGAACCAAAATGATTGATCAGATGTTTGAGGTGAAAATTTAGTCCCTTCGTTCAAACATAATTGTCCATTTAATCATTAGCCTGCTAATATTTTAGGGACTGTTTGGACCAAAAGAATATAATAATTGAATAAACAGCCAAATTGACAGATTAATAATTAGTGATTGATGTGTGGAGGGGCCATTAACACATCATATTGGAAGAGATACATGAATGTGGCCACAATTAGAACCATTCTAAGATTAATCTAACCTTGCAATTGGGTCAGTTGTCAAACTTTTCTTTATTAGTACGATACCACACTGATAATTAAATGGAAAATGGAGAGCGACATGAAGATTTAAAAATCATAATGCATAAATATTATTGTTACGGATCTATGCTCTAGATCTTCCAATACTATAGTATACCACAAAATGAACATGAGTGACGAAGTTGCAATTTTTTTTTTGTCTAGTAGGAGTATCTTTTATTCTTCGAAGAGGCTGAGAAAGTTGAAGGACCGATGTACTTACTATGTTAGATGGTTGTTAGTTGTTTAGCAAGCTGGTCGAACTTGATTGAGATTGTGTTTGGTTTAGGATACAATCGTGTTAGACTCTGTCGTTTTTGTGCTTGAGACGTCTATAGATCCTTTTAAAGACCACAAATTACCAATCTCTTACTAGCAAGTACTAGCAACACTATGCTTTTTATTGCTTTGCTTACCTTGATCTCAAACTCGACTTTGATCTTTCCTTTTAGTTGTTTGTATTCTTATTGCCCGATCATGCTTTTTTGTGTTTATTTTCTTTTTCTCACTCTAGACAACTTCGACTGTCATTTCATGAGGCCTCTCGCTTTACTAATCTTTTATCTAGTATACCGTTTTTTACCTCACAAAGAATAATTATGCATCAATATTATTCACTTAGATGATAGCCCTCATTTGCTCAAAAGACACAAAAAAAAGAAAAAAAAAGAGATGATAGCCTTCATTTGCTTAAAAAACAAAAAAGAAAAAAGAGATGATAGCCTTCGAATTTATGAGAAATCATTACTAACCAATTCTATAAGGAAAGGACGATCACCTCAAGGACTTGAATATTGAACCAAACGCCTAAAGGCACCTTCAGATTTATCGTGATCTCAAAGCCTTCGCCAAAGCTACCTTTTATGTTTTGTGGTTTTGTTTCTGTGTATTGCTGCTTTGTTGAAGATAATCTATCTGTAATGTTTTAAAGCTGCTCATGATCGATGCTAAGAAAATGTTGAATGATCGGATTTCGCAATTAACTTTTCTAAACATTCATAAATGTCTGAGCATTTTATAACTAAATCTTCTGCTGTTGCCTGTTGGGCTTGGCTTCTTCAGCCCTAGATTTGGGATGGACTTTTAACATGTGCCTTCATGTGTCCATCTGACATTGGCCATTGGGTGTTAACTGCCACACAAGTCATTCAAATCCGATCACCCTAACTAATTGATTGGACCAAAAAAAGTAGTCATCAGGCCATGAAAATTTGTCATCACATTTCTTCACCCAACCAAAAAAAAGCTGGCTCTCTCTTTTGCTATCTCATTCAGTACCCAGAATCTCATTTGAAACATGAAGCATGCAATCAAAGTGGACCCAAGACTTTGAACAGACTACATCATCAATAATGTAAAAAACTACCAATTCAAACTTATTTGGAGCAGGTGGACTTTTGATTTACCTTCATCAGTAAATTTGACAAGACCTCGACTGTGAAACTTTTAACTCAACTGCTAAGTTCCATGCATATCAATGTTTTAGTTTTGTCCGAACCATATCAAACTTATAACATGAGACTAATCAGGCAATATAAGTAAATCATAATATCACAGCAAAGATCAGATCAACCATAACAAATAGCACAAAAATATTTGCTTATGATTCCGCAAGACACAATTGATCATGGCCAGGTCAGAAAATGCCCAGTTCTCTCATGCTGATGCATTATCAACATCTGAGCAATGAAGATCCAGATCCTGTGCAGCATAACCATGGCTTCAAAACTAAGCAAACCGCTCATATTGAGTTTTCATTCTCCTTTTGATCCCTAAATTCCTCCCTCCCTCTTTTGGTTTAGCTATTTCCAAACAGACCTTAAATTCTATATCAAGGATGATTGGGGAGTCAGGTTTCGGTTTTAAAAATGCTCCCCAATAATATAGCTACGAAACCACGCAATAACAGATTTGCAGAAGCATCTCTCTTTATATTTAAGACTAGTAAAAAAGGACATGCTCAGTTTTTTTTAATCCAAACCATCAAAGAAGGCAAGATATTCATACTAGCAAGAAAAATTCAAACCTCTACCACTAGTATATATTTCCTGCAAAAGAAATACCCATTCAAACCGAAACGAAATATATAGTATATACAAAAATTGTACTGCACAACAAAGTCATTGAGCTATATAAAAAGATACTGTAAATGCAGACCTACATGTACTCCTAAAGAACACAAAACAGATTGTCAAGAGCAGTCTCTTGTATACAAGAAGACATGCAAATATGCAATTCATTACAAGGACAAAACCCAGCAGTTTTCTGACTATCAACTAGAGATGTCAAGGATCTGTCTCACCTTACATATACTAACCTTCTAGCATGGATGTCGACTTAATTGTGACAAAAGCTCCACCACAGAGAGGCTGTTAATAGTTACCCGACAAAAGACCTTAATGTGTTGGAGGAAGCGGATCATACTAGTCACCAGGACTCTTCTGTTTGGGCAAAAAGGTAACTATAAGGAAAGGAAGGATGACAAATGCAGGAGCCCAAATTTACCTGAATGAAACGATTCTCTTTCAATCAGTATATAAATGATAAGAATCATACTACATGAAGATTGATAAATACACATGAACAGAAATAGAACTTGTTAACTTTCACTGGCTAATATGATATATGTGCAATGATAATTTCAGTAAATAAGTGGTAAGAATATAATGAAGTCATCATCCAAAAGCATGCATAAAAAGCATTAGTTTTATATAGCGAGAAAAGTAAAAAGTGGAACAATCATAAGGATAATTCAGATAGAATGCAGCTAAATGCCACAATTTTACTTAAATGGTACCACGATAAAGAAGTTACTATATAAAACTACATAAAAAGCATTAGGTTTATAACGGGAAAAATAAACAGGTGGAACAAATTTCTCACGAGAATAGTCCAGATAAAATGCAACGAAATGGCATAAATATACCTAAGTGTTAACAAGATAGTGAAGTTATCATCCAAACCAACACATACAGGCATTGCAATTTAAGGATTCTGAAAAAAAAATCCTTAGACGATTTACTTTCTTAATTTCAATCAAATGCATAATAAAGCAATTAATCTTACAACGTAACTACGCAATCTCTAATTAACATCTACAATTAAGCTTATACTTTTACAGGATGATAATAGATCGCAAAAATTTGTTATAAAAACAAGATTTGGTTTTACAAGGTGTGTTTGTTAGGCATATAGTAATTTAAACATGACTGATTGTTATCTAGGTAAACAACAATCAATTTTAATAAAAAGGAAACAGAAGAATGATACTCCAATTAAAAGAATTTAAAGTTTAAAAAGCCACAGTTCAATACGCAATAACTATTTAAGCTTAAGTGGCATAGTATGGAATTTCGCCAACTTGAACAACACGACTAAAGCAAAAACCAAATTAATTTAAGGGGAATATGCCAAAGCTAAAACCAAAACTTTCTTTCAGATACAGTGCATGTCAGTGGATAAAAAAGCAGCGGTTCTCGCTTAAGGCACTTCATGAACAAAAGCGGTTTCTGTTAGTGTTTAATGTAGTAAACTTATGGTAGCAGTAACTACTAATTTGTTTTCACATCATCTAGAAGCTATTTACCTACATTTCAGGTTTGAAACGAAGTTTGTTGCGAATAACGGTCTCAATATCAACTTTTTATTGCATTTTGAAAAAATATTTACATTAAATTTGCATTTAAAAATCATTATTAGTCTATGATTCATGTATTTATGACTTAGTGCAAATAAAACGTTGTATAAAACTATAAAAGTGTGTGTTTTGACTGCACGAAGCGTGTTTTTCAAGCTATCTTCTTCATTGGTGGATTGCATGGAAAAAGGTAGAGGTTCTATGTGACTAGGGAAATAGTCATAGGTCCTCATTTTGTCTGTGAGTCTCGCCAAAAACTCGAAAGACGAAGGTCAATTTTGTCTAATTTTTTTTTCATATGCAACCTTTTGGTTTAAGATTTTTAACTACATGCAAATATATATTTGTTATAAAACAGCCCAAAATGCTTTGGAATATGTCTTCCTTACTTTCTTAGTTCCTTGTCCATAGCATTTCAGAAATGTTCCATATATATTTCATCCTACGAAAGGTTTTGGATTGGCTAATACTGACACCACAGACAATAGTTCTATTTCCCTTATGCAAGAAGCACATAATCATACAAGTGATTGAAATTTACCTAATGTGGCTTTCCCCCAAAAGAAGTAATAAGTAGAACTAAATTAACCTAATGTGGCCTTTCCCGAAAAGAAGCAATAAGAATACCTAAACATATATGCAACAAACAGCCGGGATTAATAAAGCCAGCAGAGTTTCTATTTAAGGATGACAATCACACGTGAAAATTCATCAAACCTAGTTTCATCCAACAGCATCTCTTCAATATAATTAGGCACAACATCTCTTCAACAGTTCAACATAATTAGACACAGGAAGCAGCACATAAAATGTATAAAGCCATAAGTAATTTGCAAGTTTTTCATAAGAACAAAATACAATGATGCTTAACATTGTATGCTGGCACATAAAATGATTCGTGTTTGAATGTGATGAATGATCCGTGTTTGAACGTAATGAATGATTCGTGTTAAAGCTGCACCAAAACCTAATTAAGAAGTAACAAACGCAAAGCAAGATAAACTTACATCATCTGTCTACACAGCAAAAGAGCGTACACCATCCAGAAACTGTTGAGGCGTTGCATCAGTTTTGGCATATAGATAGTTTCCCAGTGTATTCATCAGCTACTCCATAATCGATACTAAGCTCTTTCATAGGGGGAATGTTCTCCATAGCAAAAAGCATCACATGAGGGAACATCAAGTTACTGTGATCATATAGCACAAACTGCACCATCACATTTGGAGAGATACTATGGCCAATATAACAAGCAACATTCCTCAAACTTGATACATCCATTGCAAAATCCAGTGGAGGAAGTGAGGGATTTGATGGCTGGACATATTCTGCAAATATCTGAGATATATCTCCCCATTCTTTCCATCTTGGTGCAAAGCGTCCAGGATATATCAAACAGTCTCCAGCCATACTAAAAACCTGCGCCTGCTCTCTGTTCAAAACAACACCAGCATACTCACAGATAAAGGAACCTGCATGAATTAGGTCTAGTGTTCTGACTCCCCAACCTGTTTCCCTTGACTTGAACACCTCTAACCTATTCCTCAACCCTCTTTGGCTCACACGATTCCTGCATTCAGGAGGGCAACTGCAATTGAGACCACATTCAAAAAGTACAGGCTTCCCTCTCAAGAGAAACCCATGGTGATCATATGGGATCGTACCCCCATTTTTCATGGCACAGAGACAATCATCTGTGCACCCAGCGACACAATTACATCCAGCACTATTACCAGAGGAACCATACAGAAAAGAAGGGAAAACAGTCTTTGGGAGATACTCATGACACATTGGTTCATGATCAGTATCAATGTCATTAAATAAAAAAAGAGGCACTCTTTCCTTCTTCAGTGAGAGATCAAGGGTCATGTAGCCCTTAGGCCTGAGCTGCAATGGCTTAATCCTAAGAATCTGAGCATATTTCAAGAGGCCTGTACCCATCTCCGGTTGACCCTCCAATCTTACAAGCCTGAACTTGAAAACACCAAATCCTGATTTACCAACATCAAACCATGTCTCCACAATTTTATACAATCCATCATACACATAAACCTTAGAAGTAAGGCTGCCTTGATACTTGAATCCCCTCATCACCCTGATCTCGATCCCATAAACCATACTCCGCTCCAAAGCCTTATTACCTGACTCCATCTTCTGGTGAGCGCACGGTTTATTGAACTTGTCTCGCCCACCATGTCCAGTGTAGATGATCACATCCCCGGAATCCTCATCATCCTCATACCCACCTGAAACGATGACACTGGTCGCAATCGGCTCTCCATTGGAGCTCTCACTGGAGGTCAAATAATCAATCCCAGCCTGGGTCTGACCGTGCAATCCAACAACACACAGCTCCATCCTATAGAAGAAGACATCCCCTACAAACACCCCAGGGATGGAGCCTACAATCCTCTTATCTCGATTCAACCACAATCCCCTCTCCCTCATAAGCACAGAAGCCCTCAAATCACCCCTCGCCTTGTGCCCAAACCCCTGCCGTCTCTCCTCATCATACACAGAAAACACCCTAAGAGAATCAAACAGCATCCTAGTTCGCCTCACCACATCCCTGTAGTACTTGTGATCCTCATGGCTTAAATTGGTAACCCTAACGAGCTCACTCGACCGCTTAAGCCGCTTATAGTTACGAACCGCAATGCTCTTATCAGCAGGCACCGGTACAATGGCGCCGGTCTCCGAGTTCAAAGCCCCTACATCACCTTCTGGCTGAGCCGTGGTCTGGCCAAATGCCGACTGAAACATCTCGTTAACTCGGGCGAATTCGGAGTAGACGTCGCCATCATGAGACGAGTTGAACCTCTGCAGAGCGTTGGCGAATTCCGCGTCCACGGAGTCCGGGAACGGCGTCGGCGAGCTAGGCCTTGGATTCGGCGCTGAGCCGAATGCAGGGGCTTGTGGTGGCGAACCATCGAACGGCTCCGCCTTGGGCTCGATTTTGGGGCGGAGGGGTGGGGTTTTGGAGGAATTGCAGGAAATCGGTGGGTCAGGTAGGAGATTGAGGTCTTGAAATGGAACCAACGAGCCCATTTTTCAGTCCAGACGTTCAGAATCGAGCGAATTCGGTCTTATCAGGCGATGATTTTTGCTCGTCGCGAAATTGAAGATCTGCGATTGAAGGTGGAGGAATAATCATGAAAAGGGAGAGGGAATGGGAGCAGGGAGAGGCAGATCTTAGGTGGTAGAGCGATGAGCTCAGAGGTCGTCGGCAATGGAGACGGTGACGTAGGTGGGTGGTTAGGGTTTCGCGGTGCAAATCGGGTGAGCTGCCATGAAAAGGGGGGGAAAAGAAAGGAATGAAGAGGATGTCAACACTGTACGTTGAATGTGAGTGATGGTATCAGTTAATGCAATTGCCCCCTGGCAAATTTAAATTTACTACGTTTGCCATTCAAGATTTGGAATTAACAATTTAATACCACGTCCATCCGTTTTAAAATAGTTTTTGTTTTACTTAATAAAATTATTTTATTCATTAATGACTAAATTTTATTTTATTTTGTTGTAAACATTGAATTCGTTGCTCAATCAATGAGTATAATGACTCATGTAAATATCAATCGGCTAACTTAATAGAAGAATAGTGAGATTTTTTTCGCCCCTCAAGTGGGATAGAGACATTTATCAAATCCATGACCATCAAACATCCACATCTCACCGGTAATTACTTCATCTAAACAAAATCAACAACTCGTACGTATTATTCATACATTTTTGAGAAATGAATCAAGTTGTTGGTAAACTTGTGTTCCTATAATACACAATTTAAAATTTAAATGATATTTACATCTTTGTATTCTTATTCAAAAATTTACCTTTGATCCTTCTCAATACGTTAATAGAGGCCAATTTTTTTGGCCTTCAAATCAAAATAGAATTAAATAAATAATAAAGGAGGAGAGAGAATATGTTAATAGACGAAAAATACTTTACCTTTGGTCCTCGTGAAGGTCAAAGAAGTGGTTGGTCTTTGAATGAGGTTTTGCCACATGTACTAACTATGAGCAAATCAATTTTATAATGTTAAACAAAATCACAATGATATTATGTTTTGATCGTATGACCAAGTTATTTGGCCAACTAATATTTATACTCTAAAATAAACCAACTAAGATGTGAGAAGAAAAGAGTCAAAGTCTTGTTTTGGGTGTAGAATACTTTTTTTATTAAAATAAGTAAAAAGTACTAAAAAAATTACACGTATTTTAAGAATTTAAAAAAGTATAATTTGTGGATGAAAATGAAAGTGGGTCTTGTGATGATATAGGCAAAATTAATAAGACTAGGCCCTCTTTTTAGCATCTAAATCCTCTGTCCCGCTACACGTCCTATTTGCTCTCATTGGTCGGAATTTCAAAATTACACTTT